>CM062089.1:4521187-9403403 GCA_031163375.1 Conogethes punctiferalis | reverse complement strand
GTGTTAAAAGTGTTAAGAGGACTCAGGTTAAAATTCTTGATGCCTAGTTCGTAGGAACAAGAGGTACCGGGTACGAATCCATCGGGCCATCTGTGTAACTGAGATTTTCCGTGAAAATATAGATAGTTGTATAAATATATTCTTAGTGCACACCACGCAATTGACAAAAAACTAAGTACAGTTGAAATTTGTTGTACAATATGTACTTATCGCGATAAACGATCCAGTCCAGGCCTATGTCCAGCAATGGACTGCTATATACTGATGAAATTACCGTAGAAATGGTTCTGCGTTTCCTACGGATTACCTATATTTTCACGGGTTCCGATCGGATTCGGATCCCAAAGTTCAAATCCTAGCTCATATTCTAAAAAAACAATAGGTGCTACTTTTTTTAATCAATTTAAATGCTAAATTTTTCTATATATAGGATTCGGAAATTTCTTAATTTGCTGTGCGCTAAAGTTTGTTGCCACTAATGTTGTTGGTTTAAGTTTGGTTGACGCTTTTTAATTTTTTCACCATTGAATTTTTTGATACCTTGCAAAAAAAGCTTAGGACTTTAGCAGCTTTGCTTTACAGTTGGAAAAGTCATAACCGCGCCTATGAATGAGCGGCCATAATGACAGATCTAGAGATGCTTGTGAAGTATTAAAATAACTCCCGTTGACCATAAGTGAAGCATAAACGTATACGACGTTGACGTGACTTCGTGCAGAGGGCGACAACATTTTTATGGTTTTACGAGTAGGACGTACTTATACTAAATTTATAATAGGGATGTAAGGGAGCGACCTATCATCTTTTCGCTCCAAGCCATCCTCACCTGCCCGCAAATCGACTGGTGGCGGTAAAACCATCATGATAGAAGGCGTAGCTAAATACCACAGGCCGATGACGGGCAGCAGCGTCACCGGAGCAAGAAGCTACGCCCTGCGATCGCCAATCCGCCTGCCTAGCGTGGCGATTATGGGTGTATCCTCCAGAAGTTTGCCTTAGGTAGCGAACAACTGGAGAAGCCTATGTCCAGCAGTGGACAGCAATGGGCTGATGATGATGATGATGATACTAAATTTAGTTAAGAATAGGTACATTGCAAAAAGGCAGCAACCGCAAACTCGACCCGAACGATCGAGTTGCAGGTGTCCATGGGAGGTGTCGACTGCTTACCATCAGGCATCACACTTGCTCGTCTGCCGCCTCTCGTATACAAAAAAAATGAATGAATGAAAAACATTTTCCACCAGTCAACCTTTGAGTCATGCAGAAAAAAAAAGTCAAGAGAAAGACGCTGCTGCCCGCCCTCGGCATGTGGTATCTAGCTACACCTTCAATTTCGATAGTTATACCGCCACCAGTCGGTTGCCAGAGCCTCGTTTGTTATTCGGCAGGTTGTACCACGGACAGGTGAGGTTGGCTTGGAGGGTAAAGATGATGTTAGGTCGCTCCCAATTCCCATAGCCATGTTATAAAATAGGTACCGAATATATGAACAAGAAAGAACGGACAGGTTAACAACTCCTGCATTTCATTAAGATGCCTCGCCGCACCCAGGAATGGTCTAAAAGGTTGCTTCGCTAAAAATTAAGACAATAAAATCTTTAATGTTGTTCGTCACGTACAAGATTTACTTTAATGTTGCTATAAAAGTTAACAAAGCTAAATTTATTTCACTAAATAGTACACAAGTAAGTCGTTTTTTCTGCCTGTCCGTCCATATTATTATGTTTGCGTAGATGTTTAAAAGTACCCATTGAATTTTGATGCGGATCTTTTAATAAATAGATAGAGAGTGATTCAAGAAGGAGGTTTATATGTGTAACAAATGCATAATATAGCAAAGTATCATCGCTCGCCCAATGGTTGACTGGTAGAGAATGCCACACGGCATTAAGTCCGCCATTTGTACTTTCCTTGTACAATAAAGATTGCAGAGAACACCAATTTAAGAGGTCTTAAATAACTAAATAAAACTTTACATAACTTTAGGTCCTAGCCTTTAATAACTTATTAAACACTATTTAGGTACCTATTTTATAACTAGCAGATCCCGAAGAAACTGCTGTAATGGATTTAGAATTAGATGTGAAATGTCTGTACCCAAAGGGTGAAACGGAACTCTATATACGAAGACTTCATGTCTGTTCTGTTCGACTGTCACCAGGACTGTACTTCAAGAACCGCTATAGCTGACCAGTTGAAATTGTTGGAAATATAAAAAAGTATTTATTTCTTACCATCTTGTATTAATTTGTGCTTAAAAAATCTTTCAGCTTGCAGTGACCATATTCTCAAAGAGGAATATGCTTACCTGCAACAAAACAATGTTTGATTAGTTTATACAATCTGGTGCTGTTTTTGACGACTTCGGTTCAGTGGTAGTGAACACATACGGTGGGTTGCGGGTTCGATTTCCGCTCAGTTACAAACATTTATGTGCATGAACGGGGATATAATATTTTGTACTTCATCATCATCATCAGCCTATTGCAGTTCACTGCTGGACATAGGCCTCTCCAGTTGTTCGCCACCTTAGGCAAACTTCTGGAGGATATACCTATAATCGCCACACTGGGCAGGCGGGTTGGCGATCGCAGGGCGTAGCTTCTTGCTCAGGTGACGTTGCTGCCCGTCATCAGCCTGTGGTATTTAGCTACGCTTTCTACCGTGATGGTTTTACCGCCACCAGTCTGTTTGCCAGAGCCTCGTTTGTTGTTCGGCAGGCACACACGGGCAGATGAGGATGGCTTGGAGCGAAAAGGTGATAGGTCGCTCCCTTACATCCCTATTTTGTACTTATTTACAAAAAAAGTATGTAAGTACGTTTTCAGTAAGCCTTGTGCCTATGGGTACTCTAATACCAATGGTACTAGACTTAGTGAAAACCGTTGTAGGTACATAAGTTACGGCTTAGTTTGGCAGTACATGGCGCTATAGGGCCAAGTGTGACATGAATGTCTTGGGTTATAATAAGATTATTATAATATGACTGATGCAAATACATAAGAGAGGTAGGGCATAGCGAATCTTCGCTCGAATTGAGCCGCCCGTCCGGGGAAGGACCTCCACCCTATAGAATACCGCAGTCAAATGACCTCTGGGTCGTGTTTCTGCCGGTGAGTAGGGTTTCCGGAGCTCGTGGGGGGTTAGGGCTGGGCCGGCATGGCGGTGGCAACTGACACGTAACTGACCAGTTACTTGCCCGTTGTCACAGCGACTTGGGTTTCTCTTTCGCTTCCATCAGGCGTAGGGAAGCCATTATGTCGAGCCACTATAGAAAAAAAAAAATACATGCGATAGGCGGTCTGTTAAAGGTAGTTCATAGTACGACAAGCGCTCAATAGCGTCGTGGTAGTGACGTAAGACGCGGCGGATAACAATGCTACCGCGATGCGCGTGCGACGCTCGGCGATCAGGTTACACGCGTTAATATGCGCACGCTAAACTACAGTGAGATTTTTTAAATTTTTGTTTTATCATCATCATCATCAGCCTATCGTAGTCCACTGCTGGACATAGGCCTCTTCGGTTGTCCTCGCCACGCTGGGTAGGCGAGATGGCGATCTGCAGGTCGTAGCTTCTCCTCCGGTGACGCTGCTACCCGACATCCGTCTGTGGTATTTAGCTACGCTTTCGATAGTAATAGTTATAACGCCACCAATCAATATGATATTGTAAGGTTTCCAAAATAAATAGTAACATTATGAGTAAATATATTTTTGTAGTAGGTACTCTGCGTGTTTTTGTATCCGAACGCGCCAATGCGAGCCATAAGTAGTGTTGTGGCAATTGAGAAGAAAATCGACGATGAAACTTTTTGTTTAAATGTTATACCGGACGGAAAAAAATTGTTCTTATTTGGTTGTTCACCTTATTCATCAGGACCTTGGATTTTTTGTTTTGAAGGTTTTGAAGGGAACCAATTCCCATTAGTCCAATAGGACTTGTTCCCATTATCTGGGGTCGGCGCGATATGTTTTCTTCATCGATTCATCCCTATCTGCCCTCATGGTCTCATTTCATCTCTAAGTCTCCCAGTTTATCTCTAATATTATGATTTGATTTTATAATTCTCAATTTCCTTTACCGGTGATGATGACAAGGCCGACTTGGCCATCATCGTAGTCATTTAGAAAAAAAAAATCCTTTACCGAAAGGACGCACTGTTATTAGTCGCACACACTGCACCTACACATACTACGTTTCATACGAGCGAGCCTAATACGCATTGTTTAACACTTTCTCTCTTATATCTGCGTCTCGCTTCTCGTTCTGTTCAAGTCGACACGCCCTTTGTACCGGCATCGTGGCATCTAAGATCTTACCGGTGGTATTGATTGGTTACTGGCGATTTTGCGAAATAGATTATGGATAAAATATGATAAAAACTGACGAAACTTCGGCTCACAGCGGCTAATCCAAGGAGACTAGTCAAGTTATCAACATCATCATCATCATCATCAGCCCATCACAGTCCACTGCTGGACATAGGCCTCTCCAGTTGTTCGCCACTTCGGGCAAACATCCGGAGGACATAGCCATAATCGTCATGCTGCACTGGGCAGGCGGGTTGGCAATAGCAGGGGATTAGATGACTTGGTCCTATTCTAAATCCGGAAACCACACGGACCAGAGTCAATTTAGGAACGCTTTTTTTTATTTGACGATTATATCATCTGATTAAACCTGGAAGACGCCGTGATGCTGCCCCATAGATAGTCCACATTTTAAATAATGGACTAAATCGTTACGTATGTAATTGAAAATTAAGCTCCCTCATGCGCCACTGGCTCCGAGCACAAGTGCACGTGGCTGGGGCTCCAGAGGGTGGCAGGTACATGAACTGAGTTGTGCCTACATGTTTTTTATTTTTATTTTTTTTTATTATTATTGTTTATCTTTTTTTTTTCTGTTGACTGACATAATTTTAAAGTCGCTTGTATACTAACAATTATGGACCACAGTCTGAAATAAATTCATTTTTTTATTTTTTATTTCATAGACAATCAGATTCATTTACTCGTATTTGCTCCAACCATTGACTTAGAATTCACGCAACCTACACAGGGCTCGCTTAAGCAACTTAATTTTGATTTAAACCAAAATTCATTAGTGAATCGTCACGAACTAACCAGGAATGCCCATTCAAAGCGAACGAGTGAAGTAACTAAGTAAGTAACTTAACTAGTTTGCGTAACAAACAAACGCACGACGGATCGGTAACATTTTTCAATAGTAGGTACGCAATGTGTCACACGAGGACAGACAGACAGACAACAATGACGCTCGTTTGTAAAGGGGGACTTTAGTTTGCAATGTTTCTTAGTTAGTAGACTGGTTCAATGATAAACAACTAGGTTTACGCATAAGAAAGTTACATGAATACTTTTGACGGACCCAAAATGGCGTTTAATTTTCTTTTATTCGTTCCTACATTATGAGAATCAAATGAAAGGTCTTGGCAAGAATAACTAGATTAGAGAAATAAACTAATAAAAAAAAATTAAACCGACTTCGAAAAAAACACAAACGACCAAAACTAAAAAGCGATAAATAACGTAAGTAATTCTATCCTTAATACATAATTATTTAAATATTACAATTATCACTTATTTTTGAAGTCGGTGCCAGCCTCTAGGTACCTAACGTAGATTGTTGTTGTACGACGAGCGCGGCCGGCAAACAGGACAATATATTTATTTGTTTGGCACCGACTTCAAAAATAAGTGATAATTGTAATATTTAAATAATTATGTATTAAGGATAGAATTACTTACGTTATTTATCGCTTTTTAGTTTTGGTCGTTTGTGTTTTTTTCGAAGTCGGTTTAATTTTTTTTTAAAAATAATTTTATTTCTCTATTTTTAGTTGCGTTAATGTGCTGTGAACTTGCCCTTGCCCTGCATAAGTACATACCACTACCACCTAGTTTCTATCGACCAATGGCAGTACTGTCCCCTAACTCCTAACCGTTAAGGAGTTCTGTGGCTTCATCATCAGCACCAGATGTTGACGCCCGGAAGCATATACCTGAGTAAAATATAATTACTTAACAAAAACACCATATGAGCATACAATTTTCGGTTGTTGCCCTAAATATCTCCAGGATCCCATCATCAGATCCTGACTTGGTGAAAATGGGACCACCTTGGAAGTGTCCTCTGTCGAACAAAGAAAAAAATTTTGAAATCCATCCATAATTGACGGAAATATCGGTGAACATACATAAAAAAAAAAAAAATATTATACATAGAGACGAATTGAGAACCTCCTCCTTTTTCGAAGTCGGTTAAAAAGTATAAAACAAAATACATAATATAATTATTTATCTTATATATTTTTTTATATATTTTATATAGCTCGACATAATGGCTTCCCTACGCCTGATGGAAAGCGAAAGAGAAGCCCAAATCGCTGTGACAACGGGCAAGTAGCTGGTCAGTTACTTGTCAGTTGCCACTGACATGCCGGCCCAACCCTAACCCTAACCCTGCCGGAAACCCTTCTCACCGACAGAAACACGACCCGGAGGTCATTTGGCTGCGGTATTCTATAGGGTGGAGGTCCTTCCCCAGACGGGCGGCTCAGTTTGAGCGAAGAATCGCTTTGCCCTACCTCTCTCTGTGCAATCAAACAGAGATTTTAACTAGTTGCACAGGACATACATAGAAATATACTCCACAGCCAATAGAAATATCGGTTTAAAAACAAACAAAGCCGAGTGAAAGTGCCCGAACGTTAGATGGCCACCGATCCCGCCATTGCATTGTGTGCGCAGATTTACTGCGGAATTGTCGAGTTATTTCAATAAAACACCCACAGTACTGTGATCTATCTCTCCACGATAAGTGAACGATGTTATCTGAATGAGCGGTAATGTTGAGGTTCTTGAACTGAAGTAATTTCGATCTTGATTCTTTTGTTTTTAGGTTTATTAGGTGACCAACCTATTGAAAGGTTAGGGATGTAAGAGAGCGACCATCATCTATTCGCTCCAAGCCATCTGCCCATGATGCATCCTGCCGAAAAACAAACGAGGCGCTGGCAATTGTTTGGTGGTGGTATAACCATCACAATAGAAGGCGTAGCTAAATACCACAGGTCGATGACGGGCAGCAGCGTCATATGAGCTAGAAGCCACGCCCTGCGATCGCCAACCTACCTGCCCTTCGTGGCGATTATGGGTAAAGCCTCCACGTTTGCCCAAAGTGGCGAATAACTGGAGAGGCCTATGTATTGGTGATATCAAAAACGAAATAGTTAACTTACCATAAACTATCTTTACTTCACGCGGGCGTAAAGATGAGGGCGGAAAGCAAGTTCACCATAAATATATCGTTCAATTTCATATGTTATTGTCTTTGCCGGACCAATGACGATAAATAGCTCTGAGTATTCAGTGTTTATAGGGCTTAAACATCGTCACTTACGGGCAATAATGGTTTTACGACTGACTCACGCAGGACGTACAAACAAAACACTCGAGACTGGGGTTGTACACCTTTTTGGCGAAAGTCATGGCGAATTTTATTAACAAGTGATATAATATACGAAGATTCGAATGGTCATGGAATGATGAATGAATGGAATGAATGGAATCTAAACAAAAGCAAAAGCTTTAAGCACACTTTAACACCCAGCACAAAAGCAAGAGCCATAAAAGTTTAGATTCCAATTTTATTTGAACAAAACAAAATTAACTATTGTAAAATTAAACAAATATTAACGTATAAAATTAAAGTTTGCGCCCGGTCTAGTTACCTTCTAGCTACTAGCAATGGCTTCTTTTTTTTCGGAAAAATACAGTTTACACACGCCCATTACCAGGGGGGAGTAGTGGACTATGTAGAATTCACACCGTAGGAATGGGAGGGCAGTACCTTGCCTCGAAATGGAAGACTTTTTTTTCTAAATGATGGCCAGGACGGCGTTGTCATCATCGCCGGACTGTTGGGGGAGCGGAAGGCTCTCACTCCCTTTTTTTTTAAGCCGGGAAAATGCTTCCCGCCGTTCGGGGGAACGACGGGGTATGTGGGACTCATGCCGCTCTCAAAAACGGAAGAGCGGCACCATGTCTCAGGATGGTAGGAGGCAATGAATACCCACTAAAAACCCCGGCCCCTCCGTCAAGCACCTTTAGGGGGGTGTCACGTAGCCCGGAATGGTCTAGAACTGCCGCAACAGGTCTAGAACTGACGCAACAAAGGCTCTCACCCCTAGAGTCATCATCACCGGACTGTTGTGGGAGCGGAAGGCTTGTTAGTGTTTCGGAACGCAACCCAAATAGTTTTTTTTTAATTGCCTGTGGCGCCATTATTGTCGCTCTCTTCCGCTGTGTCTTGTCTTGAAACTGTCGTTAGATTACTCATCATAATTTAGTGAAATAAAACTTCCAATTATTCCAAAAGCTTATTTCTATTTATTTGCCACATCGCGATCTACAATCCTTTAAGGCTCTCATCCAGAAGATGGAAACAGGCAGGGAATATCCACTATAAATGATGGCGCGGACCCGTTTAATGTACGTAGGTACACACCAACCCGCACCCACCACCCGCTGGGCCCCATCAGGTAACGAATGGCGTGCGAACTGTCATGCAATGGTTTGACCCATTAAAAGGTTACCAATCCCTGCTCTAAGTCAACCATTTCCATACAAAGTTGGTTGCGGATTGGCGAGCCGTTTTGAATCGCCCACTCGTCCGTTACCGACGCTCGGACTCGAATAGTGTCGCGATAGCTTGAGCTTTATGAGAGAACTCCGCAAATGCACCGGGCACACACGAGACCAGAAGTGCTTTTGGCGTGTTGACTGTACTACGTGTTTGTTTTCTTTTTTCTTATAGTAGCTCGGCATAATGGTTTCCCTACACCTATAAAATTATGAGAGATAGGGCAAAGCAATTCTTCGCTCGAATTGAGCCGCCCGTCCAGGGAAGGACCTCCAGCCTACCTATCTATAGAATATCGCAGCCAAATGATCTACGGGTCGTGTTTCTGCCGGTGAGTAGGGTTTCCGGAGCTCGTGGGGGGTTAGGGAAGGGCCGGCATGGCGGCGGCAACTGACAAGTAACTGATCAGTTACTTGCCCGTTGTCACCGACTTGGGCTTTTCTTTCACTTTCCATCAGGCGTAGGGAAGCCATTATGTCGAGCTACTATAAAAAAATTGCAAAAGACCGGAGATTTAAAATATAAAATAAAAATTTCTTAATAATCCGTGTCGTGTTCAGGATCTTTGCAAAAATCTGGCTCATTTTAGGATAATCGCGATGTAATAATCCTAATTCCAGTATATAACGTGTGTATTAAAATTGTCCAATCCCACTTGTGTACCCGACCACCCCAGGCTCGTATCGTACGCAATAATATGTAGAGTACTTTCGATTTCCAAACCGCTGAGTACCGCTGCGCGCGCGCCGACGGAACAAGAACAACACAATTAAGTAATGCTCCGACCATTTGTGGTCTCGTTGTTACTTATATTAGTATTTATTGTACGTGGAACTTTTGCAATTGGGTCCCTTAGGCTTGTAGCACTAGTTTTGACATCAGAAAATTCGCGAAATTCCTAAAGATACCACGAAATCACGGTAGATGTAGAAAATTCTTGTTCATTAATACGTCTTTTTGCTAAAAATTTTTAGTGAGAGGTATGACAAAATGCTAAAATGACCTCTACTTGAATGTTTTTTAGCTTATAAACAAAGAAGATAAGGAAACTTTTCTATAGACGTGTTATGACAACCAGGAACCGCGTATAATACATCCTACTATCCTACTTTTCCTACTAATATTATAAACGCGAAAGTTTGTTTGGATAGATGGATGGATGTTTGTTCCACTTTCACGCAAAAACTACTGAACGGATTTTAATGAAACTTTACAGGAATATAGTTTGTACATCAGATTAACACATAGGCTATGTTTTATAGGAATATTCACGCGGGCAGAGCCGCGTGCAGCAGCTAGTTTACCCATAAAATTGCCTATTGTATGTATTTGAAAACAGCGTGGCGATTATGGGTAAAATCTCCAGATGTTTGCCCGAAAGTTCGTTTCGTATTTTTGGTAGGAAATGAACTTTGCAATCATTTGACAGGTTTTCTTAGGTCATCTATAGTGACATCTTTTGACAGTGACAGTTCATTTGCATTAATTTAACGCGCAATCCGCGACTCCGATTATACTAAACAGGCCAATAGACTTCAGTCTGTCAATTACGCAGTAATTAATAAAACAAAGTACGCCTATTGCACATTGGCATACGGCAACAAAGGCCTAGTGAATATTTCTCAAGGCGTCCGCGGGGAAAACCGACACATTTCCCTGGGAACTCGTTGCGTACGCGCCGAGCGATGCCTGTATACGTGAGCGAGTGTATACTCAGCAGCAAAAATATTCTACAATTGGCTTAGAACGACAGTACTTTTTAGCATTAGAATTTTGACAGCTTTTGTCGCGACAAAATAAAAAATGCATGTGTTCAAATAGGTACTTACTATAAATATGTATTTGTCATGTTACTTCAGAGATTGAGAAAGGTATGCTTAGATCGTTTGGTCATGTAGAGAGGAAGGATGAAAGTAGATTAACTAAGAAAATATATAGCGAGAGCTTGAATGGATCTGTTGGAAGGGGAAGACCTAGAAAGACATTCCATGACCAAATAGAAAGTGTCCTAAAAAAAGGTGAAATACTAAGTACCCTAAACCGGCGAGCATGTATGAAGAGATTGATGAATGTGGACGAAGCAAAAGCTGTATGCCAGGATCGTCGCAAATGTAAGGACGTGGTCTCTGCCTACCCCTCTGGGAGAAAGGCGTGACGTTATGTATGTATGTATGTTCAGAGATGTTGCAGGCAAGAAGTCTAGAACATACAAATTATAGATTCAGATAAAAAAACTTCGCAGAGCTTTTCAAGAGTCTCTCGCGAGCAGTGCGCGCCACATGGGGCCTAAGCCCCGCAGTGGTCCGTCATCTATATGTAGCTGTTATTGAGCCAATCGCGCTCTACGCCGCGGGGGTTTGGGGGGCGGCGTCCCGAAAGGTCTACGTTGCGAAGAGACTGAGGTCCCTGCAGCGCATGTTTGCTATCAGGGCGGCTAGGGCTCATAGAACAACGTCCTACGCAGCCAGTGTATTGATCGCCCGAATGCTCCCCCTTGACCTGAGAGTCGAGGAGGCGCATCAATTATACATGGCCAAGAAACGAGGAGAATTTTGCGAGACCCTCGACAGACCTATTGAGTCCCGGGTGGACTGGTCTGAAATTGTCGGGCGGCGGTTGGGGGCGCCGATCACGTACGAGGTAGCTGAACAAGACCTCACAAACGTACCTTCCGACTGCCCTCTAATATATACGGATGGCAGCAAGTTTGACGGCAAGGTGGGTGCCGCGTTTACCTGTTGGGTGGGAGGCAGAGAAGTGCGAGCCGCCAAGTTCAAGCTTGAAGACTTCTGTTCAGTATACCAGGCCGAGCTCTTGGCGCTTTATGAAGCTGTCAAGTACGCTCGTCTAAGAGGAAGTAGGGTCTGCATCCTGAGCGACTCGCGCTCTTCGCTCGACGCGGTCTCGGGGAACAACAAATCGCACCCACTTGTCTGGAAGATCATAGCTGCTGTCGAGTCTGCGAGAGGGGAGGGCTCGGAAATGGAGTTTTATTGGGTTCGAGCTCATGTAGGTATAGAGGGGAACGAGCGGGCCGACCAACTCGCCAAAGAAGCGACAGTCAAAAAGACCAGATCTTCCTATTCAGCCGTTCCCCTATCTTACGTCAAGTATCGACTCCGCCAAAGGACCCTTGATGGATGGCAGCATGCTTACTCGGAGGGACAGACTGGAGCGGTAACAAAACTTTTCTTCCCGAACATCCGGGACTCCTACCGCGTCCTGGAAGACTGGGTACCAAATTCCATACGCACCCAAATATGGACGGGACACGGAGGATTCGCGTCGTACCTCCATCGCTTCAGGCTGCGCGACGTTTCCGGGTGCAGCTGTGACCCAGAAGTTCCGCAGACCATAGTGCACATTCTCGACGACTGCCCTATTTTTGGACTCGAAAGATTGGAAGCGGAATTCAAATTAGACGGGAAACTGATTAGTGCAAATTATGGGTCGTTCATGCTGGATGCAAATAAAAGTAAAGTTTTTATGGCATATGCTGAAAAAATATGCGGTAAGATAATAAAAAGTAATAAATAGCATACCACTAAAAAAAAAAAAAAAAAAAAATACATATATATCATAAAAAAAAAAAAAAAAAAAAAAAAAATTTAGAATAAGTTCCCCTGTAAAATAAATAACAGGGAGGATGTTATATTTAATTAAAAAAAAAAAAAAAAAAAAAAAAAAAAAAAAAAAAAAAAAAGATTCAGATAAAAATATAAATACACTTAATAAGTCCTTTTTAAAAAAAAACCTTCGTAAATTATCACCTAACTAAGTTCTAGGTCAGAAAAAAAAATCGGCTAGGTGAAGACTTTTTTAAGGAGGGTACAAAGGCCCCCCAATCCCTAAATTCGATTTGGCACACGATGCACCAAAGACTGTCTACAAATAAAACAACGCAGTATAAAAGCCTTAGACACTGTTTATTCGTTAACAAAAAAACCGAGCCGGACTGTACATTGTGAAAGCACCGATGACGTTATCTTCATTACGAGTTCGCAAGCCAATCTGACCATTAATTAGGTGTATAATGGTTCAATTCCGATCCCAAGGAACGCTTTTGAAATGCTATGAGACCAATTTTGCATTCTGCACATAGTTTTTACTTACCAGACTCCCAGACTCCACTTAGAGCGGGATATAGGAGAATGATGACTCGTTTTTCATTCACGTATATTAAGAACAACAAAAGTAAACGCGTTACAAAGTAAGCATTTTCAATGGCGTCTTTCTCTGTAAGCTTCCACAAGTTTCGTACAAGTAGGATACCATTAAGCGCGAGGGCAAGGTGTAAAAACCCGATCGTATCTCACGATTTATGACTTTATCTCGATCGTTATCGCTGTTACACGCGTGCAGACGTACAGACGACTATAAAAGTTGTATAGATATATCGATTACCGATTTTTTTACTTGATTGATGATTTTTATTTTGTGGATACCACTAGCTTGGCGGTGAAGGAAAACATCGTGAGGAAAACTGCACATCCAGTTTATTTCTGAATGTGTAACCATGATCCAAATTTGTCTGGTTCCCCTTTCTGAGGGTTACGAAGGTCAGATGGCAGTCGCTTTAATGTAATAACCAGACTCGCTAAATCTAGGATCATGGTCAAAGCGGATCCTGGGCCTAGAGGCACAAACCGGGACAACGCTAAGGGGATGAAGATGATGAGGATTTTTATTTTATTAAAAAATCTTTGAGGATGACCTTACTCCACCTCTTGGTATGCGGTCGTAAGGTCAAAAGTTAGGGCGACAGACATAGCAGAACCAATTAACCTTACGCACCTGTCCCCCTCACTCTGACAATAATATCATGTTATGAAAATACTGGATAGGGATGTAAGGGAGCGACCTATCACCTTTTCGCTCACCTGCCCGTGGTGCATCCTGCCGATCAACAAACGAGACTCTGGCAAACCGACTGGTGGCGGTAAAACCATCACGATAGAAGGCGTAGCTAAATACCACAGGCCGATGACATTAACATTGGACGTAAAAAAATATAAAACTTTTGTAGCAGACTGTACTATGAGTTATATTGTACAGTGAGTTTTAAAGGACCTCCCTCGGTTACGCGAAAGTATTAAGAATAGTAGTTTTTACCCATGGACGTAGAAAATTACCCGTGACTACGTACAACAGTGCACACCAATCACCTGATCTCAAAGTAAGCTACTACTATCCAAAACATAAACAGCTGGCTCAAACTATGTATTACTACTAAACGGTGTCCTGGGAAATCTCTCAGAACAACCTTACTAGGGGACCCTGGACTGGACATTCCATCATCAATCCATCGCAGTCCACTGCTGGACATAGCTGGTCTCCGGTGAAAAAATCGAACCCGGAACCTTTGGATCGTTTGCGCTTTATGGGCAGCGCAGACGACAGACTATCCGTGACGCACTTTTTTGCAATTATATGCAGTAACGCACACGACGCGCAAAAATCTGTCGCGGATATTTCACAGACTCAACGCACACGACGCACATCTTCGGCCATACGCAGGCAGACGCTATTTTTAAATGTCTCAAACGCAGACTCTATCGCACAAAAAGTGTGCCGTCTGCGCTGCACCTTAGGCATAACATAACGCTCTAACCATTGCGCTATAGGATCTGACTAATGAATAAAACATTGGGTTCACCTCGAATTACAATTGTTTCAACCGGTAATCAAACCCGGAACCTTCGTATCTACTTATAGATAGATAGAAACAAATATTGAGATTAGCATTATTCTAAGCTACGCGCTGTACTTAACATAAGTGGGTCATCGCTGGGATGTGAACCCGCGATCTCGCTTTCATCGGACGACCTCACGCGCGGGGTTACTGAGCTATGAGATACATAGTGAGCTGTGAACTTTAAGATTTTCATGAATTAACAAACTAAATAATAATTATAATAATTCAAATAGTCCAAAAGGGAATATCATGAGCAAAAAGCCGCCCTGCGATCGCCAACCCGCCTGGCCAGCGTTGCGATTAAGGGTATATCCTCCAGATGTTTGCCCTAAGTGGCGGATAACTAGAGAAGCCGATATCCAGCAGTGGACTGCAATAGGCTGATGATGATGATCACCGAATGATGTCAACTATAAAATGACTGGCTCGGTGGCTCAATTGGTGGCGACCTTTGCCTTCTAAGCCAAGGGTCGTGGGTTCGATCCCCACACGTTACAAACATTTGTGTGCATGAACATGTTTGTTTGTATTGGTCTGGGTATTTTCTATGTATAATATGAATTTATTTACAAAAAAAATATCTAAGTAAGTTTATCAGTTGTCTAGTAGCCATAGTACAAGCTTCGGCTTAGTTTGGGGCTAGATGGCGCTGTGTGGCCCAGCGTGGCATGTCTTGGGTTATATTATATATATAAAATGTGATGACGGCTAATAGTTCACTCCGTAGCTATGACCCGCGGGTCGCGCGTGAGGTCGCTAGATGAAAGTGAGATTGCGGGTTCCCATCCCGGCCGACCCACTTATTACTAGTTCCGTTTTAGACCTGCCTAGAGCCTGGTACCTAGCAAAAGCTTGGCCTGTATGAGAAAGTTAACAAAGGACGCATCCTGGTCTATAAGATAGATATAGTAGACAGTGGTAAAGGTTTCGATATCCGTATAGTGCAAACATTTGTATGTATAGACATGCCTGTTTGTATTGATGTGTTAAGTAAGTTTATTAGTTGTCCAGTACCCATAGTACAAGCTTCGGCCTAGTTTAGGACTAGATAGGGATATGTGGCCCAGTGTGGCATATCTTAGGTTAATACCCACTATGAAGGATGGAAATTGCTCTACCAACACGAGGGAAGCTCGTAAATTTGGAATACAAAAAAAGTAGAAAACATCACATACATTGCTCCGGTTCCAAAGATAGTAGCTTAAGCACTTTTGTTATGGCTATCAGATCAAGTATGTCCTTAAATTAAACATAAATATAAAGCCACGTAACAAACACAAGTGTTCATCACACGATTGTTTGACTTAATTTCAATCTTAATCTTAACTAATATTATAAAGCTGAAGAGTTTGTTTGTTTGTTTGTTTGAACGCGCTAATCTCAGGAACTACTGGACCGATTTGAAAAATTCTTTTTGTGTTGAATAGACCATTTATCGAGGAAGGCTTTAGGCTACATAACATCACGCTGCAACTATTAAGAGCGAAGAAATAATGGAAAATGTAAAAAAAAAACGGGGAAAAAATAACTATTCCACGCGGACGAAGTCGCGAGCACAGCTAGTAAATTATAAAAACTCCCACTCATTGACGTCACGCGTAATTTTAACGGGCTATATCTTTATAATTTTTGGTCTAATTTCCAAATGAAAAAATACGTGTCTTCTATTTTTGAACAATCTAAAAGACGGACTAATTACATTTTTTACGGCAACAGGCCTTTTAATAACTCCCACCTTAGCCAAATATCAATGATCAATAAAGTTGATTGTATGAATGAAGCCTACATCACGAACCAAGATGGCTGCCGAAGGTCTGGCGGCCGAGGTCGGAGTGGGTAGTGGCATAACAATGTTTGTCATGCATCATCTGTTGGCTTGTTGGCCTGTTATGGCCGAGTGACCTTACTCGTGTGTCGGTTACGATATGAATACTATATCAATATTGCCGTGAAGTAAATAATCCCAGACAAGGCATGCCACGCAGGTCCACACATCGCCATCTAGCCCGAAGCTAAATCGAAGCTTGTACTATGGGTACTAGACAACTCATAAACTTTGGCTTCCCATCAAGCGTAGGGAAGCCATTATGTCAAGCTACTATAACAAAAAAACTTACATAGTTTAGTATATTACACATAGTAAACACCCAGACGAATACAAACAGATATGTTTATGCACACAAATGTTTGTAATGTGCGGGAATCGAACCTACGACTTTTAGCTCAGAAGGCAAAGGTCAATACCAGATGAGCCATCGAGCCAGTTAAAAAATCCATTCTCTTTATTACACACCAGAAAATACCCTTAGACCTAAAAAGACTTATAGCTAAATAGGCAAAGTATACAATATAAATACGGTATACGATGCATGGTGTGTCAAATTGAACGGAGTGATTGCGGGGTCTTCAGCTACCTCTTCACCCTCCATTACATAATAATCTTCGTAATGAATATTATTTCTGACCTTAAACTTTTTGGGTAAAAATTTTTGAGAACCTCCTCCATTTTTTTAAGTCAGTTGATATGTTAATAAAAATAACCAATGTTTCGTCAAAATTAACCCACACACTCGTAGGTATATTCTACTGTACCAAGGTAGGTCATTGTAAATTATTTTTCGAAAATTTAAGTAGGTGATCGATACCTATATCGATCAATCTGTGAAAGTCGATCAGATTTTGTGTAAGAAACCGGTTTTAAAATTTACGCAAAAGATCTACTTTGCACTCAAAATATTGAAAAATATATGTATGTAGCTTGCTTTTTACGCAAAAGGGCTGAAGAAATCCTTTCACTTGTTACATGAGAAACGTGTATTTTTCTACTAATAAGAATAAATAGCTTTAACTCTTGAGCCTAAACTGAAAGTCTACCAGATAAGTAGTTTAAGAAAATTATATCAGTTAAACGTTATTTCAATTGATACTAAATTATCTGTTATTATATATCAAACATTACACACCCTCTAAAAACAGATATACTCGTACCTACTACAGAATTCCAATACATTGACATTCCGTTTTGGTTTAAAAATATTTTAGTGAGGTTTTAACAAGCGAACTCGGGATGTAAGGGGGCGACCTCTCTTCTTTTCGCTACAAGGATTCAACACGGGCAGGTGATCTGCCTGAATAAAAAACGAGGCTCTGGCAACCGACTCGTGGCGGTATAACCATCACTACTGAATGCGTAGCTAAATACTACAGGTCGATGATGGACAGCAACGTCACCGGAGCGAGGAGCTACGCTCTGCGATAACCAACCCGCCTACCCAGGGTGGCGATTATATGGACAAAGTGTCCAGGTTTGCCCAAAGTGGGGAACAACTGTAGAGCTACGTCAATCCGTTGACTGCTATACGCTGATGATGATGATTTAGTTAAAATCCTCGCCATTCGTAAGAGGTTATGCACGAAGTACTTGATACTTCCATGGGTTATGCATATTTGAATTAAAAGTTAATAATTGTCAAAGGAATATACCTAAATGTCAAACTTATGGGTGCGTTCCTAAATCAAAATATACAGTTCAAATAAATAAAAAATAAAAATAGTTTCGAATTTGGATGGTCGTATATTTTGCCAGGCCTATACAAACATTCGATGTAGATCTATATCAAGATGCATTTAAGGGTTAGGTAAATACCTGCATATTTGCATTGATGACATATGGGCTACATCTGATGTAGGTACTTATGCCACTCTGTGAGCCTACAAGTAGCAAAGTACCAAGCAAGTACATAGCGTTTTACAAGTAGTTGTTCGTTGAGCAAGTCAACCGTGTCACGGGCTCTGTGAGAACTGAGGAAACATGACGAAGATTGTGACACGATTCGTATCTTGGGTACCTTTTTATGAGGTTCATGAGAATCAGGTATGCAGTATTTCGACTCTATGAGACAATTTTCTATGGGTATTTCCCTCCTTTTATTTTGATAGCTAGTCAGTGCTTTATGCCATGGCAAAGTTCCATTTCATTAGATAAACTCCGTCAATGTACCATTTTCATCAACAACTGGCTCGGTGGCTGAATTGGCAGTGACCCCCGCCTACCACAAATATACATATACTTAAATACAAATACCTATAAACACCCAGACACGGAACAAACACAATTGTTCATCACACGAATGTTTGTTTCGGGTGGGGATCTAACCCACGACCTTTTCAAGTTCAGAAGGCAGGAGTCACTACCAATTGAGCCACCGAGCCAGTCAATATACATATGTGATGTTGAAAAATATTTTGTTGTCTGATAGGCATATCTAGCTAGATGCATCATAAGTGGCTTCCCCTGCTTGATGTAAAGAGAAGTGATTAATTTAGAAAACAAATTTATAGATGGTTATTTCCACCAACAAGTCACAACTAAAAACCTCATTTGTCAAGTCCAATGGAACATGTTTACCGCCATCCGCTTATTATAACAATTCTAGATAACGTGACAAGTTTATTTCTTCCTCGATCGTCTATTTACTTCCCTGTTGCTTGTAATTAAGCTTCTGGAAGCGGTTAGTTGTGACGTCTATCCGACAGATAGCCGATGCTTGAAATGTCAGGAAATGCCAAGCATGAATTGGTGTACCCACAAGTAATTTATTCTTTAATGATTTTTTTTATAGTAGCTCGACATAATGGCTTCCCTTCCCCTGATGGAAAGCGAAAGAGAAGCCCTAGTCGCTGTGACAACTGACAAGTAACTTGTTAGTTACCTGTCAGTTGCCACTGCCATGGCGGCCCAACCCTAATCCCCCACGAGCTCCGGAAACCCTACTCACCAGCAGAAACACGACCCGGAGGCCATTTGGCTGCGGTATTCTATAGAGTGGAGGTCCTTCCCCGGACGGGCAGCTCAATTCGAGCGAAGATTCGCTATGCCCTACCTCTCTATTTAAGCGATCGCATACTGAATATCAATCTGTGAAGAATGTGATCGACAAACACTTCAGTGTATCTACACGGTGACGGATAGAGAATTCAAATTACCGCCCCATCTCTTTCCATAAGAGTTGGCTTTAGCATCTCAGCTGGTTTTGCCTGGCTGTCGACTTCGGTACATTTGACGAAAAGCCCGTACAGTGACATCAGCCACGTTTCGAGATCAGTGTATAACCAGAGGTGGCAATTAAAATTCATCGATTTGGTTTGGTGGCTAGAGAAGTTTTACCTTTGCCAACTGGACATGCTGTGCTAATTTCGTGGGTGTTGTTGAAGACCGCTAAGGACAAATGAGGAAGCCTACCAGAGTTTAACTGGATATAAATAAAAACTACTGCGGAAAATTTAGGTACATCGACTAGAAAAGAACATCGAATATCATGATATAGAAACACATAAGGACACATACAGTTAGAATGAGTACTAGCAAAGTTTTCAGTGAGCAAATTTGATAATTTAGTTAGGGATGGGGGGGTAATATTATATGGGGGATGTAAGGGAGCGGCCAATCATCTTTTCCCACCAAGCCAACCTCACCTGCCTGCTGTGGTGCATCCTGCCGAATAGCAAACGCTGGCAACCGACTGGTGGCGGTATAACCATCACAATTGAAGGCGTAGCTAAATACCACAGGCCGATGAAGGGCAGCAGCGTCACCAGAGCGAGAAGCTAAGCCCTGCGATCGCCAACCCGCCTGCCCAGCGTGGCGATTATGGGTATATCCTCCAGATGTTTGCCCTAAGTGGTGAACGACTGGAGAAGCCTATGACCAGCAATGGACTGCAATAGGCTGATGATGATGATGAAAATTGACAAGGCAAATTTGCTTTCACAACCAAGTCACTAGAAATGGCGCTGATTATTTGCGTACGTCATTCCCCATAAATTATCACTGGCATGGGTTCCCCTCGAGTTAATTCCATACAGGATATCGCCGTGTTTGTTCGACCGTCAATCACATACCGACTGACTTTAGTAGCCATCTTTACAATTTCCAGATGTATAACATTGACGTCATGAGACGTTGATCAACTAAATGGAATAAATATGAGTTTCATTTTAGTCAGTAGGTACCTATATTGCTTTTTGCCACGCGAGCGTAAGTTCGCAGAAGTTTGACGTAGGAACTTATGAATTATTTGACCACCGACGTGGAAAGAGGAGTGTTATAAATTTGATGTGTTTATCTATCTGACTGTGTGTGTGTGGGGTTCTGTCTGTCGCATCAAAACTCCCTACCGTGTGACCCGATTTTGTGAAAGGTCATTTAATCGAGCGTTCTTAAGTATGTTTGATCAAAATCGTTTTAGCCGTTTATAAGATGTAGGCGATAATTGGGTCGGGGGGTTTGTAAATTTGACTACACTTACGTATTCCGTTATATTAAGCATTACAGATGTTTGCTTCTTTTAGCAACCTTTTCGCGATAATATTTTTCTTAACGAGTAGGTATACGTATAAAAAACCTGTTCTTTCTAATGAAAAAATCAAAGGTTAAGGAAATCTCAAGGACTAAATAATATTTTTTTTACCAGATGAATTGTAATTTACAACTAAACTGACACCTTAATTACAATTTATGACATTTAATTGACCCTTGATTACGAAAGTCGTCTTGCACGACTGTTAAAACTTTTTATAAAACCATGAACGAAATGATGACAACGAAAAATTCTCGTCTTGTTTTCCTCAATCAGATGTTTATGAAATAAACGAGTTTGTGAAATAATAATAATAATAAATCTTTATTATTAACCTTATTTCTTTAACCCATTTTACAATGAATGAAATAAACTAGAAGTTTTAATACCAAAAACACATATATAATACATAAAAAATAATGCTTTATAATTATTTTATACAATTTTTTTTCATGTAGGTAATGGTGAGATTAAAACAAAATACAAAAAATCTGAAAAGTCGAGGAACCTACATGGGGGTGATTCGGATACCCCACGACACGAGACCCCAAAATTTTTTTTTGAGATCAAATTTCCGGCTACCATGTATAGGTCTACAGTGCAGGTATATAGTGCATACAGGTGATATAATTGTATTATTTAGCATGCAAACAAATTGCAGCCACCAAGCACTTTCTCTGCAAGCCCAATTTCTCTTTTTACTGTAACACTTAGTGCATCTTCGAAGTAAACACTGTTTCCTTTCCCCTAATCGCATATGGATGACTGGTGTATGCTAGATTGACTCACTTTTGTTCATGAATGTAACACGAGGTAATGAACTTTTAGAGCAAGAGTATGACTCATTAAAAAAACCTACCATTGCTGTCAAATTTACCCAAAAAATCTGGAATGATAATACTAAACTATGGAACTGTTTGCCGGGCTCCGTGTTCCCCTAGAATTTATAGTCATCATCATCATCATCATCAGCCTATTACAGTCCACTGCTGGACATAGGCCTCTCCAGTTGTTCGCCACCTAGGGCAAACTTCTGGAGGATATACCCATAATCGCCACGCTGGGCAGGCGGGTTGGCGATCGCAGGGCGTAGCTTCTTGCTCCGGTGACGCTGCTGCCCGTCATCGGCCTGTGGTATTTAACTACGCCTTTTATCGTGATAGCTATACCGCCACCAGTCGGTTTGCCAGAGCCTCGTTTGTTGTTCGGCAAGATGCACCACGGGCAGGTGAGGATGGCTTGGAGCGAAAAGGTGATAGATAGGTCGCTCCCTTACATCCCTTGAATTTATAGTAGCACGATATAATGGCTTGCCTACGCCTGACGGAAAGCGAAAGAGAAGCCCAAACCGCTGTGAGTGTGAATGTGCTTCGTGGGTCGTGGGTTTGATACCCGAAACATTAATTAACATTTTGTGTTTGTAGGTCTAGGTGTTTATATTTGTATTTTAAGTGCGTATTTGTGGTACCTTCGTTGTTCCGATACCCATAACACCTACTTAAGCTACTTACTTTGGGATCGAAGCAATGTATGTGATGTTGCCTGATATTTATTTATTTAAACTAACTAACCAACCAACTAGCCACCACCCATCTTGGGATTACTGACTAGCTCAGTTATTACGAATTGTAATTCTTTTTTTTTTTTATTTCATTTTTTATATTGGCTCGGCATAGTGGCTTCCTCTCGCCTGATGGAAAGCTGAAAAGGAAGCCCAAGTCGCTTTCCAGTCAGCCACCACAGCCATGCCGGCCTACAATATGCTTCTTCACGCTTCGTTTAAAGGATCCCATGTTATAAGAAGTCGGAAACACATGAGCAGGCAGAGAATTCCATTTTTTTTTATCAGCCAAAAATTAACAGTATCGTTAGTAATATCGTTTTAAGTCAAATGTTACTAATCCTATTTGTTAATCGGCCTGAAATAAATACATTTAGTTTTTTAAGGGACCACAGGTAGCATAGATCTCTCACAAAAGTGTAGCACACAATTATTACAACAGTAAAACACGAAACCTTGATGATCTCATAGCGTCTAAGTATTTGCATAATGTGCTTACTAAAGGAGGTCGACCTTTTAATAGCGCTAAAATTTGGATGAAACACCTTGATCTCGTTAGCAATCGTTTTGAGATTTGCATGGGTTGCAGTTAGGGTGACTAGATGTTCTATGTTCTATGGATTGTCCCGTATATCATGTATAGATATTTAATTGTCTCGTAATTTGGTGAGACCATGACGAAAAAACGTTATTTTATGATACATCATCATCAGCCTATCGCAGTTCACTGTTGGACATATGCCTCTCCAGTTCTTCGCCACTTTAGTCATACATCTGGAAGATTTACACATAATCACCACGCTGCGGTTGGCGATCGCAGGGCGTAGCTCCTCCCTCCCTTGACGCTGCTGCTCTCATCAGCACGTAGTGTTTAGCTACGCCTTCAATCGTGATGGTTATACTATCATTAGTCGGTTTTATAATTCATTGGCATGATAAAAGGCAAGAGATGTAGGGCATGGCGAATCTTCGCTCGAATTGAGCTGCCCGTCCGGGGAAGGACCTCCACCCTATAGAATACCGCAGCCAAATGACCTCCGTGTCATGTTCCTGTCGGTGAGTAGGGTTTCCGGAGCTCGTGGGGGGTTGGGGTTGGGCCGACATGGCGGTGGCAACTGACAGGTAACTAAACAGTTACTTGCCCGTTGTCACAGCGACTTGGGCTTCTCTCTCGGTTTCCATTAGGCGTAGGGAAGCCATTATGTCGAGCCACTATAAAAAAAAAAAACATGAAATCTATATACTATCAATTAATCAATAGCCTGGTCCGTTCCGAACGTTCCTTTAATTCGCACTATATTTCTCTATCCCGGGCTTACCCTATCCAGCTAATGCCTTTGATTCCTCTATGATGCAATGCCCAATGGGTTGCAGGCGTCCTACACTGCCTGTACCTAAGAGTGATATCAGATATAAAAATAATTTTATTTCATGTTAAAAATAAAGGAAAATATCTTGACTCGTATTTTTAAGCAACTGGCCCGTAAAACTGGAAGTCAGAACTGGTTACCCTTTTTTTTATTTTTGTTTATTCATCAAGCGCCATGGCGCGACGTCAGGGGTCCTAGGAGACCCATACTGCCCTGAGACCGCCAGCGCAGTCTACCCAAAATGGGCAGGTCCCTCAAACTCCCCCACTAGGCGGCAGCAAACTGGTCACCCTAGTCGCAGTTCACTCGGACGGTGCTATGTGGGCGATGCCACTCGCCTTGATATGGTCAATTATGTAAAGAAATGGACGAACAAGGATTTACACCAGAACTTATTTCGGCTATCTGGTGTCACAATAGGTTAGGTGGTTCAATAATGTAACAATTGGTGAAAAGGGTTACTTGAGTAATTATCATATGGTTACGGTTTGAGCATAATTCTGGTAGGAAAAAAGTTTGACGTGCAAAAGTATTACTAGTGAATCTATTTGCAGAAATAACTATTTTATTTTATTTTTTATTTTATTCAAATGTGAAATTATAAGGTGGGCTTGTACAAGTGTAAGTTTTTTAGCAATTAGAGATGTGATAAGAATGTTTAAGGTAGCGACTTACCATCTTTTCGTTGCAAGTCAATAACATACGAGGCTCTGGCAACTGACCAGTAGCGGTATAACCATCGCGATTAAAGGCGTAGCTAAATACCACAGGCCGGTTAAGGGCTGTAGCGTCACCAGAGCGAGGAGCTACGCCCTGCGATCGCCAACCCGCCTTCCCAGCGTGGCGATTATGGGTAAATCCTCCAGATGTTCGCTCAAAGTGATGAATAACTGAAGATGCCTATGTTCAGCAGTGGGCTGCGATAGGCTGATAATGATGACGTTGATTAATTAATCAACTATCTAAACCACCGGTATTTAACCAACTTTGACCAGAACCTGCGTATTGTGGGCGATGAAACTCCTTGAGGCTGGATCGGTCGTTAATAATGAGTAGTTGGGTCGAGTTGGGAAATAAATTGATTTTATTACGCCGTAAAGTATGCGTTTTGGTGAACGGATAATTTGTTGGCTAAACGTTAGTCATTATCAAGACCTGTTGATTTACTTGCCCTGATATTGTAGAATATAATTGAAAATTACCTATATTTAGAATATTAACGCATAGAAAGTTTTTTAAGCAAATGTATGGTGCAAATGGTGCAATAAGAATTGGCAACAAAGACATCTACACAATCAGATTGTGAAATAGTGCCTCCCCTACCTCCCCTACTGTGAACGTGCCGGCTTTAGTTAACTGATATGTACTACTGTTTATCCTTCGGCTTACACTAGGTCAAAGTTCGAGAACTATCACACGGCTCGGATGATGCCAACGGTGACTCATGCGTTGCGCTCGGCGCGACCATGACGATTGAATAAAGCGTACCTACTCGTATAGGCAATTTGCGCACGACTGCTGTATGTATGGATAACAATAGATAAATCGTTTTGTACACTAAACTGTAAGCTCCTTAATGTTGTAGGACTCTACTATATCCCGATTTTGTCCCCAAATTCTCCCTTAACTCTCAAATTAATGGGAAAAAATTAATTTTCTCGGCAAACGCCCTCAGGCCAGGTGGAGCGATGATTTGCGCAGGACGGCTGGCAAGTGCTGGATGCGAGAAGCCCAGGATCGATCAAAGTAGCGAACATTGGGAGAGGCCTATGCCAGTAGTGAACTGATGTGTAGATTGATATTCTAATATTCTTTTTACTGCACATCATACAGTTGACTAAAAATCTAAGTGTAGTAAGTCGACTAAAGGGCTTCTTGAGATTTCTGCTTCTGAGTCAGTAGTATCCTGCCTGGCTAGATACAACTGCATGTACTACACGCTGCAAAGTGACCCTGGTCACGTTTCTGGATCAATTGGTGTATAGCCAGAACTTAAAAATCCACATGGCTGTGCCAATGGATATGGTGGTTGAATGATTAGGTTTTTGTCGCTCCCCGTCTGGCGAGGAGAAGTCTTGGAGTCTTAAAAAACATTCGTTCAGCTTGAGAAAACCCGTGGTTAGACACCAGGAGTTATAATTACAACGGAGTTAGAGGATAAGGCGATCGCGGGGCGTAGCTCCTCTCCGGTGACGCTCTGTCCGTCATCATCATCATCATCGGCAGCCTGCGGCCGTCCACTGCTGGACGTAGGCCTCTCCCAAAATGCGCCATTCTGCTTGATCGGCAGCAACACTCATCCAGTTGATGCCGGCCGCCCTGCGCAGGTCGTCGCTCCACCTAGCTGAGGGGCGTCCCACACTGCGCTTGCCTGCTCTCGGTATCCACTGCAGAACTTTCTTACTCCACCGATCATCAGTTCTGCGGCAGACGTGGCCAGCCCATTGCCACTTCAGCTTACTTATTCGAGTAGCTATGTCGGTTACCTTTGTTCTCTGGCGTATTACTTCATTGGGGGGCTCAAAATCTAAGGTAATCTAGGGGGCTCTGCCCGTCATTGGCCTATAATATTACGCCTTCAATCGTGATAGTTGCCATCGGATTTTACTAATTCTGTATTAAATTAATGTAGGGACTTCAGATTCACATTGCCACCCTGTGTTTACGCCACTGAATAGGCTAAAATTATTTATTGGCGGAATGGAATGTTCTTGAAATAGAATAATTAATAAAATTGACATCTTATCAGACAAACAATAGATAAAATCTAACGCAATTAAGCATGTATCTTTCCCAGATATCCTACTTTCACACGGCTCCATCCTTTTGCGCTCGTCACAGTAAGCTTATCTGTGCACACGGCGTTTGCACACGATCAACAACAATAGTATATAGTCGCTGTGCCGCTATCAGTCACATTGTGAGTCCAGTTATCGAGCTGAACAGTGACGTACGACGCGCTGATAAGGAGGAAAATAATACGAGTTTACTAGTGGTGAGTAATTGATAATTATTTGTTTGTATAACATTGGCTGTTTGAGTGATCGGTCGTTTTAGGTGCATAGGTTCGATTCCTTCGGTTTTACTTTTTTTTGTAGTTTTCTTGGAATGTAAGCGGATATCATATTTTCGCTCCAAGCCAACCTCACCTGCCCGTGGTGCATCCTGACGAATAACAAACGAGGCGCTGGCAACCGACTGGTGGCGGTATAACCATCGCGTAGCTAAATATCACAGACCGGTGACGGGCAGCAGCGTCACCGGAGCAAGAAGCTACGCCCTGCGATTGCCAACCCGCCTGCCTAGCGTGGCGATTATGGGTATAATCCTCCAGATGTTTTCCCATGTGAAGAACAACTGGAAAGGCCTATGTCCAGCAGTGAACTGCAATAGCCTGAATCTGATTATAATGATATTTTCTTGTGTTTTTTTGTGATTCCCTCTTTGTGGACATTAATTCTTTTTGAAATTACCGCATAATTTGTAAAGTTTGCCAAAAAATTTTTGGTGCAATAAAAAGTATCTATCTATCTTCATTGGAAATACCTATAAATTGTTTATCAGTTACTGCTCGCATCTTCATTTATGAACGTACACAAATCATGTTAGTTATAATTGCCTAGACTGCATCATTACGCCTTCAATGACCATAATTATGTTGTAATTTATGTTATAAATAATAAACTCTTTAGAAGATTTATGTTACGAGAAATAAATATAGGACAATTTTAGATGCTTAGAAGTGACTACTTTAAGCAGCCCTCATATTGGCTGTAGGCGTGCAAATACTATGATTAGAAAATTATGGATTTCAGTGAAATATTTTGATATTGTACCGATTTTAAGAGACAATTTTGAATATTTTTTTTCTTAACTGTCTTTTTGAATTCTCTGTCCACAGTCTTCATCTATGTTAGTACGTAGTACGTACTCATAATACAAGGGAAACCTAGTTGTCTTAAGCATTTATTTATTTACTAGTGACCCGCCCCGGCTTGGCGCGGGTGCAATACTATACACATAAACGTTTCTCTTGAATCCCTCTATCTATTAAAAAACCGTTTTATAGATATAAGCATACGTACGGATAACTAAAGCGACTTTGTTTTATACTAAGTAGGTAGTGTGAATCCAAAAACAATTTTTGATTTTGAAATTAAAAAACTAAAAGTCTTATTTCTTTTTTTTCAGAGTTAACAATGCCGTGCTGCAACTTAAACAAGGTTCAAACTGCCATGAAGTGCGACAAAGGCGGGTGCATCTGCATCCAGACTTTCGGCAAAGCGTGTCTTTGTTTGTGCATCGACGAAAACAATGACGTCATCCAATGCAATGACTGCGCTTGTACGAACGGAGTGTGCAATAATAAATGCAACGACAAGTGCGTTTGCATCCCTACCAACAGAAGAAGCTGCATCTGCGTTTGTCGGGATGAGAGAGGATCTCTGAAGACATGCGATGATTGTGCATGCACTGGAGAGGACAAAAAGAAATGTGGCTGCATCGAGACTGGTGGCAGAACTTGCATCTGTAGAGATAGAGCAGGAAAGATCACACTTTGTGATAACTGTAAATGCATTTCCATTCCTAGCGGTGGAAAATCTTGTATCTGTATTTGCCGAGATGAAAAGGGAAATTTGAAGCGTTGTGATGACTGTAAATGCTCTTCAGGTGAATCTGAGCTATCTACATCAGCTTGGGGCAAGAAGTGCGATAAACCTGGATGTGTCTGCATCCCTACTGGTGGTAAATCTTGCATCTGCATTTGTGTGGACGAAGCTGGCAAGATAAAGAGATGTGACAACTGCAAATGTGTTCAATCCGGAGGAGAGCGCAAATGTGATGATACAAAATGCGTCTGTATTGCCAGCGAAGGAAAATGTTGCGTATGCATTTGCCGAGATGAAAAGGGCAATTTGAAGCGTTGTGATGACTGCAAATGCTCTTCAGGTGATTCTGAGCTATCTACATTAGCTTGTGGCAAGAACTGTGATAAGCCGGGATGCGTCTGCATTCCTACTGGTGGTAAATCTTGCATCTGCATTTGTGTGGACCAAGCTGGTAAGATAAAGAGATGTGACAACTGCAAATGTGTTCAATCTGGAGGAGAGCGCAAATGTGATGATAGAAAATGCGTCTGTATTGCCAGCGAAGGAAAATCTTGTATCTGCATTTGCCGAGATGCAAAGGGAAATTTGAAGCGTTGTGATGGCTGTAAATGCTCTTCAGGTGATGTCGAGCCATCTACATCAGCTTGTGGCAAGAAATGTGATAAGCCGGGATGCGTCTGCATTCCTACTGGTGGCAAATCTTGCATTTGTATTTGTGTGGACGAAGCTGGCAAGGTAAAGAGATGTGACAATTGCAAATGTGTTCAATCCGGAGGAGGGCGCAAATGTGATGATAGAAAATGCGTCTGTATTGCCAGCGAAGGAAAATCTTGTATTTGCATTTGCCGAGATGAGAAAGGCAATTTGAAGCATTGTGATGATTGTATATGCTCTTCAAATTAAGGGATCAATGAAATTACAACCATGTTTTTTTATATTAACTAGTCATAATGGCTATTGTATGTTAACCAACTTTTGTATCAATATTTAATGGAATATGTAATCAGAGATTTTTAATTAATAACATAAAAAAATTAATATTTCTTTTTTATATATGAGTAAGTCTTATCATGTTAAACATCGTGTGCTCATATTTTTTGTTCTTTTTCAAATATTGTTCATAATCTTTGGAGATTGTATTATCTGTATAATAATCTTTATATAAATAAACTTTTTACAAAATCTGGTCTTTTTAGTATTTTTATGTTCACTCGATACATCGAACATTTCCTTTGAACCATTCCCAATATTAGTTGTATTGGTATCATGTCTAGTTTTATAATGGTATCATGTCTAGTGATACAATTTTACAAATTATTATTAGGGAGAAAATGTAGAGCCCATAAAAATAGATAGAAATGGTGTTTAAATACTGTCTGAATTGCAGAAAACAGACAGCTTGCTGTAAATTTCAAGAATTTTAGCAGCTGTAATGACAAGTTCTTAGATTTTACTTCTGAATAGCTCATGTTTGTCCCTACTGAGAAGCTCGAGTCTACCCTAATCTGGGGCGATAAGGCATTAGTCAAACGAGTTGGCTAAGTGCGGTTTGGTCGACTTCACTTAACCTAAGAATCTCTTCAAAGTTGTGCAAGTTTACCCGCATACCAATCGCGGTGACTAAGTGTGAGGGCAAATGAAAAATCCACATGATGTTTTTATAAATTTAAAAAAATATGTATCAATAAGAATATTATCATTCAAAACAATTACCAAATCACTTGTCCTCTATAAGAAGCAAACGTATCAAACTCATATCAAAGCCATAAAAAATCTCGTCCGCCGGACAATTACGAAAACGGCTATTAGTACAACCTTAACCTTTGCTTGAGTGACAGCCGCCGCAGATTACACCCGGTGCGCCCGCGCACCTATTGCCGGGCAGCTGTCAAACTGACGTTTGAGATGTCAAGCGGCCTGGGTGGGATATTTTGTTGGAGATAAAACTATTAAGGTGATGTTGTTATGTTACAATAGTTGCGTCAAGTGTTTTGTTAATGGTGGACTAACGTATTGTCAAAAGCTTTAAGTTAGATTTTTTACTAGACCAGGAGGTCCCCGAACTTTGTTGTCATACAATATGTTCCTTTAAAATAGTTAGGCGCCTACACGTCCTAGCAACTAAATTTCTACGATTTTCCCAAATCTCAAATAGGTTCAGCTTGCAAATTATGAACTCTCATTTCTTTCTCACGGGAGCAGGGCAGGCGTATGATATACCTATTTATTTTTTAAAAGTCTTTTAAACATTATACGGCGATTGAAAGATTTTCTCCCAAAAATAAATAAACGTACCTACTCATATCAGAATCATAAATATTCTTAAACGCGGAATGGTTGGACCTTAAATGCTTACTAAAACTACATCGAACAAAAAAGATACCGTTTTGTTTGTAGAATATACCCTTTTAGCTTCATAATTAGATTGATCGTATTAATTACTTTAATGGAGAGTCTTTGTTTTTGGTTATAATTGTTGATCCTCATTTTATTGTGGTCTTAACATGGGTTTTGAATTTTAATAGGTCAGTGAGAGCTTAACTTTTTGATTGTCGTTTATTTTTCGGACAAAAGAATTACATTTTATTTATGACTTTTTGCTTTAGTTTATATAGATAGTACTCGTATAAGCAGAGTATGTAGAAACATGTGGCAAGAATTCTTTGTATAACAAAGAATTGTTATACTCATAATCGCCACCCTGGGCAGGCAGGTTGGCGATCGCAGATCGTAGATTTTCAATAGCTTTTCAATTAGCTTCAATTGTGAAGGTTATACCGCCACCTGTCGGTTGCTAGCGCCTCGTTTGTTATTTTCCAATTCTGGTCTTAAAAATTGAGTAATTCATTCACACTTATTGCTGTTAACCCATAACCCATGTGGTCCAAACCCATATTTTGATTTCAAAAATTGTGTTGCCTCACTCTCTAAGCGTTGTTAGTGCACTCTCCTAGGCTGACCTTTTGATGGGGTCGAGCGGGTAGGTGGTGCGGGGGCACCGCCGCCGGCATTACACGGACCCCCGTCTTCGTCGGATGGGAGTGGGCTCACCCTTCGGACCACTCCCATGACTCCCCCCTAGAGGGGGAGCCTGTTGGGGCCTGTCCTGACCAGGCCGCATCGGTGATGTCTTGGTGGACATAATACATAGGACCCTCGACACCACCTTTTAGGCGCATGACGAAGGGGCCGGGGATTTTTAGTGGGTATTTCCTGCCTCACTTCTATCTTCGAGGCGGGGTGAGTCCCGCTGCTCCCCCAGGCAGCGGGAATGCCTAAATGCGTTTTCCCCGGTAACAAAAAAAAGGCTGACCTTTTGATACGTTAAAAGTTTTTAAATTAACAAATTATCGCATCTCTAATAATGTTAGCGATTATAAAGTTATCCAAGTAATAAATGACGATAGTGTTAATTTTTCCCATCATTATTATCTCACAATTATCTGCGTTTTCGTCTAACAGTTGTTGAGCGCTTTGTACCTGTCTAGGGTTGTCGACACCATTACTACCACTATTTCAGGTCTAAGTGGGATAAAAAATATATATTTTGAAAGAAAGAACAAAGAAATATCATATCAGACAACATCACATACATTGCCCCGATCCCAAAGTAAGTAGCTTAAGCACTTGTATTATGGGTATCAGAACAACGAAGGTACCACAAATATATAATTTAATACAAATATATACACCCAGACACGGGACAAACACAAATGTTCACGTCGAATGTTTGACCCGGGTGGGGATCGAACCCACAAACCTTGGTTCAGAAGGCAGGAGTCACTACTAATAATTGAGCCACCAAGTCGGTCATCAATGTTTCTATATACTTTTTGAAAGAAAGAACAAAGAAAATACGTTTAATCAGTGACATACTTTGAATCTTAGACTAACACAATAATTACATACACAATACATATAAACATATACATAAAAAGGCATTATGTAAAGACCTTTCGGATTGGAAGTTTATTATTTTTTAAAAATAAGGTAGAGAATTTAATTCCCGAAAATCTAGGCGCGAAAGAAAATCAATTGTTCGTATGAAGAAATGATACACACGCCGCTGAACGTCTTAAGAAGTCCACAGGCCTCCCCCAATACATTTATCATTTAAGGGGATTCGCCTTCACGCTTGGCGACTAGGTTTTTTGTACCCAGGTAAAAGTTGCCCGTCTCCTGATATTCCCCTAGTAAAGGATTACGACATCTACGGGATGAGATGTGCTGAGATTGTATTATTAAATTAAATAACCCAAGACATGCTACGCTGGGCCACACAGCGCCATCTAGCCCCAAACTAAGCCGAAGCTTGTTATGGGTACTAGACAACTGATAAACTTACTTACATACATTTTTTTTGTAAATAAATACATATTATACATAGAAAACACCCAGACCAATACAAACAGACATGTCCATGCACACAAATGTTTGTAATGTGTGGGGATCGAACCCACGACCCTTGGCTCAGAAGGCAGAGGTCACTACCAATTGAGCCACCGAGCCAGTCAAATTAAAGGCGAAACCTTTCGTTGCGTGAAAACACCAAATAAATAGAGAGTTTGTCTATGATAGTATGCCAAAAAGGGCCAGCCCTAGCCACCTGCCGGTTAAGCCACAGTTCAAGTTTAACCATTCGTCCATCGCGGCTCAGTTGCTTACTAGACCGTGGCAGAATTATCTCGTAAACTACCGGTGTTCGCCCACTCTTAATCTTTCCGATTGTACATTCTTTGTTATTGTTAAAATAACCAGGTGTAGAGTTAGATTCGTGAATCCGTTCTGAGGTAACAGTTGTTTAATACAGGGTTTTGTGAGCGGTTTCGCTTGTAGGATTTCTGTTTGCTAAAATTACTGTTCAGTATATTTACAAGAAGATGAAGCGTTTCGATAGAAATGAAGTATTGTTGACGGTTTACTTTACGAATTCGAGTCTGCAATGTCTGATCCACCTTAGTAAAGTCGCCTGTCCGTCACTTGCTCCTTTTTAACATCGGACGAGAATTAGGAACCATTATTTGGTGCAAGTTCCAACAAGAAACACACAGGGTGTTTCACATCTATCTTCATACATATTATGAACGGCTAAACCATGGAATACCTACTTTGCCGAAATCCTTGTTCCTCGAGAGATATAGGTAATCTTCCGATTCAAGGCGAGAGTGATCGGTAGTTATGCAAAAAATGGTGACTGGATGGGTGAAGGCATTCTATCATAGGCTATGACATCGCTTACGATCAGGCGAGTGAAAGTCACGCGCAAATCCATTTCAAGTTAAAAAAAAAGTTCAGCATTGAACGTTTGCAGGCTGATCGTAATGACGATTTATTTACCTGCCAGCTTAGACAAATCGGATATATGAGTATTTATAAGTAGTTACACACATCTATTCGGTATATACCTACGTAACCTCACAATACGACTACACTTAAACGGAACATTGCATTGCACAGTCGAACACTGTTCGCATAACTTTGTCACTTTATGCAACACTGACATAACTTCCTTATCAATAAAACGATAATAGCAGCGTAATCAACGTAATGTTATGAGAACAGGTTCAATTGTGACTAATTGAATGGTGAAAATTATACATTGTGGCTGGCAGTCGGGTACGCCAGAAGGAAAGTTATGTTTTTAAGAATATGTGTATCTAAGTATATAAATAAAAATTAATTGATGTTCGTTGGTCTCATTAAAACTCGAGTACGGCTGGGCTGATTGAGCTGATTTTGGTTTTAAAATGTTTGTCGTAGTCCAGGGTAGGTTTAAAAGGCAAATAATGAGTGGTACGAAGTCTGCCGGGCCAGCTAGTTTAATATAAAATAGTTAGATAGTTTTGCACTGGGTTACTCATCTCCTTAGCCAATATGCTTTCCTCTACCTGAAGGTTGTCTGGAAGAGATCGCTACAAGCGATAAGACAACGTAAACTGTACTTTGTTTTGTTTGTAACGTGTTTTTCTGTAATGTCGGTGTTTTTGTGCAATAATGAGTTTCTATGTATGTATGCATATTAGAATAGAATAGAATAGAAAAATCTTTATTTGGACACATAACACAAAGAAAACAAAATATTCACTTTTGGCGAGTTAAATTGGTAAGTAAAACGAAAGGAAAATGCACCTCTGCGTAATGCGATCAAAATGGCGTCCACTCAGCTATGTTACAGCAAACCTTTGCTATAACGCTGGTTTTCAGTGGAAACCATTAGAGAGTATGTACCTATATGTAAATTGTTCGGCACCCCAGCATAATAAATTACACCAAACATTCTTTTGACAATTTCTGTCAAATTTCCCATCCAACGAAGTGCCCCATGCCTAGCATCCATTATCTTAATTTCTTCACAAATAAGAAGCTTGAACTGTTGCCATCTGTACCTCTACATCTCTCCTGTACAAAGACTTACTACCTAGTAATTCCACCTATCTCCACCGTTTGATAACATCAATTTCAAAGGATACAGTTAAACAGAACTCCCGTATCTTTGTACATTTTGCTATTACTACGGTATCTATTATATAAATCACCTAACCATCACAAAAACTGGTCCAGCTGTGATCATCTCCCATGTAGGTTAAATACACGTTTAGATGGCTATAAATCAAAGACTACATCTCTTTCTCCAAGATTACACAGTTGCAATTTCAACCTTAACACTTAAGTAGGAAGATCTAAAATGAACACCCTTGAAAACGATTGTATTCTAAAACGTCTGTGTAACAGAGTTTGTAGTAAAAGCACCATGTATCAGAGAAAATGGTTGGTTATTATGGCTGAAAATTGCTTGTACCTGCAGTAGTTATTTATCAATGTGGTAATGAGGTATTGCTTACTTACTTAATAATAAAGTCATGATGTAGCGTTCGCATACAAGATGGCTCGGATTATGGATCATTATCATCATCGGGTCGGAGGAGCTCGGTGGCGCCGCGGTCTTGTTCGCTTAACAATGATCGCAACGTTTTGCAACCATTGGCGCGGTCAATCCGATGATGGGTGACCAAAATTTGACACCGATTTCCTCCGTGCTTCGGAAGGCACGTTAAGCTGTTGGTCCCGGGTGCTATCTTTACCAACTCGATAGCAGTCGTTACATCATATCAGAGATGATGAATAACTCTGACGCCTAAACTGGGAATGGGTATAGCTTACCCTAAGTGTTGCGGAGGTCTGATGGCAGTCGCTCTGTGTAAAAGCTTAGCCCTCGCCAAATCTCTCAGTTTAGGAAGCCGACCCTGAGACAATCGGGAAAAAGGCTAGGATGATGATGATCATCATCGGGTTAGAGCAGTTCACTGCTGGACATAGGCCTCTTCAATTCAAATATCTGGAGTGTCCTCTGCTACTCTCAGCTAGGTGCGAGAAGATGCTGTGTCGTTCCTTTGCATAGACCACAATTCGCGGTCTCATCGCTAGTAGAGATCTCTTTCAGACAACCTTCAGGTGGACGAAACCAGTTTTACCGAAGAGATGGTTAAACAAAGGCAAAACCAATTTTTACTTTAATGCTTGATAAGTCCGTTTTTTTGTGTTTTCATAAAGTAGTTACTTACCTAGCAGAAATGAGCAGACAAATCAGTGAAAATTGGTACCTGAAACAAAACACAATGTTTCTATGAATACTAAAATACTTTTTATTTAAATAAAGAAAATTCAATAGTAAATTCGTCGATCCTGTCAAATGGTGCTATGTAAGTACAATAATAATGTATTTATTTACACGAAAAACGTATCTAAGTAGTTGTCTTGTACCCAAGCTTCGGCTTAGTTTGTGACTGGATAATTTGTCTTATAGATATGTTCTGGCTTTTGAGTAGGTATGGCTCCGACCACGTGGATTTCGGTCTGTGGCTTAGAGCAACCAGATCCTTTTGACGTCTGCTACATGCGGCCTTAAGATAACGTGGGTATTCTAACAAGCTCTTATTCAATCTGGATGGAACAGATTGGCATATTTGTAGAACGTGTGTGGTGTGTGGTAGATGTAAGGGCGCGACCTATCATCGCATTTTGGTCCAAATGCTCCAATATAATTTCGCACCAAGAACAAAGATATTCTTAAGACAAAAAGTCTTCTTGCCTGCGCATCGGTTTAGTGGTGGACCAGTTACTTGCCCGTTGTCAAGTCGCTGTGACAACGGGCAAGTAACTGGTCAGTTACATGTCAGTTGCCACCGCCATGCCGGCCCAACCCTAACCCCGCACGAGCTCCGGAAACCCTACTCACCGGCAGAAACACGACCCAGAGGTCATTTGACTGCGGTATTCTATAGGGTGGAGGTCCTTCGCCGGACGGGCGGCTCAATTCGAGCGAAGATTCGCTATGCCCTACCTCTCTTACCATACAATTATATTGTTAAGACAACAACAGAAATAACCCTATTGTAACTGACTGGGATTACAATTACAACTGCACCTGTTACTTGCTCATCTATCGCGCTGGCCTGACCACACAGCCCACTAAGATCACCTACATCCAACCGCGCATTAGAGTAAGCGACGCACTCCGCCAATTGAGACGCGTCACAGCGTGTAATGACGAGGCCGTTAGAACATCACACTGTTCTGTCTAAGGGATAGGAGGTAGAGGGTATAGGAAACCTATTGTAGTAGTTAATTTACTTTTTATTTTAATTAAGACCGTATGTTTTTGTACATGGAACGATTGTATTCTATAACTGGAAATAAATAAACATTTCAAAAATAAAAATAAACATTTCTTATGTTCAGCAGTGGACGGACTAGGACTAAGCCTGCCATCACATTTGAAAGTACCGACTCATCATATTTCCGCTCCAAGATTCGCTCAAAAGATTCAACAAACTTAACAATGAGTGTAAAATACATATGTTTTCGCGAATACGACGCAAGTGAGGCTCGGAAACAATGGCCGGTCGTGATCGGTTCACAATAGGAGCCGCGACCACTGAGCCACGACGGCTATGTAAGTAAGTAAACAAACCAAACAACCCATCGGTTTGTATGCTATGTTCATTAAAGGGCAGCGCAGACGACAGACTATCCGTGACGCACTTTTTTGCAATTATATGCAGTAACGCACACGACGCGCAAAAATCTGTCGCGGATATTTCACAGACTCAGCGCACACGACGCACATCTTCGATCATTCTGTAGGCAGACCTAGACGCTCTTTTTGATGTCTCAGACGTAGACTCTATCGCAGGAAAAGTCTGTCGTCTGCGCAGCCCCTAACAAGACATGTGCATCGATGAGGCAAGATAGTATGATGGATAGATCCCTTGTACTTATTGTGACAAGCTCGATGGCTCATTTGGTAGTGACCTCCGCTTCTGAGCCAAGGGTCGTGAGTTCGATTCCCGCACAGTACTTGACTAACATTTGGGTTCATGAACATGTCTGTTTGTATTGGTCTGCGGGTTTACTATGTATAATAAGTATTTATTTACAGAAAAAAAAGTATCTATGTAAGTTTATCAGTTGTCTAGTACCCATAGTACAAGCTTCGGCGTAGTTTGGGGCTAGATGGCGATGTGTGGCTCAGCGTGGCATATCTTGGGTTATTTATTTATTAAGCTTTCAGTATCAGTATCAGAACTACATAATATTGGTTTTGGATTGTCAACAGTTCTTTCCCAACAACCAAACGAACGTACAACAAACAAACGTACATACATATTTACGTCGATAGCAAACAGGTACTTAGATTTTTAGTTTACTGAGCAGTTTTACACTAATTCTGAGAAAAAAATATTAAGACCGAATGATATCTTCTTTTTTCTAGAGCCCACATCTAGTATTCTTTAATCTGTCTCTATACGATCCGATCCTCTTTGATTTTCCCTCCGAAAAAATCACTACTTATTAGCAGAATTTCCACGTTATTTACACACGTACCAAACATAGGACAAACGTACAGAGTAGATAAGTCGGTATCTTCGCAAAACAAGATCTAGATTATTTGCTCCCTTTAATAGTTTTACATCTCAATAACGCGATCAACGCTCTTAAATTTAAATACGAATAACTTCCATACATTTTTAGAACTTTTAGCGACAGTAATTAAAATTTGTTAATGACTGTTGTATTTCTTTATTGATTTCATTTTGCCTCATCATTAAAAAGGAATACCGGTCGATTTGTTGTCATTTATTTGGAAATAAAACTCTTAATGGCTTTGTAGGCATAGATTCATTTGCCTTAAATGGTAATAAAAAACAACTTGTTTGTAAATGTATGTCTCGTGTCTGTTAGGGAATAGAATGTTTATTAATGAAGGATTAATTAAGACACACTAATTTTAACTTTCAATAAAATCTAATATTATAAATGTTTTTAAAATGCATCTTTAGGACGATTCAGCAAAATACCAGCTTGAGGCGTGCCAAGAGGCTCATCGGAAACGATTTCTGCTAGACAACAAAGCCTTGGTCGCCATCCAAAAATTGCTAGTCTGTCAGTTATCTATCGATTTCATTATGGGGACTGTGCGACTGTATGTAGAAGGGATGTAAGGGAGCGGTCTATCATCTTTTCGTGCCAAGCCAACCTCACCTGCCCGTGGTGCATCATGCCGATCAACAAACGAGGCGCTGGCAATCGACTGGTGGCGGTATAACCAACACTATTGAAAGTGTAGCTAAATATCTCAGACCGATGACGGGCAGCAGCGTCACCGGGGCGATAAGCTACGCCCTGCGATCGGCAACCTGCATGCCTAGAGTATTATGGGTATATCCTCCTGATGTTTGTCGTTAGTGGAGAACAACCAGAGAGGCCTATGTCCAGCAGTGGACGACTGCACTACATAATTTGATATCCGTGGCCAGACACCAGACAAATGAAGAAATGCGGCAAATACGGATTCGGGTATTTTATTATCTGAAATCAACTTTGTTAACCATATAATTAGGTACCAACAATTGCTAAATTTCAAGATCTCCTGAAATTTACTTACATACATATTTCTTTAAATATCTATTGCCATAATATGTACCATAGTTCCTTTGAACAAGTCTCTGGTATGTCGTGGGACACCATAGGGTGTTCTATGCCATTTTTATCGCCAATCCCACCACGCTTATGGCGTGTCCCACACACCCCATATCTAGTTACCATCGGAGTTACGGTAAGCATAGCGCCAAGTAGATTGAAGCACGCGGGTTATGCCAGTCCGTTACTGAGAACATATGTCCCGTCTGATGCACATCTGCTGTCTATGATATTACTGACTCGTGTCACTTAGTTGCAGTATTAATGGTAGGTAGGTAGGTACCACCGAAATTCGGACACTCTATGTCCGGAATACTCTATGTCCGGAATACTCTATGTCCGAATTTCGGTCGCAGCAGCCAATCTGTAAGGTTCTCTAACAATCCTGGGTACTTATGCGGAATTCGCTACAATGTACATTACAATGTATATTTTCTTGTTTTGAACAGATCGTTTATAGCGATAAGACCGCCGGCAGCGACCCTAAACTCGGTTAGAGCTGCGGGTGTCCATGGGCGGTGTCGACTGCTTACCATCAGGCATCACACTTGCTCGTCTGCCGCCTCTCGCATAAAAAAAAAAAAAAAACCGCCAAATTACTGTGTACGTTAAATCAACTGTATGGTGTGCAAAAACGTATATCTATCTAAATAAATAACCCAAGACATGCCACGCTGGGCCACATATCGCCATCTAGCCCCAAATTAAGCTAGTACTATGGGGACTAGACAATTGATAAACTTACTTAGATACATTTTTTTTTGTAAATAAATACATATTATACTGCCTTCCCCTTTTCTTTAGCAATTGTCCTCTACCTGAAGGTTGTCTGGAAGAGATCGCTCCCAGCGATAAGACCGCCTACATTGTACCTACTATATGTTTGTATACTCTTTCCTGTGGATGTTTATGTTTGTGCAATAAAGAATATCTTATCTTATCTTATCTTATATTATACATAGTAGGACCTAGACCCAAACAGACATATTCATGAACACAAATCTTTGTGCTGTGCGGGTATCGAATCCACGACTCTTGGCTCAGTAAGCAGAGGTCGCTACCAAATGAGCCATCGAGCCAGTCAATCTATCTACACTATAAACTACATACCTACCTACCATGTATCGAAACTTTAACGTGTTACAGATCCGCTTACAACATACCGTCGAAGCGACACCTTAGTTTATGGGACCACCTGTTGTCGGAACAAATATTGGCCATTAGTAGGGCTACCATTACCTAAATCGCCGACGCCACGGCTAAAATCCCGGACATTTGCGCAAAATAGGTATAGTTCTTTCCCCGGACACCTCTGAAAAAATATTTTTTTGCAGCAACAGTAACAACTATTTTTGGTGGCTATTATGGATGATTTTTTAACTAGGGTTAAAATTATAATAAATAGTTTCAATTTATCGCTTATTGCCTGATAACATAAAAGTCCGGGGTTCACAAGGCCACTTTTAAAAGGCCCGGCCGGACGGACCCCGGACACCCTTCAAACTCATAAAATAAAATAATAAATATCAGACAACATCACATACATTGATCTAATCCCAAAGTAAGTAGCTTAAGCACTTGTGATATCAGAACAACGAAGGTGCCACTACTTAAATACAAATTATAAGCACCCAGGAACAAACACAAGTGTTCATCACACGAATTTTGTCCCGGGTGGGAATCGAGCCCACGACCCTTGGTTCAGACGGCAGGGGTCACTAACAATTGAGCCACCGAGCCAGTCACCAACAACTAGGACCAATCCGGGGAAATCCGGACGGATGGCAGCCCTACCGATTTGTGACCTCGGCAGAACCGATGTCGAATAGTTGTCAATGTTACAACCAAACGCTGGTTCCGTTAGCGTGGGTACTTTATTCGTAAGTGTGTAAGCGTGTTTACGAGATTTTTGTTCAGAAAATTGAGTGGTTTTAAGTGCTTGATTGAATGTAGTTGATGTGGTGACATCAACTATATTATAACTGTTCAGAGATCAGCATTCCAATTTGATGATACAAAATTAGTATAACATAATAAGACAAGCTGAAGCTTGCGGCTTTGTCTGTTATAAGTATGTTGTAAAGTGTATAAGGTAATCTGGTGTAGGACCTGGAGATATTACTGTGGTTTCAACTAAACCTGTTCAGTAAGTACTTAGCGCATGAAAGAGTAACAAACATCTATCTACAATCACTGCTAAAACAAAGCCGCTTTTTGTGTCTGTCTGTCTTTATGTAAGTACTAGCTGCTGCTCGCGGCTCTGCCCGCGTGAATATTCGTATAAAACATAGCCTATGTGTTAATCTGATGTACAAACTATATTCCTGTAAAGTTTCATTAAAATCCGTTCAGTAGTTTTTGCGTGAAAGTGGAACAAACATCCATCCATCTATCCAAACAAACTTTCGCGTTTATAATATTAGTAGGATTAGTAGGATGCATAGACCTTAAAAACTACAGGGTCGCTAATTTGATAACAAAAATATCAGTATAACATAAGACAAGCTGCAGCCTGCAGATTTGTAATTAGATGCATGAGATATTACTTACTGCAAATGTTCATGTAAATCTGTTCAGTATTTAAGCAGTGAAAGAGTAACAAACCATCTAAACAAACTTCCACTCGTCCAGATGCGAGTAGATAGAGGAATGTGGCTTAAATTAAGGGAGGCAACTTTTAGCAGTAGTCTGAACAAGGCTGTCTATTGAAGTAACAAGGATACGGTAAACTCCTGTGACTGTTAGACAACAATGCAACCACTGGATCAGCAATTAATGACGTGGCCATCATCATCATCAGCCCGTATTAGTCTACTGCTGAACATAGGCCTCAGGGCCGTCTCTACCATGGGGTGCAAGGGGCGCCTGTCGGGCGCTGAATTTATTGAGGATAGAGGCGCCGGACCCCGGGGGACTGTAATGTCAGATACATAATCTGTGGAACTGTTGTCTATGTATTTCTTAGTCTATGATGTAGTCTATGCTTTTTCTATTGTAAAACCAATAAAGTGTAATGGAGTCCGCACGGGCTAGTTTAATTACTGATTATTATATGCAATACCCGATCCAGATAGTAGGAATAACACAGTGGCGACGAGGATTAAGTAGATAAAGTGCGTGTGCGCAAAAAACAACAACGAGGGCGCAGGTTGAGTCAGGCACCTCGGCGCCGAATATACTTAAGACGGCCCTGATAGGCCTGTCCCAATGTTCACCACCTTGTTCGATTCCAGGCTTCTCGCATCCAGCACTTGCCAGCCGTCCTGCGCAAATCGACTCCATCTGGCCTGTGGTCATCAGCAGGACAGTAAAAATATGTATGAACGTACGACTGCAGACATTAAAGTAGTGATCAAAGCTATAATAACAAATCAAGATACACTCGGAGCAATACAAGACGAAAATAATAAATTCATTTAATTTTGCGATGTTATAAATACATGCCCTTGAAGTTAAAATACACGCTTTATTTTAATTAAAACGCATTATTCACAAGTCGATTAAGGCTCGTTCAAAAATGTCCATTTAAATGTTTAATTTAGTGGTGAAAATAGCCCGTGGGCGGTTGTAATGGTGTGGCTAAAATTATGATGTCTGTATGTCAATGGTGGTCCATTAACTTTTTGTACAAAATTGTCAGCTGTATTCGAAAGAAATGAAATCATTAGCATATTGTAAATAGTCCGGTCACAAATAAATATAATGTAACCTTAGACTTAAGACGGCCGTCTTAAGTCTATTCGGCGCTGCACAAAGCTCAGAATTGGCAAGAATGTTGGGAACATAATTATAAACAATATGTTAAAAGTCCCCACCGATCCGACGTAATTGTACCTACTATGCAAAAAAAGTGTTCAAGTTTTTGCATTTCAGCTAAACAGTATTTTTATGATTAAACATGTGTAATGTCCTTGGATTAAACTTACTGTTTCATGCTGATGTAATCTGTGATGCCAATTTTGAGCTTTGTGCGAAGAAATGTAACTTTAAATGTCTATTTTGACAGCTGAAAATAATGCACATACATTTTACATCATGTTGCTTATGTATCTCAGTGTTCTCTAGCAAGTCGTAAATCAATCACTAAGATGCTTTTATTAAGATGAATAGATCTAAATATCTGTCTGTCCGAATTGCAATATGCAACTTTGTATGTCTCTGCACAAATTAATTACATATGCCATTAAATACTGAGAACATTTTAACGTATGTCTTCCAGATGATTTATCGTAAACATTATGCATGAAATACATAAAACATACATAATATTTTAATTTCATGAAGCAAGATTTAACTGTATGTCACAATTATATAAACATTTAATCATTTATAATTAGGAAAGTTTGCAATTCGTTATTCAATCACATAAATACCGCTTAAGGGATTTATATTTTTTTTTAAATTAACATTAAAGCATAATTATCATCCCGGAAATGTTAATTCTTTGGGTTATTAAAAAACAACATAGGCGAGAAGAATTTCGTCAAAGTAATGTTGAAGGACTTATAAAAAGACAATTTTTTTATGAATTTTTCTAAGTTTCATATTTTTTAAAACCCCCCATTGTACAAATTTGTCACCACTACCATTGTAGAACGGATTTGTCTAGCACGAGTAAAATCTTCCAGCTTAAAAAATAGATCAAAAGTTTTATTACACAAAGAGATTTATAGCACACCAAATAGATAACGCCTCTTTTTCATATTTATAATTGAATTTTGGTACCAAAGTTCAATGACAGTAGCAATGAAAAAAAAATACAATTACTTTAAACTTACAAAGACATAAAATATTATCATTAATCCTATCTCCATCTCGTATCAATCTCGTAAATTGGCCTGCGACGAGCACCACTCAGCCTAATGTATTCCGAAGCGAACAAAACTGGTCCTGTAGGTCACTCCTGCGCATCGAATGTCAAAAAATAAAACTGGTCGCATGTTGGCACAACAACGCATTATACGCCTGACAGTCCGCTGAATGGCAATACGGTTGACGTCCGAGGAATTTTAAATGTCTTTTTTATTTTTTGTTGTTTTGTTCTTGCAAAACTTTAACAAGTATCTAAAAATGGGACGACAGGGCTGTTGACCTGAGGAATATGAATAGATTTATTTAAAAGCTAAAGGGCAGCTGAACGTAGGCCTCCCCCAGAGAACGCCATCTTTCTAAAGTCATCACCCTACCGTGATGAAGGGCGTCCTTCACTTCATTTACCAAAACTAGGTGTCCATTCCTACACTTAAATGTCAAACAAATGCGCAAATTTTAAATGTTACTATGTATTCTCAAATTCTGACAAGAATTAAATTTTGATTCAAGTTGATAATTAAAAGTAAAATAACAATCAAAACACTGATTCTAATGGCTTGGCTACATCTGCTGGCTTCGGGGAATAATCAAATGTACAAGATGAGTGTATCCGGATACATATTTGCTACGCAATGTATTCAGGCAAAGAAGATGTATTCGTCCGAATACTACGCGGTATCAGAACTGGCGTGGATCAAAGGGAAATGATTAAGAACAAAGAGACGATTAATAGAGATGATTAAGAATAAAGACGCAGATATACGTTTGTTATATGTAATGTCCACCCCATTTCATTCCTTGGGGACGTTGAAGATGACTTAGGAAATATCAGTAAACCCTACTGCGGTCCCTAATCCGCCTACCCAGACGTGGTGACTAATGACAAATTGTCTTTGGGGGAGGCCTATGTCCAGCAGTAGACATATTTTGTAGGCTGATGATGAACATGTTATATATGTACGCGTCGTTTTTATCGTCGAAACCAGACTTGAATCTCCGCCTGCTAATGTAGCGGTAGCATTAACGAAATTTTAATAAAATTACAAAATTTACAACAATTCTAATAAATCGTTTTTCGGAATTCTAAAACTACCATATGTATGTGTCTGTTGTTTTTAACAAAAACATCACACAGCATTTGTTTCCACTTGGCAGTTCTCATAATTTGCACAACAGGAAAATATCACATCAAGGTCTCTCAAGACACTTGACAGGTTATGGAATTCTGTAGAAGTGTATTAGGATATACGAATAAAACACACAAAAACTTTTTAGAAGCTTTTTTGGTCCTTCTAGCCGGATTGACTTATATAGTCATTTATTTATTATCGCCGAGACTTAACTGGCTGTACTTAATTGAATATTTCATGCTTAATTTGCTAAGAAACTTAATCTAAAGCTGCTATTAAGTAGATAACTTAAGTATCTTAGAACATTGATGAATGATACCAATTTATAAAATTAGACTTAAACGAATTGACACCTCATTAACATCATTATCTAGCATTCGGTGAGATTTGAAATATTCGGCAATGTAGGGAATTTATTCGACTGTTAAGTCAGTCCAGTAAGGTGTACTTTCGTTTGCTGTTATACATAAAATATTTATATCATTAGCAATACAAAGACTGACGGCAATAGTTATTGCATCGGGCAGAAAAACGCCTCCAGCTATGTTCTGATTCATTGCTTTAAAAACTCGTAAGAACGAATCACGTTTACCTTTTAAGGATTCTGTATAACACGATAGTACAGTTTGTTTCACTGTTTCCGTCATCATTGATTTTAGTAAACACAATTTAATTATTGCGTGCTCATCCTTTTTGGTAAATTAATGATCCAAATTATTGTAATAAGCTAGCAGCGTTATTATAGCAGTTCTAGTATTAAATGTATCTTTTGATGATACCAACAACCGTATCTTAAAAATAATTGTATTTATTTCTTAGACTTTAGCTCAGGATCGATCAAAGTTGGTCTATGTCCCGCATTGATGAGAATAGAAGTACCTAGCAGCGGTACATTTTGAGACTGAAACTTGATCGACCTTGCACTAGTTCGTTCTTTTTTTGTATTAATTTATGTTCGTATTATTGACGTGTTTTATTTTGTTTGTGTATTATAGGTAAATAATGCTTTTCTATTATATTCTATTACATTCCGCAACCACAATATAACTTTGAGTAAATCATATATAGTTTACGAGCCAAATAATATTAAGTTAAGAATAATTTTAACTGTCCAACACGATAAATGTGGCAGGAACTTGATGCTATAAAGTTTTTTTTGCTTTTGTGTTCTCTTTTATTGCCATAAACATAAAATTCCTCGTCATACAAAATATGCGTACCAAACATAAAATTTGCTCCGTTTTTCTATTTCGACACATAATCCCAACAACATATTTGCGATTACATCTCAAGGTCGGACTCAGTGTATGAGTTACAATCTTTTAACTATTATTATAGATTCAACTGCTGCTAATTACATTTTACTGCACAGTAAACTCGCATCCATCGTCATCGGCTTTGATAGTTGTTACATTGTTACCTCCAATAACGGTGCGCAGTGTTTTGTTGTTTAGATAATCGTCTTTGTGTATATCGGCTAATATTCTAGATCACCAGTTACTGTTTGCAGCTGGAATGTTAGCAATTGCTCTTGTAATGTCTCGACCTCCATTAGGCATTTACGTTTGCCGATAATTTATTTTGACTGCTGCTTACACGGTCATTGCATTTATTTTAATTTGTTTGTAGACAAGAACGTGTTTTATAATTGACTAAATAAGGTTATCGAACTTGGCACCAACTTGTTTGTAACGATACAATACATTTATGAGCTATAAACTATTAATTTAAAAAGTTCTTAGTCTTAGTTTAGGTACAGTCCAGTGCTTAAAAAGAGATGAGAGACGTATTTTTTGATAGAGGATCATAATAATTCTTTAAATTATACACGTGGTTGTACCGTATCGTGTATTAATATCAATATTAACCCACTTTAGCTTACCTGCATTTTTATAAATAGGATCGGATTTCAAATCACAAAAAACTCTTAGGTATTGAACAAAATGAATGTGAAATAACATCGATGGTTAAGATAAAGCTTAACATTGGTTTAACCATTAAGTCAACTGTCATTAAATACATATCCGGCTTGAAGGATCAAGAATTTAGATCTAATAGGAATATTGTATTTACTTTAATGCCTTTGTCTTTAAGAATGTCATTATCCTATCGAAACAGGAATTTATTCACATTTTAAATAGCCACTAAGAACCGCCATCTTCCGCAATAATATGTTTAATAAATTATTATATGTAATTATATCAATAGAATAGCAAAAACAGCTACTAATAATGATGTATTCGATGTAGCCATGTAATAAAAATTAAGATTATCTGCTCGCTTGAGCTTCTTAAAATGACGTTATGTATTATCTATATATATAAAAGGAGAAACTGACTGACTGACTGACTGACTGACTGACTGACATATCAACGCATAGCCCAAACGGCTAAACGTAGGCACTTGAAATTTGGAAGGGACGTAGCTTAGGTACCGTAGGGGTGCACTAAGAAAGGAATTCCCGAAATTCCCACGGGAACGGGAATTAGCGGGAAAATCCTTTTGTATGAAAAATCTAAACCGCTTAAGTTAGACGCTTGAAATTTGGCATGCAGGTACCTTAGTAAATATAAAGTTTAGTTATGGCTGTATTTTGAGAAATTCCCACGGGAACGGGAGTTAGCGGGAAAAAACTTTTGTATGAAAAAACACGCCACGCGGACGAAGTCGCGGGCAAAAGCTAGTATTATATATATAAAAGGAGAAACTGACTGACTGACTGACATATCAACGCACAGCCCAAACGGCTAAACGTAGGCACTTGAAATTTGGAAGGGACGTAGCTTAGGTACCGTAGGGGTGCACTAAGAAAGGAATTCCCGAAATTCCCACGGGAACGGGAATTAGCGAGAAAATCCTTTTGTATGAAAAATCTAAACCGCTTAAGTTAGACGCTTGAAATTTGGCATGCAGGTACCTTAGTAAATATAAAGTTTAGTTATGGCTGTATTTTGAGAAATTCCCACGGGAACGGGAGTTAGCGGGAAAAAACTTTTGTATGTATAAATTTAAACACGCGGACGAAGTCGCGGGCAAAAGCTAGTTATGTATATTTTAAGAAGGCTAACTGTTGAGTTTGTTACGGCATTACTCCTCAGCAGTTTACACGTCGAAGTACTGGTAGAAAAAAGATTTGCAAATTCCTTCTTACCACGAATGGCTAACATTTAGAATTGCTGCCAGCTGACGTCTTTCCTGAATGTTACAACTTGGAAATATTTACGGCTAGAGTGAGTAGGCTTTATCTTAGTTAGCACTAGCTTTTGCCCGCGACTTCGTCCGCGTGTTTAAATTTATACATACAAAAGTTTTTTCCCGCTAACTCCCGTTCCCGTGGGAATTTCTCAAAATACAGCCATAACTAAACTTTATATTTACTAAGGTACCTGCATGCCAAATTTCAAGCGTCTAACTTAAGCGGTTTAGATTTTTCATACAAAAGGATTTTCCCGCTAATTCCCGTTCCCGTGGGAATTTCGGGAATTCCTTTCTTAGTGCACCCCTACGGTACCTAAGCTACGTCCCTTCCAAATTTCAAGTGCCTACGTTTAGCCGTTTGGGCTGTGCGTTGATATGTCAGTCAGTCAGTCAGTCAGTTTCTCCTTTTATATATATAATAGCTTTTGCCCGCGACTTCGTCCGCGTGTTTAAATTTATACATACAAAAGTTTTTTCCCGCTAACTCCCGTTCCCGTGGGAATTTCTCAAAATACAGCCATAACTAAACTTTATATTTACTAAGGTACCTGCATGCCAAATTTCAAGCGTCTAACTTAAGCGGTTTAGATTTTTCATACAAAAGGATTTTCCCGCTAATTCCCGTTCCCGTGGGAATTTCGGGAATTCCTTTCTTAGTGCACCCCTACGGTACCTAAGCTACGTCCCTTCCAAATTTCAAGTGCCTACGTTTAGCCGTTTGGGCTGTGCGTTGATATGTCAGTCAGTCAGTTTCTCCTTTTATATATATAGATATAGAAGATAGATACTCAATCCTAGACCAGATCATCACTTAAAATCAGGTGTAAATGATATGACTGTGGTCAAATGCTTTATTTTTTTAGGATTACATAAAGAAAAAAGTTAGTCAGTAGTCATCACTAGTAATACTTTTATAATCGTAACTATTAGCAATTTGCATATTTATATTGTTTTTTATTAGACTTGCGAGTCTTGAGTCTGAGAATAGAATAACAATCTATCAATGTGAGCATACCTATCCATGTTAAGCAACGTTAAACATTTAATTTATCTTAACATCGTTACCGTCATTGTCGTCACCCAAAAGGCGTTAAAGTCCATATAACAATAAATCTATAACAATATTTGCATTGTACCTGTTATGAATTGCAACCTTGGCATACATATGATAGTATTCATCGATAATAACAGCTGTAGCACACGTATGCTAGTCATCGGCAAACTGTGTGACGGAACCGACCTGAGAACGATTAATTAATATTCTTTTGTTTCGTAACAACAAGCAATTGATTAGTCAAGGTGAATTTTGTGTGGAACCGTTTAGATATTTTGTATTGGTATGTTATTTTGTGATTTGAGCTTCTGAAGCGTGTGTGATCTTAGAAATTTTTGTGGTTCTCATCGTTATCACGGTACAATCTATGTTGTTATGTAATAAGATTTCGGTAATCTAACCAGATAAATAAAATGCTGGATCCATGTAGCCATGGATGGGCGGTATTCGGGAATGTTTTGGAACCTATTTTAAAGATTGAAGGAGACCACGGTAAACATATTCTAGAAACTTTTTTTGAATTGAGTACGTACTTACTACTGACCTAGTTAAAGTGTCTTGGACTCCACTGAGTTTAAGCACCCTCTGTTTGTACGAAACAGATTCACAAATCCAAGGCAATTTCTAAAAGCAACAACAATGCTAGTTGTATAAGGCTGTATATTGTTGTATGCCTGTAGCAGTAAACCTAGCTAGTGCATGTTCAAGTTGAATTGAACAATATCATAATATTGAGTTTGTAACTGTGAAGAGAAGGTAAGATGTAATTAATACAAGGACGGATCGGCGGGTAAATATTTTTAAATGAGAAAACCAAAGATTAATAAAATGAAGCATTCGATCTAATACCAAAATACATACTCGTACAAGCATAATGTGACTAACAAGCTCAATTAACGGATTGTTAATTTTTCAAGTGGAACATAAATGTTCGTACGTAATTTTGTTAATTGCTGAAACTTTTCCTTTTCAAAAGCACGAATCAATGCTATCTACTTGTGTCTGACAAAAAACTTTTTAACAAGGGCGGTTTACGCTATACTTGATAGTTTATCATCCTTCTCAAAATCTACGCTATGTTACACGCCAATTGAGTTTAAGACTATCGTTATGTTCACCGGTTTACTCGTAAAGTCAACTGGCATACTAACAGCTGTTGTTTTGCGTACATAGCGAACAGTCTAAACGTGGGGGGTGATTGTAAACTGTGTACTTGGCATCAATCCAGGTGAGGTGTTTCCATTGTTCCAAGTTTTATAACTTGTTAACGACTGGACGAAAGAAATAGAAGAGGCGAATAGAAGGATGTACGTGGGATGGGCGGTATTCGGGAATGTTTTAGAACCTATTTTAAAGATTGAAGGAGACCACGGTAAACATATTCTAGAAACTTTTTTTGAATTGAGTACATACTTACTACTGATCTACTCAAAGAGTCTTGGACTCCACTGAGTTTAAGTAAAAGTCGATTAGATTGGTATCCATCAGGAATGAGAAAGTTACATTTTCGAGTCACCATTTCTTTATATAGATGTAGCATAGACTCTGCAATCCTGGGTTACAGCCAAGCCGTTCATTAAAATGGATGCGGATCGGCCAAGACAGAGACTGAGACAAGTCTTCACTAAACTCGACCCATCATTGAATAGGTACATGATGTTTTGACTATCAAACTATTGTAATAATAAAAGACAGTAATCTTGACAATACATGATTACAGCGAATCCTACGACGCTATACTATAAGAACGCGGACGTTAAAAAAAAACTGTATTAATAAAAATACATCAATAAATAAATTTTTATAATAAAGACATACCTACTCTTTGAAGAATATTTTATTTCAAAACTATTTAATGTTGCAACGATCTGCTAACGTTTATTTATTCCGACAAATTACCTACTATTTTTAAACGTTACCTCATAAAATAAAAATCCTATATTTACAAAGATGGAATCTTTATTCTTTGTTTACAATAACAGAATTCATGTAAACAAGCCGAATTCGAAACCAGATATAATAAAAACGTTTTTATTAATATTTTAATGATTGTTATGTCCGTTGTTTTTATTTTTGTTTTCATAAAGTACTAACCTCACAGAAATCGACACACAAGGACAGTGAAAATAGGTACCTGAAACAAACAACAAGTTTTAATGAATACTAAAATATTTGTTATAGAAATTAAGGAAATTCATTAGTAAATTGATGACCAGCTTGGCTCAGAGGTAGTAAACGCTGCCACTGCTTTAATGGTCGCAGGTTTGACCACCTCACAGTACAAGCATTTGTATGTGTTATGGACCAAGTGATTAATGCGGGCATTATTTATAATGCTCGGGCATTATGAATAATGTCAAGCTCTATTGGGCCAAATGATAATTACTATCTAAACTTCATCATTTATCATATTGCCCGGTCATTATTGCATTGCTACTTGACAATTGGGCAATTTGATAATAAAGCAAGGAGGAGTGACGCGCGCGTAACTAATCACTTATTTGGAGATCGCTGCATCCGCTAAAATATGTTTTTGTTTAGTTTTACATACGATGTTTGCCGAAGGGACTTATTATCGTGGTGCAACTGTACATAACTGTAGTGTAGTATTATTTTGATCTATCACGTTTTAACAAATACAAATTAGAATTTAATGTCGTATTGGCCAACAATCGCGTGTATGGAAGCCCCCTTGAATATTTATTTTATTATGTTTTTAATATTGGTTGCAACATCATCATGTTTTTATAGCGAACAGATATACATAATTTGAAAACTTATAGGGTTCCGTTTTCACCCTTTAGGTTTCATACCTTATAAAAATTAAATGGCTAACGTCCGTTATATCACACCAATGGCCCACTTATCCTGTACACAGGGCCTGTCAATTCAATAATAGCCCTATAATTTAGTTCCCATCTTTATGCAATAGTGCTGCATTGGCCGTGTATTAACTAAGTGCGTAATCTTGGAGCAATCAGAAATTATGTATGGCCTGAGTATCACATACACATATTAAATTATCTCAAGGAGTGTTGGGCCTGTGCGGGGGCACCCCTCCTGGTCCTCTGTAAGGCACGCGTGGGGACGCGTGCCTTACAGAGGACCAGGAGGGGTAACACTCCAAATGGAGACTGCGATATAGTTATTAAATATGTTTTTATCACTCTGCCCAAAAGGTGATAAACAAAATTCATAATGCCCGGTCAATTTGATTATTTTAATAATTATTATCAAATTGCCTTCTCATATTGGCCATTTATCATAATGCCCGGGCATTATATATAATGCTGCATTTATCACTTGGTCCATAACATATGCATGAATAAGTGTAGGTATAGCTAAATACCACAGACCGATGACGGACAGCAGCGTCACCGGAGCGAAAAGCTAATAGTAATGTATTTATTTAATAAAAAAAATGAATCTACATCTAAAATCTAATCAGATGTCTAGTACAAGCAAGTTTTACTAAATAATTTCATAAATAATGCAATCAATTTAACGTATGTCAATGGAAACGCAGCACTAGGAATGTGGCGAAATCCGGGATCGTGGGTTCGACACCCGGTCATCACGGGTTTGGACAGCACGCTTGTGTTCACCGAGACATTTATGCGTTCAAACAAACCCTACTGTATTCCGCTTAGTAATTTTATGGGATGTGCTGAAGCGTAAAATATTATTTTTGGCGTTTATTACAGTTTAACGTATTGCGAAAACAACGTAGGTCGTGTGTGGGTTAAGTTCGGTGACTTTAAGTGTGCCTTGATATGTAGCTACATATATTTATAAAGTAGGTATTCGCCATTGTGATGCTATGAATTCTTAGGATTTAAGGTAAGGGGGGGGGAGTTTGAGGGACCTGCCCATTTGGGTCGACTACCCTGGTGGTGTCAGAGCAGCATAGGTCTCCTAGGACCCCTGACACCACCCCATGGCGTTTGACGAAGAGGCCGGGGTTTTTAGTGGGTATTCCACGCCTTCTTGCCGCGCACACTCAGGCTTTGGAATGAGCTCCCCGCCGAGGCTCTCCCCCGAGACTACAGTATGGGGTCCTTCAAAAAGGTTGTGAAGAGGTTTTTAAAGGGTAGGCAACGCGCGTGTGATACCCCTGGTGTCGCAGGTGTCCATAGGCTGCGGTAACCGCTTAACATCAGGCGGGCCGTAGGCTTGTTTGCCACCCAGTGGTATAAAAAAAAAAAAAAAAATTCCCTGCCTCTCTACCATCTTGAGGCGGGGTGCCACCCTTTCCATTTTCGAGGGTGGCGTGAGTCCCACATACCCCGCCGGTATTCCCCCGAACGGCGGGGATGCCTAAAAGCATTTTCCCCGGCAGAAAAAAAAAAGGATTTAAGGTAAGAGGACAATGGAAATGGATTGGATTGCAATCATCAAAATACCAATTTAGGAAAAACGATTGATGATGAATAAATAAGGGGGAGACCTTCGTAATAATGTTAAGTATATCGTACATTTGTGTCGCCAATTTTCAATATTTCTTTCTGTTAAAAATTTTCCTTCTTGTAACATTAGTATACAGATCTTCGCACGCAATGGGCCTGTTTCCGTAAAAAATGTATCTATTAGTCCGTCTTTTAGATTGTTAAAAAATAAAAGACACGTATTTTTTCATTTGTAAATTAAACCAAAAATGACAAAGATATAGCCCGTTAAAATTACGCGTGACGTCACAGAGTGGCAGTTTTTTCGCCACTAAGTAACGTCAAAGACCCCAACTCCTAAATTTTGATGCCTTGTATCTTGGTTATTTTTTGTTTAAATGAAAAAAAGAAAAATACGTGTCTGATATATTTTTATAATCTCAAATGCGGACTAAATATAATGTAATTATTTTGACCCTGGAAACATCCCCATTGTAGATTGGGCCCGTTGTAAACCACGTGTAAAAACTATAATTAATTATACAGTGTGTGTCGTTACCACGTGTGAAGTGAAAGAGTTTCTCATAGATTGAGCTAGTTCCCAAACACATTAACAAGACCATTATGCAAACTACATTATTTAGTATTTTATTAAGTTGTAGGTTTACTATCGAATAGAGCCACCCGTCCGGGGAAAGACCGTAGCCAAATGACCTCCGGGTCATGTTTCTGCTACATGTACTCACCGCAGTAGGGTTTCTGAAGCTCGTGGGGGGTTAAGTGTAGGGTGCCATGGTGGTTGATGGAAAGCGAAATGGAAGCCTAAGTCGCTGTGTCAAAGGACAAGTGACTAGTCAGTTGCCTGTCAGCTGCCACCGTCAAGCCATCCCAACCTTAACCCCCCACGAACTCCGGAGACCCTACTCACCGACAGAAACACGACCCGAAGGGCGAACATTCGCTATGCCCGACCTCTCTTCTGTAATTTTTTTATATAGTAGCTCGACATAATGGCTTTCCTACGCCTGATGGAAAGCGAAAGAGAAGCCCAAGTCGCGGTGACAACGGGCAAGAAACTGGTCAGCTACCTGTCCGTTGCCACCGCCATGCCGGCCCAACTTCAACCCCCCACGAGCTCCGGAAACCCTACTCACCGGCAGGAACACGACCCGGAGGTCATTCGACTGCGGTATTCTATAGGGTGGAGGTCCTTCCCCGGACGGGCAGCTTAATTCGAGCGAAGATTCTCTATGCCCTACCTCTCTTGTCTGTGTGTTGATATATGTATTATTTATCTACAAAAAAGCTTTTAAGTAACTTAAGTACTCGTTCGGTACCCATAGTACAAGGATCGACTTAGTTTGGGACTAAATGGTTTTATGTGGCCCGCGTAGCATGTGATCATGATAATCATCAGCCTATTGCAGTCCACTGCTGGACATAGGCCTCTCCAGCTGCTCGTCATCTAGGGCCAACATCTGGAGGATATACCCATAATCGCTACGCTCTGGGCAGGCGGGTTGGCGATCGCAGAGCGTAGCTTCTCGCTCCGGTGACGCTGCTGCCCGTCTTCGGTCTGTGGTATTTAGCTACGTCTTCAATTGTGATGGTTACACCGCCACCAGTCGGTTGCCAGCGCCTCGTTAGTTATTCGGCAGGATGCACCATGGGCAGGTGAGGTTGGCTTGAAGCGAAAAGATGATGGGTCCCATCGTATCGTGTCGTAGCATGTCTTGGGTTATACTCGTAATTAAGGTTCATAATTGCGTTCATATTTGGCGTTTCAAGCAGCGAGTTAAGCCCACACTGCGAGTCATTCATAGCGTGTGATGTCATAAGGCCATGTGCCTTATTTGGCGCGCTTATGTCAGACCTTATTGGGCTAGGTCGGATGCTTGGCTCATTACAAATGGCATGTGTCTTGGTTTTCCTCAATATATATGAATGCATCTAAGGATTATTTTGTTTGTTTCATTATTGTACTGTTGAACAGTATGCGAAAACTCTTTAACTCTTTGACTTTTTGCGTAGAGTTACTGGAAAGTTTCTAGCGTAAATATTTAATACACAAAATGATAAACATCAATGGTATTAAGATACGAATTAAAGGTAAGACGGTATTACCGCAAGTATTCATTATTCAAAGACCAATTAGAAGATCTATTGCACATCTAGCTTTTAATTAGCAAAAAAAACGGCATCAATATGGTGATAATAGGACTTATGGGGCCATCTTGGAAAGACCCTTTTGAACAAAAAATTATTTTTCAAATCGGTTACACAGAGATATGTGATAAAAACCATACAATAAAAAAAATGAAAATTCAGAACGGGGAAAAATTTAAGTTTGGCCGAATTGAGAACCTCCTCCTTTTTCTGAAGTCGGTTAAGAACCGAGCCATCGTACGATCTCAAATCCAAACACACTTAATATTATCATGATCCTTTGACATTAATAACTGAACACAAAAGTATCACCATAGACCGTTGGATGCACCGTGAGAACCCACCTTCTTTCTCCAACGTGAACCTTACGACCTATGTAATAAAGTTCAAAATGAGACAAAAATTCTAAACGAACTTTGTAAACACAACCTTAATGATAGTATTTAACCTCAACCTTTTTAATTATTATGACCGAGTTATGTGAGATATGGTTTAATAGGCAATCGTTTAGTATAAAGCTCTATTTTATGTTAGTTTAAGTGAAGTCTGTACTTAATTACAACTTAACGTTCCATGAAAGTATGTTTTTGATGTAATTTTTCGTTTGTGTTCACAACATTTTCTTGAAATCGTTAAGTTAGAAGCAGAATTAAGTAATAATAACTGTGGACTGAAAATCAACCAGCTTCTTATATCTTATGTAAGTACATTTTTTATAGTAGCTTAGTTACAAGGATGTAAGGGAGCAACCTATCGTCTTTTCGCTCAAAGCCACCATCACCTGCCCGTGGTGCATCCTGCCGAATAATAGACGAGGCTCTAGCAACCGACTAGTATATTCTTAAATTACTTAGAACTGAAATAGAATAGCTTAAGTTACTCTACTTGACTTTACAGATAGAGAAAAAGAGATAACCCATAACGTTTCAGTCTCAAAAGAATTTAATTAAAAAATACTCAAAATTATCCCAACTGGAAATCGAACTCACTACAAAAGATAGCTTAAACCACATCGGCACAGACGTCACAAGCATCCAAACGCAATTACATTTAACAGAGAGAGCAATTTTTTATCACAAAACTGTTTCTAACTGTAGAATTAAAATAATTAAACGTTTGCGGTACAAATACAGTTAGCCGAGAGTAAAAGTTGGGTACTAACTTTTATTGCGCCGAGTGTACAATTAAGTGGGTTAATGAACATGGTCGTTAATATAATCTAATTAATACTAGAACCCTCTCCCCTCTCTGTTTCGGTGGTCTAGACTATCAAAGTGTCACTTAAGATCCTAGAGGTTGAACGTTTGGAATTCGAGGTTAGGTTCGTTCATCATCATCAGTCTGCCGACGTATACTGGTGGTCTCCATCATCGTCATCATCATCATCAGCCTATTGCAGTCCACTGCTGGACATAGGCATGTCCAGTTCTTCACCACTTAAGACAAACTTCTGGAGGATATACTCACAATACACATCTAACAAATCAAGCACTTTTGGGGTCTAACGTTCATCATTATCAGCCAGCAAACGTGTACTGGTGGCCTCCATCATCATCATCATCAGCCTATTGCAGTCCACTGGACATAGGCATGTCCAGATCTTCACCACTGATGACAAACATCTGGAGAATATACTCACAATACACATCCAACAAATCAAGCGCTTTTGGAGAAAGCATGGAATATTTTTAACAATTTAAAGCAGGAAACTTTTTTTGTTTCCTAAAAAACTCATTATCATAAATATGAAGGACCCTAATTAAAAGGACGGAATTACTGATTATGGCTCCCAGTTAATATTTACTGCAATCGATTTCAATAAATAAGTGTACTGGCTTCGTTGGGAACAGGAAACCAAATACTTTTTTGTATCTAATCTGTTAAATAACGGTTCTGCCTTTGTTTTTTTAATTTAAAAGATGTGGAGACTTCCAATACAGGCATTGGATTTGTTAATAACGTGTGTAGAAAGTGGGAAGTAAAAAGACGGGAGGTACAAAGTAAATTAAAATAATAATATAAGTAACTAGCTGTGCTCGTGACTTCGTCCGCGTGGAATAGTTATTTTTTCCCCGTTTTTTTTTTACATTTCCCATTATTTCTTCGCTCCTAATAGTTGCATCGTGATGTTATATAGCCTAAAGCCTTCCTCGATAAATGGCCTATTCAACACAAAAAGAATTTTTCAATTCGGACCAGTAGTTCCTGAGATTAGCGCGTTCAAACAAACAAACTCTTCAGCTTTATAATATTAGTTAAGATAGAAGACAGAGGCGGCGCGAGCTTCCTCAAGAAATGCTCACAAAAGAGTTATGACAACAGTCAAAAGTCAAAATATCAGTTAACAAGCCGTATCCCACTCAAGGGCGCTTAGTCAAAGAATGTTCAAAATCTCCAATTTTCACAGTGACATGAGCGGGTGACAGATTGAGTGAAAAGTACCTACCAGGAGCGCAAAGATACGTTAGAAGATGAATCTTCCCAGAAAGGTTGCATACGTCTTTTTTGTACATAATATCTGCAGAAGAATTAGAATCTTCTGAGCCTTCAAGTGGCAGAATTCTTATCTTCGATCTTCTTCTAAGAAATGGTTAGTACTTTCTTCAGGTACTCCTAAGTTGCGTTAACTAACCTAATGTTGATTATTAAGATACTAGCAGCCTGCTCCTCGCTTCGCTTCGGATAAATCAATTTTGGTCTTCAACTGCTCACACATCTTTGCTCCCCTGCTACTTTCCGCTCAATAATCTTGATGCGATGAAAATATGATGAGAAGCCACAACGCAGTGCCACTATAAATATAAGTACTAAGGATTCTTTCCACATCACAAGAAGAGCTAATTTAAATTTCCAAGCGAGTATTTTCCGCGCTAGAGTAACAAAGGAAGCATCTAGCCATTGTAATGCAACGGTATTTTTCTCATAGTCGGCGTTTTGTGGCGATTGGTATCATGGACTTGTTTGCATAAACTGCCGACAGATCAGATGTGTCGTGGTGTATTGAGCTATTAACCCCGTTAATTATTACTAAATTTACTAAATTATTAATTAAAAGTGGTTCTGTGTGGTAAAAGGGATGTAAGGGAGCGACCCATCATCTTTTCGCTTGCTCGCCATGGTGCATCCTGCCGAATAACAAATGAGGCGCTGGCAACCAGCTGGTGGCGGTATAACCATCACAATTGAAGGGTAGCTAAGTAATGACGGGCAGCAGCGTCACCGGAGCGAGAAGTTATGCTTTGCCATCGCCAACTCGCCTGCCCAGCCTGGTGATTATGGGTATATCCTCCAGATGTTTGCCCTAAATGACGTACAACTGGAGAGGCCATTGTCCAGTAGTGGACTGTAATAGGCTGATGACGATGATGTGTGGTAAAAAATGCGCCTAACATTGTAATGGACCTATTGTTGGTGACATATATTCTTTAATCATCACCATCAGCCTGCAAACATCAACTGCTGGATATAGGCCTCCCCACGTGGCAATTGTCATTTGGGGGGATTTACCATAGTGACCACGTTTGGCAGGCGGGTTGGTGACCGCAGTAGGTTTTATTTGTACCCAGGTAAACGCTGCTACCCGTTTCCTGATATCCCCTTAGTCGGCTACTATGACACCCACGGGATTAAAAGGTTTAGAACCTTACGAATAAAGTGGATATTATGTGAACCAGGTGATAAATAATAATACATTAAGATGTAGTATAAATTATTATCTTAACTAATATTATAAAGCTGAAGAGTTTGTTTGTTTGTTTGTTTGTTTGAACGCGCTAATCTCAGGAACTGGTCCGAATTGAAAAAAAAAAATTTGTGTTGAATAGACCATTTATCGAGGAAGGCTTATATAACATCACGCTGCAACTATTAGGAGCGAAGAAATAATGGCAAATGTAAAAAAAACGGGAAAAAAATAACTGTTCCACGCGGACGAAGTCGCGAGCACAGCTAGTTCAGAAATACACGTGCAGCTTAACAAAAATGCTAATTGAAAACACGGATATTATGTCCATTTCGTTGAATACTTTTTATGCAAAAAGTATCAATCTTAATTCTTATTTATACAAGAAACTCATGGCCTCGATTGAGGTAAATTAATAACTCGTCTTTTGATGAATAAATGGAAATTTTATTGCGGACACATATTCTGACATTTGATTTTAAAATATGAATTGTTTCCCAACCGTTTATATATGTTCGATCTAGGATTCTAATCTATTTTCTCAACGGCAAATCCGCATTACTAAATACGAGTAGTTTAATATATTATCGGCAAAATGATATACGTTTAGACAGAGAGCTTTGGAAAAGTTTGGGGGAGACCTTTGCCTAGCAGTGGGACAACATGGGTTAGAAAAGAAAGAAAGAAGATATACGTTTATATAACGAGCCACCAAAAACTGTCAATGATAATGACGAATACAGTTTATATATGTCTCTAGGTATTAAAAAAATGTAAAAGAATAGATGTATAATTTGGCACAAAACAGTTGCTTCGTTAACAATTAGTATATATTACATTGGGATAATGTTAGGTCCCTGTGGTATTCCAAAAAACATGTCAGTAGCTATCATAAACACACATTATTTTCTTACAGACACTGATTGTAACACTTTAAAGCTTTTGTCTGTACATATAAATGACAAACATTATGTTATTTTTGCTCTTTTTTTAATTCCGGTCTTAAGGTCATCAGAACCACATTTAGGGATTAATTATACTAATTTCTTGCTTCGAGGCCTCGGCGTGTTGGTGTCGGCAATCCCGCGAAGGTCATCAGCTGACTTTTGCTGCCTTCCTAGTCGCCCACGCTTCTGATCTGGTTTTGTGCCTAATGTTATATGGATTCAACATTGTTCTTTTTATATCCGCAGGTATATCAGTGATGATCATTAGTTAGTCTTATAGCCTGTGATGATTTTACTTGTAATGGCTACGTTTTTCGACTGTGTTCTGTTAATAATGCGTTGACAAGATGACTTGTGTTTGCATGCCGCAAATGTTTTGACTTCGGTAACCAGATCAAGTGGATTGATTTATAGGTATGCTTCCAGAAATACTTGATTGATATCGACTAAATAGTAAATGGGAGGGTACGATTTTATTATTTAAGTACATGATAGGTAGGAATCAATTGGAGATCTATTATATCACCTATGGAGAAAAGTAACTCATTACTTATATCAATATTTATTTTTGGAATCACGACGAAGAGACGATACAAAACAGTACAGTACTGTATTGTCACACCTACTTTCAATTACTGGAAATAAATGCTAAAGCAAACTACATATTATATCGATAAGCCAAACCAAAACGAATATCTTACTTAATATCAAAACCGATGAACTTAAAACCTTACACGACGAGAAAATAGCTTACTCACGTCCCAATCTTACCAATGAGATGCGAAAAAGTTGTTATTAATCCGCGACCGCGCATGCGTGAGATCATCAGTTACGAAACAAGTTCGATTCGAGTCGTCTTATCGCTACTGTAGAAGGCTGCCTTTTTGGTTAAATGGCAAATGTTGCTTTAGTGTTGTTTTTTATGTATATTATTGGGTAACGGGACGAGAAATCGTACACCTGGTGGCAAACTCATAAGAGCTGCAGTGTCAAACAATAATAAGTAACTTAAGAGCACCATCCCGTATCGGTTTTAAACTGAGACCCCGTTCTTTCACTCTTTGTGTTTTTGCTTGTTCCTGTAGCCTGTTCCTAACCTATTTTTTAACCTAAGCCTGATAGGCTGCCAGCTTATACAGGCAACAGGTACTAAAACTACCGCCAAGTCCGAACAACCACTTGCTCAAACAATGAGGATTGTTTTTTAACAAACAGTGCAGCAGATACTACATACACAGCAGTACCTGTTACATGATTGGTTGACATGGCACTGGCATTTACGTAGATTAAAGGTAAGTCGCAACAAAGAAGACGAATTTCCTTTACAAACTCTTCATAACAGACGCAACACGTCCTTTAAAACCGGTAACTGGACGCAACGAGCGAAAGTATTACGTAAGTGTGAGCTCATGCGCACGGGTCATTATAAAACGGCTTTTTTGCATCTCAATGAAGCGGCGAGAAATGGGAGAAGCGGGACAGAGGTTTTTGCTCGTCTCGCACGCGCTGTGTTGTGTGGACTGTCTCGTTTATATAGTTGAAAATACACCACTTGTGGGTTCAGCGATGTGGTGTCTGGTGGAACTTGTATTTTCTGGGGCCCCTACCACGGAAATGGAAAACGATCGTTCGTTGCACGGATCGCGTACTTAGGCACTATAAATCCCGCCCATTTGTCCCTCCCGTGTTCGAATATACGAACTAAAATTCGTCAAAGTCGATTTTAATTATGTAGTTTAATTTATTTTGCAAAATTACGCGATCCGTTCAACAAACGATCGTTTTCGATTTTGGTGGTAGGGGCCCTGGAAAGGGAACGACCCATCATATATTCGCTTCAAACCATCTCTTTCTTATCTACCCGTGGTGCGTCGGCATCCTGCCGAATAACAAGAATGGTGGAGGTATAGCTATTACAACTAAAGGCGTAGCTAAATACCACGGGCAGCAGCAATAATCAGTCATTGCAGCAAAGAATTACGCCCTGATATCGCCATTCCGCCTGCCCAGCATGACAGTTATGGGTAAAACCTCCAGGTGTTTGCATAAAGTAGCGAAGAATCTGGTGAAGCGAAAATGACTCAGGCAAACAACACAATTAACAGTGGTACATTTGTGCACGAATCTGGTGAAATTAACCCATAACCTTTCACAAAGCCAAATAGGTAACTAACAGTCATTTACGTCCCCAGTTAAAACGACACGGTAACCTGAAATTCTAGCGCAGGTTCAAAACAGCAGCATCTTTAACCTGCTTAGAAGAGAAACTATAGCAAGCATATCCGTACTCTAGTATTATTCAAATTAGAGAGCCATGTACTCTGAGGCCAACCAGATATATAAAACACTAGTCATGTACTAAGTCTCGGGCTTTCTACTGCACATAATAACATGACAGTCGTAATATAATGCTTGGTAGTAATAATTACTGTGTTTGTGTGAACTCGTACTGTTAGTGATAAATCAAACGCATTACTCGTTCGGTCTTATTCAAAGCTCTTCAAATTTTGAGTCGTGGTAGCTTTTGTTTGGGCATGTAAGGGAGTGACCCATCATCTTTTCGCTTCAAGCCACCCTCACCTGCCCGTGGTGCATCCTGCCGAATAACAAACGAGGATTCGTATTGAAGTCGGCAGCAGCGAGAAGCTACGCCCCTTACGATCGCCAAACCGCCTGCCCAGCGTGGCAATTATGGGTTAAATCCTCCAGACGTTTGACCAAAGTGGCAAACAACTGGAAAGGCCTATATCCATAGGCTGATGATGATGATGATGAGCAGCGTTTTCTGCCCAGTAGAAGCGAGCCACAATGGATGCGAAAAAATAGGTTGTTTTGGTAAGGAGTCTTTCACACTATGATATTATGTATTCTTCTTTAACTGTGACAAGGATCGAGGACATCGATAATTCAACTCCTTACATTTCTATAATCACAAGAGCAGGTGTCAGATAACAAAAATGTTTGTGATAAGCTTTAATGCATACCTAAGACTGTAGACGTATTAAGTAATGCAATGCTGTCATTATGACGAAGCTTCAGGAAAAGGAAATAAACTTTGCAATATGATTTATGAGCGCTGAATTTATAATATGTATTGTAGTAGTCATTGTGTCACAAAAACTACTATCTTGAATCTTTAAGACCTTAAAATTCTACACTCATCTTGTTTGTTTGTTCTTTATCTGTGTTAATCTAGAGTCAGTGTTACAAAGCCACAATTTGGGCTGACGAGGCTAAAGTATTTCCACATTCGCGAATTCGCAAAAGCCTGGGACCTGTTTGTTCAGTTGTTGCTATGACTAGCTTTTTAAAGTAAGAACAAGATGTCGAGACAAATGTAGGTACAACTGCCTATTTAATAAGGACGATTTTGATTACCATAAAATAAAATTAACACAATTTTTGGTGTTCTCAAGGTTAACTGAACCAGTTTCGGCAAATATATAACATTATAGTTCAAAATGGTTTGGGCAGTTCCAAGTTTATTCTCTGTTCCTTTACTTTCAAAATCCAATCGGATGACAGTTTCACAAGATTGGAGATAAATAGTGCGCTGACATGTTTTTCAAAGCACAAGCTCACAGTTTCAACTAGAAGGAGAGCAAGGAGACAACAGCATAAAAACAAATCTTTCCTTTCTCCAGAGCCCAAATAAGAAATTCTGGCATAGAAAAAGAAAGTAACATTTTTAGGCAGATCTGTAATTTATTGCTTGACTAGTATTTGACTTGATAAGTAGGCAGGTACTTGACTTATTGGTATCCTCAGAATATCATAATGCTTGTACAGGGTCTTTACTGCATTTCACACATTTATTGTTAGTGTACTTAAAATGGGAATTGCCATTTTCGTCTCCTTCTATGAGAAGTGTGGTAGGTAAGTAGGCTTCGGCATTTAGCGAAATTACTTCATTGTCTCCTATGTTTGGACTGCATGAGGTCTCGAACACAGGCTCTAGACACATCTGTAGGTCACAATTGTCGAGTACTTGTTACCGTGCGATGGTAACCGCAAGTAATTGCTAACAGTCATTATCCCTTGACAAAATGTGTCAGTTGGATTATTGCGGTATCTGCTTGACCTACTCTGCGGGTCTTTGTGTAGTCGCCATTCTCAATGAAATAAGAATAAGAAAACTTTATTTTAGCCGACAAACGAAAAATAACTAGGTACGTAAATTTCAAACTTCAACAGAAGCATAAGCAAAACAAATCAACAAAGATATGAAATTGTAAGACCGGGCGTGGAGTTGTGACGTCCAATATAAAGAACCTCACTCTTGGAACCGTGGCCCGCATAGCAAGTTACGGCGCAAGATTAGATGGTTATTGGTATAAAGTATACAACAATTTATACATCTAAGGGCATCAGGCAAGAACAGTTACCTACAGTGTGGCCAATGCCTCATTATAAGAAGAGACATTTACCTCTCTCTCTGACTTGGGCTTCTCTTTCACTTTCCATCAAGCGTAGGGAAGCCATTATATCGAGCTATTATAAAAAATAAAATAAAAAATCTCTACTGTAATGAGGAAACCAACCCAGTACGAAGTAAACAGCATAACCCAAAGAGTGATCACATTCCATCACTATAACATTCCAATTGGATTTTGTAGTTTGTTTAGGTGTATGTTTGAAGAGGGCAGGGCAGTTGTGACCAGGTGCGAAGTTGTAGCAGAAGGCACTTCCGGATCCGGGCGCGCTGACCCGTGAGCAGGGTTGTCAGACTTGAGACTTTTTGTGTAAAGAATTGGAACCCAGCTTGTTTGTTCAGATTTTTTGTTTTTGGAACCATAATCTCGTGATTTTAAATTCATCATCATTATCAGCCTGTAAACGTCCACTGCTGGACATAGGTATCCCCCAATGACAATTGTCATTTGGCCATTTTTTTGCCAATTGCAAAAAATATTATAAATTCTTTATCCAAAATAATGGCAACCTACTTAATTTTCTTCTTGTAACTTTAGCAAGCGCCTTAATATCAGTGCAGTCTGATTGTCTTTGCAGTAACCATACTGCAAAGAAAATCAGACTGCCCTGACACACTTTTTGGTGAAATTTTGGGACTTTTAAACGAGGTGTGAAGCGTCTACTAAGCAGGCTCTGAATGCATATTATTAGATCGTCATAGCACTAAATACACGTGATGTAGATCATTAGCATTAGAGGTCATTGTTACTGCTTAATACCAGACAGAGTATAATCATGTTCACAATAAATGTTATGAAAACAGTAAAAAATTATAATCGCACGAATATCTTTATTGCACACCATACTTACAATTGATTTAGAAATAAGTATATTTATATTAACCGAACCAAGATTTGACAGCGAATGTGTTAAATAAAAAAGGCAGCTAAGATATAATCTATAGCAATATTATAAAGAGGAAAGATTTGTATTTTTGTATGTAACGAATAATCTCAAAAAGTACAGGACCGATTTTAATCTTACTAGCTGTGCTCGCGACTTCGTCAGCGTAGAATAGTTATTTTTTCCCCGTTTTTTTTTTACATTTTCCATTATTTCTTCGCTCCTAATAGTTGCAGCGTGATGTTATATAGCCTGAAGCCTTCCTCGATAAATGGTCTATTCAACACGAAAATAATTTTTCAATTCGGACCAGTAGTTCCTGAGATTAGCGCGTTCAAACAAACAAACAAACTCTTCAGCTTTATAATATTAGTTAAGATTTTTTCATTAGAAAGCAACATTATCACTGAGTAACATAGGCTTTATTTAGTATAATTTATACTTAATTGCACCCGTGCGAAGTCGGGGCGGGTCGCTAGTTTGAAATAAAACCTTTCCTTTTAGGTTTTTTTTTTATATTCCCTATTCATAATAGTAGATACTTAAAATACACATAGGATGTTCAAGATTTGACCCAAGCAATGCCCATAAAACGCAACAATGACAACAAACCGCAATAAATACCGTTGACCACCGTTGGGGTCGCTGGTCGGTGCCCACCTGCCCGCTGCAGGAGCGTTTTGGATCGTAAACTTTGGAGCTACTAATCACTGGGAGCATGTAACGGTTTTTATGCATTTTGTTTAACCGTAAGCTAAGGTTTTGGCTCTGCGCGCACTGTTAACCTCTTTGTCACCATGACAGTCATTTCATCTCTTTTGCACTTTCAAAATGAAGAGAGATATACTTAAGTAGGTACTATTGCGGCGACAAAAGTCAAACAACGAGTAGAATATGAATAACAGCATTTTATAGCAAAATGTAGGCTTAAATATGGGTGACATTGGGGCCAACGAGGAAGCTATACCCTTTTGAACAAAAAAGGAATTTTCTAGCGGTTCATAATTCTCGGAGATAATAAAATAGCAAAAAAATATATTTTAAAGAAGCAAAACAAATTTAAGCCGAATTAGGAACCTCCTCCTGTTTTGAAGTCAAATAAAATGTAATGTCTCGCGCTCGTATTGCGCCGATGAAGATTAATTAACGAGCTAATAATTTTAATTTTCTTTTTTATGTAACAAAAGACGTGGCACGCTGAGCCACACGGCATGTTTAATTTCAAACTAAGTCAAAGCTTTATTATAGTTTTTTTTCTATTCTACATGACCACGATGATGGCCAAGGCGGCTTTGTCATCATCACCGGACTGTTGGAGGAGCAGCAGGCTCTCACACATTATTCAAACGTATCTTAACTAATATTATAAAGCTGAAGAGTTTGTTTGTTTGAACGCGCTAATCTCAGGAACTACTGGTCCGAATTAAAAAAATATTTTTGTGTTGAATAGACCATTTATCGAAGAAGGCTTTATGCTATATAACATTACGTTGCAACTATTAGGAGCGAAGGAATAATGGAAAATGTAAAAAAAAAAACGGGGAAAAAATTACTATTCAACGCGGGCGAAGTCGCGAGCACAGCTAGTGATACCATAATCTTAATTTATTCGCGCCAATATAACTAACTACGGCATAAACTAAGCATGTTTATTAAACTAATCTTCCTAAGTTTAAATGGAAATCAAATGCAAAGCAAGTAACCAATTTATTGGAGAAAATAATCAATAGTCATAGAAAAACGGTTCATATGATTAGCTAGAATAATTGCATTCCCATTATTTATGTTAAATCTTAGTGCTTTCTCAAGAAACGAATAACGATAATGATAACTCTTTATGGTAAGTACAAAATTGATAGTCGGATGTTGGAAAATGACACATAAATAGTTAAGGAAAATGATGAACAGGGCTTTAACACAGTTAAATTTCCTTCTATACAGCGTTTTCACTAGTAACTGTTCGAACTTTGCAATTTCAGAGTCAAAGTGCTGGCAAAGTGGGATATTATGGTAATTTCTATATTGGTGTAAACTTAACCAGATTATTACTTAACTGTATCTTATTACTGATAGGTTAATTCAAGGTGGAATTTCAAGTTCATTTCCAATGTTCTATCATCGAAATTAGCGTAGTTTGTATTTATCGATAATGTCTTTAAAGTTGCATCTTAAATTAAAATAATATGCAATTGGAAATGTTACATTCAACTATTTTTTTGCGACCAGAAATGTTTTTCCATTGTTGTATTTTTCCAGATCATTTTTTTAAATGATCTTTGTCTTGGTATTGACTTTTCCAGATTTGTTATTTCAAAATTCAATAGATTATAAATCTTTTAATTATGTTGTTGAATTGTCCTTATTTAAATTCAGGAACAGTGATGAAAGTGTAACGAAGAAGATAAATGAAGGCCCTGACGGACAAATCTAGGGTAGAATTCTAAACTTAACAGCTAATCATTATAACACGAGTGAGACAAGGTGCTAAGCTAAATCATTCATTTACGTTATTACAGTACTAGCAGCAGAAAGTAGGACAACTGTAAATTAGACGGGAAGAAAACAAGATTGGCTGGTGGTGTTCAAGTTCATGGAAAAATAAATAATAGTCTGTGGATGGATAGTGTATTGAATAGAATCTTGCAAGAAGGAAACCTATTAAGTGCAAAATAGAATGATGATCAAGCGCAATAGGGATGTTTCCAGCGTCAAAATAATTAAATTACATTTAGTCCGTATTTTAGATTATAGAAATATGTTGGGCACGTATTTTTCTTTAAACAAAAATTAACAAAGATACAAGGCGTAATGTAGGAGTAGGGGTCCTTGACGTCACTTAGCGGCGAAAAAACTCCCACTCTTTGACGTCACGGGTAATTTTTACGCGCTACATCTTTGTAGTTTTTGGTCTAATTTACAAATGAAAAAATTCGTGTCTTTTATTTTTGAACAATCTAAAAGACGGACTAATTACATTTTCTACAGTAACAGGCCTATTGGATAGAAGAATTAATACCTTTTTGTTTGAAAGACTGGGTCATTCTTCAGAGCCACTAGTAGCACAACATCCCATCAAATCCCTTAACAATAATTTATTTGCTGAGCATTCTGTTTCGTTGATTTTACTTTTCGAGATTTTTTATTAAATTTATTTGAGTTTCCATATTTTGAGTTCCTACATTCTTATATTTTTATGATGATGATATACATTACCCCCCTACGACATGGACTGACGCCTTGATAGATATAGCGGGGATCCTTTGGATCCAGACCGCTTAGGACCGGTCCATGTGGAGGTTATTGGGGGAGGCCTATGTCCAGCAGTGGACGTCTACGAGCTGATGATAATGATGATGATATACATTACAATAATATTACAGAGTTTAACCAGCGAAACTATGATATCTTTAAAAAAATCTTTGCTCTTCTCCTATTTCACTTTGAAATTTTATTAAGCAACTTTGCTATTTCTGAGGTTGCTATTTATAAAGGCTAAAATAGAGAAATTCTTTGATAACAAAACAAATATGTTGAACTTATTCTATGGCTCGTTTAGATTTCAGATAAGAAACTTCACAATGCCACAACATAGTGAAGCGGAAAATTGTTTAAGTATCTAGATGCTAAATGCCTGAGATACCTTCAATACAGTTACAAAGAAATAAGGCAGGCCTTGAAAATACCAACATTTATTTGAACTGAAGAGAGATAATAATTAGGTACCTAATTTTAAGATTAAATTTTATAAAAGGAGCAGTTATTGATAAATAAGTATACAAAGAAAGAGTAGAAGTTGGCAAGCTTTTTAAACTGCGAAAAAATACAATCCGCCGTGAAACATAGGTAACGCATGTGATTCTATGAATAAAGGGTGAGGGAGGATTAAGTTGAAATAACTCTTTATTAAACTCCCCATAATAAAGAAGATAACATCCTCAGCGCAAATGGGTCTCAGGCAAATGTCTCTTAAAATTTCATTCTCCCAATAGTTAGTTCGTACAATTTCCTTGTTTTCTCTCATCAAAAACTTTATTACGCTCTTCCACTTTCCTCATTACACAAACCGCGGGCATGTCAATAACAATTGCGGTATCTGTGGTGACTGCAGCTCGTAAAGCAACACATTTTGTACGAATTACTCAACACACGAGATTCGCTCCACCGACAAGAGCAGTATTGAAAGTGATATCGTTTGTGTCAACGTCTGTCTGCGTTGTCAACTTGTGTTCATGTAAGGTTTATGTAATCGTCGTCTTGGTTTTGCATATATTACTTTTTGTTTAGCTAAGTTGTGTATGGTAAGTGAGTATATTTATAAGTGTTACACGTTTAACTTGAAACGTATTTAGTTGGAAAATGAGTAAGCAAAGGGTTTTCGATTGTGGACAAACCCCCAAATTCAACATAACTTCGGAAAAGTTGATACTCAGATACCTAGAAGTGGAATTCTTTATTGAAAGCCAACCAGTTGACTTAAAACAAGACATGAAGAGATAATAATACACTATTTAGGTGGTTATTTTGCTATAAGCGATCTCTTCCAGGTAACCTTCGGGTACAGGATAGACGAAGTAAATGGAATTCTTGGGTTACATTTGCTATATAATCTCTTTACATGTCAGAAAAAATGGGCAAGAAATATAGTCTTACTTAATTGTTTTGAAAGAATACGTATGTGTGTCTACAATCATATTCGTATTATTGTCAGCTGCCGGTTATTAGGAAACAAAAACATTAAGTTTAGGTACATTTACATCTTATAGATCTACAAAAAATAATCTTTGTGGAGTCAACATTTCCATTAACACATTTCAAAGACTACTGAACATGACTAACCTATTACTACTACACAGTATTAAGTCATAGCCATAAAGAATCAGGTAAATACAAATACATGTAGACAGACACTGTAAAATAAATTACCTTTGTTTATTGCAAACGTTACTCCATTAAGCAAGTATGCAGGTATAAACTTTCCAAGGTCAAAAAATCGAGATTAACACAGAGAGTCTAAATACTCTAAATCCACTAGTGCAAACGGATCGCAATAACTAAGAATCCATGACCCAAATGTATCCTAATTAGCTACCGTCCGATTCAACATCAAACGTCAGAATTTAAAGTCGTAAATACCAAAACATGCTGCGTACAAAATTTAACAGCCATTTTAAAACAATTTACAGCTTCGCATAAAGTTTAAACGACCGTTCTGTTACACATAAGATAGCAAGCGTCCGAAAGTATTTATCTGAACAGTTTGCTAGACTAAGTTTTGATACCGCAAAACCAGTTGGCGTGGTTGCAAAACAGAAAGGATTAATGCAACGTCCAAAAATATCCGATGACACTCTACTTACGGTGAAAAAAGGTCCACATTATAATGTTAAGAAATCAATCAGGCTCACCTTGATTGTTTTTGCAATGTTTTTTATTTCATCTGCGGAATAAACAATGGGTTACACACTGGCCGGTGTCACGTTGTTATTTTCTTTTTAAATCTGAAACGTCACTCAAACTGTCACTGCTTCCACTGATTCGAAATTTGATTTTCGTAATTCGAACACGGCGTTTCGTTGTTTTTCGGTAAGGCGCGTGCGCGTGCGACGACGTTCGCGCGTAGCACTGGTCGGAACGTTGTCGGCCATTTTCTTGGCGCGTGGTGGGAGTGGACCGAAATGGGAAATAAAATGGAAAAGAAGCCTTCGCTGTCGCTCCAGTTATTGTTCTAAGCGCTGGGATTAAAGGGCTTAGCGACAAAGGTTTGCATATTTAGTATTACTCGTATTATTAGCGTTAGTTCTGGAAATGTGATCTGCTTGGTTGTTTGATAGCATTCAAGAGTAGGTTAGTGAATGTAATGTTGTGCGACATAGCGTAGATTTATTATTGTTGATCTATTATAGTTATCTTCATCATCAGCCCATTACAGTCCACTGCTCTCCAGTTATACGCGCCTAAGGGCAAACATCTGGAGGATATACCCATAAGCGCCACACTGGGCAGGCGGGTTGACGATCGCATGGCGTAGCTTCTAGCACCGGTGATGCTGCCCGTCGTCGGCCTGTGGTATTTAGCTACGCCTTCAATTGTGATGGTTATACCGCCTAGTCGGTTGCCAGCGCCTCGTTTGTTATTCGGCAGCATGCGTAATGGGCAGGTGGGGTTGGTTTGGAGCGAAAAGATGACAGGCCGCTCCCTTACATCCCCATATAGCTCAGATATAGCCATATTTTTTACAGTAGCATAGCACAGTGGCCTTCCATTGCCTGATGGAAAGGGAAAGAAAAGCACAAGTCGCTGCGACAACGGACAAGTAACCAAATCAATCACTTCTCAGTTGCCACCGACATGTTGCCCTACAGGGCAGGATTATTCTGGCAGCGACTAAGCCCGAAACGCGACCAAAGTCCGTTCAGAACTGCTCTGGGCGAGTATATCGCTGGTGGTGGCTAGCCAGGCGGGTAAACCAACAGCCGTTGGTGAGCCGAGCTTAGCCTAGAATATGAACACGTCTGTTTGTATTAATCTGCGTGTTTGCTATGTGTAAATGTATTTTGTTTAAAAAACAAGTATTTAAGTTACTTTATTAGTTGTAGTATCTACTAGCTACCCATAGTACTAGCTTCGGCTTGTATTGGAACTAGATGGCGCTGTGTCCCGGAGTGGTGTATCTTGTATTGGGTCGTTTAAATACATATCGAATCAAGGACTTTTCGAGCTTCCGACTGTACCACACGCCACTGAACCTAGATCGTCATAACGCGTTTCGTTACACCTATGTCACCCTACATTTGACAATACAAAATAGCGCCTACAATATATGATGAGCTAAACGTTTCATTCGTGATATGTAGCCTTCGATTTAAGCTTGGCACTTTAAAGTCTTAAAAGACTTGAACAAAACAAATGTTGAAAAATATGGTTTGCATTTAAGAAGGGCCGAATGTCCAAACCATAAACAAATATACAGGGTGTTTCCTATATGGTGTCAAGCCGGTGCGAGCTGATAGCAGGGTGCCATACCTATCGATTTAACCCCCATATATGTATGTTCTACGATTTTTGTATAGGGTGTAAGGAAGGGATTCTCTAGAAATAGGGATGTAAAGAAGCGACCTATCAACTTCGCGCTCCAAGCCACCCTCACCTACCTGTGGTGCATCCTTCCGAGTATATTCATACAATCGGGGCTCTGGCAACAGACTTGTGGCGTTATAACCATCACGATGGAAGGCGTAGCTAAATACCACAGGCCGATGACGGGCAGCAGCATCACCGGAGCGAGGAGCTACGCCCCGCGATCGTCAACCCTCCTGCCCAGCGTGGCGATTATGGCTAAAGCCTGATGTTTGGTCAAAGTGGCGAACAGCTGGAGAGGCCTATGTCCAGCTGTGGACTGTAACAGGCTCATGATGATGATGCCTATCTCTGTCTCCTTGGAGTTAAGCTGCTATGACCGAAATACGGTCAGAAGAGTATTTGATTGTCATGACCACTATTAAGTTCAAGACTTAAGTTACCGTTTCAATTGGCTGAGGTGCCATAACCGCCCTTGGATAAATCATTTATAATAAAACTTGGCACAATAGTACCAAGCAGTTGTATCATTTATTACAATGTTACAAGGTAAGGTAGCAATTTAGCGTCGTAAATAGCCTATATTACAGTTATTTTGTCCTACTGATCTTTGACTTGACGGCGTGAATTGGTTTGGTATTATATAGTTGGTCAAGTAACTTAACCCATTGAATGAACACCTGGGTGGTGTTCGACAATTTATCGCATACCCGTAATGATGATGCCAAGGGTCGTGGGTTCGATTCCCGCACAATACAAACATTTGTGGTCATGAACATGTCTGTATTGGTCTGGGTGTTTTCTATGTATAATTTGTTTTTATTTACCCGAAACCGTGGTAGCCTAGTGGTTAGATCGTCGCTTCACACACGTGAGGTCGTCGGTTCGAATCCGCGTGGGGCACGCACCTCTGGATTTGCAAAAATCTATGTGCGAAATTATACCACTAGCTTAGCGGTGAAGGAAAACATCGTGAGGAAACCTGCACATCCAGTTTAATTCTGAATGTGTAACCATGATCCAAATTTGTCTGGTTCCCCTTTCTTAGGGTTACGAAAGTCAGATGGCAGTCGCTTCAATGTAATAACCAGACTCGCTAAATCTAGGATCATGGTCAAAGCGGACCCTGGGCCTAGAGGCACAAACCGGGACAACGCTAAGCAGTGGAAGGTTGATGATGATGATGATTAACAACAGTCATCGGAAAGCATTTGTTGGTGAGGGATCGTGTAAAGTGGCGGTTGAAAGAAGAGCCTTATATCAGCAGTGGGTGGATGTAGGCTAAAATGATGATTATGATGAAGTGAACTGTACCTGAAGGTTGAAATATGATCGAGACATTGAGGTAAAATAGACAAAACAATATAACGTTTACATACAAAATAATAAAACTGCACTAGACATTTGTGGAAAGTTTTTGTTGCGCAAAGAGCGAAGGGTTAAAGAATACATAAGTTTATTAATATTAATGAGTACGATAATGGCGTTTTACTTGTCAAGATTACTTAAGTCGTAAGTATGGTAGTAGAGAGGCCTATGTCCAGCTGTGGACTGATATAGGCTGATGATGATGATGATGGTAGTAAATTCTTTCATAGTAGTCCTTCACATGGTCACATGCCTCCTGTTAGCCACTTTTTTTTATAGTAGCTCAACGTTGTGGCTTCCCTACGCCTGATGGAAAGCGAAAGAGAAGCCCAAGTCACTATGACAACTGGCAAGTACCTGGTCAGTTACCTGTCAGTTGCCACTGCCATGTCGGCCCAACCCTAACCCCCCACGAGCTCCGGAAACCCTACTCACCAGCAAAAACACGACCCGGAGGTCATTTGGCTGCGGTATTCTATAGGATGGAGGTCCTTCCCCGGACGGGCAGATCAATTCGAGCGAAGATTCGATATGCCCTACCTCTCTTAAATTGCTCGATCCTGGGCTTCTCACATCCTTTTGTATGTTATTCGGCGGGATGCACCACTAGCAGATGAGGTTGGTTTGGAGGTAAAAGATGATAGGCCGCTCCCTTGCATCCCCTTTATAAGATGCAGGCCCCTCTTTCCCACTGGGCACTATGGGCACGTGCCCAGGGCCCCGTGATCGAATGGGGCCCCCTAGTTCCTGCCAGATTACCAAATGATAACTGATATTTAGGTCATAGGGGCCCCATGGTCCTAATGTGCCCAGGGCTTCAAATAATTTAAAGACGGCCCTGATAAGATGATGATGATGAAGTCCGCGCGAACAAAGTTGCTGGCAACAGCTAGCAATGAATATGTAAAGAATCTTTATATGCGTACAATGTCGCGTCTTGGAGTGTAAAAGATCTCCTTACTTCAAACGTGTCTACCTGTTTTAGCCGTTTGACCTAAGTTTGAAGCATGATGCGCCATCAGTCATACTGAACATCCCTGAACTAAAAAAGAACTCTTTTTAAAAGACTATTAAAGCAAAGAAACTTAATTGCTATTAAACAGAAGATGGCGTACGAGTAAACAGACTACAAATAAAAAAGTTAAATTTATTTTTGGTTTTTTGAGAAATTAACAATTAAGGCTACTTCAATTATGTATTCTTTAGTTAAAATAGTCATAGTAATTAGTGTAATTATTGTGGTTGATGCTAGATACAGCAGTAAGGTGTTGGAAGGGTATCCCGAAGGATACCTGAGCAATTGTAAGTGTTTTCTTTTTTTCTTCAATCTGACTGGCTCGATGGCTCATCTGGTAGTGACCTCTGCCATCTGAGCCAAGGGTCTTGGGTACGATTCCCGCACAGTACAAGCACTTGTGTTCATGAACATGTCTGTTTGTATGTTGTTTATTATTTAGAATATGTATTTATTTCCAAAAAAAAAAGTATATAAGTAAGTTTATCAGTTGTCTAGCACCCATAGTACAAGCTTCGGCTTAGTTTAGGGGTAGATGGCGATGTGTGGCCCAGCGTGTCATGTCTCTTGGGTTATTTATTCATATTTATTATTATTCTTCTTCAATCTATCAACAGGCTTGGTCCGTCCCCTGCTTAACGTAGCGTAACGTTTAATTCGCGCCGCATTTATCTATCTCTTCTTAATCAATGGCAATCTATCATCATTATCAGCCTGCAAACGTCCACTGCTGGACAAAGGCCTTCCTCAATGACAATTGACATTTGGAGGGATTTGCCTTAGTCACAACGCTTGGCAGGCGGGTTGGTGACCGCGGTAGGTTTTATTTGTACACAGGTAAACGCTGCTGCTCGTTTCCTGATATTCCCTTAGTCGTCTTCTACGACACCCTAGAGATTCTAGATTCTAGAGATATGGTCCTTTTCTAAACCATACTGTCCAATAGGGAATATGCATGAAAAATAATTCCTAATTTCTCGTAAAATAGATAAAAATATACTACGAGTATAAACAGTGAAAACAAAATCAATATTGGCTGAAAATTGGGCGAGATACAGTCGTTGAAAGTAAATATATCCGTCTCTCTCAAGCGAAACAGATTTTTCTTTGGAGTTTGTATATGTACATGACGTCATCCGCCACGTTGGATCTCTCTGTCTAAGCAATAACTTTAACGCTTTATAGCTAAGGTATTTTAAAAATTATTCAGTATTTAGGTATCTGGAAGACAAAAGTTCCCAATAAATCCATGAAAAAAGTCATGCATATTCCCTATTTTATGTACCTACCTCAAGTTAATTTATGCTTTGTTATTTATATGTATTTGATTGTGATAGTTTAAAAAGCTAGGACCGCTTACATTTCATCTAGCGATGCCCCTACGGCACCTACGGGGTGTCATGTGTACAAACTTTATTTGTATTTCATCTGTATTATCCATGTGACACGCAAGTACCTAAATAAATATATAAACAATGTTCAGCTTAATATTGAAGGTACGGACCCTCAACTTAAGGAGCAAAGTCAACTAAACAAGACAAAGGTCAAAAAGGTCAAACAAAAACAATATTATTATGCGCCGACAAAAGGAATAAATATGTATTTACTAAACAAATTAATTGTTTAAACATTTTTGGGAGCAAAATGCAAATCATCAGTCAACAAGTTACGCCATAAGGCCACGAGAATCTTTTTAGTTCGAAGTTACAATGTTTTTCATACATATCATACTCAACGCCCTTTCCCGAACTCCCCAAGCGCATAAGAGAGGTAGGGCATACCGAATCTTCGCTCGAATTGAGCCGCCCGTCCGGGAAAGGACCTTCACCCTATAGAATACCGCAGCCAAATGACCTCCGGGTCGTGTTTCTGTCGGTGGGTAGGGTTTCCGGAGCTCGTGGGGGGCTAGGGTTGGACCAGCAGTTACTTGCCAGTTGTCACAGCGACTTTGGCTTCTCTTTCGCTTTCCATCAGGCGTAGGAAAGCCATTATGTCAAGCCACTATAAAAAAAAAGCTCTTAACCTCTTTTTTCAGGTCCAAATGGCACAGTCCCAATAACCAAACGCGATCTGAAGTATCTCTCCCTCCTAGTCCATGGTGTGAGGGCCACCAAGAGGACCCGTTACAACTACCACCAGTCCCATCTCATAGTTATGGACCCCCACATGGACTGGTCCAGGAAGACCGCCATCTACATCGGGGGGTTTGGGGATAGTCCCGACTTTCCTAATGCTAAGTTGATGGAGAAATATTACTTGAAAACGGGGTACAATGTCATGTTGCTTGATGAGACCTTTTTTGTATTCACGCCGATGTTTCCTTTGTAAGTATTTGCTTAATTAAGGACTAGATTTCAGTCGAACAACAGCCCTGGTCAGTCCTCTATTTCGGGCTTTCCCCATGGAGCCAATGCCAGCAGTTCTGCTAAGGTCATCAGCCCAATGAGTTTCGGGGCATCCTACGTCAAAGAACTAGCCTGGAAGACAGGGCCGTCTCTACCAGGGGGTGCGAGGGGTGCAGTGCACCCGGGCGCAGGTTGAGTCCGGCGGCACCCCGGCGAAGAATATACTTAAGACGGCCCTGTTGGAAGATTTGCCCGTTCGCAATGAGGTTATCCGACAGAGAACCATATTCATTGGTAGGCATAGATCGGTGAGCAAGCTGAAGTGGCAGTGGGCTCGTCATATTAGCCGCATAATCGACAACTGATAGAGTGTGCTAGAGTGGATATCGCTTCTCAGCAATTGTAATGCAGGATGCCCTCAATTCAGGTGGAGTAACAATTTATGCTGGACGGCTAGCAAGTGCTCGTTGTGAAAAGCCCAAGAAAGTGGGGAACAATAGGAGGGGCCATTCCCCAGCAGTGGACTGCGATAGGCTGATTATAGTGATTTTGCTTTCCTTGATCCGCCACTGAGGTCGTCATGGATGGTTGAAAAAAGACTTTTTTTTTATTCATTATAGTTTGCGCTTAGCCACTATTCACCTGATGTTAAGTTATAACACTTCGACGGAGCGCGCTTTTTCAGAAAATACCGATTCCGGGAAGGAGTTCCAATCCATAGTAAGAAAATGAAGACAGAAAGTATTTGGGACTGGCATCATAAAACGGTTCAAAGTAGGTATTACAAAAATAATAGCCTTTTATTCTCATTTCAGGGTAGCCACGAGTGCTCGCGAAATAGGAAAATATCTAGGAGACATGTTAGCTATTGTATACCAGTCTGGTGTCATGGACCCAGCCAAAATAGAACTGTTCGGCCTCAGCCTGGGAGGGCAAACGATGGGCTTCACCGCCAAGCGATTCTACAGACTCACAGGGAGAAAGTTCGGCCGTCTCTCAGGAATGGACCCAACTGGACCCTGCTATAGAAATGCGGGTCCGGATGACAGATTGGACATGAACGATGCGGATTTTGTTGACGTCATCCACTCGAATATTGATGGTTTTGGAATGTCGGCTCGTATGGGCCACATAGACTTTTACTTAAACGGCGGAGAGTACCAACTAGCTGACTTCAACATATTACAATACTGCGACTCTGCGTGCAGTCACATGAAGGCATTTTACACTTGGATTGCTTCTCTAGCTGTTCCGAACTCTAAATTTATAGCAATAAGGTGCGAATCTATTCAGCAAGCTAGGTTGAGACAATGCTATGACAATAGGCCTATGGTGACGAATACGCTTGGTTTGAACGTTGATAAGACGAAACAAGGCATCTTCTATCTGGCGACTTATCATAATTTTCCATACTTTATGGGAGAAAAGGGATTGAAGAAGGAAAATGAGGATTATAATAACATGATGAGGACTCTGTATAAGGATCCTAAAAATACGTATCCTATAATTAAACCTTTTGTTTTTTAATAACAGTTTGCGTTTTGAATAAAATTAAACCTTTTGTTTTTTTAAGAATTTATCAAATTAAAGTTCTGTATTATTATTTTAATAAAAATTATTGTTTTTGATCGTTCTTAAAGTCGTAAGTTCTTTATTAAAAAATGCGAGGGTATAATATCGGCTTGTAGGTCCAAACAAAACAAGTAGGTACCTACCTACCTATACCTAAATAAAAAAATATTAAGTTAATTATGGACTTACCCCTTTTCCTCCTTTCCTATCTACATATTTATTTTTCTACTTTGAGGTCTAATGAAAACCTACCTCTTTGCGTGTTCAAACAGTTGCTTTGCATTGTGGATGACGGACAACGAAGGTACCTACAAAAATAAAAAGTTTAATTCAATAAAGCCACAGGGTGCGCACATAAATTAGTTCGTCTTATGTATTCATACGTCTTATGTATTGCACCACGTCCCAAATGATACCTGAAGCCACGGCCCACTGCCTGCTTACAAGGCAACCTATCAATGAGCCACTGGGCTTGTAGTCGGTTTTTATTGTAGCTACGACTGCCATCTATTTCTAATACTATAAACAAGGCTTACTGGCTTGCTGTAGCTAAAGTGAACTAGTACATAAAGAATTTGATAGATGGCGCTGTTTGAATGAAATTTATGAGCTTACACATTTAATTTGTTTAAAAAATTTTATGAAAATAAAAATAAAAGCGTTCTAACTTTTAAAAAGTAACATATTCGTAGCAAAGAATTGACAATATTATTTAAACGGTAATCCTGTAAGGTTAATCTTGTGCGGTAGTAAACCGAAAGAATTTGTTTTGAAGTTTATACGCGAGATGGCGCTCAAAATAGGTTCATAATGTTCTGAATAGATGTCGCTCAGTTTAAATGATCAAACAGACGGTTTTGAGGCGTGTGTAAACCACTTTTCACAATGTCTAATTTATTAAGATTAATAATTAAGCGTGTAACTTAATGTCAGCGTGTAAGCAAAATAATAGAATGCCTATGCACGGGAGTGTACCATAGCTAAGCATAATTCCCAGGCTGCTACTAAGTAGTACTAAGTCACAATCTTTACGAACGAACAGTTACGACTTGGGAGCCTTCAAGAAACGAGCGTACTCCCATTTAAAAGGCCGGCAGCGATCCCAGAACTCGATCTGAGTGCGGGTGTCCATGGGCGGCGTCGACTGCTTACCATCAGGCATCACACTTGCTCGTCGGCTCTCTCGCATAAAGCCAATCCAGTCAATCCAGTCCAGCCAATGCCAGTTCAGGCGTGACGAACATTCCTGTAATGACATCTGTGTGTCGTCCTGAAACCCTCAAAAGGCCGTAACTTCGACACACACACACGTCGACATCTTAATAAATAAATAACCCAAGACATGCCACGCTGGGCCACAGAGCGCCATCTAGCCCCAAACTAAGCCGAAGCTTGTACTATGGGTACTAGACAACTGATAAACTTACTTAGATACATTTTTTTTGTAAATATATACATATTATACATAGAAAACACCCAGACCAATACAAACAGACATGTTCATGCACACAAATGTTTGTAATGTATGGGGATCGAACCCACGACCCTAGGCTCAGAAGGCAGAGGTCACTACAAATCCGCAATGCGTCGGGCTTCACCTGTCACCCCGCCCTGCACGTCTCATCATCATCAGCCTATTGCCGTCCACTGCTGGACAGAGGCCTCTCCAGTTGTCCGCCACTTAGGGCAAAAATCTGGAGGATATACCCATAATCGCTATATTGAGCAGGCGGGTTGGCGATCGCAGGGCGTAGCTTCTCGCTCCAGATGTTTGACAAAACTGGCCAACAACTGGAGAGGCCTATGTCCAGCAGTGGACTGCGATACGCTTATAATTGTATCTCCTAAAACACGCAGAAGATAATATTGATGCAGCATCGCCATTTAATTAACATTTCACCAAATGCACTCACCGTATACGTTTAACAAAGAGTTAATCCCAGAAAAAAAGTTGCAAATACCAAACCTTTGTCAACTCCGACCTCTAAGGGTCAGACGCAATTAAGTATGCATCAAACCGGCAGCTGGTTACCTGACCAGCCCTTTATGAAGAAACAAAGCGTAAAAATTCTATCCTCATTATGTTATGTCAATAGTTGTTGACTAAAAGGGGTATGACCACAATAGGTGTTTTTACCCCGCACCAAATTTATCTTGCTTTCAACGATTGGTAAAATCAACCGTATTTAACTGACGATAAGGGTGTTGCTTTTTTAGCAAAGTGTGAAAATAAATTTGTGAAATTTCGGCCATAGTTCGTAGGGTCAGCAAAGGAGTTTACAATGGCTTATAGAGGCTTTTTTGTGGACTATCCCAATGGCCACCTGGCGGGACCTTGGAGTAGTGTTATTATTCTTTTGCTGACCGTACTTAGGGGATGGACCGTTAGATAATAGATGCTGCGGGATTGCAGATGCGATAGAATGCTTTTATTATGCAGATGTCTGTTAGATTGGAGGAAAAAATTATATTGTTTGTAGCCCTTTGCGTACATCATTGTAGCTTGAAGAATGCAAGCCGTTGGAATTGTGATTGCTTCGTAATTTAATAATATTAAAAATCCGTACCTACGTATGTTTTTTTTCCCGAATGGTATACAACGCATCGTATGCCCTCTGAGCCTCTCCTTCGTGCATCGAGTGGTACGTGCAGGGGCGCACTCCGCTTTGGGCAAATACCTGGCGGTTGTACCCACATAATTGCCACACTGCTGGACTGGGCAGGCGGGTTGGCTATCGCAGAGCGTGTTTGCCTGCGATCGCCAATCCGCCTGTGATATTTTGCTCTTATTAGGCTATTATGGCTAAAAATTGTAATCTGTCCGTCTTTTAGCTTATTCAAAAATAAAAGACACGTATTTTTTCTTTTTTCATACAAATAAACAATAGCAAAGATACAAGGCATCAAAAGTTAGGAGTGGGAGTCTTTGACGTCACTCGCTCCCGTAAAAATGCCTCACCGAGTGACGTCACGCGTAATTTCAACGGGCTATAACTTTGTAACTTTTAGTCTAATTTACAAATAAAAAAATACGTGTCTTTTATTTTTGAATAAGCTAAAAGACGGACTAAATACAATATTTAGCCATAATAGCCTATTGTAATACCGCCATGAGTCGGTTGCCAAAGCCTCGTCTATTATTCAGCAGGATGCACCACTACGTTTATTATCAAGGAAAATAACTCCAAAACGACATAATGCCAATAGACGTAAGTTACTTTCTCAAATGACCCGACCAACAATCGAACTTGGTACCGTAATCAATTAAACAATACTCTATTAAGGTCATTTATAAGCGTTACATTGTCAAAAGAAATGGTACGATTACGCACTAACATTATCGAAATGTCACCGTGAGTAAAAAAAAATTAGAAAACAATTTGGAATTGCAAACGCCTAAAATGGAGATATCAAGAAGCTTCTGTAGGCCATTAAAATGTATGATAGCCGATGCGATGCGAAATTGCTTAGACGGTAAAAAATTGCCAAGGCGAGAGCAACCAACACATTGACGGTTTCGTACTATACATATCATCATCATCATCATCGGCAGCCTGCGGCAGTCCACTGCTGGACGTAGGCCTCTCCCAAAATGCGCCATTCTGCTCGATCGGCAGCAACACTCATCCAGTTGATGCCGGCCGCCCTGCGCAGATCATCGCTCCACCTAGCCGAGGGGCGTCCCACACGCGGTATCCACTGCAGAACTTTCTAACTATACATATAAATGCACCAAATATTTCCGTGCGATGGAAAAGAACACGCTGTGTTTCCTGGGCCCTTACCACCAAAATCGAAAACGATTGTTCGTTGAACCGATCGCGTACTTTTGCATCAGAAATCCCTCCCATTTGTCCCTCCCGTGTATGATGAATGAAATGAATATAAATCGGCTTTGACGAATAGTTCGTATTTCAAACACGGGAGAGACCAATGGAAGGGATTTTTGGTGCAAAAGTACGCGATCCGTTCAACGAACAATCGTTTTGATTTAGGTGGTAGGGGCCCTGATCACTTCTACGATTGATTTGGTTACATTTAACACCTTATAATTATATACGTGAGGTTAACTCATAAGTACCATGGCAACCTTAAAGGAGCTCGGTGGCGCCGCGGTCTTGTTCGCTTAACAATGGTCGCAATGTTGTGCAACCATAGGCGCGGTCAATCCGATGATGGGTGACCAAAATTTGACACCGATTTCCTCCGTGCTTCGGAAGGCACGTTAAGCTGTTGGTCCCGGGTGCTTTCTTTACCAACTCAGATAGCAGTCGTTACATCATATCATAGATCATGATAACTCTGACGCCTAAACTGGCATTGGGTATAGCTTACCCTAAGTGTTGCGGAGGTCTGATGGCAGTCGCTCTGTGTAAAAGCTTAGCCCTCGCCAAATCTCTCAGTTTGGGAAGCCGACCCTGAGACAATCGGGAAAAAGGCTAGGATGATGATGATGATGACCATGGCAACCTTAGATTTTCTACTTACTCAGGTAGATGATGTCTGGGGGCGTCCCTCAGAACACCTAGACTAGACAATCAGAAAAGTTAATTTACTAATTTGACTCGATCGGAGCACAATCCTTCTGATACGCGCTCTCAGTACGTGAAATTTTACGAAAAAACATTAAGTACGAGTACATAAGGGATCATACAAGAGTTCTTTTTCTAGTACGGAACCCTAATACGGAATAAATTATCAGTTCACGGTGAAGCTATGATGTATTCAGAGACAGGTGCGAATATCAAGCTAGTTCAACACTTGCGCCTAAAGTATATGTGGCTGGCGCTCTAGGGAATTAGACATTTGTGAATGCGTCAGATTTCATAGTTAAAGAATAGATTTATAAGATACTCGTAGATATTTAATAATGCATATTGAAGTTACAGGACTACTATCAAACAAAGGAAGCTATTGAGAAAAGAGTGCTTGTAAATGTTCTGTTAATAATTTTTTTTTATAGTAACTCGACATAATGGCTTCCCTTCGCCTGATGGTAAGCGAAAGAGAAGCCCTAGTCGCTGTGACAACTGGCAAGTAACTGGTTAGTTACCTGTCAGTTGCCACTGCCATGCCGGCCCAACCCTAACCCCCCACGAGCTCCGGAAACCCTACTTACCAGCAGAAACACGACCCGGGGGTCATTTGCCTGCGGTATTCTATAGGGTGGAGGTCCTTCCCCGGACGGGCAGCTCAAAACGAGCGAAGATTCGCTATGCCCTTCCTCTCTCAAAAATAGAATTTCAATATTTTTAATATCATCGACATATTTCCTGAGCTTGGCTTAATTTTTTTTATTATCATCATCACCTGCAGACTTAATTATTTTTCATTTCATCGACATATTTCCTGAGCTTGGCATAATTTTTTTATCATCATCACCTGCAAACTTCTACTGCTGGACATAGGCTTCCCCCTCGTATTTAACTATTTATTTGTTCCGAATCCCATAACACAAGTGCTCAAGCTACTTACTTTGGGATCGGAGCAATGGATGTGATGTTGAATGATATTTATTTGTTATTTATTTAATTTTGCACTACGAAGTTGAAGTATAAGATTACTTGGAAGATATTACTTTGGTTTTTATCTTTAGTTGCCTTATTTTACTATGACAACGCGACATAAATACAGAGAATTACTGCAAGAACTATAATATACTTACTACCAGTGTTACCCGTTAAAAGTGGCCTCCAGTTTTTCATTCAATTTAATCGTAAAATATTGTAAAGTGCATTCCTTAAAAAGGAGTGTTCCAATTAGTCAGTACCTGTTATGAACGGACTTCGCGCACTGTGCAATGTCAGCGTAGTGCAGTATGCTCTACTTGATTGAAATCCTACTAATAAATATTAATAAATAATAAAATAATTTATTTGCGTTATAAAACATTTGTACGGTCTTAAACTATTAATGTCAATGTCCCCTTTTAAGCTAATAGTGGCCTGTGCCAGGGGACACTGCCCTTCCTTATAAAAGTATAATCGCTAGCTTAAAATAACAGTGAGTTACAGTAAATTAATTAGTAATAATAGTAATATCATCAGCCTATTGCAATCCACTGCTGGACATAGGCCTCTCCAGCTATACGCCACTTAGGGCAAACATCTGGAGGATATATTTAAGAGAGGTAGGGCATAGCGAATCTTCGAAAGAATTAAGGTGCCCGTCCGGGGAAGGACCTCCACCCTATAGAATGCCGCAGCCAAATGACCTCCGGGTCGTGTTTCTGCTGGTGAGTAGGGTCTCCGGAGCTCGTGGGGGGTTAGGGTTGGGCCGGCATAGCAGTGGCAACTGACAGGTAACTAACCAGTTATTTACCAGTTGTCACAGCGACTTGGGCTTCTCTTTCGCTTTTCATCAGGCGTAGGGAAGCCATTTTGTCGAGCTACTATAAAAAAAAAACCATAATCGCCACGCAGGCGGGTTGGTCACAGGGCGCAACTCTTCGTTCCGATGACGCTTCTTCTCGTCATCGGCCTGTTGTATTTAGCTACGCCGTCAATTGTAATGGTTATACCTTAAACTCCAGTCATTACTAAATAAGGCACATGAATGGTGGTCCAAAAGTTTCAAATTTGCATAATCTTAATCATATAACTAAAATTAAGTTTGTGAACCTGACTAAAGTTACCATTCTATCAAAAAGCGCGATAAATTATATTAATACTAAGACAAATTAAAAGCGATTGCCTCAGTTTACTAAGTGGAGTACCTTTCTCTCAATTCGTCGCGTCCGCACCGCACATTGAGCAGTATAATAAAATAATAAATTTTCTTCAGCAAAATAATTATAAAAAGAGAATTATGTCAAGAGTCGGGGCGGACACGGGCTGCATACTGATGTGGCTCATCTATCGTGGCGAGGCGTGGAGGAAAGGAACTAGTCGCTCTAATACCGGTCACTATCGTTATATTTTTTATATCGTACTTTATTTTACCGATAAGTACTTTATTGGTCATTCGTGTGATGAACATTTGTGTTTGTTCCGTGTCTGGACGTTTATATTTATTTGTATTTAAGTATACATTTGTACCTTAAATACAAATAAATGGTACCTTCGTTGTTCTGATACCCATAACACAAGTGCTTAAGCTACTTACTTTGGGATCGGAGCAATGTATGTGATGTTGTCTGTTATTTGTCTATTTATTGTACCGTGTGCTTTCATATAGGAGTGAGAGCCTTCCGGTCCTTTCATATTCCAATGATAAGGCATTCTTAGCTATCATCATAGTCATTTAGGAAAATAACCGTACTTTCATTTTTTTATGGTGATTTTAGGTAGTGGCCACATATCGTCCTCAGCTTATACAGTACTTTTAAGGCATGATTTTCTATAATTTATTAAAAATCAAAAAATGAGAATGTAAATAGGTATTTACTTATTTAATCTTTATTGCACAATAGAATTGTGTAAATGCCTCATAAGCATAACTAGGCAGCATTTGGGGTTAATCATATCATACAAGTATAATAAAATAAGACAGTTAACATCCTGGATGAACTTGGGAGCCTACGTCCAGCTGTGGACTACCGCAGGCTGCTAGAGATGATAATAACGAGTAACATGTATGTTACTCGTTATTATCATCTCTGTATGTTACTCGTTATTATCATCTCTAGCAGCCTGCGGTAGTCCACAGCTGGACGTAGGCCTCTCCCAACTTCATCCAGGATGTTAACCATCTTATTTTATTATACTTGTATGATAATAAGTATTATACTATAGGAGAATCGTCTACAATAATAGGGATGTTTCCTGGGTCAAATTATTAACATTTTATTTTAGTCCGTATTTTAGATTATAAAAATTTATTGGACCCGTATTTTCCTCCTTATCCTTTTTACATTTAAACAAAAAATAACAAAGATTGTGGCCTCAAAATGTAGGAGTGGGGGTCTTTGACGTCACTCAATGGCTAAAAAACTCACACTCTTTGACGTCACGCGTAATTTTAACAAGTTATATACCTATTTGTCATTTTTGGTCTAATTTACAAATGAAAAAATACACGTCTCCTATTTTTGAACAATCTAAAAGACGGACTAATTACATTTTTACGGCAACAGGCCTATTTCGGCATACTTATTTCACAGCTGTATTAAAACACCTTAGGCTTATCATACGCTACCATCATTGTTACAAGTCACTTTTACTAGTAAATGCACACCTTGCAATAAAAAAAACTGATTAAAAATTCCGATATGTATATTTATCCGTTACGCTTATGGCGACAGCCAATTAACAACTTTCACTAAAAAGCAATAAACATAATAAGTAATCGGTATTTAAATGTGGCGTGTTACATGTGTCAATTGTAAGCTAGAATAATTGTGAGGGTGTTCCACTATATCTTTAGTGTCGACACGTATATAAAGGCGTTTCACTAGTTACATACGCACAGAAAATCTGTTCTCTGCATTACCTAAAAGTTGAGTGGTAGGGAATGCCTTAGCATTAAGTTCGCCTTTTGTACCATTTTTGTGTAATAAAGTTTAAATAAATACCCACACTATGAAAAGAAAACCAGCATGAAATTTTATTTGGAGTCTTAGAAACAACCGCTTTAAACCGCTAAAGTATGTTGCTTTAAAACAAACCTATACATAGGTTACAACATACGAGTAAATCAGCCTGAAAAAGTCCACTGACTGCTGGACATAGGCATTTCCAAAGGCAAATAACTTTTATCATTTCGAGGGATAATTTTATTGGAGTTAAAATACCTTTCCACATTTTATATCGCAATCATCTCTACGAAATTGACGATAGTAAGGCGATCTTCGAATCACACATGAATCTGTACAACATTTTCGATCGTCATCTCAATACATATAACAAAGACTTACTTTTATTAGTTATTTTCTAAGAGCACATTCACTGAGTCCACATAGGTGGAAAACCCTTAAAATATGTAGTGCTGTAAGACATACATTTATAAGATTCTCGTGGAAATTGGTAAAAAATCGTTGTTATTTCGTCATGTGTATATCCGTGGCATTTGGCATTTTATCAACAAAGTATTGGCTCTATAAATAAATGAATGGATTTTAGGGCAGGTGTAGGTTTTCTTACGGGACATATTATTCGTAGAATGTAATTTTCGCCCTTATTTCTTTTTTTAAATAACGGTACTTTTGCATGTTAATCAGTTTATTAGAAGTATGTTTAGGTATGACAATCGCTTATGAATCATCACTGTGTGACTGGCTCGGTGGCAGGTGGCTCAATTGGTAGTGACCCCTGCCTTCTGAACCAAGGGTCGTGGGTTCGATTCCCACCCGGGACAAACATTCGTGAGATGAACACTTGTGTTTGTTCCGTGTCTGGGTGTGTATTTAAGTATTTATTTGTGGTACCTTAGCTGTTCTGATACCCATAACACAAGTGCTTAAGTTACTTACTTTGGGATCGGAGCAATGTATGTGATGTTGTGTGATATTTATATTTATTTATTTATATAAGGAAAAAATAAAAATGGCTCTACCACTGAAGACGGAAAGTGGTTTCTATCGAGGAAAACTGACAAGAAACTCGACAGTTAAACTTTGTCATCGCTAATATTTACCAAAATTTACCCGTTTGACAATCAAACCCAAGATTCAATCGTCGTTCTAATAGGCTATTATGGCTTAAAATTGTAATTAGTCCGTCTTTTAGCTTATTCAAAAATAAAAGACACGTATTTTTTAATTTGTCAATTAGACTAAAAATTGCAAAGTTATAGCCCGTTGAAATTACGCGTGACGTCAAAGACTCCCACTCCTAACTTTTCATGCCTTGTATCTTTGCTATTGTTCATTTGAATTATTAAAAAAAGGAAAAATACGTGTCTTTATTTTTTGAATAAGCTAAAAGACGGACTAATTACAATTTTTAGCCATAATAGTCAGAACCCTAAGCCGTTATTACGGATATAAATATGAACGTAATTTAAATGTGCTATTAAATAAATATCAAGTTTTTGAGTAGGATACCTAAATTGATAGTAAAATATTAAAGTACCTAAACCGTTTCTACAAATGTCAATTTCAAATGCATAATATTTATTACATATATAATTATGCATACAATAGAAAATACAATCGGAACTTGCGTAGTTCCCAGACATTTTATTTATTACCCAATTTAGAAATTTATTACAATCAAATTGTCAAGTTTTACACATATAAGTCAGTTTTAACGAGAATGGAAAGTTAATATTGTTTACGAGTATATTAATAACCGTAGTAATTAATTCAAATGTGTTTTTTTGACTTGCGCTCTTTCAAACTTTTACTGTCGGTTACCATACTTAGAACATTTTAAAACAAGCTTCAAATATGTATGGATTCATTAACTGTTGGTTCCATGAATGTATAATATTTTTTATTTTACACAGGAACTAACGGACTCAAAGACTAGAAAAAGAATATATGCATCAATTTTTTTTCTTAGACATGATATTACATATTAAGTTTTTTTAAAGTTATTTCAATAAAAGACACATTATGTAAGCAAATAACTGACAATGAGTTATAATAACCGTTATTTTATTTTCCCATTTAGTTAAAGGGCTCTGATCGATCAACAATCATTCCTAGTTATTTTAAGATAATGAAAAGTTAGTAATTGTTTATTTCCTTAACTGGGATGTAAGGGAGTGACCTGTCATCAAGCTACGCTCCCCTGCCCGCTGTGCATCCTGCCAAACAACAAACGAGTTGTGGCAATCGACTGATAACGGTATCACAATAACGGTTGAAGGCGTAGCTAAATACCACAAGCCGGTGACGGGCAGCAGTGTTACCGGACTGATTAGCCACGCCCAGCGATCGCCAACCCGCCTACCCAACGTGACGATTATGGGTATGTTCTCAAGATTCCCTAAGTGGCGAACAACTGGAGAGGCTTATGTCCAACAGTGGATTGCAATAGGCTGATGATGACGATCGACAGCAACGTCAGTGGAGCGAGAAGCTGCGTATTACGGTCGCCAACCCGCCTACCCAACGTGACAATCATGGGTCTGTTCTCCAGATTCCCTAAGTGGCGAACAACTAGAGAGGTCTATGTCCAACAGTGGACTGCAATAAGCTGGTGATGATGATCGGCAGCAACGTCAGCGGAGCGAGAAGCTGCGTACTACGGTCGCCAACCCGCCTGCCCAGCGTGGATTCAGGTATTTTCCCAAAGTGGCGAACAACTGGAGAGGCCTATGCAGTGGAATGCAATTTAATGTATGCTGTTGATGGTGATGACTTAATTAACGAACCCTCCATGAAAATACTATTCGTGTATGACTAACATACACATGACCAATCCTTAACCAATGTCTCCCCTCAAATTCTTTAGGCATAGACCTCCCGTCTCTACATAAAACAAACTGCCACAACTAAAATTTTCTGTCTTTTAAAACAATGTTAAATGAAGCTTACAGTCTCAGACCACTGACTTAGATGGTAATTCAGAAAGGTCGGGTCACTTTAAGACCTTCAAAGGGATTCGGGTGGAAATTAATGATTTCTTAAAGACCGTTCAAAAGGACCCTGAAAAAGATGCGTTTAAAGTATTCAAGCTCTTTTGTAGTCTATTTGGCTGTTAATAATTTGGTTTATATGCAATGGAGTGTATAGTACTTTGTCTTTGTTTTATGTATAAAATAGTTAATTTATCTACTTAAGTTTATTTTCGGTGTAGTGGTTGTAAGAGCTAAGCAAAAAGGCCCCATTTTAAACCCGCAGTGGAGTCGAAAATTTCACACTGGTTTATCCTGTTAAGGAATTATTTTGCGGGAGTAAATTGGAGGTGCACCACGTACTATATGTTTAGTTCACCTCCATAAATATTGTTTTTAATATAAGGGAGCTGCGGTGCCTTGGAACTCTCTTCCGGCAATAAGTTGCTTCTTCGTATCTTGACCTTATTTACCTTCTAATAAGATATTTTAAACTTAGAAGGTAGTATTAGTATGTACCTAAGGTACGTACGTACCTAGTACGCTTAATTTAAGTAATGAGGAATCTAGTAAGGTTCAAGGTCAATGAATCTTTAAGAAAAGTATTTCTTGAAGATTCATTGCCTACATTTGATCGAGTATTAGGTAGGTAGGTATATAAAAAGAAAAAGCTACCGTTTATCTAAAACGGTCTAACTAGAATTTAGTAAAAGTTATCATAAGCGGAAAGCATCTGTTACTAAGTACAGTGAATCTCTCATCATCATCATCAGCTTATTGCAGTCCACTGCTGGACATAGGCCTCTCCTGTTGTTCGCCACCTAGGGCAAACTTTTGGAGGATAATATACCCATAATCGCCACCTTGGGCAGGCGGGTTGGCGCTAGCAGGGCGTAGCTTCTTGCTCCGGTGACGTTGCTGCCCGTCATCGGCCTATGGTATTTAGCTACGCCTTCTATCGTGATGGTTATACCGCCACCAGTCGGTTTGCCAAAGCTTCGTTTGTTGTTCGGCAGGATGCACCACTGTGACCACGGGTAGGTGAGGATGGCTTGGAGCGAAAAGGTGATAGGTCGCTCCCTTATATCCCCGTGAATCTCTATAAAACATTAATTAAAAATCAGCATTCAAATAAATCTTTCAACATTTCAGAAAGCGTAACAGAATCTTTTTCAACAGAACAAACTCGACTCGACTTCAACCAAAAAAAAAAATAGCATTTTACCTCAGCTTTGCTTTAACCGATCTAATAAAATGTAAATAAGTGCTCCTCACAAAGGCTCCTCAAGACCGAGCGTCGGCTCAAGGAGCCCTCGAGACCTCGAGTGAGGAGGCTGGTTTTTTAACTTTTTAGGTCTATCTGCCACTTAATCACGTCTAGGGTCGCCGTTAATCTTTTTTCTCTAGTCTAGGCTATTCGGTTTTGTAAGGAGCAGTGGTTTGAGCACGGAAATATATCTATAGGTAGAACGAACGCGTATTGTTCTGGAAGAATCACAGCAGTTCATCTGTGTAGTGACGGAAAAGTTTACAAACCATCATCATTATCGTCATCATTTGACTGGCTTGGTGGCTCATTTGGTAGTGACCTCTGCCCTCTGAGCCAAGGGTCGTGGGTTCGATTCCCGCACAGTACAAATACTTGTGTTCATGAACATGTCTGTTTGTATTGGTCAGGGTGTTTTTTATGTATATGTATTTATTTACAAAAAAAAAATGTATTTAAGTAAGTTTATCAGTGGTCTAGTACCCATAGTACTAGCTTCGGCTTAGTTTGGGGCTATGTGGCCCAGCGTGGCATGTCTTGGGTTTGAAAAAAAAAACAGCATACGGCCACATCCCTGCCTGCCCTGGCCAGCCGCAGATGACAAGCGGCCGGCACTTCTGGTCCGGGGAGGGCATCACCCCTAGGCTTCCGGGGTGCCTCGGAGTCCCCGGGCGGACTACGTGCAACGGTGTGGCTGCACCCACCACACCGTCACGCCCCATTGAGTGGTACGCGCCCCCGCGTTTACCACTCGGAGCACGGAGGAGAGACTCGGAGGGCATACTCCTAATGTACCCTTTGTCTAATCTAGTCTTCTACAAATAGAACCAGCCCATCTCATCCCATGGAGAAGAACATGCAATCTTGTCCAAAATTTATGTATTTGTACCAAAAAGTCCCTAATTAAGAATGAAGATTTTTAATACTTACTGTATATACCAAAACAGCTTAATTAAAAAAAACAGCCTTTTTAATTAGGAACCTCATTTATATTGGATAACGTATACACTAGACTCGGAAACCACTTTCATTACGAGCTTTCCATAAACCGTTTGCGGCGATGGTGATGACGGCAGACATATCTAACCTTTTTTTTTCAGGTAATCCCAAAAACGTTACCAACGCGTCTTAAAACAATTTCACCCAAAGTTAACCCTGCACTTAGCGCGGAGGTGGGCGCTAGCGTTCTGCGCACTTAGCCGCGCGCGCTCGCGCTGCCAAAAAGGACGAATGTAGGCGCGTCTGTGTATTCGGAACAAGCAGTTTTGATCCTTGACCCGAACAAGGCGGCAATGCGACGCGAAAATATCAATTAGTCTTTGTATAAATTAGTGGCCTCCGTTATCGCGTTAGTTAGTGTGCGGTGAACTATATAGGTAGGACAATGCTTTAGTTAGATGCGTTGCACATGCTTCGGTTTCCTATGAAAATCTTTTAAGCTAGGCGTGATGACTATCTGATGACGACAATCCTACTAGTCTCATTATCTAAAATGTTGATTTAGTTAGATGAGTTGCACATCAAGGGAGCCGTCACTCCTGATTCCGGAGAGAGCAAATACTAGGAAGCCGGAACCTGGAGTGCCGGCCGCTCATCGTCTACAGCTGGCCTCCTACACATTTTGAAAACCGGTCGCCATTGAAAAGTGTTTTCTATGAATAGGATTGAAAAGTGTTTTCTATGAATAGGTTTGAAAACATCGTCGGCTATGTACGTAAATGAATTACTTGGCAGAGTGTTATTATTTTTGTAGACAAGTATTGTTCATGAATTTGGATCTACTTTACGCCGATCAAGATACCCTCCAAAGTATTGTGTTATTTATCGTTGTTTATAAAGTACCAAGACCTCTTGCACACGCTACACAATTCCGTTAATAAGGAAAAGAGTAGGTGCTCGGATCTTTGCAGGGGCGCGCTGGGGGGCGGCACTCGAATTTTCTTTTTGGCTGAACTTTTGGCATAAAGGCGGTTTCGTTATGTCTACCTAGATGCAAATGTTTGCCGATGCATTTTTAATTCCCGTAAATACGTGGCAAATGGAGGGTTTCGTGCTGGCGATGTTAATGGTCGATTTAACTTAGTAACACCTATGTATAACTTATATTTATGTATTTTTGTTCTTTTGTATTTTGTTCTCGTCTTGATATTTTTTATTTTAGGATAGCACAGGGACTCTTTCGATGGTAAGTAAGAACCAATTTATCGAATTGGGATGTAAGGGAGTGAACTGTGATCTTTTTGCACCAAGCCAACCTCACCTGCCCGTGGTGCATCCTGCTGAACAACAAACGAAGCTCTGGCAACGGTCTAGTGGCGTTATAACCATCACAATTGAAGGCGTAGCTAGGAACCACAGGCCGATGACGGGCAGCAGCGTCACCGGTGCTAGAAGCTGCACCCTGCGATCGCCAACCCACCTGCCCAGCGTGGCGATTATGGGTAAATCTTCCAGGTGCAGGACATAGGCTTCTCCAGTTGTTCGCCACTTTAGGTAAAGTCTTTGAAAAAATATTGGAGGTTAAAGAGTTTTACCCACAAATCGCCTCGCTCCGATGACGCTACTGCCCGTCATTGGCCTGTGGTATTTATCAATAACCATAACAATTGAAGGCGTAGCTAAATACCACAGGCCGATGACGAAAAGAAAGATTAATTACGCCTATATACGAGTATGACGGTAGCAAACCGGCCAAGTCACGTAGCAACTATTCTAAAATTTCCACCGCGAAAATCTTAACCGGAAACCTTTGCAGACTAATTGATTCAATTAGGCCCAATTTGGTGCAGACAGGTGGTCAAGTTATCCAATCAGGGGCCGGGTAATATACTTAAGGTCGTCTTTGACAAGTTTAGCTGGGAAAATGGGAAACTACTGTCTGGCCGGCGGGGAAGGCGAAATTCTTTTGTTTTATGTTTTAGCAGTGTATGTTAAAGAGAGAAGGGCATAGCGAATCTTCGCTCGAATTGAGCCGCCCGTCCGGGGAAGGACCTCCACCCTATAGAATACCGCAGTCAAATGACCTCTGGGTCGTGTTTCTGCCGGTGAGTAGGGTTTCCGGAGCTCGTGGGGGGTTAGGGTTGGGCCGGGCATGACGGTGGCAACTGACAGGTAACTGACCAGTTAATTGCCAGTTGTCACAGCGACTTGGGCTTCTTTATAACTTTCCATCAGGCGTAGGGAAGCCATTATGTCGATCTACAAAAAAAATGTACCTGGTAAAATGCAAAAGTACATTTTAATTAACCCTTTAAAAACCGCTTGATGTCATTTTCCGTAAAGAGTGTTTCACGTCGCGTCAGAGTGAAGGATGGCAGACCAATTTGACCAGTTATCTCCGGTTGTATCGTAACAGATACAATTTGACAGACCGGATGTTTGCGTCTGCGCCGCTCAGGGGAAGTAATGACTCCAAAGCTAGTGATGTCCCTTACAATTTAAGTATGTGTCCCGTTGTAGTGAAAATTAATGTTTCGTTCATAAGTCACGGATTAAAAAAAATCGCAAAGATTATTTTTGTTTTAAATTGATATACCTAGGAATATCTGGACATTTCAGAGGTGGGATGCCAGTGGGAATAAGTGAATAGGGACATGTAAAATATAGAAATTAAATTACAATAGATCCAATATAATTATGTACCTACCTTTTTGGTAGTTTTAGTTATATAGAGTCCAAAGCCAATGATTTCCCTTAACCTGTTTAAAAGTCATAAATTTTAGTAGTTATTAGTAAAGTAAAAGTAGGTTGTAGGTGCCTGTTTGTATTGTATTCGACTTATTATATACTAAGGTCTTACCTTACTAAATTGCTTTTGAATTTTAGCAAATAGGTAGTTATAACTTTTTGTAAATTTAAGTAAATTTGAAAAGCAACGCTACGCGTCCATTTCGGTAATTTAGTCTCCTCTGAATTCGGTCACAATTCATTTTCCATGTTTCTAACATCCTCAATACGGGACGTCCCATTATAAATTAGAGTGTAGACGTCACTAACCCTGCGACCGCGGCCGGATATTGTAGGAGGGCCCATGACGGGCCGGTGGTGTAGTCGTGCCATTACAGAAAATGTCGTTACACGTACGTAGCAGTCGTAGGGTTTGACGTTTTATTAAATCTTAGAGTTTTTTTTACCCTTTGATGTTGGAAATTAAGAAATGATATTAAATAACGCGGAAGACGATTGGAGATTCCTTAGTTTTAAATTTTTTTTAAATTATAATTAGTTTAAGTACTAGATGATGTCGTAGTAATCGAACGTCATGTGGAGCAACCTCAAAATTTCATGGTGGGTAGGGTAAAGGACAACTTTAGAGATGGACACTGGCCAAGTACGAAGAATATATTAATGTACACAATTGTATGCGCAAACATAGGTTTTAAGATAGGTAGAGCATAGCGAATTATCGCTTGAAGTGAGCCGCCCGTCCGGAGAAGGACCTCTACCCTATAGAATATCGCAGCCAAATGACCTTCGGGTCGAGCCGGTGAGTAGGGTTTCTGGAGCTCGTAGGTAAGGGCTAGGCGCTCATGGCAGTGGCAACTGACAGGTAAATGACCAGTTAATTGCCTGTTGTCATAGCGATATGGGCTTCTCTTTCGCTTTCCATCAGGAGTAGGGCAGCCATAATGTCGAGCTATTATAAAAAAAAGGTTCCTTCACCCTCATGACCCTGTAGTTCAATATGGCTTGAGGGAGATCAGACGCAGGACAAACGGCTTAACATGTTTTCTGATAGCCGGTGTATTATCTCAATCTTCCGGACTCCGGGACTGCTATTGTGTTCGTAATTACTTGGCAGGAAAACTTGGTAACAGTCTTTGCTATAATACAGTTAAATCTATTGAAGAATATGTCAGTAGTAATTTGGATAAAGCAGCTTTTCTATTAGATTTGGTTAGAATTTATTACCGCGTTTATATACTTATTTCATTTTAATAATTTCATATAGGAGACAAAGAAAAGTAACTTTTCAAAATTTTGTAATAACAATGATTGAAATTTGCATTAAAAATACTTACCTAGATTTAACGCGAATGTTTTAAATCATGTAGATAAGAACCTAATTAAATAATTAACATGCATTATTGTAAAGCATATACGCAGCCTTCGACGCCAATGCTCGCCCTCAGACGCGCTGTCGAAGAAAGCGGCAATAAAGAAAAAAAGACAAAACACCATCGCATTCGAATATCGAATGTCAAAAGGAACAAAAGATGGCGCGGCGCACATTCTTAATTCCGCCGACGGAAAAATCGGGCGCGCACCGGGTCCGCTCCTTTGAAAAAAAGCGCGCCTTCCCCCGCAAAAATAACCTACCACAAGTCCATCAAACCTAAACACACCCTCTGGGCTATTTACTTCTATCGCATCGGGATAAATCGATGTTCTTTGGCGTGTTGAGGCGAGCAGTGCGCGTGCGTGATAAAAATGGCGGCAGAAAAAACCCGGGAAATAAAAGAAAGACGCGGCGTGGGGTCGCCCCCGCGACGAGGCAAGGAGGGCTCACGGTATCGTGGGGGAGTGCGACTAGTTCTGCCTTTTGGGTTCTGCTTGCCTATTTATGATCGTACGTATTATTATTATGTCCTGCCAAGGACGATGAAGCATTTAAATGTTTCGCCTTAGCTAAATCATATGCCGAAGCACTACATAGAGACTTACGACATTTGATGTAGAGTGAAAGACTGATCTTACACTCTACATTTGACCCTATGCAGTAAGTATTTCATGATAAAATGACGTGATAAGAAATGAAAAGGTAAAACACAAAAGGTTTTAGTTTGAACTAACTAGTAAGTAAGTACACGCTAAATAAAAACACGGAAAATTTTTCATACAATTCTTTTTTTTTCAATTATGGAAACTTACATCTTTATGTATGAGGTTCAATTTTGCAGACCAGATGACGAATGGCTTTGAATAATCATATTTAGAGTATTTTTTAAGATTCTACTGTAATAAAAATAACACGGTTTTAAGTCGGATATGATCAAATACATAACAACGATATCTTATTTTATGCAAATTATCACAGATTAATGAAACTTGTGTATCTTTGCTATACCAATTTATTTAAATAGTTACTTATGTTATATTCGTATTCACTCTATCCACTACGCCACTTCAAATAACTTTAATACGTTGCACATAATAAAGCACTACACTTAATCTTGGCTTCAACAAGTGATTTGTCGCAAACAACATTCACCTCACCAAAAGCTACCTGTACAATTAAAACTACAAACTAACACACATTTCAACTTCTTACTAACTTTTGCTCTCATACCATACCGCGAGCCGCAGGGGTGTGTCTTCCCCTCTCAGCGCCGCCCCGCCGAGGGGTGCGTCGTGCCGCGTTCACACGGAGGCGTTTGAGGGTTGAAACGCATTCTTGGACGGGGTTTTAACCCGTGACGTCACCGACGCTTTGACGACGATTGTACGTCACGCGATGAATGCGTTTAGCTATTTTTGTTTTTGGGCATTACACCATTTGTGTTTCAGCCACAAAGTATTTTGTTTTTGCTTAGGTACTTTTTGTGACAACCTTATTGGTCTACAGCGGCTGCGGGTGACAAAAATCTTTCAAAAAATCAATCATCGTCATTTTCAAAACAGATAAATAATATGAATGCCTACTTTAAACGTTTACTAAGTTGCCGTTATTAATAAAGAAACAAATACGAAAGTCCCCTTACTTTTATATTTCATTAAACTTTTTTTTTCTTATACAGGCAATATAACTATCATATAAGGAAACTAAATTTTAACTGTCTAGCTATCATGGTTCATGAAATACATTATATCTGCTTAGGGAAATGGTTGACTGGTAGAGAATTCCTAAAGGGCCTTAAGTCAACCGCTTATACACTAACTTATTGTGCTATCATCATCATCAGCCTAAATCAGTCCACTGCTGGACATAGGCCTCTCCCAATGTTGTGCTATAAAGGTAAAATATTATGGACGGACAGACAGACGAATATATATTTTCCCTTAAAAACTTAGCCGAGTGATATGTGATAAAAGTGGTCAATACTTTAATCCTTTGAACGCCGAGGCACAATTATATTAGAAAATCTATCGTTATCATCGCATATAAGCGTGACTTGTTTACTTAACCCTTGTTAAGTAAACAGAATTCCTTAAAACAATATGCGATTTTTCAACCCACCACTTTCAAGTATGTGAAAATTAAAAGGACGAGCGAAACTCAAGCGGAATTTACAATAAATAACACAGAAAAGAATGTTAACAAGCATTAAAATCGCACGAGATAATTCGCTTAAAACGACAGGTATTCGAAGATCGACTTAATGCCATCTTTTTTCTTTGGAAACATCATGACATATGCACCAGAATACTTATATCGTTTCATTTGAAGGTTGGTACTTGAATAATTGAACTGCGCTTTCAACTTTGCAACATATAGAATTCCTGCCAAGAAGACATAATGTGTGAGGCTAGTGCATTATAGAAAGAAAGAAAGAAAGAAAACCATTTATCCAGCATAAATCTACACTAATCTACACTAATATTACAAAGAGGAAAGGTTTGTATTTTTGTATGTAACGAATAAGCTCAAAAAATACTGGACCGATTATAATAATTCCTTTTTTATTAGAAAGCTACATTATCACTGAGTAACACAGGCTATATTTAGTTCTGAAACATCCGAAGCGAAGCGATGGCGGATCGATAGTCTTATTTAAAAAAAATACAAACTATTTTGGCTGTAGGTACACAATATGCAGCGAAAGTGTATCCGATCAGTTATAGATATTACCCCATGTATTTATTTAATCTTTATTGCACAAGGAAAGTACAAATAGCGCGGGCGGACTAAATGCCGTGTGGCATTCTCTACCAGTCAACCAGTGGACTGACACGGGCTAATGATGATGACATATATATTTTAGACAATATCATTACATACAAGATTCTTTTGTTAATTTAATTGATACCGTCCTCTATGTTAGGTTCATTTCTGTAATGTTGACTTTTTTTGCTAATTTAGAGTTGTATCGCTCGCTACCCTATACCCTAATTTTAAGAGAGGTAGGGCATAGCGAATATTCGCTCGAATTGAGCCGCCCGTCCGGGGAAGGACCTCCACACTATAGAATACCGCAGTCAAATTACCTCTGGGTCGTGTTTCTGCCGGTGAGTAGGGTTTCCGGAGCTCGTGGGGGGTTAGGGTTGGGCCGGCATGGCGGTGGCAACTGACAGGTAACCGACCAGTTACCTGCCCGTTGTCACAGCGACTTGGGCTTCTCTTTCGCTTTCCATCAGCTAGGCGTAGGGAAGCCATTATGTCGAGCCACTATAAAAAAAAAATTGTTGTATTTATTTTATACCCATAACTCTATTAGAAAACATAAAATAGATCGACCATTCTTTCCTTTAAATTTATGTCTAAAAAATCTCTACATACCTTTTATTTGACTGCTAGTCAATAGCGTAACTCATTAAGATCAGTCTGTTAAAATGGAAAACCTTTACATTACAAAAAATCTGGCAAGAGACTGAACTATTTTATTTTGGCAACTAATAGTAGTATACCAAAACAGAAAGAATGATTTCGCTAACTTATGCCCAAAGGTGGTCTGGAAGTGATGGCTCATAGCGTCAAGACCGCCTGATTTGTACAACAATTAAATAATTATAGTTCATTCGCGTTAAGAAAATTATAATTTCTTTCGAATAAAGAGAAAGAAATTATAATTTCTAGCGTTTTAATTGGCTAGTGGCCTGTCAGTGACCTGTCAGTCACTATTTTCTTAACGCGAATGAACTATATGTACTTTGCATAGAACTAAGTAGGTGTGCAATAAAAAGTACGTAACTAACACAAAACTGCAAAAAATTAAAACAAAAAAGAAACGATTTCAAAAAGTTCATTGACATTTGATACGATTTTATAAAGTTCAACGACCTTTCGAACGCTATCAACCAACTATTCGACCAAAATTCACAGTTGCAAGTGTCCGTTCGACCGCGTGCCGCGGTGTGAACGCATCTCGATAGGTGTCACCCGACGATCCCGCGTCACTCGATAACTGTCAGACGTGAATTCGGTATCGATGTTGCGATTTTTATGTCCGTAACGTGTTTTTTTTTTAGCTTTTACGATGTCAGTAGTTTAAGATTTGACTTGTACTGTTGCTTTTTTTCTTAATTAATGGCTGTCGGCCTTTTCTTGAAGTACCTACACTTCTGCCAATGTCGAGAATAAGTTATTGTATTAGCATAATTTTGTATATTTAGATGAATGTGGTTTATTAAAATATAATAAGAGTCTCACTAAAAAATCCCTATGTCATCAAGCGTGCAAACATAGAATAGAATATCCCAAGACATACCACGCTGGGCCACACATAGCCGTCTAGCCCCAAACTAAGCTGAAGCTTGCTTGTACTATATGGATACTAGACAACTGATAAACTTACTTAGATACTTTTTTTATATAAATAAATACATTTTATACATATTAAATATCCAGACCAATACAAACAGACATGTTCATGAACTTGTTTGTACTGTGCGGGAGCTGAACCCACGACCCTTGACTCAGAAGGCAGTCACTACTAAATGAGCCTTCGGGCCAGTCAAATATTATTATATTAATTTTAGTAAAGTCATTGAAAAATTATTACATAGTAACACATTAATTACGCTTAAAATATTCGCGGCTTGAGTAGAGAGACTTGCACCAGCTATATATGTGAAGTTTAGTACTCTACTTAGAGAAAATTTATCAAGTTTTCTTTGACAGAGTTACAATAACAACAAGTTGTCCTAAATTGTCTCGACGCGGAATCCAATCCGAAACTTTGAACCTTTGCGGTTTAGGTCAGAGCTCTCTACTCAAATGCTCTACCGACGCTACGCCACTTAATAAATTAAAATGTAGTGATAGAAAAGTATGATTATTAACTTGTATCTATAAATACTATTATAAAAGAGGTACTAATTAAAATTTGTCTTTAGTAAAACCTGTAAATGAAACTCAGTTTAGAAAAAATACAGACGGTTTATGAAGAAATTTTACTACGAACTGAATAACATACTAATTAAGAAATTAAAGTTAACCTTTTCTAGAAAAAACATTCGCTTCCAGCCAGCAAGTAAAGGACCACGCCTCTAAAAAACATTCGTTAACTAGCTAAGCGGGAGAAAACTTCTAATGAATTAATTGGATCGCTAACTAGGAAATCGAAGTTTTTAACTAACGGACGAAACAGAAAGCCCAATTACAGACCCACATTCAACTTACATCGTGCTAAAACAAGAACCGGGTGCACTTCGCGAAAAAAAAGGGGTGAATGCATCCCCTTCGGGGGGGAAAGAACACAAAAATAGGGTGTTAAGAGAGCCGCCATCTTGGCGTGGGCGAACGATGATGGAAGCGCGGGATTGTTTGTGACGGCGCGTTCCAAATTCGAAATGGATGAATGCTGGCTGTGACGTCGTCTTTGAATTTTGGCGGGCGGTTTGGTGTTTAGCTTTTTTTTTATTTCGTAATTCGACTGCAGGGCTCTACGGATGAATGCTATTGTCTGAATGTTTTGGTAGATCTTCGTTGATTTATTTCTATTAATGTTACAAACTTTTTAGTTTTGGAACCCTCTTTTTGTAACTGGCTGTTTTTTACGAGTAATTACACTGTTTTTATTACGAAAATTGAATTGCAAAAGTCTGTTAATTTTAAATTATAACTCGTTTATTTGTGCATTTTATTTTACGGTCCTAATATACCTACATCGTTTTCAATTATAATAATGGAACAATTAGAATATTTTTATAACGATATTATTTTAAAATGCAAGACGTTGTTAAAAATGCATTTTTTTACAAATTTAAAGGAATATTATCTAGTCCACTGTGTAGACTCTACCTTCGGTTTTTAAATATATACCTACTTATTTTGGAACTCGTATTAAGTAGGTACCATAATTCAGTTTAATATTTTATTAAGTATGTCTAAATTGAATGATCACACTTTAAGGTTATTGAGTACAGCTGACACATGATAACTGTAAAACCATGTAATTTGTAGAAAAAAATATGTTTACATTTACGTGAAATAAATTCATTTTATTTTATTTATTTATTAGAAAACCAACAGCGATTATATGCAGAATTATACATGAAATGATATGCAAACAATAAGGCCAATAACCGGTTATCCTCAATTTAACAGTGAATGTTCATATTGCCGAAACACGAAATAAAAATTAAATTAAATATAAATTAATAATTAAAAAAATATTTCACACTTATTGAGATGTCAATTTTGTACCTTAATATAACTTTGTGTCTAGCCATAAGTGAGCTGTTTGTTAAGTAAGTTTATTGCCAATATAACACCAAATTTATAACTACACTAAAACCTGTTGTGTGATGAAAATCAAAACAAAAGAACAGACTTTAATATGATGATAATGTGACCAACTAAGGAAGTAAATCCAAATCGGTTCACTATAATCGGTTCACTATAATTAACAAGTCGAATTAAGAACCTCCTCCTTTTTTTTTGAAGTCGTTTAAAAATAGATCGACCATACGTCCCATTCACCTATGCTCCGAAAATCCTTGTTTATCTGTGCATATTTTTTTCTGATCTGTCAAACAATAGATTACGATGATGACAAAGGAATTTAAATCATTCTTCCTTTGATGGAAGCGTAAAAATTACCATATCTACAGGTCCGTGAAACCATGACCGATAGATATGTATGTGCTTAGATCCAAACGCTATAATTTAACTTGAAACTTTTTACGCTCAACTCCGCGTGATAAGTCGTATTTCACTAAGATATGCCAATTTGTGTTATTAATTCACCTGGCCGACATTGCGTGACAATGGCACAGTGTAGAAGGCATAACAGTATGGTACTGTTTTATTTCTAATACTTCAACAGTTTTTTTTTTGTGAAATAAGTAAGTTTCTTTGTCGTCTTGTTCACCAAACATACATAAAAAATATATATTATACATACAGACGAATTGAGAACCTCCTCCTTTTTTCGAAGTCGGTTAAAAAGGACTCGAGTTAAGGATGCCACATTATTAACAACGTTACAGTTTCACTGTAGAAAACATTACATCGTCTACAAGAAGAACAAGATTCTTCGCGGAGGATACTGACAGACGACTTTCCGTTACGAAATCTTTGTCCTTGAGTTAATTTTCTGGTGCACTTCATCATCATCAGCCTATTACAGTCCACTGCTGGACATAGGCCTCTCCAGTTGTTCGCCACCTAGGGCAAACATCTGGAGGATATACCCATAATCGCCACGCTGGGCAGGCGGGTTGGCGATCGCAGGGCGTAGCTTCTTGCTCCGGTGACGCTGCTGCCCGTCATCGGCCTGTGGTATTTAGCTACGCCCACATGGGCTGCACATGGGCTGACCATAATCAGTTCCTGAATCGATAACCGTAAGGGAATATGAGTTCTGGAGCAGATACCCCTTCTCGGCAACCGTAGAGCCTACAGCCCAGTTGGAGTATCGATTGCCTCTGTAATCAAAAATTTGCATGCTTTCATGATGGCTGGCAAGTTTTTTTATGTGAGAAGTCCAGTTCTTACGTCCAGCAGTGATTATAAGGATATGCTTTATAGTACCTACTCATTTGCTATCTTGGAAACCACGATGGTAAGGGAAAATGTGGCAAGGCTCCTACTCTGTCCTTGGCATAGCGATCTATTCTCTTCTTTTTTAAAGGTATATAAACGTTACATCTAACATTCCTCGCCGCTATTCATTCTATTACAATATTACAATGAGTAGGCGTTACCAGCACGCTAAACGCTTGCAGCACCGCACACCGGCATTGGTTGTTGTACGTTAAGAAGGCGTGTAGGCGTTTTTGTTACGGCTTAGACGATTTTTTTAACGAGATGTTACGCTACCACCGTTTGCACTTACGCCTTTTTACGTTGGCGGTGTGGTTTTTTGTTTTTTTTTTCGTAACACGCTTTGATGTTGCTGGTAAGGTTACCTCCCATCCTGTGACGTTGTAGCGACTTAATTAAATTAATAACCCAAGACATGCCACGCTGGGCCACATAGCGCCATCTAGCCCCAAACTAAGCCGAAGCTTGTACTATGGGTACTAGAAACTTACTTAGATACATTTTTTTTTAAATCGGGATCGAATCCACGACCCTTGGCTCAGAAGGCAGAGGTCACTACCAATTGAGCCACCGAGCCCGTCAAATTTTCTTGCTGGCTCAATTGGTAGTGACCCTGCCCTCTGAGCCAAGAGTCGTGGGTTCGATTCCCACCCGGGACAAATATTCGTGTAATGAACACTAAAGTGTTTGTTCCGTGTCTGGGTGTTTATATTTGTATTTAAGTATTTATTTCTGGTACCTTCGTTGTTCTGATACCCATAACACAAGTGCTTAAGCTACTTACTTTGGGATCGGAGTAATGAATGTGATGTTGTCTGATATTTATTTATTTATTTTATTGGTGTGCACAAAAAAGTTTGTACCTACTCGTACAAAAAATATCTATTCAATCTATATCTATTCCACAATCATACAAATCAATTCCTCAACACATCCCGTTACCCAGCACATTATGTACAATCACGACGAAAACTCCTAAACCCAGTAACTAATACGGCAAGCAAAAACGCGTGGGGTGGCCATCCACCCCCGGCCACCATAAATAAACACATAAAGATGTCGTATTAAACCGTCATTGTAATCAACCCCCTAAAAAGTGAAGCAAAAAAATTTCGGGGCCACATCTCGCCACCCTCGTGCTTTTTTTCCTTCGTTCTCCGCATCACCCCATTATTTCTCATCTCGTTATTGGTACATAATAGGCATCGATTTTTGTTGGGGAGTGACTATCGCTTTTGTGTTTGATTGTACATAATTTGTGGATCGGAGTGGGGTGAAGATTGACGCGTGATCTGATGCGAAAATTTTATGTGTGAATGCATTTTTCTTTTGGTAATGTGATGACAGATGGTGAAATGGAGGTACCCTCGTTGTACAATGACGGAGGGTTTGACGCGTAAGTAGTTGTTATATAATAAATAAGACAACGTCACATACTTACTCAATCTTTTTTATTACTAAGTAAGACGGACGAGCATGTCGCATGTTTGATGTTAAACTGTTTCCGCTGCGTATAGACTGTACCAAGCCATGGTAAATGAGAAGAAAGAACTTTCTATACCACTTTTAGAAGGACAAGTCGTAGCGACCAGAGTTTCCTGAACTGATCTACTATATTTTGCCGTAGACTGTACTCAAATATTCATATCAATGACAAAATTATTTTATCAGGGCAAATTTCGTGTTTGTAGTGTAGGACGCCCTCAGGCCAGGTGGAGTGACGATTTGTACAAGATCATCAACATCATCAGCCTATGGCAGCCATCTTGTGGTATGTAAGGGAGCGGCCTATCATCTTTTCGCTCCAAGCCAACCTCACTTGCCCGTGGTGCATCCTGCCGAATAACTAACGAGGCGCTAGCAACCGATTGGTGGCGGTATAACCATCACAATTGAAGGCGTACCTAGCTAAATACCACGGACCGGGCAGCAGCGTAACCGCAGCGAGGAGCTACTCCCTGTGATCGTCAACCCGCCTACCCAGAGTGGCGATTATGGGTATATCCTCTAGATGTTTGCCCCAAATGGCGAACAACTGTAGCGGCCTATGTCCAGCAGTGGACTGCAATAGGCTGGTGATATACCTTCGCCATTTCGATTCCTATAATGGCCATTATACAAGTACAAGGAGTACAAGGGCTTAATCTACCTTTACTTTGGGTGTATATATTTGTATTTAAGTATTTATTTGTGGTACCTTCGTTGTTCTGATACCCATAACACAAGTGCTTAAGCTACTTACTTTGGGATCGGAGCAATGTATGTGATGTTGTTGTTGTCTAATGTCTAATATATATATTATTATTATTAATATATTGTCTAATATATCGCACCCCCCGGCGAATAAAGCGGTTATCGACGATTACCACTTTTTTAATGTTTTTTGATTTTTGGCCTCTATGTGACCTAACCCATCGCCTGAATTTTTTTCATATTTTTAAATGCAATATTATTAGAATTATACTACACAACCACTTTTTTCTACGAAACATAATGTGAAGATATTAGACGAGAATAAAAGAGAAATCAAATATTACCGTACAAAACTTCACTAGTCTAGTCCGCATTGATTCAATGCGACATTATTCGGGATAGTCCTCCCAAGCGCAAAATCAGTATTCGATTTTACCACTTTATTCGGGTGAAAAATTTACGACGCGTACGCTGTAATAGGTTGTTACTACTCAGGTTTGTAAACGGGTGAATCGTAAATTGAAGTTATGCTATTCTTCTTGTTATAAAATAATGATTATAGAGTCGTAATAATATATTACTGCATTAAATTCAATTTCATAATGCTGTATTAAAATATTGCGTTCGAAAATTAATACGTTATTTGTACGTATACGTTTTTTATTGCAAAAAAAACATTACGTTTTTACTTTCATACACATAGCCATACACTCATCATCATCATCAGCCTATCGCAGTCCACTGCTGGACATAGGCATCTCCAGTGGTTCGCCACTCAGGGCCAACATCTGGAGGATATACCCATAATCGCCACGCTGGGCAGGCGGGTTGATGATCGCAGGGCGTAGCTTCTCGCTCCGGTGACGCTGCCACCCGTCATCGGGCCGTATGCATTTAGCTACCCCTTCAATTGTGATGGTTATACCGCCACCAGTCGGTTGCCAGCGCCTCGTTCGTCATTCGGCAGGATGCACCACGGGCAGGTGAGTTTGGCTTGGAGCGACAAGATGATGGGTCGCTCACATACATTCCCATACACTTCTTTAACACTATCTAGCAAAAATTTTATTTCAATGTCCGAAGGAGTTTGGGTCATTTTGTATGGACATTGGCGTGGTTTTTTTTGCCGCCATCATTCATTTTTATATTGTGAAGCACTATCCTTAACTAACATATTAATGAAATATTTTTTTTTTTATATAGTGGCTCGACATAATGGCTTCCCTACACCTGATGGAAAGCGAAAGAGAAGCCCAAGTCGCTGTGACAACGGGCAAGTAACTGGTCAGTTACCTGTCAGTTGCCACCGCCATGCCGGCCCAACCCTAAACCCCCACAAGTTTTTTAGTCCCTCAACACGCTGTGGAAAGACCAATGCTTATCCTGTTGAAAGATTGGCACTATGAGGTCGATTTATTTGCTGACACCTTACAACATCTCTTTTATAAATTTTGGATTATTTTGAATGAGAATGCAACGGATTGACATTTATTTGATTTGATATGACATTATTTGACATTTTATTTTATTTTAATAGAGTAACATGTTCTGTATTAATTATTGTTAATTATGATGGATTATTATTATTTATTTTATGTACTAACTTTTGACTTGACCATGATTTAAACAAAATAGATTTTTTCGTATGATGTACCTACCTACCTATTTGAAATTTTATTGTTCCAATAATTTATTACATTACCTAATTGTATACAAACTAATTGATATGTAATTGCCTTTGAAACTTATTGCGCTTTGGAGAATTTCTGTTAGCTTAAAAATGTTTGCAAATAAATAAATAAATAGGAAACGAAACGAACATAATACGTGGCAGTGGGCTGGCCATATCTGCCGTAAAACCAACAATAGGTGGAGCAGACGATTTAGGACGCCCCGCAATCCTTGGGCTGATAACCTTAAAAGAACTGCTGGCACTGGCTGAACAGAAACACGCCCGGGATAAAGAATTGTGGCGCGAATTATAATTCGGATATAACTCCTATAGGAGGCCTACGTTCAATAATGGACGAAGCAAGGCTGTTGATTGACTACATTACTTATTACTTTTTTTCCAAGCCGGTAGTTCTTTTGGAGGTGGAAGACTTCTACGGCTGGTTATACGCTTCGCATAAATCTGACCCGAAAATGAGGATACTATGGCCACATTAACACGCCATTTTACCAAAGACTTGCCAGAATTCAGCATCGACAAAATCGAGATCGCTCTTGGGCAGCTTAAAGATGGAAAAGCCCCTGGAGAGGATGGCGTCACAACAAAGCTTGTAAAAGCTGAGGATAAACCCATACTGAGGGAGCTTCAAAACTTTTTAACGCTTGAATGGAGAACTCCGGACGCGTGGCTAAGGAGTGTGCTTGTCTTGTTCTTCAAAAAGGGAGACGAAACAGACCTATTTCCCTTCTAAGCCTTGTCTATAAGCTGTTTTCAAATGTGATCACAAACCGTTTTGTGCGAATACTTGAAGAATTCCAACCGCCGAAACATGCTGGGTTTCGGGGTGGATACGACACCATAGACCACATCCACACAGTGCTGTACAGAAGACAGAAGAGTATAATCAGCCCTGTAGGTAATGTAGATGGCCCTGTGGATTATGAGAAAGCCTTTGACTTTGGTTGAAATCTGGTCTATTCTGGAGTCCCTGCAGTGATGCCACTTAGATTGGCATCCATACATGCAGTGATGAGACAGTAACAGTGATCTATGAAGCCGCCACTGTGTGCATCCAATTACAGAATTAGTATACAAGGCCTATACCGTTGCATCTAGGAATGGGATAAGGGGATGTGATTTCTCCAAAGTTGTTCACTAATGTAATGGAGGATGTGTTCAAAACGCTGAACTGGAAAGGACTTGTCATCAACATAAACAGCATAGTCATAATGGCAGAATCGCTGCAGGACCTACAAGAAATACTGAATGAACTGACTGACTCCTTTGCGCGCATCGGCGTAGGGATAAACTTGGACAAAACCAAGGTCATGTTCAATGAACATGCTCTACCGGAACTCAAAGTTGTTCAAAAATATGTAGGTATACCTCGAGCAGACCAATGTCTGCCCAATCAGTTAGGTGGAACCAGCTTTGAGGACGAGGTAATTAGGAATAGTCAGGCTTCAGGTGGTCAGTGCGTTCTACCGGTTATGACATACGGAGCTAAAATGTGGAAACTTACGGTACGGCTAGTCTACAAGCTAAAGATCGTTCAGCAATCATATGGAAAGGGCTTTGCTCGGGTCTCTCTGTCTTATTCGAAATGTGGTGAACTGGCAGAGAACCGAAGTTATCCACACCTCACCGATTTAAAAAATTGAAGGGGCATCGGGTTAGCCACATCGGCCGCAGAATCAATAACCGTTGAGGTAAACAAGTTCTGGAGTGAGACTGCGTCTCAGCAAACGTAGTGTAGGACGCCCTCAGGCCAGGTGGAGTGACGATTTGCGCAGGCCGGCTGGCAAGTGCGCTGGCTGGGCGCGAGACGCCGAGGATCGATCAAAGTGGCCAACATTTGGAGAGCCCTATGTCCAGCTGTGGACTCATGATGATGATTACTTTTTCAGGGTTTTGAAGCATTGGTAAGACAAGACTGGGTGGTTATATTTATCTTATTTAACCAGAAACAACTTAATTGTAGTTTTTATTAATGACTAGCTGTGCCAGCGGCGTCGCACGCGTGGATATCGCGTTTTAAAAATAATAGACTTCATAAAATGGTACTTAAATTTTAAGTTAGACCTCTAGCAATACATTGGTAAAAACCGTATTTATTTCTATGCAGTAGTTTTAGCGTGATGTGCATTCAAACATACAGGTAAAAATTTCTCCCTTTTTCCCAACACTTCCCTTTACTGCTCTGCTCCTATTGATTGTAGCGTGATGAAAGTATACTATAACCTGCCCAGGAGTATGAAGAATATTTGTACCAAGTATCGTTAAAATCCGATAGAATTCCTCTTTCGAACTTTATAACTTCCGTCAGTGGCCACCAAAATTTAAAACGACTCCAAAATGACCCAAACCCCGTAAAGTATTTCGATGTGCTGTGGTCTAAGCATAGCTTAAAAACCTGATTTTGATAGTAATTAGACTTAAGGAGAGTTAATTTAGTTGTAATTCATATTTTTTTTATGTTAATTTAATAATAAAATTAAAAAAAAACACAAATGTAGCAATAACAACTATATTTTTAATGTTGTTGCATTCACTTGTTACAGAAATGGTTTACGTAGAATGATCCGCGAATTCAACGCTTACAATATAAACCTATTTTTAATTTCACACGAATAAAGTGGTAAGAAGTTATTACTCACAATAGAATAGACACGAAAAACTAACGAATACTGTCGCTATGCCTCGCTGCGCGGGCAGTTTTGATAGAAGGCTGCCGCGAATAAAGTGGTAATGTCACCCTACGACAAATACAATAATATTGTTATGCGGTATTACATATTTTTGAGGTTTTATCTATGAATTTCCCATTAAATTAATTTAGTTTTTAAATATTATGTACAATCAAAAATCTACTTTCAATTAAAATTAAAAGCATTTATTTGAAAGTTATAGTTTCAGAGCTAATCACCGATTTCGGTTTTTTGCTTCTCCTGAAAAATAGCAATTCTGCAATAACCGCTTTATTCGCCGGAGGGTGCGATATATTATATTACTTTGAGACCGGAGCAATGTAGGTAACTATGTAATGTTATCAGACAATTTAGTATTATTATAGATTCTAAAGATTACTTTAGGTAAAAAAAATAGACAAAAATACTATGACCTATGATGATTTTAACTGCTAAAAAATATTTCCCAAGAACGCTCGAAGAAGTCCAAACAATTCTGAAAAACTTTTTATTATCAAAGATTATTTCTCACCGCCATACTTCGACGATAAAAAGGTCTTACTCAATTAAGTAGAAGAAAAATAACAGGGCACGTCATAAAGGAGAGAACTGAGTGAGTTATACCCCCCAGGGGTGCCGAACATCAAACTAAGGTTAAAAGATAATGTCCGTTCAAATTAAATCTTTCGAGATACGAAAAATCGCGTCGAAAACTTCGCGGGGGGATTGTGAACGTTCGCTCGTAATGACTTCGAAGTTGGCTATCCGAATATTAGGGGATAATTGATAAAGTCATTGTGTGGAATGGTTTAAATTGATTGAATTTCCAGCGGTTATAAGTACTGGTATGTTCTGTCGCCGTTTCACGCCCCGTCTAAAGAACCCAGAATTGTAAGAGGAAGGAAACACATGAGCTGGAAAGGCATTCCATGACTTAATGGCACGAGGCAAGAGGAACTAAACCTCTTGGTGCGCGCTATCATCGTCTGGATGGTATGCGGATGACAACGCTGTCCAGCACGTGTTGTTCGGGAGTGGAAAGGAGAGGATGGAACGAGTTGGAATAACTCTTCGGAGCATTCCCCATTGTAAAGACGATAGAGAACACGAAACCCACCAATTCCAATTATAAAACCACACGATGAGATGGGTGTGGTCTAATGAGGGCTATAGCATGTGAATTCGCCACTTGAGGTGCTAGTGTAGCGTAAGGTCTCCGAAATGTCAAATTACATTGTTTCTGTGGGTTAAACGAGTTTATTTCAGAAAAATAAATAATTTTGTGTAATTTTTGCACAGCCGGCATTAATTTTGGAAAATATGAGACACGGCTCAGTGATTGTCTGCGCTTTAAAAGCGGAGCCGAGAAAATGAGGTGTAAAGTTGAGCGGTCTGAAAGAAAAGCTAGTTCACTGGTTTGTTTCTTAACCATTAATAAACAGTTTTGCCTTTCGGAAACTTTATGTCATCCTTCTTTTATCGAACAAACAGTTATCACATGCATAAAACAAACCTTAACAGCTATGCCCGAGGACCTCACTATACAGTGGCGCCCTCTGGTGAACACAAAAACGGTAGCCCTCATTCTAAAACCACACGGATAACAATCCAACAATATGTTCTTAACAACAGCTGACCGTTTTGTAGGTCGACCTGTGCAAGGCAAGTACAAGATATATGAATGTACTATGCATGTACACACATACATACATACGGACTCGATGAATGATCGGTACTTCGCGCATCCAGACCGCTAGGTACCACAACCTTGGTCTCGGCAACAACCGGTTTGATTTAGGGTTCCGTTTGCGAATGGAAAAACGATGGGTGTTTTTTCTTGATGTAATCGACAAGCTACTACGGTGTATTCTAGGAGTTATGGAGTCGTAGAAAACCTTAAGTGTTCATTCAATGCATTCGTGTGGTGATGGATCCATAATAATATTATGAATGGGAATGTTTGTCTGTCTGTCTGTATATTTGTCTTTCTTTCACGGCAAAATGGAGCGACGAATTGACGTGATTTTTTAAATGGCGATAGTTGAAGAGATGGAGAGGAACATAGGATACTTTTTGAACCTTTCAAAACCCCCGCTTCCCTAAAATTGGGGGCAACGCGGGCGAAGCCGCGGGCACAGCTAGAAATGAATAAAAAGCGCTACGTCCATCTCTTTCAGTGAGTGTCGTGAAAGTTGACTAAGGATTTCTTGAGTTTTCTTTTGTTGACTTCTAGAGATTTCCGATTCCCAGCCGGCGGTATGGTTAACACGCCTTGCTAGCGACTACGCTACATACGGCAGACATCGTGAAGTGACTTTTGTTGTTGCCCTAGCAACTTGGGCTTCTCTTTCGCCATTTGGCGAGAGGGTCACCAATTTCACCAGCACATGTTACTAAGAGGGTGTTTAGAAAATGAAATATCCGATAAATGGCGTTATCATGTAATTGGTTAGTTGCTATGTAAATGTCAGTGCCATGTCAAAATTAACCAATTTCGTTACAGTTGGACCTTACAGTTGGAGTTACAGAAACGAGCGAACTCCTATTTAAAAGGCCGGCAGCGACCCCAGTCGATTTGAGTTGCGGGTGTTCATGGGCGGTGTCGACTGCTTACCATCAGGCATCACATTTGCTCGTCTGCCGCCTCCTGCATAAAAAAAAACCTGCTGCTTATGTGGTGACATCTGGTGGATTTCTTTTTTCAGAAAAACCTCATTGAACCCACCATGGCGATACTAAGTACGCCGGGTCAGTTAGTATTTTATCTACGGAACCCAATGTTCAAGTCCAATATCACGCTTGCCTTTTTTTTTCTCTCAGGTCTAGTTACGATGCTCGCTGAGGGTAGGAACGGGTTCCAAGATGAAAGGCCCCTCCAGCCCGTGTAGGGTTTCGTCTCGATTAGCTCATTAGAGCCTGGGATTAAGAGTTGGGTTTCGATCTTTTTGGAATGAAACAAAAAAAAATGTCAACTTCGGTGGTGTGGAAAGTGTGGAAGAGGTTAAGGTTTCCGATTCGATTCGTAGTTAGGTTTATTTGGAAACGAATGTAAGTAATAATAAATATCAGACATCACATACATTGCTCCGATCATAAAGTAAGTAGCTTAAGCACTTGTAGCATGGCTATCAGAACAACGAAGATAGATAGATATTCTATCCTATACTCTCAAGCATTTTATTTTATTATTTTATTGTTTTCTTTTGTTTAGCTTCTGTTGATGTCAACGTATAACTGTTTTGTATGCATCTGTTTACTGTTCTTGTACGTGTTTGTGTGTTTCCAATAAATCATTTTCTATTCTATTCTATTCTTTATTGCACAAACTTCAAACATCACCTACAAAAGGTATTACAGACATCTTGAGGTAGAATTTAGAAGGTCTAATGTATTTGCTCCGTGCTCTAATCGCTAGTAAGCGATCTCTTCCACCAAGGTACCACAAAAATTTAAATGCCCGTACACGAAACAAACTAAAATGTTCATCACACGAATGAATTTCCCGGGTGGAACTTCCTTCTCTCCTTGCCTCCTGCCTTATTACTCACTACTGAATGAGCCACCGAGCTGAACCGCTGAACCAACTTTAGTCATAAAAAAATGCATCTTATTGATGAAGTACCTGCGATAATCGGTTTACAAATCATTTAAGACCCTTCCAAGTTTACAATAACAAATTGTCAATAAAATATCAATAGTCAACAATCTTTTGTGATCGGAATTCTGCCTCGTGCCAATATCGGGTTATTTAAACGCATTATCACCTTCCTACCATTGACAGCCGACAAAGGCCAGGTAGAAATTTGACAAAAAAAATACATCATTCAATTGTAACCCTTATTTTGCAACTGCGGACTTTTTGCGACGAAATAATTTGACAGACCTTTTTTTTCTTTGTTGCCTTTTTATACCTTTCTTCTTGCGACACTTATCCGACGTGCGAATTGAATTTTGATCGTGGGATCGTTTTTTTTTTATTTTTTGGGGTAACTTTTTCTGTGTTTGCCACTTAACTCCATTACGGTAGATGTATTTTGAATTAGTGTTATGGATACAGGTTTTTTTTTAACTTTTTTTTTTTTGCGTATTTTTATAAGAAGTTTGTTTTGCACCCAGAAAGTTTACGTTGCAGCAGTATCAATGTGAACTGTGCATACAATTATCGTGAGAAAGTGACTGCCAAATGTGTATTTTTTTTATTTTAGGAAAGTTTAAGAATGTAAATTTATGATTTATTTTTATTTGCATTATAATAATTATATTTTCGAAGCAGACGTCATAAAGATTTTGTTTTTTTTATTCCATATTGTTATTTTTGATAAAACAGAATGTCTACTGTACTTTTATCATTAGGTATACTGTCTTCTCTCTATCCTAGGTCCTCTACCACTCATTTAAATATCTATTAAATTAAATATTATGCTTAACTTTGACACGCCATGGGGATGTCTTGGGTAACTTGGGTTACTTATTTATTACATAAAATTGACGCTACCTAAAAAAGCTAGTTGCCTATCAATAAAACGCAAAGCAGGTCCCATGTTCGCAAATCGAAACCATAATCAACTCAATTGCACCCCCAGGGGTGACCCACCCCCTCGACATCATCAACAGAAATGCGTCTCCTAATTAATTTCCTAGCGAAAAAATTAAATTAAGGGGTGGAAAATTTTTGTCGAAACTTAAATAAAAATGCAGATAGGTAGAAGTTTGTTAACAAGGGTTTCTTTGAAGTTGGGGGGCGTTAAAAATAAGGAGGGTCGCGAGGTATCAGCGGAGTGGAGTCTGACGCGAAATCATTTTTTAACACGTGTCGGGTAGGTATTTATGTATTAGCAACTATTTATACTTTACCCTCTTAAGGGTTGGTTTTCGATGTATAAAAGAATGGAATATAATATCTAAAACGTGATATTGACATTGATTTATATGATAAATAAATAAATATCAGACAACATCAGTCATCATCACATACGTACCAAAGTAAGTAGCTTGAGAACTTGTATTATAGGTATAAGAACAGCAAAGGTACCACAACTTGATGACAGGCTCGGTGGCTTATTTGGTAGTGACCTCTGCCCTCTGAGCCAAGGGTCGTGGGTTCGATTCCCGCACAGTACAAACATTTGTGTTCATGAACATGTCTGTTTGTATTGGTCTGGGTGTTTTCTATCTATAATATGCATTTATTTACAAAAAAAAATGTATCTAAGTAAGTTTATCAGTTGTCTAGTACCCATAGTACAAGCTTCGGCTTAGTTTGGGGCTAGGTGGCGCTGTGTGGCCCAGCGTGGCATGTCTTGGGTTATTTATTTATTTACTATTTGATGTGAAATATAGAATATCTAACTATCTATATTTGTGACCTTCTTGACCTACTATGTATCTACGTAAATGCAATATTTATCTATAGATTTTACTTACAAATATGGGGATGTAAGGGAGCGGGCTATCATCTTCTCGCTCCAAGCCAACCTCATCTGCCCGTGGTGCATCCTGCCGAATAACAAACGAGGCGCTGGCAACCGACTGGTGGCGGTATAACCATCACAATTGAAGGCGTAGCTAAGCACCATAGGGCGATGAGGGCAGCAGCGTCACCGGAGCGAGAAGCTACGCCCTGCGATCGCCAACCGGCCCGTCCAGCGTGTCGATTATGGGTATATCCTCCAGATGTTTAGCCCTAAGTGGCGAACAACTGGAGAGGCCTATGTCCATCAGTGGACTGGATAGGCTGATGATGATTAATCATCATAATCAGACATAATTTAAGTTAGAAATATTATTACTTAAATGAATTTGAATACAGCGCGAACAAAGTCGCAAGCGTAACATAACTTTCACACAAGCAAATGAAAAGAAAATACCTAAAAATTCAAGATGCTCTTTGCTCTGTAATTTCAAATGTAATCTTCGTATATTTGCATTGTAATTAAGTCCATAGAGTTCAAAATCGGTTGACGCCATGTATATTTTTATATAGGGCCGTCGTAGAATTAACAAATCTAATAATGCGCAATAACAAGCCGTGGGGGAGGCATCTGATTCGAAAAAAGCTGAAGAGGGCGGTGTGTGCGGACAGACGGGTGGGAAAGCGTGTATTGATTACTCTAAAGGTTTTAGATAATCTCTACACTCCGAGTAATATTCTCTATGGGCTATATTTGTTAACTAGCTGTGCCGGCGGCGTCCCACGCGTGGTTATCGGGTTTCAAAATAACGGACATACATAAAATGGTACCTCAATATTAAGTTAGACCTCTAGCAATACATTAGTGAAAACGGCATTAAATTCCATGCAGTAGTGTTTGCATGATGCGCGTTCAAACATACAGATAAAAATTTCTCCCGTTTTCCCAACACTTCCCGTCACTGCTCTGCTCCTATTGATTGTAGCGTGATGAAAAGTATACTTTAACCTGCCCAGGACCCATATGAAGAATAATCGTACCAGGTTTCGTTGAAATCCGTCCAGTAGTTTTTTTTTCTATAACGAACATACAGACAGACAAAAATTTTACTAATTGCATTTTTGGCATCAGTATCGATCACCTATTGATATAGGTAGTATTATCCCCTGATAGTTATTTTGAAAATATATTTTATGTACAGAATTGACCTCTCTACAGATTTATTATAAGTATAGATAGATGATAATGCTTTGTGTACTGATGGTAGTGCTAAAATATGACTACATTGGGGCATTACCGTAAATCTCAAACAAAATCATCATCAGCCTATCGCAGTCCACTGCTGGGTCTGCTGGCCTCTTCAGGTACTTGCCACTTTGGGCAGGCAGGTTGGCGATCGTAGGGCGTAGCTCAATAAGTATTTAAGCTTTATTAGAATTAATCCTGCTCTACTTCAGTCTATATTCGACTGTGATAATGTACTTTTTTTACTATTACATAAGAAAATAGTGTGAAACACTTGTTTCATCGACTGTACCCACCGCTGTCCCCACTGATCTTAGCGAAATTTCTTTAACGAATCCCTCACTTTGAAATCTCATATGCACGGGGTGTTTTCCAATATACTTTTAATATATTTCGAAGGGGAAGCAATTTTTCCGTCTTGTTTGTTAACGCACCAGAGGATGAATTTGAATTTTAAAAGGCATTTCGAAAACACTTTTGGGGGCGAGTATATAAGGTAAGTACCTAAAGGCAATTCGTGGATACATATTCCAAAGGCGCCTTTGGATTATTTACGAATTACGAACTAAACCTACTAACTTTGAATTGATATAACTTTGATAGCTGATAACTTTGAATAAAATTAAAAAATGTGTGTTTAGATGGATTCATGCTTGTTACTTCTTGACACTTTACTAAACGGATTTGAATGAAACTTTACTTTAATATAGCTCATGTATCGGATTAACACAGTCATGATGAGTATATCACATCGTATTACATCTTATTTGTACATAGCTAAATACCACACACCGATGACGGGCAGCAGCATCACCGGAGCGAAGAGCTTCGCCTTGCGATCGCCAACCCGCCTGCTCAGCGCGTGGCGATTATGGGTGTATACCCAGGAGGGTATCCTCCAGGAGTTTGCCCAAAGTGGCGAACACCTGGAGAGACCTATGTCCAGCTGTGGACTGCGATAGGATGATGATGATGACAGTTTTAGCCAAGAGTCGTGGCTTCGATTCCCGCACAGTGCAGACATTTGAGTTCATGAACATGTCTGCTTGTATATTGGTCTGGGTGTTTCTATGTATAATATGTATTTATTTACAAAAAAAAGTATTTAAGTAGGTTATCAGTTGTTAAGCAGCCATAGTACAAGTTTCGGCGTAGTTTGGGGCTAGATGGCGATGTGTGGCCCAGCGTGGCATGTCTTGGATTATAACATACCTTATACCTTTATGGCCCTGGAGTCCTATTGATTGACCTATTACTTAAACAGTTATTTTAATTCATACTTTTTGCTTCCAGTTCAGTTTCAAGTTCCTAGAAGGAAACATACATAGAGTGTCAAACCGAACGAAACGACATCGTAATACATATTTCATGTGCGACTAATAACGTAAAATTAACGATAATTGCTATGAATCGATACACGATAGCTTTCTTATTAATCACTTATTTATTATATGTATATCAATCAGTCGTGCAATGAAGCGTGCAATGCTCAGGTTTTTTTAAGTTTAGCAATTGGTAGCCGAATGGCAACGAATGTCCGTCTAAAAGTAGAAAATTGTAATAAAAACGCTTGTGGGTCATTCTTCTTTTTAACCTACAATAAACAGACATTTTCTTGATATTTCAGATTTTATTTCTTAAAAATTATAACGGAATAATTTTTAAGACATCATTTTTGTCTGAATACTATGCGGATGGTAACGCTGTCGAGCACGTGTTGTTTGGTAGAGGAAATAACCCAAGACATGCCAAGCTGGGCCACACAGCGCCGTGTAGCCCCAAACTAAACCGAAAGTCTAGTACCCATAGTACTTGTACTATGGGTACTAGACAACTGATAAACTTACTGAGATATTTTTTTTGTAAATACATAAATACAAAATATTATACATAGAAAACACCCGGACCAATACATTCAGACATGTTCATGAACATAAATGTTTGTACTATGCGGGGATCGAACCCACGACCCTTGGCTCAGAAGGCAGAGGTTACTATCAAATGTTCATGAACATGTCTGTTTGTATTGGTCTGGGTGTTTTCTATGTATAATATGTATTTATTTACAAAAAAATTGTATCTAAGTAAGTTTATCAGTTGTCTAGTAGGTACCCATAGTACAAGCTTCGGCTTAGTTTGGGGCTAGGTGGCGCTGTGTGGCCCAACGTGGCATGTCTTGGGTTATTTATTTATTTAAATGAGCCATCGAACCAGTCGAAAGGATTTCAAAACGAAGTATTTTCCTACAGTCCGCATCAAAATCATTTCAATCGGTATTGTTCCAAGGCTGCCCTACAACGCTTACATAACGCCATAAATAAACTAGTTATAGGGTGCCACCCCATCATTTGCGGAGTGACCCCCGAGATCGATATTATCGTATCAGCCGCAGTGCGTGATTACCCCGAGGTTAGGGGTAATGAGTTTGGGGTACATTATCTGCTTATGTACAGGGATGAATCTGTTTACCAGTTGGCTAGCTAATTTGAAGATAGATTTAATGTAGGTATAGATTTAGCGTTCCATGTTAGGTGTCAGTCTTCGGGACCGAATTCCTAACTCCGAAATACGGAATCGAACGAGAGTGACGGACGTTGAAAAAAAAGGTCATGTCGTTGAAGTGGAGATGGGCGGGATACCTGGCACGTTGGAAGGATGGAAGGTGGAGCACATCCATTACACAGTGGTGGCCAAGGCAGGGCAAGCAAAGTCGCGGACGTCCGCCCTCCAGATGGTCGGACGATATAGGTAGAGTGGCAGGGAAAACTTGGGCGAGAGTAGCGCAGGACCGTGGTGAATGGCAATCAAGAGAGGAGGCCTATGCCCTGCAGTGGGACCGATAGTAAAGGCTGATGATGATGATAGATTTAGATATGTTATGATAGAGATTTAAATTTGCCAATAGTGGTGACTAAAGCGAATTAACTCAAATGATAAATTTCAACTCGGAACCTTAGGATCGCCCGCGCTTAAATCATTTCACCACTCTCATCAAATCTTCACTTTTCTTACATAAAAATCAAAAGAAAATGGATTAGAGAATTTCTCATATAAAAAGTTCTTAAAAATCGTCCTGATCCCTTATTCAGAACATTAAACTCGTAGTATCGACCACTTTAATTAAGGCACAAGAAAAATATGGTTATAAAAAACATAATATTTCTAGGAAAATAGTAATAACTAGATATGTTCAGTGGTAGTGACCGCTGCATCAAACACAGAGGTCGCACGTTCGATCACAGTACAAACATTTGTGTTCATGAACATGTCTGTTTGTTGGTCTTGGTGTTCAAGGTAAATAAATGTATTTATTTAAAAAACACCGAACGGCGAACATTAGGAGAGGCCTATGTCCAGCAGTGGACTGATGGATGCTGATGATGATGATGATAATTTAAAAAAAAAAGTATGTAAACATGTTCTTCAGTTGTCTAGTACCCATAGTACTAGATTCAGCTTAGTTTGGGGCCAGATGGAGCGGTATGGGCCAGCGTGGCGTTAAAAATAAAAATTGTGTCAGCGTCAATTGTTACATTGTAAAGTGATAATAATAAACATTTTTCTTTCTTTCTTTCCAAATCTACTCAATACACACACATAAAATAAAACTTATTACGAAATGTTTAATTTTAGAATTCATAACATTTTCATGTCTTTTCATACACCAACTGTTTCTCGAGAAATCTAATGAAAACTTTCATCTTTTCCTTAAAGATTTTCCAAATATAAATCCCGGCGAAAAGACTGTCCCTTTGAAGCCCATTTATCAAGGGCCTGCTGAAGACAGGGCGTCGCGAATTATCGCCGGCTTGTATTTAATGGTTTTTATGTTATCCCAATTAGGAGATTTATGCAAGGACGAGAGAACTGGTCTGATGGCTCATTTAATAATACTGCCTTCTAAACCAAGGGTTGTAGGTTCGATCCCCGCACAGTACAAGCATTTGCATGCTTAAACATGTCTGTTTGTATTGGTCTGGGTGTTTACAGTGTATAATAATACGTACCTATTCATTGACAAAACAAAGTATCTCGGTTTTTATCTAGATAAACGTTTATCAGTTGTCTAGTACCCATAGTACAAGCCGCCGAAGTTTGGGGCTAGATGGCGCTGTGTGGCCTAACGTGGAATGTCTTGGGTTATTTATTTATTTATTTTATTTTATGTTTCAAATAGCTGCAGACCGAGGTTCTGCACTGAATCCTAGTCACTACATATTAAGACAAACTCACTTTTTTCCCGTGTGAGAATCGAACCAACGATCCTTGGTTCAGAAGATAGTGGTCAACTACCAAGTGAGCCATCTAGCCAAAGCCAGACTTGCATGTCAAACTCATAAGCACGAAACCTTTTAAATTCATGGAACTATACACTTCCATATTAAACTGGAAAATAATACGAATTGACAGAAAAAACAATGATCCTATTCTATTTTTAAATAACCGTTTTACGCAATTCCCTATTCTCAAACGGCCAAGTACAACACGAAACTACACGAATCAAACACAAAACTAATCCCGCACACCGAAACTAACTGGCAACTAATAAAACAGAAATAACTGCCGCAGAAAAAAAACAAAAGCGTAACTGGCACAATGGATTTTGATTTTGAAATCAGAACGTCCGTCAAGCGTTCCCATCGAGGAAGCGGTTGGACGGGCAAGCGTGAGTCGGACTTAGCAATAGGGTTGCGTAGCTTTTTTAAATAGACGAAAATTTTAGTTCAGTGGTAGTGAACGCTACCTCTAATTCAGTTGTTGTAAGTTCTATTCCCGCACAGTACAAACATGTTTGTTGTATTGGCAAACACCAAGGTTACTATGTTGTATTAATTAAGAAAACGTTATCTATGTTAATCACTTGTATAGTATCCATGAACAAGCTTCAGTTTAGTATGGGACTAGATGGCCCAGTATGGCCGATTGTTGGTAGTCCTAGTCACTATAGGCCCCATTACACCATCCTAAAAGTGTTTGTCAATAGTGGTGACTAAAGCAAATTCCCTCAAATGATACATTTCATTGGGAGAGGCCTATGCCCAGCGGTGGACGTTTACAGGTTTATGATGATGATGAGTTCATAAATTTACCCGACCAGGGATCGAACTCGGTACCTTAGGATCGCCCGCGCTTAAATCATTCCACCACTATCATCAAATCTTCACTTTTCTTACATAAAAAACAAAAGAAAATGGACTAGACAAATTCTCAGGGCTACCGTTTTTCCCAAACCACAACGGAACGCCAAAAAACTAATTTCAACGTATCCTCATCTGCATATCGCACGGTGGCTAAGACAATACTCACCCTGCAGCCTACATCTGTTCCTAACCCTTACTCGCTCATTGTTTAGACTTATAAAGGTAAAAATATGACACAAAGAGAAACGTTGACACAATCGTGCCGATGCCGTGACCCCCGGAAGAGTGTTAAAACAAAAAAAAGATTGTTATAATGTGGAACAGGTTTGAATTATCATCTGAAAGGGTTGAGTGAGATGTGAACTGGTGTTTCTGCAGGGTTGGCAGCGGTTTATATGGGAGTTATTATGGCGTGGCGTATTTTGAGAAATAATTATTGAGAATGGACAACGTCTGTCATATGTAATAAGGACGTGAAACCAGTGAAATGTTTGAGTAATAATCGTAAAAAAATTACAATTTTGATTTAGTTACAATTATAAACAATTGGTAATATTTATTGATTGTAGGAATTAAATATAATTTTGTCGTCTATCTTTAATTTTAAAAAATGTTTTTTATTGAAATTCAATTGGAATAAATGTCTTATTTAACTTTAAAGACAAACATTTTAGTATTTGTGAAAAATTCCAAATGTCCTCCGAACACTCGATACCCATTTTCATATTTTAAAATTTAATTGATCTAAATTACTAAATATTTTTCCCAATACACGACTCTTCTTTTCCAACGAATTTCAATAACTCTGCTTTTAATGCGTCGTGTAGGTAAGCTGGAATTAGTCAATTCAAAAGATTGTGGAGAAATAAAATAATATCTAATCTTACCTCAATAATCAAGTAAAAAATCAACAAAAATCTATAACTGTCAACCCTAAACATTCGCACATTTTAATTATAGCTTCCTCTTCCCTAACGCACCTCGAAGACATTGTCCCCGCGTAATTTATTCATAAATTTCCTTAGAACGCACCATAGAGGTAGCGTATGCAAATTATTTAAAATTAAAATCATAGACAATTGATTTTTTATTTCGAATCTGTTTGTCACTGCCGCCTTTCTCACAGGACTCAAAACAGGATATTTATGTTTCAATCACAAAGACAACAAGGTTTATTCATTACGTTTTTAATATTAACTGGTTTTAAAATAAAGGGTACTTTGAATGGGTGTTTTGAAAATGTCGTTAATTTTTTTTGGGTCTGGGATTTGGCGATAGGATCTTTGCGCTTATTCTATAGTTTTAATTTATGTAGGTATAACTTTTGCTTTCTCATGGGAAGAAATGAGGTTTTCCTTTTTTTTAAGGCTGACACCAGGCTGTTCTATGCCCATTTCGGCCAATTTTTGGCAAAACTTTCTTTGGAACCAATCTATTATATTGCGTTTTTTGATCAGGGGGTCTATGTCCAGCAGTGGACCATTGCAGGGTGATATTAGGTGATGATGATAATAGTTCAATAGTACAAGGGCCTTAGTTTGAGACTTTTATGTTGGTGTGAAGTGACTTTTTTTTAAATAAAGCTAAGAAGCATTCCAATGTAACTTTTTACAGTCCATTATTCAAGACATTAAAAGCTTATCCTGAAGACATTTTATATAAAATCTATGAAGTTCCTACATATAAAACAAAATGGCCTATAACGACACATTAAAATTCCAATAAGATTTTTAAGACTTACACCGATATTTACTTTAATCCAAGATGGATATTATGGACAGGGTATTTTATGGATCCCATTTATACCTCCATAACTCTGAAGTAATGTAGCCTTATGTATGTAAAAAGTACATCTTTATTATATACCTGGTGCCTGCGACTTTATTCACTTGGACATTATAATTATGATAAATTGTTACTCAGTGTACCTCTACATCAAATGCAGATACGTCATTCAGGTCTTTGAGTTTTAATGACTAATCAAAAAACACTCATCAGACGAAATCTTAACTAATATTATAAAGCTGAAGAGTTTGTTTGTTTGTTTGTTTGAACGCGCTAATCTCAGGAACTACTGATCCGAATTGAAAAATTCTTTTTGTGTTAAATAGACCATTTATCGAGGAAGGCTTTAGGCTATATAACATCACGTTGCAACTATTAGGAGCGAAGAAATAATGGAAAATGTAAAAAAAAAACGGGGAACAAATTACTATTCCACGCGGACGAAGTCGCGAGCACAGCTAGTATTAAATAAAAATGACGATTTATGTTATCATCATCATCAGCGTGCCTGCATACGTCCACTGCTGGACATAGGCCTCCAATTCCAATTACAGTTGTCCTTTATTTAAGAGAATTTTTTGTTTCGTGTCATATATTTTAGCTCTCCTTTGTTCTTTTTCACAGCACTAAGGGACAAACATGAATAAAATTGATCTTAATATAAATTTCATACCTTCACACGTTCCCGAGTAAAAGGTCTTGACAGGACAGGCGGATAACAAACGTGCCGATTTTCCTTTTACTTTAAAAAACAAAATACTTCATCATCATCAGCCCGTGTCAGTTCACTGCTGGACATAGGCCTCTCCTAACCCTTTCGCACCTGACTTATACGATCGTGAGTTCAAATTTTCAAAAAATCTGAGGGCGTGTGTAATCTGTTTCGCCGCGCGCGCCCGCTACCACATGATAGTGTGTCTAACAAAAAACCAGGCAGAAGCAGTTTCGCGGCATTCACAGGTCCGTGTGTTCGCCGGTGTGCCCAAAACGAAGGTGTGTCTCGGTGCCCGTAGTAAGCGCCGTAAGTATTTGTATTACTTTTATGGTTTTAATGTTTATTTTTATTAAATAATTGTTTCTATTTAATCTTTATTAATATAATAATCGAATAATATAAGGTAATTAAAAATATTTTACATTTACGTCGACCTGGCTCGTGTCGAAATATGGAACTCACTAGCGTGAGCTCTCGGGCTTATTTGTACCTACTCACGAAAATGAGTTGCGTATATTTACCTTGACTCATGGAGTAAATGTAAGTGTGTAACAAACCATAATTTTGTTTATTATTTAATACCGCTACTACTCCATAGATGGCATTATGAGTACAAAAGCAAAGACCGAGTGGCACTCATGTAGTGTCGCCGCGCACCGATAGATGGCTCTGTGTGTATGTTACATCGTGCAATCGTTGTGATTCTTCGAATGATGACCACCCCAGATATAATTTTGTTAATTTCAAGATTAGTTCAGATACTCGTCGCTAGATGGTGTTGTATGTTACTTAGACCGCGCCAACATTGTTTTTCTCCGATTATATAAGACTTGGACCTGAACAAGTGATTATTTGTCTTTTGTCTTCAGTCTTCAATCTTATCAGTCGTCCAGTCTTCAGTCTTCAGTCCTTCAGTCTTTCAAGTCTAGGATTACTCTGAGTCGGCTCTTAAGTGTTTTTAAGACCGGTCTTGGATATCCTAACTAACGTCCCACTCCCATCGTTGATTGTATCCGCACTTAGCCCGCGCTTTTACGTTGAGTAAGACGCGTTGCTAGGTCACCCATCTCTGTACTACGTCGCGTCGGCGAAGAAGCCCCCTCCCGAACGTCTCATCTTTTACAATTGGCGCCCAACGTGGGGCTTCATTCCAGGGAAGTTCACGTCCAACCCTGACTTTTCCCTGTCGAGTGAAGGAACCTACGTCTGCGGGGACAACGTTTGGTCGGACGACTACAATCTGACGGCCAAAGAAGAAGGGACTCTGAATGTGTGATTATAGAGTACAGAATAAGGTTAGCTTATGTGAAGAAAGCACCTTATAATACACTGAAAAGACTCCTCTCATCATCGACATCTCCCATTCTGAAACAAGCTGATTCTTCAAAGCCACATAGGTATAATAAAAACCGATGTGAGTAACTATGCGCTTGAAGCAGTTCTAGTGCAGGGGGAGGGTGAAGACGAACATCCTGAGGAATATGCGAGTAAAATTCTATTGCCAGCAAATCGAAACTATAGCACCACGGAAAGTCAAGAACTGTGCAGAATGCCAACACTATAAAATTAATAATCAGAAACCTGAAAGGCCGTTACAGACAACAAGCTTGAATCAACGATTTGAAATTCTCGCATTCGACCTGTTTGGACCTTTACCTGTTTCAGCCGAAGGCAAGATATGGATTCTCATAGTTGAAGACTTGGCATCCAGATGACTTGACAGCTACAGCTGAAAGCTGTGCGATGACCTACGTAAACGAAGTATTCTTACGATTCGGGTTCCCTAGACGCATAATTAGTGCTAACGGTACACAAGTTGTAAGCGCCGTTATGCAGCAACTTGCTTATGCAGCAACGAGATTGCGAGTCCGCAAGATCCTGACACGGCTCTTGGTGTCTTATCACAGCTCGTACAACCTTTTAAGAAAAGAGAGCGACCTAAGAAAATCGCAGTAGAAGCGAGGACGTGGTCGTGTATCGTATCGTGTATGCCACAGTAAATCACCTTTCTGTCCTGTCACTTCGTCGGGACGCCTATCAGTGACAGAGGGGGAGATTGTAACAAACCATAATTTTGTTTATTATTTAATACCGCTACTACTCCATAGATGGCATTATGAGTACAAAAGCAAAGACCGAGTGGCACTCATGTAGTGTCGCCGCGCACCGATAGATGGCTCTGTGTGTATGTTACATCGTGCAATCGTTGTGATTCTTCGAATGATGACCACCCCAGATATAATTTTGTTAATTTCAAGATTAGTTCAGATACTCGTCGCTAGATGGTGTTGTATGTTACTTAGACCGCGCCAACATTGTTTTTCTCCGATTATATAAGACTTGGACCTGAACAAGTGATTATTTGTCTTTCAAGAGATATCTATTCCCTTACTATTAGTATTACTTTATCTACGTACAGGATTACTCTGAGTCGGCTCTTAAGTGTTTTTAAGACCGGTCTTGGATATCCTAAACCTAACGACTCCCCTCATCCCCACCATTGTACCCGCACTTAGCCCGCGCTTTTACGCTGAGTAAGACGCGTTGCTGAGTCACCCACTTTGTACTACGTCACGTCGTAATAAACGTCTTTCTTCATACCTCACGCACACGCACGAGTTTTCTTGGCGGCAACGTCAGAGAAGAAGTCCCCCCGAACGTATCACCCGTTATAAGTGTTATTTTATTTTTCAGGTGTCTTATTGAATGATTAGCAAGTTCTTAATATTCTCACAAAAGGAGAATGCTCAGATATCGACATTGATGAGGCTGGCGAGGAATTTTGCGCTGCACCCGCTGTGAGGGAAGATGAAACGCTTGAATGGGGTAGACAATAAATTTTAATACTTTTTTTGTAAATTTATACATATTATTGCTTACAGCGATAAGGCCGCCTATATTGTCTAATAAATTTCTACTGACTGTACCTAAATTTAAGAAAATTATGTGGTTTATGTACAATAAAGAACATTATCATACATAGCAAATACCCAGATCAATTAAACGGACGTGTTCATGCACGTAAATGTTTGTACAGCGCGGGGATCGAACTGACGACCCTTGGTTCAGAAGGTAAAGGTCACTACCAAATGAGTCATCAGGCCAATAGAGACATCTCGATCGTAGGAACATACAAACCTGCAAATAGTCCGTTTCAGGAAAAGAGATATGATGGGCACATGCCTTTGCCCATTTTCGACAGATGAAGGTGTTTCAAAATTAATTATCCGATAGATAGCATTAATTAAGCCTGCGGTCCAGCTATCATGTGATTGGTAAGTTGCTATGTAAATATTAGTGCCATGTTTTGACATGGACCAATTACGTTATGCCTGCGACCCGAATAGATATGTGCCTATGTGGTGGTATCTGGTGGGTTTCTTTTTTCAGAAAACCCTCATTGAAGGGTCCTCGAGTTTGAAGTTTAAAGAGCTGCAAATCGCCTGCTAAAATTAGCGAAGCGAAGCGCAACCTAGCTTTTCTCGAAACATTTAGTCGTTTTTTAGAACTCTCTCATAACTTCTTACTATATTTTAAGAGACCTATATTGATAAGGACTGAAAGAAATGTTTCTTTGTTATCTTAATTTAAAGTTAACTTTAAAAAATACTCGAAATAATTACAAAATAAGTAAAAACTGGCAATAAGTATGACCAAATAAGTAGAAAAAAGCTAATTTTATGGTGAAATGGTGTAATATGACTGAATTTGTTTGATTTTGGTAAATTCATTGTTTTATTACAAAACTATATTTTAACCTAGCCAATAATTAAGTATAATAATAAGAAAAACATAATAAAACACTGATAAAATTAACCGAACTCACGATCGTGCGTAGGGAGAAGTAAGACCTGGAACTCACGATCGTGCGGCATGCTTTTCTAAAATACTAAATAGGATGGATTTTTTTCACTATTTTCCCCCTAATCTGAAGGCCCTAGGTATTATTATTTTTAACAAATATAGCCAAAAGGAGGGAAAAAAAATCTCAGGTGCGAAAGGGCTAATGTTCGCCACCATGATCGATTTTGGGCCTCTCGCATCCAGCACTTGCCAGCCGTCCTGCGCAAATCGTCACTCCACCTGGCCTGAGGGCGTCCTACATTACGTTTGCCGAGACGCGGTCTCCACTCCAGAACTCGTTTACTCCAACGGTTATCGGTTCTGCGGCTAATATGCAGCCCACTGCCACTTCAGCTTACTAATCCGTTGAGCTATGTCGGTGACTTTGGTTCTCTGCCGGATCACCTCGTTTCGGATTCGATCCCGCGGAGAGACGCCGAGCATAGCCCTTTCCATAGCTCGCTGAGCGACCTTTAGCTTGTGGACTAGCCGTAAAGCAAAATACTTAGGTGTGCTTTTACAAAATGATCGATGTAATAACTCAAAACAACCTTTAAGGTAAATATGACATAACATCACCATTTACCTACCATAAGCAGCTTCCTTGCTCGAGGGATAAACGATCAATTTATTTACTTACAACACTGCGCAGTGGCAACGGCCAATCATAACGTCAATTTGACACGATTTATAGCCAATCGTGAAGCGTAATTGCATAGGAACAATCAATTGGTGTCTTAAATACTCTACAAGTTTACTCTAGCTGTTTAGAATTTTGCATGTTGAGCGATTATGTACTTTCAGACTTGTGGTAAAGGGTCGAAAATGGGAAAGTTTGAAGGTAACACCGGTGACGGAATTATAAAGAGTGTATTTGTAACTGTCATACGTTAGTAGGGCTGCGGAAAATAGAAAAAAAAATTACGAAAATAAATAAGTACATAGTCACGCAACCAATACTGGATTTTGAGTTATCAAACAAAGCATATTACTTATGTCAAATTAATAAAACATTTATTTTTACTTCTACTTTCTTCTTTGTATATTTATTACTGAAAACTTTTCATGGTAATGGTTCCGCATGTCGTATGTTTTAATGTGTAATAAGTTGTGTTCTTTTTAACCGACTTCAAAAAGGAGGAGGTTCTCAATTCGACCCGTATGTTTTTTTTGTAAGTATGTAGGTATGATACTCGATTTCTCCGCCAACTATGAAAGGATTTTAGTGATTCTTCAGGCCTAGGCCATCATTCAGAGGTGGTCCCATATAAATTTTATCAAAATTGACTCAGTGGTTTTTGAAAAAACAACAAAAACCAAATAAATATGTTATTGTGGCTGTAGTATTGAAATCGGTGTTTTTTTTTCCAAAAATTATCAGATTATTAGTGCTAAAAAAATTAAAAGTTCTTCCGTTATTTTGGCAGTGCTGAAATATCGAAGCCTTAAAAAGCAAGGATACGGTAAACACCGCGTTAATAAATATTGTTATGATTATTCACAATATTCACAAATACGATCGCAATGAGCTCTCATATACATATATCGCTTTATGGTGCAAGTCTGAAGGACTCGCACGTGCGTTTGACTCTACTTTCTTATAATCATCACGATTGGAGGCGTAGCTAAATACGGAGAGGAGCTACGCCCTGCGATCTGCAAACCCGCCTGCCAGCGTGGCTAATATGAGTAAAGGCTCCAGGTGTTTGCAAAGAGTGGACAACTGGAGAGACCTGTGACCACTAGTGGACTGCGATAGGCTGATGATGATGATGTTAAATGGTGGCTATGTGCAAAAAAATCTTTATATACGAAGTGTCATCACAAACGAAGACGCATGAAGAGACTAGTATAAAATAACCACCACTCATTCTTGACACGTACAAGTACCCACTCATTAAGTTGAACTATCATCAATAAGGAGTATAATTTCGTACCCACAGCCAATAACTAATAGTGAACCGTTTACGAAGTTGGACGAAAAGAAATTTGCTTTCACAGAGACCTATCACGTTTGGCCAATTTGATACATTGTTGGCGACCGACTAAAGATAGTATATTTTTGGTTTTAATAGCAACGAGACATGTGAGGTGTGTGCGAGTTAATTAAATAAGGTTTTAATAATGTTTAAACTTATATCAATCAAGAGGTATTTAAATAACAAAAAGGTTTAGCACCAATAAGGCTTACGTAGAATTTTCCTTGTACTACGGTTAACGCTTCCTAAGCATAGGCTTTGCTTTTATGATGCAGGCTTACTAAGACGGGTTTTCGCAAATTTGACATTTAAATTTTTTGGGGACATTTGACAGATAGGTGTCAATTCATCCAACTGAGTTTGACGACACGCATTTAAAGGACCCTATAGATATGTCGCAGTCATCTGGTTGAATTTCCTATTCAATTGAATCGCTAGCGCGTTCATTGAATGACGACATTCAATTGAATGCCTAAAGGACAACAGATGACAGATACACCGTACGATTGATCTGCCTACAGTCGTATCAGACCGATCGAAAGACATTGTATGTCAAAATCATGAACGAAAATGTATGCCGTATATTTGAAGCGATTGTTACAATACACGTGGGATTGCTCGTAACGTAACAAAGTATCATACCATAATAAAAAGCTATAATGGCTATGACCAGAAGACAGTCATAAAAATAAAAATAAAACTTAAACGTCGATACGTGACCACAGAATATGGGATGTACGCGATAGGTCTGACTTTGACAACGCCGGTCAATTATGTCAATTTGATGTCGGCTGACCGTTTGTCAACTGTCAACTGTCCACTCGCAACTGTTTTAGTGTAATTGCATAATAGTGCTTATTAATGGCGGACAGAATAATTGTCTCTTAGTAATTCGATTGTTCATAGGTTTAAAGGAAATTATTGGGCGATCCACCCTCGCCTCACTTAGAGTATTCTAGACTCCTCTACACCTAACCTTCCTCTTGAATCACTCTAACTATTAAAAAACTACTTACATCAAAACAGAAGCGCAGCGTGCCTTGGCGGGGCCCCATATAAAAAATTGTTTGGGGGCCCTTGGGAAAGAAAAAATTTGTCACAAAATTTTTGTTTACACACTCCATTTGGGGGCCTCCATGACCTGGGGGCCCCGTATAATTGATACGGCAGATACGGCAGTAATAACGCCCCTGCATCAAAACCCGTTTCATAGTTTTAAAGATCTCTGGATACATACATAGTGGCAGAAACAAATTATCAGACAACAACATCACATACATTGCTCTAATCCCAAAGTAAGTAGCTTAAGCACTTGTGTTATGGGTATCAGAACAACGAAGGTACCACAAATAAATACTTAAATACAAATTTTAAACACCCAGACACGGAACCTACACAAGTATTCATCACACGAATGTTTGTCCCGGGTGGGAATCAAACCCACGACCCTTGGCTCAGAAGGCAGGGGTCACTACCAATTGAGCCACCGAGCCAGTCGTTTCGTCAAAAAGTGACTTTGTTTAATACTATGTAGTAATATCGTATAAAATACACATGGCCTGGGTACAAATAACACCTACTGCGGTCACCAACCCACCTGCAAAGCATGGTGACTATGCCCAATTTTTTTTTATATGTAGTAGCTCGGCATAATGGCTTCCCTACGCCTGATGGAAAGCGAAAGAGAAGCCCAAGTCGCTGTGACAACGGGCAAGTAACTGGTCAGTTACCTGTCAGTTGCCACCGCCATGCCGGCCCAACCCTAACCCCCCACGAGTTCCGGAAACCCTACTCACTGGCAGAAACACGACCCAGAGGTCATTTGACTGCGGTATTCTATAGGGTGGAGGTCCTTTCCTGAACGGGCGGCTCAATTCGAGCGAAGATTCGCTACCTCTCCAGATGAAGGACAATGTCTGTTTATCGCAGATCACCCAGGCCTGTTAGAAAAGTTCATTTCCTAGATTAGACCGACCGGAAATCGAACCCGGAACCTTCGGATTGGCGAATACGCTTAGCCATTGTCCACCGGGGTTGCCTATTATAAGTGTTTGTTACATCGTCATGCATTGATAGCAATTAATAAAAAGATAATTAAAAAAATGATCTTCCACATACTTAATTATTTCCGATAAACGTTATGGCCTTTAGTACATAAATTGCTTTATTAGTAATAGGCTCTTTTAAGTACTTATCAAGAACTGTCAAGGGAAGGTCGTATGAAAACGTCGTGGGTTCCGTACCACGTAAATGATAGCACTCTCCATGAAAAAGTATTTAGAAGACGCAGAGAGAACCAAAGTTTCTCTGTGGGTCTAACGTCTCAAAAATGTTTTAGGTTATTTTATTTATTACTAGCGACCCGCTCACGCTACGCTTCGAGTATTTAACTATGCATAAACCTTGTTCTTGAATCACTCTATCTATTTAAAAAAAACCGCATCAAAATCCGTTGCGTAGTATAAAAGATTTAAGCGCATATAGGGATATCATCATCAGCCTATAATTGCAGTCCACTGCTCTCCAGTTGTCCGCCACCTAGGGCAAACTTCTGGAGGATATACCCATAATCGCCACATTGGGCAGGCGGGTTGGGGCGCAGGACGCAGGGCGTAGCTTCTTGCTCCGGTGACGCCGCTGCCCGTCAACGGCCTGTGGTATTTAGCTACGCCTTCAATCGTGATGGTTTTACCGCCACCATTCGGTTTGCCAGAGCCTCGCTTGTTGTTCGGCAGGATGCACCACGAGCAGGTGAGGATAGTTTGGAGCGAAAGGGTGATAGGTCGCTCCCTTACAACCCTCTTATGTATCTTTTATTTTTGAATAATCTAGAAGACGGACTAATTAATTTTTTTATGGAAACAAGCCTATTATTTCAATTAGACTACAGATCCCTAACAACTTATCAGCTATCATCAAGCGCATGAAAATAATTAAGATATCAATACCATCCCACTTGAGTGCCTCAAACTGCCTCAGGCACTTCGTCAGTATAATGTCCTCTGCTGGTAATTATATACTGATATGTTAATCATGTAATCGACAAGCTACCTGTGTATAAGTTCTTTGTAATTAGACAGATATGGCCCATTTAATTTCATATCGAACGTGGTTTTAATTACTAGTTCGTCATCGGTAAATAAGGTGGACGTGAGTTGGTTGAGAATTGGGATGGAAATATGGTTGGAGGGATAAAATCCCCCATCATAATTACCCTTTTGCAGTCCAGTGCTACGTACATAGAGAGTTTTTAAGGGAGGTAGGGCATAGCGAATTTTCGCGTGAATTCAGCTGCTCGTCCGGGGAAGGACTTCCACTTCCACCCTATAGAATACCGTAGCCAAATGACCTCCGGTTCGTATTTCTGTCGGTAAGTAGGGTTTCGGAGCTCGTTGAGCTAAACTCAACGAGCTCCGGCTGGGCCGGAATGGTGGTCGCAACTGACGAGTAACTTGGGCTTCTCTTTCGCTTACCATCAGGCGTACGGATGGCGTCTAGCTAGCTACGTCCCGCGATCTCCAACCTGCCTGCACGTTTGCCCAAAGTGGCGAACAACTGGAGAGGCCTATGTCCAGCAGTGGACTGCGATATTCTGATGATGATTATGTGTACGTCCGTGCAACACTTTTCCAATACACAACTGCTTAACTAACCATCACGCATAGATTGCGACGATACGAGATGAATAATGATAAGATAGTTTGTGTGCGCGCGCGCACGGCGACGAGCGAGCGGAACCATTGCGGCTGAATTAATATTGATCGCATACGTTTACCTCGCTGTTCGGAGAAATCATTGGGTGTTTGGTGGTTGTGGTCCAAGAATTGGAGATGTTTATTAATCCTAGATGGGATATAGGTAGGGGAGCGGCCTAGCATCTTTTCGCTCCAAGCCAACCTCAACTGCCCGTGGTGCATCCTGCTGAATAACAAACGAGGCTCTGGCACCCGACTGGTGGCGGCATCACCAACACAAAAAAGGCGTAGTTAAATACCACAGACCGATGGTGGGCAGCAACGTCACCGGAGCGAAAAGCTACGCCCTGCGATCGACAACTCGCCTGCCCAGGGTGGCGATTATAGGGATCCTCCAGATGTTTGCCCTAAGTGGCGAACAACTGGAGAGGCCTTTGTCCAGCAGTGGACTGCTATAGGCTTAAGATGATGATAACAATAGGTATTATTATAAAAAGCTCATCTACACTAATATTATATAGAGAAAAGATTTGTATTTTTGTATGTAACGGATAAACTCAATAACAACTGGACCGATTTTAATAATTTCTTTTTTTATTAGAAAGCTACATTATCACTGAGTAACATAGGCTATATTCAGTTTACAAAAATATTTATCTGAAGCACCCCAAGCGAAGCGAGGGCGGGTCGCTAGTTCTAAATAAACGCAACTCTTTATAAGCTTATCTACTATACGTACATTCTTGGCTTATTTACTCGTATTTATAATCGAAAATCGCTAACTCTTCTGTCTCAAACCAAAATGCGGTTTTGAAATACGCACAGAAAGTCACGTAGTCAGTTTTCCGCTGTTTTGTTATTGTGTCCGCCCATTAACGGCACTTCATAGGCCCATAATTCGCCTTCAACTAATTAATGGAATGGCCAACTAGCGTTAAAAATATACGGGGAAATGGCCAATTCGTTTGTATCGTGATAGTGGGGCATTAATCATCTGTCCCATATATAGTGTAATGGTTACAATTAACAAATTGTGCTATCTGTAAGTTTTTAATTGGTGTGTTGCCGCCAGTCCTGTTCCTATGGTGATGACACAAGGATATTGAGTAGGGTTCCGTACCAAAAGGGTAAAAACGGGACCTTATTACTAATACTCTCACAGCGCTTTGCCTCTTTATTCGTAGTGCGAACGGCTGAATTATGGAAGACGATGGTGGCGCGCACCAAGAGGTTTAGTTCCTCGTTCTTGCCCCGTGCCATTAAGTCATGGAATGCCCTTCCGGCTCATGTGTTTCCTTCCCGCCTAAAGAACCCAGGATTGTAAGAACAATCCTGGGTTCTTTAGGCGGGGCGTGAAACGGCATCTCAGTGGGCCTTCAGGGTGAGGGCGACAAGCGCAATGGGTTTGTTCTATTGTGCCTGTCGACCTAACTTTTGGACCTCACAACCGCTTACCATCAGGTGGAGTGAGGTCATCCTGAAAGCTTTTCTTATAAAAAAAAAACTGCGATAGGCTGATGATGATGATATACTTACACTCAATAATAGTACTAGCTGCCGTGTCAGAAGGCTAGTAAAAATAACCGACTGGCTCGATGGCTCATTTGGTAGTGACCTCTGCCTCTTGAGCGAAGGGTCGTGGGTTCGATTTAGTACAAACATTTATATTCATGAACATGTCCGTTTGTATTGGTCTGGGTGTTTGCTATGTATAATATGTATTTATTTACAAAAAAAGTATCTAAGTAAGTTTATCAGTTGTCTAGTACCCATAGTACAAGCTTCGGCATAGTTTGGGCCTAGATGGCGATGCGTGGCCCAGCGTGGCATGTCTTGGGTTATTTTTTTAACGCAAAATAAGAAATGCACCAGTTAACAAGACGGTAATTCGCAACGTTCGAACCGCGTTAATATAACAAAAACACAGTTGAGCTTAATTGGTATAAATGTCAAACTCGTGCGCAGTTGATAAATTTTATTATTACGGCTAATTTAACGATAGCCGTTCAGTTTAAAGGTGTCGCAATTAGGTCTATGTAGGGCTGGTAATCTTAGAGGCTTAAAAATGTTTTTTTTTTTTTCGAAATTGTATATCGACTTTGGCGTAGCTAAATACTAAAGACCGGTGACGGGCAGCAGCGTCACCGGAGCAAGAAGCTACGCCCTGCGATCGCCAACCCGCCTGCCCAGCGTGGCGATTATGGGTATATCCTCCAGATGTTTGCTCTAAGTGGCGAACAACTGGAGAGGCCTATGTCCAGCAGTGGACTGCAATAGGCTGATGATGATGATGATATCGACTTTTGTTACTTTTATATTTTGACTTTTATATAAATCCCAATTTCCTTTTTGCACAATGTTGTTTTAGTTCTTTGATACTCGTAGTATCACATATTTTCACGGTAAGAGAGGTTTAGGTAAATTTTTCAGTAATTTTTCAGGGTGCTGCTAATATAGTTTATTAGCAGAATTAAAAAGTTATTCCATTATGTCAATAAAATAATAATTGAATGGACAAAGAGTTTCAAAGGTTTTGCTTCGCTTCTTATTCGATTTATAGCAGTTAAGAGATAATACCTAGGTCTTAGGCATTTAGTACTTTAGTGTCAGCCCTACGTACGTTATTTAGTCCTCATCAATTATTTTGATGTAAATATTCGTTATAAACTTCACGATCTACAAACAAGGTGTGAACTGTTTACGAAACCGAAAAGGGGGCGTTAAATTTTTAAGAGTTTCTTACTATTAGTTGAGTCTAATATAAACAAAAGTATTTTTTTTTTCCTTACTTACTTTAGATTCTTATTATAACTTCTCGCTAGAAGACCTACGTACATTATCAGCTTGCGAACGTCCATTGCTGGACATAGGCCTCTTCCCCTAACAAATACACATCCCTGATAATACATACTTAACTTGCCTTTAGTTATTCCTATGCAAATGGGATCTATCTAAAATTACTTACATAATATAATGGGTGTTTTTTTTTCAAAGTATACATCATCACGACATTTGCACTACAAACCATTAGTATGTTAAAAATGATAATTACTGTTAAATATGTATAGAATAACGAATTAAAATATTCAAACTTGTTTTTTTTTTCATTCTGTCAATTTGTTACTTGATCGTCATATCCTATGACACGAGAAATGTCATCAACAGTCATTGTCATCAGCCTATTGCAGTCCACTGCTGGACATAGGCCTCTCCAGTTGTTCGCCACTTTAAGCAAACATCTGGAGGCTTTACCCAAATGCCACGCTGGGCAGGTGGGTTGGCGATCGCAGGGCGTAGCTCCTCGCTCCAGTGACGCTACTGCCCATCATTGGCCTGTGGTATTTAGCTACGCCTTCAATCGTGATGGTTACACCGCCATCAGTCGGTTGCCAGAACCTCGTCTGTTATTCGGCAGGATGCACCACGGGCAGGTGAGGGTGGCTTGGAGCGAAAAGACGATTTGGTCGCTTACATCCCATCAACAGTACTGTGACGCTAATATTGACAATTAAGCCTTTATAAGGCAACGTTACATGCGTTTAGAGTTTGAGTCTTATGGCGTACGTCTTAAAGTTCGGTATGAGTTGGTCATCGTGTGTCGACTGTTAATAGGTTAGGTGTTCTATTCCCAACTTAAGTAGACAAGTGGGGTAAAAAATTGCTCACTTGGACAGGGGTTGACAACATTTTTTGAACCGAAAAGATTTGGTATTTAAAATTTAGGTATGATTTTTTCTAAAGAATGTTCGGGAATGATATTGTAGAAATGTGAAACATTATCATCAGCTACTAACAGCCCACAGCTGGACGTAGGCCTCTTCCAACGTTCGCCACTTTTATCGGTCCTGGGCTTCTCGCATCGCACTTGCCAACCGTCCTGCGCTAATCGTCACTCCACCTGGCCTGTGGGCGTCCTACAATTTTGCCGAAACGCGACCGGAATCGCGGATACTTCAAAGAATGTACGCTGAGAAGAGTACCAGCTGAGAGCTGAATTTCAAGAAGATTTATATTATTTATATTCATCACTTCACGATACGCTTCGTTAGTATGACAGGTTTGTCGCTCCTGTCTCCGCGTCAGAGAGACAGAAGCATAGTATACGGAGCTAATGAACTGCCTATAAACACCTTGAAACTTATTAAGGTCACTTACCTGCCTGCCAAGAGCGACTAAGGCCCCTTAATGACAACTGTCATTGACAGAAGCCTATGTACAGCAAGAGATGTCACGAACGATGATGATGATACTATAGGATGGAAACCCATGTGCTGGCAGAGCGTTTCACGGCTTTAGGAAGGGGTATAGAATGACAGGTTTCTTTTTATTATTGCAGTGGGTGGGCAGACGAGCAAGCGGCCCATCTGATGTTAAAGGTTTGTCGCTCCTGTCTCTCCGTATAGAGCAGTCAAAGCAAGTTGACAGAAGAATAGTATACGGAGCTGATGAACTGCCTATAAACACCTTGAAACCTAGTACGGTCACTTACCTAATAATTTCCAGGTGTCATCAGTAAATATCAAGCAGGTTGCCAAGAGTGACTAAGGCAAATACCCCTAAATGACAACTGCCATTTGGAGAGGCCTATGTCCAGCAAGAGATGTCAGGATGTCACGAATGATGGATGATGATCATATTATTATTATAAAAAAGGAGAAAACATACACACCGACAGACCGTTCAACTTTTAAATGGCACGGCACAAGTAGTGGTATAGTATGACAGGTTTGTCGCTCCTGCCTCCCCGTATAGAGCAGTCAAAGCAAGTTGACAGAAGCATAGTATACGGAGCTAATGAACTGCCTATAAACACCTTGTCGTCGCCGGCAGTATATTTAGCCGTTGCCTTTTTATCGCCTCACGGTAAAGCAATTTTTCTTCAGAGGTAAGTTATTGATTCATATAAGCTCGGAGTTAACGCTAAATGGATAATTGTGAGCAATTTTTACGTCGGCTTTGCAGTTGAAAAGCCGCTGTGACAAAGAAATGATGGAAAGTTTTGGCCGCAACGTGCGTTGACAGTTCAGAATTGTTGTTTTTTTTATAAACAGACTAGCTTTTGCTCGCGGCTTTGTTCGCGTTAAATTCGGGTGAATGCTCCATACAAACTCCCCCCCCCCCCCCCCCATTTTAGGGAAGTGGGGTGTTAGAAAGGGGCAAAAAGTAGCCTATGTTACTCTATATCCCTTCAACTATCTCCAGTTAAAAAAACAAGTCGATTCGTCGCTCCATTTTGCCATGAAAGAAAGACAAACATACAGACAGATAGACACCCATTTATAATATTAATAAATATGTAAAAGTAAAAAGTGAAAAAGAGCAAACCACTGGTTTTCAGCCATCATTTACTTCGAGACCAGGTGACTTGGGAATTGTGATCAAGTATCAAAAGAATAATGTATCACTATAAAACTACATACGTAAACCTTATAAAAGCTACAAAAACTCCGGAACCACGCTGCTAGACCCTTATCGTTTTCATCGCCAATAGCCTAAGTGCCTAGGCAGATGACCTAGCCAGTTGCAGAACATCTGCCTATTCCTTTTCAAACACATTGCGTACTCGACATAACGATCGCTAGTTCTAAATACTATTTTGTATAGCTGTTGAACGTATGGTCGGTCTATTTTATTGCTTCCTTGCTAACTTATAAAGGGCTTAGAATATTTTGGTGTTGTACACTTTGGTGAAGTGAAAAAATAAATAAATAAATAACCCAAGACATGCCACGCTGGGCCACACAGCGCCACCTAGCCCCAAACTAAGCCGAAGCTTGTACTATGGTTACTAGACAACTGATAAACTTAATTAGATATATATTTTTTTGTAAATAAATACACATAGAAAACACCTAGACCAATACAAACAGACATGTTCATGAACACAAATGTTTGTACTGTGCGGGAATCGAACCCACGACCCTTGGCTCAGAGGGCAGAGGTCACTACCAAATGAGCCACCGAGCCTGTCGAGAAAAATAAGTAGGTACTATTGCTTTCTTGTCATAATAATTGGGTTAAGAAATAAACTTAGGTCTTTTGTTGACTTTTGGGATGTGAGGGAGCGACCATCTTCTCGACTCGCGAACATCTTGAGGATATACCCAAAATTTCCACGCTGAGCAGGCGGGTTGGCGATCGCAGAGCGTAGCTTCTCGCTCCGATGACGCTGCTGCCCGTCATCGGCCTGTCGTATTTAGCTACGCCTCCAATTGTGATGGTTATACCGCCACCGTGGTTGAGCCTCGTTTGTTATTCGGCAGGATGCACCACAGGCAGGTGAGGTTGACTTTGAGCGAAAAGATGATTGGATGAGTTGGCTCCCTGACATCCCAGTTACTTGGAAATTCGCTTGAATTAACTCGATAACGTGTTATTATTGCTGCCTATACATAAAATTACACCTTAAACGGTTCTATTACTCGCCATATATATGTCACCGGAAAATAGCAAGAATCGTAAGTTGATCAATTTCCTAGGTAGTTGAAATGAACTTTGAACTGTTGAACTTTCGGAATATAACAAACGGTAGTTGAAATGTATTATTTAACGCAATGGATTTCAGTTAATACACTATTCCCTGATTGGATGCCGGGATAACGCCACGTGAGCCATTGTACGAATCAACGTTCACCTCACCTTCGTCGGATGATTTTACGGCAAGACCCAGTGTTACGGCTGGAGCTGGCTGGAGCTGGCGTCTAGGGTGTGGAATCAAAACACAGGAACGGGAAACCACAAAAACACTTTAATAGTCCAGCCGTAGTGGACTGTATAACTCAACTTACTAGATAAACAATAAACAAAAACCATAGCAACTAAAAAACACTTCTTAATATAAAACTATGTACAAAACTGGTAAAAAGGTAAAATCATATAAAGAGGTCGTTCTGTCCGCAACACCCAGTAAAATTATCAATTTACTAAAATACATACGTTAAATAATACATTTCAACTGCCGTTTATTATTTTCCGGAAGTTAATCAACTACCTAGGAAATTGATCAACTTACGATTCTTGCTATTTTCCGGTGACATATACAATACACCTATGTTACAAAGTTTTTTGCTACAATAAATTTATATCGTGACCATCGGGTTAGATGTTACTCGCAGGGTAAACGGTTGTTGCGAAATGGCGAACGACTGACGCATGATACGAGTTAGGAGGGTCTGCGTAGGGCCGTGGGTCCATTGACTCACGGATTTAATAAAGAAATATCAGACACTAGGCAGTCCACAACTGTGCGCTTTTGTAACTTCATCATCATCATCAACAGCCTATTGCAGTCCACTGCTGGACATAGGCCTCTCCAGTTGCTCGCCACTCAGGGTATACATCTGGAGGATATGCCCACAATCGCCACGCTGGACAGGCGGGTTGGCGATCGCAGGGCGTAGCTTCTTGCTCCGGTGACGCTGCTGCCCGTCATCGGTCTATGATATTAACTACGCCTTCTATCGTGATGGTTATACCGCCACCAATCGGTTTGCCAGAGCCTCGTTTGTTGTTCGGCGGGATGCACCACGGGCAGGTGAGGATGGCTTGGAGCGAAAAGGTGATAGGTCGCTCCCTTACATCCCTTTGTAACTTTGTAACTCAACTATGTCCAATTAAACTATGGAATGCTTTGTCGCCAGCGGTATTTCCGGACCGATACGACCCCCAAATCTTGAAGAAAAGAGCATACCTCTTCCTTAAAGGCCGGCAGTGCAGCTGTAACTCCTGATGCTGCAGATGTACATGGGCGGCGGTTATCACTTACCATCAGGTGAACCTCTTGCTCGTCTGCCTCGTATTTCATAAAAATAAAGAAAACATCACATACCTACATTGCTCAGATCCCCTGCAAAGTAAGTAGAAGCAATTGTGTTATGGGTATCAGAACAACGAAGGTACCACAAATATATACTTAGATACAAATATAAAAGATCCAGACTTACCCCGTGCCATTAAGTCATGGAATGCCCTTCCAGCTCATGTTGTGTTTCCTTCCTCTTACAATCCTGGGTCTTTTAGGCGGGGCGTGAAACGGCATCTCAGTGGGCCTTCAGGGTGAGGGCGAAAAGCGCAATGGGTTTGTTCTATTGTGCCTGTCGACCTAACTTTTGGACCTCACGACCGCTTACCATCAGGTGGAGTGAGGTTATCCTGAAAGCTCTTCTTATAAAAAAAAAACGGAACAAACACAAATGTTCATTCATTACACGAAACACGAATATTTATGTAACCTCAAGAAGTTACGGCTACGCGAGAAAATAACGGTAATTTACATTATTTTCAACAATAAAACAAGTTCATCATCATCATCATCATCATCAGCCTATTGCAGTCCACTGCTGGACCTAGGCCTCTCCAGTTGTTCGCCGCCTAGGGCAAACTTCTGGAGGATATACCCATAATCGCCACGCTGGGCAGGCGGGTTGGCGATCGCAGGGCGTAGCTTCTTGTTCCAGTGACGCTGCTGCCCGTCATCGGCCTGTGGTATTTAGCTACGCCTTCTATCGTGATGGTTATGTCGCAGTCATCTGGTTGAATCTGCTATTCAATTGAATGACTAGCGCGTTCATTGAATGACGACATTTAATTGAATGCCTAAAGGACAACTCGTCAAGTTATTGAATGAAACGTTCAACGTCTTGACTGAACGTCATTTTAGCATAGTCGTTGAATGGGTAAAAGCCGACTGTGTAATGTTTAGTTTATAATTTTTCTTTAAAAGTATCCGGAGGCGGCGTATTAATAGGTAAATCCATGCTGTCACACTATTTTATTACGTATAAGTCAGTTTAAAGTAAATCTAATCAAAAAATATCAACACTCAGGTGATCATGTTCGACGCCATATTTTTTTTAGTGACTACTAACGCCGCGCGGGGAAAAATGAACTAAATTACAATCACTTGACTGCTTTTAAGTCCGCTCTTTTCAAAGGGCTATGTTTCAATCCGCTACCTAGTTGGACGTTAAGTGACGCGTGTTTAGTCAACGTTCGGTCTAGTCATTCAATTGAATGTCGTCATTCAATGAACGCGCTAGCGATTCAATTGAATAGGAGATTCAACCAGATGACTGCGACAGTTATACCGCCACCAGTCGGTTTGCCAGAGCCTCGTTTGTTGTTCGGCAGGATGCACCACGGGCAGGTGAGGATGGCTTGGAGCGAAAAGGTGATAGGCCGCTCCCTTACATCCCATAAAACAAGTTAGGTTTCATATACCCTTAAATTGCAATTTATAGCTTTAGCAAGTGCTAACTACACAGAAAACATGTAGGTATGTTCCATTTCTAGGATAAAAAATATACCTTTTAATATTAGAATACCTTCCTCGTACAATGGACAAGGTGCCTACAAAAAGTCTAACGTTCACATAAAAACGAGGCTTAGTATCTAACGGGCATGTCTAAACTTAGAACTGTTGCAATTATAGAGTGCACAAGCTTTAGAAGGGACTATCTTAACTAATATTATAAAGCTGAAGAGTTTGTTTGTTTGTTTGTTTGAACGCGCTAATCTCAGGAACTACTGGTCCGAATTGAAAAATTCTTTTTGTGTTGAATAGACCATTTATCGAGGAAGGCTTTAGGCTATATAACATCACGCTGCAACTATTAGGAGCGTAGAAATAATGGAAAATGTAAAAAAAAAACGGGAAAAAAATAACTATTCCACGCGGACGAAGTCGCGAGCACAGCTAGTAATATTAATATAGGTAGTATTACAACTCTTAGGGAACTAAAGGAGCGACATATCTTTTAGATCCAAGCCACCCTTACCTGTGGTGCATCATGCTGAATAACAGACGAGGCTCTGGCCACCGACTGGTGGCGGTATAACTATCACGGTTGAAGGCGTAATTATATGCTACAGGCCGATGACCGGCAGTAGCGTCATCGGAGCGAGAAGCTACGCTCTGCGATCGCCAACCTGCCTGCCCAGCGTGGCGACTATGGGCAAAGCCAAAGAGGCTTATGTCCAGCGGTGGACTGCGATAGGCTGATGCTGATGATGATTAGTAGGTATGGTAAAGCCGGTCCTAGACGTCTATGCCCAGCAGTGGACTGCAAAAGCAAAAGTATTTCAAATTCAAATACCTTTGGTTAAGGTATTTATGTACATACTAGCTGTGCTCGCGACTTCGTCTGCGTAGAATAATTATTTTTCCCCGTTTGTTTTACATTTTTCATTATTTCTTCGCTCCTAATAGTTGCAGCTAATAGTAATGTTATATAGCCTAAAGCCTTCCTCGATAAATGGTCTATTCAACACAAAAATAATTTTTCAATTCGGACCAGTAGTTCCTGAGATTAGCGCGTTCAAACAAACAAACTCTTCAGCTTTATAATATTAGTTAAGATTATGTAGCGAAACGACTATAACAATTTATAGTTCTATTCTACGAGAATGCTCAGTCTATGGCAGATAGGGATCTATGATCTATAAGCTTTGTAACCCCGGTAGCAAGCTGTTCGCCCGATGCCATAGACAATGCTGTAATGGATCTATCTAATTTATGGTGCGCTAACCTTCGTTGCGTAGCGAATGCGTATACTTAAGTTTTACGAGGCAAGTAAGGTGTTCCACTAGATCACCAATGCCTTTTAAATTCTATTATGTTTCATAATTAAGTTTCCTTTAAGTATTTTTAACAGGCGTGATGCTTAACTTTCCCCATTCATTAAAACATTCATAATCATCATCATCAGCCTATCCCAGTCCACTGCTGGACATAGGCCTCTCCATGCTGGACATGTTCGCCACTTTAATCGATCCTTGGCTTCTCGCCAAAAAAATCATCACTCCACCTGGCTTGAAGGCATCCTACACTACTTTTGCGGCTAAAAACTCTTATAATTTTACATTAGAAGTCTTTATGTACAGCTTTTTTGAAGTACATATCTATTTGTTTAGTGTATTCCAAAACCATTCTCACACACGCAATATGTATTTTATCAATTCATTTGAATGTAAAATATACCGATTTAACTGTCATAGACATAAATTATTTCTTAAAAAGCCGCCTGACCCCTCTTGAATAAAAACAAAGAGAAAATTATTTGTCGCCAGTAACGACTGCCGTAAAAAATTCAGCCATATAATTTCCGTCGCCCAAAAAAAACTTTCCCGGCCGATTATAATCAAAACTGCAACTATTCAGTGAGCTTTTATTTTTTTAAGCATCCAAAAAAAAATCTATCCTTTTGTTTAGTTCACACGATTCGTTTCATTGCACTCAACTCTTTATGAAACTGTTCCTAAATCAAAAACCCGTAGTCAAATTTCGCTTTCCTTTGTTTCACACTGGTGACACATCGTGAGGGTTGCAACTTTTTGCGCCATGTTCGAATTTGAATTAAGAACTCTATTGTGTTGTTTTTTTTTTAATTAGAGCGGAGTCATTTTTCATGCATCGCTTGTTATCTGATTTACCTGCCAGTGTGCAGTAGCGGGTTATTTTTTTCTTTCTTTATTTTTTTTTCTACTTGCGTGTGCATCAAGCCCAAGGCAGTAATTTATGCATGCGTCCAGTAATATTGAAAATAAAAAGTATCCAGTTGCGAATTACGTATCTCGATAATTGTTATAATTGTGTTGCTCGAAATAATTTGCGGTTTTTTAATTTACCTACCTCATACTGTTAGTGCGAGTTCGCTTTTTATGTGTACATTTTATTTAGCTGTTCTTGTTTCACGGAATTTGTAAAAATCGTTAATGAACATGTTCACTTATGTCGCAGCTAAAAATTGTTGGCACATTCGAAGTTGACTCAATACCTACGCATGTCGAAGGAATAAGTAGAGCTACAAATTAATTGGTTCGAAAACATTAATTAATGGTTTTTTAGTTATGGGGTTGGTAAATTTGTACGAATTAAATGCACTGGTTATAACGATGGCTGTAATAAAATGAAAATGAAAAATGAAAAAATATTTATTCACAAAAAGCATTGGGTTGTCTTAATTTATTAGAGGTAGATTTCTCCTTTTAAGTGAGATATCACTTGTGCCAGGAAAAACCACTCTCCCGTAGCTACAGAGGTTACATACTATAACAAACAATCGCTTCAAGGCTATGATAAACAATAGTGAAAATAGTAAGAAAACTTAGTCTAATGTGTGTGTGTGTGTGAAAATGTCAATTTTGAACATGTTTAAACACAGAAATCCACATAATTTAACTAATAATTATTATCATACAAAAACTAAAATTATAAAATTATTTAATAAGTTTGAATTTTTTTTTAACACAAAGTAGGGGAATTATTTCGTATTAGGTACATTTATTTTATTAGGTATGTATTCTGTATTACCTACGTACCTAATAATTTCAATTTAGACACAACAATGTCTAAACTTAGCAACACTATTTAAGATTTAGATAACCATCATTCTCTATTTAAAAAGAAACACTAGGTAATTAACTATACTCCGTGATTTTGTGCAATTTGTCACGAGACGTCGCCACTGTTCTCACGCATTTGATTGTTTTCATTGTGTTTTATTATCTGTCTCCACCATCTTGGCAGCCATTATCTCATCATTACCAAGTTTGTATTCAATAAAAGCATTCAATAACTCAGTTGCTTATTACTATTTTAAACGCCAATTAAGAGGTTCGCAAGTTGTTAAACGGCACGAAAAAAGCTCTAATGAGGGTTTGCTAAATGCAATATACGCCATTAAATTACGCTCCGTACAAAAAAGGAAGTCGAAAACAAACCTATGACTGTTCGAAATGGGCGCCAAATTCGGCACGCACACACGCGCATCGCACCCCTTCGGCGACGTGTGCTTACGTGCGTCGGTAAAACAGCGCTTAGTTGCACTACTCGCCGCTAGATGGCAGTAAATTCGGCTCTCTTATTCAGTAATAAAATCCTTTTATTTGGAAAAAAAGCTAAATTATTTCTTACAAGTAATTAAATAAACAATTAATAAATATTAATCACTCAGAATCGTTCATTTCAGTCAACGTAATAAAATATTTTTATGTTCACTTAAATCTTTCCACATACCAATAGATGTCGCTAGTAGTATTTCAAGTTGCAAACTCTACACGCTTTGATGTTCAAGTTACAAACGATGTACGTGACTACAAAGCAAACTGTCTGATTTTCCGACCAAATTGCCCGCTCACATCTCACTCGGTACGCATTTATATTCATTTCTCGGCCTCTCACGAAGATACATGTACTTTTACGAAGCCAATAAGAAGTAGGCGATTCGTAACATCAAAGTGGAATTCGAACTTATTAGAATTTACTGTATTGGAATATGTACGACGTTGTTATTGGGCTGAGAGAGAGTTATCTGACTTTTGTTTGCGTTTGTTGTACGAGTAGGAATATAATTTTCTATTAGGCGCGCTCAAGAACAAAGATAGGTACGTCTATAAATAACTTCGTACCTAGGTATAATGTAATATTAATTCTAAAATAATATTCTTATTAGAACATTACAACCAAAGTGGCGAACAGCAAACATTTGGAGAAGCCTATGTCCAGCAGTGGATTGATACGGGCTTGAGATGATGAGAATACTACCGTTACATTTAAAACTGAGTTAAAATTACCTACGCGTATAATTACGGAATTCGAATATTATTAAGCATAGTAATTCTGCTTTCATTGTGTGTCAATGTTTGTTTATTGTAATTAGGTATACCTAAGTAAATTAGTGGTACATATTTATATCCTTTAGGCGATAAGACCGCCCACATTGTAGTACTATTTAACTGTAACACATTTTTCCTTTAAATGTTTTATTCTGGTGCAATAAAGAGTACCTATCTATTTCCCATGTTCTGATACCCATAACTTAAGTGCTCAAGCTGTTTACTTTGGGAATTGATATTGTATATTTTATTTAATGGGTGTTAATAATTTGTATTTAAGTATTTATTTGTGGTACCTTCGTTGTTCTGATACCCATAATACAAGTGCTTAAGCTACTTACTTTATGTTTTCATAGCCAGTCGTAGATACAAAGCCCATAATAGTTTAGTCGTATAAAGATTTAATATATCTTTTCGCTGCTCTATTGTAGAGTATGAACATTCCTTTTTTTTAGAGAAGCTCATTGTGACTTAGCTTCGAATGATGGTAAGAGAGCGTCCTATCATCTTTTCGCTCCAAGCCAATCTCAGCTGCCCGTGGTGCATCCTGCCGAATAACAAATGAGGCCACGCCGGGCAGGCGGGCTGGCGATTACAGAGTCTAGCTTCTAGCTCCAGTGACGCTGCTGTCCGTCACCGGTCTGTGGTATTCAGCTACGCCTTCAATTGTGATGGTTATACCACCACCAGTCGGTTGCCAGCGCCTCGTTTGTTTTTCGGCAGGATGACGGGGAGATGGTTTGGAGCCAAATGATGATAAGTAGGCCGCTCCCTTACATCCCAATGTATGATCATTGATAAACTTAATTAAAATTCGTTCAGTAGTTTTTGTGTGAAAGAGTACCTAAAGATACATTCCTTTATGATATCGGTCGAAAAAGAATGTATAGAATATATGAGTTATGGCATAAGAATATGAGTAGAGTGAAAATTAACATAATAGTGTATATTTTTCAAAATGTCTGTTTTGAAAAAGGCACTTTCGGGAATCGAACTGATTCATCAACGCTTAGACAAATTTATTTGACAAGTTAGGCCTAAATTACCCGACATCACCACAGTCGGTGAGCACCTCAACGGCTCGCTTCATAAAAAATTCAAACCCTTTTGTTAGCGTGTTTTTTGTCTCGTCTCCCGTCCCTCTCTAACGATGTATTTGACCCCTCCCCCTTGTAACAATGCACTTTTTTCCACCAAATCTTTGGGGTGGGGATTTTTTTTCTGATCTTTGTCACTTCAGTTTGCGCAGGAGTGGAATATTTTGTGTATTTAGAAACGTAAAAATTTGTTCATGTAATTTAAGTTCTAGTCAAGTCTATATGAAAATTCGAATTTTTTTCACATTTTATATTTAACACGGCACATTCATACTGTCCGTATACGGCCTCGAGGCAGTAGATTTTGTACTGTGTCTGTAACAATGGTACGTGAAGTGTTAATTTAAATTAATCTTAACTAATATTATAAAGCTGAAGAGTTTGTTTGTTTGTATGTATGTTTATTTGTTTGTTTTTCCGAATTGAAAAATTATTTTTGTGTTGAATAGACCATTTATCGAGGAAGGCTTTAGGCTATATAACATCACGTTGCAAATATAAGGAGCGAAGAAATAATGGAAAATGTAAACGGGGAAAAAATAACTATTCCACGCGGACGAAATCGCGAGCACAGCTAGTTATAGATATGTATCGGCTTTAGAAATCGCAAAAGTTAGTGGCGTCATGATGTCCGGTAAATGGAGCATCTTACGGGCTAGCCGTGTGGTGGCAACTGTTTCGCCAAGTATACGGTGGTCGCCAGACTGACGGGCAAACCCTACCGGCTAAAAAGCTGAAATCTCAAGATGTTACTTGAGAGCTTAATCCATTCACCACACCCACAGAATGAAACGGTGCGGATGTATTATTTTCCGTCACCGAACGGATACGACTTATGGACCTTCAAAAAGCGAGGCTACTAACTTCTCAAGCTCCGGCAACTCCCTTGATGCGATGTCTCTCGATCGGCCAGTTTAAGAGAGGTAGGGCATAGCGAATCTTCGCTCGAATAGAGCAGCCCGTCCGGGGAAGGACCTCCACCCTATAGAATACCGCAGTCAAATGACCTCTGGGTCGTGTTTCTGCCGGTGTTCAGGGTTTCCGGAGCTCGTGGGGGGTTAGGGTTGGGCCGGCATGGCGGTGGCAACTGACAGGTAACTGACCAGTTACTTGCCCGTTGTCACAGCGACTTGGGCTTCTCTTTCGCTTTCCATCAGGCGTAGGGAAGCCATTATGTCGAGCCACTATAAAAAAAAAACGACTTATGGACCTTCAAAAAGCGAGGCTACTAACTTCTCAAGCTCCGGCAACGCCCCTGTGACTCCTTTGGTGATGCGATGTCTCTCGATCGGTCAGTCATCTATACTTATAATAAATCTGTAGAGAAGTCAATTCTGTACATTGTAGATATATATATATATATTTGCAAAATAACTATCAGGGGATGATTAAAGATCGATACTGATGCCAAAAATGCAATCAGTAAAATTTTTATCTGTCTGTATGTTCGTTATAGAAACAAAAACTACTCAACGGATTTTGACGAAACTTAGTACAATTATTTCTTCATACTCCTGGGCAGGTTATAGGGTACTACTTTTCATCACGCTACTATTAATAGGAGCAGAGCAGTGAAGGGAAATGTTAGGAAAACGGGAGAATTTTTTTGAACGCGCATCACTCAAAAACTACTGCATGAAATTGAATACGGTTTTCACCAATGTATTGCTAGAGGTCTAACTTAAAACTTAGGTATAGGTATAGATAGGTGTTGCGGACAGAACGACCTTTTTATATGATTTTACCTTTTTACCAGTTTTTTACATAGTTTTATATTTGGAAGTATTTAGTTGCTATGGTTTTTGTTTACTGTTTGTTTGTATTGTTTTGTAAGTGGGTTGAAGTTTACAGTCCGCTACGGCTGGACTATTAAAGTGTGTTTGTGGTTTCCCAATTATCGTGTTTGATTCCACACCCCCAGTTCCAGCCGTATCAGATAGGTATTTTATGGAAGTCCGTTATTTTTGAAACCCGATATCCACGCGTGCGACGCCGCCGGCACAGCTAGTTTAAAAAACTTCGGCATCCAATCTGCACCAGCTAATAAAGTAAGGTCATCGGTCCCAGTTAAGTCGGATAAACAAATTAAAAGCCCTTTCCTAACCACCGCAGGGCCTTGGTGTTTACCACAATGCACAACGCCCTTTGTCTATGCCCATCCGCGTGAAGTGATGCACATAGTACCGTCAGCAAGTACCTATTACTAATTGTTTTTTTATAGTAGCAGAGGGCATAGAGACTAGCCCGATAGCTCATTTGGAAGTACCACCTAGGTACTAATAATAATAACCCAAGACATGCCACACTGGGCCACTCATCGCCATCTAGCCCCAAACTAAGCCGAAGCTTGTACTATGGGTACTAGACAACTGATAAACTTACTTAGATACTTTTTTTTGGAAATAAATACTTCTTATTATAGGTACATAGAAAACATCCAGGCCAATACAAACAGGCATTTTTATGAAAACAAATGTTTGTACTGTGCGGGAATCGAACCCACGACCCTTGGCTCAGAGGGCAGTGCTCACTACCAAATGAGCCATCGAGTCAGTGTTTTTTAGAACAAAGCATAGAGACTAGCCCGATGGGTCATTTGGTAGTGCCTTGCACCCTGAATCAAGGGTCGTGGGTTGGATTCCCCACTCGGGACAAACATGCGCGTGATGAATATGTGTTGGTTCCGTGTCTGGGTGTTTATATTTGTATTTAAGTATATATTTGTGGTTCCTACGTTGTTCTGATACCCATAACACAATTTAAGCTACTTACTTTGGGATTAGAGCAATGTATGTGATGTTGTCATCATCATCATCATCAGCCTATCGCAGTCTACTGCTGGACATACGCCTCTCCAGATGTTCGCCACTTAGGGCCAACATCTGGAGGATATACCCATAATCGTCACGCTGGGCGGGCGGGTTGGCGATCGCAGGGCGTAGCTTCTCGCTCCGGTGACGCTGCTGCTCGTCATCGGTCTGTGGTATTTAGCTACGCCTTCAATTGTGATGGTTATACCGCCACCAGTCGGTTGCCAGCGTCTCGTTCGTCGTTCAGTAGGATGCACCACGGGCAGGTGAGGATGGCTTGGAGCGAAACGGTGACAGGTCGCTCCCTTACATACCATGTGATGTTGTCTGATATTATTATCACTAGATTACGAAAAAGTGGAAATATTTATAAAAGATTTAAAGTAAAATAAAATAATAAGTAAAAGAACACACACACACTTACGAATACACACACATACACACACACACTCTCTCACACATAGACACACTCACACACACACAAACAAAACTACACACAGGATACATAGTCTTAATATTACCTAGTTTAAGTTTCACTGTAATGGAAGAGCGGTGTCGTCTGTTACAGGCATTTTATGCTTAAAAGGCGACTCCGGCCACTAATTATTGTAAATGGAAAATGGTATCAATAAATTTTTTACTTTATTATTATTATTTATTATTATATTATTATTATTTCAGTTCTACTGGCACCAACTAGTAAAATTTATTTCTTTAGTCCTTTTCTGTACACCGTATTCACAAGGCTCTACTAGGAACTCTAACAATAAGAGCTAATTGAAAGTCTTATACCTGAGACCTTGTATGAGCTTCATACATACGCATTAATTAGTCATGTGCTAACTGCAGCCTGCAGCTTTGCTTGCGTGAATATCGGTGATTTTTTTATAGTAGCTCGAAATAATGGCTTCCCCACGCCTGATGGAAAGCGAAAGAGAAGCCCAAGTCGCTGGGACAACTGGCAAGTAACTAGTTAGTTACCCGTCAGTTGCCACCGCCATGCCGGCCAAATCCTAACCCTAACAAGCTCCGGAAACCCTACTCACCGGCAGAAACACGACCGTTATTAAAAGCTATAAACCGTGATACCGATCTATGGTGCAACAACATCAGTCTATCGCAGTCCAACGCTGGACAAATGTCTCTCCAGTTGTTCGCCACTTTGAGTAAACACCTGGAAGCGTTTTAACCGACTTCAAAAGAAAGAGGTTCTCAATTCGAATGATTTTTTTTTGTATGTTTCTTACCACCACAGCTTACCACATACCTATCTCCGAGAATTGTGAATCGATTTGGAAAAGTCGTTTTTTTCTTCGAAAGGTTCTACCTAGTTGATCCCATTGTCTCCATATTTAAGTCGGTTTTTTAACGTTAAAAATGCTGTTAATTATCCTAAGGGCGATCGCAGCGGGTAGTTTCTATGTTCCAAAAACTCGCAAAAAGCGCCTCTATATCCGCAGTGCGAACGGCTAAGTTATTTTAAGGAACTCTTTACCAAAGTCTGTTTTTCCCAATAGATACAATTTTCAGATTTCCAAAACCAGTGTGAATCGGTTATTCGAACTCCATTTTACGCTCTTACGTTGCTTAATATAAATTAAAGGTACCACAAATATACGTATATATATACTTAAATACAAATATAAACAACCAGTCACGAAATAAATTCAAATGTTCATTACACGAATGTTTGGTCAGAGTAGGGATCAAACCCACGACCCTAATAATACTCATAAACGTCAACAGGAAAGATTAATTTTTAAGTCTGAAACATTATTTCCTTCAATTTCAATTACGTTCCTACATTTGCATAAATGTTTAATAGTTATAAGCTACTCAAATTATGTACACAAAAGTGCTCGACTCCCACAGACAAATTAGCTGTAAAACAACGGAAAAATCACATAAATCAATCAAAACCGGTAATTAGAGATCTTAACACAATCGTAAAGGCAAAAACGGAAAATGTAAAGCAAAGACAATAAAGTTACCGACCATTTAATATGGTGTTTTATGTTCAGAGTTGCAGGCCGTAGGAATTAAGGTTTAACTAGAAAGATAGTTACTCTTTATAAAGCACGTCCTTAGAATAAGAGACACAAATCTATAAGCAAGGGATGTAAGGGAGCGGCCTATCATCTTTTCGTTCCAAGCCACCCTCACCTGCCCGTGGTGCATCCTGCCGAACAACAAACGAGGCTCTGGCAACTGATTGGTGGCGATATAACCATCACGATTGAACGCCAGGCCGTTGACGGGCAGCAGCGTCACGCGAGCTACGCACTGCGATAGCCAACCCGCCTGCCCAGGGTGGCGATTATGGGTAAATCCTGCAGGATAAGGTGGAAACATCCCTATTCTTTATTGACAATAACACAACATTACAAGAAAACAAATTACAAACTTAACTTAGTACAATTTAAAACGGAATCGTTTAATGCGTTTTCTTCCAGACAACTTTCAGGAGGTGTATATCTGTAGTACCTATGGATGTTTAATATCATCATTATCATCATGATGATAAACATGGATGTTTAATAGCTTAGAATTAAACCGTGACCCTAAAAAGACGGGATCTTTATAAATTAATCTCTACTGATCATTTGTAGTACTAGGAATCTGTACCAATGAATCTTTCCCTGTGCATTACCTCCGGACCTCCCTGCAGATCCCTCCACGGTTCATTACGTGTGCAATTATCTGATTAATAAAGAGGTTATTAACGAGCGTTGTTATCGTGTAATCAGTAAAGGTTTGAGCTTATGGACATTTTCGGGAGATGTGAATTCGGGGATGTAAGAGAGGTAGGGCATAGCGAATCTTCGCTCGAATTAAGCTGCCCGTCCGGGAAAGGACCTCCACCCTATAAAATAAGGCAGCTAAATGACCTTCGGGTCGTGTTTCTGCTGGTGAGTAGGGTGTCCGGAGCTCGTGTGGGGTTAGGGTTGGGCCGGCATGGCAGTGGCAACTGACAGGTAACTGACCAGTTACTTGCCAGTTGTCACAGCGACTTGGGCCTCTCTTTCGCTTTCCATCAGGCGTAGGGAAGCCATTACGTCGAGCCACAAAAAAAAAAATTACAGATTGTGGGATTTGGGATGGTTGTACAATGGGACTTTGTAAATAGATAAATCTAAGGTAACAATACAAAACAATACATAGGTAGGTATGTTAATTTATTAAGGAAAATCTTTCAAAAATATTTTTGACCCTGGGTGTTACGAGAGAGAATTCCGCCATCAAAACACCTACCACTAAGTAGTTCGTCGCTAAATAAAATGTACGAAAACTGTTTTTTTTAATGATCATACTTAGAAAATAAAGTAACTTTTTATGGCGCATATACACCAACGAAAGTAAAAAATGTTTACAAGACATCACATAACATAGGTACATCAGACTCTATCCAATTAAGCCGTAGGTACGAGTACCTTAAAACGGGGCTGAAACATGGACTGTGAGGGAAGGAGAGAGACGGTGTATTGATGTATTGGAGATGTGGTTGGAGAAGGCTCCTACGAATATCTTGGACCCAACATCGCACCAATGAGTCCATTCTAAAGGAACTCCACATCAAGGAACGACTGTCAACCCTTATACTACAGTTCTTCGGGCATGTCACGCGAAGAGGAAGTGATTCCGTGGAGCGGCTAGTGGTGCAGGGCAGAGTCGACGGCTGCAGATCCAGAGGACGATCTCCTCTACGCTGGACGGATCAAATAAAGGCTCTAATCCAGGAGCCTCTCAAGGAATGTGCAAGACAGGCTTCCACCAGAGACAGATGGAGAACGGTAGTAAGACGTTACCGGGAGACACGCGTGACCACGACTACTCTGTCAAGAGTATACGACTGAGAAGAGACGAGTACCTTAAGCGCTCATAATACAAACTATGGAAATCCAGATTAAACATTATAATTATGTACTTCCATACAACCTAGGTGTTTTCTATGCATAATAAGTATTTATTTACAAAAAAAATGTATCTAAGTAAGTTTCACAGTTGTATTGTACCCGTAGTACAAGCTTCGGCTTAGTTTGTGGCTAGGTGGCGCTGTGTGATCCAGCGTGGCATATCTTGGGTTATTTATTTATACATTATTGACACCTAGACACAGAACAGGCACGTAAATACCGCGAATATTTGTTCCAGTTGAGAATAGAATCAACTACCTGCTTCAGAAGTGCATCGAGCCAATCTAATAAACAGTATAATCTTCAACGCTCATACAACCCGACATTTATTTGACACTAGCTTTTGCCCGCGACTTCGTCCGCGTGTTTAGATTTTTACATTCAAAAGTTTTTTCCCGGTAACTCCCGGTCCCGTTGGAACTTTGCAATATCGCGTTGCAAGTAATCTTTACGTTCATTAAGGTACCTTGCATGCCAAATTTCAATCATCTATCTTAACGCGATTTAGATTTTTCATACAAAAGGTTTTCCCGCTAACTCCTGATCCCGTGGTAAGTTTGTAATATCTTGTTGCAACTGAAAATCACCAAGGTACTTACATGCCTAATTTCAAGATTTTCCCGCTAATAGGGAATATGGATGACTTTTTTTATGAATTTAAAAGATCAAAGATCTCATCTTTTATCTTTTCGTAGATCGTAGAATTTTTAAACTATCTTTTCTATTAAGCGTGTTATAAAGCGTAAAAACTATTCCTTAGACAGAGACATCCGACGTGGCGGATGACGTCACGTACCGTGCGCGCCATACAAACTCCATAGAAAAATCTGTTTTCGTGAGAGAGACGGATATATTAATTTTCAACGACTCTATCTCGCCCAATTTTTAGCCAATTTTGATTTTGTTTTCACTGTTCATAGTATATTTTTATTAATTTTACGATAAATACATGTAACTATTTCTCATGCATTTGCCTATTCTAGTTCCCGTGAGAATTTCGGGAATTCCTTTCTTAGTGCACCTCTACGGTACTTAAGCTACGTCCCTTCTAAATTTCAAGTGCCTAAGCTTAGCCGTTTAGGTTGTGCGCTGGCTGTGAGTCAGTCAGTGAGTTTCATTTCTCCTTTTATATATTTAGATTTAATTTGACCGGTAACGCCATTTATTGAGAGGAATTAGTAGTTTTGGGCTATTTTATTTCTCGGCCTTTCTTTTCCTATTTTATCACATAAAGGGTCGATTTAAAATTTTGAAATTTTATCCCTTTTGGAGTGGAATTTATCAAAACCCTTTCTTGGCAATATCTACCACGTCATGGTATAGCTTTGTGACATAAAGGGTTGATGTAAAATTTTGAAATTTTATCCCTTTCGGAGTGGAATTTATCAAAACCCTTTCTTGGCAATATCTACCACGTCATGGTATAGCTTTATGAATGCAAAGTCTCAGCCCGAACGGTTTAAAATTGACTGATTGAATTGGTTTAAAGTTTCATACAAACTTTCATCCCCTATTTTATCCCCTTGGGGCTCGAAATGATCAAAATTCTTTTAAGCGGATGCTTAAACGTCATAGCACGTCGTAGCTTTATACATGCCAAGTCTTAGCCAAATCGGCTTAAAATTGACAAAGTTTTATACAAACTTTCATCACCTATTTTATCCCCTCGGGGGTTGAAATGATTAAAACCCTTTTTTAGCGGATGCCTACATCATAGTAGCTTTATACATGCAAATTCTTCGCCCAATCGGCTTAAAATTCACAAAGGTTTATACAAACTTTCATCCCCTATTTTATCCCCTTGGGGGTAGAAATGATCAAACCCCTTTTTTAGCGGATACCTACGTCATAGTAGCTTTACATATGCAAAGTCTTAGCCCAATCGGCTTAAAATTGACAAAGTTTTATACTAACTTTCATCCCCTATTTTATCCCCTTGGGGGTGGAATTGATCAAAATCCTTTCTTAGCGGACGCCTACGTCATTACATCTACCCGTATGCCAAATTTCAGCCCAATCGGTCCAGTAGTTTGGGCTGTGCGTTGATAGATCACTATGTCAGTCAGTCAGTCAGTCAGTCAGTCAGTCAGTCACCTTTGAGTTTTATATATTTAGATTTCAACCAAAAGACAATCCGGTTCAACGACCCCGCGTATGCGTCGTGACGTAATCACTCCGTGACGCCACCCCGTCCCTCCGAGTCAACACAACTAAACGCAACGTGACATCGAAATCATAAGAAGTCATTAGCCATTCAGGCGAACGGTCCCTAATTTCGTTTCGAAGACCGAAACACAGCCATATACCACGTTTGCCGATACATTTTCCGCACACCCCACACGCAATTGCTGACTTTATTCCCTAAGCGCTACAGTCGGTTTTCGCTTGCTGGTATATAATGACAATCGCTCACATATCAGTGGACCTCCTAAAGCAGAGTCAACTCTAAATTTCACGGGTTAGAGTCTATATTTGATCGTGCTGGGGCACAGTAAACAAAAACACACGAGAAAAACCGGGCATCTTTTTGCGTACCCTCGTTCCCTAAGCCGGGGTGTGTGGGGGAAGAAAAATCCGCGCCCAGGGGGGAGGGGGGCTGCTAGTTTTTCCCGGATCACGCGACACCGCCCGTATTGATTTTCTGGCACACGGACTCAGGTGAGGGTCGCGAGTTCGGGACGCATGTGGGATCGGAGGATGCAGGGTGTGACGTCACGGGATGATTAGTTACTTTTTTCTGGTGAAGGGTAACTTTTTCTTAGTGGGCACATAATGGAAGCTTTCTCGTTGCTAAATATGATGCTAAAATTTATTTACTACTTAGATGCTATCCGCGACTTAAACCGGACTGTGTTGTAGGAAATGCTTTAATAAACTTTTTTATCGATATACCGACTTGATACCGATATATGCGACGCGAACTGTCAAACAACCGAAGTATATTTAGAATCTCTGACTATTTCTAATTTTCTGCCCTATTTCATATTATATTAACGCGAAATGAGGCCCATGATAGTTTATAAGTAAAATTTTTCGAAAGTAGTAAAAATATTAATTTTATAACAGTATGTAACTCAGCAAGAACTCTAATTCGTCGTATCTCAATTATATTTCAGTGCCTGTATTTCAAGTAAAAGCGCAATATTCTATAATTTTGCAACATCAAATTAAGTAGGATGGATTTCTAAATAAATGTAGGTAATTTATTTTTATAATTTTATCTATCCCTTTAATTTTCTTTAACGGCCACCGCCCGCCGCTGTATCATCAGATAATTGGGTGACCTTATCCAAACGAATTGTTTAGATAAGGCGGCGAACAACTGGAGAGACCTATGTCCAGCAGTGGACTAAGATAGCCCGATGATGATGATTGGGTGACTGGTCTGCCAACAGATCTCCACCTAAGCCACGTCTCCCATTAGCCAGCATTTTATTATTATACGTTATCATATCATCAACATCCAAATACATTCTCAAACGCATGCGTTTCCATCCCCAAATTACCGAAACTCATTTGAATATCAAAAATAATAAAAAACGACGGTTAAAAAAACTGGTTAAAGTTCTCACAGTGCGGAAATTATGCAAATGCGTAAAGGTGTCGGAGATTATCATCGTCTTATTATGATTCGGCGATTTGTCACGAACACTCGTGTTTGCGCGCGATTCGACGCGGCCCGGTGTGACGGCGCCGTAAGGGCACAGTGCATATTAATTTAAGTCAGTATTAAAACTAAGCTAGTGTCTGTCCTGGTAGCTTATTGCGGTTCTGGTGGTATTTATTTATTTAAACTTTATTGCACAATAGAAATAGTGTACAAAAGGCGGAATTAATGCCGCATAGGCATTCTCTACCAGTCAACCATTGGGCTAAGCAGAAATAAATGACTAGTGGTAGTGACTCTACCTGCTGAAGATAGGGTCGTGGGTTAAAAGTTCAAAGTTCGTCCACGTAGACGCGGTGGTTATTTTCTTTATTAGGGAAATAAGCAACTTAAACACTATAACAGAAAGTCATAAGCTTAATAAGTTTCCATCACCAAATTATACATTTGCAATGTTGAATGAGAGACACGCACGTTCGGAATTTAAGTACAACAAATGATTAAAAAAACCTTGTTGTGATGTGAAGAAATTAATGACGTATTTAAAAAGAAGATTACTTAAAATATTATGATAAAGATTTTTGAACAATGTATAAATGTCTTTGTTTCAATGACGATAATAAAAGTATCCGATTCCATGCCAAATTAGCCGTTGCAAATAGCTCTGTTCATTCATAATTACTGAACTAATTATATTTTGTACTATTGCGAAATTTCATTCACAGGTGCTTCACTGGTTTAGCTCATAATACTGTGACGTGAAATTGACTCGGATGATTTTAGCAGATAGGATTTACGAAGTAACTGTTTTATTATTATCATATTTTGTTTTATGATACGGAAGGTCGCGTAGGTAGATAGGTATTCTCCTAGTTCTTTATACTTAGACTTGCCCTATTAAAAAAATCTTTAAAAAATGGATTCGCTGTATAATATTTGTGCTAGAATCTGGATACAACCTAAATAATGTAACAAATAATTAATTTTAATTCAGTACTAGCTGTGCCGGCGGCATCGCACGCGTGGATATCGGGTTTCAAAAATAACCGACTTCCATAAAAGACATATCTTTTAGTAGTTTTTTTTTTCTATAACAAACATACAGACAAACATACAAAAATTTTACTGATTGCATTTAGGCATCAGTATCGATCACTAATCATCCCCTGATAGTTATTTTAAAAATATATTTCATGTACAGATTGACCTCTCTACAGATTTGTTATAAGTATATAGATGGGTTTGCACTTGACTACAATTCTCCTGATGGTAAGCATAGTGACCTTCCAAAAAGAAGCCCAAGTCGCTACGGCAACGGACAAGTGCTTAATACACTTACTGATCTCTCAATGCTAACCCTTAAATAATTTTCATTGCCATTGTACTACTAGAAATTTCTACGCAAGAAATTTAATTAATTCAGTGACATTCAACGTGCATACGTTACAAGCATTAGATATCCCATTGCTATAATTCACAAATCTTATTACCAATTCTGCAACTATACCCATATTGAATTTTGAACTCTAACAGTACATAATAAGGTATTAAATGCTAAAATAGCAACAAAACTGCACAGTGTGTCGAAACAAATAACAGTCGCGACCAAAAGGTGAGCTTTTTGTTTCGTCCCGACGCGATTTTGTTCCAAATTTAAATATTTTATACATCTGACAATAGACAAAAGAGCGGTACTTGTAACTGTAAAAAATTAAATATAAAAATTATGACGGTGCCTCACCCTTTGTGCCGTAATGTATGCAAATGCTGTGCGGATGTGATGCACGGAAGTGAGATGCGATATTATTTTTTTGTGCTCTCTGATTGTGCGACAGAAGTTATTGTTGATGCTGGTTTTGTCCGTCGGAATTCGGTCACACTGTGCGTTAAGGTCGGTTGGTATTGGTTTATGTAATTAGAGATGCGTTTAATTTAATAAGCCCCGGAAATCCAACTCACCGGCAGAAACACGACCCAGAGGTCGTTTGGCTGCGGTATTCTACAGAAATTAACGAAAACTATAAGAGATAATTATTTAAATAAATAAATAACCCAAGACATGCCACGCTGGGCCACACATCGCTATCTAAACCCAAACTAAGCCGAAGCTTGTACTATGGGTACTAGACAACTGATAAACTTATTAAGATACTTTTTTTTTTGTAAATAATTACATATTAAACACCCAGACCAATACAAACAGACATGTTCATGATCACAAATGTTTGTATTGTGCGGGAATTGAAACCACAACCCTTGGCTCAGTAGGCAGAGGTGACTACCAAATGAGCCATCGAGTCGAGCCAGCCAAATGACCATATAGGCACTTCTTGTATTCTTCATAGGTAGGTAGGTTCTTCCTCTATAGGCTTACTCTAGTATGTGTGTTTGCGCATATTCTCTACCCTAAGGTTGTCTGAAAGAGATCGCTTATAGTGATAAGGCCGCCTAAGTTGTGCAACAAGTGTTTGTTATAATACCTTGTTATAAGTAAATTGTATGGTGCGCAATAAAGAGTACCTATCATTCTATCTATAATAATTCTCTCCAATTCAAATAACTCCTGCGCAGTGTACATTTCTGAACATTTCTAACATAATTTCCATCAAAACATGCGAATTCCATAATGCCAAAGTGGAATCCGATGGTTCAATTAGCAAAGAAACAATTGCCAGTCTCGAAACGATCTGGAGAGGATCAGGTACCGTCTTATTTCGTGCTCAAGTACTCTCCAGTAAGACTGCGAGCGATGCTGAGTGCCACAGTCAAATAGACATCAGTGGGGAAGCATCAAATCCTTCCGCACATGGCTACACAGCATACCAAATTCAACCTTGTGCTGTGAGTAATAATAGATAAATGATAAACTTACTTAGATGAGCCGTGGTAGCCTAGTGGAAAGATCGTCGCTTCACACACGTGAGGTCGTCGGTTCGAAACCGCGCGGGGCACGCACATCTGGATTTGCAAAAATCTATGTGCGGAATTATACCACTAGCTAAGCGGTGAAGGAAAACATCGTGAGGAAACCTGCACATCCAGTTTAATGAATGAATGTGAATGAATGTGTAAACATGATCCAAATTTGTCTGGTTCCCCTTTCTGAGGGTTACGAAGGTCAGATGGCAGTCGCTTCAATGTAATAACCAGACTCGCTAAATCTAGGATCATGGTCAAAGCGGACCCTGGGCCTAGAGGCACAAACCGGGACAACGCTAAGAGGAGAGAGAGATAAACTTACTTAGATATTGAGAATAAATACCTAATATACATAGAAAACACCAAGACCAATACAAACAAACATGTTCATGCACACAAATGTTTGTACTGTGTGAGGATCGAACTATAGTTCAAAGTTCTAATAGCAATCCTACTAATATTATATTCTACTTCCTAATAATATTATAAATGCGAAAGTTTCTTTGGATGGATAGATGGACGGATGTTTGTTACTCTTTCACGCAAAAATTATTAAACAGATTTTAATGAAACTTCATAGTAATATAGTTTATTCATTGGTTTAACACATACGCTACCTATGTTTCATACGAATATTCACGCGGGCAGAGCGGCGGGAAGCTGCTAGTATGGCTATATACCAACTGGTAACGAGAGTAGTTGGATCAATGGAATAGTGTTTTGATACTGAGAGCTTCGAATCAATAGTAGGAATGTTTCGCTTACATCCACCTATACTGTGGCGAGGACAACGAGACAATATTTCAACTTACTCACGAGCGATTAAGCCTGGTCTTCTGCGAACAATTTATTCTGTTCTGCGATGCTTTCCTTTTTCCAGATAAAGACTTTGTGCGTTCCCGTCTCGTTATTTCGTTCCGGTAATTCCCGGGTAAGATATAAATACGGGAAGGAGAGGATATTTATTGTGGGGCAAAGAAAGCGGCCGAGTTGGGTAAGCAAAGTCTGCGTGGATTTTAACAGCCGCCTTCTTTTCTTGGTATGAACTTTGGATTACTGCTTTTTTATACTACTAGGATTGACAAAATGGCTGCCGGCCCGCCTGATGTTAAGCGGTCACGCAGCCCATGAACGCCTGCCACATCAGAAGCATCGCATGCGCTTTGCCGACCCTTTAAAAACCTATTCATTTTAGACTTGAAGCGCCCCATACTGTTTCCCCTGATAAAACCTGAACAGGGAGTTTATTCCATAAACGCAGCGTTCGCGGGAGGAAATTCCTCTGAATTGGATTGCTGGACATTGCCCTCTCCAGTTGTTCGCCACTTAGCCACAAATATCTAGAGGATAATACCCATCACCGCCACGCTGGGTTGACGGATTGGCGATCGTAGGGCGTAGCTTCTCGCTCTGTGACGCTGCTGCCAGTCATCGGTCTATGGTATTGTAGCCTTAAATTGTGATGGTTATACCGACACCAGTCGGTTGCCTGCGCCTCGTTTGTTATTCGCCAGGATGCGCCACCACGGGGCTTATTCCAGAAATCCCCTGAAATGTTCCCCCGCGCAGGGGATTTTTTGACTTTTTGTCCAGAAATCCCCTTCGTATTGGGCTAAGAGGATTTGTGGACTTTTTTTTCCAGAAATCCCTTTAAGCAATATTTTAAATAGGTTACTTAATTAAACACAGCTTGTTTGAGACGGCAGGTGAGGTTGGCTTGGAGCGAAAAAGATGATAGGCCACTCTCTTACATTCCTGCAAATGCATACCGTACAGACGTATGTGCGATGCTCCAACGCACCGTGTGGCTTGGTTCCAAGTTGACTCTTACAACGCCCACAGGAAGATATGGGGCGGTGGTTTGTGTTCATTATCTGCCACCGGACGGATGTAACTTACGGATACTTTGAATATAAAACATCACACGCCAACATTATCATACAAACTATTAATTTAAAAGTAGGTTAAACGTATACCGGCAATATGAAAGCAGTTAACTAAATAATACATCGGATGAGCATTGATAACAAAACACGAAATCGTGCCTACATTATTAACAGATATCTCATTAATATTCATACAACACAAAAACAGCGTCGGAAATCATTTATAATACACATTCAAACACAGACAATCGTATTTAAACACAAAACACAATGGGATTAATTTATTCAAACCCAATTTTTATCATCTGCGAAGTGACAATTGTTTATTTTATTTTATTTTATTTATTGATAGTTTAATGATTTAGGTGCCGTGTTAGATTGTATTGCATTGTATGGTGTAATGGGGTAATATATCTTATGGTTTGTATGTAAGTTTTGATATTAAGTAGGTGAGTTGGTAATAATATTTGCTATTGAAACATTGGATGTATGGGTATTGAATGTCCCGTAGGTTTACTGGTCGTAAGTGTTAGAACCGAGAGGTCTTGGATTCGAATCCCGGGTCGAAATGTTTGACTTTCCCGATGGCTCATTTGAGAATTAGGGAAACAACGTCGTGAGTTCGATTCCCACCCGGGACAAACATGCCTGAAACGAACATTTGTGTTTGTTCCGTGTCTGACACCCAAGTGCTAAAGCTACTTACTTTGGGATCCAAGCAATTTAGGTTTTGTGATGACACGAATAGTTGTCCAGCCCGGGAATCAAATCTACAATCTTTTGTTAGGTTGGTAGGGCTCACTTTCAGTTAAGCCCATTATGAGACTTTTGTTAATTATTATAATAGAAGTGAAGTTGCTTATTTACAATAATATTTCTTCAATAGCAATGAGATTGAGAGCAAATTCCCAATCTCATTGCTGGCTTTTAGTATCTAATATAATTTTACTACAAGGTAACCAACAAAGTGATACTTTTGTTCAATGTGTGTGATGTTGCCTGATATTTATTTATTTATTTACCTATGGCTATTTTTTATTTCTACTCCTTTATTAATAGTCAATACTTGATACTGTTAGCAAACATTGCGGTCCACAAATTATTCAATTCGTTCGTGGGAATGCACCCAATGGGCCACACCATCTATCACCTGAACACAATAACGCGCATACATTAACAGCCGATAAAACTCCAAATATGACAGCCGCATGCAAAATATTTGATCTCATTACGCATACAAAACAGCATTCCACGCATCGCCGCCGAAAATCAATACTCAACAAAACCCAGCATTGTACCACTGTGCGAAAAGTTAAAAATATTCGTACTGAAACCGTCTCGGGAGACGGACACAAATCTCGCAAACACAAAAGTATACATAGACATGCAAAATAGATCCCATGCATCTTTGAATCCGGCGACGTTCGATATTCAAATTAGGCGCCATTTTTTCTGAATGCGGAAGAGCAATTTTGACACTTGGAAGAATAACCCTTTTGCTTTTTTATTTAAATCAACCTATTCGGCCAGTAAAATGTAAAGAGTACAGATAATAAAGTTTTTAATGTATTCATGGATTTAGCATTCGTGGGAAGATATCTCGTAAGATATAAAGGTGTGTGTGGGAATTCCGTCTTTGCATAATCGATGGGGTTGGGTGTTGTAGAAAGCTGTGTCAACATTGCACCTAATATGCAAATGGTTTTATTGATGGACCATAAATGGGTCCAATTGATTTTTTATGTTCTGTTCGCATGTATTGATTGTGGCTTTTATGGCAAAATTATAATATTGTATAAGAAAAATATTATGGAAAAATAAATTATATTGGCACTACAAGAATGTGCCTGGGACAATGTCTCTTATTTCTCGATATTATAGCAACTAATCATTATAATTGGACCTAGTTCTGCAGAAAGCAGCCATGTGGCACTTTTTCGAAAATCGAGTTATTAACACAGCCATACTAAATGCGACATGCCGGATTTTTTGCAAAGACAGCCATCTCGATATCTCTTTTAATGGCGGAGATATGAGCTGTCAAATGCAGCCATCCAACAAAAATATTTTGTAGAAAACAGTCATCATGGTGTAAAATGCAGCCAATTTGGACACAAATTGCTAAAACCAATACTGCATAAGTCAGCCTACTATATGGCTGTTTTGAACAAATTTCAAAATGTTAGGAGTTATCAGGGATCGAGTTACGTATAAGACAGCCACTTCGCCATGTTTGTTGATGCCACGTCCTTTCCATTTCAGCGTCTTGAACCATATCCTCCATTTCATTAGTGAACAATTATGGGAAATGACATTTTCTTGCCTACAGGCCTTGTTTGCTGATTCTGTGCAATACTTGGACGGACAAGATTGCTTCATAGACAGATACATGCACATTTCTTCAATTGGATGTATCGCCAGTCTACTTGGCATCGCTGCAGAGTCTCCAGAAAAGGCCAGATTCCAATCGAGCCAAAGGCATTCTCTTAGTCCATGAATGCTAGATACAAGCATTGATTATACTGTTACTCTTCATAAATAGGTAAGGTAGGTCATTCGGTTCTGCCGCTCTGTGTGAATGTGCCGTATACTCTTCGAAATCTAGCTTGTTCTGGCCGTTGGAATTTGTCGAATCTTTGCGAAAGACGATTCGTGATCACTCTTAAACACTATATAGACGTGCAATAGGGTCTACTTTTTTTAAAGAACAGAACAACACTCTTATTCCACGCCCCTGGAGTTCTACCTACAAATAAGACAGCGTTTTAGGTGGCTTCTTCCAAGAGACTGTACACCTTAGACCCCTGATTTTGCTCGATCGAAATAGTGTTGAAATACAGAAAGCCTAATTCCAGGTAAGCGTAATTTCCAGGTTCTAAACCGGGAAAACCCATTTTCCTGACGAAGTGACGCGTGAGTCGTCACATCATTGTATCATTAACCTTAAGAGTTCCCTCGAAAAGTTTAAACTCCTTACCCTTACTCTGAATGTTGCAAAATCTCGAGCCTTTTTCCATGAGGACACGAATCACATTTTTAAGTTGCTGGTTAACGTCAGTGGTAGTTTTCAAGGCAGAAAATGGATTCTCCAGGTTGGAGAACTTCATCAAGCGGACACCTTCGGCTTTAAAGTCGAAATTCAGAGTGCCTCGGACAAGACAAGTCCGTCATCGCTGCCGGAGTTGGTCTCGTTGATCGCGGATACATCTCTGAATATGTGCCGGCCTGTCTGCTATAATAAAGTCGATCTCGTTTTTGTCGAAGTGTCGGAGCTTTGCCACGTCTACGTTTTTTGAGGCTGCTTCTTGAAGAAAGAGTTTATCAAGAAGAGCCCCTCACGTTCCAGAAAGTTGTCAACATCTGCCCCCTTTGATTCCTGACCCAAAAATCATAAGATCATACTACCGATTCACTACAATTCTGTACTCTCGCTTTAGCTTTGAAGTCCTCATGACGACATTGTAGTGGATCTTGGTTGAACATTTCCTCCACTTCGTAATCCGAGGGTGCCGAGGTCATTTTTAAATAAAGAAGTAGTGTTCATAAATCTAAGAAGACAATAAACATTGTGTTATTTTTTTTAATTAACACGATTTTTTAGTTTTCTCACAAATTACAAACATTATTTTACATGAAATCGTAAAGCTATGTGTATATTATGAAGAAGTCTGTCCTTTATATTATTGTTATGCCATTTTAAATTAGTGCAGAATACAGCCAATTTACATCATCCAGCATCCAACATCTAGCCATCGTAAGTTGGCTGTTTATTCGGGACAAAATTTGATGAAATAAGCTATTTAGCATAAAACAGCCACATCAAAAAACAACTATTATTGGTGTTATGCTAAACGATATATAGTCGTAGATATGATATAAAAATCTGCTTTACTTTTCCGAATAATTCTCAAATATAAAATAAACAGAAAAGTCATAAATAACTGAAGGGGAACATTCGACAGAAAAACGCTCATATCTCCGTTCGTACTTTCCATCATTTGGCTGCTTTCTGCAGAACTAGGTCCAATTAGACATGATTTTCTCTGCTATATTAATGCTTAATAAGACGAATATTAAGTATTAATGTGGAAGGATAATATAAAGGAAAAGGAAGACCGAAAAAGGAATGGATGGACTGTGAGAGAAATGATACGCGTGTCAAAGGTGTGAGTGTGGAGATGACGGCTGATAGAGAAGAGTGAAAGGAGAAATCATGTGGTGCCGACCCCACTTAGAGCGGGATAAGGGCAGGAGAATGATGATATCAAAAGCAAAGTATTGTAGACGAAGGTACGAAAAAGAGAATTAGATCAATCAAGACAATAAGAACGATTTAATGAATAAATTCAAGAATTTTGATGAAAATTGGACGTTTTATACATATTTTACAGTTACATTTTAAAAATAAAAATACATATAGCTTCTTATTGTTAAAATTTATAAACGTAACTGACAAATATACTTCAATGTACCGCATAATATTACAATTAATATTATTTATACGTTTTTATTAAAGCACATTAATAACGGACATAAAGAACTTCCATAGACAATTTATAATATTCGATTACACACGGCCTTAGGCTGCACTCCCACGCCATGAATCTTAATCTATGATTCCTCTATTTTGAATACGGAATTCACTTAATTAACCCTTCGAGTGATGAAAAAGGTCTTATTCACCATTCGTCTCAGCGAGCCCTTCGTTCGGTATTCAAATTCAAATTTTGTCCCCAAGCTTCGATGCAGGTGCACTGCGCTCCCAAAGGATTTCCGTTCGTAATGTCTTTGATTGTAATTTTGTACGTTAATGGTAATAATGAGACTGGCTATAATTTTTGAAGCTAATGTTTTTTTTGTAGTTAGCGCTGTGGGTAATTTTGTCCGACATAAAGTATAAAAGTAATTGGGAGTTACTTTTTAGGGTTGCTTAAGAAAGTACATGAACATAATCTTTCACACTCTGGGACTATATTTTATAGGTTTACTAGTAGTACCTACTACTAGTGTATTTAAAAACAAATGTACTAACAAATACTACTTACCTATTTTGGAGAAGAAACGAGATTTCATTCAAATGGGTAAGGGCCGCTTTAAACTGCTTGGTCAAGCTTCTTTATTGTCCCCAAACTATCGCTAGTTTGCATACAATGAAATGAGTTTAAACACCGTAGATAAATTAAACTAAAAATCATGATTTTGCTTATAAATCATTGACTACAAAGAAATTGGGCGCAAAAACGTGTAGTTGTTTATCAGTAACCGGTATCTCTCACGGTGTCATTCGAAAAAACTTTTTGCTAATCTCAAGAAAAATCTAACACAAGAAGATTCACTATCGTAATCATAAAACGAGTCGTGTTAATAAAATACTTAACCCCTACCAAGTTCTAAAATAACGAAACACCTGGGCCGAAAATACCGGTTGTGATTTTTTCGCGGCGGTCGCCTCATTTGCATCGGAAGGGTTAATTCTTCGCGATTATTTGTGCTCGCGCATATTTTTAATTATTCAAGGGTTAATGTATGCAGTTTTAAAAAGCGGATATGGTCCGTAGCTGATGTTGTTTTTTTTCTAAATCTCTTTCAGTTTGTCATTGAGTTCGGTGGCAAGTGCATCAAGTGAGAGACTTTGTAATTTTTATTTTTTTAAGAAAATGTTGTTAAGGAAAGTGTTTCGAACTGCCTTCAGAAATCAGATTGTCAAAATTTAGTACTTGTATTTAGGTAAGTTTTAAGTTCCTTTGTTTTTTATTTTGATAAATCCGGTGTGTGAGCGTAGGTCGTTAAGGCGGCTCATTGCGCTTAAATAGTGGTGAACATGTTTTAAGACCATTGTAATTTCTGAAATTTGCCGTATCCCCATATTTTGAACTTAGTGGACCCTCAGGCTCAAAGTGAGAATTAGGGTTAATTATTATGGTCGTCTAATAAGTTCTATCTTTCTTAATAACACCTTACACAATCTTGTTATCGAGATGGTGTAGGTGTATCTTATAATACGTGAATATATTTATTAAATTTATTGAGTGTAGGTACTTTACAATGTACCGGGTTGGAATTCCGGGTATGGTTGGAATGGGTGAAGTAGCTAGATTATTACATCCCAATTACAGAAGTATTGTGATAGTTATTTATTAGCTTTACTTCAGTAATACTTTTCTCATGCTCAAATCAAACTGTTCTTTTACTCTCTTATGGGACGACCGGTCCATTACAGTAAATTAATACTTTTTGCTTAGTTAATGAAAAAAATTGTCCAAGGTGCAAATCTCAGACCAATCCAGTAAGTAAGAATTTGAAGATCCGAGATTTCAACTATTAATAGTTCAGTGTATCAATTTATTCTTTATTTGTATCAGATAGGCTTAAGAAGTTTAAAAAATAATTTTCATTAATACTAGCATCTGCTAACACATAAAACTGTAACAGTAGCAACAAGGCAAGAAAGTTTAACCCCAGTTTACCGGCCAACTGAGTTTTGACGTGTCTCTCTAAACACTTGACATTGGCGAATTATCCGCGTCAACATAAAGCGCGTCCATTCACAAAAAAAAAAAACACATAAAACAAAGTTATCCCGGATTGGAACCCAATTATTTATGTAGACCTTGCATATCGTTCACTAGACCAACACGTCCGCCATTAGTTCATTACCCAGCATATAGATAGCGCCACAGTCGCATAACCACCCAATCTAATACATCCATTACCAAACTTCAATCTCGCTAAACTAATTTTCAAAATTCGAATCCGCAGAGTAGTGACGTACCAGCGGCCATACGTCACGGGTAACGATTGGACGTGCCCCGCCTACGTCATCAATCACGAGGCGAGGCGAGGCGGCCAGCGGCGAGGGAGCTCCGACTTGGCAACGGTTTTCTTTTAGCTCGTGGATTTATAAAGCGGGTAAGCGCGAACATCTTGATATGAAAGTTATTTATTTTAAAAAATCATTCTTTAATCTATATCTATACTAATAATATAAAGAGGAAAGATTTGATTGTTTGTTTGTTTGATACGAATAAGCTCCGAATCTACTGGACCGATTCTAATTCCAAGGTGTTAAAAAATTACCAAAAAGCTATCTTTCAAACGGGCTGACGTGTATTGAGAACGTTACCATAGCAACCTAAAATACCCGAAGCGAAGCGCGGGCGGTTTAGCTAGTTATACATAAATACCTACCTACTTTCTAGACAAATGTAAACTTTAATGTTTGCTTGGCGTCTGAATTCGGCTATAGCGATTACAGGTTAATGGCCTATTTTCCAAGAATCAAAAAATAGGACTAACTAACCTTATCAAATGAAGTGAAATGCACGTTAAATGTTTAATTATTGTAATACTGTATTATAAAACAAAACACGACGGTGTCGACTGCTTACCATCAGGCATCACACTTGCTCGTCTGCCGCCTCTTGCATAAAAAAAAAACGAAAAAAAACACAGATCAATAAATTTGCAAATAAAAAATAGGGAAATAACAAACAAATGATCATTTAAATCGGTTCATAAGTACAATTTCGGTTGTACCTATCCATATCTTCTCCTTTTTTGAAGTCGGTTAAAAAGGTGATAGATTTTGCTGCAAACTGTCATAGTAACATTGATTGATTTGGTAACTTATCTGATGCCGCTGCGACTTGAGCATTGCTTTCCATCAGACAACGAGAGGCCACTTTGCAGTGCATAAAAAATCGTTTTATTAAATTTAATGAGTCCTACCTACATACTCAAAATCTTCGACAGTAAAAGTACTGTCTGCTTTTAAGAGTTTATAGTCTATCTTCTACAAATTAGCTCTAAACAAATAGGTACACAAGAAAAGCATAATATCATTCTAACGCTCGATTTAGAAAGTCATCTATTGACGTCCCGCCAAATCCTCCGTACGTACCTACTAAATGGGAGGGAGGAGGGCTCTTCTTACACTGGTGAGTGCCACAGGGAGGCATGTTACTGCAAAGCTATTGTGTCTTGTTACTCTGGTAATGTCTTGGATGGTTGGATGTAAGTAAATTATGTTTTTTTAGGCGTGTGTCGGGGGGTGTAGGTATTTGGAAGGGCGAACGCGTTTTGTTCGGTAATAATGACATGACAAAGCAGTGTGGAGCTGGGAGTATTAAGATAAATATTTTGTTATACATTGTATGAATTATCCTATTTTTTTAAATGGCCGTTTAGATAAAAAGTTTTTTTTATCATAGTAGGTATGTTTCTGTCAAACGAGCGACAGCTAATATCTATGCTCCGTTCTTAAGCATTAGCAATAGGCTATTATGGCTAAAAATTGTAATTAGTCCGTCTTTTAGCTTATTCAAAAATAAAAGACACGTATTTTTTGTTTGTAAATAAGACTAAAATTACAAAATTATAGCCCATTGAAATTACGCGTGACGTCACTCGGTGAGGCATTTTTACGGGAGCGAGTGACGTCAAAAACTCCCACTCCACTATAAAAAACGATGATATTTTCGCTTGCCATAATATTAACTTACTTGTAACAAATAGTTAAGTACTTAAAATATTATGCAGAACATATTGCAACCTTTCGTTGTTGAGAAAATTCGTTTATTTGTAATTTTGTTTTTGTTTAAACATTGCAGCTTTTGATTATAAATTCTTTCGAAGTGTTGAACGTTTGGCCGCTTTTCGCATAAAATAAACTATAATACTTACCTAAGTAGATACCTGACTACACCCTAAACAGTAATATTAACTAAGTAGTAACAAATAGTAACTTAAGACATAATATGCAGAACATAATTATTATTGCAACCTTTCGATGTTGAGAAAATTTGTTTAATTTTGTTTTTGTTTAAAAACAACTTTTGATTTTTAATTCTCGAAGTGTTGATCGTTTGGCCGCTTTTCGCATAAAATAAACTATAATGGTATTATAGTACACTTAATAATTTATGTTGCTGTACTTCCTTAAATAAAATGTCAGTCTTTTTTTACACAAATAAACAAATGTCTATATTTTTTCCGCATCACTTCCGATCGCTTACAAATACGTTATAACAAATAGTCTCACTATTCCGTTCCTTCACAATTTCGTTGTAATAAGGGAGAAAAATTCCCGTGTAGGGGGTAATCCCGCGGGAGAGGGGGGTAGGCCGAAATTGAGACGATGTAAGAAGATTACAGCTAATGTATTACGTGCCAAAAACTTACCTAGAGACAGGAGACTCGGCTTGTGGTCGCCATCTGAAATAGGCCAAAGACAGTTTAATTAATCATTATTGTGAAAAACATCACTCGATGTTTTTTATTTATCTGTACCTACAATATATATATAGATAGATATTTTTTTGGAAAATTTAGGCGGTATTTATAGAACAATATTGATGGTATTCTTTTTCGTTATTTTATTTTTATTTCTTGAATCACTATCCTGATTCTTTCTGAGCTAATTAGTATGTTTAATTCTGAAAAAAAAATGTAGATCATAATTGTCACAACAATGGGAGTAACGAGAGGCTGATGATGATGATATCTGATAGTAATACGACTTTTCGACCTCGGTTTCTTTGTAAAAATAATGACTATCGATATTTTTTTTGTAAAATTATAATTATTTGCAAATAATGTACAAATACGTTTATATTTTATTTTTTTCCATATAATTGTGTTTTGCACACAGTGCACTTAATGCACTGTGGGCAACCGTATATGGAAGAAAGAAAGTACTAACAACTCAAACTCAGAAGTTGCGCCGTACATCTTTGTTCACGCAACTCTTGTGTTACGCTGAACTTATTTTACTACGTAGAGGGTGTTTCGATACTATATCGACTTTAAATATACACCATTATCTACATACTACGAGTAGAGTTATAGATGTCATTATCCGTACTTAAAATTATGAATATGAGAAAGTAACTCTGTCTGTTTGTGTGTCGCATTGTTGCCAAAATAAATAAGCTAATCTAAATGAAATTTACTACACAGGTAGTCTCAAGTTTGAGAAAGGACGTAAGATACATTTTAATGCAAAATAGAGTTGTAAGAGTTTCAGTAAAAGAGGGAATTAAAAGTTGCTTGGAAGAATGGTCATTTTTAAAGCTTCAAACTTATTTTTAGGCTATTAATTCTATGCAATTTACAAATAAAGCATTCAAATTTCAGATCGTTCGCGCTTTACGATCTAACCTAATTCCCAACCAGTGGTTTGGTGACCTGCATTCAACAACAAAGATATCAAAGCGGTCCCTGTTTAAAAAAGATTGGTAACCACTGCTCTTACCAAAACAAGTGCCGACAGTTTTTCGGAACACAGTACTAAAACAAAATTGTTTACTGCGCATATACCTATCGTCGACTTCTCATTTTCTTTCAGCCTCTACACCATATACTATGTTACATCCTATATAACGTGTAGGTACGTGTACGTGTACGTAAATAAATTGGGGGGAACTGTGTGAGCCACAAATCTCGGCGCAATATCTCGGAGAAAAATAAATTCGTTGCGCCGGGTTTGAGCGCACCTGACGGATATTTATGTATAGCGAAGCGGTAAGGCTGCGTCTAGGGAGGAAAGCTTTTTAGGTAAAACGAACATAAAAATATACGTTTTTTGTAGAAATCAGCATATAAATATTTAATCTTATCTAGTCTTTAACTAACAATTAAGGCATTAAGTACACTACTTCCTTTACGTACTCTTTTTTTTTATACCACTGGTTGGCAAACAAGCCTACGGCCCGCCTGATGTTAAGCGGTTACCGCAGTCTATGGACACCTGCGACACCAGGGGTATCACACGCGCGTTGCCTACCCTTTAAAAACCTCTTCACAACCTTTTTGAAGGACCCCATATTGTAGTCTCGGGGGAGAGCCTCGGCGGGGAGCTCATTCCAAAGCCTGATTGAGCAGTTCTTCATAGATGTATTCCTATGCTCAACCGAAACAAAATAACTTTATGGTCTAAGATCCCGCCATACAACGATCTTCACCGAGACGTTTATTGAATGAAACTGATTTAATATGTCATTAAATATGTCAATAAAAATAATGCAAAGAGGTTGCCGATCAAATTTTGGTCCAGGGTATGATTTGATGGAATGGGTAAGCATGGTTAAACATTTTACCGGTTTGATTATTGGATAAATTCTATACCAATCGAAAGTATGAAGCCCATATAAAATAAGTTTCATCCGATAAACGTCTGGATGAAGGTCTTTGTATGGCGGGATCCTCTATTATATTTGTTGCCTTATGAAAAGAGATTTTCGCCGTAAACTTAGCCACTGTAAACGCCCCCTAGGCGGCCGGCTTAGTCCCCATTTCCATACATATGAGCCAGACATCTCGAGACGCAGCTACCCCACCTCTTTGTAGTTAGCAATTTTTCTCGGCGCCTTTGTCTTACCAGCCTCTTTCGGCTTACGCTCAGATAGGATTTTTTGTCGGTTTCACTCGGAAAGTTTCTGGAAATACGAGTGCGTTTCTTCAGAGTTTTGGTTTCAGTTTAGACACATATATGTTAGATAAGTATATGTTGGTACGGCTGAGTAATATTGCGGTAGAGAGATTTTTTGCTTATGCAGTTGTGCCGAAGAATTTGTTTGGGTACAGTAGGTTCATAATGTAGATGAATGTTCCTTTTAAATATGTTGTTCTGTAGCCAATGAAAATTGTTGTGGCAACGGACAAGTAACCAAAAATCTTTTTCGGAAAAGTATATGCATAGAACCTAGCTCGTCTAGATGAAGATTGCCTAGAAGAGGTCGCTATTAGCGACAAGACCGCCTAAATTGTACTAATTTAATTATTTTTTTATATAGTATACATGTGCATGTGCACAATGCCATGCTACCCTACGTCTGATAAAAAGCGAAAAAGAAGCCCAAGTCGCTAAAGCTACGGGCAGGTAACCTCTCTATTGCCTTAGATAAGTCAACGGATCATTTTTGGTAGTGGCCTCTGCCTTCTGAGCCAAAGGTTGTGGGTTCGATCCCCGCACAGTACAAACATTTGTGTGCATGGAAATGTCTGTTTGTATTGGTCTGTGTGTTCTATGTATAATATAGATTTATTTACAAAAAAAACCTATCTACGTAAGTTTATCATTTGTCTACCCCACCCATACCCATAGTACAAGCTTCGGCATAGTTTGGGGCTAGGTGGCGATATTTGGCCCAGCGTGATATGTCTTGGGTTATTTATTTAAGCTGTGATTAGGAGATAAAGCTTGTCGTCAGCGCGAAAATGTTATACATACAAGGTGACTTTTTAATCACTATCCAAAATTTTTGTGGGCATTAGGTATCGTTATTAGAGCCTATTTCTGCAAAAATAAATATAGTTAATATTTTCACAACAAAGTTATTGTCCCGAATCCATTATAAATTTCGCATGGTTACCATTTCTGGCGTAAATATTTAGTAGGCAAAACGATAAATATCAATAGTATTACGAATTAAGGTACGAATTAAAGGTAAGACGGTATTACCGCGAGTACTACGAAATGGTAACCATGTGAAATTTATAATTGGTTCGGGATAATAAATTTGTTGTAAAAAATTTACCTATATTTTTTTTTTGCAGAAATGGGCTCTATTAACGATACCTAATGCCCAGAAAAAATTTGGATAGTGATTAAAAAGTCACCTTGTATATTGACGAAAAAAAAACCGCTTAGCTACCTACACCAAAATAATAACAAAAATGGCGTCATGGTGGTGAAAGCCAATATATCACGCGCGTCGCGGGCGTGTGCGGCTGACGCGAAAATATTGCGATGCATCAAAACTGCCAAGGAGCATTGCGAGAGAAACGAACTTGCGCGCTTTTTTTAACGTCTCAAGCCACGGGCTTAGAGCGTTTTTTATGACAGACACACCCTTGCTTAATGCAGGCGATTGAAAACAGAAGAGGGAAAATGGCGGGTCACCTTGTGCGTCATGAATGACACACTTATGAAAACTATACTAGAAGGTAAAATAGAAGGCAGGAGAGGAAGAGGGAGGCCAAGACGAACATTTACACAACAGTTGAAGGAGAAAGTTAATGTCATGACGTACAGGGAGTTGAAGGCGCTGGCGGAGTCCAGGGAGGAGTGGAAGTTGCTCCACCGACAAGAGCAAAGCTCTAAGTTTAGTAGTACGCCCTTGCTTCGCTTCAAGTATTTCAGATAAACATTTCATTGGGTTACATTCAAACAATCAATAGCCTTGGTTCGTCCACTGCTGAACGTAGGCCTAGATTTGCGGAGCTTTTGGGGGGTTAGGGTTGGGCCGGCATGGCGGCGGCGACTGATAGGTAACTGACCAATGACTTGCCCGTTGGCACAGCGACTTGGGCTTCTCTCTCGCTTCCCATCAGGCATACGGAAGCCATTATGTTGAGCTACTATAAAAAAAAAGCTCAGTTTACGATGAAGCGCGCACACTCAGCAAAAACCAGTTCACTCTCGCCTTGAACATCGGAAGATTATATCTCTCGGGGAACAAGGAGCGCAGCAAATAGTTCCATAGTTAGTTTTTTTTGTACAGCTTTTGCCCGCGGCTTCGCTCGCGTTAAATTCGTGGTGAATGCTCCATACAAACTTCCAACCCCCATTTTAGGGAAGTGGGGGGTTAGAAAGGGGCAAAAAGTAGCCTATGTTACTCTCCATCCCTTCAACAATCTCCACTTAAAAAAACACGTCAATTCGTCGCTTTTTCCGTGAAGGAAAGACAAACATACAGACAGACAGACACACTTTCCCATTTATAATATTAAGTAAGTATGGATAACCTTAACGCTTGCACCAAACAACTCCGCAACGAAGAACGAGGGTGGATTGTGTCTTGAAAAATGGAAAGCGCGTCCCTAAGCCTTCGGATGAATCGCATATCGTGCGATATATTTTCATTTTATATCGCTTTATGCACGGGAGGTAAAGTTTGGGGCAGCGTCTTCGTATTAAAGTGGAAGAAAGTGGATGAAATTTCTTTTTGGAGAGCGTCGATGGTATACTGCATATCGCTGACACAGGAAGCGTCGGTTCAAGCCCTGTCGTTGTGTATTCAAATTATTAATTATATACGCTTCCTGCGCTAATGGTCACTCCATGTAGGCTCAGAGCGTCCTATATTACGTTTGCCGAGAATCATCATCATCATCAGCCTATTGCAGTCCACGGCTGGACATACGCCTCTCCAGATGTTCGCCACTTAGGGCCAACATCTGGAGGATATACCCATAATCGCCACGCTGGGCAGGGTTGGCGATCGCAGGGCGTAGCTACTCGCTCCGGTGACGCTGCTGCCCGTCATCGGTCTGTGGTATTCAGCTACGCCTTCAATTGTGATGGTTTTACCGCCACCAGTCGGTTGTCAGCGCCTCGTTTGTTATTCGGCAGGATGCACCACGGGCAGGTGAGGTTTGCTTGGAGCGAAAAGATGATGGGTCGCTCCCTTACATACCTTACATCCCAATTTTAACCAGTTGGCTGCGACATTTACACAGCGTGTTTTTTTTTTTTTTTATAGTGGCTCGACATAATGGCTTCCCTACGCCTGATGGAAAGCGAAAGAGAAGCCCAAGTCGCTGTGACAACGGGCAAGTAACTGGTCAGTTACTTGTCAGTTGCCACCGCCATGCCGGCCCAACCCTAACCCCCCACGAGCTCCGGAAACCCTACTCACCGGCAGAAACACGACCCAGAGGTCATTTGACTGCGGTATTCTATAGGGTGGAGGTCCTTCCCCGGACGGGCGGCTCAATTCGAGCGAAGATTCGCTATGCCCTACCTCTCTTAAAATGCCCTACTTCTCTTCGTATGTACGTAGGTACTACATTCATTAAAATCTGCAACATTCACACCTGTCCTCTTTTTAAATCATACCTCGTACGGGAAACGAAACTCTCAAACATCTATTGAAAACCCGAAACAGGGGGTGTGTTGCCACCCCACCCCCCACCCCCTCGTTATTCCACTTCCCTTCTCCCCTTTCTTTCCACTAACTTCGCATCGTCATCCGTATTACTTGAGCCTTAACTTATGTGAGGGTATATGAGATATCCCGTCCCAACCAAATTTGAGCTTTAAGTAAGCTTTTTAGAGTCGAAAAGCGTTCGCTGTCGAAAACCAATTTATAATCGCAATCTGTACGCGAATTTAAACCTCACTGTTAGGGGATAAGGTTTACAGTCGCTTGCGGAGGGATAGATCAATTTTGAGATAGTAGTTGGTTCTGATTCCTTTGCATTACTTTTCCTTCTTTGTGGATGTATTTTATACGAGTTTAAGGTCTTATATGGACGGCCCTGGGTCGCAACATTTGATAGCTTCATGTCGGCATGTTGCATTGTGTGCGGTACATGGATTTTTGCCGAGATTGGCATTTAGATTAGGTTTTAGTTAACAAAGAGACGGGTAGATGTTCAAGATTGAAATTTTCGATTGAATTTTGCACGAGATTGCGTACGTAGAATGTATTCTTGAAGAATGTTCTTTACTACTGTGCAAAGTTCGTAAATTTTGGGAGCTGTGCTCTCAGAGATGCTTTTTTTATACAATAACATAGCATAGTGGCTCCCTCTAGCCTGGTGGAAGAGGAACTCTATGAGAAAGTTGCTATGACAACGGACAAGTAAACAGATTAAAGTTTTATCAGCTATCCCACTCTTATGCCGCGGCCACACATTGGAGATATTTGCACCAACGTAACGTTTTGCGCCCAATGCACCAATGTGTGTATCGGTACTATCTATACTTAATATTATAAAGCTGAAGAGTTTGTTTGTTTGTACGCGCTAATCTCAGGAACTACTGGTCCGAATTCAAAAATTCTATTAGGAGCGAAGAAATAATGGAAAATGTAAAAAAACGGGGACAAAGTAACTATTCCACGCGGACGAAGTCGCGAGCACAGCTAGTGACACAATAAAGACATTGAGCTCCTTATGCCGCGGTTATAGGTGTTTTACCTACGAAAATTGTCATTTATTTTTCAAAAAACGTACACCATTTATAAGTTTCTCATTATTATCTCAAACTAAGCTTCATCTAAACGGTCCTATATGATAATATATAACTATTGTATTTATTATTATATTCTCTGTAGTATCGCCTGCGACATAGACGTCTAGATAATGTATAACACAATTAAGTCGTTCTCAAATACTCACATCCTTTTGTGTATCAATCAGGCTCAGTTTGTCAAATTGCTCGCGATCCCCCATCCACAGTAAAATTGACGTAATTAACCGTCATCAAAATGCAAAGCTTAATGATTCATAAGGAACCCGCCAGTCAACAAAAGGGATCAATGCCGCCTCAGTTTCCAGACTTGTTGATCTTTAATGATACAAAAATGCTCAAACAGTCCTTTGGGTAAGTTTACAAGGGAAGATTTTTGTCGTGATGCAGATGGTAACTTAGTATTATAAACCAAGACACAACCCATTGATATGGTACGCTGGGCGACACAGTCCTTAACTAAGCGGAAGCTTGTACTATGGATACTAGAAAACTGTAAACTTTTTTTTGTAAATGATCTATAGAAATATTTTCATACACATTTTAAGAGAGGGCATAGCGAATCTTCGCTCGAAATGAGCCGCCTGTCCGGAAAAGGACCTCCGTCCTATAGAATATCGCAGCCAAATGACCTCCGGGTGGTATTTTTGCCGGTGAATAGAGTTTCCGGAGCTCGTGGGGGGCTAGGGGTACCAGTAACTGACCAGTTACTTGCCCGTTGTAACAGCGAATTGGGCTTCTCTTTCGCTTTCCATCAGGGTAGGGAAGCCATTGCCACAAATGTTTTTACTGTGGCAGCGGTCACTAACATTGAACCTAACTCGTCAAATGAAATCGTAAAAGATCGAGTATTTGTTTTATCAATTTTAAGCAAAAAAAGATTAAAATTCGATTAACCGTAGTCCGGTTGATTTTTTAAACAAACTAAAGTCTAAACTTCATTGTTTAACTATTCTGTTTTGAATTTCTCTTAAAAAGTTGGCGATTTCCAATAATAGCATCTTTTTAAACTTTTCTTAGAGTTTGAATCTTATTTTGAATTTCATTTCTCGGTGGCATGTACCTATTTTTGTATTGGGTAAAGGTAAAACTTTTATTAATTGCTTTTAAAGATTTTTATTTAAATCATTCCGTAGGCTAACATCGTTTCATCTGAATCCCACTTCAGCCCAATATAACAGGCAATTAGTGGTCATGACAAATAACTGCAGCTATCTGGGGTGAAAATATGAATTAGGCTATAAAGACGACACAATAGACGCTTTAAGAATTAACACTTAAGGTTCATTATTGCACATCAGAGACGTGGCTATCAAAAGACAATGCTGCTAAGAAAAGATGTTTCTGTTTGTCTAATGACGTCATTAAACGTCGCATTTCTGTCCAGACGGGATAATCCGGGAATGAAAGGGACTCAAACAAATTGGGAGGCTAGGAATAGTTGTTTACTTATGGTTGCGTGAGAAAATAGATCTACATTATCGTCACTTTTTAATGGTTGTTTTTCTGATCTTCTCTTGTAATTTCTCAGATCTTCGAAAGCAAAATTAATAAGTAATTTCTCTTTTTAACCGACTTCGTTTATTATATCACGTTTCAGAACGGGTTGTATTGCGGCTGACATGAGGTACGAAAGTTCATTGCACCCTAGCTTAGCACTCAACTGATATCTTCTTTTTCTTTTAGGAAAGAGAAATTACTTAACTGACTCTCTTTTTTATAGTAGCTCAACATAATGGCTTCCCTACGCCTGATGGAAAGCGAAAAAGAAGCCTAAGTCGCTGTGACAACGGGCAAGTAACTGGTCAGTTACCTGTCAGTTGTCACCGCCATGCCAACACAACCATAACCCCTCACGAGCTCCGGGAACTCTACTCACCGGCACAAACACGACTAGGAGGTCATTTGGCTGCAGTATTCTATTGGGTGGAGGTCCTTCCCGGACGGGTAGGCTCAATTCCAGCGAAGATTCGATATCTTCGTCTTCTTCTCTTCTTTTTCTTCTGAAACAGTTCTCCCACAGTTCATTTCTCCATGAACATTTGACTAATAGCATCTTTGGCCCATCAACTTTTCACCCAAAAGACGTTTAACCTTTGAACTGTCCGCCAAAAGAACGGTACGTCATTGAACGTTTGGCAAACTAGGTAAATTATTGTCATTTTTATTTGACTGGCTCGATGGCTCATTTGTAGGGAGACTGGCTCAATGGTTCATTTGGTAGTGAGACTGGCTCGATGGCTCATTTGGTCGAGACCTCTGCCTACTGAGCCAAAGGTCGTGGGTTCGATTCCCGTTGTGTTCATGAACATGTTTGTTTGTATTGGTCTGGGTGTTTACTATGTATTATACATAGTTATGTATTTATTTACAAAAAAAATATCTAAGTAAATTTATCAGTTGTCTAGCACCAAGCACAAGCTTTGACTTAGTTTGGGGCTAGATAGCGCTGTGTGGCCCAGCGTGGCATGTCATATCTTGGGTTATTTATTTAATAAGTAGTTCAATCAACCATCCACTCACTATGAAGTCCGTCACATGTTGTATTAATACCGACAGTGGACCCTTTGGGTCCGAAGTGTCGTTTCAACGCTGATTGGTTCCCAAATTAGGGGTGCCACCCTCGTTAGGTACTGCCATCGATCGGGAGTTAAATTTGGCACCGTAGCCCAGATTTAGTTGGGGCGGCTAATTGTTATGGCGGTTAAACAGTTAACAAGCTTTGATTAACTTTTGTAATTAACGAACAAAGAAGTTTGTCAAATGTTTAGGTAGACTTAGGGTACTTAGTGCCATAAGTACTTAAATAAGTAACTCAAGAAATAACTTAAGACATGTTACGTTAATAAGTTATCAGTTGTCTAGTATCTACCCATAGTATTTTTTTTTTATTATTTTATTTTATTTAAGATATACACGCTAATACAATTTGGATATCTGCCAAACTGTTGTAACAGTTTGTCGGCAGCAGCTCTCGTGGTCCTTATGCATGTATACTTAACTTACATTTTAATCTTAATCGTACAATACCTTCACTACTTATCTTATCTTATCTCTATTTTGAAAAACACATTGGTACATCGGGTTTGAATAGCTGCCTCTTGCATGTAAGCTACCGGCCTTAACTACTAAGCCATCGATGCTCCACCAAAGTGTCTTCTGGTTATCATCATCATCAGCCTATCGCAGTCCACTGCTGGACATAGGCCTCTCCAGTTGTTCACCACTTTGGGCAAACTCCTGGCTTTGTTCAGTTTGGGTAAACACATCGCAGGGCCTCGCTTCCTGTGGTATTTAGTTACGCCTTCAATCGTGATGGTTATACCGCCACCAGTCAGTTACCAGAGCCTCGTTTGTTATTCAGCAGGATGCACCACGGACAGGTGATGGTGGCTTGAATCGAAAAGATGATGGGTCATTCATAATCTTCTACCTCTATCTACTGGTTATAACAAATTCTTATTAGAATTCGTCTCATACATTTCCAATTCCAATACATTATAACATAGTTGCGCACTTTATCAAGACAGTGTGCCATAAAAATTTAATATCACCAAACTCCATCTTTGAAGACAGCCGTCGTAAAACTTAACTGCACCGTCAAAGGTTATTATTCATTTTTCTCAGTCAAATTCAGTGTAGGGAGTACTAATGTTTCTGCCTCAGAACCCCTATAAGCTTTTCGCGACCATGTTTTTTCGTACACAACTTTTTGTTTATAGTTCTGTCTCTGTCTAACACAGCTGCAAAGGGTTGTCGGTCCCTTTCGCCCTATCGCGGCGTGGGGTGGCAGAAAATATGATACGTTTTTGGGGGTTAAATTGATTTTGGGAAGTGTGTAGGAGTCATTTTATGGCGGTCGCGAATTTCGAGTTTGTACGATATGGAAATATAAGAAAGTTGATGAAAGTTGAACGGAACCATATTAGATGTGCATTGTTTTGAAATTTCTGTAGGATACTCTAATAATAAAAATGATTTAAAACGTCCGTGTACAATAGTTATCGAAAAACAATTATGTACGATCAAGACATTAAATTAATTAAAAATAATATATAACGACATATTTCTTTCGGCTTGGCCTCTGTTAAAGCCACAAGCCAAGTGACTATGGACAAACAAATAAATATTTATCTACAACGACAGCCCTTAATTCCATCACACAGTCCGCTAAAAGTCTTCGATATAATCAAAGTACAAAAAGTTTTAAACATAAAAGATCAAAAATGTTCATGATGATCACAGATCATATTCAACAGTCATCTAAATTCTAGTTAGAATGAAACTCTGACTCTATTCCTAGACCTATAAACGAGTATTCTTATAATAAAAAGCTCATTTCCTCATTGTCACTACGAATTAGAGACAAAATTATTAAAACAAACCAATTATAAAGGCACAAGGACACGGATATCGTAAAATATTTATGAAATTAACGACTTTTCACATAAATACTATGTCTTATAAGTTAATTACGCACGGGAGCCATCAAAAACTCATAAAATCATGAATATTTAATTAAGTTAAAATCAGCCTAGCCATTCTTTTGCCCATAATGACATAATAAATGATATAATACGACTTTTTATGTCAGAATAAAAAATGTTCCAGTTTTACTGTCAATAAATTATGGTAGAAATACGTTTTTGAAATGACCCTAGGTTAATTTTGGGTAGTTTTCTGTCTACGGGCAGGTGTGGGGTTAATATTGAAAGCTCCTGACTTTAATACAGGTGTCTCCTCATTTTTACGTTTTTTAAAAATCTTATTGAATAATGATGTAACCGAAAGATGACCTCTAGAATGGTGATGTCTTCATTGATCATCATCATCAGCTCATCGCAGTCCACTGCTGGACATAGGCTCCCCAATTACTCGCTACTTTGTTCGATTCTGGGCTTCTCGCATCCAGGTTTAGTCAGCCATCTTGAGCAATTCGTCGCTCCACCTAGTCTGAGGGCGGCCTACACTACGTTTGTCGAGAAGCGATATCCACTCCAGAACTCCATTACTCCAATAGTTGTCGATTCTGCGGCTGATATGGCCAGCCCAGCCACTTCAACTTGCTAATCCGGTAAGCTTTGTTGACGACGTTGCTTCTCTGTCTAATCACCTTTTTTCTGATGATTGATCATACTAAAACGTTTCGTAATTTAAAAACTTTATAGTCTTGTAAGAGGTGGTCTAATGGTTTACCAGCTCTTATTGCTTTTCTAGAAATATTCACCAACGATATTTATTAAAGACTAGCTGTGCCGGCGGCGTCGCACGCGTGACTATCAGGTTTTAAAAATAACGGACTTTCATAAATTGGAGTCTACATTTAAGTTAGACCTCTAGCAATACATTAGTGAAAACCGCATTTGATTCCATGTCGTAGTTTTCACATGATGCGCGATCAAACATGCAGATAAAAAAATCTCCCGTTTTCCCTACACTTCCCTTCACTGCTCTGCTCCTATTGATCCTAGCGTGATAAAAAGTATACTATAACCTGCACAGGAGTATGAAAAATAATCGTATCAAGTTTCGTTAAAATCCATCCAGTAGTTTTTTTCTATAACGTACATACAGACAGACAGACAAAAATTTTACTGATTGCATTTTTGGCATCAGTATCGATCACTAATCACCCCCTGATGGTTATTTTGAAAATATATTTCATGTACAGAATTGACCTCCCTACAGATTTATTATAAGTATAGATAGTGTTTTCTGACTATTTTACTTTTAATTTGTGTTTCACGATCATTCAACCTTATATTGCGTGTCTATTGGTACAAACGCTTTATCTATCTATCTACATAGCACAACTTGCCTGTTCAGCCTCGTCATCCATCAACTTAATAAAATACTTATAAAATTGCTCAGCAAATAGAGTTTCATACTAGTAATTATCATGTGCTATTGTGTACTATAACAGTATTTAAGTAAAATACGGCGAGTATCGATTAATTCTTATCTCAGCATCGGACTAACAAAGTTAGTATAAGAGTAGGTACTTTGGATGGAGTGAAAAATGTTAGGCCCTCGATACATTGTAGGTACTCGTTTGGAAGGTTAAAGTAAATACCTTTATGTTACTAGTGAACTTTCTCATTAAATAGTAGGACTCAATAAAATTCTACACGGAAATTATTAAGTTTTCCAATTTTGAAAGACATAAATGACAACATAGCTCTATTTCTTGTTTGGCTCTCCAAAAAAGTGACACTTTCTTAATTACGCCATTTGAAATTGAAGTTATCATTAATCGATTGTATTACGTTGTCTTGAGTTTTCTTATGCCTATCTACCTACTAAAAATATCATCAATTATGCACTACTTTACCCCTCCCTTCAGCATAATGTCCTCAACCTGAAAGAGATCGCTTTCGGCGATAAGATCGCCTACATTGCACATCTGTAACTGTATATTTATATTTGTAACACTTTCCTGTACATGTTTTATTTTGGTGCAACAAAGGGTATCTGTTCATTAATCTGTGTCCATGGACGGTGTCGACTGCTTACCATCAGTCATCACATTTCCATTATCTCGTTCTAACGCCTGTTGCATAAAAAAAATACCCCGAAACGACAATTGACATCTCAATTGAAAGCGAAGAAAATATGCCCAACATTGTGTACCGGCCGCTACGCGCAACGCTCGCGTGTTAACAGTTAACTATCAGATAAGGCGCGGCGGTTAACATCGGCGCGGCTCACAATTAACCATTCAGATTGTCAAGATAACCGGCCGATGCAAATTAACCGAAAAAAAGTGGGAAAGTGCGAGAAGGATTGGACGGAAACGATCGAATGGTTCCGCATAAACTTAGCTTTTCTTATAGTAGCACGACATAATTGCTTTCCTACGCCTGATGGAAAACTAAAGAGAAGCCCAAGTCGCCGTGACAAGTAACTGGTCAGTTGCCTCTCGGTTGCCACCACAATGCTGGCCCAACTCTAATCTTCCTCGAGCTCAGGTAACCCCCTACTCACTGGCATAAACAGTCATTTGGCTGCGGTATTCTACAGGGTGGAGGTCCTTCCTCTAAAGATGGGCTGGAGTGGTATGTATAGAAGCGGCCTATCACCTTTTCGCCCCAAACCACCCTTACCTGCCTGTGGTGCATCCTGCTGAATAACGCACGAGACGCTGGCAACCGATGGATGGCGGTATAAGCTTCACGATTGAAAGCGCAGCTAAATACTACAGGCCTATGACGGGCAGCAGCGTCACCGCAGCGAGAATCTACGCCCTGCGAGTGTTTGCCCAAGGTGACGAACACCTGGTGTGGCCTATGTCCAGCAGTGGACTGCGATAGGCTGATGATGATTATCTGTACACGGCTACGTCTCAATCTTTATTCTACCGTTTCGCCCATTCCACGACGGACCCCTAACATAACACGTTAAAAGTGGTTAACGCACTTTTACGACGGGTGTTAGATTCTTTTAGACGTTTTTGTTGTAATTTCGGAATGGGTTCACATTGCGTATCGCATATACGAGTATATCTATTTGCATAGGTAATTTAATTCGTTTTTTCTTGATAATTAATTGGTCGTTTTTTGTTACAGGTGTTTTGGCTGCGAGCAATGGATGTTTAGGATATTTTATTAACAGATTTTGTAAATATAAATGATTTAGTTTGTTCACTGCACGAATTATGTAAACGTATAATTGTTGCGACTCTCAGAATAGGGTTGTGAACATAAGTCGAAATAGATTTCAAAATACCATAGCAGTAAGAGAGCATCGCAATATTTCGAATCATCTTGGTTGTTTAGTAATTTACTTACAATTTAAGAAAGAAAGATTTTTTTATTAGTGTTACTTATTACATATAGTGTGATATACAATTTACCTTTTTTAATGTAATTAAAAATGATTTTTACTCGTCAATTGGTTAGTAAAATCTTTGACGTCACGTTTCTCTAAAGCCATACAAAATGTATTGTGGCAATCATTATGACAGCATAGAAATGTAACAGACAGTTCACATCCCTATCTAATATTAACAAGTGTCTAGAAATTTAAAAAAAACATAAATAGTTGGCTTACATTTAAATACATATGTAATATATAATATAAGTACTCTCTATATAATACTAGCATTAACTAAGAGAAACTTTATAAACTCTTTGTCAAATCTTCTTGTGCAATAAAAAATGTCTTAGTTTCTATTTGCATTTTTTGTGTTGAAATGTATAAATATAAGTCTTAAATTTAAACATTTGTAAAACCTATCGATGGGATGCTGCTATGGGGCTGAGATTTTGAAACTTCAAGACATGCCACGCTGTGCCACATAGCGCCATCTAGTCCCAAGATAATTTAAAGCTTGTACTATGGGTAATAGAATTGATCAGTTCGATCAATTTACTTGGAAATAAAACAAAAATTGTTATCTATAATAATACTTAGTTATTGTGTCATTTCTAATTAACCTAAAATCGGCTACAAATACCTTCTAATATTAAAGTTCCTATTTTAAACACAAGAATTTCATAAAATTCAACAACTTTATTCATTACTTATCTACATAATTGTATATCAGTGGTACAACCGTTTTGACCGTAAAACGGAAAATCTAACCAATTTGAATATATAAAATAGTTGTTATGTTGATCAATTTGAATATTTATAATTATGTTTGGGCTAATTTAGTTTACTATTATTTACAACTAGAGCCGACAGTTATGTTTCAGTAATAAACAAGTGAACGTGAATTTATAGTTACAATAAATGCGTAAAACTATTTGCTGTGGTGCCATTTGGATTCTTTGTTGAATAGCTAATTATGTTTGTTATATAAATGAGAGTGGGTAAAAGCATAATTCGTGAGGTTATTGACCTTAGCCCTGAGGATATTATTTATTTTTAACCGACTTCAAAAAAAGGAGGAAGGTTTCTCAATTCTTGCTTCCTGCTCCGATACCAAAGTAAGTAGCTTAAGCACTTGTGTTATGGGTATCAGAATAACGAAGGTACCACAAATAAATACATAAATACAAATAAAAACACCCAAACACGGAACAAACACAAGTGCTCGTTACACGAATGTTTGTCCCGGGTGGGAATCGAACCCACGACTCTTGGTTTAGAAGGCAGGGGTTGACAACCAAGACACCAATTGAACCACCAAGCCCGTCAGATATATTGACGTACAAGTCTTATCGCTTTAAGCGATGTCTTCCAGACAACCTTTGGGTAGAAGAATCTAGTCTAAAGAAGCTTGCTGAAGCAGTTGTTACGGTTCAAAATCTTTCGACAGTTTACAATCTTTTAAGACGGATTATAATCTAACGCTATTTACAATTTTACTTTGACATACTCGTATCTATTACAAAATATGAAAATAGTTTAACCGAAAATTATGCAATCAAACTCATCATCATCCTAGCCTTTTTCCCGATTGTCTCAGGGTCGGCTTTCCAAACTGAGAGATTTGGCGAGGGCTAAGCTTTTACACAGAGCGACTGCCATCAGACCTCCGCAATAAGCTATACCCATTCCCAGTTTAGGCGTTAGAGTTAATGCAATCAAACTATCCCTCATTTACTTGTCATTGTTCCAACAAACTGTTAATGTGACCAGTGAATGTTAGCCATGTAATTATCATTAATTAACTGTTAATATTGAAGGGCCATTTCGGCTGGTGTGTTAATTTTGATATTTTAATTTTATCGCCCATTATTTGGATATGTTAGGGAGCTAGAGCGATGTTTAGTTAGATAAGCTTATAAAGATCATGTGATTGAAACTATGGTTATTTTATTTAGAACTAGCTGTGCCGGCGGCATCGCCCGCGTGGGTATCGGGTTAAAAAATAACGGACTTCCATAAAAGCAATACATTGATGAAAACCGCATTCAAATCCATGCAGTAGTTCTCGCGTGATGCGCGTTCAAACATACAGATAAAAATTTCTACCGTTTTCCCAACACTTTCCGTCACTGCTGTGCTCCTATTTATTGTAGCGTGATGAAAAGTATACTATAACCTGTCCAGGAGTATGAAGAATAATCGTACCAAGTTTCGTCAAAATCCGTTGAGTAGTTTTTGTTTCTATAGCGAACATACAGACAGACAGACAAACATTTTACTGATTGCATTTTTGGCATCAGTATCGAACACTAATAACCCTTTGATAGTTATTTGACTAATTACAATTTTTAGCCATAATAGCCTATTTAATACAGTTAAAAAACACTTTCTCGCATAACCCCCACGCATCTGCGTAAAACGAAACAGGAATTTCACACCGCGCACGGCCGTTTAGACAATCTATTATCGCGGCGAATTATACGAAAGCTCATAACACCCAGATAAAACTCCCGAATGCCCAAATTAACGAGTTCACTGCACATGCATTTACATACTAAACACTCATAAATATTCACAAGCAAAACAAGTAATTTAGTGCCACCGTACAATCGGTCTTTTCGAATGGGAATAGTGTTGGCGATCGGTAGTCGACTATCGAAAAGATATCGAAAGATGTCATATGCACAGGGATTTTTTTATAGTAGCTCGACATAATGGCTACCCTACGCCTGATGGATAGCAAAAGAGAAGCTCAAGTCGCTGTGACAACTGGCAAGTAACCTGTCAATTGCCACTGCCATGTCGGCCCAACCATAACTCCCCACGAGCTCCGGAAACCCCACTCACCAGCAGAAATACGACTCGGAGGTCATTTGGCTGCGGTATTCTATAGGGTGGAGGTCCTTCCCCGGACGGGTAGCACAATTCGAGCGAAGATGCTCTACCTCTCAGAAAGGAATGTAAGGGAGCGGCCTATCATCTTTAACCTCACCAGCCCGTGGTGCATCCTGCTAAAAAACAAACGACCTGCCGAATAACAAAGCGCTGGCAATCGACTGGCGTTGTAACTATCACCATAGAAGGCGTAGCTAAATACTAAACAGGCCTATAGGGCAGCAGTACCATCGGAGAGAGGAGTTACGCCTTGCGTACGCCAACCCTCCTGCCCAGCGTGGAGATTATGGGTAACGACGTCGAATTACTGGAGAGACCAATGTCCAGCAGTGCATCGCGATGGGCTGATGATGATTATCGATAAAATCGATTGTTAATATATCGAAAGTTGGGCAACGCTAACTGGAAATGTTGAGAATTACTCACGATCGTAATCGACTATCGGCCATCTTTTAAATTTTAACTATTTCGTGGTTCTTTTATTCTGTTGAAAGTTTTACCGGATTGAGATAAGCTTCGGCGATAAGGTACGTGCGTTTGGTGGGGTTGAGGTGTGAAATGTAATAAGTATGTTTTGTACAAAATGGAGAATAGAGTTGGAGTCATCATTGTCTTCAACCTATCGCAGTCCGCTGGTAGACATAGGCTTTTCTAGCTGTTTGCCACTTTGGGAATACATCTGGAGGCCTTATCCATAATTAAATGCAAAATTAATAAAAAGTTTTTATTATCACTTGTGTTTTGGTAAAAGAGCACTGTAGTTAATAAAATTGCTGGCCTTAAATAACCCTACAAGGGCCATTCATTCTGACAACTATCAGACTTGTATTTTCAAAAATGTAATACATATCTTACACACAGATAATCAACGTCAACTTTTTATTTATTAAATACACACAAAAAGTACTATTAAGTGCTACCTAGTAAGATAAACCATAAAATTTGTCACCTGGAAAACAGCAAAATATTACGTAAGGGTTTTGAGCATTCGACCGTATTTTTATTAGGACATTATGTGGACAGCGAAAAGGCAATTGTAATTGCACTTTAAGTCGTTGTACATAAAAGTGCTTTTGGTACTGATCGTAAAACGAACACAATAAAAATTAGCGTCGACCGCTGAAAGGTGACGTATTAAAAGTGGAATAATGTAATTTACGGCAAAAACGGGTTATACTAATAAATTATGTTGTTACTGACTTTTGCGCACTAACCGTTGTTTTGCTACTGTTTTAATAATATTATGTCAATAATAATCAACAATAATTTCGAAAAGTTTTGGACTGCAGACCTCTCGACCGAAAACGAGGCGTGGGGCGCCCTCGAGGTGGACTGACGACATTATAAAAGTCGCAGGATGGCTGGATGCGAGCAGCTTGCAACCGGCCTTTGTGGAAGTCTTTGGGGGAGGCCTATGTCCTGCAGTGGATCCCCTGCGGCTAAATATGATGCTGATGATGAAGAGAATCAACTTTTAACGTTGACTCTAAGCTAAAGTGTCTAAATTTTTTTTTACTTAATATAGGTACCTCTCGTCCGGCCACCTAAAAAAGCAAAATTGGGAAGGCATCGCTCATAGCGATAAGACCGCCTAAATTACGCAACAATTGTCCATCATCATCATCAGCCTATTGCAGTCCACTGCTAGACCATAACACAATTAGTGCTTAAGCTACCTACTTACTTTGGGATCGGTGCAATGTAGGTATGTGATGTTGTCTGATATTTATTTAGATGCCTTTGTTACAAGGTATAAGTTTAAGCTACTTTGCTTGCTTAAATATCAGCCAGACAGATAGATATCTAACAAAGGTATTTGTATGATTCAGTTTACAGGCCTAACCAGATATTGAACTTGGAAAGTCCGTGTTCAAAAAGCCAACGTACTCATACATTTTACATAATTCCTAGTAAACTCTACCACGAAGCTAAAATAAATTTGTCCCTTTTATTTATGTCGGCTACTTTGGTATAAATATATCGACGTTTAAAGGTTAACTTTACTGATTATACGGTAGGACTTTCTTAAGTAGGTAAGTTATAATAATAACTAGACCAATATACAGTTATTAAAAGGTAACTGACTGGGGGTGTGTCACGTAACCTAACCCTAAAATGCAGTGTAGACCAATTAAGAAGTCCTACACTCTTTCAAACAGAAAAGAATTATTGAAATCGTTTCACAAACTCTCGGAGTGAACTAGTAACAAAAAAATGAAATAACTATAGGTAGGTACAACAACAAAAAAATATCTATCAAATATTTAACTACGCCATTGAAAGAAGAAAGAAAGAAATATGTTGTATTGCTAACTAAATACTTTTTTTGCGACAAAATTATGTCTCTGTCTCTTAAGTTTACGAGTCGTTACAAAAATTAAATCGTCACCGTTAACTAAAAGGGAACTTAGCAACTAAAAGGCTTCGCAGCGCATCAATTATGAGTGCAATTATTTAATCACGCCTGCTGCAAAGATTGGCATCGACAGGATTCTTTCCTAACAGTGTTAGTCTTTCAAGTAAAGCCGGGGTCTTGTGATAGCGGGGCGGACTCATACGCATGTCATCAGATACGCATTTTATCAGACTACAATAGACTCTCATCAAGTTTTGGAATGTAAGGGAGCTATCATCATTTCCCTCCAAGTCACCCCCACATGCTCGTGGTGCATCCTGACGAATAACAAACGTGGCTCTGGCACCCCACTGAAGCGTATAATCATCACGGTTGAAGGTGAAGCTAGAAATCATAGGCCGATTACGGGCAACAGGGTCACCGGAGCGAAAGCAATTGCAATCGCAAATCCGACAGCCCAGCGTGGCGACTATGGGCAAATCCTGCAGATGTTTGACCAAAGTGGAGAACAACTGAGGAGGCCTAGCAGTGGTAAGCAGTAGGCCTACTCTTGAAACCAATCTCGATTTCAATCCTAACAAATTAAGTAATATTTAATCATAAATGAACGTATATTTAAATTTTCCTGTATTTGGTAGTTTACATTTTGTTACATTATGACCACCCCAAGTCATAGTTCATTCATTCTCTGTATATTATCTGTACTAGATCCTGCAGAAGATTGCGGTCCCAATCCTATTTGGTTCAAGAGGTACTAAGCAACTAAAAGGCTTTAAAACAAAACAACTTTATTTTGACCAATGCTTAATGCTCAATTTAACAACAGCTTATAAAAAAACTCAAACCCCGCGCACATCCAAACCGCCGCTCATATTTTGCAATTTTAAAACTTAATTGATGGCCATAATTAGAGCAATGGTAGGCGCAGATAAGTGACCAAGTCGTAACATGGTGATAATGAGACAGTGGTCAACTGACGCGATAATGTGACAGGATAATTGCTACGAAAATGTCAGTTGGGCACATTGTAAGACGTCGAATAATTGAAAAGTGAGCTAAGAAATGGGATGTAAGGGGGCCACCTATCACCTTTTCGCTCCAAGCCATCCTCACCTGCCCGTGGTGCATCCTGCCGAACAACAAACGAGGCTCTGGCAAACCGACTGGTCGCGGTAAAACCATCACGATAGAAGGCTTAGCTAAATACCACAGGCCGATGACGGGCAGCAGCGTCACCGGAGCAAAAAGCTACGCCCTGCGATCGCCAGCCCGCCTGCGGCGATTATGGGTATATCCTCCAGAAGTTTGCCCTAGGTGGCGAACAACTGGAGAGGCCTATGTCCAGCAGTGGACTGCAATAGGCTGATGATGATGATGATGAACTAAGAAATAAGGCCAAAGGACGTTGGACGGTTAAGGCTAAATAATCATTGAGATTAAGACTTGTTTGTTCAATTTAAAGTTGTTTTTGAAGCAACAAAGCTTATAAGACACTACTTCGCTTGGGGTATTTAAGATTATTGTGACACTAGCTGTCCCAGCGGCGTCCCACGCGTACCTAGATATCGAGTTGAATATAATATTTAATGTACATAATTGACCTCTCTACAGATTTATTATAAGTATAGAAGATAGCTAAACAGAAATACATAATGCTGTCGTGACATTTTTTGTAGATTTATATTTTCTGCAAAATTTTAGGTTTCATGCTACGATTTTACAAAAAAATATAATCATCTTACAGAAAATATATGCAAGTTTTGTCCATTATATACTTACGTATCACCTAAGCCTTATTATTAAGCAATCGATATTACACAGTTTTATCATAAAGGTCAGTTGTTGTCTCTTCTATAAAAGTGCACTCTTAGTATTACAATGTAAATGGTTTATAGTTAAATGACAGACTCGTAATTACATGGTCCGCATTCGCCATCGATATTCTATAAACAACATTTGTTATAACTATGTAGAAACATTGAACTTCTATTATTATCTACTAGTTACATGGTACCGGCAACTTCGTTTGCGTCCTTCCTTTCGCCTTCCTTTCCTGTTCGCCACTAAGTTCAAACATCTGGAGACTTTAGCCATAATCACCACGAGGGGTAGCCGGGTTGATCTTACAACATCTTTCCGATCTCCTTGCAGGTACACCTGAATACCACCAATGAATTACAATGGACGAGGAAAGACAACTCTTGTGTTCTGAGTACTCACCATTGTACATCAAAATACACTCGAGATTATATATTAATTATTATTAATTTCAGTGTTATTACATTAGCAAAATTCACAAATTTAAACATTAAACAGAGGCAACTTTTTACTCCTTACCCGTAGTGACGTAATTACTGCAATAAATTCAAAAACAATATGGCGACCAAGATGGCCGCGATAATCGATGGGACAGTGGTTATAAACATTTTTTAATGACCAACACCTGCGCTCTTCCGAGTTTAAGCCTTCACGACAAAGAAAGTTTTGGGTGAAAGAAAGACTTGTAGTACGTTAAGCGTAATTATGCTTATTATAATGTGCTGATGTTGTTTATCGATTCCCTTGCATTTTTATCTTGCCATTCGATGTTAAACCTTACGACTTTACGATAAGAACACAGCCTATTATACGTTTTGTTATTTTCAATGTTTTATTATAGTATTAATAACTATGATGGTGTAATTTTTTTCCGTATGTCCTTTTTGAGTTTGCAATTTGAATACACTTGTATTATTTTGCATATCAACTCCGTTTTGCATGGAACGCATTATGATGTATTATTTATCATATTCATGAGTCGGTATAATTGTAACAATTATCAAGGTGTTAGATAAGACACGTTATGTTTTTCCATAGCTAAAAATATCTTGATAACTTTTTATGGTCACTTACAATTGAAGCAATGTTTTATTTTCAAGAAAATAATTAATATGTTTACCTCTTCTTATAAAAGAAGGGGCGAAAGGGCTTGAAGGTCACCTCATGGTAAGTGATCACTTCAGCCCATACACACCGCAAAATTAGGGGATTCACAGGTCGACCCTTGAAAGATCTGTAGGCTCGCTTATAGGCTTGTGAAAGAATTTCAGCACTACTTACTATGATTTTATATAGGTGGATATAGATATAGCATTACTTGTATATAGGTGGATATAATTATAGCAGTTGTTAGAAAGCCTATTACCGCACCACTTTATAGATTTCTGGCTCGCCCAATGGTTGACTGGTAGAGAATGCCACACGGCATTAAGTCCGCCATTTGTACTTTCCTTGTGCAATAAAGATTAAATTAATTAATTAATTAATTAATTTTACACACTTACCTACAGATCTCAAAACATACTAAACTATTCATTAATTTACGGCAATGTCAAAACTTTTAACGAGAAAGAAGAAATAAAGTGACAGTCGTTTTTTCGCGTAAAATAGTTTTTGTAGAGCAATTCTGTCGTAATGAAACAATCAACAAGATGTCAGTGAAGGCTTGTGATAATGACAAGCACAAACATTGCAATCAACATTGGTGGCAGCTGTGTTAAGTGTGGTACGAATTTCTTCTAAAGGTTCCGTATAAAAAGGGAAATAATTCTTTACCAACAGATTTGCACATAGTGCTCATTTAAAGTACGGAAACACACTCTCACTAATTGGAATGGCTATAGATACGAAGGAAGAGAGATCAAGCATAGAAACAACGGCCTCCAACCGTCCACTGTTGGACAAAGGCCTCTAATGGACTGGCGGCATACGTGACCAAAGAAGATAAGGATACGGGACCAAAGATGACAAACGCTACTTGATGCCGAGTTCTCGAAATTAAGACTCGTTGGTGCGGAATTCAGTCCACGATACTCCGAGCATTCTCCTCTAGTACCACATCTCTCTCTCTCTCTCTCTTTCAAAATGACGAAGGGTCCATGTTTCTGCGGCATATAGAATACGAGTGAAGAATATGGGGAATACGAGTGACCTACACGATTTGATTAAAAAGCCCCTTTTTTCGGTAATGAAAGAGACTAAACGCAAAATACTACCGTAAACTGAACTGGAACATATCTGAGGAATAACTACTTTTTGATAAATAAATAAACCAAGACGTGCCACGCTGGGCCACACAGAGCCATCTAGCCCCAAACTAAGCCGAAGCTTGTACTATGGGTACTAGACAACTGACAAACTTACTTAGATACTTTTTTTTTTGTAAATAAATACATATTATACATAGAAAACACCCGGACCAATACAAACAGACATGTTCATGCACACAAATGTTTGTAATGTGCGGGGATCGAACCCACGACCCTTGGCTCAGAAGGCAGAGGTCACTACCAATTGAGCCACTGAGCCTGTCAATGTACAAAAACATATACATATTAAGATTATTTCAATCAAAACAAAATTACTACACATCCCTTTACGGAAGACAACGTATCCCTAAAATGGAAAGGTGCCGTAAGAAAATTGAATTAATTAGGGCACCAACAGGTGGCTAAGATAACTCGGTAGCTTGAGGGAGCCTTAATAATTCCATTTGTACTTTCGTCCGGAGAGTTTTAACGATTTCGTTTTTACTCCAATTGGGAAGATTGGATGTGGCATTTTATTATCATCATCATCAGCCTGAAGACGTCCACTGCTGGACATAGGCTTCCCCCAATGACTATGGTCATATGAGAGAATTTACCTTAGTCGCTACGCTGGGCATGCCACAGAGGTAGGGCTTAGGAATCTTCGCTCGAATTGAGCCGCCTGTCCGGGGAAGGGCCTCCACCCTATAGAATACTGCAGCCAAATGACCTCTGTGTCGTGTTTCTGTCGGTGAGTGTCACCGGAGCTCGTGGGGGTTAGGGTTGGGCCGGCATGGCGGTGGCAACTGACAGGTAGCTGACCAGTTACTTGCCAGTTGTAACTTGGGATTGACAGGCTCGGTGGCTCATTTAGTAGTGATCTCTGCCCTCTGAGCCAAGGGTCGTGGGTTTGATATATGCCACACAGCGATTCCTAGCCAAAAACTAAGCCGAAGCTTGTACTATAGGTACTAGACAACTGACAAACTTACTTAGATACATTTTTTTGTAAATAAATACATTATTATACATAGAAAAGACCCAGACCAAAACAAACAGACATGTTTATGTTTGTACTGTGCGGGAATCGAACCCACGACCCTTTGCTCAGAGGGCAGAGGTGTCTACCAAATAAGCCATCGAGCTAGTCAAACATGAAACAATATGATATGCCTCATTCACACTCTTTCGCACCTCGCCACGCCAATCCCGCCCCAAGCATTTCGTTTTTTGTCTCAATTTACTTAAAGATTGCATTCTGTTCCTCTCTGTCGCATAATTAGTGATTAGTCTGCGCCTGATTACCGCTAATGGTCGCGAATTGCGTCGTTTGTCGCCGGATGTAACCGCTATTGCGTTTGGGGTGTTGCGTTTCGCTATTGGCGGGTTGCGTTGACGCAAATGATGTGAAATAGGAACACTTGGGGATGTAAGAGAGAAGAAACGTCATCTTTTCGCTCCAAAAATTTCTACAAAATAGTAGCTATGAACAATGCTTACTAGTATTGTCATCATCATCCGCCTATTGTAGTCCACTGCTGGACATTGGCCTCTCCAGTTGTTCGCCACCTAGGGCAAACTTCTGGAGGATATACCCATAATCGCCACGCTGGGCAGGCGGGTTGGCGATCGCAGGGCGTAGCTTCTTGCTCCAGTGATGGCTGCTGCCTAAAAGAGAAGTAGAAAAAAAAAAAAAGAAAAATAAAAAAATAAAAAACCGCCACCAGTCGGTTTGCCAGCGCCTCGTTTGTTGTTCGGCAGGATGCACCACGGGCAGGTGAGGATGGCTTGGAGCGAAAAGGGTGAAGGTCGCTCTCCTACATCCCTGTAATGATGATGTTACACTAGTATTGTAACTCTGCGCTAATAACTAAAGTCGCTTAAATTGTAATAAGTTCTAACATTTTTTGGCTTAAAACTAGTCAATGCTTGTTATTATGAAAACTTATTTTTAACCCACCTCTCAACACGTAACAAGCAATTAAAAAGAAAAACCGACTTAACCCTCACGCGACCAGGGGTACACAATACCCCACATAACTTGAAACACAAAAGTGTTAACCCAAGATTGCTCCATAGCTCTGGTATTAATTACTTCAAATACAGCGTAAATTGCATTTCTTAACCCTCACGCGACAATATCCGGGGGGAGAAACATAAAAGTGATTTATACGACACGTTCTTACGGCGTACGGGCGGGTAGTTCCGGCTATGGCCGCGGAGAACTTCCGGTTGCTTACTTCCGCCGTTTTCCTCTAGAGGGGGTTTTAAATATTGTGATCATGGGGTGGGAGGATAGGTATATTTAGATAGTGTTGCAATAACGTTAGACAATAGGCACTATTGTGTGTAATTTGAATATAAATTATTTAGTCTGGCAATGCACACCCAATCAAAGTATTTACTTATAGATACTACCGTTTGGTTCAATGGTAATGTACACAACGTGTAATTTGAATATAAATTATTTAGTCTGGCATGCACACCCAATCAAAGTATTTACTTATAGATACTACCGTTTGGTTCAATGGTAATGTACAAAATGGTTCTGACAGAGTGGTTGCGGGTTCAATTCCCGCACAGTACCTACAAATAATTGTGAGCATGACCATGTGTGTTGTATTGGTCTGGGTGTTCTGTTCTTGTCTGGCAAGTAGCTAACAGCAGTACAAGTCAGCTGCTGCAATGATAATGTATTTCTTTTTTACAGTGGCCCAACACGTAGGGGTTTCCTTCGCCTGACGGAAAAACCAGCAAGAAACAAGCAAGAAAGAAAGTGTGCACATAATATGTAGACTCTAGTATATATAATATCGATGAAGGGATGAATACTAAATGTACTAAGTATGTAAGATAAAAAAAATAACATCGCAATATCGTCAATTATCAAACATACCGATTTAAGATCACCCTCGTAGAAATAAACTTTCAAATGAAGAAAACTTAATCCCAATCGAATTACCCGTTCGGAAGTTGCGATGCCACAGACAGACAGACTCACGTACACAGACAGACACATACACAGATGGATAAGGCAGACGGACATAATTATATATATCCTCCAGATGTTTGCTCTAAGTGGCGAACAACTGGAGAGGCCTATATCCAGCTGTGGACTGTAATAGGCTGATGATGATGACATAATTATATGTAAACATTTTGCGTCAAGGGAAAAAACTGCTCTCGTGACAATCCGAACACGAGTAACGCCACGGCAAAAGCTAAAACGACCATAAAGACGAATGAAGTCCCATTCCTGACAACAGGATAGAAGAAATTGGTGCACATTTTTCCATTTCGCATTACGCTACATTAGTGAGGAGGTTGGTGACAAAATTTATGACGCACATTTGCCCGATTTATGGCATCGAACGCTTGGGGTGATTCCGTACCCCTAAGCTTCGTTTCACCCAAGGTAAGGAGGCGTTGGGAGGGTTATAAATAAATTACATCAAGCATGGCGGTTACCGTATTAACTAGCGGTGCGTGTGGGTTTGCCTGCGTCGGAGTTCTCTTGGGAAATTAGGCATTTAGGGGATGTCTTGTTTCGTTTGGTAACGTGCGCAAATGCAGGGTAGTTCTACAGGGTCCTACTCTGGAGTGACCCACCCGATGTGTTTCCTGATCACTATGACATGTCCTTCTTTAAACCAGGTTTAAAGGGAGCTCGTTCCTCAAGTTATGATTGTGGAGTTGTAAGCAGAAGTAACCGCTTCATCATCATCATCAGCCTCAGCCTGCAAACTCCCACTTTTTTTATATTGGCTCGACATAGTGGCTTCCCTACGCCTGATGGAAAGCGAAAGAGAAGCCCAAGTCGCTGTGACAACGGGCAAGTAACTGGTCAGTTACCTGTCAGTAGCCACCGCCATGCCGGCCCAACCCCAACCCCCCACGAGCTCTGGAAACCCTATACATATAAATATACTATTTCTAATATTCATGGCGATCTATGAGTCTAAACTGTATCGCAATTGCAAAATAGTAATCAAAAATCTTAATGGCATTAAGTAAATCCAAACCAAACTTTACCTTTTAATTACCAGGAAAACGAGAAAAGTAAACCCAAAGGTATATCTGGAACTTTTTAGCCTCCCACACAGCCTTTGATCAAATATTATCTGAGGGTGCAAGGACTTTGTTCAGCGAAACGCCGGAAACTTTTCAATACCGATATAAGAAAAGAGCGTTATTAGTAGATATCCGTACCTATACGGAAATACGCGAGGGTAAGGGCTGATGTACACTACAAGATATAAATTATTTAAATAATAATAATAATAACGTTTATTTCTCACCCTAAATACAGAGTGGAATATACAATACATACAGTAAGTAGTAATTATACTTAGTTAAAAATAAGGTACATGTAAAAGACCTGTTGCCGTAAAAAATGTAATTAGTCCGTCTTTTAGATTGTTCAAAAATAAAAGACGCGTAATTTTTCATTTGTAAATTAGACCAAAATTTACAAAGACAGCACGTTAAAATTACGCGTGACGTCTAAGAGTGGGAGTTTTTTTTTGCCACCGAGTGACGTCAATGACCCTCACTCCTAAATTTTAATGCCTTGTATCTTTGTTATTTTTTGTTTAAATGAAAGAAGGGGTAGGCAGAAACCACGTTCATTTCATTTGCTACGATCCTGGCACACAACTTTCGCTTCGTCCAGATTCATAAATTTTTCTATCTATCTCTCTTTATTTTGCATCCAATTAATTGCAAAAAGAATATAGCTTACACTAGGTCAGTATAGCTTTGCATATCTCACCTTGCAGTGGATCGCTACGTTCAAAGGCGAATGTTTTCCCCGTCCTTTGTTCCACGGCTAAGAGATACAGTAGCGTTCACACACGAATGGGTCCCTTTTTAATCCCGGGAGGATTTTTCTTCTGCAAAGGAATAACGCGCGACTGTTAAGGGGAAGCTTAGGAGATTTACTTTAGTTAAAAAAAAACTGCCCCAACTTTATCTTCTAGGGATAGATTTTTTTAGTGTTCAATAATGTTGTTCTAGCTATAGATAGATAGATAATCTAATTATTAAATTCTATCAAAATTCTCCTTTTTTAAAACATTTTAATTAATCGGTATTTTTTGCATTCGCTTTTTATACTGGTTAATTATTGTATCATTTCTGACTGGCTCGATGGTTCATTTGGTAGTGACCTCCCCTTCTGAGCCAAGGGTCGTGGGTTCGATTCCCGCACAGTACAAACATTTGTGTTCATGAACATATCTGTTTGTATTTAGTCTGGATGTTTACTATGTATAATATGTATTTATTTACAAAAAAAAGTATTTAAGTAAGTTTATCAGTTGTCTAGTACCCATAGTACAAGCTTCATCTTAGTTTGGGGCTAGACGGCGCTGTGTGGCCCAGCGTGGCATGTCTTGGTTTATTATTTATTTATTATTATTTATTTCTAGAATTAATGATTTCAAGCAATATTTTTGTTTCACTATAATATTTAGACGAAAATAACCGACTTATCCAAGAACAAATAACTGACCAATTACATGATAGCTGAACCGCAAGCTAAAAACGCCATCTATCGGGACATTCTAATTTGAAACACATAAATATTGGGACATTTCATCATCAGCCTATCGCAGTCCGCAGCCGGACATAGTTCTATCCAGTTGATCGCCACTTTGGGCGAACATCTGGAGGCTTTACCTACCCATAATTAACAAGCGCTGGGCAAGCATGATGGCGATCACAGGGTTTAGCTTTTCGCACCGGCGACGCTCACTATTACTGTAAAGATATTTATGATTCTTTTTGACTGTTGACTATAACACCCCTCATTTTTCAGTGGGGTACAAATCCTAAGGGTACAAAACCTAAGAGTACAAAACCTAAGGGAACATTTTGGCCAAACCAAACATCATGCCCTTAACATTTTTTTCCCTTATAACAGAAACATGTTGGCCCGTATTTTAATGTTTCCTCTGAGCAAAGCGACGCAAATAAGATCCTTCGCTGAACGTATGCATTGTTTATTAAATTGTTTTCTTTTGTTTTAGACAATCTGTTCTTGTTTATACCTCGCTGCTCTAGTAGGAACAAGCAGTGGATAGTCAATGATGATATTATAGAATAGGAGGGTTTGGTTCGAGTCTCGGTCTGGGTGAAGCTAGTAATATTATTATAAATAAATATAGTCTAGATGCGAAATTTATTTGGATGGATAGATTGATGGATGTTTGTTACTCATCCTCGCAAAAAACTACTGGACGGATTTAAATGAAACTTTAAAGTAATATAGCTTGTCATCAGATTGACATATTTTATGTAAGTTAAAATTTATAAAGATAGGTCCTATCGCCATTTCATGCACAGATATTCATTTGAGCAAAACAGCGGGCGGGCACTAGTGTAGATATGTTTAATTGGGCACGTTCTGCAGTGTAAACATCTCGATAGATTGTAACTCGGGAGGTGTCCTTTGAATCTAGTTAACTGTGAAAGTGACATAAGTAGGAACCTACCTACATCGTAATAAAAAACAAAACAAAAGGTTATTTAAGAAATTCACTTTTAACATGCCTTATCGCATTTTTTACTAAACTAATAAACTGCAAAAATGTTTAAAAATTCTTTATTCAATACAAAGAAACTAAAATGATCTAGGTACTATGGAATGCCTACATCCAAAATTATTTCTAGCCTTCACAAAAACAATTTACAGCGCACACGTCACTAATTAAATTAATTGTATACTCACATAAGCAAAATTTTAAAACTACTAAAAAATTCCCACTGTACTTGGACTCTACGAGTTCAAAGAGACACGCCGCCGGCGGTCGTTTGATCTCACCGCCGTCGGCAAGCTTTGATGTGACCGACGCGACAGTGCTGCCGTTTTTCTGGCCCAATTACTAACCAAACGTTTGTCTATATGCATTTCAGTTGACTAGTAATGCCTACCTTTTGTTAGGACCGTTTGATGGATTAAATGCTATTTTGTTATACCGGTGTCAAAAGGCATTTATTAATGACCAGCTAAGGATCATTTCGTAACCATGTCTTTGAAATCGAGGGAAGTGGGTTCGAATTCTACCAGATTACGCACAGATGTGTTTATGATTGTATGCATTATTAGGAGAAGTTTTTACAAACCTTCATAACTCAATACATAGGTAAATAGGAATTTGAATAATAAATAGGAATCTTGGATCACAAAACATAAAAGGTACCTACCCAAAATATACAAACTTAAATACGAAGATTGTCTAGGAGAGATCACAAATAATTATAGCAATAAGACCGACTAAATTGTATCATAAAATGTCAATTATACTTGGTTTATGTCAACTGTATGATGTGCAATAAATAGGTGATTGCTATCTATCTAAATATGGACTAGAAACAAACACAAACGTTCATTACAACCTTTGTAACCAAAAGATTATTAGACATAGCAACTGACCAATCACATGATAGCTGGACCGCAGGCTATTATCGCCAACTATCGGATATTTAATTTTGAAGCAACCCCTTTAATTCGCGCAACATTTCTCTATCATTGGATTCAATATCTCTCAAAAGACACAATCTTAAAAAGCTTTCGCTAAGACGACCCCTTTCTCAGCAGGTAAATATGACCCGTTTATTGCCCCAGTTAAGGGGCAGGCCATTGGAACTGGGTCTCAAGTTCAGGGCTGGTCAAGGTGAAGACGCCATTAGCGTCTGCACTTAGAACAACTCGCGCCAGCGTCTTAAGATGCCTACTCCGCCTGATGTGTCTTGATACTTGAGCAATTAAATCGTTTTTGGAATAGCAACTAGCCCGATTGAGAGTTTTTGGAAGCTGCACTATAAATCGGTGTCTCCTCGCTATGTCCCGGCCAGTCTTCTGATGCTGGTAAAAAGGAAAAAGGGTCAGATGGAATTAAATCATATAATACGTAGCACACTCTCCAAAATGCAACCGATAGATGACCGAAAGTTCACCAACCTTACAACGGTGATCAAAACTTTGAAGTCTTGCGTCATAGAGCTGTTCTGTCACTGGGTGTTGGTATTTGTATAATTATATTTAATATCACAAATACTTATTAATGATACAATACCATAACCATACAACAGGAATGTATTAATGATAGGATGGGCTATACAATACATGTGCCTCAATATCGCACTGTGATGCATGATAGTCAACCCTCAGATCAATCAGACGATAGGGCTTGTTTCAATGTAATGTGCAATTTTATTGAAATTAAGCGATATGACGTGTCCATCGTTGTTTCCGAATGCTTGAAAAAGTGACTTGCTGTGATTTTTTTTTAAAATAAGACGTAATGGCCCTCTTGTCCATATTCCTGTAAATTAGAAAAAATTTCTCCCTGATAACCTTAAATTGCCCTGAATAAATTTAATTCCACATTTCAAAATAGATTCAACATCATGATCAAATGTTAATATATTTATCACAAGTATCAAACTCTCTCCGTCAATGTATACAAAGTTGGCTAAGTAATAAGATAATGAAGAACAGTCGGGGTCGGGGTACGAATTAAAACGAGCGTCGTGCGCGTCACCCCAGCGGGACCATTGTGATTTTTGTCACCTTACTTTTATATTAGGTTATTATTTTATAACAATTTGCTCCTTGTTTACACTAAACAATCCAGTTGTTAGATATTCACAGATCTTGTTAATTATCAAATCAGGCATCTAGAATGATGACAGGGTTACTTTCAACGGGCTATTATGGAAGCTTTTAGGAGAGGACTAGGTCCGACAGCGGATATTTTACAGCTGATTATGATGAATATCTCCACAGGACCCAGTATAACAAAATATTTTGAATCAGTCGTACGTCACAAATTTCAAAATAAGCATTCAATATGGTCCTAGTTTAGCTACATTTCTTTGTCTTTATTGCAGCTGGCCGTTTCAATGCATTAATTAATCACAGAAAACTCTGTGTTTTAATAATGTCAATTACATTTTTGATCTACAAAAATTAAGTTATAGGTGTCAAAATGAAGTAAAAGTATAATTCCAAACTATTCATTTAAAACTTAAGTTTGTAATAACTGCTGAAATGCTGAATAACAGTCTCAGAATCAGATGTAAAAGCTAGTACCCATAAAGGCACGGAGTAGGAAAAATCCTTTTAATATTTCATCCCAGTCCTGCCAGCCAAACGCTCACTCAGTTCCTTGTTTATTTAATGAGTGAATCGGAGACGACCTCCTGATGACGTCACGTTGAACATAGCGCCAGAGAGAGACAAAACATCTCGCACTTACACTTTCCCAAAGAACGAGAGAGACGGAAGCATCTTTGAGGATGAATGAATAAGTTTTCTTAAGAAGACAGACCATAATGAAATGGAAATAAAAAGCTTTTGCCTTTTAAGTTCAGTTATTTTTAGTTCTTTGGTAGTTTTCAAGGTTACATCTTGGTGGGAGTCGAAGTTAGTAGCTTGAAATATGAATAATGTTTTGATTATTGTAGTTCGGATACTCGTAAAGTGGATGGATGGATGATGTTCTTGGTAAGTATAATGGATATTTTCTGTGTATTGTCCGAATTTAAAATAGAACCCTATCTCTTTCTGTCGGCGTCGTAGACGACAAAGAAATATCAGGAAACAGGCAGGTGCATCTACCTGGGTATAAATAAGACCTACTGCGGTCACCAGCCCTGCCCAGCGTGGTAGCCAAGGCAAATGACAATTGTCATTGGTTGAGGTCCAGCTGTGGACGTTTGCAGGCTGATAATGATGATGATGATGCAATTTGGATAGTCATTTAAGTATGGTAATGAGTGAAGGTATGTAACAAGACGAGAGGTAGGGCATAGCGAATCTTCGCTCGAATTGAGCCGCCCGTCCGGGGAAGGACCTCCACCCTATAGAATACCGCAGTCAAATGACCTCTGGGTCGGGTTTCTGCCGGTGAGTAGGGTTTCCGGAGCTCGTGGGGGGTTAGGGTTGGGCCGGCATGGCGGTGGCAACTGACAGGTAACTGACCAGTTACTTGCCCGTTGTCACAGCGACTTGGGCTTCTCTTTCGCTTTCCATCAGGCGTAGGGAAGCCATTATGTCGAGCCACTATAAAAAAAAAGACGAGTATTGAGTATGAGTGTGAAAGGAGGAAGAGGAAGACCGACAAAGGAATGGATGGACTGTGTGAGAAATGATATGCTTGTCAAAGGTGTGAGAGTGGAGATGACGGCTGATAGAGAAGAGTGGAAGAAGAAAACATGTTGTGCCGACCCCACTTACAGCGGGACAAGGGCAGGAGAATCATGATGACTAAGTACAACCATTACCATACTTAAGAAATTGTCATTTAAAGGGATTTGCCTCAGTTTCACCGTACATCTCCCACCAATTCTAGATTTCATCCTTATCATCTTGGTAGTTGGAGGTCTTCCACGGTGCGTTTTGCGCGCAATTTTCTGCCTCGTGCAACCGGTCTTTGGAATCAGCTTCCTGCTGCAATTTTTCCGAGTGGATATGATTTAGGGACCTTCAAGAAGCGAGCCTATAGATTTCTCACAGGCCGGCACGCCTGTGACTCCCCTGGTGTTGCGGTGTCTATGGGCTGAAGTGATCACTTACCATCAGGTAACATCAGGCCCGTTTGCCCCCTCTACCATAAAAAAAAATGGGCTTTGCTGGTGGGTTGGTGACCGCAGTAGGTTTTATTTGTACACAGGTAATCGCTGCTGCCCGTTTCCTGATATTCCCTCATTGATTTCAATGTCTACTTACTTAGATTACCTACTAAAAAAATAAATTACGTTTCATTTATTTTTAATTTGCATTAATATTAAAATAGGGTCTTTTAATACGAGTACTGTGTTATATCAATTGGGAATTAATATAGATAGTATTAATGAATGAAAACATAAGTTTTTCTATATTTTTGTTACAAAACATGTATTCCCTTTTTAATTTTCTTCTAAATTTATGTTGATTTCGTTACCAACGTAAACCCATTTCAGGATTTCTTTTTTAACATTCGTGAAGCTCCGGCCCCAATTCATAGTCATGCCATAGATGTATTCCAGTTAGAAAAAAATATGTTTAATTCTAATACACAGATCTGTGTTCTAATAAGATTTGGTACGTCACTACATAGTATAAGACACAGTCGCTTTTAATTTCTGTCAGTCCCTCTGTATGTCTTCATTAAACCTACGCAATGGATTTTGATGCGGTTTTTTTTAATAAATAGGAATTCTATTTAATAACCGCATCAAAGTCCGTTTATAGTTTTAAGGATATAAGCGTAAATAGAGACAGACAGAAAATGACCTCTGGGTCGTGTTTCTGCCGGAGAGTAGGGTTTCCGGAGCTCGTGGGGGGTCAGGGTTGGGCCGGCATGGCGGTGGCAACTGACGGGTAACTGACCAGTTACTTGCCGTTGTCACAGCGAGTAGGGCTTCTCTTTCGCTTTCCATCAGGCGTAGGGGGCTTCCCTACGCCTGATGGAAAGCGAAAGTGATTATGTCGAGCCACTAAAAAAAAATCGACTTTGTTTAATATTAATACTATGTTGTAGTGATTTATGGTGGCGTCCTGTCTCAACGGAAAGCAAAAGACCCAAGTCACTACGACAACCGTCACGTAACCAAATCAACAATTCGTCAGTATAGCCACTATGCTGGTCTGTCGGACTATTGTGGCTACACACCGTTTAATCCCGAAATGTCTCCGAAGTCACTTCACTAGTATTTCGTCCCCAGCCAGACAGGGTAACCTTACCATCAGCTTGTCGGAAAAAAAAGTATGATCCTTAGTCTATCACTAATAGTACATAATATAGATATAATATGAATCATGAAGTTCTAAGAAGTCTTTCTTTTTTTTTAAATAGGACATCATAGTGGCTTCTATTTTATTATTCATTTAAATTTTATTGCACAAAATGGTATAAAAAGGCGAACTTAATGCTAGTAGCATGCTCTACCAGTTAACGTATAGGTCATGCAGATAGCAGATTTGTGTGCAGTCAAAGTCAAAATAATCTTTATTTGTATAGGTTTTTAAAAAAAACACTTACAAATCTTCGAAGCTACCACTGATTCGGAAACAGTATTCTACCGAGAAGACACCGGCAAGAAACTCCTGTAGTTGCTCTAATCAACATAGTGTTTACAATATTATCATTACATTTATATTTTTAACTACGACCACGTCATACAGTCTAGGGCATTTATTAATTAAACTAAAAAGATAAATTAACAGTGACTGACTTACCATCGGCTTGTCGCAAAAAAAGTATAATCGTGGACTAAGTAAGTATAGACTGGCTCGGTGGCTCAATTGGTAGTGACTCCTGCCTTCTGAACCAAGGGTCGTGAGTTCGATTTCCACCCGGGACAAACATTCGTGTGATGAATACTTGTGTTTGTTCCGTGTCTGGGTGTTTATATTTGTATTTAAGTATTTATTTGTGCTACCTTCGTTGTTCTGATAGCCATAACACAAGTGCTTAAGCTACTTACTTTGGGATCGGAGCAATGTATGTGATGTTGTCTGATATTTATTTATTTATTTAATCCTTAGTCCACACTATAGCTTCAGTCTTGCGTTTTTCATTAGGCTACGATCACATTAGGCGGCGGACAGACGGCCGGATTATTGGATCCGACGGACGAAAGACTTCGATCCGTGAATTTTTTTCCCTCTTTTCCCTCTTTTGCCTTCCCTCCCGTCAGCCACCGTCTGGGAAGCCTTTTCCTCTTATTTATTGCTTATACGAAGCCCGAATTGGATATTTGTGAAAGGTTGTTTGCTGATAGGGAAATGGGAAATATACATATAAATGTTAGGAAGTAATCTTTGCTACTGACTTAGCCTTGGATTGTGATTTCGCTTACAATCTGCGCTGTGACGGACAAAGAATACCTACAAACCACCGCCTTTTTTTTCTCGTGGACAACGTAAGAAGCGACTAAAATACCTTTTTAATATTTAAGCTGATAGTAGGGTTTACCCGCATGAGTGGCGAACATAAATTCGGTGATATAGCCAAGAAGTGATTTTGGTTTAGGGTTTAGGATCAGTCGGTTTGTAGCCAGAGTTATCTTACAGCTCAGGGCGACGGTAACTGGTAACTGTTTGATTTGGTTATTGCAGCGACTTGGGCTAATAATCTTTAGTTTTTCATCTATCAGGCAATAGAAGATCACTATGATATCTACTAATAATATAGGTAACATAATATATAATATGAATCATGATGTCTTTAAGAAACCTTTGTTTTTTTTTAAAAAGGATAAGCCACTATGGCTTCTATAACAAATATTTATTTAAGCTTTATTGCACGAAATGGTACAAAAAGCGAACTTAATACTGGGAGCATTCTCCGCCAGTTAATCTTTAGGTCATGCAGAGAGCAGATTTGTGTGCGGTGACTTATCAAGGATTCTAATTATATCTAATTAGGTAAGTCGTTTCTTATCGGCTTGCTTGTACTTATAGGATTGTTGGTTAATTGGATAAGAACATGCAAGGTTGCGATTGGTCAGTCGATTCAGATAAAAAAAAATGCCTATAGGTAAGGAATTTCCGAAGCCTGAGGGTGGTTTGATAAAAAGGGGGAAGATTGAAACGTAGGTTTCAATTACATCAGACGATTTGCGGTCAGGCGCAAACCCATCTCTAAAAAACTTGTGTTTTTGCGTTGATATAGTTGACGTCTTTTTTATTGGTAGGTAAATTTAAAATAGACAGGTCTAGACATGACAAATAATCGGTCAAGTCAGGTCTGTATCATGCTAAGGGATTCCGTACAATTTCTTATTAAATGAATTATTAAATTAACGACTTTCATGTTTTCTTCTTGCCAAAGTCTACTTAACGAAATATTCAATAGGTTTTAAATCTCTTAGGAAATTTTATTATATAAAGTTTGCAGTCTTTTTGGATTTTTTGGTTCTTCTCGATAGAAGTTAATGTCTAAATCTGTAGGTTAGATAGATAGATATACTTTATTGCACAAAATACCAACATTTATAGATTACTTTCTAATTTAACTATTTGACCATATAGCTTTGCCCTCGTCGTGATATCTGAAATCTAGCTGATGTGTGAACTAGGTATATAATAGTACTATATTATTATATTATAGATTGCCCAGGAACGGAATAACGGATTGACTTCAAAAAAAAAACTATTGTCTAAAGTCTGGCCGAGTTACAATATAATGTCAAGTCTACCCAGTAAGTTGTCACATACCAACACTTATAAAATGATCCTAATAAGGGTTTTTTATAGCACCCTTGTAAAGTGCGGAACCCTAAAAACGAAATGAACTGAAAAATAAAGAAGTAACACACCCGTTTCAGACGATACCGTATTCATTACAGCTGAAAATACTAACACTTTCATTTCATGCGACATACAGTTTCAAGGGTCGTCTCATTAGCGCTCCGGGGTGGCGAGACGGGGACTCGAACCGGTACCCTAATTAAAAGCTCCGCGTGTAAGCTGCCTGGTAAGTGTCCGTCGAGTGCGTATTGAGAAAAAAATAAATTGGTGTGTCTGAACTACGGTATTTTTGAAAATAATTGGATGGAATTTGATGTAGTTTAATTTAACGTACAGTCATTAAGATATCCCCTGCCCCTGTTTGCTTTTAGTTGGCAATTGGGGTAGTCCTAAAGGTCTCAGGTTCGAATCCAGATTCAAGCCAAAAATTGTTTCCAGCCCAGAATTACTCAGTATGTGCCCCAGAAACTGATACGTTGATATTTCAGTTCCGAATTCTTGGGTCTGGGTGTTCTAGCACCCGTCATCTCATGCTCATTAACTGGTGTTCCTAGTACGGTTGGTGCGAATTGACTTATTAATGAAGATAATAATACTCCTGGTCTGTTTTAACTAATTAGTGTTAGTAATTTCAACCCCAGTGTCAATTTTATAGCCTGACTCGACACCTCTTGGTCCTCAGGCATACTTGTTACCACTAAACGAACGATTCAAACCGCTATTAGGTATAAGGATGACAAAGCACATTTTCTTATAAGTATCTAATAGGAATTTTTAGTTCTAATAATTTTGACCATCGTATTTTTTAACTTATTTGATTTTTTATTACACTACCCAGATGTTGTGTGGAACTGATCGTCTACAGCGAAAAGACTGTCTAAGCTGTACAAAAGATGTCAATATACATTCATCTATATGAAATATCTAGATTTAAATCAACTACGAGTATACACAAAAAAGAGAATCTAGTTATCTACCTATTTTTCTAGTTCTCCCTTTTTTTATTCAATAAATCAGCCTTCCCTCATTTTTCCGTCCACTGCTGAACATTGGTATTGCCCATAGAATTTCAACCTTAGCGATCTTAAAGAGGTAATTTGTTTTGGTAAGCGAAGTGTAGTTCTGAGGACGCCCTCAGATCCTTTTTTAATTTGCTACTTTTTTGTATTGCAATAAGTTTGAACAGATACAACAATATTTAGGTACTTTTTAATAAACATAGCTTCAACTTTTAGCTTTAAGATATAACATTGGATAAAACTTATTCAACGGAAATTTTAAAAAATATATGGTAATAACAAAACTTGCCACTCAACCGTTCATAACGAAATTGACATCCCCGCCACACTCCATACCTAATTTGAAAACTCCAAAAACACATTACACGCGAAGGAAATTCCCCAAAAAACTTATCAGCGAAAAGCCACAGTACAATCCATCATCATTATGCTAAAACTCCTCTCCGAAATTCAATAAAAAAAAAACTTACTTTCACCCCATCTAGCGGCCGAGGCGAGAACCGCGTAGTCACCCCACTCACCCCGGGGTGGGGGCCACCCCACGCCGTATCCCTTTTTTCTTGCTTCCACACCCTTATCCGTACCTGAGCTTTCTTTATCCGGAGCGAAACTTTTTCTTTCGCTCCATCCTTTTCACCCCGGCGTAATCCTGTACCCCAATACGGACGGGGGTATATCTATCTCTGTCTGTGCCAAAGAAAAAAATCTGTTTATAAAAATGAGTGCGGACGGGACAGAGAATCTCCATTGGATGTGTTGTGGGGTAATGTTTCATATGCGCAGGGGTGCCTTACCATTGTATACGCGATGAGAATAAGAAAAAGTGCACCCCTACAGAAGCCGAATTTCTTTTAGGTACCTACGGATATATTCGTTTTCCAATTTCGATAACAAAGCTTGTTTTTTTTCGAGGTTTCTTCCTTTTGTCCGTGGCCCGCGAAATAATTGTGAGGCCTCTGTAATTTGTTTGGGTTTTGACATAATAGATTTAGACAAAAGGTAGATATGGCACGCTTGGGATCTTTGACGGACTTGGCTGTTAAACCTAAATTTATATAGAAAAGTTTTATGACTCAGATCAACTTTGGACGTGAATTGAATTTTTATGAGACTTGTTGGGCTTCATCAAAGTGATAGAATAACTATTCTATGAACCTTATGAAGCCCATATCACAAAGCCTTAATAAACTTCGGAAATAATTTCTATCTTCATTTGTTTTTGGACAGTGTCTATGATCGACGTCATCGCAAAGGTACTCTGATACACCAAATAAGTCAAAGAAATACGGAGATTGGATCGCATATCAGACAATAAAAAAGTTTACTCTCAACAATACAGGTAGGTATGTATAATTTGAAGAAGTAATATCGTTGCATGGGACAGTCAGAGAAGTCGCTGGTCCGTCCATTATATTTTATTCCATAGAAAAAGTTTGTCATGAGAGACTTTTATTCACTTAACCTCGTAAGACTGAGATTTCCAGACACAATAATTTTGTCATGAGAGACTTTTATTCACTTAACCTCGTAAGACTGAGATTTCCAGACACAATAATTTTGTCATGAGAGACTTTTATTCACTTAACCTCGTAAGACTGAGATTTCCAGACACAATAATTTTAACAGTAGATTAGGTTTTCTTTTGGTCTTATGACTTTAACGCAATTTGTAGGTACGACATATTGAACCCAGTTTTTAATGAGTTTAATCTGGTAGCAATTTAAGCAATTTATTTTAAACCTTCTTCTAATACCTGAGCCAAGAGTTGTGGGTTCGATCCCCGCACAGTTCTTACAATCATTGGTGTTCATGAACATGTCTGTTTGTATTGGTCTGGGTGTTGTTTACTATGTATAGTAAGTATGTATTTATTTACAAAAAAAAGTATCTATGTAAGTTTATCAGTTGTCTGGTACATGTAGTATAAGCTTTGGCTTAGTCTCGGGGTAGAAGGCGATGTGTGGCCCAGCGTGGCATGTCTTGGGTTATTTATTTAATATTAAAATAGGAGTAACCATTCTAAATGGACCAAACACTTACCATATTTTTGATCGGATTTGACTTGAAGGTTCAAGCTTTGACCTATAACTAGCGACTTAGCCTACGTGGACGAATTCCCTAGCACCGGCTACTAAATATACGTGTTGTCATGGGGCATACAAATATGTATCGTATATATTTAAGTCCTGCTACAAAAAACATAATCTTCCTTCTCGGAATCCATTGGAATCCCTTTTATTTTATAAATAAACTTCATCCCTTAGAGCTGCACCCTTTGTGAATGCATCCAAGCATGCATTTATCCCACTTATTAGCCTTCCACGACACACGCCGGAGAAATTAGCAATACATCAAAGAAAATCCCCATGTTTTTCTGCTAATTCATATAAAAAGTGCACGAGTATTTTTCTCTTAGAGACAAAATGTTTTATTTGTTTTTAATTTATTTTTTACGTCTGGCTGCGTTAATGTTATTGAATGAATGAATATGAGGAAGCCTATGCCAGTGGATTGGACTTCGAGATCGGTTTGAGAGGTATACTTACTCGACTAACTCGGTGGCTCAATTGGTAGTGACCCCTGCCTTCTGAGCCAAGGGTCGTGGGTTCGATTCCCACCCGGGACAAACATTCGTGTTATGAATACTTGTGTTTGTTCCGTGTCTGGGTGTTTATAATTTGTATTTAAGTATTTATTTGTGGTACCTTCGTTGTTCTGATACCCATAGCACAAGTGCTTAAGCTACTTATTTTGGGATTAGAGCAATGTATGTGATGTTGTCTGATATTTATTTATTTATATTTATTTATACTTACTCGTATAACATTACTCCTGACCGTATTACTCCTGCCTCAGACGCAATATAATAGGGTTGTTTCCAGGGTCAAAATTATTACATTATATTTAGTCCGTTTTTTAGATTATAAAAATATATTGGACACGTATTTTTCCATTTTTCATTTAAACAAGAAATAACAAAGATACGAGGCAAAATGTAGGAGTGGGGTCTTTGACGTCACTCAGTGGTGAAAAAACTCCCACTCTGTGACGTCACGCGTAATTGAACGGCCTATAAAAGACACGTATTTTTTCATTTCTAAATTAGACCAAAAAAGACAAAGATAAATAGCCTGTAACAATTACGCGTGACGTCAAAGAGTGAGAGTTTTTTCGCCACTGAGTGACGTCAAAGACTCCCACTCCTACATTTTGATGCCTTGTTGTTATTTTTTGTTTAAATGAAAAAAGGAAAAATACGTGTCCAAAATTTTTTTTATTAACTAAAATACGAACTAAATATAATGTAATTATTTTGACCCCGGAAACATCCATATTAAAAGAATCATCTTGATCCTTTAACGGAACTTCCTACCATTAAGCGCTGAACAAACGTTTTAGTTCAATCAGCAGAACACTTATCTAGCGTTTTTTTTGGCACTCGATCTAAGGGGACCGCGATTCACTGTCGGATGACCTCATTTTGGATCTGATCTCGTAGAAAGACACCGAGCTTAGCCCTTTACATAGCTCGCTGAGCAACCTTTAACTTGTGGACCAGCCGTAACGTAAATGACTATGGTTTAGCTCCGTATATCTCCGTATGATCCATTAATATAGCTCATTGTAATTCAATGAAAATACATCAGGTACCTACTATCTTAATATGTTTTTGTGTTCACTCTTCTTATATCGTCTCCTTATACTCCACTAATATACGAGTAGATGTAATTCTATGAAAATACATGATCGCCGTATCTTAATATATTTTTGTGTTCACGTCCCGAATTAAGTTATCTACATTAAGTTACTATCCTATAATAAACATTTATTGACCAGAAAGCTGTTAATATACTTTATAGTTATTAATTGCGAAAATAAGCCATTTTCTTCAGTCTACCGGATAATGTCATAAAAATGTAAATAATTGGTGGTCTTTATACTGAAATCATCCATCATAGAGGATACGTTTATGAACAAAAAATATAACGGTCAAGCGTGAACTGCTAATAAATTGGTTTATTTCGTAAGCAAATTTCAGTAGTAACTTTAAATAAAATTTATAATTTTATCGAAAAATGTTGTAAATCAGAGGTACTTTTATTTTTTTATGGAAAGCGAAAGAGAAGCCCAAGTCGCTGCAAGTGACCTGTCAGTTGCCACCGCCATGAAGGCCCATAAGATGTTTCTTCATACCAATAACTAGAAATAGATAAATATTATGTTTCTTTATTGCACCAATATATCGGAAGGTGTTTAAAAATGTAAGAAAGTCCCTTAGGTTTGGGTCATAGTTTGGTACTCATAGTCAAAAAGCAAGAGAATGGTAGCCTGAATTGTCTAGCGCCGCTAGATTTACCTACCTATACATGTAGTAGAGTCTAGAAATCAATGCACTTTTACTTTTTAATAACAATGCGACAAACCCTATTAGGGATGATTCCAGGGTCAAAATAATCACATTATTAAATATAAAGTCCGTATTTTTTTTTTTTTTTTTATTTGGTTTGCAAAACTGGTATTACAATGTTTCACTTCTTTAAAATAAAAATTACATAACAAATTGTATTACTGCAACACCTATTACATGCAAACACAACATGCTTTATAATACCTACATTAATTATAATTAAAATAAAATCGAAAAACAAGAAAACATTAATTTAGCCGGTTTGTAATATTTTCCTTATATTACTTTTTATTGAGGCAATAGAACCGTGGAATATGTCAACTTCATTCCGAATGCCGTTGCAGCTTGATGTCAATCGGTAAAGCGGTGAGTGCTGACCCAAGGTGGTTTTACATGAGGGTACTGAAAATGTACTCCTGTTATGTAGTCGACTACTTGGACGTGGGACTGAGAATGACAACCCTCCCAAAAATTCAGACGAATCCAGAAGTCCGTGCACCAACTTGCAAGCGAAAACAATATCAGTAATTTTTCGTCGAATATATAGCGGTTCTAATCTGTAGTAAGAGAGGCGTTCATTATATATTCATTATATGATTTTAGTGTACGACATTTGTTGTCCGAGTACGCGAGATGGTACAGAAATCGTTTCTGGACACGTTCTATACGGTCAGAGTGAACTTGGTAACAAGGATTCCAAATGACACTGCAGTACTCCAGAATTCCTCGTACTACAGTGTTGTAAATTTTAACCGTTAGAGATGGCTCTTTAAACAACTTCATTTGACGGTTAATAAAACCTGAAAGTTGAGATGACTGTGAAATTATATGGTCCAAATGGTAGCGGAAGCTAAGTGTACTATCCACCAACACCCCGAGATCACGAATAACCTGCACCTCTTTTAGTTTGGTATTCCCTATAGTATAATGTACGTCCGCTTTGACTTTTTTCCTGGTTAACCTCATAAAGAAACATTTATCAGGGTTGAGAAACATGTGATTGTTATCGCACCATTTTATAACATTATTAATATCATCCTGTAACAGAGATATGTCGTGTGAATCTGTAATAGTCCTGTATAATTAAAGGTCGTCGGCAAACATTTTAAATTTACTATTTAGGCAGGAGCAGAGGTCGTCGACGTAAATCAAAAAGAAAAGAGGGCCCAAGTGAGAGCCCTGAGGGATTCCGGAAGGAACTGGTGACGCACCTGACTTAAAGCCGTGAACAGCTACCAGCTGAGACCGATTCAACAGATATGATTCACACCAACGCAACAATGAGCCATGTATACCGAAATTTAAATTTTAGATTATAAAAATATATTGGACAAATATTTTTCCTTTTTTCATTTAAACAAAAAATAACAAAGATCCTACAAGGCATCAAAATGTAGGAGTGGGGTTCTTTGACGTCACTCATCACTCGTCGAAAAAGCTCCCAAAATCTGACGTCGAGCGTAATTTTAATGGGCTACATCTTTGTAATTTTTGGTCTAATGTACAAATGAAAAAATACGTGTCTTTTATTTTTTAACAATAAGACGGACTAATTACTTTTTTTTCGGCAACATGCCCCTTATATTACTAAAAATATCCCACTATCAGTGACTACAGCTAACCCTCACAAATAGCGATTTTATTACGCCACTCAACCCTAGATGTACTAAAAACTGTCACCTTTCCACAGAATGAAATTAATCTTTATTGCGATCGCTGTGTCCACTCATTTATTAACCAACTAATGTTACAACACCACCTTTATCTCAAAGGCACAAAGTTTAAAATTCAACAGAAGATTTCGCTCTGGAGACACGTTTGATGAACATAACCGTCTTTTAACCCAATATTATAGACAGGTCATTATATTCTCATTTCGAAGCACCAGGCCGCTTTAATACAATTATGGGCAGTAAGTTAAAGTAATGGTAGGTTTGACAAATTTCAAAGCGCTTTACTGGAAAGCAGGTGGGAGGTGGGAAACAAAGGGTGACGTCAGAGAACCAGTTGTTTTGGCTCATTTTATTAATTTTCCTGGCAGCAAGGATACTGAGAAAAAAGATCGGACCCGAGCTTGGAATCTGGAGAAGTATCTAATCAGGGCCAAATGGTTAATGATTCCGTGCGGTGTTGGAAAAGAATAGTAATCAACGGCCTATTTCTGCCCCTATAGCCCGAATATCCGTAATTAGGAATCCGTTCTACAACAAGTTATACAAATGTAAGAAAATTTGTGTTCTTTCCATGTAGTGTTTACCTTTAATTAATTTTACAATTAACTATAACAGCACTTAAGCAAATTTTTGAATGATGTGTGGTTGTATGTATCAATAAGGATTGGCCCTTAGATGCCAAAAATTCTTAATTAAAATACCATTATATAAGATGCCATCTTATACTCGTAATATCGGAACACCTTAGTTGCATATTAAAATGATATGTATTAAGGTATGGTAATTATTATGATAGGTAGGTACCTACAATTCACATTTTAAATTTCAAAACTGGCTTGTGAAATTCGTTACGTCACGTCTTTGCCATAAAAATTATTTTGGTAAACCTAATAAATTCCATTTTTGGTGTACCTACCTAATATATAAAATAAATAAAAATACCGTATCTGGGCATCAATCGATCGTAGGTATTTCAATTAATTACAGGATACACGTCGAAGTGCTGTTAGGAAAAAGTATTACTAGTGGATCTACTTGCAGAAATAAACAATTTTATTTTTTATTTTATTTTAATTTAATTTGTTTTTACAACATATCGCGTCGCCTAGTTATGTATTTTACTATTGTACACAAACACGCCGTCAAAATATTAGCCAATTCCTTTGTATCCTTCAACAAAGGTGACAATGAAATCCGAATCGATTCGATCCGACAATACAATCGAATGGGGCGAATCGATCGACACGAGTCAAGTGGTCGCTATTGAGTTATTATAAATCGATTAGTCGATCTTTTGTGAATCGAATTAGGGTTGCATTGGTTGAAATTATTGGTTATTTCTTATTGTGTAATTTTAAAGTGCCAAGTATTGTAATTTTTATGTGGCGTTGCAATTGTATGTTATAGTTAACTGTTTATGTAAGTATTTACAACTTTTATTCACAAAGAATGTTCAAATAAATTCTATATTTCACTTCGTTATACAACGGGTTCGTGGTTTTCGGATTTAGAATAGAACCACTCCTTTTTATCTCTTGTGTGTCGTAATCGATAATTATGTAAGAGAGCGACCTATCATCTTTTCGCTCCAAACCACTAGGTTAGGGTAATAGGGTAAAGGCCCGTAATGCATTTTGCTGTATAACTGACGCGGTTCTGGCAACCGACTGGTGGCAATATAACCATCACGATTGAAGGTGTAGTTAAAGCCTAACAAGCCGATGATGTGCAGCAGCGTCATCAGAGTGACGTGCTACTCCCTGCGATCGCCAACCCGCCTGCCCAAAGTGGTGATTATTGGTAATACCTCCAAATGTTTGTCCAGAGTGGCGAACAACTGGAGACGCCCAGCAGTGCACTGCAGTAGGCTAATAATGATGATGATGATAAAATAAAAATAAATAGGTTAAACTAAACAAAATAAGTACCTGAGCTCGTATCAGAAGAACCAGATCCGTACCCTGACGAAGGCGGATCAGGGCGGTTGTTGTCATAAATAAGGTTGGTTGCTCCCATACGACGGCTGGGAACCACCATACGAAGGTCTGTCATATGAAGGCATAATATAGGTACACATTAAATTGGGCAGGTGGCATTATGTCACATAACACCGTAGCACACTCAATTCAACAAACAATATACGCTCTGTGATAATTACTAGCAATTGATATATTGCCTGTCAAACGTGACGAATAAATTAACTGCAAGCTGTCACCGTTATCAGGTACCTGTCTTTAAGATAAATGAAACATTTTTGCATTAAGATCGTGTTGCCTTTATACTGTGTGATAACGGATACTGATATGCGTAAAAGGTAAAATTAGATACGGCGTTCTTGACTAACTGGTGCCAGCGACTTTGTTCCAACTTTATGTTTTTTTTTCTTTTTAGTTAGCCTTTGTTGTCCCACTGCTGAGCGAAGGCCTCCCCTTTGCCAGTCTTGCAGATGGTTGTCTGTCATCACGCCATCTTTTCTTTGGCCTGCCTCTCTGACGCCATCCGTCTACCGGCTGCCATTGGTGATGATGATCGTTATTGAAACGCACCAAAACATAAGGTTTTGTTTGATTTTTCTCTTCAGACGTTCCAGCTCTTTGAATTTTAATGCCTCAACAGACAATGCCCTCATTATCATCAGCCTTTTTCAGTCCAATAGGCTTTTACCAATGTTCGCCACTTTGATCGATCCTGGGCTTCTCGCGTCTCACTTGCCGGCCGTCCTGCGCAAATCATCACTCCACCTGGCCTGAGGGTGTCCTACATTACATCAGTCTGAAACCACTTTTGATAAGGGGCCATTTTTAACAGACTACAAAAAAAGAAAGCTCACGGTTAGATCTGTATGTTTACATGTTAGTTGGGCTATTGTCTTTCTGAATCATGTGTTGTGGTTTCCAAAATCAATCATAGCCTATTTCGTGTCCGTTGTTCAGACGTATTAGCTATAAAATAGTTTTATTCAAATACGTCCGTTATTTAAAAACTTCGTTAATATTATAATAGAACCGGGGGTTGGAAATATTTGCAGTTTCGACACCGAAACACGGGTTGAGAATATATTAGGTCACAATTTTCAAAATTGCTATACGTTCACATCACATTTGCAAACCGGCAAAACCGGTAAAGAATTAATTAATCTACTACACAGCTTATTACAATTCGCAAACGTGGGAAATGTCACTGCTCAACCATCTTCACACGAAATTTAATAAACCATAAATACAAGAAACATTAAAATTTGCATAAACGGAAGGCGAAAAAAATAACATGCAAATCGCATAAGATATTTAACAAATAACAAATGCACTTTATTAAGGGCTAGTTTTAGAAAGGCACCTCTCAAATTTCACTTCCTTATAAATATTTATTCGCTAAACAGTATGCAAAGCGACGTAATTATAGGGAATGCCAAGAAATGGGTTAGGTCGTTTGCATATTGCATTGTTCCGATCGAAAAGGTCGTAAGTGTATTTACGTGTTTATTCTTCGTATGACCGGTGTGTAAGTCGTAAATTTGCCGTTTTAGTGTCGCTCGGGGGTTGAATTAAAATTCTTTTAAATTTGCAAATTTCACACCTTTGCTGGGGCAACAGGTTTTTAAGACGATCACTTTGAAATTAAGTGTTGTCGTAGTGATGTTTTTTTTATTACAGAGCGCAATAAGTTAGTTCAATTTATGTGCGTCATTCGTTAGACAATTAATAAGCAGATGTGTTGGGTATTTATTTGGCATTTGCTACCGTTTGCATTTGTATAGATGGGAAATGTTTCTTAGTTCCTGAGGGCTTGTTGTTGTTAAGGGATGGTTTATTCGAACCCCGTGAAGTAAGAATTATAGCTAACACATTTGTTTCTAAGTTTATCACCGTCAGGTTGTAATGGCTCTTATGAATTAGTAATTAGTAAGTAAATTAAGCTGCATACAATTTATAGTGAGACTTAATTTCCTCAGGATACAGCAATAAATAGGATAGTCCATAGTGTTTCCGTGGATTTCGTTAGGGTCAACAATTAAGGGCTTATTTAAAATTTCTGCCGATGGTGAAGGGTAGTCATTGTGTTATGCTGCTTCAGAAAACGACATACTAACGAAAGACTATAATAAAACGCGAGTTGATGAATGGATTTTATTTTAGGTCAGGTCGAGTTCGTTAAGTGTCGTAAATGGTAAGATTTTCATCGAACATCATCTAAAAAGTGATCGTGTCTCAATCAATCAACAAGTACGAGTAAGTATATCTAAATTCTTTAACAGCTTAATCGCCTTATTACTGTAGTTAAAAGATGGCATCTTTAGATAATGTTATACCTATGTACAAAATGTCACACAAAATTTATTTGAAAAAGCAATGTAAACGTTGATATTTATACGCTTTTATCTGATCGAGAAAAAAAAGAACAGAAAATATGACCTGTTGATTTTACGGCAATAAAAACTGAAATATATTGTACTTACACGTGAATTCTAAAATTAAGTTCTTATCTTATGCGGTAATTCAATTCAATTCGGTCTTTTTGCAATTAAAACTAACAAAGATACGTTTTTATTGCAGGGTTAAGTTTCGTGGCCTTGCTTGATTAAAAATATATGCTTTGAATGTAACTTAAGTCTTAGATGGTGTCATTTTATAACTTTATGAAAAGAAATACCCAAAACATCTGTAATTTATTTTGGGAATACCGACTGTACAGATTTATTTGTGGTTGGACTTAGATTATTATCATCTTTGATGTATTGCTGACAAAAATGATAAGATAAGTATATGGTTGCATAAATGGCGTTCCGGGATCGGTTGAAAAAAAAATAGAACTATCTTAGAGGCCATAATAGCGGTGGCATCAGACAAGACATAGACCTCCCCCGATGATAATTGTCATTTGGTTGGATTTTCCTCAGCCCCTACGGTCAGAAGAATAATTGTTTTTTATTATTATAAATTTTAATATCTTCCTATTAATAAAAACAGACTCTAAAAAATCACACAAAACACATTCAGAACGAGCAAAATCTCTTTCCGCGCTTTTGACTCCACAGTCAAAAGGAACTAAAAATATTCAAATCACAAAACCAAACATTTATATTTTTTTAAACGTTCATTGCAGCGGCCAAAAAAACAATGTCGCGAAAAAAAGCCAGCCAGCTGCGATCCAATTTCGAAAATACGACTAATAAATTTTAGTATTCATTGCTTACCGGTTTTGCCTGAAAAAAAATTAAAAGGGCTACTTTATAATGATATGCGTGTCCCAGTTTCCAAGCCGAAAAAAAACAAAGGTGTCTATGAATGGTCTTTTTAAAATTTGAATTTGGAATGTCGCTCTCAGGGGTATCGGTTACTCGTTCATTTGAATCACAACACAGGATGTAATTTCAATCAACGATTTGTTATGCAATCTTAGACTATATTTCTATGTCGTTTAAGATCTATTTAGGGGTGATTGTATAGTTTATCTATTTCTCACCCTTTCGAAGATTAATTGTGAAGATGTTTTACATTCGGCTTGGCAGTCTTTGGTTGTAAATTTATGTTAATGTAGCCTAATGGATGTTTAGTTGGGCTGATAGGCGGTGATAGTGTTACATTAATTTGGTTACGAAGATTTAGTCTTTGAAAGGGTTAAAAGTGATTTAGATTTTTAGGGGCTAAATTAGTGAAAATCAGATTGTAAGAAGAGTTAAGACTGTATTCAGCTGTCAGATAAAAGTAACATGTGCCAAGCACTCTTAAAATTAATGGCCACTTTACGATTTTCCAACTTGCGATCGCCAATTCGTCTGCCCGCCCAGGTAAACTTGGATAAAGCCTCCATACCATGTTTTACCAAAAGGGCAAACAGCTGGAGAGGCCTTTGTCCAGCAGTGGACTGCAACAGGCCGATGTTGTTATTGATGTTGTAGGCATTTACAAGCAATGTGTTCTATTAAAGTCTCACTTAAATTTGCCTATGTCATTCATCAAGCGTGCAAATATTATACAATTATCATCATCAGCCTTTTTCATTTGGCGGTATAACCATCACGATTGAATTCGTAGCTAAACACCATAGGCGAATACGAATGATGTTTTTTTTTCTAAATGACTACGGTGATGGCCAGGCCGGCCTTGTCATCATCACCGGACTGTTGGGGGAGCGGAAGGCTCCCACGAATGACGGGCAGCAGCGTCACCGGAGCAAGGAGCTACGCCCTGCGATACCCAACCCGCCTGCCCAGTGTGGCGCAAGAAATTACGCGCGGTGGATTGCAGAGTGTCTGGCCACACGCAATATTCGCGCGGATCTCCCGAATTTCGGCCAGTTTAACCAGAGGGTTGGTATGGCCATGGGAAGGTGGTGGGACGTGCCCAGTGTGGCGATTATGGGAACAGCCTCCAGATGATTTCCCAAAGTCGCAAAGAATTGGAAAAGCCTTTATCTAGCAGTGAATTACGATAGTTCAATGATGATGATTCTGAAAACTATTTTTTGATTTTTTTATGCGAGTGTGATGCTTGTTGGTAAGCAGTCAACACCGCCCATGGACACCTGCAACTGAAATCGAGTTCTAAGGTCGCTGCCGGCCTTTTATTTAAGTAGGAATACCGGTAAAGAAACGACAGGGACCTTCAAGAACCGAGCCTACAGATTTCTCAAGGGCCGGCAACGCACCTGTGACTCCCCTGGTGTTGCGGTGTCTATGGGCTGAAGTGATCACTTACCATCAGGTGACCTTCAGGCCTGTTTGCCCCCTCTGTCATAGAAAAAAACATTTTTTTTTGTGCATTTCTACAGAGTAAGTAAATACAACTCGACAAGAATACTTCACGAATTGTAATTGAGAATGTTCCTCGCGAAGCTCGTTAAGTCCTGATTACAGATAAAGTGCATTAAAAAGTATTTGAGCGTGTACCAAACGACAGTTATTATGCTTAATTGATTCAAATTGGCGTTTTGAATGAGTTTTGAGTGATACAATCTTTTTCGAGTTAACCGCTTTAAATGTTCTTTTTAATTATTTGAATTTGAGTGAGTGGTTGAGTAATTTTTCTTTATGATGTTCATTTATTTAAAATGTTTTTAGAGAGGCGTATACATGTACTGGTTAAAGCGATAATATTAATATTGCCTATGTGCTTGAGAACTTTGTCACGTTGGGCCTAATTTTTCTCTTGAACTATCACTTTTTCTATCAGTTCTTCAGGGATGTAAGGGAGCGGCCTATCATCTTTTCGCTCCAAGCCAACCTCACCTGCCCGTGGTGCATCCTGCCGAATAACAAACGAGGCGCTGGCAACCGACTGGTGGCGGTATAACCATCACAATTGAAGGCGTACCTAGCTAAATACTAAAGACCGGTGACGGGCAGCAGCGTCACCGGAGCAAGAAGCTACGCCCTGCGATCGCCAACCCGGCTGCCCAGCGTGGCGATTATGGGTATATCCTCCAGATGTTTGCTCTAAATGGCGAACAACTGGAGAAGCCTATGTCCAGCAGTGGACTGTAATAGGCTGATGATGATGATGATGATCAGTTCTTCTCGAACTACATAAGACATAGGCTTTTTGGTCTAGTTTAAAAATTAAAGGTTAAAAAAAGAAAAGATATGTCATAAATGACTAAAAACTACATGATACATAGGCTTTTGAACTAGTTTCAAAAGTAAAGGTTAAAAAAAAAAAAGAAAATTAAATAAATGTAAAACTTCTAATCAAAAGCCCAGTCTTCTTAACAGTCATTTGCCACGTCACAATTCGCAATGGCGGCCGACTTAACCCTTCATTCGTCTGTTCCAAATTTGCATACATACATTTATTTTTTTCTTAAACAAAACGCACTTTTTTTCTTAGCTCTCTTTGTTTGAGAGTTCCTGCGATTATTTTAGTTGTGCACAATGAGGAATTATAACAGTAACCGCGTTGAGATGGTAATGAGGTTTTTGTCGGTCTTCCCATTAGAGATTAGGTGAGATCCGTTAAATTGTTAAAAGTAGTTCGGCAGCTGTTTTGATACAATTGCTGTTAGTTTTATAATGGATGGGTTTTTAGAAACGTGAAACGTAATTAGTTTTATGATTTCTGTTAGAATATTGTTGCATTTTCAACACACAAGATATTGAAAGTCGAACTCGTTGATTTTACGGATGTAGTATTGATGTAGGTATGATAGAACATTTATATGATGTACTTACTTTATAGGTAAGTACTGCTAAAACCATTTCATCAGACAGTAACTATAGTATAAGTATAAGAGTGCAAAAAGTTTTCAGTTTTTATTTTGTCATCATCATATTGCAACAGTCCACTTCTGGACATAGTCCTCCTTTAACGACAATTGCCATCACACTTGGCAGGCTGGTTGGCGATCGCAGTAGGTTCTATTTGTACCCAAGTAGACGCTCCTGTCTGATCCCTAATAATCCCTTAATCGTCTTCTACGACACCCAAATACGGGATGAGATGGGATAGTCAAATTCAAAATCCGAAAATCACACGAAGATTTATTTGGACTTAAATCCTAAAAAATAAATATTGACATGGAACCGCCACTTGAAATGTCATTTTGTTAGTTAAATTAATATTACAGCAATTGCAAAAGACATTTTAGGAGAATGAATTCAAACAAGTATGACATTCGCATATTTTAATATTCCCCAAGCGAAATTATTATAGGTCTTTATGAATATGCAAACGTTAAAATATTCATTAAAATGTTATTGAAATATAACACAACCCCATTTATTATGCGTGGCTTGGCCGAATATTATTAGTAGGCTTCCTCGAGATTTGCGTACAGAAACTCAACGTTATTTAGAACAGGTTCCCATTGACGCTTCTTTCATTCAGATCTTGAAGAAGTTGAGCGAATTCAAAAGGAAGGCATCGTTTCTCAAACTTTAAACATGATAATAGTCTAAAAATATTTAAAAAACCGATTTCAATATGGTGATAATAGGAACCAACTAGGAACTCTCTTTTAAACACTCTTTCAAACAAAAAAATATCATCCGAAACGGTTCACAATTTGTCGGAGATATCCTATACTATAGAATGCCGCAGCCAAATGACCTCCGGGTCGTGTTTCTGCTGGTGAGTAGGGTCTCCGGAGCTCGTGGAGGGGTTAGGGTTGGGCCGGCATGGCAGTGGCAACTGACAGGTAACTAACCAGTTACTTGCCAGTTGTCAGAGCGACTTGGGCTTCTCATTGGCTTTCTAGCAGCCGTAGGGAAGCCATTATGTCGAGCTACTATAAATAAAAAAAACCTAACATATGGTGACTTATTTACTTAAAACCAAATCAGCTACCAGATTTCATGGCTCCCATCAAAATCGAAAACGATCGTCCGTTGAACGGATCGCGTACTTTTGCACCATAAATCCCTTCCATTTGCCCCTTCCGCGTTCGAATATACGAACTAAAATTCGTCAAAGTCGATTTTAATTAATTTAATTCGTATATCCGAACATGGGAGGGACAAATGGGAGGAATTTATGGTTCAAAAGTATGTGATCCGTTCAACTAACGATCGCTTTCGATTTTAGTGGTAGCCGATCGTACTAGTAGCATAAGATATAGGTAGGTACAAGCCTGTACTTCTATCTGTTCATACATAGTCTGTTAAAATTAAAAGATACGTCAAATAGCTTTGGTGCCTGAACACTGTTTATTATCATCACATACCTATAAATACAAAATTATACACCAAAACAATAGTTTGAGCACCGCATGCACTATACTTTATTTAACCGGCCGAATATTTATAAGGAGACGTTCGTAATTTGTCCCGGGAAGGTAATGCGAACAAAAACTGGAATTCATTATGAAGGGCCCGGCAAAAAAATAATAAAAAACGCACAAAATAGTTTTACTCGCGACGGCCCAACGCGCATTGAGTGACGGGTTGTGATTTGTGTAACACGTGTGATAGTGTCTTTATTTATAAAGTTTTAAATTACCTTTATTAAAAAAAGAGTAAAAAGTTTTAGTTTTTGAACAAGTAATGTCAAGAAGTATCAGTGTTGAAGATTTTGTTACTCTGTGACGCCGTTTACGGTTAAAAGAAAAGTGTATTATTTTACATTCGACTCTTTTGTCTTTAGTTATATAATTTAACCACATTACTGATATTCCACTTACATTACTCTCTTTTATCTTAGAATATTTGTTTTTATTATTATTAAAGAATAAAAATCTCGAAAATATGCATTGCCCAGACGCACATCCCAATTAAACCCTTGTTAAAACCGTCACACACGTCAAAATTTTCTCAGCTACACGAGAGAGGTTAAACAAAACAAAAAAACCTTCTAAACATACAGGGTTAAACTTTTCACCCAGTATGTAAAACGTGTAAATAGTTATACTTTAAAAGGCTTCCCGTGCAAGAGTCGCCCTCCACTCAGCAGTTAGCACGCGTCTAATATTTAGCGAGATTTTGCCGCTGTAGTATATGTAAAGGTTAGCAGATAAAACATTGAAGATGTTTTTTTTTCTCACACATACTGGCAGGCTCGGTGGCTTAATTGTTAGTGGTCTTCTGAACCAAGGGTAGTGGCTCTTATCAGTGTCTGGGTATTTATATTTGTACTTAAATACTAGCTGTGCCCGCGACTTCATCCGCGTGGAATAGAGTTTTATCCCCTTGGGGGATAGAATTGTTCAAAATCCTTTCTTGCATGCCAAATTTCAGCCCGACCCATCCAGTGGTTTGGCCTGTGCGTTGATAGATCACTATGTCAGTCACCTTTAAGTTTTATATATTATAAGAAGAAGAAGAAGAAGATACATTTGTTATATGTTCGTTGTTATAATACCCTAATGTGGTCGATCGCCGCACCGTACAAACATTTGTATGCATGTTTGTATTATTTTCTGTGCATAATAAATGTACAATACAAGTGTCGGCTTAGTTTGGGACTAGATGGCGCTGGGTAAGTTTAGGGTTTGTATCTGTAATTGTGGTCATAAAATAGTCTTGTAAAAGGTCCGTCCATATTTAATTTATAAAATATTTACCGCATTTATTAGTGCATTTGTTTTTAGTATATTACAGTCCTTATACTTCGTCATTTTCAGTATTGTTTGTCGGCTGTTAACGTGCCAATTCATTTTACCAACAACGGAAGACTCTCCAATTTTCGCGTATACCCACAACGCGACTTCGCCGGGAGGGGCGGGAGGGACAAAATGGATCCTCGCGACATTCGGCAGCCATTACAACGACCCTTCGGCTCACCCTCACTAAAACGCGCTCAATTTTACATGCGGGCCTATGTACCGTGTGTACACAGCTTTAGCCAGCCTCCTGCCCAAACAGAATAACAAGCCGTATTTGAATTGTGAATATAAGAATGGTTGAGAACTTCTGTGTGCAGTGGATTAGCGATATCTTACACTCTGAAAATGAATAGAAGATAAGATAGACTATAAATTTTTATTATTGTTTTATGGGATATTGTAACCCGTTCTCATCTACTGAGGCTGGCTGTTACTTTTTCTAAACGAATTATCTATATTAATAAATTAACTCCTAATAATATTTTAAAGAAGTAAAGTTTGTGTTTGTATATTTGTTAAATTGTAAGGGGTAATCTCGGGATCTATTGAACAGCATTTTTAGTAAAAAAAGACTTAGACCGACTTTAGATAGATATATTCTTTATTGCACACCAAACAATTGACTTAAAACTAGGTACAGTAGACATTTTGTTGTACAATATAGGCGGCCTTATCTATTAGCGATATCTTCCAGGCAACCTTAGGGTAGAGGATAGTCAAAAAGAGAGGGTGACAATGGGACCGACTGGAAGTACCTACACCCTTTAGAACAAAAAAGAAATTCACGATTTCACAATATCGAATCGGTTCACAATTTGACTGATTCGATGGCTCATTTGGTAGTGACCTCTGCCTTCGGAGCCAATGGTCGTGAGTCGATTCCCGCACAGTGCAAACATTTGTGTTCATGAACATGACCTGTTTGAATTGGTCTGGGTGTTTTTGTATAATATGTATTTATTTACAAAAAAAAAGTATTTAAGTAAGTTTATCAGTTGTCTAGTACCCATAGTACAAGCTACGGCTTAGTTTGGAGCTAGATGGCGCTGTGTGGCGCAGCGTGGCATGTCTTGGGTTAAAAAATAATTCTTGGAGGTATGTGGTAACAAACATACAGCAAAAATAAAGTTCAGTCTAATTGAGAACCTCCTCCTCTTTTTGAAGTCGGTTAAAAATATCCATTTGTTGTTGAGATAGAGCCCATTCACTCTAGCCTTAACCCTGAAATGCCAGTGCCACATGCAAACAGTGATGACGAAATGATTTAATAAATTATATTTATTACGTAAATGTTATGAAAAAAGAACAAATTTCACAATTTACATAATTCCCTTGCAATTTCCCAACTTATTTCTAATCAGCCCTGATTATTTTATAAGCATCGTCAGGATTTGGACGTCCCAATTTCGCCGGGAACATTTCAAAACAAAAATCCCGAACGAAACTCAGAAATAATAATAAGAGAATACACGAGCATACTCGAAAGTGGGGAGGGGGGGACGTCCTATCTCATATAAAATTTATATCAAATAACAACCAATTTGGCCCAGTCGCTACGTTATTACGAAAATATTTAATACAATTCCATGATAATCCCACAGGGGAATACGGTTCCTATTTGTATGGACAAAGGGAGGGGTTTGCAGTGTACGTGCGTGTAGAAAACAAAAATATTTCCGACTGACTACTCATCAACATTGGGCGTTATTGAAACGAAATAAAAGGAAGAAAAGGGAATTCCGAAATTGGTCTAAAGGTGACGTGTTACGCTGGCGAGCGAGGAAATTGGGTACACTTGAAAATCTTCAAAAGTTATTTTATATAAATTTGCTAAGTGGATCCAAAACATTTGTCCTTGTACAATAAGTATACGTCCGTGCGGAAATCACACCTTAGTTAGAATAGAAACCATCTCGTAGTTGTCTTAAAAGACAACTAAGGAAATAATACTTACTTGAAATAAATGGACAGCAGCGTTTACCTGGTTTCAAATAAGTTTGCCAAGCGTGGTGACTAAGGCAAATCCATTAAATGATAAATGTTGCTGAAGAAGGCCTATTTCCAGCAGTGAACGTCTTTAGGGTCATCTCATGAACATAATAATCTCCATTTTGTCAATAGAAACCCCAAACTGCACTAATTTTTTATGGATTTTGAACGAAATCCTGAATTTGGTTATGTTTTATTTAAATATATTTTTAGGTTCAAATGTGAAATGTATTTGAATGCAAATTTACAGTACTTCCTACTATTATTGTAATTAATAAACGCAGAAACTACTTACTATGCCCATTTCCAAAATTCTTTCAAGGTAAAAGCTACATTCACCCTGAGTAACTTAAACTATATTTATTTCTAGAAAATCTTAGGGATTCTTACTAATTTAGCCAATAACTTATCTTGTTATGTTAACGAAATGTTTATCTTCATCTTAGTGAAGCGCTAATTTAACTAATATTATAAAGCTGAAGAGTTTGTTTATTTGTTTGTTTGTTTGAACGCGCTAATCTCAAGAACTACTGGTCCGAATTGAAAAATTATTTTTGTGTTGAATAGACCATTTATCGAGGAAGGCTTTAGGATATATAACATCACGTTGCAACTATTAGGAGCGAAGAAATAATGGAAAATGTAAAAAAAAGGGGGAAAAATAACTATTCCACGCGGACGAAGTCGCGAGCACAGCTAGTTATCAATAAAGAGAAGCGAATCACGGCCGCCAGTGTACCCCGAAGAAGGCAACAGCGGCCCTAGGCCGAATTTTAATAAGATGTCACTGCCATAACAAGGGCGGAGGGAGCCGAAATTTTATTACAACAAAACCTTCATCACCGAACAATAACACGCAAAATTACCTACACTTTTAATTGGATCTAATCGACTGGGCCATTTGAGGATATGGGGCCGAAAATGAGCGCCCTGGGGTATCCCTAATTTGACAGCTCGGTTTCTTAATGAGAGCATAAAAAGCCCTTTGATTAGGGATGCATTTAAAACGTTCGAGTTGTTTTCGTTGCATCTAAATGTGTCATTATTTTGACTCTAATTGTGAAGTTGTGTTGGAAGCAATAAGTTGGGTCTTAAATGTTCTATGGGCTATTAAGCGACTAATTTAAGGTAATTATAGTATAAATTTGTAGTCATTTGTTAGATTAAAAGTGCATTGGAGTGCAGTTGTGAACATGTAATAGTTAGTTGGTGTTTTAATGTGTTGGCGATGTGTGCTACTTGAATTTTTAACGGACCGGGAAGAATTTTTGGAACATTTGCTTTTAGGGTTATGTGTTCGTTGGGAAAGAATTAAACTTAATTACGACATTTCTTAACTTCGTAACGATAAAGCTTCTGCCTTTTAAAGGTTAATTTTATTAAGTACGGATGGACGAGACATAATTAATTGGACTGTAAAGTACAAATGAAATCTGACTATGTGCATGAAACTTGTCTAAAGTTGCATAAAGCTTGAAAGGAAAGTCAAATCGCTTCGTTAACAAATTAGTAGTAACCATTTCCTTCACTTGTTAGTTACCATCGACATGCTATAAGGTTGTATATCTATACTTATAATATTATAAAGCTGAAGAGTTTGTTTGTTTGAACGCGCTAATCTCAGGAACTACTGGTCCGAATTGAAAAATTCTTTTTGTGTTGAATAGACCATTTATCGAGGAAGGTTTTAGGCTATATAACATTACATGCTGCAACTATTAGGAGCGAAGAAATAATGGAAAATGTAAAAAAAACGGGGAAAAAATAACTATTCCACGCGGACGAAGTCGCGAGCACAGCTAGTAATTGATATGTATTTATTTACAAAAACAAAGGATCTAAGTAAGTGTATCAGTTGTCTAGTACCCATAGTACAAGCTTCGGCTTAGTTTGAACCTAGATGGCTATGCGTGCCATGTCTTGGGTTATAATTATTACTGTAACAAAGAAATGGTTTTCAAATGCAAATTTTGTAAATATAACCATTTGAAAACTAAATCAGTATTTTACCCTTAATATTCACAGTTTCCAATCGGCTTCCCGATGAAGATGGCACTCTTATCTTACCCATAACCCCCAGACAATGCACCGTACACTTAGGGGGGTAAAATACCATTAATAACGGGATTAGAGGCGGTAGAAAGAATAAATTCGCGAAACCGCCCGCGGGGCGATTTATCGCGAACCTACTTAGCATAAGTTTGCTGAGATGCGTTTTTCATTAATATTTCATTGGCTGTCTTTATACGGAAATCTTCTTAACTATGTACCTACTCTTATCTACACTTAGAACTTAGAAGGAGGCTGGAGCAGGTCGGTTTTTTTTTTTGTAAATAGCATAGCATAGTGGCTTTGTCTTTATGCAACGGACATGCAATCTGTGGGTCTCATTCAAGAATCTTTCTATTGTAAATCAATCACTTTCCATCGATATGCTGGTTTGTAAGATTATTCTGGGTATAAGTAGGTACACCGCCTGATCGCGAAACGCGAAGCCATATCACGGGTGTTTCGGCGAATGTACAGCGATGTAATACATAGTATAACGATACAAATTTTTTTTTTCATAAGTAAAGTGTGCAGATATGAGTGTAATTAAGAGTAACCCATCATTTTTTAGCTCCAAGCCACCCTCGCCTGCCCTTGGTGCATCCTGCCGAATAACAATCGAAGCTCTGGCAACCAACACTGGTGGCGGTGTAACCATTACGGTTGAAGGCGTAGCTAAATACCACAGACTGATGACGGGTAACAGCGTCACCGGAGCGAGGAGCTACGCCTTGCGATACCCAAAACGTCTGCCCGGGGTGGCGATTGTGGGTAAAACCTTTTGGGCAAACACCTGGAGATCCTATGTCCAGCAGTGGATCCTATGTCCAGAGTGATAGGCTCATGATGGGTGATGACTTATACAGTAACTGGCTTTTGCCCGCGGCTTCGCTCGCGTTAAATTGGAGAAGTGGGGGGTTAGAAAGGGGCAAAAAGTAGCCTATGTTACTCTCCATCCCTTCAACTATCTCGCCTTAAAAAATTACGTCAATTCGTTTTTCCGTTTTACCGTGCAAGAAAGGCAAATATACAGACAGACAGACAGACACACTTTCCCATTTATAATATTAGAAATAGAATTATATCTATCAAGGAACACAGAGGAGTTACACAGCTTAGCCGTTCGCACTATGTATACCGACAGACAACTTTCATAACTAAGTATGAAATGGTAGCTTAGTTCTATTCCCTGCAGAAAAATGGCAATCTACTAAGAAAAATCGTTCTTCCGGTTGGTTGTGGGGATTTGCAATGAGGTCTAATCAGCCCCGGGCGTGTCCCTGAGGCCAGGGACGCTAATGCGCCGTAATTATCAATTAACTTTGACCACGCTTTGTCTTTCTTCGGGAAATTATATAGAGTAGCTACAACTCTAGCAAGTTGTAGATAGGTAGGTTTGTAGTCTAGGTGGTAGCAAGCTTCAGGGTATAAAAATACATTGGACACGTATTTTTCCTTTTTGTATTTCATTTAAACGAAAAATAACAAAGATACAAGGCATCAAAATTTAGGAGTTTGACGTCACTCTGTGCGAAAAGCTCCCACTCTTTGACGTCACGCGTAATTTTAACGGGCTATATGTTTGACATTTCTGGTCTAATTTACAAATGAAAAAATACGTGTTTTTTATTTATTTTTGAACAATTTAAGAAACGGACTAATAACATTTTTTACGGCAACAAGTCTAGGGTTTCATTATCAGCTTGCAAATGTCCACATTTCCAGCAGGATAGGCCTCCCTCAAAGAAAATTGTCATTTTGGGATTAAGGGGAATTGCCTTAATAACCACTCTTAGGAATTGGGTTGGTGACCGCAGTTGGTTTTATTTGTACCCAAGTAAATACCTGACCGTTTCCTGATATCCTCTACTAGATTTTGTCTTTTACGACACCCACCCGGTGGTACGAGTGAAAATTTGATTGAACTTTTTATTAATTAAGAACAAGTAGTTTTAAGGTTAGTGCACGCGTGGGACGTAGCTGGCACACCTAGTGATAAATAAATGAGAAAAATATGATTAGTGAACAACTCTATATAGATACTAGCATCGGTTTGATTAATGCCAATAAATTGTGGGGAACGTGATTGAGATATTTTATAGGATATTTTCAATAAATTTTGCAAATGAATTCCCTCGTCGAACACTGGAAATTACAATTTTATTCTTGTAACAAAAGTATTTATATTATATATAAGGTATATTTTTAAGATACGAAGCAAAAGATCTAGTTGTATAGTTATTCATCTGTGAAAATAATTATATTTTATCCATTACATACACGTTACGTTACCGATTCGATTTGAAAAAGGAATCGAATTTATTATTATGATGAAAATATTTTTAGTTTAAATATGAATTATTTAATTAACGAATAGTTATTGGAGTACGAGTATAAGTTCGCGGTGCAAGTTCTAAAGACTCGCATAACACGTTTCGGTCCTACTTTCATCAAGCAAAAAAATAACCCAAGACATGCCACGCTGGGCAACACATCGCCATTTAGCCCCAAACTAAACCGAAGCTTGTACTATGGGCACTAGACCACTGATAAACTTGCTTAAATACTTCTTTTTTGTAAATAAATGCATACAATGTACATAGTAAACACCCAGACCAATACAAACAGACATGTTCATGAACACAAAATGTTTGTACAGTGCGGGAAGCGAACCCAAGATCCTTGGCTCAAGGCAGAGGTCACTACCAAATAAGCCATTGGGCCAGTCAAAAGACAAGTAAGCCTATCAGATCCATCAACAAACCGCATAGGTATAGTACAAAGTTCCAAAATCATTTTTATTAAATTCCATACCACAATTGTAACGCAAGCATGTCTCCAGACGTGGTAACCCCGACAACGCACCCCTATACAATTTAATATGGTGGGGGGACAGTGGGGTGGTGACTTTTTTCATTTCCATCATGACAAAACCCCATATTTTCGCTTAATCGATGCTTATAATGCCGCGCCACACGAGCCCTGTGTATTACGTACCTGTGTTGGCGGTACGAATTGGTGGGGCTTAGATTTTTTTAGTTTAGTAGGAAAATAGGGTATTTCGCTTTGTCTGATTTTGCTTGTTATTTAAATATATAAATAAATAACCCAAGACATGCCACGCTGGGCCACACAGCGCCACCTAGCCCCAAACTTAGCCGAAGCTTGTACTATGGGTACTAGACAACTGATAAACTTACTTATATACTTTTTTTTGTAAATAAATACATATTATACATAAAAAACACCCAGACCAATACAAACAGACATGTTCATGAACACAAATGTTTGTAACGTGCGGGAATCGAACCCACGACCCTTGGCTCAGAGGGCAGAGGTCACTACCAAATGAGCCACCGAGCCTGATTTAAGAATAAGTTTTATTATATTAGGACATTACAACAATAAGAGAGGTAGGGCATAGCGAATCTTCGCTCGTATTGAGCTGCCCGTCCGGGGAAGGACCTCCCTATAGAATACCGCAGCCAAATGACCTCCAGGTCATGTTTCTGCTGGTGAGTAGGGTCTTCGGAGCTCGTGGGCGGTTAGGGTTGGGCCGGCATGGCAGTGGCAACTGACAGGTAACTAACCAGCTACTTGCCAGTTGTCACAGCGACTTGGGCTTCTCTTTGGCTTTCCATCAGGCGTAGGGAAGCCATTATGTCGAGCTACTATAAAAAAATAATAATAATAATAAATTAAACACATACATTTCAATTTTCAACACAAACTTAAGCAAAACAAAACAAAAAAGCTAAGAAACATTAAAACCGGACGCGGAGTTGTGACGTCCAATACAAAAGGGCCTCACTCAGCATTGAACCGTGGCCCGCGTAGCGAACCACGGCGCTGGTTTTCGGTGAGTCCTGCTGAGTGAAGCCCACTCACGACTATATTTCATAGTTACCAGAAAGAATATACATATAAAATATGACTTACTTGAAAAATCGCAACTAAAATTTGTTGCAAAACGACACGGCAATAGGCCTGCAAAGTTGAACGGGATGGGAAAACGAATTAAGTACAGCTTATGCCGCGGCCACACATTGGATTCAACTTTGCGTCCAATCACTATCCAATGCCCAATACTAACGCGCTCAATGTCTTCATTGTGTCAAAGTACCGATACACACATTGGTGCATTGGGCGCAAAACGTTACGTTGGTGCAAATATCTCCAATGTGTGGCCGGGGCTTAATAATAAGTTATTATTAATTTATTAATCTATTCTTACAGATTCTCATCTCAATAGATAAATCTTCTGTTAAAGTCAATAAAAGATAAAAATAAACATATAATAAACACGTTAACGTATGTTTTATTTACCTTAACCCTCAAAAGCTAAAGAGCTTAAGATATTTAGACCTTTTTATTATTAATGAATTATTATTTGAAATCCTGATGTAATAAATAAATGAATCAGAGAAAATCACACCATCCACCTAGTCTCAAAACTAACCATCTAGATTTTAGAAAAATAATTTAGAAAAGTCTAAATTCACCCGACTGGGGATCGAACCTACAACCCGGTAACTTCCAGATAATATAGTAAGTAGTTCCAGATAGAAAAACCAACTAAGTATGTAGTACATTACCTTCATACTTCTTTCTGCTAATTATAGTTGACTGGTAGAGAATGCCTACGTGGCATTAAGTGTCGCTCTTGTACACTATTTTATTGTGCAATAAAGATGAATCCTCCAAGAATATAACTGTTGTACAATTAAAAAAAGGGAAATGTGTCTTAAACCAATTTTTTTATGTTCAATAAAGAGTATCTATCAATGTAATGTATTTTTATTCTAGTGACCGAGCAATAAGCTGAACCCACCTTACCAATAAAAATGTATGTAGTAATTCTATTTAAGTATACATTAATATTAAATATGCATTCAGTATATAGAAGGGGAGGGAAAATATCCGCAAGGTAGGTATGGAACACTCCAAACTTCAGAGTGGAACGCATGATCGAGCAAAAAGTGTGGGGGTGAAAAGTACCCCACGGGATAAGTCAGTTACCGTCAACCTTAGCACATAACACTTAAAGTCGCAATTACTATGGCAAGTTAATCAATCGTCCCGGTAACGGATCAGTCGGTATCACCCTAGGTTTTTTTGAAAGCTCAATTAGTATCACCAATTTTGGTTGAGCTCTTTGCTCCGTGTACATGTTCGGAGTTTTCTTATGATAGAAGGGTCTACGCGATTTGGTTGACGGAGAAATTTTTGAGTTATGATTTTTTTCGGATTCGTTAGAGGAATTATTTGAAAATAAAGAGAACAGTGGAATTTGGAATTGGACGATCAAACGGTTAACAGGATTATTGAAATTGTTGAGATATGTGATTATGAATGGGTATTCGACAGGCTGTTGTAATGTCCCTACAATTTATTAGATAGGGAGGGGGAGAAGAGGCAGTTTCTTACAGTGGGGTACAATCATACAGTCGCAATATTTTAGATTTCAAGTACAAAAAAAATATTTTGATAGCCAGTGTGCTTTACTTCAACTAATAATAATTTAAATGGTAGCGAAATTAGTGCCTTTTTTGCATATTTCAACAAAATATCGGCACTGTACGAATGTACTCCACTGTATGAAGCTGCCCCTTCTCCTAATCTCTTCTTACCGCCTAAACTAGAGTTTCATGCATTTTTATATAAGTTTAAAAAGGGGGGTATAAAACATTTTTTGACCAGAAAGGATAAATTGTACGCAGAATCGCAATAAACTTATGCAATTTTTGATACAATTTTAGTGTTTAATTTATTAAAAAAACTAGCGAAGTTCCCTCGCTGCTTTGGTATAATGAAACCCAATGGCGTTTTAGTAAGGATCCCTTATCTTTTTTAGCGATTATGATTTTTTTTTTGAAAAATTATGAATAAAATACAATAATGAATAAATTTCAACCCAAACACACACACACAGAATACTAATTAAATATAATATATTTTTTTAATTGTCCACACAATGCATGCTGTGTTCACTGTTATTTTAGAATGAACATAATGTTTCCTTTCTTTTCATATGTATAAAAATTATGTCTATGTGTTACATTCCGTTTGTGAACGTCGTGAATGTGTCGTGAACCATCAGTTCCTGTTTGATCTTATAAAACAACATTTAAGGTAAGTGTCCCTATTACGGAGGTAGTCAAAATCGGTTCCTATTACGGTGGTATTTCTATTTTCGAGTTTTATTCCTATTTTATTCAGTATAAGTGCACCAAAATGTATACTATTTATTCCAAATCTATTCCTTCATCAGTTGACCGAGTTTTGCAAGTATAGCACATATACAACACAACAAAATCAATCAATTAGTGTAACGACATCGATGTGAGAGAGGTTTTCATACAAACGCGCAACGTCAAATGAAAGTACACCAATATTTATAAACTAAGTTTTTCGTATTAATAACCCGTTCAAGTTCGTTTGTGTGTTATTTATTGCATTTTCCTACTATTACAGCAGCTATTTAAATAGCTTAATTCATATTTTAAACTCATTTTTACCCAAAAAAATAAGAAACAAAATACCACCGTAAAAGGATACAAATTTTATAGGTTGATCCTAATACGGTGGTATACCTCCGAATTAGGAAATATACTGGACATGTTTAATTGTTTATAACTTTTAATTTATTAACTTATTGAATTAGTTCCAAGTTTTATTGAAATAATCATTAATCTCTTAAATTAAGGACCATATTCTGCGGTATGCTATCTTTCTTAGAAATCTAGTTAAATATGAAAATTGTTGAGCATAAAATGTTGGTTTCTTAGAAGCGGTAAAATAAAAAGCTGTATTTTAATTGATCACAAATCGTTTATTTTGTATAACTATTGACTAAAATTTAACACACTGAGCCAAAAAACTGTTATCGTGTGATTATGCATTTACACTCTTTTGTTGATCGAAATTTTGATGGGTCAGAATTAGGAACATTATAACACGAGTAGTGTTCCTATTACGGTGGTAGTTATTTTCAGGTAACTCCGTATTAGGTTATATGGGTTCCTATTAAGGCGCTATTCATAAAATATAAAATTTCAAGTTTTAGGGTTCAGTAAATAAATAAAAAGTTTTCTATAATGTTTTATGGATTCTTATTTAATAAAACCAAAAGCGATAAAAACTTAACAATGTATGTAAATAATGTTATTTAAAGAGAAGAATGCCCATCATAGTATGGAGAATAGTTGTGTTAAGTGTTGCATCAAAACCAAAGTTTTATTAGGTATCTAGAAAAAATATTATTACTTTTGACCTTTGAACCCATTTTCCAAAAATGTAACATTTATACTTACTATGAGTAGTTTATTGTATGTAGTAATAATAATTCGTTTCAACGAGATCTTTTTTAATACGTCACTGTTAGAATTTGGAGGGTGCTAGGTTCTGGAAAATAAGGAAAATTCAAGTGATTCATACATCCCTGCTATATTTGCAACTTTTATTAAAAGAGAATCAATGTTATCAAATCAATGAATGAAAACCTTACCTTACTTTCATCACCATCATCAGCCTATTGCAGTCCACTGCTGGACATAGGCCTCCCCAGTTGTTCGCCATCTAAAGCAAACTTCTGGAGGACATACCCGTAATTGCCACGCTGGGCAGGCGGGTTGGCGATCGCAGGGCGTAGCTTCTTGCTCCGGTGACGCTGCTACCCGTCATCGGCCTGTAGTTTTTAGCTACGCCTTCTACTATCGTGATGGTTTAACCGCCACCAGTCGGTTTGCCAGAGCCTCGTTTGTTGTTCGGCAGGATGCACCACGGGCAGATGAGGATGGCTTGGAACGATAATGTGATAGGTCGCTCCCTTACATCCCTTACATACAATTTACTTTACTAACACATATTTTATATTATTTAATGTACGTAACATTATTTGTTTCTGACCCTCCGAATTAGGAACCGTTTACCGCCGTAATAGGCACTGACCGAAATTATACCTCCGAATTAGGAACAATCGACTCGGCTATTTAAATATTTTTTTTAAAAAAAACTAACATCAAGAGAAACACAAAATCAATAGAAATACAAAATATAATAACCACTTTTGACGATGAAGTGGTTTTGCACATTTAGAAATACTTACAAATGCTTATTTTTGTCTTCTAGTTTCGAATGTTGCGAAATACCTCCGTAATAGGAGCGTTTACCTTAATGTCTATTTCTTACAGTTCCATCGTATTATACTAAAAATATTATTATCTCTAATTTATTGAATGTATCATAATTTACGTATTTATTTGACAAACGTCACAAGACTTTATTTATTATAATTAAGAAAACAAACCTTTCCGGCCAGCACTAAAAAGGTTTGAATCAACAAAGAAAATGCTACACATTTTCTTTAAATAAATAAAAAAAAATGCAAAATCTTTCTTTCTTTTATTATATTAGTGTAGACTAAAACGATATCTGACAGTTTCCCTCAACATAACGACACAAACCGCATAATTTCGGCGCAACGAAGTCGTCACGAAACCCTTGATTACTGATAATTGAGCCGTAATTACTGTCGCTATGACAGCCGCTGAGATACACCAAGGGAGGGTTATATTATCTCGTCAAGGGACATTGACTGGTTTGTTAATTTATAGTTTATAGTAGCTGTCGCCCGCGGCTCTGCCCGCGTGAATATTCGTATAAAACATAGCCTATTTGTTCACCCATCGTATCTTAACTAATATTATAAAGCTGAAGAGTTTGTTTGTTTGAACGCGCTAATCTCAGGAACTACTGGTCCGAATTGAAAAATTCTTTTAGTGTTGAATAGACCATTTATCGAGGAAGGCTTTAGGCTATATAACATCACGCTGCAACTATTAGGAGCGAAGAAATAATGGAAAATGTAAAAAAAAAACGGGGAAAAAATAACTATTCCACGCGGACGAAGTCGCGAGCACAGCTAGTTGTCTATATCCCTTGAAAATGAAAATGTTTGAAATGAAAAAGAAATTATAAATGAAAAGTATGAAGTGGCTGGCAAGTGTTCATTAGTCTCTCACAGTCCACTGCTGGACATAGGCCTCTCCAACTGTTCGCCACTTTGCTTCATCCTGGGCTTCTCGCATCCAGCACTTGCCAGCCGTCCTGCGCAAATCTTTACTCCACCTGGCCTGAAGGCGTTCTACACTACGTTTGCCGAGAAGCGGTTACTACAAACAAAAATGGTAAAAAACGCGTGCATCAAATCACAAAATATTTTCCAAAGGTCTCGCAAACAAACCTTTATCGAAAAAGCAGCGGAAATGAGAACCCCCTTTTTCTAAGTCGGTTAAAAGCGTCGGCCTCAGCAAATTCTGTTATCAGCTAGATGGGTACCGGCCGGGAGCAGACCCTAAATCAATCAGACAGGGGGGGAAGGGGGGCTGAACGAAGTCTTCTTATTTCGATAACCTGCATGGTTGAAATTTGTGTAGGTACCTATTTTATCAAAAATTATTTGCTTGATTTTGGTTTAGATCGTCTCGTAGGTCTAATGGTAGCAAGTATCGTCTAAGAATAAATGTAGCCCGGGTTCCGATCCTAGGTCGGACTAAAAAATTGTTAGGTCTAATGGTAGCAAGTGTTACAACGCCTAAGGTTAAAAATATCCCGGGTTTGAATCCCCGGTCGAAAAATTGTTAAACTGAGTCTGTCAAGAAATTCCTCTATAACATCCCTGGCTTGGACTTTACATTCACTTTCCATCAGGCGAGGGCGGGGGTAGGCGATATGCTCCACGCTTCTTAAAATATCCAGATTATTTTCGCTTACCTAATTGTTGTTAATGCTACTAATTAGATACATTTATTCAGAGTAAATCTTAATAAATTTAACATTATTAACTATGATTATACAAAATTATGCTTAAATGTAGGTAGGTATATGTACTATGAAATTTGACATTTCATCATCATCCTAGCCTTTTTCCCGATTGTCTCAGGGTCGGCTTCCTAAACTGAGAGATTTGGCGAGGGCTAAGCTTTTACACAGAGCGACTGCCATCAGACTTGACATTTACAGAGTATAATTAAATCCACTTCAATTAGTTATTAATTAGATACATATAAAACTTACTTCAATAAAACTTTTCTTCAATAATAGAAAAAATACAAAAGCTTTTGAAGTAAAAAAAATTAAATTACATGTAAAGTAAACTTAATCTAACAATGACTTTAATTATTTACTGCACAAATAAATATTTAATGAATACTAAATAAAACTCTTTAAATATTTTCACACAGTTTGAAACTAATTTATAGAGTTTATGAAACTGACTGTAGAGTTCTGTAGCATCACAAATCATACCAAATAACAAAATTCATGTCCCGAAGCATTCCAACATTGAACTGTTTTACCGACGCCAGCTTTGCTTTTTATTACTACTCGTCAATAGATGGCGTAACGGGTAACCAAAACTTTGTTGTATTGGAATCTAATAAGAAGTGCATTAATATTTATTTATTGTTAAATTTAAACCAAATTTTGACTTAGTCTTGTGTTTTTCGTGTGTTAGAATCGTAAACGTTTTTTATAAATTTATTTCCAATCCATGCCTACGCAATATTGACAACAAAACTACAAAAATTGTTTGAATATACGATAGATAGGTATGTGATAGTGAAGAAATAACGTATAACATTATTAAATGCAAAATAAAACTAAATGGGCATCATTGTGTTTATTTTTTTAATTCGTGAATAATCTTTGTCGCCCCGCAGAAACTTTGAATAGAATGTGCTGTGCATTTTTACTTCCACAACCCTCACATAGATGGCGCCACAATAGACGTTCTTTCCAGTTTCATAATTCGTATTTTTCTGGAGTATAGACACAGATGTCGTTAGTAGGCATTACCGAATTCAAAGTAAAGTAATACTTTTTTTACAGTAGCCAACGAAACGTTGAAACAATATTTCATTGGAATTATGAACAATGCTCATAGGGAATTCTTATTAGAACTATGGAAATAAGTATACTTAGTGTTCACCCAAAGTGGTGAACAACTGATGATGATGATATCTATAAATATATATCTATTAGAATTTTTACTAAAGCTTTAGTTCAAAGACGATACTATCTCTCCAACATTTATTCATCATCCTCTTAGCGTTGTCCCGGTTTGTGCCTCTAGGCCCAGGGTCCGCTTTGACCATGATCCTAGATTTAGCGAGTCTGGTTATTACATTGAAGCGACTGCCATCTGACCTTCGTAACCCTCAGAAAGGGGAACCAGACAAATTTGAATCATGGTTACACATTCAGAATTAAACTGGATGTGCAGGTTTCCTCACGATGTTTTCCTTCACCGCTAAGCTAGTGATATAATTATAATAATTATAAATTACGCACATAGATTTTTGCAAATCCAGAGGTGCGTGGCCCGCGCGGATTCGAATCGACGACCTCACGTGTGTGAAGCGACGATCTTACCACGGCTCTACAACATTTATTATTATAATAATTAATTAATAGATAACCTATAGATAGACCCTCTACTAGACTAAACCAACTACAACATTAGGTACCAATATTGTTGTCTACTTATTATTTTATTTCCAATAAATGCGATCATTATGCCACAGTGTAATCCCAAACCAGTATTATGTACCCTGTTGTTAGGACAGAATTAAATTGTGCTACCGATTCCTCGTCTTATAAATTGAATTTTATTACCTCTACCTGAAAGTTGTCTGGAAGAGATCGCTACAAACAATAAGACCGCCTAAGTTGTACTATGTTTTGTTTGTGCACAAACACAACACAAGGAAAGGAATATATATTCCTGTAATGTCTGTATTTGTGCAATAAAGAGTATCTATCTATCTAATAAAAGACCTATTAAATCAATGAATATTTACATTTATGGATATGTAGAATGAATTGATAATTTACATTTTTCAATGTTTAATAAATCACTTTTATTAAGAGACTCATTTACTAGGGTACAGTCGTCCACAAAGCAATCTACTTTTTGAAAGATACTGTCATATCTCCCCAAACAAATTTCAACCAAGCGTCTTATGATTAGCCTTCTAGATTGTTCCAGCCACACGGCCGAAATATTATTTGAAATAAGGAGTTGCCCGATGACACTGGAAAAACTAAAACTGACATTTGCACTTCTGTCATACTGACATTCCCATTCCACGCTTCTGGTTTGACTACTTTGGGGCGTAAAAGTTGCAGCTCTGGGTATCGACAGGTTTATACATATGAATTTTCTTTTATAACCCAAGACATGCCAAGCTGGGCTAAGAAAGCACCACCTAGCCCCAAACTAAGCCGAAGCTTGTACTAGTGTAGCTGATAAACTTACTTAGATACATTTTTTTGTAAATAAATACATAGAAAACACCTAAGTGTTTTTGTTTGTTTGTTTGTCGTAGCGTGGTCTGAACCAATACAAACACTGAGACATGTTCTTGAAAACAGACGTTTGTACTGTACGGGAATCGAACTCACGACCTTTGGTTCAGGGGACAGAGGTCACTACCAAATGAGGCATCGAGCCAGTCTTGTACCTTCATTGTACCTTGTTCATCAAAATGATCACTTTCAATAACACATACTGGTAATGTTCACTTACTGTTATTTCACTGTACTGTGTCCCGATTTTAGAGTCATGCATGCCCAACCACAATGCGCATGTATTTCTGCCAACATTTACATAATATCAGCGGTACAGTCGGACACAAATGTGTTTACCAACCTTTTAACTCGACGTTTTAATGAGGCCACCATAATTTTATTATGTTTCTTAGGTGCGTTGCGGGCCCTTGCTTGGCGGCTATGGGTAAAGGAGCAACTGGAGAGGCTTATGTCAGCGATAGGCTGATGACAATTGCGGGCCTTTGAGAAATTTGTAGGCATGCTTTTTGGACGTCTAGTCTATTTAAGATCCCAAATCGTATCTTTTTTTTTCTACGACTGTTTTTTTTTATCTTTTTGGTGCAGCCTATCTGATGTTAAACAGTAACCGCCGCCCATGGACATCAGCAATGCCGCTACCTACCGTGAGGAAAGAGCTCTCTTTAAACCTCGTTTGAAAAAGGACATGTCGTCGTAGCGATCAAGGACACGTAGTCGTACTACAGAAAACGAAAACGATCGTTCGTTGAACGGATCGCGTATTTTTGCCCCATAAATCCCTCTCATTTGTCCCTCCTGTGTTCTAATAGATCAATTAAATTGTTGAAAATCGACGTTGACGAATTTTAGTTCGTATATTCGAACACGGAAGGGACAAATGAGAGGGATTTATGGGGCAATAATACGCGATCCGTTCAACGAACGATCGTTTTCGTTTTCTGTAGTAGGCCCTCAGGAATCACCGCGGGCTGGGAGACCGTTCCAGAGTTTCCACGTGGCAGACAAATTAGAATACAGTGGAAGACTTCCAACTATCAAAATATTAAGGATGTAATCTTGAATCGGTTCCGAAATGTACCATGATGAAAAATCATTTTAAATTTATACTAAAAATACGTGTTAATACTCTTACTACCTATTAGAAAAATAAATCTATGAATTTCATGTGTACCTATTATAAATCCGATTCAAATCCTAGTTATTATTCTAGTCTCGTTTCGATTTATTACATTATTTCTGATTGGAGTAGTCTGGCTCAAAAGTTATTGTACTTGAGAAAAAGTCTTATTAGATTTCATTCCAATAGGTAATTTTCTTAGTCTTATTGGGTTAAAACAAACATTCTAACTTATTATTATTATACTAAAACTAATAAGAAATGTATGTATTTTCATTTATATTTTTCTTTTGTTAATATGTGTTTAAAAATTAGTAAGCATAGAACTAACAACCAGCAGTCTTATAATACATCCACTCTAAAAATTTCCTATTGCAGTAAGTACATACACTTAGTAACTTAGTACTACTTGATAACATACACATTTTTATTTTGTCGCGTCAAAACCTGTCATATTATTTTAACGTTTCGTGTTTGCTACCTCTTCTTTTTAGGTCATAAAGTGCAAACACAACAGGGACTAGTTTGTTTCGATTAATTTTAGCGTGCATAATAAAAGCAGAACCGATAACCGTTGGGGTAAACGAGTTCTGGAGTGGAGACCGCGTCTCGGCAAACGTAATGTAGGACGCCCTCAGGCCAGGTGGAGTGACGATTTGTGCAGGACGGCTGGCAAGTGCTGGATGCGAGAGGCCCAAAATCGATCATGGTGGCGAACTTTAGGAGAGGCCTATGTCCAGCTGTGGACTGACACGGGCTGATGATGATGATGATAATGAATAAAAGCAGTGACAATGACCAGTTTATTACGTATAATATAACAATTCTAGGATAATTAAGTACACGCTTTAAACGTACCTACATGATAAAAGAACCAAAATTTGTGGTTTCTAATGCTAAAAAGGACTATAGTGATTCTTTGATGTCGCATTTACACGCTCGCGCTTAATACGACATTCAACGGGCACAAACACAAGCACAAGCATGAGAACGGGCTGTTCGACTGTTTGAATGTGCGCGTGCGTGCGCAGTGTGTAGGGCAGGGATGCTCGCCGAGCTGCTTGCCAGGCTGCTTGCCGGACTGCGTGGCACGCGTGTAAACCTAGCATGAAAAATAAGACGTGATTGGTGTTCTATTTAGATACGTGTCTGTGATTTTATCAATGTGCACTGCAGTGTTTTGAGATCCCAGCAGCGTGGTGATTATGCCAGGCGATTTGCCGATCGCAGGACGTACATAGCTTCTCGCTTCGGTGACGCTGCTGCCCGTAATCGGCCTGTGGTATTTAGCTATCGTGATAAATATACCTACCGCCACCAATCGATTGCCGGAGCCTCGTCTGTTATTCAGCAAGATGCACCATGGGAAGGTGATGGTGGTTTGGAGTAAAAAGATGATGGATCGCTCCCTTACATTCCCATACATAGCGTCACGTATTTCTCTCAGAGGGGTAGGCAGAGACCACGTCCTTCCATTTGCTACGATCCCGGCACATAACTTTTGCTTCGTCCACTTACATTCCGATATACTTACTTATTTTTCCTTTTAGTCTAAACCTCTTCCTCTTGTCGCTTTTAAAGCGATAAGACCGCTTAACTTGTACGTCAATATATCTTTGTATTTAGTTAGAAGTCAAATGTTTGGTGTGCAATAAGAAAGAAAGAAAAAAGAAAGAAGTAAGAAATTTCTTTCTTTCTTTCTTGGTGTGCAATAAAGTATATTATACTTATCTATCTCTTCTGTACGCGAGCGTACCGCGAAGACGGGTAGCTGGCAAGTTGACAAGCTAACCTTATATTGAGCGCTGAGCGGCCGCCATCTATATGATAATGTATTGTCTGTCTGTACGTCGGATTCGGCTAGCGTTTGATTGATTCACCTTCACCGGTGAGGATGCGGTCGGCGCCATTTTGATGTTTTTTTTTTATATTCATCATCATATGATGAACGCGGTCTACTGCTGGACATAGGCCTCTCCAGTTGTACGCCACTTTGGGCGCAAACATCTGCAGGCTTTACCTATAATCGCCACGTTGGGCAGGCGGGTTGGCGTTCGCAGGGCTTAGCTCCTGCTGCCCGTCATGGATGTAATGGAGTATGGCATGTAAGGGGATAATGGGGATAATGGTGACTCCATTATCTTTTTTTTTATTTAGCGTTTGATATCAATCAACTACGTAGGAAGTACATCCTTTTAAACGCGTACCTACGAGTAAGCTCTGGAATGAGCTCCCAGCCGCGGAGTTTCCTAATCGTAGACGACTTATGCTTCTTCAAAAGTGGTCTTCTTTCCTTTCGGTAGGCAGCGGCTAAGCTGGCATTGCTGAGTCTATGAGCGGCGGTAACCGTTTAACATGAGATGGGCCGCTTGCTCGTCTGCCACACAGTAATATAAAAAAAAGCAAAAAAGGACTTTATCTCTTTCTTTTTAATGATACTTCCTCAACTGTGAAGATAAATCATCCCCTTCATCGGTGAAGAAGCGATCGTGGCCATTAATTTGGTGTTTTTTTTTTATATATTCGACCTGCTACTATGTCCACTGGTCCCAGTGAGTACTATCCCACTGACAATTTGTCATTTTGTCTTAGTCACCAGCTTGGCAAGCGGGTTGGCGACTGCAGTAGTTATTACTTGTATCCCTAGATGTAATGTGAGACGACCCCAGTTAGTATAAGAGGGCAACGTAATATGAGACCAAGAGATTTGTGTAAATTGTCTGCTACATTGTTATTTTATTAACCTCCAGGATTCGAACCCGGAGCCATAAAATATGTCATACACAAATATGGTTGTAGTCTAACAATAATATGAACTTACAGATATTATTATCTTCAGGAGGAGAGGTGGGACAAATAAAACACAAATATTGAAGACAAAATAATAATTATTTATTTTGATACCTACTTAGATGCACACCTATTGTAAAAATAAAAAAATATATATAATTTATTCAGCAAATATACACATACATATATATTTTCAAGTTTACTCTTTATGTAACAGTCCAGTAGTTTTTGAGCCTATTCATTACAACCAAACAAACAAAGTTTTCCTCTTTATAATATTAGTGTAGATAAAGAAAATTATCTATAACAAAAATAATAAAGTATAATAATATAAATTTGTTGGATAAATTTAAAATTTAAACAAAACTATAACTTAGCTTCAAACAATACTTAGATGACATTAATTTGTTTAAGCATTATTTAAATAGGAACGTAGATAGATTAATTCGTTCATTTGTTTATCTAAAATATTTGTTTTACTCGTACAATAAAATACATAAACATCACCTTAAAATAACAAAAAAACACAACACATAGCACAATTTTAACATAACAAAAAATGTAAATAAAACATTTACTAACAGGTAGCGTAGGACATTAGACGACTCTTACTTACAATTACCTAAGTCATGTTATGTTCAAGTTATTAGTACCTACCTAAAGTTACTTATTAACTGTACTTACACTTAGAACGAAGAAATAAAAAGAAAAAGATGGTTTCAATAAGTAATTATTGAAACCATCTTTTTCTTTTATTTGTTTATTTTTACATCTATTATTTGTTTATTTATATATAGATCTGTATGTATGTATACCTTGAATGCTATTCGAATCTACAACCCTAAATCTGACAGAATGAGCGTCATTTGTACCCAACAGGCCATGTAAATCCGGATTTTACTATTCCGAATATGTGATCCAGTCTGATAAACGCCAGTCAGATTTATAACAAATTTTTACTTCGCAAATAAACTAACAAACACCAGAAGACCGTTCCGCAATAAACTTAAAACTATCAGAAACACCAATCTCGAGCATTTAACACTTCCAATGGGCCCACTTAACAAAGCGGTCGTTATGGCCCCCCGGTCATTTCCGACCCACTTAATAATACCACGTAATAAAACAGATAACAGGAAATTCAAAAAGCTGACACGATAGCATTAAAGGGTTAGATAGCCTACGGACTTAGAAAAAAAAAGACGACGCAAAAGGTTTAAACTGCAAGCTACAATCAAGCTAGATTCAAATTTAGTGTCATAGAGATAAGGTTGTCTTTTCCATGTGGTTAAGTTTTTTAACCCGTCGGATGCGCTCGGCTGTTCTCATCAACTTCCGAGGCCAACCCGGTAAGACTGAATAATTGTCTATAATGATATATTACTTTTATCTGACCGATCTAGTTGTCTACGCTCCGCTTTTGCAGATACGCATCTGACGTTTAATACACTCGCATAATTACCCGTCGTTACAACAGTTTTATACTCATTCAACCGTTTGTAGGGTTTCGCTTTATAATTTCCTCGTGCCTATCTAGCGGGTCACTGGTAACTGCTGTAAATTAGGGTTGTGTGGTTATGATATTAAAAAAAATAGTTCTTTTGTCTAAAAATACGTACAGTCTTGTAATTTAAAAGCAAATGTTATGATCGATTCTGGGACTAAGTTTAATATTTATTGATTTCGAAAGTAGGAAATTATTCGAAATAGTAATAAAATCTTTTATAAGTATTAAATAAGCTTACTTGAAATGTAGTTTACAAAACAAGACTATGATGCAAGAACATTTGCAATTTTTTTGGGATTAGCAAACCATTAGAAATACTACTTTTGGTTTTCATAATTAACTGTTCCAATTTGTACATAATTTTGTAAAGAAAAAAGAGATGTTTCGCATTAAGTCACCATACTTTACTATGTACAAACTTACTTACTATACTTATAATAAAAATTCAAATAAACATAAAAAATACGGAATCTTTCTTTGAAAGTCACTGACTCGACCTTAACCATATTTTTTGTTGTGAAATTGAACGTTAGCACAACGTTATTTGTTGTAATTCATGCTTCTAATAATTTTAATAACCCAACTTAAGTTAAAGCAATGGTGTCAATAAAATTTTATTTTACTATAAGAATTAATGGGTTATACATATATAGCGGCTGTAATGTAATTTGATGTAATACATGAATGTTTAGTTTTATTTATTGTAATTATTGGTAGTACGCTCGTTTGATGAACATTTATTAGCAAACATTCTTTTTAAGTAAATGCGAAACACAGAAGTTGTAAATACTGCCTTGCCACAATGGAACCTGTAATGTGCGGACGATTTTTATTTGTAAAATAATACGTACAATTGTATGCATTTTTTTTTATCGGTTTAGATTTTTAGACATAGGTATGTTTGCTACGTTTGAGACTCGACCTACGTCGACATGGAAGGGAGGCGGAGAATTTTCACTAAAACTCTGGTCCCTCCATCATGCGCCTATAGGGACGGTGCAATAGGACCTATGAACCTATTCGGCAGACAATCCAGAACAACCAAGACACTATGTACTACACAACTTTTATTATATTATCTTTAATTTAATTTAAAAAGTCTGATCCTTTAAGAATAAAAAAATGTAATAAAAAGTCGTTTTTTTTAAACAAACACGCTATTTCTATTACACAATATGACGTTGTAATAAAAAGACAGGAAACGGAACTAGCTAGGGACAGATGTTCGTGATTTTTTCTTTCAAAAGAATAAAAAAAACGACTCCATATGCAAATGTCGCCTTCATTTGCATAATACAAACGTGTTCGCTTTCAATCATAAGGCAAAAAGTTAACCCTTTACCTTCGGTTTGGGGTTCCTTAGTCTAATAGAAAAATAAATCTCACTCTGTGAATTGATTTTTCAATTTCTTTTTTGTTCATCTTACCCAAAACTAAATATGAGATTTTATTTGATATTGTTTACTTAGTATTTTACAGCAATTATTACATTATGAAATACAGAACAAAACATTAATTTGTTATTTTAGGCTGTTTTTCAGAGGTTTTTTTTCAAAAGCAAGGTGTAATAATAATATTACAATTGCTGTTAAATAGAAAACTCTTTTTCAATATAATGCGCGATAACACATGTCTTTGCAATATGAAATAAGCTATCAGGAGAAATTACAGACAATTAAGTATTATATAAAGAAACAATACAGAACCCTTACTTAAAACTTCCAACTCACACTTGACCAACTTTTTCATGTCAAACTCAGAACCTATGCGTAATTAGAATAATACTAGTAACGTATGTATATTATTTGTCATTTTTTTGTCGCACAGATGCGCCCGGGAAGTAAAAACCGGCTTAAGATCGAAAGCGAGGGGTTGATTTTTTATTAAAAAATGGTTTTTTGTTTTTTTTTGTGAAAAAAAATAAAACAGCGGTCACTGTCAGTGGTTGAACACGTGTTGGTGTTTTATTAGTTTTAAATGAATGCTGTAATAGCATGGCTACCGACTGTTGTGAGGATACAGTGTCTAAACAAAAAAGTAATTACCTATTAGAAGTTGCTTTTAATTTTAGAAGTTGCATACATTATTTCCTATGTGGCGTGTATTATTCAATAGGTATCGCTTATTTGTACCTATGCTTTTAAAAGTAATTGAGCAAATTGGCACTTTGAAGTTAATCGAAGGTTTTATTTAGGAAATGAATTGGATTTTATGGTACTTTTCATCATCATCATCAGCCTGCAAACGTTCACTGCCAGACATAAGCCTCCCCAATGACAACTGCCGTTTGGGGGGATTTTCCTTAGTCACCAAGCTTGGGCTCGTGAACGCAGTAGGTTTTATACGTACACGCTACATGTATTGACTTGCTCGATGGCTCATTTGGTAGTGACCTCTGCCTTCTGAGCCAAGGGTAGTGGGTTCGATTCCCGCACAGTGGAAACATTTGTGTTCATGAACATGTCTGTTTGTATTGGTCTGGGTGTTTTCTATGTATAATATGTATTTATTTACAACAAAAAAGTATTTAAGTAAGTTTATCAGTTGTTTAGTACCCATAGTACAAGCTTGGCTTAGTTTGGGGCTAGATGGCGATGTGTGGCCCAGCGTGGCATGTTTTGGGTTACTTATTTAAAAAAAATATTGTAAACGCTCCTGCCCGTTTCCTGATATTCCCTTAGTTATCTGCTACGTCACCCACGGGATGAGATGGGAAGGTTATATTCTAAAAACAGAAACCATACGGACCTTTATTTTTGATGAATATTTTTAATAAAATTTTTGTTTATGTGTCACTTTTAAACTTTTTGTTAAATTATTCCCTTTGGTTTCTTCAACTTTTTCTAATAATCAAAACTATTATTATAAAGAAAGGGTTAACTCAAATTACTATTACTTAAGATGACTACGCTTTCGCCGACCTTGGGAACGGATTTGAATAAACTATTGTTATTATAATTTATTCAAATTCATCAACAAAAGAGTTGTAATTTAACAATTGTTGTACAGTTTCGTGTCGTTTGCATGCGGTTTGTTGCAACGTGAAAGGTGCAGTTTGATTGACAGGTTACATTTGGTAGAAAAAGTGTGAGACTTTTATTGTGACACGATTTGTTAGAAAGAATTGTTAAAAAGTATTGGGACTTTATAAGAACTTATTAAGTATAATAGTGATGGGAATTTAAACCGTTTTATGTTTCGGGTAAAGTTCAGCAGGTGCCAATTTAATTATGCTAGTAAAATTTGATCTGACACTCACTACGTTTGAATTTAAAATGAAAAAAAGTTATATCTATCTAGCTTATGGACTTGCGTTAAGGACTTGGAAATCAAAATCAACATAGGCGCCACAAATGTAATATAATGATACCTATTACTGATTTACTTTATTAACATCAATACACAATTAATGTTTGCTCCCGGTTTAGGATCGAACCCACTACCCTTGATTTAAAATGCAGTCACTAACAAATGAGCCACGCCAATACAATACAAATGGATTATATATTACTAAACTAACAGCGCGTCCATACATAAAAGATTTATTTGCACAAAATTCGCCAACTTAAAAAGGTTGCCTGCCTCTGATTTCCGCGGCATACGTTCCTGAAACAATAAAAATAACACGTTTTCAAAATGTTCTAATACCTTTATCAGATTGCGATAAGTAAAACATATTTTTTGTACCTATGTGATAAGATTCTTTTAACAAACATTGATTGTCTGGAAGAGGTCGCTTTTAGCGATAAGACCACTGAAGTTGTACAACAAATTAATGTCTTTTATACGATATTGCACATCGTATAATTATGATGAGCAATAAATAAAATCTATTACTTTATCTAATTGGTAAGCGATGGTAAGTAATTATTTTGTAAACAGTATCAGAATTAGGGAACGCAACACGGGAGCGTTATGTCAAGAGTTATCCTAATCAATTCAGATACTTTTAAATAATTGAAACTTCAGACTTCACACGATAATTTCATCTTAAACATCCTAGCCCACAGTACAACACACTCTTATTTTCACCTGAAAAGTCAACTTCAATTTCTAAGAAAAACTATAGTGCAGTCAATGAAGCGAAAAATACGGGCTAACCTCCGAATTTTTTTACTGTGATCCGATTTGCATGAAATTTTGGAATTAGGCTCATCTTACCATTAACTTCAAAAGTGAAAATGATTTGAACTCCGCCACCACCATGGGGGTGGTTGCCACCCCTTCTCGGGGGTCAATGGTTGTTTTTTCAAAATAACCTCGGATATCGATTGAAGATCTAATTTTAAGCAAAAAAGTTTCTATAAAGTTTCTCGAAAAATCTAATACTTTTCAAGTTATTGGCAATTGAAAATTCGCAAATTTTTCATGATTTTCATCAGTTTTTTTCAAATATCTCCAAAAATATACGTTTTATCGAAAATTTTATAAGGAACGAAACTGTAGCAGGTAAAAAAATGAACAATTTGGTTTTTTACAAAGTATTCTAAGTGCAATATTAAGCTAGATATTAAAGATCAAAGCCGTTTTTTATTTTATCTGAAATTTCATCGATGTAGTCAATGCCATCTAGCAGCGAGCAAATGCATTTTATGCTTTCTAATCGAAAAGGGTTTTGTAGTGCTTGAAATAAGCTTTAAAATGAGCTTTATCAAAAGTCTTTTGCACGTAAAATAAGTGAGCTATATTGCAAATAAGCGGAGCATCGAATGTTTTTTCTTTACAATCAATGGGTTTAAATAAGTGCCATTTCCACCAAAACTAAAATTATTCATATTCCGCCTAGAATTAACTTTATTATGAAGAGTTTTATAGATTGTATTAGTTTGGCTGCTTTAGGACACATAGTTTTCAAAAAAGTCACGATTAGGGGAGGCTGTGATTGCGCTGCCACGCGCTCTTTAAACAATCATATCTCCGTCAATTTTTATTTGATAGAAAAAACAAAAAAACCAAATTGTTTGTCAGAAAAATACCTAAATTTTTTATCCCTACACCTTTATACGTATCTGTCGTCATTTTTGAGATATTATGAAAAAGGGGTGGGATTTTTAAAAATTTGAAATTCTCGATTTTTTTTCAATCGTGACTTTTTTGAAAACTATGTGTCCTAAAGCAGCCAAACTAATACAATCTATAAAACTCTTCATAATTAAGTTAATTCTAGGCGGAATATGATTAATTTTAGTTTTGGTGGAAATGGCACTTATTTAAACCCACTGATTCAAAAGAAAAAACAGTCGATGCTCCTCTTATTTGCAATACAGCTCACTTATTTTACATGTAAAAGACTTTTAATAGTGCTCATTTTAAAGCTTATTTTAAGCACTACAAAACCCTTTTTGATTAGAAAGCATAAAATGCATTTGCTCGCTGATAGATGCTATTGACTACATCGATGAAATTCCAGATAAAATAAAAAACGGCTTTGATCTTTAATATCTAGCTTAATATTGCACTTAGAATACTTTATAAAAAACCAAATTGTTAATTTTTTTACCTGCTTCAATTTTGTTCCTTATGAAATTTTCGATAAAACTTATATTTTTGGAGATATTTGAAAAACATCGATGAAAAAAGTGAAAAATTTTCAAGTTTTCAATTGCCAATAACATGAAAAGTATTAGATTTTTCGAAAAACTTTATAGATGATTTTTTGCTTAAATTTGGACCTTCAATCGATATCCGAGGTTATTTTGAAAAAAAAACCATTGACTTCCGAGAAGGGGTGGCAACCACCCCCAGGGTGGTAGCGGAGTTCAAATCATTTTCACTTTTGAAGTTAATGGTAAGATGAACCTAATTCCAAAATTTCATGCAAATCGGATCACAGTAAAAAAATTCGGACCTATAATGCTTCATTGACTGCACTACTAGGAAAACATCTTTCTTACTGAGAACCGCGGCAAAATGGTGGCGTAACAAAGTCCGCCATGTTTGGAGTGCGCAAACCGATGCGCAGTCGACCGAAAACTAACAACCCCTTTCGGACACACTATTGTTGCTCTGTGAGCTCACCCACGCGATTCTAAATTTGAAAATCAGCGCTGCGAATTTCGACTCCAATGTCAAAGAAATACGTGTTGTATTCGCTTGAATGTACGATTCAGCGTTTGGATATTGTAACACGATGGAAGGACGTAAACATTTTTTGCGCTACATATAGAAATCGGCTTTAGTTAGCAGTCGGTAAGGTCAACATTCCTTTGAAAGGGTTTTCGGAAAATTTCGTCAACGAGATTCTGAATGCGATTTTAAGAAGTAAAAGATAAGGTTGCAATTTAAGTGGGCAGTCAAAGGAAGCAGAGTTTGTTTGCATGTGTATGCGATTGCCGTAGATACAAGGGAAAACCTTGTTACCTTTACACATGTGTTAGTTTGATAAAGAAAGGGTAACCGTCTAACGTTACATCTCGATGTTGAAATTTTACCTATGAATGTGACATTCGGCAGAGTAAGAATACTTTTTTATGTGCATGTGTGCGTAAAGCATTGTTCGTTGAGCGTGTGTGCGGACATATTTTAATAATATACGTTTTTCCATGTCACTGGTTGTAGGAATTTCTGGGAAATACGTTGCGCAAAGCTAATATAATGTTTTGGTATGACGAATTTCGTATTAAGTGGTTTCGCTATCAATGTATCGCTTGCTTTCGGTTTGGCGTAATAATTGAGGGGTAATAAATGAGAGGAAATATATGAAATGTCTACGGTTTTTTTTGATGATTTTATTGGTCGGATATTTGTCATAAAATATGTTGTATTGAGAAAATAGTCCATCAAAATGGACCAAAGATCTTATCCAGTTAGCCTTTGAATGTAGTTCGCTATGAATAGTTGTGGAAGTTATTGAGAGAGGCCTAGGTATGTCCAGCAGTGAACCTTCTAAGGCTGATGATGATGTATAAATGCTAAACTAAGGCTTTCTTTGTACTATAAGAGAGGGGTGTGTAAGGTTTGATATAATAACAAAAGTTCTAACGATTACTTAACCTTCTACTAGGTATAACGTCATCAATCATCATTAACAGCCTATCGCAGTCCACTGCTGGACATAGGCCTCTCCAGTTGTTCGCCACTTAGAGCAAACATCTGGAGGATATACCCATAATCGCCACGCTGGGCAGGCGGGTCGCCAAAGCCCCGTCTGTTGGTCAGCAGGATGCACCACGGGCAGGTGAGGGTGGCTTGGAGCGAAAGGTTGGTAGGTCGCTCCCTTACATCCCTGACTACTACAATACCTATATTTAAAAAAGGCCAACTTTTGATTTTGTTGCAGCACTTCTTCTCAGCAGGCTACGTGTCAAAATGCTGGTAGAAAAAGTTTTGACATGCTTAAATTACTAGCATATGTAGTAATTCTATTTGCAGAAACAAACTATAATGTTGTTTTTTCAGAGATAAACAGCTTATTAACTTATTATTATACACACAGACATCAGATTCCGATCTAGAACGAAACCGAATACTTAGTAGGTACCGTCAGACATTTCTATCGATAAAAATCTCGTTCATAACTCACCGCGCTACCATAAATAAACGCCCCAGACTATCTCGGCATCGTATGACGAAACACATTTACGTAAAAAAAAATGTCTAAAAGCATTCGCGAATAGTAAGTAAAGTAAACCCCTATCTCTTAAGGAGGGCCATAAATAAAAACAAATGGTCTGTTCTTCAGTGGTGTTGCTTTGCGAAACGTAATTGATGGAGACGTGTCAGAAACAAAACTGTGCGCATTTGTAGTGGGCCCTGAAATTCTACGCTTCAACGCGGCCCGTTGGGGTAGGGTTGTGTTGGTGTGGGTTTGTTGTCGATGGATTAATTGAAAGGAGAAATTAAATAATTAATTAATTTAAAAAAATTATATATTATTCTAGGGACTGGACAGGGATAGGTGGACTGATATGGGCTGATGATGATGATGATGACATATTATTTTTATCATATATTATTTCTATATTTCCGCACACTACCTTAAAATTACTTACTGATAGAGAATGCCTATGTGGCGTTAAGTCCGCCTTTTGTACACTACCTTACTGCAATAAAGATTAAATAAATATATTAATAAAATTAAATAAAAATAAAGTGTGTTAATGCTGTAATTGTGACAATCCAACATCGTGTGAGGTTTTGTTGTTCCTGTCTTTACATTTTTTTTCGGGTTCTTTGAACAAAAGGCAAAAATGAGATACCTACCAAGACTTCGCTCCGTCTGTCTGTCACCAGACTGTATCTCAAGAACTGCGATATCCAGACAGTTAAATACGAGTATGTTCACTAATTAGGTGTGTATTTCTGTAGCTGCTATAGAACGACAAGTGGGGACTTTCATACAACAAACACATTTTTTTGCCACTTTTTGACTGATATTATAATGAGGCCTGTCACCAGACAGATGCTTCAAATCTAGTTATCGGTATGGAATCCTTTGTGCGTAAGTCCAACTCGTTCAATAAGATAGTATATAAAGTCAACAGGCAATTATTATATTTTGCAATGCCATAGAAACTAAATAGGTTTCTTAGAATAACTATAATTAAAATTAAATGACCACTTGCCTAATTAAAACAAAAAACCTGGGACATGATACGGTGTAAAAACTAATCTTCATTTCCATAAAATTTTTAAAACGTGCTGGTTACATTCTATTGAATTATGTACTTTTAATTAACTTTACTGAACATGCAAAATATTCGCTAATGATTAAGACGAAGTTCTAATTAATTGACAGTTTCAATACACTTGGGAACAAATTAATGTAGGAGTAGAATTTTAATCTAGGATTGCAGTTGCAATTTCAACACGATTCCTTCATTGAATACAAATTCAAGGAAAATACTTACTTACTTTTTACTTTGAGACTTAACTTAAGATTTTTGAATTAGAGTAGATTTCTGTAGATTTTCTTTATAACAAAGGTAGCATAGGACTACCTATGTTATAAAAATCCATAGATATTGCAACATCAGGAGAGTCACGTCGCAAAATTATAGGCTCGCTTTTTGAAGGGCCCTCAGTAGTATCTATGTATTGGTGGCTTTTCAACCATCAATAATAATATAAACTGACCAATTACCAGCGGCCAGAACATGCCCGTTGTCACAGCGACTTGGGCTTTTCTTTCGCTTTCCATCAGGCGTAGGGAAGCCATTATATCGAGCTTCTATTAAAAAAAGAAGAAAAATTGTGTTATTATAGATTTCAAGCAATGTGTTTGGTGAATCGCTCAGCTCGTCTCCGCTCCGGATCAGTGGAACCGCGCCCTAACAGTGGAACGTTAAACGCGGAAGCTCAATATATTTGCTAGCAAGTACAGTATTAATTACTTGAGCGGGACACCTTTACATCCACCGTATTTACATAGAAAAGTGTAGCGATGCAAATCAGGGAATTCATGGAGTGTATGTATGTTCTTATGAAGCTCCATCTTTGTTTTTGTAGCGACTCTTTATTCAAAGCGCCAGGACATACGAAGCGTTACGTGTCCAATAAAAATAGACTCTATTTCGAGAGCAATAAGTTGCAAGGGTGTTTTTTTATCTAGACATAGCATATGCAAATATTATGCATACTTCTTACATGCATTGACGTTTGTAAAGTGATCACAGGGACCGTTCAAAGCATTATAACATGAATATTAAACTTGTTTATTTGTGTAGTAATTAAAAAGTTAATGCCATTTGAAATAAATACACGTTATTGTCTTTAATTGTTATAGGCAATTATACGGCTGTTATGACGCTATGTTTGTAGTATTGAGTAGGAGGAAATAAACTGTTAGATACTTTGGTGTTAATTTGTCATAGTGAGTCCATAATGTCTATACAGATTTACGACCTCGGTGGCTGGTTAATGTGAAGCCTAAAGCCGAAACGTTTCAAGGTTTTGGGTTCGATTGCCGGTTAGGACACTTTAGGAAATGAACTTTTCTAAATTGTTTCAGGTCTTGGTATTCTGGGAGACGGCCCCTGTCAATATCTGGTACTTACATGAAAAAACCCTAGTTTAGTGATAATAAGTGTTACCCCTCCCGATTCATTGGAAGGCTTGCCTAGAGCATACGTTCATATCTTGAGACCATTTAATATGTGTATATTAGATGGTCCAATAAACAAAACTTATAGAAAAGAAAAATTTAGAATACTGTTATTAAAAGAAATCCTATAAATTTTGAATACTTAATATTGTATTTTTTGAAAAATTATCGATACCTACCCATCATTATGCCGAGAACGGATACAAGACATTTGTTTCAGTCGGTAGTCGATTTCACTCTTTCTAGCGAGTGCCCAAAAATAAGCGTAGGGCTAAATCGACTAACAAATTACTTCGCTTGCCTATGGGGGTATTGGCCGTGAGGTTATGGGGTTAAGCGTGTAGCTTCGAGTGTGGAGGAAACTATGCGGCTTATTTAAGATAGGGGTACCTATTCTTAATGTATGAATATTGAGTACTTTTCGTAGCGTAGTGTACTATTTTTCACTTTGACTTGCTATCGATAGACTACCTCATTGAAGAATCACTGATGAAAAAATTTGTTCCGTAACGTCAATAGTCTCCGAGTTATCACAATTTCAAAATCACCACTAATTGACGAGTCCAAAAATTCTCCATACAAAATGGCTATTTGCGAGTGACGTCACTATTAATTGATTTTGCATGCCTCATATAAGAAGTTTGTCTAACAGCTATGTTAAATATTGCGTTTATGAAATTGGTTTTAAAACAAAATAATGTAAATAATTAATGCCACCTAAAAGATGGTATAATATTATTAAATAAATTTTACACCTTGAAAATGGTATCTTTCTGTAAATTTTGCAGGCCTACGCTTTGTCGTACCGTTTTGCATCTAATTTTAGTTGTGACTTCTTAAATAGGTTAAGTTTTCCGGATTCTTTGTGGTAACCATGAAGTACCTAACAAGCGAAATCAATCATAGTGGAATAACCTATTGTGATCAGCCAACAAACGTCCACTGCTGGACATAGGCCACCCCCACTAACAATTGCTTAATTATTGGATTTGCCTTAGTCACCACGCTTGGCAAGCTTCAATCTTTAACTATTCACTTTATCAAGTTAAAAACACGACATTTCCATATATAACATTTTTAAATTAAACTGCTTATTCACTTTCAGTAAGTAACTCATTATGCACAACCAACAATTTCAGACCAAAAAGTAGATTTACAAGTCATCAATATTAATAGTTCTGTCTCTGCTTTTTGCCTGAAACTAATCTGTTCGGAATAAAGAATTAGTCGATTTACTGTTTGTTTGTCTGCATATTAGGATTTATATGTGCAGACCTTACCTACTGTTCGCTCTTTTGTATACGGTAGTAGCATAATCTCTACGTTTTACTTGACGATTCTTAAGTAGGTATATACTTATTTCAAGTCTATGTGATGCGAATAAAGATATTTTATTCATTCATATAAAATAATCCGAACGGATTTAAATCGTGTTAGAGTGACTTAGGGACCTTCAAAAAGCGAGCCTACAAAATTCTCAAGGGCCGGCAACACACCTGTGACTCCGCTAGTGTTGCGGTGTCTATGGGCTGAAGTGATCACTTGCCACCAGGACAAAGGCCCGTTTGCTCCTCTGTCATAAAAAAGTCCGAAAACCACAGACTAGCGGAGTGCTACTGTAGAATACAAAAGTGAGGGTTTTTTAACCGATAAATGCAACTACTCCTATGGGGACCAGACGGCCCTAACTAAAGTTGGCTCCCCACAGAAGCCTATTCACGAGCCAGTCCTCGCCGTAACGAGCGGCTCAGCTGATAATAGTAAATAATAAAGCTGTGCATGCGATCGGCGCATATCGACTAACAAGCGGCCCTTGAGCCCGCCCCTTGTGGAGAGGACGTAACTGAGATTTTTATCAAAGTCTAGCCTACACATCATCAGCTTATTGCAGTCCACTGCTGGATATAGGCCTCCCCAGTTTTTCGCCACTTTGGTAAAACATCTGGAGGCAATACCGATAATTGGCACGATGGGCAGGCTGGTTGGCGATCACGGGCGTAGCTTCTAGCTCCGGTGACGCCGCTGCCCGTCATCAGCCTGTGGTATTTATAGTAACGACGCCTTCAATTGTGATGATTTTACCGCAACCAGATGGCTACCAGCGCCTCGTTTGTTATTCGGCAGAATGCACCACGGGCAAGTGAGGTTGCCTTGGAGCGTGAGAAAAGAAAATAGAATGCTTCCTTACATCCCAGTGAGTGAGTGGTTTTAGGATTAGAAACAACAAGTTATTTTTTTTTTTTTTTTTAAAAGACATGCCACGCTGGGCCACACAACGCCACCTAGCCCCAAACTAAGCCGAAGCTTGTACTATGGGTACTAGACAACTGATAAACTTACTTAGATACATTTTTTTTTTTGTAAATAAATACATATTATACATAGAAAACACCCAGACCAATACAAACAGACATGCTCATGAACACAAATGTTTGTACTGTGCGGGAATCGAACCCACGACCCTTGGCTCAGAGGGCAGAGGTCACTACCAAATGAGCCACCGAGCCTGTCAATTATGCATGGTGGGGTTATATAGACGCCTCGGCCAACCCTCAGGATACGGCCGCTCTTGAAAATATGGCACACGTGATTCAGTGTCCCGCGTGCCCAGACAATGTAGTAGTTTTGTCATCTAGTCGAAAATAAGAAGATGATTATGCATGTTAAATTAATCCAAAGAGCTCTAACCATCGCGAAAGATTTGCACTATAAATGACTTGAAGAAGAAGAGCTTGCAAACATGAAACGGAACGTTCTACTAGTTTAACAAGTTAGTTAGTTAAAAATGGACAAAGTATTATGGGGACAATACTATGCCCTTTTTTAACTAACTCGTACATACTATAAGTACTTTCTAAAGTCTGCGTATTCTACGTGATCGCTGATTGTCACAACAAGTCCAATTATACCCTCATTGACTAACGCGAGAGAAGCCGTAAATAATCATTATTAATTTTAAAAAAGAAAATTCCATCAGCGCCATTTTCCATCCGTTCCGTCAACTGTCAAAACGAATGTACGATTCTCGAAAGAGTGAGTGAGCGGTAACAAGCGCGGCACATGGGCCCGCCATGATAGTGGCTCACTATCGATAAATTCAGTTTCAGCCGAGGAATTGAATGGAAATAAAATAAGACACGGTTGCCTGGACGGGAGAGGTTCGCAACTGTTGTATGTTTTGGTGTAAAGGCATTTGTAAGGGGACTGGATAGATACATTTATAAATTGTACGTAATACTTATAACATAAAAGATTATACCACATACTGAATTGTTAAAGTGGTGTATTTGACAGTTGGATTTTGGAGGTTACTAATCATGGCAAGTATCCATAAAATTTGATCTAAATGTACTGCGATAGGCAGATGATAATGACGGACAATACGCCGAGCTGACGCAGAACCAAAACAATTCATTACAAGACAATGTTTATCCAAAAGAATACCTACCATTTTTACGTTTTTTCCCATTCAAAATGCGTGCCTTATTCCACCCTTTTTTGATATAACCCGAAACAGAATTACAGAATTCGGTTGAGTATAGAAAACGAAAAATCGCTTATAACACGCCTCGAACGTTCAGGATTGTCACGGGAATTTCTACTTTATTTCCTAGTGGTAAGGGTTAGGGCTACAATAATGAGGTCTCTAGTTGGGGTTTCTATGGAGACACCCCCCTCATTGTAATGCAGGACATGACAAGTGTCAAAAATTTACTAAGCAAACGTACAAGGAGGTTTACAGCGGTTTTCTATCGGAGCTGAATATTTTATGGGATTCTATGTATTTTGATATCGTGTAAGATCGACTTGGTAACGATCTTTTCTTGTTTATATTCGCACGTCAAAATTAGTGCGCCGTGCCAGCCAAGCGAAATTTTAACAAAATGCAATCGATTCTTAACACGTACCTATAGTAAAATACAACGCGGAATGATCACACTATGAGGGCATGCTAAATGCTACATATAAATTTCATTTTAATTTCTTCAATCTTATGCCGAGACACCATTTTGCAAGGTAAGGCAATAAGCCAAGGTATTTTATTAAAGAACTTTGCGCATGGCTGACATTTAACCTAAATGCGAGAAGAGCAGTATCGACCAAAGTGGCCAAAAAAATGGAAAGAAAACTTAAGGCTGTATACCTACTTTATTATCTGTTTCACGTTTACTATCAAGACTAGAACGTCAAAAAGAAAAGAAAATACCACTTACCAGGTCGTATTGTAAAAGTTAACCCTTTGATCATAAAAAGATTAAGAACCTACATCAACCTAAACACAAGCGCGCTTAACCGACGATAAAATATTAACCCCCAACAGTTATTAATTCTAAGCGGTCGTTAAACCCGCCACTAAATCAAACCGAGCCAGCCTCCGAACGCAAATTACGCCCCCAAACACAGTTAACCCAGTAACCGACTAATAATCTAACCTTGACATAGCCCTAGTTAGTATGCACGGCTTTCTTTTAAAATCTGATGTATTAATTTGCGAAATTCCCAAACAGACAACAATCGACTCAAAAGAAGAACGCATAAGCGCCAAAATCAATCGGTGGAACGCGGACTTTTCAAAAATGGAAAATTGTAAGATAATATTTCTTTCCTTGTAATTTTAACAGCGAATTTCAACTCTAAAACACAAACAGTAGAGCGTAAATTTCAAAAATTTTACGTCAGAACGTAAGCTGTTTTAAATGCAGAACGGTTATTTAGCACGTGGTTCTCGTGACGACGTTCGCAATTTGAGTATAAATTAGAACACTTATCTCGTCGCGGTCTTGACTCTGTCCTTTTCCCGCACGTGAGTTTTCCGATAGCGCTGTCCCTTTCTCGCCCCATGTCAAGTAAACGTAGGGGTGTCTGCCGCATCAAAATTTTGCTTTATCGATATTCCTGGATAACACGCCGTTGAGGGTGGCAGACGCACCTAGCTTATAAATAGAGAAATGATAAATGTGCACGATTTATAGAATAGACTCCGTTCTGGCATATCCAATACTCATACGAATGGCTGCTTGGGAAATCAATAGTTTTGGGCGTGAACTTCCAAGCGATGTAAAGGAACAAGAACGGACTTACAAAGGATAAGTTTTAATACGGATTTTAATTAGTCATGTAAATTATTTATCGACATCGATATGTCTGGAAGCGGGTGTCTCTCATATTTAATTTAGCTTGCGGAAGCAACAGGTTATTAGCACGGAGCTTTCCCGTCTAACTTTCCGGGCGTTCACTTTTTAAATTCCTCTCTTTCCCTTTCTAATTGGATTGCCTTCTCCCTTGCCCGTGAATGAATGGAACTTGTTGCTCGCTGAATCATTTCGCATTTATTTAAGATGTTCGATTTTTAAATGTGTGCCGCGTCGGACCCTATCACGAGCGTTCGATTTAACTAATTAAAGCGTTACTTTGAACCGAATTTTCTGGACCCCATTACCATTTAGCCGTGAAACTTATTTTAGCGTATAATTTTACGCGTGAACGGATACTTTTTAGGCGTAAAAATTAACGCGTCCTATGGCTAATGATTTTCCACTCATTACCTCTATTGAACCTCTTCACTCTATTGTGCTCACACAACGCAATTTCCCAATAAACAACAGTATTCAAATACCTAACAGACAAAAGAGACGACACAAAAGGAAAACGTATATAAACAATATTGTTCGCTTGATACAAAATTTCTCATTTTGAGACAAATTGCGAGACATATCAAAATTCACATTTTTTTTTCTCATCCTATCAAACAACGCTCTTTTACATTTTCTTCGTAAGCACAAAAATAGGACTCCACAGTCACACGTGAAACGAAGCCCACACCATATCTTACTCCGTCCTACACATACATAAATATATTCGTATTCACCACCCAATACATTTTATCTATGTTACCGTTGCCTTACTAGAAATATTGATCAGGCAAAAAGGAAACATCACTAAATATTATCCTATACTAAAATCACTCCTATTTCTTTGTTATTAGGTGCGAAATTCAAATGTGGAATAGGCGGCGGTTCCCGCTAAAACCAAACCGACGCTCGATCGAGTCTCACGAGGTATTCTCAAGGGGTGAACGTAGTTCTTGCGCTTAGATATAAAGAAAGGTAGATACTTATGAAATTCGAAGGAAAAACCACCCTTCCCTATACTTACACAGCGCAGTCGATTCGGTTTTCGCGGAGGAAATTGTAGCGTAGTTTGAACGGGACATTCGCTCACCGTACGCCGTCTGGAGACGACGATTTTCTCGAATTTCCTTCGGGACGCGTCTCCGGTTTCCAAATTTGAATTTGTCATTCGAATTTATTTTTTCTTTTTTGTTATTCGCGAATGTATTTGAATAGCGCGTTGGGTTATTATTTTCTTTTTCTTTTTAAAAAGGTGTGTTAAATTCAATATTGTAACTTCGGGTCGCGATAAAAAAACTTGAAAACTTTTGAGCGGGCCGCCGTGAAGGTAAGAATTTTTATCTGTATTCTATTTCGGACCTCGTATGTCATGTCAATGATATTTAACCCTTCAAATCACTTTTGTGTTTGGAGTTTTGCGATGGCGGTTTTTTTCAGAGTTTGCGTATAACTTTTATGAAAGTGAAGTAGGTATTTTGTTCAATAAGAAGTTTAACCCTGTTTTAGAAACTCGGAACGCCAAGTTTGTTTCCTTATGTATATAATAATATGCTTATAAGTATGGTAGATGTTTTAAATACAGCGCTAATTTATTTAAATGAGCTGATTACAATTAGTAAATACAATATTGGTATTTTTTTAAAAGGTATTCCTTAAAAAGATTTTCAGGTTTTTGAATGCAAACCACTTTTTCTAGTGACTTTGTTTTATAGATCGATGGCATGTTGCCTTCACCTAAAGTGTCGTAAGTTGCGGGTGTGATTCCCGGTCGGGTCGATTTAAGTTTATTTTCTAGGTTGATTCTGATCTGGAAACGGCTCCAGATTTTTGGTGTGCATTTATTATTAATCATTTCTTTGTGGTGGTGACTCATATTTTGCTAATAATAAAGGTATGTGTATCTACGTAGGTAGGTATGTACAAATAGGATCTAGGTCTACCTAGATCTAATATTGAAATATTTTTATATGATTCAAAAATTGTAATTATGAAGAAACCAACTGGAGAAAGCTTTTCTTTCAGAGGAACCTTTTTACAAATAGGAAATTCTAAATTATGATAATGATGATAAAAATATATGGTGAACTAGCAAACCCAGATGGCTGTAAAAATTTTTTTCCTTAATTTTCTTTGCTATAAACCTCACGGAGCCCAAGACCTTTCTAACGAATCCAAAACCGTGGAAATCGGTTCGTGCGTTCTGGAGTTATAGCGTCAGGGAGGAAAATCCGACTTATTTTTATATAATAGATAATAAATAAGCTAGTCGATTCACATCAACCTGGGTGGAATTAACACTAGGTTTTCCCTAGTAATATGATTACAAGGTATAAATAGGTATAGGTGATTATTATGGAAAAGTTCACATTTAACTGACCTGGATCCTTCGGAACGTCGACTCTTTAGAGACACCGCAAACCACAGACTTTCTATCGGCCGATAGTTTGGTCGTGGTCATAATCAGTATGAAGTTCAGCCGATACCAAATCGTTGTAGTATGCGGACTTGCATACATCTTCATACTGATTATGAGCCCGACCAAACTATTTACCGATTATAAAGAAGTCTCAGGCTTACGACACCGGGGCTTACAAAAATATTTTTTACGAATTTATTGACCTGTATCGAATGTAAGATTTTTTTTTGATTTAACCTCTCAAGCACGGGAGTTCTAGACACAATAGGAGATTTAGTGCGTTGAATCCGATATCGCGTTGACGGGACTTAATTGGTTAATGGAACAACGCCGGCCCTCTAACTTATTTGTGGAACCTACAAATAAGGAACGTCATTGTTGATAAATACCAATAATTTTGACGTCAGCATTATTATAAGGTTATCTTAGGATTTTGTAACAAACTTAATAGAATCAGTTAATTCTCAAATAAGTATGGCTATTTTATATCACTTTATATTTTTGGGTAAAGACTATTTTTATATTAATATTAAAAAAAAATACGAAAGTAATAGCCATGTCACATGAAAGGTCTATCAATTGTTTGAAGCAACTTTGTACTTTCATTGTATTGGTTATTTGCTAGTAGCGCTTATAAAATTATGACGTGCCATAAAAATGAAGAAAATAAGCCGACTATGTACTAAAAATTCATTTTATTAGCTACGCTGAATATAAACTAATGTCAAACATCCATACATTTCCATACATTAACGCGTTATCGAAGACCGCGCTCAAATATGAACGAACGAAGTTCATAAAATGACGAAAAATATCAACGAAAGACAGTATTTTATAGGAAATTTACAATCCACGCCAATCACAGACTAATATCGTATTTCCATACATTATAGTATTGATGGGGTGAACGACATATAATTTATATACACGTATAGTCGATAGTTCGTCCCACCCTCACCGACCCTCCAACGCACGTAAGTACATAACATGTATGGAAGGGTCGACAAAATCGATAGGGCTAACTCCTTTGTAAACCGGATTCGCGCGATTTTTGAGCTGTCAAAAATTTTCTTTTTTTTCTCTGTTTACTTTGTGGCCAGTTACGGAAGTATTTTTTTAAAGAAAACGCAACAAAAAATTTGGGCCGGTATAACAGATTAAAAAAATAGTGTCATTTTTCATTCAGAGATCGTTTGATTTAAATGTACATTATGCCATGCTGGAAAATCGTAATCGAGGTTTTAATCTTGATTCAGAAATAAATTGTTTCATTCTTATATCTATAAAATCTAACTAGCTACCAGGGTTTAGAACGTTATCAGAACGATGCTTGGTTTTAAATTGTAAACACATTGTCGAATTCATAAACAATTGAATGTTTTAATATCCGACTTTACTTTAGTCCTTCGGCTACATAACAAAAGTATAGCTTTTATAAAGAAAGACAAGGTTCACTAACTCCAAAAATAGACTTCGAATTCTGATGAAAGAAAAAGCTCTCCTTATTTCGTACCAGGGTGTCCTTTAACATGCTGCCTTATTAGTACTAAGCAAAAATAGCTAGCAGTCCTACAAAACGGGAGAATGCCCCATCAGGACGCGTTTGCAATACCCAACTTTTTGCCCCAACAGTCCGACATAGAAGCGTAACATATAAACTGGATTTCGCCTTTTACCAAGCGAAGCTTGTAGTTAATTATTTAAAACAACTCACATACAGATATTTTTTACGCGCGCCAGTTAATTTATAGCATGACCAAACCCGGAGTCCAACGCGTATTTATTTAACGGTGAAAAGTAACATCGTAAAATTTTATTTTGTTGTTCGTATTTAAAAGATGCCTAATAAAGAACCCGCTTAATCGGCTATGATCGCTACCGACGATTATAGGAACGAAAACGTTTAAAAAAATGGTCCGTACGGAATTTGAAATTGGAAAGTTTCAAATTTGGAAATTTATTGTTCATCACGCTAGATTCTTTTTTTGCTGCCGTTGGAAATTGTGTTTAGTTGCCAGTGTCATTAGCGTTTAATTGGCCGAAGAGATTCGGTCTACATCAAATAATTTGATAGGTTCGATGTTGTATTTTTAAATTAACGTTTATTACTGGTAAGTTCGACATTAAATTAATTTATCTTGATGACTAATCAGTATTTTTATTGGCTTTGAAACATCAACATTAGTTAAATATGTTTTAAATTGATATTAGATAGATCGAGTGAAATTAAAACGATATTGACCTATTACGTAATCTATACTTATTCTAAGATTTTAATTGAAGAAAATAAAAATAGTCTACATTTTAAAAAGAGAAAAAAGGTAAAAATTTTTACTAATTTCTTTTTTCACTAAAACACATTATTAGTTAATTTCTACTACAATAGTTTTGACATGAATAGTGCATTACTTAAACGTCTTAACGTAATAAAGGAAATCTATCGATCTAGCTACGAGTAAATAGTTATATCAAATAGATTACAGAGAAGTTTAATACAACCTTGTTTATTTACAGTGTAATAACACCATTAATACCTAAATGCGAGTATTTATTACAAAATGAATAACGGCTTAAGCTCACTAATGGATTCACTTCTATAACTAAAGGGCTATGTTTGAGGAAACATATTTTACGTCCAGCGGGTATGGTAAGTAGGCATTAGATCAGTATCTCACTAAGTTATGACTCCTTCTCAATTACACTGTACTAGCTTAGGTCTAGGATGTACATGACCTGATTAAATTGATGTTCTTGAAGGTGATTGGTGTAGGTTCGAATCACGATCGGGTCAATTTAGAAATCTTATTGATTGGATTGAATGTGGGTGTAGGTACTGATGCGAGACGCCTATTATAGTTATGGACTTATCATAGTTGTTTGTAGTCCGTGTGTTTCCCGGATCTTAACTAATATTATAAAGCTGAAGAGTTTGTTTGTTTGAACGCGCTAATCTCAGGAACTACTGGTCCGAATTGAAAAATTATTTTTGTGTTGAATAGACCATTTATCGACGAAGGCTTTAGGCTATATAAAACATCACGCTGCAAGTATTAGGAGCGAAGAAATAATGGAAAATGTAAAAAACACGGGGAAATAAATAACTATTCCACGCGGACGAAGTCGCGAGCACAGCTAGTTTAGAATAAGTCCACTCCGTCTTATCCCGTGGGTGACGTCCACTGCTGGACATAGATCTCCCCAACGACCATATTTGTCTAAGTCTCCACGCTTGCCAAGGAGGTTGGTAGCCGCAGGTTTTATTTGTACCCAGGTAAACGCTGTTATTTCCTCAGTCGTCTTCTACGAGACCCACGGGATGAAATGAGGTGGTAATGTTCTAAAAACCTTTTGACATGTTGACTGGCTCGATGGCTCATTTGGTAGTGCCCTGAGCCAAGGGTCGTGGGTTCAATTCCCGCACAGTACAAAAATTTGTGTTCGTGAACATGTCTGTTTGTATTGGTCTGGGTGTTTTCTATGTTTAATATGTATTTTTAAAAAATATCTTAGTAAAATTATCAATTGTCTGGTACCCATGCCTAGTACAAGCTTCGGCTTAGGTTTTTGTGGCCCAGCGTGGCATGTCGCTACATGCACTGTTACTGTGGCCGTGTGTATAGCTTACTTAATAAACTTATTGGAATGAAACTGATGATAGATATCTTATTGGAATATTTCGGTAACTTATTTTCCTCCCATAGTATCATACAGCAAATGTACAATAAACTCAATAAACACCCATTCAATAAAATAAAAATGCTGGCACAACGCCTACTTATCAGCGCCATAAAAATAAAACACAAAAAAAAAGAAAAACGCCAAATCACTATCGCGCGAAAGATGAAAATGGCGGCGAAAATGGTGGCGATGTTTGTATTCCATTTCATTTAAAAGTGAAACTATTAGGTTGACGAAAACGAACTAGCAACACTTTGATATAGAATTCGGGGGTAATATTATTAGGAGCCCCACCCCCGTTGTCAATCGATCAAACGCGTGCAAACATCGACATATTTTGTGAAAAAACGACGTATACTCTGAACTTCGAGCACGCAACTTCAAACTTTATTCCTTTGTAAATAAAATCCTCTTTCCAACGGCGTCTAAAGACGGTGAGCTCATTGAATTTGGACTGTTTGCAATATGGACATATTTTTCATGTACATAGAGAGTCATAGAGCGCTGGAAATGTATTGACAAATATATCGTATTACAGTTTTCCATTAGGATATTGTTTATTCCAATTTATGTACACTCTTTTTGCTTTTAGATGGCGGGGTAATACAGCTGTTGTCTCTTCGTAGCTCGTGTGTTATAGATTTGTTTTGTTACGCCTCTAGTTAATAATTTTGTCCTTCTAGGTATATAAAACTGGATCTTCGAAATGTCAACGTTCAAATGACAAGACCAACTCATGGTTTTTTTTTGAATAGAAAAATTTTACAAAAGTTAAATAACATGGCGATACCAAGAATAGTATCTTCGCATCAATTGAAATATAAGTAGTAGAGACATTTGACGGGAAAAAAGACTGTCTAAATTTATAGGCATTTATATTTTTGCATAACGACGTTACAAATGGCTGCAAAGTTGAATAAACTTTAATTTACGATCAATAAATTCATGTCTTCCAATCACAATTTAAAAAGGTTATAAAACTATTACGCTATCACTGTTCTAATGAGTTCACACATTATGTCTATTTTATAATTAAAAGAATGCTATCATTAGTGTATACGATTATAATTTATAACAAAACATAATAATAAAACATATAACTAATACCTTAGAAAGCGATAACCCTTCAAGTTTTGGGGACTATCTCACCCCGTCAAGTGACATTGACAGCTGTCAAAATCACTACCACTGCGTTTGCGCACAACACACACCTTCAATATTAGTCTAGCCCATTTTAGGTCTAGATTAGACGTAACACCACACGTCCAAACACGGTTGTCGACAATTTTTGAATGAGACCAAAACGGTCCCATGACCTTATCTCAACGTACATAAATTATTACCATTTTTTGTGACCCTATGCGGAGAAAGGGTTAATTCTATAGGAACTTATGGGTCGTGAATTTGCATATAATTTTTAGTTTATTATTTATTTTTGAGGGGGGCCTTTTGTGATGCTAACGTTTTCAGGGTTGATGAATTGGTTGGTATTAATAAGGATTACGTAGGTACGCCGTGTTGAAGGGTTAAGGTGATGTCATATGTCCGTTGGATTGTCTATGGGACAGGAAGTTGTGTTTTTAAAAAAGGAATTTTGTTCGGTTTATGTTTTTCTGTTTTCGTTTTTGTTGGGTTTTTAACGAAAACGTGTTAAGTAATTGGTTTATTGTAAGAAATTATTTTATGGCTTTGGTGATCAGTAAAAAAAAAAATATTCATGCCGGTTTTTATGGAAACGAAACAAAAGAGAATGTATTTTTTTTGTTTTTACTTTTTAATCATATTGGGTCAAAGTGTCAATGCGAATCATATTTTAATATGCATTTAGTTATGTTCGTAAACATGATTATTTTTTTTTACTTTGAGGCTGATCGTGAAAGCTTAAAAATAGTTTTACGTAATTACAATAATGGATTTTATTATGAGCTTTTTTTTTTGAAAACTGACATTCAATTGGGTATCTGTGTGAAGTTGAATCAAAATGCGCTGGTCTAATTTATAACTTTTATTAATTTTATTTTGACGTCCTACACAACGTTTGCCAAGAAGCGGTATTCACTCTCGAACCCGTTTACCCCAACGGTTATCGGTTCTGGTTGATATGGTCAATTCTCTACCACCGACCAGGTGCAGCGAGGATTTGCGCAAGATGGCTGGCAACTGCTGGATGCCAGAAGCTCAGCCTTTGTTCAGCAGTGGACTGCGCTGAGCTGATGATGATGATCTGTAAGGATATTTAGCTTCATTTATGAGCATCTTTCATAGATCTATATGTACGAGTAAAAGCAATCTTCATTACAACAAAAAGGTATTAAACGTTTTAGTGACCACACTCATCTAATAAATTCAAAGTACATTAATGCAAATTGAACTTTTGTGCGATAGCATTAATTATATTAATATACGCAGTAAAATGTGGTTGTATCCTGACGAATGGCCACACAAGGAGTAATTTAAAGAAATGCCAGCTTTCATAGGGAATGACTGTCCATTTTGGATTTTAACTATTTCAAGCAGGTGCTTGGCTGATGCCGATGCGTTAGTACTAGCTTTAGGTGGGTGTTCCAGTGTCGGAAGCTATGCGATGCTATAGTTACGTTATATTACGGAACATTCGTCTTAACCCTTCGAGTTTTAGTAAGTCACAGATCCTTCATATTAAAGTCATGCAATGTATATTACTGATACTTGTATTATAAATTGTTTTGTTTAAATATATGGAAGCTTTTTGCTCTTTCACGAAAAACTATGAAACGAACTTTAACTCTATGAGCGGTAATCACAATAGATTTTCTGTTGTATCTCATTTCTCGGCGGTCAAGAGATTAATTCATTTTCACAGTACCTATGTGTATCATACATCTACACTACAGTTGTTTCATAATTACAGGTATTTACAAAAAAATAGCAAAATAGATTTTTATAGCATAGCTTCTCCTTACACCACAGACCCGGCCCATCTAACAATATTAATAAACCATACAGATAGTATCACGTTTCTTATTATCTATCGTTATTAATATTCTAAACCACAATGCGGTCGGCGATCCGGAAACAAGCCCTTTTGTGTAAAAGGCTCAAACCCTTTCGGCGCCATCTTGAATGGTCTTTTGACCCTAAATAACTCACTGTCTTCAATGAATGAGTCGTGTGAATGGGATAGCATTGATGAATATCTGACTCACTGTAGTTGTGAGTTAGTCTTTTGTTTGTGGTATTTTAATTAAAATAGTTTTTTTGTCTATGGTAGCACAGCATAGAGTGGCCTCCTGTAGTCTCATGGTAAGCGGACATGGAGCCGAATTAATAGACAAGTAACCGAATCAATCACTTGCCAGTTGCCACTAACATGCTGGCCTATAAGATAGTTGACAGGTGACTCAACCACCGGTTGCTTACCCGTTGTCGCAGTGACTCGGCCTTCTCTTTCGCTTTCCATCAGGCGTAGGAAGCCATTATGCCGAGCTACTATAAAAAAAGTTTTAGTGATATACACTGACTGATCCCAAAACTCAACCGAATTCACTTTACAGGTGTTTTCCAGAGCGTTTAGTGTAATTTAATGAAATACATAGGATGTACTAGTCTTTTAGTGCGCTTCATAGGGAATCTGGTCTTTGCGCTAGGAATTATGGGGTCAGATCGCGTCATTGATTTATTGAGATGTACCTTTTTTGCTGCCTTTAGCTTATGATAAAAGTAGTAATTTCATTACATTAATAATTATTTTTTGATACGACGTTTTAGAGTTTTTAGTTGACATAACTTAACAGAGTGACATAAGTCAATGAAAAAAAGATTTTGTACCTACAAAAACTTTACATTAAAAAAGACTCATTTCAAATAAGTAGGTCCTATACTGAACCGGTAGTCGAAACCAGTACCTTCCACCACCAATAAGCTCATCAGACAATCCACACTCAACCAACGTCAAATATTTGCTCAAACAAGAAAACACTTCAAAAGACTTGTATAATGCCAATCATTGATAACCAAACATTCGCAAAGAACCACAAAAAATACACAAACAAAAACCCAACATACATTTCACGCTTTGTAGCAACAAAAAAGACACTCACTATTCATAAAGGGTCGTTCTATTGTACAAAATTTGACTAGCTTTTGTTTAGAATGCTGATTTATAGGCTATTAAACCCTTTCTATTAATGTATGGATAGATAAATTTATGCGTATTATTGTAAAATGGTCGGCCATATTTTATGATAGACACAAAGGTGGGACAGGGGTGCGCAGGAGTTCGGTTGCGAACAGTTGTACGGATGTTTGGGATAAGTAATTTTTAGTAAGTCATTTTTAATGTTGTGTTTGTACTAGGCTGGTTAGACTGAGATCACTTTTTCATGGTTGTTTTCTTGCTATACAACTATTTGCTATCAATGATACTAATTCTTGGTTTCAGTATTCGTTATTGTTAGTACACGTTACAAGGCTTGTTAAAAATAAAAAAAATTATAAAAATTTTTTATAAAATAATATTTAATAAAAAACATGGGGATACTAAATACCAGCGCCAGCTAGCTGAAACTAAATAATTTAATTTTTATTCTAATATTTAAAATAAAATATGCCAAAATAGGCCTAAGTTTATTACCTACTTATTACAACACAACTGATAAACTTACTTAAATACCTGCTGTTTTTTTTTGTAATCAAAACTTTTGTACTTAACAAACATCTAGACAAATACAAACATACATGTTCATGCACACAACGCTTGTACTGCGGGGATCGAAACTGCGACCACTTTGTCAGATGCATCGTTCACTAGAAATGATCCAGACAGGTCGTTTTAAAAAAGAATTAAAAAAGTCGCCCTTATAACTAAATACTAAAGCTCTTTCAAAGTCCAATGCGTCATAATCAACCTGACAATCCCTTCCCTTCATCCCTTCTAAGAACGATGCACAATAATTTACAATTCGATGTTAAACAGTTAACCTTTAACAACCACTTATTTGGTCAAAAAACGATGTAACTCGATTAATTCACAAAAAACGATCACTTTCACTTACACATTGTGTGAGCACCTTACAAATATCAAGTCAGAATAGCAATGATCAAAGGGTTCAGTACACGAATATGTTTTGTTGGCTTTTAATAATTTGTAATATTTGTCTGTGTGGACTCCACACTGTGGAGTTCGGATTTAGTTGAGTTGAAGACGACTAAGGGAATACATATTATACATTTATCGGGTAGCAGCGTTTACCTGATTACAAATAAAACCTACTGCGATCGCCAACCCGTCTGCCAAGTGTGTTGACTAAGGCCCCCAGTTGTGTTGTGGTCATGTTCAGCCGTGGACGTTTTGTAGGCTGATGATGATCAGTAAGGATGTTGTGTATTTTGAGTGCAAGAATCTTTGATCAGTGTTTCTGTGTATTTTAGTCTTATAGTCCATTTCCACATAGCATTTGTTTTAAATTTACCGATGCGACCATTACCTCCAGAACCGTTCGTATTCATCGTTCAGTCCTACCACGGACTTGCAAACTCTGGAACCACCTTCCAGCGGCGGTTTTACCTGATCGCTAAGACATATCCTTTTTCAAACGAGGTTTAAAGAGAGCTCTTCCCTCACGGTAGACAGCGGCATGGCTGCGTCCCTGGCATTGCTGATGTCCATGAGCGGCGGTTACTGTTTAACATCAGACAGGCCACTTGCGCGTCTACTACCAAAACGCAATAAAAAAAAATGCTACTTTGATCTCAAGGACACCCTATTAATTATAACAAAACATTTTGTTCTAAAGTTTTGTTATATAAAAGTAATAGGGTGTCTCAATTAAACATTACGTACACGGTACCCTAAAATTTATAATCGTAGTACAACTCAAAAGGAAGACCCTTTTTTATAGAAATATGACGCGCAGGTAGCAACAAAGAATCCTTTATAACACGCCTAGTGTTGCTAATACCGTGAAATAGGTGAATATTATACGTTAGTTATTCGGGAAAAAAATGACTACTGAACAATTAGCCTAAATTGTTGAACAATTAATGTCTACTTAGGCCATAGATATTTCGTTTTATGTAGGCAATGCTTCTTTGTTTTTTTTGTTGCTGTTTGTGGCAGATGCAAACGGCCTGTTTAATGTTAAACAGTAGCCGTATGTGCCAGTGTGATATAAATAATAATCTGACAAATTCTTAGTTAAACAGTCAATTTTAGTTGTAAGATTCCTTACACTTACGTTTACCTGGGTACAAATAAAACCTACTGCGGTTGTCAATCCGGCTGCCCAGTGTGTTAACTAAGAAAAATTACCCTCAATGACAATTGTCATGTCCAGCAGTGCATGTTTGCAGGCCGATGAAGATGATTATGATAAAAATAATAAAAAGGGCTTAATTTATTTTTGTAAAGACTAAGCACAATCACCTTTAAAAATGTTCTTTAAAATACTGGCTGAAAATCTACACCTTATTATAAAAACGAAAAAAGAAAAACACTAACATCAAAAAGGTCACACACCGACTGACGGGCAGCGAGAGCGAAAACTCTTTGAAGAAGCAAAAAAAAATTAAGAAAACACTACCTGCAAGTCTTAAAAAGAGGTGTAAAAAGAAACTCTTCGGGGGAAAGTGCATTAAAAATGAGTGCGCTAGAGGGGGACGCAGCTACGTCGGTGTGTTCTGTCTCGCTTTGGTGCTTCTAAGAAAATGGTTTTATGAATGAAAATTACTTTTTTCTCACGCCATTTACTCAGTTCAGGGACGTTAGTTCTGTTGCGTTCCTTCGGCGAAAGTTGTTTGGGCTGAAGTGGGGTACTGGGTGATTCTCAGTTTTATTGCCCACCCGTTAAAGGGATGGCTGATTGTTTTTTGAACTGTTTTTTTTTGTTTTCCGCAAGCAGATTGTGCAGAGTTTAGGGGTAAATCGGGAATTGTTTTTTTTTGCTTTTGGGTGAAAGTTTTGTTATGATATCTATTGTTTATTTTTTTTATTGACGTAAGAAAATTCTGAACATAATATGTCTGATATAAGGCAGATTTAAGTTATTAAAGAATGCATAGATATAATATGTTAATATTATCTGTCAATGTGTACTGCGATCAGCCCTGTGATAACTATAAAAGAAGTCTTTAATAGTCTCTACTATATTTTTTTAGTACAAGTTATGTTAAGGTTCTAATTTCGAAATAGGAACATCAGCTTCAAAAAATAGAACACCGAACGTTCCAAATTCAAAACTATCACACGCCATTAACCGGATCAGGCACAGCCAATAAACCGCTATTAAAATAAACCAATCAGTTGTGACGATTTTGAATATCGAACAGCGATCGAACATTAATCCTTTGAGTGCGCAGTGATGCTACCGTCTTTATGCGATTCGAATTTATTGTCACCGATCAATAAGGGATGCTCTACATATTTTTTATTGTCATTCTGAAGGGTTATTTTTGAGTACTTTGACTTTGTCAAAGTATTATTAACGTATTTGTGTAAATTTGAAAGAGTATATCAATAAAATGATACTACAACTCTTAATAATATGATGATAGTGCGAATTATTTCTTTAGATATTGCCCAGTAAATTATTTTATTCATGGTAAAGTCGTATGAAGTAAGTCACATAATGTAGACTTTGTGCAGTCTTAAAATCTGTAATTCATAAATTTAACTTACTTATGACATTAATATACCCACCACCTGGGTATCCTACCCATCTCTTGTGAATTGGTTTCCTCTACCTGAAGGTTGTCTAGAAGAGATCGCTACAAGCGATAAAACCGCCTCAATTGTACTATGCTTTGTTTGGAATATGTTTTTATGTAATGTCTATGTTTGTGCAATATAGTATCTATCTATCTCATATTTAAAGCAATCCACGCTAGATCTCACATCGCCATCTAGTCTCAAACTAAGACGAAGGTTGTACTATAATCTTATTTAGATACTTTTTTGTGTATAAATACATATTATACACTAGCAGTGCCCGCGACTTCGTCCGCGTGGAAAAGATTTTCATCCCCTATTTTATCTCCTTGGGGGTAGAATTGATCAAAATCCTTTCTTAGCGGATGCCTACGTCATAACATCTACCTGCATGCCAAATTTCAGCCCGATCCGTCCAGTGGTTTGGGCTGTGCGTTGATAGATCACTATGTCAGTCAGTCAGTCAGTCACCTTTGAGTTTTATATATATATGTATTTATATTTATATATACTGCCTGCAAAATTTCAGCCCGATCCGTCCAGTGGTTTGGGCTGTGCGTTGATAGATCACTATGTCAGTCAGTCAGTCAGTCAGTCAGTCACCTTTGAGTTTTATATATTTATATTAGATTAGATTAGATATTAGATAGCAAACACCAACACCAATACAAACAGACATGTTCTTGCACACAAATGTTTGTACCGTGCGGCAGTCGAACCCGCGACCACTGTACCGCGTTTACTACGACTGATCCAAACTGGTCGTCGACACTGTCGATTTTATATCAAACCAAACCAACGGCAGTAATTTCCAAATCACATTCATTTCATCCATATAAGCACAAATTCCTAGTAAAATTACATTACACGGTGCGATAGTCACACAATTTAGATGCATTCCCATATACGGCACACACAAGCCGACCAGAACTAATCTTAACCATAAACCATACTCTTTACTGTTATCACGGCTAACTTTTCACCATACCCCACACGATACTCTTAAAAGGAAATGAGTATCTACAATATAGACTCGTATGTTAGAATGTGAAGTGATAAAGTCCTCGAATTGTAGGTGATATCGAGATAAAGTTTTCACACAAAATGTGTGTGATATGTGCGGAGCGGGAGTCGTCCAATAGTATGTTTGTTCGTGCGATTTTACTGTACCTGGTGGGATAGCGGTAGGGTATGGGGATAGGAGCAGCGATTTTATTTATTTATTTAATCTTCATTGCACATAAAATTTGTACAAAAGGCGGACTTAATGCCGCGTAGGCATTCTCTACCAGTCAACCATTGGGCTAAGCAGAAACAGTACAGCGATTAGCGTTTCTTTTAAATTGAATACCGCAGTATTTAATTCGATAAAATAAATTGTAGATAGATATTCTTTATTTCATAAAAATTTAAGTTAATCTAACTCCTTAATGGAGTATTTCTTTCATTTACCTGGTATCAAACTTTTTCCCATTTATACGAATACCATAAATCCATTCAGTAGTGTCCATCCAAACAAACTTTTACCATTACAATCATCATTATCGTCATTTGTTTATCGTAGTCCACTTCTGTTTTAGTCTTCTTCATTTTTAATATTAGGTCCATGAACAATATTTTAGTAGGTAACAGAATTTTTAACCTTTTACATATATTTAATTAAAACATTTAATTATGATTCAGTTGATGGCCCACCCCACCCTCTCTTTTTGACTATCCTCTACCCTAAGGTTGCCTGGAAGAGCTCGCTTATAGCAATAAGGCCGCCTATATTGTACCTACAACAAAATGTCTTCTGTACTTAGTTCTATGTAAATTGTTTGGTGTGCAATAAAGAATATATGTATCCATCTATCTTGTGTGTATCAAATAAAGATATTCTATTCTATTCTATCATTTAATTCTATAAGCAGGTAAAAAAAAATCGCTCATCTCTTGCTACAGTGTCCTGACTCTACCAAACACACGGCCGGCGATCAGACAAATATATTGTTGGCGAAACTTCCCGACTCGGAGTGGTTTCAGAACTTGGCTGTCATAAGTTGCGCATCCCGGCAGCGCACTTATATTTATAACCTCTTTTGTACAACTTTGTTCGGGAGGTACGGAGGTTTCCCTTTGAGCGATGTTCTGTTAAGTCGACGATTGATACGCGGTGTACGGATGTTTGTGAATGTGTAATATTAAGGGCAAGGAGATAGCTTAGAACTTTTGTTAACAGGATCATATTCGATATTTGTTATATTACTCATAGAGTATTGAAACGTAATCGTTTTGACTAATAATCAAGCAGTAATTTTCAAAAGAAAATTTCTCGATATTTTCATTTCTTTGGTTTCTTATTATAAACGAAATTATGTTGTCATGAATGTTTTTCTAATTATGTACTGATTCATTGAAACACTAAGTAAGTATTATCGACGACATGAAACGATCACGTTGCGGTTTTAAACTATCCCTGTTTTTGAAGATGTAAAACCCACGAAACGTTCATTATTGGAACACCTACCCTAAAACTTTTGCTCTATTTAAGAGTCCAATTCAGTAAAGTTTAACACCACACGTTATAAGACACAACAGGACTCAATTACAATAAAAACAGGTAAAAAATATTCGTAATTTTCCAAACAAACACATTTAATGGGCCGACAAGTGACACTACTCATCATTTCAGACGCAAACAACCCCTGAACTCGCGTACGGACGGAAGCTAATATCATACGTACAGTCGGCATAAGATATCTATATGAGCACGTAAGCAACATACGAGTACAGTGAACAGCCGGAAATACCGAACCGAAAATTAATTTAAGAGAGGTAGGGCATAGCGAATCTTCGCTCGAATTGAGCCGCCCGTCCGGGGAAGGACCTTCACCCTATAGAATACCGCAGTCAAATGACCTCTGAGTCGTATTTCTGCCAGTGAGTAGAGTTTCCGGAGCTCGTGGGGGGTTGGGCCGGCATGGCGGTGGCAACTGACAGGTAACTGTCCGGTTACTTGCCCGTTGTCACAGCGACTTGGACTTCTTTTTCGCTTTCCATCAGGCGCAGGGAAGCCATTATGTCGAGCCACTATAAAAAAAAATCAACATTCAATAAGCATCAAGTTGATCTAAACACAGTTCCATATATAAGTAAGTTTTTGTAGTCAGGAATTAAGGGAATTAAATGTAACTAAGTAATCAAAATCTTTGAAATACATACCTTAAACGTCAAATTGATGTAAAAACACACAGTTGACAAAATAAGTAAGCTTCTCATAATCATCTCTTGCAGGAGTCTATGTTGTCTTAGTAAACCTACCTACGAGTATGTGAGCTATCTACGAACTCTACCTCAGCTATCTCTATAGTGCAGTAGATGTAAGTAATTATATTTTATTCCATCACGGTTAAATGTATCTTAGCAACCAAAATGTTTTAAAGAGGAATTACTTTATGCAATCGAGTTACGGTTATTTCGCTTAGATACATTTGAGTGCCTTAGTGAAAATTATTATGAAAGCTTACATAAGCTTTTATAATAATTCACAATTTTCATAACAATTTCACAAGCACATAATATGCAAGTATGTGTCACTGCAATTTTTGTTTTATTGTTGTGATTGTGTTTGTTTGTGTGTGTGATTTCGACTACGAACTAATAAAGCCGTACCTGACTTGGTATTCTCATGTAGATAAGTGACATTAAGTCTTTGTGAAAATACAGTTCTTCAAACCTGCACCTAAAAGCTACGTTCATCAAGCTACGTTAATCATTAACCACTGGAGGGTCTGAAGCTACGTAAATGACGTATCTTTTTTATCCGACGCTGACTGTACACACAATATGTACATACGTACGCCATATCCACGTCTAGCTACCTATTTTTATTTTTCGGTACGCCTCGCCTCGTAACAATATTGTGTTCCAACGATGTTCCGAAGATATGTCTTTGATAAAGTACACTTCCTCTTTGTTACTGCCATTGTGTGAGTTACATTGTGACGTAATAAAATATTAAGGCTGTGTTTGGGTGGCGTCGCAAGTTTACGGAGGTTCGAAAGACTTTGTGGTTGTGGATTTTTATAGTATAGTCTGTTGATCTGCTGGGGATGTAGGGGACCCATCATTTAGTATAGTAGCTCGACATAATGACACCCCCCCCCCCCCCCCCCCCCACCACGAGCTCCGGGAAACCCTACTCATCGGCAGAAAAATGATCCGGAGGTCATTTGGCTGCGGTATTCTATACGGTGGTGGTCCTTCCCCGGACGGGCGGCTCAATTCGAAGAATCGCTATGCCCTACCTCTCTTAAAACCTATCATGTTTTCGTTCCAAGCCGGGCAAGTGAGGGTTCACTTGCCCGTGGTGCATCATGCTGAATAACCAACGAGGCTCTGGCAGTCGACAGGCGTAGCTAACACAAGCGGGCAGCAGCCTCAACGGAGCAATGAGCTACGCCCTGCGATCACCAACCCGCCCGCTCAACGTCGCGATTTTGGTTAAAGCCTCCAGTAGCGAACAACTGGAGAGGCCTATGTCCAGCAGTGGACTACGATAGGTTGATGATGAACAAAACCATGGAGACATCTATAATATAACCATCCGAGGCACGTATAGTATATTATATAGGTAGTATACCGAATAGCGATTCGGCTATTCGTCTGGGCGTTTGACAAAACAGCCCCCGCCCGCGGCATATGCGAGTAACACATTATCTATCACGAAATACGGCTGGAACAGTGGAGTCGATTGGCGCTACATTTTTTTCGTATAGACTATGATTAATATTATTTACCTATTTCCATGATTATAAGTATGTATATATATATATTACACAGGCTTGGTGGCTCATTTGGTAGTGACCTCTGCCCTCTGAGCCAAGGGTCGTGGGTTCGATTCTCGCACAGTACAAACATTTGTGTTCATGAACATGTCTGTTTGTATTGGTCTGGGTGTTTTCTATGTATAATATGTATTTATTTACAAAAAAAAAGTATCTAAGTAAGTTTATCAGTTGTCTAGTACCCATAGTACAAGCTTCGGCTTAGTTTGGGGCTAGGTGGCGCTGTGTGGCCCAGCGTGGCATGTCTTGGGTTATTAAGAAGAATATCTAGAAGTCTAGATAGATGTGATGTTGGCTGTATGCACTCGATACGTAATTGGAGTTGATTGATTGAATAACTAATGGTAACTCGAGTTTGTACTCGAGTCTTGTCGTCTCAACCCAAAAATTATAAGTTCTAATTGTTTAGTGGTTATTCTTTACCTCCTTGCCATCTTGAGGCAGGGCCCTTTCGTGTTGAACGCGGCGTGAGCCCACCTATTTCTTTCCGGGTTAAAGCATTTTTCTTAGGCTTAAAAAAATGGCTTGACCACTTATGGGACAACAAAAGTACCATAAATATACTCAAAAAATACTACCTAACCTAGAAAACAAACAAATCTTCATCACACGAAAGTTTGTCCCGGGTGGGGATCGAACCTATGATCCATCGGGCCACAGCAATTGTCTATTTTTTTGCACTGCATTCTTTTTATGTGAGAAGCGGCAGACGAGCCAGTGCGATGCCTGATGGTAAGCAGTCGACACCGCCCATGGTCATCCAATCTAATTAATCATGAGACATGCAACTCTCATCGAGTTTAGGGTCACTGCCGGCCTTTTAAATATGAATACGCTTGTTTCTTGAAGGTTCCCAAGTCGTAGCTGTGCGGAAAGACTGTTTCAAACCGAGGCGCGAGGCAAGAAGTTCCTCATAAAGCGTACATCGAGGATCGCCAACCATAGAGATGATGAGGATGGAATTGCAAACCTGTGCCAAAAACGTTAGTCCCACCATCTCCATCCCTCCCCTATTCCCAACGCCACGCCGTATGACACATGTGCGGCATAAAGCGAGTAAGTATTGATCTAGTGCTCACTCGTTCCTCCCTTCGTAAGATAGTGTTCACGATATGTTCCGTTCGCTCTCTGATGCTTGTAGCGAATTCGCGAGTCGACGTGTCGAGTTACAATCGTTTTGTTTCCAATCGATTTTTAATCGAGTACGCGCGTCGGAATCGGCATTTGTTAGTGATGCGGGTGTTGCTATTGGTATAGGAATAATTTCTATGAATTTCTATTCAAATTAAAAAATTGCTATGGACATCAGTATTTGTTATAGTTTTCAAGGTATTTTTCTCAATAAAATAAAATCAAATTCGTAGGTAATCTTTTGAACTACACAACTTCAAACTTTCTATCTTGCTATTCTCTACCTCAGGGCTATCTGAAAGAGATCGCTTAGAGCTATAAGACCACATAAATTGTACAATAATTGGATACTTTGCCTAGTTCTAAGTATTTTTTGGTATGCAATAAAGCATCTAGCTATCTAAAATTAGTTGTTAGAATTACACAGTAAAGAAATTTTAGATTGAAAATAATAATAGATGAAGTGAAAAGACAATAATGTAGCAATTTAAAATTAATTGTTACGAAGTAATTCTAGTTAATGAGTTAGCAGGGGTCTCCATATTTCGAAGATATGTGATAGGTATCCTTCACTTTGTTCTGTCATCATTTTCAACAGCATATTTCTAATTTTAAAACGCAATTTTATCAAAAAGAAACCTTATGAGTCTCAGTAAGGTTCGCCAAACAGCCAATAATACAATGACATTTAAATATCGTAGTCCAAAATTACAATCGCCGTTCGTAAACAATAACTAAAGGCCAGATAAATCGAAACACCCCCCCTTCATTTCCCCCATTTTTCTATTCCCGCGTAACTTGCAAGTTGTTTTTTTCTCGTGAGGCGTAGCACAGGAAACGTTCATAAATCCTTTAGCCGGCCTGTCAACCGCACGCCTACAGTGGTATGTTATATGCTGTAACGATTTTTACCACACATTTCTGCTTTGTTGGAGCGAAATTTGTTTTTTTTTGCTTTTATTGTAGAAAAGTAGGCAAAGGCGTTCGCGGTAACTTCCGATCGAATTGTTGGAGTTTTCCGTCCGGCCATTTTAATTCGAGATCCCTTTCTGTGAATACAATTTCTATTTTTCAAAGTGCATAAATTCAGAAACTATGGATAAAAGTATCTTAGCAACCAAAATGTTTCAAAGAGGAATTACTTTAACATTAAATTATTAATTTGACATTACATAAGTAACTAAACTAAAGTAAGATTTTACTATACGTCCGAGAATTTTTTTAGGCTTAACACGGCCTGTCTGATGAATGTGAAATATTAAAAAAAAAATCAGTTATGTAGGTATTATTTGAACAAAAACCTTGAGGAGATTGACAAAACAAAATTTTCATAGGCAGTTTATTGTAGTGTTTTTGCTAAGCACCAAATAATCTTGAACTTCAATTGTTGGAAATGAACGAAAGAACACAACACAGCGATCCTTTGCTCTTATAAATTCGGCAATCCCTTTGAGAGACGGCTCCCCGACTCATACGCAATTTAATCTTGGCACTAGCGTAGACACCAGCCATAGACATTGCATACCATAAACTAACCGTACATTCTCACAATCATTATCACTCCAACGTTCTGTATTCAAATAAAAACGGAAAAGGCCACATTTTGTGCAAAGTGCGCGGTGCAAATATATTCTTTGGCACGCTTGGTGTGCGAGAGAGATAGATGATAGTTCGGCGCATAAAATTAAGATCAATCAGAGAGAGATGACACGGCGTTTATTGGTGCTCCGCATAGTTTGCGGGTATCGCTCGGGGCCAAACCAACTCTGATATTTTCTTGGCTGGCAATATTTTGTTGGCTTTGCAGACTGCTTTTTTAATGCAAAGGGTTGATGAAGTGAGATTGTTGGCGACCATAGAAGTTGGTAATTGTTCGTTGTCTATGTTTAATAATGATGTTTGGAAATCGGTGCGGAAAGATGATGGGTCACTCTTTTACATCCCAAGCAACCCTTAACTGCCCGTGTTGTACCCTGCTGAATAACAGAGGTTCTAGTAACCGACTAGTGATAGTATAACCATCATGATTGAAAACATAGCTTGACTTTCACATGCCGATGACGGACAGCAGCATCACTGGATGACAGCTACGCCCTGCGATACCCAACCCGCCTGCCCAGCGTGGCGATTTATGGGTATATCCTCCAGATGTTTGCCCTAAGTGGTGAACAACTGGAGAGGCCTATGTCCAGCAGTGGACTGCAATACGCTTATGATGATGGTGGTGGAAATAATGAAAACCTTTATTCATGTAAAGTTCTACATTTATTGTTGAATAGGAGTCAAAATGCTACATTGTACCACCTATCCGGATATGCAACTTTCACGTGTAATTATTATTTTTCTTACCTGTCAATAAACTTTCAATTGATCCCAACGTGCAGCAGAAGTTGCATCAGTATGTGCATTCAGCGTGATGCATTATGATGCAAATGATGCCAATTAGCGATGCGAAACTTGCATCTGCCCGCGATTTGCCTAACAATGGCCGACGAACGCTATGAAAGACGCACGAGTGGTACCAAGTTTCGGTTCGGTTTTTGAATTGAGAACGTTGTTAGTTGCCAGTTTGTGGTAAAAAAAGTTTGGTAGTAGGATGAAATAGCAATGGAATTTGTTAAACCTCTTTCTTAACAATGTTGGAAAACAAAAGATGATTGCGGCTTGATTGTGGTTTTAAATAGTGAAACAAAATAGCAATGGGATTGGTTGAACCTTTTTTTACGGTAGGAAACCAAATAATTAAGTCATTTTAAAAGAACTAGTAATTTGATAAGTAAGCGTTCCTCTTTCTTTATAACAAAAGAATTGATTCAGTCTCAAAAGAACGGATTAAAGATTTTGAATTTTTGATGCTTAATGTAGCAAAAAGTTTTAATGAAGTTTAGAACAGAGAAGCGCATTTAAAATGCGTGAGTACATTTATGTCTCCGGTACCCAGTTAAATTATGCAATGTTATCGAATGGACTTCTGTTCCTAAGAAGTAGATCAAGAAGCAAACATACAAAATATTTAAGATATTGTATATAACTTGGTTTTTATGGACTGATCGCTCCATCAGATTAAATAAAGCATGATATAAAACTTAGAACTTGTGAATAATAAATTACATAGTCAAATGTATTTAATTTATTGGTTGGTAACAATATTATATAAAACATAATATAATCACATAATTGGAATTTTTCCCTTATACCATAACCATTTTACTTGGTAATAGTAAGTATAAAGATATATTTACTAAACTAATCTAATATACAAAGCACAATAAAACTTATCTATACGACACAATAACTTCTGATATCGATTCCAAAATCGATTACGATATCTCTATGGTAGAATAAGGTTCCGTATACACTTGCAAGCCCGACCATAGATAAGCCATGACGTTATAGAGCTATTCCCACCAAAATGGCGGATGATAGCGACTTGGGCCGGTTATGAACTAAGATCGCTTTAGAGATTACAAAGATGTGGAAAACGTTTCGGTATGGATCATGTTTGGGGATTAGGAAAAATGGCGAGGAGTTTTGCTGCATAATCTTTCTCCTTGAAGTTGTCTTACTAATATTATAAATGCGAATGTCTGTTTGGATGGATGGATTAATAAATAAATAACGCGAGATATGCTAGACTGGGCCATACAACGCCATCTAGTCCCATACTAAGCCGAAGCTTGTAATATGAGTACTAGACAATTGATTGTTTAAGAATAAATACACACATAGTAAATACTCAGACCCATACAAACTGATGTTTGTTACTCTTTCACTCAAGAACTACTGTGCAGATTTTGATGAAACTTTACAATAATAAAAATAAGGATATTAGGTATCTTATTTCACCTATCGCAAGGGCAAAGCGGCCTGTAGCTCGTGTTACATACCTAAATAACGCATTGTTTTCTGACTTGATTACACAGCGGTAAAAATGAAGAAATATTACTCAATTGCAGAGTATTGTTCTTCACAAGTGCACTCACACTCTCATAAAATATTTAAAAAAATAATTGCTAACAATAGTGATTTCCTAATCTAGAAAAAATCATAGATGAAATTACATACCTACCTTTAGTTCTCAGAATGTGATAATACTGTATAGAATGCCAGCAGAAAATCATACCTAGAACATACTACGACCAAACCACCAATACACAAATTCTATAATTATCCAACATTCCAGCCCAATCCTACGAAAACCAATATGAAAATTGTTGTCTGAAACTCCCTGCGTTCGACAAAACCCGACGAGCATTTTCGCAAAAAAAAATCTATATATGAAATCAGAAAATCCGAGACATTCCAATATAATCCTTTACTTTAGTACTCATCCCATGTCGCCGCAAGATTAAATTCCTCCACAATATAACTACTGTGTCTCCACGAGGCCTCTTTAATATCACATGTTCTGAGCGAAGCTTTTTATACCGAATATAAAATATACAATTTTAGCATAGCCGGTGACATTGTGTGTACCATCCATCTTTTCGGGTTTAGCTGTTGTCCCTTTTCCTTGCATAGCTCTATCCTTTTCCCGGTTTTAGTTACCCCCCGTGGGGTAAGAGTTCCTTGAAGCAGTCAACTCTTTGCGCATTTTTCATTCGGAATATAGCGGATATGAAGAAATGTATCGCACACTCGGGCGTGTTATGATATTTCTTGGTCTATTTCGAGAGTTAGGGCGTTATGAGATTTTGAGCGTGCAAGGATTAGGTTAGGGCATTTTGGACTTAATAAGGTGAGGGGACACAAATAAAGATGCGAAGGTGATTGTATAATGCTAACAGAAAACAGGTGATTAAAAAGCATTTTTTTTATAGTGGCTCGACATAATGGCTTCCCTACGCCTGATGGAAAGCGAAAGAGAAGCCTAAGTGTGACAACGGACAAGTAAATGGTCAGTTACCTGTCAGTTGCCACCGCCATGCCGGCCCAACTCTAACCCCCCCACGAGCTCCGGAAACCCTACTCACCGGCAGAAACACGACCCAGAGGTCATTTGACTGCGGTATTCTATAGGGTGGAGGTCCTTCCCTGGACGGGCGGCTCAATTCGAGCGAAGATTCGCTATGCCCTACCTCTCTTTTTATTGACAGCCTACTTACAAAATCATTCGTAAATGAATAACGATAACAAAGAAAGCAAAGTACAATACATACAATCCTCGTATGTATTTTTATTAGTATTAAGAGACTACTCGTAGATTTTAGTTGGCTTAAAACAATGCCTTCACAATAAGACTAGATATTTTACCTCGATGTAGAGTACAGACAAAACGGAAGAATTGAATCTCTGTAGAATGATGAAGACGATACCTTAAGTGATTAAATATTATTAGAACATAATTTATGTACATCAAAAATTTAAAAATGCTGTTTTTTTTTGCGACTGGCGGCAGACGAACAAGTGTGATGCCTGATGGTAAGCAGTCGACACCGCCCATGGATACCCGCAGCCAAACCGAGTTTAGGGTCGCTGCCGGCGTTTTAAATATGTTGCTGTTGGCTGTAATGTCCGTCTATCTTGCATGCTTGAATTTTAACTAAAAGCAAGCAAGGTCAAGCTCTTTGAAAATCTCGCTTAAAACATCCCTTCAGTTTTCAGTAATGTTATTATCTGAAAACTAACAAGAGACTTTATCAGCAAGATTTGTATCCAGACTTTAAACTTTTGCCATCAGAAGTCCATTATTACCTCACAGCAAAACGAAACGGCATACCGTACGTACAGCAACAATTGCCGCTTATTCCAGTCACAATCCAGTTGTATTTGCCGAAGAGCGGAATCCAGAACCCTTCGCTATGCCGGTCACGCCGGCGTACGTGCCAACCACTGATCGTTCTGTAACTAACAGTTGTATGGAAAAATCCAGGTAGATATGGCGATATGTATAGATGCGTTGGTATATTGTAACTGCATACAATGATATTAAAATGAGATGAGTTGTGACTCCCTATTCTAAATCTGAAAACCACACCAAAACCAACCATCAGTTTCATCATAATCCTCACCCAGTCTACTGCTGATCATAGGCCTCTTCAACAGGCCTGTTGCCGTAAAAAAATATTTATTCCGTCTCTTAGATTGTTTAAAAATAAAAGACACGTAGGTATTTTTTCATTTGCAAATTAGACCAAAATTGACAAAGATATAGCCCGTTAAAATTACGCGTGACGTCAGTGAGTGGAAGCTTTTTCGCCACTGAGTGACGTCAAAGACCCCCACTACTACATTTTAATGCTTTGTATCTTTGTTTTTTTTTTGTTTAAATGAAAAAAGGAAAAATATGTGTCCAATATATTTTTATAATCTAAAATACGGACTAAATATAATGTAATTTGAATTATTTTGACCCTGGAAACACCCCTATTGTTTGCTACTTAGCTCGACTCTAGGTTTCTCGCATCCAGCCCTTGTTAGCCCTTGTCACTATACATGCCCTAAAGGCGTCCTACGCTACTTTGCTATCAGCTTAAACTATCTTAATTTAATGACACAGGTTCCTATTTTTACACATTTAATAATGTAGGTAATTGTTGTAAAGTGGGTTAAAGTGAATTTAATTCTTGTAACTACATTTGATATTTTAATAGTATGTAAACTGAAAGTGTACTAAAACTTATTTAACAAAATGTTAAAAGAGAAGTTATAAGATTAAGAAATACTTTATATGGTACACATTAAGGACACTTTATTTGGCCACTCTTCATAATGTTATGGTACATTTTTCATTACCATAATGCTGGTTTTCAGCGGAAACCAGGAATGAGGTATTGAAACCGTTCAACGTCATAAAGAAGTACCTACTCTAAAATACAGTTGATTCATAAAGATAGGTACACATATATATAAGAAGACTGATTTATTTGCAACATTTGAGAAATTCATACCTATGCTTAAACGAAATCTCTCCATTTGTTGACACAAATCAAAATGGCTGACGTCACCGCTCTAAAACGTCTTATAGCAATCCGTATTAACTTTTCGATCACGCGCCCACCGATGAGGTGTGTGCTCGGCATAGTTGATTAACGCAAATGGATAATGCGATTTATTATAATTTGTCGCACGACGCGAATGCTGAAGCGGCGCCGACAACGAGACGCGTCAAGTGGCTGTCAGGCTGACAGTTGATGATGACAGTTTGATGCGTGACGGTAATAGTCACGACGCGATCAAATTAGGTGCATGTGAATAAGAAGGCATTGCGATCGCCAATCATCATCTTTTCGCTCCAAGCCAACCTCACCTGCCCGTGGTGCATCCTGCCGAATAACAAACGAGGCGCTGGCAACCGACTGGTGGCGGTATAACAACCACAATTGAAGGCTTAGCTAAATACTACAGACCGATGATGGGCAGCAGCGTCACTGGAGCGAGAAGCTACGCCCTGCGATCGCCAACCCGCCTGCCCAGCGTGAAGACTATGGGTATATCCTCCAGATGTTTGCCCTAAGTGGCGAACAACTGGGGAGGCCTATGTCCAGCAGTGGACTGCAGTAGGCTGATGATGGTGAATTCGTAGAAGGGTTAGGGGCCGTCTCCTCCCAGTACAAAACTGGGACCAGGGACCAATTTGCCCGTTTTTAATTTGATAATGGTAAACTGGTCCCGCTATGATTCAGTTGTTTGGACAATAACACCCTTGATTATTTTGCTAAGGGTTAATTAGGCCCTACTCAGCTACGAGATGCTTTCTCGAACAACGACAAATAAAACACAAGCATAGTGTATACTAGGTATTGGTAGGTATAGGGCTCTATATTGGGACCATTGCTGTTTTTAATATATATAAATGACCTTCCTTATTTTGCTGAAGGCTTATGTGAGACGGTATTGTTTGCGGATGACACTTCTCTAATTTTTAAAACTGACAGACATAAGCAAGTATCTGACGAAGTAAATAATGCTCTCTCGCAGGTATTGCATTGGTTTAACACAAATAATTTACTTTTAAATTCTAATAAAACAAAATGTATTAAATTCACGATGCCTAATGTGAGGCAAGTAAATACTAATATAATTATGAATGGTGAACACATTGAGCTTGTTGAGTCTACGACCTTTTTAGGGATTACTGTGGATTCCAAGTTACAGTGGGCTCCTCATATAGAAGCCCTGGCAGGAAGACTCAGTTCAGCTGCATATGCAGTTAAAAAAATTAGGCAACTCACTGATATTGAAACGGCGAGACTTGTTTATTTTAGTTACTTCCATAGTGTTATGTCATATGGTTTGCTCCTATGGGGATCAGCTTCTGACATACAAACTATTTTTGTATTACAGAAGAGGGCGATCCGTTCTATATATGGACTTAAATCTCGCGAATCACTTAGAGAATTATTTAAAGAAATTAACATCCTAACTGTGGCATCACAGTACATATTTGACTGCATTATGGTTGTACGTAAGAATATACATTTATATAGTAAAAACTCAGATCTTCATCAGTTCAACACTAGAATTAAGAGCAAACTTGCTGTTTCCAATCTCAGGCTTCGTAAAACTGGTAACTCATTCATAGGACAAAGTGTAAAAATGTTTAACAAAATACCGCAAAATATTGTTGATCTACCTATACATAGATTTAAATCTCGCATTAAGTCCATTTTAATGTCAAAAGGTTATTATAAAGTACAAGATTATATGGATGACAATATTACATGGACATGATAGTCTGCTCTCTTGCGCTTTTTAAAACGATATTATTGTATTGTATCATATATTTTAAAAAAGGCTAACTGTTGAGTTTGTTGCGGCACTTCTTCTCAGCAGGCTACACGTCGAAGTGCTGGTAGGAAAAAAGTTTGACGTGCAAAAGTATTACTAGTGAATCTATTTGCTGAAATAAACTATTTTATTTTATTTTATTTTATTTTATATTTGAGCGTATGCTCAAGCTAATAAATTAACTATTTATTAAGGCTTTACACGTGGCAGGTGATCGCAGTAGGTGTTATTTGTGTCCAAGAAACAGTACCAGGAGTGTATAACCCCGTGGGAAGTTAAAAAACTGATGTAGGTTAAGTGAATGATACAGATAGAGTTAATCACTAGTTGAATGTAACGCCGAAAGGCCTACGTTCAGCCTGGGATGACCTTAGCTGGCAGTAACTAGATGGGGAAGACTGGGATAGAGCAATGTTGAGTAAATTAAAGGTGATTTAGGTTCAGCAGTGGATGGACCAAGGCTGTTGATTAATTGATTTTTACATTGAATTGACTAAAACGTCGTCAAAATACATCGCATTTTCATTCCGCAAAAAAGGTAGCAACTCCGCGACTTCTATATTTCCCCCCGATTTTTTTTTAATAATATTTTCCTCGTCGTCAGACAGACGAATCGAAACGTCGAATTCCCACGAACATAGCTCATAATGTAAACACGCCTTAACCAAATACAAAGGACGGTTCAGAATAGGTAATGCGGTATATAAAGAAAACATCGAATTTCCATGTCGTTCGTATGGCAATCTACATGACTGGCGTGTATTCGCAATAAGGCCGGATGAGGCTGGTACAGTCGATTGCTGAAGTACAGTCCGGGAGGAATGTTTGAGCAATAGTAGACGCAACTTTTTTTTAAAGTAACTACCAGAGAATAGACTTGTCTGTCAAATATAAAAAAAAGATGGTTATTCGTCTAGCGCAATTCATTGACCTATTAGTTCAAATGGTTTCGGGAAAGACTCTATCTGTTAAATTAAAAGAAGATATCCCAAGACAAGACATGCCACGCTGGGCCACACATCGCCATCTAGCCCCAAACTAAGCCGAAGCTTGTACTATGGGTACTAGACAACTGATAAACTTACTTAAATACTTTTTTTTTGTAAATAAATACATATTATACATAGAAAACACCCAGACCAATACAAACAGACATGTTCATTGTTCATGCACACAAATGTTTGTACTGTGCGGGGATCGAACCCACAACTCTTGGCTCAGAAGGCAGAGGGCACTACCAAATGAGCCATCGAGCTTGTCAGATATGCTGATTGCCATCGGTAGTGAGTCCAAAATAGAACGTAACTAGGTAAGTTCCAGCTTATCTTTAATAGTTTTTAGATTAGCTATTACACAAAATTATATCGCTTATTATCCTTAATAAAAAACGTTAAATTTTTTTTGGCCATTTTTTGTTGTCTCTGCAGTAATACTAGATCAAATTAACACATAGGATATCTATACTAATATTATAAATGCGAAAGTTTTTTTGGGTTAGATGGATGTATGTTTGTTACTCTTTCACGCAAAAACTACTGAACAGATTTTAATGAAACTTCACAGCTTGACATTGGATTAACACAAAGGCTATGTTTTATAAGAATATTCACGCATCAGTTAGTTTATTATAAATAGATTATTTGTTCTCCTCTCTCTGCGGAAAAGATTGGGGAAGCCATTTGCCCAACAGTGGGACAGCATAGGTTGATAAAAAAAAGAAGATTAAGTATGCTACGTTCGTCTAGGTCGGTAGCCGACTGTACCCAACGTATTGTTTGCGTAGAACCTCTGGATACGTATCAGCCGGTATGATTTTGTAGCCGTCTCGTATGGTAACAACGGATTTGTTTCGTTCCTACTTTGTTAAGTACAAAATGTGCCTAAAAATGCACACCAACCAACCGATCTCAAAGTTTAAAACTCAAAGGGGAGCCCCCTTTGAGTACAAACAGCAACAAAAGATAACACGCTTGGTTCCTAAAGTTAGTACTTTTACGTGTTATTTTTTATCTGTTCTAGTTTTGATTCAACTGATTATTGACTTCTTTGAAGATTGTACCAGACAATGACTAAGCGTCCACTTAGAATATTCAGACCGAAATTTTAAAAACTTCATTTCCGAAATATTAATATATATCAATTTCGAGGTTTGAAACCCGAAACTTTCGGATGGTTCGCGCTTTTCGCCAAAGCTATAAACATCGCGCATTATTACTTAGTACATAGTTGTAATTAGTTAAAATCATATTCATATTCATTTATTCACCTTAATTTGCAACAAAAATAGGTACAACAATAAATTGTGTAGTTTTACAGGTGGTATTAACAGGTAGCTTTAAAATGTGGCTTCGTTTTGACTTAGTAGTCAATGGCCTTAAAAAAGTAGGTAATTGTAAAAATTCAAAGCGACGAGACCGCCTAAATTGTACTATAATATACCTTTATGTCTAGTTTTAAGTGTTTAGTGTGCAATAGAGAATATTTATCTACATACTTTTAAGTACTAGTTCCTTAAAATACATTATTAGGTCAACTGTTCCATTTTCAAATCTTGTAAAACTTATCAACATCGAGAATTATCTACGTCATCAAGACCTGAAAAGAATAAAACCTACTCATCCCTTTGATAAAGAAAACATTGATACAAAAACAAACTCGCGTCTCCACTTTTCCATTTGATCGATAAGCACAATGAAATATGAACTAGCACACACACTACACACCAGTAACACGCCACATCACAAAGGGGGGATACTCCCGAGAAAAACGTATCCCATCCATCAACAAAGAAAATAACGATTCCCCGTGCCCCAGACAAATGATTGACAGTGAATGAAAAAAGGAATAAAAAAGCGGAAAAAAAAACGAAATGATTCCTTATTCAAATTTTCACGGCGTTCGATTTTTTCCTTTGTCGCGAGGCGCTCCGTTTTGTTTCCATTTGTAATTTGTCGGTTTGCTCTTTCCAGAAAAACGTTCCGTTCTACCGTGAGAGTCTTTTGGCAAGTTTCTTCTTTTTATTGGTTTATTATAGAGAGACGTTCCGTTTCACGTATTTAGAGTAATTGCTTAAACTGTGCCGGCAATTGGAGAGTGTAGCATCAATTTGGCTCTGCCAATTTGGGCACAAGGTTGGTTCGATTCGTCTACGTTCGTTAACTATTGGCGTTTGTATATCATACGATTTTTTTTATGTAGTAAACGAGGTTTTATTATGTACATTCAAAATAATGAGATCACGTGACATCGATACGAAGTTTGACTGATTTTGTAAAAAATATGTACCTGTTCCATCTGTTGGCTTCTTTGTAGAGTCACTGTATTACTCATCATTAGCTTTTGTTGAAATGGATCATTTATCCATGAACATTTTGACGACCAAGGCAGCGCATGGTTAAAGCGTCGATATTTGCTGGATCGGGGCTGACCCTGGGTCCCTACCACCAAAATCGAAAACGATCGTTCGGTTGTACCTCCCTTGTTCGATTCGAATATACGAACTAAAATTCGTCAAAGTCGATTTTCATTCATTTAATTCAGAAACTTTGGAGGTTTCGTGCCCGTTGTCACAAGGATTTGGGCTTCAACTTTAGCTTACCATTAGGCGAAAGGAAGCTACTCTTTATGCTCAGCCAAAATAAAAATAAATTAAAGGTTGCTAGATTCCGCTAACTTTTAGTGTTCAATTGAGGACCTATTATTTAGGTTACCAATTTTACTCACTTCACCTGGAACGATGTAAACATGTTATTTAACACTCTGAATAGTTAATTTTAGCCCAAGATATTTATCCCCAAGACATAGCACAACGTCATCTAGTCCCAAACTAAGCCGAACCCTGTACTGGACTAATTATCAACCACAGATTAACAGACTTTGCGTAATAACACCTTGCTTCTCACATTAAATCTAAAAACAAAAACAAATTCCGCCCGAACATCAGCTGTTGAACGCAAACAGCCGCGAAACGCAAACCCGGAACGCATCCCGCGTTCGCAATTTAAACACTCCGCGACCTTGCTAACCGACTAATTCCATCCCCGCGTCCCTACATAATTTGCACTTACCGTAAAACTGATTACTCGCTCGCAGACGATTCCGTCTCGCTCGTCTCGCCCCGTCCCGCTCCCGCCCATTCATGAAACGTTTAATTATACCGCCTTGGGATGGCATTATGCGATAGTGAGAGCAGGAAAGTTTGATTGGACTTTCCCACTTTCACCGGGAAATTTCCATTTGCGGAATATAGGACGCGGGTGCGTTGGAACAGTTGAAAGTGTAAGTGGGACAGTTCTCATTGTTGTGGGGCACTGTGTAGTTTGTGAACGTCGAAACTGTGCGGGCAGTTTTTGGAGTTTCACGCTGAAAGCTCAAGTGAAAGTTGTTTTTGTTGGGGCGAGAGGGAAATTGCTGAAATCGTGTCAGTTATGTGGATATTGGGAGCTTTTAATGAACGGTGTATGTTCCACCTACGTTCAAATTTTATATTTTGACAGTTAGAGTTTCGATATCAAAACGTCCACCTTTTTCATATATTAAAAACAATAATAAATAAAGTGTGCTTTAGAATATTATGTATACTCGTATTATACAAATAACAGATTATTTTAAAACTGCTGAACAACAGAGTCTTAAAAGAACAGCAAGGAGCTATTAATCAGGTGATCGTTTAAAAGTAAAATCTTCGAAACCAGCATAAGGGCCACGAACTGCGAAACGAAAATCTCTATACTTAGGTACCTACCTATTCAATTCAATAATCTACATTGTTCTAAACATCAAACGAGTTGAGTAGATTCAACTATATGAAATATTTATATAATGGAAGCTTAGAAATAAATAACAAATAAATGAATAAATATTCGTAGCAACTGCTACGGTCACGGGAAAGGCAGTATATATTACACTGTAAGAGAGGTAGGACATAGCGAATTTTAGCTCGAATTGAGCCGCCCGTCCGGGGAAGGACCTCCACCCTATAGAATACCGCAGTCAAATGACCTCTGGGTCGTGTTTCTGCCGGTGAGTAGGGTTTCCGGAGCTCGTGGGGGGTTAGGGTTGGGCCGACATGGCGGTGGCAACTGACAGGTAACTGACCAGTTACTTGCCCGTTGTCACAGCGACTTGGGTTTCTCTTTCGCTTTCCATCAGGCGTAGGGAAGCCATTATGTCGAGCCACTATAAAAAAAAAAAAAAAAAAAAACGCTACATAGCAATATCACATAGCTAATAGTTCATTCTATTTGCTCAGCTCTCTACCTTCCATCATACCTTCCATCAACAAGACAAACCTAAAAAAAAACATTTTCCAACAAAGAAAAAACCCCTATCCTTAAAAAGAAAAGAAAACCCGCAATGTTGCATGACACCGTCTCAGCCATTACTTACGTACTTCTTTTGCCTCCCGCCTTTTTTTTAAATATGGAACAAACGCCCCGAGCGAACTCTCAAACACTCATTTATTTTCTCCTTCACTTTCTTGTCTTCCGTTTCCGGGTTAATTTTAAATGTAGAACGCGCGCGTTGAGGCAGGTCGGGGTCTATTAAGCCCCCGGCGTAATGAGTCAATAGGGGTAAGGCTTGGAATTAAGGAGCGTTAAACAAGCGATTCCGTGGAGTAATTTTGTCACTTGTTGATGTGGGGGTAGCGTTTGAAGGTTAAGGTTATGCTTTAATGGAGATGTGTACTGTTAAGTCAATTTATATACTTTTAACTAGAAAAAGTGGTCAAAACATGATAACTTCATATTTTTGTTTATTTAAAGACACACTTTTAAGAATGCTTACAAAATGAAAACAACGGATTAATTACTCTTACTTGCCTGCCTGGCCTCTTTAAGGCAGACTAAGAAAATAGTCAATTTAGAAAATGCTGCGATGATACTGTAAAGATAATTTCCAATAATGTTACAGACACAATCATAAATTAAATTTAGAATTTCGCATTCCAAAATGTTTACTGCAAATAGTCCCGAACCACGTACTAGTACCAATAATTACAGAAAATTCAACTCGCAAAACTAATGGAACAGAACGCTTATTGGTGCTCGAAATAAAAATGGCGGGTAAATTGTTGAAAAGTCGACTCAATAAACCACAATATCGCGACGAGGCTTATTGGTACCGATATTCCAATATCAGCCAGTAACAATAACGTGCCGAACGAATTACCCGCAGCAGTAATGGCTTTGCGATTCACTCGCCTTTGCCTGACTAACGTCGGAACAGAAAAAAAGTTGAAACGCCATGTTTAACATTCGATGTTTGAATGTTTTTGACCGATTCTTTGTTGCTTGTTTTCCCGATGTCCTATAATAAATATTAATTAATAACATTATGATTCTTAGCTACGATCGGTGGAATTTTCAAATGACTATTATTTACCTACTATTGTTAACGTACTGTGAAAATATACCATTAGGTACATAATGTTTTCATCTAGGGATGTGGACATTACCGCAATAAATTTCAAAAACCATTCTAGTAAAAGAGTAAATAGATACTCTTAACGTACCTAATGTCTCTCACATTACAATAAGACGACTTCATAGCTTCAAGGGATCTCTTCCAAGATAACCTTTGGGTAGAAGATAATTTAAAGAAAAGGGTAAAGTGTTACATAATCAAAGAGTAATGAAGTACTAATTCATTATTTTTAAACAATTAGATACTTTAAGATTCATGTCATTTCTATTACAAAATTAATCAAGTCACGTTTTGATAGCTACATAAAAGTATATCATTTGACTTGACAGTTCACATCCCTATTGCATCAACTCAATCGAGTAACTTTTTCAAGCACAGAAATAAGTAAAAGTATCTACTTAAGTAAAAAGTTACTTTACTTTCATAATACAGGTGTTTATTGACATTTGTAATATTTTGCATCATACAGTGCTTAACCTACTTACTTTGGGGTCTGATCAATGTATGATGCGATGTTGTCTGATATATTTAGGTATTCTATTTTCACAAAGACAATCATATTATTTTCTCCGATCCTATTTTTAAACAGCATAAGGTTAAAATAGAAAAATATTGTATCACAAAATATCAGTACATTTATTTTATTATTTCCTGTTCGTTGTAAAGCCAAAGTACAAATTACTTTAATATACTTTTTCCAAAATTAGTACCCAAAGTACGTTGTATCGTTGAGTTGCCTCAACAAAGATGCCACAAACAAAATATCCATTCAAAGGGAAATACTTAGGTATTTATAGAAAATAAATCCTATTGCCTGTTTTGTACTAAGATTTGACTCAATGTTTTATGGAACAATAAGTTAGCGACCCGCCCTCGCTTCGCTTCTTTAGAAACCTGATCATCATCATCAGCCTATTGCGGTCCACTGCTGGACACAGGCCTCTCCAGTTGTTCACCATTTCTGCGGCAAACATCTGGAGGATATACCCATAATCGGGCTGGCGGGTTGGCGATCGCAGCGCGTAGATTCTCGCTCCGGTGACGCTGCTGCCCGTCATCGGCCTGTGGCATTTAGCTACGCTTTCAATTGTGATGGTTATACCGCCACCAGTCGGTTGCCAGTGCCTCGTTTGTTGTTCGGCAGGATGCACCACGGGCAGGTGAGGTTGGCTTGGAGCGAAAAGATGTTAGGTCGCTCCCTTACATCCCTGTAGAAACCTGAACCTAGAAGGAAAGTGTTGGGAAAACGGAAGAAATTTTTATCTGTATGTCTGATCTGATCGCGCATCACGCGAAAACTACTGTATGGGATCGGTTTTCGCTAATGTTTGTTAGAGGTCTAACTTAAAATGTAGGCATCGTTTTATGGAAGTCCGTAAGTTTTAAAACCCGATATCCACGCGTATCACATAAACTGCTGCTGATTTATAACGAAAATTTTCTGTCACTGGCGCTACTTTCATACTTCCTCTGATATATTAATTCCTAATCTTGTCCATTCTAGTCACACCGCACAGAACAATTATTGACAGTATTGAAAGTAACAACAGAATTTACCACAGATCATCCCAAACTTAAAAAACCCTTGTAAGCAACACAAAACCTTAACCCCAAAATCACCACAAAACAAACGTAATCCTTTTAAAATTGACACAGGATAATCCATGCGTACCCAACCAATGACCTTATTAAGAGGCCGAACCGTAGCGAATTATACAAGATATCCGTCAGGAATGAGTGTTTTTATATACAAATGTATATTATTACACGTGCTACTTGGTAAATCCTTCAGTAGGATGGGTCGGGGCGAGTGGGTGGCTCCCCCCTTACCTATAGAATGTCTCCGCATTCACAAGGCCCCTTGTGGGGAAGGGTTACCTTGGGAGACGGATAGAAAATAGTACATAATAAAAATTCAAAATATATTCTTTGGAGGCTCCAATTTTCTGGAATGCCCTAAGGGAGAGCGCTTCCTGCGGATTATTCCCTTTTCTTTGGTTGATGCATGGTTTGCGAGTGAGCTGCCGTTTGACCGGGGTTCCGATTGTTCGTAAGATTCAAAGATGCGTGTTTTGCGATTTCGGATGGAATTTTATCGATTTGAAGATATGTGGAATGAAATGAGGTGGTCCGATAGAGAATGGCTGGCAAATGCTGAAGCCCATCGAGCAAAGTGGCGAATATAGTGTGGCCCATGTCCAGCAGTGGACTGGAAGAGGCTCGTGGTGATAGAAAACTACTTTGTGGATCTATATAGCTCAGCGGATTAGCAAGGTGAAGTGGCATTGGGCTATATCAGTTGCCCTTGGGGTGAATGAGCTCTGAAGTGTAGAATGTATGAAGCATAAATGTTCAAGAGGGTACATTACAGATTTATTGTACTTTTTTTAAAAGAGCTCGTCAGGATTACCTGACTCCACTTGATGGTAAGCAATCGTGAGGTCCAAAAGTTAAGTTGACAAGCATACCGATAGAAGTACGATAGCGACATGGGTGAAAAAGCGATCTCTTACAGAAAGCCTTCAGGGAAGACAGATGTATTTTATAAACAAAAAAGCTATCATGCGAACTGTTAGATTGATGACTGGCCCTTTGAATGCAGTATTGACTATTTCGTCCTTTGTTTCGTCCGTCATTATATACCTGATATAGAAATGCTTCATCTAAGAATTGTCTCATCAAAACATTTAATAAAAAACACAGACACGATGGCTGTAACTATAAGTTTCCAGAGCCGCCAAGCGAAAATTAAAAAACAATACTGTCACCAAACATCTATTACCGATGTCAACACCTCCTCAATTTAATATTTACCATTCCAATCGAATCTAAATAAAGGAAATTGCACACTCACCATTCAACGTGCGATAGACGTCACTTACCCGTGCCCAAGAAAATGAGTGCGCGGAAATTGTGGTTTGATCTAACATCCAACCAGGTACGGAGCTCGAAGGAAATTCCATTTCAAGAAACGAAAAATCCATCCAATACAATATATCACACGGTCCTAAGCCCGTTAGGTGAGCGAGACAGATGTATACGGGCGACGGGGCGGGGGAAAGGGATGGGATCAAATGTCCCTGCGAAATGGAACGTAAGGAGATTGAATAGAAGTCACACTAATACTCGCGCGAGTTACCTTTACGCGTGTGTAGTGTTAAGGGGATGTTTGATATAACGGGAATTTGGTAAAATTGGATATCTAATACATTTTTGGGTACAAACTGCCAAAATGACCTTTTCATCATAATTTTCCACACGATCAACGACCGTTGGTGCTCGGTAAAGGTTAGTCCATCTAGATTTTCTGTAGCGTCACATTTCTTGGAGGTCAAAGGATTAAGTCCGTCTTTTGTACACTATAGCAAACTTAAAGACATAAATGAGTAACTATAAATACAGCATAAACTGGAGTTACCTAACCCACCGAGCTTACCTAAATTGCTTTACATATTCAGAATCTAAAGAAAACTGTAAATTACTATTTATACTTAACTTTAAACTATACTTTTGATCTACCATTATATAAACACTTGTTATATTGATTGCCTCAATGACTTAGTAGTAGCAAGTGAAATCTGTGGACCTAGAGTTCCCAAGTTCGAGCTTTCGGTCATTCCAAAACTTGTTACTGAGGAGTTATTCTGTCATGATATTACTCAGTAAAAGTATTTAAGAGAGCTACCTCTCTAGCATAGCGAATCTTCGCTCGAATTAAGCCACCGCCCTTTATAATTCCGCAGCCAAATGACCTCTGGTCCGTGTTTCTGCCGGTGAGTAGCGTTTCCGGAGCTTGTGGGGGGTAGGTTTAGGCCGGCATGGCGGTGGCAACTGACAGATAACTGACTAGTTACTTGCCCATTGTGACAGCGACTTGGCCTTCTCTTTCTCTTTCCATCTGGCGTAGGGAAGCCACCAAAAAAGCACCTTATTCGTAATTGTCCCTGTGTCTTATTTCTATCTACTATCAACTGATTGGATTATGAGAGTGAAAGAACAGATTCTTCTTATGTGTTTACCTACACACTTGCAACTCGCATTCTATACATCATATATCCTGCGTACTTGACTCTGCTTGAAGATAAGCCGCTGCAGCCAAAATTCAGTCAGGAGAAAATTGTATTGTACAACAACACAAGTCACACCTCAGTTTTTCCTTTTAAAAAAGTAACACAGTAGCGCCCTCATAAATTCATAACAAAATACTTTCAGCTCGGTCGTGGCCTTAACAGAATTGCATTTGTGAGCGCCTAAGTACACCCACACGCGCTCGCTCTCAGATCAGCCGTGAAGAAACACCACACACTCACAGAGGTAAAGGCTTAGACCAGCGGTTCTCAAAGTTGGTAAGCCCCCATTTGAACTCCTTGTTATACGCGATACATCTATTAAAATATTGCGACTTCGGCATCTCTTACGCTTTCCATCAGGCATATAAAATCCACTATGTCGAGCTACTATAAAAAAAAAAACTTACCATCAACACGACCAGTTTAAATCACTTATAGTGAACGTTGCCTCCGAAACTTATCTAAGTAACTTTTATCGGTTGTGTAGTACCCATAGCACAAGGTATGGCTTAGTTTGGGAATAGATGGCGCTGTGCCGCCCAGGGTGGCATGTCGAGTCTTGGGTTATTTTTAAGGAAAAATAAGCTCTTCTTATAAAAAAAATATATAACCTTTGGTTATACATAATGTATTGGCGAATAAAAGGTTTGTACATAAAATGTCAATGGAATTCTCATTTGCCAGCAGACAAACATTATAATTCAAATTGTACTTACATACCTATGTGTATTGAAGGTCCTTATGGGGTCACAAGCACAGTTTGAGGGGCTCAGATCACACACTCCCTCACCGTGTGTCACACCCGTCCGCATGACAATCTTGTTTGGGGGGGGGGGGGGTGTTTACCTTCGGGTGTAACATCACATTCATTACCCAAAAGTAATCTTAAGTACTTGTATTATCGTCATCATCATCATCCTATCGCTGTCCACTGCTGCACATATGCCTCTTTAGTTGTTTGCCACTTTGCGCAAACACCTGGAGGTTATACCCGTAATCTCCACGCTGAGCAGGCATGTTGGCGATTGCAGGGCGTAGGTCCTCGTTCCGGTGACGCTGCTGCCCGTCATCCGGCTGCTGCCCGGCTGTGGTATTTAGCTACGCCTTCAATCGTGATGGTTATACCGCCACCGTCTCGTTTGTTATTCAGCAGGATGCGCCACGGGCAGGTGTGGATGGCTTGGAGCGGAAAGATGATGGGTCGCTCCCTTACATTCCCCGTGTGTATGTTTGTAATAAATAAACATAAACACTACATACTTTGTTTATGTAATGTTAATGTAAATAAAGATCCTTGGGGCCCCAAGCACAGTTTGAGAGCCTCTGCTCTAGATCACACACACCGCCACCGCATGTCACATCCCGTCCGCATATGACAATCCTGTTTGTGTGTGTGTGTGATTTTCGCGATATAGTACCCTTGGGTGTAACCCTCCGTATTTTATTTATTTTCTTGCATTCGTTACGGGCTGAATAGTTTACTAGATATTATGCTGGGGAATGCTGGATGGTAATCTTGGAGCTATGTGGAATTTCATTCGTTATTATGTTACCATTTTTGAGGAGGTTTTTGTTGAAGGACTCGCTGTTGGAGGGAACTGTCAATTAGTCTGATACCAAACCAACGCAATATAAGATAAAACAGCATTATTGGCCTATGATTATACACTAACTGATTCTTAAATGCGACCGGGATGCGGGAGATGGCATGTAAAGGAGCGTCTTAACATCTTTTCGCTCCAAGCCAACCTCACCTGCCCGTGGTGCATCCTGCCGAATAACAAACGAGGCGCTGGCAACCGACTGGTGGCGGTATAGCCATCATAATTCAAGGCGTAGCTAAATACCACAGGCCGATGACGGCCGATGATCGAATATCTACCTAGTTTAGGGTTAGTTGCTTCATTTATCTTAACACTTTAGCATAAGTAGGTATTGTTGTAAACTGAAATATTATGTACCGAATGTTTTCTGCGAAAATTAATTATTATATTATTAATATCTAAAGTCAGTACTTGTGACTATACAAGTACTTAAAAACACCCCTTACTTACATACAACTTACCTAAGCACTTACCCTGAAGTTATTTACTTAGCGTAAAGTTACGGCACAAGCAAATGTTGCCAGCTTTGTAACAGTGTGTTGGTAATAAATTAATCTGTTTACAACCTCTGCCACCGATAAAAATGTTGTTAAAAAGTACTTTTTTTGTACGAAACTGTTGCATTTAAATTAGTCTCTTTATACTATACTTACGTCACCTTTGTATAAAAATACTGATTCATACACGTCATCAGCCTATTGCAGTCCACTGCTGGACATAAGCCTCTTCAGTTTGGTCAAACATCTGGAGCATACACTTAATAAAACATACTGTTTCTTTTTTACTTATTTATTATGATTAGAGCTTTATGCCTAAAGCACGGCATCGATTCTCGATCGGTCAATTAAGCGTATATCCTCCAGATGTTTGCCCTAAGCTAGAGAAGAACAACTGGAGAGGCCTATGTCCAGCAGTGGACTGCAATATGTTGATGATGATGACCAATATTTTCTAGTACACACAAATATAGGCTTCATTTCGCCGTATGGTATCTCAAAGAGAAACTAAAGTCACTATGTATGACAACAAAAGATGTAGTTTTTTTACTACAAATCAAAGTACTTGTTTAAATGTTTAACCTAGCAACATAGTAAGTACCTACACTCGAGACCATGCATGCAACTGAAGAGTTGCGCACGTGACTCCAAGGTAGTTACTTTTTATGTGTCTCATGCACGGAAACCGGTGGTTAAACGGTTAACATCCGAGCTAAGTATTCGGTTCGAGTGTACTTTATGTTGGGGGAGCGTTTCGTTAGGCGAGTTGACTTGCTCGCTTACTTGGTCGAGAAATAAAGTACAAATTGTTATTAAGCGGGTCGAGTGCATCAACTCTGGCAGATGTCTATTATCTGAAGCATGTGACTAATGCCACACACAGACACAACACAAAGATTAATGGTCATCTATGTCTGGTGGGAATTGAATCAAGGCTACAAAGGGCAGAGTCAGTACCAAATAATACTAGATCAGTGTCGATAGATATTTTTATTGCACCATACAGTTGACTAAAACTAAGCTCAACTGTCATTTGTTGTTATGTTAGAAGTGTACTGCAGTGGATAAATAATTAATTGTTTTATTAGTACATTATTGTTAATTTGAGATTTAAAGTAACCATTAAGTCTTCCAAATATTGTTTGTGAAATAATATAAAGCTGACTTCTAAATAGGTACATAGAGCGTACAGGTGACCACACCTAATATGTATTGTATACCCTTTTGACTGAGAGCCTGAGAGTCCATTATGATTTTCAATACAATCGTGAAGTGAATACTCTCGCGTTTTGGGATCAGTCGGTGTACATAGCAGTGGCCACTGACAATGATGTATTACCATACCATACTATTAATCTAGGGGAATCTACTATGGGCTGTGTCGCTATAAAATACTTTGCTATATACTCAAGTCGCGTCAGACTGGCATCGTCAATAAGAAATTGAATTATGAGGACTCGGAGGTAAGCTCATACAATATGATCAAATAGCAAGTTAACTGCCACTTTAGAAACAAATGTGATTATCATACTTGCATACTATACACTTACACCTTCAACTCACTCACCAAACTAACACTGTTAGCTTTATAAGTTGTATTTTGTAGTATTTATTATGCTCTGTTATTACTATAACTATAATTATTTTTGGTTACCCAAGATACAGGCTAAGCCTAGTTTGGGATCCCTTGTTCCATTCATTACTCCTTAGACTTGTGCAATTTATATAATTTTATGACTAAACTACCATCAACTGTATAGTCTAGGTATGTTTTTCTGATAGTAATAAAGCATTTTTCATTTTCATTTCATTTCATTTCAACTCTCCCAACCACTCAAAACAGGCAAGTACACTCGCCTCAATGAACACGCCCTTGCAGGCTGCCGTGTTAAAGCTTCATTCGGCTGCGTGTGCCCACCGAGGATTCATGTGGTATGCAAATTAGCCGGTTATAATGCGGACTGATTTGTGTTCTGGCTGAGATTTGCGGCATGGGGCGTAGGCAGGCGATAGTGCGGTGTGTGGGAACTGGTGGACACTTGGGGCTAAAGAAATAAGACTTATTATTTTAATAACCCAAGACATGCCACACTGGGCCAAACATCGTCATCATCGTAAGAGAGGTAGGGCATAGCGCATCTTCGCTCGAATTGAGCCGCCCGTCCGGGGAAGGACCTCCACCCTATAGGGTCCTTCTATATTCTATAGAATACTGCAGTCAAATGACCTCTGGGTCGTGTTTCTGCCGGTGAGGAGGGTTTCCGGAGCTCGTGGGGGGTTAGAGTTGGGCCGGCATGGCGGTGGCAACTGACAGGTAACTGACCAGTTACTTGCCCGTTGTCACAGCGACTTGGGCTTCTTTAACGCTTTCCATCAGGCGTAGGGAAGCCATTATGTCGAGCCACTATAAAAAAAAATCGTCATCTAGCCCCAAACTAAGCCGAAATTTGTACTATGAGTACTAGTCAAACAATATTATGTACTTCGATACTTTAAAAAAAAATACATAGTAAATACAAAAAAAACAGACAGATAGACATGTTCATGCACGTAAATATTATTGAGCACACGACCCTTGGCTCAAAAGGCAGAGGTCACTACCAAATGAGCCATTGAGCCAGTCATGTCAGATGGATGTAAGCTATTGAAGATACTTTCATCATCAGCCTATCGCAGTCCAATGCTGGACACAGGCCTCTCCAGTTGTCACCACTTAGGGCAAGCATCTAGAGGATATACCCATAAATCGCCACGCTAGGCAGGTGGGTGGGCGATCGCAGGGCGTAACTTCTCGCTCCGGTGACGCTGCTACCCGTCATCGGTCTGTGGTATATAACTATGCCTTCGATTGTGTTGGCTATACCGCTACCAGTCGGTTGCCAGCAATTTCCAAAGACTCACACAGCGCGTTTCGCCTCTATTTTCTTAGTGCGAACGGCTAAGTTGTAGAACTTTTTGCCGAGCTCCTTGTTCCTAAGGCGAAACGAACCGGTTTTTGCTGGATGAGCGCGTTCCATCGGTTACCATCAGACGAATTGCCGACAAGCACGAACCCATTTCGAGAAAAAATAAGGTTTATTGTTTACTACCTTAAGGGATGTAAGGGAACAGCCTATCATCTTTTCGCTCCTCACCTGCCCGTGGTCCATCCCGTCGATATTTTGTGTATCTAGATATATTCCCATGTTTTGAACAGGTAAGTAGATACTTCGAATTCAGCCAAGACAAAGACCGCAGTACTTCCTTCAAATAAAAGCCCCGATAAAGCCGGGCATCGAATCCCTTCCCGCGTCCGGTGCAGACGATCGCAGATACTGGTCCACAGGCACCCTAGGGCCTGTTGTGCATTGTGAGCTCTTATCTGGAAGTTAGACGCCCTAACTGTGCCTTTTGTTCTTCAGATATGTTCTGGTTAGGTTTTTGTTCATAATGAAAGGTCTGATACGTATAGCATTGATGGGGTATCATAAAACATGCCTTTTCTTTCTCTTATGTTAATCAACCTTCACCGCCAAGTTATTTACTTCGGAATAGCTACTGAGTGATATGAAATGTTCGGGATTTAACGCGCACAAAGTTTATTTAAACTCGATGTTTCGACCGTGTTACAACCGCCGTGGTCACGGGAAAGTCTTCGATGACTAGTAATACACCAATAGAAGAATACCACACCAAAGGGAATACTAGGAAGCGGGAAGCAGCGTCATCCTCATCAGTCTAACGCTGGACACAGGCCTCTCCAGGTTTTGCCACTTTGGGCAAACATCCGGAGGCTTCACCCACTATCACTACACTGGGCACGCCGGTGGGTGATCGCAGGGCGTAGCTGCTTGCTCCGGTAACGCTGTTGCCCGTTATCTGCGTGTGGTGTTTAGCTACGCCTTCAATCGTGATGGTTGTACCGCCATTAGTCGGTTGCCAGAGCCTCGTTTGTTCGGCAGAATGCACCACTGGCAGGTGACGGTGGCTTAAAGCGAAAAGATTATAGGTCCCTCCCTTGCATCCCCTGGTATACCGTCTATATTTTTTTAGAGCAGTCTGGTAGGTACACGTCATGATACCCATACCTACCACAAGACAACAACTCAGTCTATCAAACGATTGGAATTAATTTATCAATTCAATTGTAACAATAACACAATAGACATTAAAATCAGAACTTCAAACCGCATTTCTGCCCTCAAGATTATTACTCCAATAAACAATACTATTCAATAAACAACAATTTAAATGGACCAACATAAAACTTAAATTAGAACACGTTAAGGACTGGCCTTAGGGTAAGGACACCAATTATGGCACACTATGTTAAATGCCGATATCTCCATTTTCTGATAAAATCCTTAACAGTTATCAGCTAGATAACGCTTAAAAGCTTGTGATTTGTGTTGTATGAAGTGACTTTTCCCTACAGTATCACAGCAACTTACTGGCTTTCCCTCATTTGAAGGAAGAACCAATAGACAAGTAACCAAATCCAACACTTTACAGTTGCGTGTGAGATAGTTTCCAAGGTTGGCAGACGAGTTGGATGTATCCAGGTAAACGCCAGTGCCCGTTCGCTGATATTCCCTTCGTCGTTTTCTATTCAACCTACTAGATGGAAAAATCCGGAAATCACACGGACACACAATATCCATTGAGATATTGTATCGAAACACTATAAAACAAATCATCCGATCGCCATTGTTGCAAAACGTATGCATTTCCTAGGCGGCACTACAAATGGCCAAAGTAATTTAAATTATTAGCGCAATATTTTCTAAGACGCAGCCTGGGGTACCGGCTCCAATTATGGCACACTCAATATTATCGGCATACCGGGCAGGTATCACCGTTTTTGTTCCCGATAATTCAGCCACTTAATTCTATTACCTATTCCTTATTAAGCACAATAATGAGCTTGAGGCATCTTAAAGCTTTGATTAAGTATGCAATAATAATGGGCATTAGTTGGAAAAAAATAAATCTATCATTTCTGAGCGCGTACATCTGTCTAAATGAGCAATTAGTTGATGGTTAGGAGGAATAGAATAAATTTAATATGATACGTTGACCCTATGTAGATTCCTCTTTTTATCATCTTCGTTGCATTTATGGTGCCGCGTTGTGTGTATAATGTTCATCATCATTATCATCAGCCCGTAGACGTCCACTGCTGGACATAGGCCTCCCCCAATGACCTCCACATGGACCGGTCCTGAGCGGTCTGGGTCTAAAGGATCCCCGCTATATCTACCAGGTCGAGGTGTATAATGTTACTGTTCCTAAATTAGGTACCTCATCAGCCTGCATACGTTCACTGCTGGACATAGGCCTTCCTTAATGACAATTGTCATTTGTGGGGATTTGTCTTTAACTTAGTCGCCATCCTTGGCAAGCGGGTTGGTGACTATAGTAGGTTTTACTTGTGCCCAGGTAAACGCTGCTTCCTATTTCCTGATATTCCCTTAGTTGTCTTCTACGACACCCACGGGATGAGATGAGGTTGTCTTTTTCTAAACCCGGAAACAAGGCGGACAAAGAACGGTAAATGGAACGTGAGATATATTATATTGTACAATATTCATAAAATGAATTAAACAATACTCATAAAATTACACCTTTGCGTTATGAAACTTTTAATTTCCTACTTTTATTACCCGTATTAAAAATTTAACTACCCACCTTCTAACAAGCAGAACCATGTGAGAAACATATGCAAAAATGCAAACAAAGTTACTTATCTCATTTAGATCAATGCTTACCGTCAATAATTGAAAACGTGCTAACCTTAGGCTCTATATAAAAAGCTAAGTTACGTCTAATAAAATCTAGCAACATGTTTATTGCGGGAAGTAACAAAGAAACACGCAGGTGCATACAACGGGCGCATTAAAATTAACTATGAGTATGCATCGGGTGATAAAACTGCCTATCTAATTTCTAATGCATACGCGGGAGTATTCTATTAAGTACCTATTAGGTCTTTTTTTTTGTTACTAGCACAGACTCCTCTCCAACATCGGGATACAAGACGTAGGTTGGATTACTACTTTTACATATGTGGTTTACATACCATCTATCTGTACAAAGGGATTTGCGAATTCCATTTTGCCGCGAACAGTTAAAATCTGGAATTCTTTTCCAATTGACTAGAGTGAGGTAAATATAATATCTCTAGGTCACATCATCACTTACATCAAATGCTTTCTTAGAAATAAATAAAAATAAAGATACTAGTATAGCATAGTGGCCTGGGCATTGTGCTTAAAGGTCTCTGCAGCAACGGATAAGTAACCTATAATTTGTCAATTGCAACCGCCAAGCAATCCTGTAAGATAAATAAATAAAATAAATAACCTAAGACATGCCACGCTGGGCCACACATCGCCATCTAGCCCCAATCTAAGCCGAAGCTTGTAGGTAAGGGTATGAGACAACTGATAAACTTACTTAGATACATATAAAATACCCAAATACGGAACAAACACAAATGTTCAACACAAGAATATTTTATTTCCGGATGGTGATCGAATCCTCATTTGATCATCTTGGTTTGCATGTGCAGATTGACGATGATCAAATAAATGTACTCAAGAATACCGATATTGGAAACCAATAATAAACTCGTTAAACAACAGATGGTACAGATAACAACAAATTTATCGGCATTTGTCGAGTGCTAAAGATAAAAATAGTAAAACACAATGCGTTTAAATGTCAGGTCTAGCATTGCGCCTGAGTTGGTTCTACTTAGATGGACAGGAGGCCCTTATGTCGGGCGATAGGATAGACATATCGTAGTCAGGCGGATCATTAGGCTATTTTGGTAAATGTCTAACATTAACGATATATTTGATTTAATAAAAAAAATTTACAAGAACACAGAATGTGTTACGTAATTAAACCGCATATTTTGAACGTTTTGGAAAGATTGTTAATTGGTAGATATTGATAATTTAAAATTGGTACTGATCTTTTTAATATAGAAAATGCCAACAGGCCTGAAAATCACTTGATGGTAAAGTGGTCTCTTCATTCATTAGTAAAAAGTACAAAACATACCTACTACCCATGTCTAATAAATTTGGTTATCAACCATATTCTATGATACAAGAGCAGCTTGCTCCATGGGTAAATTTGCCACTTATTGGAAAGAAATTTATGATTATTTTATTGCGTAAGACAATGAAAAACTGTCTGAAAAGCAGTTTCAGTAGTTACGTGTTATTTGCGATTCGAATAGATATGAAGTTGTTCAAATATTTGTCCAAAATATGAAACACAACGATACAAATATGATACAAAAATAATGTTGCCGGCCGGATCGTCACCTATTCTTTGCCCCACTCATCCTTAACAGCCAACCATAACACTACCAGATTACTAATACATCTAGTCATTTCTCAAAATGTCATAATACACACTTTCACTACGCCAGACATAGTGCGGTGTACGAATGGAAATTACGCCACAATTAATGTCCAAGTTGTGCCTCTAGGGGGTAGAAGCAGGTGCTTTCACCCTATTATTTAGTGTGGCAAAATATAGCCGTCCCAAACTTGATTTCCTAGATAAAGTATTGCAAATGTACTGGTCGTGTGTGTAATTGGCTCTGACGTTTAATAGATGCTCTATACTCTATGCGAATAGGGCTTTATTTAGCCCCGGCTACGCTAGGGACCATTTTGTTCCGCAACTTCATCATCAGCCTATTGCAGTCCAATGCTTGACATATGCCTCTCCAGCTATTCGCCACGTAGGGTAAACATCTGGAGGATATACCTATAATGGCCACGCTGGGCAGCGAGTTGGCGATCGCAGGGCGTAGCTTCTCGCTCCGGTGACGCTGCTGCCCGTCATCGGTCTGCAATATTTAGCTACCCAACCCGCCTGCCCGATGTAGCGATTAGGAAAAGCCTCCAGATGTTTGCCCAAAGTGACGAACAATTGAAGAGACCTATTTCCCTAAAACGCCTATATCACATATCTCTTCTAGGTGATATTATCCACCTAACATTAAATAAAAAAGAGGCTTTCATCGCAAACATTTTAGCAGTAACTAAGTTTGTACTAATCGAAAAATTGGCGACAAACGTTAACGTCTTTCCGTGGCTATAAACAAGAAGCCATTATGAAATTGGCAGTCGCGCCATTTGACATTACAAATCGATTCGACATCGAATCGGAATCGTGCCGTAGATTGTTCAAACTGCAGTGGGATTTACACGAGAGTTTATACTTTATTATTTTATGTTGTGTCGTATTTGCGGACAATCCAGTTTTGACTACTTGTTTTAGTTTATCCTGAATGTTACAATTTGGAAATATTTAAGGCTAGAGAGAATTAGCTTCAGTTAAGTAGCCATGCTTTATCTTAGGCCCCATCATCACTTAACATGCGGGATTGTAATCAAATGCCTTCTTAGAAATAAATAAACTTCTGGATAGGTTGTTCAACTACACACTACCTATACAACAACAGCAAAACAAAACACACTCCGGGTCGTGTTTCTGCCGGTGAGTAGACTTTCCGGAGCTCGTGGGGGGTTAGGGTTGGGCCGGCATGGCGGTGGCAACTGACAGGTAACTGACCAGTTACTTGCTCGTTGTCAAAGCGGCATAGGCTTCTCTTTCGCTTTGCATCAAGCGTAGGGAAGCCATTATGCCGTTATTCTATAGGGTGCGCGAAGATTCGCTATGCCCTATCTACCTCTCTTATCTGTATTCTCTTGTGCAATAAGGATTACAACTATACATATAATAAAACAGAAGGAACCGTGTGTGTGGACGATAAAAAAAAAGTAATAGACCAAAAATTTTTGTTTGGATTTTCTTGTAAATAAAAAACCGGCCAAGTGCGAGTCGGACTCGCGCACGTAGGGTTCCGTACCACTGATTGAATGAAAAAATTAGGTAATTTGATTTATGACCTTTAAAAAAAAACTACTGTCTAGATTTCATTCAAACCAAATTTCGTTAGTAGTTTTTATAGTAATACACATCATATATTTTTTTCAGTTTTATCATGCCCATATTTTAAAAGTTACGGGGGGGGGGACACACATTTTACCACTTTGGAAGAGTCTCTCGCGCAAACTATTCAGTTTAGAAAAAAATGTTGCTAGAAACCTCAACATCATTTTCAAATACCTATTCATAGATACCCCACACGTATAGGTTTGATGAAAAAAAAAATTTTGAGTTTCAGTTTTATGTATGGGGAACCCCAAAAATTTTGGATTTTTTTCTGATTTTATTTTCACATCTTAATGCGGTTTACAGAATACATCTACGTACCAAATTTCAATAATGTAGCTCTTATAGTTTCGGAATAAACTGGCTGTGACATACGGACGGACAGACAGACAGACAGACAGACAGACAGACAGACAGACAGACAGACAGACAGACAGACATGACGAATCTATAAGGGTCCCGTTTTTGCCATTTTGGCTACGGAACCCTAAAAAAGCAGTAGGAACCGCGCATGGACGTAGAAAATAAATTCTACGTCCATGGAACCGCGTGAACATTTGATAAAATTAACAAAAAAATGGATGTAGACTGTGGGCGACAAAAAAAAGAGTAACGGACCAAAAATATCTTTTGTTTTTATTTTCTTGTAAATAATATATCATCACATACGACAGACGTACAGTGTAAACGACTTGGCCGAGGCACCGTGTTACGTCTACGCCTGAGACGTTCGCAATATCGCGCCGATCGCATATTGATTGTAGTGAGTTACAGATGTCGCGACCGGCGCACTTAGCGCTACGAGTTGGCTGACGGCGCAAGCAACTACACTTTATTGACGATGTTTACATTCTTAACAACTTTAATGCTTACTGCATCAACTTAACTTCAATTACGTTTCGTAGCTACGGATCCTTTTGAGATTAATTTTTTAGGTAATAAGTAAGAGAGCTCATGAGGGGGTTAGGGTTGGGCCGGCATGGCGGTGGCAACTGACAGGTAACTGACCAGTTACTTGCCAGTTGTCACAGCGGCTTGGGCTTCTGTTTCGCTTTCCATCAGACGTAGGGAAGCCATTATGTCGAGCCACTATAATAAAAAGTCCAGATACAGATATCATAATCAGTGTTTCTTTTTACACTCACTCACACACATTTTCTCTCTGCATGATCCAAAGGTTGACTGGTAGAGAATGTAGGTACCCAATGTACTTATAGGTAATACTTATTTTTATCTTTTATTTGATTTCCTAGATACCTAAAAATATTAATTAGCTTTAATTAATCATAATCCTGAGCACAAAAGAGTTAATGTACAATTTTTTTTAGTTCTTGAGAGTTCATAGACAATGTATGTGGTCCAAATAACTCATAATTTGTAATTTTACGTTAAAAATAATTTTGCGCTTTTTTGTTTTTGTTGGCACACAGTTACTGTTCTTTTTTGTCTATGCTCACGGCCGTAACTAATCTCCTAGTTCATTGTTCTTATATGTTCATAGTTTCTAAAAAATGTACATAAGGACCCCGTTGATGGGCTCTATCCACTGATATTGGATGCTATTAAGAAACTTCACGATTCAATGAGATAAGATGAAAGGAAAAAAATTACCAAACGAAAGGAAAAATCTTCTTACATCTTTATATTAAATGCTAGAAATAAAGGATTAGGGACTTATTAAAGGACCCCAGACTATAACTTAACATGTTAGCAAAAACCTCTTTCATGTGGGTGAGATCATAATCATAAAATATGTGATTACCAGTCACAGCCCGCGCCTTTGAGCGCGTGAATACCGCTGATAGAAATATCATTAAAAATTATAACTTATGTTTCAATCTGATGTATAAGCTACGTGACTGTGAAGTTTCATTCAAATCCGTCCAGTACTTTTTGCGTGATGGAGTTACAAACACCCATGGGTGGTCCCAATGAAAAATGTTGAAAACCGCTGTCCAAAGTAATATTTTTATAATGTCATCATTTTTGATAGATGTGTAGAAACTTTAAATATAAGTTTAAAGCTGTTTTTGCCAGGTATTGTTTCTAGAATGGCGATCGTATCTCAATTGTTATATGGCAGTAATAATTAGTTTAAGCCTCGTTTACAGTTTCTTCAATGCTTTGTTAGTTTAAATGTTTCTGGTTAACATAGTTTAGGTATTTTATACTTTAGCACACCCAGTATGGAAATATATCATTAAAAAACGGTGATGTTGATGTGATGGATGATAATATTTAAGGAATGGTGATCACGCCTTATGCGCGTGGTGTCCGGATTTAGAATAGGATCATATGATTAGATAGATAGATATTCTTTATTGCACAAAACACAGAGTAAATACAGTAAAAGTGATACAGACATGTTGTGGTATAATCTTGGCGGTCTTATCGCTAGTAAGCGATCTCTTCCTGGCTGGCTCGGTGGCTCAATTGGTAGCGACCCCTGCCTTCTGAACCAAGGGTCGTGGGTTCGATTCCCACCCGGGACAAACATACGTGTGATGAATACTTGTGTTTGCTCCGTGTCTGGGTGTTTATATTTGTATTTAAGTATTTATTTGTGGTACCTTCGTTGTTCTGATACCCATAACACAAGTGCTTAAGCTACTTACTTTGGGATCGGAGCAATGTAACTATGTGATGTTGTCTGATATTTATATGTCACCGGAAAATAGCAAGAATCGTAAGTTGAACAATTTCCTAGGTAGTTGATTAACTTCCGGAAAATAATAAACGGCAGTTGAAATGTATTATTTAACGTATGTATTTTAGTAAATTGATCATTTTACGGGGTCTTGCCGTAAAATCATCCGACGAAGGTGAGGTGAACGTTGATTGGTTCGACGGCCCACGTGGCGTTATCCCGGCAACCAATCAGGGAACAGTGTATTAAGTTACGGGTAATAGTGCACCGTTAAATAGTACATTGAGCAACGATTGGCCCATTTGAGGACGATTTTACTTGTGTCAAAATCGTAAATTATTAAATGACTGTCAGGCTAACGTAAATTGATCAACTAACTGAAATCCATTGCGTTAAATAATACATTTCAACTACCGTTTGTTATTTTCCGAAAGTTAATCAACTACCTAGGAAATTGATCAACTTACGATTCTTGCTATTTTCCGGTGACATATATTTGTCTGATGTTGTCTGATATCTTCCAGACAACCTTCAGGTAGAGGAAGTGTAAATTCTCTGAAGAGAGGGGCAACGTCGTGAAAACTGTTGTATGATTATCAAAACTCTTTGGTGTCGTAGAAGACGACTAAGGGAATATCAGGAAACGGGCAGCAACGTTTACTTGGGTACAAATAAAACCTACTGCGGTCACCAACCCGCCTTAAAAGCGTGGTGACTATGACAGATCTCCCCAAATGACGAACATCATTGCCTAAGCCCAGCAGTGGATGTTTGCAGGCTGATGATGATGATCAAGTCTTATTATCAAAGAAAATGAACTTTCATTATGATATAGTCAAAACTTTTTTGCATTGAAGCATTCCAAAAAAAGTATTATTGATACCCATCTACAACATCAAAATCTGGCAAACAACTTTCTCGATATTTCAACTTAAAAATCACAAAAAAAAATCAAACTTTAACTCTTCAACGCTCACAAAAAACAGATCACGATCCACTTTCACCACAACCTGTGTACGCGTAACGTAAGAAAAAACTTACAACAGCTTTACGCCACCTGAGATCAACAAAAGGATGTTTAGACTTTTTGTCAGTCAACCCTTCCGTGGGGAAGTCTCCGGGTCGTTCGGACACCTGCGTAGAAAGTGAACGTTGGAGGGTTGATTTTGTACAATACAATCTGTGCCAAGATGATTTATGTGGGGCATTTTTTAGTTGTTATGAAATTGATAGTGAGAGTCTTTAAGTTACTTTATTCACAGCCTTGTAAGCTGTACTTTTAATGGACCTTATTGTTCAAAAGTCAATTATCAAACAATTGAGTGTTGGAGTTAAAGAAAATATTCGTTTTCGACAAATTAGTATATTTACCTACGCTGAAACAAAATATCGAACAATTTCTTAAGGAATAACTACAACACATTTGGAATAACGGGGTTTCCACTGTTTGGTGTTATTGTATGTATATATTATGCAGTGTCAACACACAATCACCATTACCTACTTATCACTATTCTACAATAGTTAAAATAAAAGCCTTTATGGGGCATATTTAGTTACCGACAAACCTCATAGTCTAGTATTGGTATAAGGTGAACCCTTGCCAGCCTGCGTATTATATACTTACTTAAACCATTAGTTGTTTATTCATAATATCAATTTTAAACCATAGATAGATATTCTTAATTGCACAAAATACAAACATTCACAGTGAAGGAACCATGGTGCCTATCCAAAGAAAACGTGCTATAAAACAACTTTAAATGTAAAATCACATCTATTTCTGGCCTATAACATCCTATCATTCCCATTGAGATTCACATACAATATGCCATTCAGAATCTAGACATTATACGCGCTGATATTTACATTTTAATATCATATTGACTGTCCAATCCATTACTATATAATGCGATGAATTGCTATTCCATTGTGACAACTTTGTAGTAGACTTTGGATGCTAATCTGTCGTTACTTATTCAGCAAGCCATTGCATTTCTAACGGAGTTAACACCACAATAAGCTTACCAAATTATACAGAAACTCCATGACCATATTAATTTTGTATAAAAACATACATCAAGCTAACTGTGGCCGACGTGCTTGTGATAATTAAAGAGACGGCTATCGGTATGCAAGTGGTATTTTGGCCAAAGTAAGCGTCATATCTTGTTAACATAATGGGACGTTTTGTCGATCTTAATGTTGTAGGGTTAGTTTGCTATGTATTGTCTAAATGTTAATTAGATTATAATGCGTCAACTATGTTAAATACGTAATAAAAAAAGGCATTTTATGATATTATAATGGATATGAGTTTTTTTACATTTTTAGCTACATAATTCAAATGTGGGGCTTGATCTCAAACTAAAGGCCTTTCCTTGTACTAATAGTTGCAGTACATATAGTAGTGCTCTCAATCAGTAATCAGTAGTATCAATATATACGATTGAGAGGACTAATATTCATGACAATTACTAAAAGTCCGTTTTCTGGTTTATAAAAAAATGTCCTCAATGACTATTATGATAGCCAAGGTGACCAACTTTATCGGGGATCTCAGCCAGCCTTGAGGATCACCCACGCTTTAGACAAAAACTCCTTAAATAATAACTTAAGTTGTCAATATAACTCATATCACAACACTTAACAAAATAAGTTTCGCGAACATTCCAATAAAAATAAAATTCTACCACAACTCGAAGAAAATGTTCACACGCATATTAAATAGACTACTTTCGTGCCCCGAGTTGGCAACAATAATGAGAATTCGTTTTTTATTACAGGCCATTGTGACAGCCGCTCATCAGAGCACCTGAGTGTTACAATGCAGCATTGTAACACGTACATGATTTATATTTGCATACTCTTTTGTATGAGTTCGTTAGCTTCAAGGGTTCGATTGAATCGGGAAGGAGTCGTTTGTGATTTGCATGGGCCGATGTGACCCGGCGAGCGGTGGAGGGTTGCATATTAATTTTAATTTGGAATAATTGTTGTTGGAATTTTTGTGTTTGGAACGGTTAAAGGGTTCACGGTGGTGGAATTTAGGTCAATGGTTTACAAGGGTTCCGAGTTTCCGAGAAATTCCAGTTACTAATGTAAGCGCAAATGTTTATAATTTGTATGTAATTGAAATGTATATTTTACGTAATGATTAAAGTCAGATTATAATGCGATCTACATTTAATGAAACTAGCGACAACAAGAAATGTCTATTTTTAATCAGTTGATATTATAGTTAGCGTTTTAATTGGCTAGTGGCCTGTCAGTGACCTGTCAGTCACTATTTTCTTAACGCGAATGAACTATAGAGGAATTGTGTGATCACTGACACGACAGAAGCAATAAAAAAAACCCGCCAAAATGTAAAAAGATACGCCGACAGGCACACGGTTAACGTACTTTTTTAAATCACCCTTTGCGCATTGACATCAACCCGAAAATCCAGGTACGTCACAGGCAGCACAATAGTTCATTTCATTATGCAAAGTCGAAACTCAATATGCAAATGCGCCCTTTGGGATGCAAATACATTTTTTTTCACAATAACACCGATGTCGCAGCCGCTTGGGATCGATTTTGGGATCCGATCAATACGCCCATTGATTTCTCGAGTGATTTATTGGCTTACGAGGCGTGTTAGTTGATGATGATGCGCAAACTTTGAAAAAAAAATGCACACGTTTTTTTTATAAAAAAAAATACGGTAGCTGTGTTCGAGTTGAGAGATGAGATCAATGAGAGACTAAAATGAGGATATTACGCAACTATTCCATTCTTGATCTTATAGTAGTAAGAAGATTCACTTTTGACGATTTGTGAGTGTTTATTTTTAACCCTACGAATATAAATCTACTCGTGTATTTAAAAACGGACTTTCGAAATGTATACTACGCTCATAACTTTCGTAAGACTGCACCAATTTGTATTATTCTTGGTTTAATTTATTCGTTAATATTAAGACAAGGTCTGTGTAATATAAAAAAGGCAAAAAAAAATTGTTAATTTACAAACATGGGGATACTAAGTACGAGTCATCTAGTAGATGATATTTCATTTCATTTTCGTTCAACCATTGGCAATATTTATAATCACGTTGCCAGTATAATAATTTAATGATAGAATTGGTCCTTTTATTGCTAAATAATAACAAGTTTGCAATATTTGTTAGCTATATTTGGAATCTGTACCTAAAACTTTATTATCGACAACAATGAAGCAGGTTAGGTATTACTTAAATTTTTAAGTCTTGATCTTCATCAAATCAAATGATTTTGCATGTTTTTAATGAAATAATTTATGACTGAAATGTGCAACTGTTATTTACATATTACTTTCAATTAAATGATGACCATGAATGATTGATATTTAAAAAAAGCAAGAAAAAAGAACGTATTGAAAATGGACTGGCTCGGTGGCTCAATTGGTAGTGACCTCTGCCTTCTGAGCCAAGAGTCGTGGGTTCGATCCCCACACATTACAAACATTTGTGTGCATGAACACGTCTGTTCGTATTGGTCTGGGTGTTTTCTATGTATAATATGTATTTATTTACAAAAAAAAAGTATCCAAGTAACTTTTTAGCTTTCGCGTTGCATAATATAATAATATACTTATAACTAGCGGGATTTAACGCGCATAGGTACCTTTTTTAAAAACCCGGGTCGGGTTTTTAAAAAAGGTATGCGCGTTAAATCCCGCTAGTTATATATTATTACTAGCTTTCGCCGCACGCTCTTCGCGCGTGCGTGCTCAAGCTAGGTCTGCGACGCTGGACGCTCCGGGCTTCGCCCTACGCGGAGCTCGGCCTGCGGCCTCGCGATACGCAGCTCGGCCTGCGGCCTCGCGAAATTACTTTTCTGGGTTGTACCGTCCGCGTGGGCGGACGCGGTGGGCTTTTTTGTGGTTCGTTGATTCGGTTTTGTGTGGGGGCTCCTTGGGGCGCCAGCCGCTCCGGGCTTCGCCCTCCGCGGCGTTGCTTTGGCGGCTTGGGTTGGCTCGCTCGGCCTTTGGCCTCGCAAACTGTTTTTTTTTTCATTATTGAATGAATAATTCTTGGGGCACTGCTTCGGGCTTCGCTCTACGCAGGGCTCGACCTTCGGTCTCGCATATTTTAGTAGTGTAAAAAGAAGGTGTAAATCTCGTGAATGAATAATCCTAGGGGCTTCGCCCTGAGCAGGGCTCGACCTACGGTCTCGCTTATTTTAGTAGTGTAACAAAAAGAGGGTGGGCTCGCTCGGCCTTCGGCCTCGCATAGTTTTTTTTCATTAGTAGGTAAATACTCCTTGGGGCACTGCTCCGGGCTTCGCCCTACGCAGGGCTCGACCTTCGGTCTCGCCTGTTACAGTAGCGTAACTAAAAGACCTTGGGCTCACTCGGCCTGCGGCCTCGCATAGTTTTTTTTTTCATAAGTAGGTGAATATTCCTTGGGGCACTGCTACGGGCTTCCCCCTACGCAGGGCTCGACCTTCGGTCTCGCGTATTATGGTAGCGTAACTAAAAGAGGATGGGCTCGCTCGGCCTACGGCCTCGCATAGTTTTTTTTTCATAAGTAGGTGATAATTCCTTGGGGCACTGCTACGGGCTTCGCCCTACGCAGGGCTCGACCTTCGGTCTCGCCTGTTACAGTAGCGTAACTAAAAGAGCTTGGGCTCACTCGGCCTGCGGCCTCGCATAGTTTTTTTTTCATAAGTAGGTGAATATTCCTTGGGGCACTGCTACGGGCTTCGCCCTACGCAGGGCTCGACCTTCGGTCTCGCGTATTATGGTAGCGTAACTAAAAGAGGATGGGCTCGCTCGGCCTACGGCCTCGCATAGTTTTTTTTTTCATAAGTGGGTGAATACTCCTTAGTACACTGCTCCGGGCTTCGCCCTACGCAGGGCTCGACCTTCGGTCTCGCGTATTACAGTAATGTAACTAAAAGAAGGTGGGCTCGCTCGGCCTTCGGCCTCGCAAACTGTTTTTTTTTATTAGTGCGTGAATACTCCTTAGTACACTGCTCCGGGCTTCGCCCTACGCAGGGCTCGACCTTCGGTCTCGCGTATTATGGTAGCGTAACTAAAAGAAGATGGGCTCGCTTGGCCTGCGGCCTCGCATATTTTTTTTTCATAAGTGGGTGAATACTTTTTGGGGCACTGCTCCGGGCTTCGCCCTACGCAGGGCTCGACCTTCGGTCTCGCGTATTATGGTAGCGTAACTATAAGAAGGTGGGCTCGCTCGGCCTACGGCCTCGCATAGTTTTTTTTTTCATAAGTAGGTGATAATTCCTTGGGGCACTGCTACAGGCTTCGCCCTACGCAGGGCTCGACCTTCGGTCTCGCGTATTACAGTAATGTAACTAAAAGAAGGTGGGCTCGCTCGGCCTTCGGCCTCGCAATCTGTTTTTTTTTCATTAGTGCGTGAATATTCCTTAGTACACTGCTCCGGGCTTCGCCCTACGCAGGGCTCGACCTTCGGTCTCGCGTATTACAGTAATGTAACTAAAAGAAGATGGGCTCGCTCGGCCTGCGGCCTCGCATAGTTTTTTTTTCATTAGTGGGCGCATAATCCTTGGGGCACTGCTCCGGGCTTCGCCCTGCGCAGGGCTCGACCTTCGGTCTCGCAAGTCATAGTAGATTCCATAAGAATGTTCGTCACGTTAAGTAATGTAAGTATGTTCGTCACATCAAGTACCGTAAGTATGTTCGTCACATCAAGTATCGTAAGTATGTTCGTCACATCAAGTATCGTAAGTATGTTCGCCACACCAAGTAACGTAAGTATGTTCGTCACTTGTATGGGAAATCGTGATTTTTGAGTTGGCTTTTTTTTATTCCTGCTGAATTTATGAGGTCATTTGGGGCCTCAATGGAGTCTGTGGACCATTTCTGACAGGACCTCATACTTGGTTTTTAAAATATCGTGAATTTACGTTTCGGGGTAAATCTCAGAAATTACCCTAAAAATGGGGTAAATGTTTATACCATTTCATAGGTTATTAGAAGACCTACAAAAGAGCCCTCGGGCTTTCTTTTCTTAGACGCACCCTTCTGTCCTTAAAATCACTTTGAATTTTTCGAAAACCTAACTTTTTTACAAAATGGCCGCCTGCCCATACGCCATTTTGTTTTTCCAACTTTTGGTACCCAGTAGTCAGTAACAACTATATTACACACTAAATGACATTCACACTTTTTTTTCGCGTCATACAAAGTGGGCGACCAGGACCCCTCGAAGGGACCCCTTTGAAAAAAGTTTGAGCCACCGTCCATCCCAGTGTTGCCAGATTACGGAGATAAAAATAGTCAAATGTCATTTTAATGGGCCCCGTCTCTATGCTCCTGGAAATAATTTTTGCGAAATGTCATTATTTCTATTTTCGACTTTTTCGGGGCATTTCTCAAAAACTACCAAAAATGTCGAAATTATTTTTTTACATGGCAATACATCATTACCATACACACATTGGCCTTGTACATTGCACCCCGCTCAAATGTTGCTATCTACCCGAAAATCCTTTTTTTAACTTTCGAAAACGCGATTTTTTTACAAAATGGCCGCCAGCGCAGCCGCCATCTTGAAAGTCTGTCATTTCATATTTTTCCCATATATTACACTATATATGACGTCGATTGGCATTTTTACTTTTTTCCTGCCAAGCATCTTGGCGGCCAGACAACTCGGCAAAAAAGGCATTGCCAAAAAATTTGTTTTCCGCGCCGTGCCGAGTGTTGCCAGGCCACCATAATAAAAATGGTCAAATGTCATTCTAATGGGCTAAATCTGTGAGCACATGGCAACTTTTTATTTAAAATGTTGGTCCTTCTACTTTCGACGTTTTTGGGCCATATCTCGAAAACTATCAAAAAGAACAAAAATTTTTTTGTACCTGGCAACACAAAATGACTCATCGGATAACTGACCCGTACATTTTAATTTTGTAAAATGTTGCCATCACACTGAAAATCCATTTTGAAATTTTCGAAAACTAAACTTTTTCACAAAATGGCCGCCAGCGCCGACGCCATCTTGAAAATCGAAAAAATCGGAATTTTCCCATATAACTGACTATATATGGCAACATTTGGCATTTTTACTTTTTTTCTGCCATTTGCCGGAATGCTCAAAGTATAAGCCAAAAAAGGGTCTGCCAAAAAATTATTTTGCCCGCCAAAACCAGTGTTGCCAGAATTTTTTTCCAAAACTACCCTGAGGCTAATACCAGTCGGGGTTGCCATAAATGTGCATACTCGGAATTTTGATACAAGTCAAAAAATTTCCACTCATATTTAGGGCCCTGTGCCAAAAACTACCATGAATTTGGTAGAAATTAAAAAACCTACTAATAGACCGATAAATATCCTACCACCGCCCCATACTAACCAAATCGATTCAGTGTTGCCATCAGTAAGAAAAATCAGTTTAAAAATGGAAAAAAAAATCCCGGAACAAAATGGCCGCCAGCGGCGCCGCCATACTGTTTTTCTATAATCTATGGTCACCGGTTGACAGTTGACTATACCTGTGGCGATATTCTAAAGCAAGTTTGCCGTTATCTCTACGCACCGCGACAGTACGACCACGCAAACGTGGGTCCAAAACCAATTTTCATTCCAAGATGGCGGCGCGGACATGTTTTTTTTTTATTTTTTTCCAACTTTGACGTTTCTTTTTTCCATAGACAATTCGAACACACTATGCGCCGCTTGGGCATTCTATACATTTTTTTAAACTTTTTTTTCGAAAAACGGCCGCCATCTTGGATTTTTTGAATTTTTTTTTTGTAAAGCTGCTTTGATTAAAAAATAAAATACCCCTAAATAAACATTTTTGGCAAAATCACCCCCTAACTACCCGAAAAAAACCCCTGATGAATGAGTCAGTCAGTCAGTGGTAATTTAGCTTTATATATTATAGATATCCAAGTAAGTTTATCAGTTGTCTAGTACCCATAGTACAAGCTTCTACTTAGTTTGGGGCTAGATAGCGCTGTGTGGCCCAGCGTGGCATGTCTCGAGTTATTTATTTATTTAAATAACGCGTGTCTTGCCGGTTCTTCCGCCGAATCCGATGGTAGAGTTATTTTAACTGAAGATATTTGACGATTTATAAATTCTATCATGCATAAATGAATAAGGATATTTTTGATTACTTTAAAAAGGCCTACGTAGCCAAAATTCTTAACCAACACAATAGCTGAACGAATAAAAATGGCCAATCCACTTACTGGTTTGTTTAAAAAAACCGTTTGTAATTGACCGCCCCTCCCCCGGGTGGCCCCTGGACGTCCACGGGGTCCGTCCCACATCCTTTGTAGTGGACCCTCCGAACAAAGTGTGGGGATAGCGTGTTTTTTTTTCCTCTGTACAAGTTTGGGTTATGGGGTAATGTTTGTTTAGCTGTATTTGAATTTGCGTATGCCTCGTTATGTGATCCAATCACATCTATGTCTCGATAACCGTTTTACATCGACAGCTTTTAAGTACATATTATGTACCTCTCGAATACTGAAAATAAATTATTTACTATAAATTCAAAGAGATAGAGACATGTGGTGACCGCATGAGGCTACTCTTAAAACAGCCAGACTCGAGACCATTTAATAAAAAAACCTTGTCTATGTTGACCTAATCGGGAATCTCTATAAGGTACACATTGTGCTATTATACGGCAAAAATAGACTTTATGTATCTTACTTACTAACTTAGACTTAGGAATATATTGTTACTAACCAAAATGTATGGATTAATTCTGAAATAAATGATTATTATTTACCGATTTCTTCAGAAAAAAATATTTCCTCTTAGGAAGTCTGTATGAAATCGCTATTAGCGATAAGACCGCCTTAATTGTACTATGATATGTTTCCTGTAATATTTGTGTTTAGTGCAATAAATAACATTAAATAGATATTCTTTATTTCTATTATAGGTATAATTTGACTGGCTCGATGGCTCATTTAGTAGTGACCTCTGCCTTCTAAGCCAAGGGTCGTGAGTTCGATCTCCGCACAGTACAATCATTTGTGTGCACGAACATGTCTGTATTGGTCTGGGTGTTTCTATGTAAAATATTTATTTACAAAAACGTGTCTAAGTACCTACATAATTTTATCAGTTGTCTAGTACCCAAAGTACAAGCTTTGGCTTAGTTTCGAGCTAGATGGCGCTGTTTGGCCTTCATTATTGTTAAAGTCGACTGAAAAGCTCCGTCCCTCTCTATGTAACATCAAAATTAACAAGGAGAACCAAATCAAACCCCGGATATGGCTAATTAAACCTTTCACCTAAGTGCATTAATTAATATTAATGCAAGTGCCACGTGGGCCGGACAGGGAAAAGGCGGGCTATGAGCTGTAATTACACCCAGTCACTTTATGGGGATGGTTCTCAAACTTTTGAAAGAGATGGGTAAGAAGACGCATGGCCATATATAGCCTTCTAGAAAAGTTAAATAAATAAATATCAGTAACCACAAGTAAGTAATATCACATTGTTCCAATCGCAAAGTAAGTAGCTTGCGCACTTGTGTATGGAGCAACGATTTTTTTTATTTAAACATAAATAGTATAGTTTAATAACCATTCATGACTCTTAAATTAAAGCGTTCTAATCCAAATTGAAATTAAACTTCACTTTATACTGAAAGCGATGTAAGGACTTTGTGTTTTTATGATTTTAATATAGGCACTTTACTTTTTTAGCATTACAAATTTGATAATAAAAGAGGTAGGATAGTGAAACTTTTTCTACTAACATATTGTTACAACCAGCGACCACTAATTACGCCATACGCCTATTCTGAAAATACCTATTGTAATAAGTATTATACGTGTTTGCACGCTTCTCTTATAGTGAAAACTTCTTAAAATAATTAGTTTACATAGATTAAGACACCCGAGAGCTTGTCAGCCAAGTTCCTTAATTAAACGTGCATAATAAAACACCAAAATTATGTTCATTGTAATGTTACAAAAGCAAATTACAGATGCCTACTTGGAATATTTTAATTCCACAGTTTGAGAACCATTTGATTGTTCCATAAGGAAGTGATACACGTTACAGTATGTTATATTGAATGACGTTTTAATTGTCAATCCACTCGACATGTTATAAACTCATTTGTGGTCTTTGCTGCGTAAATTAAACAATTTAACTGTAGACTTTGTATGATATTATCATAGTGCTTATGTATGATATAATTATAACGAGGAAATATATCACATGATTATAATAATATCAGACAACACTAGTTTAGATACAAGTAGATAGATAGATACATTATCTTTATGGCAATTCATCAATGTACAATTAGGCAGTCTCACCGCTAAGAGCGATCTCTTCCAGAAAACTTTAATTATACTTTTACCTACATTAAATATTGGAATCACCTCCCAAAATTAAAAAATAAAATAAAGTATCAAAATCTGCGGGTAAACAACACTAATTCCATATTATCATTAGAATAAACAAATTAAAATAATCAACCTCTTTATTAAGGACTGACGCTAACTAATCTATTAAAAAAATTTATACCATTGACAAAGGACGAAAAATTACAAAGACATAATTTCATACTTCAACAATTACACGCTCGAAATTCGAAAAAAATTAAAAAAAAAATGTCAGCTGTCCACAAACACTCCATTATTAAAAAGGTAATTTAGTTAATTTCCACCGAAAAAAAAGAACACACTTGCCTGTTTCACAGCGTCCCCATAATTTGACGGTGGTTGAGTCCAAAAATTGTCGAATGACCCCCACCGTGCAGCGGTGACGCCCCTGCTTGTCGGCTGGTGGGGTAGCACCACTGACGCGCCCCTAAATAGTTCCCATTCGAACGATAATGGTTTCTTGTTGGTATTTTTTTTTTTGATTTGAATAAGTACCAACTGGAATTTTTAATCGTTTTTAGTAAACGTCTATATTTTTTGTTTATTCAAACTTTACTGCACAAAATGGTACGGAAGGCGAACTTAATGCTAGGAGCATTCTCTACCAGTTAACCTTTAGGTTATGCAGAGAACAGATTTGTGTGCGATGATAATATTGATAGAGAACTCTCATTTATACTCGTCTAATCAAGTAACTATACAATATTAGTAGAAAATTGTTCTATGGGTTTTCAAGAATTTTAAAAATCTAATAAGACGAAAAATTTCATGTTGGAGTATGGAACGAATCTACTTGATTGTTTCATAAAAAAATTATATAGAAGCAAATATTGCTTAGTAATTTATGTAGGTACTTTTATTGGAATAAAAATCTTTTCTTTTTTTTATTTAAAAACAACTTGAGTAATTTTTTTAAGCTAATTTTATTCATATGAAAACGAAAATACCTACTTATTATTATTACCCATAGTATTTACCCCGTGACCTACCCTTTCTAATAAGATCCCTCTTGTTGCAGATTTCGCTGCGTCGTACAGCGCCATCTATTATCAGCGGGTGAGTAACAACTTCTATCCCTTTGCCTCGAAAGTTTCTGTTTAATACTACTGGCGCCACTTACGATACTCGTAACAAAAAATTGTAGAGACGATGAAATGCAGATTGAATTCTCTGGATGACAATAAAAATAATGTTTGTATTTAATTCAGGCTAGTAATTTAGTATATTGTTACTTTCATAAAAACGATTTTATAAATGTTCCGATGATAAAAAGCAATAAAACGTGTTCATAATAATCATTAAAGACTTTAGACAAGCATTTTTGATTGAATAGTCCAGAGCTCTACCTTGGTACCTTCTAAGTACCCTTATCTTAAAAGATCATTGTTGGAGTTTAAAAAAATACTGCTTTTTCTCTGAGAAATCTTTGCACCACATATTGAACAATTTTACCATCTATTCAAATATTAAATAAATAGAAAAATATGAAAAAAATTAAACAGCACCTGAATATTTCTCCCGGATGGGGATTGAACCTACTACCCTTGGTTTAGGCAGGGGTCACTACCAAATGCGTTACTAGGCTTGTCTAAGCAGGTAAATAAAATACAATTAATTTATTTTATAAGTCCATGCTGTTAAATCAATTGATATACAGACCTACATTTAGGTAGCTGTCAAAAAATGATTACATCATACGAGTATATTTTGTTAGGCGTGACGTCACGGACCGGGAATCGAACCTCGGGTCCTTGGTGTCTTTGAATCCACTACGCTACAAGCCTTCACACAATGCGCTGTAGACTTCCAATTAAAACCGATACCTACCAGTCGTTAGATTTTATTTATACCTAGGTCTCAACTAATACTACCTAAGTAGGTACGTTAAATGCGATATTTCATCGTAGACGTGACAAAAGAAATTTGTTCTTATATCGAGACTAGACAATTGCAATTAATCTTTACAACAATAAAAGTTAACTCAATTATCGACTTTTTCATTTAGCAAAACACAACTCTTTAATCCATTGTCTTTGGTATAAAAAGTTAACAATTATCTGTACTTAAGTATCATTTATAGTGATAAACGCAAGATGTAAAAATTATTGTTATTGAAGAATCTAGAATATTAGAAGTGCTTATTTCAAAATTAACCGATAGATAGACACTTTATTTATATAGTAGGTACATACACCAAAAGAATTTTGACTTAGATCGAGGCTATCTATATACTTATAATAATTCTGTAGAGAGGTCAATTCTGTACATGAAATATTTTTTCAAAATAACTATCAGGGGGTGATTAGTGATCGATACTGATGCCAAAAATGCAATCAGTAAAATTTTTGTCTGTCTGTCTGTAAGTAAGAGTAAGTACAAGTACAAGTAAGGTAAGTGTATTGCAGTTGTTGTGCAAATTAGGCGGTCTTATCTCTGTGAGCGATATCTCCCAGCAACAACCTTTTGTGTGTAGGTGAGAGACAAGCAACCTTAAAGAATAGCAAGATAGGAATGGTGAGGTGGCGATAGAATGCACGGACGGTTGGATAAAATGTGTTGAAGGTAGAAATCTTTTTTTTAGGATTTAGAATAGGAATACCCCAGGTCATCCCATGGGAGTTGTACAAGAGAGCTAAGGGAACATCAGGACTCTCTCCCTTGGGGGAGGGTAGGGTTTAGTGGGTATTCCCTGCCTCCCTTCCAACTTGAGGCAGGGTGAGTCCCACATCCCCTGTCATTCCCCCCGGGTGACGGGGATGCCTAAAAGCATTTTCCCCGGCATAAAAAAGGGAATATCAGGACACGATCAGCAGCGTTTACCTCGGTACAAATAAAACAAGCGTTGTGACTTAGGCAAATTCCCCCTAAATAAGGGACTTTTTATTAAATGATCAGGCTAGCCATATAATAAACCTACTGTTCCAACCAGTTAATTTACATCAATAGCATATGTTTTATCATGTAACCATTACCATAACACATATTAATATGCATCCTTAGTTTATACGTGCATATATCGAATTTAATTTGTCTCATATTTCTCTCTTTCCTTGTAAACAAGTTCGAAGCAACATAACGCAAGTACATTTCTATCTGCACGGTCAAAGCCACGGGATTATGCTAATAAAATTATTCCTTTGCATATAACCAATAACACTCGCTAGCAAGTATTAATAAAGAATTAATTATTATCAGTGCATGATCAGAGTCGTTTCATGCGGTCTTGGATCAGTTGTATCTAGCTAGAGTCAAAATTTAATTTAGTTAAGCAAAAGCGTTTCAGTCCACAGGTCACACGGACTTGAGTTAATAATGATAAATCCTTTTATGGCACTTTATTTTACTTATTTTACAGTATTTAAGCCTTTTAAGCCTCCAATTCATACTTTATGAGTTTAAGTATGAAATGTAAGCTGAAACTCTGTCAAATAAGTAGAATGAAGGGTCAAAAGGATTTATCATATTAACTCAAGTTCGTGAGACCTTTGGATTGAAACGTTTTTCCTTAACTACGTTCAATTCCTACCTGACCAATCGTTCCCAATATGGAGTAATTCTCTGGATTTGATTAGCTTGCTGGCTAAATTGGTAACGACCCCTGCCTTCTGAAGGGTCGTGGGTTCGATCCCCACCCGGGACCAATATTCTTGTGATGAACATTTGTGTTTGTTCCTTGTCTGGGTTGCATTTGTATTCAAGTATGTTTTGTGGGACCTTCGTTGTTCTGACACCTAAAACACAAGTGCTTAAAGCTTTTACTTTGGGATCGGAACAAAATATGATAATGATAGATAGATAGATATATACTTTATTGCACACCAAACAATTTACATAGAACTAGGTACAGTATAACAGTAGACATTTTGTTGTACAATATAGGCGGCCTTATCGCTATAAGCGATCTCTTCCAGGCAACCTTAGGGTAGAGGATAGTCAAGCAGAGAGGGTGGGGTGGGCCATCAACTAAATCATAATTAATGATAGCACATATTGTTATAAGAAGCACTATTTTTAATTATATCTATATAAGGTTCATTACGTTATGGTGGCGAACATTGGGAGAGGTCTATGTCCAGCAGTGGACAGATATAGGCTGATGATGATGAAGTTATGATCATAACATATCTGCCACTATAGTACTATATAGTATAAAAGTTGTCTTTACGTAAGTACTTACCTGCATAAACATGAATGATCGAAGTGCCCAGCTATAAAAAGGATTTCTATATTAATTTACTTTATGATTATTATGGTTCGTACATGAGTGAATTAATACTGTGAAAACATTTTCCTTACTCTTCATATTTGTATATGTTAATTTCACCTTATTTACATTCGTGTAAATCTTTATAGATGAGCTACTAGAAGCTACTTTAAATTTATTTCTATTCCTCGTACAGTCACCAAAGATATAATATGTACTCGGATTTTAATACAATATTAACAACCAGACACAGAACAAGAACAAGGCAGATGGAAGTACCCCTGCAATGTGAGATCTGATGCGTCCTTTACAACCAATATAACACCACTATAGGATGTAAGGAAACGACTCATCAACTTTTCACTCCAAGCCCCCCTCACCTGCTCGCGGTGCATCCTGCTGGATAACAGACGAGGCTCTGCCAACTGACTACTAGCGGTATAACCATGACGATTGAAGGTGTAGCTAAATACCACAGGCCGATGACGAGCAGTAGCGTCACCGGAGCGAAGAGCTACGCACTGCGATGTCCAACCCGCCTGCCCAACGTGGCGATTATGGCTTTACCCATGTAAAGCCTCCAGGTGTTTCAATCCAATCCAGTCAATTCCAATCAAGTGAAGTGATCAGTGCATTGTTGTAAAAAATAAACATCTTGTACCCTAAAATTACGAAATATCACTGCATAATAGATGTGTATAAGTAAAGTAACATCGTATTTCAGCACATTAAAACCGTATATAGTGTAAAAACAGTGAATGTGACTACCGGCAAATTTATTATAACCTAACTTCAACAAACAATCGTAAACACTTCGTCACGTCTTTATTGAAAACTGCGAACAGCGCCATCTATCGAAACCTGTACAAACCACTACGAATACGTTGTTGTGACACTAGCACTCTGGTAATGACGAACATTTTAACGAGTTCCTTATAACTTCCGCAAGATGCCGGTATGCTCGGGATGTAAGCAGACTATTATAGATAAGAGACGATTTTTAATATGCTCAATCTGTAAGGAATATTATGACCTTGACTGCGCCAATGTGTCAGAAAGTCGTTTTCATAATCTTATGACTGATGAATATAGAAAAAAATGGAAATGCCAGGCTTGTATCTGTAAAATGCCAAAACAAGATAATTCTAATACCCCGATCCGGCCACATCAATTGAATAGGGAACACAATGAAACCCAGCCTAACTCAAATGTCACAAAAAGGAAGAAGCAACAACTTAACTCTCCAATTATTCAAAATTTAAGTGTACCGGATATAGATGACATCACTGGCAATACAGAGACCCTTAATATCAGCACAAATTTCAAAGAAACTTCTTCTGAAAACATATCTCTCGATAAATTCAGTGAGCTGCTGGACATGAAGCTAGAAAAAATTAAAAATTCAATCCTTTCTGATATTAAACAAACGATACAGATGGAGTTGGCAAATGCTATTAAAAAACTTCATAAAGAATCGGAAGAAAATACACTGAGTATAATAAATGATCAAAAAACCATAAAAGAACAAATAAAAATAATTGATACAAAGATCAAAAATATTGAATCCCAATTAAAAGATGTAGATAGCTCACAAAGGAAAATAGTCCTCTACGGTTTACCAGAAGACCAAATGGAAAATAACTATAACCTGTATGACAAAGTAAATACAATATTTGGTGACATAATGAACATTGATACCAACCCATATATAGAGGAAATAAAACGTATAGGGAAGAGAGGAAACCGAAGACCTATTGAGATAGAATTTATAAGTAAAAGATTTGTGAAATACATACTAGAAAACTCAAAGAACTTTAAAAATACTGGTTTGGCTATTGGTACATTTATGTCAGGAGAAAAACTGAGAGAAAGAAATATGCTTAATAAAAAATTAAAGGAATCACGACAAAATGGCTGCCACGCTATAATAAAGAACAACAAACTATTTATTAATGGACACTTATATGAAGAACAGAAAGTAGTAATGACAAATGATCCCAAAACTATCAAAGACGATGAACAACAACAAACTCCGCATACTCAACAATTTGAAGTAGAAGAAGAAACAGGCACTTCAACTAACCATACTTTTCGAAAATAACTTTTTAATTTCATTCCAAAATATACAAAGTATAGGGAATAAACTACACTTAGTTGAACAATTATTGTCAAGCTCTAGTTTTGATGTAATTTCATTCTCTGAATTAGGTAGAAACAAAGACTTCTGTGATGCGATTGTTTTACCAGGATACAAAATAGTGTCTATGTTTTGTAGAGAACACCACAGGTTGGGAGGAGTATGTACCATGATAAAAGAAAATTTAGATTATATTATAAGAGAAGATATTGTTAAGTTTTCAAAAGAATTTATTATAGAGTTCAGTGCAATAGAATTGCCAAAAATAAATACAATTATCATAGGACTATATAGAGCAGAACGATCTATAAATATATTTTATGAGCAAATGACTAAACTACTAAATAAATTAAATAAAAATGACAAAAATAAATATATAATTATTGGGGGAGATTTCAATATAGATTTATTAAATGTTAAAAATAAAAGACAGCTTGAACTCCTTGATTTCATGCGATCATCAAACTTCAAACAACTAATTAAAGAACCAACAAGAGTAACGGATAAATCAAAAACCCTAATTGACTTGATTTTCACAAATTATCAACCATTTGTCAGTAAAGCCTACGTTCATGATTATGGTCTTTCAGACCATAAATCTGTTAACATCAAAATACGCTTAGAAAATTTACCTCATTTAAGTATTAAGACATGGGTAGTTAAAAAAAGGGCCTTTACGGATAATAATATACAATGCTTTCGTAATTCATTAAGAGAAGTAAATTGGAATCAAGTAATTGATAAAACAAAGGATATAAATATAAACTATACACAATTTAATTCTATAATACATTACCTCTTAAATAAACATATACCGATACAAAAAATAAGAATGAAAATTAGACCAAAAAAAGGTTGGTTAACGCCAAGCTTGAAAAAGTCATGTATACATAAAAGACAATTAAGGATACTACTTAACCAAACAAATAATAATATTCTAAGAAATTATTACCGTCGATATAGTAGTTTACTCAAGAAATGTGTACAAACCTCAAAAAAACTTGAATATACAAGACAAATGAACAAATCTGACAGTAAATATAAAACAATGTGGAGAATTATTAACAGTAAAACAGGAAAGCTTTTTAACAAACCCCATAAAAATATAAAATTAATGAATGATAATAGACTAGAAGACTGCCCCAACATAATATGTGAAACATTTAATGACGTATTTACTAATATACCACTAAATAAAGATTCTAAGTTAAAGACGAAGGCAAACAACGTGATAAACTCGCCAACATGTTCACTATTCTTACATGCCGTAGACTTAAAAGAAACAAAAAAAATTATCTTGTCACTAAAAAACAAAAATAGTTGTGGTGTAGATGAAATTCCTTCAACATTAATAAAAAAATGCATCGACGAACTATCAGAACCATTAACATCCCTCATTAACCAGAGTTTTCAAGATGGCTCCTTTCCAGACTTATTAAAAATAGCCGTAATTAGACCTATATACAAAAAAGGCGATGCCACCTCACCACATAACTACAGGCCAATAGCACTTCTACCTTGTTTTTCTAAAGTGTTTGAAAAAGCCATGTTCAACCGCCTGTATTCATTTCTAGAAAAATATAATTTACTTGATGAACATCAAAACGGCTTCAGAAAAACAAAATCGACAACACTAGCTGTTTATCAATATGTACAAACAGCGCTGAAACATATAGATGACAAAACTTATGGAATAGGCTTGTTACTAGATTTGTCAAAGGCGTATGAAAGTGTTGATTATGATGTCTTGTTGTCAAAACTATACGGTACCGGTATAAGGGGTCCTGCATACAGCTGGTTCAAATCATATTTACATAACAGAAAGCAACAAATACAATTAGATTATTATGATAGTACAAAAAGAGAAATACAAACAATTGTATCTAAAGAAAAAACATTATTATGCTCGATACCGCAAGGCAGTGTTCTTGGATGTGTTCTTTTTTTAATTTACTTAAACGATCTACCTAAAATAGTTAAAAACGATATAACACTGCCAATACTATTCGCAGACGACATCTCTATCTTAATAAAATGTGACAATGCTAATAAAGCAAATATAATTCTTAATAAAACATTACAAACAGTATCCAATTGGCTTCAACAACACAACCTTAAAATTAACTATTCAAAAACAAAAATAATACAGTTCAGATCATATAATAAAGCCCCCCTAGATGTAAATTTGAATTTTGAGAACCAAACCATAGACTCAGTTGACACATTTAAACTCTTAGGCACAATAATAGATACACACTTGAACTGGACACAACATATACAATACATAAAATCTAAATTATCCAAATTCGCTTACGCGCTATTCGAATTAGTACACACCACCACCAAAGAAGCTGCTCTGGCAGCCTATTACGCATATGCCTATTCTCACCTTAGGTACGGGATTATGTTATGGGGAAATAGTTCAAACGCCAATGACCTTTTCATAATGCAAAAAAAATGTGTAAGGATAATGGCTCAAATAGACAATACGCAATCTTGCAAACCACACTTTATAAAATTAAATCTACTAACTTTACCATCTTTATATATTTTTGATATATGCTTATTTACATTTAAAAACATTAATAGCTTCACTAAAGTCAAAGACACACATAACATTAATACTAGACATAAAGATAGACTGTACCTACCACAATCTAGAATAAAAATGCTAAATACTAGTCCATACTATATGGCAGTAAAAATATTCAATAAATTACCAGCAAATATAAAGAATGAACTTAATTTTAAAATATTTTCAAGAACACTTAAACAATATTTAATTAAAAAATGTTTCTATTCTCTAAACGAATATTTAAATATAAAATAAAACAAAAATTCTTTGATCTTTTAAACAAAAATAAAATAAAAGTATAAATATGTTTGTGATCACCTGCTCTATATTATATGTATTCATATGTTATGTAAAGAATTATATTATTTAATAAGTATAATTAGTATAAGAATTGCTGTCCTCGCACCTATTTGCAATACCCAAAAGGTGACTAAGTCTTAAGTTCCTATATTGTATAACACCCACACTGTACACTTAGTGAGCAAATAAAGAAAAAGAAATTGAAATTGAAATTGTGTTTGCCCAAAGTGACGAACAACTGGAGAGGCCATGTCCAGCAGTGGAATGTGATTGTTGTTGTTTTTTTCCTGCGCTGACGTATCCGTACAACCATTAGGTATAACACCACCATTGACACCAGTTATATCAAACGCCTATTTAACGCGTTTACCATCAATACACCATAAATCTCTGACATGACATGAATGACAAGACGTGTGGAGCAAAAATGAATTAAATAAAACACGTAACGACTCGCCACTGAATGCTATTAAACGTTTTTATTACGTGCATACTTGGGTGGATACTATGATTGGCATAGGCTCTCAAACTGTTAAACTGCCCATCAGGTGCCTCTGCAGTTATTCGCCACTTAGGGCAAACATCTTTAGGAGGGGTAGGGCACAGCGAATCTTCGCTCGAATTGAGCTGCCCGTCCGGGGAAGGACCTCCACCCTATAGAATAACCTCTGGCTCGTGTTCCTGCCGGTGAGTAGGGTTTCCGGAGCTCGTGGGGGGTTGGGGTTGGGCTGGCATAGCGGTGGCAACTGACCAGTTACTTGCCCGTTGTCACAACGACTTGGGCTTCTCTTTCGCTTTCCATCAGTCGTAGGGAAGCCATTATGTGGAGCTACTATAAAGAAAAAAATCTGGAGGGCGTAGCTCCTCGCACCAGTGACACTGCTGCCCATCCTTGGCCTGTGGTATTTAGCGTACCTTCATGTGATGGTTATACCGCCACCCGTCGGTTGCCAGCGCCTCATTTGTTATTCGGCAGGATGCACCACGGGCAGGTAAGGTTGGCTTGGAGCGAAAAGATGATAGGTTGCTTCCTTACGTCACCATCAGGTGCCTACAAAGTAATAATGTAAATTAAAATGTTTTTAGAGCACCTACAACACTTCGACATTTGCCAACGTCAGTGGTTCAATGACATAGGAGGCCCTGGTTTCGATTATTAGGTCGGATCAATTTAAGTACCTAACGAATTTGTCCAAATTAGGTCAGAGCTTGGTATATATTATACAACCGGGCATAAATAAGGCATAGCGAATATAAAACATTTATCAAAATTAATTAATTAGTAGTTTCAATTGCACCATACCCCTATTAACTATCTTCAACCCAAACGTTATCTGGAAAAGATCGCTTATAAGGATAAGACCACCATAAATTGTACAACTAATATATTTAAATCTAAGCCAATTGTACGGTGTGTAATAAAAATACATACAAAGCTTAGAAATATCTAAATACTTCGTCGAAAGATAATTTCACCGAAATCACCCTTAGTCGACCTTTGGTTTTAGGAAAAATCCTTCATTTTACTTCACAGTTTGGAAACCACTGCCCAATAACTGCCATGCCAAAGCACCGGCAAGAAGCAACAAGCCTCATAATGGCCTATTCACTCATTGCGGCACAATTATCCGCGTCTGGCCCGGCTGGTTTTTAAAAAACGCCTAGGAATTCCGCAAAACGACCGGTCACGGCATTTAATTGGTACAATTAATCTTGAATCTATTGTTACCGGTTTCAACGTAGGTAAATCTCTTACGTTTGACAAGATGGCGTCAACTCCGTTGCAGTGGATGTTGTAGCAATATTGTTAATTCGACTTATTATGAGCTTGCTTGGCCAAGTGCATACAAAATAGTGGTAATTCATCGCCCATTCATTCTGATAACAGACAACAATCACATATATTGCTCTGATCCCAAAGTAAGTGGCTTGAGCACGTTTGATATGGATATCAGAACAACGAAGGTACCACATATATGTACTTATATACTAATACAAACATCCAGACACGGAACAAACGGAACAAAACCTTGGTTCTACATGACATCTGATATCTTTTTGACAGTGCACGCCACGCGGTCTGACTCTCGTCTTGGCTACATTTTACATTAAAATGTTATGGATCTATCTACAAAAGCCAAACGTTAGTTTGAGAACAGGTGGTTAGTGTTGCCTGCCATATTTATTCCATTACTTTTCAAGTCCTCATTAGGTGGGTAGGTACTTACTGCTCTTAATGGCAATAATTAATCTCGCATCTATTGTTACGGGATCCAGTAAATCTATGACTAATTAAGCATTTGACAAGATAACTTTGTTGCTGTGTTTAAGCTACAATTTCTAATCTGGTATGTTAGGTAATGGCTAATTGTACCCGCCCTTGTTTCGCTACGTGTATTTCAGATATACATTACTTTGGGTTACATTACTGACTAGCGTTATAGTAAGGATCTAATCTTTACTTGCAATAAATATAGCCTACCTACTAGGTACTATATAGTTACCTAGTAGGTTAGGACACAGTTGGTTATTAACGTCCACACACACACAAATAATATTTAGTCGAATTGAGAACCTCCTCCTTTGTTTGAAGACAGTTAAAAATAAAAAAAATATCTTTATAATAGATAGGTAGATATTCTTTATTTGCACACCAAACAGATGACTTAAAACTAGGTACAATGACAACTCGACGTACAAATAAGGCGGCCTTATCGCTTTCAGTTATCTCTTCCAGACAACCTCTGGGAAGAGGATAGTTAAAAGAAGGGATAAGGTATAACATTAGGGGTAAGGGGTAAGGCATTATTATAATATTACTCTAAATTAGCGAAGATAGTGTAGATTGCACTTTGCTAGTGTTTTGGACGTCTTATACAAAACCGTACACTGATATAATGACTGCAACAACCGCATTACGAACCCACGTCACAAATTGGCCGACACGTGTAGGACAGCAACTAAGTTGAGCGGCCTTGATGGCGCGTTAGAATTGTTAAAGTCCCCGGTTTGAATCTCGGAAAGGGTATATTATAATATTATGAATAGAACATACTATCGTATTTCGAGGATAAAGAATATTTCGCTTCTCGTTTGGCGACAGGACACTACACTACTATAAAAATATTATTAAGGAGATATTATGACGCTTGAAAGCATTTTAGCAAAATAAAAAAAAATCAATACACGAGTAGTAACAATAAATGAAATGGATTCAAACATTCCTTTTTATAATGTTTTGCCAACAGCTTAATAATTCTTACTTTTTAAAGAATATATAAGAGTTTTATTTTTATAATTTAATTAAAAGGATGCTTTTATTAATTGGCATCGGGGTAATTAAATTTATCAGATGTTTCAACTGCAGGGTCTAGTGGCAGCACGGGCCGCCTAAAATGAAAGTTCTCGGGTATGAATCCGGAGTCAATTCAAAAAAGTTTGCTGGTTTTTATGTCAAAAAATTATTTTAGGAGTCAATATCGGTTGTGTAATGTGTTCCATCCGGCTGTTAGATGCGAACAATTAAACAAAATTATGGCTAGGTACCAATTAGATGCGAACATTTTAAACAAAATTATGGTTAGGTACCAATATTTAACATATAAGTAGTTAACAGATTATTTTCTTCTAATCATCATCCTCATTCGTATTAATGTTATCGAGTAATAAATCTGCGTATCTATACGAATGATATGTGTAATTTTGTATGGTTGGCTAAATGTTTTAAATGAGTGTTGCAAAAAGAGTATGTCTTAGTTTCATTGAACATTTTCTGGTTCATCATCATCATCAGTAATGCAAACATCCACCGCTGGACATATTGGATTTGCCTTAGTCATTACACTTGGCTACAGTTGGTGACCGCAGTGGGCTTTATTTGTATCCAGGTAAACACTGAAACAGCTCACGGTACGGCTAGTCCACAAGTTAAAGATCGCTCACCACAAGTTAAAGATCGCTCAGTGAGGAAATTTAAAATGTAAGCATTATGTTACAGTTCACAATCTTTCGACAGTTTACAATCTCGCTAGATAGATCATAATCTAACGGTATTTACAATTTTACGGTGACATTACAATATTGATGTAGACGTTAGAAATTGTTTTCCTTCAACAGTTCAGCTTAGCTAAACTATGCCGAGAATAAATTTGCAGTTAGGTATATTATAATATTACATTTTCGCTAACTTTAGCCTGGTTATTTAGCAATTATACAATTAACAACAATTACCCTTTAATTGCGTACTTACTTCCAAAGCAATTATAATTAATACGCAAATATAAGGGTATTTTTTCCACTAATTGTATCAAGTAATGGTTTTCTTGTTTGGTATTTTATGTATGCAATGCGAACAAGGAAAATCTTTGAAAATATAAACTATTTTTTTTAAAATAGTAGTAAAGTCTTCGAACAAAAATAATTAAAAAAAAAACAATCTAACCGTATATGTTGCCGTAACAACTTATATCTCTCCCTTGCTTTCTCTCAGGGAACATGAGGCCACTGCGCTGTACTTATTTTAAAAAAAGGTTAGTTACTATAATTTTGTTATTGAAGTAACTCAAGTTTTCCTCTCCGATGTTACCAGAAAGCATAACATCATTGAAGAGGGAGTGGCTTATCGCAAATCGCATGCCTTCAGACAGATCTCATTATGCGAAGGCTCCTTTCTGCAGAATCACTGTGGATGCAGTTTGATGCATTAAACGCATTCAAACGATGCAATGCAATTTGATCGTTCATTTATGTAATCGCCCTTTGTGCTTTGTTTTAACTGTACGATGTTTTATAAAGGTTATAACGTCAGCATCAGCCTATCGCAGTCCACTGCTGGACTTAGGCCTCTCCAGTAGTTTATCACTTTGGGCAATCATTTAGAGGCTTAACCTATAATCGCCACGCTCTGGGCGATCGCGCGTAGCTCCAGGCTCTAGTGACGCTGCTGCCCGTCATCGGCCTGTGGTATTTAGCTACGCCTTCAATTGTGATCGTTATACCACCACCAGTCGGTTGCCAGCGCCTCGTTTGTTATTCGGCAGAATGCACTACGGGCAAGTGAGGGTGGATTGGAGTGAAAAGATGATAGGCCTCCCCCTTACATCCCATCAAGACAAATTCAACGAGTCCAAACTCAATGGTTTTACTAAAAGGTAGACCAGGGTTACGTCTCCTACCTTCGAGCTCTATCATCAGAGCAGCTCAGAGGTTCCCGATTTCCATCATCAGGTCCTCGTCAATTATTAACATAAAGAATCCTAGTAAAGACAAATAAGGAAGAGACCTGCTCCTGCTCCTACCCAGCGTGGCAATTATGGGTATATTCTCCAGTTGTTTGCGTTAAGTGGCAAACAACTATGTCCTATGTCCAGCAGTGGACTGCAATAGGCTGATGATGATGAACATAAAGAATATCTACATACCTATCTAGTAGGAATAATGCCTTCTTCATTTTATTAGTACTGCTCTAATTAAAAAATTATACTATTTTAATAAAAAAAAGTAATTAATATGCATACGCAGGTGTTTTATACCACGCGCGAAAGAAAAAGATCCTCAAATATAATCGTTGCGTAAGTTAACTACGGAAACAGTTTAAAAACGTATAAAGATAAAAGCAAACGTTGTTAAGAGGAATTTATAATTATATCCTTTATAAAGTCAATAAAATGTTATCTTAACTACATATCAATTACTAAGGTAAGTTAACAATTTGTGGAATTTTTTTTATTGTACAGTTGATTATTGAATGAAATTGGTAATTATGAAACATTTGCACATTCTCCCTTTTGGCTAAACCTCACTGGCTGGATGAGACTTAAATGCTCCTAATGTTATGTCCGCCATTATGTTTTAGGGGTCCTTAAAGAACCAAGTTAAATAACCAATAAATTCCGCGCTGGGCCATACAGCGCCATCTGGGCCCAAACTAAGCCGAAGCTTGTACTATGGATGTTAGACAACTGATAAACTTGCCAAGATACGTATCTTTGTAAATAAATTACTTACTTACAAAGAAACGTATATAACCTAACGTACCTAGCTTACTTTGGGATCGGAGCAATGTATGTGATGTTGTCTAATATTTATTTATTTAAAAAAAAAATACATTTATACATAGAAAACACCCAGACCAATCGTTCATTGTTAACTACTATGCGGGATCGACCCTTGTCTCAGAAGGCAGTGGTTTATCACGATTACGAGAAATGAGCCATCGAGCCAATCTAAATATTCGTTTCCTAATAATATTTGTTTCATTCTGACACATTATTTTTAACCCTTGGAACCTTACGGAACCCACACTTACGTTAATTGGATACACACTTGACTATTTTTTACGAGTGTAATGTATACGCACTTAATAAAAAAATAATTTAATTGATTGCTTCCACATTATGTTGCCGTATAAACTTAATTTCAGTGTTGAATTTGCAACCATATTATATTTTACGAGTAAACAGACAATTAAATTTGTAGTTCTTTTTTTAATGGGTTTGCGCTTGGCTATTCACCTGATTTTAAGTGATATTAAAGCCTATGATGATGCGTGATTATTTTTAACCCCAAATTGAACATCTGGGATGTAAGGAAGTGACCTATCATCTATTCGCTCCAAACCACACTCACCTGCCCGTGGTGCATCCTGCCAAATAATAAACTAGCATCTGGCAACCGACAAGTGGCGGTATAATCGCGATTGAAGGCGTAGCCAAATACCGCATCGGCCCGAGGTATTTGGCCGGGTAGCAGCATCACCGGAGTGAGTAACTATGCCCTACGCTCACTAGCCTCCCAGCGTGGCGAATATGAGTAAAGGCTCCAGTAGACCCAACTGGAGAGGCCTATGTCCAGCTGTAGACTGCGATAGACTGATGATGATAATTGAACACCTGAAGATTGTATGTCTCAGGGAACAAAGAGTCCGGCAATGAGTTTCATGGCTTTGCCGTTCGTACTAAGAAAGTACCTTACTTAAGAAAGTACTTGTTGACGGTGCGTTTTGCTTCTACACTTACTTTGCTGGCGTCGGTTTATGGTGCAAGTCTTGGGACTTGCATCCTTTTGCCATATCTCTACTCATCTGGTGATAAATCTGCTGGAGCATTCTTCATCATCTTTGAGCATACAAGCGCCAAATCAATGACTAGGAATTGAAGAAGTAGCCATGGCCGAAATCGGTCGGATACCAACATCGTATTTAATCCGACTTTATTTTGACCGTATACTCTGTTTTATATTAAGCAGACAGATATCTATCCAAAGAAGACTTCGTATATTTAAACTCGAAACAGTCTTTTCTTTATAAAACGCCGTATAAGCAAAAAAATAAATTAAAATCATCCGATTAGTTATACCTCAGCTACGGCTATCTGCCGCATTACCAAGAAATTTTATCTGAAACATTAAGAGCATTCCGTTTCTACCAAACCGGGATTCGAATCCGGTAAAGGACCGTGTCGCAACGGTTGGCACAAATAACTTGATTAAAGTTGACAGTAGATCTGTTAAGGTAACCAGCGTACGGAGATCCATGAGTCGCGATAGTGCATTCGTCATTTCTATTATCTCTGTGAGGATCGGTGGAAGGGCTAAGGGTCTGGTGGGACTGGTCACTCCCACTCATGGTTGACAGTGCGTTTCTGATAGAATCTGATTTCAGTGCGGCTAAGCTGGGAGCGGTAACTATATAAGGTTATATTATTTGTAATCGGACTGGATTGGGCTAGACGTGATGTTGATAGGTCACGAGAGGCTGAGTGACGTTGGGATTCAAATTGAAACGGTTAGACCATTTGTAGATGTATTGACAAGGTAGCATCTTAAGATCTGTTCAGCTATTTCAAAGTTACTTTAGGTAGATGGACATATAGTCTTTATTGCACATTTGGACAGTTGACTTAAAACTATTGATAAAATACATATTTCAAACTGCGGAGTTATTCTGTGGTAACAAGGTGCCTTCATAGAGGTGAGAATGTTTTTACCCTATGAAGAACCTATCATAATAATAACGTCTGAATGACAAAATAATTTCAGGCCAGCACATTGTGTACCTGATGGTAAGTGATAACCGCCGTCCATGTACATCTGCAACATCAGGAGTTACAGCTGCGCTGCCGGCCTTTAAGAATAAGGAATTTGTGCTTTTAACTGTCAATAAAGCATTGGAAATACCGGTTCCTACAAATTATCACTTAAATAGATAAAATATTTCAATCCCAATGCCACGTCCACATTCCCAAGCGTACGTAATCCGATATCCATGGTGTAATCAAAGACCAGGTTCATTTCGCGGGTACACGCCTCGGACTGACACCAGTTGCAGAAATTGAGTTTACAATGCTTATTCAAACACGGTAGGGCTGGGAAGCTTGGTATTACGAGTATTGAATGTTGTGATCCATAATGTGATTCGTTATTAATTCGAAAGAGGTGGTGAGGTTGGAGAGACATAAAAAAGGGCAGTGGAATTGCAATTAATTAAATAATTAAAGGCTAAATTAAAATTAATCATTTTTTATTGCAGATATTTATGTATTCTAGCAGAAAATAAAACTAAACTTACTTTTAGACTTCATCATCAGCCCATTGCAGTCCACTGCTGACATAGGCTTTTCCAGTTTTTAGCCACTTTAGCATACCTGCTTGACGCTTGAAAGATGCTTTACCCATAATCCAGTACCGGCTAACAGACTAAAATAATATTAAACTGAGGTTCTTATAAATTTTAATCTAAGCTGGACTGAGATTGATGGTGGGTAAGATGAACAACGATACAGGGGCCAGAATCATCACACAATGGAGGTCAGAAGATGGCTGTCGCTGAAGGGGAAAGCCCAGGAAAAGATGGTGAGATGATCCTATCAATCAATAGAAGGATTAGCATACTCTAGAGTTGGATAGAGATCTGTGGAAAAGGGGGTGATCTTTTAAAGGGGAAGAAAAAGGAAGAAAGTCCTCGCAAATACTACTGCAAGATTTTCCAAAAAACTTCAAAATATCTGAAATACTTGTAGATCTCACCACACAGCCCTACCCCGAGTTGATTGGTGGTGGTTCAGCCGCTATAATCTAAGATTCGATTCCCAACTTGGGCAAGCCAGTTGTTAGAATGCTAATAAGCCCGTCAGTTTAACAAATGAATACAAAATACGATTGTGCTCTATCTAGATAACGGCTGTGTCAAATTTTAAGACTAGGTTTTAAGCTCTTAGACATTTCTCGTCGACCTTGTAAGAAATACTGGGGCAATGATATTGAATTTATTGTGACTTGGTATATTCTAGCTCGTTTGGTAAAGCTGTGTAGGATATTATTCAACTGTGAAGTTTGTATGGTGAATGGACTAAATTCGCTACTAGGAGGTAATTAAATTGTGTTTTCTATTTAGATTAGAGCTATGTATGTATAAGACAGTGCTTGAATTAAGCAGAAATATGATAAAGGGTACGTTGGTCGGGTTCTTTAAAAACTGGTCTTCAAAGAAAATCTGATTTTTCTTTAAAGACCAGTTTGGTTGAGTGGCTTTGAATGCTGCTTCTGAAACTGTGGTCACGAGTTCGATTCCCGTACAGTACAAACATTTGTGTGTTAACATGTCTGTTTATATTGGTCTGGGTGTTTGTTATGTAATCGTATAATATGTATTTACGTACAAAAAAAACATCTTAATAAGTTTATCAGTTGTCTCTAGTATCCATAGTACTAGCTTCGGCTTAATTTAGGGCTAGATGGCGATGTGTGGTCCAGCGTGGTATGTCTTGGGTTATCCTCTTTCTCTTACCATCGTGGATCATCTTAAAAATCATGAGGTCTATCATTAACAGATGTTCAAAACATTTTTCTCAATTCTTTTTCAGTTGATAGCTTTGTCTGGAAGAGAACTTTATAAAACACCGACTACATTGTACAACAAATGTCTCCAATACCTAGCTTTTGTCAACTGTATGGTGTGCGATAGAAATTATCTATCTATCTAACATAACATAATATAACGTAATATACGCATGATACATCGTGTCCTGTAACGCATTGTGCATTCACTACGAGTCCGGGTCCTAATAAAGATATTGTTTGAATACTCAGCATGCAAACTGCATTTTAAAGGGCCGTAGATTCGTTGTCAACTTTGATATTGTGCGGTTCCATTGCTTGTTTCACTTCGTCTTCTCATTTTGATGAGGGTTTGATTTCAAAAACTGATGATACTATTGTATGTCGGAAATCATCTACTCGGAGATAAGTAGGTATCATCAGGTCTTTTACGTTTCTACCCACCGAAGGGTTCAAAGCTTATCCTTACTCCTATAAGGTTAAGCTTTGAACCCTTTGAGTGATACTCCTATTTAAAAGGCCGCCAGCGACCTCAGAACTCGATTTGAGTTGCTGGTGTTCATGGACGGTGCTGACTTTTTTATTTTTTATCTACCTACGTATATATTAAGTTAAGAGAGGTAGGGCATAGCGAATCTTCGCTCGGATTGAGCCGCCCGTCCGGGGAAGGACCTCCACCCTATAGAATACCGCAGTCAAATGACCTCGGGGTCGTGTTTCTGCCGGTGAGTAGGGTTTCCGCAGCTCGTGGGGGGTTAGGGTTGGGCCGGCATGGCGGTGGCAACTGACAGGTAACTGACCAGTTACTTGCCCGTTGTCACAGCGACTTGGGCTTCTCTTTCGCTTTCCATCAGGCGTAGGGAAGCCATTATGTCGAGCCACTATAAAAAAAAAAAAAAATATTATAAATCTATTTCATTGATTTCTGTTAAAATTTAGAGGGTTCTAGAAAATAAGGAAAATTCGAGTGAAAATTATTAGAGATGTTATTGCTTTCAGTGTTTGTAAACAAGAAAAGAAAGGAATAAATAAACATAAAATATTGAATAAAAGAACATGTTAAAAAGAATATGCCAATGTAAAAAGAAAATAAGCTGTACAAAAGCGTATGGTACAACTGAGATAAGGCTATATCTACAACAATTTCAAGAAGTCTGAAGTCCTTTATTACATAATTATGAAGACTTAGTTTAACGAAAACACGCAAATGCATAAACGAACTTATTATGCACGGTGCAGTACTGCATATCTGTTTGCTTTACGTCCTTTCTGCGAACTGTTTTAGTGTGCCTAATAACTGCCACAGACCACTGGCAATCACCTAATGAATCTGGTAGAAACTACTTGAGAAACTATAATGAGACTTGATACGATATTAAAGCCTTACCAATATAATGAGCCTGGTTAGGATATTAAGTTTATCAGTAAAATTGTTGATTCCACCCGGAACTTTCAAATCTTTAGTCTTAAATTCCTACTAATATTATAAATGCGAAAGTTTGTTCGGATACATTGTTTGTATGGTTAGATAAATGGATGTTTGTTATTCTTTAAAATTTCTGAAAATGTTTGAAATGTTATTCTTTAAATCTTTGAAATTTACCTAATAATATTGAACATAACATTGATTGATCTATTTTTCAAGTCTAATAAGTATATTGAAAGTCTATTAAGTAGGTAAGTCAGATTAACAAACAAGCTGTGATTTATAAACATACTAGCAACCCGACCTTTGGTTTGCTTCGGATTTTTCTACTATATTATGCATGTATTGTCATGTAAACCTTCCTCTTGAATCACTTATTTATTAAAAACCGCTTTCAAATCCGTTGCGGAGTTTTAAAGATGTATGCATACATAGGGACACACACGAAAAGCGACTTTGTTTTATACTATTTAGTGATTCACACAAGCAGAGCCGCGGGCAACAGCTAGTAGTGCTGTAATGAAACGCCTTACGCCGCCATCAAGGTTATCAAACTGTGGTCCCATCACAGTGCCCTGCGTAAACCATCCGAGTTATATTGCCTTATTGTTATCTAAATTAATCCTAGCAATTAAATAAATTAAAGAGTCCCACACGATCGGCGCGTCTGTGCCTGCATTGGTGCATTAGTGCAAGCAATCTGTGCGCCAATCACTTACGACCAACAATTAACCTCCCACATCGCTTGGGTACAGGGCTGGTGAGTTAACACAGCTTTGTCGATAGCTTTGGTTGAGTCGTCGTTTTTGTCAATAATTAGGAAGTCACCCAAGGGCGCGCGATTGGTTCATTTCTATTAATGTTGTGTGCTAATGAAGGGCTAGTAAACTGCTTATATCATATTAGGTCACCCAAGGTCACACAATTGGTGCGATTCTTTAAATGAACATCTTATAACATATCCATGTCGTATGATAATTAAGTCAAATTCATGTGTTGCATGATATAAATGCTTTTTCCTACCATATGGCATCTTTTAAGGGAAACGAGGATTGTGATAGAAATAGACAGGAATCTATGGGTGTCTGTTCTTTACCACAGTGATTTGGTCCACCTTTCACAGTTTAACTGTATTTTTAGACTAGCTGGATAGAATCGTCGAACATTTGTAATGTTTTTTTTTATGGTTTTACCATAATTGTTTTCCTTATTGTCATTAAAATGCGTTAGTATTGATGGTACAGACGAAATGAAAAACTTACATAACCGTAAATTGCAATATTATGCTGAGATTGCAACAGCCCTACCATAGCGCATAGGTTTTAAGGTTCTATCAAGGCTGCGGGAACCTATTGTAGGTTGAGCGTAGGCTGAGCAAATGTTCAATCATAGCTCCGAAGACATTAAATATTATATTGTATTATTAATCGTGGCATTGATATTAATATCTAGCTAAATTTAAATTTAAAACAACAATTGCTAACTATACCAGTGAGTCTATAGCTGAAGCATGAAGTTTTTATGGTGACCTATATAACTATTGGGTATGATATGAGTTATATAACTATTAATCTCCACAGAGTAACATTAGAATGGAGAAAGGATTCGAGAGTGATAGTGTGCTTTTATATTACACAACAACCGCCTTTTGTACACTTATTTACTGTGCAATAAAGATTAAATAAAAAAAACACTTATTGAGGAACAAATTGATATTCCTATACATGAACAGGTTCAGACTTATTCATGCGAAGTTATCGCTAATATATCCTCCAGACAACCTTCAGGTAGAAGTGTTTCATAAAGAAACAATTGCCGACGAGATATTGACATCGCCCCTTTTATTGCAAGCCTATCGGCATTACAACCACTAGAAGTATGGAATCAAACATCACCAGATATGGAATTGAAAGTATTCGTTAAGTATGCACTAATAACGGAGTATTTCCTCTAGTGTTCGCGCGATTAATCGTACTTAATCAGGGTTTAAACGTGGATAATTCTGCTGCATATGCAGTCAATGCACGATGCAGTAATGCCTTGATCACGAGCGTTGATTTACGCGGCGATGCGGCGTTTATACGAGCCGATGTGGATTTATACAGTGCGGTGACGGATGAAGAATACGAATCACCGTTTGTAGTAAGAATCGAGTACTAAGGAACCTGATTTCAGCTCCTCCTAAACCTGCTGGCCACGTGGCTTCCAGGGTGTCACCTTTCATAATGTTCCATCTTCTGTTATTTTGTAATGCGAAGAATTGAATTGAGATACTCGAGAAGTAACTTCGGTTGTGTTTCGGGATCTACACACATCGTACATTATATCGTATAGGCTATCATGGAGTAGAAGTTCACTTAAGTGGCGACCATGAGATAGACAACGCCCTCGAGGAAGACCCAAAATGCGTTGGGACGACGATATCAAGAGGACGGTAAGACATAAATGGCTGCAAAGGCCCAGAACAGGGATGAGTGGAAACATTTGAAGGAGGCCTACACCCGAAGGGTCGAGACGGGCTGAAGAGAGAGAGAAAGCATGGCGGAGGCAAATGGCAACTGATTGATTCGGTTACTTGCCAAGGCCTGTAGCCACTAGCCTAGCCACTACCATTCCATTCCACATACACACTAGTGAAATTTGTAGACCAAAGCGCTTCTACCTTTCCAGGACCACGGACTCCGGTAGAGTTTCACAGTTTAACTGTTCGCACTATAAATTTGAGGCAAAAAGCTTCCTGCGAGTTATTGGAACCTGCATCATACATCAGTATCCCCTAGCTATATGCTTCTTGAAAAAATACGAGTCTTTGCCATATCAATCATAAGCCCAAAATACTTTTTCATTGGTTTGCAGAAAATTTTGCATCATTCCAATTTCACCTAAACAAAACCCGCCCATTGTAAACCCACCTCACTTTACAAGGCATTTACAACGTTCGATCACACCAAACTCTGCACCTTTTGTCTCTACAACAAAGTGCACATTTGCACAAATGCATTCGCGGGCAAACGCAGGACTAAATGACATTCCAATATCGTGTTGACGAGAGCTCGGATCAAGGTTGCCTAGAACAGTTGCTGTTTAGCCTTTAGTTAGTACAAATACAAAGCTAGCTTTAGTTCTTATGTCTTAGCAGTAAGGTCTAGAATGGAATGCGTTTAGGCCTCTAGGTACTTAAGAGTAAGCCTGAACTGGCTTGATATTTGTCGATTTGTTATAAAACTAGTCGGAATATTGTTTTAGCGTAGTCACTTAGGAAATGGATTGTTTGTTTCTTTGCAATAGTACGTTACGTGTTAATAGGTAAGTAAATTATCATTTCCAGTTCTTGGCATCAGTTGACCAGTGAAGTCTCCTTAAGCGATGTCATCTTAACTTAATATTATAAAGCTGAAGAGTTTGTTTGTTTGAAATCTCAGAAACTACTGGTCCGAATTGAAAAATTCTTTTGTGTTGAATAGACCATTTATCGAGGAAGGCTTTAGGCTATATAACATCACGCTGCAATGAAAATGTAAAAAAAAAAACGGGGAAAATATAACTTTTCCACGCGGACGAAGTCGCGAGCACAGCTAGTAAATAAATATATACCAAGACATGCCATGCTGGATCACACTGCATCTAGCTAATCTAGCCCCAAACTAAGCCGAAGCTTGTACTGTGAGTACTAGACAATTGATGAACATACATACAAATCAACTTCTGGTGGCGGAGCGAAAGATATTACGAAAGATTCTGGGACCAATCAAAGGGGAGGACGGAAATTGGAGGTCTAGGTACAACCAGGAGATAGAGGATCTCACAGCCGAGCCAAACATAATTGGGGTCATAAAATCTTGCCGACTTCGCTGGCTGGGACATGTGGAGAGAATGGGGGAGGATCGTGCTGCCAAAAAAGCATACCTTGGGAAACCTACGGGACGCCGTCCAGTTGGGCGCCCGAGGTATCGCTGGAAGGACGAAGTCGCCAAGGACCTGAAGGCACTGAACGTGCTCGATTGGGTGGACCTGGCTCAAGATCGAAAAAGGTGGCGCGCTTTGATGTCGGAGGCCAAGATCCACTTCGGATCGCTGAGCCAGCGAAGTAGTAAGTAGTAGTAGCATACAAATTCTACTTACTTCCTCATAAATTAGATAAACCCTGCAATTTCTAAGTGATAGTAGCGAACACAACAAAAGAATTACTCATCACCGACATAGCATCACCTGATCCACGGCACATTTGACATCACCGGCTGATTCACTTGTAAGTGAAACATTTCCTTTATTCTCTACACGTGTTTCCTTGTCTTTGTTGATTTATTTCCATAATAAAAGTTGCGTTTCCTATTTTCGTTCAAGATAGACATTATTTTTATTTTAAACTTTATTACACAAAATGGTACAAAAACATTCTCTACCAGTCAACCTTTGTGTCATGCAGAGAGCAGAAATTGTGTGCGGTGAGTCTACAAAGAGAAAACAGTCCTTACAGAAACCTAATTTATGTATTATGAAAAACTAGCTGTGCCGGCGGCGTCGCACGCGTGGATATAGGGTTTAAAAAATAACGGACTTCCATAAAATGGTACCTAAATTTTAAGTTAGACCTCTAACAAATTTTTTTCTATTGCGAACATACAGACAGACAGACAGACAAAAATTTTACTGATTGCATTTTTGGCATCAGTATCGATCACTAATGACCCCCTGATAGTATTTTGAAAATATAGTCATGTACAGAATTGACTTCTCTACAGATTTATTATAAGTATATAGATAGATATAGATAGATTATAGAACATAGTGTTCCTTATTGCACAAAACACAAACAATACTAGAAAACATAATATGTAATGTAGCCGGTCTTATCGCTAATGGCGATCTCTTCCAGACAACTTCATCACCAGCCTACAAACGACCACCGCTGGAGATAGGACTCCCAATGACAACTGTAATTTGGGAGATTTGTTGGTCACCACGATTGGCAAGCGGTTTGGTGACCGCAGTAGGTTTTAATTGAACCCAGGTAAACGGTGCTGTCCGTTTCCTGATATTTCCTTAGTCGTCTTCCTACAACCGCGGGATTGGATGGGGTAGTCCTATTGTGAATTCGGAAACAGACAAATGAAGTGTATTAGTATTATGTGACTGGCTCGGTAGCTCAATTGGTAGTGACCTCTGCCTTCTGAGCCAAGGGTCGTGGGTTCGATCCCCACACATTACAAACATTTGTGTGCATGAACATGTCTATTTGTATTGGTCTGGGTGTTTTCTATGTATAAAATGTATTTATTTACAAAAAAAAATTGTATCTAAGTAAGTTTCTCAGTTGTCTAGTACCCATAGTACAAACTTCGGCTTAGTTTGGGGCTAGAGGCGCTGTGTGGCCCAGCGTGGCATGTCTTGGGTTATTTATTTATTTATTAGTGATTCTCCGAAGTGAGTGTCTCCTATAAAATACCGCGACCAATTTCTGACTAGGCAAATAACCAGTAGAAATTGTACTGCAGAAGTGTGTGCACAAACACAGGTGCATTCTCATGTTCCTTGACTCTCATAAAGCGATGGTACTGTCCCATATATCCTAGTACACATAAGGCCTGGTACGCACTAGCGGCCAGCCGCTCATAAATTTTTACACGAAACCGCATGATAACAACGCATTGTTTTGCGGCCGGCCGTCTACCGCGCCGATTGAATGATTTTGTATAAATATTTAGAAGAGGTAGGGCATAGCGAATCTTCGCTCGAATTGAGCCGCCCGCCCGGGGAAGGACCTCCACCCTATAGAATACCGCAGTCAAATGACCTCTGGGTCGTGTTTCTGCCGGTGAGTAGGGTTTCCGGAGCTCGTGGGGGGTTAGGGTTGGGCCGGCATGGCGGTGGCAACTGACAAGTAACTGACCAGTTACTTGCCCGTTGTCACAGCGACTTGGGCTTCTCTTTCGCTTTCCATCAGGCGTAGGGAAGCCATTATGTCGAGCCACTATAAAAAAAAAAGCACTAACGATTATGGAGCGTAAAAATACTACCGAGGTATCCCTACTTGTCGTAAAAGGCAACAAAAAGGGCCTTCGGGGTTATTTGCGCTCCGATCAGCGACCCCGAGGAAGACGACACGTGTTTTCGGCCACAAGTGGTCAGTGACGTCGTACCGGGAGGGTACCACTACGTCCTCCCGAGGTGTGCCGCCAGTCTTTCAAGCGGCGCAGCGCTACTGCGCTCAGGAGGGATTGAGACGAATCCCGACAGAGTTTATGGCGCTCATGGGGTGAGTGCTTCGTCGGCAGCCGGGGGCTAGAGTGGGCAACGCGCGTCTGATGCCCCTGGTGTTTTTTTTTATAGTAGCTCGACATAATGGCTTCCCTACGCCTGATGGAAAGCGAAAGAGAAGCCCAAATCGCTGTGACAACTGGCAAGTAACTGGTCAGTGTCAGTTGAACTGCCATGCTGGCCCAACCCTAACCCCTCACGAGCTCCGGAAACCCTACTCACCGGCAGAAACACGACCCGGAGGTCATTTGGCTGCGGTATTCTATAGGGTGGAGGTCCTTCCCCGGACGGGCAGCTCAATTCGAGCGAAGATTCGCTATGCCCTACCTCTCTTACAGTTGCGGGCGTCCAAAGGCTGTGCTAAGCGCTTAATATCAAGCGGGCCATAGGCTTGCTTGGCATATCATCATCATCATCAGCCTATTGCGGTCCACTGCTGGACACAGGCCTCTCCAGTTGTTCACCACTTAGGGCAAACATCTGGAGGATATATCCATAATCGCCACGCTGGGCAGGCGGGTTGGCGATCGCAGCGCGTAGCTACTCGCTTCGGTGACGCTGCTGCCCGTCACCGGTCTTTAGTATTTAGCTACGCTTTCAATTGTGATGGTTATACCGCCACCAGTCGGTTACCAGCGCCTCGTTTGTTGTTCGGCAGGATGCACCACGGGCAGGTGAGGTTGGCTTGGAGCGAAAAGATGATAGGTCGCTCCCTTACATCCCTCCGTTCCGTTTGGCACATCAGTGGTACAATAAAAACGACTCGCCGCTAGCGTGTTCTAAGCCTAACACGAACACACCAGTATGTTTAATTAACGCTCAAGAGCGCCTCCTCTGGCCGCTGGCCCTAATCCCGCTAAAGTGTTTATTTTGAGCGCGCCCAATTATTTTGACCCCAATTAGCGCGTTAATAACTTTAGCCACTCGCGGCTGCTAATGCGATAGTAATATGGTGACCTGGAAACGGGAATTAGTGCGTTCTTGTGTTACTAAGGACTCAGTATTGTAGTATTTTTATATTTATTTAAAAATTAAATATAAATATCAGACAACATCGCATACATTGCTCTAATCCCAAAGTAAGTAGCTTAAGCACTTGTGTTATGGGTATCAGAACAACGAAGGTACCACAAATAAATACTTAAATACAAATATAAACACCCAGACACGGAACAAACACAAGTATTCATCACACGAATGTTTGCCCCGGGTGGGAATCGAACCCATGACCCTTGATTCAGAAGGCAGGGGTCACTACCAATGGAGCCACCGAGCCAGTCAACTATTTGTTTCAAAATGGAAAATGGCAAAATGTGGCTGATAATTGGCTGAAAAAAAGGACATAAAAATCACGTTCGTTGTATGGGCCTTAAATTACCCTCTTTAAACATTTTATTTTGTTTTTAGTATTTTTGTATAGAGGTAACAGAAATACATAATTTGTAAAAAAAGATCTAGCTATCGCGGTTTTTTTGAGGTACGTAGGTACTAGTGACAGACAGACGGACGGACGAACAGACAGCGAAGTATTACGATTCCCTTTTTACCCCTTGGTTACCGAACCCTAAAAATTGAAGATCTAATATAAGAACGAAACCTCAAGATTTTTTTCGGTACTTAACTACCTTTATTGTACCTAGATTTTTCTTTGTATCTAGTTTTAAGTAAACTGGTGTGCAATAAAGAATATTTATCTATCTACCTTACCTTAATGACATAACGACATAATTAGTATTAATGCAATGCAAACGCAATCCATTTTGCATATAGGAAGCGTTCATCACCAAAATTGAAGATCTAATATAGGAACAAAACAACCGAGATTCTCCTCGGTGCTTTACTACCTTACATAAAGTGACATAACGACATAATTAGTATTAATGCAATGCAAACGCAGTCCAGTTTGCATATAGGAAGCGTTCATCACCAGGTGATTCATCGGCGTAAACAATGCTGGTGCATGTGGGATGCGGTGATTAAGTTAATGGTGACTTGTCAGGGCCTTCGAAGGGTGGAGTTAGGGCGCTGAAAAAAAAATACCTTCATTATCAACCTATTGCATACCACTGCTGGACATAGGCCTCTCCAGTTGTTCGCCTATTACGGCAAATCTGGAGGATATACCCATAATCGCCACGCTGGGCAGGCGGGTTGGCGATCGCAGAGCGTAGCTTCTCTCTCCGATGACGCTGCTGCCCGTCATCGGCCTGTAAAGACTACAATGAAGGATGAATTTGGCCATTATTGGCGACACTTGGCAGTGCACAACTGTACGCATATTTCGCAATTTTCTGCCCCGCACAACTAAACTATGGAATGCTTTGTCGCCAGCGGTATTTCCAGACTGATACGACCCCCAAAACTTCAAGAAAAGAGCGTATCTCGTTAATAAAGGCGCAGCTGCAACTTCTGATGTTGCAGATGTACATAGGCCGTTATCACATCAGGTGATCAGGTGAACCGCTAGCTCGTCTGCCCCCTATTTCATAAAAAAAAATGTAAATAAGGTATAAGAAAGGTTCTGTGGCTCAATTCGTAGTGATTCCTGCCTTCTAAACCAAGGTTCGTGGGTTCGATCCCCACCCGGCACCAACATTAGCGTACCATTAGTGTTTGTTCCATGTCTGGGTGCTTATATTAAGTATTTAAGTATATCTATATTTCTGGTATCTTCATTGTTCTGATACCCATAACACAAGTGTTTAAGCTACTTACTTTGGGTCACTGTATCAAACCTGGAAACTTTAGTCCGTCTTAAGAGAGTACGCTTAAACCATTGTGCCACCGAGGTCAAAGTATAAACTTTTGTTTTATTATAATAAAGTTTATATATTGTAATATTTAATTAATTAAAAGCAGACTCAGTCATTGAAGTACAAACTTATCAAATACGGCCCTGTCCATATTAATGCACTGTGTAAGCTGCATGTGCAATATGCAAGTAACATCTCAATGAATAATAACACTAAATCGTGCCCACTGCCCCGCTTGTGTTGTATCGGAGGTACTTGTTGTTTGTTAGATGCAATTCGTATTAAAATGATGTAAACCAAATAATTCGATCATGCTATATAATTACGGATAAGGGGAGGGGCGACCCATCGTCTTTTTCTTTTATCCCGTGGTGCATCCTGCCGAATAACAAACGAGGCTCTGGCAACCTACTGGTGGAGGTAAAAAAATAATAATAAATAACCCAAGACATGCCACGCTGGGCCACACAGCGCCACCTAGCCCCAAACTAAGCCGAAGCTTGTACTATGGGTACTAGACTACTGATAAACTTACTTAGATATATATTTTTTTGTAAATAAATACATGTTATACATAGAAAACACCCAGACCAATACAAACAGACATGTTCATGAACACAAATGTTTGTACTGTGCGGGAATCGAACCCACGAGCCTTGGCTCAGAGGGCAGAGGTCACTACCAAATGAGCCACCGAGCCTGTCTAACCATACCGTACCTATAACCATAACAATTAAAGACGAACCTAAATACCGCAGTGAGATGACGGCAGCAGCGTCGCTGGAGCGAAGAGCTACGCTTTGCGATCGTCAACCCTCCTGCCCAGACCCACTCGCTGCGATTGTGGGTAAAAGCCTCCAAATACTTATTTGCGTGTAAGTTTGCCTAAGTGGCGAATAACTGGAGAGGCCTAGCAGTGAACTGGGATAGGCTGATAATGAACCTCCGCAGTGCATAATACACTTTTAGGGCGATTGGACTCTTTTGACCTTTCGTCCATACTTCAATAATTGTCAAAATGTTGTACCTAGTCATACTTAAGGAAGTGGTTGTATATACAAATACAATTTGATATCACAGTGACCAAACAAATTTGGCATACTTACATTTTATTTATGGCATATTGGTATTCTAATGTGTTCCGTACCGTAGATAACTTCGTTACGTACTTACTGTCGCTATGTTTTTACTACTTTTATAATTTTTTAATTCCACAAAACTTGCCATAACAGTAACGCATGTAGTTTTTGAGTAAAAAACTAAACATATTACTTATTTGGTGCAGTCGTTAAAAATTTATGAACGTACGAAATTCCATTTTTATTTTTGTAGATAACTCAATGTAAGCAAACAAAAACATGGAATTAAAAACTTTGAAAATTTACCACGATTTACCAATGCTATATTTTTGATACCACTGTAGAGCCTGGCCTAGGCCCCATATATTTTAAAACATCTGTCTAATACTAAAAAACAAATCATATATAAAATAGTCCCAACAGGTTGAGAACCACTAGCGCTCATTACCAGCATATTCTTAGCAACAGCCATGAATATTTCCTAGTCGAAGGGCAATCGAATACTGCAACACCGGTAGCCGTCCCCCATTAATATTGAACAGGCAGATAAATCACTAATCGTTGAACAGGCCGATAGTGCTCAGATGAAACGCCTAGATAGCAGTCTAGATAACGACTTGAGACCTAGGTATGAAGTTCAGCAGGTTTAGGCGAGTGTTTTGATATCCTGGACGAATTGTTATTAAGAATATTGGAGTTTATTAGTCAGACAACATCACATGCATTGCTGCAAGGTTCAAGGCGTGAGTGAAGCGGTCTTTGCTGGGTGAGCGCCTTCCATAGTAGACTACGATAATAATCATCAGCCCATCGCAGTCCACTGCTGGACATAGGCCTCTCCAGTTGTTCGCCACTGAAGGCAAACATCTGGAGGATATACCTTTAATCGCCACGCTCTGGGCAGGCGGGTTGGCGATCGCAGGGCGTAGCTTCTCGCTCCGGTGACGCTGTTGCCCGGCATCGGTCTGTGGTATTTAGCTACGCCTTCAATTGTGATTGTTATACCAACACCAGTCGGATGCCAGCGCCTCGTTTGTTATTCGGCAGGATGCACCACGGGCAGGTGAGGTAGGCTTGGAGCGAAAAGATGATAGGCCGCTCCCTTACATCCCATCGTCTGTAAGATAGCTCTGGCTATACACTCAAAACGCGACCGATGTCACTATACGCGTGTTTTGCCGACTAGTCGGTTGTCGCCAGCGCCTGGCTGGCTAAGACTTACCATCGGCTGTGAAATTCAAATCTCAGGAAGTCATTGTGTTACGTTACGATTGGAAGAGATGGCACGATTTGCATTCCGTATCCGTCGCAGCGCAGATAAAGACACTTTGAGAGAAATTTGCACATTGATTGCAATCTCATCTTAAAAATGCAGATTAATTAAATACATACTACTGCAACTATGTAAAGACACTTAACGCCTTTTGTGGCTAAGGGGTGAGCATCCACATTTTTGTAGTTTTTACACCATTAATAGGTACTGGTACTGGTGCGGTACTAGGTATGTTCGAGTGAGTGTACTTCGATAAACTCGAAATCTCGATAAATTTGACACACTACAAAGTAGGTAGTTGCTTATTTTAGTAAAATCAAAGCCTTTATGGATGGCGTGATTATACATACTTAAGAAGTTCAAAAGCGTATGTGTGTCTGAGAGGTAGAGCATAGAGAATCGTTTCTCGAATTGAGCCGCCCGTCCAGGGAAGGACCCTTCACCCTACAGAACACCCATTGCCAAATGACCTCCGTGTTGTTATCTGCCGGTTAGTAGGGTTTTCGGAGCTCGTTGGGGTTTAGGGTTGGGCTGGCATTGCGGTGGCAACTGACAGGTAACTGGCCAGTTACTTGCCAGTTGTAACAGCGACTTGAGCTTCTCGCTTTCCATCAGGCGTAGGGAAGCCATTATGTCTAGCTACTATACAAAAATGTATGTATATTATTATCATCAGTCTGCAAACGTCTACTAGCTAGATAAAGGCTTCCCTCAATGACAATTATCATTTTTGGGGAGTCACCATTCGCTTGGTAGACCTTGATGACCGTAGTAGGTTTTATCTTTTATTTGCTCCAGGTAAACGCTGTTGAACGTTTCCTCGGTAAGCCCTTAGTTGTCTTCTACGACATCCATAAGATGACATGGGGTTACGTAAATATTCATAAATATATTAACTTATCGATATGATTCACAACGGAGAAAACCCAACCCTCGAAACCCAACCTATCAAATGAAAGATACGTTTTTCAAAACGGAATGGCTTGCTTAATTTGCACAAACATGGTGGATGACTAAAGTAGGTAGCTTTTTAAGCTTTTATGGGTGCAAGGCAAAAGTCCTTGGGTACATTACTATTTGAATTACAGCTTCCGAGATATGCGCTCTTGTAGAATCCGGAACGGAATTCGAGTTATGCCACTCCGGGGAGGGTTCGCAGAAACTCAGTTTAGCTTATAATATACCCAATTGAGAAATACCATCATCAGCCTATCACAGTCCACTGCTGGACATAGGGCTCTACAGGTATTCTCCACTCTAGGCAACACCTGGAGGTTATACCCATAATCGCCACGCTGGGCAGGCGGGTTGGCGATCACAGGGTGTAGCTCCTCGCTCCTATGACGCTGTGCCTGTCATCGGCCTGTGGTATTTAGCTACGCTCTTAAATGTAATGGTAATACCGCCACCAGTCGTTTGCCAGATCCTCGTTCGTTATTTAGCAGGATGCACCACGGGCAGGTGAGAGTGGCTTTGAGCGAGAAGAGTCATCATCATCATCAGCCTTTTGCAGTCCACTGCTGGACATAGCGCTCTCCAGTTGTTCGCCACTTCGGACAAACATCTGGAGGATATACCCTTAATCGCCACGCTGGGCAGGCGGGTTGGCGATCGCAAAGCGTAGCTTCTCGCTTCGGTGACGCTGCTGCCCGGCATCGGGCTGTGGTATTTAGCTACGCCTTCAATTGTGATGGTTATACCGCCACCAGTCAGTTGCCAGCACCTCGTTTGTTATTCGGCAGGATGCACCACGGGCAGGTGAGGTTGGCTTGGAGCGAAAAGATGATATGTAAGAAAGTTTACGTAGCTAATAACTTTTTGGGTAGCAGTAACCAAAAGCGATTTCCTCCAATGGTCTCAATCGCAATCAAGATCACCGCAGAGTTATGACGTCACGCGCGGAATGCGCCCGCGCAGCGCTCGCCTATTGTCGCGGTGAACGGACGCCGTTTGGCTGATTTACACAAATTGGATCTGTATTGGGAAACGGTCACTCTATGAGGAATGCTGGTTCGGTTTATTGCTGTTTTTGCGAATTGAGAGTGGACTGGTGGATTGCTTTATTCCAGATGTTTGCCCTGAGTGGCGAACAACTGGGCCCCTACCACCAAAATCGAAAACGATCGTTCGTTGAACGGATCGCCTACTTTTGCATTATAAATCCCACTCATTTGTCCCTTCCGTATTCGAATATACGAAATAAAATTCGTTAATGTCGATTTTCATTAGTTTAATTAAATTAATGAATAATGAATGGGACAAATGGGAGGGATTTATAGAGCAAAAGTACGCGTCCGTTCAACGAACGATCGTTTTCGATTTTGGCGGTAGTGGCCCTGGAGAGGCCTGTCCAGCAGGGGACTGGGAAAGGCTGATGATGATGACGAATAAACTATCGACCCTCCCACGCTTCGCTTCCGTTATTTAAAATCGGGACCAAACATACATCCTACGACGAAACATTGCGCATTTATACTATCTATACTTCATTTACACTATCTTACTATATTAGTCCCTATATTATTATTATTATTATCATCATCGAGATTTACGAGAAGCAAAGCAGTGAGTTGCAGCTAGTGAACAATTATTCCCAAAAACCCGTCTTGACAAAGTAAACACAGTTTATTTACCAGTCGGCTACTCATTCAGGGTCCATAGCGTCACGTAGGAAACCTTATCTCGTCGGCCATCGGTAATTAGCGTCGCTTAACTAGCCTTTGTCCCGGCAGCGCTCACGTGCGATAGATAGCGACTGATGGTAGTGATTGATGTAGAGTTTGGCCCTTGACACTAATGAAATGGCTTTGAATGGCGGTGGCTGATTCGGTAGTTAACTTTCCTTCTGAAGTGTATGAGAGTTTGTGTTAATTGGTCTCAGGTTAGATAGCATCCCAGAACAAATTAAAAAAAAACATTTTTTATAGTAGATCGAAATAATGGTTTCCTTACGATTGATGGAAAGCGCAGCCCAAGTCGCTGTAATAACGGGCAAGTAACTGGTCAGTTACCTGTCAGTTGTCACCGCCATGCCGGCCCAATTCTAGCCCCCACGACTCCGGAAATCCTACTCACCGGCAGAAACACGACCCGGAGATCATTTGGCTGCGGTATTCTATAGGGTGGAGGTCCTTCCCCGGACGGGCAGCTCAATACGAGCGAAGATTCGCTATCAGCTATAAAACAGGTACTTAAGAGCGCGCATACAATTTTAAGCAACTCGATACGCACGCGGGAGCCGATTCCGAAACACACATAGACATCATTTGTGTCTGTGTGGGTGAGCGGCGTGTCGGACGCTAACTCCGGCGGACGAACATATTTTGATACTTAACAATTTATTATTCATCTAAATTATTTGAACATTCTTTTATTGCTAAATATTTTATTAGTGTAGTATAGGTGCGTACTTATTAAATTGATTTAAACACTTTAGAGTACATTATTCTTAAGTGTTTACTAATTAAGGTTTAAGAAAAATATAACAATATTTTTGTCTTTCTATCTTTATATGTACCAGGTATTTACCTATCCAAAGGTATTGTGTGAGTGATTGACATTATTAATGTTGCTTGATAAAAATCAATAATCCCTACTGTGTTTTCCTTGCCTTCTGATCATGAGTCAAAGGTCGTGAGTTTGATTCCCATCCAGAACAAACATTCGTGTGCTGAACATTTGTGTTTGTTCTGTGTTTAGGTGTTTGTATTATTATTTAAGGAAAGAGCAGTCTCCGTGGTTGCCACGATATAACTCTAACCCGTTTTATATTTTAACTTGTAAAAATTACTTTGTTCATTTTCACTCGGCAGAAATGGATCTCACAAAGAGGCTGGTTGCCATCATTCAAAAAAGATTAGTTTGTAAACAATTTGTCAATTTGATTTAAGGTCCTAAGTCTTCTATGCACTGATCACAGAGATCATGTATACCTACTGATGCTTGTGCTGAAAGTTGTGCTTGTGTTTCGTAGCAGAAACCCCAAATGGCCTACAACAACTAAAATCTGGTTCCTATCCAGCTTGACCAATCCATCACTTATTCTCGGGATGAATATTCGTCATGACCCAAATCCTAAGGGTTACATGGAAGGAGTCATTGACTACTGCAGCATTCTCTAAATAGGTGTCCTGAACCTGATTCTGAAAGAATATATCACGACTGACCAGCGCTGTTTTTTGTATAAGGCACAAATCTTGCGTAGAATACTGCTTTTACGCAATTTTATAAATGACTAGCTGTGCTCGCGACTTCGTCCGCGTGGAATAGTTATTTTTCCCCGTTTTTTTTTACATTTTCCATTATTTCTTCGCTACTAATAGTTGCAGCGTGATGTTATATAGCCTATAGCCTTTCTGGATAAATGGTCTATTCAACACAAAAATAATTTTTCAATTCGGACCAGTAGTTCCTGAGATTAGCGCGTTCAAACAAACAAACAAACTCTTCAGCTTTATATGTAATATTAGTTAAGATGCAATGGACAGGTTACAAAGGCGAGCTATCTGAATAGGTAGGTATGGTGAGTCCTCTTGTATATATTCAAAAATTGTCTAGGATCGGTATTTTGAAAATTAAAATTAAATACAACATCACCAGCCTATTGCAGTCCACTGTTGGACATAGGCCTCTCCAGTTGTTCTCCACTGAGGGCTAACATCTGGAGGATATGCCCATAATCGCCACGCTGGGCAGGCGGGTTGGCGATCGCAGGACGTAGCTTCTCGCTCCGATGACGCTGCTGCCCGTCATCGGCCTGTGGCATTTTCCTACGCCTTCAATTGTGATGGTTATACCGCCATCAGTCGGTTGCCAGCGCCTCGTTTGTTGTTCGGCAGGATGCACCACGGGCAGGTGAGGTTGGCTTGGAGCGAAAAGATGAAAGGCCGCTCCCTTACATCCCTAACAATACAACAGCAAGTAAAAAATGTTGTCATTATCTCATTTATTTTCTACTTTACGGTCTAAATTAAGAAGACTAAACTTGTAGGAAATCAATTTTTAAACAATTTTGGTTCCTTCCTTTTCTTTAAATACGAATATATCACGACTGACCAGCGCTGTTTTTTGTATAAGGCACAAATCTTGCGTAGAATACTGCTTTTACGCAATTTTATAAATGACTAGCTGTGCTCGCGACTTCGTCCGCGTGGAATAGTTATTTTTCCCCGTTTTTTTTTACATTTTCCATTATTTCTTCGCTACTAATAGTTGCAGCGTGATGTTATATAGCCTATAGCCTTTCTGGATAAATGGTCTATTCAACACAAAAATAATTTTTCAATTCGGACCAGTAGTTCCTGAGATTAGCGCGTTCAAACAAACAAACAAACTCTTCAGCTTTATATGTAATATTAGTTAAGATCCAATGGACAGGTTACAAAGGCGAGCTATCTGAATAGGTAGGTATGGTGAGTCCTCTTGTATATATTCAAAAATTGTCTAGGATCGGTATTTTGAAAATTAAAATTAAATACAACATCACCAGCCTATTGCAGTCCACTGTTGGACATAGGCCTCTCCAGTTGTTCTCCACTGAGGGCTAACATCTGGAGGATATGCCCATAATCGCCACGCTGGGCAGGCGGGTTGGCGATCGCAGGACGTAGCTTCTCGCTCCGATGACGCTGCTGCCCGTCATCGGCCTGTGGCATTTTCCTACGCCTTCAATTGTGATGGTTATACCGCCATCAGTCGGTTGCCAGCGCCTCGTTTGTTGTTCGGCAGGATGCACCACGGGCAGGTGAGGTTGGCTTGGAGCGAAAAGATGAAAGGCCGCTCCCTTACATCCCTAACAATACAACAGCAAGTAAAAAATGTTGTCATTATCTCATTTATTTTCTACTTTACGGTCTAAATTAAGAAGACTAAACTTGTAGGAAATCAATTTTTAAACAATTTTGGTTCCTTCCTTTTCCCCTAAAATCGATATTTTGGAAATAAAACTCGCAAACCGCGACATATTCAAAACTGTATCATTATCTCCTACGTTGTACTTTTTACGGCATGAATGAAAAGAAACAAAGTTCTAGAGAGTCAATTTCCGAACAATTTTGGCTCTTACCTTTTCCCCCAAAATCGACATTTTGGAAATTAAACTGAATTAATTAATTACTTAATAATATTTCGAATTTAACATAATTCCAATGACGGCGACGAAGCAAATAAAAGAAATACCAATACCTATTATGGCAAACTGCTGCACTAATGAGGGCGCCCATATCGCGTGTGAATTCGCCACCAGAGGTGCTAGTGTAGCGTGAGGTATTCGAAATGTCAAATTACATAGGTTCTGTGGGTTAAACGAGTTTATTTCGGAAAATTAAATAATTTTGTGCAATTTTGGCATAGCTGGCATTAATTTTCGAAAATATGAGACACGGCTCAGTGATTATCTGCGCTTTAAAAGCGGAGCCGAGAAAATGAGGTATAAAAATTAGCGGTATGAAAGAAAAGCTAGTTCACTGGTTTGTTTATTAACCGTTAACAAACAGTTTTGCCTTTGGGAAACTTATGGCCTCCTTCTTATAACGAACAAACAGTCATCACATGCATAAAACAAACCTTAACAGCTATGCCCGAAGACCTCACTATACAGTGGCACCCTCTGGTGATTACAAAAACGGTAGCCCTCATTGGCAATGTTGCACCTTGCGACTTGCATACTGCAAGTTACATGCTCGCCCTGCTCGTCGCCATACTACCATTCAGCATACGTAGCCGGTAATTTTAACGTAATGTATGTAAATAAGTTACCGTAACATATCCGTATTGTTGCGGATAAAATCAGAAAACAATATAAAAAGGTGAAAATATGAACGCCAATTTTGGATGACAACTAATTTAATCTTTTTATAAACAAAACATCAAAAAATATCAAAAAGGTAAGTCGGCAACATGGCGCCCCCCGTGCACAGCACTGATTAGGAAGCCGATTAAAAACCAGACGTCGAGTTGGCCACTTGTCAGCACCGATGATTAGCATCGGCTTAACATCCTCATAGTTTATTCCGGCCGGCGGCGTCGACACCGCAGTAGGCGCGAGGGGAAGCGCGCGGTCGCCCACCGTGGCGTACAAGCTGTCGGTGCCGTGTGCGACCACGCGTCCGCACCTAGGTGCCGGCGCAGAGGGCTTCGTCGCGTTCAAAGGAGCTGCGACGTGATAGGCAAGTCTCGGAGTATATTGCAGCTCATGTCGGAGAGGAAAACCAGGCGGGCCCGGCGTCGACACCGCAGTAGGCGCGAGGGGAAGCGCGCGGTCGCCCACCGCGGCGTGCAAGCCGTCGGTGCCGTGTGCGACCACGCGTCCGCACCTAGATGCCGGCGCAGAGGGCTTCGTCGGGTTCAAAGGCGCCGCAACGTGATAGGCAGGTCTCGGAGGATACTGCAGCTCATGTCGGAAGGGGAGAGCAAGCGGAGCCGGCGTCGACACCGCAGTAGGCGCGAGGGGAAGCGCGCAGTCGCCCACCGCGGCGTGCAAGCCGTCGGTGCCGTGTGCGACCACGCGTCCGCACCTAGGTGCCGGCGCAGAGGGCCTCGTCTCGCTCAAAGATGCCACGACATGAGAGACAGGACTCGGGGGCGCGTGCAGCGCGTGTCCGCCCGCCGCGGCGGATACACCGGCGGCGCTGGGTGCGGCCACGCAATCGCCCTCGATGGGCCCCGTCACGGTGCAATCATGGACCTAAAGCCGTAGCGAGCTGATGAGCCCTGAGGGAGCGCGAGGAATGGCCGGAGCGGTATGCAGAGGCGGCAGCCTCCGACTCCGGCCGCGCGGGGTCATTAAATTGGCTCCTTGTTTTCACCATAATAAAATCACGCATCGGCATATAGAACATAAATAAATATAAATAAATATGATCTATCTTTACGAAATTTAATAACTCTAACTACACGGAATTTTGACGGCTGATAGATATCGCCAAAGGAGTCCGGTTTCAAAATGACCCGACGACAGCCGACGTGTAGTCTTGTTTAAAATGTCAATGGCTCGCTGATCGTCAATGGAATTATAGACTTTCTTTATAATACCAATAGAGTCTAATTTAAAATGTTCTTTCAAATAAAATTCCAAAGACGAACCAGTAGTGTTACAAAAATTGATTCTTTCACCAAGCGGCGTACATTTGCTGGTGAAACAACCATAAAACACCCAACCTAAAGCTGTACGAACCGCTACCGGTTGAGAAGAGGTGCCTCGCACCTTAGACTGCGAAATGGTTAGCGGCCGATTGTCAGCACCGATGATTAGAATCGGCTTAGCATCCTCATAGCAGAGGAGGTCGGAAAATAAAGACAAGAGAACCTCTTTGTGCCTAGGAACGCAGGGGACGAACACTTTATTAGGCGGAGCCGGCGTCGACACCGCAGTAGGCGCGAGGGAAAGCGCGCGGTCGCCCACCGCGGCGTACAAGCCGTCGGTGCCGTGTGCGACCACGCGTCCACACCTAGATGCCGGCGCAGAGGGCTTCGTCGCGTTCAAAGGTGCCGCGACGTGATAGGCAGGTCTCGGAGCATATTGCTGCTCATGTCGGAGTCGAAAAGCAGGCGGGGCCGGCGTCGACACCGCAGTAGGCGCGAGGGAAAGCGCGCGGTCGCCCACCGCGGCGTGCAAGCCGTCGGTGCCGTGTGCGACCACGCGTCCGCACCTAGATGCCGGCGCAGAGGGCTTCATAGGGTTCAAAGGCGCCGCAACGTGATAATATTGCAGCTCATGTCGGAGAGGAAAACCAGGCGGGGCCGGCGTCGACACCGCAGTAGGCGCGAGGGAAAGCGCGCGGTCGCCCACCGCGGCGTGCAAGCCGTCGGTGCCGTGTGCGACCACGCGTCCGCACCTAGATGCCGGCGCAGAGGGCTTCGTCGGGTTCATAGGTGCCGCGACGTGATAGGCAGGTCTCGGAGCATATTGCTGCTCATGTCGGAGTCGAAAAGCAGGCGGGGCCGGCGTCGACACCGCAGTAGGCGCGAGGGAAAGCGCGCGGTCGCCCACCGCGGCGTGCAAGCCGTCGGTGCCGTGTGCGACCACGCGTCCGCACCTAGATGCCGGCGCAGAGGGCTTCATAGGGTTCAAAGCCGCCGCAACGTGATAGGCAGGTCTCGGAGCATACTGCAGCTCATGTCGGAAGGGGAAAGCAGGCGGGGCCGGCGTCGACACCGCAGTAGGCGCGAGGGGAAGCGCGCGGTCGCCCACCGCGGCGTACAAGCCGTCGGTGCCGTGTGCGACCACGCGTCCGCACCTAGATGCCGGCGCAGTGGGCCTCGTCGCGCTCAAAGATGCCGCGACATGAGAGACAGGACTCGGGGGTGCGTGCAGCGCGTGTCCGCCCGCCGCGGCGGATACACCGGCGGCGCTGGGTGCGGCCACGCAATCGCCCTCGTTGGGCCCCGTCACGGTGCAATCATGGACCTGCGGGCAAACCGACAGATTTGAATGTGCACTACTTATCACGGACTCTACCCACCTCTGCGTTCGTGACTTGGTCTTGGAGCTGGAGCTCTTTAAGGCTGCTATCTGTGCCTGCAGCTCTAGCTCGGCGACTGCGCGCTCGCGCTCGGCGGCACGCTCGGCGACTGCGCGCTCGCGCTCGGCGGCACGCTCGGCGACTGCGCGCTCGCGCTCGGCGGCACGCTCCGCCGCTAAGCGGTCACGCTCCGCTTCCGAATCCAATAAGCGGCGGGCATGAGCGGCTTCTAAAGCGAGCTGACGAGCCCTGAGGGAGCGCGAGGAATGGCCGGAGCGGTATGCAGAGGCAGCAGCCTCCGACTCCGACCTCGAAACCACACAAAATCGGTAATAAATTCGAATAATTCACTTTACTGACACCAAAATGTTGCGGATAAAATCAGAAAACAATATAAAAAGGTGAAAATATGAACGCCAATTTTGGATGACAACTAATTTAATCTTTTTATAAACAAAACATCAAAAAATATCAAAAAGGTAAGTCGGCAACACGTATCTTACCAGCCTTTTCGCTAAAATCACCCCTAGTAACCGTAATGACCATACATTTCACAACTATCATATTGCATTTTGGTTTTACATTTTGAAACTATAAAATATAATTTTTACTTCTTTCTAATACTATCTGAATGAAAGTAGTAATCTCATATCGTTATCAGCCTCTCACAGGCCACTGCTGGACATTGGCCTCTCTCATTGTTGACCACTTTGATCGATTTAATTTTAATCGTAGATACTTGTTTTTATTGTGACACAAAGATTCACTTATTCACACTAAACAATTAAGCGACAATTTCAAAATTGGATTCGAAGATCGATTTATCTAAATCTAAATATATCAATTTCGTGCATACCATCAAACATTTTATCATCCATCTTTACACATATAATTTTACTAATAATAACTCGACTATGGGATTTCTATGACTTTCAGCTTCATTGTATGCCTTTATTTATAGTCGTGAACATGTGACGTAGATTCCTTAAATGCTCCCAACTCAAATGAATCTCCTTATCAGTTTCTTCATGGAAGTTGTTTCTGACCATTGATGTTAACGAGCATAATAATAATCAATGGAATAGCCTTACTTTGTAACTTCATTAGTGAACTAATAAAAAAATATCATATTATTTTTTTGAAATATTTAGCAAATGTGGTTGTAGATAATAATAATTATAATAATCCTGATGTTTGTATTTGATACTTATGACTAAACATTAGGTAAATCATTTCATTAATTTAGTATGTATATTATTTTAACTTAATAAATTTTCCATACAAAAATAATATTACAAAGTATCAAACTCGTGGAGTTGCACTCGCGCAGAGAGGTATACGCTCATAAAAGTGGTTGTGCGTATGTGTGCGTGAGCGGAGCAGCGAGCGGCACGTCCTCCCTCTGGGATGACCCGATTTGGACTGAACAGCCTATACAATCTTAGTACAAATTGTATGGCAATCACATAAATACAGCTGACCAAATTTAATTGTACACAAATATTTAGATGCACACATTAGAACTTAGATCATTTCAATTTACCTGGGTTATACCATGTTAGTTCCATATTTGAATTCTAGGTGGAGTTTATATTCATTGATTAAAGTTGGTATCTATTTTCTATACAATAGTAAGGATTAAATTGCCTTTCAAATTCAGTAGCATAATTTAGTTGCGACGTTTCGACAATATTGTACAGTTTGTGTAGTTTTTTTTTATTACGGTCCTTTTATTTAAATTAAAAAACCAGATGAACGCTAGTTATATTTCACTTTAATTTCATGTATTCCTTATATAATATATTACTACACTTAATTTATTGAATATTGGGTTAAATAACGTATTGTTCTCCATTTTCAGAATTTACTGATTTTAAACTGTAAACTATAGATTCAAATTTCTGGCAACACAGCTTAAAATGGCGTGTTTTAAAATTTTCCTTTTAGTCAATATTAATTTATCAAGTTTTCAAAAGTTTGTGCTTTTAATAGAACTTGAAACTCATAGCATTTTTTAAAACGGTCGTACAAGAAGCAGATTATAATGTGATTGCTAAAGTTTGTGACCAAGGGTCTAAAATCCGCAAGAAAACTGTAATTGCAAGAAACTCGCGGAAAGTTTAATCTACATTCGAAAGAAAATGTGATTTTAAGAACTTATATGATTATGAAACCAATATTTTAATTTTATAGTGGTGTGTGGTGTGTAAAAATGTGAAAGTTAATAAAAGTTTCTAAGTTTTTACACTTATCTTTTATTTTTCAAATGTTGAATGATTTGCCAATCTTAGTTTGTGTTTATTTGCATAAGTTAACAAATGATTCAGAAAAATATGCCTGCGGTTGGCAATTCATAGCAAAAATTCATCATTCATTCCTTATTGAAATAATACTTATAATTAATTACAAGACCAGAGTATGCTGTAGTTATATCGCTGTATTGTGATTATGTATATTGACGAAAAGTTGCCGTAAGTTATCGTCGAGTGGCGCTGTATTTGTTACCTCTTTTGACAGCCAAGATTGGTCTCTATTTCAGTATATTACAAAGTACTCTGTGGGACTGAATCGGCAAGCGTCGCGCGCGTGGCTTTATAGTCACTTTTAAAAAAATCGTATAAAATAAGAGGCATAGAATATTAAAAAAATAATAATTAGGTGCACTTAAGAAAGACTTCTTTTACATTTACACAAAATTTCAACTAAAAGAAACAGTGTTTTCTACTAGAAAAACACTGTTGAAAAGTGTGAATTGAGCTTATTTTGAAAAATTATTTTGGGCAATTTAATAACACATTTTTGAAAGTTTTTTTGTCTAGTGCACTAATAGACCATATAAGCTATTGTATAAACATATATTTAAAACATATGTATGTAATGCAATTGATATTAAGACTTTCGAAATTAACTCTGACTCGCATTTTTGCGAATCGGCTTACGGGAGATCTTTGATAAACAAAAATATACTAGTAAATGTTGTATTTTATCTAGCCTACGCACTGCTTGAAGACTTTATCTATATAAAAAACTATGTTTCTTATTTTAAAAAAATCGTTTTCTATGATAATAGCTCGCCCGAAAATACCAGTTTCGCCGCAAATACGTCGAATTCTGTATGCGCGCTCTTAAGCTTTGCGATCTGAACAATGTATATTTTTATAAAAATGTATTCATGTACACAAAAGTGATTTTGAGGAGTCCCCCCCGCCCCGCCTAGTAGTATTATTATTATGTTTTTTTATGAAGGCAACAGAAATACATCATTATTTTGTGAAAATTTAAAACAGTCTAGCTATCACGGTTCATAAGAAAAAAGACAGACAGCGGAGTCTTAGTAAGTGTCCTCTTTTTACCCTTTTTTTTTAGAGGGGAATGCATTAGGCACCGTCATGCCACCTCCGGGGGGAAGTGACATGGTGTGTGGGACTCACACCTCCCGAAATTGGAGGGTATACCCACTAAACCCCCCTGTGGCAGCAAGTTGCAGGGACACGGGCAACGCCGAAGCATACCGCCGCATCCCTGCCCTCTTTTTACCCTTAAAGTAACTAAGACATCAGTTAGGATCACGTTTGACAGACAAATTGGACTTTCCAACCCCTCCAATGCGTTTCTCGTCAGATTAATCAGCGGAGTCTCGTGACTCGTCTCGTCCGTGACTCCCCGCTGGTCAGCAGAACGTGCTAATAAAATGCAAATTCTCGCCTAAATACGTTTTTATTAAATTGCAAATAGTTAGTGAACTTTTTTGTGGACAAGCCGGTAGGTGGATTAATGATGGTTTTTATTTTTGCTTAAGCAGATGAGTAAATAAATATAAAATAAATAAATATTAAATAAATATTAGACAACATCACATACATTGCTCTAATCCCAAAGTAAGTAGCTTAAGCACTTGTGTTATGGGTATCAAAACAACGAAGGTACCACAAATAAATACTTAAATACAAATTATAAACACCCAGACACGGAACAAACACAAGTATTCATCACACGAATGTTTGTCCCTGGTGGGAATCGAACCCACGACCCTAGGCTCAGAAGGCAGGGGTCACTACCAATTGAGCCACTGAGCCAGTCATCATGAGTGATCTCTACAAGCGATAAGACCGCCTAAGTTGTACATGTTTTGTTTGTGATATGTTTTCCTGTAATGTTTGTGTTTGTGCAATAAAGAGTATCTATCTATGTATGAGTGAGACTTGTGTGGTAAGCGCATAACTCAATAACGTACCTATGGACCAATTTGGCCAATTATTTAAAAAAAAAAACCCCTAAAATCAGCCGTTTTCTTTTTGAACGAGAAATGTCGGAGAACGTCGCGGGACACAGCTAGTTTTAAATAAAAATAAATCTACCAGAATCAACTTTCAAGACTTATTGGCAAAGATGATTCTACTGAGAAGAACCGTCAAAAAATCTCAATGGTTACTTTATAAATAATCGCCAATTTTTCCTAAAATTTTTATCAAAAAACATTCTTTTCCACTGTGCCCTGTGTGAAATATCGACTCCAAATTTTACGAGGTTTCTGTAAATTTCATTTTGTATTTGCTTAGCAATATACCTATTTAAAATTATCAGGAATTTTCAAGAACTTTTATTATAATTTTTAACCCACAAATTGTCATTACTCAGACTCATAAAAATTGCATTTTTCTCCAACAACCCCGTGGTTCGTATATGAAATGGCGCCACCGCCGCACGGCAGAACAGCGAACTAACCAACCACCCCTTTCACCAGTGCTGCCAAGAGAAAGTTTACTTTTACCCCGTCAAAAAGTTCTGCTACTCTCCGCTAGATGGCGTTACCTCAGCACTGTCCCGAAGCATTCGGCCGCCTCTCGCGTGTGTGCGTGAGTGAGCGAGACCGCAAATGAAAAATAAAAAAGGAGTAAAATAGACAGCAATATGTGTGTGTATACTAAGGCGTGGTTACGTGCATGCAAGATTTTTTATCGCAAAAATGGCCGGAACTATACACGTCCCGCGTTAGATTGTAAAGGCGCAACTGCAATAGACTGAACCCGTGTCGACTCTATTTCTATGCTCATAAAGTTGAATATTACTTTGTGTTTTGTCCAAGTTTCGTTTCGTCGACGATGTATGGCGAAATAATTGGCGTCACCAGCGTCGCGGCGTCATTAGAAAGAGAGGGCGAACCCGTTAGACGGAGGGGGATGGTGAATCGTCCGACGCGCCCGTTAGAAAAGGACGTACAGAAAAAAAATTACCCGAAAAAAGCTGTTTTTCAAAAGGTGCGATTGACATGGGCGCGGTTTAAAAATTTACGTGGGGCGCAGGCGCCTGAGGTTAAGGGGCGAATAGACGTTCGCAACTCGTGCAGTGTGGGATGAGAAGCGACCGAACCGGCCGTCCTGATATGCACAAAATAAATTTCACTGTGTGATTTTCCCGCGGCGTGTGAGAGATACGGTGTGTGTGTGGACTGGTACGTCCCAGTTTCCGTACCGGTGTTATGTTGAAACTTTGGTTTTTTTTTGGTACGGATCGTTGTGTGCGTAAGTGGTTTAACGGAAAAGTGAAAAGTCAGATTTGTAATGAAAATGCAGATGCGATGATTTATAGGTACGTAACGAAACGGCTGTTATAAAAGTATTAGGTTAGGTTTAATACAAGTGACATAAAAAAAATTAAAAAATATATTCAAACAACTCTATGACGTAATTTTAAAACTCTACATGAAGAAATCTAGATATTACCAAAACTGTTCACAAGGCAATAATTTTGCGTTTATATCTATATGGATGTATTTTTAGATATACAAAAATATAGAGTCGAAAATTTTTATATCAGACTGACAAATGACGTAGACACTTATGCCAAGTCTACGTCTGTCTCAACACAAACTCACTACTTATCATGAATTTTCTTGAACAAAATATACTGTTATCTGACTGCCAGTTTTGACTCAATATCTCACTGATAAACCTGATGATAGCGTTGTCAGGTGAGAGATATTATGTACCGTTATCGTTAAGAACTCAATAGTTACATAAATATCGTTAAGAAGAAGGTAGGTAGAGTCAAAAGTGGCATCTTGATGTATTGAAATTGAGTTGCCTACATTTCTTATAAGTAATATTCAGTAGTGGGATGTAAGGGAGCGGCCTATCATCTTTTCGCTCCAAGCCAACCTCACCTGCCCGAGGTGCATCCTGCCGAATAACAAACGAGGCGCTGGCAACCGACTGGTGGCGGTATTACCATCACAATTGAAGGCGTAGCTAAATACTAAAGACCGGTGACGGGCAGCAGCGTCACCGGAGCAAGAAGCTACGCCCTGCGATCGCCAACCCGCCTGCCCAGCGTGGCGATTATGGGTATATCCTCCAGATGTTTGCTCTAAGTGGCGAACAAATGGAGAGGCCTTTGTCCAGCAGTGGACTGTAATAGGCTGATGATGATGATGAATATTCAGTAGGTACTTGTAATGTATGAAAAAACAAAAGTAGTGTCACATTGAAAGCAATGCCTTTGAAACTAAGTCAATGTCGTTTTTTTTGACACACAAGAAGTAAATAAAATAATTAGTGTAAAGATGATGACAATTGATTACGAGTATCTTATATTAAAAGTATGACCAATTTAATGCGGTCATTTCCAACAAAATTAAGTTATGTTAACTATAATATTTGTGGTACTAACCTTGTTCTGATACTCAAGACACAAGTATTTTGGAATTAAATCAATAAAATTATATGATATTGTCTGATATTCAGTAGGTAGAGCCATTTTTTAGAAATCTTTTATGTCGTCTGGTAACCAGTGCTAATACAAAATATTTAACAAGTTAGTCATAAACTTCATACAAACACTTCATTACGAGTATTATTAAGAACATCAGACTTTTAGTTTGTCTACTGAAGTATTTTCTGTATTTTATAATTCGGAGCTTTTTAAGGCTAGATGAAGCAGGCTCTATCTAAGTTAGCGTTCTCTATCCTCTTTACTTAACATCACATGAAATAACGACCGCTTACTTAGTAAGTATAATAAATTTATATATTATTATTAAGTCAATTGACGTTAGTGTTACTTATAAATTAAAAATGATGGAAAAAAATTGAGTTCATGTTCAGTGTATACATATAGATACATTCATGACGTAATATTGATTAAGCAGTTCTTTGCTTTGCCTTTATATTTATAAATCTTAACTAATATTATAAAGCTGAAGAGTTTGTTTGTTTGTTTGAACGCGCTAATCTCAGGAACTACTGGTCCGAATTGAAAAATGCTTTTTGTGTTGAATAGACCATTTATCGAGGAAGACTTTAGGCTATATAACATTACGTTGCAACTAATAAGAGCGAAGCAATAATGAAAAATGTAAAAAAAAGGGAAGAAATAACTATTCGAAGAAGTCGCGAGCACAGCTAGTTAGGTATATAGAAAACACAATATTGTAGAGTCAACAACATTACCAATCAGGTAACTCCTATAAGGTAAAAAGCAACAATATTAGCTCTACATTTCCTGTTAGACCACGGTATGTGCTAGGTATTTATTTACGATTTAAATGCTGAATTAATATTTATTAATCATTGCCAACACGGGTAGAATGGCAAACAAGTTGACACTTTGATAAAGAGATTGTCTCTACAATGTAGTTTTTTATAAAATTAATTGCCTATTGTCTTGGGTTCATTCAAATTCTGCGTTTCACTAAACATTGTTGATGTGTCATCACCATTTTTTTACAGTAAATGTTTTGTTGATGCAGAGAAAGTATCCATTTAAAATTTAGATAATTTATGTAGTCTTTTTCTTTGCAAACGCAGCTATCAAAAAAACTTATAATACAGTAAGTATACTGATAACAGTAGTTAAGCAATGCTTAAATGACATGATAATTTGTGAAAAATTGCTAAGATTTTTATATATTTCACTCGATGTTTAGAACAATTTATTCAGTACAGCATATTGTGGGGATTTGTGTGAATGAAATTTTTGCGTATAAACAGTATTTTGTTAGTTTAAATGAACATATTACTACCTACTTAATATCCATAATTCCATTCTTAAACAGGTGTCAGTTTGATAAAGTAAAGTTGAATAAGTTTATCGTGATTTTTAAAGGCAAGTCGATAAAACTGGTTTACGATCAATACCATATTTTTTAAATAAAATTTTGCGTAAAGTACCTTACTTTGTATTGTAGAGTCAAAATGTTGATACAAACATAATACCTGCCTTCAATATGATACAGCAAAATAGTCTTGTCTCTGCATAGAATCGATTTTGCTTATTTACAACTTTTGCAATAGATGTATGGGTGTCGTAGAAGACGACTAGGAAGGGAATATCAGGAAATGGACAGCAGCGATTACATCGGTACAAATAAAACCTACTGCGGTCACCAACCCACCTGCCAAGCGTGACTGGCAGATCTTCCCAATCGCCAATTTGTCATTGGGAGAGGCCTATGTTCAGCAATGGACGTTTGCATTGCTAATGATGATGATATAGATTTATATAAATTAGCCGAATTAGAAATTAACAGCTCTGACAAAGTTCGCTTACGTTCAGCTATTATAAAATATGCATATTCTTATTTAATTTACTGATATATTCGTCCATTCATTCCCTCACATACACATCTCACTATCACATCTTCAAAGCAAACTCTATTTCTCAAACTCATATCATATCGAATCTTTATTTAATGACGCATGTTTTATCTCACTGATAGAGTAAATCTTTAATGAGATGTGTAAATTATTGTAGATAAAGTTTTTATCTTCATTAGTTATGGGAATTGGATGCAAGTCTGCGACTGAATACAGTTGGAAGTGTTTTTAGTTAAAGTTTCATTTTATTGGATATGCGTCTTACATGAAATAGAATTATATGAAATCTAAAATTTGTATATTATTTATCATGCAAGTAAAAAGGCTTTCAATATGTTTTGAATACGGTAGATCTATTATATTTACAAACATTTTATTTTTACTGCATTCACTCAATATTTGAAATATTTTAACACGAACTTTACTGACAACATCTTCTTTAGAACACAATGCAAAGAATTTGTGTTTTGGTAATTTCTTAATGCTATACGTATATGTTTTTGTGAAACTTTCGATGGTATTGATATCGACATCAAGTGGCTAAGTTACTTACTCGATAAAGTGGTTGTGTTTTTACCTTATATCAAATCATGAATAATTTTGAACAGAATTGAAACTTTCAAACTCACTGCCATTTTTAAAGAATATGACTGTGACTATGGAGGTAGAGTTTATAAATTTTGCTACTTATGGTGATAGAGCTTCTATGAAAGCGATTATATTCCTATCACCAACATAAATGCTACCATATTAATCCTATATATAACAAATACATATATCAATAAAGTTTATCGTCTCTACGTAAAGCCTCAGGTCAACGACCTCTAGTCAACTTTCCAAAAAATTTCATCTGACTAATTAACTTTATGACTCAAAACTGGACTTCCAACCTCGGTCGCATAAATCAGAGGGAGCCGATCAACAAATTGACTCAAGAGACACTCATGTCTTCCAAAACGGGTATTTTAAGTTTGCTTATTTACATAAAATAATGATTTCACACAATATGTCCGGCTGGTCGGCGGTTACAACTTAACTTGATAACTTGAATGACATGATGTTATAGATTTAACGGGCTTGGAAACTGCTAATTTGAATATCTTGGGAGGCAATTCCAGAATCGATATTTTTTTATAAACTTATAAAATTTTAGCCACATATATTTTTCTTATTTAATACCAGCATGGGTCTACGATTGGCTGACACTATTATTCTAACAGTAACTTTCACCACAGTCATTGTGTCAAAGCCCATGGGATTTCATGGCAAGTCACATGGTGGCTATGACCGTAAAATGGTTTTCTAGCTGCAATTTTGTTATTCAATAATAAATGAAACTGTTTAATTGTTCGAACTATTAGTCGTTTGTCATGACCTCGTAATAAATATAATAGACGATAATATAATTATTATTATATTTATAATGTCGACAACTATTATATTTATTCTCAAATCTGTGAGTTTACAACACACATAAAAATGAGAAAAATAATATTTTTTATTAAAAACAAAAAAAGAACGCAAAAAGGAATGCCAAAGGAATATTTAAAACCAATGGAACTTGTCAGATAAATCGAAGTTCTTTTTTCAATTTGAAATTCGAATTGCTAATCGTTTGACACTAGGAGTGTACGCTCATGACCAACTGTGTAAACTTACTTTAATACTGGCCACCTCACCGAACTGCGACAAGAAAAAAGGTCTTTATCTACTTTAAAAAAAAACTTGTCAACACTGACATCATTTGCTTGATTCTCGCCTTCTACACATTAAATTAACTGTAGATAAGTAAGTTATTTTCGGTAAATTGTATTCCATGAGTCATTTGTGTACTGTGCACTCAGTCGCCCAAAATCATTTAAAACCGACCACACCGCACGTTAATGACATCCAGCTATCTGTCACAGACTCCGTCAAAAGTTAATTAAACATTTACAGAGCGTTCACATCGATTCAGGTGGCTGGTGTCTAGTAAATTAAAAACAGTTACGTCCGATCGTCCGTGACGATGAATATGTTTTAATTAATAATTTCGATTAAGTGTAATGGTGTACGCCACATGTCCGAAGCCCATCAAGCCGAAAGTTTAGAACAGTGGTTCTTTTAGAAGGCAGCTTCACATCATGCGCGCTTACAAAGTCTGAGGCGAGCGTTGCATCGACAGTTCGACACACATGCGTTACGCGTTTGTAGCGCGCTGTCTCTTTCTTTAGCGATCCATCTCGCTCGTGCGGACGACGCTGCTCGCCCTCCACTCGTGGTTACCTAGCGCATAGGAGCTAGATTGGCGCGCCGCGTATTCAAAATAGGAACGTTAGTAATGGATGGGAGTGCGGTGGGGTGGATGTGTGCGTGCGAGCGAGCCAGCGACCCTCCCCCGCTGCCCCCTCACGCCCCCCCTCGCGGCGTCGAGTGGCGCGCGTTTGCACAATCCGTCGGTGCGGGCGGCGCGGTGCCCGCGTCGCGCCTTCTCGCGACGGCGACCGGCGCGCGAACACGTATCCGTCAATTGTTTTTTTTTTAACACCAACATCTTGAAAATGCTTCGCGCCCAAACTCGATTTTTAAGATTCGAATGTGGAATCCACTTTTTTCACATTTCGAGCTCTACATTCGATCTTTTTGTGCAGCATTGGATAGTGACTTGAGGAAATGAAGCTGGAATATTTTTTTCTTTAGGAAAAAGAAAAAATATTTTTAAAAATTGTTCGTACTGATAGCAGAGATGCAGCAACTGGTTATTTGGGGTTCGAGGATTATTTGCTTGAATCATTCAATAACTTTAAAAACTTTACCTCATAAGAAAATGTTTATTAATAAATAAATAATAAATACTGAAAAACATCGGCTGTGAAATATTAAACGCTAATATCTAAGTGAAGACAAGTGCCACTAGTGTAGTAAAAAATGAAGAAAATGTAGAGGCGCATAAAATAGTGCCAAGGAAAATGCTAAAATTAAAAAAGAAAAGAGAAATTTTATACTCAAGATGTCAGCCTCACCTTCAACTGCAAGAGATAATAATGTAAGTACTTTTTACAAACTTTACAAGTGACATGTGTTGACGAATGAAACGTTCTATGCTCAACTTTTGAGGTAGAGCCGTCGGGAAAAGAAAACATCGCGCCTAAACATTTTTATATGAAAAAAAATGACAGTAAAAACTCGGTTACTCGTATTAAATGCTCAATGAAAGTCTCATCAATTATTTACAAAAAACGGTACAAAAACTCTATCACTTTAATCGTTACCGCACAGGTAGGCTTTTTCTAAATAGGTTTTGGCGGCCGAAATTTTTCAACAAAAAATGTTCGGTCGTTTTTTACACGAACTATAGAAATGTCATCGGTCAAAGACTGACAAAAAAAAATAAGTGAACATTGATAGAGATTTCAACTGTGAATTAGATTTGGTTTGTATAGGCGATAGAGTTTGGTAAATGCATTAAGTTCTAAAAGCGGTTTTAAATTTTTTGTTACATTTGAGATTAACTTACAAAAAAAACTAAAAAAAAAAAAAAAAAAACATTTAAGGCATGTAGAGACAGTAACAATAGGTACCTAGGTACTCAAATGGTCTCGGTTGGCAACAAGCGACGCTGATAATATAACAGTCACATGTTTTTATCTTGCTGCCATTTAATATGACCCTTATCACAATGAACAAACACGAGCAAAGAAATTTAAATGAAACTGTACATAATATATTTAAAATTTTTCTGTATTTTTTTTACTTTTAAAATTTTTTCATAGTAGGTGTTATAGAGTTTAAATTATAGAGTTTTCTTAGCCGTGAAAAATGTATAATTATAATCAATAGGTGCTTTGCTTTTAAACATTGCTTGAAAACAAGCAGTTCGTGTTTGGAATAATCAATTTCTTATGTTTTTTCTAGTTTCAAAATGTACGACGATCCTTATTTTTGTTTAATTTAGATAAAAATGTGTGTTTTGAACATGTTTTTTCCAATATAAAACCGTCATAAAAATATAAAAATTGTAATTTGTAACTGTTAAATAATGATACTATCCGACAAAATTACGGACAACATCCAATTTCCAAAACACAGGTCACTTTCTGTTTATTTACTTTTATTTTTGTATAAAATATTAATACCTACATAGTTTTTTTCTGAACAGACGACAGTTTTGTTAAAGACAGATTTTTGTGATTACATTATCTTTCGTGTACTAAAGGCCAATTTGAAAAACATTGTAGCACGCTACCTCCTCATCTATAGACATAGATCTCTACCAGTACGTCATTGGCTAAACAGACGTTTAGCCAATGATGTACTGGTAGAAATCTCTATAGGCAATCGCCTATGGGCAATACATCATGATGTCCACCTTAACTGCACTGTTTCATCTGGAATAAAGATGTAATAGAGACCTATATCTAGTAACCTACCATTCGTTAAGTCTGTTCTAGAGCCACATGGGCAAATATTTTATGATACCGATGTTTTTCTTACCCAATACCGTAGTATACCGGGGAGTACCGTAAGATTTCCATGTAGAAAAGTCTAGAAATATATTTTCAGATTCGAAGGCAAAACCTAGCCTTTCCCCTGATTCTAGCCTTTACCCTGACTTTTGCCAACTAGACTATTCCAAAACGCAAAATATATCTTAGCCTTATTTAACCGCTATGCCCTCAGCTATCGGCTTCACCTTTAAACTTATCACACTGTTTTTGCTAAAAGGTGAATTTCGTACAACCCACCGGTCTACGAATAGACTCTATTCTGTTGATAATAGATGCTAATATCGAACGGCAAACGTCATAGTAGACATAACAAGCCGTGTTTTGTTAGTTGTAAGCTAGTACTATCGTGCCTTATCTCAGTTGCTACGCAAGAGATGTACAGACACACAGAAAATAGTTTTATTTTTATCAATGTAAATATTTGTACCATTCGATCCTACCCCGAATCAGTTAATATTTGCTGTTCAATAAACGGAAGCCATTTCGTAGATAAATATGAGAAGGATCGAAATTACTCAATGACAGTATTTTTTCCAAAATGTCGGCTTTCCTAAGGATTCTAATATTTTAAGACAAACTTATAAATAATTATGTCATTTATGTCACCTGGGACGTAACCCTGTAAGACACAGACAGTTTCTAAATAATACCTATTCACATGTACAAATGAGCATCTGAGATTATAAAACTAAAAATGGAAACGGATTGCCTAACATAAGATTTAGTTCCTATAAAATTTGTAGATGGCGTTACTTATCTATAGACATGATATCCGTAAGTAGATTTTTTTCTATATTTACACTTATTTGTAATTTCTTTTAAAATAAATAAATAGCATGTTCACCAGTTTTAAAAACAGAACATACGTAAAGTAATACACCATTGCACTCACAACAAGTTGGTCTTAAAGTAGGACTATTTCTTCTATGAGTGCCAGAGATATCCTTGATTATATTTAAACTTAATTTAGACATAGTTCTTATAGTAAATAGACCCAACTTATAGTCCAACTCGTTACATTTGGATTTTCAGCATTTTACGCGAAAGCCTTAAAAATGCAGAGTGCCTATCTATGAAAAAAATGGTTTACATAACTCCCATAGATTTTATATAGTATTACTGACAATTAGTGTCATGGTGATCAAATGTATGACTTGTACATACACACCTATGATATTTTAAAATTAAAAATTAATATTATAAGTTTGATCAATTAGTCACATAGTTTATTGTATAATTTAACGACGCAATAACAAATAACTCATTTTAAAACTATAAGCATCAATAGTGTCATTGATCTTATTAATTATTCTTCACAATACCTCAGACGAAAACATACATATTCGGGAGTAATAATAGGTAAGTAATCATGAAAACTTAATGCCGTACAAAATATCGAAACTTAGAATGCCGCCTACACACATCAACTAGAGCATTTACGCAGAAAATTAATCCCAGCATAGGACAAAGGATTTCAATAATGACCATATTGTTTGAGCCCACTCTAATAACAGTCAGGCATTTCAACGCTACAATAGTATTTTGCTTGGAAAATACTATTGTCAATGAAGGAACCCAACCTGTTATTAACGGACATCAACAAATAGTTAATTCAAGTGCAATCACTCTGACAGATCGTAATTATCGTTATAAGTTTTGTATGGCAAGACTACACCCGCCATTTTGTTTTTAATAGTGGGAAATAACAGATGCGTAACATGATATTAAATACTGATTTTACAACGGGTTGATTTTATCAGTCGCCTTGTAACTGGAGTTTATGTGAGAAATAATGTTTAATGACTTTGTAAAGATGTTATGAGTAACCAATTTTTAATAAGTGATGGAATGCAATAGGTTTTTGCTCCAGTAACATTTAATCGAAGTAAAAAATATTAAGCTAGAGCAAATGCTATTTTAATTTTGACGTTGTTGTTCACCAACAATTTATAAAGCTCAATAGCCCAACTTCGGACGCGAGCCTAACATAAATTAGAGATAAATCCTTAATCAAGCAACTGTGGACAAGTGCGGGTTGATCCTATCCATACAACCTTAGGATTTCTTCACAGGTTTTGTTGACGATGTTATCTTTCGCCGTAAAATACCTATTACTCTCCCAATTAACAATAAATGAATAAAATGGACACATAATTGTACACTATAACAAAATCCACAGACAGAAATTTGACTTATCCATTGCCGCAAAGATGGGCCTCTCTACCGCTTTCTTCTTTAAGCTGTCCTACTATTAAAAAAAGTCCATCTTGAATTCCTTCGCTCAAAACAAAAAATACAAAACACCACCTTGAATTTAATATTTTACATTTAATCCAAACGTTAAGCCGATTGCACACAGACAAAATAATTGAATCCTTAACTTAAATAATGGCTGCTCTCACCACCTTTAAAGTGGCACCTAAAAAGTTATTTATGTTTTCAATTAAAAAGCTTGGGTAGGAGGCGATGCGAGCCCGTAACTGCGACAAGACAGGGATGCTGTAAACATCTGTTTTCATTCGAGCACTCGAATAATACTCTTTAGTGATTCGATACTGCGATGAATGCAGTATCGATTTTATGATATGCAATTGATTTGTATTTTAAATCTATTTTTTATAGTAGGTACTCGTAGATAGGTATTACAGCATAGTCAAAGACAAAATTTGTCATCTTCACATTCTTCCATGTTTCCCTACACGAGTCGACTCTATTAAGAAATATGTTTTGCATGTTACAATTTATGTACTTCTCTCTATACTTAGATGTATTTAATAAATATTTGTGAAAATAGTCATATCGTTATATTTGTTTGATCTATGTAATTAATGTGTTTATTTCAAAATATTGGTCATTTTGTGGCCTAAACGAATGTAAATTAAAAGAGGAAAATTAAATTTCACCTTTTACATTCATATGAAATCTATTCAAATTCAATTGTTATAAATAATTCAAGATAAACATATTATAAAACGGTCTTTCCGTAAATGCACAACATAATGCATGCATAGTTTTACGATTTCATTAGTGTTTGCATATGTCATCTATAATATCATATTATTTAAAATTCCAAGATATTTATATCGTAACTTTTTAAAAAGGTGTTCCGTCGTTGTTTTGCACGTAACAACCCTATAATTGTCAATTTTATAGTACAAATATAAAACAATAATGGCTATGTTAAAAAATATTATCACCGTAGTGTTCGTTAGTTTTGTATTACTCGAAAAGGTGTAATCATTGCATCATTATCTGCAAGTTTATACGACTCATAATATTTGTCAAAATATCTTTAATTATTCTATAACAAGGTCATGTCAAATTTTGCTCACAACTGGTTTGTCATACCAACATCTTTTTATTATGAGCATTGATTAGAGAAAAATTTAATAGTTTTCAAGTGTTATCAATTGAATTTTAATAAATTAATTAATTCACTAAATGCAATAGAAATATAGAGTCTGTCAAAGATGCTGATAAATTTGCACCAATACAGCAAAAAACGTCACAGAATTAAGCACAGTATATTGGCTTAATCAATCAAATACGCGTCTCCATCTATCCACCTGAACAGAGTTGGTAATTGGGATTCACAATCATATTAAGCTCAGCCTACGGTCCTTAGTAAGCAAAGCATTTCGCGGTTCCAAAGACATGATACAGCCGATTTAATTTCCTAAGCACATTTCAAAGTCGTTTAAAACGACTCAAGCAATTCTGTATCAGACAGTACACGGTACAGAGATATGAAACCCACCGCCCACATGTTCGTTTTTATCTCGAAATAATATTGGTGTGTTGCACGAAAAATGGCCTGTTACAAGAGTTTAAACGCGGAATTATTAATTTAGCTTGGCCCTGGGCAACCTTTTATTTTTGTGACTCCATCTTAGCTTATCTTGCGCGTCTGTTCCCTACCAAACGGCAAATTAGGCGTTCTTTTTTGTACGTCCTGATTAAATAAATATCAAATGTATATGCTGATTCACCTCGCATCGAACAAAAGCTAAATAATGCATCACAAATGTCATTCGAATAAAAACTTCAACGTACCAAATATGGTTAATGAAAGATTTTTTGTCCGCCCCAACGCCTAATTAGACGATCAATCTTGAAACGTCGAAATAATGGTTCGGTCTGGAATAGACTAAGTTTTTAAACGATATTGTTGAAAATATGAAGATATAAATCAGTCGGTTGTTCAATGTTATTAATTTCAGTGCGCCGTGGGCGACGGTGGGATCGTTAGTGGTAAATGCACAGGTTCGAATCCCGGTCACTAATTATTATTTATGGGCGCCTCTTATCTGCGCCCGAGGCGATAGGAAGTATTACGAAATCGAACTTCGTCGGGCGTGTTATGTACGGCTAAACTGTTAATTGCCTAGGCTTCGGCAAGTGTAATTTGAATAAATTGAAAAATAAAACAACAAATCAAATTTGAATTTGATTTTGTACCGCCCAAATTGTGATGCAGTAACCTGAGGAGGATTATGGTTACTAGATTAGACCAATCAATTTACAATAATTATGTAAATGCAAGCGAGAACATGGCTACAACGAACGTACAAAGAATAGGCTAAAGTCGAAATCATCTTTATTATAAAGTTTTAAAAAACAAAACACCTACAAATCTTCAAGTACTCTACAGGCTCGTCTTAAACGATTGATACAAAAGATCCTAATTTGTAATGCACTTTACTCCCCTTTTGTAAATCAGGCACAAAAATTATAAATCAGTCCAAAAGTTTTATTCCTCAAACAAATAACGAGCATAAAATTAAGCATTATATTCCACGGTAGCATTATATTCCATGCACTTTAAATGTCATCGTGGTGACTTCACGAAGATGTGTCAGGGACAGAAATAAATATAACTAATGATGCTTCAATTGCCAATAACGTGGTAATTACTGCAAGTTTATTTATATAGCGGAATTTGACGAACGGCTCACATCGACAATGTTGCTTGCGCGAATAAAAACAACGTTCGCACCGTACACAATTTGTTAATTAACGGATCTTAACTGTCCAGTATCGTTGCCAATTTCAAAAGTCAAGTTTAAATGTGTCAGTCTTGTTTACTCCGGACTGGGCACGCCCTAAATTTCACTTGAAATAATTGCCGTCCCAATGCTGCTGACAGAAAAAAAGGAACGTTTCTCATACAACCCCGTTTTGGCTTAACACGAAATGGGACTTCATAAATATCGTTCTCGCGATACGTCGGATCAGCGATTTCGTCCGACAAGTTTATTTGCAGTAAATTGTTTGGCCAGGTGTCATTTCAGGGTATAATTAAAAACAATATAACGCAATCTTCATTGGTCATAATTACGATTGAAATTTTACGAATTATAATTTTCTAATAAATTTAAATACCTGTTAAAGACTAACCTACTCCAATTTACATTATAGTTTTCCGGCTCACCTAATATATATATATATATTTGTATCTACACCGTATACATACGTAATAACAATTGTGTATATAAACATATGTAATTTCATAAAAACAGTGTTGCACATTATTGAAATTTTCATGACTGCATATAAATTATGATGTCATCTAAATATTACTCCGAGCACGATTAATATTATTGATCACAGCAGTAACCTATAAATGATCTGACTCTACCCGTTTTGACAACCGTTGCACGTTCTCCGACCTTGAATATAATTTTAGAATCATATGGAATTTATTAACGTGCTTCAAATGGTTACAAAGTAATTAAGTATTCATAGCCTTTTGTTTTCTCCTAGATCGTCTATGCTTTAGTCAATCTCTTATTTTTCTAGAAGGGTAGATAGTAAGATGAAATTTACATAAAATTAGAACTTTAACTAATATTTGAGAATTATATATATTTTTTCTGGTTTTTATTACGGGCAGTTTAAGCAAATATTTTAAGTTTTTTTTTTAAATTTTAATGAACCTGCATTATTAATCTGTAAACGTAGGACTCGTACGAAGACATTTGGAATTAAAGAATTCCTTTGTTACAACAACACTTGATTAAAATGATTAATTTCGATGACTACATAATATTCTCCATGACGTGACTGATTTCAATTAGTAAATTAATGAACATTTTATGCTAAATACGGTCCTCGACACTTGACAAAATAAGAAATAGGTACGTAATGTCAGCCAGCTGTCTCATAATAAGTACGTGTAGGTCGGTGAACGGTAAATTATTTTTGTGACAGCGAACAATCATATTTTTTGCCATAATTTACTAAGTATTGTTTGTAGACAACATAAACGTGACCCAGTCAGCTCGTTTTTGTCATCGCTGCAAATTAAATTAATAGCGTGCTAAGAAAAAATATGCCACTCGTTTGAAATTTTTTAAACTTAATAATATCGTTTTTGACATTTTAAACTAAAATACAGGCATTTGAAATACAGAACACGACGGCCGAGGTAAATGTTAGCCTAAAAGTTAGTAATATTCAATTGAAAATAAAAAAAAGACATTTGTTTATGTATGCAGCAAAAAATTCAAAACTATCCTAGATAACTAGATATGCTCAATGATTTCAAGAAATTCATATTTTATCTTTAAATATAATAGTTTTAAATTTGCTAACGTTTCATCTCCGCCTATCACCAGTTAAAGTAAATAATACCGCCAGTTAGTTTAAATGCAGTTAATAATCCAATAACCAGTTTCACGTTTTGTTTATTTTTAATTGTCTACACTACAGTTTCTCTTGGAAATACTTGTTAAAACACAAAACCATTGACATTTAATACTCTGTCACAATTATTAAAAGACGGATTCCATCGCCATATAAACATTGGACTAGTTTGTTGTAATGAGCGAGTCATAGTAATTTGTGGTCACTCAAAAGGGAAGAGCGAGAAACCGTAACGTTCTTTAAAGGATGAAGTGCGTTGTAAAATAAAATGACGGCTTGACATAATTAGTTTTAGGACGATTTTGCATTTTTGCTCTTGTGTCCTTATATGGTTTAAGTACAAATTCCGTGCACATTTGTCCTCGTAATGGCTGTATAATAAAGATCTCTCATTCCAAAATTAATTAGGTGTTTCAAAATAGATATAACGAGAAACAAGCGAAAATTATTTAAGGTCAAACATCTATTCGTATAATACTTTTGTGGTTACAAATGTGACTGATCAATTAGGCGGCTAGATAACTTATACTATATTCAAATTAAAATGTTTTATTCAGTATCTAATTTTTACAGTTCTTCGTTGCGATAGGGGATTTGGCAGACTCTGGCTTTAGACAGAGAACTGTTGAAAAGTTTGGAGGTTAGGTAAGGTCCAAACAGCATAGGCTTAAAGATGTAGAAGAACTCATATTCCCACACAACTCGACATATTTTCCAAATTCTCAGAAGATGAAATCGTAAAACACACTCATAACGAGACACGCAATCCCGATTTCAACAAAGTCATCGCTCCCACAATCCAGTTTGACAAGCATGAGTTTCGAAATGCAAAACCCCATTCGTTGTCCGGAGTCGTGCAAAATGGGATCTGACATCTCATATAACCGAAGATATGTCTCGGCCCGATTATTATTTCAATTAACTTAAACGTTAAGAACGAGATTTAGCTGCCTCTGGCAATCATTAAAACGTACACGAAATACTAACTGTCAATTATTGTACACCGGTATCTTTAAATTGATATATTTTCTATGAAAACGTGATTCCGAGTAAAGGTAAGTATTAAAAATAATTGTAATTGCGTTATTAAATGTCTCGTGTACCAGGTTTTCACAACAAAGGTATGTTGTCTTTCTTAGTATCCATTTGTGATAGTTGATTTAGAGACGTAGAGCAATCTTTTTTATTTCAGCCACTCAGTGGCTATGACAAATATTTCCCAATGAATACGCTGCAAAATATCTTGCTTTATTGTTTTAGTAAAGATAAATGTTATTAAAGACTTTCCTGGTTTTAAAGCTACTTTGATTATTGATCAGTATTATCCCTTCAAATATATTTTATTATGATTTGAGATATATTGATAAAACAGATACTAGATAATAAACTAATTTATTGTTATGCATATGGACAATAGTCCATATGCATAACAATAAATAATAATTTATAAACTGAGGTTAAGAATGGGCACCTACTATTATGCCTACTATTTTATGTTAGTACTTTAGCACTAGTATATGTTAAAATATCTCCAGAGTTATCTCCAGAGTTATTCCATAATTCCATAATTCCATAATTCCGCCGCAAAACATCAAGTTTTCTGTCCCATCATTATTCATCTACTTCTTGCTCTAATACCTACTAATACAAGAATGATTGTATCTTTATCATTAATTTCTAGCTTAATCCACAACCCATGATTAACTAAATAAACCCGCGGTCGAAAAAGCATAATGACGTTTAGATCACGATCATTATTTCAAGATTTATTGGTCCAAATCTCGCCTGCAGTTTTTAATCAAACCGATAAATCGTTCCTTCAATTTATAATGTAAGAGGTGCGAAGAATTTTATTCGAAAATAACATGCTACGTTTGAGTCACTTCATCATAGCGTCCAGATTTTAATAATGATAAAACTGACCGATTAATAACACCAATCATTCATATTTCCAGTCATTGATTAGCAGCTACTTTCTAATGGCAATATAACATTGTTTTAACAGTAATTTTAAAAAGTATTTATGTGTTACTTAGTATTACTATATCATTTTACGTTGCCAATCTTACGTTTACCAATCTCTTTATGTTGCGTGTTCTCCAATAACTGATCATGAATATTTGTGTTGAACACACACAAGAATAATAGAGAAGTTCTTTTTATTTTAGTTCTTGACTATGTTTGAACAAACGAGTAAGCCAAGTTCTACTATAACTTTGGAACAAGATTGTATTTATTTTATTTTCCTTATACATATACCTAGTCCCATTATTTAATATCAAGGAAATGGAGGTTGGTTACAAGTTATGATTTTAATCCACAAGTGATTGATTACTTAATCAATAACTTGTGGATTAAAAATACACGAAGTTTCGTAAGTCCTTAAAACGACCGTTGCTTTAGAATGATCCGTCTCAATACCTTTTTGTTCCATTTTTTAAAGTTAGTATAGCATTTGTGGCTACAGGTATTATATTGTTAAATGTATTTACGTTTTTACCGTCGTCTTTGCCGGTAAAGTCATAAATCAGTGATTGTTCAGCAATAGCGGCAAGCGACGTCAAATGACCACAAAATATCGGTCTGAGACGACCAATAACATCATAATAGTACAGTAGATCAGTATTACCTTGCAAGTGATCGTTACGTTGCTACTGAGTAGGGTAATTTCTGCTGGCTCCACTTGCGACATACATATTCCATCAAACCCGTTGTGTATTCTAAGAACTTAATTTACTGTAGAAACAACATACGCCAGATTGTTTCGTTCAGGTATAGGAGTTACGCCAATTACTTTAAACATTTGCTTCTAACTTTTGAACGTTATCAATTTAAGTAATCGCTTTGTTTTCGAGCTCTAGAATATGAAAGGTCAATGCCATTTTAGACGGCAAATATTGATTTTTACTTAATTCTAATACCTACTACATATTACTTTAGTTTTATTGTTACACATTATTATTATTTCGTAAATGTTATTATTTAAATCAGAATTATAAACAACAGGCTAAAATAATCATAATTTTCATAAACCTATCGAATTGTTGAAATAATAAGGAAAACATCGTAGTGGCTTTAGAATGAGAGTCTAAATCGCTCTTGTAGTCATTGGACATGACAACATCAACACAAACTTTCCTGTCAGTTGCCACCGCCATGCAGGCCCTTCTTCACGATTCGTTTAAACGATCCCATGTACTAGGAAAGAGGAAACACTGTAGTTACTCATAATATCCTTTATTAGTCATTTAAATAAGTTACAGCTTATAATTTGCTACCCGTATTAAACCAATTACATCAAATCTAACTAACTAAGTGGTTCGGTATCATTAATTAATAGCTTTATCTATACAAAATCCAGTTTGTATGTCGTCATTGCGGTTAAACTCATACTTCAAATTCTCTATAACAGTATCCAATCAAACAGATTAACCATTAATCGTAATTAAACGCTATTTCAGACTCGAGTCATGACTGATACAATTTACTCTTTCATTCGCTGCGCTCAAAAACACGAAAATCCTGTTTTTTATATTCGTTACTCTTGTCACTACTAAAATGGCCATGTTGTCAATACTGTAATCAAAGGCGATTTTGACGTTGATAATCATGTTATTAGATTTAATGGTAGATATAATTATATTAATAAAGGTGAAGCGGAGTTCTGCGTTGAAATAATGGTAATCGAGATTGAGATATTTAGTATAATTTGGCTTTTTAGTGCTTTTACTAGAAGTGGATTTTAGGGCTTTGCTCAAACTTCGTTTCTTCAACATCTCTTGGAAAATCTTGCTGGATTAAAGCAGGAATAGGTGGTTTATCAACCTCAAGTCAGGATTTATTAGGTAATTAATAAATCTAAATTGGTCTAAGCATGTGTGTCCAAAGGTATGAAATTTATCATTTCTCGCATCTGGCACATATGTATCTAAAACAATCTTTTTAGATTATCTAGCAGTTTATCTTCAGAAGTACTTTTATCTTATTTCTGTTATCTATAAAATATTCCACATTTATCACAAATGATCACCGAACTAGACACTCAAGATTATTATTTGACGAATTCGAATCGGATATCAGTGTCGATTTATATTCCATATTGTCAGGTGTCAAACCTCTGTCAATTGTCAAATTCGTTACGTTTAATATTCAAGTTTGGTAATGCAGTACTGGTGTATTATTTATTTTAGCATTACTTAAGTACGTACCATTAAATTTTGTAAATTATCTGGATTACATGTCGCTTTGTTATTTGGCAATTTAAGAGGCCTATATTTGTTACTAGTTACTAAAACCGATTTCTCTATTATATGAACTTCTTCATAAATAGAAAATTCGCCAAATACGTTGAAAATTGTGAAGTATTGAGTTAGATCTCAATTTGGGAACCAAACTTTTCTGAATCGGCTAGACTTGAGTACTCTGGAAGATGCCTTTAGTATTAGTTGTATTAGATTGAATGGCCGATTTATTGTTTTCTTGACCACTAACTAATAATAACTAATAAATACAAGTACCTTCTATTTGTGTTAGAAAGAAAAAATCTAGTACAACATTGCATAAGTGCCCAACCTCAACGTAACCGCTTACTTCAGTCCATAAATAAACGAAAACATATATTTGTTTACCGCCTTAGTTTTCCTTTCAAAACTCGCCGGGAATTTGTCCAATGATTTTGTTGGTTTCATTGCCCCTACGTTTCGCGTGGCTTACATTTGTCCTATAAACAGGCCTGATCAAGTAGGAAAACATGTTTGTTACAATAACGCCGCGTGTGACTCAGCCGCGGTCACAGCCGAGAATAGAATAGCAGAACAGCTTGTAGACTTGCAGACAATTGACATATGTGGCTTCATAATTACGTGGCCAATTTTAGCCCTATGTTTTGTAGGTTGCTTGCGGGCGCCAACGTCGTTGGTGAATTTTGGCGAAACAACACATATTGTAATGTTATGTTATCATGGTTATCGTTATATAACGGGATAACCATGATCATGTATCGAAAAGTATAATTCATTATTATGAGTAACCTAAGTAGCCAATATTTATAACAATTACTGTTTAAGTCCTGAGCTTTATACATGGGATTGGGAACTGTAAAATTCTATCCAGCGAGCGGTATAAAAATATCAACATGAATATAAAGCAATGTCCATCTCCTATTTTACCAGTCTTCAATATCAAGGAACATTCTTCATTAAACAGTAATATAATATGGAAACAACGAAATATTCATTTGTAAGACATACAAGTTGAAAATTTCCCATTGGTCTTTAATTCTATTTCAATGGCATAAGGTTTAATTTATGGTGGCAATACAGTCGTCACTATCCTATAGAGGTTGTCTTAAGGAAGCCTTAATTTCAACATTCGACTCCTCGATTGCGTCACCTCTGTCAATATCGTTTCCTACTTCTAAACGCAAAAGCAAACACATTAAAGTATAAATAAATCTACTAATAAACGATACAGACTCTTGATTCCGTTCTTCTATCGGTTTGTTTTCATTGTTGTTTTTGATTCACACTATCGGTAGTAAGCAACAAGTTTTTCTGTTGTTTTCCGATGACACGCCTTTGTTTTTATCAACACAGCGCTGGAGGTATCTTAGAGCAACGAACCCTCTGACTTTTATTAGTTTTTCTTCATCTACTCCAAAGTCATTTACTGCGCGTTCGTTAATAACAAGCAATTTTATCATTGCTAATTCGAAACATATAACGATATATCTATGGTTTCGACTTAATTAATAAAATCATCTACGTACTTCGTATTGTGTTGCTCATCAATAGCTTAACAACACAAAACGAAAAGTTCAATTTGATTTAAAAAAATAACAACACATTTTTATTAGGACATAAAAGGTTAGATATCAAAAAGTTTGACAGGTAATTAAACAAAGACATTTGACTTCTCGAATGTATTGTCGAATAGACGTATATTATAATTTATTACTTCGAGTGTGGCCCAGCACGTCGATTCAAGGGCCCACAGTGACACTTACAAATGATTTTTAGATGTTTTTTGACCTTTTTCTTTTTTATTGTAGAAGTACATGATCGTTTCGCCTTGCGACACTGGCTTAAATTACAAGTTTCAAAGGTTGGAGGGCCTGTTTTTTTGCGATTACGTCACCGAAATTTAATACCTTGGGTGTTTGAGAAACTACTCTTGCGTAGGCAGACAAACAATACGCATTAATATTGATATTCTTTGAACGAATTGAAGCGTCATATGCATAATTAAAGTCTATTTGTTAAGTTTAAACAACTTTCGCCGCTGCATAAGAATTGTGTTGGCTGTCAAAACATGTTTGACATCGTAAAGTAACTAGCAATTCATTACTGTCTACGAGTACAAAGGAGTAAAACCCATAGACCACGGCACAATAGGGCACAATCGTATAAAGTGTTTTGTAGCTTTTATTATTATCGCCCTCAAAGCTGTAAACTATTGTTAATTTAATTTCCCACTCTCGAATTGTGTCTTCGAGTAGTTTTTTTTTTAATTGAGTGTTTTTTTTATAGCAAGGGCGTTTCAACTGCGGGCGCACCTATGTTCTTTTTCAAAGTCGCCTTGCGTCATTTGTTCTATATTAAACATTAATTCAGCAATTGCCTCGTACAGATTGGTTTCTTCCTTAATTAACGGTAAACACGAATTTGTTAACATATCGGCTAACATGTAATTACTATAGGTTTTTTTAGCTTCGGTATTACGTTCCGTTCTACGAAGTAGGGTTTAGGAATCTGATACTTTGAAAGTTACAATGTTGCGCACTTGTAAGTTCAAGTTAGCCATGTCTGGACGATGTTGTTGCTCAGGTTTACAAGAAAAAAATAAGTATGCATATTTTGAGATGTTTATTTTTAGTAAGCAATATCATCAACATTCCATATAACGCTGGAACCGCCATCGTGCCTTCACCAGCGACCATAAATTTTCCTATTCTTTCTGGTTTCATGACTGTTGAAGAACAGTATTTTTAGTTAACAAAGAAAATCTTAATGAAGGCAAGTTTTCAAGGGTCTAAAATTTATGGCCAAACCATAAATATAAAAATTATAGTCAGAGCATAAAAAATAAAGTAGTCTAATCTTTGTAGAATGTGGCTGTTTTCTATAGGTTCAAAATTTTATGGCAAATAGGATATCAAAATCTCCTGGACTTCACATTATTACACATGTATAACTTGTAGCAACTGTGTTGACTATGTATAAAATATCTGTAGAACAAAATTATGGTATTTTATCCTGGGATATGTTTACACGCGTTAAATTCCTGTTTGTGTAATACAAAGGAACATCGTTTAGTCACAGGTGGCAAAATGACCAATTACCAAATGCGCATAGGTATGTAGGAAGTCTATAGGTTGCGTTAACCCATCTAATGTTGATGTAAAAAAATTTCGTCTTCGATTTCTCACACATATGCGCTCCTGGTACTTTTCGCTCAATCAGTCACTGATCTTGTAACTATGAAATTTATACATTTTGCGACTTGGACATTGCGAGACTGACCGTCTTGAACATTATTGGGTAAATCCACTAAACATCCATCTAAGTACTGGAATTCCAAGCGAACCTTATCTAACGGCATATCATCAATCTCTAACTGTCCTCAGACCGTCTGCCCACCGCGGAGAAACCGTGCCCATATAGGTCTTATCTAAACCTAGGTCTTACCTATTCCCCCATCAGATACGACGCTTGTTTACGCATGCATCACGATTACTTCGCAGAGTTAACCCTTCAAAAGTAGATGCAAATTTTGCGCATAAATAAATTATGTATGGGCCCCGTCGACACATAGATATCAGGCCCGATAAGCCGTTTGGACAAAGACGAATGGTTATGTAAGATCCGTTGACACCTTCGTGTGATAAAATTTTTGATAAATCGCACCGCGTGAGGATTTGTCGCTCCGTTCATGACTAATAGGAATTAATTTGCGTTTATAACGCTTGCACGGTTAGATTTGTACGAAACGTTAATGTGAGTTTCTTAGCATTTATTAGGGCTTTTACATCACGACCTCTGTATAAGGCGTTCTTGTCTGAAGTGCGAAAAATTTCGAATTCGACTTATGGAGTCAATTTAAAAATCGAGCTTTTGTTAATTTGTTACTATCTCCTGAAGTACAGTCTTAGCTTAAGAGCAGGTGGTTGATTGGGAAATCTTTTTGTTATTCATAATTAAATAAAACTTCCCCTAACTAGTCTTATACTCACATTTCATTATCAGTACCTATCTTTTAACAGCAATATAAAAAAAGGTTTGTTAAACACACGTTTTGATAAACTTTAAGCAAAATGAGACTTTTTGTAGTTGTTGCGTAATAGTGGCCTCTTGTTGCCTGATGGAAAGCGAACGAGAGGCTCTAGTTGCCGTGGCAACGGACTAGTGACCAAATGAATCACTTGACAGTTGTTACGGATGACGTTTCACCGACAGAGAAGCTTGAATCTCAAAAGCCCCTTAGTCGACTCTTACGATACATACAGAAAGAAATTGATCGGTGATTTATATTCTTTCCGTCACTGAAAAAATACTACATTAGCAGTGTCAAGTGAAAAACTAAACTAAAATGGTTTAATAAAGAACTTAAATATCAGCCACCTATCCGTCTTTCGTGTTCCGTACCGTTTAAGGTAAAATAATATCGCGTGTTTTGCTTCAAACACCTCTCACCTTGACAGGACCTGTTGTCTTGTCCCGGGGGAACTAGTTAGTAACGAAGTTCCCGTTATATAATTCAATTTTCATCCTAACAGTCACCGCTCGTGGGTATAAAACTTTAAAGATGCAAGTTATTCATGATTTACGGAGCTAAATATGACTGGTGAAACATTCTTTTATACTAGCTGCTAGCCGCGGCTTTGACTGCTTGAAAATAGGTTCTATACATAGGCGATCTATATTGATGTGACGCTTAATTTTATCATTGTACTTTTCAGTATAGCTTACTCTAAGTGTTGCGGAGGTCCGATGGCAGTCGCTCTGTGTAAAAAGCTCAGCCCTAGCCAAATCTCTCAGTTTGGGACGCCGACCCTGAGACAATCGGGAAAAAGGCTAGGATGATGACTTTTCTTGCCATAATTAAAAATATAATAAAACCATTCGAATTGTTAATTTTAGCATTTGATTTGGTAGGTATTTTTTCCATAACCAACTAACGAGAATTGGTCCATCCATCCAAATTGGAAAAATCCATCTTGAATTTTTTTAAGTAAACCATAAACTACAGCACAATATTTCATAGTTTTTAAATTTCTGTTATGTTCAAGACTTTTACCTTAACAATAGCTTTATTTTCATCACCTTATTGCCTGAGCGTTTAGCCAAAGCTGCTACATTTTACGACGCAAATGTCAGCTCGTATTTAACTCTGACATGTAATAAACGAGAACGGTTAAGACCTGTCGCTGGACGGTTAAGTGTCGCGATTTGAAACGCTCCTGTCATGATATTCTTCACTTTAGTGGTTTAATTAACCCTGTGTACGCTGATGGGATGTCGTGTGACTTAAAGACTTCTTGACAGGTGGTTAATATGTCAATTGGTAGTATAGTTTATGGTCAGATGCTAATCGCAATTCTTGCGTAGTGTGTTGTGTCTATTTGTGAACAAGTCTAGAAAATTATAATTTCTCACTCATTGTCGTCGAAATTTTCTAGCAAATGAAAGATTTAAAGCAAAATAAAAGTCGTTGCATAAAAACACACCCACAAAATTTTGTTAATATAAAAATGGTGATGACTAAAAGTGTATGTTTGAATTGTGTGTACCAGTAGGTATAGTAATACATTTTATCGTAATCGTCTATTATTTGAAGCGAGTCTTTGTTTCTCATTTAAAGTAAATAAATAATTTAATTTAATTAATAAATATATGTTTATAATATTAAAACAGACACTTGTACGTCATCAGAAAGTCAAGTGCATGTTCCATAAAATTATAAATACATCCCTTTCTACAGAAACTGTATGAATATATTTATTCATCATATGTACTTCATTATAAAGTTTAATATTCATTAGAAGTAATGGTCATTTAATTATGTTAGTTTTTTATCATTAAATTAATTGAAATTGACATTAATGTTTTTTTGTGTCTTGTTTCAGATATTTAAATTAATGGACATCGCATATTGCTGGCAATCTTCACACTGTTGAGGTAAGTTTAGAGTTAAATTATTATTTTGACAAAAATACCATAGCAATTATTAATACCATAAATTTTTGACACTGTTATTTGAATATATATCGTGATTGTGCTTTGTAATAAGTTTTAATATCCCTCTTACAAACGAAAAATTACGACACCACTTTGGTAGAATGGTATTTTTTATTAGGAGAAAAAAAAACAGAACCGAAGTGTCGAGTCTCATGTACGTACGCTGAATAAAGCGACTGTTTTCGTCCGCTCTTTTATAAGTCCGGTGGCGCAATCAGTTGAACGTCGAGTTTAACCCGTCACTTTTCTCGAGATCCGTGGTTCGATCCTCGCGAAAAATGAAGTAAAATAAATTTTACATTAAATGTAACATTGTTGGGCCTATATCGAAGCTAATGTATTTCAGTGGATATGTTAGTCAAAACTAGGCCGATATTAATGGCCCCTATACGGTCGCGGTTTAGGCTTGTGTCTTCAACGTATTACCAACGGGGCTAACATACCATTTTATAATTTATGATGTCTATTACGTATGTTAAATAATACATTTGGTTCTACGCACTTGCATTCATTACCGTAAAAATATAGAAACGTTATATAAAACATGCTAATACAAAGTAATTGTTCTGTGTAAGAAGCAATTAATTAAATTGATTTTTTTAAATAAAAAATCAGTAATATAGCTTTCTTTTAGTAAATATTGCTTTTTTATTTTTTTTTTAATTGTAAATAAGTGTTTAAGTAATAATATTGATTGTATAAAGTTAAGATAAATAGAAATTCTTATTAATTTAGTTTCACGAGACTTTTGAAAGTTAAAAGACATGTATTTTTTTACTATTTTTGTCGATTCTTAGAAACATATCACGTTTCATATTTACCTGTTTATAATCAGTAACCTTCAAAGAGAAAGTGATAATCGGATTGATTGATGGGCCGACTTACTTATCGTCTGATTAGATATTATGCCGGGTAATTCGCGTTCGTTGAAAGTTACTCGCCAGTGACATTTCGCAAGGTTGAAAACTGTCATGTTATTTGACAACAGAAGTTAATCATTTGACTACTCCGATGGCTCATTTGGTAATCAGCCAAGGGTCGTGGGTTCGATCCCCGCATAGTACAAACATTTGAATGCATGAATATGTCTGTTTCTATTGGTCTGGGTGTAAAGAAGTATCTAAGTAACTTTATCAGTTGTCTACTATTGTCTAGTACCCATAGTACAAGCTTTTGCTTAGTTTGGCGCTAGAAAGCGATGAGTGGCTCAGCGTTGCATATCTTTGGTTATTTTATTTTTTAATTACATTGCTTTTATTCAAGGTGTGGTCTGATTTATAATGTCTGGATTATTTATTGCTCTAAATCAAACTTGGCTTAACAGGTAACATATAAGTTTTTCAGACCGGCCACAAAAAGGCAATAATTCATTTCTTTATGCAATGTTTCTCCTATTATACCCGTTTCTTTGTACAACACAGCCGGTCCAAATGTACCCCAACCCTTCACCACCATACGGTGTCTTTAATACCCCCGACTTTCACATCCTTCCTGTTTTAAATGTATTCATAACACGGCAAAAAACCTAATGCGTATCATTTGACGGTTTCTAGACAAAAGGTCGATGTCTATTGTGGGGTTAAAAGGATTTTTTTTTGTTGCTCGAAAGTGGATCGGAAGATGCAACGGATAGTTTGCTCAGTTTCAAAAAATGTAATTTGATGATGGTATACTTTCGTTTTTGTTCTAATTCATTGTTGTGTTTTTGTTAACGAATTTTATTTCAATTTTTGGTTGTAACTTTTCGAATGTTTCCGGTTTTATTAAAGTGAGATTAGGGTTGCAATGATTTTTGATGATTATACTGATTAGTGACTAGTAATACCTTTTTGTAATAGATAATATCAATTGGTTTTACATATAATATGTTGCCAATTGTTGACTGGTTAACTTATGCGGCATTAGACATTTTGTATTATGTGCAATAAAGTTTAAATAAATTTGGTAAAGTCCACTTTTAATTTTTACTACAATGTGTATTTATTTCTTTTTGTAATGTATGTATTAAAACACAAACCAAAGTGCGGTTTCAAATCACCATTTTATGCAAATGAGTTAGATTTTGTGAAATATACCTAATATAAAAATACAGTAGACACCTATTAAGTTACCTACATTTTGCGATCAAACTAATAGCAAATGAAAAATAGTTCCCTATCGTGGGACAACGAAATAGATAAAGCAACATCATAAGTAATCGGCTCGTTAACTCGATCTTCTCATCCTTCACAAAGGCATCTTACAAACCGCGGCAAAGTGCGTCATTGTCATCCGAACCCAGCTACCGCGCATTAAAATCAAAGCTATTTTGAATAAAGCATCCCATTGTCAATATTATAAATATTATGCTAATGCGATAAAAGAAACTTTTGACTCCGTCCGTAAAGACCAGGTGTCGGCGAAAGGGTTAGATTCAAATGTCTTGCGCCCCTCGCTTGGATGCAATCATTTATTAAGATTTGCCCTTTTGTTTAGCTGTTCATTCCCATACATGTGCGCGTACGCATGGTAATTTATGTGAGAAGAGAGTTAGTGATATATTTTTTTAATATTCTAATGCGTTTACAGTTCTAAGACTTTGAATGGCCTTTGGAGACGGTTGGTCGTAAATTTCGGATTATTTTTTGTGTAAGACACGTTATGGCGTCTCGTTTGGGCTTGGTTTGAAATATATATTTTTTTATTTTAGGAATAAAATGTAGAAGTGTTATAAATAAACATATTATGGACACGTTCGTTAGTATTTTATAGTTTCTTGCATAGTTATGAGATTATATTTTTATAACGTAATGTCGGTGAAGTCTGTCTTTGGCGCTAAACCCAATTTAACTGCAAATTAGATGCGTCATGTCAAGATCGGCGGATGACCTCTAATAGCTAAGAGATATTTGGATGAAGTGTAGATTCTGACATGGCAACATCGATGGCAATGGTTAGAACGTTAAGCCAAAAGGTTCCGAGTTCGATTCCCGATCAATTTAGGAAATTCACTTTTCTACATTGTCTCCAGTCTGAGTATTCTAGGAGACATCCCCAGTCATCATCTGCGACTCATGGTACAAGGGAAACTCTTAGTTTGAGACCAGGTTATCATCAACTTCAAGGTTAAGGACCGTCACCCTATAGAATACCGTCAAATGACCTCCGGGTCGTGTTTCTGCCGGTGAGTAGGGTTTCCGGAGCTCGTGGGGGGTTAGGTTGTGCCAGCATGGCGGTGGCAACTGACCAGTTACTTCCCGTTGTTACAGCGACTTGGGATTCTCTTTCGCTTTCCATCAGGCGTAGGGAAGCCATTATGTCGAGCTACTGTAAAAAAACCGGCAAACGCCTACAGATAGGCCTCCCTTAACATTTTTTTTTTGGGGGACTAGTGGGTTGGTGACCGCAGTTGGTTTTATTTGTACCCATGTAAAAGCTGCTGCTCGTTTCCTGATATTCCCTTAGTCGTGACCACGGGTACCCACGGGATGAGATGGAGTGGTCTTATTCTAGATCCGGAAGGTAGTTTTTTTATTATACTATGTAAACATAAAAAAACTCACTAAAAGAAAGAAATACATAATAATGTATAAGTCAGTTTCTTTTAACAAGACACGGAGGCATTTCTTTAATTACAGTCACTCCGGGGCGTCGTCCATAGCATTCCTTTATCCAGAAAACACAATTAAACACAAAACTAATAGTATCACGCACGGTGCGACCATCTGTCGGTTCGTCACAATAATTGTGATAATTAGGGTTCCGTGAAGATGTTGTAAAAACGTTGAAAAAAGTTAGAAGGAGTTGGTGTTTAAGAGGGACAGTTTTAAATATACATACTCGTATTTTTGAGAGAGTAATAAATACTTTTTGGAGCAATTTAATTATATTTGACAACTTTTAGTTATGACAATAACGTGATTTTAAAAATGCTTTCTCATTTCGAATGTATTGTGCAGGGTTATTCGCATTGCATTTTCCTTTGGGTTCGGAAACAATTATAATGTCAAATTTTAATGAGCGTGTGAGAAAAATGTCAAATCCAAACTGACATGACATAGACATTGTGACATATTATCTATACGCAGCTCCGACAGATAGACACATTGTTGCACATCAAAGTTTACTTACTTAATTTATGTTTGTCCCATTTTTAGAAATTAATTGCGTACCTGAACATGTCTATTTGTATTAGTTTGGGCGTTTGCTATGTAAGTACATATATGCAATTTTTACAACACACAGCTCCATCTAGCCCCAAACTAAGCCTAGTAAATAAATACATATTATACATAGAAAACACCCAGACCAATACAAAACAGACATGATCATGCACACAAATGTTTGTAATGTGTGGGGATCGAACCCGGCTCAGAAGGCAGAGGTCACTACCAAATGAGCCACCGAGCCAGTCAAATTTATTTATTTATTTCAGCACAGAACCCTAATAAATACACTTAATCGCTTTTTATAACAACTACGCATTTCTATTTGTTTTCTCACAACGAATTACGTTTTGTCATGTGTCGATTTTTATAATTGGCGTAATTTTCTCGATGGCTCCCGTTGTCTAAATATGTAATTAACTCAAAAAGAAAGGTGCAATTCTGTGCCTGTGACAATTTAGCACTCTGCTCGGTTGCGCGCCAGTGGGTTAGAACAGGTTGTACCAGCCAATCATGATGCAGGTATTAATTTAGCAATTGTACAAATAGTTAGATGTACTGTTGAATGGCGCCTGTTATCATCATTAATAGTAGGATTGCTAGGATTATTTTTCTGTGGCAGAGTACGGGTTAGGATGTCCGTTGAAAACAGTATTTTTAGTTTTACATTATATTATCCTAGTTAATTTTAATATTTTACTTTTTGTTGATTCCGAATTTACTCTGAATGATTTTGTATTTTATTTTTCTTTGGTCTTTTGGACGTCTGGTATAAACCTGGGAGAAACATTATTCTGATAAAGATTTGTGTTTGTGATTTAATATTGTATTTTTAAACTGTTTATCCTTTGAAAAAATTCATTTGTTTACAAATTTATTATTATTATTATTACCTAAGCAAAGTTCAATTAATGTCATTGTCCACTGTCAGATGAATGATTAAGTTTTTTTTTAATTTAATTAGAGAATACAAACATATCTGTTAGTTTTATAGATACGTGGTATCAAATAAATTCGTAATTACTATTCTATTCCATCTATTTCTCCATCATATAAACGATACACAATTCTATATGGAATTATACCTAATAATATAGCACAATGCTTTAGTTATATTGACTTTTTGTTTCATTCTACCATCAACGCAATATCCTATAGTCATTAAGAATGATTGCAGCTATTTTCTTTGCTTTATACCAGATATAATAATACTATTTATATAATTGAGTGCTGTAGATTCAGTTCTGATACATTTATTATGTGAGTAAATTAAAATCGATAGCGGATTTCCTGACCGATACTGAGATATAGCTTAATATAGCACGAAACGCTTTCGTAATACCTAATGGACAAATAGCCTTACAGCGGATGTGGCATCGTTATGTTTTACGATGGCTACTATAATTTAATCTTGTAGCTACGGTTAATTAATTTGTAAGAAAGCGAAACAGTGACTAGATTGTATTTTCGGATAGTTGAATAAAGAACAAATTTATATTTTTTCTTTCAATGAAGACTGCGGCGCGTTGTGTAGCGTGCTTTCGCTTAAAGAGCAAGCGATGCGAAGATACTGCGTTCGTTTCTAAATCCGGTCAATTGAATCAATGCCTTTTTGAAATAGCAGAACCGTACTTAAACCAAAGTATCTAAATGTGTAGGTATGTGATGTTGTTGTCTGATATTTCTCGAAATTTTAAAACTGCATGTAACACAGTTCCAATACTCTAAATCGTATTCGGTACAATATCTTGTAAACTTGTAAAGAGTACATCGACATGTCTTCGGTTCAAAAAACCGTCTTGGTACATAGATGTAATTACAAAACGTATGTTAATACTCCGGCACAGATGGCCGGCCCACAGCTGTTACTCCGCTATTCTTATGCAAAGTAGTATTTCATTGTGTTTTGTACTAGTCGACTAGTTGCGTTGTTATAGCCACGTACTACACGCGACGAGGAAAGGGTTAGATCGAGGAATGATTTTTGAATTTTTGGTGTTCTAGAACGTTATTCAAATATGGAATCAGTATTTCAATGCTGGCCAGTAAAAATATTCGTTATATGCGTTATGTCTGACTGGGTTACAATTCAGGCAAAGATATAATATATATTTTTTGGAGTGCAATAAAGAATTTCGATTTGACCATAATGGGACAAATGAGAGGGATTTATGAGGCAAAAATACGCGATCCGTTCAACGAACGATCGTTTTCGTTTTCTGTAGTAGGGCCCCTGTACCTATATTACATAAGTTGAACTCAGTGTTACACTTGTTATTTAATATCATACCTTATTGTTATCGCATTAAGAATTAATTCGGAGAGTGTTGAATCACGCCGTGGTATGAAGGTAAAAAGTATTAATTTCCGGTCTTACGCATGCGTAGGTATTATCATCTGGAATGCTTCGTAGAAAACAATGAGTACAGTGATCAAGAGAAATGCTTGGCGATTAAGTTGTTTTTTGCATGACTGTACCGCAAAGAGTTTATAACTAAATCAATCACTCTGCAATTAATGTCTACTGCTGGGCATAGATAAAAGAGGTAGGGCATAATTTTAGGTCAAATTGAGCTGCCTGTCCGGGGATGTACTTTCACCATTTTGAATACCGCAGCCAAATGACCTCCGGGTCGTGTTTCTGCCGGTAAGTAGGGTCTCCGGAGGTCGTGGGGTGAGTACTGCATCAGCAGCCGAGAGTTAGGGAGGCCAGCATTGCGGTGGCAACTGACAGATAGCTTGGTTCTCTTTCGCTTTCCATCATAGTGTTTTAGTAGTTGGTGATTGCAGTTGGTTCTAGTAAACGCTACTACCCGTTTCCTGATATTCCCTTATGGGAATTGCATTATTGTTTTCTGCACTAAGTCCGGAAATATACGTTTTAAAAACATAATATGATCCGTGCTTTATCTACTGGTACATATAAGTAACACGGGAGAGCTCTAAGCCAAGTTCTGATTAAATTGAATGACGTTAATTTTTATTTTCTCAGTAAAACTCTCAATGCTAAACAATTGAACAAAGCCTTGTTAATTAAACTATCTAACAGTTACTACAAACACTAAAATTGTTTCTTTTTAATTATCGAAACTGACTAATAAATAACAAAGCTTGTCATAACCACAATGCAATGTTTCAACAAGTCCTATCTCAGTGTTTATTATAATATAATTTGTATTGAACTGGCCACGATATCTCTTATTGTTGAAAGTATGACTAAGTTCAAGGCGTGGCAAGAAATATGGCTAACTAGAAAAGATGGCACGCCTCAACATACCACTAAGCTAACACGGCTCAATTGTAGTATTGACTATCGATTTTGATCCTTATTGCTTTACGTTAAGTATGTTAATTCGTTTCGTGTATTAAAATATGATGTAAGCCTGTAAATATTTGGATTTAACTAGTGTTGTCTAAGTGTGTGTGTTACGAAAATGAGCGTAGAGAAATTCTCCATATCCAAAAACGTTTTATTCAGGTACTGATCTATATTATAAATATTTTATATTACACAACATTATCACATACATTGCTCCGATCCCAAAGTAAGTAGCTTAAGCACTTGTGTTATGGGTATCGGAACAACGAAGGTACCACAAATATATACCTAAATACAAATATAAACATCCAGACACGGAACAAATACTAATGTTCATCACACGATTATTCGTTATCTCTTTCAGGGTTAACAAACATCGATCCATCATCCATCGATCCATAATATCAAAACTGACTTTCACATTTACAATATTAGTAGGATAATTGGGATTAGTATTAAGTAGAATTGGATTAGTTGGGTATAAAGTTTTTTTAAAATAGCTCGACATAATGGCTTCCCTACGCCTGATGGAAAGCGAAAGAGAAGCCCAAGTCGCTGTGACAACTGGCAAGTAACTGGTTAGTTACCTGTCAGTGGCCACTGCCATGCCGGCCTAACCCTAACCCCCCACGAGCTCCGGAGACCCTACTCACCAGCAGAAACACGACCCGGAGGTCATTTGGCTGCGGTATTCTATAGGGTAATTCTATATTCGCTATGCCCTACCTCTCTTAAACAGAAGTATAAAGTAGCCAGAAGTTCTGTCGTTTCTCTCACTCCATCTTGCGCGTACGCATCTCGCGTGTGGTCTCGCGGTGCATGGTTAATTATAACCTATAAAATTTTATTGAGGAAGCCACCGAATTAAGGGACGCGCTGAAACCGGAGAATTTATGTGTGAGAACATGTGTAGATGGCCTAATGAGACAATGTAGACGTCCCGGCTACATACCGGGGTAGGGATGGGACGGGAGGCGGAGAGAATATCGATGTTTTTGCTTAGCAACACTTTAGTATTTGTATCATTTTGTATAGCAATGCTTTTGTGTTTTGTCGACCAGTTGATTAAAGTTGGAGTCTGCTTTTATAAATGGCTTATAGGTGTTTTAAACGACAATCGATTTACGTCATTGATCATCATCGAGAGCTTAGTTTTAACAATAGAAAGTTAGTAGTAGCTATAACAATATTAAAAGATCATTCGGTTAAATGATGTACTATTTTCCTATTAAAACTAGTTATGAAACGTTCAAAACGCCGTCAATTGTTTTTGCGTAGTGATACGTATGCTGTACAAAGTTTTTTACGAGAAATCTTTATTATTTGGATACTACAAGGACAAACAAATACACATACCTACTGTTAGATCTTACTACATTATTAGAAATGACAAAAATTGAAGATGAGACCGGGTATGGCGCAGCTATGAAGTCAAAAGGGTCATGAACACCACATTTTGTAGGGTTAAAAACTTAAAAAGTCTTTTCAATTAAATACTTATATGAGTACTCTATTCAATATCAATCGTATCCCCCTTGGTTGTGAAAGTGCCGAAGATTTGGTCTGATAAAACCACTTGTCGAATTCGATAATTTTATCGATATTCTGCTTATCAATATCGATACTGCAACTACCCTATTAAACTCGACATTACGTGAAAACGCGCGCAAAAACTCACGCGAACCAAGTTAATTACAAGTTTCGATCGTGTCAGATCACAATAATTCAACACAATACCAATTATTAATGTTCTATCTTGTACACTAAAATTTATGTAGCAACAAATACACTTTTGTGTACATCAGGGCTGTCAAATTATCAGTTGTTTGTAATAAATAATTGGTTGTATATCCTTATTAACGGTTCGTTACTTTTTAGGGACCTTCAAAACGCGCGCCTACAAATTCGTCAAGGGTAGGCAACGCACCTGTGACTTCTAAGTGTTTCGGTTTCCATGGGCGGCTTAAGTCTTATTCCTACAAGCCAGCATGGCGGTGGCAACTGACAAATGATTGATTTGGTTGCCTATCCGCTGCCGCAGCGACTTTTCCATCAGGTGACGGAAGGCCATTACACACACTACTATAAAACGTTTTTTACTGAGAAAAGCAAGGCTTTTTTCTGCTTGAATGTCACAAAACCTTATTTATCCAACGAATTGATATACATTTCTAGATCTATGCTACTAAATGAACCGTGATTGAAAAAATCTATCGAAAGAATTCGACGCATGCAGCAATTTTACATTCGTCTAAATATGTCAGCTTAACTAGACGTCAAACTTTTAATTAACTCAGATCTGGATATCTTTTATTAATTGGCGATCGATATCTTGTCTCATTAAGACTGTTTTATTAATAATAAATGTATATTGGCATATTTCTGTTCTTGTATCGATGAATATATTTAATAAAAATAATTAATTAACGACCCACACTCGCTCCGCCTCGGATATTTCAAATAAAGATTTGCATTATTGGCGTTTAAGAAAGGATCCCTTATCTTTTCTAGCAATAAATATAGCCTATATAACTCAGGTTAAATATAGCTTTCCAATGGTGAAAGAATTTGTATAATCCGTACAATCGTTTTTGAGTTTTTTTTATAAACATACATATTAATGGAGTTTCATAACAAAAATGACAGAATTATAAAAATAAATCAAGTTTATAGTACATAAAATTCCAGAAAGATGTTATTGCAAATAAAATAATTAAAACGCGTATAAAAATTAATGCACATTCCACAAACTCATCATGAATCAATATTTACATTATTTTTTAATTAAATTACGAACATAATCATGTTGTGCATAATAATAAATCTTATTTAGCTGTTTATTAAGAAATAAAGGCAAAAACCACATTGCGTGTCTATTTAAAAAAAAAATTAAATATTCTAACAAGACAATCATTATAATTTAAAAATCGAACAACCCTCAAGTGGCGCATTGAAAATACGACCAATTATCAACATCGCGACCTAATTCCATTTATCAGTAGTCATCGACGCTTCACGTTTGCGTGGAATAAAAAATAAAAAAAGAAGTAAGTATGATGATCGTGCGAATGCGAGTTTTGTTCGAATTTTGAAGGCCCCGTATGTACGAGCAAGGTTTTCGTATGTACGAGCAAGGTTTTTTATGTATAAAATCGTAAAATAATGTTCAAATGACGTATTAGTATATTGTTTTTTTTTGCTTGATGTATAATGTATTTATTTAGCAAAAATTTATCTAAAAAAGTTGATCAGTTGTCCAGTACCCATTGCACAAGCTTCGACTAAGTTTGGGACTAGATGAAGTCGTTTGGCCCAACGTGGCATTTTTTGAGTCATTTATTTTAATTGATATTATATTATAACTACATCAATTTGAACTTTAATCTTAAAAACTCTTCAAACATCAATCGGTCGAATTCAGCCGCAAAACAGAAGATTTTACCTTATAACTTAAACTGCAATAATAAAACATACGGAAAGAGGAATAACAAGGGTCACTTCCTTTTTGCATTACGGAACCCGAGTGAACCAAAAAAAAAGTGCATATGGCAGTCACGCCACATCGAGCGCGGGAGGGTTAACCCTCCGATTCATCAAGCAGGCGTGGCCGGAGTGACGCGACGTGGACTAATCGCCCCGGCATGATAGACGCCGCCATTTTGAATTTTTCTTTTTTTTTGTCGTAATTTTTTAGCGTTTTTCGCACTGGCCATGCGCGGACGCAGGGTTTAATGGTCGTTTTGTTTACTTGTTGGTGTTGGAAATGGTAGCTAATTAGGCAAAGATCTTAGAAAAAGGTACAATTTCATTTAGTACCAACCAGGGTAACTAAAAACCTCCAAGTTGTAATACTCAAGAAAGACGTTAGTTGGCAGATAATTCTAGAGTATATTTTATCACTAGTAAAATATGCAAATGCGTTGGTAAATAATACTCGTACTTATGTCATTGGTCATTTGATATGTCTACGAAATGAAATGTTTGTTCAAGAATACACAATTTCGATCTCACGCCGAGATTAAAATTTCGTTTCGTGAACCACTTTCTTTGTTGATAGGCGGCTTACTTGCTTATTTTAAGTTTTAGGAATCCGTAAACTAGATGAAGAAGTATTTTAATTAAAACTTTACTATTTACCTAGTACATAAAAAAACGTCGCTTCACAATACTATCCCTGTGTATGATTTAGACCTATGCAAAGGATTTGGATACGGTTACATAAAGATCAAACATGTCCATCAGACGAATGTTTGTCACAGATATATTTATTTATATTTATTGGATTTGGAAGGGTTATGCTCGGTATCTCGTTAAAAGATAGGGTACGAAACGAGCATATACGTCAAAGAACGAAAGTTACCGACATAGCCCGAAGGATTAGTACGCTGAAGTGGCAGTGGGCTGGTTGATGACAATAGGTGGAGCAGACGAATCTTGGAGTGGACACCGCGTTTAGGCAAACGTAGTGAGGACGCCCCGCAACCCGCTGGGCGGATGACCTTAGAAGAACTGCTGGCAGTTGCTGGATGGGGGAAGCCTGGGTTAGAGAAATGTGTCGTGAATTAAAGGAGGCCTACGTTCAGCAGTGGACGGACCAAGATTGTTGATTGATTGATTGGATTGTCAACATAAGGTACAGTAGTAAATTAAAAAATGGGAATGGGAATAGAACCCTCGACCGTAGTTCAGTAGGCAGACTATCATAGTAGTAGGATAATCTATATACTTTGATTTTTGACTTGTAGGTACACATATTAATATAAGCACAATAAATAATGAACAGGGGTTCTAAAATTCAACCCTAAAACAAGCACAGCAGACTCAATTGTACCAACATTGCGGAACCACTTACTAACGTTCAGACTCACAATTGTTTTTTTTTCTCTCCACGGTTATATTTCATGCGATAAACTTAACCACAAATGCCTACGTGAAGACTTCTGCTATCAGCGTCGGTATCTTATAAAGCCTACGTGAGACGGAGACTTGTCTGTCTGTGCGTACGAGTAAATGTAGTCGAGACCGAATGCTTCACTAAATAGTTCATATATACAACAAAATCGCTTTTGTATGTCTGTCAGAATGCATGCGTTTTTTTTAAATAGATAGAGTGATTCAAATGAATGGTTTGTATGTACGATGCATATGTTATTGTTATGTAATTCTTATTATAAATAATAATACAATATCAACCCATAAAATCAAACGATTTTTCTTACCCATAATTATTTTAATGTTCATACATGAACACAATCCTTATCGCGACCATTTGACGGTTAGTTTTGTAAAAAAAATGTCAAACACCTTATTAAATGAACAAATAACGATCAATCAAGCACTAAACCACATTTAAACGTGAAACTGATGAAAAAAAAAACAAAATTGCAAATTGTTTTCGTTGACATTACAAAGGCACCCTTTATTAACTATTAATATCTTGCACGGTAATGAATGAACCTATTACATATTTCCATTATTATTGAAGCTCGCCTATGTTTTATGTACAGGCCAGTACTAAATTGTCGATATATTTCTTTAAATATTACATCGCTTTCGATGTAATAAACAACTACAAATTTGTATAAATTATTTTTGAACGCACACGTGGGGTTTAACGAGACAAAGAGTTCAACAAAACATATTGCGCTGTTTGCGTCGTAAATGTGTAATTTTTATTAAAACAATATGGTCGTTTGAATCACGTGTTGTATTGTGAACAGTATTTGTCAACAATCTAGATATTTCTGGATTTAATCAATGATAAATCATTTTAATTCTGTTAACACAAGATACATAATTCTTTTTTTAATAAATTATTTTTGTGTGAATAGCGTGTCACTTACCTACTCAATGAAGAATTGTTATGTCTGAAATGCCTGCCTGATGATGAATTTCATTCCTGGCAAAATAACCCTCTAAGTCAAAATTTTGGAAAAATAGACCAATAGGTATTCCTTAAGAGTGCAATTTAGTAGTTACATTTTCATCGCCACACCTTGTTTCATATTATTACTTTATGTTTTTTATAAAGTACTTACCTCAACTTCAGGATAACGTACTTACCCTTTATCATTTATTTACGCATATGTATGCCAGTAATGTGTGTAAACATGTTTACTAGCCTATTGTTCTAGACTTATGATTACTCATCTGATTAATTTGGCGTGGGTTGGTTTAGTATGCTAAAGGAATGTCGGCTGATAAATCTATTATTAATTATTACCAGTTATGTATAACAACTATGGAATATTAAATTTATTCCAACAACGTACAAACTACTGACTAACCCATGTAACAAAACTTTATCTTTGAGATTTATTATTGTATCTACACATCTTTAATTTAGTAAGAATAGAATAAAATTTATGTATCTTATACTATTATTATTAGAAAAATAGATAAGAATAATAATAATAATAAATAATAAATAAATAACCCAAGACATGCCACGCTGGGCCACACAGCGCCACCTAGCCCCAAACTAAGCCGAAGCTTGTTCTATGGGTACTAGACAACTGATAAACTTACTTATATACTTTTTTTTTTTTGTAAATAAATACATATTATACATAGAATAATAGTGATTTATGAAAATCACTGTTATGAAATAACTTTCCTATATCTATACTTGTACCTACTAGTTTCATAAAACTCCAATAATATGATTCTGGAACTAAATATTACAAATTAAAATCACCATTTATTTTCGACTAGTCACAAAATAATGTTATTTTTAGTGTATTGAAATATTTATAAACTGTGAAATTTATGTACATTTGTTTGGTAGATCATGGAATTTTACTGAAAAATACTATGATGTTATTATTTCTTTACGCTGCACACACGGTTTCGATTCAAAATATCAATGTCAAAAATCACAAAGTTCACATAAAAAAAACAAACCTTCAACACAGGTTCATTTAAAAAACAAAAACGCATCACCACAAAGTTCATTTCGACTCGTCTCGATTAACGAAAATCTTCTTACGTTTCAGATTGCTACGTGACGGAAACGGTACGGCAAAAAAAACACGATATATCGCCCCGCCAACCTGTTGGGGACATTTGGTGAGCGTTCGAGTTTATTCTTTACCCTTTTTTTGTTCCATTTTTTCGAGTTAAAAAAATGTAAATAATACGATCCTTTGAAAATGTTGAGATACAAGTGGTGTAAGGTCTAGGGCACACATGGAATGTTGCGTTTTGTTTTAATTATGAATGTGTGTTATATTTTGTTTTATTGTACGTGTCGTAAAAGACTAAGGGATCATCAGGAAACGGGCAGCAGCGTTTAACTGGGTGCAAATAAAACTACTGCGGTCACTAACCCGCCTGCAAAGTGTGATGACTAAAACAAATCCGTCCAAATGACAACTGACATTTGCAGTTTGATGTCTCATTAGTTTTCACTTGCCACCGCCCCATGCTGGCCTGTACGATGCTTCTTCACGCTTGCTTAAACCCTATATTAAAAGAAAGAGGAAACACATGTCGGTATAAATATACTAATAAAAATATACCAATAACCTTCTAGTTATAGGAATATAACCTTGACAATGAAAATGTAACATATCAATGTTTAATCTGTACTTATCGCTTGCACTAAGTAAACCAATTCATATAATTACTTGCAATATATTTCAGAACGTACAGATAAAACTAATAAATTGACAAAACAAAGTTGAAATAAAAAGAAAATTATCATTAATAAGGCTATTATCTTGAACATTCACTGCAATCTTTTATAAAATTAAATCGCTACCGATGATAAAAATGTATGACGTGTGTTTTTATGAAGTGTTTAATGTATAGTTTTTACTGCTATGCGTATAAATTAAGTAATTTTACGACAATCCACTAACAAAGCAGCATTTTTCATTCATTTACGTTGTGTTCAAATTAAAGAATCGATTTACCTAATTGGAATTTAGTGCTTTTCCTCATATAAGTATTTGGCTCTTAGTGTAAACTTAGTGGTGGTATTTGATCTCACTTATACATTTCATGATATGTATCCTCACGCCTTTGAATATTCCTTTTTTGTTTCTTGTTAACGTCGAATTGCTTACAAAGAAAAACGAATTAAATTAATAACGGGAGGGATCAGCTGCCTTCTTAAAATTATACTTACTTATTACTCTGTTGTTACTTATTGCTAGTATGACTTAATCTATCGTTTACTAAGTATTAAAAAAAATAGTCATAATAAAATTAATCGCATAAATGCATTCCTGTGCCGGTACATCCCTGACCTAACCCTTCACCGCTCGACTGACAGGACCACTCCGCTTGAGCCTAAGTGCAGGTATCTTTTATGTTTTTTATCTTTTTTAATCGCTCGCCACGAAAATAGGTTATAACCTATTTATTTTGCCTTTCAAATTGTAGCATAAACTTTAATTTGATAGCGCGCGAAGGGTTGAGTTAACTTTTTTGTTTCATAAATTGAGGATCTTAGATTCCTTGACAGATATATTGTAGGGTGCTTGGAATAGTAAAAAATGGAATTTGTCAAAGGTGCAATCATGTGTTCTTCGAGAAAAATAGACTTATAAGAAGAATTATGTAATAAGAGATTAATTTTAATCCATACTGTACGTATACGTATTATTAAAATCCTATTGCGATAACAATAGAAAAGTAACTAATAATAAATTATTATTATTATTCACTGTCCTATATTACGTCCTGAGTCACACATGACTCACAATAAAATCAATTTCTATTGCATTACGCTTTAAGCACTTAAAGGGATAATGTCTTGCTTTGTGAGTCATTCGCGATTGTTATAAATATTTACTTTGGACAAACAAATATGAACTTTAGTGTTAAGGTTAATCTAAAACATTTGCTTCAAAGCAGTTATAGTAGGAAACGTGTTGGTGCCATAGGACCTTAAGAACTGAGGCTGGCATGACACACTTCCGAGAACCCTAGTTAATAAAAACTCATTACACAAAAGCTTTAACCCTAAAATGCACACGGCACAAAAAGCGTACATTAACACAAAGATTCCATTCCATAGTCTCATAGCAAAAACTGCAAACATTGCATCGTGATACCGCATCATATTCATTATAATAATAAAGAATCCTTTCCGAATGATATTAATTTGATTACTTTTTGTCACTCGGACAATCACACTTCGCGTTGATATGTTTTAAATTATATATTGCTCTTGTACTATTTGCTATCCATTCTTACAAACGGAAGTCAATGTAATGTGGGCTTTATTGTGGTTGCAGTTGAGTGCAATTTTTGGTTGCGAATGTTGCGAGAACGATCACTGTTTCATAGAAATGAGAGATAACCTGATGTATAGTGTAGGAAAAGGTAGTGAAGAAATCTGGCAGGCACATGTTGTTTTATAGTAACACAGTATAGTGGTCTTCCTTTGCCTGATGGGAGCACAAGTCCTTGGGGGCATCGGATAAATAACTAAGGGGTAAAGGATAAAAAATGTACGATATAACGGATGATAAACTAAAAAGGCCACTTAGGGAATATTAGGAAACGGGCAACAGCGTTTGTTTACATAATTATGTAAAAATTAAACCTACTGTGGTTAACATTCCGCTTGCCAAGCGGGGTAACTAAACCAAATCACCCCATATGACAATTATAATTGGGGGAGGCCTATGTCCAGCAGTGGACATTTGCAGGCTGACGATGATTATTTAACTAGTTGCCTCACTGCTTTTCTTTCGGCTCCGCCATAATGTGAGCAGAATGACTATAGGCAGCAAATTATATTGTTATGCGAAAAGCCTGATCCCAGTTCTTAGTATTAGTCGTAGATAAATGTAGGGAACGTCGGTATTTAGATGATACTCTTTTATTTAATATAAACATAATAACCAGACTGGGCAATTTGTCGTTTCTAAGTAAAGGGTTAAGAGGCATGAGTAGGTTTCTTATGAAGTTTTAAATTGTTGCGTTTATGTAGTACTAGGAAAGGTTATAAGCTAGCGCGTTTGAGTAGTAGAGGAGATAAAGGGTTGGAAGTATTGTATGAAAAAAGAAGAAGTATATTTTAACAAAAAATAGGAATAAAATAACAACAAAAATCTCTCATATTTTTATATACGCATTCCATCATACCGATTTCAAAAATAATAAAAGTAGGTTAAACGAATTAATCTAAGTAAACAATAATGATTGGATAAAAGAAGTCAATTTTATTTTAAAAATGGAAATCTGATTCTTTCAGAAAGTTATTTACCCGATTTGTGGGTTGCAATAAATAAATTCATGAGTGCATACAGCGTAGTATCGCATGAACACGGCCATAGTACAAATACTTAAGAAAGTAACTCACTTACATATAACATCTTAAAGTACGATGACTCAAAATATGAGTAACAAAGATAAATAATAAAGCAAATACTTAATACAAAAGTCCTAATTAAACGAACGACTTGCTATCCCATAACGGAAATGAGCTATAAAAGTTAAAAATACAAGAAAAGTAATGATAACCCGATAGTTATTTATTATGTTATAAATGATTAAATGTTATTTATACCGTATACTTATTTATTAGATATGCAACCATTTGTATAACAGAGGTAAATATATTTTTCTTTTTAATGGTACTTACTTTCTAATTGACTATGGTGTAACTTCCCGACAAGTATCTTCTATATAATTATTTACAACTTGTATACAAATCTTTCAACATACCTATAAAGTATGTATTGTTTTGAGAGTCAGCTAGAGTTTTAATAAGGCAAATTCGTTAGGTTGTAGAATAAATTTGGCTGTCGGATCTGCTGTGGTTGCTAATCTTGTCATGGACAGGAGTCGATTACAAAATAGCAACATACCGCAGACGTACGATTTATCTGTTAGTTCTCGATTTTTTAATGATATACTTCAAAACCCACCCAAACAAACCCAAGGTAAAAACCACTAGGTACAGTAAACGACGAACATACTTTACACGTTCTGAGGAAAACATTTCCTTGTCACTTGGACTACTTTCCGTCACTACACTACAACGTACACCAACACCTGCCTCGTAGGACCGGTCTATGCAATAAAAAGCATATTTTTATTTGGTCCCGATTTATACAACGACCGTGGGAGAGGCTTGACAACTCTGTTTACAAATTGTATGTTTACTCCTTGGCGTAAACAAGAACCGGTTTGTTGACGGCCGGCGTAAACAAACGCGCCAGCTGGAGACGATTTTTGTTAACTGTTTGTGTTTGACGGGTTTCACTTATGTTATTATGGTGGTTGATTAAACTGTGAATGTTAACAGGGATGGTTTATTTGTAAGTAGCCTTTTAATCTGAGGGTCTTTGAGTTGAATCTTAAGTGGGACAAAACTATTATGTTTAATACCTAAATCACATTTTGGTATACATATTTGCTATAGCTGTCGTATATATATTTACAAATAAAACCTACTGCGGTCACCGATCCGCCTGCCAAGTGTGGTGATTAATGCCGCGGCCACACATTGGATTCAAATTTGCGTCCAATCACTGTCCAATGCCCAATACTAAGGCGCTCAATGTCTTCATTATGTCAAAGTACATGCACATGTTGGTGCATTGGGCGCAAAACGTTACGTTGGTGCAAATATCTCCAATGTGTGGCCCCGGCTTAAGGCAAAACCCCCAAATGACAATCTTGTTATTGGGGAGGTCTATCAAAGTCAAAGTCAAAATACCTTTATTCACATAAACTTAAAATAAGCACTTATGAATCGTCAAGTAAAAAATAATGTATAAATATTAAAGGTAATGTAAGAATGTGAATAAAAGCAATTTAAAAGAAGCTACCGCCGTGTTCGGAAGGTAGATTTCTACCGAGAAGAAACGGCAAGAAACTCGGTAGTTACTCTTTTTAAAACTATGTCCAACATTCGATGTTTACAGATCATAATATTACATCTATGTTATTTGAGAGAGCTCAAACTCAATATGAACCTGGATATTTCGTGCCAATCACAAAACCGGTTACAATCGGTTTCTACCGATTGTCGAAAATATCCCGGTAACCACTATGTTTATCATTTCATGGTTGTTTAACCCTACCCTGCCTACAATCTTGAACTTTATCACAAAGCATTAAGGAACTTACTTTTAAATTTACGGCGAAGCCATTGAGATAGTGCGCCCACAAAATTGACTTCACAATTAACTTATCGACGTAGGCCTTTCCGCGGTACCATTAAAACTATATTTTCTAGATAAAATGTCTATTTGGAAAATTCCGGTCGTAGGCGAACATTGAACTTAATTTAATTGTGATTTATTGCACTGGATTTTGTAATATCTTTTGGTTATGTGTATGGGAAAAATACTATAAATAATAATCTATAAATTACTTTGGCAGTCGTTATACGGCATACTAAGTTACATTTTAAATTTGTTTTTTTTTGGCATCCTACTAAACTAAGTAATCAATAATTTCATAATCATACTAATACTCGAAATTTGTTTGGATAGATGGGTGTTTGATACTCTTTCTTTCACGTAAAAATTAAACAGATTTTCAGTTAGGTATTTGCATATTGCACAATATGGCTTATTATTAATCACATTACCACATTGGGTATAATTTATAAGGATTATTATTTTTATTTATTGTATCACCTTTATTTACGCGGGCAAAACCGTGAGCAGCAGCACTAGCCTACTATTATAATGTGGAACTCGTTGCCGGTCTCTTTCGACTATGAAAGTATAACTACAATCCCCAATAAATGTTTACGGCCATAACAAGTTATTAGGACGAGGTCTATACCCCGCTTGCTATGTATACCTACAGTAACCGCTTACCTGCCATGCATACAGAGTTCGTTTACACCCATCGATTCTGTACGTAAAAAAATTAAAAGGACAAACCTAACAATGAGTTAGGTCGCCCAGGTCACGAGGTGCGTTGCGCCCGAAATATAGCAACATCATCACCCAAGCAAAAACACAACGTGACTCATGTATATTCCTTTACAACCAACTTTATTAAAAGGGAATTCGTTCCGTCGCATTACAAACGTTCGTTATACAATGACCGTCCGTCATTTGTCACCTCAACCGCCCTCAGTCAAACGCCGCAATGAATGCGACACGGCCATTAACGCACGCTAAAAACTGAATAAAGCTAATTTTCACATTACCGCAAATTGTTTGCGATAAGTAATGAGGTGTCATTTTATACTCAGGTGATCTTTGATCTTAAGTTCACCTTGGGGAAACGCGAGAATTTGATGTAGAACGACATTTTGCGGGTCGATGGCCGGTGCATTTTTTTTTGTTACGCATAGGAATTATTGTTACGTTGTTAGCTATGTAAATAAGATGTGATGTACCCACGTATAAAAAGTATGCAGAAAGTTTGTGTTGACGCGTTGCGTGACGCTTGTATCTGTCAAACGTTGATGTATGTTCCTTTGTTTTAATCGATACATTTATAAACATCGTATTGTAATAGATGTTAACTCGCGATGTTGCAAAAAGGCGTGTAAATGTATCTCCTAATGGATGTATGAAAACATCTCGCCTAGGATAAAACGACCGCAGTTGACCGAGGCAAGGTCGCGCGGATTTTGAACTTGGAACAAAAAATCATTCCACATTCAAATGTTGCATTATGACTGTGTTGATTGATGGGTTTTTCTTTCCGACCGATTGATTTTTTCTTTTGTTCTTTTTTGTTTCGTTCACGCTGCATTTGCTGCCAGTGTTCGGCGCGTTCAGAATTCGGAAATTATTTTCGGCGTTTTGTTTTGAGCGCGGTCACGTTGCGAATCAAACTTTTTGTAGAGATTTTTTTAAAAGTATGCGTTTGATTTGGCGCCGTTTTGCAAAGGGATTTAGTATGTACTACGTTTCAGTATGTCTATTTACGAATAATATTTTAATTATCTAGATCTAGATAGAGGCTCTTATTATTATTATTGGAGGCCAAACGGCTCAGATTAGGTCAATGCGCCAGTCTACTTAGATAGTTAACAACTCCTATATTGTTGTAACTTTTTGCATTCTTTGACAGTTCTTTAGTTCTATAGTAGCACAGCACAGATACACTTAAATCCTCGCTGGCAAGCGAAACAGAAGCAAAAGACAAAGTGAAAATGTTTAAAAGCCCTAAAAACTGTTTTATCAATCTGTTCTCTCTTGTTTTTGTATCAAAAAAGCGCTAATTGTCTTTTAACCGTTAACTGATGATCTCAAAATCTGCCCACGCGCACAATTATCGCATAGCACGTCATTAGCGAGTCCGATAGTCGACTAATTATTACAAAATACGTAACACCGGGGTCCCGGGCACAATGCACAAAGACTATTGTGCAACCAACAATAGGTGAGTCACCGGAGACAATGCGCTCCTGAGGCGCGTATGAGACAGATATTCTTATAGCAAGGTGGCGTTAAATTATATGGAACTTGGCTGATGCGCTCCCGTGTCCAGATACTAAATAGTTTTAGGTCATTAAACTAATAAAATGGTAGTTCTTTTTTATGAATGTTAGCTAAAGAATTGGCGCTTCTTGGTAAACGTAGTGTAGAACGCCCTCAGGTCAAGTGGAGTAACGATTTGCGCAGGATGGCCAAGTCATGGACGCCAGAAGCCCAGGATTGAGCAAAGTGGCGAATTGGAGAGGCTCCAGCAGTGGCCTGCTATGAGCAGATTCTGAATCAGATTACACTCTAGTCTTAACCCAATAAAAGTAGTTCATTTTATAGAATGAAACGACTCAATTTTTGCTTGGTTGATGCCATACGGCATTAAGTCCAAGATTTGTATAATCTTGTGCAATAAAAAGAAAATAAAATTAACAAAAAAAACAATCTTTGGCCCTCGTCTAGCTTGCATTACACAACGCGATACTGTGGTCTTCAAATCAAATCCAATGAAAGTCCTTCCTACAATAATGGGCTGCTTATTGATCCTTGTTTACATCACTATTGATTCACCGCATTTTTTTTCGCCACAAGCAAAAAATCCCTCACGGCACGCGTTACAGGGGATACCCCTTAACCATTTTAGAGTACAAAGGGTGAAAAAAACGCATAAGGGCACGTCCGACCATAATAGATATGCGAAAACTCAATCGCAACGAATTTCGGCTACCGAATTCCGGCCGAACGAAATTTGAAACTTATTTCGTCAACTTTACGGTTGCTTTTGTACGGTTCGGCGAACTTAGGGCCCCTTTAGTTGAGCTTGTAGGCGGGAAAAAGCGATCGTTCGTTTGGAAATGTCAAAACAAATTAGCGATATACATGTGCGAATGTGTGCGGCTATGTGGCGTGCCCCGTCTCGCTCTAACGCGGCAAGTGAGAAAGAGGCAAACAGTGGATATTGAATCTAATTTGTCGAAGTAGTTTTCCCCTTCTAGTTTGACGTGGGCAACGAATATGGAAGATGGTAGTTTTATGATTATTACTATCGTAAATTATTATTGATTGAGTTTTGATTTAGTGAGCGCCAATGGTAATAACGCTTGTTTACTTAATATTTCGTCGTGTTACATTGGCGATAAAGCTCTTATTTCACTTCTATGATCGAAGAATTATGTAAAATTTAAATATTTTTAGTATACTGCCAGTAAATCACCATTTTGACATTCAAATCAGTGACTATTTAGGAGATATTATAGTTTTGAAATGGTCACTAGCACTATTGCTTAATGTTACAACTAAAAATAACTACATCGTAAACTCAACGGTTTATACAAAACGCACATTCAATTTATATTTTCAAGCAAATTATAGGTATAGATTTCTGTGACTAAATATCATTTTATTGCTCGTCTAACGTATTCCCTCTTATCAAGATATACCGACTACCAACTAGTGACACCCTTAGCATAGTTAGTAATTGATCAATCGTATCCTTAGTAGCGACAAACGCACCATTTGGTCGAATTCCCATGCCAGTTGTAAGGCAAATAAAATTCTTTCAACATCATTCAGAAATCCACACCACAAAATTAACTGCTTGGCACCCCCTTAACAGACATCGAGTGTGAATTCGAAAAGCGAATTACAAACTTCAATTTCGAAATTTAAAACTTAAAATAAAAGGCATTTAATCGAGCAAACCACATTTCGAAATTGGAACGTAATTGTAATTACACTGAGCGATCACCCTAATTTCAAATTGGAGGCGTTCAAAAATCGAATCTTTACAAAAAAAGTTGAAGAAAAAGCCAATTACGGCGCTGACCACACGTCTCGAAATGACAAATTTCCGAACTCGAAAATTTTTAAACCTAAAATAATGATTGCGCTGACCACACATTCGTATTACCGAATTGCTTATAACTAATTCAAATATCGAATGATAAGTCGAGTGGGTGGCGACGCTCGGTGATGGGGTAAAAATTACCCCCGAGGGCAATCCGTGGGGCGCACACCCTATGTGAGTGCGTATGTGTTTGTATGGGTTGGAGGGTATGATAATGGCGTATTTCCTGTACGGTTGGTCCCTCTCGATGCAATGGGCATCTATTGTGAATTTTTGCGTTGCAACGCTGGGAATGAGATCGTTTACTGGCTGGCAACAAAATCTTATTATTTTTTATTGCCTTCGAGTGCTATCTTCTACTTCGTAGTACATTTAATAAAACTAGAATGTAAATAGATTGAGCACATTATTTTTTAGTGCTCTTTACAACTGAATATTTGATTAAATAAGACGTTAGTTACTGGATTTTCATAACGAATACATAAAGAAAGATAATGATTTAAGATAAACACACTTCTGAACAAAATTTAAGATAAATAGAAAGAGATACATTTCAAACCCGCCTTATATCCATTTCCAAGCTATTTTTTGTCCACGTTAAGGTAAATTTGCGTTGAAAAGCCTAAGCATTCTTTCTTAAAACGTTCGATACACGCCTATAAGGCAACGCCGTTTCCCATCCCATAATCAAATTTTATATGGGCAATTAAAACGGAGGGTTACAACCGTGAACGAACTATTTTCTGTCTTTATTGCATCGACTATACGCGAAAAAGATCAACATTCGGCCCGTAAGGACAAATAAATAGACGTAGAAAAAGTTGTATTTAATTCTAAATGTTGGTTACCGTTTTTCTGTCTTTAAAGATAATTAATGTCGCCTCAAAAGGGTCTGAGAACCAGTTAGTTCGATACGGCGGTTTTAATAGGTGCGGTACCCTAAAAAGTTAAATGGTAAGTGTAATTATGTGTGAAGTTGCAAAAATACTGGCTGTTTAAACCTCCTTCCTTTGTTTTGTTTTGAATTACGACGCTTTTTTTCGGCGCAGCGAACGCGGTCGGCCTTTGAATTTTAAAAAGTAACATCGTTGCATTCGGTGAGGGTGATTAATATTTTTAATAATTCGAATAGAAACTGTGGCGATTTTAATGATTCTTTTTTATAATATTGTTGAAAAAGGAAATTAATAATTTGGAAATGAAATTAATGTAAGACCAAATTGGTCAATATTATCTAGGTAACGTATATTTTTAATCTATACTTATAATAAATCTGTAGAGAGGTCAATTCTGTACATTAAATATATTTTCAAAATAACTATCAGGGGATGATTAGTGATCGATACTGATGCCAAAAATGCAATCAGTAAAATTTTTGTCTGTCTGTCTGTCTGTCTGTCTGTCTGTATGTTCGTTATAGAAACAAAAACTACTCAACGGATTTTAACGAAACTTGGTACAATTATTTTTCATACTCCTGGGCAGGTTATAGGGTACTTTTCATCACGCTACTATTAATAGGAGCAGAGCAGTGAAGGGAAATGTTAAGAAAACGGGAGAAATTTTTTGAACGCGCATCTCTCAAAAACTACTGCATGAAATTGAATACGATTTTCACTAATGTATTACTAGAGGTCTAACTTAAAACTTAGGTATAGGTATAAGTATTTTATGGAAGTCCGTTATTTTTGAAACCCGATATCCAAGCGTGCGACGCCGCTGGCACAGCTAGTCTAAAATAAAATAATAATAAAAATGCAATGTTAATAGGTTTCGGCTTCGGGTATTTCAGTTAAACATTTAATTGGATCACGTTTTAGTTAGGATCCTTAAAATCTTTTCTAGCAATAAATCTATGTTACTCAAAGTGAATGTAGCTTTCCATCGAAGAAAGAATTTTTATTATGAGCACTGTTTTTGAGTTTATTCATTACAAACATACAAATTTTATTATGTTAGTGTAGATTAAATATTATAAATCTACTGACTGGATATTCGATTTCACTATAGAAATGTGAATAAGTATAGAACCTGCACTAACCCTACTCTAAACGTTCTATGTACGCATTCCCCGCGACCCCAAATCACTCCAGCCGTTCCCGCTCACATTTACAATCCCTAGACCATAAACGAAAATACCCTAAACGACTAGTGTTATTACGTGTGAAGTTGCAGTTTTAAACGGGTTCGTTTTTCGCCGTTTCGTTATGAATTATGGCCGCGTTTCGGCGAAAATGTATGCACTCGGCCGAATGGCAACCGGCATTTTCGGGTTATTTCAGGGAGGCGCTTAATGGTTGCATTTTAATGGGCATTTTGTACGTTATATGTTGCGTTTATGGGCACTAATAAAAATGTTAAAAGTAGCTAACTGATATTTTTGTACGGCCGACAGTTGGTTAATCATAAATTTCAGTTGCATCGTAAGTTTTATTTGTGTAGCGAGGGCGTGTTTTGCGTAATCTGATTTGGATGATGTGTTGTGACGTCACGATAGCAAGCACTAAAAGCTTGTGCACCAAACATTGTACTATACGCGTTAACGATATTGAATGTATCATCATGTATTAACTAAAACAGACAAATCCTTCAATTGTCGAAGAGTCGCGCTATCTATTCATTACCGAGTGGGCGACGATCAATTTTAATTAACCTCATAATGCAATAAATATTATGATTAGCCAGCCCGTTTTTTTAAATAGATAGTTAGATAAACTTTATTGTACACTATAACAATTTACTAGGCGAAACACCTGTCTGGGAATCAGTGGCTGTAAATGCATATAGCCACAATAATCCTACTGACCAGCATGACGGTGGCAACTGGCAAGGCATTTTTGGCAAGATGTCCGTTGCCGCAGCGTCTTGGAGCTCTCTTTCACTTTTATTAGGCGACGAGCATGCTGGGCTACTATAAAAACGCATAATATTTACTATATTTCATGTATAATTTCAGAAATCTCATCGCTAAAAGCGATCTCTTTCAGGCATTTGGTTAAGCAGCAACAAGATAAAGGAGGTGTGATTAATGTATGCACTTTGGCATTGCAAGGGTGTTAGGTTCGGCAAAGCGCGTGTGATACCCCTGGCGTTGCAGGCGTTCATAGGCTGCAATAACTGCTCAACATCAGGCGGGTCGTGTAGGCTTGTTTACCACTTTGATGGTATAATAAAATAAAAATACAAAGTGCTTGGCTAATCCCCTAGGACTGGCCACTGCGGCCTACATTCGGTCAAGGGAGAGATATTGCGTCGCTGCGTTGCGTCGCGTCGTTGCGTTGTGAAAGTGATGCGTCGACGCATTGTCTGCAACGCGTTTATCACGTCGGAGGCGCTCGGGCCGCAGGTTAGACGCAAACTGCTGTTCGGCACGCAACGCGCCAAGTTTCCCCGGATTCCGTTTTCGCTACTTGAGTTATATGCATACGTAGGGGTGTCAGTATAAAAAAAAATATTTTATACAATCTATGTGGGTGGGTGTCAGGAAATGGTTATATCCTTATACGCGTCACCATCATCAATTATTCGCCACTTTAGTCAAACATCTGGAGGCTTCACCTATTATCACCACACTGGGTAAGCGGGTTGGCGGTCGCAGGGCGTAGTTTCTCGCTCTGGTGATGCCGCTGCCCGTCATCGGGTCGTGGTATTTGGTTACACCTTCAATCGTAATGGTTATACCGTCACCACACGGTTGACAGATACAGAGACAAGTTTGTTATTCGCCAGAATGCACCACGGGCAAATGAAGGTGGGTTGGACCGAAGAGATATAGTAAATAACAAAATCTTTATTTAAACTTTAAACGAATTTCAACACGTGCAGTAGTCTAGGACTGTGTCGCAGATGCTAGCGCCCACCTCAAAAGGGAAGGTAGATCGCTCCCTTACATTCCCATGTAACGTTGGCTATCGTTAACATCTTATGTGGCATCTTGTGGTAGCCCTGTCTAGCGTCACGTGCCGTGTGTAGCCGCACTTACCGTGCGTCGTTGCGTGGCTTTTCAATTGAGCCGTTCGTACATATTTAGACGGAATTAGGCTCGGGAAATTGGATTAATCGCGGCTACTTTCACACACTCGCACGTACGCGAGCGGACTATAACAAACACTCATTGGTTTAAATTGGGATTGACGCCATTACGGTTAGCGGGGATCTTGAAATTCACACGCGCCGCTGTGGGGTGTTGAGAAGGAATGGACTTTGTTGTAACGCTTCTGTGCGTCTAAATTACGAGATGTAGATTCTCAACTTCTGTATTCAACAGTCTCAATAGGGTGTTGTATTACACTGCCTAATGTTGCGAAGATCTAAAGGTTCCGAGTTCGATTTCATACCGAACTAATTTAGAAATCTAATCTATACCTTAATGGAATCTGCGTGTCCTGACAGACATTTTCAGTCATGGTAATGATCTGATAGTTTAAATTTATTCCAAATTTCAGACTTTGTTAATGTTTTTGGACTTTTACTACACAATCGATCCTTTAAATTTATTCAAAAGAGCCTTTTTTTTTCAATAAATAAAATAAAAATGTAACTACATATCTCTATAAAATAAATCATACCAAATAAAATTTTATATAACAATATCCTCCTATTATACCATCTTCATACAGCATTATTTCTTTTGTTCAAGTAATTTCAAAGCAAAAGTATAACACATTTTTGCATATACATGTTATCTCTATACTTAGCAGAAAGAATAAGAACCGTTGATATGCTATTTGTCTCATCCCTTTCGTACATCTGCCGGGGGTGGTAATCCACAGATTTGCGAACTAATTTCGTCTGCAAATCCCTAAAATGAGCGGGATTTGCGGAGTCCCGCCCCCGCCCTCCTGTAGACACCTTTATTTAATGCAATCGCACCTTAGTCTGTGGCTGTGTTTTGTTTATGGTTTATTGTCTATGCCGAGTTCTTGACATCTATGCTCAGCGTTCGCAGTACTCTTATCTATCTTAGTATTCTAATGTGCATTTTAGGGTTGTTTTTTGTTTTGAACAGTTCCTAAACCACAAAACTAATATACCTTTGCTCACCATTATCTTAAAAACTTGCTTATTTAATAATTGCTTTTGTTGCTTAATAAGTAATAACTTGAGCAATTGCGGAACGTAAACTAAATATTAAGGCGATAGTACAGGTGTGATAAAATATCGTTTTAAAACGAATTTGACTAATTGAAGTATCTAAATCTCTCTTGTTTAGGTACATTGTCATAATAAGGTATTTTGGTCACTTAAATGACGTTTTATTTACGGGTTGACTTGACTACGCAAGTAGGTAACACTTTTAAAGATTTAAACAACTTCAGTATATACGTACTTATTTCTCATACAATTAGAAAGAACCACCTGTTCATAGCATTCAAGTGTTAAAAAACGCCAATTGTCATGTTCCAACACCATTATGCTATATCTTTTTCATGTACAACCCCCATCAATTAAACGTGCACTTATTAAAAAGTTACTATCAGTTATTAAAAAATGATTAAGTACTAAAACGGACATTAAAACGTTTACCGAAGAACGTCGAAAATGAAGAAACGACGTATAAGTTTATGATACTTGAAAATAATCGTATTGCGTTAATAAATAATTGGCAGAAGATACCGAAATAAGACGCTGATGATATTCATCATAACTTCAACCATTACCCCTTAAAAATTAGAAGGAAAATGAGTCTTTTGTATTGAAAAGGAAGGTTCAATTTATTCTGGTCATTGGAGTCAACCACCCGTCGCGTCGTCTGCTAATTACTGCAAGGGTGAAGACATGTCAGTTGTTAAGTTGCGTTATGGGTCATTAAAATTGAACTTTACACAACAAATGTGCGTTGTGTATGCCTTGGAGCATGTATGTACTGAATAACATTTGACGCTAAATATATATAGCAACGTACCTATATAACAATGACTTGATGAAAATTGATTTAATTCGAAGCGTGATTTAATACCTATTGACGGTCAGCAACTTTTAAATCGTCGAAAATCTTACAAATCATAATATATTTTCTTAAATTATGGTTATATTAATTATTTGATGTTGTATTGCAATGCAATGAAATTTTTATTACTCATTTCTGCTATTTTTTTTTCTGTGTAGATACTTACAGATCGTTTTCATCTACGATTTCTTTGTTTGTTAAATAACTACCACCTAATGCTATGTCAGACACTACATGCCTATCTTTATTTTAAGAAGCAGTGTTTACATAATTAATCCGAAAAGTTTACTAACAAATTAAATACCTTTTTACCATTTTTAGGTGATTCATATCAATTAATTTATTACGCCATGATAATTTTAATAAAACATGCATCAACTGGTCAGTTTATTAAGTGTAATAATATTAATAAGAGTTTTAGTATTCGTCGGTCGAGACATAATTTTTTTGTGAGCGAAGCAATAAAAAATTAAGAGCAAATATTACATGTTCAATTATTTAAAACAACTGTTCTTAATATGTCAGTGAGCAATTAATATTTTACACTAAAAGTTTGTGTGTCATTATTAATTCGAGAAATATTTTATTATAAATAAAATAAAATAAATGTTTAAAATAATGATACCAAACCTCTTGACAATTAAATTCTTAAGAATGCAATACTAAAAGATATTAATGTAAAATAACATAATTAGTAGAATATACTTTGTTTACCAAAGATCTCTTAATGAAGAACTAAAAGATGACGCTTAGTGTTTATAATAGAAGTTCTATTATTTATGTTAGCAGTTTCGGCATCCAAGTTAATAGTAATCTTATTTTTAATAATAAAATCTCATCATTCCCACGAGTAGTCTTCAGCTTCCGATGCTCCATTCAATCAAATCTAATTCAATGCATGCAAATATGCTATACATTAGCATTAACCCATCAATACAAGCGCCACCTCTCACGGAACTTACTTCCTTAATAGCTTCCCAACATTTTCATAACAACGGACACACAGTAGCCCTCAATATCCCGAATTTCTTATGCAAATTCCCTGTGGCTTCCCACGGAGCGTTCGCAAAAATTACCATGCCTTGAAGGGGTTGAAACTTATCTGCTTAGCCAAAACCCGCCTTTAGGATGAAATATGCAAATGCGGAAGGAACCGCGGAAATTAATTACTTGGGGTTGGAACCAGCTGTTTTATTCAAATGGTAATGCTTTTTGCTGACGGTACGCGCTCGATGTGGCGTTGTAACAATTTTATTGGAATGCTACTGTTTGTTGGAATTATTCTTACGTTTTGTAATAATAATAATTATAGCGATAAGACCGCCTAAATCTAAATATATATTAACTTACAGGTGACATGTTCCATTTTTTGCCATTCGGCTACGGTATCCTAAAAAGGGTGAAGTGAGCTATCAACTGAAATTGGTGAAAAATGAACATAAATAAATAATACACAAATATAATTTAGGTATACGTACATATAATGTACCTACTACTAATATAGAATTGATATAATATGCAGTGCCAGCTTCCGAAACAGAGAGAAGTGAAATAGAAGAGATCTCAAATTGTCCAAAAGTGCTCTTTTAATCGAATTCTTAAAACTAGATCAGGATGGGCACTGTCTTATAATGCTATCTATCTAATAAAAATGTTTGTTATAAGTTGTTATAGACGCTGGCCAAGAGCTAAAAATGTCTTGAAGTAAGGAGATGAGTGTGTACAAATAATTCAATACTATGAAGAAGGTACATATTATATGCATGATGGAATGTATTTTAGAAACAGCTAAATGAGAGCTACCTGCTATTATATTGTTGTAGACTAATCGTTTTAAATGTATCTAATTTATTGCAAAATTGGTACAAAAGGTGAACTTAATGCTAAGAGCATTCGCTACCAGTCAACCTTTAAGTCATGGAGAGAGAAAATTTGTGTGGGATGAGTGTACAAAGACAGATAAAATGAAAGATAATATAATATCTACCTTATGTAATAATTAATAAACTAGTATTATAAATAATATGCTACATATTATAATTACTATAAATATTTAATAGTACCTAACTTAATGATTTATAATGATTGTAAGAGAATAATAATCATAAATCAAGAGTTATGATGAATAAATTGTAATATTTTTATGGTTAAATACTACTTACATCTCTAATTAGTACAAGTGTACATAATTTGTTACAAATGTAATTTATTATATTAACTGTCTTGTAATATATTTAACACTTTGATATGATAATCGCAATACCTATGCCAACTATAATGTGTACATGAAAGAAAGGGAAGAAATTAACGACAAAGAAGACGAAAAAGTCTACAAAGAAGACAAGAAAGAAGTATTCCAGAATATTCTAGAAGACACCAAATGGTGATTGCCACTAGCGAGGTATAGAGTTCCTACGTATCATTGACTGTAGGAACTTCATACCGTGCTCTTGGGTACGCCAAAGTTCCACAATTATGTACAACACAGAAGACAAGAGAAGACAGAAGGAATTAACCAAGAAATCAAGAAGAATATGTTGCTTTTGTATGTAATATTACCTATTTGATTTGTGGAGCCAGGTAGCGCATATGTATATGTTATTGGTCATACTTTTTAAACCCATGTTTAAATATATTATGTACCGGGGTTCGAATTGCGCCTATGACACACATCATTGTAACTAACATTTATTTTTTCAATCATTATTGCAAAATAGAAATGGGGTAGAAAAGACGCACTTAATGCCATATAAGCATTATCTACCAGTCAACCATTGTTCTAGGCAGAAACTGGTGAAGGTTGTGTGCTGCAAAGCTGAAATCAAAGGAAGTGCGTTTTTGCTTATGATTGCAAATATGTATTTCTCTGTTAATAAACGGAATAAGTGTTCCAGTCCAGTAAATTATATTTTTGTTGAACCAATAAGAAACTCAGTAGCCTTCTTGTTATTATCGTCAATTTTTATCACAATGATTACCTACAACATTTATGTTATTTGATAAATTATGTAAAACAAAGTAAGAATCAAAAGTTGTACAATGCAAAGAGAATGTGTGTATAAGAGACAAATGACGCTGTATACTTACTATTAATGGACTACGAAAATGTATTAATGTGATTACATATTTGATTAAATTATACAATAAAAGGTAAGAATCAAACGTATACAATGCAATATGTGTGTAGAAGTTAGCAAATATGACGTTTATTGCAAGTCACACGGTACAATTACATGAGGAACAATAAGACCGGAATGTGACGCCCCGTCAGTGCACCGCAACATTTTGTGTAAAATATACTATTTTAGAGCAGAAATTTATTGAACGAGTAAGGAACATTTATTATTATTTGTCTATCGAAGTTTCCATTAGAACTGGCCTTTACACAACACCGCTATCATCAAATAATGATTCAAAGTTTAACAGGAGGAGGCAGAACATGCACTTTAACCGTTTAATTACTAATAAAACTTAAATTTATAACAGTCCGTCACGGAGTAGTAACTACAGATAGGTGGATCATGCATAAATTCAGTATTTACTGCCTACTCGTTTAGATCAGCGCGTAATTTTTAGGGTTACGCACCCAAAGGGGACTTTAGATTTAGATAGATAGTATACTTTATTGTTTCAGTATAGAAGCTAACTTAGACCCAGGAAAGTATACAATAGCCGCAAAAATTAGATATAAGATCACCTTATCCATATTTTACTATCCTCAACCCTAAGCTTGTCTGGTAGAGATCGCTTATACCGATAAGGCCGCCTATATTCTACAACAAATTGTCTACTATATAGTTTTAAGTAAATTGTATGGTGTGCAATAAAGAAAGAATATATTAATAAATAAATAGCGATCTCTTCCTATCCAACACCCCACGTTGGATAGGATGGAGAGGACAGCAATATAGAAAGATGTATTTAAGTATTCGCGTCAGTTAACAACGATAATTAACACTAAATAAATATTGCAACACCCGCTCCTCGTTGGGCTGATAACTTTGAATAGAATAGAATATAATATATTTAGAATACCTGGCTGGCATTGACTGGATGGGGAAGCCCGTGATAAAGAAATGTGGCGTGAATTAAAGGAGGATCTTCATTGATTTATTGAAATAACAATAAAGGGTTCATTTTATTAACCTAATATAAGAAAATGCTACGGGACCCTTCCTACACGAGTCCGACTCGCGTTTTTTGTTTTGTTGCTTATCATAGCAATTACATTTGTGGAAGGTAAACAATACGAAGGATGGAAGCGATTTTTTTTATAAATTCTAATTGGTCAGTTGACGAAGGTTGACTGGCAGTTGAAGCTATAGCATTTGCGGGTCTTTTTGCTTCGTTTGCGACGCCAGACCCCTCTCCCGCACGTTACGGATCCATGCATTAAGCAATTGTCTTTTTATTTTGTCTGGTTTACGCGTGCAATGTGAGTGCGCTGAAAACAAAAAAATTAAAAGCCTGAAATGTAATTAAGAGTTTTGGTATTTTCTTTAATGTTCGTCTGCTGTAGGTATGTTGGTGCATTATATTATGTTTAAGATAATTATGTTATATAAAAAAAATGTTATCACTTGTCAAAAGAAATGAGCCAGATAATAATAAATTGTACCAAATATCTAGTCTCTTAGTTTGAGACCAGTGTGTACCCATATACAATGAGTACCAGGTGAAGTTTCCCAGAATATCTAGACCCGAGATAATTTGTAAACCAAAGACCTGGCCTCAAAGCAAGATTTCCCTTATGCTAAAAGTACCAGATACCTAAATTCAAGATAATTTAGACAAGTTATTATATATTAATAATTTAGATAAGACAAGTTTTATATCAGTTCATTACACCGCTCTTTAGGATTCATGCTTTAACCATTGAACCACCATGTACTAAACATATTCCAAGTTAAAGCGAGTAAGTATACTCAACAGATCGTCTTAAAGTATAGAATACTAGGCAAGCCTACAGAAAAATAGATAGCGTGTCTTTACAGAGGAAAACAAATGTGGAAGCAAAAAATTAAATAACAAGACATTATTTACGTTAGTTGTATCTAACTATATACTTATAGTATGTTTCTTTACTACATTTTTTACGTTATTACATCTATTTTTAAAACACTCTACTGATTCTGTAATGGATTCTAAGTGTCACGTCAAGCTATACATAAGAGCGGTAAAAAGTCCAAGGTGTCTAACGATGATTGATGTAACTTACTACACAGAAACAACAAAAGCTGGTGATCCTTAAAACAGTACACTAAAGTCCATTTTCCAGTACACCTTTCGCGTTTACCGTACAGCGTAAACTAATTCCTGTAATATTTAATAGCAATTATTTTGTTATTGTATCTCCTCTGACAAGTGAAGGGCCACTATTATCTTCAATTAGAATTTCAATGTATCTGTTAGCATTTACGAATCAAGGTCAATGATATTTTTCGCTCACTTTTCCTCGATCTGCGTTATCGTAACTGGAATCTGAGTGTACTTGTTAGTAGTAGGCCATTTTGAAATTGTGTCAATCTCTACTAATAAATGTGAACCGTTAATCTACTCCACTAATAGATATGTGTTTTCATTAGTGTATAAGTTTCTCTAATTTGATATCCGTAGAACATAAGTTAATTAAAGTTTATTTAACGCTAAAATTTTGAATGTATTATAGAAAGACATATAGGTATTTTTATAGTTGATAATTACTTCCTTCTACCAGATGCTTTGCTTTCATCAATATCATGACTTGAACAGTATTTCACCTGTAGGTTATGCCCATAATTGCCACGCTGGGCAGGCGAGTTGGCGATCACAGGGCGTAGCTCCTCGCTCCAGTGACGTTGCTGCCCGCTATCGGCCTGTGGTATTTAGCTACGCCTTCAATCGTATTGGTTATACCGTCATCAGTCTGGCTGCCAGTGCCTCGTTCGTTATTCAGCAGGATGTATCACAGGCAGGTGAGGATGGCTTCGAGCGAGAAGATGATAGGTCGCTCCCTTACATCCCCAATTACTCTTAAACATAAGATGATGATACAATAAATTAAACACAATACCTAACCCACACCTTATAGGTATAGTCTTCGCGTTGACACGGCATCAAAGTAATTAAACCTTTAGACCTTCTGTATCGACTAGCAATTACTCTTTGACCGAATAGTTGTTAACTTTGGCTATAAGTCAATGCTTTTATCGGAACATTATTGTATTAATAATTACTGCCAACACGGTGTTATCTTATTGACTTGGGCAATTACAAGTTGTGATTTTAATAAAATTAACGACGAATAGGTCGGCACAGCAATATTATTTTATGTGCCAACTGTTTGTTTGATTGCAGGATGCTGATTATGGTTTAAGTATAGTTTTAGCGGTCTCTAGTGCGGGTCGAATCGGAATGTTGAGAGGAAATGTACGTTTGGATAATTGTAAGGTCTGGTTTATAGAAAAACATACGTCATAACGCTTATCGCGAAAATACCGCCTAAATATTGCAGTTGCCTATTATATTTAGTTTTAAGTCAACTGTACGGTGTGCAATATATCTATCTATATTATATTTAACGACTAGTTAGGTTTTGTATTAGTGAACGCTGCCTCTGAAAGAGTAGTCGCAGGTTCGTTCCCCGCCCAGTACTTACAAACATTTGTGTACGTGAACATGTCTGTTTATTGGGTATGGATGTTTGCTATTGTTAGAGGAGTATAATCAACCACTACGCGCTGCACTATTCGCCACGTCCAGGAGTCACCGCACTATCGTTGACAGTCGAAGTTTGACGTTACGGTGACACTGACAGCTGTCATCGAGTGCCCGCCGATTATTACTTTTTCGGTCTCTCTGGTTGAATGTGTGTTTGTAGTTGTATTGTATAATAAAAGTAAATACTTTCAGATTATGATAAAGTCTCTTAATACTATGTATAAAAAAAGTATCTAGGTAAGGTAAACAAGTGTCGAGCTGTGGTGAAATAGTGTAGTAAAATTTTACTCTAAAAAAATCTTCAATATAGGCAATTATTTTAACTGCTTTTCATTGTAATGAAATTGATTTGCCAAACGTCAGTTCGATCAGAACTTATAGTTTGATCATATTAAAACTTTAAAATACTTTTTGACGCTCGTTTCAAACAGAATGCACAACGATCTCCCCGTGATTCTTTGAAAATTGGTCGCTGTTCTAACTGGATACAATATTAGATAAAAACAATTTTGGTAAAGTTAAGGTATATCTGTGGATTTACTACCTTTAGAGACATCAGACTGCTGCCTACGGCTAATTTAAAAGATAGATTTAGAGAACATTTACATAATACGAATTTCACGGCAATAATATTCGAATCAATTTTGGAGGTATATGTTAATTATAACGAATCAGATCTTAGTAATTCATATCAAAAGAAATACTAAATTAATACAAAAGCTAGCGTTTTTGAAATTTATTGTAAATACAAATATGGTCTAACGATGTTTTCATAATATATATTCACCAATTAGGTTCCTAAAACATACGAACAACATGACGACTCATTCAAGCAAAATGATATATGTATTTATGAACCTAGTTTCCATTCGTTTAATATATTTGTAGCTACGGTGGAAGACGCAGGTTTAAAAATTTACATATAAATTATTTAAATTACAACGTTTTATATTTAATGTACTACTTATCTATGTAAATTGTCTAACACTGTCTAACAAACCTGTAATTTGAATATATATATTCAATTCTACCATAGATTTGAATATAGGGAATTGGTTGTGAAATTTTTTGAACAAAAATTAAAAGCACACACGGTAACTTATTAAAATTCTGGTGTAGTATAAAGAGATGCCATATTTTATAAAGATAAGTTATCTGTCTTATATGGAACAGGTTTGATTTTAAGTTATAACATAAAAACATGGTAATAAATTAAGTTACAGTTCTACATCGTAAACTTTGTGTTATGCGATGAAATAATATAGTAGCCTACATGTAATATATTTGGTGCGTGAAAAAACGCATAAATAACCAAAGCTGAGGTATTTTCGATAGGATTTTGGTAATGAGAATTGTGTCGTGTTCATACTTTAGGAACTTCTTAATTCTTAACCCCGAGTTGTTAACCCTGAGTTTCACTGTTTACTAAAAGGTGCTGGGAATCTAGTACAAGGCTACAGAATATTATATTGGGATTGCTGGAATATTTAGGTATAGGTATTGTAATTCCTTTTACTTCGATAAAATAATAAATGGCGAAATAGAACTATCATCATCATCCTAGCCTTTTTCCCGATTGTCTCAGGGTCGGCTTCCCAAACTGAGAGATTTGGCGAGGGCTAAGCTTTTACACAGAGCGACTGCCATCAGACTTCCGCAACACTTAGGGTAAGCTATACCCATTCACCGTTTAGGCGTCAGAGTTATCATGATCTCTGATATAATGTAACGACTGCTATCTGAGTTGGTAAAGATAGCACCCGGGACCAACAGCTTAACGTGCCTTCCGAAGCACGGAGGAAATCGGTGTCAAATTTTGGTTACCCATCATCGGATTGACCGCGCCAATGGTTGCATAACGTTGCGATCATTGTTAAGTGAACTATGAATAAAATAAATAAATGTACCAGACTAGAGCACACCAACGAGCTAGTATCAAGCTAAGGTTTTCCTTTGTACTATAAGTACCAGATTATGACTAGATTCTTTATTGTACACCGTGCTATTGACTATTACAATAGAAACCGGGGTTAATTGTGACCAGGAAGGTGGAAATTGCAATGAAAATTGAGTCATGACCGGATTTACAAGACTTTATAAATATATAACCCAAGACATGCCACGCTGGGCCACACAGCGCCATTTAGCCCCAAACTAAGCCGAAGCTTGTACTATGGGTACTAGACAACTGATAAACTTACTTAGATACATATTATACATAGAAAACGCCCAGACCAATATAAACAGACATGTTCATGAACACAAATGTTTGTACTGTGCGGGAATCGAACCCACGACCCTTGGCTCAGAGGGCAGAGGTCACTACCAAATGAGCCACTGAGCCTGTCATTATGTATTGTAACTTACCAAATATTTCAGATATAAATGACTGCATTGGCAATGATTGCAAATGATTAGCAGCTGTTGTACTACCTTGCTACCCAATTCACAACCAGCCCCTGTCTTCCCTACGAACGGCCAAACTAAGGAACTCTTTGCCAGGCTCTTGTTCCCCGAGACGTACACTTTTCCGATGTTCAAGGCGAGAGTGAACCGGATTTTGTTGAAAGTGCTCCATCGTAGTCTGTGATATCACTTACCATCAGGCGAATTACAGTCAAGCGCAAACCCATGTTGAACTTAAAAAAACATGTATGTACCTAAAGCGGTTTTATCGCTCTAAGCAATCACTTCCAAACAACCTCAGCGTAGAGGTATTTATGCGAGAACACGCTTCTATAATAAACCCTTCTCAAAACCCAGCTCTAGCAAATCAGACTTCGGATTGTCCTACATAATTTAACACTTAGCCTTTCAGACTTATTAATTTTTCTTATCAAATGATCGGGTTAAATTGCGTGTAAATTCAAAATTATTAATGACTTGTCATTAAAATTTTATGTTCAATGGTATCATTTCGTTCGTATATTTACGTAACAATGTAAGCAGTATAACTTCACAGTCTTAATTCGTTGAAATAAGGTTTATTGTATGTTTCGCTTTTATTATGACGTATAAAAAAGTAAAATTGCACTTAATCTTAAGTACAAATAACAGTTATAAGAAACTTGGATTAATTCTTGTTTACTGTGAGTTACCACTAATAAGAAACTTGAATTGATTCTTGTTTACTGTGAGTTATTATTGTTTTCATGGTTTGTTACGAGTATGACAACCATATTTTGTCACGGTCCTCAGTCCGACAAAACTTACGGCCGTATTCACAAACGTTACTATGCGACGCGCGGACGCACAGTGCCCAAAATCCTATACGTTTTTGGGTACCTGTGCGTTCCCGCGACGCATAGTAACGTTTGTGAATACGGCCGTTAATGAGGATTGGTCTGGGCTTCTCCTTCAATTGCCGTCCGATGCGATGACTACTACTAATTTTATTTGAAGTTTGTTTTAATCGTTACCTTAAAAATCTCAAGCTATCAATTTTATTTATTCATTCTATTTATTCTTTTTTTCTGGGGTAACGGGGTAATTCAGGGCTAACTGGAAATAGACAAAAATAGAGGAGGAAGGTAAAATCGTAACCAGCTTAACATCTCATGTCACGTCAACACTCTCCGCTTGTGAAACTTCAAAGTTTTCAATTACTTTTTGCATCGATCGCACGTTTAATTGTTCTCGATTTGTTTAAGAAAAGTTTAATGTTTTTCTCATCTATTGTTGTACTTTTTGCATTAAGCTCCCATCACTAGACTCTGACGGTAGAATGTGTATAATTACTTTGTTTTGTAATGCTATGAGATCATGGTGTTTTCACCATAACGTGTCGATACGCCTATTATAGTTTTTTTTCAATCAACAAATTATAGTTTTTTTTTAGTAGTTGCTCGACATACCTAATGGCTTCTCTACGCCTGATGGAAATCGAAAGAGAAGCCCAAGTCGCTGCGACAATGGGCTAGTAACTGGTCAGTTACCTGTCAGTTGCCACCGCGATGCCGGCTCAACCCAAACACCCTACGAGCTCCGGAAACCCAACTCAGCGGCAGAAACACGACCCGGAGGCCATTTGGCTGCGATATTGTATAGAGTGGAGGTCCTTCCCCGGACAGGCTTCTCAATTCGAGCGAAGATTCGTCGTTACTTCTACTCGACACCACCACCGGTGGTGTCGTATGGAATCTCTACTCCATACGATACCACCGACTATTAGTGATGTTATTTATTTATTTAAATGTTATTGCACAAAATGGTACAAGAGGCGAACTTAATGCTAGGAGCATGCTCTACCAGTCAACCATTGGGTCATGCAGAGAGCAGATTTGTTGTGCGGTGAGTGTACAAAAAGAAACACAATAAAAGAAAATACATACAAAGTTGTTGATATGAAAACATATAATAATAATTCTCAAAATAATTTCATATAATAAAAATAATATTTCATAAACTCTGTTTTATTATTATCGCTTAACTATACTCGTACATAGATAACTTGAAATAATAACTTTGAGGTCGGACCAATGTATGTGATTAGGTATTATACGAATTACTTTTCTTTCTTTCTTTCGCCTCGTTTTAATTTCTTTCTTTCTCCTCAGAATTCTCGCATTAACTCCGTACCAGCTGCCATTTTCACTTCGTTAAACCACACGAGCACACATAAATGACCACGAATCCCCGATTACAAAGTGCGCGAGACTTTACCGGTAAAATGTTCACGAAATCCAAGCGTCGTGTGTCCTTTCCTTGTTGTCCACCAAAACCGCCTACGGTTCCGTATAAAATTAAATCTGCTTTTTTATAGTTATTGTCCTGTGTGAATGGTTAAAAATAAAATAAAAATAAATAAATAACCCAAGACATGCCACGCTTGGCCACACAGCGCCATCTAGCCCCAAACTAAGCCGAAACTTGTACTATGGGTACTAGACAACTGATAAACATACTTAGATACATTTTTTTTTGTAAATAAATACATATTATACATAGAAAACACCCAGACCAATACAGACATGTTCATGCACAGTGTAGCTTCTTGCTCCGGTGACGCTGCCGCCCGTCATAGGTATGTGGTATTTTGCTACGCCTTCTATCGTGGTGGTTTTACCGCCACCAGTCGGTTTGCCAGAGCCTCGTTTGTTGTTCGACAGGATGCACCACGGGCAGGTGAGGATGGCTTGGAGCGAAAAGGTGATAGGTCGCTTCCTTACATCCCTGAAATTGAAATATGGTCAGGAAAGCATTATTACCGAGTAATCTGCATAGAAAGCGATTACCAGACCAACTAGACAGGTAATATTTCTAATTATGCACTCATTATCTATCAGATTGCTACACAAGCTAACACAATGCTCTTCAGAACAAAAAAAGACTATAAATCAGTCAAAATACCGTTCGCCTATTGATTTTATTGATCAATTTATTCATAATTAAGTACGATTGTTTGCATGTTGTATCTGACATAAAAATTTATATTGCGTTTACGATAGTCATGTAATATGGCCGTTTTATGACGGCCCCGGTGGTGTGATGGTTCTAAAGCTTGGTTCGTTCGAAAGGTTTCGGTTTGTATCCCAGATCACCCACATTTCAAAATTTCCTAAAATTCATTGTCTAATGAAGTTTAGGATATTTTTGAAAAAAACTGGTTTCTACCCGCCTGGCTGGCGTGTCCTCGAAGAAACATCCGCGAAGTGACTAATCCCGAAACGCAACCGTAGTTACTGCATGAATGTTTCCCCGAGTCTATTGTGGTCGCCAGCCAGAAGGGTAGCAACCAGTTTTTTTTTAATTTGGTTACTTGTCCGCAGTGACTTCAGCCTTTCCTTCGCTTTCCACTACACTATGCTAGTATAAAAAATATCCTAAACTTCACTGTCTCCCAAAACATGCACATTTAAATATCTATTTTTTTTTTACGAGTAATTGTCTCTACCTGAAATCGAATCCGAAACCTTTCATTCGACTCTTACGACCATGGGAAGGCGGTATGTATTCTTTTCCGTCACCGCACAGAGTTCCGCTAAAACATCACCGCTTAATTACTCCACACATTCTAGTATAGGCACAAAGAAAACAGTTTTCAAACAATTAAAGCCCAGCAAACATTTGTCCATAAGCAAGTGTGTACCTAGAACAGTTATATCCACAATCGTATACCGCTGCGGAACCCTAAACTACACGAAGACTACCAAAACTGGTCGGGTTCAACGATCTACGCTCATTAGTTTTTGATCACACTATACTCAACTCTATATGAATCTAACCACCATTTACACGCCAGTCGAAAATAAGACTTGATTTTAAAGGAACAGAGTCGAAATTACTGTGGTGAGGAAAAGAATTTTTTATAACACAGGTATTCAACACAACTGGTTCTCTACTTTTAGACGGTACAAATGATAAAATTCCTCTTTCTGTACGTATAGATTAGGAAATACCTTCACCTGGCTATAAGTTTCAAATGTTTAGTGCCCGACTGGGGAGACGATAATTTTTTTTTGTTTTCTTTTTAATGGGAAAACGGCCGGTATCCAGCTAGCCAGCATACGGTATTATACTTGTGTTGGTAGAACAAGTTTGGGATACAACTATTTTTTGGCTTTGACTGCCACTTTGGTCTTTCGGTTTGACCAAAAGGTTAGATCCGATGTGAATTGTTCCATCTTAATCACCTGAGCTTAATCACCCAGGTGATTTGATCGCGCTAAAGTTATATAAGTGGAGTTACATCACCTGATCAGGAGATTAAAGTCGACTGCAACTAGAAAACTCATTTCGTTTGCAGTCGACTTTAATCGCCTGGCCAGGTGCCTTATGTACGCTTCTGTCAAATTTTTGCGGGGATCAAATCACCTAGGTGATTTGCACAGGTGCCTAAGGTGGAACAATTCCAAATAAAATGAGTTTTCTAGTTTACGAGTCAGGCTCAAATTTGTATTTATCTTACCGTCAAGAAATTATAATAATAAATATTTATTAATTAGACGTAAATGAACACACAATACAAACAAAAATGTATCGATAGCCTGCAAACGCCTTGCCTTGGTCACAACGCTTGGTATGCCGGTAGGTGACCGCAGTAGAATTTATTTGTATCCAGGTAGACGCTATTGCCCATTTCCCGATATTCCCATAATCGTCTACTTCAGCTTCATCATCATTTTGATAGTTAGAGTTCTTCCACGGTGCGTTTTGCGCACAATTTTCTGCCTCGTGCAACTGGTCTTTTGAATCAGCTTCCGGCTGCAATTTTTCCGAGTGGATATGACTTAGGGACCGTCAAAAAGCGAGCCAATAGATTTCTCTAGGGCCGGCAACGCACCTGTGACTCCCCTGGTGTTGCAGTGTCTATGCGCTGAAGTGATCACTTACCATCAGGTGACTTTCAGGCCCGCGACCGACGCGATTTTGCGACCCCTTTATAGGTTAAAACATTCTGGCGACCCCCTGTGTCATAGAAAACATATCTTTCATTCATCTATGTAATGAATAATGTTGGGAGTCGAAATTCTCTACTGAACGGGGCCTGTGGCTCTTTACAGATTTGCCACCACACCCTACTGCTAAAAATTCATACCGACTTCGAACCAATTATCTCTGAAAAGTCAACTAACCAACGATACTACTGATCATTACTATGCACGATGATTCACACTAAAAAGTTGCACTCACCGATACGATTACCAAACAAAGACAGATATTACTAAACGCGATTGTTTTCGGCGCAGAATATTTAATTTCCAAATCAATTCAATGCTAATTTCCTCACAGCAGAGGCATTCCCTCACGGTCTCACTGCGGGACACATACTAATGGCTTTTGAAAACATTTGACTTAAATAGTAATAGTAGGGATGTAAGGGAGCGGCCTATCATCTTTTCGCTCCAAGCCAACCTCACCTGCCTGTGGTGCATCCTGCCGAATAACAAACGAGGCGCTGGCAACCGACTGGTGGCGGTATAACCATCACAATTGAAGGCGTAGCTAAATACTAAAGAACGGTGACGGGCAGCAGCGTCACCGGAGCAAGAAGCTACGCCCTGCGATCGCCAACCCGCCTGCCCTGCGTGGCGATTATGGGTATATCCTCCAGATGTTTGCTCTAAGTGGCGAACAACTGGAGAGGTCTATGTCCAGCAGTGGACTGTAATAGGCTGGTGATGACTTAAATAGTCACTGCTTAAAATAAGAAGGAAGTCATTGCCGTGCATGAAACCTTTGATAACTGCTGATAAGGAGGTTTTTGTGTAATGGAACGTGCATGATTATGGTACTTTTTTATTTATTTATAGTAGCCTGAGATAATAGCTTTCCTACGCCTGATGACAAGCGAAAGAGAAGCCCAAGTCGCTGTGACAACTGGCAAGTAGTTACTTGCCCGTTGTCACAGCGACTTGGGCTTCTCTGGTCAGTTGACCAGTTACCTTTAAGAGCTCGGGGGGGTTAGAGTTGCGACCGCCACGCCGGCGCAACTCTAAGCCCTAGTCGCCAGCAGACACAAGACCCGGAGGTCATTTGGGCAGCTCAATTCGAGCAAAGATCCGCTATGCCCTACCTTTCTTGAAGGTAAGGCTAATGTTAAGTCCTAATTAAGGGAATTAATTAAGTACTCTTTGTAGACTCTGTTCTCTACAAGACTTAAGTCCGAGTCTCAGTTTAACACCGAGCTCTCCTTTCGAGACGGGAACTCGTAACAGAGTCTTTCCGAAATAACTCGGGATCGATTTATCCGAGTTTTTAGCACGAAGTCGTATCTATCAAGAGTCAAAGGACTAAGAGGACTCATGACTCCTGAACTAAGAAATTAGAGTCTTGCAAAAATGTTGATTTTCGAATTTAAGACTCAAAGAACTCATTACAAGTAAGGTTAACCTGTTCGTAATTCACCTCAGCTCATACAAATATGTAGGCTAATGTTGATTTGAAATTTGAAACAAATAATGACAGATGAGACTTTATTTGGTACTGCAAAATGTGTCCAAAGTTATCTGAAGCTTCACTTACAGCCATCGCATTCAATCATACGTCTCTGCTTGCGTCCGAAACTCTTGAAAAATGTGCCCTGAAATGTAAAAAATTGAATTTTAAAAAACGTTACCAGGTGTTTTCATAAATTCATGAAGTGTAAGCACGCAAATTAATTGATTTACAAAAGTATTTAAGCCACATAGTTTTAATGAAAGGATTCACCTTTATTAAAACTATGTGGCTTACCAATCTCACTAAAGCTAAAGTTACGGTACAAATATATGCATATAAACAATATTCTATCCCATCACCCTTATCTTTGGATGGTGTCACAATTGGTGTCGAAAGTACCAACGGCTCAACACACTTTCGGATACAGGGTTCTTAATTGTCAACTTCGTAATTAATCTGAATTGATTAAGAATAAATCTAATTGGAAATTTCTCGATGAAAACCATTTAATTTTATTCCTCCTTTTATTTGATCTAAAGTTTGAACTAGCTGTGCTAACCTAAAGCCTTCCTCGATAAATGGTCTATTCAACACAAAAAGAATTTTTAGCGCGTTCAAACAAACAAACAAACTCTTCAGCTTTATAATATTAGTTAAGATTAAATTTCTCTCCCACGTTATTCAAGTTTACTCTATAACACAACGAAAAATGTGCATGGTGGGTGGCTAATAAATGAAGAGGATATTTTTACCCTCACAACTCTACTAGTGCAAGCAAATAAAATAAGCATTTACGTATGGGTAAAATTTACTTAATGTAATTTAACTACATCGATATTAGTAAACAAACTTCAAATACTTCAAAAAATTCTAGTTTTAGTGCTTATATGAAATTACACGGCCATAATCGTCGATACTACATTCAACATAACACTAATTTGGCTTAAACTACACGACAAGAAGCGGGATATTGGCAAGAAGTAGAAACCATTTTTGCTGATTTTCGACAGCAAGCCGGTATCATCTCACAAGCTGGCTGATGGAAGCACCCAGGAATCGCATCGTATGGCACGTACCCTTCACACATCAACTTCCCCAGACATTTAGGAATCATGATACAAGGCGGAGTGTGCTTGCAATCCATCTTCTCCTTCGGTCTGACCTGCGTACTCATATCCTCCTTTGCCGTCAACACGATATACTTTTTATGCTGTTGCTTACAAACTGGAAGCTCGGGGCACTTGGGTTGGTGATCACATTTGGACGAATTGTCACTGTCATTCAGAATACACGTTGGCAACTTCTTACACATAGGGACGTGAACGCAAGAGTTTTCTAGCTTTGGATCGAACTCGGGCTTGTAGCAACATCTGACAACTTCACATGGAGGGTCGTGGTTGCAGATGCTTTGTGTCATCTTCTCAGTCTTAGTATTCTCCATACGATAAGATTGAAACGCGTCACAGGATGGAGGCTGATATTGGCAGCCCTGTTCGTGAATCTGTTTTGGAGTGTCCGGCTTTTGGTATCCACAATGGAAACCTTCCAATTGTGTCACAGGCCAAGCTGAAGGGGAAAACTGTCCCTTGACTGGCGGCAAATTGAGACATCCATTGATTAATATGCACGGTGGATTGTGGATGCAAAGAATTTCGCCATTGTACCTCTTTTCCAGAGTGTCCTTTAACTGATCGTGGGGTTCTTGACAGGGTCTTTTGACAGCGCACCCAGGGGACCCTGGCAGGCCTGTTCCTGGAGAGCTCGGTGTGCCCCCTGGAGTTGCCCTTAGAGAGGCGCCAGTTGGATGACATTTACATTGAACTTTCTGGGGTTTATCACTAGTCGACGCATTTTCTTTCCCAAGAGGCGTACCCAGCTTGCCTTTCTTACTAATGGCAGGGGATACTATTGGACTAATTGGGCGATTTCCTTCTGGCGTTGGCGAATCCCTAGGAGTACCTTTGCATGAGTATGGTTCGCTGCCTTGTGTGGCTTGCTCGTTCGTTTTATAGTCTAATTGTGAACCGGTCCCGTCGTGTAGTAGGGGATCCTTGTTGACATTTGGGCATTTTGTTGTATTGGTACAGTGACATGATCTTATCAAACCACCTCTGTTGTTAGTCTGATACTTCTTATTTATTCTTTCAACGAGATATTCCCAGAACACAGATGAGTTTGATGGCATTACATTACATCCGAAGCTACTTATGTCTCTCAATTCACTTTGTATATGTTCGATTTTGCTCATTTTTGGAGTAGAGAAAATCTGAAAGTTCCCTTTTGAAGGGAACTGTTGTTCTCGATTTCGCCTTATATTTTGCGTCTTCAGATATGCTTTCTTGAATTCTTTCTGGATAATTTTTCTGATCTTTTTCTTAGCCGATTGTATGTTCGTTGCTCCAGAAGATGACATTAAGTCACAGCTGATGTTATGATCTGTCTCCTTTTCTGTTGAACTGTAAATGTTTATGCCAGAGTCTGGTGAGTAATCCAATCCATCTTCGGTTGAGTACATGGATTGCACAATGAAGTCGTGTTTTTTAAAAGATTTCTTTAATCGCTTATGATTGCAGTTAAGGCAGTATACTTGGCAGCAATGGTCTTTGGTGCTAGGCGGAAACATGTGGTTCCCTTTCACAGGATTTTCACGTCTCGTTTGGTTAGAACGTCCGAAGATGTTAGACAAACAAGGCATTATTTTACTACGGACTATTGAAAGCTTTGATGGCGTTCTATGAAGGGATCTCTTATCGTCTTGGGTACAATATTTGACTTTTCTTTTCTTGAACCAGATCTGACTTCGTTTCTCTTCTACAGGTATAACGCATTCGTTGCAATTGCACTGGCGTGGATGCACATCACGATTCTCGTAAATACATTGGGTTCTGTTGATATTGGCGTCTGTTCTATACCCGTGTTTGAATGTTTTGAGTTTCATCTCCTCTTCGTAGTTCGCCATTTCAGTATATCGGAACAACTTTCTGCGTATAACGGTGTGGCCTGTTCTACCGCTCTGGGTAGTTTCATTATCATCGAAGTCAGAGCTATCCGAATGTCGATCTAGACATTCAGGGTTATAAGTCAGCAGAAAGTCATTTTCGCACATACTGTTTCGAATAATTTTACAAATACTCACTGCATTACAGTTACGGATTTTTTTGGTACATTTTGTTTTATAAAAATTTTACATCTTTAAAATTTTGTGTTCAATTTTGCATTTCTCGTCTGTCAGTTGAGCTGACAGATTTTGCTTTTTATTTAGTATTTCCTTGGGAACTTTTTGTGCTATGAATGAGGTCAAAAGAGTTTGTCATTTATGAGAGAATTTATTGATGAAAAAAGTGTTTATCATTTATCATGAATCGTATAATATTTGCATGAATCGAAATTTATTGGATAATAAATGACGCAAAACATATTTTATTCAATAAAATAGCAAGTACCACTACGCTCTAGCTGTACCTAATAAATGTATAAAGTTTTTTAGATGTTTATGAAATTTTATACTTATTTGTTTAATTTTTATAGAATTTATAAAAGTGTGCAAAAGACTTACTGGGTACTACATACATGTAGGTAGTATTTTCCTTGAATATTTTCATGATCATGTAATAAAGAGACATGGGATGGGGGTCGACCCATCATCCTTTAGCTCCAAGCCACCCCCGTGGTGCATCCTGCCGAATAACAAACGAGGCTCTGGCAACCGACTGGTGGCGGTATAACCAACACAATTGAAGGCGTAGCTACATCCCACAGGCACCGCCTTCATCGGACTGGCAGCAGCGTTATCGGTGCCAGAAGCTAAGCCCTGCCATCGCCAATCCGTCTGCCCAGCGTGGCAATTATGGGTAACCCTCCAGATGTGTGTGCAAAGTGGCGAACAACTGGAGAAGCCTATGTCCAGCAGTGGACTGCGATAGGCTGATGATGATGATGACAATGTAATAAAGATCATTGTGATGATTCCTAAGATTTTTACTACTCCAACTACCACAAACCTAACTAAAATACAAATTTATACTAAAATTAAGATCTCTCGTGTTTTGTACAAAATTCTCTCAAATAACTGTACTTTTTTATACGACACAGTGCGCCACAAATTCGATCATCATATTACACACTCGATTTTATCCTATGCACACTTATTATCAAAGGCGTAAGGTTGAAAATTCCTTGAAAGAAATTGTAATTATAATATGGTTGTTTTGAAGGACAACGCATTCTCTGCGGGGGTTCAAAACAAAAAGTTCAATTGTATGAAATCTGGTTCGCTTTATTTTTAATAATGAGTTTCATTATACACACGTGCAACTTAGTTGAAACTTAATTTGAGCTTTGTCCTAAAAGTTATAGAGTTTAATGTTGAATTGTTATTTGAAAGTTTTTTTTAAAAGCGGTCGTTTAAAAATAATACTTCTAAGGTAGGTCTTCGACATGACCTATGAACACATCAAATCACTTGTGAATTGTAAAGATTTTAAGTTAATAACAAGACAATGATGACTTTTGATCTTTAGGCGTTCATTAACACTATATTGATGTGATTTTAAGCCGACGACCTTGGTGGCACAATGATTAGAGCGTTAAGCTTGAAAGAGCATACAATATGGAAGTTTTGGGTTCGATACCTGATCGGGTCAATTTAGGAAATGAACTTTACTGAATTGTTTCGGGACTGGTTGTTCTGGGAGACACCTCTAGTCTTAATTAAGTGCTTATAGTACTAGAGAAAATCAGCCTGCAGACGTCCACTGCTGGACATAGGCTGCCCGAGGACGATTTGTCATTTAGAGCTATTTGTCTTGGTAACCGCAATAGGTTTTATAGATAGTTAGTATTCAATAGTATAAGCAATTATCATAGCTTTTTAAGTTTTTTTTTTATAGTGGCTCGACATAATGGCTTCCCTACGCCTGATAGAAAGCGAAAGAGAAGCCCAAGTCACTGTGACAACGGGCAAGTAATTGGTCAGTTACCTGTCAGTTGCCACCGCCATGCCGGCCCAACCCTAACCCCCCACGAGCTCCGGAAACCCTACTCACCGGCAGAAACACGACCCAGGGGTCATTTGACTGCGGTATTCTATAGGGTGGAAGTCCTTCCCCGGACGGGCGGCTCAATTCGAGGAAAGATTCGCTATGCCCTACCTCTCTTAGTTATTTATAAGTAGCTAACGTTCGTATGATAAACATTTGTGTTTGTTCCGTGTCTGAGTGTTGATAGATAGATATTCTTGCACACCAAACAATTTACTTAAAACTAGGGATAGTTCTGTTCACATTTGTTGTAGAATATTATAGGCGGCCTTTTCGCTATAATACAATATACATTTTTGTATTTAAATATAGGTATCTATTTGTGGTACCTTCGTTATTCTCAAACACAAGTGCACAAGCTACTTACTATGGGATCGGAGCAATGTATAAAATGTGATGCTATCTGATAAGTAGCTAAAAAAGTTATAGTAAAATTGAGAAACCACCTCATCATCAGCCTATCGCAGTCCACTGCTGGACATAAGCCTCTCCAGTTGTTCGCCACTCGGGGCCAACATCTGGAGGATATACCCATAATCGCCACGCTGGGCAGGCGGTTTGGCGATCACAGGGCGTAGCTTCTCGCTCCGGTGACGCTGCCGCCCGTCATCGGGCGATTTATTTAGCTACGCCTTCAATTGTGTGATGAAACCTCCTCACTGTCATTTATATTAAGAAAGGAAAAGGGTCACTTCCAAACTGCCCCGACAACGAATCGAACCCAAAACCGTATCTTCCGTTCATACGATCACCTTACATTGCCATAGAGGTTCTCGAATTCAAAACATTATACCCATTACCCTTTTAAAACCACAGCTGGCTATCTAACTAATCCAACACTGACCGAAACTTAATAGTCGGATATCGGATGGAGAAAAAACCGGCCAAGCGCGAGTCGGACTCACGCAGTATGGGTTCCGTACCGTTGAACAGTGTGCCTAGCACGAACACTTTCGAAAAAGTATGCGTAACGTAACCGTAAACAGTGTGCCTAGCACGAATACTTTCGAAAAAGTATGCGTAACGTTACAGTAAACATTTGTATGAAACTTAGTACAGTGCGTAAGAGGTACTACGTTTACGTACTTTTTTTTTATAATAGCTCGACATAATGGCTTCCCTACGCCTGATAGAAAGCTAAAGAGAAGCCCAAGTCGCTGTGACAACTGGCAAGTAGCTGGTTAGTTACCTGTCAGTTGCCACTGCCATGCCGGCCCAACCCTAACCCCCCACGAGCTCCGGAGACCCTACTCACCAGCAGAAACACCACCCGGAGGTCATTTGGCTGCGGTATTCTATACGGTATTATATTCGTACGTTAACGTAGTGAAAATTATCGCCCTGTTTACGGTTACGTTACGCATACTTTTTCGAACGTATACGTAGTACCTCTTACGCACGATAGGGGCGCTGTACCAAGTTTCATACAAATGTTTACGGTAACGTTACGCATACTTTTTCGAAAATGTTCGAGCTAGGCACACAGATTTCAAGCCTGATTGACAGGTAAAAAACTGATGTTGAATTTAATGACCGTGTGGTTTCTGGATTTAAAATAGGACAATCATATCTTATCTCGTGGGTGTCGTAGAAGACAGAATAGGGAATATCAGGAAACGGGCAGCTACCCTGCTGGCTGTGGCTAAGGCAAACCCCAAAAGATAATTGTCATTGGGAGAAGCCTCTGTCCAGCATTAGACCAGCAATTATGAAAATATTGTTTTTATTTTAATTTTATTATTTATTTATAAAGTAAAATATAACTTAGTACCTATTTTGTGAATATTTCAAGTGTTTACCTCTTGCCGTTATTGAAATTATGATTGATTTAGGGGATGCAAGGGTAATATTGATTTATTTTTAGTATTTGTTATATGTTCTTAACATACACCTTGGTGACAAGATAGATGAATGGCCGGACAGACAGCGAAGTTTTAGAAGTAGGGTCTCGTTTTTGCCCTTTAGCTACGGAACCCTAAAAAAAGAAAAGGTCGTCGGCCCGGCCAGATCACCTATGATTACATGGGGTTGGTTGGACCCCTATTATATTAATAGGGAACCCTTTTCTAGAGGTACGTGCACCGGCATTCATGTTGGCTTGTTTTTTTTATTCTATTCCTATTATTTTATAGTGTGACGCGTTGCTTAGTTGTGTATAAGGATTGAACAGTTTTGATATTAAGCTTACTTATTCTTAATAGTTGTGCTTGAATAAAATTTATCGGTGCGCTCACTCAACACGCCTCGAAGAAGAGTAAAACGACTTCTTCAAGTGATTTTGCAAATATAATCCTTGTAAACCGGGAGATACGTTTATTGTCAACAATAAACTCTGTCCTGAGCTTAGGCCTCCACATTATGAGAACACTCCGATTTATTTAAAGTTTAACATGCTCGCTGACCGTAGTACTTCTAGCTTTCCTAAGGTTCCCTATTCGTATAACCTAAGACATGCCACGCGGGGTCAGCGTTATCTAGTCCCAAGCTAAGACAAAGTTCTACACTACTACATATTTCGAATACTAGACAACCGATAAATTTACTTAGATACCTTACTTTTTGTAAATACATAATTACATAGTGAACACTCAAGCAAACAGACGTGTCCTTTCACAAATATGCTTATGCTGTGCGAGATCGAAGCCGATCACTATACCAGCGTACACTACCAACTGTGCCAATCTACTTAGTCGTCATACGTTTTATGCTTACACCACATGCAAAGAGAGTGTGGTAGGTTAATTGTCAAGTCACAGCATCTTACGTTCTTTCTATCACAAAACTCACGGATCAAGACCGTTCGCCCGTCGTACGTTCCCCCTTGCGCGTACGCAGCGCAACGCTTCCAGCATGACGTATCGCCTGCGCATATTAATGCGGCGTTTAGCGCGGTAATAATAAACGCAGCCGCTCTTTGTTTTAGAACAGACGCGCCCGCAAGCATTGGAGGATCTTTTTTTATAGTAGCGTATTATAGCGGCCTCCTGTCGATACAGAGCGAGAGGCAAAAGTCGCTGTGACAATAAACAAGTAACTAAACCAGCAACTTGACCGTCGCCACCGCCATGCTTTTCTGTATGACTATGTCTGTGATTATTTATCTTTTCCGAAACTTTTAGAAAGTACAAAATTTAGGGCTTTTATTGTGTACTAGCTTTTGCCCGCGGCTTCACTCGCGTTAAATTTGAAGCGAATGCTCCATAAAAAATTCCACCCCCCATTTTAATGAAGTGGGGGGGTTAGAAAGGGGCAAAAAGTAGCCTATGTTACTCTCCATCCCTTCAACTATCTCCACTTAAAAAATCACGCCAAATGGTCGCTCCGTTTTGCCGTGAAATAAAAGACAAACATACAGACAGACACACATTTATAATATTAGTAAGTATGGATGATAAATTAATCCAAATAAACTATGCATACAAAATAGTTCAACAGTGTTTGGCACGACAAACTTCCTATACAAAATATATTTTTTATGACAGCGGGGGCATGATGGTCTGAATCACTTCACCCCATAGACTATGGGTTGAAGTGATTCAGACCACAACAACAGCTTGCTTTTTGAAGGTTCCCAAGTCGTATCCATTGGGAAGAGACGCGACTGGAAGCCGGTTGAGTAAGAGAGGTAGGACATAGCGAATCTTCGCTCGAATTGAGCTGCCCATCCGGGGAAGGACCTCCACCCTATAGAATACCGCAGTCAAATGACCTCCGGGTCGTGTTTCTGCCGGTGAGTAGGGTTTCCGGAGCTCGTGGGGAGTTAGGGTTAGGCCGGCATGGCGGTGACAACTGACAGGTAACTGAAGTTACTTGTCCGTTATCACAGCGACTTGGGCTTCTCTTTCGCTTTCCATCAGGCGTAGGGAAGACATTATGTCGAGCTACTATAAAAAAAAAACAAAAAATAAGTACGAGTAGGTATCAAAGCGAGTCCAATTTCCCGTGAAATACAATTGACACTTGTTTTGTTTAATGGGCAATGTCGCTGGTCAAATTACTGGGCTTAGGAGACCCAACAACTGCCGTCTCGGGTTACAGGACATCGGCCGACTGAAGTTTTGACCGGCTCGGTGGCTCAGATAGTAGTGACCCCTGCCTTCTGAACTAAGAAGGTTCGAGTCCCACAAGGGACAAACATTCGTGTGATGAATATTTGTCTTTGTTTCGTGTCTGGGTGTTTATATTTGTATTTAAGTAACTATTTGTGGTACCGACATTGTTCTGAAACCCATAGCACAAGTGCTTAAAGCTACTTACTTTGGGATCGGAACAATGTATGTGATGTTGTGTGATACATATTTATTTATTTTAGTTGGTTTATATTTTTGGTGAATTTTTAGAGAGATATTAATTATTATTGCACACCATACAATTAGGCGGTCTTATGGGCAATAATGATCTATTCCAATCCACCTTCAAATAGTGATAAAATACCTATATTAAACTCTTTATTATAGTGCTACTTATTATATGGCTAGAAATATTTGTCATAGTTGTAAGTACGATATACGCGGACTTATCGTTAGAAGAAGAACCGTTCTCTTCCAGACAACCTTTGGGTAAATCATAGGTAGGTAAAAAGAAGGGGAGTTTGGTTCAATAACAATAGTGCAAGATTCCGTTAATGTTGATCTATACTTGATACAGTTTTGTAGTATGTATCTTGTGGTATCTACTTACCTACATAAAAAAAATTACGTCTACCATTTTATGGGGCCGCGCGCAATCATGATTAGGAGCTTCGCATCCAAATTCGAATTTGGAAATTGGAACGGAACGTCAGTCACGAAATTAATTTGATTGGCCGAAATCCCGCGGGGCGCGATCGCCGAGACGGGGGAAATCGGAGGAAAATAAAACTTTTATAATCGTCATACGTCGTGGCCAGTGTTTGTAGAGCTATTACGAGTAGGTACAAGATTTGTATTATTATTGGTACCTATTTGAACTATTAAATAATGTGTTATTGACGAGATATTAGGGCTGTGACTCATTGTTCGAAGGAACTTACAAACTCGATTGTCAAAAGTATGAGATCTATAGGAATAAAAAACGCTTATATTAAAAAATTATTTTCTTAAATTTAAGCCTAATTCTTTAGCAGATTCTCATAAGTCACTTTTTCTAGGTATTAGATTGACGCATTACTCAAAGAATACTTATTGTTGTATTTTGTTACAAATTTTATTACGATAGACCTATTATGATTTCAGTGTTTGATCGCAATTATTTTGTAAATGATGCAAGATAGATTTTTACAATAATAATCATATAACTACCCTTTTGTCCGCAGTTTCTTATATCACAGTAATATATAGTAGACCGTATTTCACAAAAAAGAGCTAAGTAAATTATGTAACTACAGAGTATTATTTATTACTTATTAAGTTGATAAAATGTTCTGGCAGACTATTCATCAGATTAAGTTCCTATTTATCAATTGTCAATTCAGATAAAATTTAATAGACAGAGATGACTTATTGAAGAATATAGTGATGAACTGATGACATTTAAAAAGGTCAATCCTCTTTATTTCACAGTTGGTTTTTATCCGTCTGGTGACTAATTGATTTGTATGTTAGAAATGAAACACATGATCAATATTTAAGGGTTTTAAAATACTTCATTAGGTATTTAAACCAATTTACATTTGTGTTATATCACTGATTTAAAAAAAAAATATAAAGAAACCTTAATGTTCAACTGATACAAATTTTTTTCAAAGCTGAGTTGGAGTTCGAGTCAATTTTAGCTAAGAACATTTTATTTTATAACAAAATTGCTTTGGAATCAGAGAGAGAAATAATATAATGTTGTCTGATATAAGTATTTTTATAATAAAGGATGTGGAAAAAAATACCTATTCTATTTTCAAGCGTTTGAGGGAATCCACATTAGAGGTCCACTTATACCGGGCGCTAGCGTGACAACCAATCCGGGGCGAGATGAATCCGCGAAGGGCGAATGGCGAATATCGATATGGGGTGAGTGTGCAATTCGCGTATGTGACGTGGGTGGGACTTGTGTGAGCGTAGGTATCGCGAGGGTGAAATGGGGTGAATGATAGCTGAGGAGATTTAGTAAAAACAGGAATCACACTTTTTAATCTAGAGGTTTTATCACACAAAAAATACTAAACAAATTTGAATTGTCTTGTGTATCACATAACATCACATACATTGCTCCGATCCCAAAGTAAGTAGCTTAAGCACTTATGTTAAGGGTATCAGAGCAACGAAGGTACCCCTAATATATGCCTACTTAAATACAAATTTATATTTGTGTGTGTCTAGGTGTTTATACACCTAGACACGAAACAAACACAAATGTTAATCACATGAATATTTGTCCCGACTGGGAATTGAACCGACGACTTTTGGTTCAGAAGGCAGGGGTCACTACTAATTGATCCACCGAGTCTTATTAATTTAAAATTCAAAGATGCACGAAAACCGTTAGTTACCTATTTATATATTTAACCGTCGCGTTTAAAACAGCAGGTACTATCCAGCTATACAGTTAAGAGACTGGTCCCACGCCCAAACTACCGGTAACCGTTACACGGTGTAAATAAATAAAATGAATGTAAATTCGATAGTGAGATGACACCTCAGTAGGTTGGAAACCTTCGATGATGTATGTTTGTTTGGACTCGGTCGCGTACTTTCGTACTATCCTTCGTGTACCTGCAAGTTGCTGTTCACTGTTAACCCCCTATGGGATAAGAATGGGTATGCCCTTCCATTCTCGGACGCCGACTCCCTCGGAAAGAAGCGTTATTGGGCACCCCAATGTATTCCCTTTTAAAAGAAAAATGTAAATGTTTAATTTTTTTATATATTTTTCGGTTGGATAATGAAGTTAAGAAGGTTGTCCGTTGCCGCAGCGATTTGAGCCTCTCTTTCGCCTTCCACCAGGCAACGGGGGGTCATTATGCTGTGCTCTATATATATAAAAAAATATGTAGAGTATATCTATCTATTACTACATCGGATCATGCCACACACACTATTTCGAACGTTTTCATAACATTAAATCTAGTTACGCATTTATGATCGAAGTGGAACTCTTAAAGTTACCACGTGGGTCGTAAAGCTACTTTGTATTGAAATGATTCAATGTGAAAACGCATAATAAAAAACGTATAAAATTTTATGTGGCAAATCTCTGCCCACACAAACATGATTTTTTAAATTACATTACATGAATATTAAAAATATATTATTTATTATTATTATTTTGTTTTTTTTTTTATAGTAGCATAATAGCAACTGAACGAAAGCGAAAGGCCCAAGTCGCTGCGATAACGCACAAATAACGAAATCAATGTATTTGTCAGTTGTCACTGCCATGCCCGCCGATGAGATGCGAAGAATTGGAAAAGCCGGCCGAAAGCATTATTTAGTACACTCTGAAATATTTTTATATTTATTATAATACCTACTTCTACCATCAAAATGCGTTCGAATATTAAAATTTATTCCAGATAATTCCCAAGTGGATTCGGGTTCTCACAAAAAGCCTTTATATCTCGCGAACAAATCGCGGACTACCATTTGCATGACAGAAAATAATCGATAAAAATATATTTGAAACGAGTCTCGTTCTCACATCGATCAAGAAAGGAGTGAGGTATGCAAAATAGTGTGCATTATTCGCTGACGGTATTCCCACCGTGCGCGCGAACGGTAGCTAAAAATATTCAAATTTGGAACGCGGCAGTTCCTTTTTCTAATTCAAATGCAAACTTTTTCTTGTCACCTGCCAGGAATTCAATATAAGTGTGGAATGGTGCAAGCATAGATTTTGATAGACATAATGTATGTACATACATTTATTATTTTGATTCTTAGGATTGCGCAGTGAAAGAAAATACAGTAGTTCTATGTTTGGTAGTAAGTACGTTTGCGGATTAGTAGGTGTGTCCTCTTTATAATTTTAACAGATGAATATTACCTAGTCGAACCGATAATCGAAGGTCGGAGGTTCATTATCCATCCAAGACGAACGTTTATATTGAGCAGTTATATTTATTCTGTGTCAAAGTGTTAATGTTATTTTTGTTAATACATATTATATACGTTGAATCTAATTCCTTTTTACTTACGCTACTTACTTTGAAATATTGTAAATCATGTATGTGACATAACGAAAGCACAAAGATAACATACAACATTAAATTGTATTTATCCAGACACATAACATACACAAATGAGAAAAGAACAAGAGACAACATAATTAATAATTATCTCGTCAGTAATAAAGTACTTATGCCCTTTTGTTTAAGCTACTTATGTGTATATTTATACCCGATTAATATGCATGAGGAAAACTATTCAATTCATAATTTCGGCAAAAAGACGTTTAAGATAAAAATAAACAAAAACCGGCTTACGTTGAATATATCTAAAACTAATAAAATATTCAATTGGACAGAATACTCAGATTTTCAACTGTTTTTAATGTCTATAAAAATGTTTTATGAAATATATATTTCCTGTATCAGATTGCCTGTCTGTGCATATTCTGTGTTTAATTTGATTTATTTAATAGCGCATAATTAAGAGGTTATTGATATAACATTTATATTAAAATCAAGTAAGCATTGAGATATTTTTATGCAGAAGAAATTCGTGTTTATAAATCACGAACCAGTGTGCTTTCTTAAGCATATTTTTTAGGATAAAAGGTTCTACCTTTTATACGAGTAAAGGCTTGTTTAACAGATATAGGGCTGTTATCATCTAAATTGCCGGCGCTGGATAACACGGCAAAAATCCGGACATTTGGTGAAATATGTATTGAATTGGTAGATACGAGCGGATATCTAGAGACCAGGTGGTTGGTTAACAGTCTCTGGCTCTTATTTAATATATACCTATTATTTATTATTAATCATTTTTGAAAATATAATAAAAACGGCAATAATACTTGTATTCCATCCAACCGTAAAATATAATCTACTTTCAAAACCGATACGAACGATGAACCATAACATTCTAATACTGCCAGTCGACTACAAAAAAAAACAATAAAAACAAAAAAGATTCCTATCAAAAATTCCTTTTCAGACGCGAGATGAAAAAATGCGGACCCCACATTCAACCCTCCCCTGGCTCTGTTTTAATGCCATATTTCGTGCTTGGGTTCTTTTAACCTTATTTGCATACGTAGCGTTAATTCGATCCGGCGATTTTTTCTAGACAGCCTAAACTCGTTAGGAAAAAACTGCATACGAAGGGTTAACGTTTTTTCTATCAAAAAATGATTGTCATTAAATCGTAGGAAAATGACAAAGAATGGTAAAAAACAACAGTTTTTTTCGTCTACGTAACTGCATCTGTCGTTTTTTTATTATTGTTTTTTTTTTGTTTTGTGCTCTAGTAATTTGCATGTCAAAAATTCCGTTTTGTAATTGTTACAATGGCGGTACATCTGCGTATTAATTGGAACTTGAAATACGTTTAATTTATAACATGTTATTTGTTGTGTACAAGCCTTTAGGTTTTAAGTCTTAAGTGTTTTTTTTTAAATCTTTATATTCATCAACCACAATCCCACTTTCGTGTTCTATGCTTATAAAAGCGGATATATAAGCTCCACTGAGTTCACCTAGTATGAATCAGCCATTTAATTGTCTCATGACAGTTATTCCAAATTAAAAGGCAATTTTTAAACCGCCTATGTTGTTAAAGTATGTGCGGCTGACTAAGAAATCGCTAGAAAACATGTTTTGTTTTCCTTAATTAAATGTGACTCATATATTGAATGAAGAAACGATGTTTTATACTTAAAGCAGCTTCTGACAGCGATGTTATCATAAGCTCACTAGGCTTTTTTAAATTTTAGTAAGTACAGAAGTAGGTTTTTCTTATACATAGTATCATGGTATAGTAGCCTTCCGTTGCCTGATGGATAGCAAAAGCGAGGCCCAAGTCATTAATATACACCGACTGATACTGAAACTACACTTCACGGTTGTTTCCCAAGTGTACGGTTGTTGCTAGCCAGACGGGTTAACCCTGCCACTGACGAAAAGCTGAAATCTCAAAAAGTCCCGTAGTCCACTTTTACCACACCTATGGGATTGTTCCCATTTGTATGGGCGGTGATTTTCCTTCCTTTTCCGTCAACGGACAGAAACACAATACAAACATTAGGAATATTTTTGATAGATGTGGATGTGTGTTGACTATTAAAATGGAGCCATTTCCAATGTCACATACGAACAATAAATAAAATTTCGTAATTAAAATTCGCCTAAGTACAAATTTCTCAAAAGCCGGCAACGCACCTATGATTCCTCTGGTGTTGCGGTGTCTACGTACTGAAGTGACTTACCATCAGGTGACCTTCAGGGCCGTTTGTCCTCTATCATAAAAAAAAATAAAGCCTCATCCATTTCGTTCTCGTTTCGTTCTCGCGTCTAAAAATGTCCTATTCCCCTGGATCTGAAATCGAGGCCAGGACCTTCTGCACTTAAGCAAACGTTATGACTAATGTTCTCCCGAGGTCGCCGCTAATAAACCGTCGTACGATGCACACGCTAAATGACACACGTCACCATTTAAAAGCGCATAAAACATAGTCCAATAAGAGGCAGCTGACTGCAATGAGCGCATTACTCACTAGGTCCAGTCACAGTACACATACAGCTGGAGCAGTATCTTAAGTGCATACAAAGGTAAGGGAGCTATTATTAGACGGGCTCGATGGCTCATTTGGTAGTGACCTCTGCCCTCTGAGCCAAGAGTTGTGGGTTCGATTCCCGCACAGTACCAACGTGAGTGTTCATGAATATGTCTGTATTGGTCTGGGTGTTTTCTATGTATAATATTATAAATTTGTTTACAAAAATAATGTATCTAAGTAAGTTTATCAGTTGTCTAGTACCCATAGTGCAAGCTTCGGCTTAGTTTGGGGCTAGGTGGCGCTGTGTGGCCCAGCGTGGCATGTCTTGGGTTAGACAAAATTAAGAACCTTTTGCATTGAGGTCGAATCGGTTCTTAATAAATAAGTAACCCAAGACTTTTTTTGTAAATAAATACATATTATACATAGAAAACACCCAGACCAATACATACAGACATGTTCATGCACACAAATGCTTGTAATATGTGGGGATCGAGCCCACGACCAACCAATTGAGCCACCGAGCCCGTCAAAGTTCTTGCGTTACTCGCGTCGCAGCTTAATTGGTTCCTGCTTTACTCGAAAAGTTATTTTAGTTAAGTCTTTGACTGCCGAGAAACTAGACACAATAGAAAAACTATTGTTTGTCGGTCACCGGTGACCGTCGTTAAGATACTGCTTTGTAGCTTACGGCTACTATGGCATTAGTTAGCGAGTGACTCAGTGAAACATTTCCAACTATTTCCTACAGTGTCTTAAATGTGCGTTCTTATTTCTGAAGTGATAGAGAATTTAGCTATGGCAAACATGGCACCGAACAAAGGAACTAGTTAGTACAACAGTCATCATCATCATCATCAGCCTATTACAGTCCACTGCTGGACATAGGCCTCTCCAGTTGTTCGCCACTTAGAGCAATCATCTGGAGGATATACCCATAATCGCCACGCTGGGCAGGCGGGTTGGCGATCGCAGGGCGTAGCTTCTTGCTCCGGTGACGCTTCTGCCCGTCACCGGTCTTTGGTATTTAGCTACGCCTTCAATTGTGATGGTTATACCGCCACCAGTCGGTTGCCAGCGCCTCGTTTCTTATTCGGCAGGATGCACCACGGGCAGGTGAGGTTGGCTTGGAGCGAAAAGATGATAGGCCGCTCCCTTACATCCCCATTATTAGTACAACAGTAATGTTATGTAATGATTTTGCATAGGTTTTATTTTTGATTGTTTTTTTTTTATTCAGTTTTAAGAAAGCATTTTGACCACAATCACATTGTTAAGTGATGATGTGGTCTAAGATGGAGCATGCTTACTTAGGCAATTTTATTTTGCAATAAAGATTAAATAAATAAATAAAACCTTAAGCTACATAATTCTCTTTACGCCTGATATATTTTTTATTTCGATATAATTTATATCAAGTTAATTGGCGTGTATTTTCTGGCACATTGTTTAATTATTTATTATATCGTATTTGTTTTTCAGAATGCATTCTCACTTTTAAAAAAACTATATACGAGTATAACATGCGAGGATGTGAATAAAAGTGTAATAAAATATTTTTATTACGCACTAAGAGTGTTTACGAAAAACGTGTATACTATAGAAGAGGTTAGACAATAAATTATTATGTCAAATAACTTTAATTAATGTAGTTAATGGATTGTAGCTATTCTGTATTTTTAGGGTTCCGTACTCAAAGGGTAAAACCCTATTGACTTCGCTGTCTGTCCATTTGTTTATCACCAGTCACATTCCAATAAGTTAAATTCAAAGAAGACAAATTCGAATACGAAAAAGGCAAGTACGACACCCATAGGATGAGATAGCTTTCTATTTATATTGGCTCGACAAGGAATCTGCCCCGAAATCCACGATGCTTCTAATTATTTATTTAAAAAAAAACTTGTAACAAACCATAATTTTGTTTATTATTTAATACCGCTACTACTCCATAGATGACATTATGAGTATAAAAGCAAAGACCGAGTGGCACTCATGTAGTGTCGCCGCGCACCGATAGATGGCTCTGTGTGTATGTTACACCGTGCAATCGTTGTGATTTTTCGAATGATGACCACCCCAGATATAATTTTGTTAATTTCAAGATTAGTTCAGATACTCGTCGCTAGATGGTGTCGTATGTTACTTAGATCGCGCCGACATTGTTTTTCTCCGATTGTATAAGACTCGGACCTGAACAAGTGATTATTTGTCTTCAGTCTTCAGTCTTCAGTCTTTCAATATAAATCTGTCCCCTTACTATAAGTATTACTATAGGATTACTCTGAGTCGGCTCTTAAGTGTTTTTAAGACCGGTCTTGGATATCATAAACCTAACGGCTCATCTTATCCCAAAGTAAATTGTATCCGCACTTAGCCCGCGCTTTTACGTTGAGTAAGACGCGTTGCTGAGTCACCCATCTCTGTACCACGTAACGTCGAAATAAACGTCTTTCTCCGAACTTCACGCGAGTACGAGTTTTCTTGGCGGCAACGTCAGCGAAGAAGTCCCCCCGAACGTCTCATCTTTTATAAACTTTATTTTATTTTTTATTTATTAAATCTTTAATGCATAATAAAAAAATCGAGTACAAAAGGCGAACTTAATGCCACGTAGGCATTCTCTACCAGTCACCTTTAGGCTAATCAGAAACAATTAAGCTTTATGCGGAAACGTTCTACGCAATACCATCGCGGTCATAATATACTGCTAGTAAAAATTTATATAACTCAAAGGTGACTGACTGACAGTGATCTATCAACGCGCAGCCCAAACCGAAAGGATTTTGATCAATTCTACCCCCAAGGGGATAAAATAGGGGATGAAACTCTGTTCCACGCGGACGAAGTCACGGGCACAGCTAGTTTTCTATATTTTTGTTACGAGTAGGTATACTCTTGGTACCTATTTAACATTTTTAATGTAATCAATTTTCACTTAAGCGTCATACACACATGCCCGCATTCGCTCGCACTGCAAGCCCTTTTGTTTTACGCATTGTGATCGTAAAACAATAGTTTAATTGTTCCGGCGCCCCGCCACGCTTGACGCTTTCTTTCATGCAAATGGGAGTATTGAGATCCACTTTTTCGGCATTGTATAGGTCCGATGCGGGTTGCGTACACGTGTGGCGGTGCCCTTATTAAGAATAGACTGATGAATGCAAAATCAATGGGTTATATTTTGTTGTTTTTTGTTTTAGTTTTTGGTGTGGAGGTATGGAGCACCTGCTTATTTGCACTGTTGGTTAAATACTTTTCCTTAAAATATTCAGTTACTAGCAGACTGCGGCTCTGCCCGCACAAATATCTACGCTAGTTTATAAAGAGGAACGATTTGTATTTTTGTATGTGTCTGAGTGTATGTTTGTAATGAATAAACCCAAAAACGAATGAATTCAAAAAATAAGTAAAAGAAAGCTAGGATTTTAGTAACATAGGCTATATTTATTGCTAGAAAATATTAGGGGTCCTTACTAAAACGTAGTAACAATAATGTAACCCAATGAAATGGTTAACTGAAATAGGTACTCGAAGTGAAGCGAGGGCGTCGGTAGTCAGTGATATGCGAAAATTATAATATCCTGTTCCCGCCCCTTTCCGTCATATAAAAATGGCTGAATGCAGTAATTTCCATGCACTTTATGAAATAAAAAAAGAAATTATCAAATACCACGCCATTTTGTTTTTAAATTAAGAACGCTCGATTCAAAATTACTTGTGTCCTTGGCGCCATATATCCAGACAAACTGAAATGTCAACGGTTTTATGGCCCATCGCTAGTTTCGGTGTGAGCTGAATCTTAAAACGCGTTACGCAATAACAGACCTTATGTATATGGCCACATGTACCCGTTGGAGGTGTGACATAAACAAATTCACACTTCGTTGGAATAGGTAAGTACACATGAGTAAGAATGTTATTTATATCCGTAATGACGATGTGCCAACGTGCCCAAAATGTGGATGAACCTTTTAACGTTGAGATTAGTTTCTCATGGCACACACGTGTAGGTAGAATACACTTGTTGTCAAGAAGGTTTTGGGTAGATGTTCTTTATTGTACAAACCAAATTATTGCCCCTTGCTAGTGTCGCCGCTCGATAGTCTGTTAATAGCATATATTTACATGTGTAGGTTAACAAATAAAATAGAATATGGCAGCTAAATGACCTCCGGGTCGTTTTATAAATATACTAGCTGTGCCCGCGGCTTTGCCCGCGTTCATGTAGGTGTGTCATAGAAGTATTTTTTCATCCCTTTTTTCCCAATAAAAGGTAGCCTATGTCCTTTGTCAGGGTATAAAGATTATCTGTCCCCATCAAAATCGGTTGAGAAGTTTAAGCGGGAACGCTTCAGACAGGCAGACAGAGTTACTTTCGCATTTATAATATTAGTAAGGATAGGAATATTATAAATATTAATCAATAATATTTATAGTACAAAACAATGTTGAATCTGTTTATACTTCCTATACACTGTTAATGTCATGTAGAATAAAAAGCCAAGTTTATAGTCGTTCAAAAATATTGCTATTATATTTGGAACACTTAAAGTGACTGCCCCATGATGAAAGTAAATAAAAATGAATGATTCACGCGGTTGATAGAGCTTTTATAAAAGATGGCGCCGAAAACTCATGAAAATACAGTATGTCCCTGAATCTATTCATGCAAAAGTCACATAACTATGTATTTATATAGAGTACACTTTGTAAAACACATATTCTTATTTTCTTTCTTTATCAACCCACTTATCCTGTCCCACTGCTGATCAAAGTGTACTTTTCTTTTTGAAATAAATTTATTTTGAGAACATTATCTTAAGAGATAAATTTATTTGCATAAAATAATTAGACAACTTGAAAATTTTGAAATAATAAAAATCTTCGTCTACTTTACTTTTTGTGTTTTATAGAGAAAAAAATGGGTTTTATACGTATAGAGAAGTTTATTAGACTTTTTTTTATTAAATTTGTTTTTATTTTGATAACCCTATTTATCAAATGAACCATCCTATATGTAATATAGAATGATATAATCTAGTGCAAATTTATCTCTCCTGAATACAAAACTCAACACAATATAAGCTTTTAAAATGCGAACTTTTATGATAACCGTATAACATTAATAATTTATATCGTACAAAAGCTCACTTTGATCTGAAAAGTATACTCTTGGGTGACAAGATGTTATTAATTAAGATATAATATTGCCTGCCAGCTATTAGCATTTATTATATGTATTTTCAAAAAATAGGACACATGTTACTACATGTTGTAGAACATGGAGGGAAAATTAAACTGTGGATTAGTTTTGACACTTAATCTAAGTAGAGATCGTCTATGGTGACCCGCACTCAAGTGTGGTCTATGAACGGGTTTTCGGGTACCTGTGCGTCCGCATCGTATAGTAACGCTTCAGCAACAGTTAAGGGATGTAAGGGAGCGGCCTATTATGTTTTCGCTCCAAGCCAACCTCACCTGCCCGTGGTGCATCCTGCCGAACAACAAACGAGGCGCTGGCAACGGAGTGGTGGCGGTATAACCATCACAATTGAAGGCGTAGCTAAATACCACAGGCTGGTGACGGGCAGCAGCGTCACCGGAGCGAGGAGCTACGTCCTGCGATCGCTAACCCGCCTGCCCAGCGTGGCGATTATGGGCATTATATCCTCCAGATGTTTGCCTCGGAAAATCTGACCGGTTGTTATTGCCATCGACACGACAAGAAGAAGAAAATTACGACGATAGGCCATTATGCTATGTTAAAAACGATAAAAAAGGCATGTATTGAGCATAGTTCTACGTCTACAATTCACTTAACCAATTTCAAAGCCATTTGTCCCTTCACCATTCTAACAGTTACGACACCATTACAATTAAACTTTGACGACTCAACAAGTATATGTAACCTCAAATAACGCCAGTAACACCGACTATTCTAACAAGAAACTAATAAAAATCTAATAAAACGTGTGCAAACTCACATGTTTGACTGTAATAGCGAACAGATGTGCGAATTATTTGACAATATTTGTGCAGGAGGTCCGCGGTGATGGAAGTTACGAATGTTTAAATAATACAAAGTTACACTTAGAGCATGCGTAGGTACATAGGTGCTTTTTAACTGCTTAAGCGGCCATGATAGAACGTAAACGTTTTATGCGTGAAAACAAGCGTCTTAGCCAGAGATTTAGTAACGTTTATTTACCAAAAATAAGTAGGTACAATGGGTCTTAACAATTTAATACTAAGCAAAGCTTTGAGTCTCGTGTGCGTCAGATATAAAGGTATTTTTTTTATTGTGGCTCGACATAGTGGCTTCCCTACGCCTGAAGGAAAGCGAAAATGAAGCCCAAGTCGCTATGACAACGGACAAGTAACTAGTCCGCTACCTGTCAGTTGCCACCGCTGTGCTGGCCCAACCCCCCATGAGCTCCGGAAACCATACTAACCTGTAGAAACACGACCCAGAGGTCATTTGGCTGCGGTATTCTATAAGGTGGAGAGTTTTCTTGCACTATTATAGTTCGAAATATAAATTACATTTTATTACATTGTATAATAATGTTAATTATGAGGGATAGCAGAGCTGATAAGGGGTTAGGGTTGGTTACTGACAGGTAAGTGACGAGTTACTTCAGACGTAGGGAAGCCATTTTTGTCCAGCTATAAAACAAAGTGGCCTGTCCCAATGTGCATTTATTCCTTTAAACTAGACAACGGATTTTGAAGCGGGTTTTTAATAGATTCAAGAAGAAGGTTAATGTATGCTTATAATACATATATATGCATATTGCACCCGGTATCCACTCCAGAACCCGTTTAGCCCAACAGTTATTGGTTCTGCGGCTGATTTTACTAGTTTTATTGTGACTAGTGAATTTCTCAGTTCTGTTGACAATGCCAACAGATCACCATAGTTTATCACATCTTAAAAAACGTATTCTTGCCGCTAAAACGTTCCGTCGTCATGCCTGTTTTATCATTTACAAGCCGCATTCAAACTCATTTGAGAATTACGTGACACTTTTAAGGCGTCATGAATCTTCATTATTTTTACTCACGGCCAGCGTAAGATCACCCCTCGGTGTCTGAAAGAGACTAAAATATGTAGTAATTTAACCTGTCAGTTCTATAGTTTAAAATAAATAAATAAATAGGTATCCTAGACATGCCACGCTTGGCCTCACATTGCCATCTAGCCCCAAACTAAGCCGTAGCTTGTACTATGGGTATTAGACAACTGATATAATATTATAACTTAGTTAGATACACTTTTTTTGGTAAATAAATACATACATAGAAACACCCAGACCAATACAAACAGACATGTTTATGCATACAAATGTTTGCACTGTGCGTATAAGTTTGCTAACTATATCGATATAGATCGCACTCTTAATAAAATAAAGACATTACTTATAATTTAGTGAAAATGTGTTTATGTGAAAGTAGTGGTGTTATTTAGATTACGACGTTTTCAAATAAACTTATTTCCATCATTTTGAGTTAGATCGTTTCATTCGACCCACTTGTTTCATTTGCAACTTTATTAAATTTGTTTACTCGGGATTTCATTAATTGCTTATTACGTTTCTTTCACTTTTTTCTTCCACCTATCGAAGACATTTTCTACTAACACAAACTTAGGTATACTTTCTTAGAATACCTACTTGACTTTAAAGTTAAAATAAACTTTTTTTATTTACAAACTTCTATGAAATATCGCTAAAAATAAAAGAATATACCTATTTTCACTGTCAACCTTTGATTAAATTTATGCTGTTAACAGTGTTAATTATTTATAACGTTATTTTACATGTGATACAATTTGTATAGCTAAAAACTCATAGCGAAAAATCTTGTTAAAATTAACACTTCACTATTTACAGGTTAAGGATCATCCTAGACTGGTCATGTCCCACTAATTTGGTCCCGTTTGTTACGCAAGTAATGCCCAATGTTCCTGCGACAGTTAAACTTTTATAGTTCAACGTTGGAAATAGATTCCGGACGGTACCATAGAACCGTTGTTTGGTGATCTCTAAGCATAATTGGACTTTCGAGTTCGGAAATAATGAGGCAATAAAATTACTTGAAACTAAAATAAAGATTAGGTTGGCGTTTATTTATATTAAGCTTTTGTAGTGCTGTCGATTGCAATAGTGTTATTGATGTGTGACGCTAGATAGATAGATTTTCTTGATTACACAATAATTATAAATTATAACATATATTTTTTTTATCTTTATTTTTATTTATTTAAAAAACACACAGGAAAACGTATTGCAGACATTTGTAGTACAATGTCAGCGGTCTTATTGCTTCAACTGTCTAGCTATAGTTCTTGACATACAGCTTGGTGACAGACAGACGGACGGACAGCGAAGTCTTAGCGTTAGAGTTAAATTTTTACCCCCTGGCTACAGAACATTACTATCTTCAAACCGATACGACCTTCAAATCTTCAAGAAAGAGCGTACCTCTTTCTTAAAGGCCGGCAGCGCAGCTGTAACTCCTGATGTTGCAGATGTACATGGGCGGCGGTTATCACTTACCATCAGGTGAGCCGTTTGTGTCCCTCTTTTTCATAAAAAAAACCTATTAAACAAACATGGCGGTCTTCAGTACTGGATTTTGTTCTTACACTACTTAGATATTTTTATCTCAATACTTCTGTTAAAAATCATAACGGGCAAAATATTCAAACACGACTAAAACAGCCTATAAATCTTACACTCTAACACACCTTTCCTTAATAAACCTAAGGCTTTCTATTAAGCGATCATAAATCTCGGCATTCATATGCTTATTATAATAACATGTCTCATAATTAAATACTGACAACGCGCCATCTGGAAGCATAAACATATTATAACTATTAGGAAATAGTTTTATTGTAAAATGATAAATCTTTCTAGGTAGACGTTTATAATTGGTGATTTTCACTATATTTATCGCGAACGCGATGGTACACACCCACGCATCATACCTAACTCGGCTTGAAAATGTTTTTAATAAGTTTCGAAGCTTGTTATTAAGGTTTAAGGTCCAAATTTGAATGGAATATTGATATTCGAAGTGACAATTGGTATTTAAAGAGCTAACATTACTATCTTGGTCTTCACTTAGTTTTGGCGCTTTTAATAAGGTGCAGGGTCTAATTTTCTTTTAGGGAAATTAGCACCGATCTGACAAATGAACGAAAAATATTATAAGTACATGGTCTTATTAGAAACTTTGGTATGATTTCAAAGGATGCCAATACGATACGATGCCAAGATGAATTTTGAGCCTCCGTAGAGACCGACTGGTGGCAGTATAACCATCACGATTGAAGGCGCAGCTAAATACTACAGGCCGATGACGGGCAGCAGCGTCACCGGAGCGAGGAATTACGTCCTGCGATCTCCAATCCGCTTGCCCAGCGTGGCGATTGTGGGTATAACCTCCACGTGTTTTCCAAAGAGGCGAACACCTGGAGAGGCCTATGTCCAGCAGTGGACTGCGATAGGCTGATGATGATGATACTTAGATTTTAGGTTGGAATACGCCTGTGTATAGAATAAGTGCGATAAAAAATTTATTTGTTGTCGTCGGCCTATAGTATTTAGCGACGCTTTAAGTTGAATGAGGTTATACCGCCACCAGACCGTTTCCAGAGCTTCATTTGTTATTCAGAAGATGCACCACGGGCAGGTGCAAGGAGCTAAAAGATGATAGGTCGCTTCTTCTTACATCTTTAACTTGGAACATTAGGTACGTCTCCCGGATAATGAGGAACTTTGCCTATTAGGTACCTATGGCCGTTCGCACTATAAAAGTACAGGCACGAGATTATTTATTGTTTTTTTCTCAAACGCAATAGAATGCTTCAGTTATAATCCCATCCAAAATATGATAATGACATAATTAATAGTTATCGCGTAATATACTTACTCATAAAGCTTGGATCTAAGCTTTGGTATTTTAATCGAAATAACTTTGACTGTGGGAATCATGACGATCAAATTAGTTCGAAATCAGGTTTGTTGTCACAATGTTACAATTTTTTTTGTTATTTGAACGAGCTGACCCAGCGTATCTACTTACCTACTATTGCCATATTTTTTAAATTAATTGTTTGTTGTCCAAACAATAACAATACAATAGAACAAGAATTATTCAATTTGGTGCAGTTGTTAGAAAGCATCTTATAAAAAAATCTTAAATTTAAAAATGGCCTACATCTAGGTACCTTTAATTTCTTAATTTTAAATGAACTCTAATTTATTGTAATTAGGATAATAAAGAAGCGACCTATTCTACTTCACCTGGTACCTACATCCTGCCGAATAACATACGTGGTTCTGGCAACCGACTGGTGGCGGTATAGTTTAATACCACAGACCGATGACGAGCGGCAGCGTCACCGGAGCAAGCCCTGCGATGGCCAACCCGCCTGCCCAGTGTGGCGACGGTTAGCCTCCAGATGTTTTACCAAAGCGTTGAACAACGAGAAAGGCATAGGCCTCTCTCAGTATCTGCTGGACGTAGGTCCAGCAGTGGACGGCGATAGGCTGATAATGATAACGATAATTCATTTATACTAGCTGCAGCCCGCGGCTTTGCTCGTATGTAGATAAGTGATTATAGCCTATGTGTTAATTTGATGTATGATTGTTACTTATTGAACTTATTTGACATATTATTGACAGGCTCGGTGGCTCAATTGGTAGTGACCCCTGCCTTCTGAGCCAAGGGTCGTGGGTTCGATTCCCACCCGGGACAAACATTCGTGTGATGAATACTTGTGTTTGTTCCGTGTCTGGGTGTTAATAATTTGTATTTAAGTATTTATTTGTGGTACCTTCGTTGTTCTGATACCCATAACACAAGTGCATAAGCTACTTACTTTGGGATTAGAGCAATGTATGTGATGTTGTCTAATATTTAAAAAAAAAAAATATTTAAAAAATTTATTTGTTTTATGTTGTAACTATCCTATGAAATTTCTCCATAATCATCTGTCAACTAATTTCAATATTACTCAACTTAGTTTCCTAGTACAGATACCATCTTCGTATAAATAACATAACCTATAAATAGAGTAGGCAACAATAGTCCATTGTGTTCCTATCACCAAATATTCACATCTAATCCAATTTCGAAGCAACATAAAATCATTCCAATTTATACTCTAATGTCTAAGTAATAAATGCTGATATATATTTATCTGATGGCACGAAATTATCTCCACGGACCATGAATTTCCCATACAACGTGCCCAGATTCCCGAATTCCGTTTTTTCCCGTGATAAATTACCTGCGTTATTTCGTCATTACGAAACTGTTTTGTAAAATTGACGTCACTGGTAGATTATTTTTTATTTTTTCTCGTCACGCTGATAAAGGGATGTAAGGGAACAACCTATCACATTTTCGTTCCAAGCCATCCTCACCTGCCCGTTGTGCATCCTGCCGAACAACAAACGAGGCTCTGGCAAACCGACTGGTGGCGGAATAACCATCACGATAGGAGGCGTAGCTGCGATCACAGAACGATGACGGGCAGCAGCGTCACTGGAGCGAGGAGCTACACTTCGCTAGAAGAAGTTTTAGTGACCCAGAATACTGGTTTCAGTAATAGGTACGAGCTCGAAAATCATAGGGTTACCAGTGCAAGCGTGTCCGATTGTGAATTACGTTCGGTTATTCCTTTTTTAACTGCAAAAGGGATAAACAGTAAAGAGATTTACAGTGAATTGGTGTCTATTTATGCTGAAGACTGTATGAGTGTCCAAATGGTGCAAAGGTGGGCGGTGTCGACTGCTTACCATCAGGCACCACACTTGATTGTCTGTCGCCTCTCGCATTAAAAAAAATAAAAATTTGGCGCTCAGATTTTTTCAATGGACGCCTATGGACGCGCAATCACATCAAACGTAATGACACTTTTTGGGCGTCCAGCACGCTAGACGCTCAAAAAGTGTCACCACGCACGATTGCCAAAGCATAACCGTTCGCTCTATGAATGTAGAGGCAAAACGCGTTGGAATACACCCGAAACACTTCGGAGAAGGCCTACTAAATCAACCTGTAAATGTCAATACTAGAAAAACAGTCAATCAGCGGCATATCTACCAACAAACCTCACGTGATTACTCAGAAATCCTCTGTTCCCTAGAATACCGACCTCAGATCATAGATTGTTGTACGACGGAAACCACCTCTCATACCCGCCAGCCTGACAGAAATATTAATTAGCCGCATCTTATACAATCCTTATCGCGATCACGCTCACAAATGAAGTTTGAATCTATTTGGAATACTAATTAAGTGTAATCAAACTTAACGAACTTTAAATGTCGCAAATATCCCAGGATTAATATCGGAATATTATCAATAATGATCTTAGGCGGTTAACACACTGCTACGCAACATGCGGCGTGGCGCGTGAATGCGTTTTTTAACATCATCACCATCATCAGTCTATTCCAGACCACTGCTTGACATAGGCCTCTCCAGTTGTTCGCCACTTAGTGCAAAGATCTGGAGGATATACCCATAATCGCCACGCTGGGCAGGCGGGTTGACGATCGCAGAACGTAGCTTTGCGCTCCGGTGAGGCTGCTGCCAGTCATCGGCCTGTTGTTTTTAGCTACATCATCAATTGTGATGGTTATACCGCCACCAGTCATGCACCACGTGCAAGTGACAACTCACGACCGCTTACCATCAGTTGGAGTGAGGCCATCTTGTATTCTCTTCATAAAAAAAACATGCAGCGTGTTGCGTGGCAGTGTGTTAATCGCGTTAGATGATAATAAACATAAAGATTATTATTATTGTTAATTTATTCTTGCTTAACCGACCCACAAGTTAATTCACTTGACCGAATTTCGGACACAGCGGCAAGTCTCAAGGGACGAATCTAATTATGTGGAACATAATAAAGTGGGGTTATATGTATGTACGTGTGTGTGTGTGTGTGTGTTCTTTGCGTCTTAGACCTTATGAAGAGCACCAATATATCTCGGCACCTACGCACGCATAATTGGGGGTTAAAAATTACGACACTTAAACAAACTTACCAACATCATTCGTGAAGAAAGGAAGCTCCTGTTTGTTGTCTGTGCCATCATTACAAAGTATAAAATATAGTAGTATATGGGCAGGAGCGATTGCAGTAAGGCACCGCGTCCCGCCAGCCAGAAATATATGAGGTTAGGAAGGGAACCTAACTCCCTAGTGAAAAAATATATTACTCGTAGTAATACTGATAATCTATACTTATAATAAATCTGTAGAGAGGTCAATTCTGTACATGAAATATTTTTTCAAAAGATCTATCAGGGAGTGATAAGTTATTTGTTTGAGGTCTAACTTGAAACTTAGGCACTAGGTAATAATAGATAGGTATTTTATGGAAGTCCATAATTTTTAAAACCCGATATCCACGCGTGCGACGCCGCCGGCACAGCTAGTGTTATCATAAATACCTGAAGCGAAGCGAGGTCGGGTCGCTAGTAACCTAAGAATCGACTCGTAATCGGATACTTTCTTGCATATTCATTAAACTCCAAGATTCGTTTTCGGGAATAATGACAGATGATCTGTCAAAACAAAAACTTTACGAGAGTGCATCTTGTCAACGCGTCTCCCACGTCACACCCCTCATACCGCAGGCAATGACTCTTACTTCCGTGCATATACACATACCTACATTTTAATTTTCCCATTTACCATCCTAATAGCTTAATACCATAGTGCAGAGGAACAGCTAATGTAGCTTATGATGACATTGAGTGTGCTGCAACAATAAGTTAGTAGCTCGTATCGGAGGGAATTAGCGGGAATTAGGCGTCGCATCCTCGTTGCCTCTGCGCTGGTGTAGTATATGTGCGAAGTTGAGATAAAACAGATTATGTTATGTACTTGATACCTTCTGTTACAATGGTTGGAGCGTTAAGCCTAGAAGCGCGTTATCCTAACCGGCTTTGATTCCCGGTCGGGTCAATTAAGGAAACAAACTTCTCTGAATTGTCTTTTGGTCTGGTCTGGGTATTCTAGGAGACTCTCCTTAATCATCAACATCTGGTACTTTTATAAAAAAAGGAAATAAACTATTCTAAATTGTCTTTGGTCTGGTCTGGGTATTCTAGGAGACTCTTCGTAATCATCAATATCTGGTACTTTTATAGTACAACTAGCTGTGCTCGCGACTTCGTCCGCGTGGAATAGTTATTTTTTCCCCGTTTTTTTTTTACATTTTCCATTATTTCTTCGCTCCTAATATGTAGTTGCAGAGTGATGTTATATAGCCTAAAGCCTTCCTCGATAAATGGTCTATTCAACACAAAAAGAATTTTTCAATTTGGACCAGTAGTTCCTGAGATTAGCGCGTTCAAATAAACAAACTCTTCAGCTTTATAATATTAGTTAAGATGAAATTTCTTAGTCTAACACCAGACGGCTGACAAAAGGTTGGAGAAGACAAGGATCAATTAAGTTGGCGAACATTTGGAGAGGCATATGTCTAGCAGTGAACTTCGTGACTGTTTAACAATAGTTTGTGTGGTTTTGAAAACACATTACGTCACTAATTGTTCATTAAATATATTGATTTAAAACATAAATAGTCGTTAAAACATAAATAAATATAAGACATAAAGTATCTACAACATATTTGATGCATCTGAATAATTTGCATATACGTCACGTTGACATTATATTGCGACATCAAAATCAGGAAATGACTCTATCGCGGGTCGCTGGGTACACCCTACGACCGGGAGTCAACTCCACTGGAATTGATAGCAATGGCCACATTATTTAGATCACAAGTATATAGGCCAGGCCGTGAACTATAAGTCTGTTTTCATAATGATTGTGTATGTATATTGTTCGTGTGGTTTCCGGATTTAGAATAGGACCACCCCATATAAGGGATGTAAGGGAGCGACCTGTCACCTTTTCGCTCCAAGCCAACCTCACCTGCCCGTGGTGCATCCTGCCGAACAACAAACGAGGCTCTGGCAAACCGACTGGTGGCGGTAAAACCAACCCGCCTGCCCAGCGTGGCGATTATGGGTATATCCTCCAGATGTTTGCCCTAAGTGGCGGATAAATGGAGAGGCCTATGTCCAGCAGTGGACTGTAATAGGCGGATGATGATGATGATGATTCTATAGGGTGGAGGTCCTTTCACGGACGGGCAGCTCTATTCGAGCAAAGATTCTCTATGCCCTACTTCTCTTATGTTAAATTAAAAAAAAGTTAAGTTTAAAAGTTTATTCGTTTTATACAAAAATACAAATCTATCCTCTATATAATAATAATATTAGTGTAGATGACACAGAAGGCAATAATAATTAATTTATCGAACCAATCACAAAATGGCGTGTCAAATGATTCTCGTATATAATCAACAAAATGTTTCAATTTCATCTTTCTTTACACATTACCAATACCATTTGTAAAACTGATTAATTTACGACTACAAGTAAAACGTGATTCAGTGATAAACAGTTAGGTACCTATATCTCAAATTAGAGAAATACGTTAGAGAAATCGTGAGATAATCGCTAGTTTATTTACGCGGGTAACTCACGCCATAACTCAGAGTGAGCTGGCAGCTGAGTTATTAGTCACTCATGCAGGTATTCATTAGCATCAGTATGTGCTAAGTATTTATGTACAGAGTGTAAATTATGATACTTTCATGCATATGTCGCAGTCATCTGGTTGAATCTCCTATTCAATTGAATGACTAGTGCGTTTATTGAATGACGACATTTAATTGAATGACTAGACCAAATGTTGACTAAGCACGCGTCACTTAACGTCCAACTAGGTAGCGAATTGAAACAAAGCTCTTTGAGCAGAGCGGACGTAAAAGCAGTCAAGTGATTGTAATTTAGTTCATTTTTTTCCCGCGCGGCGTTAGTAGTTACCAAAACAAATATGGCGTCGAACATGATCACCTGAGTGTTGATATTTTTTTAAATACATTTACTTTAAACTGACTTATACGTAATAAAATAGTGTGACAGAATGGATTTACCTATTAATACGCCGCCTCCGGATACTTTAAAGAAAAATTAAAAAGTAAACATTAAACAGTCGGCTTTTACCCATTCAACGACTATGCTAAAATGACGTTCAGTCAGGACGTTGAACGTTTCATTCAATAACTTGAGGAGTTGTCCTTTAGGCATTCAATTAAATGTCGTCATTCAATGAACGCGCTAGTCAATCAATTAAATAGCAGATTCAACCAGATGACTGTGACACATATATTTCGGCCGCGGAGGTCAGTATGTAAGTAGAATTGCCAGATAGGTGCATACACAGGAGACAATTAATAATGTACCTACACTTATATAAGAGGACAGACTTGTAGTTTTGTATGTGTGTTTGTAATGATTATCATCATCATCATCATCAGCCTATTACAGTCCACTGCTGGACATAGGCCTCTCCAGTTGTTCGCCACTTAGAGCAAACATCTGGAGAATATACCTATAATAAGGCTAAGGCTCTCTTAGTTAAGAGAGGTAGGGCATAGCGAATCTTCGCTCGAATTGAGCTGCCCGTCCGGGGAAGGACCTCCACCCTATAAAATACCGCAGCCAAATGACCTTCGGGTCGTGTTTCTGCTGGTGAGTAGGGTTTCCGGAGCTCTTACACACCCTACTAACCAGCAGAAACACGACCCGAAGGTCATTTGGCTGCGGTATTTTATAGGGATAGGGGTTTCTGAACAGTCCTATGCCACATCCATGCCCTTTAGATCCCAACTATTCGAATTACACGCACACTGGGCACATAGCGTAGTGTTTACACATTAGCATCACTATTGTCGCTTTTTTCATTCGGCATTAGATATGTGCCTCTATTGTACGCTCAAATTAGAAACTACGTACATGAAAGTTCATTGTGTTGTTTATGAACGTTCTGCATCGGTAGGTTCAGTAGTATTTTGTGGGTAACTCAGTTGTAACAAAGCGTTTTAACCGTTTGAAGATGGTAATTCAATCTGCGTAGATTTATCTTGATTGTGTTGTTTTTGACCGTGTTAAAGGGACGGCTTAACTGATTGGGATATGCAATGCACATATAAATACATGTATACATACATACATCTTAACTAATATTATAAAGCTGAAGAGTTTGTTTGTTTGAACGCGCTAATCTCAGGAACTACTGGTCCGAATTGAAAAAGTCTTTTTGTGTTCAATAGACCATTATCGAGGAAGGCTTGAGGCTATATAACATCACGCTGCAGCTATTAGGAGCGAGGAAATAATGGAAAATGTAAAAAAAATGGGGAAAAAATACTATGCCACGCGGACGAAGTCGCGAGCACAGCTAGTTATAGATACAGATATGTATGGTTTTTTCAAAGCGCAATGTAACAACGCCGCACATTAACCACGCGACATATTTATGCCTAAGTTTCCATTATTTGCATTCATTACTTCTATATTTTTTGTTTATATATTATTACTAGCAAACCGCCCTCCGCTTCGCTTCAGGTATTATAGATAAGCGCCAATTATTACGTATTTTAATTCAGTAACAATACAAGTAGTGAAGAACTTATATCTAACGGCTCTGCACTAAGCATAGTGCTATAAAAGTACAACTTCATATAGTTATTTATTTACAACAAGTTTAGCACGGATGCCTACGTTTTTATAAATATAATATAGCCTATGTTCACCGGGGACAATGTACCTTTCAGACAGTGAAACAATTATTCAAATTCAGGTCGCAGTAGTTTCGGAGCCTATTCGTGTCAAACAAACACACAATCAAATCTTTCCTCTTTAAAATATTAGTAAAAAAGTAAGATAAGATTAGTAAGATAAGATAGTATAGATTAATTTTGCTGCCCAGTGGGCAAAGCCAGATGTTTTGCACAAAGTGGCGAGCAACTGGAGAGGCCTATGTCCAGCAGAGGACTGCTCTAGGCTGAGGTGATAAAGTTACTAATTTATTACTACTCTTATGTCGTATGAACTTAAGAGAGGTAGGGCATAGCGAATCTTCGCTCGAATTGAGCCGCCCGTCGAGGAAGGACCTCCACTATAGAATAACGCAGTCAAATTACCTCTGGGTAGTGTTTCTGCCGGTGAGTAGGGTTTCCGGAGCTCGTGGGGGGTTAGGGTTAGGGCGGCATGGCGGTGGCAATTGCGAGGTAACTGACGAGTTACTTGCCCGTTGTCATAGCGACTTGGGCTTCTCTTTCGCTTTCCATCAGGCGTAGGAAGCCATTATGTCGAGCCACATTAAAAAAAAACTGCGCCACCTCACCCTTTCTACCTTGCTACCCAAAGGTTGTCTGGAAGAGAGGTAAACCGCCTAAATTGTACAAAAATTATGGTATGGTTTGTATAGTTCCAAGTAATTTTTTGGTGTGAAATAAAGAGGAATCCATCTATTTAATGATCAACGAAAAAGATTCTCGTTCCATCCAACATAAATCTCTTCTACTACCTATTAAGAACTACAAAAAGTTGCAACGTTCTACTACGAGTACTCGTCTACTAGAATTGCATTTACGCAAACGCAGCGAACATTAATCCACATGTCACGAAATGACTGGTAAACAGTGTTGCAGTCAATGCCATGACCTACACGTAGAATGGTGATATCTTGTTTAAGGAGGTCCTAAAGGTTGGTCTCCACTGGAGGAAATAACCCTTATAAGTAGCACGTCTTGGTAACTCAAATGCTCTCTGAATATTTTAGGTTGGGATTAAGACACAAGCTTCCGGGAGGTGTCTACGTAAAAAAAATGTATTTAGTCAGTCTTTCAGATTGTTCAAAAATAAATGACACGTATTTTTTATTATTTCATATGTAAATTAGACCAAAAATTACAAAGATATAGCCAGTTAAAATTATGCGTGACGTCAAAGAGTGGGAGTTTTTTCGCCACTGAGTGACGTCAAAGATCCCCACTCCTACATTTTGACAAAAACTTCTTCGCATTCCCCACCGGATGTACCAGTCACGGCGTGACATAGAGAAAAAGTATATAAGTAAGTTTATCAGTTGTCTAGAACCCATAGTACAAGCTTCGGCTTAGTTTGGGGCTAGATGGCGTTGTGTGGCCCATCGTGGCATGTCTTATTTATTTATTTATATGTCAACTGCCCAGCCCTGACCTGCGCTATATTGCACCGTTAGCGTCCCAGCACGTTACCCTTACCTATCTATCGGTGCAGTGCCACCTTTACAACAACTTCTTCGCATTCCCCGCCGAATGCACCAGTCACGGCGTGACATAGTCGTGTCCCGCGCGGGAGCGGCGTGATAGATCGGCCAATACACGCCACGTGACAGAGTTTGAATGTGCACCGCACGTTTTGGTAGCAAGGTCGATGACTTGTGACTGTCAAGAGGTGATATACTCGTATTGCTGCTAAGATAGTTTAATAACAACCTAGGACATATAGCATGATGCAGCGGTTACCTGGGTACAATAAAACTTACTGCAGCCACCAACCCACCTGCCAATCATGATGACTAAGGCAAATCCCCCCAAAAGACAGCTGTCGTTGGGAAAGCCTTTTTTTAGCTATAGACGTGTGATGAAGGCTGATGATGTTGATGCAGTTTTTTATTTTGTCGTGGAAAACCCTGTCAAATTGTTTAAACGCCTCGTGTTTTCAAACATGGGACATTTGGACAGTTTGACATCTCTTATTGTTTTTATTTTATACTAACTGTGCCGGAGGCGGCGCACGCGTGGGTATTGGATTTCAAAAGTAACGGACTTTCATAAAATGGTACCTAAATTTTAAGTAAGACCTTTAGCAATACATTGGTGAAAACCGCATTCAATTCCATGCAGAAGCTTTTAGTGACGCGCGTTCAAATATACAACAGATAAAAATTTCTCCCGTAAAACCTGCCCAGGAGTATGAAGAAAAATTCTTGTACCAAGTTTCGTTAAAATCCGTTCAGTAAGTATTTGTTTCTATAACGAACATACAGACAGACTGACAAAAATTTTACTGATTTAATTTTGGCATCAGTATCGATCACTAATCACCCCCAATAGTTATTTTGAAAATATATTTAATATATACAGAATTTATCTCTTTACAGATTTATTCTTTAGGTATAGATAGAAGAAGGTAAATGCAATTTTATTTTTGGATGGATAGATGGATGTTTGTTACTCTTTGACGCAAAAACTACTCAACGGATTTGAATAAAACTTAACAGTAATAATATAGCTCATACTTTATCTAGCTTAACATAATATGGGCTATAAATTTATAAAGATGTTTCACATACCATCCATATTCACACGGGCAAAACCGCGGGCTGCAGCTAGTTATACATACTTACAAAACTTTTGCAACCTTCACATTTTTATTTATTTTATTACATCGCTCCACTCAGAACCAACTATTATGCGCTATTGGAAGTCGTTGTAAATAAACGGAGGACAGATTTATTCGGGAAGGGGGAAGGGAAACGCATACGGAACCTTACGTCCAAATAAAGACATGCAAGTACGTCCTGGGGGCGGCGTCAGTCAAACGAATTGCTTTGACCTGGAAATTTGGTTGATGCGAATTCGCGGGTTTGTGGTGTTACCATAAGTTTGGGTGTAAGGGAGATACTTCGGTATAATAGTCAATGTCCTGTATTATAAAGACATGTTATTGTATAACGAAATTTTATCTATTAAGTAAAGCAATAATTAAAATTTTAAGTCATATTGATCTACTAATCCAATCTCAGGAGTGAGTGAGTACAGGCCGGTATCGAAATAAATATGTGCATTTGACGTGTCTCTTCTGTGGTTTTCAAAGTTAAGTGGAGTGTGTACTTATAATCTATCATCTATTCTAAATTGAGAGTACTAATCCGACGGTTCAGCAATTATTTTCCCATTTTCTTTTACCAAAAAAAAATATAGAGTTTAATGTAGAAATTGTGAAGTAAATTCCTGATGTTGTCCATTCAAATTGGTAACCATAGTCTACCTTGAGCGTATGAAGGAATCGTACAAGCCAATCTCAGCCTTATGTCTCTCTTAATAAAGCTATCTTCGAAGCTTCGTTGTCGCATTTGTACCTGTGACATTCGATGCTTGAATTTCGAATTGGCGAATTCGGACGTCATAATTTGTTTACGGCCGGTCAATCGCCTTTTGTTTTTCGAATCGTCGCGATCTTGCCTGCCAGTGTCAATTCGCGTGTGTTTGTTTTGTTTTAAAATAATTTCACACATGTTTTTTTAATGATGATATTTGGAATATGCATGCATTCAAGTTTCAGAGTATTATTAACTCATAATGGAATAAGTACACTATTTTATTGCAACAATGTACCCATTGAATAATGAAATTTGGCTGAAATAGAGATCCCGGCTGATCTCGAGCAACATTATTTAAAAAAGAGTGATGAAATATCTAGCGCAATCGATTTTTGAACGTTCAATAAGAATCAAATCTATGCATCGGTAGCATTACCATGATTGGTTAAAGTGTTTTTTGTTAGGAGAGGATGTTCTGATATCGGGAGCCGGGGGTAGAGGTATTTGCCGTCCCCGGACCAGGAGTGCCGGCCGCTTTTCATCTGCGGCTGGCCAGGGCATGCAGGGATGCGGCGGTATGCTTCGGCGCTACCCGTGTCCCTGCAACTTGCTGCCCACTGGTGACACAGGGGGGTTTAGTGGGTATGCCCTCTATGTGGGTTTAGGTGGGTATAACCTTCTTGGATGGTGTGAGTCCCACACACCATGTCACCTCCCTCCGGAAGTGCATGACGGTGCCTAATGCATTCCCCTCTAGAAGGCAAAATCGCCCTAAATGGAATTGTCATTGAGAGAGGCTTATATCCAGCAGTTAATGGCTCGGTGGCTCATTTGGTAGTGACCTCTGCCCTCTGAGCCAAGGGTCGTGGGTTCGATTCCCGCACAGTACAAACATTTGTGTTCATGAACATGTCTGTTTGTATTGGTCTGGGTGTTTTGTATGTATAATATGTATTTATTTACAAAAAAAAAATGTATCTAAGTAAGTTTATCAGTTGTCTAGTACCCACAGTACAAGCTTCGGCTTAGTTTGGGGCTAGGTGGCGCTGTGTGGCCCAGCGTGGCATGTCTTGGGTTATTTATTTATTTTATTTATTTATTTATTTAATGTTTGCATGCAGATGATGATGATACATTTCAAAACAGACTCTACAAAAATCTGCTCTTCAAGTAAATCTTAAACAATCAGCAACCATTAACCATACGGAAGAAACACATAGAAATACACAGCGAATTCCGACCTTATTTACATACAGCTAAGAGCTCGGTAATGAAGCAATTGAATGCGATCAGATAATGCTGGTACTGTGATGAAGCCCATTTGTGTATTCCTTATTTGTATCGTTGAGATTAATATCTTTAAAGACCAGCAGTCGTTAATTCACTTTTACTGCGATTGGTACACTCGTACTGAGATTTGGCCAATATCTAGCAAGGCATTATCAGTTGAAATATAATGTCAGCCTATCGCAGCCCACTGCTGGACATAGGCCTCTCCAGTTGTTCATCATCATCATCATCATCAGTCTATTGCAGTCCACTGCTGGACATAGGCCTCTCCAGTTGTTCGCCACCTAAGGCAAACTTCTGGAGGATATACCCATAATCGCCACGCTGGGCAGGCGGGTTGGCGATCGCAGGGCGTAGCTTCTTGCACCGGTGACGCTGCTGCCCGTCATCGGCCTGTGGTATTTAGCTACGCCTTTTATCGTGATGGTTTTACCGCCACCAGTCGGTTTGCCAGAGCCTCGTTTGTTGTTCGGCAGGACGCACCACGGGCAGGTGAGGATGGCTTGGAGCGAAAAGGTGATAGGTCGCTCCCTTACATCCTTACATCTTACATCCAGTTGTTCACCAATTGGTAAAACTATTGAGGCTTTACATTAAAATCGCCACGCTGGGCAAGCGGGTTGGCGATCGCTCCGGTGACGCTGCTGCCCGTCATCGGTCTGTGGTATTTAGCTACGCCTTCCACAGTGATGGTTATACCGCTACCAGTCGGTTGTCAGAGCTTTGTTTGTTGTTCAGCAGGATGCACCACGGGTAGGTGAGGTTGGCTTGGAGCGAAAAGATGATAGGTCCATACATCCTTCTCTTAATTAAGATTTCGTATGCATTATGTTGTTTGAATAATTCTAAAGTGACAAATAACGAGCGCAAACCATAATATGTAAATGTGTTTTGAGCTCGTGGGTGGGTTAGGGTTGGACCGGCTTGGCGGTGGCAACTGACAGGTAACTGACCAGTTACTTGCCCGTTGCCACTGCGACTTGGGCTTCTCTTTCGCTTTCCACCAGGCTTAGGGAAGCCACTATAAAAAAAATCGCCCCAAATGACAATAATTGTCATTTCGGGAAACCTGGAATCATGGAAGATGGAAAGAACCAGGAGTCGACATCTGCATGCTATATTGACGATAAATCCTATAGTCCATAACCATACCACGAACTGTCTTCGATGGTATAAAAGTTGCGATCGTTGCCTACAAGCAAGGAGGTCCCGGGTTCGATTTATGTTTGTGATGTTTTCGGCGCCGAGTGTATTAGCTCAGTGCGCACAAAGCGCGACACCTACGCGTCCCGGGTTCGACTCCCGGGACATAAAACGGTAACAAAACGCCGGATGTGCCGTGGGCGGTCCGCTGAGCGCATTGTTATTCAAAAAGCTCATGCTTTTTATGGTGACCGTGCGATGGGATATGTTTGGGATAAGTCTCATTATTTTATAGATGGGATCTTCTTTGCCAGATTGTTGTTAGGACGTAAGACAGCGACCTATCATCTTTTCGCTCCAAGCCATCCTCACCTGAACCGGAGCCTTTAAATCATCCCTTTCATCATCAGCCTATTACAGTCCACTGCTGGACATAGGCCTATCCAGTTGTTCGCCACTTAGGACAAACGTCTGGAGGATATACCCATAATGGCGCTGGCCAGGCGGGTTGGCGATCGCAGGGCATAGTTCTCGCTCCGGTGACGCTGCTGCCCGTCATCAGTCTGTGGTATTTAGCTACGCCTTCAATAGGGATGATGACTAAAAAATAATTTAATGTCCATCAGATAGATTAATGAAAAATATTGGATACGTATTTTTTATTTTGCCTCTTGTTCAAAAACTACGAAGATACATTGATTTTAAATGTCACATGACGTCACGTTAGAGTACAAAATATACTCTAACGTGACGTAGTTAGCCCCCACTCCGTAACTTTAATGCGCTATATCTAAGTATTTTCTTGTTGTTTAATATTATAACTATTTTAGTAACATAATTCATAAGATGTGAGTGTGCAAACAGTTTTAGTTCCCGCTATCATCAATAGATGTCGCTGTGCACAGTTACATCGCGGTATCGTTACGATTTCGGAAACAAGTATAAGGCTCGTACATTTTTTAATAAACGCACTCTCATATAGCAGGAATCTTTTGTTTTATTACGAATCCTCGCTATATTTTTGGGACACTGTACACTTGTTATTTCGACAAAACAAAAAATACGGGTCTTATATTTTTTATTATCTAAGAGACGGACTAATTATTTTCTTCATTTTCATACCTTGTCATCATCCGTATTGTGATGGTTATACCGCCACCAGTTGGTTACCAGTGCCTCGTTTGTTGGCAGGATACACATGCAGGTGAGGGTTGGAGCGAAGGGGGCGACCTATCATCCCAACATTTACATTCAAGTCCGTTTGTTTCTGTTATAAAAAAAATCGTATCGCGTCTCAAATTCACCTTGAGAGAGGTGAAGCATAGCGGAGAGAGGTAAGGCATAGCGAATGTTCGCTCGAATTGAGCCGCCCGTCTGTGGAAGGAACTCCACCCTATAGAATACCGTAGCCAAATGACCTCCGGATCGTGTTTCTGCCGGTGAGTTGGGTTTCCGGTGCTCGTGGGGGGTGGCAACTGACAGGTAACTGATCAGTTACTTGCCCGTTATCACAGCGACTTGGGCTTCTCTTTCGCTTTCCACCAGGCGTAGAGAAGCCATTATGTCGAGCTGCTATAAAAAAAGCCTCATTGGTAGCGACCTCATGGCCACTCTAGTCACAGAACAAAACCTATTGTCTCGACTAACGCTATTAACGAAATTATTGTTTACCTCCGCAGTGCTCATTGCGGCCGAGAGGTTCCGCTAACACTCCTTAATTAGCCCGATTATCAGATAACTGTGCATCGCAGTGAACATCAATGGTGCAGATGAGAGAGATAGATAGAAATGAGATAGATAGATATTCTTTCATCATTTCAAATGGGATGTAAGGGAGTGGCTTAGCATCTTTTCGCTCCAAGCCAACCTCACCTGCCCATGGTGCATCCTGCCGAATAACAAATGAGGTGCTGGCAACCGACTGGTGCCGCTATAACCATCACAATTGAAGACGTTTGACTGGCTCGGTGGCTCAATTGGTAGTGACCCCTGCCTTCTGAGCCAAGAGTCGTGGGTTCGATTCCACCCGGGACAAATATTCGTGTGATGAACACTTGTGTTTGTTCCGTGTCTGGGTGTTTATATTTGTATTTAAGTATTTATTTGTGGTACTTTCGTTGTTCTGATACCCATAATACAAGTGTTTAAGCTACTTACTTTGGGATCGGAGCAATGTATGTGATGTTGTCTGATATTTATTTTATTTTATTCATTTATATTTACGTATCCTGACGGGCAGCAGCGTCACCGGAGCAGAAGCTACGGCCTGCGATCGCCAAACCGCTTACCCAGCGTGGCGATTATGAGTATATCGTCTGTATGTCGACTGCTTACCATCAGGCATCACACTTGCTCGTTTGCCGCCTCTTGCATAAAAAACAAATCTTGGGAATAATCCGCGAAAATTAACATAATCCTTTAATATTAAACAAATTAAGGCGCCTCACGTTTGCGCTTTTCATTAACACGTTGTTTAAATACCTGTTCCCATATGGGTCATTGTCAAAACAGGGTTCAGAAAAAAAAATAAAACAAAATCAATTATTTTTAAAGAATTCGTCCTTTATTTAATAAAAGAGATCATTGTAACAATAACAAATTATTGTCTGAGATCAAACTTAACAATTAGAATAGTTATTTAAAAAAAACGTTTTTATGGGTCCACCGAAAAGATACAGATGTCTACCGAATGTACTAAAAGTGTAATTTAGCAACAATCTTAACATAATTAAAGAATCTTTATTCTATAATATTAATCCAATCGTCTCACAAAAAACGATAAAAAAAAAAGCCAACGCAGTATCATTGAAAAGTAAATTAAAATTAAATAAATCCCTTTGTCCACCAAAAAGACTATGTCTTCTTGGTGGACATAATATCTTCTTCCTCGGATGACGACCAAAAATGTTGATTATGCGTCTGGTGGACTTCTATTGGAGTTCCGGGTCTTGAAATAGGTGGTGAACATGAATAGCTGGAGTAAACATAAGCAAACTAAGGCCATGTAGGATCTTGGAGCGTGTTGGTTTATTTAAATCATTGCTTTGAGTCTCAGTAACATTGGGCTCAACTTTTTCCTGTCTATCAAGTTGAGCAACAGTTAGACTATTGGAGTCCGGTTTCTTCTTTTCTTCTTCTCATATTCAGTCAATTTATTTCTAGTTCTAGCCATTGTCTGTGGATAAAGAAAAGAGGGAGCCTAAGCAAGGCACAAAGCACAAACGAAACTTTTATTATTAAAGTGGAATACAAATGTTTCACGTATAAGTCAACTGCAAACCTCTAGACATTGACTGTTTAGTCAATGGTATGGTATGGTAATGTCTAGAGATAATCTGACTTCACTTCTGCGTTAACAATAAATAAAGAAACAGCGAACATAGCACAACGTAAAAAGCCAAAAACAGGATCCAGAATTCTCATCCCGAATGCAATATCTCTATTACGCAGTTAAATATCTCATTTGCATTAACAAACACATGCAAAACCAGTGTGCACAAACAAAAATAAAATATTTCATCCAAATTCCACCGAAAAGATGTCCACCAATGGATTATTCTGAGAAATTTTAAGATTCCAAGCATTATTTTGATGTTATGTTGAAATCACAAGTCTTTTTAGATAAATACTTTATAAATCTAACGCATAACGGTAAGTTATGAATTATTAAGGTTTTATTTACCAAAATACACAAGGAACCGAAAAGACACTTCAACTTTGACACCACCAGCTATTTTTAAACAAGGAGCAATAAAATCGTTCGTATGCGAGCCGCGTAAAAATTGCGCTGCTGGTGATCAGCTGAGTATTGGACGCGTTGGTGAATAACGTTCTGTTTACAAAATTTTATTATTTCATAATTATTTTTATAAATGAATGAAGTCCACCGAATAGATGTAGATTTTAGTAACAATATTGCAACGTGCAAAAAGTGTTTTTATTTTAATTCATTATTTTTAGTTCTGAGTTATTAAAGCAATTAGACTATCTATTTAGGGAAAACATATTCAAAGGTTAACTTTACATAACAGTTTTCATTATATGATCGAATTTACATCAAGAAGGAGAGCGGTAACAGTCCACCGAAGCGGACTTTTCTTCCGAATTGTTTAATAACTACTTTATTTTAGTTCTATTTGAAATTGCGAATATACATTTTGAATTATTGAATAGTTATCCTTATTATAAAATAATAACATGGTATTTTATTTACATTGAAGTATTTTTTTTCTGCTTGTAACACAATTTTAGGCGGTTATGACAATGACCCATATTTGTCATCTAACTTAATAAATCTGTTTAATAAGATTACTTTGCATAAGTAGTTGAGGTAGAAAACGATTTGTCATAATTACATTATTATGTTAAAAATCGAATATTCACACGGAAGACTCCTACTTTTAATGCAATGCTTAAAATGATTTACGAATATGAGTATAAATAGCCTATCTCACGGTTTTTAATTTACTACATTGCGATTAATATTAAAATATGTAATATAATTATCTACATCCCACATAGTTAATAGACAAGAGAAATCTACTTTGAATAATTTTTCAAAGACGTATATGTTTTATTACGAATGTGATGATTTTTAATATTTGTCTAATTATTGCCCTCATTATTTAGTATGTTTTGTAAGAATTAAGTGGCAACACTGGATTGTCACATTGACAGTTGACAGCGCGCCTCTCTGGCGGCAAAATAGGCGGGGAAAAATGGAGGGGAAAGCTGTGCTGGGGGGACGGACGTGGCAAGCCGGCATTCGATTAGCAGCATTGACCGAGGATAGACGTCGAGGGAAATCTATGTTCGACGGTAGTCTTATAGTTTAGGTAGTGATGTGATAAGTTGTGATACCTTTATACCATTCGACAGATTGAAGTTATTATATTTTCAGAAGCGGCATGATACCTGCAGCCTACAAGGTACGGAGTAGAAATACTCTTAAAATTATTTAATTAATATTAATATACGAGATATTAATATAGACAAGATATTAAAGGCCGTCACTGTAATTTTTTCATTAAATTCAGCTTTTATTTTTCTCTTCTCTTCATTTCCATAATGATGCCGTCACGAACATTTGGTTGGGGCTACTCCCTAACAATGTTACTTGGCGGTAGTATTGAGAGTGTTTAAAATAATATGGCGATTGATTACGCCACCACTGACAACAGCTTGAATAATATTTGATCAAGGCTACTCTTGATAGTGCTATTCTTGTTGGTCTGCCTGAAATAATTTGTCGCGAATTCTATTTGGTCAAGGCAACTCCTTGATAATGGTCCGCGACGGATTCTCTGGCAAACGTCGGTGCTAGAATATTTATATTTATTGCATAAGTGTTTTCTGGAGCAAGACGCAACTTGAGTAATGTTCGAACAAGGCAACTCTTTGTTAATGTTACTCTTGTAAGCCTAATAAGGTTTATCGCACGACCCATTTGGTAAGGCTACTCTTTGACAATGTTGGTCTGCGATAAAAACGTTAGACCTGCGGTCTGTATTAGAAAAAACTAGACGTTTGGTTGAAATTGCGCCGTTAATTGAAAAGATAAGTTTTATGAAGAGAGGAGAAAGTTAGAGTTCTTAACCTCTAGAATAGGAAGAGTAATTTATCGATAATAATAACAACTTCATTGAATATAAAACACGGAGTTACATTTTGTATATCACAACTGAAAAAAGAATAAATAGTATTTTATGCTTGCTACCGCCAGATATCGCTCGTCCGACTAATTAACAATGCCTATCGCGTCATAGGAATCTGAGCGTTAAGTGTAGCGTAGAATGAGGTCAAAATGCTATGTGTCAGTACAGACTGATTGTAAGCGGCGCATTAACTTTTTATGTGTCCATTTGATTACTTATGCGATAATGCGATACACAAATTATTATAACACAAGCTAGGCTGAGCCTGTATTATACGTACGTATTAATTCCTTCCCAATGTCTTTTAGTAAATACAACGATATAGGTATACTAATGAAAGTTGATATATTTGATTGGTTATTTCTGGCCTTAGTGTTGAGTAAATGGGGCCTATGTTAGTTTAAAATATGTATGTCCAAAGATTACTTCGCTAAGATTGGATACGCTTCTCAAAATTTAAGGCTATAAATGTCGTGGACAAAACGTTACATGTACAAGAGAAGGCTATGTATGCCACTACCCGCAAGTAATCTAATATATATGTGTGAAGAGAGGGGTGTTAAAGGTCTGATTTTACTGAAACTGCTACCGCACCAGATTCTCTTGTACACACACACACACACACACACACACACACACACACACACACACACACACACACACACACACACACACACACACACACACACACACACACACACACACTTACTTTAAAAATATATGAATATCATTATGTAATTTTTAGTATGTACACAATGAAGTACTTATTCAGCTTTTAGCTCTTAATACTTGAGCCGGTATGGTTTGAGCCTAATGACCTGAAACATGTGTATTCAATTGCCTAGGCCAGGCATCCGTCTCATCACACAATATGTCACAAGTTTTATTATAGCCTGTTAAATTTAATGTACCCTGTGAAGAGAAATAAAGACTCACGCACACGCACACACACACTCACACACAACACACAATCTGATGTTATATTGATTAAATTTGTATTTTTAAAGAAATTTGTAACAACAGAGCCAAGGCCAATAGGCCTACATATACTAATTGATGAAATCTAATGGATACGCTGTTGATTTCGAATAAATGAATAAATATTATATTAAACAAGTAATTGGAGGCTATGTATGTCTCTACGGAGCTATGTATGTTCCACAAGTAATTGAAGGCTATGTGTGTCTCTACGGAGCTATGTATGTCTCTACGGAGCTATGTATGTTCCACGAGTAATTGGAGGCTATGTAAGTCTCTACGGAGCTATGTATGTTCCACAAGTAATTGTAGTTTATTTATGTCCTTAAATAACAAAAGACGCCCCTAAGAAGCTATGTATGTTTAATGATATTTGAGTCCTTGGATGCCAATACAGAACTATGTATTCCACTACTATACAAAATTGGTTACGGAAACTAAACTATGAGGATACAGAATATTATCAGACGTAAAGTAAGCTAAGTTCATATACCCACATACACACCCGCGTCACTCTCACGCATACACACACACACAAACGCACATACACTCACACAAATGCGGAACCCAATAAATGCTAGCTTTCCTCGATCAACAGGTGGGACCTGGAGACCTGAAATGCAGGGTCCGGTCGTCCTAGATTAGGCTCCAGATTACACGCTAAATAATTTAATTTAATGATTCAGTGCTAATGAATTTTACCAATTATAATTTAACTATAATTCTTTATTTCAAATAATTGCATACATTAGATGGCATTCCTAAACAAGTTTGTCAGTTCGATAACAGGGATGTGGATGATGTTGTAGGTTATTAATTTAATCTTTATTTCACAAAGTAGGTAGACAATGTGTTCTGGAATGGAATATGTCGGCGGTGTAATTTTCTCTTGCACAAATAATGCCAACTGACGACATGATGACTACTCCGCCTAGTAAAGTCCAAAGAGCCCAAGACACAAGCAGCAGAGGGGACCATTGGTGAATGTCGATGCAGGCCAACAGCTCGTCGTAACCATGTGATGTTGTCCGTTGTCATCAGGGAAGTCTTGGTGGCTCGTAGTATAACTTTATTTATTTATTTTACATTCGACTGTACTTAAACCTATGTAAGTACATCTATGCTCGTAGATTGACACTATCAAGAACCCGGGGCGGTCGACTTGTTTTTGTTTTAATAGTATTCTTTTTATTTTTGCATATAAGACATTCATTCACTACAGAGATACATGAAGAGAGAATTTAAAACTGGGCTGTGCCAGTATCAACTTGTTAAAATTAGTGAGTAGCATCGAAATGAATAGGTACTATTGAATTTCTAAATTTAGAACCTGCGTAGGTATATTTCATTTTAGTGCAAGATTTATGATAATTGGCATTTCTTAAGTAAGGATGTTGATCTCCAATGTATTCTTTTAAATGGGTACCTATACTTGAATGGTTCCCTAAGTGAAGCATGTTAGGTTTAGACTAGGCTTCGTCTACGCACGAGACGTGTGGTCCTCTTATGCGAGGCAAAAATTAACCTATGTATGTCGGCGGACGGTGCCTCCGTCGCATGGGCCGTCGTTGTGGTGCCGAGGGTCGTATAGATAGAATAAACAGTCTTTGTTGCACGAAAGACATTTCGGACATAACAAAGGACAGCTTAGGCAGTTTTGTCGCTTTTAGCGATATGTACCAGATAACATTTAGGCAGAGGAAGGAAGTTTTTTAAAAGCCACGGGCAATCTAGTACAATATCATCCAATGTTACTATTAAGTACTTTATAAATGGGCAAGCCAATTGCATAGTTATACGAAGTAAAATAAACATAATCTATAGACATCATTAAAAAAAATCTATGGATATAGCATATTAAATTGATGTGGCATTCGTATTTACACTTAAACACACACGTATGCAATACATTCGCATAAATATAAGTACATACACTCTCCGGCGCAACAGGCACGATGGGCACAACACAAACCTACCTAACTGGGGTGGAAAACTAAGGTTTGCCCCCCTATTGTTATTAATATAAAACCGGACCTTCCAGTTCATTTCATATAGATAGATTTAAAGTTATAAATTGTAATTGTTCCTGCGATACAGGCCTTGAGGCTAGTACAGCGACAGCTGACAATTTTTTTTAAGGATTTTGTTATATATTTGGTTTAGCTCATTTGAGTTGTATGCAGAACGATTTGTATTATTGGATAAACATTTTTATTTTTACACAACACATGTAGGTACACGTACGTAATTATTATTTATATTAATAAAAAAAGCAGTAACGTTCTAACTATAGAAATGTAGGGCACTAGGTACTCTAGTCCACTTATAGCAACTCGATATCTAATTGTGGCGTATTGTTTACTTTCACATGCGTCAAAATATTTCATGAACTGTTCCCGCAATACGAGTATTAATTAATGGACTTGCCTCTAAGAGTAAGAATTTATTTATTTGCTAGAATGCGGTACATATTATTACAGATGATATGTATAATGGAGAACAACACATTCACTCTTCAGAGTTGTCAAATGAAATAAATTATTAGATTGGATACATAATTGAAATAAATTGTAACATGCCAAATTAAATTGATTATTAAATTGAGTATATACAAGTGAAATAAATTATTATACGTCAAGATAACTAAATTATTAGAACACCTCTTTGTACTACCGGAATAACATTTACCATATTTTCAAAATATCATTAAAATTGAATTAAACAAAGCAAGTCACACGTGTGGTATAAAACAAGGTTGAATAAGCCATATTCTAAGCATACCTATACTTTAAAGGAAAACTTACTAATTGTTATATCATTTGCGTTCATGGGTAACTTATTATATAATTTGACAGCCATTGACCGACTGTTCCTTGAACGCATAGCTGTTTTCATTAAAAGCATGATTAATTTCAAATTCAAATTCAAATCTTTATTACAGACTAAGTGTTACATTTAGATCTTAAGTCATATTATGTTCTTTACAACTTAGTCGCCCTTTAATTGAACGTATAGACGTCTATCTCTAGGAGTACGTGGAATGTCATACAGAGTCTTAAATAGCTCTGGGTGAGTTTTAACCTCGTACATATAAGCAAGGGACAGTGAGTACTTTCAATTGTTTGAACAAAGTCTAGTGAAATAAAACTGTCTGCTGGGTAACAAATAACTTTGGGGTTTGAGGTTTTCTAAGAGGAGGTGAAGGGAGATTTGGTTAATGGTGGACATGTAGGCAGTTAAAGGTTTGAAATTGGGAGGATCATTAACTTTCAGTAAAACACTTTAATGATTATGTTCCAACATTGGGACAATGTCACTGAATTTCATTGGGCTTGGGATAAGACCTGAATTTACGTATCTACTCATTAAATTGGTTATTAATTATAGCTAATGTAGGGAAATGGTGTGAATAATTTATTTTAAGACCATCATGGGAGATCATCGGTCTTTACGAACTTTATTTCTTGAAGGGTGTATGTAGATAGGTAATGTATATGGGATGTCTACTACTTGTTTATGGATAAGCTTGTTAAAAAAAAAGGTCACGCTATATCCCTGTGATCATTACAGTTACGAATTTTTCTAATACGATGAATTACAATTTGATCTTCCTGTCATAGTGAGTGACCTAAACCATTAATCTCAGTAAACCAAATCAAATTCTTTGTTTGTCGGAACAGGTTACAATAAAATAAACAAATAGTTATAGTTGGGTCTGCCTATAAAGGCGTACAAATATATTTGGTGTCGGAAAAATCTTCTGACCACCGAGAGATAAGACACAACACAAGGAAAAATATTGTTATTTATTTGTACCTACGTGTGAACGTACTTAGTTGCCACGGACGATTGCAGGGGTTGGTAAGTCTGAACGTCGTGGCCAGTTTTCAGTTGGACTTGACACAGTGGATTGGTCAGTTTTCAGTGCTGCACAGTGGCCTCTCCCAATGGACACCACTTTGATCATACACCGTCAAATTTATTTTGTATCTTGCATCAAGGCTTTCACCATGAACTGTAAACAAAACTACCTTATTTATATCAAATATCATCACAAGGTTTCTTTTTGTTGCCAATGTGTATTCCTTATTCTCCTTGTAACACGTTAGTGGAGATGTTATTAGTAAAGTATTTGAATCTAGAGCAGCGGCTAGTTAGGCTTCTCTTTTTCTTTCGTACACTTATGTCTATCTTGTACATAGGCACAGTAAATAGTTAAGTGTGGTGTACCTAATATTAGTTTTTATTAATTTCAGTTTTATTTATATATATAAATATATATACATCTAGCTGTTCTACTATTTATTTTAAGACATTTGTTCAATTGTTCCTGTCACATGTTAGTCTCAAATGGGCATACTTTGAAAACTGTGTTAATCAATTAGAATTACCAGCACCGAATGTGATGATTTTATACTTGCCCGTTAATGATTAAAACTGATGTGGTATACATATTTTACCAGGAAATGCAAGGGGTTGTAATTTAACAGTAATTTGTTGTTATAAGTCAAACTGCTTTTGTGTTATTCATTTTGTTGTAATATCGGGTTCTCATTTTATTTATTGAGATGGCGCTTTAGCACTATTGGTTGAATCATATTAAGTGGTTGTTTCGATTGGCTGTCCTTGAATAAATAAATAATTATGTAGTGGTGCGTCGGGAGACGGCACGTTGTCGGATGGCCGAATGTGATGATTTTTAATATTTGTCTAATTATTGCCCTCATTATTTAGTATGTTTTGTAAGAATTAAGTGGCAACACTGGATTGTCACATTGACAGTTGACAGCGCGCCTCTCTGGCGGCAAAATAGGCGGGGAAAAATGGAGGGGAAAGCTGTGCTGGGGGGACGGACGTGGCAAGCCGGCATTCGATTAGCAGCATTGACCGAGGATAGACGTCGAGGGAAATCTATGTTCGACGGTAGTCTTATAGTTTAGGTAGTGATGTGATAAGTTGTGATACCTTTATACCATTCGACAGATTGAAGTTATTATACGAACAATATATCAAAACAAAGCTGAAATTATTGTTTACAATGAAAATAACGCAATAATTTATAATCAATTAGTTCAACATGATATAACTAATAAGCAGTTGTTGAAACCCTACTCACCGGCAGAAATACGACTCGGAGGTCATTTGGCTGGAAAAGTCAATTTCAAAAGTGTAAAATTAATCAAAAATCATTATAACACTGTTTAAGGTACATTAATAAAAACATATTTTGATATGGAACTCATAACATAAACGCACTATTTAATATAGCCATCGAACAAGCTATTTAAACGAGACATACAAAACACTATGCAATACGAAGTCGTGACGTCACGCTTTCGTATCAGTTTGCATGAAGCATTTTGGGCGATTTCATATTTGTGATTTTGAAATTGTGATAGCTCGAGGACTTTTCATAGAAGCGAAGTAATTCTTTCACCAATGTTTCTATAATTGGGTGATGCATCAATATTAATCCAAAACAAAAATTTGTCATCATGCCTATTAAGTTCTTCAATAGAATGCCTATTTTAGTTAAAAACTGAATTGGGGATGTAAAGAAGCGGCCTATCATCTTTTCGCTCCAAGCCAACCTCACCTGCCTGTGATGCATCCTGCCGAATAACAAACGAGGCGCTGGCAACCGACTGGTTGCGGGATAACCATCACAATTAAAGGCGCAGCTAAATACCACAGACCGGTGACGGGCAGCAGCGTCACCGGAGCGAGAAGCTACGCCTTGCGATCGCCAACCCGCCTGCCCGGTGTGGCGATTATGGGTATATCCTCCAGATGTTTGCCCTAAGTGGCAAGCAACTGGAGAGGCCTATGTCCAGCAGTGGGACGATTATGCTGATGATGATGAGTTAAAAAAAGCAATCTAATAAATTTTAGCTTAAAATAGAACTTTAAACTTCCAAATCGTAAGTTTCCTTACTTAGGGGTCAAGAAACTCGTCCCATACCGTATTCTCGTCACGTCGTCAGCCGAAATAATAGGCTGTAACCCGTCTTTGATCAGACTACAATGGTCTATAAATATTGAAAAAAAATCGTCAAGCGTAACTCGGTAATTGTCTAGAGAAAGTCTTCGAAGTGTTTTTAGTCCTTTTCTATTACAGACTTAAGAATAAGCTTTACGGCTTAAGATATTTAAGAATGTCAGCCACATTACATTACGTCATCATCAGCCGATCGCAGTCCACTGCTGGACATAGGCCTCTCCCAATGTTCACCACTTGATCCTCCTGGGCTTCTCGCATCCAGCACTTGCCAGTCGTCCTGCGAAAATACATCACTCCACCTGGCCTGAGGGCGTCCTCGATTACGTTTGGCAAGACGCGGTCTCCACTCCATAACTCTTCCAGCACACGTGTTCCTTTTTTCTTGTAGTCTTGGGACTTTTTTAACTGGTCGTGAAGCGGCTCTTATGTGAAAAATGAAAATGAAATGAAAAATGAAAAAATATTTATTCACAAAAAGCATTTAGTAGAGTTTCTTGCCGTTTCTTCTCGGTAGAAATCTACTTTCCGAACACGGCAGTAGCTTCTTTTAAATTGCTTTTATTCACATTCTTACATTACTTTTTACATTTTTAAATTATTTTTTACTTGACGATTCATAAGTGCTTATTTTAAGTCTATGTGAATAAAGGTATTTTTGATTTGATTTGATTTGTAGGCCGTCACAGTTTGTTCGGTGTACCTAGTACTACTAATGAGGGCTATGGTGTTTGTATTCTGCATGTGATAACTGTTTGTTATATACCTAAAAGAAAGATGACACAAGTTTCCAAGAGGCAACGGTTTGTTAACGGTTAATAAACAAACCAGTGAACTAGCTTTTCTTTCAGACCGCGCTAATCTACACCTCATTTTATTGGCTCCGCGCGGGATGGCGACGTACTGTGGGCGCCCTCTGGCCCATCCAGGGGACATAGGATAATAAGTCATAACTAAGTCAAGTTCTCGGCTCCGCTTTTAAAGCGCAGACAATCATTGAGCCGTATCTCATATTTTCCAAAATTAATGCCGGCTGTACCAAAACTCGTTTAACTCACAGAACCAATGTAATTTGACATTTCGGAGACCTTAAGCTACACTAGCACCTCTGGTGGCGAATTCGCACGCGATAGCCCTCATTGTGCGTGGCTCCTATATCACTTAACTTTAGGTGAATTGTGGCTAAGCGAAACCCATAATGAGTTTTAAAAATCGAGTCAATATTCGCCAAGTTCTTAAATTTGATTAATTATTAGGTTGCGGTTACGGTTACGGAACCCTATCAAGAGATAATCTATAGTCATCGCTTGATATTCTAGTGTTCCTACTACTTTGTATGCCCTTTGCAGTTCGGCGCGGTCTGTCTCCATTTTATCGATGAGCCAAGGTGTGCATTGATAAGTTATTGTCGGGATTATAATTTAGACGCACGGCCGTGTCGGCGCCAAGTTATGTCCGCTTTTTTGTTTAATTACCGTTATAGAAGAGAAATGGTTATTGTTTCTTTTAAGGTCACTATGATTGTTTTTTTTTGAGCGTGGACGGTTAGAATTTTTGAATTATTGATTGCGTTGCAAGCATAATACATAATTATGTGTGTACGTTTGGCATTTAATCGTAAAACGTAAGTTTTTGTATAAAAATATTATTACATGCAGATGATATAAAATGCCTGATGGAAAGCGATAAAAAACCCAGCTGTGACAACAGGCAAGTAACTGGTCAGCTACCTGTCAGTTGCCATCGCCATGCCGGCTCAACCCTAACCCCCCCACGAGCTCCGGAAACCTTACTTACCGGCAGAAACACGACCCGGAGGTCATTTCGCCGCGGTATTCTATAGTTTCAACAAAATATGTAGTATGTAGGTACTTGACAATTGTTATCTTTTATTTTAACTACTTCTTTACATACCTTTCACCAAACGTATCTCGACGGACGCTTGCCTATTTTTATTTTTTCTTTTAGAAGCCTGTTTTTGTATGCCGACGGTTACGGCCTGTCGTGAACGCCATCATAAAATGGAGATCAAATGGTCTAACTGTAAGGTCAACATTTCAAGTCGATTTTGCCTACGTTTCAAACATTTAATGGCCCAAGGTACAACGAAAATATTTACGTTGAATTTTGACAGGGGAATTTCAACCTAACTGCTTTATACCTAAGAGTCAACGGTTTAAAGTGGAAATTGACAGTTTTTGTATGTCATAGCTTGACAGGTTTTATTATGATCTAGCAATGACTATAAAATCGTTCAAGCTTAAATTCTATTAAAGTTTCAACATTATGGTTGAATCGTAAAATTTGAAGAGCCCAACTCGAGAATGAAGCCAGGATACTTTTATGAAAGACGATCATAATTGTTATCCTAATATGCAGTTAAGGATATTATATAAGCACATGTGATTAACGAGTGTGTGTGTTATTATCGAGCACAGTGGCGAACCTTGAGAGAGGCCTATGTCCGGCAGTGGACTGATGTGGGCTGATGATGATGATGACATGTGATTAAATGTGCTTGTGATGGTTATAGTGGGCTCGTGGGGGTTAGGGTTGGGCCAGCATGGCGGTGGCAACTGACAGATAGCTGACTAGTAAATGTTACGTGCCCGTTGTCACAGCGACTTGGACTTCTATTTAGCTTTCCAGCAGGCGTCGTGAAGCCATTATGTCTAGCCACTATAAAAAAAGGACAGCGTTAAGTTTCTGGTTCGACTCAAGGTCGGGGCACTATACGAATTCAACTTTTCTGATTTGTCTCTCAATCTTAATTGAAAAGGCTTATGTCCAGCTGTGGACAGTGAAAGGCTGATGATGATGATGACTTTCATCCGCAATGTGTCGCGCGGGCGCACAGGTATCCAAAAACCTATTCATAGACAACACTTGGGTGCAGGTCGCCTTAGTAAATGCCTTACTTCGCATAGTGTTGTTAATTTTCATAGATAAGATTTTTTTGTTAATAAAGTCGGGAGTCAAACGGCATCTCAGTGGGCCTTCAGGATCTTCAGGCGCAATAGGTTTGTTCTATTGTGCCTGTCGACCTAATTTTTGGACCTCACGATCGCTTACCATCAGGTGGAGTGAGGTCATCCTGAAAGCTCTTCTTATAAAAAAACACTTTGGCTGGACTATAACCCATTCTAAACCAGCAATTTCTGTAATAAAAATAAGAATGACTTTCTAATGTCATTCTCGAAACACATAATACCATTAAAAAGTAACGCTGTTCCGACAAATACCCATCAGAATGTTTGTACCGGGTGGGAATCGAACCCTCGAGCCTCAATTCAGTAAGCCGGGACGAACAAATGAGCCACGAGGCCATCAAACAATATCTCAGTCCTTATCGGATTAGCCAACACAAGGTGTAAAGTTAAAACGTACTTTAGGAGACAAGGCAATTTAAAACCCACCTGACAATTTAATAAAAGATTGTATTCAAAATTTACACCACGCATGTGAAATAGTCATATGTTAATAGAAAACGCTTGTACAAGTTTACAAGGCTGTAAACCGCTACACAGAGCTTTATGGCTGCGGCCATACATTTTCTATGAGTCGCAGTGGAATTGTGAAATTAGCTTTTCTGTGAAATGTCCAGATAAGACATTTTTTATTGCACAAAGACAAACGTTATAGGATAATAATTTCATATACTTCAATTTAGGAAACTTAGGTCTTGTCACTACTAGCGATCTCTCCCAGACAACCTTCAGGAGGAAGAAACAAATATCACTGATGTCTACATAGACAATAGATAAATTAAACAGAAAGGATGAGGTGAACATTCGCCTCACCCTTTCTGTTTAATTTATCCTCTATCCTAAGGCTGCTGTAATCGCTTGAGAACAACAGATTAGGATAAGTAATCGTTAGAACTGTTTAGTGCAGTCAATGAAGCATTATAGGTCCGAATTTTTTTACTGTGAACCGATTTGCATGAAATTTTGGAATTAGGCTCATCTTACCATTAACTTCAAAAGTGAAAATGATTTGAACTCCGCCACCACCATGGGGGTGGTTGCCACCCCTTCTCGGGGGTCAATGGTTGTTTTTTCAAAATAACCTCAGATATCGATTGAAGATCTAATTTTAAGCAAAAAAGTTTCTATAAAGTTTCTCGAAAAATCTAATACTTTTCAAGTTATTGGCAATTGAAAATTCGCAAATTTTTCACGATTTTCATCAGTTTTTTTCAAATATCTCCAAAAATATACGTTTTATCGAAAATTTTATAAGGAACGAAACTGTAGCAGGTAAAAAAATGAACAATTTGGTTTTTTACAAAGTATTCTAAGTGCAATATTAAGCTAGATATTAAAGATCAAAGCCGTTTTTTATTTTATCTGAAATTTCATCGATGTAGTCAATGCCATCTAGCAGCGAGCAAATGCATTTTATGCTTTCTAATCGAAAAGGGTTTTGTAGTGCTTGAAATAAGCTTTAAAATGAGCTTTATCAAAAGTCTTTGGCACGTAAAATAAGTGAGCTATATTGCAAATAAGCGGAGCATCGAATGTTTTTTCTTTTCAATCAATGGGTTTAAATAAGTGCCATTTCCACCAAAACTAAAATTAATCATATTCCGCCTAGAATTAACTTTATTATGAAGAGTTTTATAGATTGTATTAGTTTGGCTGCTTTAGGACACATAGTTTTCAAAAAAGTCACGATTAAGGAAGGCTGTGATTGCGCTGTTACGCGCTCTTTAAACAATCATATCTCCGAATTTTCAATTGCCAATAACTTGAAAAGTATTAGATTTTTCGAGAAACTTTATAGAAACTTTTTTGCTTAAAATTAGATCTTCAATCGATATCCGAGGTTATTTTGAAAAAACAACCATTGACCCCCGAGAAGGGGTGGCAACCACCCCCATGGTGGTGGCGGAGTTCAAATAATTTTCACTTTTGAAGTTAATGGTAAGATGAGCCTAATTCCAAAATTTCATGCAAATCGGATCACAGTAAAAAAATTCGGAGGTTAGCCCGTATTTTTCGCTTCATTGACTGCACTAGTTGTCATTATGTCAAATATTACACACCCGCATTACTATCACATGTATTAATAATTTTTATTTTATAAATGTTTGATGGACACTAAGAGTGGGGCTGGTCCATAAGCTTAAATTTATTTATTTATTTATTTATACATTCATTTTATTCATCCCGGCTCACAGTCTCCCAAAGCGCCAGGATGCATCAATAAGTCAAACACAATAAAATAATGTACACACATGAATAAATTCGATTATCATCACAAATGTCAATATTAAAATATGTCGCAAAAATAAATGTCAAAAAAAAAAATAGAAATCAGTTTGAAATGTCAGTATAAAAATAACAATTAAAATCCTAATATAATTTAAATAAATTGTAAATGGCGATTCGAATGTCAATTCGAATGTTAAAGTGACCCAGCGAGCTATGGAGAGAGCTATGCTTGGAGTTTCTCTGAGGGACAAAATCCCTTACAAAGTAATACGCCATAGAACCAAGGTTACCGACATAGCTGCTAGAATAAGTAAGCTGAAGTGGCAATGGGCTGGCCATGTCTGCCGCAGAACTGATGATCGGTGGAGTAGGAAGGTTCTGCAGTGGATACCGCGAGCAGGCAAGCGCAGTGTGGGACGCCCCTCAGCTAGATGGAGTGACGACCTGCGCAAGGCGGCCGCAATTAATTGGATGAGTGTGGCTGCTAATCGTGCAGAATAACGTATTTTTGGAGAGGCCTACGTCCAGCAGTGGACTGCCGCAGGCTGCTGATGATGATGATGAAATGTTTGATAGCAAATTAGCCACTTAACATTGAACATTTATAACTCAGATACAGATGGTTAACATAATAATATCTCCCTTTATCCCACATTCCTGCGACACACAGGATGAACCCATGGGGATCTAAAATTATTCAAGACACTATTTATTGCAACACGCTTGTTTATTATAGAAACTAATTTACTCAGTCGTAAATCAGTGAACTTGGAAATAAGCTAAATTGATTGTTAGACCTAAGCGTGTATATTTATTGCTCACTATAACTACATATTATATTAGTATATAATATGAGAGAGCTGAGGAGCTCGGTGGCGCCGCGGTCTTGTTCGCTTAACAATGGTCGCAACGTTGTGTAACCATTGGCGCAGTCAATCCAATGATGGGTGACCAAAATATGACACCGATTTCCTCCGTGCTTCGGAAGGCACGTTAAGCTGTTGGTCCCGGGTGCTATCTTTACCAACTCAGATAGCAGTCGTTACATCATATCAGAGATGATGATAACTCTGACGCCTAACTGGGAATGGGTATAGCTTACCCTAAGTGTTGCGGAGGTCTGATGGCAGTCGCTCTGTGTAAAAGCTTAGCCCTCGCCAAATCTCTCAGTTTGGGAAGCCGACCCTGTGACAAACGGGAAAAAGGCTAGGATGATGATGATAATATGAGAGAGTTAGTACAGAGCACTAGCTCTGCCGGCGGCGTCGCACACGTGGATATCGGGTACCTATCAAAAATAACTGACTTCCATAAAATGGTGTCTAAATTTTAGGCTAGACCTCTAGCATACTCCTCTATACATTGGTGACAACCGCATTCAATTCTATGCAGTAGTTTTCGCGTGATGCGCGTTCAACAAACAGACATCATGTTTATGAACACAAATGTTTGTACTGCGCGGGAGTCGAACCCACGACCCTTTGCTCAAAAGGCAGTGACTTCTGCCATCTTCACCAAAAGAGCCATCGGGCCATTATTATGTGATTTTGAAATTAAGATATTTCGAGGACTTTTCATGCTAACGGAGTAAATTGTGTACTTGTTGTTGTTACCAATGTTTCTTTAATTGAGTGATGCATTAACCCATACAAATTGTCATCATACCCGTTACCGTCTGTACCCAATAGACATTAGTTAACGTTGTCCAGGTGTTTCCGGATTTAGTGTCATCATCATCATCAGCCTATTCTGCAATCCTATTGACCTGAGTGGCGAACATCTGGAGGATATACCCATAATCGCCACGCTGGGCAGGCGGGTTGGCGATCGCTGGGCGTAGCTTCTCGCTCCGGTGACGCTGCTACCCATCATCGGCCTGTGGTATTTAGCTTCGCCTCCAGTCGGTTGCCAGCGCCTTGTTTGTTCATTAGAAAACTAGTACACATTGAAATTATTACGTAAATTTCTCGACCAATTTTATCTATTGCTTACATATCCATCACTCATATTATAGTTTCGTCTTGAGAAAACATTCAATTAAAAACGAGCATCATCGCAGTATAATTACGTCAATGTATAAAAGCGTTTATAAAACACTGACCAATTGTTTAATTAATTCAATTATCAATCGGGATTGTTACTAGCCGTGAGTCACGGTCAGAGTCGGCTCGTTGTCAGGTTAATAAATCAGCATCACCTTATCGCAGTCCACTGCTGGACATAAGCCTCTCCAGTTGTTTTTTTTTTTATAGTGGCTCGACATAATGGCTTCCCTACGCCTGATGGAAAGCGAAAGAGAAGCCCAAGTCGCTGTGACAACGGGCAAGTAACTGGTCAGTTACCTGTCAGTTGCCACCGCCATGCCGGCCCAACCCTAGCCCCCCACGAGCTCCGGAAACCCTACTCACCGGCAGAAACACGACCCAGAGGTCATATGACTGCGGTATTCTATAGGGTGTAGGTCCTTCCCCGGACGGGCGGCTCAATTCGAGCGAAGATTCGCTATGCCCTACCTCTCTAAAATTTTATTGTTGTCTAATAATTCTCTTAAGTTGTTCACTATTTTGGGCAAACATCTAGAAGCTTTACCCATAATCGCCACGCTGGGCAGCGGTTTGGAGATCACAGGGCGTAGCTCCTCGCTCCGGTGACGCTGCTGCCCGTCGTCGGCTTGTGGTATTTAGCTACGCCTTCAATCGTGATGGTTATACCGCTATCAGTCGACTGCCAGCACTTCGTTTGTTATTTGGAAGGATGCACCGCGGGCAGGCGAAGGTGACTTGGAGCAAAAAGATGATAGCACGATCCCTTACATCCACTATAGCTTTATGTTTCCTATCCAACCATCCAACTCCAATCCAAAATATTATTCGGCTTATTTAGTCAAAGTCAAGTCAAGTCAAAATACCTTTATTCACATAAACTTAAAATAAGCACTTATGAATCGTCAAGTAAAAAATAATGTAAAAATATAAAAAGTAATGTAAGAATGTGAATAAAAGCAATTTAAAAGAAGCTACCGCCGTGTTCGGAAGGTAGATGTGTGTATTTGTGTGTTTGACTATTTTTGCAGTGTTTGTGTATATTTAGTGTTGTTGTTAGTTTAGTCTGTCACAAATGTGAGTATGATTGGATGGTCGGTGAAATGGACCAATCAGGTTAGTCTTTTTAGTTTCACTTATGTATTTTGTTTATAATAGTATTCATTTCGAAGTAATATTGGTATTAAGGATATGTATGCGTCATTTAATAATCTAGATGCTCTTAAAAAGATAAGCTAATTAATTAATTTTATTCTTGCCAATTATTACATACATCTTATACAAAATTTTAACATGGGCTCAAGAAGGAATATGGCAGGCTGATACCCGAACTAGGATGAATCCTGTGTCTCGGGTTATCAGCCCTCCACCCCATACAAAATTAGTCAAAAAGTATGCACAATAAAATATTATATAGCTGACGGATAAAATTATACCAACGCGTTGGAAATTTGAAATTTTGCACATGTGTTCTTTTTATAATGCAGGGTAGGATTAATCTTGGCTTCTATAAGCGACTAATCTTCGAGAAAGATATTCCTTATAGAATAATCACATTGAAATATTTATTGAATACCCCGGTTGTCGGTCTAGCCATATCGCCAGTTGCCAATAGCTTGTCGCGTTGCGGTCGTGAGGTAATTTGTTGCGTCGAGAGGTATATGTGCGCCTGCGCATCCCGAGAAAGGGGCGACGGATACTGAGCAATGACGACGCGCAACGTGACGCCATGCGTATCCTTTTGCATCATCCTCCAATCGTCCACTACTGGGCATGGGCCTCCCTGAATGACAAACTGTCATTTGGGGTATTTGCCTTAGATACCACGCTTGGCAGGTGGGTAGGTAACCGCAGGAGGTTATTTCTGTCAAAAATCTGTCGCGGATATTTCACAGACTCAACGCACACGACGCCGCACATCTTCGATCATTCTGTCGGCAGACCTAGACGCTCTTTTTAAATGTCTCAGACGCATACTCTATCGCACAAAAAGTCTGTCGTCTACGCAGCCCCTATGGGGTCAATATGGGGTACAGGGCTACCTGCTCGTGTGCTTTGTTAAGAAATAAACTGTAATTTAAATATACTGCGCATCATACCTTGGACGGATATTTTATTAATCCCCTATACTTACTCACATAATCGATCCCTATTTCTCCCAGTGTGAGTAGTTCCTCTACCGCTTAGCAATACGTTAGGCTGTTACAATATGCGATACTGAAGAGGCCTGCGACAGCCGATCGGGGACGCACATTATGCTGTCCGCGAACAGAGAAGTGTGGTCGCTTTAGCTTACAAGGGTGACCATGATTGAGTTACGCATAAGGAATTTTATTTTATGGTCATCAATCATCAATCAACGCATCTGTGTCTCCCCTGAAAATACAACAGAAATCAGCTAATTGCTGTCCACCGTTGAACGTAGGCTTCTTACAGAGAACGCCATCGAATCCTTGGCAATTTGTATTCGTTATCGACAGTCTATTGCAGTCCACTGCTAGACGTAGGCCTCTCCAGATGAGGATAGAAGATATACCCATGATCACCACGTTGCCAGGCGGGTTGGCGATCGCAGAGCGTAGCTTCTCGCCCCGGTGACGCTGCTGCCCGTCATCGGACTGTGGTATTTAGCTACGCCATCAATTGTGATGGTTAAACCGCAACCAGTTGGTTGCCAGCGCCTCGTTTGTTATTCGGCAGGATGCATCACGGGCAGGTGAGGTTGGCTTGGAGCGAAAAGATGATAGGCCGCTCCCTTACATCCCTAAGACTTAAATTACAGTAAAGTATAGGAAGACTTAAGTACCTATGTTATCACTAGCGAAGTCTTTCTAACATTAATATCCCAAGTTTTTATCACTAAGCATGGTCTCCCTAGCCACAGGTCACAAAGTCATCTCTCAATCTTACGGTCGATCCGAAGCCCATACAAGTGCGCGTCCGGCGTCAATATGACTTGTTTGATTACACGACAACATGCGTGTATTATCATGCACATTGCTCCGTGAAAGTACTGGTAGCATGGGTCTTTATATGGCAACTACTTACTGAGTTTCCCTTTCCTGATGTAGTCTGAACTAAAATGGCCATAGTCACAGTATACGCAATATTTTTCGTTAACCCTTTCTTTTTTGTTTGTTGCTAAATTTCTTCTCATCTGGCCTCGCGTCAAAATGCTGGTAGGAAAAATATTTATATTACTATATCTATGGCATATTAGAATAATAATACATATAACATTTTTGCCTATCATCATCATAATCAGCCTATTGCAGTCCACTGCTGGGCATAGGCCTCTCCAGTTTTTCTCCACTTGGGGCAAACATCTGGAGGATATACCCATAATCGCCACGCTGCTGGACAGGCGGGTTGGCGATCGCAGGGCGTAGCTTCTCGCTCCAGTGATGCTGCTGCCCGTCATCTGTCTGTGGTATTTAGCTACGCCTTCAATTGTGATGTTTATACCGCCACCAGTCGTATGCCAGCGTATCGTTTGTTATTCGATGCAGGATGCACCACGGGCAGGTGAGGTAGGCTTGAAGCGAAAAGATGATAGGCCGCTCCCTTACATCCCCATTTTTGTCTAAAACACGGATGATCCGTCCATTAAGGGTTAGATACTTTTAATTATCCTTTACTCAAAAGTTGCCTGGAAGATATCACTTCGAGCGATGAGCACGTAGTATTTCAATATACAGGGTGTTTCTTCTCACCTTAGAAGCAAGCCGGCGCGAGCTGATAGCAGGGAGGTGTCATATCTATCGATTTAACTCCCATGTATTTTCAACGATTTTTTGTCGCACTTGGCCGGTTTTTTAACGGGCGTTAAAAAAGCTAACATGTGTACGGCCTCTTAGTGCAAGATTATTAATTTTTAATTTCTTTCTCTCGCCACAGTTAACAGTAAAAATAAATGTATTTCTGTACCTAATATTTCTAGACGTAAACAGCAAACGTACAGTTAATCCTACCGAGATATTAAATTAGCTTTCTCAAACCCGCCTGTGGTTTCGCTTTGGACTACAATAAGTAACAATTTCCTCGTTATCTCCGCCGCCTTAACACGGCTCTAACCACAAGATAAATAAACTTTGACTTTTTAACTAGTACAATTACCCGGCAGCCATTTGTTTGTTTAAGTCTTACAACCTTGTTGTAAGAGTAATAGAGTTGAAAATTGACTGAATTTGTGTTTATGTGTACTTGCTACGAAACGGATCTTATAGGATACTTAGGGACATGTTGTGTTTGAGAAAAATTGACATAATGTAGGTATAGTAAGCCACGTCTAATTTTGTAGGCGTTGTTTCGCTCGGTATAAAGGTTACTGCTTAATATGTCCAGCATCGCCTTGTAGCTCGGCGTTCACTCGTTGGCTATAAGTGGTCCACGAGTGGACGTCGCTTAGTCCACGAATTTTCGAGTCATCAATATCAGCCTATCAGAGTCCATATCTTGACATAGGCTTTTTCAGTTGTTCGCCACTTTGGTCAAACATCTGGTTGCGTTACCCGTAGTCGCCACGCTGAGCAGGTGACTTGGCGATCGCAGGGCACTTTTCGGTGATGCTAATGCCCGTCATCGGCCTTGACTATCTAGCTACGCCTTCTATCGAGATGGTTATACCGCCACCAGCTCGGTTGCCAGCACCTCGTTAGGTATTCGGCAGGATCCACCACGGGCAGGTGAGGTTGGCTTGGAGCGAAAATTTGACAGGCCGCTTTCTTACATTCCCATAATCTCTGATAAATGCGCTTCAAAAATATAATAATACTTACCTTATACTTTTCATTTCAAGTTTTAAAACTGTTTCACGTTGAAAAACGTAAATGTACTCGTATTTCCCAATTGCCTTAACACTAATATCTTCTTCACATAGTGATGGCAAAAGACCGTAATAAGTAAAGGCTTAGCAGAGCTATTAAGACTGATCCCAAATGTAGTTTGTCTCCCGGCTTATAAAGGGTAAGTACAGGAGTACTTGCGTGTTGCGAAGACCAGTGGTACTAAATCGCGTAATTGTGCGTTTAAATGCCGCCGATTCACACTTCTTTGTTGGGAGAACAATAAATTTATTGCCTACAACGATCCCTAGACCAGGTGTACATAATTATATCTAGATAGAACGACGATTCCACTCTATAACTTTGTTTGAAATTACAACAAGATCTAGTTAAAACGACACTCTAATCACTTTGTTTGGAATTTTATTACAAAACTCGGAGGGACGACTGTACATCAGTCTGGCTTATTAATTTATCACAATTATTAACAATTCACATACTTACGTGTATGTGTGCCAAATATCAATTTCAAATAGATAACCCAAGACATGCCACACTAGGCCTTACATGGTTATTTAGCCCCAAACGAAGTCGAAGTTTGTACTGTTGGTACTCTAGACATCTGATAAACTTACTTTTTTTTTGTAATTTGTTATTCGTAGCTAACAACAAGACTTGATAACTAGGTACTTACTAATCTAGCAAATGCCGCCTAAAATTCAACGTTTGAAATGCAGAAACGATAATTATGTATGCAATGAGATACATACATGTATATTCCCACTTGTGGACTAAAAACGTTTTTCCAGCCTCGTTTCCGACAAAACTTTCACAATCCGACAATATTTGCCCCACTCCATCCACGCCTAATCTCATCCAGTACTGTTGTATGTTGTTGTATGTTGTCTATTGACCTTTCAAACAAATGTGAGCTTGTGTCCGTGATCTTTAACACCGCCATATTTTTGTTGAGCAAACACCGCCTACGCTTAGGCAAATTTCCGATGATTCCCGCGCGTTTCAAATTTCGTGCGATCGTGTTAAGCGAACGCCCATATGTGATTAATGTGAGGCCGAAAACGGTCTTGGGAAAACATTGTTTGGAGTTGATACAGCGATAATAATTAAACTGTGCGTGTGTGAGAGAAGTATAGGAATAGATAAACGAGTAGAATACCGCAGCAAAATGACCTAAGGGTCGTGTTTCTGCCGGTGAGTAGGGTTTCCGGAGCACGTGGGGGGGTTGGGGTTGGGCCGGCATGGCGGTAGCAACTGACAGGTAACTGACTAGTTACCCATTCAGTTGCCAAGGTCGTGTTGATCTTCAAGATGTTTCTTCACGCTTCATTTTCGAGTATCCCATATTGCATGAAGGCGAAAACACAAGTTTAGTGCTGGCAAAGAGTTCCACTTTTTTTTTTTTAAATTATACAGATAACATTTGGCGTACTCTAACGCTAAAGAACTTCACATTAAGTTACTTATTTTATACGTACTACAAGCCCCAAAATAAATGAAATAAAATAAGCCACAGCATCTTCTTCCTCTTAGCGTTGTCCCGGTTTGTGCCCAGGGTCCGCTTTGACCATGATCCTAGATTTAGCGAGTCTGATTATTACATTGAAGCGACTGCCATCTGACCTTCGTAACCCTCAGAAAGGGGAACCAGACAAATTTGGATCATGGTTACACATTCAGAATTAAACTGGATGTGCAGGTTTCCTCACGATGTTTTCCTTCACCGCTAATCTAGTGGTATAATTTCGCAAATTTGTAATTGGGTCTCACAGCATCATCTAGTCCCAAACTAAGCTGAAGCTTGTACTTACTATGGTTATTAGACAACTAATAAACTTACTTAGCTAAGTACTTTTTATTTGTAAATAGGTAAGGTGTATAATACCTAAGGTAGGTAATACCTATGTACTGAATATGTATATATGACTGTGTATAATACCTATGTATTATACACAGTAAATAAGAGAAATTACCTGCTTTGTAGTTGCTTTGTAACTCATAGAGAATACCATGAGAACCACAACAGATAAAGAAGGGACTACACCATAACTTCGTGCGGCTTCGATAATTTTATCGTCTATGGGCAAGAGACCGGTGGTTAATCGGGATAGAGTTATGGGGGCCGGGGTGCAAACAGGAATTATAACCGAGAAACAAGAATTATCTTCCAGTGTCGTGCTGTGTAAAATTAACTGTACAGATGTTTGAATTAATAACTAGCATTATAATATTGCTTGGGTATTCGCCTTAAAGGTTCTCATGTATGGTCGAAATTTGGTCAGGAAAGTATCATATGATCGATAGTTTTGATACTCATCATAAACTCCAATTTCTTTTTTTTATATTAAAAATGCGAAAGTGACTATCTGTCGCGCTGTCTGACAAAACTACTACATAAATTTTGGTTCACAGATAGCCTTAGAAAGGACATAATAATATATCACTTTTTAATTATACGAAAAATTTATCAAAGGGCATGTATAAATGTGTTTTTTTCTTTTTTTTTATAGTGGCTCGACATAATGGCTTCCCTACGCCTGATGGAAAGCGAAAGAGAAGCCCAAGCCGCTGTGACAACTGGCAAGTTACTGGTCAGTTACCTGTCAGTTGCCACAGCCATGCCGGCCCAACCCTAACCCCCCCATGAGCTCCGGAAACCCTACTCGCCGACAGAAACACGACCCCAAGGTCATTTGGCTGCGATTTTCTATAGGGTGGAGATCCTTCCCCGGACGGGCGGCTCAATTCGAGCGAAGATTCGCTATGCCCTACCTCTCTTATTATACATGTTTCAGTAGACAGTCATTTTTGGAGCTAGCTTGAAACTTATTTTATCCACTCCAGAACTTATTTACCCCAACAGTTATATCGTTTCTGCGGCTCATATCAACCTCCACATATGCGCTTCGATACAAATTACATTTCTAATCCGATCTCAAATATTAAATATTCTATTAACATCGAGTAATTTCAATCGTGACTAGAAATCTATTATAACAGTCCCTAAAAGCACTACTCAAAAACATGATGAACGGTTTCCGTGGGAATGTACCAAAGAGTTTGATTATTATCGATTATATTACCAATTAATTGAAGTACTGGCTTTTAATTCGCTCAGAAGCAATCGACAGCTTAATTAGCATATTCGAGCAACATGCTATCTCCTTTAGTCAATTTAGTGAGATCTCGGCTAATCACCATAATGAGAAAGGTGTGATTTTATGTAAAAAATAAGATAAGTGCGAGTGCTTTTTGCACAGACGGTTCCGTATAGAATTTTGGAGGTCTAAGAGCGGCCGTGCACGGACTGTTTCAAGCAGTTGAGACCACTTGCTTAAAACCGCGAGTGCGTGATGAACTATATATATATATATATATATCGCCGGAAAATAGCAAGAACCGGAAGTTGATCAATTTCCTAGGTAGTTGATTAACTTTCGTAATATAACAAACGGTAGTTGAAATGTATTATTAAATTGATCATTTTACGGGGTCTTGCCGTAAAAACATCCGACAAAGGTGAGGTGAACGTTGATGGTTCAATACAAATATATAATAGGACGACTAGATGTAAAAAAAAGAAAAAAAAAACACTATAGAGCGGAAAGTTGGAGTTACTTACTTTAACTTTAACTCACGGAATTGCAATAAAATACTCGTCATTTGATATTCAAGGAACCCTAAATTCGTCATTACTTAAATTATAAATTGAAACACTTATAAATAATTGATTATGAGTTACAACTTGCTCATGAATTAATTCCAAAATGTATAAGTTTTACCTGCGGTCGCCAACCGTCAAGCGTGGTAAAAGGGAAATCCCCAATTGACATTTATCATTAAGGGAGGCGTTTTTTTTTTAGTCCGGTGAAAATGCGTTTAGTCTTGCCCGGGGGAGCGGCTCGGGGTATGTGGGACTCATCCCGCCTTCAAAAGATGGAAATGAGGCGGTAAATACCCACTAAAAACACCGGACCCTTCGTCAGCTATAGGAGGAGGTGATGTCGCGGGACCTGGGATCCAGCACTACCGCGGCACCACCAGCGCTGCCCGCTTAAACTGCAGGCCCAACTGCCCCAACTGCCCCCCCCCCCCCCCCCTTTTATTAATTTATTACTAGCTGTGCCCGCGGCTTCGCCCGCGTTTATGTAGGTATGTCACAGAAGTGTTTCTACATCCCTTTTTTCCAAGGTCTAAAGATTGTCTGTGCCAAGTAGCTGAAAACAAGTGCCGCCCAGGTTTTTCTTTCCCTATAGCAGCATCAGCTGAGCTAATTCCTATTGTCTTTACTTTATTTTAAAGTTTTTTTTTTTGTGTTGATCTTGTAAATAGACCGTAAATCCTTTTTATTCTTAATATCGCAAATTACATTACAAGCTACTAATTTATATTGAAATATATTACAGTGATGTGAATTATATCAAACAAACACGAGGTAATAAGGAAATTTATTCTAGTAATTGTTATCCAAAGTGATTCAACGCATTTGCGGTAGGAAAACCCTGAATAAAAGCGTTTGTCACTAATGTAAATGGTCGATAAATTGCTACTTTAATAATAATACAATGAAAATTTCCTTAATTTTATATTACAACTAGCTGTGCTCGCGACTTCGTCCTTGTGCAATAGTATTTTTTTCCCCGTTTTTTTTACATTTTCCATTATTTCTTCGCTCCTAATAGTTGCAACGTAATGTTATATAGCCTAAAGCCTTCCTCGATAAATGGTCTATTCAACACAAAAAGAATTTTTCAATTCGGACCAGTACTTCCTGAGATTAGCGCGCAACAACCAAACAAACAAACTCTTCAGCTTTATAATATTAGTTAAGATTAAACTTAATTTTATTTAACAAAGCTCACAGACTCCGCTGGTTGGGCCACGTCGAGAGAATGGGAGAGGACCGTGCGGTGAAGCGGGTCTTCGTGGGACGACCATATGGCCGACGCCCTGTTGGACGTACTAGGTACCGCTGGAGAGACGAGGTCGAGAAGGATCTGCGCGAGCTCGGCGTGACGGACTGGCGGGAGATGGCACACGACAGATCGAGATGGCGACGTATAATATCTGAGGCCAAGACTCACTTTGGGTTGCTGTGCCACCACAGTAAGTAAGTCATCATCATCATGATCCTAGCCTTTTTCCCGATTGTCTCAGGGTCGGCTTCCCAAACTGAGAGATTTGGCGAGGGCTAAGCTTTTACACAGAGCGACTGCCATCAGTCCTCCGCAACACTTAGGGTAAGCTATACCCCTTCCCAGTTTAGGCGTCAGAGTTATCATCATCTCTGATATGATGTAACGACTGCTATCTGAGTTGGTAAAGATAGCACCCGGAACCAACAGCTTAACGTGCCTTCCGAAGCACGGAGGAAATCGGTGTCAAATTTTGGTTACCCATCATCGGATTGACCGCGCCAATGGTTGCACAACGTTGCGATCATTGTTAAGCAAACAAGACCACGGCGCCACCGAGCTCCTCCACCACAGTAAGTAAGTATATTATTAAAACATCATGATCATCAGCCGCTCGCAATCCATTGCTGAACTTGGCCTCCCCAACATCAACAACAACATCAGCATATTGCAGTCCTCAGCTGGACATAGGCCTCTCCAGTTGTTTGCCACTTGGGGCAAACATCTGAAGGGTTTTCCCTTTCGCCACGGCTGGGCGTTGCTCTTCGCTCTGGTGACGTCTGCCTGTGGTATTGAGCTACGCCTCCGATTGCCAGAGCCTCGTTTGTTCATCATCATCAGCCAATCGCAGTCCACTGCTGAACATAGACCTCTCCAGTTGCTCGCCACGTAGGGCAAACATCTGGAGGATATACCCATAATGGCCACGCTGGGCAGGCGGTTTGGCGATTGAGGGCGTATTCTCGCTCCAGTGCCGTTGCTGCCATGCGTCGTCGGCCTGTGGTATTGAGCTGCGCCTTCAGTCATGATGGTTATACCGCCACTAGTCGATTGCCAGAGCCTCGTTTGTTATTCAGCAGGATCCACCACGGGCAGATCAGGGTGGCTTGGAGCAAAAAGATGGTGGGTCCTTACAAACCATCATTAAAGCGCTTGATTTCTTTTCGTATATTTCTACTTTTCTAACGCAGCATGGGTGATAAATATATGAGTTTATTGAATCAATAATAATGGCTTAAGTATAATGTTGTAAAAGTTTATTCGCTAGAAGCCAGTCGTGTAGCAGATAGGCCTCTCGTTACTGACTTGGTGTCCGGTTTCTTTAACTATCCTCCGTTATTTATTCTTATATCTGGCTATAATAATTTACTGTCTAGGTACTAATGTTTTATTTGTGGCTGCTAGCACCGCTGTTTTAGTTTTTGGTAAATACTTTAGGTAATTTATTCTTTATTGTAACATTAACTGCAATGATATGTGCAATACACACTGAAAACAAATGCTTATACACTATTTGATGAAAATGCGAAAAACCTAACATTACTTTGTTCAGAATCGACAGTGGAATCGCTTCCACTATAGTTCATTCGCGTTAAGAAAATAGTGACTGACGCTAGAAATTATAATTTCTAGCGTTTTAATTGGCTAGTGGCCTGTCAGTGACCTGTCAGTCACTATTTTCTTAACGCGAATGAACTATAGTGAAATATGGGGGCAAATTTTGTACTATAATGTCAGAAGTAACTTTGGTAACGAAAACTTAACATTTTTTACTAAACATTGACAAAAAGGAACCGCGTAAAGAGGTCGGTTGCCATTATTAAAAAAAATTGGTACTTGGTTGACAAGTTTATTCAATTTCAAGCAAAAGCGCTAGCGATCTCAAGACAGGTGCCTTAAATACGTTCAATATTATTGAAGTTGTAAGCACCTAGTAAAACTTATTGGTCAATTAACAAAATTGCTTCTCAGGTCTAAAGATATGAATCTACGTGAGCCCTAATTGGTCCAAATATAAAGATACGTTGAAATATCATCGGTATTTGCTTTACAAGATCGAAATACAAGAACAGACAAATTAATACAAGCCGTTGTGTTGTTAGATATCCATATATGGCATTGGTCTTTTAGCCAGACGGACAGTCTGTCGTAAAAATATTTTTAGTATAATATGTAAGATGAGAGTATTGATAATGTCTGTCGTAAAAGTATTTTGAATGTAATATACTTACCATACACATTTTTATCACTTGGAAACAGAACAGAAAAACTAGAGTTTCTTGCAAACTTGGTGTTTGCTAATTGATTTTTAAATTGCTTTAAAATATAGTTTCAACTGTTATTTCCCTTTTTAGTCGATTTTAATAGTGCCCGCATTTGGGTTTTTCTCACAGAGTAACGCAATCATGTTATCTTGATAACTTACGAATACTTATGTATTACTTATAATGTACTATTAATCATTAAACTAATGACAGGCTCAACTAAGATTATATTTGCGTTTTGCAATTAAACTTAATAAAATATTATCTTTAATCTTCTCACTGCTAATTAAATTTAATCGAATTCTGCCATTAGATATTTATTTATATGATTGACTAGCTGTGCTCGCGACTTCGTCCGCGTGGAATAGTTAATTTACCCCGTTCTTTTTTTACATTTTCCATTATTTAATTCATTTAATTCATAAGTTTAATTAGTATTTATCATAATAAGTATATAATGTATAACTGTTTGTTATTCCTAATAAATAAAATTTATTCGCTCCTTATAGTTGCAACGTGATGTTATATAGCCTAAAGCCTTCCTCGGTAAATGGTCTATACAACACAAAAAGAATTTTTCAATTCGGACCAGTAGTTCCTGAGATTAGCGCGTTCAAACAAACAAACAAACAAACAAACTCTTCAGCTTTATAATATTAGTTAAGATATAAATTATTATAAGAAGAGCACGAGGTTTTACTTTTTTTTTTCTGAGTTATATTAATCATTAACTAGACCCATTGCAAATCGAAGACTAGCTTAATATTTGGTAAGTGATGCTTAGTAGCAATAAATAAATAATTTGAATTAATTATTTTCATGCACGGTGTGGTTTTCGAATTCACTTAATATTATAAAATAATGCGAAAGTAACGCTGTCTGTCTTTTACGCTTTCCCGTTTAAACCTCTCAACCGATTTTGGTAAAATTTCGCACAGACAATCTTTAGACACTGAGAAAGGACATGGGCTACCATTTATTGCGAAAACGGGATGCCATCTAGCCCCAAACTAAGCCGAAGCTTGTACTATGGGTACTAGACAACTGATAAACTTACATAGATACTTTTTTCTGTAAATAAATACTTATTATACACAGTAAAGCCCCCAGACCAATACAAATAGACATGGTCATGAACACAAATGTTTGTGCTATGCGGGTATCGAACACACGTCCCTTGGCTCAGAAGGCATAGGTCACTGCCAAATGAGCCATCTAGCCAGTCAATAGGATAGAAAATTGTTATGAAAGAAAGCAAACTATTAATTTACTGACATACATTTAGTTCATGAAGATTTTTACGCTCACGAATTCAATACATAATATGTATTGAACTAGGCAATACGGTATACAAGGAAAGTTTAAAATACATTTACACTCCGAACTTCAGTCGGTTATCTCAAAATCCAGCAAATCGACAAAGCATGTTACAGACATGTTTACGGCGCCCAAAAACCGTATTAAAAGTATCCAATCAGATTATTTCATTTGGTAGAACTCGTTTCAATAAGGCCGTATCTTCTTTTTAATTAGACTCACCGTATATCTGTTAGAATAAATTTCTTGCTTACACCTGTTACTATAAATTTGGTAGTATCCGTGTTTTGGTAAAATTAGTAAAAAAAAACACAGGTGCACGCACCAACCTCTCTGCACCTTGTGTTTTTTTTACAAAAAAAGTCCGTTAAAACGTCGTTTTTTCGGTGCCACTTTCGTATTCGAATTTCGAACCGTGAATATGGGAGATGACGTATCTATTAATTCGTTTTGACAAGTCGGCCCGTTGCGTGAGCGCATCGGGGCTTTTTACCGCCAATCAGAATCGATTATTCGATCGTTCTTTTTCCGTTCGATGGCCATTACGAATTATGCGATATTCTTCTTTTCCAGACAGTGTACTAATTGGTGTTTTTTGTGCCAGTCACCGTTGTGACATTAACGTATTATCTGTATGGCTCGAATACCTACTTAGCGGAGTCTATAGCATAATTAAAACCTTTTTAGGGTTCCGTAGCCAAAATGGCAAAAACGGGACCCTTATAGATTCGTCATGTCTGTCTGTCTGTCTGTCTGTCCGTCCGTATGTCACAGCCAGTTTATTCCGAAACTATAAGAGCTACATTATTGAAATTTGGTGCGTAGATGTGTTCTGTAAACCGCATTAAGATGTAAAAATAAAATCAGAAAAAAATCCAAAATTTTTGGGGTTCCCCATACATAGAACTGAAACTCAAATTTTTTTAAAAAAGAAACTACTGTCTATATTTGTTTTTGAATGAAATCTAGACAGTAGTTTCTTTTTTAAACGTCATAAATCAAATTACCTAATTTTTTCATTCAATCGGTGGTACGGTACCCTACGTGCGCGAGTCCGACTCGCACTTGGCCGGTTTTCAAGGTTCAAAACTCCAAAGAATCCACGGGTCCCTTGTATAAATTTTCTGTTTATATTTGCGGAGTCTATTAGAGCCAACTCAAATGGGATGTTGATTGACTATTTAAGCTTAATGCTTTGTCAAGTTATGCATCCAATGCATTTAAAGGTTAAATTATCTGAGGCGGTAGCAACAATGTTTCGCAGTGGTCACATTATGTTGCCGGTAACTTGAAGTTATCTAAAACTGTACTAAGTTAAGCTCAACGATTGAACATCGCAGATTCAAATTATCATGGTAATGTTGAAATGGGTCCCTAATCTAAATATGATCCGAATAAGGTTTGATCTTAATATATACTTGAAGATATGACTAAGATAGACTTAATTGCTTTGATTCGAAATTCTCTTGTCGCATATAAGCGTCATTGGCATTCAAATTGTTGAAAATTTTTACCGTTAACTGACAGGTAAATGTTGTACTTAGATTGAAATTAGTTTTGACTGTAAGGCGTAGTAGTTTTCTGGTAGTGTATGCATTTTGATGTTAAATTTGGTATATCTTTTTCTTCGCCCTATCTCTCCTCGTCCTGGCTTTGCCAGAATCTGCTTTCTTGCACAATCTCTTTAAACTTTGAAGAGATTGTCAATAGATGATTGGCTCGATGGCTCATTTAGTATTGACCTCTGCCTACTGAGCCAAGGGTCGTAGGTTCGACCCCCACGCAGTACAAACAGACATGTTGTATTTATTTACAAAAACAAGTATCTAAGTAAGTTTATCAGTTGTCTAGTGCCCATAGTATAAGCTTCGGCTTAGTTTGTGGCCAGGTGGCAATGTCTTGGGTTATTTTTTTTATTTGTCAGTGTTATCGGAAGCTTAATTGATATAAATTTAAAATTAATTTGGTACACTTGATGTCAAAATTTATGAATGTCAAAAGGGTTTAAGAATCTAAAACGACATTAGCATCCTGAATATCTTTGCTTATCTGTGGTTCTCTGATAAAGAATAATTATAATAAAAAAGCTTTTTTGCATAATAAATTCATTCATTCTGGTAGGGCTTACGTTAGCAAAAGGTTCGTATATCCAAAAGACATCAACGCGTTACGTATTCAAGACATTCTATCTTATAAGGTCTTGAAAGGTTAGACTGCGTATTAGGGTAAGGAGGATTAGGGTATAAGGAAATTAAGGTAAAGGGTAAAAGGTATAAAGGTAAAGGGTATCAGGGTAAAGGTTTAGGGCTTAATATAAAACTGGATGCGAGATAGAGCAAAGTGACGAACCATTGGAGAGGCCCATGGGTTTCTTCATTTCATTCCCTATTTACTTTATCCCCTTCGATATAAAAATCATTTCAAAGCGGATGCCTACGTCATAACATCTACCAGAATTTCAAATTTCAGTCCGATCCGTCCAGTGCGTTGATGGATCACTGTCAGTCATTCACTGACTCGATGGCTCATTTGGTAGTGACCTCTGCCTTCCTAACCACGGGTCGTGGGTTCGATTCCCGCACAGTACAAACATTTGTGTTCATGAACATGTCTGTTTGTAATGGTTTGGGTGTTTTTTTTTGTAAATAAATACATTATCATACATATATGTATTTATTTACAAAAAAAAAATACTTATCTAAGTAAGTTTATCAGTTGTCTAGTTCCCATAGTACAAGCTTCGGCTTAGTTTGGGGCTAGATGGCGATGTTGGCAGCGTGGTATGGCTTGAATAGGATTCAAAAAGGTCGATTATATTCACAAAGACAAATTAAATTAACGAGAGCTATGAATCGACGACACGTTAAGATAGTTATTAATTACTTGTCATTATATATTCATATATGGCTGCCTCTCTGATTGGTGCCTACGTAATTTGAAATTCAAATGCATTATTTAAAATGTATATCAACAGTTGACACTTGGTAATACATTACTAACACGTGTAACAGTTTTGTTAGCTGTGTTTGCTACTACTAGACTACAAGGACCTTGAAAAGTTATTTTTACAAGCGACCCGCTCTCGCTTTGCTTCGGATATATATTTTTTTATAGTAGCTCGACATAATGGCTTCCCTACTACTGATAAGATGCGAAACAGAAGCCCAAGTTGCTAAGTTGCTGTGACAACGGGCAAATAACTGGTCAGTTACCTATCTGTTGCCACCGCCATGCCGGCCCAACCCTAACGAGCACGAGCTCCGGAAACCCTACTCACCGGCAGAAGCACGACCCAGAGGTCGGTTGGCTACGGTATTCTATTGGGTAATTAATAGTTTTTGCAGGGCACGCGATGTAAAAAATAATTTTGGTATTTTTTTCACACATTGGCTTTACATTATTGGAGTTTCAGTTTAGATCCATAAATTAAAAAAAAACTACATTCGTCGGAGATATTTTACTCGTAGCTTTCCAGTGAAAGAATTTTGAAAATCGGTGGAGTAGTTTCGTAAGCATGACCATGACAATGCTGTTAGTGTTGGTCTGGTTGTTTGCTATGTATATATATATATATATATATATATATATACGTTTATGAACAACAAAATATCAAAGTTAGGTTATCGGTGGTCTAGTACCCATAGTACACTCTTGGTCTTAGTTTGGAACTAGATGGCGCTGTGTGGCCCATCATGGTATGCAATGTATTATTTATTTAATTTAAAAAATGTTTTTCTTTTTGTTTTAGGGTTCGTTTAAGGAGACGCGGTAGGATCTTTATTAAACTAAAATTATTGGAATCTGTCATCTGTCGGTATGTTTTATTTATACAGGGATGTTTGTTCACAGCATTTAAGGTACATATTTATAAAGAGTAAAGTATAAAAACCATTTTTATTATTATTTTATTATTATTATCCCGTTCTTCCATTTTGGTCCAGCAAAGCATTCCTGGACCAAAATTTGATCGGCAACCTATATGCATAATATTTATTGACATGTTTAATTACATATAAAATAAGTTGCATCCAATAAATGTCTAGGTGAAGGTCTTTGTATGGCGGGATCTTAGACCAAGAGCTGTCATGCTCGTACATTTTCACCTCTTCAGAACAGTTATTCACGATGCATTGATACTATTAAGCCGTCCACACCATGCCGCCGAACTAACTGACTACTTCCGTAATTATTCACTTGCCTCCGATACTATTAAAGTGCGTCGGTAATTGGGTTGTAAACTCATTATTTGCTGTTGCAAGTTCACCGATTATCGTAAATCAGTGAGGTATCTTAAGTGTTTCTAACATTTTTTTGCGATTAGAAAGGAGACAGGGCTGTCTTGGTAGAAGTAACCTGGACCTTTTTGTAAAACAATTTTCATGGTTAATAAACGTTATTATTATTATTTAATTTTATTTAAGTGTTGGCGATGAAGTATTGATGATGATGGTGTAGAGAAATACGATTTAGATAACACAATGGTTCGGAATAAGCCTACAGACGTCCGCTACTGGCCAAAAACCTCCTTAATTACCTCTTTTTTGTCATTTGGGGACCTTAAAACGACATGTGAATACGGGTATTCACGAACATTGCTTAAAAGGATCTGCATGCTTGTGCCATGGTTGACTACTAGTCAAGAGAGAGAGAGAGAATGCTTCTAGCATTAAGTTCGCCTTTTGTACCATTTTGTGCAATAAAGTTTGAATAAATAATAAAAGGTCTCACAGTGCGCGGACGCATAGGTCCCCAAAAACCTACTCGCGTCTGCGAGTAGGTTTAACTAGAGTGGCGGTCGGAATTGTAATAGGCTGGCTTTACTTCGCATTGTATTGTTAGTTTTCATAGACAAGCCTATTTCCTTATGTTTCTTTATTCAACTTTTTTATTTTCACTTTGTCTTACCTTTTTTGTATTGATATCACAAACAAATCAGATTTCTACCACAGTATAAAATACACCGCTTAATAATATAAAAATTGATAAAAGACATCATCGAACGCTTATAGTGTTTTCTCAGAGTTTTAATTACATAATGAATCAATCTCCGGAAACACTTGAGCACAAACTCGAAATGAACGTTGATCCTCAGTCCGGTTCTCTCTGCGGGCTGACGACATTTTTATTGATAAGCATATCTTAACTAATATTATAAAGCTGAAGAGTTTGTTGGTTTGAACGCGCTAATCTCAGGAACTACTGGTCCGAATTGAAAAATTCTTTTTGTGTTGAATAGACCATTTATCGAGGAAGGCTTTAGGCTATATAACATCACGCTGCAGCTATTAGGAGCAAAGAAATAATGGAACATGTAAAAAAAAACGGGGAAAAAATAACTATTCCACGCGGACGAAGTCGCGAGCACAGCTAGTAATTTATAAACATCGTAAGGTCGTGCTCACACGTGTCTAACTTAAACTTAACAGTTTGTTCCTCACCTAAATAAATAAATAATAAATAACCCAAGACATGCCACACTGGGCCACACAGCGCCACCTAGCCCCAAACTAAGCCGAAGCTTGTACTATGGGTACTAGACAACTGATAAACTTACTTATAGTTCATTCGCGTTAAGAAAATAGTGACTCCTCACCGACTGCCGGCCACTAGCCAATTAAACGCTAGAAATTTAAATATACGCGAGAAATTATAATATCTAGCGTTTTAATTGGCTAGTGGCCGGCAGTCGGTGATGAGTCACTATTTTCTTAACGCGAATGAACTATAGATAAATTTTTTGTAAATACATAAATACATGTTATACATAGAAAACACCCAGACCAATACAAACAGACATGTTCATGAACACAAATGTTTGTACTGTGCGGGAATCGAACCCACGACCCTTGGCTCAGAGGGCAGAGGTCACTACCAAATGAGCCACCGAGCCTGTCAATCGTCAATCAAAAGTCAGTCTAAAGTTAAGCGTCACCGTACACTTGAAACATCCGTGAAGTGACTTCATCTTACATCAGGCGAGGCGGGGGAAAACTGTGCCATTGATATATTTAAGAGAGGTAGGGCATATCGAATCTTTGCTCGAATTGGGATGATGACTAAAAAATAATTTAATGTCCATCAGATAGATTAATGAAAAATATTGGATACGTATTTTTTATTTTGCCTCTTGTTCAAAAACTTACGAAGATACATTGATTTTAAATGTCACATGACGTCACGTTAGAGTACAAAATATACTCTAACGTGACGTAGTTAGCCCCCACTCCGTAACTTTAATGCGCTATATCTAAGTATTTTCTTGTTATTTCGACAAAATAAAAAATACGGGTCTTATATTTTTTTATTATCTAAGAGACGGACTAATTATTTTCTTCATTTTCATACCTTGTCATCATCCGTATTGAGCTGCCCGTCCGGGGAAGGACCTCCACCCTATAGAATACTGCAGCCTGTGTACTCACAGGCTGCAGTATTCTAGACCCTACTGGGTCTCCGGAGCTCGTGGGGTCAGTGGTCCATCAGCAGCCGGGGGTTAGGGTTAGGCTGACATGGCGGTGGCAACTTACAGGTAACTGACCAGTTACTTGAACCTTGTCACAGCAACTTGGGCTTCTCTTTCGCTTTTATCAGGCGTAGGGATGCCATTATGTCGTGCTAGGCAAATTGAAGGGTGGTGGACAAACCACTTGTTCGAGAATTAATATAAAAGATGGTTTGACGATTAGATTAGATTCTCCAAAATCAGTCGTGCTTAGGGGTCGAAAGCCATTCGTTCTTGCAACAGTTAAGTGAAGATGACTATAGTCTGTTCACCGAAGCAAGTTAGTACGGGAGCACACAGCTTGCACGTGATTGGTCGAAGATAAGAGATTATCTTATAAGAATTATGAATTTCCTCAATGACAATTTATCTTCTAAAAAGAAAATAAAATAAAATAAATTTCATAAAAGCGAAGACACACCTTTACTTTTTATTCCCACTGAGTCTTTAAAATTTATCTTGTCAAGAATATACATGTCCTATTCCGAGATGGCGAATCGGCTTTTTTGAGTAAGGCCCTGTCCGCACAGCGATTATTCACCGCGCGATTTTAATTCTCGCGATTCTTTTTCCGCGACCGGAATCACATTATATACGCACTGCGAATAAAATTCCGCGCGTATTTTGTCATTTCGATGGAGTTCCCGGCTGAAACGGACGTGTACAATGGACAGAAGAAATTTTTTAATTTACTTGATACTACGGCGGCGGCGACGAAATAGAGCTATCAAAAGATGCCAAGAATACTGGATTCATCCCTTTAGGGCACTGAGACCTATGAAAGGATTTTTCTTCTTAAAATATCAAGAGCTACGAAAATACAGTAAAAAGTTCTTCGGATATTACAGAATGAGTAAAATATCATTCGATAATTTACTACGACTAGTTGGACTAGACGAAGCGCGCGACATCTTCCTTGCGCTGTTAGTTTACGACTGAGCGGATCGCGCGTTTTTTTTCCGCAGTGCGGACAAGCCCGTACCAGTTTATATTGCACAAAACATTCGCGCGGAAAGAAATCGCGGTCATTTTGCATCAATTCACAGATTTTTTTTCCGCGCGAATTTTTAATCGCCAGTGCGGCTACTTCTATAGTGTTGCACGAGTTACAGAATTGCGGAAAAAAAATCGCGCGGTGAAAAATCGCAGTGCGGACAGGGCCTAACTGTTTTAGTCCATAACTGGCGGAAAAAAATAATTATGTCCGATGAATACTCGGTGCTATTTTTATAGCTTGAGAGTTTTATAAATGTGTACAGGAGGTTTGGGTTGTGAAGGGTTTTTTTTTTATAGTGGCTCGACATAATGGCTTCCCTACGCCTGATGGAAAGCGAAAGAGAAACCCAAGTCGCTGTGACAACGGGCAAGTAACTGGTCAGTTACCTGTCAGTTGCCACCGCCCATGCCGGCCCAACCCTAACCCCCCACGAGCTCCGGAAACCCTACTCACCGGCAGAAACATGACCCAGAGGTCAGTCCAGAGGAGGTTTTGATTAATTTAGGTAAATTGAGTGACCGCTATTGTTTCGGCAAACGAGTACATACTTTTTGGTAACTGGTGAAATCTTTCTTGTCTGTGACAAAGATATCGAAATTGAATGTTTCTTCGTAGTGTCCTGAATAGGGGAGCATTTAAATAAATAAATAAATAACCCAAGACATGCCACGCTAGGCCACACAGCGCCGTCTAGTCCCAAACTAAGCCGAAGCTTGTACTATGGGTACTTACTACACAACTGATAAACTTACTTATATACATTATTTTTTGTAAATAAATACATATTATACATAGAAAACACCCAGACCAATACAAACAGACATGTTCATGAACACAAATGTTTGTACTGTGCGGGAATCGAACCCACGACCCTTGGCTCAGAAGGCAGAGGTCACTACCAAATGAGCCATCGAGCCAGTCAAGTCAATTTTTGTCAAGGGAGAGTATCGCAGCCAACGTACTAACTCCAAGCTACTATTGAATAACCAGTAATTCAAGATAGAAAGACCCAGTAAACATTTTTGATTCTACGTTCTACGTTGGATCCAGAAAGGGGGTTAAAAGTGATTGAAATAAGATACCGTTGTACCTAATCCATTTTTTTTAACATTGGATATTGTGTAAACATATTATGTGGAATAGAGGTTTATCCCCAAGGGGGCAGAATTGATCTTTCAATTCTTTCTTAGCGAATGCCTACATTGTAACATCTAACTGCGTGCCAAATTTCAGCCCGATCCGTCCAGTGGTTTGGGCTGTGCGTTGATAGATCATTATGTCAGTCAGCTTCGTGATATTACATATTTATTTAGATTTAGATTTTCGCTTAAATATGACACTTATAAATTTGTACATTTGAAAAAATAATAAATTGTTTTCATTGCTAAAAAAACTAAAAAATTGGAAATAAGAAAGGGGAGTTACACTTAATTGAAACACCCTGTTAGTCAACAGCATGCCCGCACCATAACATTCGTATTATTCAACTTGAGCGCATCTCTGTATAAGCGTTGGTGGCCTCGGTGCTTTACCGACGCTGCTTTTTGTCGCGCGACACCGCTCCTGCCACGCCCTGCCACTTTTTGTCGCACGCTCTGTCGCTTAAGGAGCATCTACACCTGTGCATACTCGTTATAAAACTGTTTGACTGGCTCGATGGCTCATTTAGTAGTTACATCTGCCTTCTGAGCCAAGGGTCGTGGGTTTGATTCCCGCATAGTACAAACTTTCATGAACATTGTCTGTTTGTATTGATCTGGGTGTTTTCTATGTACCTACCTATTTATTTACAAAAAAACGTATCTAAGTAAGTTTATCAGTTGTCTAGTACCCATAGTACAAGCTTTGGCTTATTTTGGGGCTAGATGGCGATATGTGGCATGTGTTGAGTTATATATTTATTATGAATTCTATGAGTACGAACTAGGGATTACGATTCCAGGTTGGCCAGCCCTCCCGGTTGCCAGCCAAATTCTGTCACGCCACCTTTTCTTTGGCTTGTAAATGGAAAGCGAAAGAGAAGCCCAAATCGCTGTGACAACGGGCAAGTAACTGGTCAGTTACCTGTCAGTTGCCACCGCCATGCCGGCCCAACCCTAACCCCCCACGAGCTCCGAAAACCCTACTCACCGGCAGAAACACGACCCAGAGGTCATTTGACTGCGGTATTCTATAGGGTGGAGGTCTATCCTCGGACGGTCTATTCCGGAGCTCGTGGGGGGTTAGGGTTGGGCCGGCATGGCGGTGGCAACTGACAGGTAACTGACCAGTTATTTGCCCGTTGTCACAGCGACTTGGGCCTCTCTTTCGCTTTCCATCAGGCTTAGGGAAGCCATTATGTCGAGCCACTATGAAAAAAAAATAGCTTTATAGATTTCCATCAATTAAAAAGGGGACAGGTCAGAAGAATGGTGTCTAAAAAGCCAAAAAAGGAAGACTTTACGTGTCGGAAACGTTTCTGAGGTAATAAGGAGGCTAAACCATCGGATTTCCTTACACTTGGTGAACACAATACTTAGTGTCGAGGTCGGTCATACAAAAAACAAAAACAAAACTCAGTGCGTAACGAACGCTAAATTAAATAACATCAGAACAATCAAAGCTCATCAAAGCATTTCTAAGTTGCCTGCCTAAACGCCGTTTCCGAATTTAAAAATGGCCGGGCAAAAAACCAAAGTCAGGCCTCGGTTATAAAAAAAATAGCATTGCAGAGTCCTGTTTCTGCAACAAGGGTTCTGTAGAAGATATATTTTTTTGATGCGCATAAAACAATTGTCTAAACTTGGCAGAACTGGTTGTAGTAACTAACTAGTTGTAGTAATCTTTGGCTAAGGACACCACTTGACGCCTTCTATCTAATTAGATCATCATCATCATCAGCCCATTGCAGTCCACTGCTGGACATAGGCCTCTCCAGTTGTTCGCCACTTAGGGCAAACATCTGGAGGTTATACCCATAATCACCACACTGGGCAGGCGGGTTGGCGATAGCAGGGCGTAGCTTCTCGCTCCGGTGACACTGCTGCCCGTCATCGGTCTGTGGTATTTAGCTACGCCTTCAATTGTGATGGTTATACCGCCACCAGTCGGTCGCCAGCACCTCGTTTGTTATTCGGCAGGATGCACCACGGGCAGGTGAGGTTGGCTTGAAGCGAATAGATGATCCGCTCCCTTACATTTGCTTACTTGCCAAATGACAATTATCATTGGGGAAACTAATGTCCAGTAATGGATGTTTGCAGGCTGATGAAAATAGTTCATCATCATCAGCTTAAAGATGTACACAGATCGAGGTAGGGCATAGCGAATCATCGCTCGAATTGAACCGCCCGTCCGGGGAAGGACCTCCTTTTTTTTTTTTTTTATAGTGGCTCGACATAATGGCTTCCCTACGCCTGATGGAAAGCGAAAGAGAAGCCCAAGTCGCTGTGACAACGGGCAAGTAACTGGTCAGTTACTTGTCAGTTGCCACCGCCATGCCGGCCCAACCCTAACCTCCCCACGAGCTCCGGAAACCCTACTCACCGGCAGAAACACGACCCAGAGGTCATTTGACTGCGGTATTCTATAGGGTGGAGGTCCTACCCCGGACGGGCGGCTCAATTCGAGCGAAGATTAGCTATGCCCTACCTCTCCTGCCGGTGAGTAGGGTTTATGGAGCTCGTGGGGGAGTCTGGGTTGGGCCGGCATGGCGGTGGCGACTGACAGCTAACTGACTAGTTACTTGCTCGTTGTCATAGCGACTTGGGCTTCTCTTTCGCTTTCCATCGGGCGTAGAGAAGTCACTATGTCGAGCTACCATAAAAAAGATCGATTTTTAAAAAAATATGGAATAAATTCAGTGCCCAATTAAATATCTTTATTTCACATACCGAACGAAGGAACCCTAAATACGTACACACATCAAAATATATTCCGAAAATATGTTGCGTTGATTTCAAGGTTGTTGCCGGAAAAAAATTCGCTTGGCAACTCGTAGAAACTGAGTGAGCGATGACGTAATAGGTTCAATGACCCGGTTTTTTTAAGTTGGCGCCAGGAACTGTGCGTACAACGTACCTACATTTATAACAAACTCGTGTTTCTAAGGAAAATAAAGTAATCGTGATTCATCGTTGGTGAAGGAAGCGACTGGTGGAATAGGATTATCATATAGCACATAGCCATCCCCTAAGAAAAGATTTTAAATAATATATATGATACCTTTTGCATGCAAAAATCTAAACACGCGGACGAAGTCGTGGGCAAAAGCTAGTAAACCAATAAATCGAGTTATTGGATCAGGGGTTCCAAAAAGCTAGATCTGATTCTTTGAAGCCACTGTTCAATCGACGATGCAATCCAAAGTTCCAAAGTCAGTTTGGACCGCTGCTTCATTATAAATTCAAACACTTTGTCTTTTAACTTTATCTCGAATAAAATCCGCAATCAACTTAACAAAGTGAATGTCACTGATAAAATGGTAATTGGTCTTATAAGTTAAAGTTTTGAAGGAGATAACTTAATTAAGTGTTGGGTTATTAATCAAAGTAATGTGTTTAGTGAATTAGTCAGACTAATAAGTTTCAAGAGGTCGGTGGCGTATTACTTGGAGCGTTAAGCCTAAAGCTCGAATTTTTTTTTTATAGTAGCTTGACATAATGGCTTTTCTACGCCTGATGGAAAGCGAAAGAGAAGCCCAAGTCGCTGTGACAACTGGCAAGTAACTGGTCAGTTACCTGTCAGTTGCCACTGCCATGCCGGCTCATCCCTAACCCCCCACGAGCTCTGCAAACCCTACTCACCGGCAGAAACACGACTCGGAGGTCATTTGGCTGCGGTATTCTATAGGGTGGAGGTACTTCCCCGGACGGGCAGCTCAATTCGAGCGAAGATTCGCTATGCCCTACCTCTCTTAAATTATCTCTTGAATTATCCAAAGGTGTGGTTTAATTGTATAAAAAGAGCTTTGAGGATGACCTCACTCCACTTGCTAGTAAGACGAGAGGCATAACTCTTATAATAATCGCGCCTGTTGCCCTCACCCTGAAGGCCCACTGAGATGCCGTTTCACGCCCCGCCTAAAGATCCCTGGATTGTAAGAGGAAGGAAACACATGAGCTAGAGGGCATTCCATGACTTAATGGCAAACTATGAGGTACTAAACCTCTTGGTGCGTGCCACTATCGTCTGAATGGTATTAAGGCGTGTGGTTCGATTCCCGTTGAATTGAGCTCTTTAACTTAGAATAGGAAATGTTTATGCTTATTATTTTGTGGGGTTTGTAGAAGTGGAGATTCCTCTGTGCGGTGTGGTAAATGATAGATGTCTGAAGTCCAATATATATATATTTGGTGCACCGTAGAATATAATACAGATAAATAAAGTACATATTGGTAGCGAGTGATCGGAATGCGCGGCGGGGAACGACTGCCTGTTAAGCAGCGCACAATACATAACTGCGTGCGCTGCAAAACTGCTACTGTAGGCCGCTACGATTTAATGTATTTGTTTACTAAAAACTGTGTAAGTAAGCTTATCAGTTGTATAGTACCCATAGTACATGCTTCGACTTAGTTTGGGACTAGACGACGATACTAGCCAGCGTGGCATGTCTTGAGTTATCAGCTTGAATCAGTATGGTATGGGTAGGAATCAGCTATCATAATTTAGGTAATAAAATTTCTAAATTGTCTTGGGTCTTTTTTTTTTGTATATGGACTCTATCACGCGTTTATGTTGACGCGGATAATTGGGATGATGACTAAAAAATAATTTAATGTCCATCAGATAGATTAATGAAAAATATTGGATACGTATTTTTTATTTTGCCTCTTGTTCAAAAACTTACGAAGATACATTGATTTTAAATGTCACATGACGTCACGTTAGAGTACAAAATATACTCGAACGTGACGTAGTTAGCCCCCACTCCGTAACTTTAATGCGCTATATCTAAGTATTTTCTTGTTATTTCGACAAAACAAAAAATACGGGTCTTATATTTTTTATTATCTAAGAGACGGACTAATTATTTTCTTCATTTTCATACCTTGTCATCATCCGTATTCGCCAATGTCAAGTGTTTAGAGAGACACGTCAAAACTGAGTTGGCCGGTAAACTGGGGTTAAACTTTCTTGCCTTGATGCTACTGTTACATAGAAAACATATATACAAATAAAGATAAATAATTAATACAAATACATTACTTAGGAAAATACATAGAAGAAGGAAATACTATAGTCTAATGGGTCTGGGTGTTCTAGGGGACGCCAGCATCTATTAATCATAGTATAAAGGAAAATCTTAGAGACCAGTGGTATGTATTGTCTTGCGCAATTTAAAAAATAAATCAATTTAAAAAGTTTAAAAACGTTGCTCTCCATTTTCTGATATTCCCTTAGATCCTATTACTAAATATGTTAGACAATTTCCATATGCTCAAATCTCTCTTAATGTCGATTCATCAAATTAATAACTGATGGAATAATGAAAAAGTATCTTTAGACATTATCCAAATGGTCCAATCTCTCTTATTGCCAGCAACACTGTCGCACATGTACCGTAACACCTACAGTCGTCTCGGAATTAACATAACAATCTGTGAACGGCCGTTAATGATGATTTAAGCTGTGGATCTCGGGAAATATACGAAATACCAAGATTTCGAAACTATGTACGCGTAGGGCTGTCTCACGTATTAAACTTGCTTACAATTAGTTACTTTATTACAATATTTAACTTGACTAAATTTATTTATTAATTATTTAATCTTTTTTGCACAATAAATTACAAATTTCGGACTTATGTAATTCCGCTATAATGTATGACATTCTCTACCAGTCAACCATTGAGCGCGCCAGAAAACTATAATTTGGTGCTTTATTTATGTCAGTGTCTTAAAATTACCTCTGCAATTTTATTATGGCAACTTAAGCTAGAATTCTTTAAGGTTGTATTGTAGCCTTGTCAAAAAAAATACAATTTCACTCGTCTTTGGCAGAAATAGATATTGATTTATTGATTTCATCTATTTTGTCTGCTTTGCGAACAGCTAACGGGTTAAGGTTATTCTGGCAAAACATAATTATCTGGAATCCCGAAACGCGACCAATGTTAAGAGAGGTAGGGCATAGCGAATCTTTGCTCGAATTGAGCTGCCCGTCCGGGGAAGGACCTCCAACCTATAGAATACCACAGCCAAATGACCTCCGGGTCGTGTTTCTGCCGGTGAGTAGGGTTTCCGGAGCTCGTGGGGGGTTAGGGTTAGGCCAGCATGGCGGTGGCAACTGACAGATAACTGACAAGTTACTTGCCCGATCTCACAGCGACTTGGGCTTCTCTTTCGCTTTCCATCAGGCGTAGGGATGCCAATATGTCGAGCTAATATAAAAAAAAATGTCACCTTAGGCGTATTTTACTGTTACCAGCCCTGAACTAGCCATAAATCCGAACTGTTCCTATGTACCGTTCGCATTTATTGGTTTTATAAACATCTAACACTCTTTATTGGACCATTCAAAGGCCATAGGATTAACATTTTTTCTTCTTTATTGCATTCAACTAGATTTTTATCTAGCACTATGTAAGTTGATAATTTATATTTGAGATAAGTTTTATTTACAACTTTTTTTTAAACGAATATTTTTGTAAATTTTAAGAGATGGATGTTCTTAGATCTGATAATCTATGTTCTTAGGCTTCGTAGGATAACTCATTTCTATTATTACATGAAAAAAAAAATCTTTACCAATATTTTTGTGACAATGACAATTTTCACTTGGGGGAGTTAGCCTTTGTTTATTTGTTATAGGACACTACGTGATGAGATGGGGTAGTTCTAACCCAAATCTGGAAACTTCTTAAAACACTTTATTTCTGTTAAGTTATTCCCTAATACAAGAATAGAGTCGAAATTAAAATTATTTAGAATATCTCAAATCAAGTGACCTTATTTATAAACTGCCATTGACAGTTTTCTCAATCTTGAATTCTAACTTAACAGAATCAACAAAAAAAAAACAAAAAGATATCGATCTTCAAACCAACCTCTTTGTAAAACAAATCGTTAATTAATACGAAACATCCAAATCGCGCGATTAATAATCAGACAATCTCCTACCAAATGGTCCGTGATTAAATAACGACAGATTCTCAATAAGTTCCCCGAATCAGAATCAGATTTTGTTTAAAAAGTTTTTATTTTAAAAAAATATCACGTATAAACCAATGAAAACATAAATTGGGCACCGCGATACACGATACTATCTCTAGCCTCTCTCGAAGCAGCGGTGCGTAACATTTTTGTTGTAAAGTTGAATATTTTAACAAATTTTTAACATTTTACTGTTTGAAGTTTAAAATTTTTCGTTAAGTCAGGTAGCGTGGCTTAATTAAAATTTATTGATAGCAGCACTGGTCTAATTTAACACCATTTGTAGTAATGTGTTACGGAGAGTGATGCATGATTATTGTAGAGACAGACGGTGTTAAGATATTATATTTATACGATTTTGAGCCGAAACGTAATACACGTTAGCATAGGAATAACAATATTTGTGGTTTGTATGTTGATTTTTTAACTTTTTCATCGGTACTTTGTTGTATAGGTAAAATACTTGTTGTGTTCTCATATTCGTCAAGATACCGCGTTAAATAAAACATCAGTGTTCAAATAATCCAGTTCAATATAATTTTGTTAAAAAATTCGTTTTTATTTATCATTCTACATTGTAAATTATCGAGAAACCGGGTCTTAGATAGAATCATAACTTTGTATTTGCATTTTTGTTGACTTTTCCCTTCTCTTCAAAACATCATTATTCCTCTACATCAGGGTTTCTTAACCTTTTTGCAGTCACGGACCACTTTCACAATTTTAACTATTTCACGGACCCCAGCCATAAATATTTTTGGAAATAAAAAAGTCTTAAATAAATATGTTTAGACTGACTGATCTACTGCGGACCCCTGACACACATGCTACGGACCCCTAAGGGGTCCATGGACCCCACGTTAAGAAACCCTGCTCTACATGAAGGTTGTTTTTAAAAGACTTTAGCGGTAAATACCTCCTAAATTATACCATACCACCACCACAAGTTCTATAAATGTTGTGCAATAAAGAATATCTATCTTTCCAACATGGCTTTCTATACTTTTTTATAGTATTTCTAAAATAATCTCGAAAAGGCTATCTATATTTTCTCTTTCCCTGAGATATTGTGGCTTTAATTAAGAAAGTTTTTGCTTATCAACACATCTGTGACTTAGTCACTAATCAAATTAGCAGAAGCAATCGTTAACTTACGAAGATGTTTACGATGCTTTGATTTAATTAAAATTGATTGATCGCAGTCAGACGGACGGCGAGTGATCGTTAATTAGATGTTTTGGACTCAGGGCTGCTGTTGATTTTGAATTCTAATAATAAAACTACTAGAAATTTTCACACAAGACATAAAACATGCCTAACTAGAATTATAACTACTTTTTTTTTATTAGATTCGCATAATGGCTTCCTAAGCGTGATAGTGAGCGAATGACAAGCTCAAGTCACTATGACAATAAGCAGGTAACTGACGCTAGAAATTTTATTTTATTTCTAGCGTTTTAATTGGCTAGTGGCCTGTCAGTTACCTGTCAGTCACTATTTTCTTAACGCGAATGAACTATAGTTTCATTTGACTGTCCCATGTCGGCTCACTATTGTTTAAGACAATTTATACTTAATGCGGCTGATTTATGTCATAATCATTATCATATTCAGTCGCAGTAGGTCCACTGCTGGACATGGCTTCCCCAAAGATTTCCACAACGGCCAGTTAGAAGCTGCCCGCATCTGGATGATGACATAATAAATTATGTTATGTTGTCAAGTGCTGGATGCGAGAAGCCCAAAATCGAGCACAGTGGCGAACCTTCGGAGAGGCCTATGTCCAGCAGTGGACTGATGTGGGCTGATGGTGATGATGTTGTCAGCCCACCTCGTCAGAGGGCGCCCGACGCCAAAACTTGGTTACTCTATATTGGCGTCATGCGAAAACTACGAGTTGGGCGAGCTATGTAGCGACATTGCTCTACGAGATCGAATCAGATATAAAGAGATCCATAGACAACGAATGTCACAGACATCTGCTCAGAGGATTAACAGGCTCAAGTGGCAGTGGGTATGACACATAGTGCGACAAACAGATGTCCGTTGGAGCCGAGAAGTTCTAAACTGGAAACAGTTCATAAAATTTTGAAGCGATTACAAAAAAAAGCATGTAAGATGTTTATTTTGTTCTAAAGGGTATACTTTCTAGTTGGTTCCATTGTCACCAAATTATTCAAGTCGTATATTTTGCTAAAAATGCAGTTAACTATAATAAGTAGGTATACAATTTTATTGCAACGTTATTGCACGGATCTGGCACCCCTATTACCAGTTGTAACGGCTTCTGTCGTAAATCGCGTTTACAATCACATGTCCTTGGGTTGGCTGCTCCGAAATATATTTATATGTACTGTTAACTAATAATTTGGTTGCTAGTTCCTATTGGTAGAAGTTATTACAGATTGAGATGATATTTTTAACTGTACATTTATATGTTACATTACGTTGGTATAAATTTTGAAATGAGAAAGCGTTCGTAAATCCTTCTTTAAGAATTCTAACTTATGTGGCTATGGGAGTTTACCATTCACGATCAATAGAATGTTTTCATGATTACCTAAACTTAATCTCGTAAGCATTTAAGGTTCCAAGGTCCAATCTCCCAAGGTTTACTATCTCTATTACAAAATGATAGAATTTTACCTCATTATTGTAATAACCAAAATGTTACAAATAGGCAGATCAAGTAGATACTTGATCTAAAATTTGGTGATCTGCAGATGACATTTTAAGACAATTTTATGCTTTCAAGAATTTATAATGATTTTGTTTTTCGAAAAATTGTTGTTGCATGTACGTGATCGCGCGTGCATGGGTTATATACTCATATAAGTAATAGATACTTAATAATAAAAAAATATTTTGTATTTTTTCTTAACTCAACAACGGTATTTTTATTTCGTCCTTTATTTTTTTGTCAGTTTCAATATTATGTGTGTAGTGTTACGATGTCAAATAATAAAAAACGTTCTTACCTATTACAAAATGTTGCCAACCCCCGCTAGATGCGCTCGGAAGGGGTTGGTGGTTGGTATTTCTACCTGCCCGACCCTGCACCTGTGGCCTTCCTGCTAACACTTGCACGTTATTATACACGAGATTAGCATTCACTCGGCGTTTAAGGCCCATAGTACACGGCGTATTTTAAACGCGCCGACGACGCGCGTTTCAGGAACGCACGTCTTCGGCGCCGTGGACGCTGCTTGTTGCGTTTACATTGATGATGATTGATTGCGCGTATACGCGCTCATGAAGCGCGTATACTCGCGTTCGAAGCGATACCAACGCGCGTACAAAGGAGCAGGGGGTGGAGCGCTCACGCCACCTCTGAGGAGTCTCTGATCAAAACGCCAAAGCTACGCGCATCTACTGCGCTTATGCGCACAGATACAGCGCGTATAAGCGCTGTAGAGGCGCGTTTCACGATCGCCCCGTGTGCTTAGGTTACTAGGTTGCGTTCGAATTGCGTTTGAAGCGCGTATACGCGTGTCATCTGCGCGTCGTCGGCGCGTTTAAAATACGCCGTGTACTATGGGCCTAAGTGTGCTTATGTGAAGAGATGCCTTAAAATTATACTAGGTTTTAGCAATATCAGCTTTAGACGAAATACCTTATCATTATAAAACTACTCTTTTTTTCATTTTTTTTAATGCCTGCTGTCTGCTCCGCTTTCGCACGGGTATTCATTTAATAATAGCCTATGTTCCCCACGCCTGATGGAAAGCGAAAGAGAAGCCCAAGTCGCTGTGACAACGGGCAAGTAACTGGTCAGTTACTTGTCAGTCACCACCGCCATGCCGGACGAACCCTAACCCCCACGAGCTCCGCAAACCCTGCTCACCGGCAGAAACACGACCTGGAGATCATTTGGCTGCGTTATTCTATAGGATGGAGGTCCTTCCCCAGACGCGGCTCAATTCGGACGAAGATTCGTTATGCCCTACCTCTTTCAAATTTTTTTTTGAATTGCACACCAAACAATTTACATAGAACTAGGTACAGTATAACAGTAGACATTATATATATTATAACATAGGCAGAGATGTACTCGTTCCGTAGCATATTTCTTAACAAGATACAAAGCACAGCCATAAAATACGTGTATTGATAAGCGAAAAACTAATTTTGTATCCGTTTTTAACCGAAGCACGAAGCCAAAGTTCACAGTTTAGTTCGTGCAAGATTAATTAGTTTAAAATAATAACAAATGTTATCAACGCTGAATTAGGTTCAACAATCCAAAGAGTCCATTCATCATTCTTCCGCCAGCAACCTATCAATTACGCTGTGACGCAAGGGAATCGACTGTCTGTCGATAACGTTGGCTGTTGAGGTGAGCAGTTAGCTTTTATCGATATAAAAATTTATTGCCAGTCTTAGTGGGAGGGAATGCTCCGAAGAGTTATTCCAACTCGTCCCATCCTCTCCCTTCCACTCGCGAACGACACATGCTGGACAGCGTTGTCATCCGCATACCATCCAGACGAAGGTGGCGCGCATCAAGAGGTTTAGTTCCTCGTTCTTGCACCGTACCATTAAGTCAAGGAATGCCTCTCCAGCTCATGTGTTTCCGTCCTCTTACAATCCTGGGTTCTTGAGGCGGGTCGTGAAACGGCATCTCAGTGGGCCTTCAGGGTGAGAGCGACAGGCGCAATGGGTTAGTTCTATTTTGCCTGTCGACCTAACTTTTGGACCTCATGACCGCTTACCATCAGGTGGAGTGAGGTCATCCTGTAAGCTCTTCTTATAAAAAAAAATACTAGATGTGCCCGCGACTTCGCCCGCGTTCATATAGGTGTGTCACAGAAGTGTATTATATATTTTTTTGCAATAAAAGGTAGCCTTCAGGGTCTCAGAGTCTAAAGGTTGTCTGTGCCAAATTTCATCAAAACCGGTTGAGAGGTTTAAGCGGGAAAGCGTAACAGATAGACATGCAGAGTTACTTTCGTATTTCTAATGTTAGTAAGGATAAGAAAAAGTCTTGTAAAGGGGCGGCCTATCATCTTTTCGCTCCAAGCCAACCTCACCTGCCCGTTGTGCTTCCAGCCGAATAATAAACGAGGCGCTGGTAGCCATCACAATTGAAGGCGTAGTTAAATACCACAGACCGATGATGGGCAGCAGCGTCACCGGGGCGAGACGCCACGACCTGCGATCGCCAACCTGCTTGCCCAGCGTGGCGATTATAAGTATATTCTTTAGATGTTTGCCCGAAGCTTATAAGTAATGTAATGTAAGTAAATAATAAGTTACACAATACTTTTAAAAAGCCATAAATCAGGACTTGATTATAGACGATGATAAAGAATTAATCGACAATATACTCGTAATATTTCCCATCACTACACTCAAATAGTGTCTAATAATTCGTCAATGCTCTACACGTTCCAGTAATCAATCATGAGTTGCGAAATAAATTCTGTTAATCAATTAGTCTTATTATGTCTTATAGAGACTTGGGAGAAAGTAGTATGATTCGGCCAATTTGATCTTAGTTTTGTAGGCAAATTGATCAGGGTAGGTACTCTTGAACCAAATGGGATTGGGTTCGAAATCTTCTGCAGGATCTAGTACAGATAATATACAGAGAATGAATGAACTATGACTTGGGGTGGTCATAATGTAACAAAATGTAAACTACCAAATACAGGAAAATTTAAATATACGTTCATTTATTATTAAATATTACTTAATTTGTTAGGATTGAAATCGAGATTGGTTTCAAGAGTAGGCCTACAGATCGGAGTTGATATGCAGTAATTTATAGTGATGAAATGTGTTACATTATTAATTACGTGTGAAGAAACGTTAAAATGTGTTTCGAATTGATAACCAGTTGGAAGCTTAGAGCAAGAAGTTCCGAACAATACTTTATAATATTATTTTGGTTAAAATTAAAGGTTTCCCATACATCTGATTTATACTATGTATATGTATATTTTATTATGATTTTCTAGCTGAACCCGCCACATTTCTCTCAATAAAATCAGTGACATATGTAATGATAATATCCTTATACTCGTAGATTATTATAGGGTACTAGCAGTGCTCGCGACTTCGTCCGCGTGGAATAGTTATTTTTTCCCCGTTTTATAACATATTCCATTATTTCTTCGCTCCTAATAGTTGCAGCGTGATGTTATATAGCCTAAAGCCTTCCTCGGTAAATGGTCTATTCAACACAAAAGGAATTTTTCAATTCGGACCAGTAGTTCCTGAGATTAGCGCGTTCAAACAAACTCTTCAGCTTTATAATATTAGTATAGATTATAGGGTATGTACTAACTGTGTTACTGTACAGTAAACATCTATTCAGTAGTTTTCACTGAGAGATGGGCCCTATGGCTCATTTGGTAGTGACCTCTGCCTTCGGCGCCAAGGGTCGTGGATTCGATCGCCGCACAGTTAAACATTTGTGCGCATGAATGTGTCTGTTTGTATTGGTCTGAGTGTATTCTATTTATAATGAATTTATTTACAAAACTAAATTATTTTTTAAGTAAGTTTATCAGTTGTCTAGTACCCATAGTACAAGCTTTGGCTTAGTTTCTTTTTTTTATAGTGGCTCGACATAGTGGCTTCCCTATGCCTGATGGAAAGCGAAAGAGAAGCCCAAGTCGCTGTGACAACGGGCAAGTAACTGGTCAATTACCTGTCAGTTGCCACCGCCATGCCGGCCCAACCCTAACCCCCCACGAGCTCCGGAAATCCTACTCACCGGCAGAAACACGACCCAGATGTCATTTGACTGCCGTATTCTATAGGGTGGAGGTCCTTCCCCGGACGGGCGGCTCAATTAGAGCGAAGATTCGCTATGCCCTACCTCTCTTAAAATTTGTTTGGGCTACATCGCGCTGTGTGGCCCAGCGTGGCATGTTTTAACTTATTTATCAGCTGATGGGAGGCCACTAATACTCTGCGACTATAAAAAACTATACAATGTTGCCTCAATGATTCCTATCCGAAACCGCGTGGGCATCATATCAGCATATTTACGATCAAATTAACACATAGTATATTATCCGATCACAAAACACAATCTGCCATTAACATAATAACTATTCTAACGAATGTTAATTTGAAAAGACTACTTTCACCGAAATTTCGACGATAAATTAATGTGGTTATTTCGAAAGACCCGTAGGCTCATAAAGCGCCATTTGGAAGTAGAAATTTATTTTATTGAACTAGTGGCATTATAAGATAATTTTATACTGGTCATCCGGTGATAGCGTTACGATAAATATGATATGTCTATTATTTATTTGTAAACAGGGCTTTTTTTCTAGAGTATGAGGGACTCACACCTCTCAAAATGGGAGGGCATACCCATTAAACCCCCCTGTGTCGCCATTTGTGGTACCTTCGTTGTTCCTATTTCGATAACATAACGCAAACTCATACCTACTACAATGAAGGTACAGTGACATTATATCTGTTACGGGTAATGCTAGAAGGTGAAGTAAACCTAGGTTTACCCGGGTTGACCTAGTATTACCCAAGCTTCTTGGGTAAAGTCCGAATGAAGTGTGAAGTGAAATGAAACTTCAAGGGCATTTTAAACATCTACAACAACGTTTAGTGATCATTAACTTAAGTTAAATAATAGCTTTAATAGCAAAAACTAATAGCGGTCCTTGTTATTAAAATTGAAATTATTTATTTGAGCAAGATAAACTGCTGTGACATGATTCGAAATTCCTGATGTTGCAGATGTAAATGAGCAGCGGTTATCACTTACCATCAGGTGAACCGTTAGTAGTGAACCCTATTTCATTAAATAAAAAAGAAAATTACGCTACACCTAAGTTTACCCAGCCAGAGTAGGGTAGACCTAGGTGAGCATGGGTAAACCACGAATTAAAATTTATTTTACTTTATATTCGGACTTAACCCAAATAGCTTGGGTAATCCTAAGTAAACCCGGGTAAACTTAGGTTTACTCCAACTTCTAGCATTACCCGTAACATATCGACTGATATTGATTGTATTCATTCGCCTTTGCCTCGCCTCGCTTTCAATGGACATTACTTCACAATTATGCCACAATGACTTTAAGGGACTCCTTCACTTGGAACATCCGCGTGTAGTGTAACATTACGGATTCGAGTATAACATTCATTTAGGAGTAGTGTGAAAAGTGTGTAAGAGTGCTAAAAGTGGTCATTATTTAACTAATATTATAAACGCGAAAGTTTGTTTGGATAGATGGATGGATGTTTGTTCCACTTTCACGCAAAAACTACTGAACGGATTTTAATGAAACTTTACAGGAATATAGTTTGTTCATCAGATTAACACATGGGCTATGTTTTATACGAATATTCACGCGGGCAGAGCCGCGGGCAGCAGCTAGTTTTGGTTATAAATTCGTAAGTTTAAGTTAAGGGGAGTAATTAAAACACATTTAATCAAGTTTTATTACATTACAGATTTGTCTTGAATATAAGCTTATAAATAGATAGATGTAACGATTACAATTTAAATAATTTTTCTGTCAAAATAACTTCAATTGAACGTTTCAGAAGATACTTTTAAGGCGCCGATGGTGGTTATAGGTATTTAATAAGTAAGTAACTGAGCATTACAGTGTATTACATACCGTTTGTAACATCAAAAGCGAATTGGAACCTATGTACATATACCTACTGTTACATTACGCGCCAATGTTTGTCAGTCAGGGAAGTTAAATGTATTATGTTACATTACACAATTTTCCTTATGAGGGAGCACCTTTATATTTCCAAGTGAATTAGATAAACCAATCTCGTTTGTGTAAATACGCTCAAACTGGCCTGTTTATTCAGTTAACTGGATGTAGTTACTTATTGAGTGATGTTCTCAGGTCTAATTGGTGTCCTTTAAAGTTCAGGACTGACAAACCGTTATGTTATTTGACTTAAAAGGCGATAGCTAATGTGACAAGTGTTAACAAGCAATTTATTTAAAAGGTCTTTGTTTTTTTAAATGATGGCAAAAACAACTTATTTTTTTCTCGCCGAATGTACGATGGTACCAGGCAGGCGGGTAAACCCTTCCACCGGTTGGTTATCAAGCAATTTGTAAGGTTCTTTAGGTTTTGTAAGTGATGGCAAAAGACGAGCTTAATTTTTTTTATTCGCCGTGTGTACGGTTGCCACCAGCCAGGCGGGTAAGCCCTACTACCCGATAGCCGTGCCTCTAGCCACTAGGTGCGGTTTTCGGCGATTCCTAAATGACTGAGTGTGTTTGTTTGTGAGTTGTGTGTTTGTGGGGTGGTGCCTCAAAATCAATTCTACTTCGTTTGGAAAGAGCTCAGCGGGCTGTCCTTAAGGTGTGCACCTTCAAACCATTTATATTTCCGACCTACGACTTATACCAATACTGCGAAGTTCTTACTGTTCGACAACTCTTTATCATGTCAACAGTTTTGAAACAACACAAAATCTGCGTTTACGAGCCCTCTGCGTCATTATCCCGTGGAAACCGCCTAATTTTAAATTCACATTTATTTAAGACATCTTTTTCGCATCGATTTTTCTGTTTTCTGGGCCCATTTCTATATAGGAAACTACATAATAAATTAAAAATATATTCCTTAACCTTTCGATTTTGTAAATCAAAATTATCGAAATACCTACAAGCCTTATCATACTCTGACACTGAAAGGATAATATCTCCAGCTAGTTAATCTACGCCTTTTATGTAAGATAAATCACTAACTCACAACGTTTACACACGCACTTACACACACCCACACACATACACACACGCACACACACTCGCTCTCGCACACACACACACACACACACTCTCGGACACTCACACACAACTTAGATAGATACTATTAATATAAACAATTATTACTCTAAATATTGCATGCATGTAATAAACAGTCATTAATTTTTCTCCGGAAACAAATCAATGTTCTCAATTGCCTTAAAATGTAAAGGGCCTGGTGATCTGTAATACAGGCCTCTGCCTAGCTCAGACACCAGTCTCTCACAATCTAAATTGTATTTATAATACGTGTGTAAGTTATAAATAGTTCATTCAATGATTGTGGAGAAAATAAATAATTATCTTATCTTATCTTATCTTATCTTTGTTTGAAAGAATATATAAGCAGGACAGATACTCTTTTATTCTTTTTATAGTTGCTTCCCTACGCCTGATGGAAAGCGAAAGAGAATAAAAATTAAATAAACAAAATAAGATTTATTGTCTTCTCATAAAATCCACACATAAAAGAAAATCAACGAAGATAACCCAAGTCGCTGCAACAACGGATAAGTTACCAGCTATGCACCAATGAGTTTTCACCGCCATGCCGGATAATAATTGCCGTACATTTTTTTTATACTAGCTCTACATGATGCCTTCCATACGCCTGATGAAAAGCGAAAGACAAGCCCAAGTCACTGTTCAACGGGCAAGTAACTGGTCAGATACCTGTCAGTTGCCATGCCGGCCCAACCCTAACCCCCCACGACCTCCGGAAACCCTAGTCACCGGCAGAAACACGACCCGGAGGTCATTTGACTGCGGTATTCTAATGCCCTACCTCTCTTGTACGCGAAAGAATGTTTTTTTTTACCTTTCAACCGCGCTTGTAACCTCTAAAATACAAAGTAGCAAACAACAATTTAATAAACGAACAGTTCAAGTATTACCCCAACATGGATATCTCAGTGACATCTCGGCCCACGTGCGAGATTACCACAGATTTTAATGAATTACAGTACTAGGCTCGTTCACGGGCTGTGGGCGGCGCTTACACGTCCGATGTTTTGTTTACAACGTTGCGCAACCGCCTTAATGAAACGGTTGCGTCACGTGGTTGTAGCGTTTTGTGTACGAAATGAAACCAAGTGGTTGTCAATTGAAAATAATACTTATTATTTTTGTAGGTAGGTATTCATTAAAATTGATGAAGTAGTGAATTTTTGTAGCTTTTTTTATTTTAAAGGTTTAAAGGTAAAATACTAAGTACTCTAAACCGACGAGCATGTATAAAGAGATTGATGAACGTGAACGAAGCAAAAGCTGTGTGCCAGGATCATCGCAAATGGGAGGACGTGGTCTTTGCCTACCCCTCTGGGAGAAAGGCGTGACGGTATGTATGTATGTTTGTTTTTTATTTTATTTTAATTTAACGTGTTAATGAAAGAGAGCAATACTACAGACAGTAAAATGACTATGTAAGTAACTAAATTGGCGACTCGACAGAGGCTTTACGCTCCGGCTAGCGGTCTCGAGGAAGACGACGACACGTGCTTTCGCCACCGTCCTCCCGGGGTGTGTCGTTCACGCTGTGGGGGGTTGAGTCAAATCCCTCCGGGCATCCCGACCCCCACTCAGGCAGAATGCTCGTAGAGGACCATCGTCGGTTACAGTGGGTCATCATCATCCCACATCAGTCCACTGCTGGACATTGGCCTCTCCGAATGCTCGCCACTTCGATCGGTCCCGGGCCTCTCGCATCCAGCACTTGCCAGCCGTCCAGCGCAAATCATCACTCCACCTGGCCTGAGGGCGTCCTACACTACGTTTGCCGAGACGCGGTCTCCACTCCAGAAGTCGTTTACCCCAGCGGTTATCGGTTCTGCGGCTGATGTGGCCAGCCCACTGCCACTTCAGCTTACTGATCCGGTGAGCTATGTCGGTAACTTTGGTTCTCTGCCGGATCACCTCATTTCGGATCCGATCTCGCATCCGATCGGTTTCGGATCCGATCTACAGTTGGTACCTATTCTCCTCTAAATAGGAGTGAGCGCCAAATAGCTCAGGTGTCCCGTACCCAGGGCCCCGGTATATGCGTAAAGGCATTTCTGACGAAAAAAAAAAACAAAGACCTTTAAGTCTAGAGGTCTAAGTGTGGACACGACCATCCTCCAGATTACTCACGCTTTAGACGAAAAACCTACACAAGTTACTACAACCATCATCGCCACAAGTTACTCACACGGTTGTCATCGGCAACTCGCACGGTTGCCGGCTTAGATTGACCGGTCGGCGTTTGACAGTTGTCCGCTGATGCACAATGGGATCAAGATCTGTCTGTCCGTGTCCGCGATAGACAAGTCAATGTACTATTGTGCGAATGTTGAATGCGGGACGTGTTGGGAATGATGCTGGATTAGAATGCACTAGATGCAGACTGCTGTTTTTCCCGCGGGAAATTTGGCGATATCTATTTATTTTATAGTAAATGGTTAGCACTTGACCCCAACACGCCTGATAGCAAAAATGGTACTATAGCTTCTAATTGCGAACGTTCAAATATGTAACTGTATGTGTATGTAAACGTTTAAGTAATTTGTATGTGTATTTTCTGTTATTGTGTTGTGATGTCCAATGGTAATAAATGTTTCTATTTCTATTTCTATAACTTCTTAGGTTGATAAGACACATGACAACTATAGTCTTCCAGTTTTTCCTGGGCAAACGCGCTACGTCTAATTCAAAATTTTGATATAATTTCCTCCAAATTTGTGCAACTCAAGTTATTTTAATCAAAAACATAAGCAAGGTGTTAAAATAATAAGGAAAAAACAATAAGTAATTTTATATCTACAAAGGCCTCCCCAGTTTTTCGCCACTTTATTCAAAAGTCTTGAGGATTTGCCCATAATCGCCACGCTGGGCAGGCGGGTTAGCGATTGTAGGGCGTGGCTCTCGCTCCGGTAACGCTGCTGTCCGTCATCGGCCTGTAGTATTTAGCTATGCCTTCAATCGATGGTTATACCGCCACCAGTCGATTGCCAGACCTTCGTTTGTTATTCGGCAGGATGTATCACGAGCATGCGAGGTTGACTTGGAGCGAAAAGATGGTAGGATCTTTAGTTTGAGCCAGGTCCACCCAATCGGGCACCTTTTTTGGTCCTGGCTCAAGACCGAAAAAGGTGGCGCGCTTTGATGTCGGAGGCCAAGATCCACTTCGGATCGCTGAGCCAGCGAAGTTAAGTAAGTAGTTATCTTTAGTTTGGTTTTAGATTAATTCCTATACCTACTAGATGGTACCATAGTATAAATTATGATTGAAACACATTCAGCCCATCAAGTTTCGTAAAGTCATTATGTTCACAAATTCTGCATTCCACACAATTCATTCCCGTAATGCACTCGAGCGGTGTGTGGGCGACGAAACAATGTCATAACTCAATGGAGCCCAATATTCTCACGGATCTACGATTGAATAGCCTAAGATGGTTAAAGAAGCATTTCTGATTAAACAGCGAAATATGTAAGAGAAGAAAGAAAAGAAGTTTGTTAGCGAAAAGCACACTTATTTGATGGAATTGGTATTAGATTACACGCTAAATTAATCTTAAGTGAATTAGACTTTGTAAAATGTTAGAATAAATGACGCTGTATAAATGACCCAAGGATGATAAAGTTGCAATGGGGTATTCAAATTATTATCGCTTCCGGACAAATTATACTTTAATGCCTTATTATTTTTGCTTTTCTAGCACGAACTCTCTGTCATTTTATTTATATTGAAGTTGATTGTTGATTCTTGTTATTGGAACTTGAATTTGAATCTTGTTATTGGAATTATTCTTATTGGAACCTTCTGCAACTTGTTGGAATCGCATACAGTTATTTATTTTCACCGTCACCAGTCTCTCGTAATCTATTTCTGAACATAGGCATCTCGAAGTATTGTCCGCCACCTCTTAAAGATTGTTTAATTAGACGTTTAGTACTTATTGATCTTTTACGTCAAAGACATGGAGGAACAATGACTGTTATTTTCAAGTGTATCACGACCAAAAAAAATATGCGAATCGTTAAGTTAAAAGGAATTTTACTACAGGTGATCATCTAAAGTGGCCATTTTAGGATACCCCTCGTAAATGTATACAAATGAACATGTTCAGAAAACATAAATCCGTCAAGAGGCATATGAATAATTTCAGTTAGATACAAATTTAGTGCCCATTCAAGTGGGCACTGAATGAACTTAGGTTACCTATACAGCCTGATTAAACAGCTGCTAGATGTCAATTTACAAAAGACAATATCGTTAGACAATATCGGATGTAAGGGAGCGACCCATCATCTTTTCGCTCCAAGCCAACCTCACCTGCCCGTGGTGCATCCTGCCGAATAACAAACGAGGCGCTGGCAACCGACTGGTGGCGGTATAATCATCACAATTGAAGGCGTAGCTAAATACCACAGACCGATGACGGGCAGCAGCGTCACCGGAGCGAGAAGTTACGCCCTGCGATCGCCAACCCGCCTGCCCAGCGTGGCGATTATGGGTATATCCTCCAGATGTTAGCCCTAAGTGGCGAACAACTGGAGAGGCCTATGTCCAGCAGTGGACTGCGATAGGCTGATGATGATGATGATGAATATCGTTACGTTTATCAAATATGCACTTTGTATTTGCTTAGATGTTAAAGTGTGGTTAAGTGTGGGCGGGGCCAACCTCCTACTTAACTGTCAATATTGATATGATTGCGAGTTACATTGCTTCGTTAGTTAGGGAGTAGGATTTGTATGTGTATAACCACAGTACATAATAATGCAGTGTCCAAATTAGCCCAGTTGGATTGAGTTATGATAAAGTTTTAACTATTGCATAATGGGTGCATCTCCCACAAGATCTTCCACCTCTACACTTGTTGTGTGGGTATCAAAAATTATTTGTAATAATAAGTTACAAACAACGCGTAAACAAACATATCTCTTTACCTACTGTTGATACAGATTATACATTTACCATCTCACCGGTGGTCTTCACATCAACGTCCCCACCTCGACACATCTGAGCTTCGAGCAAAAATCGATTAACAAGAATCTAGAACCATATCCTGACACGTAATTGGCGAAGCGAAACTTTTAAATTACGCACTTGAAAAGCTATAATCAGCGCGGTAGTCTGCCGTGCACCTGAGAATTTAAAGAATAAAATAATGTGAATGCTGTTTTAAAGGATAGTGGTCCGTATATGAACTGTTATAGTGGCAGAATGATGGTTGAACAGAATGGTGGTTTCCTGCGCCTGGTATAAAGATTCCAATCCAGGCTAATCTAGGCTGTATTTGTACTATTTGACAGAAGTCAATCTTTCTTGTTGTGTGAATTTTTGGTAGGTATGAAACTTTGCATCCCTGGTGTTTTTATGATGACTAAAGGTTAAGTAATTAAGTATATTATATGCAAAATTTCTAACATCATTCCCAGTCGACTCAATAAAAAAAATTGCTTAAAATTGCTAAATTGGTCGGGAAGATTCTCGTCACCATTCGGTTAAATTAGTCATCAGTCCTTAAACTTTTCGTCTCTTTTAACATTACAAAGAAAGGGTGTTTTCAAATATATAGGTGGATAGAGATAGACAGGCGAACACGTGAAAAGTGCATTGTAATTTACCTACAGAAGCAGAAGTCGATGACACGGAACGCTTATTAGTTTGTCATTTCCATTGTTTGAAATCTCAAAATCATTGTTTTATTGTAATTTTTCGTATTTGTCTGAGAAAAAGGATTACCTCCACTGCTTCTTCGCTTTAAGAATTTCTAATACTAAAAAAATGGGTAATCTAATCCGAATACATTTTCGTTTAAAGAAATCTTAACCCTCCAAAACGTATGCGCGTATGATCATCCTTTAGTTCCATACCTCTCCCACTTAACCCTAAAATTACAACAGCAACACGAACTGACGTTTCCTTCTCGTCTTGTCATCGCAACAAAGTAACACACAAGCAACAGTGTTGCTGATTCTCCTTACTTGTCTAATAAGACGGTCGCGAGGCTAATGTCAGAAATTCTCGTCGCTTAGTGAGTTCTGTGGAATTCCAAATAGACCATTTTATTGGAAATACCTTTGGGATATGACGATGAAAACGATAGCGCGATGTTCGAGATTTGTTAACGGTGTTTTACATTTGAAAGTAGGGGGAGTAGTGTAAGGAAAAGGTGGATCTTTAACTAAAATTCTTTTGAAAAGGTGTGAAGATCCACCTAATTATTTAAAAAAAAATTAGAAACAGCCTGCGGTAGACAGTTTGGGCCGATCTTCAGTCACTGGAGAATCCTACACTGCAGACAGGCAGTGCACTGGGTTACCTGACAAGACCAAATGGAAGATTTTATGTATTTGTATCTGTGTAACTGTATGCCATATTGTCCTATTGTGTTGTTATTATTATTTTTATTTTTTATGAAGTTTACTATGTTACATGGGTTTTTTATGCCTGCAATAAATGATTATTATTATGAAAACCTGAACAACAATGCGTGATATTATCGGCATCCTAGACCCAGTATAAAGAAACACCATAATCAGGTTTCTGCTGAACAGATCAAGGCAGTCGGCAAACGGACTATAATTGTATCCTAGCAATTGCAAACGAATGGATTCCAAAAAACTCTGTAACTTACAATGATAACTAAGTGTGGATGTACCCCTGGGCAATCTTTGAGAAAAATTACAGTTGTAGTGTTGTGAAACATCGATAGAATTGCTAGACTTCGATATGGCTATACTATAAATAATTATGAATCGTCAAGCACAATATTCAAATGAAAATGTAAGTCATTTATTATTTTACCACGGTGTACGGAAAGTGAAATGTGTAAGAAAAATTACACATTTTATATTGCAGTTTTGTTGTACGATTTTATTGTTATACAATACAAATATGGTATAGTTACGCCTTTGGATCTGCCTATATATCAGGTGACAGGCTCGGTGGCTCATTTGGTAGTGACCTCTGCCCTCTGAGCCAAGGGTCGTGGGTTCGATTCCCGCACAGTACAAACATTTGTGTTCATGAACATGTCTGTTTGTATTGGTCTGGGTGTTTTCTATGTATAATATGTATTTATTTACAAAAAAAAGTATCTAAGTAAGTTTATCAGTTGTCTAGTACCCATAGTACCTACAAGCTTCGGCTTAGTTTGGGGCTAGGTGGCGCTGTGTTGCCCAGCGTGGCATGTCTTGGGTTATTTATTTATATCAATAACGTATTGTTATCGATCCATCCTAGTACCATCACTATCCGAACTTCCAATCAGAGTAAGTATTTCGCGGTAGGCGCTAATTGCGCATGCGCAGGACGGGACGCAACTATTCATCGGCGGGCACCAACCATTGATATTAACTACGTTTGCCGACATTAACAGTCACGGACGAGTCTACTTGTGAGAATGTCAGGAGTTAAATGCGTTCGTTAAATCATTATGTACTGTCAATGTGATAATAATATGAGGATAATTTGCAACAGTGTAGATCGGGCTGGTATTTGTATGTATCGTAAGTGCATAGGCTCATTCAACTGGCTCGATGGTTCATTTGGTAGTGACCTCTGCCTTCATAACCAAGGGTCGTGGGTTCGATTCCCTGATCGTTACGACATGTCCTTTTTCAAACAAGGTTTAAAGAGAGCTGTTTCCTCACGGTAGGTAGCGGTATTGCTGTGCCCTTGGCATTGCATCTGCAATATTATTAGGTATTTGGGACATCTGTCTGTAGGCAGTGGTTACTGTTTAACATCAGACAGGCCGCTTGCTCGGCTGCCATCAAAAAGCAATAAAAAAAAGTATCGGCTTAGTTTGGGGCTAGATGGCGATGTGTGGCCAAGCGTGGCATGTCTTGGGTCATTTATTTATTTAGTTGAAGAGTTCCATATCATACCGTAACAAAACATGCAGTAAAAGCGATGTAGAAAAAATACACTTTACTTCAAGTATCTAAGCTCACCGTGCTTGCAAGTATCTCTACGCCATAAAAGGCACTTGTGTCCCATTCCGTCAATCACTACCATTAAACTGGCCCGTACGATTTCCATTCCAAGGGCCGAGACCTAACGAATTTCTCCAGTAAGTAAGGCCGGAACCGACGCGTGAGAACGCCCGGCCCGTGTACACAGCCTGTTGGTACTGTCCACAAGCCTGTTGGGGTGTGGTCTAAGGCACAAGCTTACTTATCTTACTTATTTAGCAGATAATAGACACTTAACGATGGGATGGAAAGGGATTTAAGGGAGCGGCCTAACATCATTTCGCTCCAAGCCAACCTCACCTGCCCGTGGTGCATCCTGCTGAATAACAAACCAAGCGCTGGCAATCGACTGGTGGCGGTATAACCATCACAATTGACGGCGTAGCTGAATACCACAGACCGATGACGGGCAACAGCGTCACCGGAGCGAGAAGCTCGCCCTGCGATCGCCAACCCACCTGCCCAGCGAGGCGATTGTGAGTATAAATCCTCCAGATGTTTTCACAGTCTCGAACAACTGAAGAGGCCTATGTCCAGCAGTGGACTGTGATAATGATGAGGCACTTAACTCGACGTTGGTGCGGATGTTAGGTTGAATGTCCAGATGGACTCGACGCAACTCCCTACTTTTTTATAGTAGCTAGACATAATGGCAACAAATTCCCTACGCCTGATGGAAAGAGAAGCCCAAGTCGCTGCGACAACGGGCACGTAACTGGTCAGTTACATATCAGTTGCCACCGCCATGCTGGCCCAACCCCAATCCACCACGAACTCCGGAAACCCTACTCACCGGCAGAAACACGACCCGGAGGTCATTTGGCTGCGGTATTCTATAGAGTGGTCCTTCCCCGGACGGGCGGCTCAATTCGAAAAAAGATTAGATTAGTTGGGAAACCTCTTTGGAGCATTCCCCATTGTAGAGACGGTAGAGAACACTAAGACTGGCAATGTCTCTACGTAGTTGAAGAGGTTCTAGGGTTTGTGGGTGTGTAAGGGAGCAGCCTATCATCATTTCGCTCCAAGCCAATATCACCTGCCCGTGGTGCATCCTGCTGAATAACAAACGAGGCGCTGGCAACCGACTGGTGGCGGCATAACCATCACAATTGACGGCGTAGCTGAATACCACAGACCGATGACGGGCAACAGCGTCACCGGAGCGAGAAGCTCGCCCTGCGATCGCCAACCCACCTGCCCAGCGAGGCGATTGTGAGTATAAATCCTCCAGATGTTTTCACAGTCTCGAACAACTGAAGAGGCCTATGTCCAGCAGTGGACTGTGATAATGATGAGGCACTTAACTCGACGTTGGTGCGGATGTTAGGTTGAATGTCCAGATGGACTCGACGCAACTCCCTACTTTTTTATAGTAGCTAGACATAATGGCAACAAATTCCCTACGCCTGATGGAAAGAGAAGCCCAAGTCGCTGCGACAACGGGCACGTAACTGGTCAGTTACATATCAGTTGCCACCGCCATGCTGGCCCAACCCCAATCCACCACGAACTCCGGAAACCCTACTCACCGGCAGAAACACGACCCGGAGGTCATTTGGCTGCGGTATTCTATAGAGTGGTCCTTCCCCGGACGGGCGGCTCAATTCGAAAAAAGATTAGATTAGTTGGGAAACCTCTTTGGAGCATTCCCCATTGTAGAGACGGTAGAGAACACTAAGACTGGCAATGTCTCTACGTAGTTGAAGAGGTTCTAGGGTTTGTGGGTGTGTAAGGGAGCAGCCTATCATCATTTCGCTCCAAGCCAATATCACCTGCCCGTGGTGCATCCTGCTGAATAACAAACGAGGCGCTGGCAACCGACTGGTGGCGGCATAACCATCACAATTAAAGGTGTAGCTAAATACCACAGACAGACCGATGACGAGCAGCAGCGTCACCGGAGCGATTAGCTACGCCCTGCGATTGCCAACCCGGCCGCCCAGTGTGGCGATTATGGCCCATAATCGCCACGCAGGGCGGGCGGGTTATATCCTCCAGATGTTTGTCCTAAGTGGCGAATAACTGGGGAGGCCTATGTCCAGTAGTGGACTGCAATAAGCTGATAATGATGATGATAATGAGGGTTTGTTTCTTTTGCCTTGCACCAAGCCCCACGTCTGTTTGTCTGCGGCGTTGACGGCTCGCCTGTTGACTCGCAAGGTCGTCGGCCTCTCTTCCGGCTGCTCGCAAATATCCACCTCAAACATTATGGGGCCGGACATCTCGATAGCAGGGTGGTTGGGGCACGGCACGTACCGTTGTGCTGCTGGGAATATTTAGAGCCGGGTTTGGTGTAGCATTGCATTGTACGGGAACGGCCTATAATCTATTCGGTCGTTTTTTTTAGAGAGGAATGCATTAGGCACCGTCACCTCCGGGGGGAGATGACATGGTGTGTGGCACTCACACGCAAATAAACAAACGGTAACTAAATGACCTAAGATTTCACTTCAGTAGAAAGCAGAAGGAGCTTACTGTCATCTGACTTCAGCAATGGGGCGTAAATTAAATCATAAAAGATGCAACGCCCTCCCAACATTCCTCAAAGAAAAGCAAGTGTTAACGCATTCTAGCAAATTACTGTTTTCGTATATGGTAAACTGAATGTACTATTGAAATGAAATGGTTTTACGACGAACATGCTTGGGAGGTTTGACAGGTGATTCATTTGACTTTCGTGTGGTACAGACTTATCTGTTATGAGGCAGAATGGGCCATTCATAGTGGAGTTTTGCAGAACGTTGTGAAATCAGTTAGTTATCTTACTTTCTTTGGTAAGTGTAGGTACCGTGATAGGTTTTCCTTTTTCGTGGAACCGGGAAATGATGTATGTTTCTGTGCTTTCATTCGGGAGAAGGGCCCCACCACCAAAATCGAAAACGATCGTTCGTTCAACGGAGCGCGTACTTTGGTACCATAATTTCGGCCCATTTGTCCCTCCCGTGTTCGAATTAAGAAAAATCGACTTTGACGAACTAAAATTCGTCAAAGTCGATTTTTATTAATTTAAATCATATATATGAATACAGGAGGCACAAATGGGAGAGATTTATTTTGCAAAATTACACGATCCGATTTTCGATTTTGGTGGTAGGGGCCAAGGAGTTGGTCTTTTTTTCGCGAGTGTATAGCAATACTTTTATTGCTCAATAGCAATAAAAGGCGTTTGATTTTCCTTGTGGCAGACGAACAAGTTATTTCTTTGATGTTAAAAGTTCAAGTCAGGTATTTTGTCACTTTAGTGGTACAAAAAGAAGGAAGAACTAAGTACCTAACCATTTTTATCTCTAGGTACATGTGGTTTCGTAGCCTACCAAGGCTACCAATGTTTTTAGATGGCAATTCGATTCACAAGGTAGCCCATAGACACTTATACCTAGCGTGAATATAACTTCACTGTACCTACCAACAAAAAAGGTCTAACCTATTATTAAGACAAAGAGTGTGTCCATATCTGTTCCAATACCTTGCGTGTATTGATGACTTGTACCAGACATTAAATAAAGTTTAAAGTGGCTATAAAATTATACCTTACGGTGTTACTTTTATAGACGGATTTACTAACAGCTCTGCACCACAGCAACACATTAAAAATGTTTTAATTAACCTGTTTCATGATGTAGAACTCGTAATATAGGTAAACAATTTTTAACGCGACAAACATAATTACTGTTCTATGCATTTTAAACATCCTTTATTGATGCGTCGCGGGGAGAAGACAAACAAATACAGACGATCGACTCTGTTGTGATTTGAAAATTTTTATAAAAGCGTAGATATAATAATGGATGTGTCGATCTACGATCAAAGTGACGAACACCTATCATCATCGTCATTAGCCTATCACAGTCCACTGCTGGACATAGGCCTCTCCAGTTGTTCGACGCTTAGGGCAAACATTTGGAGGATATACTCATAATCGCCACGCTCTGGGCAGGCGGGTTGGTGATTAAAACAAAGTATGCGATAAAAAAAAAAACTAAAACAGACTTAAACTTTTGCACATAATTTCATATTTTACCTGCCTTATGTATTCACTTTTAAAGGGAAAGATGTAGGTACGTACAGGTATACCTTTGTATGCTCATTCTATTAGTCTTGCTCTACTTAATAGTTGTCTTTGAAGATATACTTAGCTTGTAGCGGTAAGACCCCGGTAGGTACTTTCATAACAAAATAGTGTTTAATTTATCTATCTATCTTCAAACATAATATTAGGTATGTAGTATTTATACGAGTAGTACACATGTCTACAGGTATCTTTCTTTCAACATGCTTTATATACAGAAAATCATTTAAAGGATACTTAATTAATCGTGAATGGTGCATAAACCTCTCAAAAGATTACATCCAGCTTGACAGCTTGTTACATTGAGTTTCAAAATATGTAACAACAAAATATAACGTTGGCGTAAATAAATATATCTTTAATAGTAACATGAATCCAAAATCAGTATCTAGTATCAACCTACGCACGCATTTGACAAAGTGTGGTAGAAAATCTGGTTTTGAAGCCAAATGGACGAAATGGTTATAGACCACCCAACTCGCATAGAGAATGAACATACTAATGATAATATATAAATAGTGTTTACTGTTAAACTAAGCACAAGACATAACAATATAACCTTAGAAATTGCACGCCAAGTCGTTCTTTTAAGCCTTTTACTGCTGTGAAACCGGACATAATAGAAAAAGTATTGTTTGACGGCCATCGGTGTTAACTTTACTTTACTTTTCGAGATTTTACACTTTTTTATATAAAAAGACCCTTGTGGATGACCTTTAAGCGGTCGTGAGGTCCAAAAGTTAGGTCGACAGGTAATAGAGCAAACCCGTTGCGCCTGTCGCCCTCACCCTGAAGGCCCACTGATATGCTGTTTCACGTCCCGCCTAAAAAACCCAGGATTGTAAGAGGAAGGAAACACATGAACTGGAAGGGCATTTCATGACTTAATGGCACGGGGCAAGAACGAGGAACTAAAGCTCTCGGTTCGCGCCACCATCGTCTGGATGATATATCGATGAAAACACCGTCCAGCACGTGTTGTTCGGGAGTGGAAAGGAGAGGATGGAACGAGTTGGAATAACTTTTCGGAGCTTTCCCCATTGTATGGGGAACACTAAGACTGGCAATGTCTCTACGTAGCTGGACAGGTTCTAGGTTTTTAGTCACCTCTTGATCATAGTATAGTAATACAGATCATTCTCCTTTGTCAGTTTCCAACCCTCTGCACTTAACCGCTCTACGGCGAGGTATGCAGCGTTAAACCGTATCTCATATTTCCATATTAATCGCAATTAAATCGCAAAATTGATTCTGTATTGACCTACGATTAAACGAATCTACTTTGTCGTACAAATGGTGGTAATTAAACAACGCCCACCCATTCGCATGAATGAAAAAGCAGAATGTATCAAGGATAGAATAGTATTGCATTTCTGTTTACAAGCTTTTTTAATGTTAGGAATGTCCTGACGCATGTGTTATGGTCTCAAGCTACTTATTTTGGGATCGGAGTAATGTAAAAAAAAAATCCATTAATTGGTACAGAGTAATCATCATCATCAGCCTACAAAAGTCCACTGCTGGCAAAGACAATTGTCATTTGAGGGAATTTGCCTTAGTCACCACGCTTGGCAGGCGGATTGGTGACCGTAGCAGGTTTTATTTGTACCTAGGTCAACGCCCGTTTCCTGATATTCCCTTAGTTCAGCGTTGCCATCCGCATACCATACAGACAATAGTGGCGCACCAAGAAGTTCAGTTCCTCGTTCCTGCCCCGTGCCATTAAGTCATGGAAGGCCCTTCCAGCTCATGTGTTTTCTTCCTCTTACAATCCTGGGTTCTTTAGGCTGGGCGTGAAACGGCATCTCAGTGGGCCTTCGGGGTGAGGGCGACAGGCGCGGTGGGTTTGCCCTAGTGTGCCTGTCGACCTGACATTTGGACCTTAGGCCCATTTACCATCAGGTGGAGTGAAGTCATCCTGAAAGCTTATTTTAATAAAAAAAGAGTTGTCTTCTAAAACACCCGCGGGATGGGATGGAATGGTCCTATTCTTAATCCGGAAAGCTTCCAAATACAGATACGGATATTTATTTAATTGAACCAGTATAATTTTATATTATAAAAATACAGATGTACGTACATACCTTTCTTAATAAAAAAAAGTAAAAACTTAAAAAACCATACATCAAAATAATTAATTATCTCGAACACAGCGCAACACAAACACAAATTTTCAACTAATTAACTTTCGTATTCAATTACGAAAATTATTCGAATAAATTTCGTGACTCGAATATGCGTAATCAACGCCCAATTTTTCACTTCCCAAATTAGTCTTTTATTACATTTGCTGACCTCTTAATTAGTCCGATGTAATAAATCATGGTTTACGTAAAACTTTCGTTTTCACCCCATTAATTTCGGTTAAGTAATTTTTTAACAACCCTGTGGTATTTCGTTTTTAAGGTTCAGTTGAAATTGGTGCTTTCTATGTGTATTTATTTACAAAAAAAATATTTAAGTAAATTTATCAGTTGACTAGTACCCTTATTACAAGCTTCGGCTTAGTTTGGGGCTAGACGGCGTTATGCGGCCCAGCGTGGCATGTCTTGGGTTATTTATTTATTTAAAAAAAGAAATTTTATGCCGTCTGTCTGACTGTCTACTGTTTTTTGTTTTTTTTAGGCCAACATGATGTACCTACATTGTATTTGTCCTGTGTCAACCTATGTTCCGATTTCTCAGTACTCGAATCGAATACCTATATCTTCATCATATTTTGAGCATTCATTCGTAAGCGCGTGTAATAAAATAAGAGACAAAGACGCTTACATGATAAATGACAGAGTAAGCTCTTCATGACAAACCGATGTTCACGCAGGCAAAGCCGCGGGCAACAGCTAGTATATAATATCCGAGTCGGGCTAAGAATAGATACAGCCCGGAGTTGATGCGAGTGACTCATCCTGGATGTAAGGAGCGACCTATCACCTTTTCGCCCCAAGCCATCCTCACCTGCTCGTGGTGCATCCTGTAAAAAAACTAACGAACAAGAAGCGTCGCCCTGCGATCTCTACGGAGACGCTGCTACCAGTCATCGGCCTATGGTATTTAGCTACGCCACCAATCGTGATGGCTATACCGCCTCCAATCGGTTGCCAGAGCCTCGCTTGTTATTCGGCAGGATGCACCCCGGGCAGGTGATTCAGATAACTCGTTTAACTATGTTTTCATTAAGCTAACAATATCTATCGTCATCTACCTTTTGTATCAGAATAATTTTATGGCTACCTTACTTAACTTTATCGCTTGCTAACCATTTATACTTTTACAATAAATCGTTTGAAACATATTCTATGTTAGAGGATACACGGTGAATAGGGACAGCCGCTTAAGTTAAATTGCTTAACAATTCTTATACTTATAAATAATACTGTAATAAAAGTTAAGCTCAATTTTGATCAACAATTCACACACAGCGTGATACCTTTCAATATTCAACAATATAGCCAGGTGCCTCTATCATCGTAAGTCTTTGAATTCATAGAAAAATGATATCTATTTCTTTATTTTACGTTCTTGCGTTTAAATTACATTTTAGAATCAATTCTAGCGTGTGGCATCGACCTCTCTAGAAACACAATATAACAAAAATGACAGTAAAGAACTGATATATTTAAACATCTATCATCTTTTCGCTCCAAGCCAACCTCGCCTGCCTGTGGTACATCCTGCTGAATAACAAATCTGCTTCTGGCACCTGACTGGTGGCGGTATAACCATTACAATTGAAGGCGTAGCTAAATACCACAGGCTGATGACGGGCAGCAGCGTCATCGGAGCGAGAAGCTATGCCCTGCGATCGCGAACCCGCCTGGCCCGCGTGGCGATAATGGGTATTTTCTCCATATGTTTGCCCTAAGTGGTGAACAACTGAAGAGGTTTTTGTCCAGCAGTGGGCTGCAATAGGCTGATGATGATGATGATGATGATCGCTTGTATCGATAAGAGAAATCATAAATATGAATCTAAAGTCAATTATATGGTGTGCAATGAAGAATCTATCTATTTTCTGTGGTGGGGTGAATTGTATGTTGTTCCCAATTTCACTGACATCTTCACTACACTGTGACAGAAATCAAGTCTTCTAAAGTAGTCCCACTACACACGAAACGTTAAAGCTGTTTATTGCGAAACACTTATGCATATAAATATACTATTTAATTAATATACTATTCATATTACCTTAATTGTTTAGTTAGGAGCGACGTCTCTTTGGTCATCGCACCCTGCGTTAAACTGGCGACTATTAAAATATACATATACATAATATATACACACATACAGACGGCCACAAACTAGACTTGGACGACATTTTATAAAAGTGTATAAAGAGTAGAGTGTCCATGCGTTGTGTGAACAGTTTGTTTGATAGGACGAAAAGATTGCATAGATATGCGCATTTGAAGTTTGTAACTTATAAAAAAATATTCTCAATAATACTCTCCTAATTGATTCGCACTCAGCGGGAATATCTAAGGATACTAACCAAACATATAGGCGGTATTATAGCGAACAAGTATATGCGCAAAACTAGGTGTACTCTCCGTTCCTTTATTGTCGTATTATGATCGGACACAGAAGTCATGCGCGGGACAAACGGCGTAATATTTCCGGTGACGAAGATTGTTTTGACTTTACAAGAGTAGTCGCTGCTTTACGTCATTTTCTTTAAGAGTAGTAGGGCCTAGTGAATCTTCGCTCGAATAGAGCCGGCCGCTCGGGAAAATAGAATACTGTAGCTAAATGACCTCTGTGTCGAGTTTATGCAGGTGAATGGGCAACGCGCGTATTATAGCCTTTGTGTTGCAGGCGTCTATAGGCTGCGGTACCCACTCAACACCAGGCGAGCCGCAGGCTTGTTTGCCACCTTAGTGGTTTAAAAAAAACAAATTTCCTGACACGATAAAAAAAAATCCAAACCCATGGACGCCGCAATAAAGAGTGTAACACATCGAACGGAGTGTATGCAATCAGCATGTAAATGCGCTCTCTCTAGACGAAGCAAACATCGAATATTGATCGACGCATTATGATAATGCGTGAATGTAAAATGTTGCCACGGTCGGCTCGGTATTGCCAGAGTAGATCGAGAGAAACTACAAACTACTTCTAAATATATAAATAAATAACCCAAGACATGCCACGCTGGGCCAAACAACGCCACCTAGCCCCAAACTAAGCCGAAGCTTGTTACTATGGGACAACTGATAAACTTACTTACATAATTTTTTTTTTGTAAATAAATACATATTATACATAGAAAACACCCAGACCAATACAAACAGACCTGTTCATGAACACAAATGTTTGTACTGTGCGGGAATCGAACCCACGACCCTTGGCTCAGAGGGCAGAGGTCACTACCAAATGAGCCACAGAGCCTGTCGCCGTCATCTGGTTGAATCTCCTATTCAATTGAATGGCGATCGCAGGGCGTAGTTTCTCGCTCCGGTGACGCTGCTGTCCTTCATCGTTCTGTGCTATTTAGCTACGTCATCAATTTTGATGGTTATACCGCCACCAGTCGGTTGCCAACGCCTCGTTTGTATTCAGCAGAATGCACCACGAGTAAGTGAGGATGGCTCGGAGGGAAAACATACCACCGCCAGTGCCACCAGTCAGTTGCCACCGCCATGCCGGCCCAACCTTAACCCCCACGAGCTCCAGAAATCCTACTCATCAGCAGAAACATGACCCGGAAGTCATTTGGCTGCGGTATTCTATAGGGCGGAGGTCCTTCCCCAGACGGGCGGCTCCCAGCGAAGATTCGCTATGCTTTACCTGTCTTACTACTTATAACTTCTAGAGTTTTTTTTTTTTTATTTATTTGGGTAAAAAAACAATGTTGAACACAATTTTTCTTAAATCTTAACTAGGTGATGTTAGTAGATTCAACATCAGCATCATTTACCACAGCTTACATTAACAGAGTAAACAATGAGACTGAGAGTGATAGTATTACATTTTTTACTGCAATCATGCTTTTGCATTGTATAAAACGTTTTTACGCGGTCTTCTCTACTATAAATGAAAGTACCTATAAACTAAACATAAAGGATACTTAATTAGTTTGAGTTTAAATATTAAATAACATATGATAGTAAATAATGACTAAAAACTACTGCGCAGTGTTTCCAATATAAGTTTACACAAACTGTAAGGATAATTTTATATCTGGCAACATTCTCGCAGAGCGTACGGCCGGTTCATGCGAGTGGACCCTAAGGATTATTTGTGTTGGAACATAAAAGGAATAGCAATATTTTTATGACTACAGGGTACGGTACGGTTCGGTTTATAACCAATAATATGCGTTTGACGAAGTAAAATGAGTATCGTGGAGGTATCTACACCTACACGATCGGAACGCTGATTGGGAGCGGAATCTGTTTAGTGAAGGTTTTAGAGTTCCATAGTTTGCAAGCGGAACCCTTAAGGTTTAGTCATATTACCGAAAGTACAAGCTTCGGCTTAGTTTAAATAAATAAATAACCAAAGACATGCCACGCTGGGCCACACAGCGCCACCTAACCCCAAACTAAGCCGAAGCTTGTACTATGGGTACTAGACAACTGATAAACTTACTTAGATACATTTTTTTTTTGTAAATAAATACATATTATACATAGAAAACACCCAGACCAATACAAACAGACATGTTCACAAATGTTTGTACTGTGCGGGAATCGAACCCACGACCCTTGGCTCAGAGGGCAGAGGTCACTACCAAATGAGCCACCGAGCCTGTCAATAAGACTAGATAGTGCTCTGTGGTCCAGGGAAGCATATCTTGGGTCATTTATCATCATCATCAGCCTATCGCAATCCACTACTGGACGTAGGCTAATCCAGTGCTTCGCCACTTTGAGCAAACATCAGGATATACCCATAATTGCCACGCTAGACAGGCGGGTTGACGATCGCAGGGCGTTTCTCGCTCCGGTGACGCTGCTGACGTCATCGGTCTGTGGTATTTAGCTACGTCTTCAGGTGTGATGGTTATAGCGCGACCAGTCGGTTGCCAGCGCCTCGTTTGTTATTCGGCTGGATGCACCGCGGGCAGATAAGGTTGGCTTAGAGCGAAATGATGATGGGTCGCTTCTTTGCATCCCTTCTTCTTGTTCCTCTCACTATGTCTATGTTCAACTTCATTCAAGTAGCTTACGGTATCATATAAGTGACATATTAAATGTGTTCGCGCAGGCCGGTGTTGATGACTTTTACGCGATCATTCGAGAGCGCGCGGCCTCTATGCACAGCAGAGTTCGGGGGAGCGTCAACAGTATTCTGGTGGCTATTAAGGATAAACCCTCATGTCCCATATTTAGGCACTGGACTGACTTGCATGTCCAGGGATCTAATAACCCTTTATTTCTGCAGTAGGAAAATAAGTTATTTTTATGCGAATGTACCTTACTTACTAATTTAGACTTAGGAATATATTGTTACTAACCAAAATGTATGGATTAATTCTGAAATAAATGATTATTATTATTATAAAACCAATATTGTCTCGCTCATGACACCAAGTGGGCCACACGACCAGTCCACCGCATGTCATTATCTCGAAGCAGTGTCAACCGCCCCGTTTTAACATCACAATTACGGCTGAGTGAATAGTCACTCATAATTGTGACGTTATAATGGGGTATGCGCGGACATATCGGCCCACGGTAGCGAATTAGCTACTGGCTGCATTGCTGGGTTAATGTTTCAACATTGGAGCGGGGCAGCGGTTCTCAATCTTATGTCTCAATGACCGCACACGGCCGATTATTTTTTTCTGAAATACTATCTTTTGAAGTGTTAATGAGTTAACCATCGTGGGCATCACTGGCGAACATCATACAATACCTTTTCTGCTGTGTCTGGTTACACGACAGTAAAAAGATTAAATCACAAAGGAATCTCGACTTTCACTAAACTTGTCCGCTATTATTTTAAATGGCGCGCATCATCATCATCATCAGCCCACATCAGTCCACTGCTGGACATAGGCCTCTCCCAATGCTCGCCACTTCGATCGGCGCGCGCATAATTCTACCAAATTGTAGAAGCCTTTCCGTTTTGCTTATTATTTATTTATTTCTTAATTCACTGAATAAACCGCGAATTAAATACGTAATTGAATACGAGAGGCAATTTTAATGCCATGTTGGCATTCCGCCGCAGTCGACCACCAAGTCTAAGCTAAGAAGCTTCAGCTTAGAAGGGCTAAGCTTCTGTTTAAGAAAACTACTTACTAAACATTTGTTTCTACAAATGTGTAATAAATACATAGTAAGTAGTGTGCTACAAAGTGTGAGTGCGTTATTCATTAGCTCTGTACTAAAGAGTGAACCGGTTTTTTCTAGGAGAGTACGCTCCATCGTAGACTGTGATATCACTTACCATTAGGCAAACCAGTCTGTCTGTTCAAATCCATTTCGCATAGGATGTAAAAAACTAGCCCCCAAGTGGGCGCCAAAACATTTTGAGAACCAACGAACTAGACAATCCAACTAGACACGATAAAGATATTTTGGTCAATGAACAATCGAATTTCAATGCTGGTAGCGAGATTGACAGCCGCTCGGCCCATTGTATGCTAATGCCGAAACAGAATAGAGACAACTAGGGTTTTTTACTCGCCATTTCTGGGAAAATTGGAATGGGCACGCGAACTGAATTCTGGTTACAGATTTTGCAATGTAGGATAGAATAGAATTCCATTTGTTGGCCACAAACATTGCAGGTTAATGTTTAATAATATAGTCACACTACGGGAATAAAAACAATAGATTTTACCAAATTATAGTTCATTCGCGTTAAGAAAATAGTGACTATAATTATAATTTCTAGCGTTTTAATTGGCTAGTGGCCTGTCAGTGACCTGTCAGTCACTATTTTCTTAACGCGAATGAACTATAGAGACAAAATAAACAAAAATAAATAATTATGAAAACTGGCTAGGTGCGATTCGGACGTGCACACAGGGTTTCGTACCATTGATGTTGATTTTAATATCAGGCAAAACGCGGCTGAAAATGGCGTTTATTGCATCGGATATTTATTTTATTTTGTTTTTAAGGTAACAAAATAATAACAAATAGATATAAACCAGACTTAAAAATATTCACGGGTCTGAAAAAAAATGACATTCACTTGGTTTCGACCCGTGAATGTTTCAAATAACCGATGTTTTATATAATTTCGAGCCCAAGAAAATGAATACCTAAGTAATAATCTTGAGATATAGCCTGGTCTAGTGACAGACCAACAGACAAATAGCGAAGTCTTTGTTTATACCTTAAAAATATCGTTTCCAAAATCAAATTTGTCGTATCTCTCAAATCGTTTAGTTTAGAAACACAAACAGAGGGAACATGTCAGTAATCGAACCCGAAACCTTTTAAGCTTCCGCTTTTTGAAGGGTTTACGCACTACGCCGGTGACGTCAAACTTCTCTCATAAATAAAGATATTCCATACATTGTCCATAACCCTTAACTGTTCAATGGCCACCGCACCCGTATATCCTTCATGGCATTATCACCAATCACACCAGACCCACGACCTCTTCACTCCGCCTCAACCTCACGGGTCAGTTTACACCAGACGAAGTGATATAATAAATGCATTTATTGTAGGAAAAGCGGCACTCTGCGTACCAGTCATTTGCGGTCGAGTTACTGATGGGGCCCTGTCTCATAGGACATCATGGTAGCGGCAACGTGATTTTTAAGCTACTAAGCTAATGACCAAACAACCATATTGGGTTGTTTTCTTAAAAAACAGTCGAATCTCCTAATTTTTTTGAAGTCGGCTAAAAACAACGACAAAGACATTTATTATAACTAAATCAAAACTAAACCGAAACTTGTACTATGGGTACTACCTAAATAGTAAACAAACACCCATACCAATTTAACAAACAAAACACACAAACAGACATGTTCATGAAAACAAAAGTTTGTATTGGGTGGGAATCGAACCCACGACCTTTGGCTCAGAAGGCAGAGGTCACTACCAAATGAGCCATCGGGCCAGTCAAAAAATTAGTACAAAATTTAGTAAATATTTGGGATGTAAAAAAGCGGCCTATCATCATTTCGCTCCAAGCCAACATCATCTGCCCATGGTACATCCTGCCGAATAACAAACGGCGCTGGCAACCGACTGGTGGCGGTATAACCATCATAATTGAAGGCGTAGCTAAATACTAGATACAGACCAATGACGGGCAGCAGCGTCATCGGAGCGAGAAGCTACGCCTGCCCATCGTGGCGATTACGGGTGTATCCTCCAGATGTTTGCCCTAAGTGGTGAACAACTGGAGAGGCCTATGTCCAGTAGTGGACTGCAATAGGCTGATGATGATGATGTAGTAAATGTTTTATACTACCTAAATTAATCTAAGGTGTTCTAATGAAATAGGGTCCATGGGATTTTCACATTTAACTGTCGTGTCAGAGGTATTTGTTTCCTGCAATAACATTGCAGTTCGGTCACCGCCATTTCTGGTTTTCTGAGGCATTGTTAGTACCAGAATGGTGGGTTTTCACGACCCTACGTAAAAACTCGTGGTCTTGTACCCTTTAGGTAAGATTTCGAACTGTTAGCGGTTATGAATATGAAAGCAGATGGCTTCTTTTAGTATCGGCTCTTTTATTTACTGCCTGTTTTTCTAGAGGGGAATACATTGGTACCTTCACGCCGCGTCCGGGGATAGAAGTCGCGTGGTGTGTGAGGCTCACACTTCCCACAGAATGGGAGGGCATCCACTATCTATCCTCTCTGTGTCACCAAAGAACGATGCTGTGCCACGTTATAGACTGAAATATAAACCCAAGTCGTTGCGACAACGGGCATGTCATCAGCATGATCATCATCAGCCTATTGCAGTCCACTGCTGGACATAGGCTTCTTCTGTTGTTCGCCACTTAAGGCAAACACCAGTCTGGAGGATATACCCATAATTGCCACGCCGGGCAGGCGGGTTGGCGATCGCAGGGAGTTTCTTCTCGCTCCGTCGACGCTGCTGCCCGTCATCGGACTGTGACATTTAGCTACACCTTCGATTGTGACGGTTATACCGCCACCAGTCGGTTGCCAGCGCCTCGTTTGTTATTCAGCAGGATGCACCATGGGCAGGTGAGGTTGGCATGGAACAAAAAGATGATAGGCCGCTCCCTTACATCCCCAACGGACATGTAACTAAGTGGTATCCGGATTTAGAAGAAGATCACCCCATCTTATCACATGAGTGCCATAGAAGAAAACGAGGAAATATCAGAAATCAAGGATTTTAACAAATTTTCTAAACGAATAGTGATGCCCATTGAAGCCAAGGCTTCATCTCTAATGGCACAACAAAAACCGAGCTACTCATAAAGATGTAATATACCCAATTAGGACCCATACCCAAAATGCAAGCAAACATTAGAAAACAATACTCGGTAGAGGCAATCATCTAAAACCGTCCTTATGCACAGTATTAATTAACGAGTAGTGAACCGCATTAGCCGTAAGTGAACACATCACGAAAAACTCACAAAACAATGTTACTCGACGAATTAGAAATGAAATAAATTAACTGGAAACATGTGGGGTGCACGGCAGTGGCGGGCCAAGAACGCCGAGTCGAATTAGACAGATATAAAAAAGTAAGATGTAAAATGGGATGTAAGGGAGCCCATCATCTTTTCGCTCCAAGCCAACCTCACCTGCCCGTGGTGCTTCCTGCTGAATAACAAACGAGGCACTGGCAACCGACTGGTGGCGGTATAACCATTTTGCTTAAAAGATCCGATAGAGTAGGTAGTTAAGTAACTCATGAGCCGTCAACGAAAATCAATTCAAATCCTTATATCTATTCATGTAAGCTACAAAAAAGAGGATTCACCTGTCCACAAGGAATAGCGGAACACCTACCAATCACCCTAAAACACGGATCTAGCGTGCAATATTTTATGCAAACCCTACTTACACGACGGGGGAGTTTAATTTATTATCTATAAACTCTGGATAACCGCGAACTAGTCTTAATCGTGTTAGGTAATGGATATTCGTAAAAGCAGAAGCGTCTATGAATCATCTGGTTGACTTAACCGTTGTATGGGAAACTACCGTATGCTGTCTACCATATATGCATGCGTGCAGTCTTAGATGAGGTCATTTTGTATACGGAGGGAATTTGTTTACAATTTAGTTAGGTATGTTGTGGATGGAATAGGCCAATCTGTGAAATAAGAAAAAAGATATGAGACCAAACAACTGTCGCCCCGTGTATGTTTTTTTATAGTAACATGGCATAAGGGCTTCTCTACGCTTAATGGAAAGCGAAAGAGATACCCAAGTCACTGCGACCAGTAGGTTTCAGACAATTTTTATCTTTATCAAGACGGAAAAGTCGAGTACCTAAGGAACTTCTTGAGAGTTCAGCTTCTTAGCCGTTGGGTTTACTCTCCTGGCTGGCGACCACCTTATAGTCGATGAAACACCCGTGAAATGATTTTGGTCGTGTTGTGGGATCTCAAAAGCTAGTATAGTATTACTTGAGCGTTGGCGCAAAAACTTGGGCTTCATTATAAAAAAAACCATTAAATATTGTAATGGTAGGTATAGTGTCATAAATTAATTAAAGTGCAGTAAAACTACAACTCTAAAATGCATCTGATATGAATCAGAAGTGTACATAATAGTTACTGGACATTCAGCTACCTAAATAAAAAATACGTTTTATAGCCAAAATTTCCTATCTAATTTCTATGAACTCGGCCATTATTTACATCTGCTTGACCATCCATTTCACAAATTAAATTTGCTACCCTTTTAATTTCTATTGCACACACTTTAGAGTTTAAATTCGATTGCATCTTCCGCAGTAACTAAGAACGAAATTATACTCGTGTACATTAGAATAATTGCATCGGACAACTCCCAGTCGTGGTTATTAAAAAAACATTAGACTATGTCATATTAATTAGTTTATAAGAAATGTGTTTGTTAAACCGAGCCATTGTTAGGGATTTTGTGTGTGTTCGTTTGTTACTTACAATACAGTAAGGTGCAACCCCACTGGGAGTTGTAACGTTACAGATTCGAGCGTTACATTAATGAGGGATGAGTTGATCGTTACATCTTGTAATGATCATCATAATCAGCCTGAAGGCGGACAAAGGACAAAGGCATTAAGAGAGGTAGGGCATAGCGAATCTTCGCTCGAAATAAGCCGCCCGTCAGGGGAACGAGCTCGAGCCTCTACCCTATAGAGTACCGCAGCCAAATGACCTCCAGGTCGTGTTCCTGCCGCGTTTACTGGCTACAAATAACACCTACTGCCAGATGTAAGGGAGCGACCTTTTCGCTCCAAGCCATCCTCACCTGCCCGTGGTGCATCCTGCCGAACAACGAACGAGGCTCTGGCAAACCGACTGGTGGTGGTAAAACCATCACGATGGAAAGCGTAGCTAAATACCACAGGCCGATGACGGGCAGCAGCGTCACCGGAGCAAGAAGCTACGCCTTGCGATCGCCAACCCGCCTGCCCAGCGTGGCGATTATGGGTATATCCTCCAGAAGCTTTCCCTAGGTGGCGAACAACTGGAAAGGCCTATGTTCAGCAGTGGACAGCAATAGGCTGATGATGATGCGGTCACCAGGCCACCAGCATGGTGAATTCCCCCAAATGACAATTGTCATTGGGGGAGGCCTATGTCCAGCAGTGGACGTTCGCAAGCTGATGATGATGAAGATACTTTGAAAGACTAATTTTGATGATTAACGTTACATTAAACGTGAATACTTCTGGTGTGAGAGCTCTCTCTCTCTCTCTTCAGCCCGTCTCGACCCTTCGGGTGTGAGAGCACCTTTAGTGATTTCGTATGTGTTCGCTTACTTACGATACGTTACATTAATTTGCTTTTAAATATTCATTCGGCTGGTAAGATGATACCTACGGCTTTGTAAGTGGTAGACTAATTTCCATAAAACATGGAGAAAGGGCCTGTAACGTACTTGTGATCGTTCTGTTGTTGCGTTGTCTATGGGCTAAAGTGATCATTTACCATTAGATGACCTCTGGTGTCTATGGGCTGAAACGATGTGGAGGAGGATCACTTACCATTTAGGTGTCCAACAGGGCCTGTTTTTCTTTTCTGTTATAAAAAAGAAACAAAAGGAGCTGGCAACGCTTATGAGCAATAATAGGTAAGTCATTAGAACCTCCTTGGGTATTTGAAACTTGGCGGCAATCTCTGACTGACAAACTAATTGATGTTGTCACACAATACGTGACACAGTTCTTATTTTCCATCAAAAGTATGTCCATGTCCTTTCTCAAGCTCCTAGACTATCTATGTACCAGAAATTCATTCGAATCTCTTTAGTAGCTTTGGCGCTGTGCTTTGGCGTAACACACGACATACAGAGTTATTCCGCATTTATAAATTTAAAGCATTATGGGAGTAAGAATAAAGGCTAGAAGATAAGTCACTGCCAAATCAATAGTAACAGCGTTAATAAAAAAAATATTATTATTAGTTATTACAAAAAATATATTTATTTGGCCGAAAACGTTTTGACATTTTCTTTTTCAAGTCAAGTCAAAATACCTTTATTCACATAAACTTAAAATAAGCACTTATGAATCGTCAAGTAAAAAATAATGTAAAAATATAAAAGGTAATGTAAGAATGTGAATAAAAGCAATTTAAAAGAAGCTACCGCCGTGTTCGGAAGGTAGATTGTAGAGACTTTAAAAACATGTCGAAACTTTTCATCAATGAAAATGCTTCAAAAACTTAAAATGTACCAAGTTGAATGAATCCGTATTATATCAATTAAAGATTTATTACAGTAGGTACCCAAGTCATAAATAACATATCTCATGAATTTTTAAAATTTGTCATACTCGTAGGTACCTAATATAAAACGACTTGACAAATATAATACTTTAGTATTCAAGTAGGTCAATAAAAATAAATTACTATTTCTTTTCGTATAAAATGTTTGTACTGTACTAAATAAATAAATAAATAAAATAGCAAATTCAATTAAATGTTCTGACATAAAATTAATTCGACGGCTGTCAGGTCAAGTTCCTTTGGAATGTGCGCAAGAGTCGATGCAATGATAACGAGATAATGCGCTTGAAATAAAAATAAATGGCGAGACATATGGACTTCCCACAGTGTCAGTGGCCACTTATATTTTATTCAATTACTTTTTAGAGTACAGTAGTGTCATAAAATTCCCCTGTTGGCTTGTTTGTTAATGACCAAATTGTTTTCTGAGGTCCGTGGATTCCGAATTTTATGTAAAGCAGAGCTGCTCAGAATTTATTCTGGTTCCTTAGGATTCGTACACATAATAGTTTTATATAACTGATCGAAAGCGAAAGAGAAGCCCAAGTCTCTGTGACAACGGGAAAGTAACTGTTCAGTTGCCTGTCAGTTGCGACCGCCATGCGGTAACCCCCACGAGCTCCGGAAACCCTACTCACCGGCAGAAGGCTTAAACTAAAGCGAAGATTCGCTATGCTCTTAAACTTTTTGTTCTACCAGGAAAAAATGAAGGAAATGCACCTTCACTGCCCGTGGGAGCAGTGGGGTAAGTGGGATCTTGATGAAAATGAGGACCCACTAAAAATCCTAGCCCCTAGGATGGTGCCAAGGTACTTCCATGAATCGAAAGAGAGGCCCAAGCCGCTAAGGAAAGAGAAAATTAAATGAATCAATCACTTGTCAGTTGCCAACACCATACTGGCATGTATTTTGGCTAAAATTTTATTTTATTTTTATATATTTGGCTATAATATTTTTATATAAACTCCGACTGATCTTGAAACAGGACCGAAATACTTTTTTTTGTACAGAACTTTAATATTTTTAGTGACAGCAATACTTGACCGAGTTTAAATTATAATAGTTGACAAGAAATAATGATTTTTAATTTGAAAACGGCGTAAAACCAACAAAATCCAATTTAGTGCAAATAGTTATCGAGTTCATAAAATAAATTGCATGAGGCTTAACAAACTTTTATAGTCAAGCCGACTTTTGAAAAATTAAGTTTTACGCTACCCACATTTCGTTCGCAATGCAGGGAATGTAAGTAAGGTTACTGAAAGATGTGTTGTATTTATTAAGCATCTCATTATAATCAGCCTGCAATTTTATTGTCCACTGCTGGGCTGGCTATAGGCCACCCCTAAGGACAGTTGTCATTTGTGGGGAGTGTCCATAGTCGTTTTCTACGACATTCACGGGATGGGGGTATACATATAATACATAGTAGACAATTTGACAAACTTTATGCCCATCACATAAATATCACATACAACATCACATACATTGCTCCTATCCCAAAGTAATTGCTTAAGCACTTTTGTTATGGGTAGCGGAACAACGACAAATACATACTTAAATACAGATATAAACACCCAGACACGGAACAAACACAAATGTTCATCACACGAATGTTTGTCCCGAGGTGGAATCGAACCCACGAATCTTGGTTCAGAAGGCAAAGGTGAATGCTACCAATTGAGTCACCGAGCCAGTCGAATTACATGAATGTTTGTCCTGGTTGGAGGTCGAACCCAGGACCTTTGGTTCAGCAGAAAACTATTCGAACGGTGTACAACATTACGTGCCCTTAACTCGTTGAGCGCCGTTAACGTTTAAGTGCGTCGATAAGAATAGATTTTCTATTGTATCTTTTTTTCGGTGGACAAAGGGTTAATATCCACGGAGTTCAAGTCCGATTTAGAGGCCGAAATTGGATTTACGCTGTACCAAAATGCATTACAATTTCTCCCAAAACACTTTGGAACAGAAACAGTTCACTGTTATTAAATTTATTGCGGCACAAGCATATATTTGCGACAAAAAGTCGCAGACATTTTGATTACGACTGCTCGGACACGCCAGATGACGAGATAGACGGATATAGCGCCGAATGAGTTTATACGATGGTCGCTTTTGCTTCGTCAACATTGAGGTAGAAGGCGGAAAGCCAAAAGTCTAGTTTTTGGAATTTGTGAAATTTTCTCATCATCATCAGTCTGCAGTATAATAAAATGAAACGACGTCTTTTAGTTCGATATGAAAATCAACTGACATTTTTATTTCATTAGAACGGAATTAATGAAAAGTACAAAAAGTCCACAGATACAATAAAGGTGAAACGGTTAATGTATGACCTAACTGTCACCATAGATGGCGCTAATAGTCTCTATTTTGCTATTTATAACATGCAGACGTCCACCGCTGAATACAAGACTTCCTCAATGACAATAGTCATTTCGGGGGATTTGCCTTAGAGTCACCACACTTGCCAAGCGGGTTAGAGACTGCAGTAGGATTTTTTTTGGACACAGGTATTTGCTACTGCCCGTTTCCTGTTGTCCCTTAGTAGTCGTGATTGCCTTCAATTGTTCTTCATCCTTTGTTTTACTGGTACCTAACTTAATTTTCATTTCTTTATAGTATTAGGTACATTATAACGGTTTCCCTACGCCTGATATAAAGCGAAAGGGAAGCTCAAGTGGCTGTGACAACTGACAAGTAACCGTTGTAAAAAATATACATATAACTAACTTCAAACCCCCAACACTCGTTTTAAAGTTGGTGACAGCGAAACTGTTTCTCAAGTAAATTTACGTAAAACATAGGAATTCCGAAATTCGTGTCTGTTACATTTTAATCTCGCAGCGGGATCGGATAAAATTTTACAAATTCCAACTTATCCCCCATTCGCCATTGAAGCACGCAGTTTTAAACGCGCCCCGACAGACATAAGTCATCCCCGCTCATTATAATGAACTTTCATATGTGATCGCGATAAGATAAGGGAGCCAAGCCTTTGCGGTCTGTGCACACCACTGCAAGAGATATAAAACCTTATATCGCTCCAGTTAAGCTTTTATTTTGAACGTCGCTTGGAGAGAGGATAACGACATTAAAATATTTCCATTCAAGATTATAAAGGCCGTTGAAATTACAACTGAAATGTTGACATGTTTGTAAGGAACTGGTTGTAATTTTTTACCTAATAAACAAAATTTTCTGATCTTCACCGAACACGTTAATGGGTGATAAGTATTTCATAAAGAATTAAATGTTCTAATAAATACACATATTTCAAATTGCAAAATTTTAAAGTAGAATAGATATGATTCATTAAAAACATATAGACAAATGACATAACATTCAAATCTATTAATTTGTCACAATTATAGGTAAGTAGCCGAGTTATTAGGTAGTTACTTCTTTATACCGTTCAAAGTTTAGTCGAGCAAACGGATGATGAGCCTCTTATAAGAAGAAGTTGTTGTCGAAATTATGTATGATTTCCAAATGATAGTGTGACTGAAGTTTGCGACTCCTAGAATATTGTGATTTAAAACTTTGCCTATAGCTTCTTTACATCTTTTTATAGCTTCGCTTATCATACAGGTGAATCCTTTTAGTGTATGATCGAGGACAACTCATCAATTAATCATACACCACGCCCAACCTCGCGGACAGAGTCGCGTGATCGCCGCGTCCCCGCTGCGTCCCCGTTGCGTCCCCGCCGCGTTCCCGCCGTCCCCGCCGCGTCTCTATAATCACCACTTCTTTGTTAGATATTATTATCAGCCACTTAGCTTTAGCATCTGTCACAACATTGCAATTGACAACAAACCTTATTTCGCACAAAATAAGCTTTAATTTTATTTGCACATTGCATTGATCGTATCGCTAAGTACTTGTGTGGTCAACCTATTTACTCGTATATAATTAGTCGTCAACATAAATAAGATAAATAAAAGTACGTGGTGTTTAGTTTTGCCCTAGAGGGTTTAATTTGTGCGAAATGGATATAATTATACCTACTACTTTATTGTTTCCTAGTAATGAGTAATACATATCGTATCCAGGTATTAGCCATATTTGGATATACTAGCTACAGCCCGCGACTTTGCACGCATGAAAGTTAACTTATGTCTTATTATGTCAATCTGATGTTTGAGCTATTGCTCAACAGTTTTATTAAAATCCGTTGATAAGTTTTCGCGTGAAAGAGTAACAAATATCCATCTATGCAAACAAACTGTTGCATTTCCAATATAAGCAGGAAAATAGAGTTAAAGTTTGTTTAACTTCAGAAAATATTAATATATAATATGTAGAGTTATTCAAGGGGAAAGTGTATATGTATATTAACATACGCACAATTTTGTAGAGAAACACTGATAATTTTAGAGGTTTCTACGAGTAATGTGTGTGTTTCATTAAGCGAGGGTGGGTCTAGCATTCCATTGAGTTGGATACTTTTAAATGTAACCGATTATAAATGAAAAGTTGACTGTAGTCATTTGGTTTCATAGATAGATAATCTATACATAATAATATTAAATATAAATATTGCATTTCATCCTAGATTAAATTTCACGATTGAATTTTTATGAAGTATCCTAAAAGATAATATTGTTGCACAAATATTTTCACTCATATCAAAGCCAGTGATCTTAATCAAAACCATTGTAGCGCGGACGCGAACTAAAAGGGCAATTTATTTTGCAGAAAGATTGAATTTCTCGAGTTCGCGAAAGCAAAAGATAATTGTAAAGATAGGAGCAACAAGTGTGCCTTAATTTACTTTGTAAAATTTATCATTTTAGGGTTCTGCTAATATGTAAAAGCATCATTGGTCAAGTGATTACAATGTGCTCGGTGAGCTCGGTGGCGCCGCGGTCTTGTTCGTTTAACAATGATCGCAAATGTTGTGCAACCATTGGCGCGGTCAATCCGATGATGGGTGACCAAAATTTGACACCGATTTCCTCCGTGCTTCGGAAGGCACGTTAAGCTGTTGGTCCCGGGTGCTATCTTTACCAACTCAGATAGCAGTCGTTACATCATATCAGAGATGATGATAACTCTGACGCCTAAACTGGGAATGGGTATAGCTTACCCTAAGTGTTGCGGAGGTCTGATGGCAGTCGCTCTGTGTAAAAGCTTAGCCCTCGCCAAATCTCTCAGTTTGGTAAGCCGACCCTGAGACAATTGGGAAAAAGGCTAGGATGATGATGATGATGATGGTCAAGTGATTACAATTGGCCACTTAAGGAACAAAACTATTTACGTGCTAAGTTACAGTATGAATTGAGACCTTACCTGAAATCATTTGCGTTTCTATCTCACAAGTCAGCATAGCGTTGGTAACTAATATGTGATTGATTTGGTTACTTCAGTTACTTGCCCGTTGCCTTAGCAACTTGGGCTTTTATTTCACTTTCCATCAGGCTTTATGGGGACACTATAAAGTACTATGCAGTAGCACAGCATAGCAATGAATTTATTTCTACAACTAGCTATGCCCGCGACATCGTCCACGTGAAATAGCGTTCCATCCTCTATTTTATCCACTTGGGAGTAGAATTGAGCAAAATCCTTTCTTAGCGGACTCCTACGTCATAACATCTACCTGCATGCCAAATTTTAGCCCGAACCACTGGACGGATCGCGTTGATAGATCACTATGTCAGTCAGTCACCATTGAGTTATACATGATCTATTTAGATATTGGTACGGAACCTTTTATATTCCCATGTAACTCCTTCTTGTCCAGTTTTTTGTCATCGAACCACATTTTGGTGTCGCTCTGCCCTTTCCGTTCGCCAACAAAAGGAGGCCCTATCAATGAAACGATCTACTCGTTAACAGGAAAAATAATTACACAATTCGGCCTAATTAACATAAATGTAATGCATTTTTACCGGACTGTAGAAGAAAGGAGGGTCATTTATACTTGGGACAGGGCACATTTGGGAGACTTAGCACAATCAATAAGAGCAGAGCAGTGAAGGGAAGTGATGGGGAAAACGGGAGAAGTTTTTATCAGTATGTTTGAACGCGCATCACGCAAAAACTACTGCATGAAATTGAATGCGGTTTCCACCAATGTATTGCTAGAAGTCGCAATTTTATGGAAGTTCGTTACTTTTGAAACCCGATATACACGCGTGCGACGCCGCCGGCACAGCTAGTCATAAATAAATATCACACAACACCACATACATTGCTCCGATCCCAAAGTAAGTAGCTTAAGCACTCGTGTTATGGGTATCAGAACAACGAAGGTACCACAAATATATACTCAAATACAAATATAAACACCCAGACACGGAACAAACACAAGTGTTCATCACATGACTGTTTGTCCCGAGTGGGAATCGACTCTTGGTTCAGAAAGCAGGGGTCACTACCGATTGAGCCACCGACCCTGTCGATCATCATCATCTGTCTGCAGTCGTCCACTGCTGGACATAAGCTTCCCCCAATGACAATTCTCATTTGGGGGATTCGTAAGTAGTCAGCACGCTTGGCAGGTGGGTTGGTGATCGTTTTATTTATACCCAGGTAAACGCTGCTGGCCGTTTCCTGATACTTCCCAGTACCCGTTTTCGTACACGTAGGTACACACTCGTACTTTTTAGCTACAAGCCCATCCTTAGCTGCTGTGGTCCGTGGTGCATCCTGCCAAATAGCAAACGAGGCGCTGGCAACCGAATGGTGGCGGTATCACCATCACAATTTAAGGGATAGATACCACAGACCGATGACGGGCAGCAGCGTCACAAAGCTACGCCCTAACCCGCCTGTCCAGCGTGGAGATTATGGGTATATCCTCCAGATGTTTGCCCTAAGTGGCGAACAACTGGAGAGGCCTATGTCCAGCAGTGGACTGCAAAAGGCTCATGATGATGATGAGCTATATAATGTATGTATGTCCAGGGTGGGGATCGAAACCACGACCATTTTCAGAAGGCAGATGTTACTACCAATTGAGGCTTCGGGCCAAAGTGATTAATTTTCCAATTCCTCATCACATTTCCTCACACGTCTGACGTGTTAATCAGTCAATGCTCCTGCCACACCTCTGCAAATAATCACCCTATAATTAGGACACCTGTACACCTTTGTTTTTCTCTCCACATATTTGCCGAATTGCACATAAAGTAGAGCGACGAGAACAGTAAAGTCATGACTTTTAACGAGATCGAAAAAGGTTTAAGGACTTTTTGTTTAATTATTTAATCTTTATTGCACAGTAAAGTAGTGTACAAAAGGCGGACTTAATGCCACATATGCATTCTCTACCAGTCAATCATTGGGCTAAGCACAAACTAGCAATAGGGTAGTGTGCTAAAAAGTTTGTTTGAAAAACAAAATTTAAAAAAATAATAATAGAACAACAAAAAAAAATAAAGTCCATAATACAGCATAATAAAAATACCTACATAATAAAATAATTTAAAAATATTTATATAATATTAATTCATTTGTGCGGTGATGAATAAAGAATCATCATCATCAGTCTATCGCTGTCAACTGCTGGACATAGACCTCTCCAGTTGATCGCCACTTATGTCAAACACCTGGAGGATATACCCATAATCGGTTGGCGATCGCTGGGCGTAGCTTCGCGCTCCGGCGACGCTGCTGCCAGTCATCGGTCTGTGGTATTTAGCTGCGCCTTCAATTGTGATGGTTATACCGCCACCAGTCGGTTGCCAGCGCCTCGTTTGTTATTCAGCAGGATGCACCACGGGCAGGTGGTGCGTGTTCGCAATGTATTCGCTTCGAAGTTGTCAAGTAGTCGCGCTTGCACTCTATCAGTGTGGCTTGGGCCTAAGAGTTAACCAAAAATGATCGCATTAGACGATCGTAAGGGAGTCCTCGAGATTTCAAAGAACAAGTAAACTCAGCAGACTTTATTCGCTAATTTGTTATGTAGTGGTTGAACTCTCTCCTCCTCTGCCTACTTCTTCGCACTCTCATACAATTAGGTCCTGCCGTTTTGGTTACCTCATCGACCTATCTCATAGGGGGACGGCTTCTAACGTAACATGGAGATATTTGGAGGAGCCTTACGTTGGAAGGCGGATAATTGAAGGGCCTGGAGACAATTAAAGGATTTGTCCGAAGACGCATGAATAAAAGGATGATTATGCTGATGATGATGATGATTAATCTATACAAAAATTCAAATTATACCATTCCTGCACTGGTCATTATATTGCAGCATTTCACTAAGCATTATTACCAAAATCGAACTTCCATTACTGTCCTTTATATTGTGAGTCAGCCGAGCAATTTGCAACAATGTTGTCTCACCATCGAAGATCGCCAACGATACCGAATTAAACTCTATCACTGTACATTTTAGCAAGTAATGCTTACAATGTAAGCCTTTAAAAGCTTCAATGTACAAATGCTTTTATTACCTATCAATAGAGTACAATTTCGATTAGCAAATTCCGTTACGCCCAAAGTATGTCTTTAAAAATGCGCGTAAAAGCTACTATCAAAGGGTTTAATTGTCATCAAGTGTTATATTTATTTCTTTCAGCTGTTATCCGCGTTAATTTGGTCACGGGTAGTTTTTATATCATCTGCAAATTAAAATTCTCCAGAGAAGATTGTACTCTGTCTGTTAAAAGTGATCCGAAATGGGTTTTATTACGTACGTCCCCTGTTAAATACGAGTTGATTTACCGCAAGAACTATTGTGTAAGGGGAAAAGAAATTGTGCGCATATATCGCACCTCTAGATGAAAACTCCGGCAACTTAACATGCCATGTTTTTTAGAAATGACGAAAAACTGATTTCGGACGATTTACTAGAGCTTAATTATTCGGATTATTTTCTGGAAAACTAATTATACAAACATGATATTTATAATATAAATAACTTGACATGATATTTATAACATGATATTTATAATATAAATATCATGTTTGTATAATTATTAATAACATATTAAATGTATAATATAATACACAGTGGTGCAAATGTCTTTCTCTCGCGATAACTGGGAGACAACTCATAATGGCGGAGTATGATGCTCGATGATCCAGAGTAAGATTATTTGACAAAAGCAACGTTTCGCGTAATTTTTCAGCAACTGTCAAAGTTACGGTTACGGGAGTTTTAACCCCGGGTAGGTATTTTTGTCGGGATTTCGAAAACGCCATTAGTTAGTGACCTTTTCATCCAGGGGTGCGATATGCGAAATGGCCATCTTCATATTTTGGCATAGATGTTAAGTTTGATTTGTAAAGTAACATGCTTGTAAGTAGAGAGTGGGGCGTGTAGAGTTGGTTCTACATGATAATCTGATGACTTTTTGATAGTGAACGCCATGTTGTCTCGCTCTCGTTTTGGCTACATTTCGATGCGAAAAACTTAGGATGGAGCAAATTAGCAACAATAATTTGAGAGGCCTATGTCCTGCAGTGGATTGCAAGAGGCATGGATGATGAGTTGTACTCGTATAAATAGATTCTGCCTGGAATGGATAATCCAAAAGTACTTTTCAAAATTACCTCAGCATCTGTATTTTGAGACATGCCCTTTTTTATCAACAACTCCTTAGTTCTCTTTATCAACAACTCCTTAGTTCTCTTTAGTAACAACATAAAGAATAGGAAACTTAACTATAAGACCAGATGATTAAAAGACCGGTTCATCTCAGTAATGATGCGACCTCTTTAAACGAATTGCATCCATTGATGAGTCTGTACAAAAAAGCTCTTTTAATCAAAGGCCCAGACACATAATTTATTTTCACATAACAATAAAGCAAGATATCCTACTGATAAATGCAGGCCATTCGGTTTTCCCTCACGTTTTCATTAAACATCTTTTGACTTACGAGTGATTGCTTGATAGATGGCCTTCAGTCTCAAAATGTAAGGAGTAATGTATTGAATTGCGTTGTTAATAAATATTTACGATAATGTTGCATAATTCAGTTCCCCTTTGAATTTTAACGAATAATTATACTTTTAAGAGCTTGTTGATAAATCGCGTTCCGTTTATGTGTACCGTCAGAAGAATACTGAGAAACGTTTTGATGGATTTTATCTTTTGCAATAGTGGCGCGTAAAGTTTGATGTGCATTTTAAGAAACATGGTACAATTAGTGAATAAAGGCAAAAAATCATGTTTATTATCAGTGGCAATATGACATCGGCTTACCTCGACCATTTAGATTACTATAAAGATTAAACGAACATTATATACGATTTATTCATTTATTATACGAGTATAATCATGATATAGTCATTATACAGCAGCCCAACTCAAAGGAAAAAGCCAAAAACATAATTATAATATTCCGCAGAGACTTGGGTTGGGCTACCCTTCGCCTGATGGAAAGCGAAAAAGAAGCCCAACCCTATGCGGACTAGTAACTGAATCTATTGATTCGATGGTGTTTGCCACTTCGGGCAAACACCTGGGGGTTATACCCATAATCGCTGGCACGCTGGTCAGGCTGATTGGCGATCGCAGGGCGTAGCTCCTCGCTCCGGTGACGCTGCTGCCCGTCATCGGCCTGTAGTATGTATTTAACTACGCCTTCTTTTTTTGCGGCGGCAGATGAGCAAATGTGATGTCTGATGGTAAGCAGTCGACAACGCCCATGGACATGGCAACTCAAATCGAGTTTAGGGTCGTTGCCGGCCTTTTAAACAGGAGTACGCTCGTTTTTTGAAGGCTCCCAAGTCGTAGCTATTCGGAAGACTGTAGCAGAGAGTTGGTTTCACAAATACGATGCGCGAGGCAAGAATTTCCTCATAAAGTGTACTTTCAAAAGGGTTTTACCTGTCCATAATCCAACTTAAGTACTAAGCTTAGTACAACTAGACAGGCTTGTCACACTGACGGTACCTGTATAATTTAGCTGTCAAATAGCAAGTGATGTATCGTTGAGTCGTCAACTTTGAGTCCATTGTACGGATCTCGGAATAGACGCTAACTATTATATGAATTATCCACTTTTTCCGTTAATTTATTGCAACCCGAACAAATATAGATTGATTGGTGGTGTCTTTTTGTGCCGGCAATTGTTGATTGAAGGGGCCGTTTCGCTGATTTAGCTGTGAGGAAGGGTTTGGATTGTGAAACTGGTATTTTTATACCGTAGCTTTTCAATGTGTTCGTTACGTAACATACAACGTGGTATTATAGGTCACCCTTGGCTCAGAAGTCAGAAGTTAAGAAGATACGAAGTTCGCCTGGGATGTAAGGTCCTGAATAACAAACGAGGCGCTGGCAACCGACTGGTGGCGGTATAACTATCATAATTGAAGGCGTTACTAAATACCACACTCCGATGACGGGCAGCGGCGTCACTGGAGCGAGAAGCTACGCTCTGCGATCGCCTAGCCACCTGCGCAGCTTGGCGATTATGGGTATGTCCTCCAGATGTGTGTCCCTAAGTAGCGAACAACTGAAGAGGGCTATGTCCAGCAGTGGACTGCAATAGGCTGATGATGATGACGAAGTTCGCCTGATCAGATATATTATCATCATCATCACCCTTTGGCGTTCCACTGCTGGACATAGGCTAAATATTTAACAGATAATAATTTTTATGCGTAAACATTTTTTCAACACAAATCCGCAATCACACAATCACATCGGAATCCGCGCCGAAACTAAGGTCGCCAAGCCCGTGGGAACGCTAAGAGGCACGACAAATTGATTATTGTCGTTATTAATAGTTATTAAGGCGATCCGGCCGGCTGTCATACGGTAATGAGAGCTCGCGCCGCTAACGTTTTCTGGTCGTACGTACACCGCGCGTAGACTTCGTGGATGCGGCGCTTGCGCATGAATGACGTTATATGCGTTAAAGACTGGCTCGGTGGCCCAATTGGTAGTGACCTCTGCCTTCTGAGCTAAGGGTCGTGGGTTCGATCCCCACACTTTACAAACATTTGTGTGCATGAACATGTCTGTTTGTATTGGTCTGGGTGTTTTCTATGTATAATATGTATTTATTTACAAAAAAAAAATGTATCTAAGTATGTTTATCAGTTGTCTAGTACCCATAGTACAAGCTTCGGCTTAGTTTCGGGCTAGGTGGCGCTGTGTGGCCCAGCGTGGCATGTCTTCGGTTCTTCGGTTTAAAGAGTAGGTACGAGATGTAAGGGACCGGCGATAATTTTTCGGTGGTGACATGAGGTATGCCTACAAACCCAGAATAGGTTTGTAGACCCACATCCCACGTCGACATTGGCGCCTCCCCAGATACGGCGTGAAGGTGCCTAATGCATCCTCTTAAAAAAGCTTTTCTCTTAGTTTTGCTGTTGAAAATCATCAACTACAGCCTGTCGCAGTCCGTTGCTGGACATAGCATAGCTGTTCGCCACTTCGGTCAAACATGTGGAGGTTTTGCCTATAATCGCCATGATGGGCACGCGGGTTCGCGATCTAAGGGCGTAGCTTCTCGCTCCAGTGACGCTGCTGCCCGTCAGCAGCCTGTGGTATTTAGCTACGCTTTCAATCGTGATGGTTATAATGCCACCAGTAGGTTGCTAGAGCCTGTTTTGTTATTTGGCAGGATGCTCCATGGGCAAGTGAGTGAGTGGAGCGAAAAGATGATAGGTCACTCCCTTACATCCTACGATTCTCACCGCAGTAGGGGAGACCGGGTACAAAAGTAACGGCGGGTTGAAAGTAACAAATGCTCTCTAGATTTATGGGCGAAAGGTCGCTTTGCCGCCCTCAGGCGATAGTCCTGTGTCCTGACTATTCTCACCCCAGTAGGTACGTAAAGGTTCAATAAGCTGCCGATGCCTCCTCCACCATTCACTCCTCTAACAAAGCTGGGAGCGCCTCGCATATCTATTCATTACCAACCGGCAAGCCACAATCACCAATTCTATGCACTCGTAATGACCCCGGTCCCTATTACACACAGTACCGGAGGACTGCCTCCTCCCTCGGGTGACTCCAACATCGATTAGACGCATCGATGTTTAATAGTTGTATCGATATTTTATCGGCAAACGGCAGCGGGTCTGATGATGTCATATTGTAGGTTAAGGTTTCTGTCTGCTTAGTAAGCGAGGCGATAGATATTTGTTGCTATTTTACTTTAATTAATAGTGTAAAATCTTACCTTTACGAGGTTCGATTCTGCTAATGTTGAGTGAAAGTTTAACAACGAATACTTACCTACAGTTGACTAAGTTACATGTAACTTAGGTGTTTAGAGTTGTCTTGCTATCGTGCCTTCTTTGCTGGAGACCAAATTTTCCCATAAGCAGGTTTCAAGATGTCAACGGACACAAATCCGATAAGATTTGAAACACGCTCAAAGAAGTTTTGTTTAACATTTCTTATACGAGTACATATTACTTAACAATTTACCGCCACCACAACCGACAAACTTCTGTGTGATAAGATAAACATTTATGTATTTGTTCCGTGTCTGGATTTTATTTATGCATATACGAGTATGTGTAGTACCTTCGTTGTTCTCATAAACTCCCATACGCATTTGTTTTAATGCGTATGGGAGCAATCTATATGATGTTGTCTGATAGTTATGTCTCGTATCATTATCTTTACTGTCGAACTCATTATCAATCACTATCGAAATCATTACCTAGTTCCCGTACTTGCAAGTATGGGAACTATGTAATAATATATATCACAAGTAGACACCAAGACTTATCCCCAACATGACAATACAGTTTATAGAGCTCATTGCACAACCGACCCCATTCACCTGAGGGCCAGGATCTGAACTGTGCCTCACACCCGCGGCTGCACATCCAATAAATCGATTATCTATAAGCTTTATCGATTATAATCACTGAGACTAGCACGCTTCGATTATTGATTAACTATTGTGTTCAATATTGTATTTAATTAAAGGTCACTTTGGAGTTTATTTGTTATGTTTCTTGCTTATTGATTGCTATTAATTTTCCTACAGGTGTGGTGTCTAAGTAGGTATAGATAGCAGATGTTGTTTTAAACTTTTTATTACGTTATATGGAAATTGGTCAAGTGCGAGTGCAATATCAAACGCAGGACAATTAATAAACAATTTTGCAATATTTTTACATTCGAGGTCGATGTTATAAGAGAAGACCTACTCGTATTTCATTTTAAAAAAATGTTATCATGTCAGAACATAACAAAGCTTTTCAAAAATCTTAACTAACTAACTAACTAGATCGGCGCAGTGACCCAAGCCGAGTCTTAGCCTCCCATAATAAGAGCCTCCATCTTCAAAAATCTTACCTATGCTGTTTTCAAAAACCATCCTTACAATTGCGACACAAGCATTATGCTTAGTGCAGAGCCGCTAGATAAGTTCGCAAGTGTTATGTAATTTGGAAATAAACGTTTTATTATTATTATTATTATTATTAATTAATATTAAAGTTAAGTTTCTATGATATGACAAAAGCTAGTTTTAAAATTAACTTTTAAAGCACATACATAATAATATTCTACCTACATATATGCCTAAAAACAGAAGAATTTACAATAGCCATCCGAAATAAGGCTTGAAGTAAATTAATTAATGGAACTCCCTTAATTAACGCCGGCGGCGACTGTATAATTAATCAAATTAATTTACACACGTATGTATTTACTTATCCGAAAGTTTTAATCGTGATAAGTTGAAGGTTTTGAGATAAGTCCGTTTTTTTTTTGTTGTTACCTAGTTGCTTTTGTTGGTAATTATGGCTGTTTAATCTTAAATCGTGTAAGGTTATCTAGAAGATAAGGAGACGTGTTTAACTAAATGCTAAAAAGTTCGCTTGTTTAATTTTAGATAGAAACTTTTTAATAAAAAATTTTACCTGGTGGGCTGATGTTATAGAAGAGCTGCTGGCGTCGACTGGTTAGGAGTAGCCTGGTATAAAGAAACCTGGGGGTACTTTTAACGCGTAAACGTATGGACAAACCAGGGCTCTTGATGATAAAAGACTCTACCTGGGATTCTGGGACCTTGGGATCCTTTGGATTTCTAAAGAGCGGTCCATGTGGAAGTCATTGGGAGACGTCTTCAGACTCATCATCATCATTATCATACAAGGCATCAAAATGTAGGAGTGGGGGTCTTTGACGTCACTCAGTGGCCGAAAAAACTCCCACTCTCTGACGTCACGCGTAATTTCTACGGGCTATATCTTTGTAATTTTTGGTCTAATTTACAAATGAAAAAATACGAGTCTTTTATTTCTTAACAATCTAAAAGACGGACTAATTACATTTTTTACAGCAACAGGCCTATTTACTATATAGATACGCAACTAGTACAACAATCAAAGCTCAAACAGCTACAAGAATTAACGAATTTGTTAATAGTAGCCAAGGCTTAACAAACGATAAATCGCATTGTAAATACATTCGATACAAAGTTGCAACGGCTTAACTTATGCAGTCCTATGTAAATGTCTCAAATCCTTCAAGTAGGGATGGCGATTTCCGATCGATAAATCGAGTAATCGATGTTTTATATCTCAATACTACTAAGAATACTTTATCTTAATCTGAAAGTATTTATTTACACAATCCAATTACAAACACTCATTCAACCAGAGAGAGTCAAAAAGTAATAATCAGCGGGAAATCGATGACAGCTGTCAGTGTCACCGTTACGTCAAACTTCAACTGTCAACGTTAGCGCGTTGACTCTTGAGCGTGGCGAATAGTGCTGTGCCGCAGCGGTTGATTATTCTCCTCTAACAATACGTACTTACTATGATGGCGCAGCGACCCAAAGTGAGTCTTGACCTGCGATATCACGTGTAAGCGGGATCCCGAAAATTCCAGAATCCCGCGGAATTGGTATTTCTAATTCCTAATTTGCAATCTTGAGTCGGGATCACATTCCCTACTGACATCCTATTATCTCAATGTGGTCGAACTAGCGAATTCTGTGATGTTTGCCGATGATGTAAGGCTCAGCCACCAGCTCCTCTATTACCTCATTCATTCTCCGGTACGTAGAGGACTACGTACCGTCTTCCATCCGCATAGACCCTAGATTTGCCGCACGATCCTTCACTCCACTTATTTTCCTCTTTTAGGGATATCTCGATAGATCTTAATAAAAATGGAAAGAGGAAAGGAAACAGACCGAGAGTAAAGATATGTTCCACCACTACATCCTAGGTTCATTAGGCGGAGCGTACGGCAACTGGCGTAGGGAAACCATTATGTCGAGCTACTATAAAAAAAATCTTAGTGGGCCTTGAGGGTGACGGGTTTGTTCTAATATGCCTGTCAACCTAACTTTTGGACCTCACGACCGCTTACCATCAGATGGACTAGGGTCATCCGGAATGCTCTTATTGTGCCTGTGCGTAGTCCCAGGCTATCTTACCTTACTTTATCTACTATCGCCATCCCTATCACAAATCCTATGTGTAAATGCACGCGCGATATTCGAGTGAATAGGCCGCTGGGTCGTGTTGATTCATACCTTAACAGACTGATTGTGTAAAGCAAATACTTCTCAGTTCGAACAATCGGTCAAGCGTTCAAAGGGACGCATTCAATCAGGCTTGCAACGGCACGAAGTTTTATTAGCAAATGTAAAATAGTCTAAATAGCTGGATTTTAAATGTAGAAGAGAAAATTCTAGCAAAAAGGTATCATACTCTACCTCGTTCTTGCCCCGTGCCATTAAGTCATGCCCTTCCAGCTCATGTGTTTCCTTCCTCTTATAATCCTGGGTTCTTACTTTCAATCGGGGCGTGAAACGGCATCTCAGTGGGCCTTTAGGATGAGGGCGACAGGCGCAATGGGATTGTTCTATTGTGCCTGTCGACCTAACTTTTGGACCTCACGGCCGCTTACCATCAGGTGGAGTGAGGTCATACTGAAAGCTCTTCTTATAGCCGGCCTGGCTATAATCGTAGTCATTTAGAAAAAAAATCTATTTATCCATCTACTATCTGGAATCTTTTCTAGACATCAATCTAATATTTACTTCTGGAACTTTATGTGCAACATCTATCTTTCTATAAGTAGTGAAATTACACTACAAGAAGTTCACCAAACTTTAACTAAGTACAAAGTGCCAGACGCTATATTTCCTAAGTACTTACGAAGCTCAGGTTAAAACCACTAAGTCATTCATTTGTCACGCTTTGTGCACCGTACAGCTTCCACAGAGCTGTCGGCTCTGATTAGATAGTTAGTTAGTTACCAAGAGTAAGGTAAGTACACGAGCGGTATTAAATTTCTTCGAGCGTAGTTCATTTATTCCCAAAAGCATACTGGGATTCCCGTGTAACGTAACATAACCCTGACTGACAAGCGGTTGCGTAACTTATTTTTTATCAGACAACATTATCATTATCAGCTTATCGCAGTCCACAGCTGGACATAGGAGAGGCCTTCACAACTTTGGTCAAACATCTGGAGGGTGTACCATAATCGCCACGCTGAGCAGGCGGGTTGGCGATCGCAGGTCGTAACTTCTCGCTCCGGTGACGCTGCTGCCCGTCATCGGCCTGGGGTATTTAGCTACGCCTACAATTTCTGTCTGTCTGTATGTTTGTCTTTCTTTCACGGCAAAACGGAGCGACGAATTGACGTGATTTTTTAAGTGGAGATAGTTGAAGGGATGGAGAGTAACATAGACTACTTTTTGCTCCTTTCTAACCCCCAACTTCCCTAGAATGGGGGACAACGCGGGCGAAGCCGCGGGCATAGCTAGTAGGCTATAAAAAGTTGATATCTACGTGGACGAAGTCGCAGGCATCAGCTCTAGCTGATTAGTAGATAACTATATTAATAAGTCCATTCTATTTGTTACATACAATGTAAGTATTAGATCTAGCTGTGTTTACCAAGCAGCTACACTCATAACGTATTAACGTATTGAAATAGCACTAGACAAATGCATCTAGCCACCATTAAACGACCTAGACTTAAGAGTAGAACGCTTATGTCGCATTGCTGATATAAAACCGTATACATAATGTTAATATTCGAGGAGCTCGGTGGCGCCGCGGTCTTGTACGCTTAACAATGATCGCAACGTTGTGCTACCATTGGCGCGGTCAATCCGATGATGGGTGACCAAAATTTGACACCGATTTCCTCCGTGCTTCGGAAGGCACGTTAAGCTGTTGGTCCCGGGTGCTATCTTCACCAACTCAGATAGCAGTCGTCACATCATATCAGAGATGATGATAACTCTGACGCCTAACTGGGAATGGGTATAGCTTACACTAAGTGTTGCGGAGGTCTCATGGCAGTCGCTGTGTGTAAAAGCTTAGCCCTCGACAAATCTCTCAGTTTGGGAAGCCGACCCTGAGACAATCGGGAAAAAGGCTAGGATGATGATGACATAATGTTAATCTTCCTAGGCTTGTCCCTTTTGCATCCTCATTTGCTTATTTTTTTATACTACTCATCATCAGCGGCCTACTGGTCATAGGTCTTAACAGCTGTTCCCTACTTTAGTCAAACATCTGGAGGATTTCCCCAGAATCGCCACGCTGGGCAGGCGGTTTGGCGATCGCAGGGCGTAGCTCTTCGCTCCGGTGACGCTGCTGCCCGTCATTAGCCTGTGGTATTTAGTTACGCTTCAATCGTGATGGTTATAACGCCACCAGTCGGTTGCCAGAGCCTTGCTGTTATTCAGCAGGATAAACCACGGGCAGGTGAGGCGAGACAGGGTTACAGACTAAAGTTGACAAAAAGTCTGCTTGCCGCTTGATGGTAAGCGGTCAGCCCAAACGGTCACTGCAACACCAGGGGCATCGCATACGCTGACCTTTCGATAAAGACCCCTTTTTTGGTTACCCCCTCCTTTGAGAGCGTCTGTGGTTAGAGCATTAAGCCTAAAAGCGTGGGCGATCCAAAACTCCGGGTGTGATCCCGATGAACTTTTCTTAATTGTCTTGTATTTTTTTAATATTTCAAATAGGGTTGCGCTTGACTGCGTTTAGCCTTACGCTAAACGATATTATAGTTAAGTCTACGATGGAACGCAGCAAAAATCCATTATAAAATTCCAACAGTGTACAACAACCCTTACAAACAGCAGTTATTGAATAGAAAATTGGACGTCCAATCCGTTAGCCTGACATGATAAATGCATACATCTACACTATCCCTAAATTAGTTGCTACTTTGTTAATCCGGGACCAACTGAAAATCACCTTTCAAAATGAAACTATACTTTGAGTCTAAAGGAATAAGATGCATGTTCCCTTGGGTGAGGGCAAATGCAAGTCAGTCCACGTGTATAGGACGCATCATTGGCTTCCTAAATACATTTAGTGACATATTTATTTGTATCAGGAACGTCTTCGGTTAACTGATTTACGATGCGCATGCGTGGATATTGTAATAAATTGCGAATTAAGTCTTCGCGCAATTGTAGATTGGGAGAGGGGAGGTGAAATGACGATGATGCTCTTGATAACATTAGTTTAAGACCAGTTGTTTGTTAATTAGTTACTTTAATATCCACGTCGTATAGCCATTGGGATCTAAGGGAGCGACCCATCATCTTTTCGCTCCAAGCCAACCTCACCTGCCCGTGTTACATGCTGCCAAATAACAGCCTCTGGCAACCGACTGGCATTATAGCCATCGCAAGTGAAGGCGTAGCTAAATACCACAGGCCGATGACGGGCAGCAGCGTCACCGGAGCGAGGAGCTACGACCTGCGATCGCCATACCGCCTACCCAGCGTGGCGATTATGGGTAAAGGTTCTAGATTTTTGCCCAAAGTGGCGAAAAACTGGAGAAGCCTATGTCCAGCAGTGGATTGCGATATGATGGTGATAGTATATTGTTATCCCGGCTGCATCCCAGCGCATCGTGCGTGCTGCATCATTTATTCAATGCAATCTGTTAACTGGTCCGATTAGCGATCCCATCTTGCCTACGACGCGAGTGTCACATATGAATAATGCAGTGACATTTGTCTGTGACGAAGCTACGCTATCAATCGGATGCGTCCCGACGAAATGTTAATTAATACAATATGACATTACTATGTAGTAGTTAGAATGGTTTGTGATAATATTGAATCTGATGACTATCTTCGAAGCTTTACCTTAGTTTTAGCGTTATTTTAAGACGTTTCTATCTTTATCCGCCCATGTGTCCGTCTTCTCCTGCTCATAAATGACAATTGTCATTGAGGTGGACCTAAGTCCAGCGGTGGACGACGGTAGGCTGATGATGATGAATGCAATTACTGCTTACTTACGGTAAGCGGTCGTGAGGTCTAAAAGTTAGGTCAACAGGCACAATAGAGCCCATTGCGCCTGTCGCCCTCACCCTGAAGGCCCACTGAGATGCCGTTTCACGCCTCGCCTAAAGAATCCAGGATTGTAAAAGGGAGAAAACACATGATTCCAGCTCATGTGTTTTCTCCCTTCCATTCCATGACATGGGCATGGGCATTCCATGACTTAATGGCACGGGGCAAGAACGAGGAACTAAATTTCTTGGCGCGCGCCACCATCGTCTGGATGGTATGCGGATGACAAAGCTGTCCAGCACGTGTTGTTCTTTAGTGGAAAGGAGAGGATGGAACGAGTTGGAATAACTCTTCGGAGCATTCCCCATTGTAAAGACGACAGAGAACACTAAGACTGGCAATGTCTCTACGTAGCTGAAGAGGTTCTAGGTTCTTGGTCACCTCTTGATCCTCAACAATACGGATAGCACGTCGTTGCAACCTATCGAGAGCCTTCAACAGGTACTTAGCAGAACCGTCCCAGAGATGAGAGCAGTTCTCCACACACGGACAAACCTTGTGCACTTACGACGAACTTTGTGGAATAACGTCCACGACGCCGGCCGAATAAGAATCGAGGTTCTGGCAACCGACTGAAGGCAGTATACCTAACCATCACGATGGAAGGCGTAGCTAAACACCACTGGCCGATGACGGTAAGCAACGTCACTGGAGCGAACAGCTATGCCCTGCGATCGCCAGACCACCTACCCAACTAAGTATTATTAAAGCCTCCAGATGTATGCCTAAAATGGCGAGCAACTGGAGAGACTTATGTCCAACAGCGGACTGCGATTGGCTCAGGATGATGATTTGATGTACTTGTGATATAGTACGACATTGTACTGGCTCAGTACAAACAAGAGGCTAATTTTACAAACTATTTCTGATGTCGTGTCCTACCCACCACTAGTTTCTGATAATCTTAAATGAATATTAATCTACTTTAAAGTCTTAATCATAAAGTCTGCTCTCATTAACACAATTACCCATAGAAATTTAAGCTATGTAACTAATTATCTTCTAACACGCATGAACTGTGCGACAGAAACATATCTAGAGAGAACCGCGACGAAGTAATGAGTTATCTGAGGATTGGAAACAATACCTAAGTTTGTTTCTATGACAAAAACATTTGGGGCTGCGCCTAGCGTCAGTGTAAAACCAAAACTTGTTTTCCAAATCATCATTTGTAAAGGTAAACTCAAATAAGTGAGATTTTCATCAGTTAACAGTCTTCACTAGGAATAGAAACAAAGGGGCGAACAACTGGAGAGGCCTATGTCCAGCAGTGGACTACATTAAGCTGATAATAATGATGACTTGATGAAATGGAGTCATCATCATCATCATCATCAGCCCGTGTTAGTCCACTGCTGGACATAGGCCTCTCCTAATGTTCGCCACTTAGTTCGATTTTGGGCTTCCATCCAGCACTTGCCAGCCGTCCTGCGCAAATCGTCATTCCACCTGGCCTGAGGGTTTCAATTTGCAGCTCTAGACTTAAACACCCGTTCGGTTCAGTTCACAGGCCGTTCTATACTTGATACGTTCTCTGAACTACATATACCAACCACATAAGTACGTTAGTTAATTTTAGATTAAAACAATAACAGGAAGCGCATGCGTTGATAGGCGTCGGACTCAATTGAGATTGATTAAAACCACCATTTTTGATGCGAGCAAATTAATATGGCTATTTTCAGCGGCAATTGGCGAGTTGCAGAAACGCTAGCGATGAAAATTGTCTGTTTAAATGATTCCAGCATGAGATCTCTCTACAGTCGTATAGCACATTTGTTCCATTGAACTATACTTTGTTTTTTAGCTAAAAAAAGAAGACAATTACGGTCTTTATTTTTATACACATTAAAAGGTATATCTAGACTGGCTCGGTGGCTCAATTGGTAGTGACCTTTGCTTTCTGAGCCAAGGGTCGTGGGTTCGATCCCCACACATTACTAACATTTGTGTGCATGAATGAACATATCTCTTTGTATTGGTCTGGGTAATTTCTATGTATATTGGCCACACAGCGCCACCTAGCTCCAAACTAAGCCGGAGCTTGTACTATGGGTACTAGACAACTGATAAACTTACTTAGATACATTTTTTTTTGTAAATAAATACGTATTATACATAGAATTATACATATTTGAGACTGGTTTGACTGGTATGAATGGCCTTGTGTCATGTAATGTAAATTTACTATAGATCTAATTATCCGGCAGCTTTAAATCATCAAAATGCGTGCCCATTTTAGAGGCTTTGCCCATAGTCGCCACGCTAGGCGGTATCGACTGCTTACCATTAGGCATCACACAACCTCGTCTGCCGCCTCTTGCATAAAAAAACTTAGTTCTTCAAAAGGAGTTCGGACTTCATCTACAAGTATAACATGCAAACAGTTTCACTTTCAATATAACGACGGCACATTACCAAAAGGGCTGTCTATTCAGTTAACGATGCCGTAACCATCAACTGACGAGTTATGTTCACGTATATGGGACCTTTATGCCCATATGATTATGGGCAATAATTTTATAACAGGCCTCACCTCGGACAGTCGTGACTAACCTTGCCCTTGATTTTATACGAACGAAAGTGCGCGGTTTGTATGATCGTTAAGTGTCGCCGGCGCAAATGTGTTACCAGATTTATGGAAGCTTAGGGTTGCTTGCTGATACCTAGTATTGTGAAGTGGAAAGTTCTTTTTTTTTATGCAAGAGGCGGCAGACGAGCAAATGTGATGCCCGATGGTAAGCAGTCGACACCGCCCATGGACACCCGCAACTCAAATCGAGTTTAGGGTCGCTGGCCGGTCTTTTAAATAGGAGTACGCTCTATCTAGAGTAGTCTATTATATATATTAGTGTAAGGGTGTCTGGAGGAGATAAATTAAATACAACAGCCTAAATCACCTAAATTGTGCCACAATAATGGTATACCATTTCTTGGTTCTATGTAAAATTGTATGGCAGTCTTTATGGGTATGCATGCATAATATTCATGTGTGTACAACATACGAGTACACCTTGACAAATTTCTCTGAAGATCAATGATTGAAATTGAGTATGTTAAGTTTACTAAAACAACAACTCAAAGAAATAGACGAAAAAAGTTATTAAGAAAAATTATAAATAAAAAAGATGTCCTAGATCGCTGCCATTGTGCCAAGAAGGCTGGTCGTGTTTCCTCTTTGTATGGCCAGAGGTGCCGAGAGCTGGCTGAGGAAAACACCAGAGCTCTTTTCGCCTCAAGAAATTGAATTCATTTTAAGTATTTAAACTCTATTATTCTTTTTAGTTAGGTTCTGCACCTATTAAGCATCTTTCAGGAAGACCAGCATAGTATGCTAGTCATCATAATCCTTTACAAACTTGTGTAGTCTATGTGTGCGATTTGCACTTTGCACATTTGATAGAAAATGTTACTGTCCCTTCCTTGGCGATTAGTGCATAACTAAAGTATAATAACGGGTATGTAAATCTTAAAGCTTAAAAACAGAAGTAAACAATAGAACATTTTTAAAGTCATTAAAGGAAATCTTAATAGAAAAATGCTATTACAACATGAACGAATTCTTTGAGGACGAAATAATTTGATTCAGTAATTTACTCAATTGACATTATACCTATTTTAGATTTTAGACAAATTTGCGATGTGATCTAATTATATGTTATTTAACTGTCAATTCAATGTAGTAAATAAAATAGACCGATGGATTTTACGACTTTTCTAATGTAACATTTTATTAGTATTTTTAATGTTTTTAAATAAAAGCGATTTTTTTTTGTGAAATTGACATTGCAATTAGCATTACGGTAATGGACTTGTGTTTAATTCGATCTTATTTATGTAAATACAATATAATAATGAAATTAATTTCTTATTACATATTATTAATAAATTTTATTTTATTTTCTAATGATCTAATTAATTGTTGATTTTTTTTTTTTTTTTAATTTAATTTAATTGTATTTAAATCTGATAATATACTATTAACACTATGCTATTCCGGAGAATTTAAATTCGTCTAGTCAACTCATTACTGATTTGGAGTCTAGCTTTAATTATAATGTAGTTTGTACTTTATTTAAATTTTTATTATTAGAATAATATGTATAAATAACACTAATTGCCGCGCCCTTCCAGGGCCCATATGTTTACCTAACCTAAATTAAGACCTTTATACTTAACACATATGTGATGCAATAAATAAATAAATATGAATATGAATAAAACAATGCAAAACCGTCACATTTTTATTAACGTCACCTTATAATAAGCTAAATCCTCAGAACGGTGCTTACAATTTGTGAACGATGATAAATTGACGGACAAAGTCCACGCGAAGTCGTGAGCGAGGCTAGTTAATCAAATATCTTTTTAATGGCTCTAAAGATGCACCAAAAATGGCCAGCCTATTTGGCCCGGGCCACAGCAAGGTTTATAGGCAGTGAGATATCGTAGAAAAATAAGAATTGACTTTTCTGAGGCCAATATTCTCAGGAAAGTGAATATTTTCCTTAAGAATGTTATTGATGTTCGAAGGTAGGTTAAAAGAATAGGAGAGAAGAAGAAGAGGAATAGAAGGTAGGTTTCTGTCTCAAGATCTTGAAATGCTGTATTTAAATTTAGGTTAAAATATGAAGGTCCGTTTCCAGCTTAACGTCCATATTTACTAGGTATAATATATCTTTGTTTGTATATTAGGTTAAGCCTAAGGTAAAGCTTTTATTGTATACATTTTGCTGAAATTATAAACATTTCTTAATTAGTTTTCTAAAGTAATTCAAAAACGCCTCGTATTTCACTAAAGGTGTGATGGGATAGACTGTATATTGCACACCAAAAAATTATTTGGGACTTGGGAAAGTATACAATTGTTATACAATTCAGACGGTCTTATCGGGAAGGTCGCTATTGATTCTTTAATTATCAAGAATAACTCAACCTGTATTAATTCTATCTTCTATGTCTTTGACTGGCTCGGTGGCTCAATTGGTAGTGACCCCTGCCGTCTAAACCAAGGGTCGTGGGTTCGATTCCCACCCGGGACAAACAATCGTGTGATGAACACTTATGTTTGTTCCGTGTCTGGGTGTTTATATTTGTATTTAAGTATTTATTTGTGGTACCTTCGTTGTTCTGATACCCATAACACAAGTGCTTAAGCTACTTACTTTGGGATCGGAGCAATGTATGTGATGTTGTCTGATATTTATATTTATATATTATATTATATTCTATGTCTCGCTGACCATCTTCAACCACACTATTCCTAACCTGCACTTACCTACGTACTTTCGCTCACTCACCAATCACTTGCACTGTGCCTAGCTTTCCCTTCCACTTAATAACCTAAATGGATTTAGAGACGGGGTCAAGTGGCGGCATTACGCCGATTAGCCCTGCGCCCGCGCGGGTCACTCTTTATTATGCGGGTGCGCAATTGATACCGCGGCCCGTATCATTAAAAAATCTCCAAGACAGTTACGATTTGTCAGTTTTGTGTCTTTTTCTTCGGGTAATTGGGTGTTTATGTGTGTCGTTTGGTACTGCCTTTTTTGGTGTTGGGTCAATTCGTTATTATTGCTCAGTAGATGGTAGTGATGTCCGCTGTTTATGGCATTTAGTGTTGCGAAGATATCTAGATATTATTACATCTATATATATATATATATATATATATATATATATATATATATATATATATATATATATTATATAGATGATGATGATACGAATTGAGCCGCCCGTCCGGGGAAGGACCTCCACCCTATAGAATACCGCAGTCAAATGACCTCTGGGTCGTGTTTCCGCCGGTGAGTAGGGTTTTCGAAGCTGGTGGGGGGTTAAGGTTGGGCCGGCATGGCGGTGACAACTGACAGATAACTGACCAGTTACGTGCCCGTTGTCACGGCGACTTGGGCTTTTCTTTCGCTTTCCATCAGGCGTAGGGAAGCCATTATGTCGAGCTACTATAAAAAATAACTACCGACAGTTTAATCAGATTTTAAAAGTGTTATTTGTAAGTAAGCCATTAGTAATGAAGGTTATCCGATGTTAGTCGATGTCGATGTTTTACTTGATAAGTATTTTCAAATCTAGTATTGCGACTGTTATCAATAACCCTATTATCAGAATTCCTAATGAGCTACCTTGCATTCTTTCAATATACTTGTATTTACATCTAGTACAGGGTCCATGGACCCCTTAGGGGTCCGTAGCATGTGTGTCAGGGGTCCGCAGTAGATCAGTCAGTCTCAACATATTTATTTAAGACTTTTTTTATTTCCAAAAATATTTATGGCTGGGGTCTGTGAAATAGTTTAAATTGTGAAAGTGGTCCGTGACTGCAAAAAGGTTAAGAAACCCTGATCTAGTACTTCATTAACACAAAACAATTCGGCACCAGTAGTACCGTGCCTTGCGTAAATCCACACCACTTGCATTATCTTAATCCACCAAATTCATTAGTTGCAAAATCGACTGTATTACTTAACGACAGGATTACATTTTGCTTGAGCTCAGCTGGGGAACATTAGATTGGTTTGTCGTGTCAGTAACAGCACTCATTTGGCTGCAATTTTCTGGGGTCATCAACACTGGCATGGATTAGTTCAATTCACTTCACAGAAATACGGGAGTGACGGTCAGTGAACATATGTGGGCAGCTACTAATTTCTACTAAGCTTTTTCCTTAATTCAACGGTTCTGGTGGAGCAATAGTAGACTGTCCGTCAAGCAGATCCTCAACTGCGCTTTCCCGTCTAGGGTAAACTAAAATGTGTTGCTACTGTTTTCTTCTTTTTATTGTACGGTAACTTATAATTATCTAATACAGGTTGAATACTTGTTTTACGTAAATAATATTTTATTAAAATGTAACTAAAAAATAACGAAAAACAGCCGACTTTCCGACGGTCTTCTAAACTCTGCAGTCTCGAGACACCATTTAGATAGATATGATGTATCTATCTATATTATAACGCATATTGTAATATCTTACCCAAATATATAGGTATCTAAAGGTAGTATACGTTTCGGTTTAGTTTGAGACTAGATGACGCTGTGTGACCCAGCGTGGCTTCTTGGCCTAACCAGTCCATATTATTTATAACTAGCTGTGCTCGCGACTTCGCCCGCGTGGAATTTTTTCCTCGTTTTTTTTTACATTTTCCATTATTTCTTCGCTCCTAGGCTATATAACATCACGCTGCAACTATTTGCAGCGTGATGTTATATAGCCTAAAGCCTGCCTCGATAAATGGTCTGTTCAACAAAAAAAGAATTTTTAAATTCGGACCACACAAACTCTTCAGCTTTATAATATTAGTATCGATTTAATTAGAGTTTTCCGCATGTTGCTGGACACTCTGTTCCAGAGTCAGGTTTTAAAAAAATTATCTGAAAATATCCAACGCGTAGTGTCCGCTCCCCCTAACAATTAATCCGGGCAGGCCGAGAGCGTAATTACGCGCGGAGTGACGTCACCGGCGCCGGCGCAATTGGGCGCACACACGCCGTGCGCACACGCTTTGATCTCGCTCACTGCTAGCGAAACTGTGGCTGACTCTCTAAGCTCTCTAGAGTCGCCCGTGGTGCATTCTGCTGAATAACAAACGAGGCTCTGGTGTAGCTAAGTAAATACTACAGACTGATGACGGGCAGAAGCGTCGTCGGCGAGAAAAGCCACGCCCTACGCCAGCCAAACCGCCTGCTCAAGGTAGTGATTATAGGTAAAGCCTCCAGATATTAAAATTCGACCCAAGTGGTGCCACTGGTAGGCGTCCCCTATTGTTCACCACTTTTCTCGATCCTGGGCTTCTCGCATCCAACACTTGTCAGCCATCTTGCGTAATTCGTCACTCCACCTGGAGAGCGTCCTTTTTTTACATCAGAAATGCCTCGACGTATACACCAGGGCCCTAGGGGTTACGGGAAACCTGGGTTATGTGGAATTCACTCCTAAAAATGGAGAATACCTACTAAGCCTGACGGACGTCGTCTACGAGCGCTCATGTGAGGATTCGTCTCAATCCCTCCTCAATTCAGTAGCGCTACGCCGTCTGAAAGGATAGCGGCACTCCTCGGGAGGATGTAGTAGTGTCCTCCTTGTACGACGTCACTAACCACGTGTGTCAAAAGACAATTGTCGTCGTTTCGGGGTTGTTAATTGGACCGCAAGGCAGCCCCCTTCTCTATTTTCTTCTAAATTATCATTCTTTGGACTTTACCTTCGCCTCATCAGCATTGTGAGCCTGAGCACGAAACTTTATATGGAGAAAAATAGGGATAATACACCCTTTTAAACATTGGTAGCCCCACCGTTTCGATAGTAATCAAATACAGATAATGTTGTTAGCATTTCGAGTATTGTTTCGAGTCACAAAAGCTAATGACACAGCCACGTTGGAACTGTGACGGCATTCAGTTGATTTAAACATGCTGTGTGCCTATTTAATCACATTAATGTCCGGACTACAATAGAGCATTGCATTGTTAATTAATTATACGACAAATGACAGTGGACGTCATTGTTACTGACCGGTAGATCGTTAATTAATACAAGTCTCGCGTGGAACGGTGTTTGATGCGGCAAATTAGAACAACAAAGTACTGTTTCGTATATGAAATTTGTGTTGAGCTATATACTTTGCGGGAAATTAATAATGTAAGGAAGCGGCCTATCATCTTTTCGCTCCAAGCCAACCTCACCTGCCCGTGGTGCATCCTGCCGAATAACAAACGAGGCGCTGGCAACCGACTGGTGGCGGTATAACCATCACAATTGAAGGCGTAGCTAAATACTAAAGACCGGTGACGGGTAGCAGCGTCACCGGAGCAAGAAGCTACGCCCTGCGATTGCCAACCCGCCTGCCCAGCGTGGCGATTATGGGTATATCCTCCAGATCTTTGCTAGAGCAAACATTTGGAGTTGTTCGCCACTTAGAAGTGGCGAACAACTGGAGAGGCCTATGTCCAGCAGTGGACTGTAATAGGCTGATGATGATGACGATGATAATAATCTCAATTTTTTTTTTATTTATGACAAAACATTACGTACTAGGTAGGTACCTAGCACCTATGTTATCTCTTCCAGATAACCTTCACCTGAAGTATCGCTACTAGCGATAATACCGCCCAAATTGTACTTTGTTTTGTTTGTAATGATTAACAGAAATAAGATACATACAGAAAATAATGTCCGTGTTTTGGGCAAAAAAGAGTATCTATCTATCTAAAACATTTACATAGGTACATATAGCGCGAGCGGTACAATCTAGCTGTACTTATTAATATCCTATCACATCCAAACCGTAAATCGACAAAACTTATAATAAATGTTATTATTATAAGTTTAAAGCGGTACCTACCTTAAGTTAAACAATAAGTTTAGCACAAGTTATACAATAACTTTATATATTTATATACATAGGTTATACTGGACCTGACACGGCCATAATACTTTTGTTTTTTTGTATTAAAAAACGCTTTTGCCATAACCCAACGCCGTGATAAAAATCAAAATCAATTTTTAAAAATAGCATAGCAAATACAAGTTTCAAATAAAGATCTTCCACAATAATGTACCTAAATTTATCCGCCGAAATACAAGTTATTCTATTAAAGATATTCTACAATTTGTAACTTCCCCAATTCATCCGCCGTTTCACTCCCAAAGCTCACCAAAACGGAACATCTATCTATCAGATACGGTGTCCATTTTCCAATTATTAGTGGGTACGGCACAGGTCTCTGCCGTCCAATTTTCCTACCAAGTTTCACGTAGGTTTACAAATACGGGCATCTATCGTGGCGGGGGCGATTCGATTCCCAGAAGCGCCAGTGAAACTCCACACAGGTGGGGTGACCAGACGGACGATTGAAAACTAGGACTTTTAAGAAAGACATTTCTTGTTTCGCTCTCTTCTTCCTACTAATCCTAATGATAATAATTACTTTTCTTTTTAGGGTTCCGTACCCAAAGGGTAAATACGGGTCCCTGTTACTAAGACTTCGCTGTCTATCTGTCTGTTTGTCACCAGGCTGTATCTCAACAGATTATGTATTTCTGTTGGCACGATAACAATAAACACTAAAAAAAAATAGTTATTGCGCCATATTGGTACGGAACCCTTCGTGAGCGATTCTGACCCGCACTGACTGTGAATTCGTTCCTTAGTTTTTGCGTGAAATAGTAACAAACATCAAACCAAAGCAACTTTTGCAATTATAATAAATAAATATCAGACCACATCCCATACATTGTTCCGATGCGATCCCAAACTTAGGTAGGTACTTGTGTTATTATAAGTATCAGAACAACGAAGGTACTACAATTATGGTACTTAATACAAATATAAACACTTAAGCACGAAACAAACACAAATTTTCATCGTGTGACCCGGTGGAATGGTAGCCCTCCAGACGTTTAACCACAGTAGCGACCAACTGAAGAAGCCTATATGTCCATGTAGGTAGGTACTACGATGAGTTGATGATTATTATTATTATTATTTTTTTTGTTATAGTGGCTCGACATAATGGCTTCCCTACACCTGATGGAAAACGAAAGAGAAGCCCAAGTCGCTGTGACAACGGGAAAGTAACTGGTCAGTTACCTGTCAGTTGCCACCGCCATGCCGGCCCAACCCTAACCCCCCACGAGCTCCGGAAACCCTACTCACCGGCAGAAACACGACCCAGAGGTCATTTGACTGCGGTATTCTATAGGGTGGAGGTCCTTCCCCGGACGGGCGGCTCAATTCGAGCGAAGATTCGCTATGCCCTACCTCTCTTAATAAAAAAAAAATAAATTATGAAGATATACCTAGCTTACTAATCTATTTAGTGAATAAGAGTCAAAAACCGAAGTCTCACTCAAAAATATACACCTTGCTACCCTACTTCTATAGATAGATCGTGTATTTCTGCGAAAAACTAATTAAGACCGAGCTCTAACACATAAGAAGAAAACTATACGAGGGAAAGTAAAAATGTCTCTTGGCTTTTAACCGTATTCCGGTGTATGGTAGCTGAGAAATGTGTTATTTTTAACTTGTTTTCGCTGCCCTAAATGAATGATAATAAGAAACTTTATTACTTTTGGACATCACAAGATATCTAACTAGAATAACTATACGCTTCGTACACATGGCTTCTTAAGTCTTCGATATCCGACTATTTTTGTCTCTTAAGCTATTACTTGCCTCCATACAATTCGATTTTTTTTTATTTTATTCAAGTGTGATGCCTGATGGTCAGCAGTCGACACCTGCATTTCTGATCGAGTTTAGGGTCGCTGTCGGCCTCTTAAATATGAATACGTCTTGAAGGATCCCACGTCGTAACTATTCGAAAAGACTGTCGCAGGAATTTGGTTCCAAAACTGAGGCGCGAGGCAAGAAGTTCCTCATAAAACGTACAAACGAGACCGTGTGATTTTCGGATTTAAAATAGTACCTACCACCCCATATTATCCCCTGGGTGTCTTAGTAAACGATTAAGCGAATATCAGGAAACGGGCAGCGTTTACCTGGGTACAAATAAAACATACTGCGGTCACCAACCCGCCTGCCTAACGTGGTGACTAAGTCAAATCCCCGAAATGACAATTGTCTTTGGGGGGAGACGGAGGGGATGTCTATTACCAGCAGTGAACATTTGCTGACGATGAGTGAAAAGCATCAGATACAACATAACTCAACATCCATTATTGGTAACCAGCACTAGCACTTTAAAAATATTTAAACATAAGTAACTTAATTTGAGTATTTGAAGTATTCAATGATAACGAATACAAAATTGTACTGTTGGTGGTCTATTTTGTACAAAATAAGCTGGTATTTCCATATGTCGGATGTCGGTACAACTTTTTAATAACTCTGCCCAATTAATACTACGCTAGGGGTGTTTCTACACTGAGACGCTAACTCCGAAATTAACCTCTAATAAATTAAAATTTAAGAGCTTCGCTTTTGTCGGTAGAGCACTTTACATTCTTCCCGGGACTCCGCCAGCATCTTCCAACTCTCGGTGTCATGACGTAGACAATAACTTTTCCTTTAATTTCTTTTTTTAGACACGCCACGCTGGGCCACACAGCGCCACCTAGCCCCAAACTAAGCCGAAGCTTGTACTATGGGTACTAGACAACTGATAAACTCACTATGATACATTTTTTTTTGTAAATAAATACATATTATACATAGAAAACACCCATACCAATACAAACAGACATGTTCATGAACACAAATGTTTGTACTGTGCTGGAATCGAACCCACGACCCTTGGCTCAGAGGGCAGAGGTCACTACCAAATGAGCCATCGAGCCAGTCAAATTGCTTGGTAAATGATCCCTTGTCTCCTAAAATTGGTACTACTACTTACTGAGTTGTATAAAGAAACACTCATTAACACACCACACCCACCCAAGTTTTGGCCCGACCAAAATCAATCAAAATTATAGAACAATTGAAAAGCGGATATACCATTGAAAAGTACGTTAAATTTGTGACCTATGTTGTAAATAAAGTAAAGAGCCTATACAAATTAATATAGATCCTGTAGGTACATGAATAGGTATTCAATAGCAGGTTATAAAATGCTTAGAGTTATGCAATAATGCATAAGATTCAAAAAAGTACACACATACGTACAATTTGGAAAGTAAATAATAATCATATACTATAGACTTTTAATGCTAAATTTATTTTACTCTGTAAAGGTCAGTTTGTTTTTTTAACTGGGCTTCTATCGTGTACCTGATTTTTGCTATTTTTTATGATCATGGTGCTTGCAATAGTGCTTCTAGCAGGATTTACAAATATCAAGTACATTTTTTTCTATTTTTATTTTTTTATGGAAGAGGGGGCAAACGGGCCTGAAGGTCACCTGATGGTAAGCGATCACTTCAGCCCATTGACACCGCAACACCAGGGGAGTCACCGGTGCGTTGCCGGCCTTTGAGAAATCTATAGGCTCGCTTTTTGAAGGTCCCTAAATCATATCCACTCGGAAAAAAACATACACGAAAAGCCCGTTAGTAAATGTTTATTAAATTGTTTATTTATGTAATTGCAATTATAAGATAGAAGGAATTCTGAAAATAGTAAAAAATGGTAGAAAGTTCAAACTTACCTATAAGCGTTTCGGTGTTACCGACCCCCTACAAACTCGATTGATTCCAATTGAAAATGTCATCGGTTGCTAATGATATGTGCTTAATTGGTGGCGCAATTAAAAGCTGCATTGTGATAATGGATCGAATTGTGAGTTTTTGTTTAAAACACACTGATCAGATGTTTGGAGTAGACACAAAGTAATGTGAGGCGGATGGGTGAGCAAATTAAATACTTGGATGTTATCCGCACTCAGTAAAAATATAAAAATACAAAATAATAGATTTTCGCATTAGGACAATGACAGCAGAAGAGCAAAAGTAATGTGTTCTTAAACAAATTGACGGCTGCAGTAAGTAGGTTTAACTACCAAGGAGGTAGCCACAAATGTTAAATTCTTTAAAATTATTCGGAGATTACCACTGTTGAATTGGAAACTTAGCATTCTAAGTCTCCATTTCTACGTCTGATCCTAACTTGTGAAAATATAATCTTAAAAAGACTACTTATTTTTTTCAATTTACAGTACGTAAATTAGGTACCATAAAAATATTTCTACGGTTACCTACTATACTATACATGTATTATACGGACTGTCCCGATGGCTTAATTGACAGTGACCCCTGCCTTTTGAACCAAGGGTCGTGGGTTCGATTTCCACCCGTATCAAATATTCGTGATATGAACATTTGTGTTTGTTCCGTGTCTGTGTTTACTTTTGTATTTAAGTAGGTAGGTATATATTAGCGGTACCTTCGTTGATACAAATAACGCACGTTCTTACTTTGGCATCGGAGCAATGTATGTGATAATGACTAATATTTATATTTATTTCATTGATAAATGAAAAACCGAAAAAAACACATACGAAATTTATAGAAAAAGACACATATTAAGGAACATATCTACTGTTACTTAAACTTTCATTGTATCCAGTTAAATATTCGCGATCGAAGTGCACAATGGTAAAACGATAATCCAATTGGTTCGCCATATTTACGGAATCAAAAAAACATGCTCCTTTTTCGACCTAATAAACTTGTATTTAAATACACGAACATGTTAAAAAGTCGGAATCGATATTTTTTTTGTTTTAAAAGAAGGTTGCCACGTGCCGTCATTCTGTCGTTAATTTATATTAAATTATCCGTTGTCTTTCGCAGTCCACTGCTGGACATAAGCCTCTCCAGTTGCTCCTGCCACTATCATCAACAAAGGAGGCTTTCCCATAATTAATCATCACGATTAGCGAAGTTCGCCCGTCTGGGGAAGGTCCTCCACCCTATAGAATACCGCAGTCAAATGACCTCTGGGTCGTGTTTCTGCCGGTGAGTAGGGTTTCCGGAGCTCGTGGGGGTTAAGGTTGGGCTGGCATGGCGGTGGCAACTGACAGGTAATTGACTATTTACTTGTCCGTTGTCACAGCGACTTGGGCTTCTCTTTAGCTTTCCATCAGGCGTAGGGAAGCCATTATGTCGAGCCACTATAAAAAAAAAGTTTATCAGTTGTCTAGTACCTACCCATAGTACAAGCTTCGGCTTAGTTTGGGGCGATGTGTGGCCCAGCGTGGCATGTCTTGAGATATATAGGTAGCGCTCGAGTCTAGTAGATTAAGATCAAGACCATAATAAAAAAAAAACAGTCTGTCTTCCCCAAGAATACGTTGGCACACCCTTCCCTAACGACTGAGAGATTGAACAGAACGCATCCCGGTTCCCGTGTCCCGTGTCCCGTCGCTGCGCGAGAGCACACCGAGCCGGTTGTTAAATAGCGATTTGTTGTGAGTAATCGATTTTTGATGAATCTCACTCGCTCGCCGTCATTCGCAAATCGTTGCTTCGTCTTTTTGCAACTAGCACCAGTCGTTGTTTGTGTGTAATGATTTTAGCCGGTTGTGAGAGATGTATTTTTTTTATATTGGATCAGCTAAATGTCTTCCTTTCTCGTGTTTTTTTTCTTCTGTGCATTCTTTCGATCGTCGGACGGCGGGGGTAGGGGCGTTTACTTTCACAGGACCAGGAGTACCGGCCGCTTGTCATCTCTGGCTGGCTAGGGCAGGTATGCGGCCTTATGCTTCGGCGCTACCCGAGTCCCTGCAAATTGCTGAACACTGGCGACACAGGGGGTTCAGTGGGTATGCCCTCCCATTAGGTGTGAGTCCCACACTCCACGCCGGCTTCCTCTGGATGTTAGCACCCTGGCTATCCCATCATGGGGCTTCCATTAGGAATCGTCGTCCACGTCATGTCCTACGTCCACATCGTGTCATCCCGGAGTAGTCTCGTTTCAGCACCCAGTGTCACAGAACCTGCAATTTCTGCAGCAGTGAATATCATTGGTTTTTGTGAGCTTCGCGCATCCACATTGCTAAGGGTGGAAACGCACCCTTAGTTAATTGAACTGACTTTATCATGCTCCTTAGCGCGCGATTGAACCCTATAGACTACCGCAGCTAAATGACCTCCGGGTCGTGGTCGTGGTGAGAAGGGTTTCCGGAGCACGTGGGATGAGTTGCATCGGCAGCTGGAGGTTAAGGTTGGCAACGCGTGTATCACACACGCCCTGATGTTGCAGGCGTCCATAGGCTGCGGTAACCACTTTACATCAGGCGGCCGTAGAAGGCTTGTTTGCCACATTAGTGGTATAAAAGAACAACTGGACATTTAGCGCACACATGGCCGTTCTATCCTTAATACATTTCTGTACAACGCACCACAGCGTTTAAACAAAGGATCATTCTCCGCACACGATAATTTTCATCTCGGAGCGTCTCAGTTTTTTCAACCGTAAACATTCATAATTAACCCGCACGTTGCACTTAAAATAATTGGACTCTTTGACATTACACCTGAAATTGTATGAAATAAATTATAATTTACGACGACCGTTTTCCTAAATTTTGCAAACATTTTGGCCTAAAAAGGGTTATGTGATCGCGGTTGCGGCATTTCGAGCTCATTGAATACGACAGAAGGGCTGAACCGTATTAGGCAGATGATCAAAGCGGCAAATGAACCTATGCATATTACCTACAGAAGATTAATTTGCTATTCATAGTGTAAAACACTGCCTACCTTGTAATCATGTAATTATATCATACACTAGCTGTGCTCGCGACTTCGTCCGCGTGGAATAGTTATTTTTTCCCCCGTTTTTTTTTTACATTTTCCATTATTTAATATAGCCTAAAGCCTTCCTCGATAAATGGTCTATTCAACACAAAAAGAATTTTTCAATTCGGACCAGTAGTTCCTGAGATTAGCGCGTTCAAACAAACAAACTCTTCAGCTTTATAATATTAGTTAAGATGATGTCATCACATACATTAAACCTGATCAGGAGGCAGACTATTTATTTTGTTGGCCAATTTACTTAAACTTGTTCCCCAAACCATAATGATATCCATAACATTATTGAAAAAAACACAAGCTTGCCGTTCCAAACACGAGATGGCATGAAAGTAGTAGTTCAATTATCAAAGACATCCGAAACTTCTTTTCCGTTAGAAAAATAAACTAAGGATTGCTAAGGAAAATAAAAATAATTCAGCAATTCTTTAATTATTTATTCATACTAGTTTTATAAGTAGTAATTATGCAAAACATTTTCTATATTCTCGTATTAATGCACTGTACTTTCTGCACACTGGTTATTGTATCCAAAATTTTATGTATGTAAAAAAATGTTCAATTAAAAAGGCAAGTGGCGAAAATGTCCGTAACGTTCCGTAACAAATTGTCGCGGCCGAGTTTCTGAGAATACGAGTATTTCGTGAAGCGCTTTACAGTTTTTGCCTTCCTAAAGCAAAAGGCCTTCCCTTTGAATCGACAGAATCTTAAATCTGTGGAAATAAAGAGCATATTTTGAACGATGTACATACGCGGACATAATTCACATGAAATTGGACCATTTTTTTGTGATGAAAATATTTTAAGCTATCGAATATGTCGACATGATTTATTATGATGGTGATTAAATAAATATTTCCATGTAATTTTAGGGTGTTGCTACACAGTAGTGCGCGGTGCAGTGGCGTAGTAGGTACAGCAGTTGACTTCGTGATGGGTTCCCGGTGAGACGTTAATTTGAGACGACCGGAGAGATATCAGGCGCAAGACCCGCTAGCACTGAACACTGACTCAGAGGCATGCATAACACACACACACACTACCATTATTTAAAAATAGGATATAATCATCAAATCTCTCTCTCTCTCTCTCTTCAGCCCATCTCGACCCTTCGGGTGTAGGCCTCCTTCAAATTCACTCACTCATCTCTGCTCTGGGCCACCTGCAGCCATTTATGTCCTGCCGTCCTCTTGATATCGTCGTCCCAACGCATTTTGGATCTTCCTCGAGGGCGTTGTCTTCTTTGACAAGAACGAAAGAAAAATGTTATGTTGTTGAATTTTTTTATTTAAGAAAATCTATAATTTTTGTTATTAATCTGTTCTTAATATGTATATCTATGCTGTTGATTTCTGAATAGTTAATTAACGGTTGAATCCCGTTAATTTATTATATAATACATTATGTAGGTACTTACAGTTTGCCGTTTAAACAAACCGCCTAAATGTAACAAATAACGTGTCAAATATATTTGGTTTATGTCTAGTAGTATGGTGTGCAATTTAATATATCTATCTACTCGCGGTCACAAGCTTTTTGAATGCGTTGGTTTAAAATCTTTATATTAGGTACCACTTATAATTAAGCACCCGTTACTCTTGAAGTGTATGCGTTACTTTAGAAGACACGCGAATAAAACCGTCTGCAGTTATAAGGGCCAATAAAACTAATTTATTTAAATTTCATCACTGCTCGTTAGTTTCATCTCGTAAGCATGATTATTTATTTTAATTGCCGCGAACATGGAGGTACAGTACTCGTAATTACGTATAACCTCTAAGCAGTATCTTGACTAGGCTATGCCGGTTAGCAAAGCAAAATTCAGGTACCTACTATGGTTTGCAGTTTTGGCAAGAGCTTTAATCAGACAACATCACAACATTGTTTTGTTCCCAAAATATGTAATTAGTACTTAGTAATGAGGTTTTAAACAAAACAAGGCGCAATTATGATACTTCGTGTTTATTGCTACCAAACTTATCTTTATTAATACAATTTTTATGGCGGCTAACTTTTAGCGACGAACAGAACAGAGAGAGTATTTTTAACAACCATCGACACCTAGACTTTTTATGCATAGATTACAGATACCACAGATAATATATACCCGATAAGGCGTTTATAGATGTACGCACATTGTTCAACAACACTTAGGACTTGTGTTATGGGTGTAAGAACGACGAAGGCACCACAAATGTATACCTAGATGCAAATATAAACACCCAGAAACAGAGATGTTCATCACATGAACGTTTGTCCCGGTGGGAATTTCGATCCGAACCCTGCTTTCTGAACTAAGGATCGTGGGCGAATCTACAGTCCTCACTGTTTAACATCATACAGGTCTTTTGCGCGTCTGCCACCTATAAATTGACTGATGGCTCAATCGGTAGTGACTCGAGCCATTTGAATGAAGGATAGTAAGTTTGAATCATGAGTCAACAAAATGAACCATTCATTTATTCAAGATATTTTGCGATTCTGCCAAGAAAACACATAATCTTTCAGTTTTAAGCAAGATACTGCATCTGTATTTACTGTGACAAAGCTTATAAGGTTTATAGCTCACAGTTAACTGTGTAACGATAGCAACGGTCGTTATAAGCCTCTGATTAATTTTCAGTTTAAGGGCGAAGAGGTCGAAGGTCGACGCGTGAGTCTAGGTAAAGTGGCGTGATCTAGATTTTCAAATTTATGAAAAGCTTAGGAATCTTCTCGATGGCTCATTTGGTAGCGACCTCTGCCTTCTGAGCCAAGGGACGTGGGTTCGATTCCCGCACTGTACACACATTTGTGTTTATGAACATGTCTATTTAGATAGATATTCTTTATTTCACAAAACACAAACAATTGATAGAAAAAGGTATTACAGATATTATGTTGTGGTAATTTAGGGGTCTTATCACATGCAAGCGATGTCTTCCAGACAACCTTCAGGTAGAGGAAGTGTTATTTTCGGAGGAGGGACAGCGTCGAGCAACTGTGTAATTTATCTATTCTAGTCTATTTGTATTGGTCTGGGTGTTTTCTATATATAATAATATGTATTTATATACAAAAAAAGTATCTAAGTAAGATTATCAGTTATCTTGTACTTATAGTACAAGCTTCGGCTTAGTTTGTGGCTAGATGGCGATGTGTGGCCCAGCGTGGCATGTCTTAGGTTATTTTCTCAACCCGACATTCTAAAACCATGTTCTTTCCTATACTAAAGTATAAATCAAAAAAACACTGGTACTCAAACTCGTGACCTTGCTCGTCAGAGGCGGTCTAGCTCTACAAAAGCTTATACAAAACAATATCAAAACGAACCCTTACTTTGCTTACTAGTAAACATTCTTCGTTCTACCATAAGCTTTTAAAGCATACTACATATTATAAGGGGAAGTGCGTAGGAGAATTGGTATGGCTAAGAGCGCCATGTCTCAGCTTGAGAAAATCTGGAGGGATCGCAACATTTCCGTAAAAACTAAAACAAAACTGGTACGGACTCTGGTCTTCTCGATCTTTTCATATGGCGCCGAAGCATGGACCCTGAAAGCAGCAGACCGCAAACGCATCGATGCTTTTGAGATGTGGTGCTGGAGAAGGATGCTTCGTATTCCCTGGACAGCATTTCGGACAAACGTATCTATACTGCGGGAACTTAAAATCTCTTCGCGACTGTCTTCCGAGTGCCTACGCAAAGTCCTAGAATATTTCGGTCACATAGCTAGGAAAGACGGTGACAACCTCGAGAAGCTTATTGTGACCGGGAAGGTAGATGGGAAAAGGCCTCGTGGTCGCAGCCCCATACGTTGGTCCGACCAGATCCGCTCCGCACTCGACTCTTCGGTTCACCACGCCCTCCACGCCGCCAAGGACAGAAACCGGTGGAGAAAGACCGTACGAGAGAAGGTGTTTCGCAAGGGAGGTCACGACCCTCATTAATGAGGAGTACGACGCAAGGAGGAGGACATATTATAAACCTTATTCCATTATAATAAGGCTGATTGACTCACTGTTTACCGGTATAAAGGCGTGGTGACAGCGGGTATCGTCGATAAGGGCGCGCACAGACGCGCCGCGGCTATGATTGAAAAGCGAAAGGTGAGACGCACTGTGCGACGGTGTCGGATTATACTGTAGTATATGGTGGAAAGTCACATACTTCATTATTTGTATAGTACATCAAAAGCGAAATAAAGAATCATCATCAGCCTTAAGACGTCCAGTGGTTCATTGTCATTTGGTTGTCATTTGTCATTGGTTTCCAGTTTTAGGTAGGACTGTCCCATGGCATCCTGTGGATGTCATAGGCAACTAAGTGAATTTCAGGAAACGGGCAGCAGCGTTTACTATACATATAAAACCTACTGCAGACACCAAACATTCTGCCAAGCGTGGTGACTATGGAAAATTCTCCCATATGACAATTTTCAATATATGTCCAAAACCGGACGTAAACTGATAATGATCATCGTGATGAGTTAGCTGGAAGGGCTATACCCATCCAAATGCCGTTTTTGGCACCTGTGGGCTGTGTTTAAATAGCATCGATCCATCTCAAACTCTGTTCAAAAATAATACCGAAATTGTTTTCTCTCATGATTTCGCATATACTGCGCGATGGGGGATAATCCGTGGTGCACGACGCGCGCGCAGGGTACTCGCCGCTAATCGATTCACGTCCGATTCAATTAAACACTCGGTATTTAGAGCTTATTCACCTACTAATTAGACGGTCGTGGCACTGGCCATAGAGTAACAGATGCATCGTTGATTTATGGTCTACTAGGGAACCCAGAATCCCCGTCCCCGTAAAGACCTAGAGGTCCCGAGTTTGAATCCCGGGTCGGGCCAAAAATTGTTACTTGGTTTGTCTGTCATTAGTACTCAGTCAAAAAGTTGGTAGAGATAGACCCCCTTGCGTAGGAAAGCACCGTAGGTCCTGTGCCTCATGTACAGACAGACAGACAAAAAAGGCCTGTTTTATTTTATTCAGACCACAGGGGTGTCGTTAAAGACGACGAAGGGAATATCAGGAAACGGGCAGCAGCGTTTATCTGTGGAATGAGCTCCTCGCCGAGACTCTCCCCCGAGACTACTGTATCAAGTCCTTCAAAAAGGTTTTGAAGAGATTTTTAAAGGGTCGGCATCGCGCGTGTGATACCCCTGGTGTTGCAGGTGTCCAAAGGCTACGGTAATCGATTTGGATTGATTGAGGATTGATTGAGGCTTTGCAGGTTGATGATGATAATGATGATGATTAATTCAAATAAATTGTTTTCCTAATTTCTTAGGGTCATTCTATGTTTTAGGCAAACGCTTCATGCATGAGTGGTCGTTATTGCCCTTAAAAGTACCTTAACTACCTTCATAGAGAATGCACGTGCGACCTAAAAACAAAAGATACCTTTCTAAATAATAAAGTAAAAACACTGATAATCTTAATGAAGTCGAACTACGCGTGCCCGGGTATGCACGGCCACGGGTCATTTATTTTTGTAATCACCATGCTCAAAGTGCAGTGGCGACAGAAGAGTCGCTTCTTTTTTATATGCACTTAGTGGTGAAAATTCCGTCAGAATATTATATACGTACGTATTTATGTAAGACTTATTGCCTAAGCCGTGGTAGCCTAGTGGTAAGATCGTCGCTTCACACACAATCCGCGCGGGGCACGCACCTCTGGATTTGCAAAAATCTATGTGCGGAATTATACCACTAGCTTAGCGGTGAAGGAAAACATCGTGAGGAAACTTGCACATCCAGTTTAATTCTGAATGTGTAACCATGATCCAAATTTGTCTGGTTCCCCTTTCTGAGGGTTACGAAGGTCAGATGGCAGTGGCTTCAATGTAATAACCAGACTCGCTAAATCGAGGATCATGGTCGAAGCGGACCCTGGGCCTAGAGGCACAAACCGGGACAACGCTAAGAGGAGGAGGAGGATTTATGCAAGACTTATTCTATAGGCTTCATTATATTATGACCATTACATTATAATTTTTACAGCCTTATACAGTAAGGGCTTAAACTGACATGTCTTGACAACGTTACCATAGCAACCTAAACTGTATAAAACATGTAAATTAATAACTCTTTTATAAAGTCGTAATACGGTGCTGATTTCAAAAACTTTTTTTTTATAGTAGCTCGACATAATGGCTTCCCTACGCCTGATGGAAAGCCAAAGAGAAGCCCAAGTCGCTGTGACAACTGGCAAGTAAGTGATTAGTTACCTGTGAGTTGCCACTGTCATGCCGGCCCAACCCTAACCCCCCACGAGCTCCGGAGACCCTACTCACCAGCAGAAACACGACCCGGAGGTCATTTGGCTGCGGTTTTCTACAGGGTGGAGAACCTTCCCCGGACGGGCAGCTCTATACGAGCGAAGATCCCCTATGCCCTACCTCTCTTATTGGGACTATATATTGGACGTCACGACACCGCGTTCGGTCTGACTGTTTCATTATCTTTTTGTTGTATTTTACTTATGTTCAAGTTAAAAATGTACCTACGTGTCTAGTCATTGTTATGTTATCACTGTTATGTTGTGATGTCTTTTTTTTGAGAGGGAGGTGACATGGTTTGTGGGACTCACACCTCCCGAAATGGAAGGGTATACCCACTAAACCACCCTGTGTCGCCAGTGGGCAGCAAATTGCAGGGACACGGGTAGCGCCGAAGCATACGGCCACATCACTGCCTGCCCTGGCCAGCCGCAGATGATAAGCGGCCCCTGCACTCACCACTCGGGGCACATGTTGTGATGTCCTTTTTTTTTTTTTTAAGAGGGGAATGCATTAGGCACCTTCATGCCGTCTCCGGGGGGAGGCGGCATGGTGTGTGGGACTCACACCTCCCAAAAGGGAGGGCATACCCACTAAACCCCCCTGTGTCGCCAGTGGGCAGCAAGTTGCAGGGACACGGGTAGCGCCGAAGCATACGGCCATGAGTAAACTAAGAGACATCTCGATTTCAGCTGTAGACGGTCCCTTCTGTACGTAACCTCTGATCTTAGCTACGACAGCATAGCGAACGTACGGCGTACGCATCGCTAGTCGCGTAAACCGATTTACTTTGTGCTGTCACTTCGCCGCATTTCGTGACCACGCTCGGTTCCAGCTGAGTTTCGCATTCCTGATGTTTTCTGGCTAAAGCTTTTTGTAGATATCGTGGTGAACGGAAAATGTTGGAGCGCTAAAAAGAACGCTTTTTAAGAGGGAATTTGATACATCATCAGAAGTGTGAAGCTGGCTTAATTCTAAATCGTTTAAAAATAGGAATAATTTGAACTAAATACTTTTACATATTCTGAATAGAAGAATTTTAGAGAGGTTGGACAAAGCGAATCCTTAGTTGAATTGAGCTGCCTGCCCGGGGTACCTCTACCCTATAGAATACCGCAGCTAAATGACCTCCGGGTCGTTTTTCTGCCGGCGAGTATGGTCCCTGGTGTTGCAGGCATCCATAGGCTACAGTAACTGCTTACTTAACATCAACCAGGCAGTGGACTTGTTTGTTTGTTTGAAAAAAGACATGTGAGTTTTTTTATGACAGACCAAATGGGCCTGATGAACTCTTGATGGTAGTGATCACTTCATCTTCATCGCTCGCTTTTTGAAGGTCCTTTATTCATATCCATTCGAAATAGTCGCAGCTGGAAGCTAATTCCAAAGGACGGTTGCAGTTAAGAATGTAGTCTCTAAGTATAATTTTGCTTTCACTGAATGTCCTGTTCTGATTGAAACGTACCAACCAACCAACTTAAAGTACATAGTCATACGGTACATACCTTGAATTTGTTTCAACGACCTCCTAGTCGGTAGTATGTGTATGTAGGGGCGTTTTCCTAAAGGGCGTCTACTCTTAGCCTACTTTTACGATTTTTTAAGATATCATGTAAGAAGACAACTGGAACTGTTTTACAATTATAAATTATGCAAATTGACTTTTACAAAACATAAGCAATTAGTTAACAGAACATACAGTTATAAGTTATACAAAATGCAATACAATGGGCATGTGTATTTTAAAGTTCGACAATCTTCAACATCGATCTTCCTGCCTCGAAAGCGTCGATGCGGTCACTCTACCTCAAAACCAGTCCAAAACTTGGTAACCTGAATGGCTGGACATAGATCTTTCCAGTTGTACGCCACTTTGCCAAACACCTGGAGGCTTTTCTCCTATAACCGCCATTCTGAGCAGGCGCTCGCTACGATTTTTTTTATAGTAGCTCGACATAATGGCTTCCCTACGCCTGATGGAAAGCGAAAGAGAAGCCCAAGTCGCAAGTAACTGGTCAGTTACCTGTCAGTTGCCACCGCCATGCCGGCCCAACCCTAATGCCGCGTTTACACGCTCGCGTTCAATACGACATTCAACGGGCACAAACACAAGCACAAGCATGTGAACGGGCTGTTCGTCTGTTTGAATGTGCACGTGCGTGCGCAGTGTGTAGGGCAGGGCTGCTCGCCGAGCTGCTTGCCGGGCTGCGTGGCACGCGTGTAAACCTAGCATTATGTGCTCCGGAAACCCTACTCACCGGCAGAAACACGACCCGGAGGTCATATGACTGCGGTATTCTATAGGGTGGAGGTCCTTCCCCGGACGGGCGGCTAAATTCGAGTGAAGATTCGCTATGCCCTACCTACGATGATGCTGCCACAAGTAATACCGCAAAATACCATACCTACGTTTGCTATTAATAACTTACTAATTTCGTTTTGTTTTTCCTAAACTAAAAACTATATCGACATATTCGGTGTTAACCCACAACGCGACCAAAACTGGTAACTGAGATCACGCGAGGCGCGCCGCGGGCCGTAACGGGAGAGCCGCCTCGCCGTCTCCAGTTGCGCCGTCTGTTTGAACCCGTCTTATTTGTTTTAACGCCGATATTCCGCTCTGGAAGTGTCATTATGCATTTGAACATTTTCCATGAAAATTTATTTCTTCTGAGCTAGGTGATGTATCTGTACCTATACTCATAGTCGAAAAATGAGGTGGACAGAACAAACTCGATCTTAGGAATTCAATTATCAAAAATTGTCCATAAAAAACAGATTTGGTTAAATTTTTTTATCCATTAATGTGGCTCTTTTTGTTATGTAGATAGTATTCCATAATTACTACACACGAGTACTTATCAGTGACGCGGTCTTTTCTTTGATATACCATACACCATTACATTACTATTATTACCATTTGCACTTGTACCATTTTGCCGCAAAATATATAATATTTTTCTTGACTCTTAGCAAAAAATTATATGACACATTATTATGTTTTATGTTTGTTACCACGCGCCTCCGGGTAAGTCACCATATAGAAGTTAGTTTTTCTTGCTTAAAAGTACTATTATCTTAATGCACCTTCCAGCGAATTACACAGATATTCGGTTTCGCCCCTCATTTCGCCGCGATGATTCATGCGCGGGAAATGGGCCGGCTCCATTTCGAATCAGAACTGGGAATAGAATTGAATTTTTGAATTTGGAATGCGCTTGCCCCCATTCCGTTCCATATTTTAATCGAAAAATGTTTTCATATTTTATTTTATGTAATTAATGTGGTTCGAGGTGAGAAGTGACAAGTCACAAATAACATTAAATGAAAATATATTGGTCCTTTATGCCGGAAACACATTTCACACGCACGTTTAATGTAATCTTTTGATTTTCAAGGCGAGAGTGAACCGTTTTTTGCTAGGTGAGCACGCAATGAAACGAACGACATCAACCCTACAAATCATCCTTAAGTAGTTATATCCTATTGGAATCGCATTTTCATATCTAACACATAAACGGAAGAAACATTCATATCAATAACATTGGCAACTGACAAAGGCATAAATAAAACTATCTACGAGCCTCTTATGAATAAAATTAATCAGCCGATAAATATTCCACAAGAAAACGAGATTTAATTTCGTATTCGCCGATAAAGTATCGATAAGTTTGTCGATTTTTCAGTGTCCCTCCCTCGGGCTACCGACAATAAATCTGCTACCTACATAATGTTTTGACATCACTAACTAACATAGTTGCGAATTGACTTCTTTGGAGTACTGTCGTTTTGAAAACTCATTAACAGAAATATAAGTTATTTCATTAGTTTATCTTAACTCATTAAGTGTTCTATAGATTTTATTATTCTTTATTGTATGAATATCGAGTAGACTTAAAACTAAACTAAGATTTAAATTTGTTAGAAAAAATCGGAAAATATTTGTTCAAAATTTCAATGACTATGGACTATTTTAGGACAAAAACTGTATCGGTCTTTATTTAACACAACATCCACTATGATATAATTATTACTGTAAAAAGTGCCATTTCTTGACGGAAAACGAGAGAGCAACCCAAGTTGCTGTGACAATGGACAAGTAAGCAAACAAACATTTGTCAGTTGCTACGCCTCATGCTGGCCTATTAAAATAGCTCTGCTTAAATCTACTAATCCTGACACTTTGGCAACACCCATAAGCACAAATCAGACGTATTTCGGAATTAGTTGTATTTCGATAGTCTTGCATCACTTGCATCAAAATCCACTTTATAACACAGGACAAATAAAAAAATATTTTTTCATTCAACAAAAACATAACAAAATGTCTTTTCCCAATGTTGACACAACTGGCAAAAAGACTGTTTTATGAAACAATAAAAGTCAGTACAATTACTACCCGCTGTGTAACAGTATTCGCTTAGCAAGATAAACGGTTTTTGTCCGGACCATTGTAAAGGTAGTAAGTAGCGTGTTTTCAAGTCTTTTAAGTCAGTTTATGTTGATTTATCAATAAGTAAAAATGGTCTTTTTTTAAGGACTTTTAACCATTTTGTCTCGAGTTTCAAACCTATCACTTGTTGATACTTATTAGTACGCAATCCGTCAATTATACAACAAAACTAAAGTGACATATTGTGAAATGATGCCATAATCCCAGCCAAGTATACTACACTAAAAATTTAAATATAGTTTTGTAAGCACGTGTCTGTGATAGAAGTTCAATGGTGGGCCTTATATGAATAAAAATATGTTGGAATGTGGCACATACCTTCACATTATTCTCATTGGACGTCATAACTTCATGTCTTGTCTACCAACGAAATTTATTTTAATAAATATAATTACTTTATTTCAGGACATGTTCTCATGTTCAGTATAATAAACAACATCTATTAAAATACTAAGCATTTATTGGTATAATAATAACTAAGTTTACGTTTTGACAACTTACTGATATTATAAAATATCATCTACATCAATAAAAAAATATATACATACGATGATGTATATATTTTTTAATACAGTCCGTAAGAATAATGATAATATGTGCCGAATTTTCGAACATACAGGTACGAGCCCGGATAGCTCAGTCGGTAGAGCATTGGACTTTTAATCCAAGGGTCCAGGGTTCAAGTCCCTGTTCGGGCGGCTCGAATATTTTAGTTGCGTGGCCTTTAAATAAATAAAAATTAATCGGAATACGGCTGTAATTGTTATAAAACCACACAGAGAAAACCCTCATTTTCAATGGATGGTCCTTAAAATTTTACATCACAGCGTCATAATCTTTTCATGTATTATTGTCTTTTTGTGTCATTTTACTCATTTAATAGTGCATAAACATTATAAGTAAAATGCATGCATGACACAGAAAGCATAGTATTTTTTAACGTTTATTTTACGCCGCACACTTTCAAGATTTTGGACTTTTCCAAATAACTTATGATCAGCTACTTTAATTAAGCATTTTAATTGAACACTAGCTCTAGTTAAATGTATGTGACTTGCAAAATATTACGGGTGTTCATTACATACCCAAGCCTCCTCAGAAATCAGGTAAATTTGAAGGTTACCTGATTTCTACCTGATAAGGATTATTGTTAGTATATACCAAAAAAACGAATACACACTTTTCTCCGCCATTGTACCAAACCATAAACTGTAGAAATAGTCGATAGCATCTCCGCTGATTATTTCATACAAACAGGGGAGTGTATAATTTCTTGTCTACGGTCTCTATGTACCACTATTTGTGACTACTTCATTAGGAATGCAATAAGGCTTACATTATTCTGATATACAGGAACAGCTGATGGGCATACTATAATAATATGCATTTCTAACAGTATTCTAGAAGTAAAAATAAATTAAATGGATTATTATTATTGAAAGTCTGTCACCTGGTTTGTTGTGTTAAAGAAAACGTGCCCAAAGGGTAGTACCATTATATTATTAGTAGTTTATTGAACACAACCTCTGTTTTCGAGTATACGCCTAAGATAGAACAAATTAGCAAATATTATAAAAGGTATTTTTGAAACAGATGTAACGAAGATTAACATAAAAATTTGTACATTTATGTAAATTGATATTAATACAATACAGTTATAGATAACAAAATTTCAATGACAATAAAATATACATACATAATACATCGAGGTATTGTTATAATAACTAAGTATACATTTGTTATATCTACATTATTTATTACTACTTACTTAAAAATATCAGCTGTATAAATAAAAAAAAAGATATATTAATTAACATAATACAATATGTATAAGAATAAGCAGTAGGTACATAAAGATAACATCCATATTTTCACACATTCATGCACGAGCCCGGATAGCTCAGTCGGTAGAGCATTGGACTTTTAATCCAAGGGTCCAGGGTTCAAGTCCCTGTCCGGGCGGCTCGAATATTTTAGCACTGATAAAAACATTTCCACTGTTACAGTTTCAGGATACTCGTTTGTAAATGACTTCCTAATTTTAAAATAAAATATATAAAGAAATAAACTCTATACTAGTTTAGACTAAAATCTTAATTTATTTAAAAAACATTTTGATCATATGTTGTCAATTTTAAAATTAAAAGAAATTTACTCATCCAATCTTAGTCGTTATTAAAAGTTAATAATAAAATGACGTGACATAATTGAAGGGTTGTAAGTCTAAAGGGTCTAAGTGCCAATTTTATTATTTTGAGATATAACAAAAAAACCCTATAAAACAAACTATTTAATGAAATAATTATTTATTTTTAGGTAAATCAATTAAACGCGTATCTTATAACTATAAGAAGTCATAAAAACCTTTAAAAATAAAGAATCCAAAGAAATAATACAATACAAACATTCATTTTATTAGAATGTCCTAAGTTACATATGAAGCAACATTGAAAATGGACTATGTGCCTTTATAAAAGATATGAAAAAAGCTCCTACGCTTCGGTTTGATGTTTCAGTTGTTCGTAGAATGCTTTGTTTTCGGTCAGTATTTCTCGTAGCATATCCTTCAAATCTTTCAATTTTTATTTTGAAATATCATTTTCTGCTTCTGACGCCGTAAATGTGTAGTTTATACCCGTAATCTAATTTTGAGACTTGCCTTTCTTAGAAATGTTAACGATATCCTAAGGTAAGTATTGTGATATAGAGGTATAGTCATTGCGAAATTCCATTAAATCTACTACACGAGGTAACTTAATAAATCTTTTTTATTAGTTAATTAATATATTTCTTCAATTCCTTTTGAATTGAATTGAATTTTAATTCGGATCCAAGAAACAGAAGATCTACTGTTTCGTACGAGTATCTATACATACTCGTATTTTTGACTACGTAGTGTTCAAAAAATCCGCTGAAGCCTTATTAAAGTCTTTAAAATCATTTATGTCAAATTTCTTGATGTTTCTTTTATTTGACTTTAAAATTCCGTTTACCATGTTTTCTCCGAATATTTTAATATCTTGATGACGAAGAATCCATCTTTTTTCGTGTAATAAAGACAACTAACTGCAATACAGTCCCATATAGGTCCCTAAACAATAATACTTACCATAACACCCGCAACTTCACCCCGCTCGCACACAGGCACAGATCGTTTTGAGCGAAATGACCATTGGTACTTAGACCTCGACGCATCTTTGTTTGTGTGTGGCAAAAAAAATATGAGGTACAGGCTCTTGGATCCGTTTGAATATTAAAAGGCTTGGCACTAAGATCCGATATTTGTAAAAATATTGAAATTAGACTTTTTGGCACTTAGACCCTTTAGACTTACAACCCTTCAATTATACTTATCAATATTTATCAATGCCAGTGAGTTCAAAAATTATCTTAACTTCGTCTCTACCTATTTCCTGCCAAACTATGGAATTATTTGCCGGGTAGACGATTGGATTCATTCTTCCTACTAATCCTACTAAACTAATATAATATTATAAACGCGAAAGTTTGTTTGGATAGATGGATGGATGTTTGTTCCACTTTCACGCAAAAACTACTGAACGGATTTTAATGAAACTTTACAGGAATACAGTTTGTACATCAGATTAACACATAGGCTATGTTTTATGCGAATATTCACGCGGGCAGAGCCGCGAGCAGCAGCTAGTGTATAATATATCCCTATGATGACAACTACATAACGCTGATTGAATTAGCCAATCAGCTATTGACACTCCGAAGTCCTAATATCAATCACTGCTAAGCTAACCCTCTGCCAATTTCGATAAACTTCGGTCCATTGTGAATTAGAATAAAGCCAAGTACACACCGGCTGTAATCGGGAAACGCAGGATAAAGCCCTGTCCACGCGTCCCTAACGATTGATAGGGAACGCTGGCACAGTGAAACTGATTACAGTGATTCATATCAGTAACGTAAGTATATTATACTGTCAATTTGAGAGAGGTAGGGCTTAGCGAATCCTCGCTCCAATTGGAGCGAGGATTCGCTAAGCCCTACCAGCCGCCCATCCGGGAAAGGACCGCCACCCTATAGAATACCACAGCCAAATGACTTTATAAATAGGCTAATTTATGGGAACCTAGTTTCCTAGAGTAAAACTAATGACTGTAATGCTTATGACCCTGTATAGTAATTTACTGTATAAACAAAAAATAATTGTATCAACTCCGTTTATTTGTAAATTGGTGTACATGTATTGTCTTGCACTAAATAAACGTTTTTTCTTTCTTTCTAAACGAGGAAATATTTTTATTTCTAAAAAAATAATCTAAATCGACTAAGTCTTAGTCGATTTAGATTATTTTTTTCATTTTCGGATTGACCTAGCCGGGTATCGAAATCAAGAATCTTCGGATTGCCCGCGATTTATGCTCAACACTACACGTGGTTTCGATACGATTTTCTTTCACTCAACAATCTTCTTCTATACTGTAATTTTCGATACACTGTAACCCCAGTTCTGCACCGGTATTGGCGAGCTCATTCAATATCGGCAGATTAGGCGGTGTGCACACCACTCAAGGAGCATTAGGACTAAGCAATGCGGCTCAGCATTCGACAAAACGATGCGCTTTTGATGGATCGCCGATTGATCGGTCTCAAATGGATGGGGTTATACCGTTAAGTAATAAACAAGTGCGAACCGGTCGTTGTACTACCGATAAATGCTTATAATGTAGATATTCTTTATTGCATAAAACGTTTAAAGGAAAAGGTTTAATTAATATATTTATTAACACCTTTGTGTTGACAATAAAATACTTTTATTTTCGCTTTCAGAAATTATAACTAAATATAATAGAGGCATAATCGTAATACCGAACGATTGGCCATAATTAGTGTCCTGACTTAGAATAGGACCCCAAATCATCCCGTGGGTGTCATAAAAGACGACTAAGGGGATCTATAAGGAAATGGGCAGTAGCGTTTAACCTGGGTACAAATAAAGCCTACTCCGGTCGCCAACTCCCCTGCCAAGCGTAGTGACTAGGCCAAATCTCCGAATATAACCATTGTTATTAAGGGAGACCTATTTCCAGCAGTGGACGTTGAGCTGATGGACAAGCTGATGATGATGATCGTAATAATAACTTGTGTCGGACTCTAAGACCTACTAATTATTGCTTGACCTAAACCAAGATTCGAACCTAACATCACTATTAGGCCCAAGAAGGCCGCTAGAATTTATTGCTGCCATAAATCAATCGAGCAGAAAAAGATAGTCCATTTAGGACTACACAATGTTATCGATATTATTAAACGCGCCACAAAACATTATAGTTTCTTGCCAGTATTAAGTATCATAACTAGAAATCTGTATGGTTTTTCTCGATACATCGAATCGCTTATCGTCAATAATCGTTCAACTCTTGGTGGTCCGTCAAACCATCAATGGTACCAGAAAACGCCTACTTGTCGCGAAAAAAGGTTTTGCAAATGTATGTAGCCTTTTCTATAGAGAGACCTGTTTACAAAATATGGTTGGGTTTTGTTACACTGGGATGCTATTTTGTAGACGCAGATGAAGATTTCGCGTTTCGGGATCAAAAGATATTATGGCTATAAACCTTTAAGATCTCGTAACGACCGGTGGCAACTGTCAAATAAATTGGTCTATTTACTTGTCCATTGCATCCGCAGTGATTTGGGCTTCTATTTCTCGTTCTGTCAGGCAACGGGATATATGTATAAAAAAACTTTCACACATCAGAACATAGATTGAATAAATTAAATTAGGTTGCGCACACATTACGATCTCCTGAGTACTTACGTTGACCAAACCTGCTTGGTAATTGAACGTTCTGACCGAAACATGGTCCGTAAACATTTTGTTTTTATTGTTACTATTGTGTGCATAGATGTCATGAAGTCCAAGTGTAATAAAGATTTTTCTGGCAATAATATCATGAAGAAGATCTGGCATTTATCATCATGAAGACTAAGGGACATAACCCAATCACAACATTTTACAACTTGATCATTGGTAAACTCAATAGAGTCTCTGTACAAGAGACCCCTAATTTAGCAGTCGAACATCAAAAAGATTTGCTCAACTATGGACCTTGTCCCGTCGTCATACGTACAACAGTACTCGTCATTTTAAGTTCCGTACCTAGACAAAGCATTTGACGACTTTTTCATAATAAGAAGTGTCAGTTTCCTTACAAGTATTCTCATCCAACCGACCATGAAATGCCAGGGTAGAACTCCGTAGCCCATTAATTACCTGCCTCCATACATGGGGTCTAGAGCTTCTATACTGCTTGCTAGAACTTAGGTTCTCTTTGAATGACCATCTACAAAGAAATTTCAACCCTAAATGTTGACACTTACAGTTGTATATACGTTGGGGTAGTCTTTTGCGACAGTGAGGAAACTGACATTGTAAACATTGAAAAGAAACTCTAAAACAATGAAATTAAAATGGAAAATGATTTGTAGCGTGAACGCTGATGACAGCCACACATCGATGATCGTCGTGGGAAACACAACTAACATGCTATCGATACCACACACTTTCAACGATGAAAATGAGACTCTAAGTCTTATGCGTTAAGGTTCAATTAATGTCGGTGTTTCTTCCGTGAATTGGAAAGTAGTATTTGCGAATACGCATACAATTCGAAGACCGCAAACCGAATTTTACCAACGTTCCTTCAACAGTCGAAAACTACTAATGATACGTATGGAACATACGATTAAGTATTTTTATTTGCATAACATGTCGTTAATGGTTAAGTAGCGGACGTAATGACAACCGCCTATGAAGTCATTATTAAAGTTAGTACGTAAGTGATTGTTAAGTAAATTATTATTTTGTCATTTGGCGATATTATTACCTTAATTCAGAGCTTGAAACTGTCGACTTTTATTTCTGGTCTTTAAATTTAATGGATAAAAAAATGATATATATATTTAACCATTTTTTTGTTCAAATAGCAGACCTAATGAAGTAGGTACGGCATTCTTCTCCAAAGTACGCCGAAGCAAAGGTATCTAAGTAAGTTTATCAGTTGTCTATATAGTAATATATATCTATATTGATACTGAAAATACATATCTATATTACTAAATAGACAACTGATAAACTTACTTAGATACCTACCTTTTTTCTTGCTAAATAAATACATTACATAGTAAATACCCAAACCAATACAAACAGATCATGTTTGACATGACAGGCCGATACAAGATTAGATTTTGTCATAATAATATTATAAGAACCTCTATATTGTAAAAGATCATTATGTTTTAATTAAATTTAATCGTTCTTCTTTTCATTGTCTGAAAATATTCAATAATTTTGTCATGAAGTGTTTTTGGATAAAGGTTCTTTGGACTTTCAAAATCGTTAACGTTCTTTTAAAATCATGGTTACTGCGTTTCACTCAACTTACTAATCTGTACCAAACAATTTAATAAAGGTCATCAACATAGATTTATATTTTGTGCAAAGTCAAGCAGGCACTAACACGAGGTTCAATTAGGTAACTGCCCTTCACTTACAGAGCCTTAAATAAAAATGACAAAACATCACTATTAAAATCACCAAACATGTTCCAACATTTACCTCAACGCGCGTCCGTGGCTAGGCTTGTACAGTCGCACTTGCAAGTTCAATATCAGTCCTTATGACCTACAACTTAAGGATGGGTATGTTCCAGTCTGATGTGCTGGCTGTATCTAATTGGAGACCAACGCGTAGCTGCGGTACCTCTGATTGTTTCTGCGAAGGCAGGAGAGGCGGTTTCGGGGAACTAAAGGGTAAGGGCAGTGTTAGATGGGCTAGGTGCAGTCATATTGAGCACTAGCTGTGCCGGCGGCGTCGCACGCGTGGATGTCGGGTTTCAAAATGACTGACTTCATAAAATGGTACCTAAATTTTAAATTAGACCTCTGGCAATACATTGGTGATAACCGCATTTAATTCCATGCAGTAGTTTTTGCGTGATGCGCGATCAAACATGCAAATAAAAATTTCTCCCGTTTTCCTAACGCTTTCCGTCACTGCTCTGTTCCTATTGATTGTAGCGTGATGAAAAGTATACTATAACCTGTCCAGGAGTACGAAGAATATTCGTACCAAGTTTCATCAAAATCCGTCCAGTAGTTTTTTTTTTATCGCGAACATACAGATAGACAGACAAAAATTTTACTGATTGCATTTTTGGCATCAGTATCGATCACTTATCACCCCCTGATAGTTATTTTGAAAAAATATTTAATGTACAGAATTGACCTCTCTACAGATTTATTATAAGTATAGATATAGATTTCCTGTAGCTTAGATTGGAAAACTTTAATTGAGCTTACTTGATCACTTTCACTGCTTTGTCGTCACTACATAGGTACTTAGTATAAAACAACAAAGTTAAGATAAAACGGTTGTTTTTAGGTATCACTTGTTATTTACAATAGTAAATAAATAAATAACCCAAGACATGCCACGCTGGGCCACACAGCGCCGCCGTCTAGCCCCAAACTAAGCCGAAGCTTATACCCTCTATACTATGGGTACCAGACAACTGATAAACTTACTTATATACGTTTTTTTTGTAAATAAATACATATTATACATACATAAACACCCAGACCAAATACAAACAGACATGTTCATGAACAAAAATGTTTGTAGGTACTATGCGGGAATCGAACCCACGACCTTTGGCTCAGAAGGCAAAGGTCACTACCAATCGAGCCAGCCAACAAGCTTTTTGCTTAAAATGACTGTTAAAACTATTTTCTGAAGGTTGTATGGAAGAGATCGCTGGTGGGCATAAGACCGCCTACATTGTACTATATTAAATTTGTTATGTACTTTCCTGCAAGTTTTTTTGTAATGAAGAATGTCTGTTTTGTATGAGAAATCTTATGAAAAAACTAATTAGCAAAATTTCTTACAATATTTTTAAGTTCTACTATCTTTCTAAATGTGTAATTTTACTACAACACAGCACAAAATAATAAGAGTTTTAAAAATTTCTGTATTTCTCCAACGTAGACGAACCTTTACCGTCAATACTTTATTCAAGTAAAGTACTCACGGCGATTTTCAAAGAAGTCATAGAAGTAAATTAGTAGTTCAGGCAAGCAAACAGATGTTTTTGGCCCAGCCCGTAATATCCTCTGATGCTATCGCGGTTTCCACATAACGATTATGGACACCTGTGGTTGAGGTTCGTTCTTACTAGTAGCTAGTTTCAAGTAGTAGAGTGTTATTCCTTCAAGTTGTTAGGCATTCCAGGTACTATAGATTTTCTCTTAGATTTTTGATTGGTTTGGCTCGCTCTGACTAGATAACGCACTATTACGTAACACAAGGGTACAAGTACCTACGTAAAGCTATGTGATTAAATACCTTAAAATTAGTTTCTGCTTAGCCCAATGGTTGACTGGTAGAGAATGCCTATGTGGCATTAAGTCCGCCTTTTGTACACAGTTTAATTGTGCAATAAAGATTAAATAAATAAAAATAAATAAATTTCTTACCGTCCTCCTTCTTTTCTTCGTTTACCTTTTTCATGTCGAAATGCCCCATTTGTTAGCGCGTCTCTTGATCAACTGATGTGTCCTATTAGAATTTGTAGAAACTAATTAGGCTAATGTGTCAATGATATTATTATTAAGTCCATAAGTGACCTAAAACAATACCAATAAGGGATTATCATTGACCCGAAAAGAAGAAGAAGAAGAAAACCATACCAATAATTGGAAATGGGTAATTGTACCTTAATTAATCTATGGAAAAATGTATCAAAGATAAAACTGTTAACTCGATCTATTTTGATAGATTTCATGACATGATGCTGTGTTTCGATCAAATCGTCTTCTCTCGGTATACCTTTACGAGAATTGAACTTGTGAACATTTTATTTTATCATGCTCGCGACTTCGTCCGCGTGGAATAGTTATTTTTTCCCCATTTTTTTTACATTTTCCATTATTTTTCAATTCGGACCAGTAGTTCCTGAGATTAGCGCGTTCAAACAAACAAACTCTTCAGCTTTATAATATTAGTTAAGATCAGCCTTTAGCAATCAAAATCCAATCTATCATTTTGTGTGCTTAATAGTTTTTATGAAACTAAAACTTAACATTTAACAAATAAATTTTACGTTATTTTAAGAACCACAAAAGTCCAGCTATAACAATAATTAATACAATAAGAGGCGAACAAAGAACAACCCTTAATTAACGATTACGACTCATTACTGCCTAATTACATCGAAGGACATCAAAATCGGTAATTGACCGGTTTTTAAACTTAATTTCGTAAAAAAGGGAGATATGATACTTGTTACGGCGGCATAAGCTTCGATATGCTCACAGCCATACCAAACGTATCAATTGGATATAAAATTCAATGTGGGCACATTTTAATGCTAATCGAACCATCGTAATTCGGATACATTAAGATTGTTTTGATACCACTCATTAACTTTGGACTTTTAAAAGGACTAATTAAGACAATTGTGACGATAATCTTATTTTATTCTGGCAACAACATCTGCAGATGTGAATTGGGATAACTTCATTATGAAATAATTAAAATTGTAACGATTTACATACAATGAGAACACAAAAATATTTATAACCTGCTACGAAATTAATGACCATTTTAAAATCGATTAAAATTCCGCGCGATTAAAATCGTTAAAAAATTAAATTACATTTTTCTCTGTAATAAACTTTTATTTCGTACTTAATACGAAAAAATAGGGTTGTTTCCGTAAAAAAATGTAATTATTCCGTGTTTTAGAATATATTTAAAAATAAGAGACACGTCTTTTTTAACTTCCAAATTAGACCATAAATTATAAAGATATAGCCCGCTAAAGTTACGTGTGACGTTACACCTCGTGGCAGTTTACGAAAGGCGTGACGTCAAAGACTTCCACTTCTAAATTTTGATGCCTTGTATCTTTGTTCTTTTTGTTTAATTGTAAAAAGAAAAAATACGTGTCCAATATTTTTTATAATCTAAAATATGGAGGGCCTTAATATAATAGAATAAATATAATATCAAAGTAATTTATTGCTGCAAATAGACATGTGTAATACTTTTGCATGTCAACCATTTTTTCCTGCCAGCACTTCGGCTTGAGGCCTGATCAGAAGAAGTGTCGCAAGAAACTCACCAGTTCGCATATACTTAGGTAGATTAAGCCTAAGTATACCTTACTTACGCTGCTTAACGACCACTTAAGTGACAGTTACACATGTCCTTCGTATGTGTTAATTATTTCGCTAGAACAATTTATTGTACTTAAAATAATAGGGCGGTATAATTATTGGCCTTATATTTTAAACATAAATAAGGTTATTTTTATCACCGAAATAGCTCTTTACTTATTCAGTCACCACTTTGTCTAGTTTACGATTTCATACGTCACTCTTAAAGTTTAGGTAGTGATATTTATAATATCAGACAAATAAAATCTGAGAGCATCGCATACATAGCTCCGATCCCAAAGTAAGTTGCTTAAGCACTTGTGTTATGAGTATCAGAACAACGATATCACAAATAGGTATACTTAAATACAAATATAAGCAGTTTATCCACTCCACACACTACACAGTCCACTGCTGGACATAGGCCTCTCCCAATGCTCGCCATTTTGATCGATCCTGGCCTTCTCACATCACTTGCCAGCCGTCCTGCGCAATTCGTCACTCCACCTGGCCTGAGGGCGTCCTGCACTACGTTTGCCCATACGCGGTCTCCACACCAGAATTGTTTACATCAACGGTTATCGGTTCTGCGGCTGATGTGGCCGTGAATATCGGAAGATTATAAGTGTCGGGGAACAAGGATTCCGACAAAAAGTTCCACAGTTTGGTCAAGTGCGAGCTGGTTAAGGAGGAAGCAACTCCGGGTTGGTCATTAGATTAATTACGAGGAGACAACTAACACATGTCGCTGTCATGTTTAACCATTTCGCGGGAACAACAAGTCTTTTTAGGGTTTCGTACCTTGAAAAGAGAAAAACAAAACCTCTCGAGTTTTTAAGCTCTCGAGCTAAAAATCAAATATTCAGGTCTATTGTAGGGACAAGGGCGGAGTTGAACCAAACTTCTAAGCCTACGTCATCAAAATAATTATACAGCTGTTTATGCAACAAATTTTCCACAATCATAAAGGAATAATAAAAATCAAAACCAACAGGATACCTACACACCTGGTGAACACAGAATCTTAATTAATTGAAATTTAGTACAAAAAAAATTTAACTCTCGCAATCCACATGTTGTGCCGACGCGGCGACGCCACTTAGAGCAAGATAAGGGCAGGAGACTAATGATGATGATGATTAAAAAATGTTTCTGGGGTGGTGGCGCTGTGTGGCGGGTCGTCACATTCCCTAAAACATGGTTGAATGAAGCGATGGCTGGTACACACGTCATACTTGTGAACAGGTGCTGCCTTGGAGACTGGTCTGCTCCTGATTGCCCTATATAGAGTATGTTAATTTATCTTTTTAGTTTAATTAACAATTAAGGTCTCAAAAGGCCCTAGACTGAATGACATGGTCGTAGTTAAAAATATAAATGTAATGATAATATTGTAAACACTATGTTATAAAGAGCAACTACACGAGTTTCTTGCCGGTGTCTTCTCGGTAGAATGCTGCTTTCCGAACCGGTGGTAGCTTCGACGATTTGTGTTTTTTTTTAAACCTATACAAATAAAGATTATTTTGACTTTGACTTAAACTTTCTCAGTCCACTCCCAGACATAGGCCTCGCCCATTGTTCATCCCTTTACTCGATCCTGGACTTCTCGCATCCAGCATGAAACTCTGATGATGATGAATACAAAACTTACTACGGGACCCTCAATTCACGAGTCGTACTAGCGCTTGGTTGGCTTATTTTAAAAAAGTAACTAACGTCAATTATAAGTACATATATATTTTCTACGTAAACACAGAAACTGGTGATTAGTGTCGGAAATATCTTAATTCCACACCTTGGTATTATTTGCTCATTTTGCTTTCAGGTTGTCAATTGAGCATTGCAATTACCAATGACCAATGATCATGGGGTTGTAAGATGGCGAGCTAATTATATAGTTAATCGGTGGTAACTTTCGTTAATAGGTGGTAAACTTACCTCGGTTTTAGGGGTGGGAGCGGTTAGTCCTGTAATATTCCATGTGAGTGCGCACCAATGCCTTGGACGATGAAAGACGATGGGCTGATGTGAAATATTGTCTCACTCGGCCAAGAACATCTAGCTTCTTGGAGGCTAATTTAGCCTTTCCCTCCAGATCATCATCATCAGCCTATCGTAGTCCACAGCTGGACATAGGCCACTCCAGTTGTTCGCCACTTTTAGCATCATCCACCATGTTGGGAAATCGGGAGTTTTTTTTAACTGTATGTTAGAACGCGCATCCGGCATCACGCTAAAACTACTGCATGGAATTGAATGCGGTTTTCATCAATATAATGCTAGAGGTCTACTTAAAATTTAGGCACCATTTTATGGAAGTTCGTTATTCTTGAAACCCGATATCCACTTCTCTACTAGTCTTCAATAAATTACAAAGACCTAGCAACCCTGCTTACTCCCCGCCTATAATTAAACTTTTATACCATTCATACAATTTCTCGCTGTTACAATAATGAAACACTTGCCACCGAGAGAAGATTACACATTACGTGTAAAGGAACGTTTAATTAAGTGAAGAGGTGAAAAATTACGGTTTTTCTCTTTTTCGTTCAAATTGACGCAGTGTTGTTATGTCCAGTGAGTTAAATTTCGGGACACAATTGCCTTGATCAAATTTCGTAGACAAAATCCTTTATGACAGCGAGCTCTGAGTGATCAACTTTAAACTGGAAATGGAACTTTCAGTCAATCACAGAAAATATTCCTTTTTAAAGGCGGGTAAACTCTACTAGAAATTCACGAATGTAGCTTAGAACAAGAAATCAGAATTTTAAAGGGTGACCTGTTCGGTAGCGCTGCTTCCGTTGCAGTGGTCGCTAGTTTGATCCCAACATTTATTGTGTGCATGAACATGTCTGTTTGTATAGATCTGGGTGTTTACTATCTTAACTAATATAACTAATAACTAATATTATAAAGAAGAAGAGTTTGTTTGTTTGTTTGAACGCGCTAATCTCAAGAACTACTACCTGGTCCGAATTGAAAAATTCTTTTTGTGTTGAATAGGCCATTTATCGAGGAAGGCTTTAGGCTATATACGCTGCAATTATTAGAAGCAAAGAAATAATAGAAAATGTAAAAAAAAAAAACTGGGGAAAAAAAACTATTCTACGCGGACGAAGTCGCGAGCACAGCTAGTGTATAATATATATTCATTTACAAAAAGAAGTGTCTAAGTAAGCTTATCAGTTAGTACCCATAGTACAAGCTTAGTCTTATTTTGGGACTAGATGGCGATGTGTAGCCCAGACCGGCATGTCTTGAATGTCCCAACCAGTTGGGACACAGTAAAACTACACTCGTATGCAACGTTATTTATCTTCTCTTCTGTATAAAACTCAAAGGTGACTGACTAACATTATGATCTATCAATGCACAGCCCAAACCACTGCACGGATCAGGCTGAAATTTGGCATGCAGGTAGATGTTATGACGTAGACATCCGTTAATAAAGGATTTTAATCATTTCTACCCCCAAGGAGATAAAATAGAGGATGAAAATCTATTCCACGCGGACAAAGTCGCAGGCAAAGCTAGTTTATTTGATAAACGTCGTGTTACATTTGACTGGTAAATGTTGCTTCATACTTTAATCGTTTCGCTATCCACCGGATAAGTGGCAAGTCAAAAACGTAATTATACTAAAGGGCAGAGCGTATTGTGGCTTCTCAACTTTGGATTGACGTCTCATAGACATAACTCGACTGCAATTTAATTCGACCCGTTAAAAACTAGCGCGTTAATTAATCCCTGTAACTGTAAATTAAAGATTGTAAAGGCTGTCTGTTTGTAACAGTGAAAGTGACAAGCTGATTGTTTTGTTGATGTTTACGAAATTAATTTGATATAGAGGAAGGGCCTTTGTTAAAGTTTTATTTTTGACTGGCTCGATAGCTCATTTGCTAGTGACCTCTGTATTATGAGCCATGGGTCATGGGTTCTATTCCGGCACAGTACATGTCTGTTTGTATTGGTCTGGTGGGTGTTTACTGTGTATTAATTTACGAAAACAAAGTATATAAGTAAGTTTATCAGTTGTCTAGTATCCATAGTTCATTCTATGCTTCTAGTCAACTAATATTATGTGTGCAAAAAGAATCTATACTACCGTAACACAATATTATCGTCGTACAACCGTTATCTTACACACACAATAAGGCTGCTCTATAAGGATAAAACTCTTTTATGCGTCGTTCAAAGAAAGAAATATAATAATCGTTTCGCCTTTTGTACTCGGGCAGTACGCACAATGGACGAGCCGACACCCGCTGAGTCCGGGATCGATTCCCGGCTACCATTCATGGGGAAATAATTCTGAGACGCGTTTTTTGTGAATGTAATGTTTGAATCGCTTTCCGTATTTAGAAGTATAGCTGTATGTGACATATACTCTGTAATGACGCAAATGCACATACCTACTTGGGTTTCATTTCCAGGAAGAAGTACCTAAAGAATTGGACGTTTTGCGAATAGGACATTTTTTCGACAGGCGACATTCTGCGCCTAAACTATTTTAGTGATACAACTTTAGAAAACACAGGGATAGAAAATTTAAAAAAAGAACGAAGTTCATTCTTTTTTTTTCTATACTATACTGCCCGTCGGTGGTCCGCTACGAGCACTCTGTCTGAGGGGGGTCGGAATGCCCTAAAGGATTCGATACATCCTCGCCCAGCGTAAACGGCACACCTCGCCAGGACGGTCCACCGTCTGGTGTGCCTGAATCTTGCGATGCACAATGCCACTGACCACTATACCCGAATGCACGTTTCTTCTTCCTTTGGGAAGTCGCTATCGGAATCGCCGCTAATCGCCGCGCGCCACTTCGCCTTCTACGATAGGGCAGGGATATCTCGGTAGTATTCTACACCCCATACCGCAGGCTGCTCAATAATAAGAGCCTGTCAAGGTCTGTCCTGAGCAAACTCTTGCGGAGGGAATTAATTTAATAAACTATTTTCCAACACACGTCCAGACTCTCTATGTTAATCTTTTTATCCAATTTGTCCACGTAATAACCTCTTATTACATTCCCAGCGATCTTGCCCAAAGTCCCTTTCCCACCACAAGGAAAGCAGCAGTAATTTATTTAAAACATTCGTATGATGTAAATTTAATCTGCGTCGCAAACCCTAATTACACAGAACACACGCTCCTGTGGTTGCTTGGTTAAAGTATCGTCTCAAAAAGCTTTTAAAAATGTTCCCGCTACGAGCCGTCTCTGTGTGAATGAGGCAAAAATTAAAACAACCAGCCTGAAGAAACTATTGGTACACTGAAAGCGTGGATATTGCGGTATTTCAAGCGATACTTTTTACGCAATGCCGCCTCATTTCTTCCCGTGGGCGATGGTGGGTGGGTTAGTTGTTAAGTGGCCCACGTAATTTCTATATAGACCGCGGGCGAGTTAATAACATTTTCAGTTGGTTGATATTCATCTGGCCCACGCTGAAAAATATCTGCGGACCAGTTAATTATCTGCTGAAGCCTAAGAGGTCTACTGGGCCAAAAGCTTGAGAAACGTATTTAGTTATGTAAGTAGGTACTAAAAAGTTTCTGGGCGTTAATAAAATGTACCAAGATTGCATAACCACATGGGAAGTTAAAAGATGAATATCTGTGACAAAGAAAAGCGGAGACGAATACTATGATAAAATCATTATCCATTTTTAATACGGATGATGACAAGGTATGAAAATGAAGAAAATAATTAGTCCGTCTCTTAGATAATAAAAAAATATAAGACCCGTATTTTTTGTTTTGTCGAAATAACAAGAAAATACTTAGATATAGCGCATTAAAGTTACGGAGTGGGGGCTAACTACGTCACGTTAGAGTATATTTTGTACTCTAACGTGACGTCATGTGACATTTAAAATCAATGTATCTTCGTAAGTTTTTGAACAAGAGGCAAAATAAAAAATACGTATCCAATATTTTTCATTAATCTATCTGATGGACATTAAATTATTTTTTAGTCATCATCCCAATTATGCGGCGCTTATAGGTCTTGTAAAAAGTACCAGGAGCGCAATGTCATTAGGGGGATTTGTCTTAGCCCTTACGCTGGGTAAGCGGGTTGGTAGCCAGTAGGTTTTATTTGTAACCAGGTAAACGCTGCAGTGGACTGCAATAGACTGATGATGATGAAACGCTGCTGCCCTGTCCCTGATATTCCATTTGGGTCTCCCCACATTTAATGACGCGGAATCGGCTTTATGTAATCAGCTAATCGATACGGCGATGCGAAATACATTAGTAACACCCTCATTTCATAGACAAAATGTATATCTCCACATTTATGGCCACGTCGATAAATGTGGAGATATACCCAGTCATCTTCTATGACAACCCCAGGAAATGGTATGGTCCTATTCTAAATCCAGAAACCACACAGACAGAGATAGGGCATAGCGAATCTTCGCTCGAATTAAGCCGCCCGTCCGGGGAAGGACCTCCACCCTATAGAATACCGCAGGCAAATGACCGTGGGTCGTGTTTCTGCCGGTGAGTAGGGTTTCCGGAGCTCGTGGGGGGTTAGGGTTGAGCCAGCACGGCGGTGGCAACTGACGGGCAACTGACCAGTAACTTGTCGTTGTCACAGCGACTTGGGCTTCTCTTTCGCTTTCTATCAGGCGTAGGGACGCCATTATGTCGAGCTACTATAAAAAAAAGACAAAAAGTCTAAAAAGCAGGTAACACATTTCGCTTTCACGACTCTCGACGTTGGAATACCGCCCTAATCCTTCAAAAGGAGTTTTCGTCATATGTCGCCGTCATCATTCAGTTTTCAGTCTCGTCTGAATTTCTGCAGTTTCGGTACTTCTTTTACATCATAGTGACTGCTTTGTTCTCGTGGAGATCTTAAAGTGATGACTGTCTAGACTTGTACTTCAGTTAGGGGTTTAACTGCCGGATAAATACGATTCCTTTTTAGAAATAGAAACTACTAATTCTGATTGATTTGGGTAGACTTGTTTTTAGCCAGAAACAGTCCTAATTTGACAATCAACGCCGAGTTTACCTGTTGATTTTAAAAGTTGATATCAATCTTAGGAGACATCTGTCCATTAGTTAAGAATGTTTGATTCGTTTTATGAGATGGATACTTCTAGAACACCGAGACGTTTTAGAATTATTGATTCCTAATTTGACCCGTTAGGAAATGGATCCAAAACTTCGAAATGTTTCGTGCTCAAGATTGATAATAAATAGCTTTTTATTGATAAAGATCATATTCATGGCCTTTTATCTTATCTAATATTCATAAGTCTGTGCTTGCGACTAATAACTACATCTTATCCCACTAATATTTATAAATAAGAAAGTAACTTTTGATGGACGGATTCTTCGCGAAAACCTTCTGTACGGATTTTATTGAAACGTTTTAGGATTTAATATTAATAATTCATACGTCAGAATAACACACGGTAGTAAAAGTATCAATAGTGGAAATAATCATCATCAGCCTATATCAGTCCACTGCTGGACATATGGTCTGAGGGCGTCCTACACTACGTTTGCCGAGATGCGGTCTCCACTCCAGAACTCGTTTGCCCCAACGGTTATCCGTTCTGCGGCTGATGTGGCCAGTCCACTGCCACTTCAGCTTACTACTTCGGTGAGCTATGGCGGTGACTTTGGTTCTCTGCCGAATAATAATAAGTTTCTTAGCCTCTTACAGTGGAAATATTATATCCTAAACATATGATACTCGAAAACCAGGCAGGGTAACACGGAAGCTATATCAACGAATTCTCCCAACCTAACTTCACACACAATTATGTAAACTTAAAGGTCCATTTATCGAAATTACGTATGCAAAATGGCAAGTCTAGTCACCCACTTAATTTACATGGGCCGACACCGCTTCCTTATTCGTACATTGTTTTACATGAGACAACAAATTGCTTTTACTGCTTAGTGCACACAAGGCTATTGCATTAGATGCTACTGGTTCTGAATGTAATTGCGCGTGGGTTCCCTGTTCATTGTCTATGCGTTACGGATTCGAATAAACAGTAGCAAAAACGCCTACGTATGTGACACAGGTGGATTATGCAATGTATTGGTTTCTCTGTTAAATTTGTTGATACCTGATGGCGATTGCGGTCTTCTTCTTCTTAAAGTGCCTCTCCGATCACTGAAGGTCAGTCAGTCATCTATAGACAGTCATCTTCGCATAGGTAGCCTCATCCTGCGGAACAGTTGGGCAACCTGTGGGGTTCATAGTTCTTCTATACAACCTGATATTACGCAACCATGACTTTTCTAATACCCTGCATGTCTTTGTTGCCCATTAGGATGATTTGGAGGAGTACAAGTCTATCGAGACGCGAAACATGACGTAGAAAGATAGGAACTTCCCTTTTTTCTATGGACTATCTCACACTTTGGTTAACTTCCTAACTTCTGGTGGAAAATGAAAGAGAAGCCAAGTCCCAGCTAAAAATTAAACTTAATGACATTTTTCAAACCAAGCATTGGAACCAATAAATTACACAGTAATTTTTCTAAACCACTTATCGCTCATTTCTATACCCCTAAAGGTGCATCATTGCCCACTTTGAAAAACACTGGACTAGATAACTAGGTACTTTCACTAGGCTGGATCCCAAACAACAACGTTATTTGTGATTCTATTTCAAAACATTTATCCACTTTGCTTTTAAACTTTTGTTTTATAACTCTAGAATGTGTCTTGTGCTTAAAACAATAATTTACATCAGCAATGTATGCAATAGGGCAGGGTTTCCCAAACTTTTATCATTCAAGGCTCACTTATACGTTTAAGATTTGATATCTGCTGCTATCTGCGTAATAGCCGAATCGTCAAGCATAATGTACTACGTGATAATGCGTCTCGTTTATTGCGTTTTAATTTAGTAACAAACTGCCTAAATATTCAAACATTACATTCATAAACACCACAAACTATTTACGCATCAAAAAATATCCATCTAAAAACATCATTCAACCAAGCAACCGAAAAACACGTATTGAAATTTTGAAAGGAAGAGGTCTTACCATCGCACCTTGGCGCACGCCTCACAATAAAAAGATAAGAGCGCCCTCAGCCCCCCCAGTCGCGCCGATGCGATATAACTCCAACCCTTGAAACGATCGTGGTCACTACGTAAACTGGAAACATGGCCCATTAAAGTGAATCCAATTTGAGGGTTCGTTTTATTGAAACTCAGAAGCTGTGTGTAGTGCGAAATTTACCAATGATATTGTTCCGCTGACGTTGGGCAGAGATTACATGTGTGATTTGATTATCATCATCATCAGACTTTCTCAATCCTGTGATGGGTAGAGGCCAGGAGTTTGCCATTTTGATCGATATTGGTAAATTTTTATTAGCCTCAGCTTAGCTACGCAAAGCCCCGCTTCTGTCAAAGGTCGCTCTGAAACGGTGTTCTAGTTCCTCATGTGTGCTCCCGCTCCGGGCGCCCGTAGTAACAGCTCGTACAGAACTCCCGGACAGCCGTGAAACCAGCCTTAATATCATGTGTTTTTCTTCTATGAGAATATAACCCTTTCAATAGTTATTTAAAAATTCCAATAAGTTCACAATTTTCGTGCTCCACGTTCCGCACTAAACAGGTAACAACATCCCGGCGTCCCACCATTTTTCCCATTCGCCATTCCCCATTTTCTTTTTCACTGCATTAATTTTTCTTTTTAAATTATTTCGCTCTCTGTGTTCTGTTTCTGGCCAGCCAAATGAGATCTCTGCGATAGTGGGCGTACATTTTTGGGCAGTGAAATTCGGCGTAGCGTTGTGGGCGTGGGAGGTCCTGCTAAATTGGTCTCGGCAGATGTAGGCAAAAACAAAGAAGGTTGTATTGCTTGCTTACTCGGCTTGGTGACCGAGGCACGGGCTCTCATTTGCGCCTGCTTAAAAATGCAAGCGTCCGTAAAGACTGCAAGCCTGACGAATTTAATGTTTGTCCGTTCAAATTTGCGGAGTCTTTCCTGTTTAACAATTCACGGGGTCGTTACCTGAGGGTTTATATCCTGTTCTGTAAACAGTTATTTTAGGAGCTGCTCTATTCCTTTGAAATCACAGAAACTTGCTCTGTTTTTGGGAGCTTGATATTAAAATTTGGAGGTTTGTCGCTGGAAATTTTTCATGGTAGAAGATTAGACATACTTAATATGTAAGTTTGTAAGCATAATCGTCATTGTTTATCTTCAGAACGAAGAACGAAAGAAAATGTCTTCATACACGTAGCCTTATGAAAGCATTTAAGTCAAGTATTAAAAAAGCTATATCGCCAAGTTCTGGACACGGTTTTTATTCAAAAAATCAGCCCAAAACTGCATTCAAACATTAATTTATCTAAATCTAATAATTAGCCACTTTTATATATAACTTAGCAATCGGCAAATGTGGCCCTACCATTTTAGCTTAGAAGCTTTCTCGGTCATATTGGAAATTTATATCTTAGAGCGAACATTGGAATTTCCAATTCTGTCGGTTTTATTTCCGAAATACTTCGCTTCATAGAACTTTGACAAACTTGACTGAAAGTCAGATTTTCAGACTCAGGTCAGGATAAGCAGAATGCAAACATTTCGATTTGCACGACGGCAACGTTGCTCCTCTCTTCAGAAAATTACACCTCCTCTACCTGAAGATTGTCTGGGAGAGATTGCTTACTAGCGATAAGACCGCCTATATTGTACCGTAATACCTATTCTGTAAATGTTTGTTTGATGTGCAATATAGAATATCTATCTCTAGATGAGCTTGTAGTTAAGAGTCAGATGAAGGTCACGACAGGCTCGGTGGCTCATTTGGTAGTGACCTCTGCCCTCTGAGCCAAGGGTCGTGGGTTCGATTCCCGCACAGTACAAACATTTGTGTTCATGAACATGTTTGTTTGTATTGGTCTGGGTGTTTTCTATGTATAATATGTATTTGTTTACAAAAAAAAATGTATCTAAGTAAGTTTATCAGTTGTCTAGCACCCATAGTACAAGCTTCGGCTTAGTTTGGGGCTAGGTGGTGCTGTGTGGCCCAGCGTGGCATGTCTTGGGTTATTTATTATTATTTATTTATTTACTTCATATTTGCCTTTATACCTAGACCAGAAGCTTTTCCAGACATAGTGTTGTAAATAAAAACACAAGTACAGTCTGTACCAATTTATTAACAGTATGATGAAGTGGTGTACGTTGCTGATACGATGCCGGGTCACGCGCGCGTGACTCCGCACTCATCGCCGCCCGTAACGACGTCCGGGACGCCCTGGAACAAAGAAGCGGTTGTCAACTCCACTTGCCTTTTTTTTTATTCGAAACTAGCTACCAACCCTCGCTTCGTTTAGGTTATTTCAGATATTTTATCAGGTAACATTTTGACGTTTTAGTAAGGATTCCTAATTTTGTATGAAAGGTTGTGAAGAGGTTTTTAAAGGGTGTTGGTGTTGCAAGTGTCCATAGGCTGCGGTAACCGCTTAACATCAGGCGGGCCGTAAGCTTGTTTGCCTACCTATAAGTATAAAAAAAATACATATATAAAAATTATCGCGAAATTCGTTGCTAACCGCATAACACAGCTGAACCGATTACGATAATTTTTTGCAGCGAGGATGGCTCTTACGCAGACACAAAAGGGTACATAGGTAATAATCTTTAACGCCCATAACTTTCAAACGACAGTACCAAATTGGATGATTTTATATGGTTTTATATAAGGTAAGGTTTATGTAACATAAAAATTACGACTTTTACAAAATTTAGAAAAAAAAAGATATTGAGTAGGTACGCCAGGTCAACTAGCATCAACTAAATACCACTGTTCGTCCAAAATGTTTCATTTAAACGGTTCGGCAAATCTCGTCTTATACTATGCTACACTATCAAATATGTAATTCCAAACAACAAAATTTGTACGCCCTAAACAATAAGCCACCAACAGTCTCAACATCCATTGAAACACGGCATGTCTCCAAAGTAACACAAAAGCTTGTCCAATTTTTTTTTCGCTCTCAAAACTTACGACACACCCCACCCTACCCTTCCCTTTTATACGTGAATACTTGGCGTTTTTCTTGTCGTGCATTTTGGCCCGTAATCCCGTCCTTCTGCGTCTCAACTTGAGATATGTCGGGGCATAATGGACTAGTCCATTCAATTATGAACCTTCCACCTTTGGTAGAAGCTTCAAAACTTGGTTATCAGGTGGGAATGTTTTACAACATGAGATGAGGATATTTTGAAGACAGCGCCGGCAAATCGTTCTAGATTGAAACAAATGAGAAACGGAATTTATGATAAATTGTTTGTTATGTTTCAATTTTTTGTTCGGCTGGTTGAATTGGACTGCGTCAAGTGTTTTCTTGGTTGAGCAGACTTGTAACTGAGAAACGATTGTGAAGAAAGTGCATACGTTTAGTATCAAACTACATTATCTGTTCTACATTGAGAGTGTAATGAGACGATCGACGACGACGACGGATCGGCAATGTCCTGTCTCCAGGGCTGCTATTAAGTAATTTTATTGCAGAAAACTCCCAGTGACATACATTTAAATGAATAACCTTAGACAGTACAGTCAAAATCAAAGATAATTATAAATAGTTTTGAAACTTGTCACAGTAACGCATGAGAATTTAATACTATGACATAAAGCGGGAAAAAACTACAATGTGATAAAGTTCTAAGGTGTATAATATTATTACTTGTCTGTACATGTATAGAGATAGATATATAATATAGTTATGAGAACATTAAAGGTGGGCCGATGTGATGTTAGCGTTTATTTGTATCTAACCTTTAGCAGCTAAGGTCAATAGGCCAGGTTACACTTTAAATATCCATGGTATTCAAACCATATAAGGAAAGCCAAGGATTCAGATCGAAAGTAGACAGGAATTTGAGATTCAAATCTAGACTTGAGAGCTTTCAAAGGGCACGTGTGTGTATTTTGAGTGTCCCCAGTTTTATCTATTCCTCACGATCATCCGCTTGTTCATACCAGACCGGCTTCTTTTGTTTGTCACCTTAATGGCATAAAAAAATATGTCAAATTAATTAGTCTTTCTTTTTATTATGAGCACCAGGTGAAGACTAGGGGTGTGTCAGTCAGACCCAAAACAACTTGGCTAAATCTATTTTCTAAATTGAACCGGCTGGGAATCGAACCCGAAATCTTCTGATTGTCGTGCGACAGTCATAGCTGGTACTATTGCGCCATTGAAGTCGTCAAGTCACCGCAATAATTGTGTTTACTGGACGAAAAATCTTCATTAAACTTTGCCTGCATAGTTAGTACACTACACCCAAGTCGACTAACATGTTTAGTCCGGGACCCAACGAATAAATTTGGAAGCCAGTAACGAGAAGGTTGTCCGCGCCCACGTGGGCGCCGCTCGATAAATCACGGGCACCGTGAGAACCTCCGGATAGAAAAGGGTGCTTACATAATCGGACGCACTCGGTAGAACACGGGCAAGGAACAAATACTCGCAGTAGGAACAATAAGGTCCATTTTACCCTGAGTAGCTAAAATTGCAAGAAATCTTAAGATACTTAAGATCTTACGATATTAATACTTAAGAAGGAAGTTATAGGGCGTTGATTTGTATTCTTTTCCTTCACTATACGGAAGTACTTTGCTTTCCTACACTCTTACTTTACAAAGATAGATACCCTCGCTATACTCGAAGATAAAATATGAGCTGGCGTGATATAAACAGATGAAAATGGTGGCTCGGTATATCACTGGACCAAGAAGCTACACCCTGCGATCAGCAGGGCGTAGCTTCTCGGTCCGATGAAGCTGCTGCCCGTCATCGGTCTGAGGGTTTTCCCACGCTGATTGCATAATCCTCTCACAACGCTGGCAATCCAAACATCAACACGAGAAGAAGAATAATACCCATCTTTTACTAGACAGTAGGTAAAAAAACTAATATGAATACCTTCTGTACCCAACTTCACACTACACATAAATAGTTGCGAACACAATTATCAATAATATGTAATCGTATTGAGCAGATGTTCTAACATAAATTTATTGGAGAATTTAGAAACTGTCTTTTTTGTGGCTTGCTATAAATTGTAGATAATCTGAAAGACCATTAGCATACGATGCACAGACATTTGTATATCGAGTTATACATATTTATACGATTGATAGACATGTTCCTAGTAAAGTGGTTTGAGAAATTGCAAGGACGCCGTTTAGTCTGTGAATCCATTAGGTACATATCCAGGACATGCACGATAAAGAAAATCTATGACAGATATTGGAGTTCACATAATATTATGCCAACCCTGCCTATTTTTACTCGACTGCCTGATGGTAATGTTTTTGATAACCAGTTTCGTTCAATAGTAATCGCGGGTTCGATTTCCGTACATTGCAAACATTTGTGTACATAAACATGTCTGCGTCCATTATATTTTCTTCTTCTTCTTCGTGGATATCACTCTTGACAGTGTGGTCAATGATCAAGAGAGGGCAATCCAATACATGCTAACATGCATTATGTCTCGGCAAACGTAGTGTAGCCTGTAGGACGCCCTTAGGCCAAGTGGAGTGACGATTTGCGCAGTGCTGGATGCGAGAATCCCAAAATCGAGCACATTGACGAACTTTGGGAGAGGCCTATGTCCAGCAGTGGACTGATGTGGGCTGATTGTGATGATAATGAACACATGCTATGTATAATATGTATTTATTTTCAAAAAATAAAGGTATTCAAGTATGTTTATCAGTTGTCTAGTACCCATAGTAAAAGCTCCGGCTTAGTTTGGGGCTAGATGGCGATGTGTGGCCCAGCGTGGCATGTCTTGGGTTATTTATTTATTTATTAGTATATTGCCGACTGTATAGTAATGACGGTGTTGTGTCGGTACTCCGTCGTCCCTTTGTTGTGTCCTTTTGTCAATCGGTGTAAGGTCGTAGCCTCGAGCACTCGAGGATCGTACGAGGCCTGGCGAGACGCCCTCGAGGAACACTCGACGAGTGAGCACCCTTCAATGTTACGGGGATCACATGAAATTTCGTTGTAACTTAAAAGTTTAAAGCTTTTAGTGAGCTGTTTTTGCAGCTGTTTCCCGCCCTGGCTCGATGCAAATAAACATGTTTATGCACACAAAGGACTATACGCGAATCCGCAAATAGAGATACTGCAACCACTGTGTTAGACGGAGCGCTCATTGCCACGGATTCAAACTTGATGAAAATTTGATGATGTTACACTGCACTCACGACGTCTTACTACTCTTAACTTAAGAGATGTTAAAAGGTCTTTTTTATGACAGAAGGGGGCAAGCGAGCCTGAAGGTCACCTGATGATAAGTGATCACTTTAGCCCATAGACACCGTAACAACAGGGGGTGTCACACCGGGGTGACATAATGGTGCGTTGCTGGCCCCTGAGGACATTGTAGACTCACTTTTTGAAAGTCTAAAAATGTTGGAGCACTTTGTATGCAAGTAGAGCTTTTTTGTTGCAAACATGACCGCCTTAGTCATTATCCATTCGGAAAAGTCGCAACCGGATTTTGACTACCCGTATTTATCCATCATCATAATCAGTTTATCGGCTGTTTGCCATAGGCCTCTCCAGTTGTTCGCCACTTGAGTCAATTACTAGGCTTTTCCCATAGCAATAATGTAAGTAATAATACTTACACCAAAACGCATGCTAGGACACCCACATACAAATGTACAGACTATAGCTGCTTTCAACAAGCGCTTCAGGTGCAGCGGAATTTCGTGCGCCACTCCTGGCCCGCGTTGAGCGCCCTCGCGTCGAGCGCCCTCAGCGCGCCCGCCCGCCCTCGCACCTCTCCGCGCGACGCCCTCCGCAGATCCGTAGATAGTGCATGTTCCCAATTTCGTGGGCTCTTCAAGTTTTCGAGGGAAACTGGTGTTTATATCAGCTTTTTTCTTGTTCAATGTCAGACAGTGTATAGCCAAAATAATTTGACTGGTAGTGACTTAATTGATAGTGGCTCCTCCCTCTGAACCAAGTGAGTACGAACCTCACCCGGGACAAACATTTTGTCCCGGGTGGGATGTGATGAACATTTGTGTTTTTTCCGTGTCTGGATTTATTATTTGGATTTACTTATATTTGTGTTTAAGTATATAATTGTGGTAAGCGCTGAAGGGATGTAAGGGAGCGGCCTATCATCTTTTCGCTCCAAACCAACCTCACCTGCCCGTGGTGCATCCTGCCGAATAACAAACGAGGCGCTGGCAACCGACTGGTGGCGATATAACCATCACAATTGAAGGCGTAGCTAAATACTAAAGACCGGTGACGGGCAGCAGCGTCACCGGAGCAAGAAGCTACGCCCTGCGATCGCCAACCCGCCTGCCCAGTGTGGCGATTATGGGTATATCCTCCAGATGTTTGCTTCAATTGGCGAAAAACTGGAGAGGCCTATGTCCAGCAGTGGACTGTAATAGGCTGATGATGATGATGATGATATAATTGTGGTACCTTCGTTGTTCTCATACCCATAACACAAGAGCTTAAGATACTTTTAGAGTCCGTGTTAGAATCAAACCCGACTTTTTAGGTGTAGTATGAGAGGTAGGGCATATCGAATCTTCGCTCGAATCGAACCTCCACCCTATAAAATACCGCAGGCAAATGACCTCTGGGTCGTGTTTCTGCCAGTGAGTAGGGTTACTACAACTGACAGGTAACTGACCAGTTACTTGCCCGTGGTCACAGTGACTTAGGCTTCTCTTTCGCTTGCCATCAGGCGATTATTTATCGAGCCACGAAAAAAAAAGTTGTATAAAAAAAAGTATTAAGCAAAGTCGCGGACACAGCCAGTAGGTGTACATAAAGTGTTCAACTCTCAAAGTTTGAACAGTACTTATCAAGTCAAACAGATACTATCAAGTTGGACAAACAGGTTCGTTGTCCAGTCGGTGTGTCTAGTGTAAATCACTGCTCTGTTGATTTTCCCAATCAGAGTGATTATCACTTCTTATTATCTTTACGACTGGATGTTACTTGAGTCACCCACATGGTGAGGTGTGGTGTAGGCTTGTTCTCAGTACCAGCTTGGTATTTCATTTATCTAGTCAGTTAGTTTCGTCGTACTTCGTCCGCGTGGAATAGGGTTTGAACCCCTATTTTATGTCCTTGGAGGTAGAATTAATGAAAATCCTTTCTTAGCGGATGCTTACGTCAAAACATCTACCTTCATGCCAAAATCGTACAAAGCGCTTCGCCTCTACATTCATAGTACGAACGGCTAAGCTATGGAACTCTTTGCCGCAGTACGTGTTCCCTGCGAGATATAGTCCTCAGATTTTCAAGGCGAGAGTGAATCGGTTTTGTTGGGTGAGCGCGCTCCACCTTAGACTCTAACATCGCTTAAGATCAGGCAAGTTGGGGTCAAGCCCCATTCGAATCTAAAAAAAAAATCAGCCCGATCCGTCCAGTGGTTTGGGCTGTGCATTGATAAATCACTATGTCAATCAGTCAGTCACCTTCGAGTATATACGTATATCTAAATTGCATCTTTATGAAGAGGGTGTTCTTTGTGTAGTTACTTTATGAAGAGGGATGTTGTAAGCCTCCAAGCCACTCTCACCTGCCCGTAATGCATCCTGACGAATAACAAACGAGGCGCTGGCAATCGACTGGTGGCGGTATAACCATCACAATAGTAGCTAAATACCATAAGCCGTTGGCAGGCAGTAGCATCACCGAAACGTGGAGCTATGTCCTACCATCAGGAACCCTCCAACAGGGCAATTATGGATAAAGCCTCCAGATGTTTGACCAAACTGGCGAACAACTGGAGAGGCCTATGTCCAGCAGTGGACTGCCAAAGGCTGATGATGAACTTATTAAGTAAATTGACACTTAGGTCAGTAAATGATCTACCAATCTTATGCAGTCACCACTCGACGCCGCGAACGACCTCCCAGCCGCAGTGTTTCCTGATCGCCACGTCATGTCCTTTTTCAAACGACGTTTAAAGAGAGCTCTTTCCTCACGGTAGGTAGCGGTATTGTTGTGCCCCTGGCATTGCCGATATCCATGGGCAGCGATTACTGTTTAACACCAGACAGGCCGCTTGCTCGTCTGCCACCGAAACGCAATAAAAAAAGTCTCAGGCGTAACGGTACGTTCGTATTTATTTCTTATGATAAACAGTGATGATGCTTTTACTAAAACGGTACTTTAAAAGGCAAGCCATTGTCAGTATCTAAACACCATCGGGTGTGAACGCAGGCGCAACTTAAAACCATTAACGGATGCGCCCACGCTGGATTACGACGCCATATAGAACGAGCGTTAAAATTTACTCTATACACACTGCCATTCAAAGATAAATACAACCTTATCTATAGTCATCATCATCATCAGCCTACTGCAGTCCATTGCTGGACATAGGCCTCTCCAGTTATTCGCCACTTAGGACTAACATCTGAAGGATATACCCATAATCGCCACGCTGGGCAGGCGTGTTGGCGATCGCAGGGCGTAGCTTATCGCTCCGGTAACACTGCTGCCCGTCATCAGCACCGGTCTGATTAATTCAATCAATCAATTCATCAACAGCCCTGGTCCTTCCACTACTGAACGTTGGCCTCCTATAATTCGCGCCACATTTCTCCATCCCGTTCTTCCACCATCCAGCTAAACATACCCTGGACCAAAATTTTATCGGCAACTCATATGCATTGTATTTTATTGACATATTTAATTACATATAAAATAAGTTTCATCCAATAAACGTCTTGGTGAAGGTCGTTGCATGGCGGGATCTTAGACCAGTATAAAAGAATAGAATAGAATACAATAGAAAATAGTTTACTCAGCGCACATTAAAAAATACAAGGGTGTACTAAATCTACAAAGTAACTTAAAACTAAGCTACAATGCTATACAATGTGCAGCTAAATTGGTATCCACTCAGTGAATGTCGAGGCATGACATAAAGACTGCTAAGACGCATAAAGAGTATGGTACAAATTTTCTCAATTCAAAAACCTCCATTTCCAAGCATCGTTGCTCTGTCAGTTGATTGATAATGCCCTACTAAGTGCGTAGAAACACGGTGAAATGTTTTGAAACACCAAACAAATCGCATTTGAGAGGTTCGACAATCGTGGGAACTGTTGGTGTTAACTAGGAAGCGAAGGCGGAAAACTTGTTACCGCGATAATAGACGGACAAAGAAAGAAATATGATAGCAATATTGTAGATAAGGTGCCATTGTACTGTGGAAGTGTGATGTATGGGTGTTTTGATAACCTTATACCTACGTGTGAGTATACGTCGATGACCTCAGTGGAGGCTTGTAAGGCTTTCGAGTGAAGCTTGGAAGAACTGTGTGCCAAGCACGAACATTTTCGAAAAAGTATGCGTAACGTTACCGTAAACATTTGTATGAAACTTGGTACAGCGCCCCTATCGTGCGTAAGAGGTACTACGTTTACGTACGTTAACGTAGTTACGTTACGCATACTCTTTCGAAAGTGTTCGTGCTAGGCACACTGAAGGTTGCGGGTTCGTTGCTAGTTATGCTGAATCGGGAAACTAACTTATTTATTGCTGGGCTTGACTTTAATCATAAAGTAGAAGATAAGAGAGGTAGGGCATAGCGAATCTTCGCTCGAATTGAGCTGCCCGTCCGGAGGACTTCCACCTTATAGAATACCGCAGCCAAACGACTGTGGTCGTGTTTCTGATGGTGAGTAGGGTTTCCGGAGCTCGTGGGGGGTTAGGGTTAGGCCGGCATGGCAGTGGCAACTGACAGGTAACTGACCAGTTACTTGCCAGTTGTCACAGCGACTTGGGCTTCTCTTACGCTTTCCATCAGGCGTAGGGAAGCCATTATATCTAACTACTATAAAAAAAGATAGATACATTTAGTCTGTGGGTATCTAAACACTATCGGCCACATTTTTACTTTAACAAAAATTGTCTTTGCTGAGAATATGTTTTCCAACCTTAAATGAACGCGAACAAAGTCAAAGTCAAAGCTAGTAAAAATAAGGACTAAGATGTTATAATTACTATTAATATGTATATAATGATGTTAATAGTTGTTTACAGTATTACAAGTTACTCAATCGGTAGGTACAAGCTTCAAAGCAACACCTACCTACAAAAATGACACTTATGTACACACACATGAGGAAAATCGTAAAAAATCCGCGAATAGGAGAAAGGGTGTTCCACATATCGGTACGACGTGAGGGGCGGGACCAAAATACCAATTACCCTTCGAGAGAGCGTCTTGGGCGGAATGCATGACAATACGTTACTCTTACCGATTACAATCGAGAAGTGAGCACATGTGGGGGAATATTGATACGCCCACATTCGATTATATTGTTTTTATTGGGAAATTTTTAGAGCTGCGGGTGCGGCTGCTCGGTTAGAGCTGCGGGTGTCCATGGGCGGTGTCGACTGCTTACCATCAGGCTTGCTCGTCTGCCGCCTCTCGCATAAAAAAAATTGTAACAGCTTTTGCGTTTTTGTTAAAGTATCACACTTATGCCGTGTTGTTTCCTATAAAGAATAGGACAACTCCACTCCACTCATTGGTTACCGCAGTTATAGACCTGTAACAATAACAGTCGGAGAACTTTCCACCTGACCGTGAGCTACCGTGGCCCACGTGGAGGTCTCTGAATCGGCTCCGGACGCAGGTCGAGAAGTATGGCATAGCGAATCTTCGCTCGAATTGAGCTGCCCGTCTGGGGAAGGACCTCCGCCCTATAGAATACCGCAGCCAAATGACCTCCGGGTCGTGTTTCTGCCGGTGAGTAAGGTTTCCGGAGCTCGTGGGGGGTGAGGGTTGGGCCGGCATGGCGGCGGCAACTGACAGGTAACTGACCAGTTACTTGCCAGTTGTCACAGCGACTTGGCTTCTCTTTCGATTTCCATCAGGCGTAGGGAAGCCATTATGTCGAGCTACTATAAAAAAAATAGTGAAGGTGGAGTTTCCCGGACGAGTCAGACCTGACTCGTGCTTCTCCTGCTCCCCTCAAACCATGGCTCACCTGGCGACCTGACCGGCGTGCCCGTCAAGTTGTACGCGGGACGAGCTGATGAGGGCGTCCAAGCGGTTTGTGTGGCTGAATATTGGGCGGAACTTGTTTAGATTTCCTCACCTTTTCGACATAGGACCACTCGGACTGGCATGCGTTGTCACTGTTTCACGATAGATATAATATTCCTTCGCGCACTAAAAAGTTTGATAACTCTTACTTGTGATGTATCATTAAAAAGTGGAACTCACTGAGAGCACACGTGTTCCTGCCTTCTTATAGTATGGGATACTTTAAAGGACGCTTCCTTGAACTTCACGCTTGAAGTAGCATCTTGCAGGCCAGCATGGCTCTGATGACTGACTGGAAACCGTGGTTTCTCGCCCGTTGTCAGAGCGGCATGGGTTTCCTTTCCTGCTTTCCATCAGACGGAGGGAAGCCACTATGCTGAGCCAATATAAAAAAAAAAGATTGACGACCTATCGTTAGAGCAAAATTTAAGTTGATTTTGAAAGGTGGTTCATCTCTCCCACCTGGTAAAGTCTCCCAGTATCCCCTCCAATCATTACACATCAACGCCTCATAAGGTTCGATGAGAAAGTGTCAAATTAGCGAACATACATTCGTAGCGTTGTAAATATCGCGTAAGCAATAATTTCAGTAAGCTGTATATGATCAATTTGACACACTTTCCGTGTAGTAAGCTACAGCCGGTCTCACCGGCGATTTATTAACGTAATGGGGTCGAGAAGCCTGGGCCAAGTTCAGAGGCCTTCATTAGGGAATAGATGCTATGTTCGTGAAGTTACGAAGGTAGTGAGAATGGTAACTACAGTGTTAAGTTCATATTGGTCTGCTATACTAGTTGCGCCCCGCGGAGTTACCCGCATTGCAAACTTGTCATTGAATTTTTTTTTATACCACTAGGGTGGCAAATGGCTACCGGCCTGCCTGATGGTAAGCAGTTACCGTAGCCCATGGACGCCTGCAACACCAGGGGCATCGTATGCGCTTAGCCGACCCTTTAAGAACCTAAATAGAATTGCATTATTGGCGTTTTAGTGAGAATCTCTAATCTTTAGCCTGAGATAGGTATGGTCTAATGTTACCTAGGGTGAATGTGCTTTGAAATGGTCAAACGAATAGGGAATATGCATGACTTTTTTTTATGGATTTATTGAGATCTTTTGTCTTCCAGATACATAAATATCGAAGAATTTTTAAACTATCTTTTCTATTAAGCGAGTTATAAAGCGTTAAAGTTATTGATTAGACAGAGAGATCCGATGCGGTAGTTGACGTCACGTACCGTAAGCGCCGTACTAACTCCATAGAAAAATCTGTTTCGCGAGAGAGAGACGGATATATTCACTTTCAATGACTGTATCTCGCCCATTTTTCAACCAATTTTGATTTTGTTTTCACTGTTCGTAGTAGATCTTGATCTATTTTACGATAAATTAGTAAATACCTGAAACTATTTTTCATGCATATTCCCTATTGTAATGGTAACGTAATGGTACTTATAACGTGAAAGAATCTTTATCGGCACAAAAATACAAATATGTCCTCTTTATAATATAGGTGTAGATGTAGGTACAGTAGAACTCCAATTATCCGAACTCCGACTATCCGAATCGCCGATTATCCGAATCACAAAAAAAGTTGTTCTTTGAAGTGGATGGAGCGTCAGCCCGAGTGTGACCACTTGCAACTGCTCACCGTCAAGCGAATGCGTGACCTGGCTGCCCGAAAACGGTTGAAAAACCGCAAAACAGCTTACATTGACGGAGATGTTTAAAAAACAGTGATTTTTATTTCTAAACTTGTACATAAGTACATTTTATTTATATTTAAAACATGTGAAAATTTCGTGTTTCTTTCATTTAATTCAACAAAAAAATAGTGCAATATCAAAACGTAGCTTTTATTCTCTCCAATGGCAATTTTTTTTTTAAAAATCCGATTATCCGAATATTTGATTATCCGAATGGGTCCCGGTCCCCATTAATTCGGATAATTGGAGTTCTACTGTACATAAATACTAGCCGTTTGCCGTTTTGCTTTACAAAAGATTTATAAAAAATAAAATATCCAATCATTTGGACGTTTGAAGTCTGTGGTTAATACATTTTTAGTTTTTTTCTTGCATGCACGAATATAACCCTTTGTTGCGCGATGAGACGCCAGTTTCGCGGGGGCGATTGTACCCGCACGTATTGTGGTAGGGTTAATTTGCGACAGGTTACAATGGGAATTCAATTTTGAATGGGTTACGGACTTTTTGTTAGGTAAATCGTGTTAATTAAATTATTTTTATTCGAAGATTCGTTTGCAGCTGCGGTGCGTGAATGAGTCGTATGATTGGGTTGTTGATGTACAGGATGAGGCTCATGTTTTATCAAAAGGGACTTTATTGCAACGATATAAGGTTGGTGATGATTTCATTTCCTGCCCAGATTCTAGAATTTCGGTACAGGTAAGTAAATCATAATTCGCCGGCCTTACTCCCATTATATGGGGTCGGCTCAATATGTTTTCTTCTTCTATTCATTCCAATAACAATGTTCGACTCGACCCGACCCAGAAATCGTATCTGGACCTTCCGTTCCGTGCTTTTGATTTTACGCTCTAATCATTGCACTACTGATTCTAAGTATTTTATAGAGCTTACAACTTGGCTCTACGTGGGAACTGATAACTTTTTGACAGACTGTGATTCCATAGTTCCTCTTGTCTTAATCTTAACATTTTATACGAAAAGATTTTTAGTATTAATTCAAGTTCATCATGCCCCATAATTACCTATCTTTCTATTCTCTACACACTTATCTGGAAAAGATCGCTCATAGCGATAAGACCACCTAAATTGTACAACAAATTGTGTAGTTTGCCTAGTTCTAAATCAAATTTTGTACGTAAATAAAACCTACTAAATAAAACCTATATTGTTGTAACCAACTCCCCTGGCAAACGTGGTGACTAGCAAATCCCCCAAATGGCAATTATCAATGGGGGAGACCTGTGTCCAGCTGTGGACGTTTGCAGGTTGATGATAAAGATGTTGATGTAAAGAATATCTGTCTATTTATTTTATCACATTTAAGAGAGCAGTAGGGCATAGCGAATCTTCGCTCGATTTGAGCCGCCCGTCCGGAGAAGAACCTTCCACCCTGTAGAATACCGCAGCCAAATGACCTACGGTTCGTGTTTCTGCCGGTGAGTAGGGTTTCCGGAGCTAGGAAGGGGTTAGGGTTAGGCCGGCATGGCGGTGGCAGCTGACGGGTAACTTGCCCCGTTGTCACAGCGACTTGGGCTTCTCTTTCGCTTTCCATCAGGCGTAGGGAAACCATTATGTCGAGCTAAAAACAAGAATAACCACCGCATCCAATGTTCGTATACGACTTACTTCGTACTTCTGGCATTACCGCGTGGTTAACTGTGTACCATGTGAAATATTAATATAGCCTCACAAATTGAGTTGTAGGCTATTCGAAGCTTATATTAAAGCACTAAGTCGACAGACCTGGGAAAATCGAATGTAGCAAGACCTTCAGGAAATAAATCTTTGACCCTGTAATGGGAGATATTAAATAAACATAAATTCGCCAAATAATTCACAACAATAACAAATGGGATGTAAGTGTCTTTTCGCTCCAAGCCAACCTCACCTGCCCGTGGTGCGTCCTGCCGAATAACGAACGAGGCGGTGGCAACCGACTGGTATAACCTTCACAATTGAAGGCGTAGCTAAATACCACAGACCGATGACGGGCAGCAGCGTCACCGGAGCGAGAAGCTACGCCCTGCGATCGCCAACCCGCCTGCCCAGCGTGGCGATTATGGGTAGGTATATCCTCCAGATGTTGGCCCTAAGTGGCGAACAACTGGAATGGTCTATGTCCAGCAGTGGACTGCAATGGGCTGATGATGAATTCACAACAACACCCTGGCGTCAAACTTAGGTAGGTATTTTTATTTATTTCGGAAACCAACGGTGATACATGTTGCATTATTTAGCTATACATCTATCTTAAATCTATTTTCAATTATAGATTTTCCTGAATAAAAATATTGCCTAAGTACGTCAGTTTAGAAGCAACCACCACAATGACATAATGAATTCTGTAATTATGGTGAACATTGTAAGATTAATTGGCATTGAAATGAGTTTTAACTATCGAGATTCTTGCCTGTTCTTCTCGTTGGAAGCAGTATTCCGAATTTGGTGGTAGTTTAATTCTTTTCAATTACTGTTTTGACGACTTATGCTTAAGTACTTGTCTAAAGTTTATACGAATAACAAGATTTTGATATTGACTTTGAATGAAAATGCCAGTGTGCTCTTGTGTTTGTGTGTGTGTGTGTGTATGTATGTGTGCACGCGTTTTTTTTTATCATCATCATCAACCTATCACAGTCCACTGCTGGACATAGGCCTCTCCAGTTGTTCGCCACAGGGCAAACATCTGGACTTCTGGAGGATATACACATAATCGCCACGCTAGGCACAGTTGTTCGCCACAGGGCAAACATCTGGAGGATATACCCATAATCGCCACGCTGGGCAGGCGGGTTGGTGACCGCATCGCATAGCTCCTCGCTCCGGTGACGCTGCTGCCCGTCATCGGTCTGTGGTATTTAGCTACGCCTTCAATTGTGATGGTTATACCGCCACCTGTCGGTTACCAGCGCCTCGTTTGTTATTCGGCAGGATGCACAACGGGCAGGTGAGGTTGGCTTGGAGCGAAAGTTTTTTTTAGTGGAGTGATAATGTTTGTTTTAAATGAATCTCGTCTATTTTTCATGTAAAAAGGATGTTTTTTTTTTAATGCTTTCAATGTTCATAGTATGTTTATGACTACTTAATATACCAAAGCCAAAACAGTTCAACCACACCATAATGCATTTACCAAAATCCCAAAGGACCTCTAAAAGCACCACAAACCCACCGTTTAGCAACAACAGCCCATATTTTAACGAAACGTGACGCGATTAAAGAGCTATAATAACGATACAATGCTTAATAGCGTTTAATAAGCGTAAAACACCCGCACAATATTCGTGTAATAAAACCTTAAATACTACTTAATACTTCAACTTGTGTCCGCGAGCTACACGTAATGCTTACATCCTCATTTGAGTTTAATAAATAATCCTTACTTTTCATATTGTACTTGGCTGGTTCGGTGGCTGTGTTGATGTCCTCTCAAAAATAACCCTTGCCTTCTGAAACAAGGTAGGTAAGGTGTATTTGTACTTATGTGGTAGGTATATTATAGGACACACATTTTACCACTTTGGAAGAGTCTCTCGCGCACACTACGCAGGTTAGACTAAAATGATTTTAGAAACCTCAACATCATTTTAAAATACCTATCCATAGACACCCCACACGTATAGGTTTGATGAAAAAAATTTTTTGAGTTTCAGTTCTATGTATGGGGAAGGCCAAAAATTTTAGATTTTTTTCGGATTTTATTTTAAAATCTTAATGCGGTTTACAGAATATATCTACGCACCAAATTTCAAAAACGTAGCTCTTATAGTTTCGGAATAAACTGGCTGTGACATACGGACGGACAGACAGACATGACGAATCTATAAGGGTCCCGTTTTTGCCATTTGGCTATGGAACCCTAAAAAGCAAAATAAATCGTGTTGCCGCCATGCTGCCAGTTCGTAACAACTGGCTAAGTGACTCAATTAGAACTGGCTAAGTGACGCTAGCCTTCTAAACCACGGTACGTACACGGTATCATTAAAAAAAACACATGAAATGAAAAACTAGGAAAGCAGAATCATTACCTTATAAGCCAATCGTGACCAATACACGATAAAAATCTAATAACAACATAATTTTTGTTCAATCCCTTTTCAATGTAAAGATTACCCTATTTCTAACCACTAAAGTTGCTTTTTCAAGCGACGATCTTATTACCTTATTCTTCTGTGTTCCTCATATGCCAATACGATAGGGGGACATATGTGGATGTGCTTCGGAGGTACGTAGGCGGTACGTGGAGGAAAAATCGCGATTTACACGATTCCGCGCTACTATTGGCGAAATCTTTGTAGGTATTATCCAACATGCGTTGTACACACATACTCGTACATCTACCTACAATACTGTACTCCATGGGTAGTAGGTACGTACGTATATTCGAATATAAAGTACCAGTTGAATTTAAAAATCGAACCATTCTATTCTTTCATTGTTATTACAAATTACCTTTTTTTTCGTTTTCAATATTTGGTCGCCACTTACAGACAATAGGTACTACGAACTTTGTATAGAATATTTTTGAATTCAGAAGAAGCATTCGAATTCAAAAAAATCAAAGTTAGCTTTTGTTTTGTTAGTTGGACCGCACGGAAAAAAGTATGAATGATTTTAAGAAGATCAATATACTTACAAATGAACGGTGAACCTATCATTGTTATTTCAAAGATGCATTTAATTTTATAAAATAAAATGTTTCTTCTTGGTACATACTGTCATCACTTTACAAGTACAAGGTACACGCTTTGTTATATTTTTAAGTAAATATAATAAATAATTAGTAAATAGAAGTGTGTAAAAATGTATTCCCCAAAAAGGAGACCTATCTATTACAATTTTTGGATACAAATGAGACCTATACATTTTTGTACGTGTTAGCTATTGTACTGTAATTAATAAGAAATATTTGTAGCCAACAAATTGCCAGGTACCACGAACATAAACAAAAATAACATTTGTTTCATCTCAACTAATTTACAAAGCAGACATAAAAAAACACTTATAAATAACATCATCTATCGCAATATCTACGCCGCATCGCAATATACAGTAAATAATACATTTCACGTTCCATCCGCGATATTAAAAACCTCTTAGCGATAGTCCAACCTCGATATGATTTCATTTACAATACTCCTCATATTTTTCATGCCGTGAATGTCATATCACGGCGGATCATAATCTATCGCTTTTGCTCTACCAATTTAAACCTTATCTCGTGACGATAAGGTGCCGAAGAGTGGGGGGCCGTTAACAATCCCTCCTTTGCGATTCCATACGATTTCACCGAGTAATGATTTGCCTCGTAATGAGAGAGACGCGCCAGTAATATTCAGAGAGGAAGGGCGCGGAATTAAAATGCTAGATGTGTAAATGTATTTATATTGTCTTTATTCCTTCGCGTACTAAAAAAAAGTTTGGTGATTCTCACTACTTGTGTTGGCAAAGAGTTTCGGTTTTTAATAGAGTTAAAAAGAGGAACTCTACCAGCACAAGTGTTTCCTCCTTTTTTATATAAAAAGAGCGTTCAGGATGACTTCACTCGACCTGATGGTAAGCGGTCGTGAGGTGTTAGGTCGACAGGCATAATAGGAGAAACCCACTGAGATGCCGTTTTACGCCCCGCCTTAAGAACCCAGAATTGTAAGAGGAAGGAAACACATGAGCTGGAAGGGCATTCCATGACTTAATGGCGTCGCCATGCGTGATGACAATCCAGGGATACTCTGAATATTTAGGGAGTTAGGTTTGGGATTAAGACACAAGTTTTCTGTTAGATGTCTATAATAATTGTGTTGACACAGTAGTTGACACAGAACACTGTTACAAAAACATATATAAAAAGAAAAACCTTATGGCCAGGAGGTCCATTAAATTATGTAGTTTTAACAGATACCTTGTATTCATCATCATCATCCTCGAGTCTGCCAACGTCCACAGCTGGACATAGACCTCCCACAATGACAATTTGTCATTTGAAGGGGATGAATGCAATAGTTTTTATTTACACCCAGGTCAACGCAGCAAACGGGCATCAGCCCGTTTCCCTAGATTCCTTGACGCCCGATGTCTGTGTGGTTTCCAGATTTCCAGGTTAGGGTTGCCATCCGTCCGGGTTTTCCCGGATTTATCCTACTTAGTTTGAAGGGCGTCCGGAGTCCGTCCGTCCGTCCGGAGGTCGGGGCTTTTAAAAGTGTCCGGGTAAAATCCGGACACATTCGAAATCGATACTCAAATTCTTATAGATAAGCGATAAATCCACAATCAAGAAGGCACGGCAAAATAATAAAAAAAATAATGAAAAAAGTCTGAAGTCCGGGGAAAAAACCATATTTCGCCCAAATGTCCGGAATTTTTACCGTGTTATCCGGCGCCGGCAATTTACTTAGGTGATGGCAACCCTACATGGGGTGGTCTTGCCCCATCTCATACCCAGTATTGTTAATCTAGAATACGACAATTTTATGTAGATTAATTTCGGCTCAGACCAATCCAGTAATTCTAATAATCTTTGGAGGAAAACATCCGTTCTTCCGGACTTTATTATTGCTGTTATTGCTTCCATACGTCAAACAGACTCGATCTCATCACTCTCAAATTATGTGCCTCTTAGAGTACACAGCCTGTTTACTGAAAATTCTGTTTAAAAGGAAAATTTGTTATGATGCATGAGAAGTGCTTCCTGTTTATTATGTTTTATGACGGAGGTATACCAATACCATACATATAAGCTTACTTTGCATTGTCATCATCATCTACCTCTGGACTGATCATGAACATCTCATTGCTGGACATAGGCCTGTCCAATTGTTCACCATTTTGCTCAAAGAATAATTTTTAATTTATAGCTTTGTATTGTCATCATCATCATCATTAGCCTCTTCATTGCTGAACACAAGCCTCTCCAATTGTTCTTCACTTTTCGGATCACCGGATCCTGGGCTTCTCGCACCCAACAATTGCCAGCCAAATCGTCGCTCTACCTGCCCTGAGAACCTCTACTACGTTTGTCGAGAAGCAATTACCACTCTAGAACTCATTTACCCTAACGATTATCGGTTCCGCGGCTGATATGGCCAGCCCAATGTCTCTTCAGCTTACTAATCCGGTGTAAATTGAATTGAAAAAAAAAAATACAAAATAACAAAATTTAACTGCTGTCTCAAGCAATATGCTACCCATATTGCTTGAGACAGCAGTAAAATTTTGTTATTTTGTAATGTGTTTTGTAATAACCCTACCACAAGCTGAGATGCTGAAATCTCAAGAGTTGACTCTTAAGCCCCAAACACCTTACGAGAAGAAATGGAGCAGTGATTTGGAATATTTATCTATAACCGAATGGATTATGCCCTGTAGATACGATAATACTTTAAGCATAAAGCTTGAAAATCATATTCACCTCTCAACGTAATATATTACTCGCTGTACATCGAGCATACTAAGTAAAATATTACCCACTTTATATATTCCGTATCGAACATAATAGTAATGCGGTAGGTAGATCACAGATTTACTATTGATCAATTCAAACCTCAAACGTTATGTTCAATTGTCCGCCCGTCCACGAGAGAGCCGTAACTCAGTAACCGAGTTCCTACACAAACAATTCTAAGCCCACACAAGCACCGCCCACCCAAAACCAGTGGCAACTCATCTCATTACCGGCGACAGCACATTGCTCAAAATGCTTCAAGCACTGTCACAAAGAAGGTTACATTTTTCATAAAATACTTGCCCAAATGCCGCCCACGCTCAGCCCCGGGCCACGACGTAACGAGTGCCCATGTATGGAGACTCTTAACAAGAAAGCTACTCGACGTCACCCCACACCGTCCCGCTCCAACCCAACGGAACAGAAAGAGAGAACCAACACCACTCCGTCATATTTTTCCCTTTACCACCCTAGCCATCTCAAGCGTTCTTTTACATAAAAGAGGTTCTCGAGAAAATAATAACGCGACTCCTCAAAGGCTACCCAACTTTCGCCCGAGCTTTGATTTTCGTCTCTCGAAAAGAATTCGCCACCACAAAGGGAATTTCGACGATATTAAGCAAGGATTTAATTTCCAAGTTAATACATTTTCGACCTGTGCCGATAACTGTTTGCTTGTAAAAGATTTCACGGACGATAAAAGCGGTTTTTCGAGATTCGACTCTTGAACGCAAATTGGTTTGAATTGAGGGCCTGTTTACAAATTACTCGGTTACATGCGAGCCTATTTGTACGTATTTAAGCAACAGAATAATGGACCTCTACGTTGCTTTTAAGAATGAGTTGTAAGCTGTTTTCGTGACCGAATTAAGTCGAAACTGTTTCGTGTTCGAACGTTCGTTACAAACACAGGCGCTGTCCTCCTGTTCAGAAGAGTTTGGAAATTAAATCGAACCATTTTATTGTATTCGAACCTATCGATAGGTACCTTTCACATTTCACACAGATATTGAATTTGATTATTTTTCCAAGTGTTTTAATAATGGACAACATCACATACATCGGAAATTATGTATGTACATTGCTCCAATCCCAAAGTAAGTAGCTTGAGCACTTGTGTTATTGGTATCAGAACAACGAAGGTATCACAAATACATACTTAAATGGAAATACTAACCCAGACACGAAATAAGCACAAATGTTCGTCACATGAATACTGTCTTATCCCGGACAGGAATCAATCCTTGGTTCAGGAAGCAGTGGTCACTACCAAACCATGCCATACCATTGAGCCAATCAAATAAATAGGAGGCTGGTATGATCTCATAAGCACACCTATACTGTGATCATATAAGTACTCTGAGTGAAAATTGTTTTATGAACACAGCCGTAACATGTCGCTGAACTCACGAAAGCATTTCCAAGCGAATATTTCTTTAGACGAGAGATTTTATGACGACAAATGACAAAAATACTCAACGTTTCATTGTGAAACTTGGGGACGCTGCGAACATTTTTGTGCACCCTTAACGCTTCCCTATACATGTGTACAGAAGGGCGAAGTTATTTGCCTTCGCTTCTCTTCCGTCCATTTGCCCCACCACCCCCTACCGCGTTTCCGGTTACCATATTCCGCCTACCACCCGTCGACATGGTACTTTCCAAGGGAAAAACAACTGTAATAGTCGGGGGTAAGGTTGTGATTCCATTGGCGAAAGATGTACTATTTTTCTTTTGCCGTCGAGAGCAACGTGACATTTTTCGCCGAGAAAAGAATTCGAACTTTGAAATCAAAGAGACACATTTGAATTTGGAAGAGTTGAGAGCGTGAGCGTTAGTACGTTCGGATACGCGCACCGCGGTATCCTCCGTACGAAAAACATATTTTTTAGATAACGACAATGAGAAAGGAAAATATTCAGATGAAAATTCCCCGATACGGCGCCGGGCGCTCCCGCGTGGAAGATATTACGGGCGTGTGCTACTTTGCGATATTTTTCGACATGCTTTACTTTTATTGCAGAGTCACGACTCTGATATCGGATACCCGTTTGCCGTATATCAAAATCTCTTTAGTATAAATTGTGTTTGAGAGAACAGAGATAAAACAAAAAAGGAGCATGGGCAACGTCTAATACTTCGCAAATATTAAGTGAGCACAACGTAGGTATATTAAAAAAGATAGGAAATGAAACTCAACGTTTATAATTCAAGCCTCAGCTTATTATATCTAACAGAACATTTCCTTCCGAGCGAATAACCTCTTGACGAAATATAAAAACACTGGCATATTACTCTCGAAATTATTATCTGAATTTCCCGGTGGGATTTAAGTAACACGATATTAGCATCCCTCCGAGGGAGAGGGACGCATTTATGAGTTAAACGGTTAATTGGAGAGGGACGGGCGATCGAGGGGACGATCTTGTCTAAAGGACATTGGCCTCCGGGGCACGCGACCGTTGATTCGAACTCCTTTTTAATTCTTTTTTATTAATTATAACGCGACTTTGTAGTCTAGAGCAAGCTATTTTAAAATATATTTTACTTATAGCTTTCCTTACTCGATAATAAGTTTTACTATCATCTTGATAAAGTTTATGTTACATATATATATACAAATCATTGGGCAAACACTATATACTGCATCAGTCCTTAGTTACTTATATGAGAAGAATCAATCAGCTGAGAAATTAGTTCCTTGTCGAAATGTTGCAATGTCCCTGATATGCAAAGATCTTCAAAACTACGCAACAGATATTGATGCGGTTTTTTAATAGATAGGGCGATTCAAGAGAAAGATTTTTAAGTTAAGTACCTATAAAACCGAAGCCAAGCGAGGGCATGTCGCTAGTTTATAATATAAATATTAATTAATAGATTTGCTGTCGATTTGAGAAAAAGAAGAAGAAGAATATACCTAACTCTAATTAATAAGAAATTTATTTTTAATTATCTACTGCCGCCCAGTGGTTGTCTGGAAGAGATCGTTGAAAGCGTTCTTTAATATTATTTGTGCCTAGTTTTAAGTCAACTGTTCAGTGAGCAATAAAGAAACTATCTATTCCGTAGGTACACTTCTTATCCATGGCAAATTTATTGCTAATTAATTTTATTTTATTGCAAGTATCAACGCGTCATAGTCGTACTACAAATCTTAAACGCCCCAACTTCCTCTCTCTCATTAAAGAGCTTTTTCTCAACGCGACGCCGGATTCATTCGGCACTTAATGGCCAACGCCGGTTTCTTTAATGTAAACTTGGCAATGAACGGTGTTCTAAGGGGAGGCAGGGCGAAATTGGGTCACTGTTCGACTTAATTTTTTTTCTCTCTCCAAGGTCACTCGTAATCAATGGGAGGGCGGTTCTAAATTTACGCCTGCCAGTAATTATATCTGGGTTATCGATTTTGGGGCAGGTCGGGGTTGAGGACAATCGATGGTGGCGTAATTAAATTGGCCGTGAAGATGTTTGGTTTGGTGTGAAGGGATTTTCTGTTTGTCTTTGGAATGATTGGGGTGGTTTTGTGCCTTTTTTTATTATTCACGCTTGATTAAAATACGCCTTTATCAGTGGATCAGTGTAAGATGTTCGTCTTAAGCGAGGAAAACCAATGTTTCTTGTTTGATCCCGGTTAAGTCCTTTTGGAAAACGGTATTTTTTCATAGCATTGCTTCATAAAGCCTAGTAGCCTCCTAGCGCCTATGGGTTGCGAAAGAAGATTCCAAGTCGCTGCGGCAGCGGACAAATAACTAAATCAGTCGCTTGTTAGTTGCCATGTTGCCCTGTAAAGTAACTCTGGCTATACACCGACTGATCCTGAGATGCGACCTAAGTTACTTTACAGGTGATTGCCAACTAAACGGCAAAACTTTACCACCGGCTAACAAGCTGAAAAAATCTTGAGAAGCCAGAACTTCATCATCATCATCATCGGCCCACATCAGTCCACTGCTGGACATAGACTTCTCCCAATGCTCGCCACTATGCAACCGAATATCTAACTCGTTCTTTTGAATCAACCGCCTTATTCAGAACGGTAACAAATGGATTTTGGTAACTAAGTATACTTCGTCTTTTTGTAGCCAAAATAATTTTACAGTGTTAATTAAAGCTATAGGATTAGATTCTATTTCCAAAGTTTTCTGAATACTTTAATTCAGGCAAATAATTTTGGGTTTTGTTGTATCCGATGTTATAGGTAAAATATACTATTCAACATACAACTTAAGCCTATATTAGTCATAAACCAATATTTTTCCACATAGAGTGTACTTATGGCTCAGCTTTTGATGTATTATACACACACAAAAGTGAATATGTCCGTTCTTCCATTGACATCTTATAGATATAATAATTTGCGCGTCCATATGTTTGCTAGACGCTAAGAGAAATTTAAGGTTACAAGTAGAGACGGCAAAAAAGTCTCTATTTTTTTCATTGGCACTGTATATTATATTCCCTTGCCTAATGTTGACTATTGAACAATTGACTACTTGTAATTTGGTAATGATTCTGCTTTCTTAGTTTTCAATTTGTTAATTTGAATCAGGTTGATTCCATTCTGTATCTTATGCAAGACTACTGACCCGCCCTCGCTTCGTTTCGGGTGTTTCAGATAAACGTTTTGAAACTAAATATAGCCTATGTTACTCAGTAATAATGTAGCTTTCTGATAAAAAAAGAATTATTAAAATCGGTCCAGTACTTTTAAGTTTATTCATTACATACAAAAATACAAATTATTTCTCCTATTAGTGAAGATGTATTTTTTATATAGCCTCCTGTCGCCTGACATTAAACGAAAGAGAAGTTCGCAATTCGATGCAATGGACAAACACATCAACCAATGTAAAAAGATCAACCAAAGAGGGTTTTCTGAAAAAAAAATCCACGAGATGGCACCACATAAAAGACAGGTCCAACTGTTACGTGATTGGTTTATTTTGACATGGCACTGACATTTGCATAACAACTGACCAATCACATGATAGCTGGACCTGTCTTTTATGTGGTGCCATCCGGTGGATTTCGTTTTTCAGAACACCCTCATTGTCAGTTGCCACCATCATGCCGGACTTTAAAATAGCTTTAGCAGTACACAGACTGATACCAAAACGCGTCGGAAATCACATAAAACAACTGGAAGGAAGGGAAAGCAACTGGAGGCTTTACCCCTACAATCGGCATGTTGGGCAGGTGGGTTGGCGATCGCAGGGCGAAGCTTATCTCTCCTGTGATACTGCTGCTGCCCGTCATCGGCCTGTGGTATTTAGCTACGCCTTCAATCGTGATCCAGTCAGTCGTTTGCCAGATCTTCGTTTGTTATTCAGCAGAATGCACGGGCAACATGGCATGTCTCATTTATTATTAAACGCAAAAAAGCACAAAATCTTTACCTCTTAGACAACCATTGTTTTGCTGACCGTACTCGCGAACGGGCAGGCTTCACGCGAGTGTATTGACCGACGCACAATACCTATATTTGCGCACTGCTCTCCGCTGCCGCGCTGCCGCATTCCGCCTACCAAACAAATATTGTAAGTAGGCTTTGGACCTTTCGTTATACAGGTTTTTTGCTGTCCGTACACGGTGGTGTAATCGGGGGAAGGTCAGTGAGGTGTCTCTATTCTAAGTCTTTATTCTGGCTGAGTCTTGAAAAAACGGATTCCATAGGCCTAGGTTATTATAACAAATATTTTGGTGTGCTAAGAAAATCAAAGCACAGTTTAGAATTATTTTTTCTGTAATATCCGGACCAAATTTATTTTCCCCAATCACTTTTGAAAGTATCAGTAATATCTAGAAACTTGTAAAACGTATCGTAATTTCCTCAGATTTAACATGACTTAAGATTAACAATGATAGCAATTTTACAAAAAGATCTGTTTATCAGTTACGATGTACGAAATAATTGTTCATGTGGTCAAAAGTCGACCACCACCTTCTAAATTTATTCCAAAATGGACTTTACTGTCACATAATGTAATACTGGCATTCTGCTAAGCAAGTGAATTATTTATCTACCTTTTATATATGGGCTGCACAAATGCTAATCTTGGTAGCGTAAAAGGGAAGAGATCCCGCGGTCCCTCATCAACCTGATGATCCGAGCTACTTAAAGAAGCCACGGTCCCCATCAGACAGAGCGTATTCTCCGCTAGATGCGAGTGAGTCCCACATAACCCAGACACCCAGTGCCCAAGACCTTGGTGTATGCGTAAAGGCATTCCCGACAAAAAAACTCCAAATCAACCAACGGGGATGTAAGGGAGCGGCCTATCATGTTTTCGCTCCAAGCCAACCTCACCTGCCCATGGTCCATCCTGCCGAATAACAAACGAGGCGCTGGCAACCGACTGGTGGCGGAACCATCACAATTGAATGCTCATACCGGTGACGGGCAGCAGCATCACCGGAGCGATAAGCAACGCCCTGCGATTGCCAATCCGCCTGCCCAGCGTGGCGATTGTGGGTATATCCTCCAGATGCTTGCTCTAAGTGGCGACCAACTGGAGAGGCCTGATGATGAACCAAAGATCACTATTTTTAAGTAATGAGGGAATAACTTCAAATAGAATAGCACAAATACCAAAACATACAGCTTTATGCATCACCGCTTGTACTACTTCACTGTCATATTCCCTACACTGCCTCTCAGGAACGGTTAAGCCGAATTATGGGCACTTCTGTCAATACTGACTGCTATATTGTATCGTCTAATCTTCAAAGCGCTCTATTTCTGTAGCCTTATTTGTATGACTTTAAGGGTCAATATCGTAGAACCCTAGAATCCCGTAGGTGGCATTCGAGATGTCATTACATGTACGAGTATTAGTTCCGTTCAACGCAATATTCGAGTGTTGTTACAAGTTGCACCTCTTTAGAGGCTTCTCAAATATGTGTCTAGCTTTCCCTGGACGCGGTTAAGAGGCGTATCTCATATGGACACTGTAATGGCGCCAGGGGCCCTACCACCAAAATCGAATACGATCGTTTGTTGAACGGATTGCGTACTTTTGCACCATAAATCCCTCTCATTTGTCCCTCCCGCGTTCGAATATCTCCTTCTTCTATACATAGAATAAACCTGTAGAGAGGTGAATTCTGTACATTAAATATTTTTTTCAAAATAACGATCTGGGGGTAATTAGTGCTCGATACTGATGCTAAAAATGCAATCAGTAAAATTTTTGTATGTCTGTCTGTCTGTTTGGGATCAGTATGTACGATATACCTTTTTTATAGTAGTTCTACATAATGGCTTCGCTACGCCTGATGGAAAGCGAAAGAAAAGCCGAAGTCGCTGTAACAACGGGCAAGTAACTGGTCAGTTACATGTCAGTTGCCACCGCCATGTCAGACCAAGTCTAACACCCTACGAGCTCCAGAAACCCTACTCACCGGCAGAAACACGACGTGGAGGTCATTTGGCTGCGGTATTCTAGGTATAGCGTGGGTGTCCTTCCCCGGACGGGCGACTCCATTTGTGCAAAGATTCGCTATGCCCTATCTCTTTTAAAACCTACCTACCTAACCAACCAGGATAATCCTACGCCAATAAAGCGATGGCAACTGACAAAATGATTGATTTAGTTACTGTTTTTCGCCGACTCGGGCCTCTCTTTTGCCTACCATCAAGCGAAATGCCACTTTGTTGTGCTAAATAAAAAGAAAAATATTTACATACAACTATCTCCTTATTTCTTTCCTATAGATTGACGCTATTCCAAACACGTTCGTCGTATTTGCAGTACTAACACCGCAATACGAACCTCAAACATTATCTACATGATAAACATGGGCTAGCATTATATTCATAATGGAATAGATACACTTACTCGTATATTCGACTATACCAAGCCTTCAGTTAGCTTAATGCAAACAGAATAAAAATTAGATACATGTGACGGTTTTACCAAAGCAAATATCGATTTCTCACTGAGATCTGTTATGATTAGGGTTGCCATCCGTCCGTGTTTCCCCGGATTTGTCCTAGTTTGAAGGGCGTCCGGGGTCCGCCCAGCCGGGGCTTTTAAAAGTGTCCAGGTGAAATCTTTTTCGGGACACTTTTGAAATTGAAACTCAAATTCTTATAGATAAGCGATAAATCCACAGTAATGGTTAATCTTTTGACGTCTGATGTATCAAATCAAATCAAAGCAAATTCTTTATTACAGACTAAGTGATACATTTTGGTCTTAATAAATCATAGGTTCCTTAAAACTTAGTAGCCCATTTCGGGCATTGTAATGTATTAAAGATCTAGAAGGCACGGCAAAATAATAAAAAAATTCTGAAGTGTCCGGGGAAAAAACCATTTTATTTCGCCCATATGTCCGGAATTTTTGCCGTGTTATCAGGCACCGGCAATTTAGGTGATGGCAACCCTAAATTGTCGGTGCCTTTTTCATACTCCTGAGCAGGTTATAGTATACTTTCATCACGCTACGCTACGATCAATAGGAGCAGAGCAGTGATGGGAAATGTTGGGAAAAGGGAGAAATTTTTATCTGTATACTTGAACGCGCATCACGCAAAAACTCCTGGATGGAATTGAACGCGGTTTTCACCAATGTATTGCTAGAGGTCTGATATAAAGTTTAGACAGCATTTTATGGAAGTCCGTTATTTTTGAAACCCGATATCCACGCGTGCAATGCCGCTGGCATAGCTAGTCTCTCCCTAAAAGAATTGTCTTTGGGGGAGGCCTATGTCCAGCAGTGGATCAAGGCAGGCAAAAAAACAAGGAGATCAATTCGCAACTTCTTGCGTTACGCCTTAAAATAAGAAACAGACTTGAATAGTATAAGTTTCGATTTGAAATTTAATCAGTTCTTTGTCCACCTACAATACATATACGAAACATTTTCATTATTTTGAACTAAACAAGACTTTTTTTACTAAGTAACCCAAGAGCAGTGTGGCATGCACACAGTTTAACTGCTTTTGTTAGGTACAAGAATTTCCAAAACCGCAGAAATACATAAAATTCTCAGGTCACAAAAAGGTGAAACCGCTGCCGTAAATATTATATACTATTTTTCTAGGTTATGAAATACATGTTGACCCCTATTTTCCTCATTCCATGGTTGTTCTTTTGCATTTTCTTTCTAGAACTATATTTTAATTGTAAACCTACCTTCTCCATCATCGAAGAGAGGCCGTTACACCGAGCTACCTTATCATAAAAATAACTGCAACTCGTAACTCAGAAAATTGCTGTATGAATTTAACGACTGTCGTTTGTTATATCATACACACGGCGAAACTCCCGTAAAGTGATTTTGGTCACATTTTAATAATAATGCACGAGTTGATGTATTTAACCATCCTGCTGTAGTTCACTTGGTTCGCTTATTGGCATATGACCTTAACAAATAGACACTTATTTAGAGCTGGTATATATAAATGGCATATTCCCAAATAGGTCCTCTCCAAAATCATAGTAGTGAGTCCAATTATGCCTTTCAGGGCAAATCTGCTGCGGAACTCCTTAGTAGTTGCGAGAGGCATGTCAGCACGAGATATCTTATTTGTATACTGTCTTCGTCACGATATTCACATAAAACTTATATAGGTAATGTGAAGTATCCAGATTTGTACTGTTGTACTGGTATTTGGATGGGTAGGGCATGGTAGAGGGTAGAGTACTGCGTAGCAATTCAGATGGAAACTGCGCTTTTTTCTCGAATTCAAAAGTATTGTTTTTTTTTTCTATAGTAGCTCGACATTATGGCTTCCATACGCCTGATGGTAAGCGAAAAAGAAGCCCAAGTCGCTGTGACAACGGACAAGTAACTGGTCAGTTGCCTGTTAGTTCAGGACACCGCCATGTCGGCCCAACCCTGACCCCCCCACGAGCTCCGGAAACCCTACTCACCGGCAGAAACACGACCCGGAGGTCATTTGGCTGCGGTATTCTATAGGGTTGAGGTACTTCGCGAGCGGGCGGCTCAATTCGAGCGAAGATTCGCTACGCCCTAACTCTCTTAAAAATGCAGGTACAGACTTTAACATGCTGCAGAAACTTTGACTGGATAGATACTCTTTATTGCACACCAAAGAATTGCCTTACTACTAGCCAAAGTATAAAGTTTTTGTACAATTTAAGCGGCCTTATCTACATAGGTAAGAGAGGTAGGGCATAGCGAATCTTCGCTCGTATTGAGCTGCCCGTCCGGGGAAGTACCTCCACCCTATAGAATACCGCAGCCTAATGACCTCCGGGTCGTGTTTCTGCTGGTGAGTAGGGTCTCCGGAGGTCGTGGGGGGTTAGGGTTGGGCCGGCATGGCATTGGCAACTGACACGTTACTAACCAGCTACTTGCCAGTTGTCACAGCGACTTGGGCTTCTCTTTAGCTTTCCTTCAGGCGTAGGGAAGCCATTATGTCGAGATACAATAAAAAAAAATAGGTAAGCGATTTCTTTCAGACAACTTTTGGTTAGAGAAAAGCAATATAGAAAGCGTGAGGTGGTGTACTTCAAACGAATATTGTCATAGACTCGTTTGTTATTCGGCAGGATGCTCTATGGACAGATGAGGGTGACTTGAAGCGAAAAGATGATGGGTTCCTTACATCCCATTTTTATGGTAGTCTCCATTTATTTTATTAAATTACCTACAGAAAGATACATTTTTAGTACAGACTAGCTGTGCCGGCGGCGTCCCACGCGTGGATATCGGGTTTCAAAAATAACGGACTTCCATAAAATGGTGCCTAAAGGTTAAGTTAGACCTCTAGCAATATATTGGTGAAAATCGCATTTAATTCCAGATAATAGTTTTCGCTTGATCTGCGATCAAACATACAGATAAAAATTTCTCCCGTTTTCCCAACACTTCCCGTCACTGCTCTGCTCCTATTGATTATAGCGTAATGAAAAGTAAACTATAACCAGCCTAGGAGTATAAAAAATAATCGTACCAAGTTTCATTAAAATCCGTCCAGTAGTTTTTTTTTCTATAACGAACATACAGACAGACAAAAATTTTACTGATTGCATTTTTGGCATCAGTATCGATCACTTATCATCCCCCGATAGTTATTTTGAAAATATATTTCATGTACAGAATTGACTTCTGTACAGATTTATTATAAGTATAGATAGATAGGCATGTAAACATACTCGTTTCTCGGGCACACATTGTATTCTAACAGGATATAGAAACAGATAACAGCGTTATTGTTAAAGCATTTCCTGTTTGAGTTAGCTCATTAGGGCATACCCGTTTATTTATTTTCATATAAGGAAGAGCGTTCAATTAACCACTCGATATACTGGTCCCTATTGTGTAGTGTAAATGGTGCCCGGAATATTTCTAATGATTGTGCTTGTTCGACATCGTCTTTTGTTCTTGTGAGGTCATTAAAACATAATTGTGTGATTTTTTAAATCGGATTTCATTAAGTAACTACTTAGCTGTGCCTGCGGCGTCGCACGCGTGGATATCGGTTTCAAAAATAACCGACTTCCTTATAATGATACTTAAAGGTTTAGTTAGACCTCTAGCAATACATTGGCGAAAACCGCATTTAACTCAATGCAGTAGTTTTCGCGTGATATGCGATCAAACATACAGATTACAATTTCACCCGTTTTCCCAACACTTCCCGTCACTGCTCTGCTCCTATTGATTATAGTGTGATGAAAAGTATAGTAAGTATAAGATTATAGTAAAATGTAAATATTTCATGTATAGAATTGACCTCTCTACAGATTTATTATAAGTATAGATAGAAGAAGATATGTATTTTTGGTTTTGTGACGAGATTAGCACGTGCTACTTTATGTATTTCCACAGATGCGGAGCTGCACAGAGATGACTTCTAGATATTTAGGGAATAATCCCTCACACTGTAGCAAATGTACTCACATGTTATGGTATTATCAAGCTATTATTCCACTCAAGTGGAGCAGAGATGAGATTTGAGGAACATCATAGGCCAATTTTGGTTAGCTCCGCGAATTCTCGCTTCTAATAAGAATTGCGATTTCTAAAATTGTCAACGTGTCAAACTCACGGTTTTTTGGTATTTTGGGCATTCGTTCCTAAGATTTTTTATCATCCCATAGGTTATCAAATAAAGGCTTGTACACAAAATTGTTTGCGATGTTGAATAATTAAAATCCCACGACACAAATCGTGCTCGCACATGGCATCGCTGCCTTCTGTCCCAGCCCAATGATCTGTGCCTAAGGACTAATATTTTATTCAGAACTAAAACACAGACATATAGGCTACCCAATAGGGCTTAAAAGCCATCACCGCAGTTACCCAACGATGCCATTCTTAGCCGGACAGCGCTTGACATCGAGCGACGCTGAAGCACGCTTCTGACATTTACCATAACGTTAACTCGAGGCACCATTGTGTTGATTGCAAACGCAATTTTGTTTAAGTGTTCACTGTTTTCGTGTAATGTTGTATTCAAATGGTCTGACCTCAATGGCACGGTGGCTGTGTTGGCTAATTCCAGTTGAGTTCCTGATCCCTATTCAAACATCTGCTGAGTTGTTTACAAACATCTTGGGGCATTTGAAACTGGGTAGAGTCTGGGCCACTCCTTGGGTTAGCCATAACGATTTATCAATAGGGTAAGCGTTTGGATTGCGCATTGTCAGATTAGGTAAATTGCTTTTATTTGTACCCAATAGAAATATTTTATTTTAGTGAAATATAATTTATCATTTTACGTAGGTACTATACTCGTAATATAATTTGACACAGTCTAATTTTTTTTTCTTTTTCGAATCATTTGTTATTATTTTGCATTATAAAGAACAACACTACCTATAATATATTTATGTACTCAATAAAGTACGGTGCCATACTACAAATTAACAAAGAAAAACATTATATCTTCCTTTAAATAAAAAATTACTAATGTCATTCACTATTTTCTTAATCAGCCATGCAACTTTGTAATATCACTTGAATAAATATGCAGAAAACAGTAGGTTGTGATTAAAACTATTTATAATCTTTCAATACGCAGAAATACGCAAATATAAGAGAGGTAGGGCATAGTGAACCTTCGCTCGAATTGAGCCGCCCGTCCGGGGCAGGACACACCTGACCTCCGGGTCGTGTTTCCGGAGAAAGGTTTCCGGAGCTCATGGTGGTTGGGGTTGGCAGGAATGGTGGTGGCAACTGACAGGTAACTGACCAGTTACTTGCTCGTTGTCACAGCGACTCGGGCTTCTCTTTCGCTTTCCATCAGACGTAGGGAAGCAAGCCATTATGCCAAGCTACTATAAAAAAAATCCTTCAGAAGACTTAGTCTTGAATTATTTCTGGCACGATAATCTCCGACATATCTAAAGTTGGGCGAGTATACTCAATACTGTCGCCCAAGTTGGAGATTGAATGGCGCATTTTAAGCGCACATCCCGCGTCTGGCTGTGTTGCCAAGTTATTGGATTATCTACAAAATGTAATTGTTCAGGATGTTTATGTCTCCAAGAAAATGTCAGTGAAAGTACGTATAATAATTTTATTTTGTTTTGGTTATTATTTTATTACTATGAAAATCGGTATCTACTCTATTCTTGAGCCCACTATGTAGAAATTGATGCGCCCACGGGGTAAGTACTGTAGTAGTTAACAACAGTAAGTTAACTTTATGAGATTTCATCTATACATTCTAATATTCTAAATAAAAACTAATTGGGATTAATCCTGGCAACACTCACCAAGTCAGCCAATATCAAAGTTCGCGTCTCGAATCAATTTACTTGGAACACGTCAAAGAAAGAATTTCTCATAAGTTCGCCGTGTGAGACAGCCGGCGCGCTCGGGCGCACTTCGTTGAGTCATTTGTTGTAGAGTTTGTCGTTCGTTAGAAGTTTGGATTTACACCGATTTGATCTGCTTGATTAGATGGATAAATAAGCTTAAGGCTCGTTTAAGGAGACGCGTAGCTGAAATTTCGATCGCCAACCCGCCTTTATGGGTATAACCTCCAGATGTTTGCCCTAAGTGGCGAACAACTGGAGAGGCCTATGTCCAGCAGTGGACTGCAATAGGTTGATGATGTAGCTGAAATTAAATCATTGGCAAAGCAGTCCGTGTTGTTTCCGGATTTAGAATATGATCATCAAAGTTAAAGTAAGTATACTTGAAGTGACGGTTGTCTGGGAGAGATCGCTGTAAGCGATAAGACCGCCTAGATAGTACTTTATGTTAATAAATAAATAAATATCAGACAACATCACATACATTGCTCTGATCCCAAAGTAAGTAGCTTAAGCACTTGTGTTATGGGGATCAGAACAACGAAGGTACCACAAATAAATACTTAAATACAAATATAAACACCCAGACATCATCATCATACGAATGTTTGTCCCGCGTGGGATCCCATGACCCATGGTTCAGAAGGCAGGGGTCACTACCAATTGAGCCACCGAGCCAGTGCCCTGAGTCCTCTAGAATTAGTAACTATGTATGTACTAAAATGCCATCGGATGAACTAACACGTGAGCGGACACGTATTCATTTGTAAAATCCAACGTCTGCTTAATCGCGCCCGAACTAACGCAAAAACTTCGACAAAGTGTGTGCTGTACCTGAAAGTATTCCGTGTAAGGGGACCATTCGATTAGCTTTGTGAGGACATATAGGAACAGGCATATACTACTGACTAGCATGATAAGGATCTCATCTTTTTTGCTAAGGTGGATCAGGTGGATCAAAAGCCTACTAAAGAGTCGGGCGAGAAGCTTAAATGAACCCAAAAAAAGGCTGCAGACTTTATTTCGAAGCTATTGTAATAATTGTAAAGTAATTGTATTGAATACAGTTTATTTTAAAGAATTTCATACCATGAACATGACCATCTCAAATTCAAAACACATTATTTTAACACGTATGTACATTCAACTAGCTGCAGCTTGCGTGAATATTTGACTGACTCGGTGGCTCAATTGGTAGTGACACCTGCCTTCTGAACCAAGGGTCGTGGGTTCGATTCCCACCCGGGACAAACATTCGTGTGATGAACATATGTATTTGTTCCGTGTCTGGGTGCTTATATTTGTATTTAAGTATTTATTTGTGGTACCTTCGTTGTTCTGATACCCATAACACAAGTGCTTAAGCTACTTACTTTGGGATCGGAGCAATGTATGTGATGTTGTCTGATATTTATTTATTTAAAAAAAAGTCTTATAAATTGTTGCTAATGAGCTATACATTTCTGTAAGATTGCGTTTAAATCTGTTCAGTAGTTTACGCGTGAATGAGTAAACAAATATCCGTCTAAACAAACCTTCACATTCATTTGTAATATCAGCAGGATTTTCATTTCATTTAAATATCTATTTCATTATTCACTATGATTTTAAATTGCCTGTTAATAAAAATACCAATCGTATCTCGAGACGTCGCGATACCACAGACACCCCAATCCATACCAGAATTCCGTCTCAAAGAAAGAATGTGCAATAAACTTCCTTGCTCCGCCCCCCACACACACGCCCGTGTAGCGAATGGGGCAATCGGAAAAATGGGAAATTGGGGGCAAATGCCCCAGGAAAGACTTGGGAGGGGCGGGCGGGATGTGTGCCGTGTGTGGAGACGTCTTCTGTCCTCCATTGGCAGATCGGGTAACTATGAGTAGTGAAACGTAGGTAGGTAGGTAATCTTTTTTGTCATAGAAAGATCTATAGGTGCTGAGAGGGTTAAGGTTAATATAGAAACGTTTTTGTTTTCTTCTTTAGTGATCGAAAATGTGTAAGAGACGGGATAATTTCCTTGGTTAACCAAAGATCATGATTTTTTTTTTCAGACAATCACAGCAGTTGTACATTTTTGTGGGGTTAACGTTAAAATTGTACGTCGTATCTGCACTGATCTCAAGGTCTAATTTTAGAGTCAACTAGAAAGTAAGCAAGGAATAAAAAGCTATTCAAATAATTGAAAAAATGAGAGGCCTGATTTTTAAAATAGTTTAACTGACTGCTTTAATTTAATAATTTTAAGAGAGGAAGGGCATAGCGAATCTTCGCTCTAATTGAGCTGCCCGCCCGGGAAAGGACCTCCACCCTATAGAATACCGCAGCAAAATGACCTCCGGGTCGTGTTTCTGCCGGTGAGTAGGGTTTCCGAAGCTCGTGGGAGGTTAGGGTTGGGCCGGCATGGCAGTGGTAACTGACCAGTTACTTGCCAGTTGTCACAGCGACTTGGGCTTCTCTTTCGCTTTCCATCAGGTTCAGGCGTAGGGAAGCCATTATGTCGAGCTACTATAAAAAAAATGTAATGCTTGAATCTGTAACATTACATTATAGACGCGAATGCTCTCGCGAATGCTCTCGATGCTAAGGGTACTTTTTATTTAGAGGGTGGAATTTCCCAATAAAACGGGTAGAGCCACGATATTTAAGTATTTGTAAAGCCAGGGTAATAATGATTAGTAGGTTATTGCCATGGCATACGCAATAAAATTTGGAACGCCAACCACCGTAAATACTTTTAAACTATTTTAACGTTATTCAACGATAGCAAGTGGTATTTGTGGGGGTGTGGTGTGTGTATGGTGATGGTGTAGTAGGTATAGATGAATGGTACCTGATGATGTTGATGTCGGGGTTTCGTGTGCGGAGGTAGAAGTAAACTCGACGCACACTCAATAGTCTTTAATCAACACCAAGATAATCGTTCACATAAATCACAGCACAAACGTCCACAGAAAAGAAGGAGTACGGAAGAAAACAGATAGAAAGTTCAGATACACAGTAATTACGAATAGATTCACCAAATCGTTTACGAGCTAATCGCGCGTGCGTGTAGCTATTGCAAAACTGTCTGCACTGTCAATTAACGTCACAGGTGAGACGCGTGTGCGTAAGCGAGCCGGGAGATGCGCCGGCGCACGGGTCCGCGCAGGACAACAGATACGAGTAGGTTTATCGATGCATCGACTGCGCGGCTCCAATGCACACGCTCGGCGGAACTACTTATAATATTGACGTTCGACGTAATATTTGTATAGGTTTTATTGTTTTTATTTATTATGGTTATTGTGATTAGTGTGTAAATGTAAATAGTTAGTTTTAGTGTTTATTTAGTTTTAGTTGTAAATAATATTAATAAATGTAAATATAATATTAATATGAATTTAAATATTTTATAGACATAAATATATATACATGTAAATATGATATGTGGGTTCCCCACATCACTCCCCCCCAGAGACCGTCATGGGCGATAATAATCTGGAAATCGTACAACACGACCTGATCTAGTTTTTATCACAGTGTCCTGATCTGGTGTAGTATGTAAAGTTGTACTGGGAATTGGATCAGGAGTGGGGATAGTTGACTTGGGAGAAGAAGTGGGAACGGTTATGTAAGTAGGAAAAGGATTTGGTACGGGAGTAAGGTCGGACAGTATATAGGCTGGTTTAAGTCGGTCTATAGTTACTGTGACAGGTTTGCCCTTGACCAAAATTTTGAAAGTTTTGTCACTTCTGTCGAGAACTTCGTAGGGACCGGAGTAGGGAGGCATTAAGGCACCTCGCAATGCATCGTCCCTTAAGAAAACGTGACTCGATGTGTTCAAATCTTTGTAAATAAAAATTTTATCCTTACTGTGACGCGCAGCGGGGGATGGAGTAAGCTTTGCTGCAAAGTGGCGTAGGCGAGTGGTGAAATCCGAAAGGTCGGTGGAATCCAGTGCTGTCGCTTGGAGAAATTCTCCAGGCAGACGTAAGGGTTCGCCATACACTAACTCTGCAGAGGAAGCTTGAAGATCCTCTTTGAAGCTGCTGCGTATGCCCAAAAGAATTAAGGGCAGTTGGTCAACCCAGTTGCAGTCAGCATGACACATTATGGCCGCTTTTAGCTGTCGGTGGAATCGCTCCACAAGCCCGTTACACGCTGGGTGATATGCGGTGGTTCGACGGTGCTTGAATCCGATCATTTTTCCAAGATATTGGAAAAGTGTGGATTCGAACTGTCGTCCGCGGTCGGTGACTATATCTGTTGGACATCCAAATCTGGATATCCACGATATTAATGCCTTACCGACGGTTTCCGCAGTCATGTCAACCATTGGGGTAACCTCTGGCCAGCGTGTGAAACGATCCACGACTGTTAGGCAGTACCTGTTGCCTTGTGATATAGGCAAGGGGCCAATAATGTCCATGTGTATAAATGCAAAGCGAGCGCGGGGTAAAGCGAATGTGCCAAGAGGAGATGACACGTGTCTGTTCACCTTAGAACGCTGACATGCAATGCATTTCAGGGACCAGTCTCGACAGTCTTTACGCACACCAGGCCAGACGAATCGTTCAGCCACTAACTTAGCGGTTGCGTTGGCGCCTGGGTGACTAAGGCTATGAAGGCTGTCGAAAAGTTGTTTCCTCAAAGGTTTAGTGACGAAAGGTCTAGGTGTCGCTGTACTAACGTCACAGTAGACCTCCGTGTTGGAACCTTGTGGAATTAACTTCTTGAGGCGGAGTGAAGATTCACCGCTGAGGAGTTGTGTCAATTCCGGGTCTACAGCTTGAGATGAGGCGAGACGTTCGTAATCGATAGGTATCTGCAGTTCATCGACGCGTGACAATGTATCGGCAACGACATTGTCTTTGCCCGAAATGTGTCGTATGTCGGTAGTGAACTGAGATACATAATCGAGATGACGATACTGACGAGGCGAACAGTTAATTTTCCTCTCGTGGAAAGCGAAACTGAGCGGCTTGTGGTCAGTATATACCACGAAGTGTCTGGCCTCAAGCATGTGGCGAAAGTATTTGATGCTTTCGTATATGGCTAACAACTCGCGATCATACGGGGAGTACTTCTGTTGAGAAGGGCTCAACCTGCGGGAAAAGAACGCGAGAGGTTGCCATAAGCCATCTTTCAATTGCTGCAATACAGCACCCATAGCTAGGTCGGACGCATCTGTTACCAGAGCGAGCTTAGCTTCAGAGTCGGGGTGTGCCAGTAAAGCAGCATTGGAAAGGCTGTCTTTACATTGCTCGAAAGCAAGTAGGGACTCACCAGTAAGGTTAACCGGGTGGGACGCCTTCACCGAACCTGTAAGTAAGGAGTTTAGGGGGGCCTGGATCTTGGCAGCGTGCGGAAGAAATCGCCTGTAAAAATTGACCATTCCTAAAAACCTTCGCAGTTCTTTCACGGTCTTCGGTGCTGGGAAGTCTCTGATGGCATCGACCTTGGATTCCAGAGGTTTGGTGCCAGTTTCCGAGATCCTGTAACCTAAAAACGTTACTTCGCTAGCTCCGAAGATACACTTTGAAGTGTTGACGAGCATACCGTATTCCTTCATGCGGGAGAAGAGGAGCTGGAGGTGGACCTCGTGTTCTGCAGCGGATTTTGAAAACACTAAAAAATCGTCGAGGTAACAGTAGCAGAAATCGAGCCCTCTGGTCATTTCGTCGACGAAACGCTGAAATGTTTGTCCCGCATTTCGAAGCCCGAAGGTCATATACGGGAATTCGTATAGACCAAACGGGGTAGTGATGGCAGTCTTCTTTATATCGTCCTGAAACACTGGGAGTTGGTTATAGGCCTTCACTAAGTCTATTGTGGAGAAGACCTTACATCCAGACAAGGCATGAGCGAAGTCATGGATGTGCCGTATAGGATAACGGTCTGGTATAGTGCGAGCGTTGAGCAATCTATAATCGCCGCATGGTCGCCAGCCGTTATCTTTCTTGGGCGCCAGATGCAAAGGCGAAGCCCAAGGACTGTCAGAGGGACGAGCAGTACCACTGTTCAACATAAGTTGAAATTCTTGTTTGGCTATTTTCAATTTGTCAGGAGCTAACCTACGAGGAGTACATGAGATAGGAGGACCGGGAGTAGTACGGATGTAGTGTACTGTGTTGTGTCTGGGTGTTGTGAGAGTACCTGATGGACGGGTGATTTCAGGGAATTTAGATAAAATGTTATGATACCTAGTGTCGCCCGTCAATACTTTCACAGAACAGACATTTACGTCGTTAGCGATAGAAGCAGTCGATGACAAATCGGTAACACTATCCACCAGGCGCTGCTTCCTACAGTCTACAATTAAGTTGTAAAAGCTCAAAAAGTCTACGCCTATAATTGGCTTTGTTACGTTAGCTACAATAAAGCGCCAAGGAAAACTACGCCTTAAACCTAGGTTTAAATCTAAATTAATGTACCCGTAAGTGTCTATAGCACTACCATTTGCGGCACTAAGCTGGTAACCAGTCTTTGCACGTCGTTCACGAAGCGCGGATCGAGGGTAGACGCATAAGTCACTACCGGTGTCTACCAAAAATCTAAGTTTCGAACCGCGGTCTGTGACGAAGAGGCGACCTGAAGAGGCGTGGCAATCACCAGTCGCCATTAGCGACTGCCCGTGGAGTTTCCCGCCTTCTTGTAGTCGCACGGCTTGATGCAGCTGCGGGCCTGGTCTCCAAACTGGGCATGGTACCAACAAGTAGGGTACTTGCGGTAGCTGGAGTTGGATCTGGACCGCTGACGTGAATTCGAGGCACGTCGTCGAGGTCTAGATCTGATGCTGGAACAGTGGCCTGAGCGAGTGTGTTCCTCAAGCTTCAGGGTGAGACGTTCCACCATCTTCTTCAGTTCCGCTATCTCGCTGGATTGGCTCACGTTCTGGGTGAAGCTCGCTGAAGTGGCAGCGACGTTGCAGGGTGAGGTGATCTCCTGGATACGGTCGGCGAGGTCGGAAAGTTGTTCCAAGGAGTGGGTTGGTTGTGATGCTAGCACAGTCTGGATGCTATGAGGCAGACGGTTGCACCAGATCGTCTGAATAAACTCTTCTGGAACGGACGGGCCAGCTAAATCTTGTAGGTGTCGGAGGAATTGGGAAGGTTTCCGGTCACCAAGTTCCTCATGGACAAGTAGCTGACGGACCTTCTTCTCCTGCGATGCTGACAAGCGCTTGATAAGCTCGGTCTTAATTTTCGTATAGCGATTCTCGGCCGGAGGATTCAGTATGATATCCTTTACAGACTTGGAATGTTGAATATTCAAGTTGTTAATAACATTCATAAACTTTACCGCGTCTTTAGTGATTTCATTGGCTTCAAATTGGCCTTCTAAAAGCGCAAACCAAATCTCCGGTTCATCCGGGTCAAAAGGTGGCACTCGAAGAAAATGACGTGTCGTGCCGAAATCCGTTTCTGATGCAGTGGAAACGCGCACTTTTTTATTTCTCGTCGTGACGTTTCTTCTACCCCCGTTTTCGTTCTCAGAATCATAAGATTTTGCAGGATCTGAACTGGCCATCTTCGTGTTCTCGGGGTCACCACTGTGGGGGTGTGGTGTGTGTATGGTGATGGTGTAGTAGGTATAGATGAATGGTACCTGATGATGTTGATGTCGGGGTTTCGTGTGCGGAGGTAGAAGTAAACTCGACGCACACTCAATAGTCTTTAATCAACACCAAGATAATCGTTCACATAAATCACAGCACAAACGTCCACAGAAAAGAAGGAGTACGGAAGAAAACAGATAGAAAGTTCAGATACACAGTAATTACGAATAGATTCACCAAATCGTTTACGAGCTAATCGCGCGTGCGTGTAGCTATTGCAAAACTGTCTGCACTGTCAATTAACGTCACAGGTGAGACGCGTGTGCGTAAGCGAGCCGGGAGATGCGCCGGCGCACGGGTCCGCGCAGGACAACAGATACGAGTAGGTTTATCGATGCATCGACTGCGCGGCTCCAATGCACACGCTCGGCGGAACTACTTATAATATTGACGTTCGACGTAATATTTGTATAGGTTTTATTGTTTTTATTTATTATGGTTATTGTGATTAGTGTGTAAATGTAAATAGTTAGTTTTAGTGTTTATTTAGTTTTAGTTGTAAATAATATTAATAAATGTAAATATAATATTAATATGAATTTAAATATTTTATAGACATAAATATATATACATGTAAATATGATATGTGGGTTCCCCACATATTGAATAGTTGAAGTGGGCTGACTAGCGCTCCTATGTAAAGTTTTTAGTTAGAATAGGCTATTGCTATTTATTTTCTTCAAATAAACGATATAATAATAATTGTGTGAAAGAAGGAAAAACACGTGTGAATATATTTTTTACAATCTAAAATACGGACTAAATATAATGTTATTGTTTTGACCCTGGAGATATCCCTATTGCCTTCGCCATGCCTGCATAACCAGTCTTTAATGTTACGAATACTCTAGTTATACATCGAATGATCCTGGAGTGCGATCGAAGTCATTTCACGGATATTCCACCGTGTGTACTGAGGTCGCCAGCCGGCTAAAACCTACCACCAGCTGAGACCCTAAATCTCAGGTAGTCCCTTAGTAGACTCTTACGACACCCAGGAAATAATGGGTGCTTTTTATTGTTTTCCGTCATTGCACGTTAATAATGCGGACATGATAACGTCTCCGTCATGATGTGTCTCCAAATTTAGAATAGGACTACCATATCATCCCGTGGGTGTCATATAAGACGACTAAGGGAATATCAGGAAAGAGGGTAGAGTTTATGTGGGTAAATATATATAAAATTATATAAAATCTATTGCGGTCACCAACCCGCCTGCCAAGCGTGGTGACTAAGGTAAATCACATGTCCAGAATTGGACGTTTGCAGGTTGACAATGCTGATGATGACGATAAAAAAACCACAATCTCGGCGCTAGCAGTCCACGCGTAAGATTGCAGAGGTAGATAACATTTTTTAATTCATGCCAACGGGGGCCGATTAGACTTGTACTTTGTACTTTGGAATGCAGCCATGTTAAAAGGCAACAAGAGATTACAGCGATTTCGCTGCTTTCATGTTTCCAACTTGCGGACACAGAGCGTGGATACAGAAGGCACAGTCCAGATAGTAACTTAGTAAGTAATCAGGTGGTAGATGTTTTTAAACTGTTTGTCAAAAAAAAAATTAAACCGACTTCGAAAAAAACACAAACGACCAAAACTAAAAAGCGATAAATAACGTAAGTAATTCTATCCTTAATACATAATTATTTAAATATTACAATTATCACTTATTTTTGAAGTCGGTGCCAGCCTCTAGGTACCTAACGTAGACTGTTGTTGTACGACGAGCGCGGCCGGCAAACAGGACAATATATTTATTTGTTTAGCACCGACTTCAAAAATAAGTGATAATTGTAATATTTAAATAATTATGTATTAAGGATAGAATTACTTACGTTATTTATCGCTTTTTAGTTTTGGTCGTTTGTGTTTTTTTCGAAGTCGGTTTAATTTTTTTTAAAAAATAATTTTATTTCTCTATTTTTAGTTGCGTTAATGTGCTGTGAACTTGCCCTTGCCCTGCATAAGTACATACCACTACCACCTAGTTTCTATCGACCAATGGCAGTACTGTCCCCTAACTCCTAACCGTTAAGGAGTTCTGTGGCTTCATCATCAGCACCAGATGTTGACGCCCGGAAGCATATACCTGAGTAAAATATAATTACGTAACAAAAACACCATATGAGCATACAATTTTCGGTTGTTGCCCTAAATATCTCCAGGATCCCATCATCAGATCCTGACTTGGTGAAAATGGGACCACCTTAGAAGTGTCCTCTGTCGAACAAAGAAAAAATTTTTGAAATCCATCCATAATTGACGGAAATATCGGTGAACATACATAAAAAAAAAAAATATTATACATAGAGACGAATTGAGAACCTCCTCCTTTTTCGAAGTCGGTTAAAAATATTACCCTTCGATATTAATATAACATTAATGACATGCTTTCAAAATAAAAAATAAACTATGTACTTAGATTCGTAGTGTAGCCGAACGATACCTATTGTCCATGTAAATGCGACCTTTGATATTCTACTCCATTGTTATTCTGCATTTTTGACTACATAGGTCTACATACGTCAATACGTAATATATTTTAATGATAGAAGTCAATAAGTCTTCGGTAAAGATTTAATATACTCAAAAAAATACACTAGAGATGATGATGATTTAGCGATCTGACCGAGTTAATTAAAGTAGATACATTTCCTTTTTAAAATGTATAGGTAGTTTTGAAATCATGTCTGAATTGTGTAAAAAAGACCAAACAATTGATTACATTCATCTTAATTCCATTAGTATAAAATTTCAAAATATCAATTATACACACATCTAGAGATTCCAAATATACAAACTTTCTTAAATGAAAACAATGATGATGAATATTTAATGGAAAGACAGCCGTCGATGCTTTCTAGACACAATTAGGTAACAAACTTCCCTTCTGCCCTTCCACCTCACACGGGGGGGGGTGCACAAAAAATTAAAAACTTAGTTCCGTGACTCCGTGCGAGTATGAATGAAGGTTCACGACTTGACTCAGACTATCGCAATATTGCGAAAGTTTTAGTTGCAAGAAGTTTTTATTAGCGCGGCCGACACAGGCGAAGCTCAAAGTCTTTGTTCCACGCCGGCACTCCTTTCAGGAACTCTTTAGGCGAGCCAAACTTGTAAATTTTATGTTTCATTGAGTTGGCCCGTGTAAATAACGGTAGAAGTTGCTCATGTGATGTGTTCTGCTTCGTTGGTTGTGGAGTTGTAAGGCGACTTATCATCTTTTCGCTTCAAGCCACCCTCACCTGCCCGTGGTGCATCCTGCCGAATTACTAACGAAGCACTGGCAACTGACTCGTGGCGGTATCCTTTCCACTCCCGAACAACACGTGCTGGACAGCGTTGTCATCCGCATACCATCCAGACGATGGTGACGCGCACCGAGAGGTTTAGTTCCTCGTTCTTGCCCCGCGCCATTAGCCATTAAGTCATGGAATGCCCTTCCAGCTCATGTGTTGTTTTCCTCTTACCTACAATCCTGGGTTCTTTAGGCGGGGCGTGAAACGGCATCTCAGTGGGCCTTAGGGTGAGGGCGACAGGCGCAATGGGATGGTTCTATTGCGCCTGTCGACCTAACTTTTGGACCTCACGACCGCTTACCATCAGGTGGAGTGAGGTCATCCTGAAAGCTCTTCTTATAACAAAAAGGTATAGCAATCACGATTGTAGGCGTAGCTAAATACCTATGAGCAGCAGCATCACCGTAGCGAAGAGAGACGCCCTGCGATTGCCAACCCGCCTGCAGAGAGTGGCGATTATGAGTAAACTGGAGAGGCCTATGATGAATCATGTGCAGTCACTACACTGATAACAATTCTCGATAATGTCTCTTACCTAATGATCAAAATTCAATCTGCGGATTGAATTTACGACGAGCGACGCTACGATAAATCGACAAACTCATATTTCTCTTGCATTCGCCGCCGGCCCAATAGTTCCAATCCACTTAAAGAAATCTAAATAAACATAAACAACGCAAATCCAACGAGAAGAAAACGAATTTGTATTCATGGAATGCCCCTCTCGGTTATTTTTCCGACGCCTTGCCATTTTCATCTCTTTCACTCGAATAAGTCTATCTGTGGCCCACTTGTGCTTAATGCTCAATCTATATACCTACGTAGATAGTCCGTTATGTACATGCATTTCATTTACTCCCTGTCTGCCGTCCCTTTCAGGCACATCTTCTCTCTCTTTCTTTGGATTTCCAAGCGCCAAATCCTACTTATAGCGACTCCGGCTGAGCTGAAATGGATTTTTTCTGATGTATGAACGCTGAACGGTGTTGGTACTTGAAGAATTTCGGAAGATTTGTTAAAAGATATATATACTCTAATTCACACTAATTTTCAGTAATTATTTTGTCATTTCTATTTATCATTGCTCAATTTTTTTGTCATTGCTACGGATTGTATTTTTTTGAACAACAATTGACCCTCCTCTCCAATGCGTGTAATACAATCAGTTAGAGTGCCTCTGTTCTTTCCTTCTTTTTCAACATTATCCCACTGGATAAAAGAGTCTTCCACTTCTTCTTCTTCTCCTTTAGCCTCTTTCTACCATCTTGGTGTAGGCCTCCTTTAACCTTTTCCACTCATCGCGATCTTGCGCTCCCTGCATCCAATTTGAGCCGGCGATTTCATCTTAAAAGCAAACTCCAGCTTCGAGTAAGCTGCCCACATAAGCCTTATTCGTCTGTGGAGCTCGCTTGTTTGGTTGGCCTTACCCATTTGGATCTCCTGCCCCAAGTAGACGTATTTCTTTACTTGTTCTATGGTGGTTTGGTTGATGGATATGTTAATGTTCGTTCCGTCCATGTTCGTCATTATCCAAGTTCATTTCCAAACCTACTTGTAAAGATGCGTTATTTGGCTCTTGAATCATTGCCTGTAATTCTTCTGGATTGTCTGTGAGAAGAACTATGTCGTCTGTGAATCTTAGGTTATTCAGTCTAGCCCCTGCCACATTCAGTCTACGGTTTTCCACACCTTTCCACATTTCTCTATTATCAGATTGTTACCAAATTATTTATTGTTAAGTTATAATCTATCTCGCTAGATTGCAAACTGCCTACTATTACACGCCGACAAGTTTTAAAACGTTTCAGTTAAAATATCTGGTATTATTTTTTTCTTTATCAAATGTTCACGTCTTGTAAGTGTCATGACATAATTATTTTAGAACATTTGGAGAACAAAACCGCTTCAAAACGTAATTATAACATAATTTACTAGTTAGCCCAATTTTACGTAGAAAAAATATCGTGTTTCACTAAACCGAAAATAGGTTTGAAATCAAACATCTCACGATTTTCAGCGGCACATAATGCTTTGTAATACGATACTTGAACATTTCACACACGTGTTGGCGATACGCCAACATCTGTTTATAACCGGTACGGTAACACAATGTACTTAAATTAATACCGTAATCGGTTTCAGTGTCGGAAGTAGTAAGTTTATCATCGGAAATTTCGTGTTTATTAACGTTTCTCGCAATTTTAATAATATATTTTATCTTTTATTTTAATAATAGAATTACGTTATTCAATGTAAGATGCCGGTGGTTAGTGATATCGGTCGAACGTTGGAATATACATACAATATTAGTGAAGCACCACAATGGAACATGGTAAATTACCTAAAGCTAGCAGGTTTAAGAAATAATTTATCAATAAATATTAATTATTATTTAAAGTTTACCCTAAACTGGGACTATAAAGCCTTAGCCACGCGTTAACCAAGTCTACTACACACAACCATCGAACTTCTTCACAAGTATATAGGATTCCTCACGGTATGAAATATTCCATTTAGACAAAGGAGACAAAACTTAAAAGCGCAGCCTTTAAATAATTTATTCTAACATTTTTGACATAATAGGCCATTGGATAAATCTTTTTAGCTCCCTTACAAATAAATAAGGCAAACATTTAACTCATAAAAGCGCATTCGTTTATTTTAACTATGTGGCAGTCCATTTCTGGGTTACATTCTTTAATTTCTGTTGAAAGTGTATTCTATCTACGTATGTAATGAACACTAGCTTTAAAGTATGCCCATATAAGGAATCCTTGTTAATCACATAAAAAACCTTGCCTTTACCATCACATTCTGATAATGTGATCATAAACAAAAACACTAAAAAGTTTCTTTTTGCACCATGACTTCTTTCGGTATTTATTTTACATTTATAAAGGATCGTATTTCAATCTTAACCCACTGTTTTTCGCTAGTTAACTGCCAAACGGCCGGTTAGCAAGCTGTAAAAGTGAGGTTGTGTCAGAAAAAGTTGAGCTGATCGGGAATTAAGATAAACAGTATCAGTAATATATTTACTAGTGTTGTTTGATTGTCGATATTTTTGTAGGATTTGTCTATTTACAATACTGATGGAAGATTAGATATGTCATTATGGCACCAAAATAGTAACATTAGCCAACAGAAAGCCATCCACTACAGAAGCCCACTGTAATGCTTTTTTTCAGGTAAATTTATTTTTTTGTGTAATAAACAACATCTATCTTTATATTTTGTACAACATTTTAGGTTGCCTTATCTAGTCAAAATAATTTCATACGTAGTCTATATCAGTAGTACCTACTATGTAATAAGTAGTAACAAATAACCCAAGACTTGCGGCTCTGGACCATGCACTGCCATCTAGCCCCAAACCAAGCCGAAGCACAGATTAATAAGTAAGCCTAAACTTGTTCTATGGGTACTAGACAACTGATGAACTATTAAGTAGATAAGGTTTATATAGATGCTTACTCACGTTGATAACATTAGATTGTAAAAAAAATTAAAGGAAACAAACTCATTACGAAAAATACTCTACCGTGACACATTCGATTCCATGGGATAAAAAGAAGCTTCAAAAATCGAATGTACAATCAATTTAAAAACAATTATAACGAATTCAACTACGGTTTCTTAGCAATTTGCTCTGATTGTTCGGAGCCAGCAATTTTTATTACCAATCCATACACGGATAGCATTTAAAAGCACATTTAGGATGTAAACGATTGCTCTCTCACGCTCTTAAAACGAATCGATCAGTATCGATCGTTTCTCGATAAATTATCGATTACCGAACAACACTAGAGGTTGAGTGAATACCAATCAGTGCTGTCAGTGTTTTGCGTGTTTTTGCGTACTTTGTTTCTCCTTTCATCCCGCTATGGTATTTATTGGTAGCTAACTATTGCCGGCAACTTTGCACGTGTAGATCTCAATATATTTCTTTTATATAAGGCAGTGATTAAGCAGATTATAATTATCTGAAGCTGGTTGGATGGTCTACTTCACAAACCTTAGAATTTTGTTACCGATGCAACAGCCCGATGACGGGCAGCAGCGTCACCGGAACGAGAAGCTATGCCCTGCGATCCCCAACCCGCCTGCCAAGCGTGGAGATTTTTTTTTTATGCGAGAGGCGGCGGATGAGCAAGTGCCTGTCATGCCTGGCAGTCGACACCGCCCATTAGGGTCGCTGCCGGTCTTTTAAATATGAAAACGCTCGTTTCTTGAAGATTCCCAAGTCGCAGCTGTTCGGAAAGACTGTCGCAGGAAGTTGGTTCCACAAAACCGAGGCGCGAGGCAAGAAGTTCCTCATAAAGCGTATAGATTATGGATTAAGCCTCCAGATTTTTGACCAAAATGGCGAACAACTGGAAAGGACTATATCCAGTAGAGGAGTGATAGGTTCATGATGATTCCTCTACATAATTGGCTAATCCCCTTTGAAGATTGTTGCTGTAGCCGAAATTCATTCAGGAGACATACAAACAGACACTTAAATTATATTCATTCATGCACATTCACTATTGAATATATTCAGCTGTGCGTGTGTAATTCATGCCGTTTTTGTACGGAATGTCCAAATTGTAGCCATCTCCAGTGAGGTCCCTTGTCGTTTACGACGACTTTGTATTAAGAGGGACCGTATAAGGGATTTTCAAGTCTGTTTTTTATACTAAGATGATATTTTCATATAGAATGACTGGTTTTCTTGCAGCTCCGCCGCGTAGATTATGTTTATCGCAGAAAGTTCTGTATGGCACATGTGTTGTTAATTAATCCTTATTTCACTGCGGCAACGGACGGAGTAACCAAATCAATCATTGTTATTGCCACCACGAACATATTTGCTCCTTGGTTGCCACCGTCATGCTGGTCTGTAAAATAGCTCTGACCATACACCGAATGATCCCGAAATGCGACCAATTTGCTTCACTTGTGTTTTGCACAAATTGAAATTGAAATTTTCTTTATTTGCGAAACATTGGTATGTTTACAGTGGTATGGCATATGTTACAATTAGTGTCTCCACATTCAGCCTTGGTTTGCATTGCACGCATTCAACAACTGGTTCGCCAGTCATACGGATAAACCCTTCACAGCTGAAATGTCAAGAAGTCCCTTAGTCGACTCTTATGCGATTGATCCAATCTTTCATATAATATCTTCAGAGGTTAAAACACACGTCTGGAGTTCCTAAGACCAATGATATTGTCCTTTTAGAATCTCAATTCTTTTTTTCAACTATTGCCTGGCAAGTTTGACCATACCAAGACAAGAGGCTAGACTATGTAATTGAAAGGCAATAATAACCAATAGCCAACCACACAACCACACATATTTCAGCATCCAAATAAAAGAGTCACTTAACTGCCAACCACCATTAACCCATCCAGCCATCAATTTACCCAATAGAATATCCAGCGAATATCGTCCACATGTTGAATTCTAATCACACACCATTGTGAGGTACCGTACGGAGTACAAATGCGGTTTGGAGTGCTATTTGTAATTTACATATGAAAATTGATGGTTGACCGAGAGCGTTCGGCGGAATAATGATTCATACAATGTATACAGGCGCATTGTAGTGTGTTTATCAAGTTCTTTATGTAATATCAGGTGTAGAGAAGCCATTATGTCGAGCCATTATAAAAAAAAAATATTCAATAGCCTGGTCTGATTGGGTAATTTTTTCTTTAGAGCTGGTTCGAATCTCATCCAGACCAAATATTCCAATTATGATCTAAATAGAACAACGACATCGCCCTATCGCAGTCCACTGCTGGACCTAAGCTTCTCTAGTTGTTTTCTACTCTGGTCATGCATCTGCCCATAATCGCCACTGACAATGTATTAATTGACTCTGATTTCCGAAAGACAAACTAATTTTTTTTATAGTAGCTCGACATAATGGCTTCCCTACGCCTGATGGAAAGCCAAAGAGAAGCCCAAGTCGCTGTGACAACTGGCAAGTAACTGGTTAGTTACCTGTCAGTTGCCACTGCCATGCCGGCCCAACCCTAACCCCTCACGAGCTCCGGAGACCCTACTCACCAGCAGAAACACGACCCGGAGATCATTTGGCTGCGGTATTCTATAGGGTGGAGGTCCTTCCCCGGACGGGCAGCTCAATACGAGCGAAGATTCGCTATGCCCTACCTCTCTCAAACTTATATTACTACTTATGGGCAAAGCCTCCAGATGTTTGCCCAAAGTGGCGAACAACTGGACAGGCTAATGTCCAGCAGTGGACTGCGATAGGCTGATGATGGTGTACGTACAGTACAGCATGCTGCTGATTGTTTGAAGCCAGCTCTCGTGGTTCTATTAATAAAGGCGGTTTGGCAATAGATTAAACATATTAAATTCATATTATTCTAACTAGACTTGGCCTTTAGCAAGTTAAGATTGTACGGACAAGTGAATAATTTGCGACCACGATTGTTTGTGACCACAGAAATTCTCGCATTGTAATTCCGAGGCAATTATTAGGTACCGGGAAGGGCCAACGTGGTTGTTTACTTAATTTGTAATTGGGACTTGTTTGTTTTCTCGTAATAAAAGTATTTTTTATCACGGTTTGCCGTAGTCTCAGTGACGCTGTGTGAGCAAAGCATTAATGTTAATTTCATTTATAAATATTGACATCAGACAGAGACGCAATATCATCAATATAGGTAGTTAAATTAGCAAGATAAAGTGGAATGAAATGAATTAAGCCCACAACCGTTGAGGTATAAGCTCAGGAGCCCATACCGTTGCTCGGCAACCGTAGTGTAGGACGCCCTCAGGCTAACTCGAGTGACGACTTCCGCAAGATGGCGGCGAAAGCTGGATGCGAGAGGACCAGGATCTAGCAAGATGGCTAACAATTGGAGAGGCCAATGTATAGCAAGAGACTGCGAGTGCTTGATGATAACTGATGATTGACATGCCTGAATTACTGCCACAGCAAACCTTTAAATACCTTTTTAGTGTCTGCAATAGCTGAATAAGGTTTCACTTTTTCCTTCAGTCTTTAATCTCCAAAGGTTGACAACAAGACATGACCGGAGGTTTTTGGCATTTTCGGACGGAAGTTTTCAGGGTAACCCGAAATTAGAAGCTGGTCTTTAGAACCAGTCTATCTCAAAAAGGGCGATGACGCCCCCTTATGGGCGATGAAATAACTCTGCTACGATTAACAGGTAATTTTATAGTAGTGCATAATACCAGCCAGAATATTTTCATCTTAGCATTGAGAAACTGAAAGATTAAACTTTCTTTGTATGTCAAAAATAGGAATATCGCAAAAGTATCAAGACATTTCAGCTGTACTGAAGAAGCTCCGCGGAACGCACTCCGCGAGATATTTCTTTATATTCAGCGACACAACCACTCCTGGGAAATAAACGGTTGCCAGTGTCTGGCTAGCGGCGCGCCCCGGCTTCGCTCTGCCGAGATCATTTCCGTAGGAGTTGTGCGGTGGTGAACGGAGACTTGTTTATATGTACAAAGAAGCTGCATAGATTAATGTACCACTTTAAAGAGCGTATAGGTAGGCGTTAGGTGTAAATTGATTTAAGTTTGAATTCGTGTTCAAATAATAGTTTACCCTTTTGGGCAAAGATCTTTCATACGTAGCTTCACGCTCCAGTGACGCTGCTGTCCGTCATTGGTCTGTTGTATTTAGCTACGCCTTCAATAGTGATGGTTATATGTTCGCTAATTGATTGCCAGAGCGTTCAGCAGGCATCCCGCTGCAGGATGCTGCACGGTGGGGTGGTATGGAGCAAACAAATGCCCTTATATCTCCAAAAAAGAATATTTGTATTCCATTACTTATTATACTATATTTACCAACGGCATTGCAACGCAGGCCGAATTGAGCAAACTACCATGAAAATCCCTGCCTTCGTCTTGGACAGAATTTTCCTTTTACCGAATTGGATCTACAAAAAGTGTAGGTACTATACTCATAAGAGCATCGAATCAAACCATACTTACGCGGTTTTATTTCAATTACACCTTGTATATTCAAAACAATGCCTAGAACAAAACTAGGTACCCTTAAGAAGTCTTGTCGGTTGTCAACGTCAATTGATTTAGATGTTTGTTTGTGCTGGTTGGTACGTGTGCAACATTGTTGCTTGCGACACAAGCTTGTATGGAGTCCTGTTATTGTCGCCATCTGTAGCCTCTGATGTAGTGAGAGTGATTTTATTGAATACTAGCTGTGCCGGCGGCGTCGTACGCGTGGATATCGGGTTTCAAAAAAAACAGACTTCCATAAAATGGTACCTAAATTTTAAGTTACCTCTAGCAATACATTGGTGAAAACCGCATTTAATTCCATGCATTAGTTTTCGCGTGATGCGCAGAGTGAACACGCGGATAAAAAATTCTCCCGTTTCCCACACACTTGCCATCACTGCTGTGCTCCTATTGATTGTAGTGTGATGAAAATGTACAGATTTGACCTCTCTACAGATTTATTATAAGTATAGATTTATTATAAGTATAGCTGTAGAGCTTGTATCTATATAATGGGTATATCCATTGTCTCACGTACACCAGTAGAGGGGGCGCTGCGGTCGACAGTCCGGGCTAAGCGGTGCTGGTCGGATGATGTGGCCGTATGCTTCGGCGCTGCCCGTGTCCCTGCTACTTGCTGTCCACTGGTGACACAGGGGGGTTAGTGGGTAGGCCCTTCCATTTCGGGAAGTGTGGGTCCCACACACCATGCCGACTCCCCCCGGAGGCGGTATAAGGGGGCCAAATGCATTCCCCTCAAAAAAAACGGTGCTGGTCGGATCAAGCGTCTGCGCTCGGAGCTGGATGTAGTGGTGAGCCAGTGAAAATAAATAGCAAACCCTGTCTGATAGTGACTCCTACACTAGGGACCCGTCCCGACTTCGCACGGGTGCAATAGTTTATGCATTTTTTCTTTTATAGTAGCTCGACATAATGGCTTTCCACCGCCTGATAGAAAGCGATAGAGAATCCCACGTCGCTGTGACAACGGACAAGTAACTGATCAGTTACCTGTCAGTTGCCGCTGCCATGCCGGCCCAACCCTAACCCCCCACGAGCTCCGGAAACCGTACTCACCGGTAGAAACACGACCCGGAGGTGATTTGGCTGCGGTTTTCTATAGGGTGGAGGTCCATCCTCGGACGGGCGGCTCAATTCGAGCGAAGAATGGTTATGTGCAACCACTCTCAATATGTATTATATTCATAAACTTACCTCTTGAATCCATCTATCTATAAAAAAACTCATGATGATGATGAGAAAAGAATTTTGAGGATTCTATTTTCTAATCCGATTCACGCTTGGCAGGTTTTTTACTTGATATAAAGTAACAATGACATGTCAGATTGATTGTTTTCATGATAACTAGCTATTAATTATTATTTGTTGCATAGTCTTACACATTTATGGCGACAACTCATGATAATGTTCAAGGATGGGCAAATCTTACTCTTCGATCATCATCATCATTTTATAGGTATACCCAATTAAAATCACAGTGAAAATTATTATTATTCGCTTTATAAAGAGATTTATTTTGCAATAGCAATCCCATCTTAACTAATATTATAAAGCTGAAGAGTTTGTTTGTTTGTTTGTTTGAACGCGCTAATCTCAGAAACTACTGGTCCGAATTGAAACATTCTTTTTGTGTTGAATAGACCATTTATCGAGAAAGGCTTTAGGCTATATAACATCACGCTGCAACTATTAGGAGCGAAGAAATAATGGAAAATGTAAAAAAAAAACGGGGGAAAAATAACTATTCCACGCGGACGAAGTCGCGAGCACATCTATAATAGACTGAGAACCTGAAATCTCAAGACTGGGCTAACTTACGATACGACAACCAGGTAAATGCTGCTGGCCGTTTCCTGATATTCCCTCAGACGTCTTCTACACCCACGGATACTAATACCATATCTGTCTACATATAATAGATAATTCAATTTTATTTATAGGCAGAATACATGGCGATCCCATATAGAATAGAAGCGACTTTCCATCAAACTTCGTTACATATTCATCGCAAAAGTCTGAACAAAGCCGACCGACAACCATGATTTAGACATTAATCCATGCCGTTTGACGTCTGCAACAACGTTGCAGCTAACGACATTGTCTTTGCAAACAGAGGCGTGTTATGTACTTAGGTCCGTTCGTGTTGCGTTTTTGTAAAAAGGTGCCTATGGACTTGAGTGTTCGCTTGTAACGGAGCATCGAGCATTCGTCACTTTGAATTTTTAAAAACGACGCGACGCTCAGTTTTTCAGCTTACCCTAGTACCCTACTGTGAACTGATCGAAATAGAAGAGAATCCCAAATCATTTCGGCAACGTACAAAGCACCAAACACCAATCACTTAGAATACCGCAGCCAAATGACCTCCGCGTCATGTTCTTGTCGGTGAGTAGGGTTTCCGGAGCTCGTGGGGGGTTGGGGTTGGGCCGACATGGCGGTGGCAACTGACAGGTAACTAAACAGTTACTTGCCCGTTGTCACAGCGACTTGGGCTTCTCTCTCGCTTTCCATCAGGCGTAGGGAAGCCCTTATGTCGAGCCACTATAAAAAAAAAAAAACTTGCTAGCTTGTCACGTGGCAACATGAATGCCATATCTAATTAAATTAAGCGATACGTGTGCATCACGCTTCACTGGGTATTGCGCATTTAAAACGCAGTGATAGGTTAAAATAAAACGTGATAGCCAATATATTCTTGAAACATTTCTGTTGTAACATTGCATTGAGTTAAATGCTCTCGTCGATAGGCACCTTAACGACAACAGTGAGACGTGAGATAAAATTGATTGCTGGTTTGCATGATAATGTTGATCTGTTGTGTTAATGTGATTAATTGCATCGATGTAGTTTTTATAGAAATGTTACCAAAGTAACTATGAAAAATTGTCTGTAATAGTCTAGTTCACTCTTTAAGTATAGATTGGACTTTTGATTTTGTTGGATTTTGCACGTAACCGAAAAAACAAAAAATATAACTTATTTGAGTTGATCTGAGAAGTTCATTTCGAAAGTGTACGAATTCATTCAATTATATTATAACTGCCCTGAATCAACATTATTTATTTATGACATATTATTTTGCTATGAAACCAATTATATTGTCAATCGCTAGCCAGAACCCCGTCATTAATTTGTTCTGTAAGATGCACCGCGGGCACATGTTGGCTACTAAGCCAGCCAAGACTGATGTTTCCTCCCTTGCACCCCGAGACTATTAATGTTAACGGACAATTTTTCACCAATATTTCTTTTAACGGATTGTTCTATCGGCGACCAAAAAAAAGTCGAATAGCCTATTCATCCTTATAGGGTTTCAACGGCCAATAGACAAGCCAACCAATCAATCAAGCCCCCTTAACCAGCCTAGGACGTGACCGCAGACCTAGCAACAGGCCCAAACCCCCACCGAATGACAATGTACTATCAATTTATATTCTAATACGGCCTTTCAATCATTCCCAGTTCGTTCGAACAATTAGCATTCGCTAAACGAGACAAATTCTAATCGGAGGATGTACTTATGCAGCCGGTTTGATGATTCAACTCTTTCGCGGCTCATTGTATGTAAATTTGATAGGTTTTTAGACTATTGAAGAAAATTATTTAGTTTGTAATGCTGGATGCATGGTGGGTTTTTGTAAGGTTTGTTAGGTGGGGCTAATACCGCGTGAGACGAATCGTGCTTGAGTTGCGGTAGTCCCAGTATATTCAATACCCAATAAGAGTGACATCATGATAAGAAATACCTATGCCTGACTTTGTATAATGGGTTTATTGAAATCTTTTATCGCATACATACACTAATGTCGAGGCATTTTTAAAGAATGTTTTATATTATTATTATGGGCTACAATGCTCATAAAATAAAAGTTATTGGAATGAGTTTTAAAACGTCATGTCATACAATTTTCATAAAAAATCCTTTGTTTTGCTGGAGGTAGGGACATAATTATATTTGCGACAGGCTACGCCCTGCGATCGCCAACCCGTCTGCCCAGCTTCCTCCAGTTAAAACCTCCAGTTGTTCACCACTTTGGGCAAACACCTTGAGGATTTTCCCTAGGCCTATGTCCTGCAGTGGACTACGATAGGCTGATGATGATGATGCTTTGCACAGTCGTTTAAAAGTCGACTATATGCAGTCGCATCTCGTTAATTTTTCAGTCCGTTTCGTTTTTAAATAGTGGCACAGTTGCCGCAAAAGCAAAAAGGAACTTATATGTACCCAGCTCTTATGTATATTTCTTATCTTATGTTATATTTTTTGAATTGCAATAAAGTGTATCAAGCTAAAACTTTGGAAACTCCTGACCAGCCAAAAGACATTATGGCCGAAATAGCGTTAAAAAGGACAGCATTTCGTATCATAATGTAGTCGTGACTGACCATTGAATATAGAGTGTCTTGCAACAAATAGGCCCTTGTTAGCTCACAAATAAACGTAATATATTTCGTGTAAGATTCGAACCTTAATTTTACAAACTATTACAAATCACAAATGATAATGCCGGTCAAGTGCGAGTTGGATTCATATACCGAGAGTTCCGTAAAATAAAAATATATTTCATTCTTGTCATGAAAGCATAATAATAATGTTTTCAGATTCATGATACAGATCTATCACTTTTTTTGAAGCAAATTTTTTTAATGACCCTAATTAAGAAAACAACATGCTCTTGAAAGGGTTGTATTTCTTTCATATGTACAATTTTTTCCGATTATAAATGATATTTTATTTGAAATACTTTATTTTAGTGCTTAGGTAAGCCCTAACACATTTTTTTATTATAATTCGTCGTTAGGTAGGTCCCACTAAATCTTTACACAATATTCTAGTTACCAATAAAGACACAAAAGCAACAAGTAGTTACGCAAAATTTACGTTCAACGTGATCATGTTTAATTTAAAACTAAATTGCTTTGATATTTTATAGACATTTAACTATAATATTATCTAAGTAATTTAGTTACACAAAAGAAATTGTTATGATATTACGAGTAGGCAGACGTTTATGGGGAAATATTGCGCTTTCGGGAAATTAGAAACTGTTACTACATATACCGAGTTGGACTTGCGTTGAGAGGGTTCCGTAGGTATTATAATGAGTTTAGCGTTTCATTCTTAACTGATAGAATTCTCATGGGCTTTTCTGAGGTCTACACGATCTTTCTGACCGATTTCATTTTGTGTCATAGTAAACTTTTTTTAATTTCCGAATTAGTCCCGTAACTAGTTGGTCAAACGTTCACTGGCGTACCGTTCTGTTGGCGAACAGTTCATGGGTGAAATGTCTTTTGGGCGAATAGTTAATGGGCCAAAGATTCTGTTGGTCAAACGTTCACTGACGAACTGTTCTGTTGGCGAACAGTTCATGGGCCAAATGTCTTTTGGGCGAAAAGTTAATGGGCGAAAGATTTTGTTGGTGAAACGTTCATGGAACAATCGACTGTTGGCGAACCGTTTCAGACTCTTTAACTGACTATTATTGTAAAAGAAATATTTATTTAATTAGCATATCTTTGCATTATGGTTACAAGATTTTACATCAAACTTGATAAATCGGAAGTAAGCTGTGACCGTGTAGATAGACAGTGATCCTATAAAGGTTCCGTTTTTAATTTTTATACGGAACCCTAAAAATAATAGTTATGGTAAATTTTACCATGGTACAAGCATATTTTGCGAGAATATATCCCAACAAGATTAGAAATAAACAGTTACTTACCAAAACAATTAAGTAATACGCAAGTAATACCGAGGAGAATGCTGTGTATTTCCAGGGACAATTTGATACATATTTCAATTTTACATTTTAATTAAGTACGGAATGGTATTCTCTACTTAGATATTACAAATAATTTTATTGTTTACGAGTTAGTAAGAAATGTTTTTTTATATTTTAAGGACAGTTGCTTATATAGGTAGTCATCTGCTTTTCATGGTCCTCCTATCTTTAAACATCTCGGACTTTCATACTAATTTAGTAACGCCCTTAGAATATCACTACATTAAATATTTTTTCACCACCTTTTCCAAACATGAGGATTAACCCATAATCGCCACGCTGGGCAGGCAGGTTGGCGATCGCAAGGCGTAGCTTCTCGTTTCGGTGACGCTACTGCCCGTCATTGCTCTGTGGTATTATTTTATTTATTTAAACTTTATTGCACAAAATGGTACAAAAGGCGAACTTAATGCTAGGAGCAGTCTCTACCAGTCAACCCTTGGGTCATGCAGAGAACAGATTTGTTGTGCGGTGAGTGTACAAAAAAGGAAACACAATAAAAGAAAATACATTATTTATATAAAAAAAAACTAATATGTGGAAATATGCTACACTAGCTGCTGCTCGCGGCTCTGCCCGCGTGAATATTCGCATAAAACATAGCCTATGTATTAATCTGATGTACAAACTGTATTCCTGTAAAGTTTCATTAAAATCCGTTCAGTAGTTTTTGCGTGAAAGTGGAACAAACATCCATCCATCTATCCAAACAAACTTTCGCGTTTATAATATTAGTAGGATAGTAGGAAGTAGGATAAAGTAGGTATTCAGCTGCGCCTTCAATTGTGATGGTTATAGCTCCACCAGTCGATTACCAGAGCCTCGTGTGTTATTCAGCAGGATGCATCGGCAGCTACGGGACCCTAAAAATGCTTTAACTACAACAACAACGACAACGCATTAATACAAGAACTCTGCATGCCATAGAGAGTGGGTTCGATTATCAATATGTACAACGAATATTCGTTGTACAATATGTAACGAGGGATGTAAGGGAGCGGCCTATCATCTTTTCGCTCCAAGCCAACCTCACCTGCCCGTGGTGCATCCTGCCGAATAGCAAACGAGGCGCTGGCAACTGACTGGTGACATCACAATTGAAGGCGTAGCTAAATACCAAAGACCGGTGACGGGCAGCAGCGTCACCGGAGCAAGAAGCTACGCCCTGCGATCGCCAACCCGCCTGCCCAGCGTGGCGATTATGGGTATATCCTCCAGATGTTTGCTCTAAGTGGCGAACAACTGGAGAGGCCTATGTCCAGCAGTGGACTGTAATAGGCTGATGATGATGACTGTTGTACTAACTAGTTCCTTTGTTCGGTGTCATGTTTGCCATAGCTAACCATCACAATAGTATAACCATCACAATTAATTAAAGGCTTAGCTAAATACCACAGACCGATATCGGGCAGCAGCGTCATCGGTGCGAGAAGCTACACCCTGCGATCGCTAACCCGCCTGCCCAGCGTGGCGATTATGGGTATATCCTCCAGATGTTTGCCCTAAGTGGCGAACAACTGGAGAGGCCTATGTCCAGCAGTGGACTGCAATAGGCTGATGAAGATGATGATGACAACGAATATTCAGTTGATGAACTTACTGCGGTCACCAACCCGCTTGCCATGCGTGGTGACTAAGACGAATCCAATTGTCATTGGAGGCCAAATGACAATGGTCATTGGAGGAGGCGTATGTGTACGTCCAGCTGTGGACGCTGACAGTGGACGCTGATAATGATGATTCCTTAATAATGTGTACATTAGTATTGATTCGACATTACTATAATCGGTCAAAATCATACAATTACAGTATATATATTTTTTTTTAGTGGCTCGACATAATGGCTACCCTACGCCTGATGGAAAGCGAAAGAGAAGCCCAAGTCGCTGTGACAACGGGCAAGTAACTGGTCAGTTACCTGTCAGTTGCCACCGCCATGCCGGCCCAACCCTAACCCCCCACGAGCTCCGGAAACCTTACTCACCGGCAGAAATACGACCCAGAGGTCATTTGACTGCGGTATTCTATAGGGTGGAGGTCTTTCCCCGGATGGGCGGCTCAATTCGAGCGAAGATTCGCTATGCCCTACCTCTCTTAAAGTATATGGAAAAGTTTTTATGGGAACGCGCTACCTTGCGAGACCGCCCGAAAACACCCTTCACGCGGATGTTTTATTTGAGTTATTTTACTCAAAAATAAAAGTTATGTTCCCTCACGACGTTTTCTTTTAACATAAGATAGTCTAATAAAAAAAGCGAATTTCAAATTTGAAAACTCATTGATACGGCCCTATTTAAGCCGTCGCTTCTCGTATGGAAATGCCTAGACACAGTTCAATTCTATGCTATTATGTTGAAGCAATGGACTTCAACTATCTAACCTATAAAATTCCGACCAAGTAAAGCGAAAAGTGTGAATTTTTACCGGCAAAAGTATTGATTTGAAAAGACCTCTCGCTGCAGAAAAATATGCTTACTTCACACAGCCTTTGTCTCCGGACACGGAGAGCTGCGGTAGTATGGAGTGGCACTCTGTGCGCTAGAAAACAAATAGAAGTACTTTAACCCTCCACCAGGCAAATAAATCTATAATGTTGAACTGCTTCTAAATATAGTTGAACAAGTTACGAACGATTACACGTTTAAGGGTTAAAGGATCATGCCCATAAATGTCGTCGACTGGCTCAGTAGTGCATCTGGTAATGACCCCTGCCTTTTGAACCCAGACTTTTATCCCCCTGACAAACATTGTACCTGTACCGTGTCTGGGTGTGTAATGTGTATATTTGTATTTAACAATATATTTGTATTTCGTTGTTTTGACACCCTTATGTATATTTAGACACCATTTTTGGGCATATTCCTTTAAAATAACATCCACTCAATACACCCAAGTTTTGCATCAAAAACAAAAACACATTGTGCATAAAGAAAATAATGTCCATTAAATATTAACGATTTACTTTCATAGCAAAACAATTTATATTGACTATAATATTTTAATATCGTTTACATAACAAGCGTCTAGTTATTAAATTCTTAACTAGTTGTTAATAATGACATTCCCCACAATAGTTGTATCGAGTCAATACATTAAAATTTATTGCAGCCAAATTACGGGCAATGTTTGAATTTTATTAATTGATTTGATTACGGGTAAACGCCAGCTCTTAACTGGTGCCGTTTAAATTACCATTAGTTTTTGAGCCAGTTTATAGCAAACAACTATTATACAAACATGAACATTTCCCTCAATCAAGTAACAAGTTTTGCGCATGGGACCAAACTAATTAATGGCAAGAGTCTTGAATAATGAATCGTAGAATTTATTATGGTCGTAAACGTTAAAAGCCAATTTGAATGGAGAGAACATGGGAGTTTATGGGTCCCGTTTGTTAATGGGCATATTTAATTACTGGCAATCTGCGACGGGCACACCTAATTGCTATTATTACAATCGATCTCGGACAAAATATGCGAGCAAGCTTGTGTTGCTAGCTGGAATCGAAAGTGCTATGGCGTTGATTTTTTTTGACAATACGTCTATACTTTTATTTTGTACACATTCCAGTGCTACCTTAATTAGATAATGGCGTTGAAAAAGAGGAACTATCGAGTTTGTTGTCGATTCTCCTCGATGGAAGCAGCTTTCCGAACCCGGCAGTGATAAAAACTTGATTCAAGGCAATTTTCAATTTTAATTTTCAATTTCTTTATTTGCTCACTAAGTGTACAGTGTAAACTTAACTATTGTTTTTAATGCTTACCTTATGAAACATTTAAGCATTTCCAAACCGCCAACCCGCCTGCCCAGCGTGGCCATTATGGTTATATCCTCCAGACGTTTGCCCTAAGTGGCGAACAACTGGAGAGATTTATGGTCCAGCAGTGGACTGCAATAGACTGATGATGTATAGAGTTAGGGGTGCATACTTTCACAACAACACATCAATCTTAGAAAGAAGAAGTTAAATATGCTATTCATAAGGTGAAATTTCATGTGGTAACAAGAAAATGTATTTTTTGGTCAATAAATAATTTTTATGTACAAAAATGTGGTGTTACCGATCAGTAATAAAAAAGTTGTACTCATCAAAATTGTATGAAGTAATTCCCAATGAAGTAAAAGTACCTACCTAGATACTATTTAGACAATCATCAAATTATCAACACTCAAACCAATTGATAAAAATAAAGGATTGTCCATTATGCAAAAAAGCCATTTCATAAAACGGAATCTTTCTCCACAATAACCTATCCTTTCAGAGGCTGTGCGAGAGAGACAGCACGCCGCGCGAGAAAGAGACAGAGAACCGTAATCCACTTATACGTCACGGTCGGGTTGTTCTCATACATTTTTACTGGAGAAAATTCGGGAATACCCTTAATGCATATTAAGCCGGGTCCAGCTATTTGCTATGAGGTAGGTATCGGGGTATTGAAATGAAATTTTCCGCTTGTGGATTTTAGGGATAACGAAGGTCCCGGATCCGTCCCGATTATTGTTTCGAGTACTTTTTTTTTTTAATATTGACCCGGAATGTATGAGGGATTTATAATGTTACCCTTTTGTTTGTTTTGGATTTTTTCGAAAACAATTTCTGTCTTACTTTTTGGAAACTAATATGTGTGAGAGTAGGTCTTCTTCTAACTTTGTACCCAACGGGCGAAAAGTAACAATCACGGAAACGTAAATAGCCCAAGGCATGCCTCTCAGCGCCATCTAGTCTCAAACTAAGCTGAAGCATGTACTATGAGTACTAGACAACTGATAAACTTACTTGGATATTTATTTTATATATAAATACATATTAGGTACGTAGCAAACACCCAGACCAATACCAACAGACATGTTCATCCACTTATTTGTTTGTAATATACGGGAATTGAACCCGCGACCACTGTGTCACAGTCATAGAACTAGGAAAGTATTGTTGCACAATGTTTTCAAAACGGTTACTTTGGTCAGCGCTCACGTTTACATAGCAGTGGTTCACATACAATACGCGTTCTGCATGTATTTGCTAAAGCTTAGTGCGAGTAAAACGCGCATTCGGAAATGTGTGATCTGGTCCACTAGTATTATTATAATTTAAGAATACTACCTACTTAGCCGCTGTGGCCGAAATTCTTCAATCTCTAAGAATTGCTAATTATGTAGAAGATATTAAAGTATACACGTGTTCACTATAATTACGTAAACACGAATCTATTGTACCAAAGTATTCTATGTCCCTTCATTCTTATAATCTTCTTCGCTGACTTCCTGATTCGGGGGAAGATACTAAAAAAAGTCAGTAAAAATTTTGGGCATGACCCAAGATTCGAACCCAGGACTTCTTGTTCCTTAGGTGGTACTCACGACCGCTTAAGGTAGTCTAAAGAAAGAGTTTAAAACAAAGCCTTTCACTTTTTAATAAGCCCACTGCGTATGTTATGATTAAAATAGGATATTCTCGACTAAGTCAGATTGTAGCTAAAGATTGCCATAAAGATAAAATATTCTCACCCTATAAAGCTATGTTCGTTCACATCTACTGAAAACTGGTCATAAAACCCATAAGAAGAAATCGCAAGCACTTAACAATATAGATATAAAACAACCTTTCAATTTTCAATGTTACAGTACTGTCGAACCATTAAAATATTACGAACGCGCCAAGGCATACATTGACAAACTACAGTAAACATGTTAGAATTAGCACCTATTAAGTGACCAGTAACCGTATACTCTCCTATTAATGAGTTATTTACCTTAAAGGACACTGTAACATTCCATTCTGGACAATGGTAGGTTCTTGCAACGTAAAAGGTTTTCCATTGAAACTTTTGCTGGACGAACCTGTGAGTAATTTCCTATAACTTTGACACTTGGTCATAAAACATGGTCACTGTATCCACTTTCGCCACCATCACAATACAAACGCAACACTTTGTCACTCAATTATCTTCTTTAAACTTCTCGAGCATCTATTTTGCAATTAAGAACACTCCAATTTTCTCCATTAAACTTTTCAACGTCTATTGTTTAATTAAGATCTCAATGGCATTATAATTAAATTCGCGGTAAGAAGTCTGTCCCGGACGACACCCCAGTCTGCACTGCTGGGCTAAATGGGAAAGATTTCTCCTATTTCTTCCCATTCGAGAGAGAATATAAAACTCTTTTTCGCCTTTTTTTACTTCCAACTTCGTCTTAATATGCCACCCGCTCGGACCTTGGACCGAGGGCTTGTGAAACGTCTAGAGTTGGCCTTAATTATCAATTTAATCTAATTGGATATATTAGAATTTCAAATGATATAGGTAGTCATTTTTCAAACACTACTTACTAGTGTTGAGCTTGAAATATACATATACCTACGCACAAATTAAATTCTCTGAAAAAAAATTGTATCAAATAATTTTATTTTTATTTCTCAGATTACGGTCTCACCAATTTTGCACCACTTTGATGATAAGTAATACATGTTAACTCCTAAGACAACTATAATAAAAATCTAGAGAACAGTATTTATTTACAGCTTGTTTCATGCAATTCCGTTAGCAAATTTCAAATCCACTAAGTTGGACTTACAAATGACTCGTACTTCATATAACCATTAAGCCGCAGTTTGGCATACGTTATACGAAATACAAACAAACCGACGATTAATTGCTTTCCATAATTCAAGAACACACAGCATGTAATCGCGCAATAATTTCGCTAAACATTAGCACTTGTACAACAACGTGGCCATTTCTCTTCGTTGATAACATAAAGCCAAGTATCCACAAACTTTTTTGCTGCCCCACACCTGATTGAAAGCGAAAGAGGGGTCGGTGCTGGGCCGGCATGGCGGTGGCAACTGACAGGTAACTGACCAGTTACTTGCCCGTTGTCACAGCGAGTTGGGCTTCTCTGTCGCTTATCATCAGGCGTATGGAATCCATTATGTCGAGCTACTATAAAAAAGCATCAGCGGTTTGGCGTAGAATGTCCATGTTGAAAAATGACTGTTGAAACATGAGCTTTGACTGTCTGATTCAGTGAAAAGTACGAGGAGCGCATATATATACTCGTATGTAGAGATGAGACTAATATCCACATCCTGTAAGTGTTTTGTGCAATAAAGAATGTATTTACCTATCTAGGTAATGCTTCTAACTTTCTTTCATTTCTAAATAGTAGCAGTCTCGTTCAAGATCCATTTCTGCCAATGTCGAGTGAAAATCGGCAAAGTTACTATACAAGTCAGATGTTTGAAACCTCCCTTTCCACCAACAAATTTTAACCATAAGTATCTTGATAGTTGGAAGTCTTCCGCGGTGCGCTTTTTCTGCCTCGTGCAACTGGTCTTTGGAATCAGCTTCCGGCTGCAATTTTTCCGAGTGGATAAGACTTAGGGACCTTCAAAAAGCCAGCCTATAGATTTGTCAAGGGCCGGCAACGTACCTACCTGTGAATCCCCTGGTGTTGCGGTGTCTATGGGCTGAAGTGATCACTTACCGTGACTTTCAGGCCCGTTTGCCCCCTCTATTATAAAAAAAGTTTATCTTCGACATTCAAGCCTTCACTTGCTTTGACGACTATTGCCTGTGGGTACTAAGCTTTTTACTTGAACAATTGATGGTCTCACCTCAGGCGTGGCCAAGTTGCCACTTCATTCATCAACATTCCGTTGTAATTATATGGTAATTGAGTGGTGAGGAGCAATTATGAAAGATGGAACGTTGCTGTCACTCATAACTACTATGGGCAACTATAAGTAACTACGGGTCTTCGAATTGGATGAATGCGAACAGGTTACAGGACCTTTTAGATCGTGGTCATCACTCTTAACACGTTCCTGGTGTGTTTTTATAACGCGTTCTTGGATGTCTTTCATCTGTGTGATAATGAATGCTCACTATGTAGGCCGATTAGTGGCATTATTAGAACAAAACAGTCTCTTTTTTACGGGAATGCCTTTACACAGGCAGGAATACCACGGCAGTATTATACGCCCCATATCGCAGAGAGCCAAGATAACCACCTTCGTCACCTCAGCAATTCAATTTCACCTATTATTTTCATATCCGATAGGTATTTATAATATTTAAAAAAATGTACAGGAAAAAGCATTGCCGACTCATTTCAGAACTGTTCTGGCGGTCTACTATTCCACACATTTAGAGTCACTTAAAGCAATTAGCCCTATAATGAAAACGTAAAGAAGTTTTAGGACAAAAAATTGGGATTTGAATTTGTGAAATGTTATAAAAGTTGGAAAAAAATGAACAAATGGATAATTACTTTATAATAAATTTACGAGAAATTTTTAAAAGTATAATCATAATCGTGTAAATAATCTTAAATGCTTAGCAAAATATTCAGTTAAGTGTATTTTTGCAAAATATTAAACAAACTTGTAACGACCCTCATCGTGCAACCAACTTTTACAAAGAACGTCCGAACTTCTATCTACGGAAACACCCGGCCAGTTCTATCCATTCCTAGGTCTGCGCAAGTAGGGTGGCTGTGTTAATCGCGGGGTGGCCCCGGTCTTCGTTAGTCTAGAATTAATTCGTTGATAAGACGCCGCGCCCCCTGGCGGTGTCTCAGCGAGCAGGGTTGCCAGGTGAAAATCTGGAAAATGCAGAGGGAAGTTCTTAAGACACTAGGTATTTAAGACTTTAGGCTTATGCTACTTAACGTTTTGTTAGGACAAGTGCAAGATTATGTGGCAGCTGGCAGAGGTAGGGCATAGCGAATCTTAGCTCGAATTGAGCCGCCTCGTCCGGGGAAGCCCACCTATAGAATACCGCAGCCAGCCAACCATGACTCTGGGTCGTGTTTCTACCTATGTCCAGAAGCGGACGGAGATTGGCTGATGATGATAAATTTGAATTTAATTTCATTAATCTGGCTTATATTGTGTATGCATGTGTGTGTGTTTTTTTAGAATTCAGTAATGTCGTGCGGGACAATCACGTGTGCATGAAATTCATACAATATCAATCAAAACACTCTTAAGTGGCGTTGTAAACCTCAAAACTGAAAATTAAATTAATTTCAACAAATGCGAATTTTCTGCGTAAATTACATACGAGTTAATTCCACATTTGTTCACATCCACACAAGTTGGCACGCCGCACGCGGCTATAATTCGAATAAAACCAAAAGCGAGTCGCTATTAATTAACAGCTGCATACATTACGAATGCCATTGAACAACCCGTATTGTATCTGGGACAGGTTAATCACCTACTGACGTCGGTTTTAACCCCATTTCGCCGGCGGGTGTTTATTCGTAACCACACATTATTGGCCTAATTTTACGTTTCGGTTACGATCAATACTCTGTCATCGTAGCCTGTTGGTATACAATTTGGCGAGTGTGTTAGTTAGAGCCACTTTTTTCATGTATGTTCGTTAACAATCCGAAATGCGACTAAGTCAATATTGAGTTTCAAAACAGATGTTATTATAGACCTTGACTTGATAATTTTAACGCTATCACGGCTAGATATTCGTAGTTTTTCGGGGGGGGGGGGTGACGGAAAAGAGTAGCCACAAATCACAGCCTTATTCCTTCCAGTCGGTGACGTAAGAGTCGGCTAAGAGACTTCTTAAAATTTCACTCACTCAGTGGTTAATCCACTGCCTGCGACCACCGTACATTTGGCGAAATGCGCGTGAAGTGGCGTTTCGGTATGTTTCGGTGTATTGATAGAATTGATTCAGTTACTTGTCCGTTACATCAAAAACCTGGCCTCAAATGATTGGTTAATTTAGACCTGGCTACCTAATCAGTAGGTATGTTTTCCATTTCACTAGTTATTCGATGAACTATACTATGCATTCTATAAACTCGGCAGAGTACCTAATTTTCGTTTGATTTATAACTGGGGTAGTAACTTGTGTCACATGGTGACATTATTTTTATGAGTATATTCTATTCAAAGTCTCTACCAGACTGATCTACTTCAAAAACCTTTGACAGGATATCACTTAGCCGACCCATCACCCCAGTCCGGTCGAAAAAAAAACAAAAAAAATCGCATCCGGAAAAATCTACATCCAACACAGCCCTGAAATCCGAGAGCAAATTAAAAAGACGACCACAAAATCGCCCGGGGTGCGGGGGGCTATTACACCCCATGCCTACGTTGACCCTCTTTAATGAACATTGCAGTGCATCGCCGTCTCTCTCCCACTCACCAGTAGCCGATATGACACTTCGCCCTATCTCTCTCTGAGGTGAATATTTGCCATGATACCAATTGTTACCTTGGTGCATTTTTTTACGTCTGATCTGTCTGACGTTCTTGAGTTGAGGTTTCAGTATAACGTGACAAGGATTACAAGAGTTACGAGTACATATTTTATCTACGGGATACATTACTTGATTTGGTATACCCGCAAATTTAATATCACCAAAAAAGTTTTACTAATCCACATTTCTGACTAAGGATAGTTCTTAGGTCGGCGTCTCTCTGCGAGATCTGATCCGAAACGACGTGATCCGGCAGAACTATGATCATCGACATAGCTCATCGGATTAGTAAGCTAATGTGGCAGTGTGCTGGCAATATGAGCCGCAGAACCGATATCTATTGGAGTAGACGATTTCTAAAGTACCTTACTTAACCTAGGGTAGGTTGCCCTCAGGCCAGGTGGTGCCACGATTTGCGCATGTTGGCTGGCAAATGCTAGATGCAAGAAACTCAATGTCGAGCGAAGTGGCGAACAATGGGAGAAGTCTTAATGTCAAGCAGTGTACTGGGATAGGCTGACGATGATGACATGTCTGATAATAGATCCCATAACACAAGAAAGTGTGATTTCTCTACGGTCTTTGAATTCTGGAATGATTGATTCAGAATTAATGTGATAAGTGTGTTATGAGAATGTACCGTGCATTTCGCACGTGGTTAAGAGGATATAATATTGGAAAGAAGTATTTAACTTGGTACAGATATTTCTGCAACTGAACCACATGCCGCATAGTCTAGAAAAAGTTTTACCAAACCATATTTCTGGCCCAGGATTCCTTCTAAAGAAGGCGTAACAAAAACTTATTCTACCAATAGTGTCATAGTCGACTAAAGTATGTAACAACCCTGACAATTGACCAATATCTCCAAGATTGACCGCCCGTAGCCAAAACTTGGTTAGGACTATTATTGTAGAATGCTTTAATAACAGCGATTGAGGTTGCTTTAGTTTAACAGCTAGCCTCGATTTCAATTTGGGGTAGTTTAATAACAGTTTCGAAACTTACTTTGTCTAGAAGATCGGGGGAACTCAGTCAGTCCATTAGACACTCGATTTATAGTAATAATTTCATTCAAGAAGTTTGTTCAATCTAAAACTCGTTAAAGTCGTTGGAGTTATATTACTCCGAAGACCAAAAAAGGTTGAGTGGCCATGGTTATTACCAAGAGATGATATAATTTAAAAGATATTGTCTAACATTATTATAAGGTTCTTGCCTAAAACAAAGTTTTAAATTTGAATACGTAATAAAGTAAATAACAAATTTTTTCGTTAAATATAGGACATGTCGGCAACAATTTAATATTTAATATTCGATGACCTTATTTTACAATGAATTTTTTGATAGATTTTTATGTTTTGTTTTTGAAGAATAAAATTGCTTGTCATCGGAAAATGGCGTTATAATTTTCACCCTATTAATTTTATCAGCAACACTTACCTACCTTGTTGTAAAAGATTGAGCACATCTAAGTGAAAATTACTAATATACAGACTTACCTACCCTAAACATTATTATAATAATATGCAGCGGCTTTTTAGCTAACCTTCGCCACGCCTATTACTAAGCCACAAACTGATAAAGCTCTGACAATTATCTGACGAATAAAATTAACAAAGGAGTGTTTTTTTTAATTATTTTAGAATCTCCATAAGACTTTATAAAGTTATAGACTAAAATTTCCACTGTATGGCCGCGACTCTTAATTCGATAGTGGCACTACTGATTTAGCAAAAAAAGCTTCAAAAATCTCCCAACAACACACGAAAATAACTTGTTCGAAGCAAGATCATTCCCTTGAAGGTATTAAGATGTTAAGGACCCAACATTTATTGTTTTATTTGCGTTATTTAGCAAGGATCAATTTTGGACGTTACCCTCACTCCGAAGGATCACTAAATCGAAATATAATTGCAATAATTAACAGCAGTTGTTTCCCTAAACTCCGCACGAGAGTGCAAAAAGATAAAAAAATTACAAGTTCGTTTCGAGTCACGCACTAAGGATTCTGTAGTCTGGATAAAATTACTTAATTTATATTATATTTGTACCTACATACTGTATGAAAGGATTCACAGGGAAAAAGAGTTTTTTTTATTAATTACTAGCTGATACGGCGTAGTTAGTACCGCCAAGTATTTTCATTAATCATTTTCAAATTTTATTCACGGGACAAATATTCGTACGATGAACATTTGTGTTTGTTCCTTGTCTGGGTCATTTGTATTTAAGTAGGTAGGTATAAAGGGATTTGTCATACTTTCGATGTTCTAATATCTATAACACAATACTTAAGCTACTTACTTTGAGATCGGAGCAATATATGTAATGTTTTTGATATTTTTTATTAATATACTTTATACGGGACCCTAAAACCGAACAACAAAGGGTAGTCATCAAGATCCGTCGCACATTTTTTGCTGGCAAGGTGCAAAATTCGTAATGAGCAACCAGCAGCGGTTATTAGAGTATCGTAATATAGCTAATTCATTTATTTTACGCTTTTGTTTATGCCAACTCGATAGAAATTAGCGAGTTGTTTTCTTTTGGGTTAATTTATTTAGGTTCTTGATGGTCCTGTAGTGGAATTGTCGATGATCCTATCAGATCGAACAAGTATTTGAGAACCGTTACTAACGATCCCTTACAACCTGGGTTAAAACGAGTTCTGGAACGGAGACCGCGTCTCGGCAAACTTAAGTAGTGTAAGACGCCCTCAGGCCCGGCTGCCAAGTGCTGGATGCGAGAAACCCAGGATCGATCAAAGTGGCGAACATTGGGAGAGGCCTATATCCAGCAGTGGACTGATGAAGGCTGATGATAACGATAATTAATGAGTTGAGAAATTGGTAGCGTGTAACTGCAGGGGGTCCGCAATATTTTAAAGGGGTCTATGAAACCAGATTTTGGGAACCTCTGAGCTGAGAACCAGCCGTCATACTAAGCAGTCACGTGACTATACTAAATAACGATCAGGCGATACGTTCCAACTAGACATTCTCGTTAATTACCGTTTGTAATGAACGTTTTAAACATGATCCCGTCAATGAAGACACGTAACGATACTGTCTTTAATTATTTAGCAGCACCTACGTAATAATTAGGCGAAATTTACTGGTCGATCGTGTTGGCCTTTCCGAGTGGGTGTTTGGAATGTATTAACGTATTGATCTGTTAAGTAAAGGTAGTGCTTTTTTATAGGATTTAAGGGAGCGTCCTATCATCATTTCGCTCCAAGCCAACATCTCTTGTCCGTGGTGCATCCTGCCGAATAACAAACGAGGCATTGGCAACCGATATAACCTTCATAATTGAAGGCGTAGCTAAAAACCACGGACCGACGACGAGCAGCGTCACCGGAGCGAGAAGCTACACCCTGCGATCGCCAACTCGCCTGCCCAGCGTGGCGATTATGGGTATATCCTACAGATCTTTGCCCTGTGGCGAACAACTGGAGAGGCCTATGTCCAGCAGTGGACTGCAATAGGCTAATGATGATGACATACTTAATAATTAAGCGAAATGGTCGATCGTGCTGGCTTTTCAGAGTGGCTGTTTGGGATGTATTGACGTATTGATCAGTTAAGTAAAGGTAGTGTTTTTTTTCGTCGAGTATGCCTTTACGAATACAGCAGAACCCTGGGTATGAGACGCCTGGGTTATGTGCGGCTCACTCCTCATCATCAGCCTATTGCAGTCCACTGCTGGACATAGGCCTCTCCAGAGGTAGGTATATATTCCAGATGTTTGCCCTAAGTGGTGATTATTTGACCATAATGACAAACAACTGGAGAGGCCTATGTCCAGCAGTGGACTGCGATAGGCTGATGATGATAATTTCTTATAGATTTTTTTTTTGACATTCTGTCATGTCTGTTTGTATTGGTCTGGGTGTTTTCTATGTATAATATGTATTTATATACAAAAAAAATGTATCTAAGTTTTTTTTTTTTATTTATTTATCATTTTACAAGAATACAAAATTGAGTATGAAGGACATTGGCAAAATCCACAGAGGTTTGTCTGCAATGCCTTATGCATATATTATTATTCACATTAAATGTCTTAAAAAGATACATTTTAATGCCCAAGACTGAAATAATTATCGTAGGTGCAATCCCATCCTCGTAAGGAAAAAGGACTTGAGCTTATTTTTAATATTAGTTTCGGTTATTTATTTATTTATTTATTCGACCTATTGCATATCAAGACCATTTATTAATGACAAAAGAACATACCAGGTAAGTAATTTGTATGCCCGACTATGCATTTATATATTTTATCTAATAATTATAGAGGACCAAGACTCCATAATATTTTTAAACGTCTCCTTAAAACCTTTTGTCGTATAATAAATGCTGTGTGCCTATTTAATATTTATATTTAAAAACCTTGGTATTAACCGGGCATATAATTACCATTAATATTACATTTCAATTACTCGTTTATACATTTAATGAAAGCTCGCAATAAAAACGTTGATAAATTATAAAATAGTCCATAATTATGGGTTTGTTTGGTGCTGTAATTATTATATTAATGAGTATTACTCGATAGAGATGTGCATCTTGCACAAGTCTTACGTAGTGCAGTGTCTACATAGTGTTAGATTCTTAATATATTAGACAAGCGACCTGCCCCGGTTTCGCACGGATGGAATGCATATACTCGTATTATACACATATACCTTCCTCTTGAATCCATCTATCTATTTAAAATAAACCGCGTCAAAATCCGTTGCGTAGTTTTAAAGATTTCTATCTTAGGGACACATAGAAAACAAAAGCGATTTTGTTTTATACTATGTAGTGCCGGCCGCTTATCATCAGTGGCTGGCCAGGGCAGGCAGGAATGCGGCTTTATGCTGCAACACTACATATGTCCAAGTTACTGCCCACTAGCGACACAGGTTGTGAGGTGTAAGTCCCACACATTACGCCAACTCTCCCGGAGAAAAAGAATTAATTGATTGATTGATTTGAACGCTAGCGTATTTTTTTTATAGTGGCTCGACATAATGGCTTCCCTACGCCTGATGGAAAGCGAAAGGGAAACCTAAATCGCTGTGACAACGGACAAGTAACTAGTCAGTTACCTGTCAGTTGCCACCGCCATGCATGGTATTAAGATGACTGACGAAAAAATAATGCATGTCTCAAAGATGAGAATGTCGAGGTGGATAAGTGGAGTGAAAAAAGACTAATCTGACACCAACAACTCAATGAAACACATTACGTGTCAAATTATAAAGGTGGGTGATTCGTCTGCTGAAGAAAAATCGCATCTTTACGTTCAAAATAAATATTTATAGCGCTCATTAAGATGACCGCGCCCTTACGTTACAAGTTGCGGGGCGTGGCAATAATAGCATTAAATATTGCCACAATTACGCATTCTCTGCTCAAAGTTATCTTCTGTTTCAACATTCAGATAAAGTTACCGCCGGCGCGCAAGCCGTTTTCAACCTTAACATCAATAGTTTTGATATTATATTGCGTCGAACAGGGTGCAATATTTTAATAAAATGCAGTATGCATCCTGTGGTTTCCTCGGCACCTCACAGATTATCCTGTGTTACAATTTAAAGTGTAAGCTTACCTAGCCGCAGGTTCACTCTTGTGGAATTTGGTTTGACGCCTTAGTGCCCTTGAAAGTATGGCTTGCGTTTATGCAATGAAACGTTTCATAAAAGGCTTTAAAGCATTTCAATGGCGAGGTTTGCTTCTAATTGACGGATTACTATTGGCGATCTTACGCGATATATATGAATCTTTGCTAAACTCGAAAGCTTTACTAGGTGTCGAGCAGGTTACACCTTGTACTCGTAATTGACAGACATCTAGAGGATATACATATAAACACCAAGCTGGGCACGCGGTTTAGCGATTGCAGCGCATAGCTCTCTTCTCGCTCCGGTGACGCTGCTGCCCGCCATCGGTCTGTGGTATTTAGCTACGCCTTCAATTGTGATGGTTATACCGCCACCAGTCGGTTGCCAGCGCCTCGTTTGTTATTCGACAGGATGCACCATGGACAGGGGGGGTTGACTTGGAGCAAAAAGATGATAGGCCGCACCATTACATCCCTCCCTTACAAAGATTATATCCAATATCAAAATGTATAAGTAGTGATTAATAAATCCTTATGTATATCTAATATTAGTAGGGTAGTTCCATACCTCAAGCCATCGGGTATAAAATCATATAAATAAATATTCAGTAATTTCACAGAAACTGAACAATACGAACTGTATTTAAGATGTTTCCTTATGTTTCACATAAACACTCTAGGCAGCTTTTATAGCTTCGCATCGCCAATTCCTTTTAGCAATAAATTGGTATTAACGACTCCCATACTGGAGGTTTGCGGTCTTAATAAACAAGAGTTGTTGTCAATGATTAAAGGGCAACACTTGAAATAATGCTTTAGGGTCACCTCGCACGTGAAACATAGGCAAATGCGAAGCTAGGACGCGGTTATGAAGGTAGTCAAAGCGCGCGATGAACCGAAAATTCCCTTCTGGCACCGTCCATAACTTCATTATCAGGTTAATTCCCATTTTCCACCGGGGCAGCGGATTACAGGTACATTCTATCTACCCATACAATCTACACATGTCATAAGTATAAAGGGCCTTTGTCAGGCTCTAAACTGTCTGTGTACTAAATTGTATTTTAATCAGTAGTTTTGGCATGAAAGGTGTTAAAATTATTGTATATTTTATGTACATCTCACGAAACGCCATCTATTGTGCTATGGTTGAACTATCATACTAATTGTTATAATCTGTTGACATTGACCGAACCCTGTATGGTATTATGTTTGTTTAAAAAAAGAAAAATAAATTCATTCGTTCTCTGCAAGCCTCCATTGAGTAACTTTGTCGTTTCATTTTAAAATAATTCCACTAATTAGAATAGGTTATGGGCCCAGTCCCTTAGTTAATTGTAAAGTCAATAGTTTTTGTAGCTAGCATAGGAATCGTAAGTGCACGGAAGACGATCGCGTATTTTGTTTTATTTCACTGATTGTGCATTGACATTGTGGTGCACGTGTATGGACAAAACGCCGGGTGTGATCGACAGATATGGCTTCTAACACGAACTCGTTTATTGCAAATGTGCCGAAGCTCAAAGGCCGGGAAAATTATAGTGAGTGGGCGTTTGCTGCCGAAAATTTGTTAATACTCGAAGGAAAACTAAACTTTCTCAAGACTGAAGGTGCCGGCACAAATATGGCGGAAGATGCTATGACAAAAGCCAAGTTGATTCTAACAATAGACCCGTCTTTATATGTGCATGTTAAGAGTGCTGCGACTACAAAGGAACTATGGCAGAAATTACAACAAATGTTCGATGATTCGGGTTTTTCGAGAAGAATTATGTTGTTGAGGACCCTAATCTCAATACGTCTCGAAACTTCGGATTCAATGACAAGTTATATTACTCAGATTATTGAGACGGGGCAGAAATTATCAAGAACCGGATTTTTGGTAGACGATGAATGGATTGGCTGTCTTATGCTCGCCGGATTGCCTGAAAAATATTTCCCAATGTTGATGGCTATCGAACATTCAGGCATCGCCATTACGGCGGATGTCGTAAAATCAAAGTTACTTGATTTAACCGGAAATGAGGAGTCAACGGAAACAGCATTGTTGGCTAGAGCCACTAGAGGGCGGCAGCAGCATGTCAATCGGAAATCTAATTCATTCCAGTCTGTTCACTCAGTTCACTCATTCAAAAATGGCGAAATGTCAAATGCACATAACCAAAACAAAGTCATCAAGTGTTATCGATGCAAACAGATCGGACATTATAAGAATAAGTGTCCGCAAGCTCAAGATACGAAGACAAATCATTCGAATGCGTTTTCTGCAGTGTTTCTAAGCGGAAACTTCAGAAAGAATGATTGGTATTTGGATTCAGGTGCGAGTGCGCACATCACGTCAAATGTAAACAATGTTCGGATTACATCAAAAATCTCGAGTATTAAAGAGATCACAGCTGCTAATAGGGAAACTATGTCTGTGTTATGCTCGGGAGATGTTGACATTGTTACAATTACATCGAAAAGCAGAAATAATATCACAGTAAAGGATGTATTGTGTGTGCCTACAGTTGCTACAAACTTGTTGTCAGTGAGCAAACTAATTCAGAACGGAAATAGAGTTGTTTTTCGAAGGAATATATGTTATATTTATAACAGCAGAAATCAACTAGTTGGAGAGGCCAGATTGGTCGACGGTGTTTACAAACTGAATGTGGAAGACAACAGACAGTGTTTGTTTACAGTACCTGATAGTATCAAGAGTGAGTTATGGCATCGAAGAATGGGTCATTTGAACAGCAGTGATCTTAACAAAATGAAAAAAGGCGCAGTTGTGGGAGTGGACTATAAAGATACAGCAGCAATCAGCAAGAATACATGTGTTGTCTGCTGTCAAGGCAAGCAGACCAGATTGCCATTCAACCACATGAGCACCAGGAGCGATGAGGCGCTCAGCATTGTACATGCTGATGTGTGCGGACCCATGGAGGTAACATCGATTGGCGGCTGCAGGTACTTTTTGATTTTTATAGACGACCACACTCGCATGACCTTTGTTTATTTTTTGAAAGCGAAGAATCAAGTGTTTAAATATTTTAAAGAATTTAAATCCTTAGTTGAAAATCAACAGAATAAGAAAATTAAAATATTTAGAACGGACAACGGGCTTGAATTTTGTAATGCAGAATTTGATAGTTTCTTATCAGACGCAGGCATAGTGCACCAGAGAACTAATATATATACCCCAGAGCAGAATGGTGTTAGTGAACGCTCAAACAGGACATTAGTAGAAAGAGCGCGTTGCATGTTGTTTGATGCTGGGCTAGACAAGAGTTTTTGGGCAGAAGCCATAAATACAGCAGTTTATCTTAAAAATAGATCGCCAACATCAGGATTACAGAATGCAACACCATTTGAGCTTTGGACGAATAGCAAACCAGATGTTAGTCATGTTCGGGTCTTCGGTAGCAGAGTAATGGCGCATATCCCGAAAGAAAAAAGACATAAATGGGACACTAAGTCGAAACCGCACATCTTGGTTGGCTATGCCGAGAATGTCAAGGGGTATAGGATATTTGATCCAATAAAGAAGAGTGTGTCTGTGAGCAGGGATGTAATAATACAGGAAAACCTGAAGAGTAACATAGACAATAGGATATCAGTTTCAGTGGGGGAAATCTCCGAAACGCAACAAGTTAAGAGTGAAATAGATGAGTCGGTCGATATAGTTGCTAATATAGAACCTAAAGATGATGATCTTAACCCGACAGATAATACTGACCAGGCTAATAACACTATATTGCAGAATGTAGAAGAGATTCCACCCCCACAAGAACCAAAGAGGATCAGGAGACCCCCGGAGCGCTATGGTTTCACAAACTTATGCATGCAGGCGAATGCTGAGAATCAATGTGATCCAGTAAGTGTCCAACAAGCACTACAAGGCTCCGACAAAGACAACTGGGTTGCTGCGATGAAGGAAGAACTTCAGGCATTTGAAGAGAATGATGCATGGGTAATGGTGAGTGAAGTACCTAAAGGAAAGACATTAGTGCAGTGTAAGTGGGTCTATAAAAGAAAGTTAGGCAGTGATAACAGTGTTCGATATCGTGCTCGTCTAGTGGCCAAGGGGTTCACACAAAAACCAGGTATAGACTATGATGAGACTTTTTCGCCTGTAGTTCGTCACTCCACCCTAAGAATGTTATTTGCACTCTCTGTACAATTAAATTTAAAAGTAACTCACTTAGATGTTAAAACTGCATTTTTGAATGGTTTATTAAAAGAAGATATTTATATGGTTTATCCAGAGGTTGATATGGAAAGTAATGGTAACAGAAAAATTGTTAAATTGAATAAAGCTATCTATGGATTAAAACAGTCATCAAGGTCATGGTATGAAAAAGTTGATCAGTGTTTGACAGAGTTAGGTTTTAAAAGAAGTGAAATAGAACCATGTGTATTTACAAAATTTCATAACAATGTTAAAGTAATTATTGCCTTATATGTGGACGATTTTTTTGTGTATTCGAATAGTAAAGTCGAGACAGATAATTTAATTTCAATATTAAGTTCTAAATTTAAAATAAAAGATCTTGGACAGGTAAAGCAATGCTTGGGAATGAGAGTGAATATTGATAGCAAGAATAATATTTGTACCTTAGATCAGGAACAATACATTGATCAGTTATTAATAAAATTTAATATGGTAAATTGTAAAGAGGTCAGTACACCTATGGAGTCTAAACTAAATATTGATAAAAATGATAATGTTAATGATACTAGTATCCCTTATCAACAACTTATAGGTAGCCTCATGTACTTATCTGTGTTAACAAGGCCTGACATAGCCTATAGTGTTAGTTTTTTAAGTCAGTTTAATTGTTGTCATACTAGCACTCATTGGAGTTATGCTAAACGTATTCTCAGATATTTAAAGAGAACTAAGCATTATTGTATAAGGTATGTAAAAGGAAACTCAGATTTATTAGGATTTGCTGATGCCGACTGGGCTAATAATGTTGTTGACCGAAAATCATATACAGGGTATTGTTTCATAATGTCAGATGGAGCCATATCATGGGAAAGTAGGAAGCAAAGGACTGTTGCTCTTTCGAGCATGGAAGCCGAGTATATGTCAATGGCGGAAGCATGTAAGGAGTCCATGTACTTGAAAGTTTTGTTATCAGAGGTTACTAATCAGGATGTAGGTCCTATTACATTGTATAATGATAGCCAGAGTGCTCAAAAATTTATTAGTAATTATGCTTTGAACAGGAAAAGTAAACATATTGATATACGTTACCACTTTATTAGAGATGCTTTAAATAATAATATTATAAATGTGGAATATATGTGTACTAATAATATGCCAGCAGATGTTCTCACAAAGGCACTTGGTGCGACTAAACATTATAATTGTATTGATGCTCTAGGACTTGTTAGATAGTAAAGATAAGAAAAATTGTTTTTCAGGTTTCATGTGATGTAGTGGGGGTGTTAAAATTATTGTATATTTTATGTACATCTCACGAAACGCCATCTATTGTGCTATGGTTGAACTATCATACTAATTGTTATAATCTGTTGACATTGACCGAACCCTGTATGGTATTATGTTTGTTTAAAAAAAGAAAAATAAATTCATTCGTTCTCTGCAAGCCTCCATTGAGTAACTTTGTCGTTTCATTTTAAAATAATTCCACTAATTAGAATAAAAGGGCAATTCAAATTTGTAAAAAAAAAATCGAAATTACTACGACGATAGCCAAGATGGCGTAATCATTATTACTGGAAGAGCAGAAGGGTCACACTTCCAAGTTAAAGCGCAATAAACTGTTGAGTTTCCAATAAAATAAATAAAAAATTTAAAAAATTACCAATGTTCAACATCTTCAAATAATCAAGAAAAGAGCGTACCTCTTTCTTAAAGGCCAGCAGCTGTAACTTCTCTCTGTTGCAGATGTACATGGGCGACGGTTATCACTTACCATCAGGTGAGCCGTCTACTCGTCTGCCCCGTATTTCATAAAAAAATGACCACCGACTACTCTTGGCGCCTATTCGTATAACATCTAAGTATTCGAATAACAAACGGCGGTGTGACCATCACCATTGAAGTCGTAACTAAATACCGCAGGCACTGCGATCGCCAACTAGCCTGCCCAGCGTCGCCATTATGGGTAAAGCCTCCAGGTGTTTGCCCAAGGTGGCGTACAACTGAAGAGGCCTATATCCAGCAGTGGACTGCGATAGGCTGATGATGAAGATGATGACAATTACCACTGCAACACTTATACTCGTATCAATGTTCATATACAAATGCTTACTAAAGTAATGAATGTTATACACAGTGCACAAGTGTTACTCGTAAAATTAATATTCACAACACAATCTCCCCTCCGCTGCGTATGTAATGGATACTGGCGAATTATCAAATAACTTATTACTCGCTTGATGAAATTTAATAAGGGCATCAAGGTGTTACCACTTGCATTGTGTAGTGTTGAGTATATAGGCTTGAAGAAGAGCTTGTAAGAGAATCTTTTATATAAGTTTTTATTTAGACTTACCTCTCGGATTCCCTTGTGCTGAAATTTTGCATACAAAGAGAGAAATACATGCAAGATGTTTGGTGCATATTATGCCAAATCGAATGGTTGGAGGGGTCTTTAGCTACTTCTTCAGACATCATCATAAATAATGTCATCCGTTTGGACGATCCAGAAAGTATGAGCTCATCTAAAATCAGTCCACTCTTTTTTTTCGTCATCGGGAATGCCTCTACCACATCAAGGCCTCGGGTACGGGACACCTGGCTCTGGCTGGCTCATTCCTAGGTAGGAAGAATACCCACTAAACCCGACGGTAGGCCGCGGCAAGCACTGTCTGAGGAGGTCGGGATGCCCGCAGGGACTTGACGCAACACCCCAGAAAGCAGCAGCGCTGCGCTGCCCAGCATGGGCGGCACACCTCGGGAAATGTTGTGGTGTCCTCCCGGCACCTTGCGACGCCCTGACCACTGTGCCCGAAAGCAACTGTCATCTTCCTCGGGCCCGCTAACCGGAGCACTAGGGGCCCCTTTTTTATGCCGGGGAAAATGATTTTAGGTATGTGGGACTCACCCTGCCTCAAGGTGGAAGGGAGGCAGGCAATACCCATTAAAAACCCCGGCCCCTCCGTCAAGCATCTATGGGGAGCACTAGGGGCCCCTCCATCAGCGCGCCCCAACCCCAAAGGCCCCACTTACGGGAAACTTCGGTAATATTCTAAACCGCTAAATCAGTTCGCTCTGTAACAACTCTGTGCAACCTACCTTTTCCGTCAACTTTCACGTTTTACAGAGCAAAATCATTCAGACGGTCGTGATCACCTTTTACTAAACCATAGATGTTATTCCATTAAGTTTATTATAGGTGGCTATTACTAGACAAGCACATCATAATCTGCCGAGAACATGTGTACCATTTCGCGTGGCAATCACGATCACGACCCATAAGGACACGACTAAGGGAACATTTCATAGAAATTCTAGCTATTCCGCTGCCGTTCAATCTGTTTAGCCATCAGGCCTACATGCATACATTAGTGCAACACTGAGTGCATGCTTATAATTGCATTAAACGAGTATAAACGATAGTGGCTGTTCTCATGGGCAGAGGTGCGGACCTCCCTGGAGCGGGCACGACTAGCCACACAGGGAGGCACTCAGTACAGTATCTGAGCTCAAGTGACAAAGTGACAAATCCAAATACATATAACTCAAAAGTGACTGACTGACTGACATAGTGATCTATCAACGCACAGCCCAAACCACTGGACGGATCGGGATGAAATTCGGCATGCATGTAGATGTTATGACGTAGGCATCCGCTTAAAAAAGGATTTTGATCAATTCTACCCCCAAGGGGATAATATGGGATAAAATTCTATTCCACGCAGACGAAGTCGCATATATAGAGTTACATCCCCTAAATAAAACATGAGTTATACATACGGTTGGTCATACGGTAAGTTTCATACAACGAGTATTTTGAAGCAAATAAATGTCATTGCATACTATTTGACGAAAAGAATGTATTTGATCATAATTATTTTATGAACACAGACATCACTCTTTCACCCACCGTTTAAATTGAAAGTAAAAGACTAAAACAACACTCACTTTCGTACACGGTAACCTTAGTAGACTACTCAATTACCTCAACTAAAATGTTACTTAATTTATCAATAAAAAGAGAGCAAACGTAACCATAACACCGCCTTGTAGAACGCCCCAAATCCAACACGCAACATCCATGTAGCTCTTGGGAAATTTAATAAAAAGTAAAAATATTCCCTACACAATTCCTTGTTCGAACACGGCCGTATTCACGGTGAATAATTCAAAAACAACATTTCATATTTTTAAACGCAAAAAATACATCCTGCGTGCGTGCCTGTTCGATCTTTATCAGTGCAACAAAAATCAAAAGCATGCTTCAGAAAATAATTTGCCGATGTATTATAATAATTTATAGCTTCATTCTCAACGATTACGGCACCCATCGGTCCCTTCGCAAATATTAATTTTTACATTAAATCGGTAATAATATCACGTAGTTTATCGACTCAAAACGTGGTGTTTTTAAGTTAATTTATGGTAGAATAATTGGTTGGACTTTCAAGATTAATTCCTCCCTACAATTAGCTATACTGGTTTCGGTTGCAATTTAAAAGCGCATGCGTGCATCACTGCATGGAAGCAATTTCAGATTTTAGCAAAATAAACAGTGTTCGCTTTAAGGTAGTTAATAGATTGATTTTCATATAAATTGAGTATAGTTTCAACATAGGGGTGTAGCGAATCGCTTACTATGTAGTTTAAATGGAGATCGGAGATATAGTTCAATAGGTTCTTTTGTACATTTATAATTACACACTCCCTTTTGATCTGAAGGTGATTGAAATTACACTTTTTTTTTAATATCGACCTAGTGCTGTTTACTACTAGTTATTTGCAGTCTTAGTTTTCGCTCCAAAGGCTCTTACGTGGATTTTCTTGGTCATTTTTAGTCTTAATTTTGACAATACCAATGTTAATATAAAGGCTTATACACTCCATTACAATAAACAAGGCTTTCAATTTAAGATAGACAATAGGTACTTATCTAAGACCAACTGGTGTTGCAAGTGCAGAGAAGGCCAGGATCAAGTAAAGTGGCGAACAATCGGAGACACACATGTACAGCAATGGACTGCTAGAGACTGATAATGATGATGATAAACTAGTGTGTTAGTCTTTGTGACTGATTATATTACTAACAAACAAAATAAAGTAATCTTCCTTAAGTGAGAAAAGCTCATAAGTAAACGTTGGGGAATTACTTATCTAAATGACAAAATCTTGTGAACTGCAACGTTCTACCCATTATCTACGGTAAGGCATTTTCCATTGTTCCAAGTTATCGTGTGCATTCTATTTTATCGTTGGCAAATACCTAATGGAAATGCATAATAGCACTTTGAGTAGTGAATTCGCGTGTTTTATGTTAGATGACAAAAAATCCCCATTGAACAACGTTTCATAATCCCACCACCATTCTAATGACCTTATTTCCAAAAACCATGCAGGAAACCCATTAATCTTATTGAACATCAAAATAATTTACTCCAGCCATATTGCCTTATACGACTCGCCGCTATATCACTGGCGGCTATTGTGAAAGACGTTTCTACAACAAAATCGATTCATTGCAAACGAGATCTCTGGACTAGGGATGGCGGGAGAAGATCGATTAAACATGCATCGATGAAGGCAAATAGTTATTCGATGAAGAGAAACACATATTGACCAACACAACAATTGAGATATGTAGGTACATAAAACAGTCACAAATTACATGTACATGTTTCTAGTTACATTCAATAAGCCTCAGGCTTATAAAAGTATAGCTAATAAAACAGTGCAGGACCTAGCATATTCTAGCTTCAACATAACTTTTTTTACAGCTATATTAAGTTAAATACAAAAACAACTTGCAGATCACTCAATCAAATCGAGAAATTACGAAAAACTTGATTATTACTATTCTATCTAAATCAGTTATTCCTTTTCTTCCTTTCCTTTCCTATTCAGTTAATTTGGGATATAATATGTGTATCTTTATGCCAACTTTCATACGTATTTGGGCAAACGTAGTGTTTGATACTCCAGACCAGTGTAAGATTTGATCATAACAAAATCTTTATCATAATCAGTCCTACCTAATTTTTATTATTTATTCATATCGAGACATGTACCATCCTTATTATCGCTTACAATCGACAACAAATTCATACGAGTACATTATCACACTTCTCCATAATAAAACCAAAACACTTCTTCTTTCCTTTTTTAAGTAAACAATTTCAAAACTTCTCAGAAAACTTTCTAGCATCATTATTTTAATCCACGACTTCAAAAGTCGACTCAAAATAGTACGACGTTTAAAAATATGCCCACGTTCGGCTCCCATCGTCATTGTCATCAAATTCCTTGTAGCCGATGGTGCGTCCCTACGGCCGGGCGTCATAAATCTTCGCGCTGCCGCTCCGGGCGCGCCGTAACCGATTAGTAGGTGCCTGCGCGGCTATCTACCGCGAGAAACAATTTCCAATGCATTATATAATTTATGACTTCATCGCGCAACGCGGGGTCACGATCGAGTCGCGCGTGAGTCCCGGGGACGCCAAATTACGGCCCTCGACTGTGGAGATTGCAGGAAGTAATGGGACCGTTCCGTTCTTCTGTCTTTCTAGCTATGATCTAGGTGGGCGGTGTCGCGTCTAAAATGTTGGGGTGATTTTGGAATTGAAGTTTAGTGAATTTGCTCAATGATCTGGAAAATGTCATGAATTCTTTTGTCTTCTTGCCAGTTTGCGTTCTTATCTTTAAATTTGATTCCTTTGTAAATAGGCGGAGATTGAGCTTCTCTTTTGCTTTCAGTCAGGTGACAAAAGACGACTATGCTGTGTTATTATATAAAAATATAAGCTTTATCTTTTCAATGGAAGTGCTAAACAAATTAACATCTCAGAGACGCTATAAGATCTTATTTGTATGGGTCACTTTGCTGGCGCTCGGCCTGGCACACAAAATTTTGTGTATTATTTAATAATAATTACTTACATAATGTTAATAAGAAATATCAGACAATATCACATACCTTGCCCTGATTCCAAAGCACTTGAGTTATAGAAATCAGTATCAACGAAAATTACCACAATATATTTAAATACAATTTTAACACCCAGGCACAAATGTTCATCATACAAATATTTATCAAGCGCACGAGTCTCGGTTTGAAGGCAAAATTCAGCACCAAATAAGCCACTACCCCATTCAATCAACACCGCTACTCAACACGATATCTTTCCACATTACCATCAAGACTGCAATAATAACGAAAATTGTATTTATAATAACGATATCGTGTAAACGACACTGCTTACCAAAAACAGTACGATAAACATCAATAAACTTTTTTCACTCGTCCTCCCAGCAACGAAAACAATTACCGGATTAATTAAGAACTATTAACATTTTTCGCTTTTTAATCGCACATAAAGCTTTCAGTTTGACCGCCAGTAGGGCCAGCACGAGAAACATAAAGGATTGTGTGCTCTCTACCAGTTAACTCGAACGCAAATAAATTGTACGTTATTGCTTACTTAACGGTTAGGTTTGACGAGCCCTTTTAGTCAGGCATTTAGTTACTCGTAGCTACATAATTTGGTATTACCCGTCATGCCTACGTAATACTATTAAAACGCCGACACGGAAAGAAAAAGGGAAATCAACACGAAAGTGAATAAGTTTGAAAACTTAATATGAACCTATATGGTTGAGTAAGGGACTTTGACCACGTGCTCATTAGAGTCTGAAGCGCCATCTGAAGATCAGAACATCTTGATCTTCAAAGACAAGAAGGTAAGTCTTAAGGCACAAATTATTCAAGAATGTGTATTCAAATTTAATTAGTCCGTCTTCTAGATTATTTAAAAATAAAAGATACGTATTTTTTCATTTATAAATTAGACCAAAGATTACAAAGATATACCCCGTTAAAGTTTCGCGTGACATCAAACACCCCCACTCCTAAATTTTGATGCTTTGTATCTTTGTTATTTTTCGTGTAAAAAAAAATATTATACATACAGACGAATTGAGAACCTCCTCCTTTTTTCGAAGTCGGTTAATGAAAAAAGGAAAAATACGTGTCTAATATATTTTTATAATCGAAAATACGGACTAAATATAATGTAAGTATTTTGACCCTGGAAACATCCCTATTGCACTACGTCTGGACAAATGCATATGTTTTTGGTAAATCTGTTAGACCTCCGCCTCCGGTGCTTCTTTGAGACCCCACTTGTGAAGATGGTGGTGAATCATATTTTTAATTAGGCCTTGATGTAAAACTGCTGAGCATAAGCGTCCCCTAACCACAGCTACCGATTGTCAGCCACAATCTGGCTGCCGGTAGACTTATGGCTTCGTTGGCGATCGCAGGGCGTAGTTTCTCGCTTCTGTGACTCAGCTGCCCATTATTGGTCTGTGGTATATAACTACGCCTTCAATCGTGATGGTTATTCTACCGTCAAACGATTGCCAAAGTCGTTTATTAATCGGCAGGGTGAACCACGAGCTGGTAAAAATTATTGGTCTACTCCCTTACATCCTAATGAAAGGTTATTGCAATTCATAATCATCATCAGCTTATTGCAGTCCACTGCTTGGCATAGGCCTCTCCAGTTGTTCGCCACTTAGGGCAAACGTCTGGAGGATATCCTCTAGTGCATCCTCTATATCTGGGTATATACCCATAATCACCACGCTTGGGCAGGCGGGTTGGCGATTTCAGGGAGTAACTTCTCGCTCCGATGACGCTGCTGCCCGTCATCGGTCTGTGGTAAAAAGCTACACCTTCAACTTTGATTGGTATACCGCCACCAGTCAATGCAATTCAATTTAATATTATCATTAAAAATCTATCAGGCCATGTTTGCTATCCCTACCGGACATACCTGCACCAGTCCATGCCCGTTCACTGACAGAAGTTTCCGGCGACACACGCTCTCCCCACTCCGGTCGCCACATTAAATTTTACGATCCCGACAATGGGTGTAATTACTTCATCAGCGTTAAATTAACAAAGAGGCTCGTTCTTGAAACGAGGCCATAAATCGGAGTTAACGTTTTTGGGGAATTTCTTAAAGAGTCAAGCATGTGTCCCAATGCTTTTGGGGGGAATGTGGTTGTGAAGAAAATGACCTGTTGTGACAAGGTAAAGATTTTATGAGAGGAGGAGGGCATAGCGATTCTTCGCTCGAATTGAGCCGCCGGTCCGGGGAAGGACCTCCACCAGTATAGAATACTGCAGCGAAATTACCTCCGGGTCATATTTCTGCCGGTGATTAGGGTTTCCGGAGCTCGTCGGGGGCTAAGGTTGGACCGGCATGGCGGTGGCAACTGACAGGTAATAGCCCGTTGTCACAGCGGCCTGGGTCTCTCTTTCGCTTTCCATCAGGCATAGGGAAGCTAATATGTCCAGCTACTATAAAAATAAAATAATATAGGTAGTAGTGCTGTATCACACTCATCTTCTTCGTTAGTTTCTTATCAATTACCACCAACAAGCAAGCTCACAATATGTTTATTTGTGCTTTAAAGAGTAGACGAGACTTCTATCGCCACATCGCACCCCCCGGCGAATAAAGCGGTTATCGACGATTACCACTTTTTTAATGTTTTTTGATTTTTGGCCTCTATGTGACCTAACCCATCGCCTGAATTTTTTTCATATTTTTAAATGCAATATTATGAGAATTATACTACACAACCACTTTTTTCTACGAAACATAATGTGAAGATATTAGACGAGAATAAAGTAGAAATCAAATATTACCGTACAAAACTTCACTAGTCTAGTCCGCATTGCTTCAATGCGACATTATTCGGGATAGTCCTCCCAAGCGCAAAATCAGTATTCGATTTTACCACTTTATTCGGGTGAAAAATTTACGACGCGTACGCTGTAATAGGTTGTTACTACTCAGGTTTGTAAACGGGTGAATCGTAAATTGAAGTTATGCTATTCTTCTTGTTATAAAATAATGATTATAGAGTCGTAATAATATATTACTGCATTAAATTCAATTTCATAATGCTGTATTAAAATATTGCGTTCGAAAATTAATACGTTATTTGTACGTATACGTTTTTTATTGCAAAAAAAACATTATGTTTTTACTTTCATACACATAGCCATACATTCATCATCATCATCAGCCTATCGCAGTCCACTGCTGGACATAGGCATCTCCAGTGGTTCGCCACTCAGGGCCAACATCTGGAGGATATACCCATAATCGCCACGCTGGGCAGGCGGGTTGATGATCGCAGGGCGTAGCTTCTCGCTCCGGTGACGCTGCCACCCGTCATCGGGCCGTAGCATTTAGCTACCCCTTCAATTGTGATGGTTATACCGCCACCAGTCGGTTGCCAGCGCCTCGTTCGTCATTCGGCAGGATGCACCACGGGCAGGTGAGCTTGGCTTGGAGCGAAAAGATGATGGGTCGCTCCCATACATTCCCATACACTTCTTTAACACTATCTAGCAAAAATTTTATTTCAATGTCCGAAGGAGTTTGGGTCATTTTGTATGGACATTGGCGTCGTTTTTTTAGCCGCCATCATTCATTTTTATATTGTGTAGCACTATCCTTAACTAACATATTAATGAAATAAGATTTTCTGTAAGTAATATTGGAGCGAAGATAATGGCATTTCAATTTTAGGACAACGCCTGAAGGAAAAGTACTCTTAATATTTGAGCTAGAGCATTTGTGACAAAAAAAATTATTCTTTTTTAAAAAGAAAAATAACTGCATTAAGTAAATTATTTTCGAAAATTCGTTTGCCACACTCAGGAATCGAATGTGCTCAATTCTGGAAAAACATAGGGTTTTATTTTCATTTGAAAGGATCATTATAAGGATCAAAAGTCACCTTAACATACGTTTCGAAATGTGGACACTTACGCGAAGACTATTCCACAAGTTTTTTAGTCCCTCAACACGCTGTGGAAAGACCAATGCTTATCCTGTTCAAAGATTGGCACTATGAGGTCGATTTATTTGCTGACACCTTACAACATCTCTTTTATAAATTTTGGATTATTTTGAATGAGAATGCAACGGATTGACATTTATTTCATATGATATGACATTATTTGACATTTTATTTTATTTTATAGAGTAACATGTTCTGTATTAATTATTGTTAATTATGATGGATTATTATTATTTATTTTATGTACTAACTTTTGACTTGACCATGATTTAAACAAAATAGATTTTTTCGTATGATGTACCTACCTACCTATTTGAAATTTTATTGTTCCAATAATTTATTACATTACCTAATTGTATACTAACTAATTGATATGTAATTGCCTTTGAAACTTATTGCGCTTTGGAGAATTTCTGTTAGCTTAAAAAATGTTTGCAAATAAATAAATAAATAAATAGGAAACGAAACGAACATAATACGTGGCAGTGGGCTGGCCATATCTGCCGTAAAACCAACAATAGGTGAAGCAGACGATTTAGGACGCCCCGCAATCCATGGGCTGATAACCTTAAAAGAACTGCTGGCATTGGCTGAACAGAAACACGCCCGGGATAAAGAATTGTGGCGCGAATTATAATTCGGATATAACTCCTATAGGAGGCCTACGTTCAATAATGGACGAAGCAAGGCTGTTGATTGACTACATTACTTATTACTTTTTTTCCAAGCCGGTAGTTCTTTTGGAGGTGGAAGACTTCTACGGCTGGTTATACGCTTCGCATAAATCTGACCCGAAAATGAGGATACTATGGCCACATTAACACGCCATTTTACCAAAGACTTGTCAGAATTCAGCATCGACAAAATCGAGATCGCTCTTGGGCAGCTTAAAGATGGAAAAGCCCCTGGAGAGGATGCCGTCACAACAAAGCTTGTAAAAGCGGAAGATAAACCCGTACTGAGGGAGCTCCAAAACTTTTTAACGCTTGAATGGAGAACTCCGGACGCGTGGCTAAGGAGTGTGCTTGTCCTGTTCTTCAAAAAGGGAGTCGAAACAGACCTATTTCCCTTCTAAGCCTTGTCTATAAGCTGTTTTCAAATGTGATCACAAACCGTTTTGTGCTAACACTTGATGAATTCCAACCGCCGAAACATGCTGGGTTTCGGAGTGGATACGACACCATAGACCACATCCACACAGTGCTGTACAGAAGACAGAAGAGTATAATCAGCCCTGTAGGTAATGTAGATGGCCCTGTGGATTATGAGAAAGCGTTTGACTTCGGTTGAAATCTGGTCTATTTTGGAGTCCCTGCAGTGATGCCACTTAGATTGGCATCCATACATGCAGTGATGAGACAGTAACGGTGATCTATGAAGCCGCCACTATGTGCATCCAATTACAGAATTAGTATACAAGGCCTATACCGTTGCATCTAGGAATGGGATAAGGGGATGTGATTTCTCCAAAGTTGTTCACTAATGTAATGGAGGATGTGTTCAAAACGCTGAACTGGAAAGGACTTGTCATCAACATAAACAGCATAGTCATAATGGCAGAATCGCTGCAGGACCTACAAGAAATACTGAATGAACTGACTGACTCCTTTGCACGCATCGGCGTAGGGATAAACTTGGACAAAACCAAGGTCATATTCAATGAACATGCTCTACCGGAACTCAAAGTTGTTCAAAAATATGTAGGTATACCTCGGGCAGACCAATGTCTGCCCAATCAGTTAGGTGGAACCAGCTTTGAGGACGAGGTAATTAGGAAAAGTCAGGCTTCAGGTGGTCAGTGCGTTCTACCGGTTATGACATACGGAGCTAAAATGTGGAAACTTACGGTACGGCTAGTCTACAAGCTAAAGATTGTTCAGCAATTATATGGAAAGGGCTTTGCTCGGGTCTCTCTGTCTTATTCGAAATGTGGTGAACTGGCAGAGAACCGAAGTTATCCACACCTCACCGATTTAAAAAATTGAAGGGGCATCGGGCTAGCAACATCAGCCGCAGAATCAATAACCGTTGAGGTAAACAAGTTCTGGAGTGAGACCGCGTCTCAGCAAACGTAGTGTAGGACGCCCTCAGGCCAGGTGGAGTGACGATTTGCGCAGGCCGGCTGGCAAGTGCGCTGGCTGGGCGCGAGACGCCGAGGATCGACGTGGCCAACATTTGGAGAGCCCTATGTCCAGCTGTGGACTCATGATGATGATTACTTTTTCAGGGTTTTGAAGCATTGGTAAGACAAGACTGGGTGGTTATATTTATCTTATTTAACCAGAAACAACTTAATTGTAGTTTTTATTAATGACTAGCTGTGCCAGCGGCGTCGCACGCGTGAATATCGCGTTTTAAAAATAATAGACTTCATAAAATGGTACTTAAATTTTAAGTTAGACCTCTAGCAATACATTGGTAAAAACCACATTTATTTCTATGCAGTAGTTTTAGCGTGATGTGCATTCAAACATACAGGTAAAAATTTCCCCCTTTTTCCTAACACTTCCCTTTACTGCTCTGCTCCTATTGATTGTAGCGTGATGAAAAGTATACTATAACCTGCCCAGGAGTATGAAGAATATTTGTACCAAGTATCGTTAAAATCCGATAGAATTCCTCTTTCGAACTTTATAACTTCCGTCAGTGGCCACCAAAATTTAAAACGACTCCAAAATGACCCAAACCCCGTAAAGTATTTCGATGTGCTGTGGTCTAAGCATAGCTTAAAAACCTGATTTTGATAGGAATTAGACTTAATGAGAGTTAATTTAGTTGTAATTCATATTTTTTTATGTTAATTTAATAATAAAATTAAAAAAAAACACAAATGTAGCAATAACAACTATATTTTTAATGTTGTTGCATTCACTTGTTACAGAAATGGTTTACGTAGAATCATCCGCGAATTCAACGCTTACAATATAAACCTATTTTTAATTTCACACGAATAAAGTGGTAAGAAGCTATTACTCACAATAGAATAGACACGAAAAACTAACGAATACTGTCGCTATGCCTCGCTGCGCGGGCAGTTTTGATAGAAGGCTGCCGCGAATAAAGTGGTAATGTCACCCTACGACAAATACAATAATATTGTTATGCGGTATTACATATTTTTGAGGTTTTATCTATGAATTTCCCATTAAATTAATTTAGTTTTTAAATATTATGTACAATCAAAAATCTACTTTCAATTAAAGTTAAAAGCATTTATTTGAAAGTTATAGTTTCAGAGATATTCACCGATTTCGGTTTTTTGCTTCTCCTGAAAAATAGCAATTCTGCAATAACCGCTTTATTCGCCGGAGGGTGCGACATGCATCTGAGTGATATATTCGTAGTATTAGATATAACCTACTTTTTAACGCGACAAAAAAGTTGTTGTTTACGCGGACGAAGTCGCGGGCACAGCTAGAAGTCTATAAACAAGATTTAATTTGACGTTTTGTCTCTTAATATGCTTTACCTCATAATCGAGCGGTGTCCTGTGAACAAGCTTGAATGGTGCAGGACGCATTGAACTGAATTTTTATGACGGAACTCATGTTTATTAAAAATATTCAAGTCATTTTGATTAAAAGTCAGCCTCTGTGAGGGGAATATCTTCCGGACAGCTTTCTACTAAAAAATCAAGTGCCACATATTATAAAACTAGGAAGTCACTATATATACGTACCTACGAAAATGTAGCAAAATTTAATCTACATCTACACTAATATTATAAAGAGGAAAAATTTGTATTTTTGTATGTAACGAATAAACTTAACGAAGTACTGGACGAATTTTAATAAATCTTTTTTTATTAGAAAGCTACATTATCACTAAGTAATATGGGCTATATTTAGTTTAAAAATGTTTATCTGAAACACCCGAAGCGAAGTGAGGGCGGGTCCCTAGTTTCAAATACAGTCAAGATAGCACTTAAAAATATAATTTGAGTTAAATGTACCAAAAATTAATTACACGACTTAAATTCTGTACAGTATTGCTTAAAACTAACGACCTAAGTTAATTACAAGTAATTTTGTACAGATTCACTTGCACGCGGCATTATCTTGATAAAAACAAACAATAATTTTGTCGAAAACATAAATGTTAAAACCAAAAATGCTCATAAAAGACCTAATTGAAATTATGTGCTACAAGAAAATAACAATAAATTTAATTGTCAAGCTAACAAAGAATTTATTGGCCATTAGACACAAAATTCTAATTAGTTCCAACCAATATCAAATGCAGTTAAAACGGCTGAAAACACGTAGAACGAACATTAGACATGCTTCTAATGTTAGCCGATAGCTCGACATTTCTTAATGAGCCACTCATTAAATCGTCCATGGGTCAAATAGCTTTCTATCATGTTACAGGAAATGGTTAAAATAATAATTTTAATTAAATCGCTCGGCTTCGTTCATAAGTTTCGATAATGATGCACTATATCAGAGCGTTGAAAAGAAAATCCGGAGCGGATTGGAGCTATTTTTGGGTTACCAATACGTTATACATGTAGGTACAGTAGGCGCCACATACAGGAATAAGTGCAACTATAATTCTTGAGCTATTTGACTTAAGGGCGGTATAAGGAATCTAAATATAGTGTGTACTGTATACGGTAACATCTAAAAATACTTGTTAACATTCCTTATTTGGATTAGCTTTAGTGGCACCGATTTTAGTTGGATTCCGATGAAAGAAAACAATTGTTAAATGATTAATGCCAGGCTAGTTACACTGGTCTATGCTGCCAAGTGCGTATTCGTTCGATTTCACCCAACCCTGAAATTTCAAATTCAAATTTCGGTCGTCAAAAGTAGGTTAAATAAAAAACAGGATTTTCCTTCACTGTGGTTTTCTCACTATGTATTCCTTCACTGTAAAAGGCTCGAATAATTACAATATAATACTTATGTATTCATTATTGAATTCAAAAACACGCAGTTCAAGTTTCAAGAGATGGCTACAGCTTGGTTTGAGCGCTACCAATTTCCTTATTGAAGGCTTGTACGGGAGTAACATGTGTGTAAGTGGTATCTTTCTAACCCTCCCTCATCCGCTCGTGATGCATCCTGCCGAATAACAAACGACTCTTGAAACCGACTTATACTGTATAGCTATCACAGTTGAAGACATACTTAAATACCACAGTCCGATGAACAACCGGAACAAGGTCCTACGCTCTGCGATCGTCAACCCACCTGCCCAGTGTGGCGATTATGCGTAAAGCCTTCAGATCTTTTCCCAATAAGGCGAACAACTGGAGAGGCCTAAGTCCAGCAGTGGACTGCGATAGGCTCATGATTTACTAACAAAAAAAATCTTAATTACGTTCCAAAGACGAGGAAGTCAAGTTATAATAAAATCGGACCAATCAGGTTTAGTTCTTAGATTGAATTCGGTGTCTTTTATTAAAATGATGACAGGCTTGACAGGCTCGGTGGCTCATTTGGTAGTGCTCTCTGCCTACTGAGCCAAGGGTCGTGGGTTCGATCCCCGCACAGTACAAACATTTGTGTGCATGAACATGTCTGTTTGTATTGGTCTGGGTGTTTTCTATGTATAATATGTATTTATTTACAAAAAAAAAATGTATATAAGTAAGTTTATCAGTTGTCTAGTACCCATAGTACAAGCTTCGGCTTAGTTTGGGGCTAGGTGGCGCTGTGTGGCCCAGCGTGGCATGTCTTGGGTTATTTATTATTATTATTATTATTAAATAAAACTTAATTAGAGTCGTAAAGATGAAATCCAACTGAACTTTCGATCCAAACATGGGTTTTCGATTTGTTTGTCCAGCGGAGCTCAACTATGTGTTATTATGGTATGGGTAATAAAAATAAACAACTTTTAGATATGTTTATGGTGGTAGTCGGAGATACGGTTATCAAAGTGTTAATGGCAGATTACTATTTTGATGAGTAGATTTAATTATAGTGTTAAGTATATCTTACATTTTTATAGGTTTTTAGAACGTACACTTTATAAATTATAAGGATAGTTCGGATAACCTACTCGATACAGACATTAAAAAATAACAAAAAGTCATTTAAGAAATATCGCGTTGCGGATTGGGAAAGTCCAAGAAAAGATAGCGTGATGAACTGAGCCATTGATCAAAGGATTGGATTGGCAGATGAGACGGCAATAATGATAACCCATCATTAGTATACCGCCACCAGTCATTGCAATTCAATTTAATATTATCATTAAAAATCTATCAGGCCATGTTTGCTATCCCTACCGGACATACCTGCATCGGTCCATGCCCGTTCACTGACAGAAGTTTCCGGCGACACACGCTCTCCCCACCCCGGTCGCCACATTAAATTTTACGATCCCGACCGAACTTTTTTGTCGCGTTAAAAAGTAGCTTACATCTAATACTACGAATATATCACTCAGATGCATGTGGCGATAGAAGTTTAATTTTAAGAATTGATAAGAAACTAACGAAGAAGATGAGTGTGATACAGCACTACTACCTATATTATTTTATTTTTATAGTAGCTGGACACATTAAGCGATAACCAGCGCTCATGGACTCAGCCAAGTCATGCCTAAACAATTGCCTCGGTTTAAAAAAAACTGATACTTATACAGATAAGATAACTACTCGGTTTGTTCATTAAATAACATGCAACGTGAATATACAAAAATAATTAGCTATGTAAAGTAAGTATATAAGTAATGTACCAAAACCTTTTTCTCTCCCTAATTGAACAGCACAGAAAAAAATAAATTAAACCGACTTCAAAAAAAACGCAAACGACCAAAACTAAAAAGCGATAAATAACGTAAGTAATTCTATCCTTAATACATAATTATTTAAATATTACAATTATCACTTATTTTTGAAGTCGGTGCCAGCCTCTCGGTACCTAACGTAGACTGCTATATGACGCGCGCGGCCGGCAAATCCACACGACAATATACATTTATTTGTTTGACTGGCACCGACTTCAAAAATAAGTGATAATTGTAATATTTAAATAATTATGTATTAAGGATAGAATTACTTACGTTATTTATCGCTTTTTAGTTTTGGTCGTTTGCGTTTTTTTTGAAGTCGGTTTAATTTTTTTTTAAAAAATAATTTTATTTCTCTATTTTTAGTTGCGGTAATGTGCTGTGACCTTGAATAAAGGCTAATTAATGTCCTTAAGAGTTTTAGTTAGGAATGAAAAAATTTGATTTCAGTCAAGTGAAGACTTTGCGATCTAGATTCAAGCATAACACTTACCAAATCACCTGCCCTATTAGCCCTGCATAAGTACATACTACTACCTAGTTTAATATCGACCAATGTCAGTACTGTCCCCTAACTCCTAACCGTTAAAGAGTTCTGTGGTTTCATCATCAGCACCAGATGTTGACGCCCGGAAGCATATACCTGAGGAAAATATGATTACGTAACAAAAACACCATATGAGCATACAATTTTCGGTTGATGCCCTCAATTTCTCCAGGATCCCATCATCAGATCCTGACTTGGTGATAATGGGACCACCTCGGAAGTGTCCTCTGTCGAACTGTCGAAAAATTTTTGAAATCCATCCATAATTGACGGAAATATCGGTGAACAAACATAAAAAAAAAAAAAAAAAATATTATACATACAGACGAATTGAGAACCTCCTCCTTTTTTCGAAGTCGGTTAAAAAGTCTTAAGTAAGTAATTCATATAGTTCTTAAGTAGTGCATCCGTAGATTTTCCATTGATTTTCTGAAAACAAAAACAAAACTATTGAAAAGTGCAAACTACCAATTTGCTACCAAATACTTCATACCATTCCCAGCCCTTCCTCCAAGATTGTATATCTTAGTAAAAACTAAAGTCGCACAATCATGCCTGCTCAATACGTATGGGCAACGCAATTAGCCACTCTCACACCTCACGGAGCCAGCTGCCATTCAATTTTATCGCCCAATTATACCCCATAAAATCAAGTGCCCGCCGACAACCTCGCTCCAGCATTTTTGGCGTAACTCCTCCTAGAATTCTACTACCCTTTTAGCAACATTGAAGCCGCAGAATGCTGTCCCCTACCCACTTTTTGCCTTATTAAAACCAATCATAGTACTTCACTGTCAGCGGTGCGCTTAACCTTTACAAATTACGTCTATAAATAACCGATAGAAATTATTGTACGTCTCTTCACGATTTCATGAGATAGCAATTTAGTGCGATGGATGATCTCGGCTCCGTGGACATTAGGGACGTTCAGAATTATGACGTCGCCATCAACTTTGAGGAGTTACGACTTATTTTGGTTGAGGGGATAGTGATTGTTTGCTGAAAACGTGATGGAAGTATAGGGCTGTCTGCAACTATCACAACACAACCTTTCCTATCCCTTCCGATTATATAATAACGATGCGTTCGAGTTAACATTAAAACTTGTTTTTGTCTAGTCCATAGATTTTTAAACCTTTGATGGATGTAAGGGCCAAAAAGTATAACCTACTAATATTTTGCTAAAGAGCCCTCGTATTCTCTCTTAGTCAAAACCTGTGGTCAAAACTAAACTGTAAGAATATACTCAGTTCTGGATACCTGTGTGCTTATTAAAGGGATACGCTCTCGATCGGCGGTTTTTCGACTTCTAACAGCTCAAAACATATATGTAATAATAATAATAGATGTTACTAAAGTTCGCACATTATTTTGTTAGAGCCGTAGTTTTTAAACCAGGATACAGTTTTTTTTTTATATCAAGGTCTCAAGTACGAGACACCTGTGTTAAATGAGGCTCACTACTAACGGAGAATACCCAGTAGAGCGTTTACAAATAGCTTTATATTGTAATATTGTTTGATAATACTTAGTCAATATTTACTCGAGAACTTTAAGAGAGGTAGGGCATAGCGAATCTTCGCTCGAATTGAGCCGCCCGTCCGGGGAAGGACCTCCACCCTATAGAATACCGCAGTCAAATGACCTCTGGGTCGTGTTTCTGCCGGTAAGTAGGGTTTCCGGAGCTGACAAGTAACTGACCAGTTACTTGCCCGTTGTCACAGCGACTCGGGCTTCTCTTTCGCTTTCCATCAGGCGTAGGGAAGCCATTATGTCGAAAAAAAAATATATGCAAAATAATAAACATCTACGCTTATTTCAAATTAACACAAGGAACCCTGCCACACTTACGCTTAATACAGTGATCGATTTTTCAAAATTAATCAAATGCCACCGATTACATTCTAACATAAAATTTACATCAACTAAAACGCTCTGCCATTAAATCCGTGTTTGGGGCAAGCGGACAAGCAGTAATTTTCCAGTTTAGTAATACATTACACAGCGGATGATTTACTGTGCAACAGATAGTAGGTCTGCACATTTGAAGATGTTATTGGTTCTAAAACTTCCTGAACACAGACCAGCTCCTTATTCGCGAATCGTTTCTTTGCGAAATTTCTATGATTTGTTATAATTCAATTGCTTAGATTAAGAAAAGACAAAGCATGTTTTCGACATTAATTTCAGCATGATAATTATCAGCTTATCGCAGTCCACTGCTGGACATAGGCCTCTTCATTCAAATGGCAATCGCCGTTTTAGGTAAACATTATATCTCATTGCATCGCCATGATGGACGGGAAGGTTTGTGATCGCAGGCCGTAGGTTCTCGTTCCGGTGACGCTGCTGCCCGTCATCGGCTAGTGGTAGTATTTAGCTACGCCTTACATCGCGATGGTTATATCACCACTAATCAGTTACCAGAGCGTTCGTTATTATATTTTTCGGCAGGATGTGCGACGTTTTGGGAGTTTAATCGTTTTCAAATATTATAGAACGCAACTGGTTTTGCGCATACAGCTGTATATCATACAACTGTCACCTAATAACTATAATAAAAATTCTCTCACAAACAGTACCAAAAAATTCAAACAGCTTTCACTTCAAAATATTCAGTTTTCAAGAACTCCTGATGGGGTGCAAACCAAATAAATGAGAACCAGTGTCCTTGATGATTCATTTATTGGTTTGCTTTCCTAGAATGACTTATAGTTAGAAAGGGAAAGATAAGTCGTTCTCGGAACATTGACACACACTTATTATGTTCGCGGAGATGAAACAGCTAATGACTGGCCAAGGGAAAATACAATATACATTATTAGAGACGGAAGACTTAATGCCTAAATCACTCAACGTCAGATGGAATATAATCGCTATCTTTTTTATTTTATTTGTATGTTGATATGTAACGGGAGCAGCATCACGATCCTGGTGTTAATGGTCGTGTACCATGACAGGTCTAATGAAGGACCAGTGGTTAGGTAAATATCTTATAACCTGCAATTGAACTACTAACTTTAGTACCTCGGGCAATCCCTTTGAAAAGTCACATACGACGAACGTTTTAGTTTCTTAAAACTAAAATACTTATAAGCGGCGATGGTTTAACTTACCCTTCGACATCATCATCATCGTCATCATCATGCCTTCTGATCCCACGGCTGAGCTTAGGCTTTTTTAATACCAAATATAATAGAGAGGTAGGGCATAGCGAATCTTTGCTCGAATTGAGCTGCCCGTCCGGGGAAGGACCTCCGCCCTATAGAATACCGCAGCCAAATGACCTCCAAGTCTTGTTTCTGCTGGTGAGTAGGGTTTCCGGAGCTCGTGGGGGGTTAGGGTTGGGCCGGCATGGCAGTGACAACTGACAGGTAACTGACCAGTTACTTGCCAGTTGTCACAGCGACTTGACCTTCTCTTTCGCTTTCCGTCAGTGCGTAGGGAAGCCATTATGTCGAGCTACTATAAAAAAATAACCTACCCTTATCTAACAAAATTACAATGTCTAGAGTTCATTACGTGTCTAGACATTTTGACAGATTTAGTAACTAGACGTATCTGATTAAAACAAAGAACCTCAAAAATCTTCCTCATAATAATACCACCAAATCTCTAAATAATTAAAACTCCACTTACTTTCTGAAAAAGAAACAAGTTGAACATTTATTATTACACCAATTAAATTGAACAAACAACCTTTAACAACATTTACACGTTATAAAGTAAAGTAATACAGTTTATAATGCAATTTGTTACAACAGCTCGTTTGTTTGTTTTGTAAGCCCGAGGAGATGATAATTATGCGAATCGTGGAGAGAAAAGGCAGCTACAAAAGAAATCAATCACAGACAGGGCTGTCTACTGCAAATAAAAGGTAAGGTTTGAGGCACGAAGGTACACAATAATATTTATAACTAGCTGTGCCGGCGGCGTCGCACGCGTGGTATCGGGCTTCAAAAATAACGGACTTCCATAAATAGGTACTTAAATTTTAAGTTAGAAGTCCGCATTTTATTCTATGAAGTAGTTTTTGCGTGATGCGCGATCAAACATACAAAAAGGTAAGTTTTTTTATAGTAGCACAGCACACCTACAAATACAAATTGTAGGTGTGCTGTGCTACTATAGTTTATTATTGATAGTCAAATGTATGGTACGCGATAAAGAATATCTATCTATCTACCTACCTACCGGCGTACCTTCCCCTAAGAGGCAACGAAAGAGAAGTCCTCTCATAATTCGATGGTTCAGTTAAGAGGCTGTCCAATGCACTGTGCTGTATTAACGCTATCCTTCTGACTTCTTCACTGTCGCGTCTTTTAAAAGTTATACTTAACAACGGACAAGACCTGCGTTTTGATATAAGTGCACGGAGCTAAACTGAAGCTACTTAATAAAAATTAACCCATGATAAGTACTGACCGAGTATAGTGGAAAAGTTTGGGGGAGACCTTTGCCCAGCAGACGGACAGTATAGGTTAATAAAAAAAAAGTACTGATCAAATCACACATGTCACTTCCGCTCCATTTCGGTAGAACAATGTCATTAGTCAATCCTTGTCAGCTCCGCGCAAATGGTGTCGAAACACCCTTACCTACTTTCCGTTCAGCCACAAATAGCAACAAATGGATTTTAAAGTACGCCAATCACGAAGAATTCGTGTTATCTGCCGCGTCGTGAAATATCTTAATGTTACCCCTGTTATCTCGCTAGTAAAGTTTTAGCCTTTAATTAATTACACCTAAGTAATTAATGTTTTGCGACCCTACGATCGTCCCCGCCGATTAAAGTTCTCCGCGTCGTTTGATGCGCCGCCGCTGTGATATTTCGCAAGGGACTAATGAACTGATTATTTGCACGTTCACTAATTCACATAAATAACGAGGATATCGCCACAATCTAGGGGCAATTGCGTGTCGAGATAGTTCAATCCTCGCTCGTCATGGCGGAGAATGGCAGACGGCAAATGGCATGCGTATTAAAGCTAGAAAGTATGTTATTAAAAAAATATGGCTACAACTTTATGGAACCTATTTACGAGATTGAATTAGAAATGAGGTGATCCGTAGACGAACCAAGGTCACGGACATAGCCCAGAGGCTTGGCAGGCTGAAGTAGCGGTGGGCAGGGCACATAGTGGGGAGAACAGATGGCCGTTGGGGCCGAAAAGTTTTGGACTGGAGACCCTTCGACCAAAAATGCGGGCAGCTTGCAACCGGCCATCGTGGAAATCTTTGGGGGAGGCCTTTGTCCTGCAGTGGATCCCCTACGGCTGAATATGATGATGATGATGACAACTTTATGAATTAATATATCAGAGGAAGTCTGAAAGTAGCGCCAGTGACAGGAAAGTTGAGGAGAAGCGGATTAGCATGGTTTAGAATACGCCTAAAGGAGGAGGGATGAAAGGCACGTAACGAGACGAGCATTGAGTATGAATGTGGAAGGATATTGAGGAAGAGGAAGACCGAAAAAGGAATGGATGGACTGTGTGAGAAATGATATGAGTGTCAAAGGTGTGAGTGCGGAGATGACGGCTGATAGAGAAGAGTGGAAGAAGAAAACATGTTGCCGCCGACCCCACAAAGAGCGGGACTTATCCCGCTCTTAATGCCCTTAGGCAGGAGAATGAAGATATAAGTTTTGGCCCGACCCAAATTGGACTCCGGGATATCTCGATTCTTAGGTAGCATGAATCAGTTTTTTACAGACACGCGCAGTCGTAATCGTCTTTAATTTCAAATGTAGTCTTCCAGTGCACTTATTTATCGATTTATTCGTCGCATTCGAAAACCTAATCGTAGTCCCAAGGCACATTTGTTTTAACACGTGTAACAACGAACATATTGGGCAGTATTACCGGCGGGTTCTCACTCGGGGGTCGCTATCGCGTCGCAGACAAGCCGACGCGATCGTATCGACAACACGACTATGCACCACCGCTACCAAGAATACTCGACTGTATTGTCACCAAGAACCATCGACTGATTCATCTTTTTTATAGTAGCTCGACATAATGTCAAAGTCAAAGTCAAGTCAAAGTTAAAATACCTGGTCTACCTAACTGGTCAGTTACCTGTCAGTTGCCACCGCCATGTCGGCCCAACCCTAATCCCTACGAGCTCTGGAAACCCTATTCACCATCAGAAACACGGCCCAGAGGTTATTTGGCTGCGGTAATCTATAGGTTGGAGGTCTTTCTTCGGACAGGCTGCTCAATTCGAGAAAAGATTCGCTATGCCCTACCTCGTACATAATGATAATGGCTTCCCTACGCCTGATGGAAAGCGAAAGAGAAGCACACGTCGCTCTGACAACGGACAAGTAGCTAGTCAGTTACCTGTCAGTTGCCACCGCCATGCCGGCCCAACCCTAACCCCCCGCCTGCCGATGCAGCACTTACCCCACGAGTTTCGAAGACCCTACTCACCGACAGAAACCCGACCCGGAGGTCATTGGATGCGTGATGCCATGCGCAAGATAGCTGGAAACTGCTGGATACGAGAAACCCAAGATCAGACAATCATCATCATCAGCCTATTGCAGTCCACTGCTGGACATAGGCCTCTCCGGTGGTGAACAATTGGAGAGGCCTATAACCAGTAGTGGACTGTAATAGGCTGATGATGATCAGACAACATCACATACATTGCTCCGATTCGAAAATCAGTAACTTGAGCACTTGTTATGGGTATCCGAATGTTGCGGACAGAACGACCTTTTTATATAGTTTTACCTTTTAATACGTTTTGTACATAGTTTTATATTTAGAAGTGTTTTTAAGAATATTCTAGTTGCTTTGGTTTTTATTGTTTATTGTTTATCTAGTTGTTGAGTTATACAGTCCGCCTGCGGCTGGACCATTAAAGTGTTTTTGTGGTTTCCCATTACTCGTTTGATTCCACACCCCCAGTTCCAGCCGTATCACCGAACAACGAGGGTACCACAAATTATACTTAAATACAAATATCCAGTCACGGTAACACAAATGTCCATCACAAGAGTATTTGTCCGGGTGGGAATCGAACCCACAACCTTAGTCCAGGAAGCACAAGTCGCTACCGAATGAGCCATCGAGCCAATCAAAATAATTATGTTTTTCGAATACCCCTATTCGTAAAATAGGCTGGTCCGTTATTCATCCAAATAAGGAATAAACTGAATACATAATGTCAAATGAGGAATTATTTAGAATTGAGAAGGAAGACTAATTTTAGTTTCAATGACTCGTCTCCATAGAATACTGTGAAGCAAATTGTCAACGTTTCAAAGTCCTGTCTTCATATTGAATTCTAAATTGGATATTCCTTTTGTATGAATGGAGTATTGCTGTATTAATACCCTATACCTACCAATTACAGAAAATGGCCATAAGCGGTTTAACATTTAGATATGTTATGAGTAACTTAAGCCATGTATAGAAATAAGGCATTATCTATTGCAAATTCAATAGCACTTCATGTCGAATGGACAGCCTTATGAGCATACTAAACATACCAATATGCTAACTCTCCTATTAAAGTTGTTAGTATATTTTAATATACATATTTGACTTAACCCTATCACATTCGTCGTCCAGTAGTAGTGGAGTCCGAGCCCACGACCCGCGGAAGGGTTAACGAGCGCGCAGAGGTCGCGCCGGTGTGCTGTGACGCGAGCAGCGCCGCTCCGCTTGTAATGGGTCACAGCTACGCCCTTAATAATGCTCTTGGGCTTTTCGCTCTAAGCCACACTTTTTTTTTATAGCAGCTCGACATAATGGATTCCCTACGACTGATGGAAAGCGAAAGAGAAGCCCAAGTCGCTGGCTGTGACAACGTGCAAATAACTGGTTAGTTACCTGTCAGTTGCCACCGCGCCATAAGCCCAACCCTAAACCCCAATGAGCTCCTGAAACCCTACTCACCGGCAGAAACACGACCCGGATCGGACGTCATTTGGCTGCGGGTATCTCAGTAAGTTTTTCACTTGTTTATTGTCCATAGTACAAGCTTCGGCTTAGTTTGGAACTAGATGGCGCTGTATGAGAAGAAAAGAGTCCCTCAGTCAACTCTTATGATGCCTACAGGATCAAATGGGGCGGTGATTCGTGCTATTTTCTGTCACCGTATTCATACTGTTTCTATTATAATCATTACTTTGTAACATCTTTTCATTCCCACCGCTTTTCTTGCCAATAAAGTATTCTTATCATCATCAGCCCGTGTTAGTCCACTGCTGGAGATAGGCCTCTCCTAATGTTCGCCACCTAGATCGATTTTGGGCCTCACGCATCCAGCACTTGCCAGCCGTTCTGCGCAAATTGTCACTCCACCTGGCCTGAGGGCGTCCTACATTACGTTTGCCGAGACGCGGTCTCCACTCCAGAACTCGTTTACCCCAATGGTTATCGGTCCTGCGGCTAATATGGCCAGCCCACTGCCACTTCAGCTTACTAATCCGTTGAGCTATGTCGGTGACTTTGGTTCTCTGCCGGATCACCTCGTTTCGGATACGATCCCGGAGAGAGAGGCGTCGCCGACCATAGCCCTTATTTTTATAATAACCGGTAACTACCAAATTATTATAATACTCGTATACTCGATGCTATTCTTGTGACAGTTATCTGAACTGTCACATTCTTCACATCGATACACGCCTCTTATTTACGACACAGCCCAGCCCTTGGGATCGACAAAATGACAATCGTCTGTTAAACGATAAATTTCTCGTAAAATGTAATTCAATGTCTCATTATCGGCTCCCACGTGCAGGTGTGAACAGTCGGCATCGTGAATAGATAACGCATTTGATTCCAAAATCAATGTAATAAGGTTGACTGTTGAATGCAACAGACCATCTATACTGCTGATGGTAGGTACAGTCAGCATCAGATATATTATGTGAGCACTCATAGTGCGAACATCTAAACTTTGGAATTCTTTACTGGAGTCCCGTGTCCCCGAAAGATATTCAACAGATTTTCAAGGCCAGAGTGAATCGACTTTTGTAAAGATTTAAAATGATATCAACATCCTAAGCGTCAAATCGATCTAAACACACATTTGTCAAATAATTGTGTAAACAGACAGCTTTATAATCATCTCAACAATCAAGATAATCAAATATATCTAAGCAACTAAAGTATTTGAAAGAACGATAGATAGATATTGACAGGCTCGGTGGCTCATTTGGTAGTGACCTCTGCCCTCTGAGCCAAGGGTCGTGGGTTCGATTCCCGCACAGTACAAACATTTGTGTTCATGAGCATGTCTGTTTGTATTGGTCTGGGTGTTTTCTATGTATAATATGTATTTATTTACAAAAAAAAAAAATGTATCTAAGTAAGATTATCAGTTGTCTAGTACCCATAGTACAAGCTTCGGCTTAGTTTGGGGCTAGGTGGCGCTGTGTGGCCCAGCGTGGCATGTCTTGGGTTATTTATTATTTATTATTATTATTTATTATATTCTTTATTGCACAAAGCAAAAAATAAATACAGAAAAAAGTGATACAGATATTTTGTGGTACAAGCTTGGCGGTCTTATAGCAAGTAAGCGATCTCTTCGAGACAACCTCAAGATAGAGAAGAGATGTTTCTAATAGATACTTTAAATAAATACTCTTTATCGCACAAAACACAGCGATTACAGAAAAACATATTAAACATAAACGAAATTACAATTCAGGCGGTCTATAAGACCAGGCGAGTGTAGATTTTCTATTTGAGTAGCTATGTAAGCTCACATATATCTGATGCTGACTGTACTTGTTACTCCCACTACTACTAGCTTGACGCTAATAGCGATGGTCCTTCCCGCAGAGTGACGACTTATGTGGGAGTCGGCCTTAGACCATGCTAATTTTGGAGGAGAGAGTGGCTCATTGGATATTAATGAACGGAATTGACGATGCTTGTTACCTTATGCAAGTGTGATTGTTCCATCCCTCAGGTGTCTTGGAAGAAGTCGAACGAAATATCAGGAAACGTGCAGCGTTTGCTTGAGTAGGTACATCATCGGAGGAAGTGGATACTTTGTAGTGCGACAAACAAGCCTACGGCCCGCCTGATGTTAAGCGGTTACCGCAGCCTATGGACACCTGCGACACCAGGAGTACGTTTCAACAGAAACTTCTTGCCGCGTACACTCAGGCTTTGTAATGAGTTCCCCGCCGAGGCTCTCCCCCGAGACTACAGTATGGGGTGCTTCAAAAAGGTTGTGAAGAGGTTTTTAAAGGGTAGGCAACGCACCTGTGACTCCCCTGGTGTTGCGGTGTCTATGGGCTGAAGTGATCACTTACCATCAGGTGATCGCCATGCCCGTTTGCCACCTCTGTCATAAAAAAATTGCTTTATTCACCACGCTTGGCAGGCGGGTTGATAACTGTAGTAGGTTTTATTTATACCTAGGTAAACGCTGCTGCCCTTGCTCTGATATCCCTTAGTCGTCTTCTACGACACCAACGGGGTGAGATGGGGTGATCCTATTCTAAATCACAGTGTCATCATCAGCTCATCGCAATCCACTGCTGGACGTGGGCATTTCCAGTTGTTCGCCATTTTGGAAAAACACCTGGAGGCTTTACCCATAATCGCCACGCTGGGCAGGCGGATTGGCGATCGCTGGGCGTAGCTCCTCGACCCGGTAACTCTGCGGCCCGTCATCACCCTGTGGTATTACGCATTCAATCGTCACGGTTATACCGCCATCAGTCGGTTGCCAGAGCCTCGTTTGTTGTTCGACAGGATGCACCACAGATCGCTCCCTTACATCCCATCAAAGTTTATCTATCTATCTATACTTATAATAAATCTGTAGAGAGGTCAATTCTGTACATGAAATATATTTTCAAAATAACTATCGGGGGGTGATTAGTGATCGATACTGAAGCCAAAGATGCAATAAGTAAAATTTTTGTCTGTCTGTCTGTATGTTCGTTATAGAAAAAAAAACTACTGGACGGATTTTGACGAAACTTGGTACGACGAGCAGAGCAGTGACGGGAGAAATTTTTATCTTTTTATTATTACGCGAAAACTACTGCATAGAATTAAATGCGGTTTTCACCAATGTATTGCTAGAAGTCTAACTTAAAATTTAGATACCATTTTATAGAAGTTCGTTATTTTTGAAACCCGATATCCACGCGTGCGACGCCGCCGGCACAGCTAGTATGTAATATAATATTTCTGTGTGTAAAACCGTATCACCTCGGAAGCGCGTCCCACTCTAACACCGATCGCAATAAATCTATGTTTTGACGCGCGTCCCGTGGCTCGTGGCCCGTAACCCGCCGCTAATCGCGCCGTTTCGTGGGGAACTTGATTTATCGATGCGTTCGAATCTATGTGTCGAAATGGTTTTGTTGTTATCGATTATGTAATCCGTAGATTCTTATAAAATGGCTACTGAACGGAGAACTTTGAATTTTTAGTTCGAGTTATAGTGTGTAGGGTAGTTGGGGTTGTTTCGTCGATCATTTCTTAATTTGCTTTGGTTTTATCAACTACTGGACCTTAGAGTTGAGTAGATATTCGTAACACTCTATGCCTCAGCTGACAACTTAACTCAACTCAGCTCGGCTCAGTTCATCAGCGTATTGCAGTCCACTGCTGGACATATGCCTCTCCAGTTGTTTGCCACTTCGAATACACCACTGGAGGATATACCTATAATCGCCTTGCGATCGCCAAATCGCTGGGCATGCGAACCATCCCTTTACTGAAAACCCCCAGGATTCGAATCCGGGAGGCAGTCCTTTTTTTATAAAAAGAGCGTTTAGAATGACCTCACTCCACCTGATGATAAGCGGTCGTGAGGTCCAAATTTTAGGTCGACAGGCACAAACCCACCGCACCTGTCGCCCTCACCCTGAAGGCCCACTGAGATGCTATTTCGCCCCGCTTAAAGAACCCAGGATTGTAAGAGGAAAGAAACACACTAGCTGGAAGGGCATTCCATGACTTAATGGCACGGGGCAGGAACGAGGAACCAAACCTCTTGGTAAGCGCCACTATCGTCTGAATGGTATGCGGATGACAACGCTGTCCAGCACTTGTTCGGGAGAGAAAAAGAGATGGGATTAGTTGGTACAAATAATAACATTATCATCGCGTAAAACCGTCTGTCCGTTCAGGCACGAACGTGTAGGACACGCCGTCTAACTGCCATCTGTTCGGCACCGGCTATCTTAAAAGCTTTTGAAGTACCGACAGATTTAAGTGGGCGTTTGAGCGCCGGCCTGCAATCACGCAGTTAGAGATACTGTAAATGGCGTCGCTTAGAACGCACTACCAGCCGTTCGTGGACAATTTAAATATTGTTTTGGTGCGTTTCATTCAGAATAAGGCTAGGATTAAGCTAAATGCTTCAGGATAGATAGATGTTTGTAACAGCTGAGGTATTACCGCACATGGCTTGGCCGGCATGGCGGTGGCAACTGACAGGTGACTGGTCGGTTGCTTGCCCGTTGTCGCTGCGACTTAATCTCCTAGTTTGCTTTCCGCGGAGCCGCCCGGGGAGCACTCTATTGCTCCCCGGAGCCGGGGGTAGGGTATTTGCCCTCCCCGGACCAGGAGTGCCGGCCGCTTGTCATCTGCGGCTGGCCAGGGCAGGCAGCGATGCGGCCGTATGCTTCGGCGCTACCTGTGTCCCTGCAACTTGCCGCCCACTGGCAATACTGGGGGGTTCATGAAGGTACCTAATGCATTCCCCTCTTTAAAAAAAAAACAAAAAACGTACAGTTTAGTGTTCGGGATTGGCTATCGCGGTTTTTGAGATACAGTCTGGTGACAGACAGATGGATGTTTTTAGTTTTACCCTTTGGGTGCGTAACACTATAAAGCCAATAACTGGACCGTGACACTGGGATAATGTAGAGCTCTCCGTTTAAAAACAGGCTGTTTTTGTTTCACCGGGGAGAAATGCAGAGGCTTACTAAATTAACCATCATAACAAATAATAATTGAGTATTAACATTATTTTAAGTAGCAGTCATATAGTACTGTGTTTATATCATTATAAATTTTAAAAAGTAATAAGTATATAAAATATTTTCTTTGTCGAATGCCGATTGCAATTTCATATAGACAACTTTAAAGGTCTTAAAATATTGTTGATAGTTAGGGGTGAGCGAGAAATTCACGGGAGCTTTATACAACCGGCTGGTTCATACATACCGCCTACACTCGCAGGGACGCTCGGCCTTGGATTAAGTTTATTGGTATTTTTCCAAAACTTCTTAAAATCCTTATCTGAATGATTTTGAGCAATTATGTCCAATTTAATTTGTTTCTCGTTGTTTTGACAATATTTTAATTTAGCCTTGAATTTTCTTTTGGTATCTCGCATTTTTTCATAAATGAAGCCATAGTTAGGTTTACCGTATTGTAACCAAGAACTATACCAAAACCGAGCCTCCCCGTGAGCGACACTCACATGCTTGTTCCAACCAGGAACAGCTTTATGCTTTCTACTCGCTTTTACCTTACAACTATGTATTGCCTTATGGTATTCTGTACTTTACAAACACAGGGATAGGAGTAAGTCAGATAGGTATATGACTCAAAAGAATCAGGCTGGAACATGGCAGTTTGCTTCGGTGCGAATCTTGTAACTACCACTTGGAGCACACTACCCACTAAAACGTAATTGGACAGAAATTCTAACATTAAGTAAAATGGTCCCGCTATCCGCCGTTATTCTGTGACACGGCGCCGTGTGTGTTCGAGAATATATCCGTGTGTTTTCATACATTTTAACATCAGGCTCTTACTCGTTTCGCTATCCTATTACATAAAAAACACTTATTATTGCCACCTAAATATTGCTGCTACTAATCCACTAGCATTTTTACTTTTCTATAAATACTATTTGTAATGTCTTTTAAAACGATATTGCCAATCATTGGAATGCAAATTGTGGACGAGGGCTCTCAAAGAAATATTTTACATATTTTTTAATGTCAATTCGCCATTTACCTGTATTTATATTATGACCGTTCGCATTATTATGCATCATATTACATTGTGAATAACAGATAATTATGAGTTTAGTTTATTTATTCATACTTATAAGGAGTAGTATTACTAGCTTTATAACACCATATATGTTTATAAGTAGCACGACATTTGCCTGAAGAAAAGCCAAGTCGATGTGGCAACGGACTGGAAACTGACCAGTTGCCACAGCCACGCCGGCCGAGAAGATTCTTCACGCATATTTTCGATTCGCGTGCCGCCAACGATTGGTTTACACTGGGTGATGATTTAAGACCACCTTTATGCATTCCCCCTTTATCATACTTACGAGTATACTCGTATTAAATTTTGTATGACAGAGTTTCACAATAACTTTTTTTTTATATTAATGAACTTTTTTAAGTGAACCCTCTGTAAAACTTGCCAAAAAAATTGATAAATCTCTCTCTCTACACTATGCATTGGACAAGGACACTAAGATGAAAATTGTTAGGGGATTTTAATAGAATCTGTGAAGGGTTAGGTTTATGTATGGCGGTAGGAAACCTTCCGACGTCTTTGTCTTTGTCCAGATCTATAGATATCAGAAATTGCAGCCCTAGCTGAGAATCCGCTCTTAAGGTAATTACACACTGCGGCGATAAGCGGACGATAACGCACCGCATCGCACGCGCTCGCGTAGTACTCGCATTTAAACCGTTAAGATTAACCATAACTTAATACTACACTTACGAGTATCTGCTAGTTCTATAACCAATAGTATTTCACCCACTTTAACAAAGTTAACAAGACAAAATAATATACGTTTTTAAGAAAGGTAGGGCATAGCGAATCTTCGCTCGAATTGAGCCGCCCGTCCAGAGAAGGACCTCCAACCTATAGAATACCGCAGCCAAATGACCTCTGGGTCGTGTTTCTGCCGGTGAATAGGGTTTCCGGAGCTCCTGGGGGGTTAAGGTTGGGCCGGCGTGGCGGTGGCAACTGACAGATAACTAACTAGTTACTTGCCCATTGTCACAGCGACTTAGACTTCTCTTTCCATCAGGCGTAGAGAAGCTATTATGTCGAGCAACTATAAAAAAATTTAGGATGGCTATACCGTCGCCAGTCGGTTGCCAGCGCCTCGTTTGTTATTCGGCAGGATGCACCACGGGCAGGTGAGGTTGGCTTGAAGCGAAAATATAAAAGGCCGCTCCCTTACATCCCAGGGTAGGTATTTATCACATTGGCCACATCGATTCACACCACAATGCCTTAACCTTTTAAACTCCCATACTCGCGCAACCAGTACCTCGTAATAAAGCGCAACATTAGCCGTGCCAGCAGAGATATTAAAAGCTGGGCGGGGTTTAATTAGAAACTTAACCTGTTAATAAATTAAAGATGACTCGCCACCCAGGGCGTGGCGGCAACTCGGCCGATTTCCCTCGGGATACGCCGTGTCGTGTGAACCATTCGCCACTTATTTTTGGATATTTTTTGTTTTGGCGTTTTCGAATGCTTTTACGTTAGTCGTTTGGTGGGTTTTTTTTTTAAATGAAATAGGGGGCTGACGAGCAGACGGCTCACCTGATGGTAAGTGATAACCGCCACCCATGTACATCTGCAACATCAGGAAGTGGGTGACGGCATTTTGGGATATTGGCGTACTGGTCTTATTACTATGCCAGTAGACCGCGGCTCTGCGCGCGTGAATTTTCTTGTAAATCTAGCCTATGTGTGCATCTGATATATGAGCTACAATACTGTAGAGTTTCATTAAAATCCGTAGAGTAGAAATAATAACACACATATATTCATGCAGGCCAGGTGGAGCGACGATTTGCACAGGACGGCTGGCAAGTGCTGGATGCGAGAAGCCCAGGATCGATCAAAGTGGCGAACATTGGGAGGGGCAGTCCAGCAGTGGACTGATACGAGCTAATGATGGTGATTCATCCAGAAAAGCTTTCCATTTCTAATACTACCACTAGTGGGACTTTGTTATTTTTTTAATTCATCAGAATAGCAGTTTACTGCTGGACGTAAGCCTCTCCAGCTGTTCGCCACTTTGGTCCAACATCTGGAGGCGTTACCCATAATCGCCACGCTGAGCATCATCAAAGCATAGTTCCTGACTCCGGTGACGCTGCTGTCCATTATCGGCCTGTTTTATTTAGCTACGCCTTCAATTGTGATAGTTATACATCCACCAGTTGGTTGCCAGAGCGTCGTTTGTTTTTCGGCAAGATGCACCACGGGCAAGTGAGAGTAGCTTGGAGCGAAAAGATAATGGATCGCTCTCTTACATCCCATCCATGATCAACAGTAACCGCCGCCCATGGACGTGAGTAATGCCGGGGATACAGCAATACCGCTGCCTACCGCGAGGAAAGAGCTCTCTCTTCACGATACCGGTACTAATTATAATTTCTACAACTGCTTAAGTAACGATAATGTAGGTACACTATGTCGTCTGATATGCTTCTATTAATTTTTCACGGCAAACCAAACTTCCAGGCCGCTCTGAGGCCAACACTCAGGATATTTCCCCCGGGAAATACGTACCGACAGGCGTCCCTTGTACAGAACAGCACATGTCAACATCCCCTGTCTGTCGAATTTGATCAAACGATTTTTAACTGAGTTTCCAATGTGTAAAGTTCATTTTCATCTGGACATTTTGACAGGTTTGGGTAACTTTTTGTGTGGTATGTACTGCTCATTTTTGGATATTTCTGTCCAACACGAGCGGGCAAAAATGTTTATTGTGTCATTTGTATCCAGGGTATGTCATTAGCAGCTCTTAGCATAGTTTGTTTTTAATGTATAATGACGAACGTTAGGAATTTAATTTTATTCTTGAATGGACTTTGATGTATTTCTACTTATTTCGTAGATGTTCGAGTTTCTGTAGCAATAGGTATAGTTTTTCTTTTATCCATATTGACGACCTGTTTGGTCGGACAGAATCGGACAGTAGAACATTTTTTTTTAAATATCAGACAACATTATAAACGTTGCTCCGATCCCAAAGTAAGTAGCTTAAGCACTTGTGTTACGGGTCCAACAAAGTACCACAAATATTATATCTACTTAAATACAAATTATAAACACCCACACACGGATTTGTCCCGTGTGGGGAACGAACCTACGACCCTTGGTTCAAAAAGCAGGAGTCACTACCAATTGAGCCACCAAGGCAGTCATTAAGTGTCAATTATGAGCATATAGAATAGAATTTAGTTAGAATAGTTATTTATTTAGCATCACACATTTTGTTACATAATAGAATGACCGAACACAAGCAATTGCGCTGATACTAAAAAGGCATCTCGCTCAGCATGTGCCGAGGCGTGTCTGTGACGCCGCGACGCTGGTCTTCCGCGGATGCCTCGAGAGATCTGCTGTGTGCACCGTAGGCGGATCCGACGAGAGACATAATTTCAATTAAATATAATGAATGAGAAAAAATAATACTACAATTTAAATATTACAAGGTCTCAAAAAATCAAATACGGGATCCGCCTATAGTTTACATCAAATAAGCAAAATAAAAGCCACATATGAAGTAGGCATGTAAAGATGCATTCAATAGAAAGTTAGAAACTAACATCTTTGAAATAGCATTATTGACATATCGCATTCAGTTGAGAACAATTGATATTAATTTTATAAATTATATAAGCCCTAAAAAATTTGTATTTTTATTTTTATTAAACACTATAAAGCTTGCATAAGAAGGTTTGCATAAAAACACAGCTACCTATTCATTACTTTTTGTCTGCTCAAGAGATACTCCTTGTATTTGTGTCTAAAGTTTCCAACATATCTAGAGCCCACAGGCCAGGTTAGGTAAGTGACGATGGCTGGCAAATGCTTGAAGTGGGAAGTCTAAGATCGAACAATTGTTTTTATGGGGTTTATTTGGGGCCTATATCAAAGAGGACTGTAGGCTGATGATGATATCTCTCTACATAAACCTATTTTTTTCAGAAACTTTCAAATAATGAGCATGAGCGACTTTTCTAAACGTCATTATATGAATACGGATTTCCTTATACTCGCATCATTAAATTAAAAAACCAATTCTTAAAGTACCTACGCGGGTAATTTGAATAAACCTTAATTTGAATTCACCGTATCGTAACAAACAGTTTAGTTCGATCCAAATTAAATGACTTCGGAATTGGATGCGTCTCGTTATGGACACTCTGTATCTAAAAAATTAAACCGACTTCAAAAAAAACACAAACGACTAAAACTAAAAAGCGATAAATAACTTAAGTAATTCTATCCTTAATACATAATTATTTAAATATTACAATTATCACTTATTTTTGAAGTCGGTGCCAGCTCTTGGTACCTAACGTAGACTGTTGTTGTATGACGCGCGCAGCCGGCAAATCCACACGACAATATACATTTATTTGTTTGGCTGGCACCGACTTCAAAAATAAGTGATAATTGTAATATTTAAATAATTATGTATTAAGGATAGAATTACTTAAGTTATTTATCGCTTTTTAGTTTTAGTCGTTTGTGTTTTTTTTGAAGTCGGTTTAATTTTTTTTAAAAAATAATTTTATTTCACTATTTTTAGTTGCGTTGATGTACTGTGACCTTGAGTAAAGGCTAATTAATGAATAAGGGAATCCTTAAGAGTTTTACTTAGGAATGAAAAATTTTGCTTCAAGTCAAGTGAAGACTATGCGATCTAGAATCAAGCATATCACTTACCAAATCACCTGCCCTATTAGCCCTGCATAAGTACATACTACTACCTAGTTTAATATCGACCAATGTTAGTACTGTCCCCTAACTCCTAACCGTTAAGGAGTTCTGTGGCTTCATCATCAGCAACAGATGTTGACGCCCGGAAGCATATACCTGAGTAAAATATGATTACGTAACAAAAACACCATATGAGCATACAATTTTAAGAAATAAGAAACTTTTATCATCGACAAAACATAACATTTTCGGTTGTTGCCCTCAATTTCTCCAGGATCCCATCATCAGATCCTGACTTGGTGATAATGGGACCACCTCGGAAGTGTCCTCTGTCGAACTGTCGAAAAATTTTTGAAATCCATCCATAATTGACGGAAATATCGGTGAACATACATAAAAAAAAAAAAAAAAAAAAAAAAATATTATACATACAGTCGAATTGAGAACCTCCTCCTTTTTTGAAGTCGGTTAAAAAATAACTGAAGTACCTACAGTAATCTCGGAGATTATCCTTAATACGAATATTATTACCGGATTTCCGGAGGCGGGGCGATCGCAGGGCGTAACTTCTAGCTCCTGGGACGCCGCTGCCCGTCATCGGTCTGTGGTATTTAGCTACGCCTTCAATTTTGATGGGTATACCGCCACCAGTCGGTTACCAGCGCCTCGTTTGCTATTCGGCAGGATGCACCACGGGCAGGTGAGGTTGGCTTGAAGCGAAAAGATGACAGGCCGCTCCCTTACATCGCGTTTTAGCCAAGTTAGTATTATGTATCAAATGTTTAACGGTATTTGTGGTTATTGATATTTGTGGTGCCAATGTCATTAAGCTTTTTTATAGTAGCACGACATAATGGCTTCCCTATGCCCGCCTGGAAAGCAAAAGAGAAATCCAAGTCGCTGTGACAACCGGCAAGTAACTGGTCAGTTACCTGTCAGATGGCACTGCCGTGCCGGCCAAACCCCAACCACCGGCTGCTGATGCAGTAGGTACTCACCCCACGAGCTCCGGAGACCTTACTCACTCACTCGGCAGAAACACGACCCGAAGGTCATTTGGCTGCGGTATTCCATAGGGTGGAGGTCCTTTCCCGGACGGGCAGCTCAATCCGAGCGAAGATTCGCTATGAGCTACCTCTCTTAAGCCTACAAACGATCCGAGGGTTCCGAGTGCGATTCCCGGTTTGACCAATTTCGGTTAAATTTCGTTGTTTATTTGATAACTTGCCCGTTGTCGCAACGACTTAGCTTCTTTGCTTTGCGACTTACTAACTTAGACTTAGGAATATAATTATTATTACTTACCAAAATGTATGGTGATAGCTAGCGGATGAGGATGTGGACTGTAACTAATGGAGGATGAGGGAAACACGTAGAAAACAGGATAATATTAAATGTATTATAATAAGAAAGCACGCAACAAGCAGGCAGACATGTGACAACTTATTGATATGACAATTTGTAGAAAAAGGAAATAAATATAAAAACATAGACTTTATAAAAAAGGCTGCATCACAGCCAGTCGCCAACATACCAGACCCCCAGTGGAACACTAACAACCGGTGGCGACTGACTGGGGTGCAGCTTCTAGCAAAATGAGTTTCCGGGCCGGTCGGCGCAGCAGGCCGGCCTTGGTGCGGACGTCTGCTATGCGGACCGCTCCGTCTGGCCCTGGGTAGACCTTCACTACCATTCCTAATGGCCATAAGCCACGAGGAAGGCTAGGATCTGCGATCAGCACCACATTGCCCTCGCCAAGATTAGATGCTTTGGTGGTGGCTCCTCTTGGTCGCAGAGTCGGCAAGTATTCCCTTAGCCAACGTGCCCAGAAGTGATCGGCGAGCCGGAGAGATTTCCGCCAGTCGCATCTGCGCTGTAGATCTGCCTCTGTCAGCGTTGACGTCCACGGTGCGATTGATGATGTGCCCAGACTTTCCCATGCGCCGCCCATGAATGGTGATACGGGCGGGATGAAGCGCCACTCGATCTTATGATTGAGGCATATTCTTTGATGGAGTCGTCGTGAAGGCGATCTTTGATGGAGTCGTCGTGAAGGCAACGTAGTTCGCGCGAGGCTCCGACGAAGTTCGTGCCGTTGTCGGAGTATATGGTCGTGGGTGATTCTCGGCGTGCGATGAAGCGTCTCAAACTCATCAAGGCGGTATCGGATGACAGTGAAGTGACCATTTCTAGATGAAGCGCTCTTCCTGGGCACTGGCTTTGAGGGTTTTAGAGCTAGTTGTTCCTCGGGGAAGCTCTCTGCCTGCGCTTGAAGCACCACCATCTTCTCGGCTTCCATGATGTCTTTGGCGTGAAGATGCTGGGGAGATGTGGTGCTGTCTAGGTATAATTTGGGATTTTGAGCAAAAGGCCGAGAGAGCTTGAGCCGGAACAGTCGTGCGCCCTGGAGAACGCGGGCGGTGGCGCGAAGTAAGCGCAGCCATGAAACAAAACGCGTCGGGTTAGGAGTTAAGCTCGATAGAGATGGAGGATGGATGGATGATACGTGTGCGTCGCTCATGAGTGCTTTATCGTCTGGCTTGTCCAAAGTGTGATTGATGAACTCTAATTTAGAATTTGTTGGTACCGAAATTGCGCCATGAAGCACCCAACCTAATAACGTCCTGGAAGCGACGGGTTGATGACGTTTTCCGCAACGCACTTCGCGACTTAGAGACAAGTGCCAGTCCGGGGCACCGATGAGGACAGTAGGGGGAGCGTCGGCGTAGGAGAGATGTTCGGATGTGAGTACGTCAGAAAGATGGTCGCAGTTACTTAAATTTATTATACCGGGTTCTTGTGCGCGTAGGCCTAACGACGTGATGGCTCGCGCATGCTTCACCAGGTAACGGTCGGTTTGGTTACGTCCACGTATATAAAAATTCAAGTAACTTACTTCCATTTCTTTCATCATACCACCGACACCCTCAAGGCGGAGACGTTCTCGACCGGTAGACTTCGCGCCGATGCGCGCTGCTACCTCTGCGTCGATCAGCGTCGCCGTACTGCCCTCGTCGAGAAGTGCTGTTGTCTCGAACACGCCATCAGGACCCTCGAGCACGATCGGGACTACCTTTAATAGGCCGCGGGGACGAGAAGCCGGCAGCAAAGTCCCTGTCGTATTAATGGTACAATTAGTATTGGTAATTTTGACGGTGGGCTCAATTTTGCTGTCGATATCGTTCGTGTAGTTGCAGTCGGTAGCGGATGTTTCAGTGCTGTTGCACTGGCCGCTTGGTGTCGCGCTCGCGTCAGCACTGGGAGGTGTAATACCGTGGAGGAGTGCGTTGTGACGCCTGGAACATCCATCGACTCCACAACGTTTCGCTCGACAATTGTTCCACGAGTGCGGGTTACAATTTAGGCACCGGTAGCACGCTCTGGTTTTGCGTATCCATTGCCATCTATCCTCTACGTTCAGAGCTAAAAACATTTTGCAGGTTTTTATGACGTGGGGCCCTTGTTTACAGTACGAACAACGCTCACGAGTCTTGACATTAGTTACCGTTGCGTGTACGGTTTCTTTGCGTGGTCGGAGTTTGGAAATATGCGGCGGAGTCGGCCCCTCGATAGTACTGTCCACGACGAAATTGAACTTCAACTGTTTGTCAGCCTCTGTTAGTAGAAAACGTGACAATAACTCCAACTTAGTGAGTGGTTGTTCGTCAGATGGGTAATCATATGCAAAATCTGTAAATCGGGCCCTAGTGTGTTCGCTTAGTTTTACTAAGACGCACTGAAACAGCTCTGGTGATGAAAGGTACTCATTTTGTTTGAGCAGTTTCAATGTTGTTACAAAGTTCCGTAACTGATTTGCTAAGCAATTCAAATCCTCGGGAGAACTTATCCATAGGTCGCTGGTTCAGATCCGGCTCGAAGGACCAAATGATAGCTAGCGGATGAGGATGTGGACTGTAACTAATGGAGGATGAGGGAAACACGTAGAAATAGGAAAATAACCAAATGTATTGTAAAATTACGTGCAAGCAACAAGGCAGACATGTGACAACTGATTCTTAACTGACAATATGTAGAAAAAGAAATAAATATATAAAAACATAAAGTTTATAAAAAAGGCTGCATCACAGCCAGTCGCCAACATATGGATTAATCTGAAATAAATGATTATTATTATTTGCATTCCGTCAAGGGCTCCCCTTTCGCCGCGCTACTAAATACTAAAAGCTCTGAGTCGAAGCTGCTAAGTCTTCTAGCTGTTGCTTGAGCCTATAAAGAAGACTCGAGCCTTGAATGAGTCAAAGCCTCGGGAGCCTTTTTTTTTTGTGTTCCGGTGAAAATGCATTTACTCATACCACGCTGCTCGGGGGGCAGCGGGCTATGTGGGACTCATCACCGCCTCGTAATGATGGAAGTGAGGCGGGAAATACCCACTAAAAACACCGGACCCTTCGTCATGCGCCTTTGGGAGACGGTGCCGTGGGACCTGGATATCCAGCCTTTTAACAACCCTAGTAGACACGAGAACACGGTACACTACTAAAACAACGTAGTATATCCGATGGCTATAATAAACCAACCGTTATCCCCTACATTGTGGCCGAGATCAAAAGGTCAGCTCGCACGTCGACCACGCGGTCAGTCGACCGTGGAGCACTATTCATTCCTATTATTAGTATCGAGATTAGTTTCTCCCCATTTATTTCCGACCATGTCTATGTTATGACTAAATTAACTCCTCAATAGTTCACGGTTAGATACACTAGTGATGTTCTATTAACGTTATCTTGACTTGCTCGATGGCTCATTTGGTAGTGACCTCTGCCCTCTGAGCCGTGCTCTGAGCCAAGGGTCGTGGGTTCGATTCCCGTACAGTACAAACATTTGTGTTTATGAACATGTCTGTTTGTATTGGTCTGGGTGTTTCTGTTTGTATTGTATAATATGTATTTATTTACAAAAAAACGTATCTAAGTAAGTTTATCAGTTGTCTAGTACCCGTAATACAAGCTTCGGCTTAGTTTGGGGCTAGGTGGCGCTGTGTGGCCCAGCGTGGCATGTCTTGGATTATTTATTTATTTATTTATCTACGCTAATATTGTAAAGACGAACGATTTGTATTCTTGTGGGGATATAAAAGAGCAACGAAATATCATCTTATCGCTTCAAGTTAACCTCACATGCCGTTGGTACATCCTGCTTTAGCAAACAAGCCTCTGGCAACTGTCTCGAGGCGGTATAACCGTCGAAATTGAAAGTATAGCCAAATACCACAGGCTGGTGACTGGCAGCAGCATCACCGGAGTGAGGAGCTACGCCCTGCGATTGCCAACCCGCCTGCCTATCATCCAGGTTTTAGCCATAATTGCCATGCTAGGCATTTTTCATGTAACATCTGGAAATGTTTGCACAAAGTGACGAACAACTGGAGTGGCCTAGCGATAGGCGGATGTTCATCTTTGTTTTGAAGGCACTCAAAAACTACTGTCTCGGTTATAAAAATTCACCATTGGAACGTTTCATTCACCCTGAGTAACATAGGCTATATTTATTCCTAGAAAAGATTAGAGATCCTTTCTAAAACGCCTATAATGTAACCCATTGAAATGTTTACCTGAACTGCCTGAAACTAGGTGAGGGCAAATCGATAATAAAACTGGTAGGAAAAAAGTTTGACGTGCAAAAGTATTACTAGTGAATCTATTTGCTGAAATAAACTATTTTATTTTATTTTATTTTTTAACTATAAGTTACTAATATAGGTACTGCTGACTACATGGCCTCTCTAATTATTTGCCAATTTACTATAGGCTTCTTGTAGCCAGCTCTTCAACCTGGGCTGAGCGTCGTACACTATTTGCCGAAAACTCAATCCAGAACTCGTTTACCCCAGCGGTTATCAGTTGCGCGGCTGATGAATACTTCAGCTTGCTAATCCTAGATGTCGATGACTTTGATTCTCTGTCAGATCACTTCATCTCAGATCCGATCCCGTAGAAAGATGCCGAGTATAACCCTCTCATTTACTTGAGCAACTTAAAACAAGAAAATAAATACTTTATCGACACTTACCCATCACTACACCTCTAAATCAAGTTAGCAACGCTTTGTTTCATGTTGCTATAATTCTGTTCTAAGGTAAATAAATATAATTAACTATAATGGTTTTACAGTCTTCTCAAAATAGTTATTAGGCAATGTGCCAACAAATTTATACTTATGCCCATATACGATCAATAAGAATTATAGTCACTTATGACCATAGATATAAATTACCTACGGAATGTTTTTGATGCCAAAAACGTTTATTTCTTAAGAGGTTCTCTCTAACAGAAATCAATGAATCAAACAAAACGGCACTTAATGCAATAGAAATATGTTTATACATATGACATGTAGACTTGAATCAAGTACATACTTACAAAAATGAAAAGAACCGCTGGGTTCAGAAATCAGCTTCTATCAGCAAGAAACTACAAATAATTAATAGGTTCATATGAGTTTCAATTTAAAAACACGTACCTACGTGTCTGGATTTGAACCAGCTATCTACCGCAAGAGCCTAATACCCCTGGTCACCGACATTCTCTGTTGATTGTACCTTTACTCCATTATAGCTAAAACTTATCCGTGCCTATAGACATAGTACCTATGTATAGTTATGATTAGGCATTTCATCTTCATCATCTTGCAAACGTCCACTGCTGGGCATAAGTCTCCCCCAATGACACTAAGCTTGGCAAGCGGGTTTTATTAAAAAAAAATTAATAAGTTTATTCAAAAAGAAATCATGTACAGAGTATACCACTTACATACTACACAGACATAACATTTTAATGTTTCTTTTTTTTAAATAACTAAAAGCTTACAATTTTTTAAGAGAGGTAGGGCATAGCGAATCTTCGCTAGAATTGAGCCGCCCGTCCGGGGAAGGACCTCCACCCTATAGAATACCGCCGTCAAATGACCTCTGGGTCGTGTTTCTGCCGGTGAGTAGGGTTTCCGGAGCTCGTGGGGGGTTAGGGTTGGGCCGGCATGGCGGTGGCAACTGACAGGTAACTGACCAGTTACTTGCCCGTTGTCACAGCGACTTGGGCTTCTCTTTCGCTTTCCATCAGGCGTAGGGAAGCCATTATGTCGAGCCACTATAAAAAAAAAAAAAAATTACGCCGCGCCTTACAATACCTACAAATCATTGCGACGTCACAGGAAATAAGCATTATGATGGGTTGATGACCACAGTAGGTTTTACCCAGTTGTACTGGGCAGCAGCGTTTACCTACCCAGGTAAATGCTGCTGCCCATTTCCTGATATTCCCTTAGTTGTCTTCTACGACACCCACGGGATGAAATTGGATAGTCGTGTAATATTCTAAATCCGGAAATCACACCGATTATTTTACTACAAGTATGATTGGCATTTACCTCATCATCATCGTCAGCCTATTGCAGTCCACTGCTGGACATAGGCCTCACCAGTTGTTCGCCACCAAGAGCAAACTTCTGGTGGACATACCCATAATCGCCACGCTGGGCAGGCGAGTTGGCGATCGCAGGGCGTAGCTTCTTGCTCCGGTGGCGCTGCTTTTTTTTTTATAGTGGCTCGACATAATGGCTTCCCTAAGCCTGATGGAAAGCGAAAGAGAAGCCCAAGTCGCTGTGACAACGGGCAAGAAACTGGTCAGTTACCTGTCAGTTGCCACCGCCATGCTGGCCCAACCCTAACCCCCCCACGAGCTCCGGAAACCCTACTCACTGGCAGAAACACGACCCAGAGGTCATTTGACTGCGGTATTCTATAGGGTGGAGGCTGCTGCCCGTCATGTGGTATTTAGCTACGCCTTCTATCGTGATGGTTTTATCGCCACCAGTCGGTTCGCTAAAGCCTCGTTTGTCGTTCGGCAGGATGCACCACGGGCAGGCGAGGATGGCTTAGAGCGAAAAGGTGATAGGTCCCCTTACATCCTATTGGCATTTACCTAGCATTACAATTATGTCACAGAGTAAAAATTTCCAATCGTGATGCACGCGTTCATTACGAGTTGAACAACTTGTTATGTATGACTAATGCCCAATGATTCATTGCGCCGTGTAACGCCATTTTTGCGCGCACACCTATATAGCGGCATTGTTGCAATTCTTTCCACAGCACGCAATTTATATCGGGGCTATACAATGGCTACTGTTTTAAGGGTATAATATAGTATACTTTAAGGAATGCGTTAGAATGTTGAACGGGGTATTTACAAAGTTGTTGTTCAAGATAATGGGCAGTAAGTAAACTGATAAAGAATGCGGATATAGTTTTAACCCGTGAGATTGGTTTAGTACCTACGTCCGATTCGAAACCGATTTCGCAGGTTTATGTCATGAATTTTTTAAGAGAGGTAAGGGCATAGAGAATCTTCGCTCGAATTGAGCCGCCCGTCCGGGGAAGAGAAGGTCTCCTCCACTCTATTGAATACCGCAGCCAAATAACCTCCGGGTCGTGCTTCAGCAGCGGTGAGTAGGGTTTCTGGAGATCGTGGGGGGTTAGGGTTGGGCCAGGATGGCGGTGGCACTGACAAATAACTGACCAGTTACTTGCCCGTTGTCACAGTGACATGGTCTTCTCTGTCGCTTTCCATCAGGCACATACACACACATCAAAATTAATTTTAATAACCAATTTTATCATCTAATAATTAATACAATAATTTTGTTATGTATCTTTAAATTACCTCTTCTAAGAAAGAGCGGGGTCTCCAAACACAAGTATTATACTTAAACGGAGATCCCAGCCATTGATCAGTATTGTAAATGTAAAGATACTGAATAAATATTTTTAATTTTTCATTTTCATATTCATAAGGCGTAGGAAAACTATTATGTCGATCGACACAGAGAAAGTCATAGCACTTTCCATAGCAAGTTGAAGACCAGCCGTCAGTCAGATCAAGGGACAGTACTGTAGAGAGCGTGAGGCTGTGGTAGACGCGCTCGCTCTACGCCGCCCCCGGCCCGGGCGTCGCCGGAGGGCATACAACGCATCGTATGTCCTCTTAGCCTCTCTTTTATGGCCCGAATGGTGAGTGCGGGGGCGCGATCCACTCGTAGAAGCGTAACGATGTGGTGGGTGCAGCCACGCCGTTGCACGAGGTCCGCCCGGGAAGCACCCTATTTCTCCCCGGACCAGGCGTGCCGGCTGCTTGTCATCTGCCAGCTGGCCAGGGCATGCATGTGGCTGTATGCTTCGGCGTTACCCGTGTCCCTGCAACTTGCTGCCCACTGGTGACACAGGGGGGCTTATGCCCTCCCATTTCGGGAGGTGTGAGTCCCACACACCATGTCACCTCCCCCCGGAGGTGGCATGACGGTGCCTAATGCATTCCCCTCTAGAAAAAATAACGGGCACAGATTGTAAGTGTCCAAGTTAAACATAGAATGTAAATAACACTATTGAAAAGGTTCTTTACAACCATTCATGGAACCTTAAAAGCAAGCTCTCCCCATTTGTTGACCTCACGGCTCCATTGAAGCAAAGTAGACAACACGGGTAAATACTGTTAGAGCTGCAAAACAAGTCCTATTTGTAGTTATTTGGAGCCCGCGCTGATTACGACAGCCGAGTTATTTTTGCCCCGTGAATTGTTCATTGTTAGTGCTCTTGCGCAGGCTAGGTGTCCACTAGAGAAATGTTAACAAATAGTTAGGTACCTTTAATATGTTAAGCTACGTAGGCCTACTTCGTTTTTTTTACATGAGTGTGAGTGTCTTTTCTTTTATTATATAGCTGTGCCGGCGGTGTCGCACGCGTGGGTATAAGGTTTTAAAAATAACGGACTTCTATAAATTGGAGTCTACATTTAAATTAGACCTCAAGCAATGCATTAGTGAAAACCGCATTCAATTCCATGCAGTAGATTTCACATGATGCGCGATCAAACATGCAGATAAAAATTTCTCCCGTTTTCCCTACACTTCCCGTCACTGCTCTGCTCCTATTGATTCTAGCGTAATGAAAAGTATACTATAACCTGCCTAGGAGTATGAAGAATAATTTGTACCAAGTATGTGTGTTAGTATGTTATTGTGTACTTGTGTTTGTTGGTGTGTACCTATGTTTGTTACTTATTCACGTCTAAGCGGCTGGACGGATTTAAATGAGAGAAGAGAATAATGTATAGTCCGGAATAACACATAGGCCACTATTTTTCCCGAAATTCCCACGGGAACGGGACACCGCGGGTAAGACTGCGGGGCGCAGCTAGTAAACAATAAGACAAATATCATAATTCCCAGTTGACACTGCATTCGTCTGCGTGAACACTTTACGAGCGGGACACCCGATCCTCGGCGTGATTTGTTCCTATGTCCGATGACAGATGTGCTAGGCACCACTTGCTATGAAACCTCTGTTAATTTTCTTGAGACCCATTGCTTTGTTTAGGAAGACACTTTCGTGCTCTTCCAGTATGACGTCATTGTCCACATGTGTCCGAAGATACGTGGGATGCGATAGGGAATCAGGATGCCTGAGATTTATGTGAAGTCTAAGCAAGTACTATACAAATACACAGTGTTTGAAGCCTATTGGCCCGGTCGAGTATTCGGCAGTGACCTTGCCTTCTAAACCTAGGGCCGTTGGTCCATCCCTACGCAGAACAAATATTCCAGTGATGAATATTTTGTGTTTTTTCTGTATGTAGGTATTTAAGTACATATTTGTATTACCTTCTTCGCTTGATTTCCACAATAAAAGTGTTAAAAGTTTCTTTCTTTAATCTCTTTTGATAACTACAGAATAATAATGTTAGCTCGATATGAGAGGGGTCTCTTATAGCACAGGTTTGAACAAACTTAAAATAAGAGATCCACACATTGTTGTATCTATATCAATTGTAGTTTATAATAAAGATATTTTTGATATTTTTTTCTTTAATATAGGTTCAAAGGTTATGATATTTTCTGATATCTATTTATTTATTATTCTTTCCTTCTTTCTTTGCTTGCAGAATCCCTGGAGCCGCTAATGTAGCCTGGCCTTACTCTCCCGGCTCCTTTGATCCAAGATAGCGGCGCTCTTTACCGCGGACACAGACACAGTACAAACACACATACAGTAAGTAGCTATATATATTTCATTAGCTTATCGTAGTCACTGATGTACATAAGCCTCTCCAGTTGTTCCCCACTTTGGTCCAACATTTGGAGACTTTTTCCATAATCACCACGCTGGGCAGGCGGGTTGGCGATCGCAGGGCGTAGCCCTTCGCTCCTGGATGCATTCTCATTTCATTACACGTAAAGCGGTTACTTTTTATGACAGAGAGGGCAAACGGGTCTGGAGGTCACCTAATGGTAAGTAATCACGTCTGCCCATAGACATCGCAACACCAGAAGAGCCACAGATGCGTCGCCAGCCCTATAGAAATTTGTAGACTTGCTTTTGAAGGTCCCCAAGTCGTGTCCATTCGGAAAAGTCACTGTTGGAAGCTGATTCCAAGGATTCGTTGCACATAAATTACCTTGATTACCTTAATATCTATTTACAGGATTGAGTTATAATGAAATTCGGCTAAAGCAATGCTAATTTGCACATAATGCCCATAAGAAAACTTGTACTGCAATACATTTCGAATTCAATCAAACTTTTTAGGTTAGAATAGCCACCGGGCCAGTGACTTACAGCATGGATATCGGATTCGTCTATAAAAAAAATAAGGTATCAGAACAACGAAGGTACCACAAATAAATACTTAAAAACGAATATGAACACCCAGACACGGAACAATATATCTATATGTCCTTAGTGTTCTTAATCGATATACATATGTACTTATGGTTCTGTATCTTTATTAGTAAGATATAGATATGCCTCACTGCTAAAGATGAACTGTGCATCACATAAGCCACCAACCTGCACACTGTGTGCTGCCAAAAACATAATAACGGTCCGTCTGAAGTGGACGTTCGACGTCCGACGTGACGATAATTTTTATGAGTGACCAGTTTTTTTGTCAACAAATCTCACCTCTCATATAAGTGTGTATATTCTTTCGTTAGCTGGCTTAGAAAATTGGTAAACAAGAGAATTTGACGATTAGATATCTTCAGAAGAACATCATTAGGTACTACATTGACCGAAGCATCTGCTTTTATAGTATTAAAGCGAAAGAGAGTCACTGCCGGAACCGAAACCACCATGCTGGCTTGTAAGATTGTTATTTTTTTGTTTCTTTTAATTTGCTATCGTAGCACGAGTGTTAAAATTATCATCATCATAATCAGCCTGCAAAAGTCAATCACATTAAAGTTCGAGAAGATTTTTCATCATCATCATTATTGCCCGCTGGATGTTTAGGCCTTACACCAATCTGCTAGATCAGCAGCTACACTCATCCAGTTGATGCCAGCAACCCCGTAGGTCGTCGCTCCATCTAGCCTAAGGGGGTCCCACCCTACGCTTACCTGTATGCGGTATCGACTGCAGAAAATTTTCTACTCCACCGATCTACAATAGGTTATTATGTGTCTTCTAAAACACACAGCGTTAGTATGAAGAAAGCTGATGTGAACATGCCTTTAAACCAGTTGTCTATGGCCGAAACTTACCAAATTGTCTATGTTTCCTACCAGTGTGCACCTAACGAGGGTGCCTGTCACTAATGACATCTCATAGCGTTTGTGAATTTTGCCGGCTAAACATCGTGAAGTTTCAAAATTTTATTTTTGTGATAAAAGTAACAATGAAACTTATAAATAAGTGTGTTATAAAATCACACAGCGTCCGTATTTCTCGGGATTTATGTTTTTACCGCAAAATTGTAGTGAAATACCGTGATGAAAACGGAATGTGTCGAACCATGCGGTAGAGGTAAAGAAGTCAAGAATTTTTCATCAAATCTCCCAAGGAGATTCACGGTGAGATCAACGCTCAGAGAGCGTGGTTTCTGATCTTTTGTCATCTCCTTTATCTGCGGAGGATGAGGAGGACATATCATCATCTCGTCATAACGAGACTCGCAAGAAATTTTGTAAGTACAGACCATTTTTAACCGGCTCGGAACCGCGTGTTGGTGCTTTAATACCTACAGCATTTGGGACACATCTCTCAATATTTAACATTATCACATTTAGATACTGTTTCTAAACATACTTGCGATTTTAATCCATCTGTACAACCAACTGCCCCACTTCATTTCAATTCATAATCTTACATTCCATTTTTTCGACAAAGCCAGTGAACAGGGAATGTCTACGAGATTTAGTCCATCTGCAAAATCTGGCACACCTATAGAGTTTGACCGATGTAGAAAGGTTTTCAGTACAAGAGAGCTTTGTAGGTCTTAGACTTGTTATGGAACTGTGCCATGTTAACAAGGGTGAAGGTTATTTACCTACCACTGCCTATTGGCAGGTTTAACTAACAATATTTCAGGACAGAGACATTTACATTTAGAATTACATGAAATACCTACATGTCTGGACTTTCACAAGCCCAAATATTTGATATAAAAATATTTTTTGGTTGGTACCACAGCCCTACTGTATGTTTTAATAAATAGTGTAAATGTGGAACATCTAATGCGACCATTACCTGGTTTCAGATGTGTTAATGATACTTTTTGTATTTTTTATTCTGTAAAATAAATAATTCAGATTCTAATATGAAGTGTCTATGAGATAATTGTTAGATTCTACATGGCGGGCTTGTAGGAAGTCTGAGACCACAATGCAAATTATATGTGGCTATAGGGCTGAGTGCATTGAAGTGAGGCAGTATAAGATTCAGAGGAAATAGAAAACCCTAATTTGAGAGGCACTCATATAGATAGATCTATACATTTCACATATAGGAATGTCAATTTCACTGATGATTGATGCCTTACAGGCTACTATAACTTCACAACAGGTTATCACACCTGGCTCAATACATCTTCCGAGAGGGAGAAAAGAGAATCAGGCTGATCAGAGCTATGTTATTTGTTTCCCTAACCTGAAGATTGTCTGGAAGTGATCGCTGGTAGCAATAAGTGCACCTAGATTGAGTTATGTTCAATTTTTAATGTACCTTCCTATAACATTGAGTTTGTGCATTAAAGAGTTTCTATCTCAGCACATTACAGGTTCAGGGTGCAGAGGTTTATAAATTACAAAATAAGGACTATAAATTAGTGGTAACAGTAATTTGTGTAACATCTTAATACATAAAGAGATTGATCACAACAAAAAGTTGATGACAGAACTCCTAAATTAGTTGCATAAATCTACCCCTCTTCTCACGGAGGGAAGGGGGGGGAGGGGGGGAGCATTGCAAGTGGGGCAAACTAAAGGAACCCCCCTTTGCAGTTTCCCAATAATCAGGTTTATAATGTTAACCTCAAGTGAAACTCCTGTATAACCAAGCATTATCAACTTTTCTTAGGTACTATTTATCTCAAACTGGAGTTGAGAGGATCTTTTTTATAGACCAATGAGTGGCTGGACAATAAAGTCCTTAGTTCATTGCTTGCCCCTTGGATCTCTTATCAGTTCCAAGAATGTTTGCCACAATATTTAATTGGGTTGCGGAGACCCTATGACCTCAAGGTTTCCATATAATTTTATACCTGGCTAGATTATATTAAGCTTGTGAAAGACCTTCTGACAAACTTCTTACTTGGGTCCCGGAGACACTGAGAACAACTGGAAACCTAATGAGTGAGCTAGCATGTGTATAACAAAGTCAGTTCTAAAGCCTGTTCAGGAACTAAAATATCCCAGGTTTTCCTATTCCCCATGGAACATTAGACCAGAACAAGATAAGACTTCGGGAGTCTTAGGGAAGGTAACAAAGAATTAAATTAATCAACAAGATATTGAGTTGCACAAACAGTTCACTAAAACAAGCTCAGGGCTTATTTAGTTTGCAAAACTTTTACAACTTACATAATTTTGAATAGTAGACCTTGATGTCGCAAGTACACAAGTCTCCAATTTTCTTTACTCTGGTTTCCTTTAACTGAGAGAATATTAAGTACAATATCAATAGTACTGATAGTAGTGCTTTATTTCCTGATAACAAATGCAGCGGATGCAGACTAGGGAGCTCGTTTGAGCAGTTATCTATCAGAGATTTGAGCACCATACCAGCTCCCCTGTATACTATAGGTGGGGTTTTTGCTTATAAGTACTGTGTTCTCTTTATACACTCACTGCACATATTTTCTGCTCTCTGCATGACCCAGACATTGACTGGTGGAGAATTCTCCTAACATTGGGTTCGCCTTTTGAACCATTTTGTACAATAAAGTTTACAAATTATAATTATATTTGCAACAATAAAAAGTCAGCGGATGACTTTAAACAGAGCACATGATTTATTCGAATCAGATATCAGAAGGGAAACAATCCCTAGTATTACTGAAACTGACCGAGAGGCTTTTCATGATACTCTCAGCCACCCATCTCCCGGAGAGATTACACAAAATTGCAGACTGCCGGACAAGGTGTTGCAAAGTACCAGAGTGGCATTTTTCCCCCAGCCGCGGAGGCTATGTTCAGAGAGTGGGGGTGTCCCAGACGTAGATTTGTTCGCGTCACGAGAGTCGGCTGGTGTACCCAAGTATGTAACTCCAGAAATGGCTTGCAAATTTTTTGCAACTCCCATCAGCCGACAATGGGACCTTATGTTGGGACGGGCATTTCCCCCACCCAGCTTAGTATTTGTATCAAGAATACCTTAATACTGGATCAAAGGAATTTATATACTAAGTTAATTGTTCCGGAGTGAACCAAGTGCTTTTGGTTATCAGACCATAAGAAGCAGGCAATTTTTGCCAATACTTGACCTGCGGAGGGTCTTAATAGAGAACACCACGGGCACCTGGCCTCTTTAAGTAGACATGTTGTCTCTTCTGACTTAGAAGATTGAGGGTAGACTAAACGAGTTGCCCTGAATCCATAGGAGAACAAACTTAAAAGTAGTTGGCGGACATCTACCTTAACATCATACAGTTCCCCAATTAAGTTGACTTAGTGTGGGAATTATCAAGTGGTTTCTCAATGGCCTGAGGGCTAACAAATTGCCCAATTTCTAGCAAGATTATTTCTAGACTAGAATAAAAGCTAGCATACAGAACTATCAGTATGCACAAATCAGCTGTATCTACTTACTGTATGGCATCAGAAGTAGTTTTCAAAATTGTCTTCTTTATCCAGCAGGTATTGAGAGCATTTTCTCCTGCCTGATCTGAACAACAAAATTACTTGTGTCGGACACTAAGATTTTGTTAAATATCTAAATATTTTTTGCAATATTTGCTAAATATTGCTTTTAGATGGGCAGCCTTTTAGTTCTGCCTCGTGTTTCAGGTCATAGAGTCTATGATCTCACCTTACTTAATATATATTCTTAAAATCGAATAGATATGACAGACAAACCTACTATAGGGTCTAAATTTGACTCTCAAGACTGATTCCAGCAGGCATTCTGCATGGTTGCTACGGCAGCATCCGAATCAACAGATTTGTCCTGTGATGACAGATGATGTCACATCAAGGATACGAATCCTATATGATGATATAAGGATATCTAACTATTGAAAGGGTACAGATCAGAAGACTAGTTTGTTCATACCATTATCAGAATGGTGAACTATTATTGCAAACTGGATTGTAGTATCTTAAAGGATGCTAAGAGTGATGCCTCAGATGCAGTATCAGATCAGCTGTAGCCTCAAGAAGTTGGCTAGGGTATTGTCTGATTACCTGTCCAGAAAATATTAGAATGTCTGAAATGCATTCAGGCAATTAAGGAGTATTATTTAATGGTCATCCAATGAATAGTGTACTTAGTACCAATTCAAACAGTATTTATTTACTGTGCCAGCTATTCTAATATGCAAATAAGTTGTTATTTTTCTTATTAATTATAACAAACTTGCTTCTTTGCAGGGCACTTAGCCTTGTTGAGACATTTGATCTCATTTCATTTAGAAACTGTTAGTAGTTTCACCTACAGCTTTTACTGTAAGTATGTTGATTTTAATTAAATATACATATATGTATATGAATACAAAATATGTAGTTCATATAGACCAAGGTATGTGGATGTATCAGAAGAAATAAATTAAGTTGTTATTTGTTTTTAATTTTGAATAAACAAATTGTTCTAAATACTTTTATAAACATATTCATCATAGCGTTTGTGTTTCCCACCAGCAGATACCAAACAGGTCTTCATACTAACGCTGTGTGTTTTAGAAGACACATAATATGACTGTTTTGCACTACAACAAAACAGGTATTATGTGTTGAATAAAACACACAGCGTTGCAGCAATGCTCTTGCTGGTGATCTGAAGACTACTATGAGATGTCATTAGTGACAGGCACCCTCGTTAGGTGCACACTGGTAGGAAACATAGACAATTTGGTAAGTTTCGGCCATAGACAACTGGTTTAAAGGCATGTTCACATCAGCTTTCTTCATACTAACGCTGTGTGTTTTATTCAACACATAATACCTGTTTTGTTGTAGTGCAAAACAGTCATATTATGGCTAAAAAATATAATTAGTCCGTCTTTTAGCTTATTCAAAAATAAAAAGACACGTATTTTTAGGGTTCCGTAGCCAAAATGGCAAAAACGGGACCCTTATAGATTCGTCATGTCTGTCTGTCTGTCTGTCTGTCTGTCTGTCTGTCTGTCTGTCTGTCCGTCCGTATGTCACAGCCAGTTTATTCCGAAACTATAAGAGCTGCATTATTGAAATTTGGTACGTAGATGTATTCTGTGAACCGCATTAAGATTTTAAAATAAAATCAGAAAAAAATCTAAAATTTTTGGGGTTCCCCATACATAGAACTGAAACTGAAAAATTTTTTTTCATCGAACCTATACGTGTGGGGTATCTATGAATAGGTATTTGAAAATGATGTTGAGGTTACTAACATCATTTTTTTCTAAACAGAATAGTTTGCGCGAGAGACTCTTCCAAAGTGGTAAAATGTGTGTCTCCCCCCCCGTAACTTCTAAAATATGAGCATGATAAAACTGAAAAAAATATATGATGTGTATGACTATAAAAACTACTAAAGAAATTTGGTTTGAATGAAATCTAGACAGTAGTTTTTTTTTAAACGTCATAAATCAAATTACCTAATTTTTTTAATTTAATTAACTCCAATATAATAAAACGTAAAGAAAAACACTTATTTAGCTGTATAGTGGCACGGAACCCTACGTGCGAGAGTCCGACTCGCACTTGGCCGGTTTTTTATTTGTAAATTAGACAAAAATGACAAAGTTATAGTCCGTTGAAATTACGCGTGACGTCGCTCGGTGAGGCATTTTTACAAGAACAAGTGACGTCAAAGACTCCCACTCCTAACTTTTGATGCCTTGTATCTATGCTATTGTTTATTAGAATGAAAAAAGGAAAAATACGTGTCTTTTATTTTTGGTTATGCTAAAAGACGGACTAATTACAATTTTTAGCCATAATAGCCTATTCTACGGCAGATGTGGCCGAACATTGTCATTTCAGCTTGCTTATGACCATTGCCATTTCAGCTAGCTTATTTGAGTAACTACATCGGTTGCATTTGTTCTCTGGTGGATAACTTGTTATAATTTATAGAAGTTTTTATAAGTACACATAAATATCAAAAATCCCATGTGTAACATTATTTTTTTAATGACAATTGATCAATTATCGCATGTAAACCCACTGCAGTATGAGTGTTAAATTGTACCTACACGACTTTAGAACATAAAATCAATACTTTATTCGACGATCGATAACTTCCCGTGTTTACACATTATCGTGTATCGAACAACCATAACTTATACCATAAAATTGCGCTCAATCGGCATTAATTTAAAACCTAAGGGCTTAAAAATCGATGCGAATTGTCGACGATAAAAATCCATCGCATCTTATCTAGAGAATTCGCTTGTGGGATGTTCTACAATAAATACTGGTAGCCTCAATTTGTCGGCTATAAAATTCTTTAAGATGCAATTTGTCAAAGTCAGATTGCAATGCGTATCGATGCATCGGAGCGGAGCCGAGATCGATATCTCTCTTTGTACCACTGCTGCCGATTATCGATTGTGTGGAGCGGAGGTTCTCAAACTTGCGGCCTTAAGCTTCTGATATATGAAATAGAAATAGAAAAACGTTTATTATTATTGGACATCACAACGTACACATTAGACAGACATTATACTAAAACATAGACAAAGATAAACACATAATAGGTACACGATAATTAGACCGGACAAGACCGTTGCGACGTCCAAAACAAAAGGGCCTCACTCAGCATTAGGCCGTGGTTCCCGTAGAAGCCACGGCGCTGGTTTTCAGTGAGTCCTGCTGAGTGAAGCCCACGGACGATTGTCTCTGCTCCAATAAATAAATAAAATAATAGATATGTATATATATATAACAGATAGATATATATTCTCTATGTATTTCTACTATAGCTACCATATTTTACTTATATTATCCTAACAATGGTGTTAAATACTAGTTACAAATAAATACTATGAGATATATGATGGTTTTGTCTCGTAAAGTCCCTAATTTTCAGGGATTCTTGTCTCAACAGCCTTCAATGGCAGATGCAACTAGGCGTTACGAAGCAACTTTGATAGGTGTCAGCTAGTGCTGCTTGCTACTACACATAGAAATAAAGTAAATCGAACCAATCATCATCAGCAACCTGCAAAAGTCTACTGCCGGACCTAGGCCTCGCCAAATTATACAGTCACCACGCTTGGCATGCGGGTTAGTGACAGCAGTTGAATTTATTTGAACCGCTGCAGCGCTGCTAAATGCCGTAGTTAAACGCTGCTGTCCGTTTCCTTAGTCGTCTTCTACGCCGCCCACAGTATGAGATGGTTCTATTCTGAATCCGGGACAGACTTATTAATATGTGGGATTTCTGGGATTGAGATATGTGACTCAAATTTAAGAAGGCTTGGCTTACTTTCAGCTGCTTTGGCGCTACCTGTCTCCCTGCAACTTGCTACCCACTGGCGACATAGGGGGGTTTAGTGGGTATGCCCTCCCATTTGTGGAGGTGTGAGTCCCATACACCATGCCGACTCACCCCAGAGGCGACATAAAGGTGACTAATGCATTCCCTCTGGAAAAAAAAAATTAAGTTGTAGACGGACTGTTGGAGACTTAGATAGATAGATTCTTTATTTGCACACCAAACAGATTACTTAAAGCTAGGTACAATGACAACTCGACGTACAAGTAAAGCGGCCTTATCGCTTTCAGCGATCTCTTCCAGACAACCTTTAGGAAGAGGATAGTTGGAAGAAGGGGTAAGGTGTCAATTGACAAATTGAACCTAATAAATTACTTAATTGTTTTTTAACATAAAAGTTTGTATCGCCGACCCACCGGAATCAAAACCCGGTGAGTTACGCGTCAAAGATTGAGTAACACAGGTGGTAGGGATTCGTTACGATTGCATGCACCCTGAATGGGAAATCGAGGATCGTATATCGAATGCAGAGCCGATAGTATTGTTCCTTCTGATTTGGAATATCAATACTATGTGTCGTGGTTGAATACAGATATCTTCATATCACACACTTAGATCTAAAGTGGGTTAACTCAAAATATACTAATTTTTTGAAAAGTGTATTTATAAATTGTCTAGAAACACGTCTAAGTGGTGGCGACGTGTGAGATTAGCTCATTCTTTTAGGGCATCTTAGGCTTGTACATCTCTAGTGGAAACGCCGAAGCTGTTATAAATCTCAAGTACATTATCCTATCGCTCATTTTCCCTTGATGGACATTTCCATCAAAAAATATATATTTATCTCTAATGCTACATTTAGCATTAGAGATACATATATATATTTTTTTATTGCACAAACATTTACAGGAAGGCGTATGACAGATATATTGCACAATGTAGGCGGTCTTATCCCTAAGAGCGATGATATTGTTTTACGGGTCAATAGATTAAACGAATTCGGTAAATCAAGTCTCCCTGAAAAGTCAAGATTTTTGAGTTAGCTCCCTTTACACCTAGGTGTCAGATATCTGAATTACACTCATGGTTTAGTCCGTGATATTATTTTTGTCTTGGATAACTCAATTTGAATATGTAGAAGTGTTGCATAATGAGTCAGAGTGTGAATATGATATGACTACTTAAGAGGTGATTGACTTAAGTTTTACATAATTATGTGTGGTGGTTGAAATAAACTTCGTATGGTTACAACATAATCGAGCTTGTCTGGCTCCTCCGCCTTCTGAGCCAAGGGTCGTGGGTTTCGATTCCCGCACATTACAAACATTTGTGTTCATGAAGATGTCTGTTTGTATTTGGTCTGGGTGTTTACTATGTATAATATGTATTTATTTACAAAAAAAAAGTATTTAAGTAAGTTTGTCAGTTGTCTAGTACCCATAGTACAAGCTTCGTCTTAGTTTGGGGCTAGACGGCGCTGTGTGGCCCAGCGTGGCATGTCTTGGGTTAATTAGTTATTTTTTATTTATTTATTTTATAACAACATACGGCTGCTCAACTTGGATTTTAAATCATCATTATCACTCTGGGAACCTCTGTCCACTGCTGGATATAGGAATCCCCAATGACAATTTGTCATCTGGAGGATTCACCTTAATCACCCCTCTTGGCAGGCGGGTTAGTGAGTTCAGTAGGTTTTTTTTTGTACTCAGATGAATACTGCTGCTCGTTTCCTTCTATTTCCTTTGTCGTTTTCTGCGACACCCATGAGATGTGATGGGGTAGTCCTATTACGTAGTACTTACTATTACAAAATGCGGAAATCAAACGACATGGATTTTATGCTTGATGCTGAATGGTTAGGGTATTCTAATTGGATACTTGTGTTATAGTACGGTTCCTTTTATCAACCCCCTATTAAAAATTAAAAAATATACATACCTATTCTCGAAAAATACAACCCTCCTTCCAACACAGTCGTGTAAAAAATACCAAAGACTTAAGAGTTGAGAACTTAATTTGTATTCGTCATTGTAACTTGAACAGCGTTCCCAACTATGCAAAACGAAATTACATAATTCGCCTAATCGCTCGTGGGCCTTAGAAAGCGGAATGTCCAATGCACCTGACAGATTTATAGGCGGGATGGCCCTCGGAGACGGAATGCGGGCCTCGTTGATTGCAGCGCCCGATGCCGGCTCCTGCGCCTTGTTGAAAACGTTCGCAAATCGATTTGAGTTGGGAATACGTGTACCTATTTAGGATCGCCAACCCGCCTGCCCAGCGTGGCGATTATGGGTATATCCTCCAGATGTTTGCTCTAAGTGGCTAACAACTAGAGAGGCCTATGTCCAGCAGTGGACTGTAATAGGCTGATGATGATGATGTACCTATTTACATTTTCGAGTGATTAGGAGGTATGCATTATAGTTTCGCCGTCTGATGGCGCCCGACGGGGCCCAGCGAATGGTTGGTGCGGGGGCACCTCCACCTGCCTTACACTTGTCCTCGTCTTCGTCGGACGGGAGTAGGCTGGCCCTCCTGGCCACTCCCGTCCCTCATAAGGGGTGGGAGCTTGGTGGGTCTGCCTTAAAGACAGATAGCGCTGGCGGTGCCAAGGTAGTACTCGTATAGATAAAGCCAAGGTCCCGTGACACCGTCTCTCTCTCACACGTCATGTGTATGTGAGAGAGATATAGAGACACTATGCATTGTATAACTTCTAAATCTACCATAATCATCAGCATATCGCAATCCACTTGCTATCTACGGCTAGCCAGGGCAGGTAGGGTTGGGAGTATGCTTCGGCGTTACCCGAGTCCCTGCAACTTGCTGCCCACTAGCAACTCAGAAGGGTTTAGTGGGTAGGTATGTCATCCCATTCCGGGAGGTGTGATTCCACCACGCCGACTTCCTCCGGAGGTACCAAATGCATTCTCCTCTAAATAAAATGCCGTGCTATATTTCTATCCTTGATCAACAAAGCCTTTCTATCCTTGATACATATCAGTGGATAGCGCCGGCGCATTCCTTTTGTCGGCGTACAAAAGTCCAAATATACTCGTAGTCTTGTGGAGTTCAACCTGTCACTCTCTGTTAGCGGTTTACAAAGTTGCAAGCGTCATTCTGTTTTCATCAATCAGTATGTTAATGTTGCACTAATTACCCGTTTCCGCGGTCCGCTTTGATGTAGCTACTCCATATGAGAGTTCGTTTAATCGGAGGCCGACTGTACACTTAGGATCAAAAGCTAGAAAACGCATGGCTGTTAAACCTTTTTCATTGTGTAATTGTATTAAAGTAGCTTTACTGTCATGTAATTTTGTATTTGTATACCAATAAATGAATAAATAGAAAAACATATAAAATATTTTATCATCATTAGCATGTGGTCCACTGCTGGACTATGCTGCCTCTCCAGTTGTTCGCCACTAAGTGCAAACATCTAAAGTATAATCCACGGAGCAATGTATCTGCTCTGCTTGGCTTGAAGTGAAAATATGATAGCTCCGCTCCCTGAAATAAGTAAATAATAAAATATACTTATGTTTTGTTGAATCCCAAGCCCATTGTATCATTTCAACTATCCTCCACCCAAAGATCGTGTGGAAGAAATGAATTATAGTGATAATACCTCCTAAATTGTACAAAAAATACGATCTGAAACTTCACGGATCTTAAATTACCATACAAAGTTACTTGGAACGAGAAACGAAATTATTTCAAAAATGCTGACTTATGCATTTTAGTCCTTATACACCTAGCCCATTGCAAACTTTGCATTAAGATTCTCTGTCACTAGCGTTTGATGTGTCCCATCAAATAAATAAATAAATAAATAACCCAAGACATGCCACGCTGGGCCACACAGCGCCACCTAGCCCCAAACTAAGCCGAAGCTTGTACTATGGGTACTAGACAACTGATAAACTTACTAAGATACTTTTTTTTTTTGTAAATAAATACATATTATACATAGAAAACACCCAGACCAATACAAACAGACATGTTCATGAACACAAATGTTTGTACTGTGCGGGAATCGAACCCACGACCCTTGGCTCAGAGGGCAGAGGTCACTACCAAATGAGCCACCGAGCCTGTCAAAGAATATATTATTATGTATACATATATGTATGTACATATATATGTATATGTATATGTACATATGTATATATGTAAGAAAACACTTCACAATTGGCTCCTAAACAAAAATTATAACGAAATAGAAAACCTAGTACAAAGTTAAAATAAATAAATAATAATAATAAATAAATATCAGCATCAAAATCAAAATTATAAATTGATCACCTTTCAATTAATGTACACATATAGCATTATATTATACCTATTTTACACTCATACACACACATGTACACACATACACACACACACACACACACACACACATCAAAATTAATTTTAATAATCAATTTAATAATCAATTTTATCTTATAATAATTACTTACCTAATACAATAATTTTGTTATGTAGGTATCTTTAAATTACATCTTGTAAGAAAGAGCGGGGTCTCCAAACACAAGTACTATACTTAAATGGAGATCCCAGCCATTGTATCAATATTGTTAAACTTAAGATACTGAATAAATATATTTTCATTTTTCATTTTCATATATATCTTGCGCATCACCAAGTTACCAACGGAACTCAGACGCGCGCTTCAAGACTTCTTATTCTAACAGTTTGTCAGCTCGTTTGATGTCAAAGTATTGTCAGATTACGGTCGAGTACACAGGAGGGTTCCGTATCTACCTTCATGTTGTGTGACGGACCTCAAAGCGAGGTTCGGAACAAGCTATTCCGATAGTTTGTCATCGTTTGATCTCTGGGTGAACGCTGGCGCATCAATCTAGGCGACTGTATGCAAAACGGTTATTAATATCAGAGTATAATAAGCGTCTAATTGTAGTTGAGTTTGATATTTCTATTACTGGATTATCTCATGCACCTACAGATGTCGTCTAGGTAGGCTTAACATCAAACTTTAGTAAACACAAAACATACCTACAGTTTTTTTAATCACTAAACAAAATAGTTTTTATTTTTTACTAGTTAGGACATAAAGATTACATAAGTGAGCTATCAACTGGATCCGAAATAGATGATAGAAAAATATAAATAACAAATACTTACACATACTAAGATAAAGTATAAAAAAATTATTATGTTCCATAGCTTTTTAAATTTGGTAGCGCTGGACCCCAACTAGTCTAACCTTATTGTGACTAGAAATTTCGGTCCTAAGAGGATATTATCTCTTATGGCTCCCAGACCCGAATGATATTAAATATTAAAAATGTCGTCTCTTAAATTGTTCAATGCGGTAATTGACTAGGGGTGAGAGCCTTCCGCTCCCCCAACAGTCCGGTGATGATGACAAGGCCGCCCTGGCCATCATCGTAGTCATTTAGAAAAAAAAAAAAAAAAAAAAAAAAAAAAAGCTGTAATTGAACCTTGAATCTTGAGCTTATCAAGTGAATGTCCCACCCAAGTCGCAATAAAACGAATTGAAAATGGTCCGGTCAAGCCCAAGCGTAACTTTTGATTTATAGATAAAGTCTAAGTAAATGCGCATTGCACTCATAACCCGCTTTAAAAAAATATATAAATAAACTTTATTAGGTCCACAGATAGCGATCAATATAGCAGATAATATTTCAAGATAGCGATCTAGCATTTTAAATGATTAACAGGCAACACCTGTCATACAGGATATTTCATTCATCTATTCGTTAGGAAAATTCTACGATACATATTGATAAATGTATTCAATTCACACATGATCCCATTATGTTGTCATTGTATGACGGATCGCCTTTATTATTTATACGCTACCACTATACTTGGTGTTTGTAGCTGTCTGTCTGTGTGTTTGTTGTATTAAGATCTGTTTTTATCGATGTAAAGGTAAAGGTTAGATTAATCATTGTGTGTACATGTGCCTTTTGTTTACAACTTTCAAGTGACTAACGTTTCTGGAAATGTCATGTACCTATCTTGGATAGTACAGTAATTAATGTATATTAGTAGCACAGGGATGTAAGTGTACGACCTATCATCTTGTCGCTCTAAGCCACCTTCACCTGCCCTTGGCGAAGAAACTAATTACAAACGAGGCTCTAGCAACTGTCTGGCGGCGGCGTACCCGTCACAATTGAAGGCGTAGCTAAATACCACAGGCCCATGACGGGCAGCAGCGTCATCAGAGCGGGGAGCTACGCCCTGTGATCGCCAACCCGCCTGTCCAGCGGTGCTGTTATGGGTAAAAAGCTTCCAGATGTTTGGAGAGGCCTATGTCCGTGATAGGCTGATGATGATGATGATAGTAGCTCAAATCGCTGCGACAACAGACAAAAAACCAAATCAATCATTTGTCAGTTTTCATGCTGACCTGCCCTAGCTATACACCGAATGATCCCGAAACGCGATCGAAGTCACATCACGGGTGTTCCGCTTGACCGAGTTAAAGCTGGTCACTATCAAACACAGGCCAAGAAAAAAAAACTTTCCAGGTAAATCCTACCACCGGCACAGAATTTGAAATTTCAAGCCTTCCTCTATTGGTAGACCGCTTTTCAAAGTTTGAAAGAGCCCGATTTATCAAGAAATCGAATGCGTGTTTTGTTCAAATACAAATCATCAGATTTATCCCCTTGGGTCACGAATGTTGCATTCAACATTCGTGGGTAAAACGCTCAAGTAACTCATAAAAGGAACGAAGAAGACTTGAGGTTCCAAAATAATGTCTCTCAGACTGAAATGCGGCCACTAACAGAACATAGAAAAGTATAACAGACTTGTTACTCAGCCTACTAAATAGATTCTAGACAAATTTATTTCCTAAGTCTGTCTGACGCGCATGCGTGGCTGTGTCGCGTGTCTGTTTATCTGATGCGGCTCTCTCTAGACAAATCGGCCTGATATTAAACACGTCTTGACATTCTCTTTTTCCGTACTAAATTCTTGCTCTCCCATATTAACTCTTATCTTGAAGAGCTTTAAGTGTCTTATTGCGAACTCTTGAGTTCTTCGTTCTTTATACTTTGATAGGGTTGTGAATTGCATTGTTTAGAAATAAATATTAGAAACAAAATAGATAGTTTTGATGGCCCACACTATTTATTATTTATATTTTCCGTTGTCAAGACTTCAACGTCATATTTGTTAATAATCTGGCTCGAGACTAATTAATTTAGGAAATCTAGAGGTTTTTTTGTCAAGAAATTACTCTGTGGCAGTCCCATAGCACCCATGTGCATAGACAAATCTCGAGTTTCTGATTAGAACTATAAAATTTTAATAAACTATCAATAATATTTCCGCACGGATCTCTCGATTCCGGAAAACAACTTGCCGAACGCATTTGTGAATAGCACCATTTGGCAATAGCAGATTTCCGTCTGGCGGTGATGAACTAGCCTTTTTTGGGCATGAATCTTCGCTCGAATTGAGCCGCCCCCGCCCGGGGTAGTACCTCCTCCCTATAGAATACCGCAACTAAATGACCTTCGGTTCGTATTTCTGCCAGTGAGTAGGGTTTCCGGACCTCGTGGGGTTGGTTCTGCGTCGGCAGCCGTGGGTTAGGGTGGGCAACGCGCGCGTGATACCCCTTTTTTTGTGTTACCGGGGAAAATGTATTTAGGCATTCCCGCTGCTTGGGGGAGCAGCGGGGTATGTGGGACTCGTGATACCCCTGCTGTTGCAGGCGTCGTCCGTAAGCTGCGGTAACCGCTTACCATCAGGTGAGCTGTCTGCTCGTCTGCCCCCTATTTCATAAAAAAAGGCGGGACATAGGCTTGTTTGTCACATCTGTGGTATAAAAAAAATCCACCAACAGGATCAGGATAAAACAACCCATAATCACCACGCCATGCAGACGGGTTGGCGATTGAAGAGCGAAAATTCGGTTAAGAGTTATTTCAAAAATAAAATAAAATAATTTATTTCTGCAAATAGTTTCACGAGTAATACTTTTGCACGTCAAACATTTCTTTTCCCCTACTAGCACTTCGACGTGATGAGGATGAGGCCTGATGAGAAGAAGTGCCGCAAGAAACTCATCAGTTTAACTTTTTTTTTAAATATACATGTCATACTTTTGATGTCATACATTAATACGATATTTTTAATGATATGTCCATGTGATATTATTGTCTAGGAAGTCTTGTAGGTATTTTATAATATCCTTTTTTCATTAGACATGACTTAATAGGAGACTTAAACGTATATATTATTATGTATCTATCTAGGCAGACAGCCTTGGTTGTAATTCTCTACGGTTCTTGCTGATGCAAACCTATCAGCTCAGATCTTCGGTTGGAATCCGCGCAATATTTTTCGCAATTTACATTTAGCGTGTACTTAGTTATCTAGGATATCTAGTATCGACTCGATCTGGTCGCGACGAATTTCTTATCGGCAGTATCTTTGCGTGTTTCCGTTTGCACTTATATATGTCACCGGAAAATAGCAAGAATCGTAAGTTGATCAATTTCCTAGGTAGTTGATTAACTTCCGGAAAATAATAAACGACAGTTGAAATGTATTATTTGACGTATGTATTTTAGTAAATTGATCATTTTACGGGGTCTTGTCGTAAAATCATCCGACGAAGGTGAAGTGAACGTTGATTGGTTTTTATGGGTCACGTGGATTTATCCCGGCAACCAATCAGGGAACAGTGTATTAAGTTACGGGTAATAGTGCACCGTTAAATAGTACATTGAGCAACGATTGGCCCATTTGAGGACGATTTTACTTGTGTCAAAATCGTAAATTATTAAATGACTGTCAGGCAACCGTAAATTGATCAACTAACTGAAATCCATTGCGTCAAATAATACATTTCAACTACCGTTTGTTATATTCCGAAAGTTAATCAACTACCTAGGAAATTGATCAACTTACGATTCTTGCTATTTTCCGGTGACATATATATGGTAAAACGTAGTCGTTTTGGTGATAAATATTTGTTAACCTTAATTGAACAGTCGATGTATCAAATCCAAACAAAGCTGTATACCTACATATGGAATGTTCGGTGGCTTATTTGGTAGTGACCAATGCCTTCTGAATCGAGGGTCGAGGATTCGATTCCCAACCAGGATGTGATGAACTTTCGGATGTATCACCGCTAACCTTCTTTTCTTTTTATAGTAGCTCAGCATAATGGCTTCCCTTCGCCTGCTGGAAAGTGAAAGAAAAGCCCAAGTCGCTGTGGCAACGGGCAAGTAAGCAGCCAAATGACCTCTGGGTCGTGTTTCTGCTGGTGAGTAGGGTTTCCGGAGCTCGTGGGGGGTTAGGGTTGGGCCGGCATGGCGGTGGCAACTGACAGGTAACTGACCAGTTACTTGCCCGTTATCACAGCGACTTGGGCTTCTCTTTCGCCTTCCATCAGGCGTAGGGAGGCCATTATGTCGAGCCACTATAAAAAAAAAGAATATAAGTCACTGCTTCCTGTGAGTGTCCTAAGAGCCTGCTAATACAGAGGTGGTAGGGTTTACCGGGGTTTATCTGCCAACACTCGGCGAAACACTTGTTAGCGAATAATACCACTTTTGCAATCAGACACCGTTTATCAGACTGTTAAACGTTCTCTATAAATTGACTTTTCTTAAGGGCCGGCAACGCATGATGATGTGACCCCCCTGGTGTTGCAGTGTCTATGGGCTGAAGTGATCACTTACCATCAGGTGACCTTCAGGACCGTTTAGCCCCTCTGTCATAAAAAAATCCGATTATCATCACCATCATCATACTCGTCATCATCAGCCTATCGCAGTTCACTGCTGGACACAGGCCCCTCTCTTTGATCACCACTTTGGGCAAATACCTCGAGGTTTTACCCGTAATCGCCACGATAGGCAGGCGTAGCTTCTCGCTCCGGTGACGCTGCTGCCCGTCGTCGGCCTGTGGTATTTAGCTACGCCTTCAATCGTGATGGTCATACTGCCACCAGTCGGTTGCCAGAGCCTCGTTTGTTATTTGGCAGGATGCATTACGGGCAGGCGAGCGTGCCTTGGAGCATAAAGATGATAAGTCGCTCTCTTATTATCACTGTCCAGCCGGTTAGCCTATGCCTCTTTCTAGCTTTAAAGCTTGCCAATGTTTCAAGAGACCCTGTACAAGTAAGTATTTTTGTTTCATCCATCAAATTGCATTACAATGACGATAGCGATTTCGTGCGGTGCGCGGGCGCACGCACTCGCTCTGTGGGTCACGCAACGGGATCGTGTGGGCTTGCATTTTAGGGATCCGTTGCCAAATGGCGAAAGACGGAACCCTTATGGATTCGTCATGTCTATCTGTCCGTCCGTTTGCATGTCACGGCCACTTTCATACGAAACTGTAAGATCTACACTGTTAAAACTTGGCAAGTAGATAAGTACATGTATTCGGTGAAACATCAATAATTTACACAAGAATAGAAAAAAAAAGCAATAAATTGGGCGGTCCCCATTATGCACTCAATAATTTTTTATCCATAGTACTTATGGTTTATCTATGTAAATGGCTTCAAAAATGATATTGAGGTTTTTTTCTGTACTGAATAGTTTGCGCGAGAGACCCTCAAAACTTCTAAAATATATGTATTACTATGCAAACTACTAACGAAAATTAGTTTTAATGAGATCTAGATAGTAGTTTTGTTTTTAAACGTCATAAATCAATTTACCTATTTTTTTTTCATTCAATCAACTCCAATGTAGTAAAAAATAAAGAAAAATATTTATTTAGCTGTATAGTGGTACGGAACCCTACGTGCGCGAGTCCGAGTCGCACTTGGCCGCTTTTTTCTAAGTTTTGATGCACTAACCCGGCGGGTACCGTTACGCGGCAGTATGCGACGCGACATGTTTCATCGCGTTTCGTGGGCGGGGTTTTGGTACCTATGCATTCTTACTGCGCCGTATTTCGAGTTGGTATTTTATGGTGAACTTGCTAAGTACGTTTATTCATTGCTGATACTGTGAAGGGAAATATGATAAGGAATCTTGCATACATCATCATCATCATCGGCCTGCAAACTTCCACTACTGGACAATGAGTGTTTCTGCGTGCGTTGCAGTCATCGTAACATCATCACCCGTGTCAGTCCACTGCTGGACATAGGCCTCTCCTAATGTACGCCACCTTGATCGATTTTGGGCCTCTCGCATCCAGCACTTGCCAGCCGTCCTGCACAAATCGTCACTCAACCTGGCCTGAGGGCGTCCTACATTACGTTTGCCGAGACGCGGTCTCCACTCCAGTGTGCCTAGCACGAACATTTTCGAAAAAGTATGCGTAACGTTACCGTAAACATTTGTATGAAACTTGGTACAGCGCCCCTATCGTGCGTAAGAGGTACTACGTTTACGTACGTTAACGTAGTGAAAATCATAGCCTTCGTATCGTAACGTAAACCAATTTGTATTAAAGCGCATGCGCGAACTTGTTTTGACGTATGGTAAAGTAAATGTCAAAGGCTGGCTATCGAGACCTTACGAATACTTCGTCACTTAAAATTTTTAAGTGAGAAAAGATATTTTGCTTGATAATTTAGATTTTTCTACTTATTGACTATGTTTCGAAGTGAGCTTAGTAATTTTAAACATAAAACTAATGCAAAGCTCTCCAAGATGTTCACATAATACGCTGAATTTGATAAACTTACGCACTCCACTGTTGGACATTTGCCTTATAGGCTTTACCTAATATAACCACGCTGGGCAGGCAGGTTGGTGATGGGGTACAACGTGGGGAAGTCTCCTCGAGTGACTATCTATTACCAGTCCCTGTGAATCCTCACGGATTCTATGGGAACGGTAGTAGGCATTCGTGGCTATTAGCTTTGTAAATTAAAGACAAATGTTTATAAGTATATTTAATATTTTTTATGTATTCAAAAGATAATACAAAAATAATTCCAAACTATTTCTTATATCAATCTATTGACCTCGCTCCATCCTCTGCTGAATGTACGCCTCCTTTAATTTAGGTAAAGTTTATTGGTTGCAATAACAAGATTTCATCCATATCATCTTGATAGTTGAAAGTCATCCACACGCAATTTTCGCCTCGTGCCAAGTGCACTTCTTTGGAATCAGCTTCCATCTGATTCTTTTCCAAATGGATACGACTTTTGATTTTCAAAATAAAGTAACTTTCCTTGATTTTATTTATTTTCAATATTATGAAATAGTTTCACAATAAATATGCCAACAAAATTTTGTTTGACGTTCTGTCAAAGTGTCAAACGTAACGAGAGACGTTCAAAAACAGCATTTCTATTAAACTTGAAAATAATGTTAGAATTTTAAAAATTTACGATAATATTTTTTTCAAATTCAAACTATTATAAACATTATTTAGTTATTAAATTTGATTTAACTCACCCGTTAATTAAATAAATAATTATTCGGGTTTATATCTCAAATCTCTTTGATATGGATTCTGAACGTTTAGATAAGGATGACATCCCCGACGTATTCGTATCGAGTCGGCGATTGTTATGACTTTCTTTCTGCGTATTTTTACGTTTACGTTACTTTACGTTACGCATTAACGAAAAGTTCGTGCTTGGGCTACTGAACTCGTTTACCCCAACGGTTATCGGTTCTGCGGTTAATATGGCCAGCCCACTGCCACTTCAGCTTACTAATTTTTCTTAAGTCGATTAAAAAGTAAAACCAATTTAACAATTACAACATAATTATGACATTTATTATGACGCAAGGTAATCGCAAATCTGTCCTGTGCAAACCCGCCTTACAGGGCTGCATAACATTGTCATTTGGCACGCTCCCAGCGCGCGGGCGCCGAACGAATATTTATTATTAAAACAATGCCGTGACGCTACCACGCACTTCCTTGTTTATACCGCGCTAGTTTACGATGCAGCGAGTGTGAGCAGCCCTTTACATACCTGCTTGAGTGTTGAGTTTCCCAAAGTTTTCGTTACGGTTTAAGAAGCTAACTCGAGATCGCTGCTAAATCGGAGTAGTTCCGATTAGCACTAACAGATGGCGTTGATATTGAGATAAACGTAAAATACTTTATTAACAGCTTGCTAACGTCCACTGTTGGACTTATACGTCTACCACGGACATAAAATACTTAATTTACCTAATTAATTTAAGGTTATTTATTTGAGTGTGTGTTACACCTATTGATCTTCTTGGCACACTCCCAGCGCGCGGGCGCCGAACGAATATTTATTATTAAAACAATGCCGTGACGCGACCACGCACTTCCTTGTTTATACCGCGCTAGTTTACGATGCAGCGAGTGTGAGCAGCCCTTTACATACCTGTTTGAGTGTGGAGTTTCCCAAAGTTTTCGTTACGGTTTAAGAAGCTAACTCGAGATCGCTGCTAAATCGGAGTAGTTCCGATTAGCACTAACAGATGGCGTTGATATTGAGATAAACGTAAAATACTTTATTAACAGCTTGCTAACGTCCACTGTTGGACTTAGGCGTCTACCATAGACATAAAATACTTAATTTACCTAATTAACTTAAGGATATTTATTTGAGTGTGTGTTACACCTATTTATCTTCTTGGCACACTCCCAGCGCGCGGGCGCCGAACGAATATTTATTATTAAAACAATGCCGTGACGCTCCCACGCACTTCCTTGATTATACCGCGCTAGTTTACGATGCAGCGAGTGTGAGCAGCCCTTTACATACCTGCTTGAGGGTTGAGTTTCCCAAAGTTTTCGACTTTCGTAACGTTAAGCCACGAGATCGCTGCAAGATCGGGTAATAGTTCCGATAAGCGACAATAAATGACGTTGATATTGAGATACTTAAAATACCTTATTTCCTTAATTAACTTAAAGATAGTTTTTGTCTGTTATCGCGCTAGTCTGCGATGCGAGTGTTAGCAGCCTTTTACATACCTGGCCCTGGTATTTAGTTTCCCAAAGTTTTCGTTAGGTTGCATACCGCTAGCTCGAGATCGCTGAAATATCAGGTTAGTTCCGATAAACGTCAACAGATGGCGTTGATATTAAGATACACATAAAATACACAAAATAAACATACCCGGGCTTCTCCCATCCAGCAATTGCCAGCAGTTCTTTTAAGGTCATCTGCCCAACGGGTTGCGGGGCGTCCTACACTACGTTTGTCTAAACGCGGATTGCACTCCAAGATTCGTCTACTCCACCTATTGTCAGTTCTGCAGCAGACAGATGTTTCTCACACATAATACAATAGGCTATTATAGCTAAAAATTGTAATTAGTCCGGCTTTTAGCTTATTCAAAAATAAAAGACGCGTATGTTTCCTTTTTTCATTAAAATAAATAATAGCAAAGATACAAGGCATCAAAAGTTAGGAGTGGGAGTCTATGTCGTCTCCAGCTCCCTTAAAAATGCCTCACCGAGTGACGTCACGAGTAATTACAACGGGCTATAACTTTGTAATTTTAAGTCTAATTTACAAATAAAAAAATACGAGTACGTGTCTTTTATTTTTCAATGAGCTAAAAGACGTATTAATTACAATTTTTAGCCATAATAGCCTATTGAGTCTCAAAGTTATTACAAAATAAATAGTACACCAAAACTTTGAGAATCACCGTCCTACACCTTAGTATTGTAAACATGCAGCTGTAAATCTTCTACAGCCTTGAGCTCATCAATACTGACTGTCGATTGCATTCGATTAAAATACACGCGACACTCGACATATTGAATACACGATAATTAAATACATTGTAAGTGGAACAACTTAGCCTAATGATGTACCATTGAACGTTATTATAAATTATAATGTGAATATATTTAGGTACTTTGAATGGAATACCTATTTCAATGCGTACGGTGTCTCGGGTAAGTTTTAATGGAAGCAATTAAATTTAGTTACCCAATACTGAACAGCGGCCGTGGCAGAATCTTTGCTAATATAAAATGTAAATAATAATAAAATGTATATCAATCTTAACTAATATTATAAAGCTGAAGAATTTGTTTGTTTGAACGCGCTAATCTCAGGAATTACTGGTCCGAATTGAAAAATTCTTTTTGTGTTGAATAGACCATTTATCGAGGAAGGCTTTAGGCTATATAATATCATACTGCAACTATAAGGAGCGAAGAAATAATGGAAAATGTGAAAAAAATAACGGGGAAAAAATAACTATTCTACGCGGACGAAGTCGCGAGCACAGCTAGTAATTGATATGTATTGATTGATGTTAATGCATTTATCTTTTGGTAATTAATCAACGTATTTTAATCAATATCTAGATAGGTGTTATTAAAACTTTAAAGCACAGAATGCCACAAAATGGAAACTGGGGCTCTCAGATAAACAGAACTTGTCATGGGGCATGGATGACGCTGCTGCCCGTCATCGGCCATGGGCCAACTTCAATTGTGATGGTTATAGGTACCGCCACCAGTCGTTCAGAATCATATTTGTTATTCGGCCAAATGCACCAAGGGCAGGTGGGGGTGGCTTGGAGCGAAAAGATGAAAGGTCGCTCCCTTACATTCCCGCAATTACTACAAATAATAATAATATTAGACCAATTTCAAAAAAGAAGTAATTCATCGCTGTGAAATAGAAGTGTAGGAAATCTAGATTTGGAAGCTGTGATACAATTTGTAAAAGCCCTATGTAGTCAAACAGACGAAGATAAGCCGAATTGAATAATTGATGCAACACAAGAATAGGTTCCTACAAAAGATACGAATCTTCTCATGGAGGGACTCAGTAATTTGAATCTCCATTTTCACAGAAACTACTACGAAACGAAACCCATTATGCTAACCTAGTTAGCCTTAAAAGCAGTAAGTTCTCAAGAGCCTATTAATTCTAACTCCATTTTCTCAGAAACGCGACCGAACTCATTATGTAAGCCCGGTGGCTATTTGCACAAATTTTACACATGTGTGTTTTGATTACAGAGTGATGGGAAGTGCTAAATATTTAGATGTCTTGGCGATCTGAATGAACAAAGTCAGGTATGTAAGTAAAGTTTAAAGCAGTGTAGTAATATATGCCATTTTACATCAGCGGGGTTCTGTAGGATGCATATTTTCGATGCTCAGATTCGGAAACTTAGCTGAGGAGAGTTTGAGACGAATCCCTACGGGCATCCCGACCCTCTTTAGATGAGCGCCCGTAGCCGACCACCGACAGGTTTAGTGGGTATTCTCCGTTTGAGGAGTGAGTCCAACATAGCCCAGGTGTCCCGTACCTAGCCCTGGTGTATAGGTAAAGGCATTCCTGACGTAAAAAAGGCTCAAAAATGTATTTAGACTAAATGTTCTCCTTTGAATGAATGTCGAGGATGTTTCCGCGAGTGACTTTCCCAAACGCATTTCGTAAGAGAGTCGGATGTACGTACTCGTACTTAAAAAATGTCTATATCTAGGGTATTGGTCTACTATGACACTAATATCATAAAGGCTTGTGAGTTTGTATGTTTTTTACTTCTTCACGTCTAAACGGCTGAACGCATTTGAACGAAATTTGACAGGAGGATAGTGTATGGTCCGGAATAATACATAGGCTACTATTATTCCCAAAATTCCCACGGGAACGGGAAACCGCGGGTAACACCGCGAGGCGCTGCTACCATAGGTACTAATTTGCTAGCCAACACATTACCTATGTGGAAATTGGCACCCACAAGCAACCATGAGTGCGTTTTGTTGTCGTACAAGCGTTCAATGATAGCCAGTCACCGGAAGAGGACCGCACGGGACTGAAATTAATAGCACCAGACAAATAGCCATGCTCTCTCCCAGCACGACCGGCTCGGCCTCTTATTACCCACCGAACATTACTCCGGCCGCTGGCCTAAATGTACCAAACCTTAAAAGGCTACGAAATGCTGGAAGTAAATCGCCATATTGTTAAAGCAAATTGGTATTTTACAACACGAAGTTTCGTGTGGCATTCCCTTGTAAGGCCAACCGGCCGTGTACAGTTTTGCCATTGTATATCAAATATCACACCCATTTTGAGCCTTAATCGGCAGTGATAAGAAAAGGGTTTACTAAAGAAACTTTAAGAGGAATGGAGTGAGGAACTGTGGCTGAGATTAAATGTCATGCGCGATGACAGTCGTTACGGCGACATCTAGCGGGTCGGGTCGTAAACGCGAGCCATTACTTTACCTGAATTGAGAATAACGGTATTAGGTGAATCTTTACAACAACACCTATACAATCTGAGAGAATGAATTTATTTCTCTTAAATGTACAAGTAATCAACAAATAACCCATATAACATTATTATTTTGGCATTGAAAAGAGTAACTATCGAATGTCTTGCAGTTTCTTCAAGTTTGAAATTTTTGCTTTCGATTAGGAGAAACGGAAGCGAACAGAGAAGGGATGAAACTAAGGATATCTTGAAGAAATCGCTTATAACGATAACACCACCTAAATTGGACAATACAGTTGTCGTACTTTGACTAAATCCAAGTCAATGTTTTTGGTGAGGAGCAATAAAGAGTATTTATTCATCTATCTAATGGCAACGAAATGGGAAAGGAACGGGATCGGGAATGAGTCCAGTCCGGGATAGGGCGAACTTGGTTCCTAAGCCCAACGCTTAGGATTTAGGTACTTCTGTGGCGATCCCACTTCGCCGGGTTATTGCCTACAGTATAAAATGTTGCGATTTTATCTAATCCACAATGCATCTCCGATTCTGTACATTACCCGGCCATTAACACCTTGTATCTGGGTAGTAAACGTCTTTAATTGTGCGGTATACTGCCGGCCGTACCGCGTCATAATTTACTACGGCACCTGCGCAGACGCAGCGTAACGGCACTTCCCCGGACGGCGCATGCGTGGAACAAAAACTAGTTTTATTTTGACGCCTTATTATACATTTAAATTATTGCACAACTCGCCCGCTGCGCTAATGTCTGAAATTTATAGCTAGATCGCGGAGGAAATATAGTTGCCCGTTGAACAAATCATATGAACAGCCGCATAAATACAATTTAGCATCTACCAATACAACAGATGTAAATCCTGAGTGTTCGATTTGGAAAATATTGCCTACTGGGCTGAGGATAACTGCCGCATCAGATTAAGATGACTTAATGCTTTAAGCCACTTTGGACTCTAAGAGCGTTAAATCTACGCTTACGAATAAATATCAAACCAATCATATATATTTACATAGATGAGCTATAAAGGCAAATCTTAGGATTTCACCTATTTTGTAAAGTCTTCTTTATGATAATACCTACTCCACTGGGAAAGAAGATGCCAAAAACAAGAACTAAGTAGTCCAGTTTAGTCAGACAGCCCGTTTTAGAAACCTCTCAGTCATACATACTAGAGATACTCATGTTACAGATGATAACTTAGTTTGAGAGGGCACAGGCAGGGATGTGCTTCGGTGCTACGTTTCCTTAGTCATCTTCTACGACACCCACGAGATGAGATGGTTCTATTCTGAATCCGGGAAGAACACAGACATAATAATATGTGGGATTTCTGGGATTGTGATTATGCGACTCAAATTTAAGAGGGCTTGGCTTGGACACAGGTAGCGCCAAAGTAGCTGAAAGTAATTTCAGCTACTTTGGCGCTACCTGTGTCCCTGTAACTTGCTACCTACTGGCGACACAGGGGGGTTTAGTGAATATGCCTTCTCATTTTGGGAGGTGTGAGTCCCACACACCATGCTGACTCCCCCCGGAGGCGGCATGAAGGTGCCTATTGCATTCCCCTCTAAAAAAAAAGTTTGAGAGGGCTGGTGGAACAATCCTGGTCTGTCCACTGCCGAACTTATTTACGTTATATCTGGAAGACTCCAGACTCCTATTTATTGGTCGTAAATAGATACCAATCTAATTTAAAGTCTAGTTACACTATACTCTCGTACTATAGTCTTATCGGAAAAGATAACCCCATAATATTTATTCAACAATTTCCCGAAGAATCAGCCCATCACATTTGCTTACTTACTGTTATGTAGTTGTATTCTATTATCTGTTCTATTATATTTCTCTAATCTTATCGCACGAAGTAGATAACCAGAATTACGTTTTCAATTGCTTCAAGACATTTTCCATAAGTTGCAAAGGTATTGTCTATAGTTTAATGGAGTTCTAATAATAGGTAGTATCAAATACGAAAGCATTACATTACAATACTGGTGCTAAAAGAAGTACTGATATTTATTCAACAACAAACAGAGTAAATAAGAAGATAAGTGGGTCATTTTTTCCCTTACATTAGCGAAAAGGAGTAGTACCTACTTGTAACGTACTTAATAAAATTACCATTAGTGTGAGATCGCCCTCACGCTAGGTGGAGTGACGATTTTCACAGGATGGCTGACAAGTGCTGGATGTGGGAAGCCCAAGATCAATCAATATAGCGAACTATTGGAGAGGCCTATGTCCAACAGTGGACTGCGAGAGACTGTTGATGAAGTAAAGTTTCAGAAAGCCTTAGACTGTTTGACGTGGACTGCCGGCAGCTGAGTTTCTTCACCGCACCACACGTAACCGATTGCAATTCCATCCTTATCATCTCGATGGTTGGCGATCCTCCACTGTACCCTTTATGAGGAACTTCTTGCCTCGCGCATCGGTTTCGTGGAACCAACTCTCTGCGTCAGTCTTTCCGAACAGCTACGACTTGGGAGCCTTCAAGAAACGAACGTAGGTACTCCTATTTAAAAGGCCGGGGGCGACCCCAGAACTCGAGTTGAAAAGAGCAACTACACCAGTTTTTGCCGGTAGAATTCCGCTTTTCCAACCGGTGGTAGTTTGTTTTGACGATTTGTAAGTGTTTTTTTAAAAACCTGTACGAATAAAGATTATTTTGACTTTGACTTTGATGATGTGTCAGATCTTAGGTGAAAACTATATCTAACTGGAATAATCGCAGCTTAGTTCGTTCTCAGACTCGACAAGGAAATAAACCTGGAGGCTTCGAACCTCTCATGTTTTAGACCAACAACACTGGTGCTCAAGAAGATGTTCAGCCCCAGATGATTATTTAGAGACGTTCCTCTGCAATCGACCATCAAGATCGCCACAACCGTTGGCTCACTTCCGCGCGAGTACAGAGCGCGTATTGTTCTATGTATAATGCGCGCGCGCACTCGATCTCCCCCAATGATCCGTGGTCGGCGTGCGCGGAACACGCCGCATTTAGACACTATCTGTTAATTAGGTATGTACAAAAGTTAATACGTAGGCGTAGAATAGACATGTAAGCTTGTACATTTCTGTACATAATATAATTATAAGGCTTGAACTAATAAGACCGCCGAAATTGAAATCTCGTGTATTAAATTACAAGATTAAGAGAACTAATATTACGAGTATAAATGTGTAAGTTTGTTTGTTTGAATGGATGTTTGTTACTCTTTTACGTGTTAGTGGCAGATCTGGCCTGGGCACATTATGATATAGCCAATAGACAGTGAACATTTCATGAAATGGGCAAATTCTACGATGTGGCCACGACAGTTACACCGCCACCAGTCGTTTGCCAGGGCCTCTTTATTCAGCAGGATGCACCACGGGCAGGTTAGGATGTCTTGGAGCGAAAAGATGACACGTCCTTACATACACCCATAGAGTATCATCATTCCCATAATAATTATTTCGGCTCGACAGGTGCAGTCTCTCCGCCGAACTACCTACATACATTACGTATGTGTAAAACCATTTAAAACTAAATTATAGTCTACCCGAGAGAATGCGATACTGGCGCTTATCAGCCAGACGTTTAAACTATAGGATATTACAATCAAACTGTCTGACTGCAGTTGGCATAATATGCCATAGATTTACTGTCTAACTGATAGGTGTCGGTATGTCTCGACAATAGCCTCATAAATGTATTAAGTATAGAACGACTTTAAGTGCGTCGGTGGTTTTCTTTTTAGTAGCACGACATAATGGCTACCCTACGCCTGATGGAAAGCGAAAGAGAAGCCCAAGTCGCCGTGACAACGGGCAAGTAACTGTTCAGTTACCTGTCAGTTGCCACCGCCATGCCGGCCTAACCCTAACTCCCGGCTGCTTATGCGTACTCACCTTATGAGCTCCGGAGACTCACCGGCAGAAACACGACCCGGGGGTCATTTAGCTGCGGTATTCTATAGAGTGGTGTCCTGGTTTAAAATAGAACCAGTCTCATCCTGCGGGTGTCGTAGAAGACGACTAAGGGAATATCAGGAAACGGGCAGAAGCGTTTACCTGGATACAAATACGAGTACCTACTACGGTCACCAACCCGTTTGCCATGCGTGGTGACTATGGCAAAATCCATGGACTTACCATATATAATATAATAACCCAAGACATGCCACGCTGGGCCACACAGCGCCACCTAGCCCCAAACTAAGCCGAAGCTTGTACTATGGGTACTAGACAACTGATAAACTTACTTTATATACTTTTTTTTTGTAAATAAATACATTTTATACATAGAAAACACCCAAACCAATACAAACAGACATGTTCATGCACACAAATGTTTGTACTGTGCGGGGATCGAACCCACAACCCTTGGCTCAGAAGGCAGAGGGCACTACCAAATGAGCCACCAAGCCTGTCAACCATAGTTCATCGTTTTAAAGGAGAACGCGCTAATTGAAGTTTTTTCCTCCCCTGTGTTTGTTTTACTGAAAAAGTGTTTTAGAGCCGCGATTGGATACAGACCGTATTTAAAAAAAGCTTTTGCTACATGATTGTTTCGCTGATATTAAGTTAAGGTAAGATTATTATGTTATTTACATAGTTACTATGTGTCACTGTTAAATTCCTTTAGATTATTAATTTTTTATGTGTTATGAGTTTCAGATATGACTTCCTTAGGAAATTCTAATTCAATTTGATATCCAAAATCGGACGATTCATTAGGTTTTTCTCCGATCACACGCTGTCACATTTCGAAAATAAGACGTTACGTACCATTATAGGTATCATTAATATCTTTCCATAGCGCTGGCTATAATATTTCTCACAGTACTCATCTTAATGAAACAGTAGCCGTCTGCTTTCCAAAGCAATAAAGTGTATAAATTATACGATTATGCCTCTCACTGCTCATCTTCCAAGGCTTTATATTAAAAGGGACTGGTCGTAATTAAAGACAGAGAGTCAATAATTAAAACAAAATTATACGTATATAAAAGCATAGAGCGGGGTTGGCAAACCAATGGCTCGATTGCCATTAATCAGACGAGATTAAATTTTAGGCACAACACAAAATTCATCATACATTATAATATGAGTAGGTATATACGAGGGATGTAAGGGAGCGACCTATATTTTTCGCTCCAAGCCAACCTCACTTGCCTGTGGTGCATCCTGCCGAATAACAAACGAGGCTCTGACAAACGACTAGTTATAGTGTAACCATCATGATTGAAAGCGTAATTGAATACCACGTGCCGATGACGGGCAGCAGCGTCATTGGAGAGAGAAGCTAAGCCCTTCGACCGAAGAGCTGAAATCCCTTAGTCAATTTCGACATCCACTGGAAAAAGATGAGACGGGGATTTTTTTATTTATTAGGCAACACACATACAGACATTAATCAATATCATAGTTATAAAATAGTGTTAAGGCTAGGCAAGGCTAGGCTAGGTACAAAAACACAAAAAATAACAAATTTTAATTTGTGTTTTTTTTTATTTGTAATCTTTCTCCATACCTTAACGTCTATGACCTCATTAAACATTTCTTTACAAACATGATACATTAATACGTAAAGGTTGGCCATCCCCGGCCCAGAGACTTGAAAATAGAAGGCCCTAGCGAATTATGCATTAGCGGTTACATTAAACATGCTACAATATTTACAAAGTCGTACAGCCATCAATAAAACTGCAGTTAAACCATCGCATTAACCAAAATGGGTATTAACGGAATTGCACGTTGCGTTTATGTAAACAACTATTCACTAATACGCCATTATTACTGACCCCTTGGTCAATGATAGGCTTAGATAAATCTAGGGATACTAGGGCTTGCCTCACCGGTATGCCGTGATGTCATGCTAATTGGATGCCAAAACTAACACAGTAATTTATTCTTAGCGATACGAGACTTCATTATAATACAAAGTCGGGAAGATAACCTCTTGTGTTATGGAAATTTCATTGTTGCAGTAGGTCAAATATGTGGACCCAACCCTACGGTAGTTCATACGGTAAAACAAGTGGACCATAAGTTAAAAGTTGCTAAAAGAGCTTTGGTCGACGCTTCTCTGAGGGATAGGATCCGAAATGTGGTGATGAGAGAACCAAGATGATCGACATAGCTCACCAGATTTGTAAGCTGAAGTGGCCGTGGGATGGCTACATCAGCCGCGGAATCGATAACCGTTGGGATAAACGAGTTCTGACGTGGATGGTGGTGGTGTGGCCGGTTCTCGACAAACGTAGTGTAAGACGCCCTTTGGTCAGGTGGAGTGACGATTTGCGTAAAATGTCTGGCCAGTGCTGGATGCGAGAAGCCTAGAATCGAGTAAAGTGCCAAACGATTGGAGAGATCTATGGCCAACAGTGGATTAAGAGAGACGTGGATCATTATGGGGAGGACATGACTATTCTTCTCGATAGAAAACACGTTCTGAACCGGCAGGCCTATATTTTTTTATAGTAGCACGACTTCCCTACGCCTGATGGAAAGCGAAAGAGAACCCAAGTCACTGTGACAACGGGCAAGTAACTGGTTAGTTACCTGTCAGCAGCAATGGACGTCTGAAGGCTAATGATGATGATAATCCATCTCAGCACTGATATAAACTCAATATTTCTCATACTTACCTTACGTTAGTCAGGCTTTACTACACTGGACTAGCTACGTTTGTACGAGCAAAACCCTGCATACTCAAAACCCACTATAAAATTAATTATAGTCTTAGACCCCAGGGTCCCCGTGAGATATAGTCTCAGCGGACATAGTGTCGTAGGGCCGGCTAAGGCACGGGGCACAGGTCAGCTTTCCCACCTCAATTGTTGCTTTCACTTCTTTAAAAGATAAGGAAGATTTATGCAACCATCACTTTAAGTTAGCGTCTTGACTGAAGCTTACTATACGTATAATAAAAACGTTCTCACGTGCGAACGTAAATTATCTATCCAAGAAAGCCGGTAACATTATACTGTGTGTTGGTTATTCAATAAATGTTTGTTATTTGATACTATTGAGCATTCCGTTTGGTTCAATGGGGGAAATTTTAAAATAGTTTATTGCTAAAGTTCGTTTTTTGGCATTAGAACAAACACATTATAATATACACAGTTATAGGTGCAGGTATGGACTAATCATCATGAAAAAGTAAGAGAAAGGCTTAATACCACTGTTTCTTTGTTTACACAATTTCTAACGCTGAAAAACGGAGTATGGTGTTGGAAAAATCGGGTGCGCATATACCTGCCTACCTAAAGTTTAACTTTTTAGCATTGCAGAAAGAGTATTACGGACATTGCGCGCGCGCCGACGTCAGGACCTTCCGCCCGCGCGTCTCCTCCCGAAGACAGACGTGTCTTTTTGAACCCCGCATGCGGAAAAGTCCTGATATTAATAAAATGTTACCTAAGTAATAAGTTATTTCAGATACAAAGGCGTCGAATCCCAAGAATCTGATAAGGAGATGTTTATTAAAGATAACATTCTCGAACGCAGCCACTTAATCCGAACCAATCTGAAGGTACACAGTTGGTATGACGTGTGGACTCAACCATTCGCTAATGGGCGATGCCGATCTATTGTTGGGAACGCCCGCAGTGATATTTGCCGGAGATATCTTTGATATTTGCTTAAAGGTTGTAGATCAAGATGATTGAAGTATTCACGCCCTATGACAGGGCCTTTGTGTCAAACTGCAACGTAACTGACTGCGCACGAGGCCGTTAGATCTGTGATATACAGAGTTCTCGTGATATGACTAAATGATAGTACAATTGATTATGATTAATAACGCAACGAAAATAAATCACATTCATAGTGCGAACGGCTAAGTTCTCGCCTAGAGTGAATCCATTTATGTTGTAATGGAATCTTGGGATGTAAGGGAGCGGCCTATCAACTTTTCGCTCCAAGCCAACCTCACCTTCCCGTGATGCATCCTGCCGAATAACAAACGAGGCGCTGGCAACTGACGGTTGGCGGTATAACCATCACAATTGAAGGCGTAGCTAAATACCACAGGCCGATGACGGGCAGCAGCGTCACCGGCGCTAAAAGATACGCACTGCGATAGCCTACACTCCCTCCAGATGTTTTCCCTAAGTGACGAACAACTGGAGAGGCCTATGTCCAGCAGTGGACTGCAATAGGCTGAATGATGACGATGATGAATAACTTCCTCATTCGCGCCGCACCCAGTGCATCACATCAGGCCACAACCTGCGACATTGAGGCGGGTAACGATTACCGGCGCGCGCGCATGACCGCGTCGTCGAGATTGATCGCGCCGCCTTTGAATGCAGATGGCTTTAATTGAGCACTGCGGATAACTGTTGCATGGAATTCTTCAAAGGCCCGGTGAGCCCGGCTCTGATGTGCAACCACGGTTAATGTATTGCGTACTGGTTAATGTTTAATTTGATTGCAAAGTAGCGAATCGGAGGTTTGCCTATATATATTTTTTTTCGCTTTGGAAAGAACATGAAGCCGAAGTACGAGACAAAATCATCGTGCAAAGTTTAAACATGATACGGAATGCTAATCAGTTTTATTTCTGTCTGGGATCTTTCCATAGAGCCATTTATTGTAATTGCTTATTTGGTTGTATTTCTATAAAAAACGTTTACTTATTTATTTATTCCTTAACATAAAATATAGCGTAGGCATTCTCTACCAGTCAACCATTGGGCTAAGCAGAAACAGTTAAAAGGTGGTGTGTGCTATAAACATACGTATGATAATAAGAAGTTTTATGACTGCTTACAAAATTCCTAATGATAAAAATACCTCTAAGGTGCATGTTGATAGGGCTTTTAATGGTTATTCATTCTCTTCTCTCCAATTTTGGGATCAACGTGAACCCCACCTAACTGTGTCAGCGCAAACTTTCTAAGCACTCTCGGGTCCATTGCTTGTAACTTGCGAATATTACCACCAACCGTCAATAGAATTTAGGGGATATTAATGTTCTTTTAGTAATTTAAAAATATCCCCTAACTCCTGCTGAAGAGATTCTCAGTGTAAACAGTAAAAATGGTTAAACAGTAGGGCATGTACAGCGAATCTTTGCTCGAATTGAGCTGCCCGTCCGGGGAAGGAACTCCACCTTATAGAATACTGCAGTTAAATGACCTCCGGGTCGTGTTTCTGCCGGTGTGTAGGGTTTCCGGGAGCTCGTGGGGGTTAGGGTTGGGCCGGCATGGCGGTGGCAGCTGACAGGTAAGTAACTAACCAGTGACTTGCCCGTTGTAACAGCGACTTGGGCTTCTCTTTCGCTTTCTATCAGGCGTAGGAAAGCCGTTATTTCGAGTTACTATAAAAAATAAGGTTATTATTTCTATTTATAACTAACTGCGCCCCGGGGTGTTACCCGCGGTTCCTCGTTGCATTTATTCAAATTTTTTAAGAACCATCCTTGGACTTGAACGAACATTTTAAAAAAAGAATTGGCCAAATTGATCCAGGCGTTGTTGAGTTATGCGCTTACCAACACATTTTGCGATTCATTTTTATACTATAGATGTAATGGTACATTTACTCTAGACTGCATTGGTGCCAAAACAGAACATAATTACCCCGCTAATTACTGTTGCGTCTAGCTAAATATAACACCTGTGCAAACATTACGAGGGCTAATGCATTTAGACGCTAATGGCAAACCGAGTCGCTTAGGATCAGAGTCAGATGGCTTCTTAGAGAACTTCATTTAGTGTAAGTTCATACTGAATATTATTATTGTTAATTAATGCTTGTAAGGGATATAAGGAAACGGCCTATCATCATTTCGCTATAAAAAAATTTGCTGTCCTCTTCATCAACTACTTATTGCAGTCCCCTGCTGGACATTATGTTCTCCATATGTTTCCAGTTGTTCGCCACTTAGAGCAAACTTCTGAAGGATATTCCCATAATTGCCACGCTGGGCAGGCGGGTTGGCGACCGCAGAGCGTTGCTTCTCGCTCTGGTGACGCTGCTGCCCGTCATTGGCGTGTTGTGTTTAGCTACGCCTTCAATTGTGATGGTTTAGCCACCAATCGGTTGACAGAGCCTCGTTTGTTCGGCAGGATGCACCACGGGCAGGTGAGGTTGGCTTGGAGCGTAAAGATGATAGGTCGCTCCCTTAGATCCCAAACCCTAGCATTAGATATTTCCATTTGACTGATGTAGAGCGGCTCCAATCATCTATGACCAGGTAATTTCCAATAATAGGACTAGTTACCGTTTCGCAATCACGGCGCGTGTTCGAAGGTATTATTCGATCTAATCTCGACGTCCCTTCATCACCTTACATGCCGTAGCCATCTAAGATTTCACTTGTATCTATTATGATAGCTTGATCAACTACGTACATAAACACTGTTTAATATTTGTGTGCCTAGCACGAACATTTTCGAAAATATTTACTACGTTAACGTACGTAAACGTAGTACCTCTTACGCACGATAGGGGCGCTGTACCAAGTTTCATACAAATGTTTACAGTTACGTTACGCATACTTTTTCGAAAGTGTTCGTGCTAGGCACACTGAATAGCATATATTTATTTACTTCCCGAGGTTCATTTCTGGGAATGTCGAGTGAAAATTGACAAAGTTGTAAATCAAGATCTACTGCTCGTAGTAGGTACAAGGGAAACCATTAGTATGAGACTAGGTCGTTGGTATGAATTGTCTGAATCATCTTGTTTATTTAGTCTTCTTAAAACCTATTTAAGCTTTCGAGTTTTTCGAATTTGTTCGAAAAACTCGCAAGATTCGTCTTCACTTGAACTTAGCTTAGCGCACTTAGCTTAGATACCTACTACTTAGGGGTATTTGTCCTCCCCGGACCAGGATTGTGGGTCGCTTGTCATCTGCGGCTGGCCAGGGCATACAGGGATGCGGCGGTATGCTTCGGCGTTGCCCGTGTCCCTGCAACTTGCTGTCCACTGGCGACACAGGGGGGTTTAGTGGGTATACCCTCCCTTTTCGGGAGGTGTGAGTCCCATACACCATGTCACCTCCCCCCGGAGGTGGCATGACGGTGCCTAATGCATTCCCCTCAAAAAAAAAAGATACCTAAAACGTAAACGTTGCTGCCCGGATCCTGGTATTCCCTTCGTCGGCTTCTACGACATCCACGGCATGAGATACTGGTCCTATTCTAAATCCAGAATCCACACGGACAAAACAACAAACAATTAAGAATCATGAAAATGTGAACAGCATTTTCAAACAAGAGACCCACGTAAAGTGACGAAAGAGACGAATACCAGGGGCCCTACTAATGAAAACGAAAACGATCGTTCGTTGGACGGATCGCGTATTCTTATCCCATAAATCCCTCTTATTTGTCCCTCCCGTGTTCGAATATACGAACTAAAAATTCGTCAACGTCGATTTTCAACAATTTAATTGATATATTAGAACCCGGGAGGGACAAATGAGAGGGATTAATGGGGCAAAAATACGCGATCCGTTCAACGAACGATCGTTTTCGTTTTCTGTAGTAGGGCCTCAGTTACTAAACAATAAAACTGACGCGTCGTCCCTTCGTGCGAGCCACATACCCGTACGTTCGCACGATACGAATTCCTCTCCTCTCCTCAGCGCTGTGCGCAACTCGCGCGCAACACAACAATCGCACACTACCTAGAACGTCATTATCTCGCCCCATAAATCTTGCGCGAGTCAAATCGTTCTCATTTCACACCAAATAAGTTACGGGGAAGACGGCCACCGCAATTACGCATGCTAATGCGAGCGCTGAGATCGCCATCAAATATAACGCAGACGGGATATGCCGGGAAAAGCAGTTTGTAAATCTTTAGACGGTTCCGTACAAAAATAATCTAAACATTTATAATGGGGTGTAAGAGAGCAACCATTCATTCAATCCTCCAATTTTTTTTCTTGCCTTGTCATCATCACCGGATTGTCACCCCTTTCTTTTCGCTCCAAGCCATCCTTACCTGCCCGTGAAATATTCTGCCGAATAACAAACGAGGCAAAAGGCGGTATAACCATCATGATAGAAGGCGTAGCTAAATACCACAGACCGATGACGGGCAGCAGCGTCACTGGAGCGAGGAGCTACGCCCTGCCATCGCCAACCCGCCTGTCCAGCGTAGCGATTATGGGTAAAGCCTCCAGGTAACAACTGAAGATGCCTGGAGAGGTCTTGCAGTGGACTGTGATTTGCTGGTGATAATGATGAAATAGTAATAGGGTATTTTTAAAATTATTTAAGTATGTTTATCAGTTGTCTTGTACCCATAGTACAAGCTTCGGCTTAGTTTGGGGCTAGATGGCGCTGTGTGGCCTAGCGTGGCATGTCTTGGGTTATTATTTTCAGGGGACAAATTACCTCTAGAAACCGTGTCATATCAAAGTGTCATGTCAAGTATCAAAAAGAAAGTGAGTATTATTAGGACCCAAATACATTTTTTTATTCACATAAACGGTTTTGTACCTGCGATGGCCATCAAATTTAACGCTTTCGGGATATACTTATTAATCTTACGAAACTGTAGATTAATGCAAATCGGGTGGATTAATATGGTGATGTCGTGCCGCATCGACTAAGGTTGGGATCTTAATTAGATACTCAAGCGCAGGATATTCATTACTGGTAAACGGTTAGATTAATCTTGTATGAGAAAAGGTATTGTAATCAGTGTTGCCAGTAAATGGTGACCAGAAGTAACATGAAACTGCTCAAATGTAACATTTTGGTACAAAAAACAAGATTAGCATTGGAGAGATGGATGTAATGTTGTTCCGTCACACAGGCAGTAGTTTTCACATCTTAATCTTAACTAATATTATAAAGCTGAAGAGTTTGTTTGTTTGTTTGAACGCGCTAATCTCAGGAACTACTGGTCCGAATTGAAAAAATATTTTTGTGTTGAATAGACCATTTATCGAGGAAGGCTTTAGGCTATATAACATCACGCTGCAACCATTAGGAGCAAAGAAATAGTGGAAAATGTAGAAAAAAAGGGGAAAAAATAACTATTCCACGCCGACGAAGTCGCGGGCACAGCTAGTCAAATATATTTTCATTCAGCTATGAGAACTAAAAAAAAATATACTTTATATTTTGCAAGTTTGAGCAGCCCGGGATTTCACTTAATAGAATTAGATTAATTGAATTTGGGTCATCATCAGCCTATTGCAGTCCACTGCTGGACATAGGCCTCTCCAGTTGTTCGCCACCTAGGGCAAACCTCTGGAGGATATTCCCATAATCGCCACACTGAGCGATTGGCGATTGGCGATAGTGGAAGCAACTGACAAGAAAAGAAAAAGTATGCTTACGCCGTGATAACATAAAAATATGGGATCAGTTGAAAGAAAAAAATACAGTATTTTCTTGGGCTTCTTATTGCCATCAAACGAACGGAAACTACTTATCGTACTAAAAAAGGGGGATCGTTCACGTTAGTCTTTAAGAAGAAATATCCCAATATATTCTACCAGTTGGTAACCACGTATCCAATGCGCGTGCGCCGAACCAGCACGATAGTGCACCACCCCGACATTTTGTGCATCATACAAGTTGGCTCCATTTCAAAACATTCTTGGATGCGAAGAACACACTATACATTTTAAAATCAAAGTTTTTTATGTAAATTAGCAAGGGGATGGTTCATGGAGCCGCGCCCACTACGCGGCAGGTTCGATGTCCAACAAGTCGAAAGACCTTAACTAATCGCTGGTTCGATCCCGACCTTATCACTGGGTCTTTCCTAAGAAGGTCGGAGAGGCCTATGTCTAGCAGTGGACTGCGATAAACTATGCTGATGACTGATCACGGCCCTGAGGCCGTCTTTAAACTGTTTGAGGCCCTGGGCACATTAGGATCATGGGGCCCTTATGATTGATGAATGAATGAATTTATTTTGAATAGTTTTAAACATACATACAGCCACATATTTAGCCAACATATTTTTTACACCAATAGATATTTGTTCTTTTTCCATCTGAAAAAAGTTCATGCTATGTTTCAAAATTGATTTTCGGTAATACCTAAATATCGGTTTCATTGGGCACATGCCCGTAGTGCCCAGTGGAGAAGAGGGGCCTGCTGATGATGTATTATTTAAAACTTATCACGACGTCGAAATCCTTGACGCACTTAACCCACTAGGCATTCCGTCACTCCCCCATAAAATAGCCATCATCAATAACCTACCTTCATGAAGAATTAGCAATCCTAGTAAATTTCACAACCCCCCAATTACTTTGCAAAAAAAATGTCTTCCAGTGATGCCACGTTCTGCCATAATTATGTTAATATCATCGGCGTAATTATTCAGTGGCAACCTCGTATTAAATTGTAAGAGCGAACAACAAATTGATAAGGCTCATGCATAAAGATGCTTTCTTTGTCCAATGCGTTTCAACTAAATTATAAAATACAGAAGGTGCGTGAAATTGTATATGATAGGATAGGTAATAATGACCAACTCTATCCTGAACTACCAGTATAGGGCTACTTATCGCCGCGCCCTAATTTAGGATAGGCCCGAGCCCCCGACGGCGACGATGAGCTGTATTTCATAGGACTATCTAGCTACTAATGAAGAATTTAACTAGCTTAGTTTGTTAATGAATTGTGTTTGTTTCGTGTCTGGGTGTTTATATTTGTATTTAAGTATTTATTTGTGGTATCTTCGTTGTTCTGATATCCATAACACAAGTGCTTAAGCTACTTACTTTGGGATCGGAGCAATGTATGTGATCTAATATTTATTTTTAATTATATCAATATCTATCAGGGATGTAAGGGAGCGGCCTTGATTGCCTTGTGAAGGCAATCAAATGAATACCACACCAGTCAATGATAAATAACTTAGTCTATAACAAATTCGATTCTTAAAGCTGGAAACACATTACTTATCGGTTGCGCTATAGATTCCAATGGGTCTCTTTCAAAAGATCGAAACCTCTGCACTTGCATATTCTACGGCGCTGCACCTAAGGATGCGTACGAAATTACACGCAAGGTGTAACTTTGAAATAATAAAGCCCATTTAGGGGTCCGCGGGCTCGGCAAAAAATGGACAAGTCGTTACTTTTAAGCGTTCTTTTTCATAGTCTGTTTTTGTGGCTGTTAACCTTTTTTCGTGATTACACGCAGCTAACAAAGTTGTGGAAGTATTTCGCGTGTTTTAAAATTATAAAAATTATATTATGCACAGACGTCTCGTCTTCGGATCGGCATAAATATTTATGTAAATTGGCTTCTAATGCGCCGACAAAAGATAACAGGCTTCACATACTTATTTGGTTATGGAAATCATAAACAAACCTTGTATGGCACTATGTACTCAATATTTGTACCGTAGAGCATTACAAAGTAAAGTCGTATCCTTTAGTCGATTTAATGTGAATACACTAGATTGCAATAAAAAAATAAGCAACAATAAAACAATATTGTTATGACTAACACTGATCGCAATAACATTATAATAAAAATCTTCAAAATTGGACTTAAATTTCGACCACATTTTTACATAGTTGATCACATTTTTTGTATGTGAAAGTGGAACCTATTATATGGGTTAATCAATCGAAATATCAGTCGGATTCAACCAGATATTCGAGCCCACAAAAACCCGGACGCGTAGGCAGAAATAATTTTTGTAACATTTATCACAAAACTGTCAAAATATAGGGAGAGACGTGCATTCAAGCAAACATTGTATCCCTTTGCACAATTTGTGGACGGAACACTAAAAAAAAAACAAAAATTACATATGGAACAGGTTGCGGTTCCATCCTGTAAAGATCCCACTCGCTTATTTATAAAGAAATGCTCTGAATAACAAGTAATAGGATAATGAAGGAAAGTTCATGTCTATAATTCGCATTTAGACCGACAAGCGCTCGGTTGGCACAGTGTAGTAAGAAAACCGTAAACAACAGCTAAGAAAATAACGAAAGATGTTTTTAATCCAGTTAAAACTTACAGTTATCACTTTGCCTAAATTGACAAAGAGCTGAAAATCGCTAGTCAGCCTTTAACTCGCGGTATAAAATCAATTGTTCGTATGAGGAAAGGATACACACAGCGCTAAACCATTACAATCCCCTGTGATCGAAAAAAATAATAAAAAATAATTAGTGTGTGCATGCTGTGAAATAAAAAATATCACGAGCAGGGAGCTGGTCCAGTAAAATGGGGCAAGACCAGGAGTAGATAGACCAAAAGATACATATAATCTTCAGATTTCAAGACACAATTGAATCGGTTTTTGTCTGGCGAGCACGCTCCATCGTAGATACGTAACGTCGCTCACCAACCAGCCACAGGAGATTCCCGTCGAATCCGACTTACCTCACTGCTGTCACTTCTCGAGGCGACTCGAGAGTGTTGCGTCGTCGTAAGTAATGCGAGTTTCCGCACGTCCGCGGTCACTCAGCCAGCGCAGCTGCTATGCGCACACGCATCCAACCTCGACAGGGCTGCTTTTAGCTTTAATGTTTAGGTTAGGTTAAGCTTTGTAAATTACTGTTGAGCACAAGAAACTTATGGCATCAAAATACGTCAAGATAACTAATTAATCGTCATCATCATCAACATTGTCGTCATCAGCCTGCAAACATCCACTACTGAACATATGAACAAGATGTCTGTTAGGCCGTTTTTAGGGATATAGGCCTCCCCCAATGACTAGGGATGTTTCCAGGGTTAAAATAAATTAAGTACATTATATTTAGTCCGTATTTTAGATTATAAAAATATGTTGGACACGTATTTTTCAAAAGAAAATGGGAGTTGGGGTCCTTGACGTCACTCAGTGGCGAAATAACTCCCACTGTTTGACGTCACGCGTAATTTTAACGGGCTATATCTTTGTAATTTTTGGCCTAATTTATAAATATAAAAATACGATATCTTTTATTTTTGAACAATCTAAAAGACGGACTAATTACAACAGGTTGGTGACCGCAGCAGACCAAGACCGACCTGCGCAACGCTGCTGCCCGTTTTCTGATAGTCTCTTAGGTGTCTTCTACGACACCCACTAGATGACATCATCATCATCATCAGCCCGTGTCAGTCCACTGCTGGATATAGGCCTGGATGACATGGGGTAGACCTATTCTAAATCCGGATACCACACGGAGGACGACAGAGGAAAAGTAACATTTTCAAATTTTATAGTAAGTAGTCTTCTTTTGACTGAATACACAAACTGTCAACCCTAAACACAGCACTCTGCGCAAACGCAAACAAATGGAACAGAATCCCTCAGCTGTCATTGAAAAGCCTGCCCTATTTACTTCCCCTCAAACCCTACTTTCCCTTACAGTGTATCGTCCAATACGATAAACATTATCATCTCAATATTTTATCGGCGTACAGTCGCCGGCAATTGCGGTGGCGACTACTGAACCAATGCGTGAAGAATAACTAATAACTAACCGGTCAATATTTTATATATTAATTAACCAATAAAGAATTGATGCTACGTCAGTTGGCATCCTGTACGGCTTCGTGAGTGCTTTGTAGAGCCGACTGTTATCGGCTTGGAATAACTAATCGATGGACGATAGAAACATAAACCCTTCATATGTAAGTACTTGTATGCTGTACTATAAAGTTTTTCCTTGTGGGGGACGGAACAGAATGCAAATTTTGAGAGAGGTAGGGCATAGCGAATCTTCGCTCGAATTGAGCTGCCCGTCCGGGGAAGGACCTCCACCCTATAAAATACCGCAGCCAAATGACCTCCGGGTTGGGGTTGGGCCGACATGGCGGTGGCAACTGACAGGTAACTGACCAGTTACTTGCCCGTTGTCACAGCGACTTGGGCTTCTCTTTCGCTTTTCATCAGGCGTAGGGTAGCCATTATGTCGAGCTACTATAAAAATAAATCACCGATCTGTCACCTGATGGAAAACGAACGGTACGTTTTGCGCGCAATTTTCTGCCTCGTGCAACCATTCTTCGGAACCAGCTTCCAGCTATGACATTTCCGAATTGATACGATGGACCTTCAAAAATCGAGCCTACAAGTTCCTCAAAGGCCGGCAACGCTGTTGATGGCCTGAAATGATCACTTACCATCATGTGACTATCAGACCCAAACCATCCCAAACAAACAAACAGAGCAAACTTTCTCTTTTTTTATGACGGAGGAGGCATCCTCTGTCATAAAAAAAAGAAAGAGTCGCCTATGACCTAACCACTTGTCAGTAATCTAACTTGTTACATTATTCTGGCTTTTCACTACACGGGTGTTTCCTCGTACGGTGGACTGTACGGGGAATGTAAGATGTAAGAGAGCGACCCATCATCTTTTCGCTCCAAGACACCCTCACCCGTGCCCGTGGTGCGTCCTGCCGAATAACAGATGAGGCGCTGGCAACCGACTGGTGGCGATATAACCATTACAATTGAAGGCGTAGCTAAACACCACAGGCCGATGACGGGCGGGATAAACTCTACCACAGATTGAAAAGCTCAAATATAAGAGTTCCTTTGTTGACTCTTACGACCCATAAGATGAAATGAGGCGGTGATTAAAAGTTGTATTCTTGTCTATCACCGTACGGAACCGCTTAAGCATAGACCACAGAACAAAACATAGACCTCTATATACCGGGGTAATAGTGATTCTGTGCAACGTCTATGGCTTGAGAACCAACAGACAAACCGTACAAAATACACTTAGAGATCGTATCTCCGTTGTTGGCATACACATATAAGTGCTAATTTCAATATTTATCGCGTAGCATAAAAACGTATATTGTGTACAGGGGATACGCTATGGAGTTCATTAGAGTCGGAGATAATGGCGAGACATAGACACTGGAAACGACCAGTTGCTATAATAACAGATATTACCAAGTTTAGCGCGGAATATGGTGTAGGGTTGGGTAGGACAGAAAATAATTTTCAATAGGTAGGTAAGTTCGCTTTTTATGAACACGGTGTAATGGGAGAATATACATTTATGAAATGTATGAGTTTTAAATAAATTCATAAACATTTAACGCTTTCCCACTCCCAGTCTAGTATTGCGGTTCATCATTCAGATCATTACATTACTGGATCTCACAGAGAAAGCATCGGTTTTTTTTGCAGGAGATGCAAACGGGATGTCTGTGATTAAGTTTTCGACGTATTTACAAAGAATTTTCCAATCGAATAAAACAAATTTTTCTGAAACTATAACCGTGTTATTTTTAACTTTTACCGTTTGTTTGTTTTGTGAGGCTCCGACATTTCACTATTGCTGCAAAAGTCATGGCCACTGAAGAATCTTTATTGATTTTTTTAAATTCCTTATCGTTCTTTTTTCTTTTTTTTATAGTACCCCTGTCTCTCTGAAAGGTCTGAAACATTTGCATACCTGTATAACTACAACCTACTAACCTACTAACGTAGGTTCTATTGGGTAGAACCCACTTGGAATCGGAAACCAGATCCCCACATCCCTACACGGTGTGCAGCTATGTGGCGCGATAGGTTATCGATTCGAGACGGGTACGCGGTGGCTAGGAATTAAGTGGCATCGCCCGATGACAATAAATAAGTGGTGCAAATTATCGCCTGAGACTCGGCCGCAGGTGAGTGTTTGTGGGTTTATCGAAACTGTTATAGCTTCGATTTCTATGGCGTTATATTTGAATTTATTAAGAGAGTCAGGGCATGGCGAATCTTCGCTCGATTGAGCCGCCCGTCCGCGGAAGGACATCTACCTGGACCCTATAGAATACCGCAGCCAAATGACCTCCGGGTTTCTGGGTGAGTAGGGTTTCCGGAGCTCGTGGGGGCTAGAGTTGGGCCCACATGGCGATGCTCTACCTCTCTTTGTTAGTGCTTAAACTTCTGTTCTACACAGTACTTACTTAAAAATTTATGACTCTGGCCGAAATTCACTCAGGAGAAAGCAAAACCCGCTAATATCTTGACAGTTCTATGTTAAGTGGCATATAAGTTGCAAATAAAATGCAAATCTCCTGTGTGGCATCTATTGATGTCGCACCGCTATCGAAACTCAGTCGAGACATTACTCATGTTGTCCAATACTTATTTATTTGTCTGCTAAATTAGCTATGTGTCCGTCGGCAATCCCAATTTGAGACAAGCCTCTTCAAAAGTCAGCGAGCGGGCAGAGATCAAAGATCACTCCATTGTGTGCCGACCTGAACTATCCAGCACTTTTGCGGAACTATCATTGATTAAACCAAAGATTCCCAATGGGGACGATACCGCCCACTATGGGGCCTATAAGCTTTTCAAGATGTTACTTTTGAGAGGATGGACTTTTAAGGTAAATGAGAGCATTATGACGGGGTAATCATCAAATATTCAAGAAGGCGATTGCCACCCTCACCGGTGTTCAGAAAACTTCACGAAACACCACAAACGGATTCTGTCTTTATGTAAACTTACCTGTGAAGTGACCGTGTTTCGGCCTTCGGGATCGGTCAGTGTAGGTATTAAAACCTAAACTATTTTATGGGCTGTCATGGCGGTGTCAAGTGGCAACTGGCAAGTGATTCATCTATTGACTTCTCAGTTGCCTGCCGTAGTGACGTAAGCAAAAGCGAAATAAAAATTTCGCTTTCCATCGAGCTAGGGAGCTGGAATGGGATGTAAGGGAGCGGCCTATCATCTTTTCGCTCCAAGCCAACCTCACCTGCCCGTGGTGCATCCTGCCGAATATCAAACGAGGCGCTGGCAACCGACTGGTGGTGGTATAACCATCACAATTGAAGGCGTTGCTAAATACTAAAGACCGGTGACGGGCAGCAGCGTCACTGGAGCAAGAAGCTACGCCCTGCGATCGCCAACCCGCCTGCCCAGCGTGGCGATTATGGGTATATCCTCCAGATGTTTGCTCTAAGTGGCGAACAACTGGAGAGGCCTATGTCCAGCAGTGGACTGTAATAGGCTGATGATGAGGGAGCTGGAAGCCACTTTATTGTACCACTAAAAAAACAAAAACGTAAGCCCAAGTAAAATAACCGGGAAGGCGTTTTGAACCATCTGTGGATCAAAAAAACTTTGGGACTCGTGGATTAAACCAACTTTCAAAGCGAAAGGCCAATAAGAATAAATTAGCAATATATCATTGGCACGTCGTTTTCAGCACTTTGTCTCGATTCAGTAATGGGTCTTGGACCATAAAGCAGCGGAATCCACTAATGATGTTGGGCAAGTTCATTTGTACTGGGTGTTTTATGCGATGGAGAGTCGAACCCGCGACCTCGCGGTCAGAGGTGCCTGCTTTATGATTCTCGGACGGCGGCGATAATTTATTAGGGATGAGCGGAATTATCGATATTAACATTCCGATGGGTATGGCTGTACAATAACGGATTGCTAATTTGATTTTGTTTGCGGGAAGTACGCGGTGCTTTGCAGTGAAATAGTAAGTTGTACGATAATGCTTTTACAATGCATCTTCTTTACGTTTATAGAATAATACTCTCAACTAATGCCGCTCGTATTAAGATATTTTTTTTTATCTTTGATACCTTGAGTTAATAGGCTTGTTATATTTTAAAGAATATTGATGAAAAATAATTTTTCGTTAGCATTAATACTCTCTATTATTATCACTATTCAAAAACACAAATATTTAAACGGCAAGAGACCGTCTGATATGCCTGTCTTATTTCGAAGAAATGTTTTTAATTGCTATGTTAAATATTGCCCTTTATTGGTTTTTACATAACACAACAAAAGACATCATAAAGCTACCTTTAAGGAATACAGGCAATGTTTTTGAATTTACACTTTCGATAAGTACGTTTAGCTGCATTTGTGCTTTTTCCAAGAAATTACTCAGTGACAGCTCCGGAGTTGACGGTGATATACCCCTGTACATCGGAAAGCACGTTAAGTCTCTCTCTCTGGTCTGACCTTAGCGAGCTGGTCAACCACCAAGATAGAATCATAATCGTCCAGGATGACTTCACGGGCGTTTACTACGGAGCGCTACGGAAGAGACAAGAGAAAAGAATTAAACCATGTGTGCCCTACATTTTTGTCAATCTTTCCATTGGTCTCTTGGTCTAAGATCCCGCCATACAACGACCTTCACCGAGACGATAATTGGATGAAACTGATTTTATATGTAATTAAATATGTCAATAAACATAATGCTTGTGGGTTGCCGATCAAATTTTGGTCCAGGGTATGATTTGCTGGATGGTGGAAGAACGGGATGGAGAAATGTGGCGCGAATTACAGGAGGCCAACGTTCAGCAGTGGAAGGACCTGGGCTGGTGATTAATTGATTGAATGAATTAATCAGACCGGTGCAAAATGCAAGTATCGATTTACCTGTTTATATCTGGCTATCCAAGAGTTGTGACCGGAAATGAATAGGCAGCATAACGTTTGCATATTCTATGGGCTTCATGCTTTCGATTGGTATAGAATTTATCTAATAATCAAACCGGTGAAATGTTTAACCATGCTTACCCCATCCATCAAATCATACCCTGGACCAAAATTTGATCGGCAACCAATATGAATTATATTTATTGACATATTTAGTTACATATAAAATAAGTTTCATCCAATAAACGTCCTGGTGAAGGTCGTTGTATGGCGGGATCCTCTACTATCTATCGACATTCGACGTGCGACTCTCGTCCCTACCTTACGCGAATGCTTACGAATGAGCCGTAGAATTTGCTAATAGTTGATAGCGATTTATTGTTTACTATTTGCACAATTTATGACGCCGTTGGTTAGCCGCAGTGTAATGAAAATAACGGTGAAGCAACCGACTCCGTTCGCTTGCCCATTCACACATTATTTAATTTAGTATTCTGACCTGTTGACCTGTGGCAGGTGTAGACATTCGGCATCATATTTTGAAGGATTTTAACCTGCTTATTTGTGCTGCCTTGACTTGGCGAGCTAAAAATGTACAGTGCTTCGATAAAACATCGTCTTCGCTTTATAATTGGCCTTAAAACTTAAAATGCAAATAAAAATCTAGTATTTTAATGCTTTTCGTTTATATATCTGTGGCCTGATAAAGGCTGAAGATGATGTTATCTGTAGTATTTGGAAAAAAATAAAGGAATACAATTGATAGAGTGATAATCAAAAACATTTTAATGTGGTAGAGTATACTCCATTTATAAATTAGTTATACTAGAATTGGACATTAACACTAATATTTATCTATAAGGCGGGTTGTAGTGTCACACGGACCGTCAGTACGGATCGCTCCGCGCAGATAGATCTATATGAGCTTGAGGGAGCGTCTTCCGTACGGTCCGTCCGGAACGGACTACTCTAAAACGCTCCCTGAAGCTCATATAGATACATACAGGTTATTTAAGAAATCAACGAACTTACAGCTAATAATACTTATCGTAGAATAAGAAGGAAGAAAAGGTCTTAGGAAAAGAGTTACACCAAGTTAATAAGCACTTGCTTTACCGTCACAGCTCAAATTGTGGCATAGCTTTGTTATTGTGCGATGCCTCAATGCCGGAGAGAGTGGTTGATGGATTGTTATTGTTTTGGCAGGTTTGACCCCGGGTGCATCTGATTTGCTCCTCAATATTAATGGTAATAATGTTTACCATTCAATTACGGCCAACTACTAGCGTAGGAAAATGTCTTGATATTTTTAACAGTCGTAAAAATTTTAAGTATTTCGGTTCAGCCACTATTTAGCTAGCTTCACTATTTAAGTATATTTTCCGTCATTTTTGAAGCTCCAGATCCCGTTCTTGTGTTTAGTCGATCCCAGGATTTTTAGTTATATGGCGACAGTATCTGAGGACAAGAAAATCTACTCGGGTCGCTGGACCAACGCAAAAAAGCCTTCACAAAACTAAAATTGATTGAAAAATCTACTCTGTAATCATGAAAGGAAGGATTAATATTTTAAATGACGTGATCTTGTGACTTTTATAATCACTTTTCATTAGCTGTACAGTTAGCTTAATTTGATTAACGATAATATTGAAGAATGTCTTTAGCTCGGGGTGTTCTGATAGACATACTTTTTACTTTACATACACATCTCCAGCAGTTACCTACTTCATAAACTTAAATGCTCCATTTTCACGAAACATATCTATACATCAACTTTATGATCCAATAAAACGCATTCTTGCCATGGAATTGTTCACACACATACCTTGTACTTTTTACTCCTTTGATTGAACAAACAAAGAATTGAATTTATTACTAAAAGTAGAAGTATATCTCTTTAGCTCACCTTTAACTGTGGGATTTGTTGTGGAATTACATCAAGAATCGGTCTTTTAGTCAATCATACTGGTACTTTTCTGTGTAATTGTACGAACGATTGTCTATAATTCAGATCGTAAAATGTTATTTGGTATATTACTTACGTTTGTTCTAGGCCGCCAAGTTACAATTAATATTCAATATTTCATTGTTAATTAGGTAGTAAAAACTAGCAATAAAACCATTTTTAGTTGATGAAACGGTGATGTATCTTGTCTTCAACTTTTCACATCCGACATTTAATTCATTTACATTGACAAGTTTTGTTCTACGAAGAATGTGCAAGTTGATAGATTTAGCAATTCTACTATATGCATAAGACACGAAAGTGAAAATACTTTGAGCAATAAATAGTTGCTATCATCATGTATTATTTATTGTTTACTTAATAGACTAGGACGTGTATAAATGTAGTGTTATTTTCCGTAAAGACCAGCCAAGTGCTAAATACGATGCGAATCTATTTGCAGAAATAAATTATATTATTCATTTTTATTTTTTTCATTTTGGATCCATCGTTTTGGACGCTATCATTGTGTGTTAATTGACATGTCGAATGAAGTATTTTCACCTGCTTTTTTAGATCAGTTTAAGTAGTTTACGATATCTACAAAGCATTTTTATTACATGAGCGCTTTAAAACTGTGTGTTATAAATTAACATTTATTCCTTGGTCCGTCCACAGCTAAACATCGGCCTTTATTTCATGTCACATGGTCAGCCCAACGGATAGCTGAGCATCCCACTTTACGTCTATTTAAAAGCGGTATCCAATCCAAGGCTTCTCTGCTCCAAGTAGGGTCAGCGGTGGTGGCAGGGCATTTACCTACCATTATGGTATCAAGTTTTTTTTTTCATGCCATGCCATATCAAGCCTCACAGCGCCATCTAGTCCCAAACTAAGCCGAAGCTTGTGCTTTGGGTACTATACAACTGATAGTCTAATTTTGATTTTTTTTTTAATAAAAATACCAAGCACCCGGACCAATACAAACAGAAATGTTCACGAATCATTAGCGATTTATTAATTTAACGTAAAGTATATTCTTATTCTAGTAAGTAATTATCTACTCCCATACGAGATAACTGTATAATATACTGTACCTTTACGGATAGATGACAGTTCGAGGTCGGGCAGCCAGAATGGGCAGGTCACCGGAGTCAACGCAGTAATGAAGATGACATCATACGCTATGCTGATGCATTTCCGAGATTAATACAACACTGGCGTAGAACGTAACTGAGACGTTTCGGTTTAATTCATTGTAAATAAGTACTTATTTTTTTATTTCTTTACCAATGGGGGTAATTATAAAGCCTGGTAATGGCTTTCCAGTCATTTGGGATCTTTCTTAAATGCCTAGCCTAACGAAACATAATGGCCTCTTAGCGTTTTTATAGCTATACCTACATCTCCGTATAAGACGCCACGTATTTCGCCAATGAATTTAATAAGAGTTCGTTGTAAACGTACATTTTGTGCTAATGAAGTATACAGTTAGGGAATTTATTTATTATTATTAGCGTTAGTAGGTATTCTAATATCACGCGGAGAACCCTCCGAGAACTGAAACAAAGCGAACTTAGCTTAACTCGCGTTATCGAACTATTTTTTCATACTTATGCTGAAACCTACTCTAAATATGTATGACAAATGGGTTCAACTACACGAACTCAGCTAAAATATCTTGTCTTATCGGAGTAGTGCTGCATGATCGGTATCCATAAGCAATTACTATACTCCATCACTCCTTTCTTCAAATAACATGACACTAGATTTGTAGAGTTACTAAGTAAATACATAGCATCCTCTTTTTCCGTACTGCAGGAATTCATCGTTAACAGTTGAAATGTGTGAAATTCTAAGAAATGCTAATGGCATCAAACGCGCGCAGTTACACGCTACCCATCAGCCAAGAAAGGCGCGGTGTCCACAAGTTTTCCTGGCAGTAATGCCAGCCGGCCATTGTGCCAACCCAGATGGCAGATAAGCGTTTATTGTGGACGTTCTAACGCGGTAATGTATTCATTGAAATATCCACTTAATGAACAACGGGACGAGCGCTATCACTCATCTAGCTGCATATTTTCACGTGAGCCGCGCCATTTTGTTTGGCAATTAACATTCTGAGATGCAATGGAATGCGTGTGATGATTTGTATAGGAAACTTTGCTGTCAGTGATGTACATATATTGTTTAGTTCCTACCTATTACTCTATAGCAAGCTTTAGGCAAGCTAGATTGAAGGACAACCTTCGCAGGGTTTTTTTTCTAAATGACTACGAGGGCGGCCTTGCCATAATAATAACCCAAGACATGCCACACTGGGCCACTCATCGCCATCTAGCTCCAAACTAAGCCGAAGCTTGTACTATGGGTACTAGACAACTGATAAACTTACTTAGATACTACTTTTTTGTATATAAATACATATTATACATAGAAAACACCCAGACCAATACAAACAGGCATATTCATGAACACAAATGTTTGTACTGTGCGGGAATCGAACCCACGACCCTTGGCTCAGAGGGCAGTGCTCACTACCAAATGAGCCATTGAGTCTATGCCATCATGACCGGACTGTTGGGGGAGCGGAAGGTTCTCACCCTTAGACCTTCGCAGGGCAGCGGCATCAACTGGATGTATGTGGCTGCTGATCGAGCGATTGGCGCGTCTTGGGGGAGGCCTACGTCCAGCAGTGGACTAGACAGGCTGCTAATGATGATAACGCTATAGTTTGCACAATCTTACTTACTTTGCCTTCTTAGTAGTAATGTTAATTTAATGATATTCGCCCAGTAAATCAAACAATAATTACTCAACAGAAGTCTTTGAAGCGAAAATTACAAATTTGATAAACCTAAGCTGAAATGTTACGGCTATAATATTGATTTCAAACTGCATAATAATGCAGTAGTAAGATTTACGAAGAACCAACGATAGTAAGATTTACGAAGAACCAACGATCGAACGGACATAATATGCTATTATAACCAACGTAACATAATAATAACGTACCTATCATAGTGAATTGTCATTAATGAAGCACATTATTAATAATACAAGAATACCTATATTGCTCAAATAAATTATTTTGTTTTCCACATGTGTGTAGGTACCGTCTAATCATGTACCAGACTATATTCATATTTAACGAAATTCTGCTTACAAATACAATATTATTCGCGCTAAAGTAATTAGAAAACGCAATGGAACATAATAGCCACAACGAGTATTTGAAATTAAACTCATAAATTTGTAATGGCTTCACCTACATGCATATTGTAGCAGCTAAATTAAGTTTAGCCCCATTTAAAAACACGCTATCAGACGTCGCACTAAACAATAATGTACAGAAAGTACACAGTTCATTTTCACTTGTAAAAGCCTATTTACCCAAGAAATTGTAGGGCATAGCGAATCTTCGCTCGAACAAGAGAGGTAGGGCATAGCGAATCTTCGCTCGAATTGAGCCGCCCGTCCGGGGAAGGACCTCCACCCTATAGAATACCGCAGTCAAATGACCTCTGGGTCGTGTTTCTGCCGGTGAGTAGGTGCAAGGCGGGTGGAGGCGCCCCCGCACCGACCACCCGCTGAACCCCGTCAAACAAACGAAACAAACTGCGAAATTGTCGCAGCGTACGGCCGCCTCTACGCCTACGAAGTGCTGGAGCCGAAGGGTCGCTTTCCCGCACCCTCTTCGCCGCCTCCTTCCGAGAGATAACTGTCTTACAAAAGTAGGCAGCGGCCGCCCAAGCTTCTCGGCTCCGTCCGAACCATCTTACTCATGATGTTCGGGAGAGATAAGTCCGTGCCTATGACACGTGCCAACTCAGTGCGCTGTTGGGTCCACGCTGGACAGTATTGTACCACGTGGTCCGCCGTGTCCGTGTCTTCATCTGCCCCACAATATCGGCAGATTGTTAAGTCCTCCCGCCCTATGCGGTGCGGCGCGTCGACACTGCGGTTTGGCGGGTAAATGTTTTATAACGCAAATAATATTTTTATTTTATTTACCTCTGTTGACACTATCAGCGGTCGCGGCCGCGTTTTGCAGTCCCAGATTTGCAGGCATATTTCCCGTCATTCAGTCTGAACGCGAAATATAGCCAAAATAGAACATAATTTTTGATCAGCGTCTATCACGTTATTACGGGGTGTCCGTTCCGTACGATCATTGTTTGTGGCCTTAGCTGAATGCATAATGGACACAGACGGGCACAGCTTAGCAACAATTACCGAAATGGCCGAACAAATATCCTAATTGAGCAAAAAGGCGGGCGCGCCTCTCGACCTCCGTCAACTGGACAATTAGCGATTCTAACGCCACGCTTGTACGAGTATAAATGCAGATGCACACCAACCAACAGATCTCGAACTGAAATTGACTGAGTGTTTTGGATTTTAACTTTATAGATTTACGATATGACCAAATTAATAACAAAAAGCAAACTTTGTTAAAATATGCAAACGATTATTACGTCACACTATCTTTTATGTAGAACGCACCCCTGCCTTTTAATTTCAAACGTGCCACTGTAGAGAATAATAATTAATAATTAATTATTTCTAAGTCTCTCTAATTTATTTTCTATTGATGTTGAAAGTTTTGGAAGATGTTTTGTGGATTTCTGAGGTGAGATATTTCAGGATTCCATTGAAAGTAAACTTCCTACCAAAAAGTGTTATTCGGGTTACGGCATTAATACAGAAATTAAAAGATTTGCGTGATCCCGTTATACCGGGATCCTGTGCCTGTTGATTGATATGCTTCATCCAGACGACCGTGATCCCGCATTGACATACATCATTTGGTAGTTAGTGAACCCGATTTCTGAACAAAAAGGGTATAAAGTTTACTTTCGGATCCGGTAACTGGTAATACGTGATTCTTAAAAAAAAAAGCATTTTTATTATGGTAAAAATGTGTTTGTTACAATAGACAATGTTACCTAACAAAAACCGAATAGCAAGTTCAGCTAAACATCATCACCTCAGTACAAGGTTTATGCAACGCACCACTCTAACATTTTTCAATAAGCATAAGTGTCAGTTGCCTTAATGAAAACTTTCGCCCCGGGGTCGAGTTGCCGTTGATTGCTCTTAATCGCCGCCGGTCCACGCACCGGCTCCTCAAGATTACATAGTAAGCGATAATTTCCTTAATGACGTACGTCTAGCGTTACCAAAACAAGTTTTAGGGTTCTGTGCGCATAAGTTCTATACGCAAAGGCGAGTTAAGGTCAAGTGCGAACCTATCTTCGAAATAAAACTCAAAGGTGACTGACTTGACATATTGATCTATCAACGCACAGCCCAAACCACTGGACGGATCGGGCTGAAATTTGGCAAACAGGTTGATGTTATAGCGTAGACATCCGCTAAGAAAGGATTTTGATCAATCCTACCTCCAAGGGGTAAACTAGGGGATGAAACTATATTCCACGCGGACGAAGTCGCGGGCACAGCTAGTTGAACTAGTTACGAATAAAAAGGGAAATAACTATTTAACCATATTTTTTATGAAATCAGGTTTCATCATCATCATCATAATTAGTCGATGTCAGTCTACTGCTAGACATAGGCCTCTCCAGTTTTTCGCCACTCTGGGCAAGCGGGTTGTCGATCGCAGGGCGTAGTTTCTCGCTCCGGTCAGCTACGCCTTCAATCGTGTTTATAAAATTAGGTTTCTATAAAATAAAACAATTTAAAAATCCAGAGCTAACTGAATATTACCTACACAACATTACTTTTAATTTATTTTAGTTCTGATTCATTATAGATGGCGCTGTTGCCTATCGGCGACGGACGTTGTTTCTGTAATAATTGTTGTAGATGGCGCTACATTGTACATCGCAATTCAAGAGTCAAACAATGTTCAGTGGTACGGAACCTCCCGTGTACGTCTCAGTACCTCACTTACCTTTTTTTCAATAACAATTGTTGCAACACCCAGATGGGAGCCCTCTTGATCGCGTGTCCGACGCGTACTCTGCCTCGTAAAGATGTTTTCACATTAACACATTGCTTCAAATACACACTACATAGATAGATATTCTTTATTGCGCACCATACAATTAACTTAAAAACTAGGTATTACAGACACTTGTTGCACAATTTAGACGGCCTTATATAAAAGGCTATAAGTGAAATTAAAGGGTTAGGTGAGCTATCAACTGAATCTTGACATGTTTTCACTTCTAGCTCTATTTATTTTATATTAGCACAAGGAACCAAATCAATAAGTTGTCAGTTGCCATCTTACTGACCGCCATGCCATCCTGTAAAACAGCTCTGGCTGACACCGACTGATATTAAAATAGCTTCTCGTATGTTTCGCCAAGTGTACTGTCATCATCGTCATCATCATCGGCCTATCGATCTCCACTGCTGGACACAGCCTTCTCCAGTTGTTCGCCACTTTGGGATCTCAAGGATTTACCCATAATCGCCACGCTGGGTTGGCGATGGCGAGCAATAAATACTATATTTTTATCTATCAATTGTGACAATTTCAAATTAACACCATAGCTATAGACGCGCCTTAACACCGAACAGTATCAAAAACAACGCCATTATCTGACGTCATGACGAAACGTACGCAACAACTGTTCTTTATAATCTGATGATCTATCGACTTTCACCACGAAGGGCTCGTCTAAAGGTCACGCCCACCTCATAACCTCTCTATTTGATCAGTCAATTGACTCGAAACTCGGACTGCAAATAGACAAATCACATTCCCTGACCAAATTTAACCAGAACCATCCTATTTCCAACCTTATCTCCCCCTGATAAGGCTTGAGAAAGATGTAAACCTTCGTCTTAAACAAAGTTAATGTGCATGACGTGTGAAGCGGTTCTTTCATTAAGCGACAGACAAACAGACACGCATGCATTTGCTCATATATGTTGTAGGGTTATTGAAAAAATTGAATCTTCGCGAAAATCCTAGAACAGTTGTGAGGGATCGGATAATAGGCTATTATGGCTAAAAATTGTAATTAGTCCGTCTTTTAGCTTATTCAAAAATAAAAGACACGTATTTTTCCTTTTTTTATTCAAATAAAAAATAGCAAAGATACAAGGCATCAAAAGTTAGGAGTGGGAGTCTTTGACGTCACTCGCTCCCGTAAAAATGCCTCACCGAGTGACGTCACGCGTAATTTCAACGGGCTATAACTTTGTAATTTTTAGTCTAATTTACAAATAAAAAAATACGTGTCTTTTATTTTTGAATAAGCTAAAAGACGGACTTATTACAATTTTTAGCCATAACAGCCTATTGGAATCTAGGACTGAAATGACAGGCCAGGTGGACTGACTATTTGCGCAGGACAGCTGGCAAATGCTGGATGCGAGAAGCCCAGGATTGATTAAAGTGGCGAACATTGGGAGAGGCCTATGTCCAGCAGTGGACTGATGAACGCTGATCATGATGATGATGACAAATGAAATTCTTTATCAAACGTATATTGTCCAGGACATTTCCAAAAATCTGGCTCATTTTAGGACAGTCGCAAAAAATAACACGCGTATGTAGATGGTAGGTAGTCATGAATGCTGGCAACAAGAATAAAGATATTAATTTCTTATCCTTCAAAACAAACTCGTACGGTACGGTTGTTTAAGAAAATTCTTAGATTCCAATTATTCTTTAGTCTTTTGCAATTGTCCTAGGTTTTAAGCAAAAATCCGATTTCTTCAATTGTCCAACGACATATTATATAACCCACTTTTAATTCGTTAGCGTTTGAAACTCGCTGTTTCTATTGTTCGGTAGAAGTGGGAAACTTAAAGTGCTTGTAAAATGTAAATAGTTGAGTCTAGGAAGTCTTAACTACTCGTAGTAAGCGTGTTAATGGCTGGCGGTGTTTCCTTGCCGTTTGGATGAATAGTTTCTTTATTAGCTGATGCGTACAACTGAATAATTTAAAGTTTCAACAGTACTTGTGAAGTGGGTGCCGCTTCTTGCAAACGTAGTGTAGGACGCCCTCATGCCAGGTGACCTTTAACCCACTATTAAGATACCTGCGGGAAGATATGGAGATGGTAAAGGAAATCATTTAATCATTTAGATTTCTGTAATAGTCCCGGTTCCTTTAAAAAGCTAGTCATAGACTCTCTCCAGTCATTAGGATAACGTCGTATGTATATCGTTATATTTACCCCTAAACATGTTCTTAACGTCATAAGTTTTAAATTATGTAAGCAAAAAGAATTGATTGTAACTTACACTATTTTTTATACTTAATCGGTGGATAACGCTGTTGGTTGTACATTTGATTCATAAGTTTAATTAGTAACAACAACAATTTACTACACAATTGAAACAATTTTTAATAAATAAAAGCTATAATAGTTTAAATGAGTATCTAAACGACAAAATATAGTAAGAAGGAAAATAATAAATAAACAAAAGAAATAATATACCTAGGTAACTATATATGCATATATTATGTACTAATATTAATACAAAAATTTTACACATTCATTGGAGTAGTAAAGCTTATGAGCGTCCTCTCTTCAATTGCGGTACCCTTTCAGGGTCTATAATGATCCAACTTACCTATAACATCTTGTAATATTTATGTACCTACATTATAGATGCAATAAATGATTGAGTATTGAGTATAGTATTTATCATAATAAGTATATAATGTATAACTGTTTGTTATTCCTAATAAATAAAAAAAATGAGATGCTTAATGCTGGCGATTGAAAACAGAAGAGGGAAAATGGTCGGACACCTTGTGTGTCGTTCCTGACGACTTATGATACAGGAGACGAAGAGGGAGGCCAAGACGAACATTCGCACAACAGTTGAAGGAGAAAGTTAATGTCATGACGTACAAGGAGTTGAAGGCGCTGGCGAAGTTGGAAATTGCTCCACCAACAAGAGCAAAGCTCTTAAATTTAATAGTAGTAGGAAGAGATGGGGTAGTAATTTGTATTCTTTAACAGTTACTGCACGGTGCAGATTCCAGCTTAAAAACTGGAAAAACATTTGCATTGATTGTAGACCATTATCATCATCATCATCATTATCAGCAACATCCACAGCTGGACTGATATTTATCTGATTGTCTGATACTCGTATATACGTTGTTAGAGACTACCTCCGACCGACGTTCTTCCCTTATTATACTTTATTATATTTTCTATTGTATTCTTCACACACGCGCGCGCACGATCTCAACGAAACATTGAAATATTGCGCGCGTGTGTGCATTTCTGTGTTTTATTTTATTTTATTAATTTCCTTTGACTCTCTCGTTATTCTTCCTTTTTCCCTTTCCGTTTTTAATATACGTCGTTACCCAGAACGACGGGAATGCGTAAGGATGTCCTTAATAAATGGGAAGTCTTCTGAAAAGTGGAAAATTTAAAGAACGATCCAAACGTGGTAGGTTAAAATAAAACTATTGCCCTACTTGTATTTAACAAATAGGCAGGCGAGTTGCCTATTTGACCATACCGTTATTTTAGCATTGCTATTCGCATCTGAATAGGCCACAGGTAGTAAACATATGACTTACGAACAAACTCATTTGCCTTTTCACATCTGCAGTGTTGTATGCCACTTGAAGTATTTAGCAAATCTCGTAATTTAACTGCTTACCCGGTTTCTTGTTCAGTTAATCGACTTATACATATTGTTTATACTTAATGGCTGTCCTTTCGTATGTGCTGTGGAGGTAGTACGGCATTACAATGGATGCTGCGTTAATCTTAACTAATATTATAAAGCTGAAGAGTTTGTTTGTTTGAACGCGCTAATCTCAGGAACTACTGATCCGAATTGAAAAAAATATTTTGTGTTGAATAGACCATTTATCGAGGAAGGCTTTAGGCTATATAACATCATGCTGCATCACATATTAGGAGCGAAGAAATAATGGAAAATGTAAAAAAAAAACGGGGGAAAAATAACTATTCCACGCGGACGAAGTCGCGAGCACAGCTAGTGTTATATAATCTATTCGGTTAGGTCTGACAAAAGGGTCAGGAAATGGGCAGCAAGGTTTACCTGGGTACAAATAAAATCTACTGCGGTCCTACCCGTCTGGCAAACTGTGACTAAGGCAAATCCCCCCCATATGACAATTGTCGTTGAGGGAGGCCTATGTACAGCTATGGACATACTCAACTCCAATATATATGATATATTTTTTGTTTACACGTTATGTATACTCGTACTAAGCAAGATTACCCGATAGTTGGCTACTTTCTCATCAGGGGTGGACAACAGCTTAAGCGCTACGTTTAAAATGCCTGAACGTAAAACGGACACCAAAAGAGGTCAATACTTGCGTTCGAACGATGTTTGCTCGACAGCGGCGTCCGCGGATGCCTGTCACCGATGTAACGGTTTGACCACCTAATTATCACTCGCAAAGGGACAGCAACAATTATGGAACTGACTAGACGCAATCATCAACAGTTATTAAAGATTTCTAATTACACTCGTTCGAATCAACTCATCAAGTTGGCTGTGATCGTGGAAAGAGCCTGAATCGGCAAGTTTAAAATCCAATTTTATCCTGTATTTTTGGTGGGTTCACTCTCGAATCTATTTAGCCGTAGAATGTCAAAGTTGCAAAATGTACAATTTGCATTGTAACATGAGCAATGACCGATTGAGTGAAAAAAAGTACCAGAAGCGCATACATACGTAGGAAGTCGGTATAGGTAGCGTTAACTCACCTAATTTTGACAAAACAAAAATTTACTCACACACTTATGCGCTCCTGGTAATTTTTGTCCCAATCAAATCACTGATTTTGTTACCATGAAAATTGGACATTCTGCGTCTAAACTACACATAATACTGGGGAACCATGGATTTTAATTAAGCACGAACATTTTGCTCACCATAAATAATTTCATATTAGCTAAAAATTCAACCAATAGTGATATTGCAAAATATGGACGCGTACAATTCAATAACAATGTTTGTTAAACACAAAAGGCTCCAACAAACAAAAGACTGTACGTAGTTACTGAAATTATAAATAATGCATTTGCTCATTACCAGGAAAACACGAGTTCCACAATTTGCAATTGACCAACTGTCCCTTCGGGGAACTATGGAGCTATAAATTATAATTATTTATCATTAGACACGCCTGTCTATATCGCACTGCGGTAATTACGGCACACTCGTGTGTTAAAACTGCTGGAACATTGCATTTGATGTAGAATTTAATCATCATTCTTGCAGAAATAATTATGGCTTCAGTTTTTCTGCGGATTTCCTCTAGTCTGATCGGAAATGCGTTCATACATACAACGGTAGCTTGTCGCTGACATTTTAAATATGTTAATTTTTATGTTATTATTGAACAAATAACGCCTTCCATAGGCGTTTGATACGATAACTATGATACGATAAAAGAAGAATCATAGAGAGAGAGACAATACTCTTCAATTGGCATACGACCTCTTAGTCGGCGCTAGAGATTTAAGTGGTGTTTCTACCGTCCGCTACCGGAACTAGAAGAAAATGTATGAAAAAAATTGTTTGTATGTAGTTAGCTTGTAGCTTACGCGTCGTCGTGACACGCTCATTCTCTAATAGCGACACTATTAACACTAACATATACATATACTACTCCATTCACACGTGCAATCTTGGTAATTACAGGGAGAAACCTTAGGGCCTAAAGACGGTTGCCGCGCTTTTTGCCCAAGCATTATCACGCACCTCAAATACCCGGCTAAGAGGCTAGACTTTGTTGCTAATAACTGGCTCAAGTAGTCCGCATTCTCGATTGGCTCCCAGAATAGATGTTGATTTATGTCTGCTGTACGTACAAAGTAGGGTGGTAGGTATGGTAGCTGAATTCGAAATCGATGTTTCTTTTTTTATAGTAGCTCGACGTAATGGCTTCCTTACGCCTGATGGAAAGCGAAAGAGAAGCCTAAGTCGCTGTGACGACGGGCAAGTCACTGGTCACCTATCAGTGGCCACCACCATGCAGTCAATCAGCACTCGTACTATAAAGTACGGTAAATCTTTTACCACACCATCAGGCTGTGGAATTCTCTTCCAGCACACGTGTTCCCTTCTTCTTATACTCTTGGGTCTTTCTTTTAAATGGGGCGTAAAGCGGCACTTATGCAGGCCGTCACAGTGTGAAAGATCCGCGTTGCACTAACCAGGTGCGATGAGGATCGCTTACAATTTTTGGACTTCGTCATGTGCTTAACATCAGGCCGGACGCAGTCATTTTGACGTAGTATAAAAAAAACATACCGACCTACCGTCCCTGAGCGCGACGCTTCCAATCGTTATGTGCTACAGTGTCTATCTATCTAATACCCATAGTATTGATCATAATCTCACAAGAACATCTATTTTGGAAAGCTTAGCTCCTAGCTCTTTCTCACCCTCAGGGCCCTGCCATCAGCGCATGATGGATGCGCCTCATCTGCGAGCGCATAAGCACCAGTCACCGGTCGGGAGCGCTAAACAAACCGACTCTATCATTTGCGGGAAGCCAGGGGCTATCGGTTTTTAATCGCCCTCTGAGGCACGGACTTCCCAGAGAAACTAGCAGTTTGGTCTCACGGGGATGCTAAGAAAGATAGTGTGTTTTGTATTAGGTACTTAATATAGATAAAGGACCAATGTTCTTGGACATCATCATCATCATTCTAGCCTTATTCCCGATTGTCTCAGGGTCGGCTTCCAAAACTGAGAGATTTGGCGAGGGCTAAGCTTTTACACAGAGCGACTGCCATCAGACCTCCGCAACACTTAGGGTAAGCTATACCCATTCCCAGTTTAGGCGTCAGAGTTATCATCATCTCTGATACGATGTAACGACTGCTATATGAGTTGGTAAAGATAGCACCCGGGACCAACAGCTTAACGTGCCTTCCGAAGCACGGAGGAAATCGGTGTCAAATTTTGGTCACCCATCATCGGATTGACCGCGCCAATGGTTGCACAACTTTTGCGATCATTGTTAAGCGAACAAGACCGCGGCGCCACCGAGCTCCTCACCAATGTTCTTGGACAATGTAAATTAATTGTATACTAAAAAAATGTCGAACTGTTGTCCAGCAGATGTTCCAATCTTTTAATCGAAGCGTGAAAAATCATCAACCGAACTAGAGTTTATGTAATGTCAGCAAATGTTTGCCGATCGCCTTCCCCTCCACTGGAAAGTACTGGATTAAACCGTTACATATTGAACTTCTAAATTTTATCTCCGGTCTAGGTGTTCTCGGTCCGCGAGTCATCTTTAGGTAGGTACTTACTATTACAAAGAAAAACCTTAATTTAAGACCAGGTAGTAGATGTGAATTGTCTAGCACATTTATTTATTTACTCAACGTCATTTCAACTTCTTTCGACGTCTTTTTAAAAGCCAGCCATTTTAGGACAAAGTGGTCTCTAGATAATGTTGCGTTGTCCCAGTGAAGCAGAGGCAGGCTAATTATCAACCTCGGACGCGAGTGATGAATGTAACACATTAACGGACCAAAGCTGTAGGCGTACTGCTATCTTAACTAATATTATAAAGCTGAAGAGTTTGTTTGTTTGTTTGTTTGTTTGTTTGAACGCGCTAATCTCAGGAACTACTGGTCCGAATTGAAAAATTCTTTTTGTGTTGAATAGATCATTTATCGAGGAAGGCTTTAGGCTATATAACATCACGCTGCAACTATTAGGAGCGAAGAAATAATGGAAAATGTAAAAAAAACGGGGAAAAAATAACTATTCCACGCGGACGAAGTCGCGAGCACAGCTAGTAATGGATAAAAACGTTAACACCTCGTAGAAAATCTGGTTTGGGAATCGCGGTTTGGTAACGCCTAAAGCCTTAGACGGAACCAGGGAACAAGGGCCCCTACCACTAAAATTGAAAACGATCGTTCGTTGAACGGATCGCCTACCTTTGCACCAAAAATCCCTCGCATTTGTCCATCCCGTGTTCGAATATACGAACTAAAATTCGTCAAAGTCGATTTTCATTAATTTAATTCATATTATTCGAACACGGGGGGACAAATGGAAGGGATTTATGTTTGCCTGAAAGCGCCGACGAAACAAAGGCTCCGGGTTCGATTCCCTGGTGGGTCTGAGTGTTCTGAGAAATTGCTCCCTATAATGACATATGTGAAACTGTAATCTGACTAATCAAATGACTCAATTAGAAAATCCAATAAAATAATACTTTAGACTTGTTTCACACTAACAGTAAGGCTGCATATTAATACATATTTATACATAGCAAACACCCAGACCTATATACAAATACATACGTTCATGCATACATACGTTGGTAGGTACTGTACGAAGATCGAACCTGCGACCACTCTTTCTGACACTTGTCTTCATATAAAAAGTATCTAAGTAAGTTTATCAGTTGTCTCGTACCTATAATACAAGCTTCGGCTTTTTTTGAGACTAGATGGTGCTGTGTGACCCAGCGTAACATGTCTTACACTTATTTATTTATGCAAATCTGACCCTAAGCACGGTCTTACGCTTCTAACAACGACTTCTAACGACGTACTGAAAGCTTTCTACACCCGTCTGTTCTGTACCACAAAGTCTTGCCGCCAACACGCCACAAGTCCCAGTTAATATGTTTATCCGGCTTGACACATCCTTAGTTATCAGCAGACGCTCAACAAATCAGCGGTCGTGGCCAGCTGTGCTGCCGCAGAATAAATCTGCTGAGGCTACTAGATAACCAATGGCTGGCCACTCCCCCTTAGAGAAATTTATGTGAGCGTGTGTACTGGTGATGTCTAGTCATTTGTTTACTTATTTTGCTGCGTAGTGAAGATCCGTCCGTGTGTGGTTTCCAGATTTAGAAAAGGAGGACTCCATCTTATGTTTGGGTGCCTTAGACGACTAAGGGAATATCAGGGGTAAAAATAAAACCTACTGCGGTCACCAATCCGCCTGCCAAGCGTAGTGGCCAAGGCAAATCCCACCAAATGACAATTGTCATTGGGAGAGGCGTATGTCCAGCAGTGGACGAGCCCAATGATGATGATGATGAAATTTTACGGAATTTTTTCCCGGATCCGCTTAATTTTTATTGCAGCACATTCCTTTTTCAACTGATAATAAGCGGAAAGGATTAATTTCTACCGCCGTTCTAGTTGTTCGTTAACGTGTTACTGAAAAACATCTTGGCTTAAAGGAACTTAGTAGAAAGGGGAAAACATATTTTAGGCAACAATTTTAATATAACAAAAATGCTTCAAATCCTTTATCTTAAAATACGATTCATTTTTTACGACTGGCTTGGTGGCTCAATTGGTAGTGCCTGCCTTCTGAGCCAAGGCTCGTGGGTTCGATTCCCACCCGGGACAAACATTCGTGTGATGAATACTTGTGTTTGTTCCGTGTCTTGGTGTTTATAATTTGTATTAAAGTATTTATTTGTGGTACTTTCGTTGTTCTGATACCCATAACACAAGTGCTTAAGCTACTTACTTTGGGATTAGAGCGATGTGTAATGATGTGATGTTGTCTGATATTTTTTATTTATTTATTATTATTATTTTTAAAAATACCTTAAGCCCCATGAAACTGTCAATTTGCCAGCCGAGATTCAATATACGATCGCCATAAAAAAGCAATAGCTACCGTGATTTTTCCTTTAATTTATAGTTAATAAAACGGGCGGTGACACTGCGCACATCACACTTTATCGGTCCTAATGAGCACCCTCTAGTAATGTCACTATCGATCGATACCCTTTATCGATAAACCTATATTGATAATTTGTCAAAAAGTATTTTATATATAGGATTTTTAATCATTATCCAATTGTTGATAAGTAAGTGTGCCATGACCAAAAAGGTCGTTTCAGTCGCCTCTTACGACCGTCAGAGTTCATCATCATCATCGCAGTCCACTGCTCAAAGGATATAGACATAGACAACAGGGGCGTAGCTACCGCCGTATCTGCCGTATCAATTATACGGGGCCCCAGGCCATGGAGGCCCCCAAAGTGCGTAAGCAAAAAACTAATAAAAACTTCCCAAATTTTGTGACAAATATTTTCCCTTCCTAAAGGCTCCTAAACAATTTTTTTATATGGGGCCCCGCCAAGGTACGCTACGCCTCTGATAGACAAGGACATAGGCCTCTCCAATTATCCGCCACTTTGATCAAACTTGGGCTTCCCGAGATACACATATTTTTACATGTTCATTGAACATGAAAGGTCATGTTCAAATAGACTGACTGACCGACCGTTCAACCGTTCAGATGAGGAACATGGTTTTGTCCATTTCATCGCATAAAAGAGTCAGCCAGGACATTTTGGGGGTATAACAACCTCTGTCTCACTCCTCGAAGTCCTCGATACAATTGCAACTCGATGTGTAATACTAGCTTGGCCTTATTTTGGAAAAAAATGGTGCTGTGTGTGACACCTTCGTTTTTCTGGATAACCATAACAGCATAAGCTACTTTTTTGGGATCTGAGCAATGTAATGAAAATGGCCTGAACTACTTCGAGAAAAGGATGGTAGGCCGTGCCGCTTTTTTGCTCGACTTGGCGGGGGCACTGCCGTACCCCCAAATTAGGTGAGGTTTTCTGATATTTATTTATTTATTAAACAGTAAACTAGCAGCAGCGTCACCGGAGCAAGAAGCTACGCACTGCGATCGCCAACCCGCCTGCCCAGCGTGGCGATTAAGGGTATATCCTCCAGATGTTTGCTCTAAATGGCGAACAACTGGAGAGGCCTATGTCCGGCAGTGGACTGTAATAGGCTGATGATGAAACAGTAAAGTATCGATACTTCCGCTATAGTACAGCATTGTTTTTCCACTCAAATCACAGCTCCTAGAAAACACTGAACTCGTCTCCGGTTTTTGCCAGCTGCCGTTAAAGGATTATTGAGAAATCTGTCAGCGCTAACGAAGCCATATTTAGTTTACCATTAAACATCGAGATTGGCGAATGGAAATTAATTAACCGGAATGCAGCATTCCTACGACTAGGGACGCGACGCGATGCAGACGTGTCAGAGAAAATACTGAAGGCTGATTATTATGTTCTATGGAGAAAGATAAACTCATATGGACAGGACTCATTTGCGCAGGACGGCTGGCAAGTGCTGGATGCGAGAAGCCCAAAATCGACCTAAGTGGCGAACATTGGGAGAGGCCTATGTCCAGCAGTGGACTGACACGGGCTGATGATGATGACGATGATGATATGGAACATGGATGAAAGATAAGATAAAAGCTATATGTACCTTTAATATGTCGTCAATGGATAAAGCACGAACCGTAAAAAGTTAAGAAACTTTTTTTTTATAGTAGCTCGACATAATGGCTTCTGGCCTGATGAAAGGCGAAAGAGAAGCCCAAGTCGCTGTGACAACTGGCAAGTAACTGAACCTGTCAGTTGCCATTGCCATGCCGGCCCAACCCTAACCCCCCACGAGCTCCGGAAACACTACTCACCGGCAGAAACACGACCCGGAGGTCATTTGGCTGTATTCTATATAGTATTCTATAGGGTGGAGGTCCTTCCCCGGACGGGCAGCTCAATTCGAGCAAAGATTCGCTATGCCCTACCTCTTTTAAAAAATAAGTAAGTTTAACTCAGCTGCTAACTACGACAAATAACATTGTATACAGCTTGGAATTTATTATTAATAGGCCTCTGTTGAATAACATAAGATTACTTGATTCCAATCGGGCCAGACACAAAACGATAATAAAATTGTCATCACTATAAAGACGAAAGCCTACTATAAAAAGGTAAGTCGGAATAAAGTTACATCCTCCTAAATTGACGTTAACAATATCTAAATCCGATTACGAGTCAACAGCGATTTCTCCGAGATGCTTAAATCGTAAATTGAAACGACTCGCGCGCATCCCTCGCCGATTAGATGCCCGGTGAGCAATGATCGGCCACGCGGTTATGAATTTATATCATTAGCGACTTCGTATTTAGTTACTTAACACATTTAAGTCTGCGCGCGCGCAATAAACAGCCCTCGCGCCGCTAAATCTTTTACTAGGGCTATCTGCGGAAATGTATCATGGATAGAGTAGCCTTATTACGCTAAAAACCTCACTCACTCTTGGAAGATTCGAAAGTCGTCAAACAAAAGTTACTATGTTTTTAATTATTTTGTAAGCAATGCACAATCTGCAGTCAAGGTGAAAAAACCTAAAAGTTTTAAGATGTCTGTCATGTCCAAGGTCATCTAAGATGAACTATCAAGTTGTTCGAATTTGCCATCAAAGCAGTCTATTACACTGTTGGGAATAGAAGGGAGTAGAGAAAGGAAAATCGGGCTCAAAGCGAATTAAAATAAATATAATATAAAAAGTAAGAAATAATACAAAATAAAATAGACACACCGCGAGCAGCAATCAATAAAAGTGACAACAGATTTTTACAAACAAAAGAGAAAAAGAAAAGATCTACCGTAAAAAGGTATGCGGCCAGTCCGCAACATACACTATAGCTAAACTAAATATTATAAGTACATAACAATATGAGATAGTAGTTGTGCTATTAGCCAGGAGATGAACATATAGAATGCAGTGTCAAAATCATACCCCAATAAATAACACGCGTTGGCGTCGCGGTACATCTCCTCTTTGTATTTGCCTTGTGGATTTAAGACAGCCGTTCTATTCTTGATACATTACCGTGCTACTATCGTTCGACCCTTACTACCTAACTCACTAGGGCATCACATAAAGCGTGCCAGTTAACGCGTTATATCTAGAGATCTAATCCCTGTTGCAAACATCATTCTCTGAAGCGATCTATAGATTTCCTATTGCCTCCTAATGCCCTGTATTCACCGGACTGGTTTATGCGTCGAAAGCGTATATTAGCGATTTGCTAAAACGATCCTGAAGATTAAATTTAAATAACATAAGACATGCCACACAGCGCCATCTAGTCTCAAACTAAGTCGAAGATTGTAATATGGGTGCACCGACTGCTGTTTTGACTGGCCTGATAGCACTTGGCAATGACCTCTGCCAGAAGGCTTGGTACAGAAGTACCAAGGGTCTTGGGTTCGAAAACATTAATTAAACTAAGAACATTATGTTTATATTATATTGATCTGGGTGTATACTATGTATAATATAAATACGTATTTACTCGTATTTACAAAAAACAATTTCAAATAAATTACTAATAGAAACAGACATATTCATGCACACAAATTTTGACATGTGCGGGGATCGAATCCGCGATCACTCACTATGTCAGAGGCACCATTCACTAACACTTATCAAACTGGTCCAAATAAAACATTAATTGTGTGTAATGACTAATTAATCATAGTTTATCTGTGACAACGCGAAATAAATAAGGCGTGTTAAAATGTTAACTTCTTATGCAATAAATCTTAGCGCTCTCAAATCCTTTATAAAATAAATACTAATTTGTATAATCTTCAGAAGAGCCGACTTCTTAGAGAAAGGAATTTATGTTATTCAAATAACACGTTGATTTATTAACCAAAAGTGTATAGCCATTTCGCTAAATTTAAAGAAACAATAGATCTAGCATAATGTTCGTAATAGGAAATGTTTTGAGAACATTTACAATTACACCTAACAATTTACTGTTTAATAACATAATTCCGAGATGTAAATTATAGTCCGCTACGAACGGTGATATTAAATTATAAAATTTCTCATTACTTTATAATTAAGTCGTATTTATCAGGACTCATAATACAGTGCTTAACTTAGCGCTGTTAAATATTTAACGCTTTACTTTAAGTATTTTACTTTGTGTACTTAAAGAATTCGATTAAAATATATACATTTGCGGAAATAATATTTTATAATTTGAAAGCTACATTACTTATCTATACTCATAATAAATTTGTAGAGGTCAATTCTGTACATGAACAAATAACTATCAGGGGGTGATTAGTGATCGATACTGATGCCAAAAATGCAATGCAATAAATTTTTTGTCTGTCTATATGTATCTTCGTTATAGAAACAAAAACTACTCTAAGGATTTTAACGAAACTTGGTACGATTATTTTTCATACTCCTGGGCAGGTATAATAGTATATTTTTCATGACGCTACAATCAATAGGAGCAGAGCAGTCAAGGGAAGTGTTAGGAAAACGGTAGACATTTTTATCTGTATGTATGATCGCGCATCACGCGAAAACTGCTGGATGGAATTGAATGTGGTTTTCGCCAATGTATTGCTAGAAGTCTAACTTAACATTTAATGGAATTCCGTTATTTTTTAAACCCGATATCTGCTAGCACACAGCTGCACAGCTAGTTAATAATAATTTTAAAATGTAGTGTTAAAAGAGTTAAGAAATTAGGTTCAGTAGTACCAGAGCTTATCCACAATAGTTTACCCATAATATCCATTAAAGCCTCACCTACTAAAATAATTCAGCAACATTAGACTCCACTAAGCTATTTATGTGTTTGATAATCCGCATTTCTTGCTGAGGATAACAAAACCAGAAATTCACGAACATAAATAGGAATTCATCTAGTCAACCGTCGGAATGGAACAAGTTTAGTTAGAGATAATTATTTTATCATGCCACTTACCAAATAGATACTCATTATTTCCATAAGTACTTCTAAGCAGGTGTAGAATTGTTTTGCAAATGGAATTTAGGTCGTCTGTATGTTGGCAACACCGACTTTATAACTATAATGTAATATTTTCTATTAGCAAATCTCTTCCTGTCTAGGAATAGCTAATAGAAAATATTACATTACTATTAAGTGAAATACACGCGTTTATCCGGCTCGAAGGACCATGGATAAAGTAACAGCATTGTATAATAAATGACTCAAGACATGCCATGCTAGGCCAATCATGTAAACGCTACTGCCCGTTTCCTTTATCTTCTACGAAAACTACATGATGAGGTATTTTGAAAATAAATACATATTGTACAGACCCATACAAACCCGCCTGCATTCCAAGCGCGGTGACTGAGGCAAATCCCCCAAAATGCAATATGATTGAGGGAGGCCTATGTCCAACAGTAGATGTTTGCAGGTTGATGATGATGAAATAGTCGAATCTAACCCGGGCAACTTTGCAATCAAAAAATTGGTTGTGATGTCTCAAGCAGATCCAATTTTAATGGTTCCTCTTCAAAATCACATTCAAAATCGAACATACCTACTTATAGTCAACTGCTCTATTGTAAGAACATTCCTGATGAGGTGTATGAGGCAATGCTCGGCTCATTAACTTGCTCGGAGCTACTTATGGTACCGCGAGCCCACCGATCCTATTTATCTCGTACGCCTATTGTGCGGCTGCAACGGTTAAGGCTTTTACATCAGCGCTTCCTAAACTTTTATTAATGGTATCAAAAGGTTTACGTTCGACAAGATTGTCCAAACGCTGAAATCAGGAATCGGAAAATATATTCTAGCATATGTTAAACTAACGTCACCCTCGCCTGCCTGTGATGCATCCTGCTGAATAACAAACAAGGCTCTGGTAACCGACTGTTGGCGGTATAACCACCTTAATACCAAAAGCCAAATGACGGCCAGCAGCGTCACCGGAGCGAGGAGCTACGCCCTGCAACTGCTAACTAGCCCTGCATGTCGATTATGGTTAAAGCCTTCAGATATTTGCCTAAAGTGGCGAAGAACTGTCTGTCTGATTGTAATGATGGTAACAGCTTTTCCCAGTTCGAGCTTTAAAAGTAATAAATTAAATAGCCCCAAACCTATAGACGAAATAAAATCTGATTAGTCATTTCGGGTGTCATTGTAAAAACGTTACTACTACTACCTAAGCCATTGATGTATATAGGATTTTATAGAAATCACGACCACGCGACGCGCCAACTTACAAATCTTCCCGGCATTAACCTCTGAACACGGAAACCACACAACGTCGATTCCATCTATCACCCAGGCAACTGATCCAGGCAACCCTTACATTCACAAGTCGTAAGGTTTAGGTTCAAGTCCCAGTTTAAGTATCATTGCTTCACAGAACTTACGGCATGCAGTCTCGAGCTCCTCGCTTCCGCCGCGGGCTTTTACCGCTTGGTGTCTATGCTATCAATTTTTTTATATGTAAATAAACGTATAACACAGGATAGTGGCTTGCTTGATCCCCTTGTTTGATACAAAGCGAAAGAGAAGCCCAAGTCGCTGTGGCAATGGACAAATACCAAATCAATTACTTGCCAGTGGCCACCGTTATGCTGGCCTGTAAGATAGACACAGACTGATCTGGAAAGCGCGGATAACGCGGATGACTAAGGTTTTCTTGTATTCTGAGTATGAACATCATCATTGACAGCCGTTGTCAGGGCTTCTGCCAGAACCCTTTCCAAAGATGTTTCGGAAAAGTGCAATCTTGTATCGTCCAGTCTGACAAACATCTTTTCTAGAATATTTGCAGAAATGCTTTTTCCGTATGATGGCAATATATTGGACTTATCATCAGGTCCAGTTAAGTCATTCTGAAAGCTCTTCTTATAAAAAAAATCATCTTTATATTTATGTCATAAAGATACTGGACGTGCTTATGTTAAATACGTGCCATACAACTGGGAAACAGACGTCCCATTTGTCCCCTCTAGTCAGCCGTCAAAGGGAACAGTCGGCACGAATTGTCACCCCGGTGACAACCGGAAAGTCAATCCCCAGTTGTCACCCCTGGGGACAGGGCCAGAGGGGACAACTGGGAATAATTGGTAGAAACCGTAGTATCTTACAAAAAAAATTATGAGAAAGACAGACTTACTTGGTTTAAACGACTACGCGACTGTACTTAAATCGATTTTGTTGATTTGTTATATCTACATTTATATTGTGTGAAATTTTGTGTCAAAAGGCTGACTAATATTTTTTTTGTCTGTGCATACCTATGTCCGAATATGTCTGAAATACACAAATGTTTTTAAAGTGAATTTAATCCAACTGACCAAGCGGGACAAACCCGCCGCGCCTCTACGTCTATTAATGGATCGCGTTAATATCTAGGCTCCCGTAATAATTTGTTGTTTCCCCTCGGCTTGTTAATCATTATTTATTTGTCCTTCTCCTGCGCCGACTGCCATCGTGTAGCAAGTTGTTGTGATTACATCATCTTATTTGACGGTATTTGACTTTTAAAAACCGATGGAGGTTTGTCTGTGATTATGGCGCTTTTGACAGTGCCAAAATATCAGAACCTCAAAAATCAGATAAATGATGAAGGTAAATATTTATTTATATTAATGTAATTTCTCATATTCATAATAGATCTATGTATAGTCTTTCATCATTCCACCTTTCCCCGTCCATTGCTGGACATAAGCCTCCCCAATTGTTCGCCACTTATGAAAAGGCTTATGGCTTACAACACTTGACAGTCATCCTGCGCAAATCCTCGTTTATTACACAAAAATACTATAAACATTTACAAAAGCAAAAGACATCTTGTGGCACAATTTGAGCTGTCTTATCGCTAGTAAGCGATCTCTTCCAGAAAGCTTCCAGACAACTTTCAGGTAGAGGAAGTGTAGTGTTCTGAAGAAAGGGCCAACATCGTGCCAACTGTTAAAAATATGCGCAATTTAAACATATTATTAACTATGTATGTTTCATAAACATTTTTATGAGTAGGAAGCTTCCTACGTTACGTCATGTCATAGCATAGGAGGTCCATAAATTTCTTTATATTCTTTAAGATTTTTAAGATTATCTTTTATGGTCCCTATATAACTCTGTTTCGTAGATCATTTGACGTTTATACCTATGGTCAGATTTTAAATATATAAGCTCTAAAAACGTTTATAGCTTTTTGATAACCTGACACTTTTAGGGCAGATTTCTATGATATCCAATAATCTGATGTAAATTTCAAAAATACTTCGGAGGAAGGTGTAAAAATACGAATACAATGAGATATTTAAGGTAACCTGATGATATTATTTAATGTATGTAGTATCCATTATTGCATATTATGTACTTATCTTATTTATGTTATGTACCTACATATATTGTAATTATATTATATTTATTTTATATTTTATACTTATACTAAACTATGTATCTTGTACGTAATACTTATTATTGTATAATATATTATAATTATATATATATATATGTATGTGTATTACTTGTATATTTGTGCTCATATTTCTAGCAGTTGTTTTAATGTCTATTACCGCACCATAATATAGTTTTCTGGCTTGCCCAATGGTTGACTGGTAGAGAATGCCACACGGCATTAAGTCCGCCATTTGTACTTTCCTTGTGCAATAAAGAATAAATAAATAAATAAATAATGAAATTATAATAATGTAAGAAAGCCTTCTCCTCTTTAATGATCTTGTAGCGAAATCATTAAAACAATTAATCACAAACGTAATCCCAACATTGTATTAAAATTTCTACATTTAATTTTAAACGGCTATTAACTTTCACCAAACTCATCCCAACAATGTCCATCACGTCTCATCCCGCAAATCACATCGCAATTACAACTACGACAATATTATCCGTAATAAACGAAATAATTGCACAAAGCAATTACGCCAGAGAAACACGATACTAGTTAAGCTAACCAATAAAGACAACGAAGTCACCAAGACACTAAGTTTCAAACTACAGGCGTTACCGCACACTTTTAGACTGTTGCTTTGACAATCCAGCGGTTTTAATTAGGACATAACTCAGTCTCCGCTAAGGATATCTGCAACATCATTCGCAATTCCGCAATGCAATATTCTAGGTTATTTATAATCGGAGTAATGTCGGCTTGTAATGCGGGCTGCGGGATGATACGAGATAACCGGGGCCGGCCAGCCTCCAGTAATAGTTACACTCTATCAAACTAATTTAATGTTATCACTTCATAGGCCGCTCGCCGGCTGCGTGCGCCGGCGCACAGGGGAGCCACGCGCCGCCGGCCATTAGGACACTGCGAAGATTGGATGGTCCTGACTTTGTCATGGAACTTCTTAAATTTCATGACCGATAGATCTTTATAGAATATCAAACAATTGGCTTAGAACTAAATGTCTTAAGCCGCGGCCACACATTGGATTGAACTTGCGTCCAATCACTGTCCAATGCCCAATACTAACGCGCTCAATGTCTTCATTGTGTCAAAGTACCGATACACACATTGGTGCATTGGGCGCAAAACGTTACATTAATTCTTTCAGTCGACAGACCAATGGAATACCGGTTTAACGCAACCAGAGAGAGTCCAGGAATCTGTATCTACTTTCCCATTCACCAGTTATGCTGTAGGAATAGCTGACTTCCCACTACGCGAGCTACTGAACTTCATGCAATGTTTGAACATTACCTTGGAAACGACATTAGAAGCATTCAGAATTTACTTTGAGTTGCTAATGATGAATTTTTATGCCTATCGTTCGGATTAGTTCCATAAATATACAAGACTGTACACTCCCTACATGCACGCATTTATTTAGTTAGATAACCGAAGTGGATCTATCATAAAACTCCCGGACCTCCAGAGTGGTGGTTTCAGACGTTGATGGCTTGACGCAATGAGCTTCCGATGGAGTAAATGCAAAAATACCTTTTTATCAGAGTGGTTTCAGTAGAATAAAAAATACCGTGTAAGGTAAAATATAAAGATACGTTTTTAATTTTTTTTATGCGGTGGTACAGCGTAACGGCTCCCGTGCTTGATGAAAAAAAAGGGAAACCCAAGTCGCTGGGGCAATGCACAAGTAACCAAATCAATCGCTTGTCATTTAGTAACTCGTAGCTGTGGCCAGTTGTCACAGCGACTTGGGCTTCTCTTTCGCTTTCCATCAGGCGTAGAGAAGCCATTATGTCGAGCTACTATAAAAAAAACAAAAAAGGAACTTTTCAGCACATACCTACACAAAAAAATTATGGAACAATCATGTTTTGACAGCGACATAAAAATATCATTAATGACTTGACAGTCTACCTATTCAGTATATAAACAGTATCCGCCTATAACATGGTGACCATCGCGGCTATCTACGTTGCATATTCATCAGATAGATATCACGGGGATATAGCAGCGACCTTGTCCGAGGGCAGCTCACGCACTGCGCGTAACGACATCTTATCTGAACATCTTGTTTAGGGTCATGCGCCTTTGCTTACTGTACCTGCAGCTCAAATGGTATATTGATTGCCTTGTTGGTTTAGTGGTCAGAAGTACCGCCTAATTTACTAAGCTATTGGCAACCCTAGACTTAATCCTATACAGGGTTTTGGTTTCTGGGTTTTCGAATCAGGAAATCGACTTTCTTTGGTATACTCTCTAGCATTTTTATTTATAGCCCGGCTTCACTGGAGCTCTTTTATTGTTTCGAGAGCCGCGGTTAACGCCAAAAGCCACGTTAAGGCGTCTAAAAAGGCTTGAGTGTGATTGGGCTGTCACATTTGACAATCGTTTTAAGAAAAAGTTACAGTGCACATCGGAAACATTCCGAAAGTTCTAAGGCTGGCCAAAACTTTGATAATTCGAATCCAATGCCCGAGTAAACGAAACAGTCTTGTATTTGAGAGTAATCTTTCTAAGGCATTGAATAGCTATGCTGGTAGACTTAGAAAATAAGTCTAAAATGTAGGTAGGATTAATATCCTACCTACATTTATTTATTCTAATGAATAGCCTAAATTGTATTAAACTAGTGGCCTTAAGTCAACCTTGAAATCTTCTCCTCGTTTCCAGATCGGGCCAATTCGATCGATTTGGACGAATTCAATCGCGAAACAATAAAATGTAACCTGCACAATAGTGTTCACATTGTGTCTGTAATATGGGGCGAGATAAATTTAGTTAACTATTCTAAGTATGAGTTTCTGTAGATATCTTAACGTGTAAATGTAAATCTAACTCCACATAATAATGTGCTATGAAATGCAAACTTCATTTAATTAAACTCGTCCTAACATTTGCATAAACACCAATCTTTTATTACTTTGAACTCTCGACGATAATCAAACGACGTTGTTGTTGTTTCTACAACTCCTGGGTACCCTAACACTTACCTGACTGACCTTTCAGCGGCTGTTTATTGCTAAGCTCTAATCGCATTGAAATATTGATATTGGCCTGTAAATTTCGCGGTAATGAGGCCGGCAACACCGCATGGGGCGCATTTTGCCGGCTGTCGAGAATTGTCCGCTAATGAGATTGTACAATACTCTATGTAAGTGTAAAGATTGTTGTCTTCTACGCATTCTTCTTATTTAGCGACTAGCTGTGCTCGCGACTTTGTCCGCGTGGAATTTTCGCGGAATCGACGCGTTATTTTTTCCCCGTTTTTTTTTTTTACATTTTCCATTATTTCTTCGCTCCTAATAGTTGCAGCGTGATGTTATATAGCCTAAAGCCTTCCTCGATAAATGGTCTATTCAACACAAAAAGAATTTTTCAATTCGGACCTGTAGTTCCTGAGATTAGCGCGTTCAAACAAACATAGAAACAAACAAACAAACAAACTCTTTAGCTTTATAATATTAGTTAAGATTTAGTTGGAATGGCTGGCACTTGTCTGTGTAGTTTCCGGATTTAAAAGACCACCGCATCTCATCTCGTGGTATCTTAAGCTAAATCCGTCATCTCCATCAACATCATCATCAGCTTATTGTAGTCCACTGCTGGACATAGGCCTCTCCAGTCAAGCATCTGGAGGATATACCCATAATCGCCACGCTGCATCTGGGCAGGCGGGCTGGCGATCGCAGGGCGTAGCTTCTTGCTCCAGTGACGCTGCTGCCCGTAATCGGCTTGTAGTATTTAGCTACGCCTTCAATCGTGATGGTTATACCGCCACTAGTCGGTTGCCAGAGCCTCGTTTGTTATTCGGCAGAATGCACCACGGCCAGGTGAGGTTGGCTTGGAGAGAAAAGATGATAGGTCGCTCCTTTACATCCCATCTCCTGCATTACATCTCCATCAGTCATCTCCAAATGAAATTGTAATTTGAGGGGATTTGCTTCAGTCACCTCGCTTGGCAGGCGAATTGGTGACCGCAGTAGGTTTTAGTTGTACCCAGGTAAACGCTGCTGCCCGTTTCCTGATATTCCCTTTGTTGTCTTTTACGACACCCACAGGATGAGATAATATAAGAGATTTGACAGTAGGTAGATACTTACCGATACCTAAATTTTTTTCCAGCTAACTTAAGATTCCAATTAGGATCTTTAGGAGTATAATTGTGTGAAGGGAGATAAGCCAAGAGGTACTTTAACTGACGAAGAAGTCTCCTTCCTCGGGATTCAATTACTTTCAGTTTTTAAGACTTCCTTGACACTTACTATTTGTTTTATTTATATTATCTCTGTGCATAAAATCGTACTATAATACTTTTGTCATTATTATGAATACAGCTGGTCTCTATCTAGTATTAAATTTATTATAGTCCAACACTACCATCTTATCATCATCGGTCTGTTCCGTTCAAAACACATTTAACTATACACCTAATGTAATGTACATATATTTCAACTACACACATTACATTTTACTACACTCTTTTACTTGCACACTGAAATTACTCAATAACTGCTTATTATGTGCCATAATTATCCATAGATAGGTCATTATCGGCACTTTCCATAACAGGTTCTCATTGGAAAATAGTCTCTATGTCTTTGTGATAAGGCTCGTCATTGTCCTATCTGTGACGTAGCTATGATGTATTTGGTTCATGTCTCGAATAACCTTTGCCGGAGCCGCGGGCAAACTAACCTTATTCTATCTTTGAGATAATAAATTGAATATCTAGCTAACAGCCCGAGGTGGTATTTAGTAATGCCATAGTAACATCACCTACATTATAACTAAATACCATGTTATGATGTAGAGGTGCGATAGAAATCATGTTTAACTGGCACGTATGTAGGTAGTTGTTAAGCGAAGCGCTTTACAGCTTAAGTTATTCTAGACTTATCTAGCCGTCAGCCATTGGATACCAATTTGACGTTATTTTTTATTAGTTATCTAATAATTTTTGCGACCGGGATGTAAAGGAGTGACCTATCTTTTCAGCTGTCCTTTGCCTGCACAGCGTGGCGATTATGGGTAAAGCTCACACCTTGAGTTTGTTACAACTGGAGAGGCCTATGTCCAGGTGTGGACTGCGATGGGCTGATGATGATGATATAGTTTTAACAGTTAAGAAGCACTTGAAGTGTAATGTGAAATTCATTTCTACTGTCCCTAGGAGCTGAGATAAACAAACAAACTTCTATCTAAGCCTACACAATCAAAAGAAATCAAAATTGGCGAAGCAACTCTGGCTATTTCCTGTAAACACAGAATTTAAGATGTGGTACGAAGGAACATTTTATAGCTATCACAGATAAAGGTAAAATTGGGAGCAGTGTACATTTTTAGACATTATCATAAAATATAACAAAAACATAGTACTTAAGTCTAACTTGGCCAGCTTTTTCATGATCTCCGTGAAACTTTATAGTTCCTCCATAATAGTTAAACTCAATAGTAGTTTAATTCATAATTTTCGGTGAACTTTTCTCACATCCATTGACAACAATATTTCGAAATCAGGAACGAACTTCACTACAATGAACTTTGCCTTACAGTTAAGTACCTCGCAGGTAAGTTCAACGCCATAATATGATGTGATTGAATCAGCCGCTCACATGTTACGAAACGAAAACAAGACGAACATAACAAAAGGTCAATCGTTTCGGCTAATAATGGCATTTAGCGGCATAATGGAGATAACGTACGGATAAAATCGATGATTTCACATCGATACCGGCGCAGACGTTTGTAGATTTTAATATAATCCTCGGCTATTGCGTTGTGTTGTGGTATTATAATTAACGTTTATTAAATTATTGTTTAGTTAAGCTACGCACTAACTATGTGGCTTCAATCAGCATTTAGCTTATTATAGAGATTATTACGAGACTCTTCGAGAATTATGTGGAATTATAAGTAAGTTTAAGTAGGCATACCTAATAACTCTGCTAATAACAAATGAAAAGTTATTAGAAGAAGCTTTCACTGAGATTTCGCTTTTCCACAAACGTATTTATGGTACTTGTGTTTTCTCCTTCTTTTCATATGGGATCCTTTGAACGGGGCGTGAAGAAATATCTTCCGGGCCGGCATGGATGGCGGTTGTGCAACAGACAGGTGTTTGCTCGATTGTCACAGAGACTTAAGCTTCTCTTTCGCTTTCTATCAGGCGTAGGGAAGCCATTATCCTGAATATACAGAAGTAAGTAGCCGTAGCTCGCGAACGCTTATGCACATCGGGAGCCAACAACACGTATGGAGAGAGAACTACCCGTTATTTACTGCCGCGTCTTATTAATAACATACCCGCTGAAATAAAAGACAACTTAACCGAAACCAATATTAAAATTAAGCTTAAGTCTTTTTTCCTTACGAGGATGGGATTGCACCTACGATAATTATTTCAGTCGTTGGCACTTAAATGTACCTTTTTTATTTTTAAGTTTTATAATGTGTCTTTTACTAATATGTATTAAGCATTGCAGACAAACCTCTGTGGTTTTTGCCAATGTCCTTAATTTTAAACTTTCATGTGTAACATTTTGTAAAATGATAAATAAATTTAAAAAAAAAAAAGTAAGAAAAAATTCTTTACAATTTTTAGGAGACCATTGTTGAGTCCCTAGTCGTACCTAATGTAATGTTTAATCCAAGTCTAAGTGTGTAAATCTAGAAGCGCAACAAAAACCTGCACATTATTATTGCGAATATAGAGAAGAAACCAACAACATTTTAAGAATGAAAAACAAATTTTCGCTTCCACCTCCACACCATTTAAAGTAAAAGCGACGCAGCGATCCCATAAAAACTAGTAACTAATTCCACAATTAAACGTTAAACCGACCAGTCGTAATATTCAATGGCGGCATTCTTAATGCCGTATCTCGTCAGCACATTAGAGGCTATCCAGATGCGCCGACGGCAATTACGAATCTTAAAACTATTCGCGAGCTTTAATAGAGAACAATTAGTATTTTCGATTACGTCCTGTCGTGAAACTAAATGGTGTTCGTTAAATGGTCATCGCGTTAGGGGGTCGTCAGACGCGGGCGCGTCGTATGCGCGCGTCGTCCGCGCCGCATTCCGACTCCTGCGCAACTGCGCACCTTGCATTATTCAGAGACACGGAGCAAAGATTCGTTGTGGATATAGTTTGTACGAAATACAAAGATACGACTTGTCCTTCTTCATGGTCTAAAGAGAGATTCCTCACGATAAGCAGCGGCTTTGAAAAATCGAGAAATTGTCCCAATGCAGTACGTTTTACTAACGGGACTCAGACAGAGGTGACATTTATTAAGTACCTACATTATCTTTCCGTGTGGTTTCCGGATTTAGAATAGGCCCATATTTCTTCTTCTTTACTTAGCTAGAGTCAGGTTGTACATTGACATAGGCACTCCTCCAGCCTCTTATTAGCCACTCCTCTTTGCCCCACGCTACTCTTCATCGCTCTTTAGGATGTAGATTGTAGGTCATCCTCCGAACATCCTTCCGGTCTTTCCCTTTTACGTTTTCCATCTCTAGGGTCTTCTTCTCAGTCATTCCCTCATTACTGAGGATCGTGATCACTCGTTAATTTCGTAGCCCTAATCACTGTCTCCACTCTGTTTGCCCTAAACGCCTGATAAAATTTGTCTTAGGCCGTGGCTTCCTTTACTTAGTCGGTCCATCTGTTTGGTGAGCAGCCACGGTCTCATCTTCTACGCCACCAACCCCAACCAACTTTTCAAGATTCTCGCCTGAGAGGTACTCCGTTAAAAAAAAAGTCTTTACAATCTTATAACAGTATTTTGGCAGCTCCACAGACCACATAGCTTCTTGTATTTGCGCTCGTGGCTCTGTCGTATTATGCGTTACTAACCTCAACGCCTCTCTACCGCATTAGGTATACCGGAAAAACCAACAGTGTACGTACATACATACCTATTACCAGAGCTATTACTACGTGACAAATTGCCGCACTAAAGGGGGCAGCTCGATGCACTCATAACTATGGAAACTTTCAACTAGGGATTGGAACAACCTCGGTGAATAGGACGTAGCTTGAGAGACAAATATGTATTAGGCTTCTTGCCGCGTTATCTAGCAAACTTCTTACGCACTGCCATTGGCTTAGAAGTAGGTACTTTAAAGATGCACTATGCATGCCCAATACGTTTTATGGTGACGCCACTTTATACTCTTGACGTTTTTGAGCTTGTCACAAATTTGTGATTTTCAATTTATGATGCGATCAAAATATGAAAGCGGTATCCACTCCAGAACTCTTATACCCTAACGGTTGTTGATTCTACAGAGACTATGAATGCTAACTAAATAATTTTAACGATTACATAGGTACTCAAACTATCTAAGCATCCCAAAAAAATACATACTTAGGCTACACTTACATACTTACCTGTTGTACAACAATAAACTAAAAATGTGTAACTGGCATGATCACAGTACATAAAGTAGGGATAATAATTAATTAAGCAACTTTATCAACATCAAGTTTTTAAGTACGTACTCGTAATTAAATCATAAACAAGACTTCGACGAGTTAATCACACATTCCGCTAATCAAACTGACATACGTTTATAATTAGCGTGAAATATTCATGTGTGTTGTGGTACACCATGTAAAACTAGATAAAGTTAATGAAATATAATTGAAATATACATAAGAGAACTTAATTTATTCATTAGAATGAATGAATAAAATATTTATGAATTAAAATAAATCCATTCGGTCTATACCAGTTAAATGAATATTTGTGTTCATTTAATTACTTACAACTTAAATTAGTAGGTCCTGATTTACAGGTCATAAATCTATGTACTCGCTTTGGGATCAAACCAATGTAGAGGAGACAAGAGCCGGTTTCATACCTATATCCCTTGAGAAACCTTCTTTCTTTCTTTAAAATCAAGTGGTGTTCGCAATTGTCTATGTATTTACTTATGTTTCCATCATGGAAGTATTAAGTACTTCCATGGTGTCCAGAAACTTAAAAACAAAATACCGCTTGGACCAAAGGTACATCTACTTTTTGCCCAACACTCCAAATTCGTATCATCATACTCGTACTTACAACCCTATACCTAATTGCGGTAAGGCGACTTTTTGCCGTTCCCCAGGAAGTGCCAAAGTCGGAGATCACGGCGTGTCGGCGGCTTCTCGCTGCGCCTGCGCATGCCTTGTTACCGCGCACTTAGCTTTGAAACACAAACACAGAAATGTATCAAGGATAGAACGGCCATCAGGTTATTTGGAACAATCGCAGCATGTGAACTGCAGTCTTAGTAAAAGACTAGCTATGCCAGCGGCGTCGCACGCGTGAATATCGGGTTTAAAAAATAACGGGCTTCCATAAAATGATTCCTTAATTTTAAGTTAGACCTCTAGCAATAGGTACATTGGTGAAAACCGCATTCCATTCCATGCAGTAGATTTCGCGCAAATCGCGATGCGCGTTCAAACATACAGATAAAAATTCTCCCGTTTGCCCAACACTTCCCTTCACTGCTCTGCTCCTATTGATTGAAGCGTGATGAAAAGTATACTGTAACTTGCCCAGTATGAAGAATAATTGTACCAAGTTTCGTTAACGTCGAGTAGTTTTTATTTCTATAACGAACAGACAAACAGACAAAAATTTTACTGATTGCATTTTTGGCATCAGTATCGATCACTCATCACCCCCCAATAGTTATTTTAAAAATATATTTTATGTACAGAATGGACCTCTCTATTGATTTAATATAGGTACCTAAGTATGGATTTTGAGTTCAGCAAAGACAGACTCCAGGATGTAAGAGAGCGACCCAACGTCTTTTCGCTCCAAGCCACCCTTACCTCGTAGTGCTGAATAACAAACGAGGCTCTGACTAGCGACTGGTTGCGGTATGACCATGACAAGTGAAGGCGTAACTAAAGAGCACATGCCGATAACTGGCAGTAGCGTCACCGGAGCGAGGAGCGTGGAGATGAAGGGTAAAGCCTCCAGATGCTAGACCACAGTGGCGAACAACTGGAGCGGCCTATGGACGGCGGTAGACTGACGATGAAAGACGCACACGCAATGCCCTACTTCAATAAGATTGCGCGTTCTCCTTGCGGCGATGGTTAGATAATACAATCGAAACGCGTATTGGATATGAACCGCTCCTTAATTGTACAAATATGACGTGACCGAAATGATGTTGACATGAATATATTTTAGTGCAAGATATTTTAAAAAAATAATAAATCTCCTAGACGTACTTACAAAACATCTGTTAGGTTCCATCACAGTAGATACCTACTACTTAATACTTACCTATCCGTACCTTAATGGAAGTGAAATAATAATTATGTTTACGAAAACCAAAAAACTTTCCCAAATAAAACTTTTGAAATAATAACTGTATTTTCCCAACTACAGCAAAGCAAAAAGGAGGGTTATGATTTTTTCCCATTACGGATACCGTTATAAGATATAGTCTGGTATAGCAGAACTATTGGTATGTACAACGCAAGCCCAAAGACGTCTTAAATTTCACCACACGTCCCAACGGTATCCCCTTAACACATAGCTGGGAGACGGTACCCGTTTATGTCCGTTAATAAATGTATCCTCCACGCAATTTATACAAGCAATACCTGTCAATGTACAGCCGGCATCGGATATATATGAGCATTTATTCCCGGTAGCCCCTCAGGCAAACTGACTTTAATTTTGTAAACATTTCCTAATTTCCGCACGTGGGAAAAGACTGTCTAAATGGGGAACAGAAAGAGTCTATCCCAAAGTTTCAATGACTAGCTCATATTTTTTATTGCATAGACACACGAGTGGTCACCCAATTGACTTTTTCATAAAGAAATCGTCCAAGAGTGGAGGAAACCAGAGTCTATTGACATGACCTGATGAACATTTGTGTTTGTTCAGTATCTGGATCATTATCGTTATATTCTAATTCTGTATCTAATATATTTAAAAAAAGTTTGTAATAAGTATAACGCCTTTTTCATATCATTGATTACGATTTTGGTGACACAAGTGTTACGCTGGCTACTAGTTCCTACATTAGGCAAATCCTCCCAAATGACTATTGTCATTTGGAGAGGCCTAATACTCGTACATATTATACAGTTCATGAAAACAGAAGGCAGAGGGAGGTCACTACCAATAGAGTCACTACCAAGCTACTTACCTACTTTGTACGTACCTAATACGCTACAATGCAGTATGTGATTTTGTCTGGTAAGAATACTGATGGTGACTGGTGGCAAGCGTGTTCATATATCTGATAGCGACTGTACTGCTATATCTCAGCGGTAATCCGTAGGAAAAAGAAGCTTTATTTATCACAGATACCTGAAGTCGAGTGAGCATTATTAATAACATTAGTAGTAGGGACTAAATACAAGTTGCAACTTACAAGTCGTTGCATTAATCGTCGCGATGGTTGAACATAACAGTCCGTATGTTGGAAAATACACTGCCTTCGAAGCGTAATTACGGGGGCTTACGATAAACTGCATTTTAAACTGTACGGAATATCCATTCATTAAAAACGATTTCAAAGCCCTTAATAACTGCACGCGTCGGACTTGTTTTGATGGAGATGAATATATTGTGGAATAATTTGCTATGCGTTGGCGGTAAGTGTAGGTAACTGGGTACGTAGGCTTTGTAGACGACGCGTCGTATACTAATTAGCTTTTGATTCGTCGCGTAGGAAGTTTCTTCGATAATCGTCATCATAACCAGCCTGCAAACGTACACTACTGGACATGAACCTATGATATATGTGATATATATGATTTGGGGGATTTGCATTAGTCACACACACAGCGGCGTACCTACCTAAACAGTGTGCCTAGCACGAACACTTTCGAAAAAGTATGCGTAACGTAACCGTAAACGGGCGATAATTTTCACTACGTTAACGTACGTAAACGTAGTACCTCTTACGCACGATAGGGGCGCTGTACCAAGTTTCATACAAATGTTTACGGTAACGTTACGCATACTTTTTCAAAAATGTTCGTGCTAGGCACACTGTTCAGGCTTACGGCAATTCTGTCGGTACTGAGCTCTGCCTCTTGATTGGGGCTCTATAGAGTTGGGAGCCCGTGGCATTGTTCTGGTACGCCATTCTTCTTTTTTTTATAGAGGGGAATGCATTATTAGGCACCTTCATGCCGCCTCCGGGGGGAATCGTCATCGTGTGTGGGACTCACACCTCCCGAAATGGAAGGGAAAAGCTAATTGACGAACTGTAGCCCAAGTAGTTCGTCACTCCAACGGTAACAGGTATAGGTACCTATTCTATCTGGTAACCATAAAATACCATACAAAATCACTCAGTCACGTAGCCAATTGAATCTGTAATAACACTTTTGCTAGCAACGCCACCGCAAACGCGTACGAAAAACTAATAATGTACCCTTTGTAATTCCACACTCGTACCTTGAAAACTGGTGTTTTTGTCGTTCACTTCACGCAATCGCTCATTATCGGCCCGCTAATGCCGCTCACACGATCAATTAATTATTTATGGCTTATTAGAGAAACAGCAAAGCGATCCGTACAAACAGATAAGAATCAGTGCGGTTATCTGCGGCTTTATCGGGGTATCGGCCGAGAATGGACTAAACGGGAGAGAGCGTTAACAGACGGCTAACTTATCTACTTATGATCTGCCTAGCTGTCTAATGTGATCATGTGTGATGTCTTAACCGAGTCGCTTGTCGTCGTAGTCGATGGTCTAGTTGGGATGGAACAAGAGGTCCCGGGTTCGAATCAAAGTTTGATGTAGGTACCTATATAATAATAATAAATATCAGACAACATCACATACATTGCTCCGATCCCAAAGTAAGTAGCTTAAGCACTTGTGTTATGGGTATCAGAACAACGAAGGTACCACAAATACATACTTAAATACAAATATAAGAACCCAGACACGGAACAAACACAAGTGTTCATCACACGAATGTTTGTCCCGGGTGGGGAATCGAACCCACGACCCTTGGTTCAGATGGCAGGGGTCACTACCAATTGAGCCACCGAGCCAGTCAAGTATATTCATCATCATCATCAGCCTATCGCAGTCCACTGGATATAGGCCTCTCCATGTGGGCAAACAACTGGAGAAGATCTACCCACATTCGCCACGCAACCGACTGGTGGTGGTATAACATCAGGATTGAAGGCGTAGCTAACTACCACTGGCCGATGACGGTCAGCAGCGTCACCGGAACGAGGAGCCCTGCAATCTCCAACCCGCCTGCTCAGCGTGGCGATTATGGGTATATCCTCAGGTGTTTGCTCAAAGTGTCGAACACTGGAGAGGCCTATGTCCAGCAGAGGACTATGATAGGTTGATGATGATGATGAGTACCTATTCTTGAATGCTGTGGACGAAATTGTGAGAAAACCGGCCAAACGTAAGTCAGACTCGCACACGACACGAAGGGTTCCGTACCTAATGGTGATCTGGTTTAGTAGGGACTACTTAGATTTCAAGCGTTACAAAAAGAAAGTTTTTTTTTTTAATTATTAGTGGTTCAGATGGGAAGAGATTGGTTGTTTCGACATGAATTTGGGAGTGCTAAAAGTGGTTTTGTTCCTGCTATAGGATACAGGAACATAATATTTAGGCATAGGGTTTTAGGTTAAGGTTACGAGTGGGTTCTTAGGTCTTATACAAAAAGAAAGTATCTAAGTACGTTTATTGGTTAGTACCTACAAGCTTCAGCTTAATTTGGAGATGGGTGGCGATGTGTGGCTCAGCGTGGCATGTCTTGGGTTTACCTGGTGCTGATTTTAATATCGGGTTACAAGCGGAAAAACACTTTTTTTAGATACTCGTACAACATTTACAACTTTAAATAACAAATAAATACCTACTATGTATAATAAGTACTATGTATAATATCTACCTAAATAACTAATATATACCTAGCGGATGTAAGGGAGCGGCCTATCACCTTTTCGCTCCAAGCCAACCTCACCTGCCCGTGGTGTATCCTGCCGAATAACAAACGAGGCGCTGGCAACCGACTGATGGCGGTATAACCATCACAATTGAAGGGCGTAGCTAAATACTAAAGACCGGTGACGGGCAGCAGCGTCACCGGAGCAAGAAGCTACACCCTGCGATCGTCAAACCGCCTGCCCAGGGTGGCGATTATGGGTATATCCTCCAGATGTTTGCTCTGGCGAACAACTGGAGAGGCGTATGTCCAGCAGTGGACTGTAATAGACTGATGATGAAATACCTACTAATAGCCGATAGAGTAGGTGTATTACCTATATCAAATGTGATTGATGGCCGCTGGGGTGTGTAACCGATTGTGGCATGCAGGCCGTAGGTTACGGCCGCTTGATTGGAGCCATTGTACCGACTCTGCTTTACCAATTGCATAACATTAGTGGTAATAAAATTATTGCAGATTCCAGTTTGCGAAAAATTAGATTTTTTTTTTTTTTTTTTTATAGTAGCACGGCATAATGGCTTCCCCGCGCCTGATGGAAAGCGAAAGAGAAGCCCAAGTCGCCGCGACAGCGGGCAAGCAACCGATTGGTCACCTGTCAGCTGCCGCCGCCATGCCGGCCATAAGGTGCTTCTTCACGCCCCGCTTAAAGGATCCCATATCAAAGGAGGGAGGAAACACATGTCCTGGCAATGAGTTCCACATTTTAACGACGCGGCAAAGATAGGAATTGCCAAACTTTTTGGTACGTGAAGGGATGTTTTCCACGGTGAAACTATGACAACGTAGGCCAGCACGTGTGGTTCTGTTTCGGAAGAGGGAAGGTGGGACAAGGGAAAACAACTCTTCAGAGCACTCACCATGGTACAGGCGATAAAAAACACTCAAGGACGCAACATCTCTTCGTAATTGAAGAGGTTCTAAGGACTCTGTAACCTTTTCATCGCCTATAATACGAATAGCCCTTCGCTGCATTCTGTCGAGAGCGCCAAGAAGGTATTTGGCAGACCCATCCCAGAGATGCGAGCAATATTCCACGCAGGAACGGACTTGCGTCTTATATAATAGACACAACTCGTCCGGCGAAAAGAACCTACGCACTCTGTTCAGGATCCCCAGCTTCTTTGACGCAGTAGTGATCAAGCTCTCGATGTAGTCCCTCTGGTTCAGATCACAGCGAAGTCCCATGCCAAGCATATTTAAGCTGTCTCGCAGTTGAAGGTGAGTGCTCTGGAAAGTGGGACAAGAAGGGAATGAGGACGTTTTTGATGAAAACGCGCAAACCTGAGTTTTCTTGGCGTTGAACTCAACCAAATTATTGGAACCCCATTCCGCAAGAAGCCCCAAAACTCGATTGAGCTCAAGGACAAGATTCTCTCGCATCTCATCAGTTTCCAATCTGCCCGCATTAGGCCGACTAAAATACCGTCCATGCACCGTACTATCATCTGCATAACAATGAATGTTTCCAAGCGGTAACATGTCATTGATATGCAGAAGAAAGAGGGTGGGGGACAACACGGAACCCTGTGGTACGCCAGCATTCACTGACATGAACCGCGAAGCGTATCCGTCAGCAACGACACGGATTTTTCGCCCATGCAGGAAAGCAGCAATCCACTCACAGAGCTTAGCGGGCAGACCGTATGCCGGAAGCTTGGAAAGTAGAGCCTTGTGCCAGACTCTATCGAAGGCCTTGGCGATGTCTAAGCTAATAGCCATAGACTCTCCATGTTTATCAATTGCCTCGCCCCAGAGGTGCGTCACGTAGGCTAGAAGGTCACCCGTAGATCGATTCGGTCTAAAGCCGTACTGACGATCATTGATGACAGAGTGACCCTCTAAGTAGCGGATCAATTGGTTGTTAATGATCCGCTCCATGACCTTGCACAACACTGAAGTAATGGCAATGGGACGATAATTCGATGGGTCTGAACGGTCTCCCTTTTTAGGGACCGGCTGCACGTTAGCTTCTCTCCAAGCCTCCGGAACACAACCGGACGAGTATGAGAAGCGGTAAAGGCGCGTTAACACCGGAGACAATTCCGCCGCACATCTCTTAACTAATATTAGATATCTTAACTAATATTATAAAGCTGAAGAGTTTGTTTGTTTGTTTGTTTGAACGCGCTAATCTCAGGAACTACTGGTCCGAATTGAAAAATTCTTTTTGTGTTGAATAGACCATTTATCGAGGAAGGCTTTAGGCTATATAACATCACGCTGCAACTATTAGGAACGAAGAAATAATGGAAAATGTAAAAAAAAAACGGGGAAAAAATAACTATTCCACGCGGACGAAGTCGCGAGCACAGCTAGTTATAGATAGATAGGATATTCTTTATTGCACAAAATACAGAATAAATACCTACAGACATCTAGGTGGTCTTATCGCTAGTAAGCGATCTCTACCAGACAACCTTCAGGTAATTGAAGTGCAATTTTCTGAAGAGAGGGGCAACGTCGTTTGTAAAAATTTTTGTTCGTTAACATTAATAGTGTTCATAGCCGTGACCGATCTTTCAGTTTTGTGATTTTTCTTTTTTGTTATTTTCTAAAAATGTTTGTATAATTATTGTGTTTATGTCGATGTGTCGTTGGGAACTAAATATTTATTATTTATTAAATTCTAAAATCCAATAAGTACGGTAAAACAGAAAGTGAAAATAAATATCTACTTACTCTATTATCAGAATCTATCTATCTACAATACAATGAGAATCAGCAAAACCACAGCTACGTAAAAGATGTAAGCAAAAATAAGTGAAATGGAACGCAAAACGAGCTAAACATACTCGTAATACTAAAAATAAAAACAATGCATAAATATTATAAATATAATGTTTATTATTAATTAATTATATATTTAATTACATATAGTAAGCCCATATCCAACTTCACTCCTGGGGCACCAGATCTAGGCTGACGTTGAACTGACCCCGCTCCAAGTCTACCGCGACCTGGTAGCTCCACTTGTCTTCTGCTGTCGCCATGTGGGTCTTTTTCTGAAAAAAATCAAATATCGTTACGAAAGTCCAAAACTCTGCTTAAGGATTAAGCCAAAAAACGACTTCAATATGGTGCCAATAAGTCCATCTCTGAACACCGTTTCGAACAAATAAACAATTTTTCAAATCGATTCAAACGTCCAAAAAAAAATCATATTCAGGCGAATTGAGAGCCTCCTTTCTTTATAAGTCGGTTAAAAAGAGCTCGTATGTATTTGTTAATGTAAAGGATTTTCCAGCAGGGAAAATGGCACAAGAGAAAGCGATAGTTTGAAAGTAATGTTTGGTGTGAATTGTCTGGCGGGAATATTTATTTACATTCAAATAATGTCTATATTTAAATCGCCGGATAAGGTTGAACAGACTGAAAAAAGATTACACGACATATTGCAAAAGTTATGATTTCATACTCGGTCTTACTGTTTTTCAGATCGTTAACACGTTCACAGTTCATACATTTTTGTAAGTGAAGTCCTGTCATTGGCTATCTTATCCTTTATCAGATTCAGATCCCAGCCCAGATCAGACCCAGCGTGGATTTTTTTTTTTCTAAATGACTACGATGATGGCCAGGCCGGCCTTGTCATCATCACCGGACTGTTGGGGGAGCGGAAGGCTCTCACCCCTAAACGATCATGGGTATATCCTCCAAATGTTTGCCTTAAGTGGGGAACAACTGGGGAGGCCTATGTCTAGCAGTGGACTGCAATAGACTCGAAAGTTAGCTTTAAGCGATCATCATCATCAGCCTATTGCAGGATAGGATAAGTCCTAAGACGTAAATAGACTATTGTATACTCACGAGTATCTTGACGGCTTGCCTCGTGTGCATGTCCCAGCTGACCCGCTCGCCGGGGACGGGCCACTCCGCGGGCCCGCCGCTGACTTCCTTGCCGCCAACACTCCACGTCGCCCACAGCGCGAAACCGTTCACCGGACCGGCTTCGGACTCAGATTCACTAACAATTAAAAAATATAATAATATAGGTTATACAACGACATCCATCAACATCAAATCATACCCTGATCCCCTACCACCAAAAACGAAAACGATCGTTCGTTGACCGGATCGCGTACATTGGCACCATAAATCCCGCCCATTTGTCCCACCCGTGTTCAAATATACGAACTAAAATTCGTCAAAGTCGATTTTAATTAATTTAATCTTAATATATGGGTCGTTGTCAAAATTTGTGCAGGTAAATGTGTCCCTCAACATTTTTTTTATATTTTATTATTAATAAAGTCAAAAGCACCCAACAAATATACATTAATACAAATTATATCGTATTATTAAACATCCACTAATGAAATAAAAACTCAGCTTAGATATTTTATTATTTTTTTTAAAGTAACATTGTGGTCATTTCTGGTAACAGAATGGTTTTCCTTCAAAACTGTACCTGTCCCATGTAGTATTCCGTTATACTAAAGATCAAGTAACTGCATTTTCTAGTATAGTAACCTACTAAAAATAAATTATTACCGTAAACGGAGTATTATAAATATTTTAAAAATATGTTTTATTACCAATGAGCATTAAAATTAAATTTTAAAATGATTTTCTATACTTTGTCCCAAGTATGGCCTGGAATCGACTGTACCACCATGTTACTAACTAATTCGAAACGAAAAATGTAGACGGCGCTATTTTCTACACTTTTTATATTGGGCGGGATGTCTGCATTCATCGTGTTAGTTCGGCAGGCGGGGGGGAAGTGTACGTCGCTTGACAGTCGACCGCGAGGTGTTGAAGGAGCTGCGTGTTTTTATTACGCGTCCACTTTGTTACCCACCTGTTTACGTAAGTAAATGAATGTTTTTATCATTATTTACGTTCAGTGTGTTGTCTAAGGGGTAAATATGTGATAGGCGAATGAAATATTTTACTTAGCGCTTTATTTTATTATTTATGTGTAATGAAATGTAAAATTTACCACTCTGTTACAACGCAACTCTGTTACTAGCGCGTAGTAACAGAGTTGTTAAGAAAGTAACAGAGTTGAATAACCCCTTGAATTCTTTAATTTTGTCTGACATTTTATTTTTCAGAGTTCTATTTATTTAATGATCGTTTGTCTTAAGTTACAAATGAGCTTGGTAGACACAAATAAATTGTGTATAATTATAAATGACCCCAAAATAGCATCGTTATAGGATATTGTGCGTCGTTTGCGCTTTCAAGATGCCTCTTACGCCTGCTGAGAAGCAGCGACGATACCGGGAACGGCGCAAAAATAACCCTGAAAAGAAAGCAGAAACCAAAAGAAAAGACCGAGAAAGATACCATGCAAACAAACGCTTAGTACGAGATTTAACAACACGTGAACATCGAGCAATAAAAAAAAATGGCGATCTGCGAATGCTAGACGTAGAGATAAAGTCCGAGCTCTCAATGTTATTATGCATACTCCAGAGTCAACTCCTCCTCGTTTAAATAGTCCAGTCCATACAGATCAAGTTCACTTTATCTCAAGAACTTATCGTCGTTTGTCTACACCTCAGCTGTCTACTTCCCGTGAAAACACTCCTAACTCTATCACATCACGCATCAGCGCGGCTTTTGCAGTTGCTTGAATCCCAAGGACTACGTTCCATTGAAAACTGTAGTAGAACAATCGACTCCCTCCAATTGCGACAAAAATATTTTTTTTTATTGCTTATTGGTGGCAGACGAGCAAGCGGCCTGTCTGATGTTAAACAGTAACCGCTGCCCATGGACATCTGCAATGCCGGGGGCACAGCAATGCCGCTACCTACCGTGAGAAGAGAGCTCTCTTTAAACCTCGTTTGAAAAAGGACATGTCGTAGCGATCAGGAAACACCGCGGCTGGGAGGTCGTTCCAGAGTTTACAAGTTCGTGACAGAAATGAACGCTGAAAACGAACGAATATTCTGTCAGATATAAGCAACCTTTGTCAGAATCGAACAACAGGGTTTTACAGAGTTGTCTATAGCTCAGACTCTGATGATGATGATGATGCCCCTTTAGTATCTTTAAAAGAAAATCCTTCTACCACCTATTCAATGGAGCAACCCAGCACATCGAAGTAAAATGAAGATGCCTTGATTGAGACGGAAAATATTCATGCTAGTAAATTAAAACAAGGTGTTTGCGTCTTAGTGAAAGTTTCCAGCTTAAAACAGGACTACATCTATCTGGGTAAGGCCTTGTCTGAAGTAGAAGAAGATGGTGAGGTTAAAATTATGTTCTTCAAGTCTATGGACGATACTGCAACTAAATTTAAATTAGTTGAGACTGATTTATCCTATGAGCCTTTTGATAATTTACTTGCAATTGTTCCGGAACCCAAAAAAGTCTGCAAAGGTAAAAAAAGGGTATACTACCAATTTGATACTCCTTTAGACATATTTGAGAAATAAGCAACAATTTTATATCATCTTCCAAGACAATCTTATTTTTATTTTCATAAAACTTACTCTAGATTGGTAAATTCCAGTCATAAGTTAATTTTGATTAGTATTAAAGTTAATTAGTTTAGTGATTTCGATCTCAAGCTCAACTAAGTGCAAATATTTACGTAAGCTACAATAAAAAAACAACTATGTTACTGTGTTACAACTCTGTTACTTTTCTGTCCCAAAGATTAAAGAACATAGTTAAGATTTTTAGGAAAACCTTGTTAATATAATATATATATATATCACTACATGTTCATTAAATAGATATTTATACGCCATGTGTTCTAGTTATCTGTTTAATACATAGAGATTTCGACGATTTAGGTAGAATTTAAGATATTTTAATTTTCAAGAAGTAACAGAGTTGTTTAAAATTTTAGATTAATGAGTGTTAAACTCAAAAAAGATTGTTGTGATTATAATTATATTTAAGATATATGAGACTGTTTAATATTGATGCCAAAATATTTTTGACTGATTTGTTTAATTTCATAATAAACGGTAATACCTAATGATAACAGAGTTGTATATTTTTTACACCCTGGTCCACTAAATCTGAATTAAATCTTAAATTATGAACAGAACATCGCGGCCAACTATAATATATTATAATTCAGTTGTATTTTACCCACACGGACATAAAATAAGTAACTTATAAACATATTTCAATTTAAAAAAAATTATCATTTCAAATTCTACTTACCTGCGCAAAATTTGACAATGACCCATATAAGAACACGGGAGGGATAAATGTGAGAGATTTATTTTGCAAAATTAAGCGATCCGTTCAACGAACGATCGTTTTCGATTTTGGTGGTATGGACCAAAATTTGATGGGCAACCCATTTTTTTTTTTTTTTTTAGTTAGCCTTTATTGTCCCACTGCTGAGCGAAGACAAAATAAGTTTTATCTAATAAACGTCTCGGTGGAGATCGTTCTATATCTTAGATCATAAGACATCGCATGCATTGATCGGATCCCAAAAGTTGTAAAAGGAAGATGCCACAAATATTAAACGTATATGTCGTATTCAAAAATGAAATCTTGGCAAAAATCTTAGGACAATTAAGAAACACCGGATAATTGGAGTCTAGGAATGAATTTCTTAATCATTCGCGCAGTGTTCAGACACTTTGTGAATAACAAAAGAGGCTCTGGCAACCGGTTGGTGGCGATATAACCATCTCGATTGATGGCGTAGCTAAATATCACAGCACGATGACGGGCAGCAACATCACCGGAGCGAAAAGCTACGCCCTGCTATCGACAACCCACCTGCCGAGTGTGGCGATTATTGGTCCTCCAGGTGTTTGCCCTAGGTGGCGAGCAACTGGAGAGGCCTATGTCCAGCTGTGGACTGCGATGATGATGGAGTCCACTTACAGTATTGGGAAGGTGTCGTCCCCCGCATATGTTGCCTGCAGCTGGCCGCAGTGCAGCCGCAGCAGCCGGCGCGGGCGGCCGCGGCTGCGGCACGGGTACTCCCACAGAGGCTGGGCCTCCACCTCCGCATCGCTTATGATGCGAGAACTCTGAATTGGAAGGGAAACACAAATAAAGCATAAGAGAGGTAGGGCATAGCAAATCTTCGCTCGAATTGAGCCGCCCGTCCGGGGAAGGACCTCCACCCTATAGAATACCGCAGCCAAATGACCTCCGGGTCGTGTTTCTGCTGGTGAGTAGGGTCTCCGGAGCTCGTGGGGGGTAGGGTTGGGTCGGCATGGCAGTGGCAACTGACAGGTTACTAACCAGTTACTTGCCAGTTGTCACAGCGATTTGGGCTTCTCTTTCGCTTTCCATCAGGCGTAGGGAAGCCATTATGTTGAGCTATTACAAAAAAAAAAAAAAGGAATGAGACTTTTACTACCCACGTTCATTGTGGACCGAACGTCCCCGAACCGACCGAATTAGATTTTTGGTCCTTTCGGCCCCGTTCAAGGTGACGCGACGCGTAGGGCGTTTTGTCATCATCATCCGCCGTTCTTAGTCCAAAGAAAATGTCTTTAAACGAAGCTTCAGCCTTTCGTAGTCCAAACAAACTCTCTTTAAACGAAGCTTTTGGCTAAATTTCCTACTGTTCTACGATTTGTTACTATCCTATCATTTAGGTTAGAGAAAATACAAAGTATAGTTGTTAAATTTAAATCGAACAAACAGACATGTTCATGCACACAAATGTTTGTAATGTGTGGGGATCGAACCCACGACCCTTGGCTCAGAAGGCAGAGGTCACTACCAATTGAGCCACCGAGCCAGTCATCCCCCTCTAAGGTCTCGTCGCGTCGCTAATATTATTTGGTTATTTAGATAAGTACATGCACCAGACAATTTCGGACCAATCGTTTTGTCCTATACCTATAATCGTAGTATCCGATTATGACTCCGTCTCCCAAAACACCAAGACCAGAGACAATTTCGAAAAGTTCGTTTCCAAAATTGACCCAACAGGGAATCGAACCTTGTACCGTCCGCCCAGATCATCATTCAGACGAGCAAATGTGTTGCCTGATGGTAAGCAGTCGACACCGCCCATGGCAATCCGCAACTCAAATTTGAATTTATACTCATGCTTTTCAAACCTTGTATCAAGTAATCAATTTTTTTTCTAAATGACTATGATGATGGCCAGGCCGGCCTTGTCATCATCACCGGACTGTTGGGGGAGCGGAAGGATCTCACCCCTAGATCAAGTCATCATAAAGCAATTACAATTTCTACCTCACTCACCTCAACAAGACTGTCAAATATTGACATATCGATGCCTTCACACGTGTGCAGAGGCACCCTTATCTTGTGCAAATCTTGAAACTCGACCGGCATAGCCCAAAATTCGCAGCCCTCCGGAATGATCGAAACACCATCCCGCAATCTATCCTTCATCTTATACAACATATAAGCCATCTTCAGATTCTCCCAAGGCAATATGGCGCTACTGAAGTTAGGATCGCAAATAACATTCGTAACTTCTTTCAATATGGCGTCATCAACCTCCGATATAAACTTAACATTAGTCAGACTATTCTCCTTTACATAATCCTCTAGAATCCTTAGATGTAAGTTCGTATTCTCCAGTATGTAAACTTCCTTCGCACCCATCTTCGCCGCAGCCAACCCTAGAAAACTACTGCCGTTCAAATCCAACACCACTGCATTTGGTCCCATTTCTTCTCTCATTTGACTTAAGAACTTCTTGCTCCGTCTGCCATCGTTTAAGTAGGAGACATGCGTTCGAGATAAAGCCATGTGGACGCCACATTCGCACACCGGTCTCTTGTAATGTGTCGGTTTGGTATTCTGGTCTTCTATGTAGAACCAGAGGGAGTACTCGTCTTGGCACGAGACCAGGGTCACCTCTGAGCCTTGGTTGAGGGTGGTCTCCTGGGGTAGGTAGTAGACCGCCTGCATCCAATGGTCTCGCCAGGGGATGTGGTCTTGGGGGCGTTCGGAGGACATATCCGCGTCGGGATGGCACCACCATGGTGCGCAACTTAGCACAATTTTTCCTAGAACAGAAAATAAAATGTCAAATGGATATCAAGTCACAAAAAGATCCTGATATTTTTGGCTGAGTGACATAGGTGCAAATGTTATAACAAATTCTTATAATATCATTGTTAGTTATAAGTTAGTAAGAAAGTAATATCAGGAAATAGGCAGCAGCGTTTACATGGGGTTACAAATAAAAGCTACTGAGTTCACCAACCCGCCTGCCAAGCGTGGTGACTAAGGAAAATCCCCTCATTTGTAAAAGCCTATGTCCAGCTGACATGGTTGCATACTTCTGTGCTACCCATACCCATGCAAGTTGCTTGCCACCGGTGACAAAAGAGGTTTAGTGGGTATGCCCACCCATGCTGGAAGGAAGGAAGGTGGAAGTTGTGCCTCCATGCTAACTTCCGTCATGTACTTCCCTCTACAAATAATATAGGCCTATGTCCTGCAGTAGACGTTTGCAGGCTGATGACATAGCACCCCTGATAATGATGGCAAATATGTTCTCACCCTCGGTGTCCATATTCAGCTCCCACCACATGAACACCGCCTGCGCGCGGCCCGTGCCGCTGGCAGCAAACTGCTGCTTGACCGTGCGCCGCATGTCCACCGCGGAGCGACCCGACCAATCATAGTAGAACACGGGGATCTGTTCAGACAGCTCGCGGAACGCTTGACGGGGTAACTGGGACAGTTGGATGTCGTGCACGGCTGCGGAGCCGGGGCAGTCCTTCATCTGCAAAATTTAAAAGGTTTAAAATAGATAGGAAGAAAAATACTTATTCAGCACACATTATAAAATACAGAGTATAATCGAAAATGAACTTAACTTTAGCTATATTATGTGCAGCCAGAGGGTTGTATCAGAGTGACATAGAAAAACGAAGGTGAAACATTTGTTTATAAACAATAATATTTAGAAATGCATTGAAGTTGTAATAAAGAATATTTTACTTCTTGTTAAACTTCATTTCATTAAAGAGGTTTCCCAATAACAGTTATGAGACTTCAAATTAAAGACATAAATTATAATTTTATAATACGTATTAAATTAACAAACAATGTATAAGTTGAACCTACGATTTACATAACTACTATTATGTAATTTTTTTATGTAGAAAACCTTCATTTTAATATTCACCTAATATGATCACTAGATTATTTAGAAAGACATGAAGTAAAGCGAGTACAAAACGCCTTTCTGTTGTGCTAATTGTATTGTATTCCACTGTGATTACAGTATCATTAAATAAGAATTTGTGAAGATGCCATGTTGGTCTAGTGGTAGCAAGTTCCACCCCAAGAGAAAGCCTTTTTACTAGGTTTATCATCTGCTCTTTCTTCATTTTTATTGTTATGTTACATTGGATTATAACACTGAATGAGTACATAAGGAATGTGACACTTAGTATTAAAATAAAAAGATAACAAAAGTTCTTACCTTTTGTGGTGCCCTCAATACCACTTGCAAATCTCCATCAGCTAAATCATTTAGTTTATTCCACTTCTGCAGTGTGGGGCACTCCACCACTTGAGCATATATGACTGCAGAGTCTGGCACAACTATGCAGTCTTCTTCTAGAAGGTACTTGTGTGCATGGGAAAATGTAGACAGTGCTCCTACAAATAATTAAGTAGATAAATTGTAAGGGAGAAAGTTTCATTTTTATCAGTAGAGAATGTAGGGAAGGATATTAAATAAATGGAAGCTAGCCAGTCTCTTAATAAAAATACATCCAAATATGACAAAGTGATTAGTAAACCCTAAGAACAAAAAATAATGATAAATTTTCCAACCAAATACAAATCTAAATGCAGAATAAAAATATTAAAAATTTTAAATTCATAACAAAACATTCATTAGAAAGATATTTTTGACTGACTCGGTGGCTCAATTGGTAGTGACCCCTGCCTTCTGAACCAAGGGCCGTGGGTTCGATTCCCACCCGGGACAAACATTCGTGTGATGAACACTTGTGTTTGTTCTGTGTCTGGGTGTTTATATTTGTATTTAAGTATTTATTTGTGATACCTTCGTTGATACCCATAACACAAGTGCTTAAGCTACTTACTTTGGGATTAGAGCAATGTATGTGATGTTGTCTGAATTGACCAATTGAAAAATCAAAAGATTCATTCATTAGGAACATTCATAGAAAATTATAAAATATCATTTGAAGAATATAATAATAATGCGGGGCACCACGCCACCATAAATAGGCTACAGCAGGGACTGAAAGCGGTTACGGTATACGGTTACGGTACCGGTATAAAATAAGTGTACCTTAATAAAATAAAGGTAAGGGTATACCGTTATTCAACCGGTATAAAATATCGGTACCGAAAAGCCGCGACGTTGCCAAACGGCTGCGGATTGTTGGCAACGTCGCGTGTGATAGATTATTTGATTTTAAGGCAAAATTGGTATGAAATAATAAGTCGTGATTGCGACACGTAACGGTTCATTACTTAGGTAATGTGAGAAATAATAAAATATAGTAATATTAGTCTATTAAAATATTTATAATTCGTCTTGTAAATAGGCAAAATAAATAACAATATTAAAAATGTAATCTATCATGAACTTCCTTTGCAGAAATTAGTCAAATTACTTACTTATTTCGCTGGCTCATCGATCCGAATAAATTGTACAATGTTTGAGTATCTTAATTAGTTTTAGATTATTACTTTAATTATGAAATTCATTTTAAAATGATAAGGAAATATATTTACCAATTTTAGTTACATTATTCATGTTAACACTTATATATTATAAATATTAAATACCACGTGGCGGAATTCCCGCCATGTCTACTTGTTTGCTCCCCACTATAAAAGGCGCTGCTCGGACGAACAGACGCCAGTTGAATTGTGATCGTCGAACAGAGCGAAGCTCTGCCCAGTGATAGTGTTTGCAGCCGTTCAGCAATATAGGGCGAAGCTATGCCCATTAAAGAGCTGCAAGAGCTATTTATATATGCAGAGCGAAGCTCTGCTCATTTATTCTGCCAGAGGCTTCAATAAAAGCTAAGTATATTTCCATTTCCCCTTTTTGTGTGCTCCAAATAACTAAATAATAACTATGTACTAAAATAATAAAATAATAATTGGTAAATGTGTAATTTAATAATGAATATAAAACGGGCCTTGCTACCTATGTGCTATAATTCTTATTTCTATATTCTATGCCTAAAGCTATGTACAAGTTACAATAAAAACCTTCTATAAGTTAACAAACAAATTATCTTATTACTATTCTATGCTTAACTTTGAAATATTCGCTACGTATCATATTAGCCTAATAATTTGTAAATATGTAATTAATAATGAATATAAAACGGGCCTTATTACCTATAATTCTTATTATATATTCTATGCTTAAAACTATGTACAAGTTACAATAAAGATTCTATAGTTAACAACAAATTATCTTATTACTATTCTATGCTTAAGTTGGAAGTATCTATGTATGTACGTACAGTCTTCGCTACTTCTCATATTAGCTAGATTTGCTAAGATCTGCTATGTTAGCTAGCAAAGCAATAGTAAGATTGGCCTATATGAATTACAATCAAGCTAATTTACATAATTTATTTACACATAGTAATTTGGTATATAATATTATATTTTGATTAGAACAATTGCCATCTTTTATTTCGCCATTTCGCCAAAATCCCAGTTGCTCGTAAAATGAAAAACTATAATAATAATTTGACCAATTTGGGAATTGGTTAAATTATTATCTAGTATTCTTTTTTAAGTATTATTATGTAAAAAAATCTATTATCAGAAGTGGGATACGAACCTGACCACTTGTAATTAATGTTATATATTATTTCAGGTTTTGTGGTTGTGGGTTCTAAATGGACCCTAGCGCTTTCGAGGGCCTTCTAAAGGCCATTCGTGACGCAGTTGCGGGACCGCGCAGAGACGATGATTTGGTGCTGCCGCCATTTGATCCTGACAAGAATGACACCGGTGCTGAAACCTGGTGTGCCCACATCGAGTCAATTTCTACAAGACCTGGGATGGAGCGGAATTACAACAGTGGCGAAGACAGGTAAGGCCCTCAAAGGGTCTGCATTGTTATGGTTTGAAACTTGGGACCCAGATGGTGGTAGGACTTGGGTCAGTTTCAAGACTACTATATCTTTCTGAAAAGTTGTCTAAGGCTGTGTCATTTACGTCGGATATGGCCGAATCATATTGTGAATATGCCAGGGAAAAGATTCGTTTACTTAGAACACTATTGTATGTGGGGGGATACAAGATGTCAATGTTAGAATGGCGTCTCATAATAGTCGTGTTAAAACAACTGCTGAATTAATTTCTTTATTTACTACCTATATTAAAACTTCTAAAAAAAATCGCCCCCTTGAATCTAATACAAAATTTACTGATAAATCCGATAACCGAAATATTTCTAGTAAGCGTCTTAGGATTGAGGAATTCCAAGACTGGCCGTGTTTCACGTGTAACAAAATAGGTCATAAGGCATCTCTAAGTTTTTACAATTCCACTAGAAAAAAAAAATAACGTTGACACCAAGTCTTCTGGGACTTATAGCTCCCCAGTAAATTTCAATAAAATACAGTGCCAATATTGCAAAAAATTGGGACATTCAGAATCTGTTTGTTTTTGTTAAGCAACGTGATGACCTTAAGGCTTTGCCCACAAAAGGTGGCAATGTTGATTCCTAAAGTTGTCATCAAAGGTAGGCCAATAGAAGCCTTAAGTGATACTGGTGCAAACTATAGCATTTTACAAAAATCCTTTGCTAGGCAGCTATTTTCGATCTATGTATCTTGAAGGTATAGGCAACTGTGAAATCGGCAGAAATGCATTTCCTGACTTTTCCGCAATTATTGATTCCCCTAGTGGTATGATAAATCAAGGGACTGTTCTTATGATCTTGAATCTTTAGCCATTCTCGACATTTTATTATTTTATTGTATTTATTGCATATCGAACAGTATTTAAAACGCAAAGACAAATAGAGGTACTATAGGTAATATAGCCAGCATTGTCGCTTTCAGTGATTTCTTCCGGACGGCCCTTGGTTTTGCGCAGTAAATAAGTGTACAAAAGGCGGACTCATTGCCACATAGGCATTCCCTGCCAGTCAACCATTGGGCTAAATAGAAAGTAAGTTAGTGTGACAAAAAAGTTTGAAAGACTAATACTAATATAATATACTAGCAGCCTATCCGGCTTCGCACGGGGTTTGTTTAAATTTTACCAAGGCTCCCTAATTTGTTTTGCAAAATGAAATGTACCCTATGTCAAATTGGAATAATGTAGTATTCTATTGGTGAAATAAGTTTTTAAGTCTACCCAGTACTTTTTGAGTATATTTATTACAAACCTTCCAAAATAGGTAAAAATCTCTTCGCATTATAATATTAGTGTAGATAATAATAATATATTATAAAAATAAATTAAATACGAATCTATAAATATACATATATATACAGAAATATACATAAAAATATACATAATATCATTTTACATACAGTATGTATAGAATTAACCAATCCCCCCAAAAAACATTTTCATGTGGGATGTAAAGGGGGGTAAAGTTTAGGTGTTTATATAGTTTTTCTCTTGTTTGTATATTAATAGCCACATACATACGAAATTTCAGCTTTCTAAGACTTCAGGAAATATCCTAAAAATATATTTTTCATACAAATTGCCATCCCCTAATTTGAGGGGTTGGGGGAGAAAGGACTTTTGTAATTTTTAGTTTGTTTGTATACCAATAGCAAGTTACATACCAAATTTTAGCTTTCTAGGACTTCAGGAAGTACCCTATAATTTTGATGATCAGTCAGTCAGTCAGTGTACGAAATCGAAGGTTTTTACACATTAATAAAATCCAAAGTATCAAAGCTACGGTATTAGCTTCAAAAAGGCGGCGAAACCTTTCGAGAAAAGATAGGTAGTGCCTTTGCGCTTCGCTTGGCTCGTCTTGGCGGGGGCACGACCGTGCCCTCAGATAAATATTTCAATACTTGTATACAATTGCACTATGAAACTATTATCAAATCCTTAGAATAATTAAAAAGGGGTAAGATAACTGTTGATGAAATTAAAAAAGCTATTGATAAATAATTAGTAGGACTATAGGATATAATAAAACATATTAAAAACAAATGACAATAATATCAAGATAATGATCGTAAATAAAATTAAAATACTTAGATAAATAAATGTGTACGTATATATTATATGTATACATAATTATGTTATAAATATATACACAGTGAATACTTTCAGATACACTGAAATATGCTTGGATAGCTCAGGCTTAAGGGAGACCTGGATTCTAATAGTCGCAAAATAACTTGTTACACCCAAACTTTATATACCAAGAGGTTATAAACTAGGCTTATTAAGGCTCTGCCATGATTATAACTGTCATGTTGATTATGAGAACGCGGGACCCTACTCGTGTTTCCAGGAATAGCTGAAATTGTTATTCCGAGAGTCACTCTTGGTGAAAAACAAGGTCTTCTACACCCGATAGGAAAATCAATCCCATTTCATACGTTGCATTTGGACTGCACTGGACCTTTTAGACAATCGATTGAGGGGTTTAAGCACGTTCATTTTGATTATTGATGGCTTTACCAAGTTTTGTATATTACGACCACTGAAAACTTTAAATGGTCTAGAATCTGTACATGTTATACGTGAAACAATTAAGCTTTTTGGGACACCTAGCATTTATTACGTAGAGGTATAGATTTAAGCTCCAATCGAGCCCAATCGTTTTTCAGAGAAACGGGAATTGAATTCCACTGGTAGCAATGGGCAAGTCGAGGTGCTACCATAGTTAACATGTTGTCGACTACTGTCAATGATTTATCGGAATGGCCGAACGTAGTTTGGAAAGCAGCAGTCCCTTAATACGACTATTTAAAAGATAAGTGGGTTTTCGCCAATTAGGTTATTAATTATAATTAGTATATAGTGTTGGAGAAACTGTATGTAAGCCAGGATCATAGGCGTTATGACAAACTGAGCCCCAAGTACAAAGGCCCTTTCAAAATTTTGTATATTTGCCTAACGATAGATTTTCACTAACATTGTTGCCTAAGAAAAGCTACGCTATTATCCTGGTGAATGATTAGAGCCAAACGTTATAATACAAATTCTGTGTTTATCATATAACCGTGATAGATGTAATAAAATGGTGTAAAGAGGTATAGATATAATAAAATAGTTTAAAGAGGTATGTCTAATCAGACAATGTTACACTGATTAAATATACAATGTTTTGGTAGTGAACTATATGTGCCGATGTTTTTAATTAGATTATGTTAAGTTGTTCTGCCCGTTAGCATAATCTCAATCGATGATTAGATCAAGTAATATATGTATTGTATATGAAATAAAATGGTTGTATACAGCATACACAAAATGTTTAAAAAAAAGAGGTAAAAAAAAAGTATATAAAAAAAGGGGAGGGGAAAGCGTAAAAAAACAGACGCTAAGAATGAGCATAAAAGAAAATGTGTACAAGATGTAAATATGTATTTATAAGTATATATTTATATAAAAAAGGGGGAGCGTAAAAAAACAAACGCTAAGAATATGTACAAGAGGGGGAAGCGTAAAAAAATAGACGCTAAGAATGTACACAAAAGAAAATGTGTGCAAAAAGTAAATATGTATAAGTATATGTTTATATAAAAAGGGGGAGCGTAAAAAAACAGACGCTAAGAATATGTACAAGAGGGGAAAGCGTAAAAAAATAGACGCTAAGAATGTACACAAAAGACAATGTGTACAAGAAGTAAATATGTATAAGTATATAAGTATATATTTATATAAAAAAGGGGGAAGCGTAAAAAAATAGACGCTTAGAATGTAATGGGCACTTCGAGAACGAAGTGTTGATCAGTATGGCCGTGATAGATTATTTGATTTTAAGGCAAAATTGGTATGAAATAATAAGTCGTGATTGCGACACGTAACGGTTCATTACTTAGGTAATGTGAGAAATAATAAAATATAGTAATATTAGTCTATTAAAATATTTATAATTCGTCTTGTAAATAGGCAAAATAAATAACAATATTAAAAATGTAATCTATCATGAACTTCCTTTGCAGAAATTAGTCAAATTACTTACTTATTTCGCTGGCTCATCGATCCGAATAAATTGTACAATGTTTGAGTATCTTAATTAGTTTTAGATTATTACTTTAATTATGAAATTCATTTTAAAATGATAAGGAAATATATTTACCAATTTTAGTTACATTATTCATGTTAACACTTATATATTATAAATATTAAATACCACGTGGCGGAATTCCCGCCATGTCTACTTGTTTGCTCCCCACTATAAAAGGCGCTGCTCGGACGAACAGACGCCAGTTGAATTGTGATCGTCGAACAGAGCGAAGCTCTGCCCAGTGATAGTGTTTGCAGCCGTTCAGCAATATAGGGCGAAGCTATGCCCATTAAAGAGCTGCAAGAGCTATTTATATATGCAGAGCGAAGCTCTGCTCATTTATTCTGCCAGAGGCTTCAATAAAAGCTAAGTATATTTCCATTTCCCCTTTTTGTGTGCTCCAAATAACTAAATAATAACTATGTACTAAAATAATAAAATAATAATTGGTAAATGTGTAATTTAATAATGAATATAAAACGGGCCTTGCTACCTATGTGCTATAATTCTTATTTCTATATTCTATGCCTAAAGCTATGTACAAGTTACAATAAAAACCTTCTATAAGTTAACAAACAAATTATCTTATTACTATTCTATGCTTAACTTTGAAATATTCGCTACGTATCATATTAGCCTAATAATTTGTAAATATGTAATTAATAATGAATATAAAACGGGCCTTATTACCTATAATTCTTATTATATATTCTATGCTTAAAACTATGTACAAGTTACAATAAAGATTCTATAGTTAACAACAAATTATCTTATTACTATTCTATGCTTAAGTTGGAAGTATCTATGTATGTACGTACAGTCTTCGCTACTTCTCATATTAGCTAGATTTGCTAAGATCTGCTATGTTAGCTAGCAAAGCAATAGTAAGATTGGCCTATATGAATTACAATCAAGCTAATTTACATAATTTATTTACACATAGTAATTTGGTATATAATATTATATTTTGATTAGAACAATTGCCATCTTTTATTTCGCCATTTCGCCAAAATCCCAGTTGCTCGTAAAATGAAAAACTATAATAATAATTTGACCAATTTGGGAATTGGTTAAATTATTATCTAGTATTCTTTTTTAAGTATTATTATGTAAAAAATCTATTACGTGCGTTGCGCGGAGCGTATCGATCGACACCGGCAAAATATTCTTCCTGACATTTCTTATCTGTCCGTGCATAGCACGCGAAAGACTGCCTGTGCATGGCACACGCGAAAATTCTGGTCAGTGATAGAATGAATGTCGTCTCACTTTTCAATACAAATAATATTTTTTGATGTTGTCTGATATTTAAATTTTTTCTTCAAATAATTTTGTTTATTATGTTTAGATACTATTTATACGAGTATGTATACCCATCACAATTTTAAGTAGTTATTTTGTTTGTAACTTTATTATGTATCTAAAATATATACATAAGTAGGTAACAAGGTATGTGCATTACTTCTTAGTAGTTAGTTTTTTAGTTTTTAAAATTAGTTGGTAAAATTATTGACTGGTATAGAATGCCACACGGCATCAAGTCAGTCATTTGTACTTTCATCATCATGATGATGATGATGATAGTATAGTTTTCTGACTCGCCCAATGGTTGACTGGTATAGAATGCCACACGGCATTAAGTCCGCCATTTGTACTTTAATCATCATCATGATGATGATGACGATGACGATGTTATAGTGTTATGGCTCGCCCAATGGTTGACTGGTTGAGAGTGCCACACGGCATTAAGTCCGCCATTTGTACTTTAATCATCATCATGATGACGATGATGATGATGACGATGTTATAGTGTTCTGGCTCGCCCAATGGTTGACTGGTTGAGAGTGTCACACGTCATTAAGCCCGCCATTTGTACTTTCATCATCATCATGATGATGATAATGATGATGTTATCGTTTTCTGACTCGCCCAATGGTTGACTGGTATAGAATGCCACACGGCATTAAGTCCGCCATTTGTACTTTCATCATCATCATGATGATGATAATGATGATGTTATCGTTTTCTGACTCGCCCAATGGTTGACTGGTATAGAATGCCACACGGCATTAAGTCCGTCATTTGTACTTTCATCATCATCATGATGATGATGATGATTGTATAGTTTTCTGGCTCGCCCAATGGTTGACTGGTTGAGAATGCCACACGGCATTAAGTCCGCCATTTGTACTTTAATCATCATCATGATGATGATGATGTTATAGTGTTCTGGCTTGCCCAATGGTTGACTGGTAAAGAATGCCACACGGCATTAAGTCCGCCATTTGTACTTTCATCAATGATGATCATCATTAGATGATGATGATGATTGTATAGTTTTCTGACTCGCCCAATGGTTGACTGGTATAGAATGCCACACGGCATTAAGTCCGCCATTTGTACTTTCATCAATGATGATCATCATGAGATGATGATGATGATGTTATAGTTTTCTGACTCGCCCAATGGTTGACTGGTATACTCGTAGAATGCCACACGGCATTAAGTCCACCATTTGTACTTTAATCATCATCATGATGATGATGATGTTATAGTGTTCTGGCTTGCCCAATGGTTGACTGGTAAAGAATGCCACACGGCATTAAGTCCGCCATTTGTACTTTCATCAATGATGATCATCATGAGATGATGATGATTGTATAGTTTTCTGACTCGCCCAATGGTTGACTGGTATAGAATGCCACACGGCATTAAGTCCGCCATTTGTACTTTAATCATCATCATGATGATGATGATGACGATGTTATGGTGTTCTGGCTCGCCCAATGGTTGACTGGTAGAGAATGCCAAATGGCATTATGTCCGCCATTTGTATTTTCATCATCATGATGATGATGATGATGATGATTGTATAGTTTTCTGACTCGCCCAATGGTTGACTGGTAGAGAATGCCACACGGCATTAAGCCCGCCATTTGTACTTTCATCAATGATGATCATCATGAGATGATGATGATGATGTTATAGTTTTCTGACTCGCCCAATGGTTGACTGGTATACTCGTAGAATGCCACACGGCATTAAGTCCACCATTTGTACTTTAATCATCATCATGATGATGATGATGTTATAGTGTTCTGGCTTGCCCAATGGTTGACTGGTAAAGAATGCCACACGGCATTAAGTCCGCCATTTGTACTTTCATCAATGATGATCATCATGAGATGATGATGATTGTATAGTTTTCTGACTCGCCCAATGGTTGACTGGTATAGAATGCCACACGGCATTAAGTCCGCCATTTGTACTTTAATCATCATCATGATGATGATGATGACGATGTTATGGTGTTCTGGCTCGCCCAATGGTTGACTGGTAGAGAATGCCAAATGGCATTAAGTCCGCCATTTGTATTTTCATCATCATGATGATGATGATGATGATGATTGTATAGTTTTCTGACTCGCCCAATGGTTGACTGGTAGAGAATGCCACACGGCATTAAGCCCGCCATTTGTACTTTCTTTGAGCAATAAAGAATACCTACGACAACTGATAAAAAACGGACCCGACACTTGATAAGTGTGAACAGAGGCGCCGACATCCGATTAAAATCCGGACCCGACACCCGTCAAGTAGGAACGGGCTCTTATTGGTATCAGAACAACGAGGGTACCACAAATACATACTTAATTACAAATATAATTTGTCACGGAAGAATCACAAATGTTCACATGAATGTTTGTCCCGGGTGGGGATCGAACCTACGACCCATGGTTCAGAAGGCAAGAGTCCACTACCACTTACAACACTACCAATTGCGCCACCGAGCCAGTCATTCTCAGAATAGTTTGTCTCCTCTCCCCGTCTCTTTCATACCGAAATTACCTTTATTTTACGGTACCTGAAAATTTCGGTACCGGTATAAATTTAGATATCGAAATATTCCGGTAACCGTTATATTTCGGTATGACGTCATACCGAAATATAAAGGTACCGTAATTTTTCGGTTATTCAGTCCCTGGGCTACAGCGACAGTATAATAATCTATGCAAGACATGTAACATTGACATCTTTGCTGATAGGCTCCCTAAATTTAGGCGTCAAATTAAGCAGTCCTTTAGCGGGGCATCGAACAGGTGACTTCAACATAGTTTAATTTACTTATATTTCATTATTTTTGTTAACTAAATATTTATATTTAATTAAACCATAGTCCACATTGCATGCCGTGGCAACCTATAATTAAGATGACACTAAGCTGTTAATTTATTATTTTCTGTATTGCTTATTATGTATTGGTGTTTATCTTGTTGGTTGTCCTAATAAATAAATAAAATAAAATAAAATAAATTACCTTCTCCAATAAGTTCAGTATCAAACACCTCAGTGACCAAAATGTTGGCTTTCTGCTTCATATCCCCATCCTCTCCCACAGTCAGCTCCGTAGACCTCTTGGGTATCACAGTAATCTTATCGGCCACACCGTTCCGGGCCAGGATCTTCAGACAGCACTCTGCCATAGGTTCAAATGCTTCACACGCAGTTATTGTGTCTGCACCACATCTAGCTGCCATTATTGAGAGCAGACCGGTCCCTGTACCTGAAATGGCATAAATTATGATATGTGATCTTGAGTAGCTCTGACTCTTATATCAAAATCAAAATAAATCAAAATCAAAATACCTTTATTCACATAGACTTAAAATAAGCACTTACGAATCGTCAAGTAAAAAAATAATGTAAAAATGTGAATAAAAGCAATTTAGAAGAAGCTACCGCCGTGTTCGGAAAGTAGATTTCTACCGAGAAGAAATGGCAAGAAGCTCTTTTTAAATTGCCAATTGTTACATGTTTTGGTATAACAACATTTTTTAAAATTTTAAAGTTAAACAATGCAAAATAAAAGTAGAGTCTATACAATGCAAAGTTTACTATGAAGCAGCAGTCCATATCATATTATTATGCCCATTATATCCAGTGGCATAGCTACCTAAGGGCTAAGCAGGGCCCATGCAGTGTCTTGAGGCCCTCAAGCTCAGGGGCCCTTGTATCCTTACCAGAAATATCAACCTTCCTTCTAGTAGCTTAACATTTTTAAGTATTTGTTTACTTAACTCTTTATTTAACACAAGCTAATTAGATTAGAGGGCAGTGAGGCCCCATTTTTGCCTTTTTTTTATACCACCAATGTGGCAAACAAGCCTACAGCCCGCCTGATGCTAAGCAGTTACCGGGTGTATCACACATGTATTGCCAACCATTTAAAAACCCCTTCACAACCTTTTTAATGGACCCCATACTCTGGTCTCGGAGGAGATCCTGGGTGGGGAGCTCATTCCATAGCCTAAGTGTGCGCGGCAAGAAATGATTTGCCCCAGGGGGGCCCTTGGTTACCTAGCTATGCCAATGATTATATCACAACCTACACTCTGACCCAATTCATGTCTAACTAAATATTTTTTTATTTTTACTAATATTTCTACAAATACCTATATCTAAAACATTTGCTTTCTTGCCAGCGTCGTGCATCTTTTCTATCGCCAGCTGCAGCGCCCTCTGATACTTCTTGTTCCTCTCAGTGTCGTGCAGCATATCAGCGAACGCTGAACGAGCGATTTCTTGGTGGAAATCGTAATCTTCATGCTGAACATCCCACTCCGTACTGCCCGTTAGAGGGTTCCTTTTCTGAGTAAATACTTGCATTTTTACAGGAGATTTCGCTTTAGAACTTTTAAACCTGGAAATCAAATAATTTAAACATTAATACACTCAATATACCGGCCGACTCTGAAAAGTTTATATCGAAGCGTTCACTTACATACCTTTTCAATGAACTAACTACAAAAATAATCCTGGGTCCAAAAGTAAGGTTCATGTATGAAATATCATGGTGTTTTAGTAAATGAAATGTTTTTATATCAGATTTGAATAAAAAAATCTACACGATTCAATATATGTAGTCGAAACATAACCTCAAATTGGTGACATTGACATCTTTTTTTATAACTTGACAACGGAAGAAACGTTCAGAAATTTCAGGTTTACAACTTCGATGCAACTTGCTGTTTGATATAACGGGCTTACCTCTGTCAAATTTTCCATACGTTCCTCCGATAAACATTTTGATGCTTGGCCGAAGATGATAACGAAATGGAAGTAATAAGTAAGTACTTAATACTTGCATGGATAACGAGTAGTAAAAGTAAGTAAATCCACGAGGAAGAAGATGAATAAACTAAAAGTTTTAAAATCAAAATACAAATGAAAAACCATTTAATATCCACCCGAATTTTTCTTAATTATTCCCAGAACTTGTAACGTCATCATCATAAAAATTGAGAATGAATGCGTGAGTGAATATCTGCCGTTTCACCACCATCATAAAATTTAAACCAGCCAGTTTCTTTTTCAGTTTGATTGATGATTTTTGAGTTTGAGTTTTATGTGACAAGACATTTCATTTATGTTGTCAGTTTACCATTTATGAAGGAATAATATAAAATTAACGAAAATCTTATATCTCAATCGAAATTTATTACATTTTTATGTTGTGCTTTTTTAAATGTGTAAATTCAGGCATAAATTTTGTTGATGGCATCAATTTCGTAGATGTCACTCGTTTCGTCTTTCATTACGACGTTTTACTATCATGGCGGCCACCGTCGGTAGGATTTGTGGGGCACGTCTTTTGAAAAATTATGGGATAGTTGGTCCCCAGGTACTACAAATGGTCAAACTTTATAATCTGATTATTTATAGATGTCTTTAGTTCACACCAGTGTGCCCTGTAAGTTTATAAAGAATGAGTTGCAGGACTTGTAAGTTTCGTTCGTTAGCGGGTGTATTTTATCACATTTCTCGCGTTTCTGGGACCACAAGGCGACATATGTGGTAGAGTGTGGTTGTGCGGAAGTTTATAAAGTCAAATAACGAGCAAGTGTTGTTAATAAAAAATCATGGGCAAGTGATAACCTATTCTGCATTATGTAACAAGTACATAGGAGACTAATGAAGATCGTCCATTGCAGGTTTGTCAGCTGTCCACCAATACTCAAGGATGGACTAGGAATAGAAGATTGGTGAGTACACATGCTCTTGCACTCCTATGGTGGAATTTTACCATGAACACCCATAGTTACTCATGTTTGAATCAAAGACAAACATAACTCATATAACTTTTTAAAAAATAGCCACAGTTATTTGTAGTCATTAAATAATGAACTTTTTTTGCTCTTAACAAAATCTAATGTTACCATGTTCTGTGGTCTATATAATTCAAGACTTTTAATATGCATACATTAATCATTTTCCTGTTGTGTAATGTTATCTTTTTGATTATTGGTAACTACACTAACTTGGTAAGACCATGGTACTTCATTTAGGTGTTTTTTACAACACCTTACTACACTCATAATTTCATTCATTAGATTGTATTTCATCATAACTCTCTAATAGTAATCAGGACATTGTTGTCATCAATTAAAGTTTAATGGTCAGAGTCTTAAAGCATTGATGAGTTCATAAATTTGTCTTTTCAAAGAAACATTAGAAGAGGCCTATGTCCAGTAGTGGACTGATACGGGCTGATGATGATGATGAAAGAAACATGATTGATAATAAAAAACAAAGTAAACATATGAAATCAGAAGCGTAGCGTGTCTTGGCGAGGGCCCCATATAAAAAAATATTTGGGGCCCTTAGGAAAGGAAAAGATTTGTCACAAAATTTGGGAAGCTTATGCACTTCAGGGGCTTTCATGGTCCGGGGGCCCCATACAATTGATACTGCAGATACAGTGGTAGCTACGCCCTTGTATGAAACGCTTCCACAGAAGTTATCCTTAATTAAATTTATGAAATTCTTAAAGACAAATATTGTGTTGTGGATGTGTCTTTACTCATTGAGAAGAAACCGTTGGACCAAGCAGCCTAATTGGGCTACAATGCAATAGATTGTCTATTGTCTGGGACAAAAATTCTTCAATTGCCAGCAGTTTGATGGACTTTATTGTATGCCTAAGCACACAAAAAAGTCCACTAAACTGCTTGCCTAGAGACGGAGGAAACAACCACCCATATTCTGTTGGAATGCCCCGAAGCCATCCCAGCATTCTCCAACACATCTGCGGCAGGCTAAATGGCCTGCTAAGGCTCTGGGATGAGCTTGGGTGTCACAGTAATCTTCGCGGCCCACACACACGCAAAATGGGCGCTCGGACGCCTGATTACGGAAACTGGCCCGTTTAAACTAACTATGCCTAAGCAAGCAAAATTCAAGAAAAATTAGCTTTTACAGGAAACCTTGTTTTTACTGATTCCAGTTACTCTCAACATTGGGAGTAGTGGGAGGCGGTGTCGGCGCGCTCCTGTTCGCGCTCGAACAGTCGGTGCAGGCGTCGGGCAACGAGGCACACCCCCCACACCAGCCGTGGAGCCACGACGGCTGGTTCAAATCCCTTGATCATGCCAGGTAAGGTTCCATACCAGATGTACCAATACATATTATAACTTTTAAACTTTCGTGTTGCATCTTTACAACAGCTGTGGTCACGGGGAGTACTGAGTCAGTACCGAGTTAAATCCCGCTATTTATATGTTCCAATATGGTTGTTAATCATGTATTATACATAAATTTGGATTTAAATAAAACATATGGTCGAATTGAGAAGCCTTCCTCCTTTCTTGAAGTTGGTTAAAAAGTGTATCATCCAAATTTTTTTTTATAAATACATCATAGCATTCAAGATGTCCTCACTTGTCCTGATAGTATGCGGATGTGAGGTCCAAAAGCTAGGTTGACAGGCATGATAGAACAAACCTTCCACCCCTGTCGGTTCAGCCTGAAAGCTGACTGTGATGCCGTCTCACGCTCCACCGAAAGAATTCAGGATTTTAAGAGAAAGGAAATGTTAAAACTGGACGGGCATTCCATGACTTAATGGCATGGGGCAGTACTGAGGAACTAAACCTCTTGGTGCACTATAGTCCGAATGATATGCAGGTGGAAATCATGAATATTGTTGGGGTGACAAGGCAAATATTAGGGGGGATGAGATGTTCCTGAAGGAAGTACAAATATACTTAAGTTAAGGGCAAGGGATCAATTTGTTCCGATTGACATAATAAATAGAGTATTTGCTACTTAAACACTTTCCAATCAAAATGTAAAAAACAAACTAGGTTTTTGCGCAGTACAGTACAGTATGTACAGTTATAAACAGGTGTTAGATAAACAATAATGGTACTACTTTGCCTTTACTCAAGGCCAAGGAATGTACAAAGACTTGAGAGGTCATGGGTATAGATATTAAATATTCTTTTCTCTCAAAGACTATAATGATATCCAAGGCTGCCTTGTATTCATTATCAGACAGCAGAACAGTGGCAGCCCTGAGGTTTGAGAACCTTCCAATGAATCTGATGCATCTTTTGGGATGGGATTCAAAATGAAAAATATCTTGGTATAAAATATAGAAACACATTTCTATCAAAAACAGCCTGTTATCTAATATATTTTCTCATTTAAGCTAGGTCCGACTATTTATTGAGTTTAGGCAAATTATATAATAATTTCTATGTTTCAAAACAGCGTTCGTCGCGGCTATGAAGTGTACAAACAGGTGTGCAAGGCATGCCACTCGCTGCAGTACATCGCCTTCAGAAACCTGGTGGGCTTCACCCACACCGAGGAGCAGGCCAAAGCTGAGGCTGCAGAGGTATGATGGGAAATATTACTAAGAATTTTCTGATAGTTTAGAATATTGCGGACCATATGTAGAGAATCCTTTGCAGTACATCAAAGCACTCATGTGGGATTGCGACCCAGTGCTACTTACTTACTCACAATGATTCGGAATCTTTCTAGAGCATTCCATTAAATTTCACATTAGTCTAATCTAAATTTCCACTCATGGAAAACCTCCTGTTCCACTTATATCTATATAGTCTAGTCAAAATTTTAATAATAATATTGAAGCCTCGTAATTCAGTTTATTAAGAATCTAATATCTACAGTTGACGCTTCTAAAAAAGGCAATGCAGACAAAAAATTATTATCTTTATTAGCACAAATTGTGATGTGGGCGAAAATTAATCCATGACTGAAATTGTTGTGTAACATTATTATTCTAATGTAGTTTATGTAGTACTACACTACTACAACTACTTTATATTCCTGGTTGTGTGCATTTAGAAAACAACCTGTTCTAAATATTGGCCTCATTCTGGGAGTTTGGAATAGGTTGCAAGGGGCTTTTTTTTTTGTTTAATAGTACACCTCTCATAAATAACTATATTTTTACAGGTTATGATCAAAGATGGACCTGATGAGGAGGGTAACTACTTCGAGAGGCCAGGCAAACTGTCTGACTACTTCCCGTCGCCATACCCCAATGAAAATGCTGCCAGAGCAGCTAATAACGGTAAATATCACTTTCAAATCCAAGCATGAAAATTATTGAACTGTTACCATTTAAAATCAGACTGCATGTTTGCAAACCAGGTGTTGCTGAACTCATGATAGTTTTCAGATATTAACAATAGTATTGTTGGTCAAGAAGAATAAACAATAATAATATCGTTAGCAGGGACTGAAAGCGGTTACGGTATAAGGTTACGGTACCGGTATAAAATAAGTGTACCTTAATAAAATAAAGGTAAGGGTATACCGTTATTCAACCGGTATAAAATATCGGTACCGAAAAGCCGCGACGTTGCCAAACGGCTGCGGATTGTTGGCAACGTCGCGTGCGATGCGTGGAGCGTATCGATCGACACCGGCAAAATATTCTTCCTGACATTGCTTATCTGTCCGTGCATAGCACGCGAAAGACTGCCTGTGCATGGCACACGCGAAAATTCTGGTCAGTGATAGAATGAATGTCGTCTCACTTTTCAATACAAATAATATTTATTGATGTTGTCTGATATTTAAATTTTTTTTTTAAATAATTTTGTTTATTATGTTTAGATACTATTTATATGTATACCCATCACAATTTTAAGTAGTTATTTTGTTTGTAACTTTATTATGTATCTAAAATATATACATAAGTAGGTAATAAGGTACCTATGTGCATTACTTCTTAGTAGTTAGTTTTTAAAATTAGTTGGTAAAATTATTGACTGGTATAGAATGCCACACGGCATCAAGTCCGTCATTTGTACTTTCATCATCATGACGATGATGATGATAGTATAGTTTTCTGACTCGCCCAATGGTTGACTGGTATAGAATGCCACACGGCATTAAGTCCGCCATTTGTACTTTAATCATCATCATGATGATGATGATGACGATGTTATAGTGTTCTGGCTCGCCCAATGGTTGACTGGTTGAGAGTGCCACACGTCATTAAGCCCGCCATTTGTACTTTCATCATCATCATGATGATGATAATGATGATGATATCGTTTTCTGACTCGCCCAATGGTTGACTGGTATAGAATGCCACACGGCATTAAGTCCGTCATTTGTACTTTCATCATCATGATGATGATGATGATTGTATAGTTTTCTGGCTCGCCCAATGGTTGACTGGTTGAGAATGCCACACGGCATTAAGTCCGCCATTTGTACTTTCATCATGATGATGATGATGATGATAGTATAGTTTCTGACTCGCCCAATGGTTGACTGGTATAGAATGCCACACGGCATTAAGTCCGCCATTTGTACTTTCATCATCATGATGATGATGATGATGACTGATGATGATGACGATGTTATAGTGTTCTGGCTTGCCCAATGGTTGACTGGTTGAGAATGTCACGTCATTAAGCCCGCCATTTGTACTTTCATCATCATCATGATGATGATAATGATGATGATATCGTTTTCTAACTCACCCAATGGTTGAGTGGTATAGAATGCCACACGGCATTAAGTCCACCATTTGTACTTTCATCATCATGATGATGATGATGATGTTATAATTTTCTGACTCGCCCAATGGTTGACTGGTATACTCGTAGAATGCCACACGGCATTAAGTCCGCCAGTTGTACTTTCATCATCATGATGATGATGATGATTGTATAGTTTTCTGACTCGCCCAATGGTTGACTGGTAGAGAATGCCACACGGCATTAAGTCCGCCATTTGTACTTTCATCATCATGATGATGATAATAGAGAATGCCACACGGCACATAATGTTGTAGTTTCCTGACTCGCCCAATGGTTGACTGGTATAGAATGCCACACGGCATTAAGTCCGCCGTATGTACTTTCATCGTCATTATGATGATGATGTTATAGTGTTCTGGCTCGCATAATGGTTGACTGGTATAGAATGCCACACGGCATTAAGTCTACCATTTGTACTTTCATCATCATGATGATGGATGATGATGATGTTATAGTTTTCTGACTCGCCCAATGGTTGACTGGTATACTCGTAGAATGCCACACGGCATTAAGTCCATCATTTGTACTTTAATCATCATCATGATGATGATGATGTTATAGTGTTCTGGCTTGCCCAATGGTTGACTGGTAAAGAATGCCACACGGCATTAAGTCCGCCATTTGTACTTTCATCAATGATGATCATCATGAGATGATGATGATGATTGTATAGTTTTCTGACTCGCCCAATGGTTGACTGGTATAGAATGCCACACGGCATTAAGTCCGCCATTTGTACTTTCATCAATGATGATCATCATGAGATGATGATGTTATTGTTTTCTGACTCGCCCAATGGTTGACTGGTATACTCGTAGAATGCCACACGGCATTAAGTCCGCCATTTGTACTTTAATCATCATCATGATGATGATGATGTTATAGTGTTCTGGTTTGCCCAATGGTTGACTGGTAAAGAATGCCACACGGCATTAAGTCCGCCATTTGTACTTTCATCAATGATGATCACCATGAGATGATGATGATGATTGTATAGTTTTCTGACTCGCCCAATGGTTGACTGGTATAGAATGCCACACGGCATTAAGTCCGCCATTTGTACTTTAATCATCATCATGATGATGATGATGACGATGTTATGGTGTTCTGGCTCGCCCAATGGTTGACTGGTAGAGAATGTCACGTCATTAAGCCCGCCATTTGTACTTTCATCATCATCATGATGATGATAATGATGATGATATCGTTTTCTAACTCACCCAATGGTTGAGTGGTATAGAATGCCACACGGCATTAAGTCCACCATTTGTACTTTCATCATCATGATGATGATGATGACGATGTTATGGTGTTCTGGCTCGCCCAATGGTTGACTGGTAGAGAATGTCACGTCATTAAGCCCGCCATTTGTACTTTCATCATCATCATGATGATGATAATGATGATGATATCGTTTTCTAACTCACCCAATGGTTGAGTGGTATAGAATGCCACACGGCATTAAGTCCACCATTTGTACTTTCATCATCATGATGATGATGATGATGTTATAATTTTCTGACTCGCCCAATGGTTGACTGGTATACTCGTAGAATGCCACACGGCATTAAGTCCGCCATTTGTACTTTCATCAATGATGATCACCATGAGATGATGATGATGATTGTATAGTTTTCTGACTCGCCCAATGGTTGACTGGTATAGAATGCCACACGGCATTAAGTCCGCCATTTGTACTTTAATCATCATCATGATGATGATGATGACGATGTTATGGTGTTCTGGCTCGCCCAATGGTTGACTGGTAGAGAATGCCAAATGGCATTAAGTCCGCCATTTGTACTTTCATCATCATGATGATGATGATGATTGTATAGTTTTCTGACTCGCCCAATGGTTGACTGGTATAGAATGCCACACGGCATTAAGTCCGACATTTGTACATGATGATGATGATGATGACGATGTTATAGTGTTCTGGCTCGCCCAATGGTTGACTGGTAGAGAATGCCACTCGGCATTAAGCCCGCCATTTGTACTTTCTTTGAGCAATAAAGAATACCTACGACAACTGATAAAAAACGGACCCGACACTTGATAAGTGTGAACAGAGGCGCCGACATCCGATTAAAATCCGGACCCGACACCCGTCAAGTAGGAACGGGCTCTTATTGGTATTAGAATAACGAGGGTACCACAAATACATACTTAATTACAAATATAATTTGACACGGAAGAATCACAAATGTTCACATGAATGTTTGTCCCGGGTGGGGATCGAACCTACGACCCAAGGTTCAGAATGCAAGAGTCCACTACCACTTACAACACTACCAATTGCGCCACCGAGCCAGTCATTCTCAGAATAGTTTGTCTCCTCTCCCCGTCTCTTTCATACCGAAATTACCTTTATTTTACGGTACCTGAAAATTTCGGTACCGGTATAAATTTAGATATCGAAATATTCCGGTAACCGTTATATTTCGGTATGACGTCATACCGAAATATAAAGGTACCGTAATTTTTCGGTTATTCAGTCCCTGATCGTTAGTCATATCATCATAGCCTGTACACCTGGACATAGGCCTCCCAATGACAATAGGGATGTTTTGGGGGTCAAAATAATTACATTATATTTAGTCCGTATTTTAGATCATAAAAATGTATTTTTCCTTTTTTCATTCAAATAAAAAATAGCAAAGACACAAGGCACCAAAAGTTAGGAGTGGGAGTGTTTGTCGTCACACCGTAAAAATGCCTCGCCGCGTGACGTCACGCGTAATTTCAACGGGCTATAACTTTGTAATGTTTAGTCTAATTTACACTACCAATAGGGGAAAGACCATGGTTGAATTTCCATGTTATTTGATGGTTGCCAGAAAGAACCATTAAAATAACACTTATTTGAGAAATCACAACAAAATTGTTTTGCAAATTGAGAGTGCGTTCGTGCCTTCAAAGTTCATCGGGAAAGTCAATTTCAAAAGTATACAATTAATCAAAAATCTTTATAACACTGTTTAAGGTACATTAATTAAAACATATTTTGATATGAAACCCATAACATAAACGCACTATTTAATATAGCCATCGAACAAGCTTCTTAATCAAGGCATACAAAACACCACGCAATACGAATGCGCGACGTCACCAGTTTATATTAGTTTGCATGGACCGTTTTTGGGCGAATTCATATTTGTGATTTTGAAATTGTGATAGCACGGGGACTTTTCATAGAAGCGAAGTAATTCTTTCACCAATGTTTCTATAATTGGGTGATGCATCAATATTAATCCAAATCAAAAATTAGTCATCTTAACTAATATTATAAAGCTGAAGAGTTTGTTTGTTTGAACGCGCTAATCTCAGGAACTACTGGTCCGAATTGAAAAATTCTTTTTGTGTTGAATAGACCATTTATCGAGGAAGGCTTTAGGCTATAACATCACGTTGCAACTATTAGGAGTGAAGAAATAATGGAAAATGTAAAAAAAAAACGGGGAAAAAAAACTATTCCACGCGGACGAAGTCGCGAGCACAGCTAGTCATGCATATTGAGCCACCGAGCCAGCCCTACTTGCACTTGGCCGGTTTTTGATAATGTTTGTGTTCCCCAGGCGCGTACCCGCCCGACCTGTCGCTGATCGTGTCGGGCCGCAAGGGCGGCGAGGACTACATCTTCGCGCTGCTGACGGGCTACATGGACGCGCCGGCCGGCATCGTGCTGCGCGAGGGACAGAACTACAACCCGTACTTCCCCGGCGGCGCCATCTCTATGGCGCAGGTGTTGTTCGACGAGGTGGGTTCGGCGCTTTTTAACCGACTTAAAAAAAGAAGATTCTCAATTAGGGTTCTCTGATAAAAGAAATCTACCAGATAGCACCACATAAATTGTTCGTTTTGACATGACACTGACATTTGCATAGCAACTGACCAATCACAGGATAGCTGGACCTGCCTTTTATGTGGTGCCATCTGGTGGATTCTTTTTATAGAAAACCCTCATTGGACTGAATTTTTTTAATTTTTTTTTTTAATTTTGAATCGATTTGACAATTTTTTTTTTTTTTTTAAAAGGATGTACTTTCTAGGTGGTCCCATTGTCACCATGTTGAAGGGTTTTTTTTTTAAATAATTAGCTAAAGTCCGTTTGTTTTAGCATTAGAAAGAACTAGAGTATTTTATTCATTGTCAACGGCCTGCAAACTTCTACTGCTGGACATAGGCCTACTATGGCAACTGCCATAGTCACCAAGCTTGACAGGCGGGTTGGTGACCCTATCACTGCTTCTTTGTTTACAAAATTTCTAATGCTAAAAAACGGGAAAATGAATAGAAAAAAACCCCTCTGGCGTGACGTTATGTATAAGTATATGTAAAAAAAAATGAGAGTTTACTTATGTAACATTATTAGAACAGGGATACTAATCCTTTGGAACCATTTACTTTAAAGAAAGACTAAGCCAATTCTTTTTGCGTAAACATCATGTATTAGTATTATTTACATAGGGGGTGTTGAATAGAGGGGATGTTTCAGCCGTCATCAGCCACTCAATTGGCCCAGGTATCCCCCTTTTATTTCCCCAAGAATTTTTTACTCCACCAAGGCCTTGTAATTTAAATTTGGGGGCTGTTTAGTGACAAATGAAAAATGCCTAGAATATTAAATGTATCATCAGCATAGTAGCTGTTCTATGCTGTTGGCTAATTATACATTTTCATCTGTAAGCTGAATGCATAATAATCTTTCACTATTGTGCAGGATTCGCAACAGTTTTTGAATTGTGAAAAATTTAAATTGAATTTGAATTTTTGTAATTGCTTTTGAAAAGCATGGTAATATTCAAAAGAGCATTTGATTAAAAAGAAATGGTTTTGTTTAAATTTTTTTTTTAATTAAAAGAGGTGACCCCTCTTGTCATGTCATGAAGTCATGAAATTAGTGCGACTTAATAGGTTATTTATTAAAAATTGTAATTAGTCCGTTTTTTAGCTTATTCAAAAATAAAAGACACGTATTTTTTTATTTGTAAATTAGACTAAAAATTACAAAGTTATAGCCGTAATTACGCGTGACGTCACTCGGTGGGGCATTTTTACGGGAGCCAGTCACGTCAAAGACTCCCACTTCTACACACTTTTGATGCCTGTATCTCTGCTGTTGTTTATTTAAACGAAAAAAGGAAAAATACGAGTCTTTTATTTTTGAATATGCTAAACCGATAACCGTTGGGGTAAACGAGTTCTGGAGTGGAGACCGCGTATCGGCAAACGTAATGTAGGACGCCCTCAGGCCAGGTGGAGTGACGATTTGCGCAGGACGGCTGGCAAGTGAGAGATGCGAGAAGCCCAAAATCGACCTAAGTGGCGAACATTAGGAGAGGCCTATGTCCAGCAGTGGACTGACACGGACTGATGATGAAAAGACGGACTAGTAGTAGTAAATTTTTATCCATAATAGCCTATTCTTATCACGGTGGTTCCCCTCAGGCGGCGGAGTACACGGACGGCACGCCGCCCACGGCGTCGCAGCTGGCCAAGGACGTGGCCACGTTCCTGCGCTGGTGCTCGGAGCCGGAGCTGGACGACCGGCGGCAGATGACCATCAAGGCCATCGGCATGTTCTCGCTGCTCGCCGCCGTAGTCTACTACTTCAAGCGGCACAAGTGGTCCTCGATGAAATCGCGAAAGCTAGCCTACAAACCCGTCTCTAAGAAATAAACGCCGCTACCGACAAACTTGTAGTATAAAACAAACGTTTTAGACATTTTTTTTTCGATAGGCACAGTAATATGTTATTTCTTTATAATTAAATTAATTTATTTTATATAACACGCGTTTATTTCTGACCTCCGTTTCGGAATCGTGTCGCTGTAACCGTCGTTACCAGGGCTGGGCTGTCGGTGGGCCCGGCCCGCTCGTAAAACTAGCGCAATTTAATCACCGTTGTGGTTGGTTAGCACAGTCAAATTTATAAACTAGGTGACTTAATATCTGTGCTTGTGATGTTCCATGGAAGTTATAAACTGTGAATCAGTGTACAGTTGAATAAATGAGTTAACAAAAATCGACTGATTTGTCTTTTATTGTTAACCACCGCCTAAAGTTTCCTTTCCTATTTATTTTCCAAATTTCAGATTTGCTTCATGCTAGCTGGTTGTAATAAAATATATATATTTTTAATTGTATTATTATGAAGACTAGCAGTGCCCGCGTTCATGTAGGTGTGTCACAGAAGTGTTTCTTCATCCCTCTTTTTTCGCAATAAAAGGTAGCCTATGTCTTTCTCAGGATCTAAAGATTGTGCAAAATCGGTTGAGAGGCTTAAGCTGGAAAGCGTAACAGACTGACACGAATTACTTTCGTATTTATAATATTAATAGGGATTATTCTAAATGAGAAATTCATATTCTAAGCTGAGATACCTCTTAATAATTTTCCTGTGCCCTGTTATAATCTGTCTCTTTGAGGGTAGGTACCTACAGTGGATATTTTCCACCATTGTATCCTTGGCCATTGAACCACCAGTCAATTTCGTGTGGAACCGCCATTCTACCATACCACATCGAGCAATGATGATATAAGATCATATTTCATTAGAATTTAATTAACCATGCCCCTAATAAATAATTGTCGGCTAATACAGCTTGCGCCTGCGTACTCGCTACACTCCTACCAAATATTATGTCCATGCGCACAACATGTAAATCACATCATCTCCATAATAGTTTTGTAACATTCGTACGTGCACTTGAGGATGCAATGATACTTACCGAATCTGAGAGCCACTTTGATTTTGCTCGTGATTTAATAGCTTTTACAGCAGCGGCGTAGCGTGGGTGTCGGCCGCCCGGGGCGGAAGACAATTTTGCCCGCCCGTGGGGGGGGGGGGGGGGGAGACACAATTTTACCGCCGGGGGGGGGGGGGGAGACAATTTTGCCGCCCTTTTATTTTCTATCGTCAGTAATTCTCGATGTTGTTTTGTTAGTCATAAACAAAGCATAAAATAAAATACGGGGAATCCCCGCAAGTCGTGGACGGTGTAGACGTGCCGAATTTGTAGTTCCGATAAAAATATGAAATGGTTCAAATATTTTTATTATTTAAATCAGTATGGATAGATTATAAATTGTGAAATTTTGCCGCCCCCTAAAATGTGCCGCCCGGGGCGGGCCGCCCCCCCCGCACCCACTACGCTACGCCGCTGTTTTACGGCTCGTAATAGGACCCAATCATCATAAATTAATACAGGCTGTATATTATTACATGCGGGATTGTTATGGATGTTTAAAAAAATAGACGTCAAAGTGACAGCAGCTTCGGTAAATTTTTGGCAATGTCAAATGTCGCTTCACTAGTTCACTCGCATCAAAATAATTATGTATGGTTTTTGTTGTGAATATTCTTTTAAATTATATAATAGATAATTTATAAGATATTAAAAATGAATGCTATCGTTGGAATGTGCCATTTCTGTGAAGCTCACGGACCGAGACCGCTTTTCTGTACATTTACAACTGACGACGAGAATCACACGAAAGAATCTTCGAACTCGACTGTGGAATGCACAGGATGCACTTCGCTGGGCCCAGAGACGACACTGGTGTCTAGGGACGAAGATGGAACTATATTCTGCAGTAGGGAGTCGGTGCTAAACACTGATGTTACTGCATTTTTACGTCAAGCAGCTATCAGAAGTATTACTTGCGAAGTGAGTTCTTTCCTTGTATTATTGTGTTTACTGCAACAATATGTAGACTATGGACTTATAATTACGTGTTTTCGTATAATTTCTAGGTAAGTTGGAGCAAAGACGGCGGGGTGGTCTATTTCAGCGACACACAGGGGCATGTTCTCAGTCTTATGTTTCAACTGAAAGACACTCGCGCGCGCGGTCTCAAACGGTGGTTCTCCATCGTCGTGCTTATGAAGGACAAGATGCTGCTGTTGAACATAATGCCAGTGTTGTCAGAGCATATGCAGGTATGTTGCAAAATGTTATGCTATTTTATATGGTGCATGATAAATAGCTGCTAAAACATAATATAAAATCAACACTACACTAATAATAGCCTTGTTCCGAATGTACAGTTGGTGGGGTGCAAAGATTTGCATGGCATTTAGATATCCTACTTCCTACTAATATTATAAACGTGAAAGTTTGTTTGGATAGATGGATGGATGTTTGTTCCACTTTCACGCAAAAACTACTGAACGGATTTTAATGAAACTTTACAGGAATATAGTTTGTACATCAGATTAACATATAGGCTATGTTTTATACGAACATTCACCCGGGCAGAGCTGCGAGCAGCAGCTAGTTGTTAATAAAGGTCAAATCTTTATTTTTGATTGATTAGAGGGGGTTCAATTCAATTTTACTGTATAATTTTTGGTACCTACCTTTTTTATTCAAATAACATACACTTTGTTTTTCTCTAGCTATTGCTGGAAACTTTAAGAAAATATAGATACAAATAAGGAACAGCACTTTTCTCTGATCTGATAATGAGGTGCACTTGATTTTCTAAAAACAAAATGTAAGTTAGATTTGCTAAAGTTTGAATAATATTCCAGAGAATCGCAAAAGAGTTACAAGAGAATGCTGAATTAGTGTACAATAATGAGCAGCAAATATGTTCTCAAAGGGCCCTCAGACTAAGGACAGGCCGGAATGATTTTGGGCAGTCCAGGTCACTAAAGCAATTAACTGGTAAGTTTAGATTACTAACATTGAGACCAGCCACTGATATGACATTAGTCAATCATCATCATCAGACTCTCACAGTCCACTGCTGGACATAGCATCATTATCACCTCTCCAATGATGATGTTTCGAAATTAAATATCCTATAGATGGCATTATTTATACCTGTGGTCCAGTTATCATGTGATTGGTCAGTTGCTATGTAAATGTCAGTGCCATGTCAAAATTACCAAACAGTTGGACCTGTCTTTTATGTGGTGCCATCTGGTGGACTTCTTTTTTCAGAACACCCTCAAGGTTTTCCACTTTGCTTGATTCTGGACTTATTCCAACCAGCACTTGCCAGCCATCTTGCACTAATCATCAATGTCTGATTTTCATATACTGGTTCAAATTGAGGTTTAAGTAACTATTATTACTCTATGCCTATTACATTTTTAGGAGATGAAGATGTATTCAAGAAACTCCATTCACATTTCACTTGGATGCTGAAAGCAGGCGCCCATACTTACACTGAAACATTGTATACAACTCATGATCTGCTCAACAAAATTGATCCAAACGGAATGAAGAATTCGATATTTGATGTCACTACATGTAATGTGCCAAATGAAGAAGAATGTATAGATTTGAGAGCTTTGCAGAATATGCTAACAAAGTCAACATTTAGGATTCTCCTGTTTTGTACACTAACTGGTGTTGATGTAAGAGTAATTTATCTTATTTTGTTTGAATACTACTAAAAAAGGCCACCTACTTTTATTTTGCCGTTGTTGTTTGAGTAAAACTAAAATGTTTCTGGGGTGGTGGCGCTGTGTGGCGGGTCGTTACACTCCCTCAAATATGGTTGAATGAAGCGATGGCTGGTACACACGTCATACTTGTGAACAGGTGCTGCCTTGGAGACTGGTCTACTCCTGATTGCCCTATATAGAGTATGTTAAGGTTAATTTTTTATTTTTAATCTAATTTATAATTAATTTTATAAGGCCCCAGACTGTATGACGTGGTCGTAGTTAAAAGTATAAATGTGATAATAATATTGTAAACACCATTTTGAAAAGAGCAACTACACGAGTTTCTTGCCGGTATCTTCTCGGTAGAATGCTGCTTTCCGAACCGGTGGTAGCTTCGACGATTTGTAAGTGTTTTTCATAAAAACCTATACAAATAAAGATTATTTTGACTTGACTTTGACTTTGAGTACAGACTTGTGCACTTTAATATCTCTTCGTGAGTCTTTAGTTCTCTAAAGAGTCTAGTCGGACATCAGTGTATTATAATTTACTTTGTGCTGTGTGGTGTACAAATAATATATAGTTTAAAAGGTACATATATCTTTATTCCAGATAAGAATACAGACAAATATGGAAGATGCTGAAAATATAGTAAAAGGTTTGAACAGAATGACGCCTACAAATGTTTGCAGTCCTAACATTAGAATAGTGAATGAAAAAGAATCTTTGACCAATACAAATGGTGCCTGTGTCATAGAAAAAACGAACAGTAATTTTTGTTGTACTTGGGATGGCAGTCTACCTAGTAAATGTATGTGATTTTTTTATTGTAGTAATATTCATATACATAATTTAGTTTCAAAAACGCACATAATGTAATTTTTCTTATTTACATTTGGTTGTTAATAGGTCCAACACTGATGACTAGAATAGAAAATGCAATGGATAATTCTAAATTCACTGATGCGGTTCTACATCAACATGTGAAATCTCTGCTGTTGGAATGGCTAGGGTAAGCACACACTTTCGTTTATTCGATATATAATAATAAATATCATAGAATAATGTTACCATTAATGATTTTAAAAGTTAATTCTATTTTCAGAACAGCAAAAGCATTGAAATCAGCAATAGAATCTTCAGGTGCAAAGTCGGAAGCTGTAGCCAATTTGAAAAGAGTATTCGGGTTGGCGTCACAGGATGACTTGGTTGTAAATTATTGGATAAGAACATATTTATAGTGTCTACCTACATAGTTGTGACTTGTAATCACCTTGTAATAAAATCTGTGATATTTTAACACCTATTTTATTTATTTATTGAGAACCTTCTTCTTAGGTGTTAAAAAATTTTGCCTAACCTTGTATTTGTTTTCTAACTTTACTTAAAACCATACAAAATTGGGGAGTGATGAACTTAGAAAAAATCCAAAGCTGACCTAAAAGTGTTCCTTTTCTGTGATGTGAAATGTATAATTGTGTCAATCTATAGTGAATAACAGAGTAGATACTTAGGCAATGATAGCTTCACTCAACAGTCTTACTGTATAACTGCTACAGGTTAAAGAATAAATATAGGTATTGAAAGATGTAGAATGCAATTGAGTATTGAACTTCAAATGCGACAAGTCATCAGGAAATTAACCTTTCAAGAAAAGGTAGGTAGTGCCCTTGCGTTTCCCTTGGCCAAGACGTGGCGGGGGCACGACCATGCCCCCAGGTGTGTGAATCTAAACTAAAAATAAAACCAAGTAATTAAATTTGTATCCTTATATTTAAAGATTACACGTTGGAGCGACGGCTGGGTCGCGCACGCTCGTGGCCCTTGGTGCGCACGTAGGGCTTGGTGTGCGAGCGCGGCGCGCCGGGCGCGGGGCCGAAGTGGCGCACCGCCTCGCGCGCGTTGCGGCGGCCCTGCACCAGCACTGTCTTCTTGCCGGTGGGCGCGCGGAGAGCGAGCTGGTCGAAAGTTAGGATCTCTCCTGGAATTACAAAATATAAAATATGAAAAAATAAACAATATTTGGATAGAAGAGATGAAACTGCATTGACAATAGGCTATTATGGCTAAAAATTGTAATTAGTCTGTCTTTTAGCTTATTCAAAAATAACACAAAATATACATAGGTATTTTTCCTTTTTTCATTCAAATAAACAATAGCAAAAATACAAGGCTTCAAAAGTTACGGGTCTGGGAGTCTTTGACGTCACTCCTGTAAAAATGCCTCACCGAGTGACGTCACACGTAATTTCAACAGGCTATAACTTTGTAATTTTTAGTCTGATTTACAAATAAAAAATATTGGCTTTTATTTCTGAATAAGTTAAAAGTCGGACTAATTACATTTTTAGCGATAATAGCCTATTCTTAAGGTTTTAAAATTACATACAAAGTTTGGAAGAATTGGAAAGTCAGGATGTGGCCAGTGCCAATTTTAAATTTGCCTATATTACAATAGGTCAATATTATCAATGGATTTCAATGTATTTATCAACTTTAATCTAAGGAGACATTTGCCCAGCAGTGGGATAGCATAGGTTGAAAAAGAAAGAAACTAGGTAGCTAAAACCTTTGGATATTGATCTTCCATAGCCCTAGGAAATATTGATTCAAAGAAATTCCTATAGCTATGCTATGCATCTTACTTGTGTATGATAGGGAAAGAAAAATATGACAGCACCTTGACTTATACAAAAGCTATTGAAGAGTTTGCTACAGGGATTTGACCAACAAAATGATTTCTAGTATGTGGACTGGTGAGAAATAAAGAAAATCTATTTGGTGGTAGGTATGTAGGAACATAGCAAATCAAATTAATGTAAAGTCAGAAAAGGAATATAAAAAACTTGTTAACTAATGGAACTGAACAGAAAAAGTTAAAAAATAGAGAGCAAATTAAAGAAAATATTGTGGCAAATCTATAATGAGTTTATTTACAGATTTATGGAAGAGGTCAAGAACCTAATCACTTTAATTATCATGTAAACTTACATGCTGTTATTTTAAAACTAACCTTTTATCATAATATTTTCATAGAACAAAATTGTAATAATAAATCAGGTTTGAGATCACAGAACAAATCTAAAGAGGTGACTGGGACTGCCATAGCAACAAACTGTGCACTGTGATACCCAACTAGTCCTGCTTTGTACTTGTCCCATGTTTCAGATAAACAAATGCCAGAACTCACCTCCAGCAGCCAAGATGCGGGCGCGCGCCTTCTCTGTGACGTGCAGAGCGGCGACGGTCATCTTAGGCACGGTGTATAACCTCACATCGTTGGTCACGGTGCCCACGACTACGGCGATCAGATCCTCGCGTGTAGGCTTCTTCATGTGACGCGCCAGCCGGGACAGGGAGATCGGCGGCCGGTTGATGCGGCTCATGAACAGACGGCGCAGCACGATCTGGTTGAACTTAGAGTTCGTACGCCTGGCCAAGTATCTGTACAGCTATCAACAAAAATTGAGGTTATAAACTTGACACACATGACCGAAATGTCACAAAAACAAAGCATTTAGATCTCGTAAATAGGTTAATGATGTCGTCTGGCTATACTTACTTTTACAAGCAATCTCAGGTACACATCCTGTGATTTAACTTCGGTGCGCCTAACTTTCCTATCATGTTTATGGTTGATGTCGATACCCTGAAATAAAGAAAGGAACACATATTGAATACACTCGTTTGACGACGAAGCACTTAGAACTTTCACAACACTTAGTTTTCACTTAGATTTTTGTGGATTTTTCTCATTTTTGTTTTTACGAAACTCACCATCTTGACAACCGGAAGAAAAAGAGACTATAGACAAAAACAATATTTGACAGCTGTCTGTTGAAGTAAATGTTGCCAGTTGCAGACACTCCGATACGATGACCATAGACAGATAGGGATGCAACGTAAAAAAATACGAGGAATCTGATCTCGTTTTTTTTTTAATAATCCGCAAATGATGAATGGCACGCCTGTTAGTTTCTCATTTTCCATAATTCGTGATTATAAATTAATAAGAAAAGAGCATGAACCATATTTTTAGATAAAATGTGAAAGCTTATAAATAGAAGGCGAATGGCTGAATATATTGAGAGATGGATGGTACACATAAAAAAAATATAACAATAATATTATTGCTGTGGTATCTTTTCGTTTCGAACTACCCTCCTCACCTGCCCTTGGTCCTGCTGAATAACAGACGAAGCTCTGGCAACCGACTGGTGGTCATATAATAACCATCACGATTGAAGATGTACGATGACCGGAGCAAGAAGGTACGCCCTGCGATCCCCAACCCGGGTGGCGATTATGGGTAAATCCTCCAGGTGTTTGCCTAAAGTGACGAACTACTGGAGAAGCCTATGTCCTAAAGTGGTCTGCGATAGGTGCTGATGATTTAATGCTAATCGTAAACGGATAATTTCTAAACACGCCATAAAAGTCATACTTATGTAAATCAGTGACCTACATACCGACCGGTTATTAAGGTTGAGGTAGTAGGTACCGGCAGCAAATATTAGGAAGAGGATAGTAAACATTTAAATGTTTTGCGTCAACAAGTCAAAACAAATGAGAACGTCTGTCGTGAGATCTGTCATCGCGACAGATAACAAGTTTCGACCGCCGTTTTTTCGAAAGGCATGGAATTTAATACGAAACATCGAAAATTAACCAAAACTAAAAATTCTGTTCGTACCCCCTCATCCGCGAAACCACGATTAACAAAAAAGAAGATAGTAACTCGGAAAAGAAAATGCGTGTGCCTCCCTGAAAATTACTCGGTAGTGGAATTTCCAGCCATTTGGAATGAACTCCGACAAAACGGCCAACTGTGCGATGGCACTATTGTTTGTAGGGATATGAAAACTATTCGGATGCATCGGGCGATACTGTCTGCCGTCAGCCCGTATTTTAAAGCAATATTTATAAATTCTTTGAAGAAAGGCGAACCAGAGGAGACAGAAATATTTGTGGATGTTCCTAGTTATTTCATGAGTTTGATACTCGACTACGCTTACACGGGAACCTGTACAGTGACCGCAGAAAATGTGGAATATCTATTGCCATTCGCGGATCAATTCGACGTAGTCGGAGTCATACAGCTTTGCTGCCAATTTTTATTGCAGGAGCTGAGACCACATAACTGTCTTGGAATTTTCAAGTTCGCGAGGTACTATTTCTGTGGTGAATTAGAAAAGAAAGGTAAATTATATATAAGACAGAACTTTAGCAGAATACTTAAGGAATGTAATGAGTTTAAATCTCTCGCCTACGACGAATTAGAAGACATTCTAAGGGACGATGAACTGAACGTTCGAAATGAAGAGATAGTATTCCAAGCAGTTAAGACGTGGGTAGAATATGATATAGAAAACAGAAGGAAACACATTCCGTCGTTGTTATGCTGTGTGCGGTTTGGTCACATCAGCTACAAATATTTTAAATCGAAGATCCTGCAATGGCAGCCTGTCGTTGATGATGCGGTAATTTTTTATAGTTATAATACACTTAACTAGATAATCATAAACGTAAAATGTATGTCACTCAAAGGCCTGTATTGTACGTCTGCTGGCATACTAAGAAGTTGAATAAAAGACGAATATAGATATGTTGCAGCGAAGAGAACGTGAGGAGATGGATGAGGAGTGTCTAGATTGAATAAGATGAGGAAGAAGTAGATTAGAGGAAGTATGAAAGTGGCATCAGTGAGAAGTTTAAAAATTTAACCGTTTGTCTTGACGGATATGTAATGGGGTGACCAGGACTGTAATGAACATGAGCGTTACTGGGTGGAGGGGTCGAGGACGTTCGAAGAAAACGTTTGACAGCGTCGAAGACGATATGACTAGAAGGAAGTGGATGAATAAAAGATGAAAACCTATAGTGCCGATTAACATAGATGCGAGCAGGGTAGGCGAATTTTGAAATTTTAAAATGCCTTTGATCCAGATTTGAAAGACTTTTACAGAAAAATCAAGAAGCCCTATATCCGGCGGTGGTTTTTCACACACTGCTGGATTCTAGGCCCGGCACTGAGGCTGACCTCAACGACCCTTTGGCAAGACCGCGGATACCATACGAGATACTCTTCGCGGTGGGCGGGTGGAGTGCGGGCAGCCCTACAAGTTTCGTTGAAACGTATGACACGAGGTAGGTATAAACAGTTTGTTAAGCTTGTTTGCACTAATTATCACCAATCAGCACCATCATTGGCTTTGTTCGCACCAAATCACTTCTTTATCATAGTTTTCATAACTCTTTTGCTTACCTCATTAATATAGCAAGTAAGTACTTCATTCTTAGCCTACTTCATTTTATTTTGCTTCCTTTGCTTAATACCCTAGTGATAACTTCATGTCTTCCATGACTTAAAGAGAGACAGCCTTCCAACCAGCAAATCCTCCTTCCAAAGATCCTCCTTAACAATCATATTCACGCTTATGACAGTCCATAGAAACATGCATGTTCCCGTGGACTCCTCGCTTTATGGTTAATATCATACTATTGTATTAGCACTTATACCAAATTTGAGACACTATCCATTATTATTTCATCTAAGTACTATTTGCTCCTGAAGATAAAAAGTCGAGTCAGATGGTTTACCCTAGTAATCACGTGTGTTTTGTCTCCTTTACCTCTTATTGACCTACCTTCTAATAAGAGTGTTACCAGATCAATTGGTTTTTCCATCAATCGATTGGACATTGGTCTGGTAACAGCCTAAGTTGACCTCCTTTCCCGTCAGGGCTGACCGCTGGTTCCTCTCCATCCACATGGACCTGACACCGCGCGCTTACCACGGCCTGTGCACGCTCAACAACCTCATCTACATGATCGGCGGCTTCGACGGCAGCGACCACTTCAACACTGTCCGCTGTTACGACCCGGTCGGGAACACGTGGCACGAGAGGGCCTGCATGTATCAGGCGAGGTGCTACGTCAGCGTCGTTGTGCATGGTAACACTCTTCTCTCTCTTTACTAGTCTTCGCTTGAGGACTTGAGGCGCAGAGGTAGGTGGTAGAGTTTATGCTAAGACTCCTGGACATGGGCTTCCCTCAATGACCGTTTGTCATTTCAGGGGATTTGCCTTAGTCGCCACGCTTGTGCAGGTCGTCTGGTAATCAGTATGTTTTGTTTGTACTCAGGCAAACGCTACTGCCCGTTTCGTGATATTCCTTTAGTCGTCCTCTACAAACTGGAAACCACAGGGATCCCGAAAAGAAAGAGCCTAGTCGAGAACCATGGAAGTCTCTGCTTACTCCATATTGCAGGTTCCTGCAATAAAAGTTTACACCGCTACTTGGCGCTGATTCCCTGGTCCTCAGCCTCAGTATATCAATTTCTTACTTCACTTCAGAGGGACCGAGAGACCGTTAACGCCAATTCTTTTCCCATAACTTAGACGGTCTCATCTACGCCCTGGGCGGCTACAACGGGCGCACGCGCATGTCCTCCGTGGAGCGCTACTACCCGGACAAGAACCAGTGGGAGATGACCACGCCCATGAACAAGCAGCGGTCTGACGCCAGCGCGGCCTCTCTGGGTGGCAAGGTACGCAGCAATAGTTTTGTTGCCGTAAAAAAAAGTCCGTCTTTTAGCTTATTCAAAAACAAAAGACACGTATTTTTTCATTTGTAAATTAAAACAAAGCGACAAAGATTTAGCACGTTAAACTTACGCGTGGCGTCACGCCGTATGGCATGTTGTCGCACGGAGTGACGCCAAAGAAGTACTTTTTCTTGTAAAAAAGAAAAAATACGTGTCCAATATATTTTTATGATCTTAAATACGGACTAAATTTTGTTTTACAACTTGAACACTACTTCAACGAACTACTGACTTCTTATATTTCTTCTTAATGAGGAGATTATTATGAAGTTCCACATAATAATTCCAAAGTCTGCCACTCCCTCACCCTCTAATCTTCGCGACAGATATACATAGTAGGCGGCTTCAATGGGCAAGAGGTGCTGAGCTCTGCGGAGGTGTTCGACTCGGACACGAAGCAGTGGTCGTTCATCAGATCCATGCTCAGCCCTCGTTCTGGAGTCAGCCTCATCGCCTACCGGGAGTGTCTGTACGCGCTCGGTGGATTCAATGGATACAGCCGTCTTAACACAGGTTGCTTTGCTTCGCGACTAATATCCGTAGATTAGATCTAATATCTCCTTATACTGCCATATCAACTTTTTATTTCTGCTTGAAGACAATCCTGCTTCTTGCAGATTCATCCTTTTACGACTAAACGACTTCATCATCATCATCATTAACAGCCTGCAACAGTCGACATAGGCTCCCAAAAACGGCTCAGCTTTATTTTTAATCGTTGCTTTTACATTTGCATGCTTTACTATGATCTGTTTTAGCTACAGAGCAATGAAATGTGAAAAAGTTAAGTGAAAATCTCTTCACATTTGCTACACACCACACCCAATAATTTATTTCTTTCTTAAGAATAGAGATTTATGTGCTTTGCTTTGCTTAACTACTTACTTCGCTAGAAAAGATTTTACAATTTAACATGTAGGTCAGTTTTGCATTAATTCTGTCGCTTTTGCCTTTACATAAGCAGTTAATTTTGGTATTAGGGGAAAGATTCAACCCCAACCGCGGCGGCGACTGGCAAGAGGTGACAGAAATGTTCAGCGCTAGGAGTAACTTCGCCACAGTGCTCCTTGACGACATGATCTTCGTCATAGGGGGCTTTAATGGTTAGTACTTAGTAGCCTAATCCTAAGTTGACACAATATCATTATCACTATTGGCAGCACAAACAAGACGCTCCAATCTGATCGATCTGTGCGCAGGTCGTCACTCAACTCGTCCATCAAGCCATGATTAAGTTACGCACTGCGGTATGGGGCTTAGAATACTATACCGAGGTATTCCTGCCTGTCGCAACAGTTTTACACCAACTTCAAAGCAAAGTAGTTTCATTTACCACTCCTCGGAGTTTGCTACAGAACTTGGTAGATGTAGGAGCAGCCTACACGCCTATAGAAACCTTTCATTTTTATTTCGTGCTTAGTTAGTTAACAGGGAACTACCTGGACTAGGGGTTTTCTGTAGGGCGACCTAGTCTGTGCGCCTACCTATTATGCGTGTGTGGGATGGTTAAAATTCCTCAATGAGTTATGCAGGCAAGAACAACCATCTATAACGGATCTAACTCCCCCAGGAAACCCACCAGACCTTTCATTCTGCCAAAGATTTCCGGGAGCGTGTTGATTGACGTATAATTCTGTCTTGAAAAACCCAGGGTCAACGACGATCCCCCACGTGGAATGCTACGACGGCGACACCCTCGAGTGGTACGACGCAGCGCCAATGAACCTGAACAGGTCTGCGCTGAGCGCCTGTGTGCTCTCGGGGCTGCCCAACGCGCGCTCCTTCTCCTACCTGGCTAAGGCCGTGCCTGCCGCCGGGGCCGACCAGGCGCACCACTCTTAGAACACCAAGTCTTGGACCCAAGGAACCCACGCGGAGGAAAGACAATTTATACCATGCACATCATCCACTTTGACGTTTCGTTTTCCTATCAAATTCGGATCTATAGACATACCTACACCGTTTATTCAGCTTCACTTCGTAAAGCAGGTAGGTATACCAGGTCACGTAGTGTTCTTATATTTAGTTTACTGTTCTTGCCACTAACTACCTACAACTGCCTTTCTTATCATATCACCATTTTTAGTTCACTGGGTTTCAGAATAGTATCAGGAAGTACCATCTAGTTTTACAAAGTCAATAAACTTGCAAATCCTTTGTACTTTCCTCAGCATGGGTTCGTTGCGGAAAACTTTGAACTTGTTTGAACTTAAACGCGAAATTTAACGCCTCCATTTCTCCTCCAAAAGCACTGTTCTACTTCACTTAATAGTTACGTTTTTGGGTTGCCAATTGATTTTCCAGTGTCTTGTAAATACCGAATAGACTAAAACCTACATATTTTTTAAAAACTATTGGCTACAGGTCGTTAACTGCAAAATATTGTTTGTCCGTTACCTACAATTCAATTATGACCATAGAGAAATGTTGACCGCTACAATAAAGTTGAAGCAACTACCATAATAATCTTGGCAACCTAGTGATGTTCAAACCTTTAATTTAAAATCAGCTTTGTTCATATCACATCTCCTAGATCCTTCGCTGCTATGTTTTGCTCGAGATTCGCCATATTCTGATAGAGAAGGAGTGTTTGAGCTGCATTTTTTTTTCAAAATGGTCTAGTCGTTGGCCGTTTTCGTCGCCCGAGCGATCTAACTGTGATATTCTAATCGTTGTAAATAGTTTTTGTGTATTCTATTTTTTAATAACTATCGTAAATCATGGTAATTTTAATGTACAGATCGTGTCGTTAAAAGTTTGTATTTTATTTTTATATTAGACGTGATGTAAATGATACCGATCTCATAGTTTTAGATGGTGTTTTTAAAACGCGAAGGATTTGTAAATTATCAAGTTTTTTTGTATGTATAGTGTAGTTTGTGACAAATTTATTTTGGTAATTTAGTGTATAGTTCGCGTCCCGGCAATCAGAGCGGTCGCGGTTTGGAAGCGTGTACGCGCGGCGTTTGTTGTATCTGTGATATTTTCAATGTTACTGTGGATGAATAAATTGCAAAAAAATGTAAAATTGATTTTTATGAAGAAAAATTTACTGTACCCGAAGAATGATAAATTTACAAATAAAGAAAAACATACCTTTACGTTTTGTTTTCTTTTGCCTATCTACCCTCATTTTTATTATCTAATATTTTAATTACATATAAGGGAACAGAATAATTTAGTTAGGCAAACACAAATAATTATATTGATGCACTTGAGTTTTCTTGTCGTATAGAAGAATCTTGCGGGCCAGCATGGCAGTGGTGATAAACTGGAAGCCAAAGAGCTTTGCTGACCCGCCATTGGTTAGGCTACTTTTTAGCTTTCCATCAGACGAAAGGAAGCCACTATGCTGAACCAATATAACAAAGACCTACTCCACGCGATTACGAAACCAAAACTTTCATAAAATTATCACACACACATAGGTAACGATCGATCGAAGGAGAACGAGCGATGCAAAATTTAAAATTGGACTATTTTTACGCGATGTGTAATAGGTACTAACATTAGGCTAGAATTTGTAAAAATCTTGCTCATCTAATTTAGTTCCATTAGTAGGACCTAAGCTAACTGTTAGCAGGGATTTAACCTCCCCTTCGCGCCGCCTAAACACATGCACTCGCCACGAACAACAGCCCACTAAGTACTCAAACAAAGGCAAACATTTTCCACATTATTGACTTTCAAGTTATTTCCATTAGGAGTGAGTCATTACGAGGAAGCGATATGGCAACCGTATGATATGAGCGCGTAGTTATTTATACGACACTCCTGCGGGACAAAAGCGATACCCGCACGGCATAACAAGCCTGAATCAACGTACGGGCATCGGGCAGCGAGAGTGGCGTGCGATCGTGCGTATTTACTACCAGGGGGAGCAGGGAGGCGGGTGGCGCCACCCCGCTGCCCGGCGCGATCGAACAGGGCGTAGTGGAGTCACGACCGCGTTCGGGCGCGGTGTTTCATAGTACGACTGGTGAGAACAGTGATGGAGTTGAAGGGAAAGGTAGCGCTCATCACCGGAGCGGCCGCCGGCATCGGCCTGGCGTACACCGAGGAGCTCCTCAAACAGGGAGCGAAGGTGATCCTTTTGTAGCTTTGCACCTTCGTAACACAACATCTTCGCGCATGGCGGTGTACCCCGGATTCCTAAGTTCAAGGTAAAATAGGCTGAATGTGAGGCGAACGCTCCGAGACACAAAGCGGAAATCGCGCGGATAAGTTCATTAGACGCCGGCACAATTTGTATTGATTTTTGCCGGCGCACCGATTTCCTTCGGGATTGTTTTCCTTTGGATTTTCCTTGTTGTAGCGAATGTACCATGCGGTAGTTATAAGTATAAGTAGCAAGCTCATCCTGTATCGCTTTGATTCGAATCGTGAACATTCTTGTTTTGAACATTTTTATAGTTACAATCTTTGTCTTTTTTGTCCACGCATGTGTGTCGCTGTTCTCCAAGTAGCGGCTTAGTAAACTACCTCTTATACAGATTACCCCATAAAAGTAGAAAATGTCAGTTTTTATTATGTTTAATTGCCTACGGTACCTATCTACCTAATTATGAACGAAAATGGTTGAATGTATCTTCCCCCTATGCGAAACGTCCGAATAAAAATTGTTTAAATTAATGCATTATGATTATGAGGGATAGAAATTATTAGCCAAATAGGTAATCAACGTAATACAAACGAACAGTTTAGGCGATCTATCGTTAGTTCCTCGCAGACTACCAGAATCAATTTCGTAGGCTACATAACAAAACCGCAGCGCTACAACAAAAGACGAAAATCTCGTGAATGATCACGAGATTTTCGTCTTTTTTTATAGCGCTGTAATAAGAGATCAGTTACAGTATCGGATTGAATGCATGTAGTACACATTGCCACATAATATAATGTTCCAAATCTATCAACATATCACGATGCGTTTATAAAATGCACTATAAGCATTGTTGTTTCGTTTGCAAGTAGGTATGCTTCAAACGTGGTGAATGACTGAAACCCATGGAAGTATCAAGTACTAATATATTACTTCCATGCTGAAACCTGAAACTGAGGTTTCCCTCTCGTTGTCAGCGATTTGGGCTCCCCCTTTTTAGGGTTCCGTAAGCAAAAGGTAAAAACGACAGCGAAGTCTTAATCCTATTAACTTCGCTGTCTGTTCGTCCGTCCGTATGTCACAAGGCTGTATCTCAAGAACCGCGATAGCTAGACGAATTGAAATTTTCACAAATTGTTAAAATAAATATTTATATACGAAAAACGCTATTTTTGCCATTTTATACTCGATATTATATAGGTAACTAGCTTTTGCCCGCGACTTCGTCCGCGTGTTTAAATTTATACATACAAAAGTTTTTTCCCGCTAACTCCCGTTCCCGTGGGAATTTCTCAAAATACAGCCATAACTAAACTTTATATTTACTAAGGTACCTGCATGCCAAATTTCAAGCGTCTAACTTAAGCGGTTTAGATTTTTCATACAAAAGGATTTTCCCGCTAATTCCCGTTCCCGTGGGAATTTCGGGAATTCCTTTCTTAGTGCACCCCTACGGTACCTAAGCTACGTCCCTTCCAAATTTCAAGTGCCTACGTTTAGCCGTTTGGGCTGTGCGTTGATATGTCAGTCAGTCAGTCAGTCAGTCAGTCAGTCAGTCAGTCAGTTTCTCCTTTTATATATATAGATAATGGCAACAGGTACCTAGCTACTATCTAAACTACCTACAGCAAGTTATTTTCAGCGGCACAGGCTGAGACTCGCTTTTCGGTAATGAATGTGTGTCAGATGGCACAAACATTCGTCAAGAATCAATGGATGCCCGCTTCCGTTTCTCGCTTACCATCAGGTGACCTGTGCTACTATATATGTCGCAGTCATCTGGTTGAATCTGCTATTCAATTGATTGACTAGCGCGTTCATTGAATGACGACATTTAATTGAATGCCTAAAGGACAACTCGTCAAGTTATTGAATGAAACGTTCAACGTCTTGACTAAACGTCATTTTAGCATAGTCGTTGAATGGGTAAAAGACGACTGTTTAATGTTTAGTTTTAAATTTTTCTTTAAAAGTATCCGGAGGCGGCGTATTAATAGGTAAATCCATGCTGTCACACTATTTTATTACGTATAAGTCAGTTTAAAGTAAATCTAATCAAAAAAATATCAACAATCAGATGATCATGTTCGACGCCATATTTGTTTTAGTGACTACTAACGCCGCGCGGAAAAAAAATGAACTAAATTACAATCACTTGACTGCTTTTCCGTCCGCTCTTTTCAAAGGGCTATGTTTCAATCCGCTACCTAGTTGGACGTTAAGTGACGCGTGTTTAGTCAACGTTCGGTCTAGTCATTCAATTGAATGTCGTCATTCAATGAACGCGCTAGCGATTCAATTGAATAGGAGATTCAACCAGATGACTGCGACATATACATAACCTTCTGAATACCTATAGGTACTTACATTCTTTACTAGGTATGTCCCGCCGATGAGAGGATCCCGCTTTTTTAATTTTCACTGAGAAACGTTCAAAATCCAGACTATGCAAAAATAAAACCTGGCAACCCTGCTGTAGGCTATAGGTACACCGTTCGACTGCTATAGCTATTTCTATTCTAACCTGTTGTCGGTCACTTGTCAGGTTTCCGTATGCGATATTGATTCGGAGATCGGCGAGCAGGTGTCCGACGAGCTTGGCGCCAAGTATGGACGGAAGAACGTGCTGTTCTGCCAATGTGACGTCACCGACTACCCGCAGTACGAGGGTAAGTGAAAATACTTTAATTACCTAGGTACCTATACAAAATTTACACGTAGCCGTATTCGTGACGATTTCAGCCGGGGAAACCATATATCTATTCGATCTGCAACGCAGGTTAGGTACAGGCAGGTACTTGAAAGATTAAATTAAATAGGTCAATTTAACTAAATCTTCAAAATAGATGTTACGTAAGTAGTGTATAATACACCTGTCTATGATAGGTAGTGCTTTTCAGATCGGTACCACTCGTATAATAAGTACCTATCTTGTGTAGTAGATCGAAAGTAAGATGTATTATGTACGTAGGTACTACATGTAAAATTTATTGTCTACCTTTAATAACTACATATAAATACTTTTTTTATAAACTTACTATTTATTTATTATGTTCTCTGTTGCTACACTTAAAATAGATTTTCGCGCCTTGCAAATCAAAAATGGCGGCGGCGCCACAATGCAATGTGCATGGTCTTAAGGACTTTTATTATTGTTGAAAGTTGACACTACTGAGAAACAACAAACACTTCGATGATCGTTCGAGATACTAACTAAAGGTAGGTAGGTAGCTATATCTACACACCTATATAGAGGTATATATAGGTCCACGTATCAATACATCCGTGGGTAGTACACAAGACCGTGCAGGAAGTTCGCTCATGCGTATGAGAGGTATTTAGACTTCATTGCACAAGGGTCTGCAGATAAACTCTAGTAGGTAGAAGATCTAAATGGGGTGAGGTATAAAATTAACTAATAACAAAAAAAAAAAGGGGTAACTATTTCTAAGTAGGAGTAGACTCTAGTGAAAGATTTGTATGTTTGTAATGAATAAACTCAAACACTTGTGTCCATTTCAAAAATCCTTTCATCATTGGAAAACTAAATTCGCCTTGAGTAACATAGGCTTTAATTTTTAGGGATCCTTACTTAAACGTCAAAATGTAACCCGAAATACCAAAGCGAAGCGAGCTTTAACGTAGGTATAATGTCTTTTGAATACATCTCTATTGATTTAAACCTTTCAGAGGCGTTCGAGATGACAATGAAAGTGTTCAACCGGCTGGACATCGTGATCAACAACGCGGGAGTCATGAACGACAGATTCTGGGAACTGGAAGTCGACGTGAATCTAGTAAGTAAATTGCTACCGCTACCTAAAAAGTGAATAAGAAAGTTGCAATACGTAGAAGCGGTCCACTGTCCCCATTTCGGGCTTAGAATCATGAAATTAAAAGTTGATGCACATATTTATAGGGCTGTAGGAACAGACTTGTCCCTACGAAAGGTGGAAGTACCTACGTCCGCCGGGGTAGGTGATCGTCGTGCTCGGGGACCGCGGTCCGGTGGACCATCTTTGTTTTTCGTATATTATACATTATAACGAGTCACGATGAAACTTCGCTTGCGCATTGTAGGATACCATATTGTAGAGACGTATACGTTGATAGATGTTGTAACATGTCGCTACAGGGCCAAAAAATTACTTAGAGATAGGTACGTAAGTAGGCAGCTAATATTGGAATAGCTTTGACAGAACAAATTGAATCCCTACAAAAGTTCTAATGGCCTAACAGACAGGGTCTACCATAAGACACTGAATTAGGTAGGTATCTAACTTCGTTATATGAAATAATTGCCGAATGCGGGGATTAAATAATTACGATGATGATAGCCAAAGTAGCCTTGTCATCATCACCGGCGGCCTACGACGCAGCGCAAATCACCCCTAATGAAGGAACCTCAATAGGTTGCTTGCTTGAAACCAAATAAATGTTTAGGTACCATTGAATTCATTCAGCTGGATACCTAATAGATCACAAAACCCATAACCTACTTATATAATCATTCATCATCATCATTTGCCTGCCCTGTTCCCATCATCTGGGGTCGGCGCAATATGTTTTCTTCTTCCATTCATCCCTATCAGCCGTCATCGTCCCATTCACTCCTTTCTCAGCCATATCATCATTCACACACAGTCCATCCATCTTTTCTTCGGGCGGCCTCGCCCTCTCCACCCATTCATCTTCATCATGGTCACGGTATACTGCTTATATAATAATGCCCGATAAAAACCCTAATAAGCGTTCATTGAACCCCATTTTTCACCCAAAGGAAGTAAACACAAATACGACACTTAAAAATAGGGTGTCTAAAAATACTCCCATTGATTCCCAGAACGGGGTGATCCGCGGCACTCTGCTCGCGTACCGGTTCATGGGTAAGGACCGCGGGGGGCAGGGCGGCACCATCGTCAACACTGCCTCCACCGCGTTCGCCAGGCCTCAGGTCTCCACGCCGATATACACTGCCACCAACTACGCCGTGGTGGGACTCACAAGGGCTTATGGGGTGAGTAAACTGTTTCTTCTTACATTAGAAAATATAGGTACTCCGTACTCCTATTTGAAAAGCCGGCAGCGACCCTAGAATCTAGAACTCGATAGGTATGAGAGTATGGACACACATGGGCGGTGTCGACTGCTTACCATCAGGCATCACATTTGGTCGTCTACCGCATCTTACATAGTATGTTATTAGTTGTCCAGTACTTATATACCCATAGTATATAGCTTCGACTATGTTTGGGACTAGATGGCGCTGTGTGACTTTCCAAGAAGTTGACAGTATGTCAAAATATTGTGACCACGTGGATGGACTATTTTTTTGCATTTTGAATAGGTCCGCTGAGCGTCTATGAACAATTTGGTAATTTCGATTCAGATTCGAAAAGTATATCGCTCGTCTTTTCAAACTTGACATAGCATATACTAGACTAATGTTACATTTGAATCAATATGCGATCAAGATTCCGAACCCAAGTCGATATTGCTATTGTGAACAACCCTACTGAGCCACCGTGAAGCGACCCTAACATCTGTTTCCTTACCTTCCTTTAGGACCAGTACCACGTGAACCTGACTGGCGTAAGGAGTATGGTCCTGTGCCCGGGCCTTACAGACACAGGCCTCGTCAAGGAGATCCGCAAGCAGCTCATGTCGTCGGAATACGAGGCCGCCTGGCAGAGAGATAACGCTAACTCCAAGACACAGAGGTGGGTACGGCGATATAGGATCATCGTTATTATCAATGCAAGACATAGGCCTGTTGCCGTAAAAAATTAAATTAGTCCGTCTTTTAGATTGTTCAAAAATAAAAGACACGTATTTTGTTATTTGTAAATTAGACCAAAAATTACAAGGATATAGCCCGTTAAAATTACGCGTGACGTCAAAGAGTGGGAGTTTTTTTCCCACTGAGTGACGTCAAAGACTCCCACTCCTAAATTTTGATGCCTTGTATCTTTGCTATTTTTTTTTAAATGAAAATTGGAAAAATACGTTTCTAATATATTTTTATAATTACAATGTAATTATTTTGACCCTGGAAACATCCCTATTGTCATTTGGGAGGATTTGCCAGTCTTACTGCCGTATTCACATGTTAGGATGCGACGCGCGGACGCAGTGCCAAAATCCTATGATACGTGTGAGGACCTCTACGTTCGCGCGACGCACAGTAACGTTAGTAAATACGGCCGTTCGCGCTTAGTGTGTGTCACCACGTTTGGCAAGTGGGTTGATGACCGCAGTAGGTTTTATTGTACCCAGATAAACGCTGCCCGTTTCCTGATATTTCCTTAGTTGTATTCTACTTTATACACGGGATAGTTGACACTCAGCTCTGCCCCGCTTTAGATGCGGAACCGCATCCTAAACCTTTCAGCAATGTAACGATAAATTGATGCCATACCTTACGTATATTTCTTTCTAACATTTTCAGCGCTGAGCACGTGGGTAGAGCGTTGGTCGATATCCTCACCAAAGGTCAGAGTGGTTCCGTGTGGGTTGTGGAGAACAGCCAACCGCCCCGGGAGTGGCGTGGCTAGTCACTGCGGGGATCGGCAACCGCGTCGCAACGTTTGTGAGCCCGTATTGGTAGAGATTGGCCAGTCGAAATGTAAGGCAAACTTATATTGGGTTCCCGCTATCCTCCCGACTTTACCCCTACTGAGGGAAACTGGACATTCATTTGAAAAACTCCCCACTTCGTCAAATATAACTAAGACTGAAGTGTGGGTTAACTTTTTCAAATCAATGCCCAGGTTGTCCCCCTGCGGAGGGCAAAGTGTATAGGGGATTGAGAGTAAACGTCCTCTCCATAATGGTTTAGCTTAAAACGCCACAGCCAATCTTAGCAGTACGGTAGGCTAAGTAAAGGGTGTTGCCGCAAACAATATTCTTGCGTTTCAATGTCGTAATCAGGTAGTAATAGTACTTACCTGTTTTTCTTCGCCCTAATGTACTACTCCCAGAGATGTAGGACTTAATAATAAGCTCAACTAAAATACAAAGATTGTGCCAATGAGGGCCTAACGAGCAACTCCTCATGTAAGTGAATTTTTCTTCAAAAGCCCTATCTTTGCTATAAGTTCTCTGTACCCCAAAGTAAATTATATGTACCGCCGAACCTTTTATACTACTTAACTTATGAATACTTTCAAATAAAACTTCAGACACATGAAGTGGTTGTGTAAATATTCTGTTTCTGTAGTAATAGTCGTGTCGTGGTAAGGAGCAGCATTTATATTTTTTAAGAAATGTTTTATAAATAACAACATTATATTGTATGTAATATACACGATAATATTTAGATTGTAAGTCCTTGTATTGTGTACCTTCCTACTCTATGTAACGAATTGAACTGTATACAGGCAAGTATGCATTTAAAAGCACATACTTGTATTTTAACAAGCTTTTATATTGTTAGTTACGGATGTCAAACATTTTGTTCAAAAGGGAGTAGTGAAAGTGAAGTAGGTATTGGTTGACTAAGTACAGGCGCAACTGATTTTAATGAAAGTCAAAACATATCAGGATGGATAGTATGATTGACTGTGTGTACAATAATCCTTTAAAACTGCTAACGTTATCACAACTAATGTACGTGTATGCTAGTCAACACAAAAATATAGATTTTACTCAAAAACTAACACGCTATTTATACAAAAATAAGTATACAATTAACCATGTTGCGCCTTTGCATTGTTTTTATATATTTTATGATGTACCCTGATAAGTTTTGTATGAAGTTTGTTGACTATTTACCGACATTATAAAGCTTATTTATTGCCAAGTACGTTGTGTACAAGCTTAAAGTTTATTTGCAATAAAAAAGTAAACATATCGAGGTTTTTTATTCCGAAAAGAAACCACCACTTGGAAGATTTGTAGTAAATGTATATTTCCATATTAATACAATCACCAGGTACAGTTTTTGAGTTACAGATTTATACAAACATATTGTATTTTGTCAAAAGTTTATTTCAATTTCACACGAAAAGGACTTTTGCCAAACAATCATATATTTAATAGTAGAATATATTTTACGACAAATGATTCCAATTTATAGAACGAATTAAACTAAGTCCTTTTCCAGAACATTTCGAATACATACTAAAATTTGTGTGATATTGATAAAACAGTGGATTACCTTCGTAGTTCGAATAAATCTGGCGGTAGTCACCAGGGCGGTGCCGCGCTCGCGCAGAATAACACTTGATCAGATTCATTACAAACACGTCCAACGACCACACGGCAGGGAACCCGACCCACATACCGGCACAACGTTTGCTAGCTGTCAAATGACGTACAACAATAAAATGTGGGCTGAAATTTAATATATTTACCCACACGGTGCAAGGCGATCGCAAAACACTTTATTTTGGTCATTCAAAAGTACATTTTTACCTTCGGTTTGAAAAAATAAATTATACCAAAGGTAAGTACCAAATACCTCTCAATAAGTCTAGGCTTTTTTACGACATGCTTCTATACTTTTTCTGTACCGAAATGCACCATACATTGATTACATTCAAATTCAATTTCATATTGCACATTACTACAAACCCTCAATAAATGCAACGTCACTTCTTCGTTCACGTTGTGCGGTAAATATGTATTCGAGTTCCCTTATAGTAACAAACACTTACAACATGCCTAAACACGTACAGAGCGCGACTCGCCACCGACAGGCGGCACCGCCTTCAGATCGCACCAGCAGTCCTACTATCACATTTTATTTATTTATACTAACAATAAAACGACAGTCAATAAAACAAAGTCATCCACATTTTATTAAACACAGGGCCATTTGCGTTATATTAAGTAGTCCCCGTTGTCACTAAGCCCAAAACTAATTTCACTGTCTGACCAGCAGAGATCAACATAGCTACTGAGACCCCGAGCGACTATGCATCAGTAGGACTGCTGCTAATAAACCGGCCATTGCTATTTAATCAAAAATGGAAGTGCAATGGCCCTTTGGAAATAATAAAACATGTACATACTCTAACTCTCGTTACAACTTTAAATAGGCACAAACGCGCATAATACGTGAGAAGCTTTAGGAAAATATAATCCATTGGGCATGACATAAATAAACATTTAAATTATACTATGCAGGAGTCATTCTACATAGCTTCGGTATAATTTACACGGGCGTGGACGTTCGCCCCAACACATTGACTTTTCAATACATAATTTAACCTAATATCGCTGTTTCCGGCCGACTTGTGACATTTTACAAGTTAATTTAATTCATGCCAATGTACATACAACTTGCCCACTTTTACTGTACCACTCGTTCACGGCACTATATTACATTACGCTAACTGCGAGCCTCCTCACGTAGACATTTTGTTCTTGCGATGCTTACGGGAATTTCCTTCTATCTCCTTCCATTATTGGATACAACACTATCACACCATAACAATGTCCTTTCTGCTTAAATCCGCACCACGATATTCCTTCCCGCAATGACAAAATTACTTTTAACTGATTACATTATTAAACAATTCAATCACCAACTTACACTTTTCCGTTACATTTGCATTCCTGATTAGTCCTCGCGATAATAAATTAAGATTCATTTTATACTTGGCATCGCAACTCTCTTCTACTTTGCTGTAACAAAAGGAAAACATTTGTTAGTATTCAGTTCGTTAAAACATATATAAACTTATGTATCTTTTATTTTTGAATAAGCTAAAAGACGGACTAATTACAATTTTTATAATAGCCTATTATGGGCTTGTACACAAAACTACATAGAGCTCGCACGACGCATCACAAAAAGCTGTGAAATGATCTTCTTTGTTTCTTAACCTGTATCTCAGTAATAACAAAATAGTGCATTTCTTTTTACGTTCTATATAATAAATTTAGTAGGGTAGACTGTTGTTCTTTTGCAAAATCGATGAATGGTCTATCATCACAGCCAAAACGACGCGACCAGGTGATTGCAGGGGTTTTCTTAATAATAAGTACAGGCTAAAAAATAATACAGGCACAGTACCTTCAAATTAATTGATTTATATCAGTCACTAGCTTTTGCCCGCGACTTCGTCCGCGTGTTTAAATTTATACATACAAAAGTTTTTTCCCGCTAACTCCCGTTCCCGTGGGAATTTCTCAAAATACAGCCATAACTAAACTTTATATTTACTAAGGTACCTGCATGCCAAATTTCAAGCGTCTAACTTAAGCGGTTTAGATTTTTCATACAAAAGGATTTTCCCGCTAATTCCCGTTCCCGTGGGAATTTCGGGAATTCCTTTCTTAGTGCACCCCTACGGTACCTAAGCTACGTCCCTTCCAAATTTCAAGTGCCTACGTTTAGCCGTTTGGGCTGTGCGTTGATATGTCAGTCAGTCAGTCAGTCAGTCAGTCAGTCAGTCAGTCAGTCAGTCAGTTTCTCCTTTTATATATATAGATATGTATGTATATATATTTTTTATTTTTTGTTTAGTTCATTACCAGATGTTTTTGCCTTCCATGCTGTGTACACATCTTTGTGGAAGTGCAGCTTAACTGTAACCCTTCATTTACACTTATTAAGCATTATCATGTATTGCTGTACTCTGTTTTGTGTACCAATAAATAAATAAATATAAATCAAAGAATTTGAAGGTTTCTTCGTTACTCCAGGTACAGACATTTTTATCTATCAAAAATTATAGGTACCTACTCGTAGTAGGTAACAAAAATGTGTACTATCTCCGTCAGCGGTCAGTGACGAACTAAACAATGGCCGATTGTGTGAGCACCACAGGCTACACTACGCCACGATTCCTTTGAAGTGTGCCCGAAAAACCGACAACTTGCCGATTGCGCGCCGCGATCGACAATGGGCTATTCCACTATTTTTCACTTTGACTTGCTATCGATAGACTACCTTATTAAAGAATCATTGGCGAAAAAATTTGTTCCGTAAGATCAATAGTCACAGAGTTATCACAATTTCAAAATCATCACTAATTGACGAGTCCAAAAACACTCCATACAAAATGGCTATGTGCGAGTGACGTCACTGGTATATTATTTCGTATGCCGCGTATACAAAGTTTATTTGACAGCTATATTAAATATTGCGTTTATGTAATTGGTTTCATAACAAAATATGTTATATTTAATGCTACTTAAAAGATGGTATAATATGTTTGAATGAATTTTCCACTTTGAAAATGGTATTTTTCTATCAATTTTGCAGGCCTATTGTCGTTCCGTTTTGCAACTAATTATAGTTGTGATTTGTTAAATAGGTTAAATTTTACGGATACTTTCTGGTAATCAATGAGTAACATGCAAAATCAATCATAGTGGAATACCCTATTGTCCGCCACTACATACAAATACCCCCTGTAAACAATGGTCATGGTCATGGCCTGTAGTGGCCCAACATGGCCGATTGTGTACTGGGGCTTTAGTTACCTGCGGCGGTGGCCGGCTGCGGCTGCGGCGCGGCGGCGGGCGCGCGCACGGGCGCGGGCTGCGGCTGCGGCACGGCGGGCGCGCGGGGCCGGCCCGTGCCGCCGCTGCCCCGCCCGCGGCCTCCTCCGCGCATCGACCTCCACCTGGGGAACACAACAGGCTAAACCTATCAGGCTCTCCTTAGCTTGCTAACCCAACCGCATCGGTTGGTTACTGTGTATCCGTTTCAAGATTTTTATTTTTCGTGAATGTTATGTACGCCGTTATTGTGGTACATATCAGACGTTTATGTTGTATACCTATAATATTTGTGAATGTATAATATGTATCATGTGGTTGTACTTAAATAAATAAATAAATAAACAACGACGATCAGCCGGGCCCACTACACCCGCGGGGCAGGATCGCATAATCACATCCATCATCCTGGCCTTTTTCCCGATTGTCTCAGGGTCGGCTTCCCAAACTGAGAGATTTGGCGAGAGCTAAGCTTTTTTTTTATGGCTCGACATAATGGCTTCCCTACGCCTGATGGAAAGCGAAAGAGAAGCCAAGTCGCTGTGACAACGGGCAAGCAACTGGTCAGTTATTTGTCAGTTGCCACCGCCATGCCGGCCCCACCCTGACCCCAACAAGCACCGGAAACACTCACCGGCGGAAACACAACCCGAGGTCATTTGGCTGCGGTATTCTATAGGGTGAAGGTCCGACCCGGACGGGCGGCCAATTCGAGCGAATCACTTCATCTTTCATCTCCTAAAAATTTCATGACAAACTTGCGAAATCGGCTTCGGATCCGACATGCTAAACCACTCTCACGGTTGAACCTATATCCGCAATCTTCATCAGTTCTCAACACTAAAAAACTACTTTTTTGTCATATTCCTGTTCACAAAACTGTGTGGAGATCGAACCCATGACCCATTGTTCAATCTGTCTCTGTTGTATCTACTAACCCAATAGAATCTATTCGATACTTAAACTCATTAAAAAAAACTGTCAAAATAAAAGGATTTATCAAATTTACTGAAGTTTCTGTTTTTGTCTAGTCTGACGAAATGCATACCTTTTTTTATGATAGAGGGGGCAAACAGGCCTGAAAGTCACCTGATGGTAAGTGATCACTTCAGCCCATAGACACCGCAACACCTGGGGAGTCACAGGTGTGTTGCCGGCTCTTGAGATATCGATAGGCTAGCTCCTTGAGGGTCTCTAAGTTATATCGAAAAAGTTTGCAGCCAGAAGCTGAATGTTTACAAGAGACAGAGTATTATTGAGATATACTCACGGCTGGTGCTGCTGGTTGTGGTGCATGTTGTGCATGTTGTGCGGGTTGTGCATGGCGTGCGGGTTGTGCTGGTTGTGCATGTTGTGCGGGTTGTGGTGGCGCCACGACGCGCGGCCGCGCCACGCGCCGCGCCGCGCCGACGCCACGCCGAACGTCTCCGAGTTCAGCTTGCGCTCCGTCCGCCAGTCCGTCCGCTGGCTGCGCCCCTTCGACCTGGTGACACAATTTTACAGTCTCAATATCGCACGACCAGACTTAAACCCAGGCAAAACCAACACAAATAAAAGTATATAGGCCTGTTTCCGTTAAAAATGTATTTAGTCCTTTTTTTAGATTGTTTAAAAATAAAAGACATGTATTTTTTCATTTGTAAATTAGACCAAAAATGACTAAGATATACGCGTGACGTCACAGAGTGGGAGTTTTTTCACCACTAAGTAACGTCAAAGACCCCCACTCCTAAATTTTGTTGCCTTGTATCTTTGTTATTTTTTGTTTAAATGAAAAAAGGAAAAATACGTGTCTAATATATTTTTATAATCTAAAATACGGACTAAATATAAATTAATTATTTTGACCCTGGAAACATCCCCATTACCATCATCATTGGTATCTATTACTTTACACAATACTAGCTTTTGCCCGCGACTTCGTCCGCGTGTTTAAATTTATACATACAAAAGTTTTTTCCCGCTAACTCCCGTTCCCGTGGGAATTTCTCAAAATACAGCCATAACTAAACTTTATATTTACTAAGGTACCTGCATGCCAAATTTCAAGCGTCTAACTTAAGCGGTTTAGATTTTTCATACAAAAGGATTTTCCCGCTAATTCCCGTTCCCGTGGGAATTTCGGGAATTCCTTTCTTAGTGCACCCCTACGGTACCTAAGCTACGTCCCTTCCAAATTTCAAGTGCCTACGTTTAGCCGTTTGGGCTGTGCGTTGATATGTCAGTCAGTCAGTCAGTCAGTCAGTCAGTCAGTCAGTCAGTCAGTCAGTCAGTTTCTCCTTTTATATATATAGATTTTGTAATACTCTGGCGCTGTCCTTTAGCCCAGTTTGCTCGGTGGAAATCGTACATACCAGGGAAACACAGAAATTTTAATGGGAAGTCTTAGTCTAAGGGCCCGATTATGGGTACTATTGCAGATATATAAGAAATCCTAGTATTACCACAAGATGTCTATAAACCTGAAGCATAAAGGAAATCCTAAACTGATGCCGAACTGATCCTGAACTGGTTGTACTAAACCATAAAAAAATAATATTTATACATGTTTCCCAAACTTTTATCGCAACTGGCATAAATAAGCACAAGGCGCTTTTTTCTTTTTTCACGCAAAATGGGCGCACAGTCGTCAAGTTGCGGAAAACGGCCCGATAAAACTAAAATAACTAACATAAGCACAAGGCGTGCATTGCCATCCAACCTCAAAAAAAATAAAAAATAAAATTAGGTCTCTTCTTATCTCCCCAAAATTACTTTCTGACTTCATACAAATCCTGTATGTATTAACATTAGCATTACTTTACGACATTATTATCTAGTAAACAATAAACAATGAATCTTTCACTGACCTCTCCACAGCTTCACACGAGATGTTGTCGAAGAAACTCTTGTTCTTATCGTAACCCATGAACCCGCTTTGGTCTTCATCTAACTCCGCCTCCCCGGCGCCAGTCTCGTTACCAGAGTCATCCTTCTTGTCCACTTCCTGAAAACATTATAATGTTGTAGGGACTGACAAAGGCGCCTAGAGCACATAATGAATTTTTCTTCTACATAGTCGTCCCTGTCAACAACAAAGTAATCAAAGCAGTCCCTGGTAAAAAATGTTTACCTGGTTGGGAACCACTGATCTACTTCATTTTTATAAAAGAAAACAGAAACATGGGTCAAGTGTTTTCATTAGACGAATGATATCTTTAAATACCACGAACTCACGTAGTAAAAGTATAACTACCCCCACACACTTATAACGCTAGACCGCGTGCGAGAGAGACAGGCAAACCTTTCATGATGCGCATAGAGTACGATGTCACGCCACGCTCATTTACAGACACTTTAGGACCTATGACTAAGTTCTGTGAAACGTTTTCTTTCGTGTTCCCTAACAAAAAATATTAATATAATCAAAAACAAAACTGGTCAGAGTGTAGGGTTGGGGTCAAGGTGGAGTATACGCTTAGGGGCATTATGAACGGCATTGAAATCGAAAAAAATATTTTTTTATTTGAATTTTCGGATATCAGGACTTTTTTTCAAGAAAAAAATCTTCATTTTTTCGATGTTATTGTGTTAGTAATCATCATGATCCTAGCCTTTTCCCCGATTGTCTCAGGGTCGGCTTCACAGAGTGACTGCCATCAGACCTCCGCAACACTTAGGGTAAGCTATACCCATTCCCAGTTAGGTTATTGTGTTAGTAATGTTATTTGGAATATTTTTTGTTCTGTACATGATATTCGTTAAATGCATATTTTTGGAGAAAAATGAACATAAAGAAAAAAAACACCAATATCTCGGTAAATACAACTACTTACAACATTGGTAGTAGCAGTCGTCGTCACCTCGACGGGCTTGACTTCACCGTCGCTAATCTTCGCCTTCGCGAGCTGACTGCGCAGCTCCTCAAACTCGGTGTTGGCCTGCTCGAAGTCGTAGTCGTTGTCGAACTTGAGCGTGTTCTTGTTGCGCGGGACGAAGCCGCGGCCGCGCCCGCGCGGGCGGCCCCGCCAGCCGCCGCGGTTGTACCCCTGGCCTGCGTCAAAGAAATTACCTACGATATTAGGTATTGTCTGCCCTTTTATACGTTTACTAGCAGTGCTCGCGACTTCGTCCACGTGGAATAGTTATTTTTTCCCCGTTTTTTATTTACATTTTCCATTATTTCTTCGCTCCTAATAGTTACAGCGTGATGTTATATAGCCTATAGCCTTCCTCGATAAATGTTCTATTCAACACAAAAAGAATTTTTCAATTCGGACCAGTAGTTCCTGAGATTAGCGCGTTTAAACAAACAAACAAACTCTTCAGCTTTATAATATTAGTTATTAGTTAAGATACATTTTATTCGAATGGGATCGTGAATGTAGGGAAAAAGGCTGCAAAGCTATAAGAGAGGTAGGGCATAGCGAATCTTCGCTCGAATTGAGCTGCCCGTCCGGGAAAGGACCTCCATCCTATAGAATACTGCAGCCAAATGACCTCCGGGTCGTGTTCCTGCCGGTGAATAGGGTTTCCGGAGCTTGTGGGGTGTGGGGTTGGAGTTGGGCCAGCATGGCAGTGGCCACTGACAGGTAACTGACCAGTAACTTGCCCGTTGACACAGCGACTTGGGCTTCTCTTTCGCTTTCCACCAGGAAGTGGGAGGGCCACGTCAGTAGGATGAATTCCGCAAGGTGGGTTAAGATCATCGCCCAATGACAGCCGGTAGACGGATCCTGCTGAATAATGACCGAGGCTCGGTTGCCACAACCGATGCTGGTGCGGTTGAGGCCACAACAGTAGTGGCACTGGACTCACCGGACTGGTGGTGGTGGTGCGTCTGCGAGGAGGACTGCGCCAGCTGGTGGTTCTGCTGCTGGTGGTGCGGCTGCTGCTGGTGGTGCGGCGGCTGGTGGTGGGGCGGCGCGCCGCCGCTGGGGTAGCGCTGGCGCGTGCGGCTGTTGGTGCGGTTGCGCGGCGCCTGCTTCTGCCCGGCGCTGCTGCCGCGCCGGCTGTCGCGCTGCTGGCCCGACCCGCTGCCGCTCGCGACCGACCCCACCTGCTGAGGCATTGGACGACTCAAAAATGCGTATGGTCATATATCGACATAAAATATACAGAAATTTACTGAGTATTGGACACCAAGTGGAGAGGCTACGGTTTTTTATTATGACAGGAGGGATAAACAGGCCTGAAAGTTATCTGAATGTAAGTGATTTCTTCAGCCCATAGGCACAGCATCACCAGAGGAGACACAGTTTAACAGCAAAGGCTCCAGTTCTTCATTGCCTTTATATTTTGAAATGGGAGTCTTAACACTTATTGATTACAAAATAAGAAAGAGGCTACTCACAAAATAAAATCTTCACATAGATTATCTAGTGATAGGCAATTATGGCATACCTACACACACAACACAAAATACTTGACAGTACCTAATTGTGTTAGGTACTGTTAAAGTGTTAAAGGTAGGGTGTCGACTAACTAGCAACCAAAATAAGGCATAAAAAAGTATTTTCATTACAGAAAAACTTTGTTTATGAAGTGTAATTAGACAGTACTTAAAAATAAACTAGAAATTGCGAATTGAAATTCACTAGACTATATTAACTATTGCAGCATAGCACCATAACATTCTTAATAGGAATCAAATTACCTGGACAAGAGCCAATTTTTAAAATCACATGAGGTATTTACACATTTTTAGTGCCCAGGGAAAGTTAATAAAATTTCCTATTAAATCTTACCTGAGTGCCTTGATCAGCAGTAGGGCTCTTCCTGTGCCCACCAATGGCGGGAGTTCCGGACCGAGATGCATTCTGCTGAGAGCCTCCTCCGATGAGGTCAAGCATTGAACCTAAAATAATTCAAAAAGTTCTTACTAAAAGTAGGTACCATTATAAATTGGAGCAAGCTCTATTATGAGATAAATGCATGAAATGAATTTACCACTGGATTGTTAAGAATCAAACTTCTATCTAATAATGACTTAGGTAAATTCTAAAAGCTTGTATGGATGGATGAATGCAAGGCATACTATTTTAAATACACTACTATTTTTGCAAATTATTTTAGATATTTATATAAATTACAGATCAGCTGTAATTCAAAATTTTTAATTATATAAAAATGACCAATCATAATGTATAGTTTAGTTTATTTCTTGTGTAAGCAACAGACCAAGGAATGAATATTATGCAGATTGCGATTTTCGGTTTCATTAATAAATTAATTTAAATATTAGTAAGAACTATTAATTTTATAGGTATGTAAAAAAAAATATTTGTGATAACAATAAACCAAAATGTAATATAAAATATTATGTTAAAAGTATTAATAATAGTTGTTATTTGTAATTTTATAAATTATTTTCAGTCCAATTATAGAGTTTAGTAGATAAATATAAATTATAAATAGAAAACAGATAATAGTGAAACCAGATACATTTAATAGAAAAAGATAATAAATTATTATAAGCATGCGAAATGAAAACAAGATAATTCTGTTAAGCATGATGATGAAGAGTTACACAAACCCACTTCTAGAACTTTCTAACTATCGGGTAATGTGAAAACTATTTCAACACTAGATATGTATGATTTATAAAACTACCAGGCCTTTATTTTAGCTTTTGATTTGAAAAGTTCTAGAAATGTAGATTGTGTAAATGTAAAAATCGCAAGACAGCATTTATGAAGCAAAAGCTGAAATAACCAATGAGAAAAAACCTTGGTCTTTCACTTGATTGGAGTGGTGTACTCCGGATCCAATCGGAGCGGTTGTAGGTTGGGGCTGTATTGCCAGTTCCACAGATGTTTGCGGAGACAACTCACTCGTCTTGCTGAGTTGCGCATGCACACCTCCGGGGAATCCAGCCATGGGGTGGTACTGGGGATATTGGGTCTGCCCGACCACGGGATGGTTGAACTGGCCTGCATATTGGCCAGGTGCGGCGGCGGCGCCGCCACCGAGGGACGGCGGCACCGACATCTGCATGATGGCCGGATCATTGGGCAACGAGGGGACATTGTTGAGCACCCGGATGTCTTTGATGTCAGAGCCACGGAATAAGATGTAGTCATACACTTGACTCTGAGGAGCTACAGGGTACTGCGTCTCGCGGTCCTCAGTACCGAATGATCGCACTGTGAAATAGAAAGTATAAAATTATTTTGTGTTACAATTTCACTAGTAATTTTAAACAATAAGGTAGTTTTAAATTATGAAGGGTATAAAGACTTCTAGATTGCATAATTCAGGTATGTATTATCACTTTCAATGCAAAAACAAATAATACAATTTTATAATTGGTTTATTGTCAGGTAGAACTACTGTTTCCGAAATTGACTCGTTAGTTATTTGGATTCCGATTTATGTGCTGAAACTTGAAAATTGTGCATACAGCTGTTGCTTTGACGTGTTGAAATAGGAGCGCAGCAATTTGTTTACAGGAATGTAGCAGTTATCAACGTCATCAATGTGAAACTTCGGTCACTTCCAATACACCCAAACATTTTTATTTGAGGGTAGAATACAAACAACGTGCCACGAAAAAATTTCATAAAATAAAGCACTTTCTAGAGGAAAAAGCGTTATTTCTAGTGTGTAGATAATCTCCCAACAAACAATAAACAATCATTGGTTTGTGTTACTGGAGGGAAGAGTTAGTAGTCAAAGGAGCCGTCTAATTCAATGAAAGGACGCATAAATTTGGAAGAAAACGCAATTCTACGGGGTAATTGATATGTAAAGCCTATAAATTGCGTTGTAGAGGGATATTAGAACGCTATAGAATCCATTTGTCAACTTACCGCTAGCCAAAGCGATGGTACATTCCTGAGGATCAACGGTAAAAAGTCGCCCTTCGTAACGAATATCAGCTTTCGATATTAGGCTTATTTTGGAGCCTAATTCAGGCATTCCAGAACTCATAATGTCACTTTGAAAATAATCCGCCGATGACAAAGATTTTTCCCGATATCGCCGACCGTGAAATACAGCCACCGAACAAAATGACTGACGGGAAGTTGGCAACAAGCGCGGCGTTTACAAACAGCTGGTAATGAGATGGCAGCAGCCGGAAACTAAAGAAAGTGGCGACACCTATTTACAAACTTACCAAATTTATTTGATTTTATTATTATATAAATGCCAAACAAAAATCAATACATTTATTTAATAAGCTGAAATAAATATGAAATATATTCAGATGGTTTTGTGTCGAGAAATCAAGTTTTTTGTATCTACCGACCACAGAGAATAGAGTTTGTTGAATCTAGTGTTTTGGTACAAAACTTTTGGATCCTTATCTTGGAACAGTGATAAGATAACATACAGAAATGAGAATTTTTTGAATAAGCTTCCCCACTGCAGGATTTTTTTCAGGATACTATTTTTCAGACAAAAGAAGAAGGGAACATTTATACGTATGCATGCACTTACCAGAAGAGATCACTTGAGGAACATTTTCGTTTCACCTGTAACTTGTTACGAGATTTCGCATTGACGAGTAGAGTAGGTGAAATGTTGAGGGAGACTATTTATACCACTGAGCCCTACTGAGTTATATTTTGACTATGTACGTATTCCACAGACAAATTCCAAATCAGTGTACAAATTCGTATTATGTAGTACTATTACTTTCATGACAAATACGGAAGGTAGGTGGCTTGTAAACTATGCTTGCAGGTGCAGCCACCTGATTACAGCTTGCTAAGAAAAGTTGTCGCAGAAAACCACGAATATTTTCATCGTGTTCATGATTATTCATGCTTGGCAAGCCAAGTCACGACTTCAGCACGATTACTGCACCGATCATTATAACGATTACTGCACCGATCATTATAACGAGCTGAGCAAATATACGTAGATCTAAGTTCCTAGCAAAATAAAAAAGTATGTTGTGAAATGAACGTCAATGTCAGTACCGGGATGTCAAATATGCGTCAAACGATAAAACGGTCGTTTGGATTTCAATTTTCGATGTACCTACCTAACAAAAACCTTAATGTAAATAATTTAGCAAACAGTAAATTTTGTGAAATATTCGCGAAAGTACCAGTGTTTGCCCTAATTAAATGTATTTTATACATGCTTAATACGGTGGTATAATATGGTGTTGGATACTCCTGTATCGTCTAGAGCTGGGCTCGCCAGGCTTAGCAGTGGCGGGAGCGCTAATAGTTCCATTCGGAGACGAAGTCTGGTGCCACAGGGTCGGGCTGCAGCAAGAGTTGAGGTACAATACATAAATTGTTTATCATCTTTTTTGACATGCCTATGTTTATCAACATTCAAACGTCTAACATAATCACAAAATAAATGGCGGGTAACAGTAGAAGGTTACATGAATGGGGAAGTTTTGAAGGATTAAAAAGACATGGTAAACATGTTTTTCTTATGGTATGTCTATTAAATCCAGACCAGCCTTTATTTACATTGTTATAAAAGGTCCACAGTCAGTATCAGTGACAGGACAGTGGGTTACCATCAGGTTGCTGATTTAGTTTTTAAGACTTGTGTTAGGTCTCATATGGTTTATAATCTAAATTTTAGCACGTAAGATTTGTTATCAATATTATTCAACAATGATATTTGATTTTTTTTTGTATTTTTATTTATCTCATAGGACAAAAACGACGATGATGCCGAGAGGTCATCCCTGGTGGCGTCAGAGCGGGCAGTGGCAACGTCCACGCCGCAGGCCTCGCCCCGGTGCGGCCGCGACACCATGTCCTCTTCGCCGCAAAAGGAACACTTCCAAGGTTGCTTGAAACTGTATGCGGAAAATGTAAGTCAGTTAATTGAAATGGGCCTCCCCAATGATAATTGTCATTTGGTGGGTTGCCTTAGTTAATATATCAAAGAAAAATATATTATGAAATGTCTTTTGGTTATGTGTACATAATCATCCCTGGCATTGATGCTGATGTTGTAGTAAGAAATTATTTTCTTTTAGGCATTTACAATCTTTCAGGCAATGGGAGTTAAATACTACTCCCATACATACCAAAACCATGGAGAAGACTTTGGTACACAATTCTAACATGTTTATAAGTTACATTTGTAAGCAGAATAACATTTCTAAAACAATTACAGAAAATAAACAAAGACAACGCTTGGAACTTACAACTCATAGACTTCATGACATCCATGTTGAGGAAGCACGACTCTCGCATGGAGAACCTGCAGACCGCCTCCACTGTGGTGGACGCTTCAGCCCGGATTTACTCATTTAGAGTGGATGCTGTGCACTATGATGTCCTCAAAATGGCTGGGGGCTTGAGTAAAGCAGCTCAGGTAATGTATTTATACAATAAACCTTTTTTTTTTTTCTAGAGGGGAATGCATTAGGCACCTTCATGCCGCCTCCGGGGGGAGGCGGCATGGTGTGTGGGACTCACACCTCCCAAAATGGGAGGGCATACCCACTAAACCCCCCTGTGTCGCCAGTGGGCAGCAAGTTGCAGGGACACGGGTAGCGCCGAAGCATACGGCCACATCCCTGCCTGCCCTGGCCAGCCGCAGATGATAAGCGGCCGGCACTCCTGGTCCGGGGAGGGCAAATACCCCTACCCCCGGATCCGGGAAGCAATAGAGTGCTCCCCGGGCGGACCTCGTGCAACGGTGTGGCTGCACCCACCACACCGTTACGCCCCTATGAGTGGATCGCGCCCCCGCACTCACCACTCGGGGCACGAAGGAGAGGCTCAGAGTGCATACGATGCGTTGTATGCCCTCCGGCGACGCCCGGGCCGGGGGCGGCGTAGAGCGGGCGCGTCTACCGCAGCCTCACGCTCTCTTTCCGCCGCCTCCTTCTGCGAGATCACTGTCTCGCAGAATGCGAGCATCGCTCGCCAGACCTCCTTCGACGCCGTCATCTGCCGCAAGAGTTGCGGCAGATCGAGGTCCTGTGCGACAGTGACGAGGACGGAGCGCTCCTTGGCCCAGGCAGGGCAATGCCGAAGCGTATGCTCTGCCGTGTCCTCCGAGCCACTGTCGCAGTGACGGCATAGATGAAGGCTCTCGCCTGATCCTCCATAAGTACCGGCCGAACATCCATGTCCCGTGAGGACCTGGGTCAGCCGGTACGTCACCACCCCGTGGGGGCGCCGCATCCACTCTTCCAAGATGGGGCCAATGGCCTGATTATACAATAAACCTAGAGCAACAAGTAACATTAATTAACTACATTTGCTGTGTAAATATTTTATACAAACAAACTAACAATCAAATCTTTCATCTTCATATTATTAGTGTAGATTAGTCAATGAAGGTTTTCTGAAAAAAGAAATCCACCAGATGCCACCACATAGGCAGCAGGTCCAACTTAATTGGTTCATTTTGACAAGACACATGTACATAGCAACTGATCAATCACATGATAGCTAGACCACAGGGCTACATAGCTATCAGATATTTAATTTTGAAACACACTCATTCAATAGTCTTTCTTAAGGGGGTGCAATGTTCAAGCTTCTCCATGTACCAATATGTATTCAAATGTATGTAGACTCAATACTCATACAGTGAAGGAAAACATGAACAGGAAACCAGTACACTTGTAATAAAATTCTATGGTTATGTGCAGCTAACCAAATGCACTTGGCAAGTGGTTGACTAAGGGTTTATAACCCTTGTTGTGAATGAATAAATTTATAGAAATTATATTATTTTAGACAAAAAGAGGCAAAAAAGACGATGATAATGCGACACAAGAAGATGGGGCAGCAGATGGAGAAGTGGTTGCCGTTAAAAAGAAGAAGAAGAGATCGAAAGGCGCTATCGCTGCAAACCCTGAGACTTTCAATGGAGATTTTGACACCAATGACTGTATTGGTAAGTAGTTACAAATTAATTCATGTTGTAAAAACATTTTCTCTGGATTTCCTTTTATAACTTGTTTATAAATAGGTCCATTTTATAGTCCACAAAGTTAATAGAAGAAGCAGCAGGTACAAAAAAACTATGACTTATTGTTACTTTTTTTTATTTATTGACTGGCTTGATGGATCATTTGGTAGTGACCTCTGCCCTCTGAGCCAAGGGTTCGATTCCCGCACAGTACAAACATTTCTGTTCATAAACATGTCTGTTTGTATTGTATGGGTGTTTTCTATGTATAAAAAAAATGTATATTAAGTAAGTTTATCAGTTGTCTAGCACCCATAGTACAAGCTTCGGCTTAGTTCGCGGCTAGGTGGCGCTGTGTGGCCCAGTGTGGCAGGTCTTGGGTTATTTATTTATTTAGGTCTGTAAGCAAATATTCATAAGCATAAGGACCATAAGTCTCTTATACTCATATTTTTATTGCTTTTGTCAATTTTACACTTATTTTTTATTGCACTCTTTGTATTATAGGTAATTTTTCTTACACACTGCTATCATTGCACTTTTTTGTTCAGACCCATTTTTCGAGAGGCTAGCGGCGACTGCCGGCGATGTGACGTCATCAAATCGAGCATTCAACGCTTCTTTACCTATACATGACAAAACATTGGCTTTAATACTAAGGTATGTTAAAAAAATTGGTTTGATTTTATCAATATACTTTGTATTACATACTTCGTTTGTGTTTAGTTAACATTTTGTAATATTTCAGAACTGACAATAGTTTTCTGGAGCCAATAAAAGAAAATGTTCCAGAGGAGATCGACTTGACTGATAGGATTTGTTTAGCTATGAAACTTCTACCTGCATTCAATGAGGTAGACCAGATATGTGAGCCTTTTACTGGATTTTCAATTAGCAACTGGGACCCAGACAGTGAGGATGTGTGAGTATATTTCGTTTTAGGCCTTATCCCATTAGGCTCACAGCCACTGGCTATTTGCCTCTAGGTCACCACTATATACAATGTGACTGGTAAATTGGGAATCCTTTTCAGAGGTAATAGAGTCGGTTACGACCTAAACAAGATAAAGGTCATCTGATCTGGGCTGGGCTCTCTCGCGTCACCCTTCGGCCGACTCCAACGACCTTTAATTTTGCACCTGCATTGGAAAAAAAATTAAGATTTTTTATATTGATTACTGATATAAAAAACCTTAATTATTACTCTACATTATTTTTGGAAATACAAAGTGCAAGTTCTTAGTCGCCCCTCAAAAGGAAAATCTCGAATTATCAGTCGATATTTAATTAGCGACTGATACGTAACTCAGTAAATAGCAGACAGTCGCTTACTTAGGTCAATAGCTCTAATAATTTTCATATTCTTCCTTAATATTACCAAATATTCATTAATGCTGCTTTACCTTTCCGTAGAGACAACCGCGTGACCAATTGGGTAGAGGAGAACCGTTTGAACTTATCGCAACAAGCACTAGCTTTCGACGTGAACGCTGAAGTGGAGCCGATACCGCAGGACGAAGCGCACAATGACTTATTCGGTGAGTTCTTATTTTTGTGTTCGAGTTCGAATCATAGGATTAGCTATAAAAACCCTATGATGACTATTTCTGGTCGAATTCGGAAAGTTTGAGAAAACATTACTAAAAGTTATTACCCATAGTACAAGTTTCGGCTTAGTTTGGAACTAGATGGCGCTGTGTGGCCTATTGCGGCATCATTATCATAATCAGCCTGCAAACGCCTTGATGACAATTATTGTAATTTAGGGGGATTTCAGTGTGGCGTCTTGGGCTACAATCGCTAACCTGCCTGCCCAGCATGGTGATTGTGGGTATTTGGTGGTCTGGGTGGTTTTCAATACGATGCGTGTCATCATCATCAGCCTATCGCAGTCTACTGCTGGACATAGGCCTCTCCCGCTGTTCGTCGCTTAGGGCAAACATCTGGAGGATATACCCATAACCGTCACCCTGGACAGGCGGGTTGGCGATATGCTTCAAATAAATTCATTTTCATTGAATTTCTTATTGTCTTTTTTTATATATAGTAGCTCGACCTAATGGCTTCACTACGCCTGATGGAAAGCGAAAGAGAAGCCCTAGTCGCTGTGACAACGGGCAAGTAACTGGTCAGTTACCTGTCAGTTGTCACCGCCATGCCGGCCCAACCCTAACCCCCCACGAGCTCCGGAAACCCTACTCACCGGCAGGAACACGACCCGGAGGTCATTTGACTTCGACAGGCTCGGTGGCTCATTTGGTAGTGACCTCTGTCCTCTGAGCCAAGGGTCGTGGGTTCGATTCTATGTATTTATTTACAAAAAAAAATGTATCTAAGTTTATCAGTTGTCTAGTACCCATAGTACAAGCTTTGGCTTAGTTTGGGGCTAGGTGGCGCTGTGTGGCCCAGGGTGGCATGTCTTGGGTTATTTATTTATTATTATTTATTTATTTGACTGCGGTATTCTATAGGGTGGAGGTCTTTCCCCGGACGGGCGGCTCAATTCGAGCGAAGGTTCGCTATGCCCTACCTCTCTTAGCCTCTGTTATATGTTATCAGACGACGAGCCCCTCGGCGGCATCGAGAGCGAGGAGGAGGCGGAGGCGGCGCTGGCGGCGTGCGCGGTGCGCGTCCCGGCGACGCCTGTCGCGCGGCTCACGGACATGCGGCCGGCCGCGCACGCCGACACGCGCCTGGAGTACTCCTACTGCGGGTCCATCGTGGCCGCCTGGGCCGGGCCCTCGCACTGGCGGCTCAAGAACAACAGAGGTCAGTTATGAGTAGGCTCAGTGGCGTAACTACAGGGTGGCATGTCGGCAAAATGCTACGGGCCCCCAGCCGTAAGGGGCCCCCGGTCAGAGGAAAATCCAAACTCCCAACATTTATTATTACACATTTAGTGAAAATCTGATGAATTTGCCACGGGCCTCGAATGGTATATAGTTCATTCGCGTTAAGAAAATAGTGACTGACAGGCCACTAGCCAATCAAAACGCTAGAATTATAATTTCTGTTATATTTTCTAGAATTATAATTTCTAGCGTTTTAATTGGCTAGTGGCCTGTCAGTGACCTGTCAGTCACTATTTTCTTAACGCGAATGAACTATAGTTACGCCACTGAGTAGGCTTGACATGTTTGGCTTTTTGCGGTGGCGTCCGGCCAAGTACATATGTACATACGTGTTTGGCCTGACGACGATGGGCCGACGAGCGTCCGAGCGGACAAGAGAGGAAACTGTTGGCGCGCGCAGCGCGTCTTGTTGCCTTAAAAAATATTCATTTCTTTGTTCGTTCTTTTTAGCTTATTCAAAAACAAAAGACACGTATTTTTTAATTTGTAAATTAGACTAAAAATTACAAAGTTATAGCCTGTTGAAATTTGGTACGCGTGACGCAAAGTGGTCTAGCATTTTTACGTGACGTCAAAGACTCCTAACTTTTGATGACTTGTATCTTTGTTATTTTTATTGGAATGAAAAAAAAGGAAAAATACGTGTCCAATACATTTTTATGATCTAAAATACAGACTAAATATAATGTAAATATTTTGACCCCCAAAGCATCCCTATTATCTGTTTACTCCAGCATCAAAGCAATCCGAACGGACCCAAACCACCGGCGGCCGTCTGACCGTGGAGGGCAAGAAGCCTCCCCGCACGAAGCGCCAACTGGACTTCCTGGGCGCCGGCCTGGCCGCCGACGCGCGCAAGGAGCCCAGCGGCGAGTACGAGCCCACGCAGCCCGCCAAGATCATGATCAGCCGCAAGACGCTCGCCACCGGCCACACGTGGAACGAGGCCAACTTCAAGACGCCCATCGACAGGTCAGTGACCTTTTGACAGTTGATACGAGCCCACGCAGCCCGCCAAGATCATGATCAGCCGCAAGACGCTCGCCACCGGCCACACGTGGAACGAGGCCAACTTCAAGACGCCCATAGACAGGTCAGTGACCTTTTGACAGTAGGTACGAGCCCACGCAGCCCGCCAAGATCATGATCAGCCGCAAGACGCTCGCCACCGGCCACACGTGGAACGAGGCCAACTTCAAGACGCCCATAGACAGGTCAGTGACCTTTTGACAGTAGGTACGAGCCCACGCAGCCCGCCAAGATCATGATCAGCCGCAAGACGCTCGCCACCGGCCACACGTGGAACGAGGCCAACTTCAAGACGCCCATAGACAGGTCAGTGACCTTTTGACAGTAGGTACGAGCCCACGCAGCCCGCCAAGATCATGATCAGCCGCAAGACGCTCGCCACCGGCCACACGTGGAACGAGGCCAACTTCAAGACGCCCATAGACAGGTCAGTGACCTTTTGACAGTAGGTACGAGCCCACGCAGCCCGCCAAGATCATGATCAGCCGCAAGACGCTCGCCACCGGCCACACGTGGAACGAGGCCAACTTCAAGACGCCCATCGACAGGTCAGTGACCTTTTGACAGTAGGTACGAGCCCACGCAGCCCGCCAAGATCATGATCAGCCGCAAGACGCTCGCCACCGGCCACACGTGGAACGAGGCCAACTTCAAGACGCCCATAGACAGGTTAGTGACCTTTTGACAGTAGCGACAAGCCTCAAACCACTAAGAGTCAGCTTGAATGACAGGTCAATGACCTTTTGACGGTAGCAACAAGCCTCAAACCACTACCAGATCAATACAAACAGACATGTTCGTTCATGCACACAAATATTTGTACTGTGCGGGGATCGAACCCACAACCCTTAGGTCAGAAGGCAGAGGTCACTACCAAAGCCATCGAGCCAGTGGTTTAGGCGCATAATGACAAAAACGCTAAATGTCAGATAGCGTAAGTAAATAAGAGCCAGTCTCATCTTATACATCTTTTAGGTGGGCCGCATACATTGGGAATAGGCTTGTTTCCTTAAAAAATTTAATTAGTCCGTCTTCTAGATTATTCAAAAATAATAGATACGTATTTTATCATTTATAAATTAGACCAAAGATTACAAAGATATACCCCGTTAAAGTTTCGCGTGACGTCACGCCGTGCAGCATTTTGTCGCACGGCGTGACATCAAACACTCCCACTCCTAAATTTTGATGCTTTGTATCTTTGTTATTTTTCGTGTAAATGAAAAAAGGAAAAATACGTGTCCAATATATTTTTATAATCGAAAATACGGACTAAATATAATGTAAGTATTTTGACCCTGGAAACATCCCTATTCCGAATTGAAATTCACGTTCGCAACAAAAATGCTCTACTTGCATACAAAGCGCTCCAGCATTTTATATGTAAGTAGAGCATTATTTCTGCAAATGTGAATTTCAATTCGGAATTCCGAGCGTATGCGGCCCATCTTAACTACCAACGCGTCATTGCAGAGGTCTCGACGAGTCGCACTTCCGCAAGCTGTTCCTGCGGCGCAGCGTGACGATGCTGCGCAAGCGCGACCTGGAGCGCAGCGCGCAGCCCGAGCCGCACGCCGAGACGGCGGCCGAGGCGCGCGACTACGACTACGGCAACGAGAACGACGCCTCCTACTGCCCCAACAATGCGCCGGTACACTACTGTTCAACAGGCTATTCTTCTTCTTCGCCCTAGCGTTTTCCCAGCCTACTAGTACCAGGGTCCGCTTTCCTACTCAATCTCCTCCACTTTGCCCGATCTTCGGCAACTATTAATCGGCTATTATGGCAAAAAATTGTAATTAGTCCGTCTTTTAGCTTATTCAAAAATAAAAGACACGTATTTTTTTATTTGTAAATTAGACTAAAAATTACAAAGTTACAGCCCGTTAAAATTACGCGTGACGTCACTCGGCGAGGCATTTTTACGGGAGCGAGTGACGTCAAAGACTCCCACTCCTAACTTTTGATGCCTTGTATCTTTGCTATTGTTTATTTGAATGAAAAAAGGAAAAATACGTGTCTTTTATTTTTGAATAAGCTAAAAGACGGACTTATTACAATTTTTTGCCATAATAGCCTATACTATTATGTATGGATTGTAACACATGCCGATGCCGCCGGCAATACAAGCCGCCGGCACAAGCCGCCCAGAGCCGCCAAGTTCAAGAGAGGTAGGGGATAGGGCATAGCGAATCTTCGCTCGAATTGAGCCGCCCGTCCGGGGAAGGACCTCCACCCTATAGAATACCGCAGTCAAATGACCTCTGGGTCATGTTTCTGCCGGTGATTAGGGTTTCCGGAGCTCGTGATGGGTTAGGGTTGGGCCGGCATGGCGGTGGCAACTGACAGGTGACTGACCAGTTACTTGCCCGCTGTCACAACGACTTGGGCTTCTCTTTCGCTTTCCATCAGGCGTAGGGAAGCCATTATGCCAAGCTACTATAAAAAAAGACCAGTAAAGTATAATCACATGTCTAAATAGGCCATTCATCATGAGCCTATTGCAGTCCACTGCAGAACATAGGCCTTACCAATCGTTCGCCACATTGGTCAAACATTTGAGGCTTTACTCATAATCGCCACGCTGGGCAGGCGGGTTGGCAATCGCAGGGCGTAATTTCTCGCTCCGATGACGCTGCTGCCCGTCATCGCACTGTGGTATTTAGCTATGCCTTCAATTGTGATGGTTATACCGCCACCAGTCGGTTGCCAGAGCCTCGTTTGTTATTCGGCAGGATGTACCACGGGCAGGTGAGGGTGGCTTGGCGCTTAGCTTTGCTTATCCTCTCTATCGTCCCATCGGAAAATGAAACTGAACGACCAAAGACCTTGTTGTTATTTCTCTCAGGATGGCGATGAGTGGGGCAACGAGGACGCGACGGCGGCCGGCGATCTGCATGATCAGTTGAAGGCGGCGGAACCGGAGGAACTCGGGGACATGTTGGAACCACCCACTAAGGTAAGCTATATTGTAAGGTAGTTAAGCATCTACATAATGCAAAGCGGACGGCCAGAAGGGACGGACAGACATGACAAACCCATAAGGATTCCGTTTTTTGCCCTTCGGCTACGGAACCCTAAAAATGGGCCATTTCACGAATAGGTCCTTTTAAGAAGAAGTCCTTTAGCGAATGAATCCAAAGTAGATAGGGTATTTTACGAATAGGGCATTTTAAGAATTAGGTATTTCGCGAATAAGTCCTTAAACGAATGCAAGTCATTTTGCGAATAGGTCCAATATCTACTAAACCCAAAATATGTACAGTTTTCGACTTGAAAACCAAAGGTCAAACAAGCTGATCACCAGTTCTGCACGTGACTTTCTATATGCCCATCGTTTAATATTTTTTTATATTAGAGAGAAGAAATGTAATAGAATTTAATTTGTAATGCAGGTGGCCAAAATATTTATACCCTACGCAATGCGAGCGAAGAAAGTCGACATGAAGCAACTGAAGCATTGTACCTGGAAGATGTTGACGGAGAAGACTCCGGAGGGCGAGAAGGAGGACGTGTCGCAGACGACTTTCTTCTCTGTATACACAAGGTTACCAAGCAAGGTGTGTCATAACTTATTACTTCTAATTCCTTACCTTTTGTGCAATCCTCGCAAACTCAGTCCGTGGCTGAAGCACAAATCGTGCAGAGGCAAATAGCCCAAAAAAAATTAATAAATAATAAAACAGTAAAATAGTCAGTATAATGAATAAGTATTTAAAGAAGAGTTCTGTTTTCTTGAACCGACACTCTTCTAAATTACTGGACGGATTTGAATGAACACAACGGCCCTGCAAAACTACCATAATAAGAGATGAATATGACTGCTTAGCAAAACTTGAGTTTGCAGAGTCATAAAATTCGAAGATCTGGTACATCTTATGCGGAACTCTAAAGGCACAGCTAATCATAAAGGAATGACATCATAGCACAAGTTGTTTCGTCATCAGCCTATTGCAGTCCACTGCTGGACATAGGCATCTCCAGTTGTTCGCCACTTAGGGCAAACATCTGGAGGATATACCCATAATCGATCGCAGGGCGTAGCTTCTCGCTTCGGTGACGCTGCTGCCCGTCATCGGTCTGTGGTATTTAGCTACGCCTTCAATTGTAATAGTTATACCGCCATCAGTCGGTTGCCAGCGCCTCGTTTGTTATTCGGCAGGATGCACCACGGGTAGGCGAGGTTGGCTTGGAGCGAAAGGATGAGGGGTCGCTCCAAAAGGCACAGCTAATCATATAGGAAGGTTTAATGTGATTTTATATAATTCCAGTTGTCAAGCAACATGCGCGAGTCGCTCAGCGTCCCCCTGGCTCTGCTGTCGGTGCTGCATCTCGCCAACGAGAAGGGGCTCGTGCTGGAGAAGATGAACGACCTGAAGGACATCGGCATCGTAGGCCTCATACACTAGTACAAAGCCATAAGACGACCATACACTTTAGAAATTAATATTCCTTTTCGACTCACTTGGTATCCACGGTCCATGGGGATTGCACGTATGTCGTCAGATACGCATTTCTTTCCTGTATTCCCACTTGGATTGCCACGCAACGATTGGGGCGATTCGCTTCCAGGCGAAGTCACAATAATTACATTATATTTGGTCCGTATTTTAGATCATAAAAATGTATTGGACACGTATTTTTCCTTTTTTCATTTAAATAAAAAATAGCAAAAATACAATGCATCAAAAGTTAGGAGTGGGAGTTTTTGACGTCACTCCATCCCGTAAAAATGCCTCACCGAGTGACGTCACGCGTAATTTTAACAGGCTATAACTTCATAATTTTTAGTCTAATTTACAAATTAAAAAAATAGGTCTTATTTTTGAATAAGCTAAAAGACTTGACTATTTTTAGTCAGTCTTTACATTTTTTTAAGGCAACAAGCTTATTAACCATTGTCATTGTTATCGGCTGAACTGGTTTTTTGTGAGATCTATCTATTCATGCTTAATTGGACATTGTCATTTAAAGAAATAACTACGATGTTAGAAACTTTCTATAACCTAAATGATATCTATCATCATCTAATAAGGGGCAGATTTTGAATAAGTTATTTCATGGTTCATTCTCTATGAAGTAAAGAGCAATGTACAGCGAAGCTAAAGTGGGGGCAATAGCTTCCCAGTCGCCCCCGGTGGCCACTGGGAATTTTCATTCCCATTTATCACCGGTGGCAATCCTTGTGGGGGCAAGTGGGAAGACTAGAAAACAATGTCATCTATAATAAACAGATTCGCAGTTCGTTTCTGTTCAACTGCCCGTATGTCGACCTGCATAACTGACTAGACATAACATGTTTTGTACATTTATAAAGGCATATTCACCTAAACATTGGCGCAATTCGTTATCATAATGACATGCTACATTAGTAACCAAGCAAGAAATAACATGAGCTTGAGAATTTAACCTTTTATTGATGTAGAATGATTTTATATACGCTGTTATGATTATTATAAAATACACTAAATATAAAATCCATTTCCAGACACATTTACTCCAAATAGGGTCCTTCCTGTAATGATAATTTGTGGATACGGTAGCTTGTGCCATGTAATTTCATGATTACAACGTCTACATTCTTCTACACAATGCATTTGTGCGATTGTCATAATGCTGAGCATTATTTTGTAAATATGCAATGAACTAAGTTTTTCAATTAATATGTTTGTGCCAGTTATTAACTTGTAAAGTTTCGTAACAAGATTGTACAGATGGTTTTTGTAATAGATTTTAATTTTGTATTGTATTTTGCTAATTAATTCATAAGCAATAAATTTCAACTAAGAAAACCACTTGTTTTTTATTAAAAATCCTTTGGACAAAGGTGCCTCGACATAATGTGATTGTGCAATAATATCATATTAGCCCTTCTCAATAGTCTTGAGAACCTGAATGTTTTTGTTTTTCTATCGCTAATCTAATCAATTTTTAGTAACAATTTCTAAATTGGTATGAGAAAAAGTTGGGAGCCTCGGATCGAAAAAGTTCGTGAGATTTAATGTGGTTGGGTTGATAATTTTAATAAAAGATGATATTCTTTATACAGTACTTTATTTTTATATAAAACAAAAAACCTTTTCGCAAACGTAACTAATTTGTGATAGAAGAAATCAACGAAATCTGTATTTATAAATTACAAACGACCAATCTTTTTGACGCATCTTCTCTTACATACTTTATGTAATCAACACTGGATAAGTGAATGTGTGTATGTTCAATTTGCAATGGGTTATAATTTAAATAATATAATGGTAGATGTTAATATATTTGACGTAAACTATCAGAGGAATGCACATTAGGTACAAACATAACAATAAATATTATAATCCTTAAACATACAAAAATTTAAAGAAAATATGCATTAACTCTTCCATAGTTCCATACAACTTAACAAACAATAATATTAAACATAAAATGAGTATTTACGAAAAATGATAACACATTATTCGTGTATTGTCAATCACACGCTGGTTAGCGAATTCACTTAGGAATTTCCTTCTAATTAACACCAAATACGGTAGGGAAACAATAGAAATTTTAAGGTTCATACAAGTCACGAGGACATAAATCCGAAAATAGTACGCTCTCACGCTGTTATGATAATTTAAACATGTTGACGACACAAGACTATAATCAAAACACAATAGTCATCAACCACACATTTGGTTTGATCAAACATTAAAATGCAATAATGAGTCAGAAACACATTCAGCTAACTTTCACAGTCATTAAGTTTTTAATTAATAATAGTGTTCCAGTAATAAAGACTACATAAAAAATAACTATTACGTAAAAAGCACTAGTATCCTATCACAAAGAAGCATTGCCTTGCAATAGCCAAGAGTCTATGGGATATTGTTTACTATACAATAGACAAGAATGTCGATTCACTGTGTCTCCACTGCACTTTCTTTATTATTTAAGTCATTTTTAGTGTTCTCTACGTCAGTGGTATCTAATGTTTTCTTGTCCTTCTCTACCTCAGAAGTTGCTTTTTCTACCATATCTTTCACTGGCAAAGTCTTTTCAGGTGTTTCCTTTTCTGTCTCTATTTCTAATGATTTCTCCGATAACAAATCATCTTTGGAACTATTTTCTTTTGTAGGTGATTCCTTTAAGGGAGACATAACTGGATCACTTGTATAACCAGTATCGGTATTAATCGAATCTCTAGATTCTTCTCTTTCTGGAGATTTGATTGTGTCATTTGAATTCTCTAATGAATCTACCGAAATATCCTTTTCAGTACTAACTGTTACATCTTTACCACTGTCCTCTGATGCAAGTAGAATGTCGTCACTCAAGTTGTCGGATTTAGCATCAAACGACTTGTTTTCAATAACGGTGCTTGCGCTTCCTAAACTTTCGTTGAGATCTGGTTGGGATGTGTTCAGTTTCTCGGCTTCATCTTCAATAGTCTCCGCGTCAACGAACTCATCTACGTTGACTTTATTATCAACTAAGATGTCTTTGCTATCCTCAACATTTTGTTCTGTTGCAACCGGTTTCTCGGTTTCACTAGCATTTTCTTCCTCAACTACCGGCTCAACTTTGTCAATGGTTTCCTCTACCTTTGTGTCCTCAGTCGTCGCTATTTCAGTATTTGCTACGGTTTCGGTTATGACAGATTGTTCTTCCTCTGTCGACACATTCTGCGTCTCTATTACTTCAGATTGAGCAACTGTTTCCGTTGTAAGCGATAAAGCGAAGTCTTTACCATCAATGAATAATTTTACAAGATTAGGTTCCTTGGTGCTATCTAAAAATTCAATTTGGAATGTAGTCTGATCGTATTGTTCTAGTTTTGCTTTCGTCGATTCGTCCGCGATGGCTAGCCTACAGCATTTAGCTAAAGGCTCTATTACTGCTATATCCTCTGGCAACTGGCGGAACTCCTCACATTTCGCTTTATTGCCGTAATCTATAAACTGTACGTGGTAACCGCCGTCGCAGAATTCTAAAATCTTACTCCTATACCACTGCTCGTCCTCGCTCCAGAAGGCGGCACACACAGATCCGACTTTCAACTCTGACGCTGGCTCCAACTCTTCAGCTGCAGCCAACCTGTCCGTGATTTTATCAAGCTCAGTCGTAGCATCTTCTAATTGTACATAGAATTCCTCCGCGGAATTCACGTAGCAAATCTTTCCGTTGTTGTGCAAATCTTGTCCTAGCGGGGTCGGTCTCTCGCTCGCCGGCTGTTCCACTTGCTCTTCACATAGCCCAACAAGCTCTTCCGTTACAGACTTCCCTTCCAGATACAGTTCTACAATAGATATATCGCCGGACGCTATGAACTGTACATTGAAAATAGTGGCGCCCTCTGCTGCCAACTCGTTGAACTTGACCTCCGATCGTCGCGACCAGGTTTTGATGTCGCGAGGTTTTTGTAGAGCGCACTTCCTCGACAACGCTGGTTTCACCTTCAGTTCGTCAGGCAAGCTACGCAACTCGTTTGCTATGGATGCGTTACCGTAATCCATGAAGAGGACCTCTGTGCCTTCAGAACCATCAACGATAACTTGCGCTCTGTACCACGCGCCGTCCTCAGGATACTTCGCTGCGCATATAACGCCCTCCTCTTTGTCCTTTAGTTCCGGGAAGTTCTCAGCGTCGACCATAGCAGATTCCATAGCTTGGAGTTCAGGCGCGGCCGTTTCCAATTGGATCCAAAATTCAGACGGCGAGTTCACGTGGCTCGCGAAGCAAGACGGCAAATCGCCGCCGCACTCAGTCTCCTCAGACTTAGCCGCGTAACCCTCCGACACCAATTTGTCTGTCAAATTTTGACCGTTGATGAAAATGTCGACGTAAGTAGTGACGTCCTTGAGAACGATTAGCGCATCAACTGGTGTCGCAGGGTCACCTACAAGCTGGGTGAAAAAGTCGGAAGCCGGTTCAGACCACTGGCCAGTTCCTGTGGGTACAGCATTGACGCTAGACTTGATCGCGTACCGTTCGACCTTCAAGTTATCCGGCAGCGTCTTAATCAAACCGGGCTGGTTGTCCAGTACGTCCGTGTTACCGTAGTCTATGAAGCGAACCGTAGTGATATCGGAATCGGAGTCCAGAATTTCTGCTCGGTACCATTGGTCATCAGCTAAGTACTTGGCGACGCAGAGAGTTCCCATTTCGCGATTCTCTACATCCGCGTACGATTCCGCGTTGGCCTGTAACTCTGCTTGTATCTCCTCGATTTTGTCTATCTTATCGTTCATTTGCAGCCAGAAGTGGCCGGGGGTGTCGATGTGGCTTATATAGACTTGCGTGCAGCCGGCAGGCAGAGAAATAGGTTCCTCAACTGGTGGTTCCACCTTCTCCTCCTCTTCTACGTTGGATATGATTTGCGGCGTAGCCAGTTTCTCGTTGACCAGTTTCATGGCTAGATCTACTCCGTCCAAGTGTAGGCTAGCGAGCCAGCCGTCGTTACCGAAAGCCAGGGTTACCTGCACTTCCTTCTCGGTGGTCCATTCTATGAGCTTGGGGAGAGCGTCATCCTGTAAGGCGACTAAGCCCAAGCCTGCTACAAGAGCTAAGGCGCACGGTTCATAGAACTTGGGGTCCAGCACTTTCAAGTTCTCCTTAGGGATGACTTCCATGTTGCCGTAGTCTGAGAACTGTACCTTGATTTGGTCGTCGTCGTTGCTGACGATCGTGGCTCGGTACCAGTTGCCGTCTGCTGATTTGGCCACGCACAGCGTCTCCACGTCGAAGGTAGTCAGAGGTTCTGGTGTACCTGTTATAGAATAAAAAAATAATTTAGACTGGAGTAGGTATTGAAGTCTCCATATGACACAACTATAGAAAACCAAGCTGGTACATGCTTCATTCTTGATTTGGGATCTTTTAAATGAGGCGAAATCTGTTAGGTTGCTGCCCATTATTGCCTCTTTCCATTAGGTGGGGGTGTACTGCAAAAAAACTGACTCATCAGCCTGGCAATATTCACTACTGGGCATAGGCCTCTGGCCAGATTACCAAATGATAACCGATATTTAGGTCATAGGGGCCTCATGATCCAAATGGGCCCAGGGCCTCAAATAGTTTAAAGACGGTCCTGGTCCACAGCTGGACATAGAGGCCACTCCAGTAGTTCGCTACTTAGGGCAAACAACTAAATGATATATAATCGCCAACGTGGCGATTCGCCACGTTGGGCAGGCGGGTTGGCGATCGGAAGACGTAGCTTTTCTCTCCGGTGACGCTGCTGCCCGTCATCGGCCTGTGGTATTTACCTACGCCTTTAACTGTGATGGTTATACCGCTACCAGTCGGTTGCCAGCGCCTAGTTTGTTATTCGGCAGGATGCACCACGGGCAGGTGAGGTTGGCTTGGAGGGAAAAGTTGATAGGCGGCTCCGATACATCCCAAGGTAGGGGTGAGAGCCTTTCGTCCGCCCAACAGTCCGGTGAGGATGAAAAAAAAAACATCCTTCTTCTTCTTCTCGAGTCAATGGTACTTCATCTCAAACGGAACCAGCCCAAAACCTGGCGACTTGGAGGCCGTTATTGGTCGCCTTACAAAGGTCAACCATTGTGCACGTAGTGGGACACAGCCGGTGCGCAAATGTGCCATGGTCTGGCAGCATGGCAGACCATGGCACATTTGCGCACCGGCTGTGCACCACAGTCGCATCCAGCATGCAAACAATGAGTTTAAATAAATAAATAACCCAAGACATGCCACGCTGGGCCACACAGCGCCACCTAGCCCCAAACTAAGCCGAAACTTGTACTATGGGTGCTAGACAACTGATAAACTTACTTAGATACATTTTTTTTTTGTAAATAAATACATATTATACATAGAAAACACCCAGACCAATACAAACAGAAATGTTCATGAACACAAATGTTTGTACTGTGCGGGAATCGAACCCACGACCCTTGGCTCAGAAGGCAGAGGTCTCTACCAAATGAGCCACCGAGCTTGTCAATTGCAGTTTGCATGCTGGATGCGAAAAACATCCTAACACACAGGCAGAATGCTTTTTTTTTTAAGAGGGGAATGCATTAGGCACCTTCATGCCGTCTCCGGGGGGAGGCGGCATGGTGTGTGGGACTCACACCTCCCAAAAGGGAGGGCATACCCACTAAATCCCCCTGTGTCGCCAGTGGGCAGCAAGTTGCAGGGACACGGGTAGCGCCGAAGCATACGGCCACATCCCTGCCTGCCCTGGCCAGCCGCAGATAATAAGCGGCCTGCACTCCTGGTCCGGGGAGGGCAAATACTCCTGCCCCCGGATCCGGGGAGCAATAGAGTGCTCCCCGGGCGGACCTCGTGCAACGGTGTGGCTGCACCCACCACACACAGGCAGAATGCTAGGGCTACATAACTCACCTTCCTCACACGCCTGGTACAAGTCGTCGAGCAGACGCGCGAGCCTGTCCGCGTCGGGCGCGCGCTGCAGGTACAGCTCGTTGAGGCTGTGCGCGTGCGCCACGAAGGCCAGGCCGCAGTTGTAGTTGAACACGGCGCGCATGCACAGCGGGGCCACCTCGCCGTACGCGCCAACGTCCGGCGAGAATATGGAGATCTTCTTGCCGGTGGCGCAGTCGTACAGCGTAGATAGGAGGCTGCAACAAATGTGTTAGATTAGATTAGATATTCTTTATTGCACCAAATACAAACATTTATAGACAAGGTATTACAGACAACTAGTAGTACAATTTAGGCGGCCTTATCGCTAGTAAGCGATCTCTTCCAGACAACCTTTAGGTAGAGGATAGATTAAACAGAATTTAATTTAATTTTTAAATGTATTTGTTTTTTTAATGCAAAAGGCCACAGACGGGCAAGTGTGAGTGAAAAGTGATGCCTGATGGTAAGCAGTCAACACCGCCCATGGACATCCGCAACTGAAATCGCGATCTAGGGTCGCTGCCGGCATTTTTTTTTTATAGTAGCTCGACATAATGGCTTCCCTACGCCTGATGCAAAGCCAAAGAGAGGCCCAAGTCGCTGTGACAACTGGCAAGTAACTGGTTAGTTACCTGTCAGTTGCCACTGCCAACCCTAACCCCCCACGAGCTCCGGAGACCCTACTTACCGGCAGAAACACGACCCACGACGGCAGAGGTCATTTGGCTGCGGTATTCTATAGGGTGGAGGTCCTTCCCCGGACGGGCAGCTCAATACGAGCGAAGATTCCCTATGCCCTACCTCTCTTCACTTAAATATGAATACGCTCGTTTCTTGAAGGTTCCCAAGCCGTAGCTGTTCGGAAAGACTGTCACCAGGAAATTGGATCCACAAAACCGAGGCGCGAGGCAAGAAGTCCCTCATAAAGCGTACAGTCGAAGATCGCCAGCCATCGAGATGATGAGGATGGAATTGCAATCGGTTACGTTTGGTGCAGTGAAGAAACTCAGCTGCAAGTTTACACTATAAATTACATAAAGAGTCTGCAAACACGAAACGGAACATTAAAATAGTTTTACTCGACAAAACAAAAAAAAAATGCAAGTATTTCTTAAATTATGTGGTCATACCTGATACCCTCAACATCGTTGATGTACACGATGAACTTGTTCCCGGTGAGCCGCTGCTTCATCTCGTCGAGGGTCATCAGCGCGGTGGCTTCTTCAGTGTAGTTATTTAGGCAGCACTCCAACGATTGGTAGTAGTAAACGCTCAACTCAGTCGGTAGGATCATAAGCTGGAACAAATGTGCAGGTGTACAGAATAGACAATAGGGATGTTTTGGGGGTCAAAATAATTACATTATAGTTAGTCCGTATTTTAGATCATAAAAATGGATTGGACACGTATTTTTCCTTTTTTCATTCAAATAAAAAATAGCAAAGATACAAGGTATCAAAAGTTAGGAGTGGGAGTCTTTGACGTCACTCCGTCCTGTAAAAATGCCACACCACGTGACGTCACGCGTAATTTCAATGGGAAGTCGGACTAATTACATTTTTTAAGGCAGCAACAAGCCTATTAATTAATTTGAGATTATTTCAGGGGAAAACAAAGTAGCAACCTCCGGAGGCGGTCACCGCTTACCATCTATTAGAGGACTAAATAGAATCGAAAGTTCCACAAATAAAGACTTACTTGTGTCATACTATTAAAAAGTGGAATTCTCTGCCAGCACATGTGTTTCCACCTTTTTGTAGTACGAGATCTTTCAAACAAAGCGAAAAAAAGCATCTTGCATTACTTTGGGGAATGATTGGAAACTGAGGTATCCCGATCGCTGTCAGAGCGATTTGGGCTTCATTTCTAGCCGTCCATCAAGTGAAGACCAAGTAGGCTAGGCTGAGCCAATATAAAAAAAAAACTATTACTAACGCTGTCTGACAGTTGGCAGCTACGCGGACTTACCTAAAGGCACGAAACAGGCAGACTTTTCATGATGCGCATGCAACACGACACGCCGCGCGCTTATTCAGACACTAGTAGATCTTACCAAGAATTAATTAGCGGCACAGCTCTAATTACCTGGTCCAGCGAAGTGTTGATAGTATTTCCGTAGTCTGGCAACACTGCCTTGATGTTGCCGGTGTCGGCAACGTCGCTGAGGATGGCGCGGTAAATCTTGCCGTCGTGCTTCACCGTGCAGTGGATGCCTTCAGACAGGCTGTCTGCGCTCAACGCGGTCAGCTGTGGAGGTGTTCAGTTGTTAAATGGGGCTTGTTCAATTTGGGCTCTATTCTATTCTGGACTTGATCATCATCAGCATCATATTGCAGTCCACTGCTGGACATAATAGGCCTCTTGAGTTGTTCGCCACTTAGGGCAAACATCTGAAGGCCTATATCATCCTTATTCTCTGTTGATGGCTGCATACATATTGCAGCAGGTCCAACTGGTAGTGTCTTTGGTTCATTTGAAAGACTCATTTTAATTTAAGAAAATAGATTTAACGACGTCATTGGATTTCATAACTTACAGCCAGCTAGCTTCTGTATGTGTTCACATATCGTCGCTGCGCGTGCAATACCGCGAAAGAGCAGTTTGTAAAAACCGCGTATCTGCGTTTTCGCGAATTTACAGGAGACAGAAAAAAAATAATATTATCTGTCATTTACCTACATTTTGCGCGATATTTCAATTTTGTCCCTTTTGCTGTTACGCGGTATTAACAAAGTGCTCTTCCGCGGTATTGCACGCGCAGCCACGATATGTATGTGGTGTGGTGGTATCCTGGTAGATGCCCTTGTTCAGAAAACCATAATTGAAATACATAGTATTAAAATTTGGAACTCTTTATAGATAAAGAGTAGGTAGATGCAGAAGCTGGTAGCTGGCTGTAAGTTATGAAATCCAATGACGTCGTTAGATCTATTTTTTTCTTAAATAAAAATGGGTCTTCCAAATGTATGTACGCCCAGAACTTTCGAAAAACTGCACCAAATTAATGGGGGACGTGGGTGATTCTTGTTTTTTTGTATTTGTTATTATTATGACAATGTAACATAAAAATTACAAAATGTTATATAGTTAAAAAACATGGATATACTAAGTATGGTCACCTAGTTTATAAAGAAAAACTTACCTTGCTAGTGTCAAAGCTGGCAATAGCGTTCTCCACAAGAGTAGCCTTATCCAAGTCGAGCTGGACGTAGAACTTGTTGAAGGACTCCACGTGGGTCACGCGGCACAGGATCTGCTGACCCACGATTATCGTCAGGTCGATTGCCTCATCTGAAATGGGTGAAGGGAATTAGTTCTTAGTACTATTGGTAACTGGACTGTAGGTCTTGATTTGTGGGGGGTAAGGGTTGGGCCGGCATGGCAGTGGCAGCTGACAGGTAACTAACCAGTTACTTGCCAGTTGTCACAGCGACTTGGGCTTCTCTTTCGCTTTCCATCAGGCGAAGAGAAGCCATTATGTCGAGCTATTATAAAAAAAAACATTTCAACTATAGAACTTCCGTGGTCTAGTAGTCGCAAGTGCCACATCAGGACCGATATTTCAGTCAAAAAATTACTCAGAAGCAGTGTCTCTGCAGTTACACTGTTATACTACAATACATAAGCTGTTAGTCATGCGTTAAAATACAATTTTTTTATTGTAGAGAAGCCCAAGTCGTAACGGCAAGCGGCAATGGACGAGTAACCAAATCAGTCACTTAGCAATATAGCTCTGGCTATACACCGACAGATCTCGCAATCAATCAACAATCGAAGTTATTTCACAGAGTTTCACAAGCCAGGTGGGTAAACCTTATCACCCGCTGAGAAGCTGACATCTCAACATTTCACGAAGAAAGAGGCTGTGATTTCATCACCGGTAGGTATATTGTGCCGAAAAATTGCTCACTAACCTTTCAAAGTGACAGACGACTGATGCTCCGACATGGTAGCCAGCTGCTTCTCCACCAAGGTATCTGCCACACTGACGCCGTTGTTCCACAGCGAGACCTTGTACTGCTCCTCAACACACTCTTGGAACACGCACTGGTACCGCGGCGCGTTGAAGCAAAGGTCAATCTCCGGGTCCGCCTTCCACTCGCCGTCTTTGGGCGCGACGCCCACTAGGGAGCAGTGGAACGCCATCTTAGGTAGCTCCATCAGCTCGTTTTCTAGCTGTTTGGGTATTTTACATCTATTAGTTTGTAAAAAGTGACCACTATTTAGTAGAAACTTTTTTTATACTACTAAGGTACGAGCTCCGAGCTACGAGCTCCGGAAACCCTACTCACCGGCAGAAACGGTTATATAGGTTGGTTTTTTTTATAGTAGCTCGACATAATGGCTTCCCTTCGCCTGATGTTAAGCGAAAGAAAAGCCCTAGTCGCTGTGACAACTGGCAAGTAACTGGTTAGTTACCTGTCAGTTGCCACTGCCATGCCGGCCCAACCCTAACCCCCCACGAGCTCCGGAAACCCTACTCACCAGCAGAAACACCACCCAAAAGTCATTTAGCTGCGGTATTCTATAGGGTGGAGGTACTTCCCCGGGCGGGCGGTTCAATTTAAGCGAAGATCCGCTATGCCCTATCTCTGTTAAATACTTTCAGACGACTACAACTATCTCTTTGGGGGTAAACGAGTTCTGGAGTGGATGCTGCTTCTTCGCAATCGTAGTGTAGGTCAGGCGGAGTGAAGATTGCTGGCAAGTGATCCAGGATCGAGCCAAGGAAAAGCCAATTGGAGAAGCTTACATTCAGCAGTGTTTGGATGGATAGTTTGTAACTGTTTGACGCAAAAACAACTTAACGGATTTTAATGTTACTTTCCAGTAATAGAGCTGATACATTAGATTAATACAATCTTTATAAGTATGGAAACATTGAAAATAAACTCAAACACACCTGCCATATATCCTTCGCATCAACTAGCTGCTTATTTCCAAAGTCCACATAGCGAACTATGAATTTGGAGAAGGGCTGTATGGCCACCACTGTAGCGCGGTACAAGACGCCATCGGCCGGATACCGCGCCAGCACAGACGCGCCCACGGGAACATCACCAGTAAACGACTTCACTCCCTTATACAACTCAGGGATTTTGTGCATCATTTCCAGGAACTTCGGCTGTAGAGACAAGATCTGCGTGTAGAAGCTTTCCGGGGATATAATCCACGTGACTGACACCTCGTGTTGAGCTCCGATCTCAACAGTTGGTTCTGTGAATGGGGTGTCAAGAGACACTGGACTGGTGAGTTCCTTGTACTGCACTTGCGTGAACTTGCTTCGGCTTTTGTATGGCGGGGCCTTTCCGGCGCTTCGGCCGCTGTCCTGAGACCGGAAGCTTCTTTCGGACCGTTTGTCGCTATCCTGGTTGTACTTCTCGGATCTCTCTGCGCGGTCTCGTGGTGTGAAGTTGCTTCGCGGCGGTCTGTCGCCTCTGTTGGCGAAGTCTCGCTTCTGGCTCCAGTTCTCCTTCTTGTCGCCCCAGTTATCCCGCCTGTCGCCGCGGTTGTCCCGCCTCTCGGGCCTCTCCCGGCTCTTGTTGCCCCAGTCATCGGTCGCGTTCTCTTGCTCTTGGTTGTAATTGTTCGCGCTGTAAGGAAGAGTTGCGAATTATTTTTTGAACAGAGAGGTTAAAGGTCATTGGTAACTTATGCCGCCCCGCTCTCACCTGACAAAAATAATAAAATCCAAATATGGGCTTTAAATATTGCTCTTTGAGATATATTTCACATTAGCACCGAGCAGTCTACTAATTGGTTGGCCACGTCTGCCGCAGAACTGATGATCGGTGGAGTAAGAAAGTTCTGCAGTGGATACCGCGTACAGGCAAGCGCAGTGTGGGACGCCCCTCAGCTAGGTGGAGCGACGACCTGCGCAGGGCGGCCGGCATCAACTGGATGAGTGTTGCTGCCGATCGAGCAGAATGGCGCATTTTGGAAAGGCCTACGTCCAGCAGTGGACTGCCGATTTATGATGCCAATGTAAAATATGCCTAAAGCGCAATATTTAAACCCCATATTGGAATTTTATTATTTTTGCCGAGTGGGAGCAGGACGGTATAAGTGTTCTATGACCTATTAGTTAAATGCGTGATTAGCTTGGTGTAAGATGAATTGTGAGCTACGTTTTGGATGCTTCACGTAAAGCTGAGAGATTTGAACTAAGTGGCGTTAAGTGTTATGCAATAGGGTAATGTGCATAAAACAATAAAAGATAAATATGCAAATCTACAGTAATACAAGCAAGGTATTATGTATTATAATAAGTGATGTTAGAAATGATGTAAAGCATAGTAATTCTGCAAGTTATTTGAAATTTCTTGTATTACTATTTGCGATTAAGAATGTTATTTGCTTAGAACATAAATTACTCATAACAAATAGAAATCGTCCGTACCCGTCAGGCATTCAGTCTTGTACTATTGTAGCTATCAGTTAATTACAAAATACAAATTATTACTATTGTATGCAACAGAATGTCATACTAGTCTCATCATCAAAACATCATTGTTGATAACCATTAATTGGCCTACTAAAAATAAAATGGTGCAGGCTCAAGGGTTTTACAATTAAGAATGTTCTGGTTTTAACATGTTTGCAAATATAAATCCAAAACACAAAAAAACTTATTATTAAGATTAGGTAATATTCTGATACTTCATAGTATCACATAATAAAGCTGTTATTCGTGTACATAGTAACAAAAAAAACAACCACATTAATATTTACAACAAAAAAAAACCTAATGTAAAAAGATGCATACGATTATAAACGTTATTGCAGTAACTGAAAACCAGCGGGGCCCTTCACAATGCCTGTTCCAGTTAGGATTCGGAAACTTTGAATGAATGTTTTTGTTTTTTTAATAGTAGTATGGCATAATGGCTTCCGTACGCCAGCCCAAAAACGAAAGAGAAGTCCAAGAATGTAATTTAAATTTGACATTAGTTGTACTAGACTAGAGCAATATCCAATTTGATTGAATATACGAGAAAGTAGACATTGTGAATAATAGCTGCTGATCATATGCGTCTTTTTAATAGAAAATCATAGTCACAACATCAAATGCAGCATAATTATGAAAATTACAACAAAACCATAACCAAATGCGAATGAAATGTACAAAAAATGAGACAAAACATGGCCCATAGCCGAAGTATGTACAAAAACATCGATCGTGCTGAAAATGAAAATTAAAACACAACAGACGGATGGAATGTACTTAACAAAAACGAAAGCTGAAGTATTTGTAATGTATCGACAGGGTGCGTGTGTGTCGGCGGGCGGCGAAGCGTGGCGCAAGCAAATAGGGCGAGAAACGAGAACGCTGATTCAACTATTAATGCATTGTTCGGACGATTTCTTCATCAAAACACAATAAATGTTACGCGGCGATCGTTGCTTATCAAACAATTTGATGGTTAACTGATCGTAATAAAGCCTTTTCGGTTATCAACTTTAGTTCCAATCAGACGTAGATCTGATAACAGTTGCAAAAAACATTACCCTCCTTTCTTCGGCAGTTAGGTAAAAACAAGTTGTGACACAGTAAAATAATGGTCAATACGTTTCGCAACATTCCATACGATTGTAAATCTTAAATATAATAATATAAATCTTTTACAGACATTTTAAATGACAAATCACATGTTACACCATAACAAAAATATTGTTTTTTTTTTTTTTTTTCGAAATGACTACGATGATGGCCAGGCCGGCCTTGTCATCATCGCCGGACTGTTGGGGGAGCGGAAGGCTTTGGCATTTTCATGATTGTATTGTTACACATTACTTTTATCATCAATTGAAACAGATGTTTTTAAAGCATCAAGTTCTGTTTAACTTATATTTTAAAAAGTAAAGGAAACATTGTATGTAATCAATCATGAAAATCACATTGAATATGATTATGGTGTGACTTAATTATAGTATGATTGAACAATCTTTCAGTCATTCATTGTTACATCAGTTATTATATTGAGTCATTCAAAAATTAGCTGAAACAATACATCTATTATGGAAAATTAATTGGGCTGCATTGAAGCATAAAACGAAAAGCAGTCACGAAATAACTCCTTCACACGTTTTGTTACTCAAGCGGCGAAAAAATACAACTGTCAGTTAAACTATCTTCCGGCAGAGGTTTCGTTTAGTTTTTACTCATTTATGTTACGCAAAACAATGTAACGTTAGCATTTTGTAGTTGGATGTAGTTGAAGACAATGGAAGAACGCAAAACCTAGAGTCGCAGTTTTTTAAATAATAAAATAACTCATTTATTTGTTAGAATAACGTATGGCTTTTTATTGTCAACCCTCCGGGGGGAGGTGACGTGGTGTGTGGGACTCACACCTCCCGAAATGGAAGGGTATACCCATTAAACCCCCCTGTGTCGCCAGTGGGCAGCAAGTTGCAGGGACACGGGTAACGCCGAAGCATACGGCAGCATCCCTGCTATTTTTACTGGCATAAGCCAGGCAAATGGGTCAGTAAGTTTAGGACCAACAAACAAAAGTAATTACTTGGATTAAATACTTAAAATACCTATACTGCGATTGAGGATTGCGTGCAACCTCGCACTAATTTGGTGTATGATTTTAAAGTAGATGTAAAGTGTAAAAACATTTTAATTAGTACACCAGATTATACCATTTCAGTATTTTTAACAGTTGGGTACTAGCATTGTAAATAAATTAAGATTTTGTTACTATACAATGGATGACGTGATGTTGTCTAATTTTAATTTTATAACATCTAGCACATTCTCGAAAATGCACCAGTTTATTTTAGTATTTTTAACACTAGCTCTTGCTGACTGAATTTATTTTATGACATCATCAACGAGCATATTTTCACATCACAGTGAAAATGCAATGTATCTTATATTTTTGTCTGTTTGTATTGGTCTGGGTGTTTTCTATGTATAAGATGTATTTATTTACAAAAAAAAAAAGTATTTAAGTAAGTTTATCAGTTGTCTAGTACCCATAGTACAAGCTCCGGTTTAGTTTGGGGCTAGATGGCGCTGAGTGGCACAGTGTGGCATGTCTTGGGTTATTTATTTTATTTATAATTTTATTTATTTTTGCATCAAAACCCGAAATACACGCACGTCAAATTAATTTATTAGTATTTCAAATCCTTTATATGGTGCGCGGTCTGAACGCCTAAAACCGCATGTCTGATGCGACACTAATTAAAGTGTCACAATAAATTTTGCAATTGGCGACACTCGTGCCCATACAGAGACACTCAATACATATATTGAGTGTACGGTGTATAGTGTTAACTCTAAACGTACCTTTAGTTGTACAAAATAAGTCAACTGTATCGTGTGCAATAAAGAATACCTATCAATTATCAAACAACTCCAGGTTTTGCGTCCAATGATCACACCACCAACAAGCATTAACATATCGAATCAGTAAGCGCAACGGACTTGTTCTCGCGGACGGTACCGTTTGAGCCGGTCCTGCACGGAGCCGCGGGAGGCCTGCGCGTCGGCGGACGCCGCCTCGGCCGCCTGCCGCAGCCTCTTGCCGACCCCGGTCGCGTCCTTGCCCTTCCACCCAGGCCTTTGCCTCCCATCGCCTTTGTCGTGGTGGTCCGGTTTTGGTTTTCTTCTGTTGAATTTTCGCTTGTATATAGCTGGGTTGGAGGTGAAAATCGCTCGGTTGACACTTAGAAACTGTCTTTATTACTACGTAGGAACTTGCTTCAGTTCAGGACATTTGGACGTCATCGTCTGCTTAGCGGCGGTCAGGATGCCGTTTGCGACAATTTAAAAAAAAGGCTTCAAAAATGGAATTTACTTTGCTTGACCCTTAGAATCTCTCTAGGGAAGGATCTACATAGTAGCATTTTGCAGCTCAAGGCATTTGGACTTCAATGTCTGCTAAGCATCAGTAACAATGCCATTATAACAGAAAAATAAAAAGCTTCAAAATTCGAAAATAATTTGCTTGACCCTTTGAATTTCTCTAGGGGCGGATATACGTAGTGGTTTTTTGTTGCAGCTCAGGGCATTTGCACTTTAGTCGGTCAGCTTAGCATCGGTTAGGATGCCATTTCACCGGCAAATTTTAAAATAAAAAGGCTTCAAAAGTAGAAAATAGTTTGCTTGAATGTCTCTAGGAGCGGATCAATTCATGATAATGAATACTCAGTAACATTTTCATTTAACTGATTGAACATTAAAACTTTTACTTTCCATTAAACAATAAACAAGTGACTTTCATTACATCTAAAATTTATATTGAGCTGTAATAAATAAACTGTTATTATGAGTAACACATAAAAACCGTAACAATACAAAGACATAATAAATTAACCAATCATCACTTACATTTCATAGGAAAATGTAATATAATAATAAAATTTATAATTCTCGAGCTAGTAGTTTTCACCGCGCCTGTTGAATGTCGCCTTCGAATAAAAATCATGAACAGGGAATATGCATCAGAAATATGTTCAACATAATTCTATGAACAGTGAAATTTAACATCGAAATTAACTGGAAAATGGATGAGATACAGTGATACAGAGCAAATAAATCCGTCCTTCTGACAAAAACAGATTTCTCCATGGATTATGACGCGAATTTAAAGCAACGTCATTCGTTTAATCAACTTTAAAGCTTAGATAGGTATTTGTGTACTTATCTGAACGATAAAACATTTCAATAAATAAATCCATTATGAAATTCTGCATATTCCCTATTAAATTAGTTATATCGAACATTCCACATACCTGTCCCTATCTCTATTATTGTCTCTGTCCCGATGGTTCTCTCTGTCTCTAAAGTTGTCTCTGCTACTATTGTCTCTGGCGCTATTGTCTCTGTCCCGGTGGTTGTCTCTGTCGCGGTTGAAGTGGCGCTGAGGCGGCGACTGGAAGGCCGGCTGTGCAGCGGATTCGTCCCACTCGTCGTTGGCAGAAGACGCCGCAGCGGCGGGCGCTGCGTTGTTCTCCCAGGGCTTCTGGCCTCGTCTGGAGATAGATAGATAAAAAAAATATTTGCAAAGGCACACACATTTACAGCAAACGAATACAGCAAAAAAAAAAATTAAACCAACTTAAAAAAAAACATAAACGACCAAAACTAAAAAGCGATAAATAACGTAAGTAATTCTATCAATAATATATAATTATATAAATAATTATTTAAATATTACAATTATCACTTATTTTTGGAGTTGGTGCCAGCCAACAAATAAATGTATATTGTCGTGTGGATTTGCCGGCCGCGCGCGTCTTACGACATCATCTATCTCATCTCGTGGGTCTCGTAGAACACGACTAAGGGAATGTCAGGAAACGGGCAGCAGCGTTTACCTGGTTACAAATAAAACCTACACCGGTCACTCACGCGCCTGCCAAGCAAATCCCAGAAAGTGACAATTGTCATTTTCGGGGAATTGTCATTTTCGGGAAATTGTCAAGTATAGTCTTTATCATCAGATCACGCCTCATCAACATCGGATTCGGATGATGAGCGTTCCGATGGCAAATCAAAATCACAATAGGGTGTTATGCTTCAACTACTTAGTGATCAAAATCGCACGCAACCCATTGCAAGTAAGCAATTCCGTACTTTTGCTCCCGAGTTGGTTCATAAAAAAATATGAATAAAGGCATGTCAATGTTTCAAATCAGTAATAGTAGTGCAGTCAATGAAGCATTATAGGTCCGAATTTTTTTACTGTGATCCGATTTGCATGAAATTTTGTAATTAGGCTCATCTTACCATTAACTTCAAAAGTGAAAATGATTTGAACTCCGCCACCACCATGGGGGTGGTTGCCACCCCTTCTCGGGGGTCAATGGTTGTTTTTTCAAAATAACCTCGGATATCAATTGAAGATCTAATTTTAAGCAAAAAAGTTTCTATAAAGTTTTTCGAAAAATCTAATACTTTTCAAGTTATTGGCAATTGAAAATTCGCAAATTTTTCACGATTTTCATCAGTTTTTTTCAAATATCTCCAAAAATATACGTTTTATCGAAAATTTTATAAGGAACGAAACTGTAGCAGGTAAAAAAATGAACAATTTGGTTTTTTACAAAGTATTCTAAGTGCAATATTAAGCTAGATATTAAAGATCAAAGCCGTTTTTTATTTTATCTGAAATTTCATCGATGTAGTCAATGCCATCTAGCAGCGAGCAAATGCATTTTATGCTTTCTAATCGAAAAGGGTTTTGTAGTGCTTGAAATAAGCTTTAAAATGAGCTTTATCAAAAGTCTTTTGCACGTAAAATAAGTGAGCTATATTGCAAATAAGCGGAGCATCGAATGTTTTTTCTTTTCAATCAATGGGTTTAAATAAGTGCCATTTCCACCAAAACTAAAATTAATCATATTCCGCCTAGAATTAACTTTATTATGAAGAGTTTTATAGATTGTATTAGTTTGGCTGCTTTAGGACACATAGTTTTCAAAAAAGTCACGATTAAGGGAGGCTGTGATTGCGCTGCCACGCGCTCTTTAAACAATCATATCTCCGTCAATTTTTATTTGATAGAAAAAACAAAAAAACCAAATTGTTTGTCAGAAAAATACCTAAATGTTTTATCCCTACACTTTTATACGTATCTGTCGTCATTTTTGAGATATTATGAAAAAGGGGTGGGATTTTTAAAAATTTGAAATTCTCGATTTTTTTTCAATCGTGACTTTTTTGAAAACTATGTGTCCTAAAGCAGCCAAACTAATACAATCTATAAAACTCTTCATAATAAAGTTAATTTTAGGCGGAATATGATTAATTTTAGTTTTGGTGGAAATGGCACTTATTTAAACCCATTTGAACACTCGCTAGTTCAGGTCGAACAATGAAACACCAACAGAAACTTCTTATACTAACTGTATTCGCAGGATAATACAACACGGCCACTCGAGCTATATATGCTGGGCCGGCGGATCGCAACGATCGCGCGGTTTAACTGACGCACAGCGCCATCTATTGCGTAGCTTTAGAACTTAAGTGAATAATACTAATTTTAATCATAAACTTTATGGCGTTTGAACATTCCGCCCACTATGAACAGACCAGGCGCTGTTCATTAAACAAAAAACAAAAACGACTACATGAAATATACATAATAGTGCTTAAGATGAATTTATACTTGCATTAACTTACAAAATAGTTGACAATGGTGAAAATCTTAACATAACCTTATGAACATTAGACAACATACATAATAGGAAAAATAACTTAATCTGTGGTTGGCAACACACATAATTTCGACACAGGTCTTTTAATCAATACTCCCTTGCACTTCAGAGTAACCACTCGCGTAACATTGTCCAACCCAGGATGCTTCTGAGTTATAATGCCATATAACCATCGTGAAGGAGGTAAATTATCTTCCTTCACCAACACTACGTCTCCCACCTTTGGTTCTGGAATATAATGAGTCCATCTGTATCGTGTCAGGAACTGCGACAAATACTCTTGTGACCACTTGCGCCAAAACTCCTGCACCATGCGTTGCGTATACTGCCAACGCTTTAAACTATTCACTGATGAACTCTCATAGTTTACTTCTGGCACCAGCACTGGAGGTTCTCCGATCAAAAAGTGGCCCGGCGTAAGAGGAGTCACAGTGTCATTAGCATCATCATTGCTTAGGTTAATAAGGGGCCTGGAGTTCAGACAAGCCTCTATTTGAGATAAAACTGTGTACATCTCCTCGAATGTCAACGTCGATTCACCTATAACGCGCTTCAGGTGGTGTTTGGCTGACTTTACGCCAGCCTCCCACAGTCCCCCAAAATTGGGAGCTTGAGGTGGTATGAAATGCCATGTAGTACCGTTGTTTTCAAGCCAATCAGCGATTTCTACAGCAACTTGGGATCTCTCTACGGCCAACAACTGCTTCAGCTCCCGCGCAGCGCCAACAAAATTAGTTCCGTTGTCACTAAACAAATCGGAACAATGCCCCCTACGAGCGACAAACCGTTTGAAGGCTGCGAGGAAACCCTGAGATGTCAAATCACTCACCAATTCCAAATGTATAGCTCTGGTAGCCATACAAATAAAAAGACAAATATAGCCTTTGTAGGCATGATGACCTCGTCCTTTAGATGTGCGTATACTGATAGGGCCAGCGTAATCGACGCCGCTCTGACGAAACGGCCTACCAGGCGTAACTCTTGACGAAGGAAGCTGCCCCATCAATTGCTCTGTTGTGCGCGACGCATGACGAATGCAAATCACACATTTTCTGCAGAACAATTTAGCTTGGTTCTTCACATCTAAAATCCAGTAACGAGACCGCAAATGAGTTACCATCAGTTGCGGACCTCCATGCAATGTCTTATAGTGAGCATCTTTAATCAATAGGTAAGCGAAATGTGATTTGGCCGGTATAATAATGGGATGTTTTCTACTTTCTTCAATAGCTGCATTGTTCAAGCGACCTCCAACTCTCAAGACATCATGCTCGTCCAGGAATGGAGTCAAACAGGTAAGCTTACTTCTTTTATATATTTTTTCTCCTTTTTTAATTTGCTTTATTTCTTCCCCAAATTCCTGTGATTGCCAATGCTTAATACAAACATCTAATGCTTCCGCTAACTCCTTGCTTGTTAAATATGACGGTAGATGTTGCTTAGGATTCTTGCATCGCTTCATAAATCTTCTTATCCACGCTATAACTCGCACTTGTCGACTCAATGTAGAATATTTCTTCCACAGATCACTTCCTTCCTCGGTAACCAGGTGACATGCTTTACCAGTCTTCCTTTCTTCTTCCTTTGTCTCAAAACTTTTCCTTTCATAGTTGATTGTCTCTTCTCCTAGCCAATTTGGACCTTTCGTCCACAACTCGAAATTAATAAATTCTGAGGGTTTCATTCCTCTGGATGCACAATCAGCAGGGTTGCATTTGGTCGAAACATGTGACCATTGTTTGCGTTCGAGTACGGTCAGAATCTCCGAGGTCCTGTTAGCTATAAATGTTTTCCATTTATTTGGATGATCACTCAACCAAGCTAATACGACTGACGAATCAGTCCATGCATGGATATTCTCCTTGGAGATCTTCAAAACATCACCTACTTCCCGCAACAACTTGGCGAGCAAGAGAGCACCGCATAATTCCAATCTGGGGGTGGATATCTGTTTTATGGGCGAGACTCTGGTTTTGGACGTCAATAAATGGACCTTGACATGACCTTCCTCATCCACAACACGAACATATACGACTGCTGCATACGCATCGTTTGAAGCGTCACAAAATCCATGAATCTCCATAACTTGATCATTTTTCCTGGTACCCATCCATCTTGGAATTCTAAAGTTCTTGAGATTAGGTAATTGGCTGCGATAATCAGCCCAATCTTTAAGCAATTGTGAAGGTAACTCTTCATCCCAACTAATTCCTGACAGCCATATTGCTTGAATCAGTATTTTTGCTTTAATGATCACCGGTACCAGCCACCCCATCGGGTCAAATAATCTAGCCACATCAGAAACTACCTTCCTTTTTGTTACAGGTGAGGCGATTGGGTTCAACGTGACTGCGTATTCGAAGACATCAGTGCTGCGGTTCCAGGTAAGTCCGAGTATTTTGATAACTGTATCTAATTTCAATTCTAGATTTTCTACCTTTAGTTCCCTATCCATTGTTTCTTCCTTCAGCATCTCTTCTTTGTTTGTAGACCATTTCTGTAACTCAAAGCCTCCTTTGCCTAGAATCTCAGTTATCTCCTTGCATAACTTTTTTCCTTCCTCCACTGTCTCACAGCCACTCATGAGGTCATCCATGTAAAAATCTTTCAAAATTATTTCAGATGCTTCTGGACGACCTTCACCTTCATCGCGAGCGACTTGCTGCAGAGTGCGAACAGCCAAGAAAGGAGCCGGCGCAGTACCAAATGTGACTGTCTTCAATCTTAAATGTTGAATTTCAGATTCAGGATCATCTCGCCATAGTAGACGCTGGAAATCAACATCTTCAGGAGTCACCATCACCTGCCTATACATTTTGACAATATCTGCCACGAAACAAATCGGATGCCGACGCCAACGCATTATAATATGTCGTAGGTCATCCTGCAATTGAGGGCCAATCATCAGATCCTGATTCAGCGAGACTCCATTCATTCCCTGACAAGACGCATCAAACACAACACGAACCCTGGTTGTAATTTTGTCCTCTCGGACCACGGCATGATGGGGTAAGTACACAACATCTTTTTTATTTATATCTTCCAGAGGTACATACTCCATATGACCAAGATTCAAGTATTCGTGAATCACTTCACTGTATTTTATCTTTAACTCTGGGGTTTTGGATAATTTTCGTTCCAACATGTTCAACCTTTTCGCAGCTATCCACCGAGAATTTCCTAGCTGACATGTTGGCTGTTCGCGAAACGGAAGCTTGATACTATAACGCCCTGACGAATCTCGTTTGGTAGTATTAGTGTACATTTCTTCGCATTTCTTTTCTTCGTCAGTCAATAGACGCTTTGTACTATAAGGCTCTGCTTCAATTTCCCAGAACTTTCGAAGCAGTTCATCTTCCGAAATCTGAACATGCATGCTAACCAATGATGTATCATTGATGACTTTGACATTCTTTCCTTGTATTTTTCCAGATAGAATCCAGCCTAACTTCGTATCTTGAGCCACCATTGACCCGACTGAATCCTTGATTAGACCTTCCAATATTATTTGCCCATAGACTTCCGCCCCCAATAAAATGTCGATTTTATTTGGGATATAATATTTGGGGTCTGCTAACTTTAAACCTGGAAATTGTGACAACGGTTGAATATTGATCTTGGCTTCTGGTAAAAAGTCTGTTAATTTTGCAAGGACGTGAGCCTTGACATTGAAAACATGATTGGGATCATGAAGTGATTGTATTGTCAAATACACGACATATTTGGACTTCATTTCTTTATCACTTCCAAGACCTGATATATAACTTTTGCATACATACTTCTTCAGTCCAAGAACTTGGACTGCAGACTCCGTCAAGAACGAAGCCTGTGAACCTTGATCTACTAAACACCGGAGCGTAATATCGTGGCCTGACCTTGATTGGACTTTCACCAGTGCCGTTGCCAAAAGAACTTGTGATTGAATATTACCAAAACATGAAGTGGTCACAAGAGTGCTTGAATGATCCTGCGTGGATGCTGTTTGTGTGACAGCCCTTTCCGTTGGTAACTTTACATTGTCGATTGTTTGTTGTGGACTGTATTTCAAATGTAATAAAGAATGATGCCGTTTATTACAGATTCTACACCGAGCTGAATAACGACATTGAATGGCCGAGTGATTTTGCCCTAAACAATTAAAACAGAGATTCCTGGCTTGGACAAAACTACGTCTTGTTTGGACATCGTCCTTGGCAAACTTTTTGCAATTTCCCAATTTATGGTTCTCTGTTGCAGTGCAGTAACTACATGGTGTGACATTTACATGAAACGACTTTTTATTAGTCGTTGGAGTTGCATTGACGTGACGTACATTTTTTACAGATTTTGTATCCAAAAACTCTAGCGCTCTAAACCGATGCTCTAAAAATTCTTTAAATTGAACTAAAGTGGGTAAATCATTTTCCTTGCTGATTTCTGCTTCCCACTGCTTTCGTGATTCCTCGTCCAACTTATGACTTAAAATGTAAATTATCATAAAATCCCAATTTTCCGTTTTGACACCTAGATTTTCTAACCCATTTAATGTTTCATTAGTAGTATCCAAAAAATCTCTCAGAGCACCAGACGATTCGGATGTAATCTGTTTTAAGCTCATAAATCTGTTCATAATACAATTAGCAAGATAACGTTTATTACTGTAACGACCTATAAGTTGATTCCAACACTGCTTATAATTATCGTTTGTAATAGGAATATGCCTCAGAAGTTGATCTGCCTCTCCACTAAGATGACTTTTTAAGTAGTGAAGTTTTTGTACATCGTCTAACGACGTATTTTTATGAATTAACGAATCAAAAAGATCATAAAACGTCGTCCATTCACTGTACTTACCCGAAAAAATCGGTATTGCAATTTTCGGAAGTTTTACACTACAAGCACGATCAACCTTTGACGCCTTATCATCATTATCTACATTCATAGATTTACTTTCCTTAACACTTATTGCTTCTAATACATTCTTTATATCTGACTTGTAGTCAGTGTACAATTCCTCAGTAACGCAGAACAAATCATCTCTAAAGTAACGACTACTTGTACGAATATCAGACGAAGCGCTTTCAATAATCTTCTGATGAATTGATCTAAATGACGACCAATATTCCTCTAATGTTTCTAATCGGGTTATCAAATATGACTTTGTGAGTTTAACCTTTGCACATTTCTTATAATTTGTCTGAGCTTTACAGATTTGAGTATAAATATCTTCTTGAGTTAGGAAATACTTCTCCATCTTTATCGATAACCAATACTAAAAACTTAATAAATATAAACAGGAAATAAAAATTTCACGGAAGAATAACAAGTCCCAATTCCATATAAGAATCCAACGAAAATTCTCGTTAGTTGCAACTTCACACAAAATCACGAGAAAATTTTCAAAGTTCAAGTTCCATATAAAGTTCACAAAAAATTCTAAGTTCCAGCTGCATACAAAAATCGACAAAAATTTTCAAAGTCCCGGTTGCATACAAAAATCAACAAAATTTTACTAAGTCCAGGCTTCATACAAAAAATCGACGAAAATATTCTAAGTCCAGTCCTCATACAAAATTCACCGAAAATTTTCTAAGTCCTGGCTGCATACAAAATTCGACGAAAATATTCTAAGTTTTTGAACTTTATGACACTTATAAAATTTCGGGCATAGGTTCCCCGTCAATCCACTTTTTCTTCAAATATTCTAAGTCCCAATCTAAGCTATCAGTTAAAGTTAATTTCTTCTTTGCAATAGAGTTCAAATTTGCTATTATGAATTTTAAAGTACTCACGTCACAACACTGTACTTTACCATCACTTCGGCGTCACAAATAACGGCGTCTACGTCACCCGTTGGTCTTCCTGATGTCATCAAGTGTCGTCACCTCAATGGATGTGACGTCACTCCACTCGCCTTAGGCAGCGATACTCTGCCTCCAGGTGCGACTTCACCAGCAAAATCACCGTTATTTACCGGTAATACGGCTCGAATGGACCATGAACACTCGCTAGTTCAGGTCGAACAATGAAACACCAACAGAAACTTCTTATACTAACTGTATTCGCAGGATAATACAACACGGCCACTCGAGCTATATATGCTGGGCCGGCGGATCGCAACGATCGCGCGGTTTAACTGACGCACAGCGCCATCTATTGCGTAGCTTTAGAACTTAAGTGAATAATACTAATTTTAATCATAAACTTTATGGCGTTTGAACACCATTGATTGAAAAGAAAAAACATTCGATGCTCCGCTTATTTGCAATATAGCTCACTTATTTTACGTGCAAAAGACTTTTGATAAAGCTCATTTTAAAGCTTATTTCAAGCACTACAAAACCCTTTTCGATTAGAAAGCATAAAATGCATTTGCTCGCTGCTAGATGGCATTGACTACATCGATGAAATTTCAGATAAAATAAAAAACGGCTTTGATCTTTAATATCTAGCTTAATATTGCACTTAGAATACTTTGTAAAAAACCAAATTGTTCATTTTTTTACCTGCTACAGTTTCGTTCCTTACAAAATTTTCGATAAAACGTATATTTTTGGAGATATTTGAAAAAAACTGATGAAAATCGTGAAAAATTTGCGAATTTTCAATTGCCAATAACTTGAAAAGTATTAGATTTTTCGAGTAACTTTATAGAAACTTTTTTGCTTAAAATTAGATCTTCAATCGATATCCGAGGTTATTTTGAAAAAACAACCATTGACCCCCGAGAAGGGGTGGCAACCACCCCCATGATGGTGGCGGAGTTCAAATCATTTTCACTTTTGAAGTTAATGGTAAGATGAGCCTAATTCCAAAATTTCATGCAAATCGGATCACAGTAAAAAAATTCGGAGGTTAGCCCGTATTTTTCGCTTCATTGACTGCACTATAGGTACCTATTTAACCGCGAAAATATTCACCTCATGCATTCTTCTTCTTATCGAGTCAATGGTACTTCACCTCAAACGGAACCCGCCCAAAACCTGGCGACTTGGAGGCCGTTATTGGTCGCCTTACAAAGGCATTGAAAAACTTCAATAAGTACATCTTTCTAATCTCACACATAATTATCTAAAGACGTATTTAAGTGTGTGGTACGGCGCAAAAAGTAAACATTCGCGTGATGGATACCACAGAGTAACGAGAGATTTACGGCTTATGATCCGAGAATGTGCAAATGTGCAGCGATAAACTATTCTACGAAACGGCCAACGTACTGTTTGCGTTTGGTAATAAAGGCTCTCGTGCATAATAAGAACGACATAATTAACAGCATTTTTGGCAAAAAAAAAAAGACTTCAATATGAATGGTGACAATGGGAATGGGTCCAACTAGGAACACCGTTGACACGATACACCTATAGAGCAAAAAATATTTTTTTAAATCGGTTTACAACTTTTGGAGATATGTGGTAACAAACATACAACAAAAAAAAATTAAGTCGGATTGAGAACCTCCTCCTTTTTTTGAAGTCGGTTAAAAGAAACAATATAGATTATATTTTCCAAGTAGGTACAACGTAAGATAAAACGTGTAAAAAGGTTTCATTGACACAAAAAGGGGAGAAACGGAGTTAATATAAGTATGTATTTTCATTTCAACACATAGGTACCTTAGCCCAATATTTCAATAAGCATATCATTGTTATCTAAGACTTATCTACATAGTACATCTGTGTGTCAGATCACAATTTCGTACATTCGTGTAGCTAGCTGAACCAATATTTCACGAATGCCTATCAAACGCAAGCCTATACAAACGCTTTACTGTTGATTTACCTTCACTTAAATTTTTCGATGTTATAAAAAAGATATATAATACCTACATAACGGTTATACAAATTACTTCTGTAAATTGTTTAAAATCATATACTTTGAGCATGGGCTGGCCACATCAACCGCAGAACCGATACGGTTAGTTCTGAAGTGGAGACCGCGTCTCGACAAACGTAGTGTAGTACGTCCTCAAGTTAGGTGGAGTGACGATTTGCGCAGGACGGCTGGCAAGTGCTGGATGCCAGAAGCCCAGGATCGATCAAAGTGGCGAACATTGGGAAAGGCCTATGTTCAGCAGTGGACTGATATAGGCTGATGATGTTGATGATGATGACTTTGAGCATATTTCTTTATTTTTATAGTATACACAACATAGCGGCATCCTCTCGCCTGATGGAAAGCGACGGAGAAACCATAGTCGCTGCGATTACCGTCATGCCGGCTTTCAAAATAGCTCTGGCTATACAAAGAAACTAATCACCAATTTAAAAAATTCCACACCCTACAATATTTTAATTTAATCGACTTACCTATCACCGCCCGCTTCTGGCCTCCTGCCAAACTTTTCACTGTGTCTGCCCGGCCCGGACCTGTCAAACCCTTCCTTGTTCTCCCTGTCCAAAGAAAACACAACATAACCACTCAACATACACTTACACAAACACAACATGATAAATCATAGCAATTATTAGTCGTCAACTGTTCTAAATAGTAATTATTGACAGATTACCTATACATTTTAGGTGATAGCACAGAAATCGCACCTCGACTGAATCCCGACAATGGGTTCAAAGAACCGCGACCAAGGCTAAAGCGAGCATGACTCAGGGCACTATTACCACTTTTTTTGTCCGAATACAAAAACTACCGGCAAAATAATGTGTTAGTTCGAGATCAGATCGTAAATAATACGTTTGGTCCAGACGCTACGATCACAATTTGACTTATCTTTGAGATGATGTTATCAAAAGATAGAAACTATTTTATCACACTTTCATATACCGTTAGAAGCAACAATAGTTGCAGTTTTCATGCTGTAAAAAGAACCGCTAAGCATTTCGCATAATAAAACGGTTGCTGTCTATAATTAAAATGATTACGCCGTTTAAGACTTGTTGTTTGGTGTGTAATGTACTAGCAGTTAATGTAAATTTTTATTTTTAGCCGACTTTTGGTGCTCCATTTTCTCTTTTCATGAAAAGTCATAGCATGCTCTTGCTATACAAATTGCTAAATGAACACTATTTTGGTCACATCATGCAATTGTCTTATGTGTTTGTTTCTTAATGTGGATCATCTCATCATCACGATATTGTTATTTGTTGCTCTTTGTCTAAATGTAATGTATATTATGGTGCCGTGCACCAAATAAAGTTTATTAGTATTTTAAATAAATAAATCTATTTTAAGTAACATACGTGTGATTTCTCAACCTATGTAAGATTTTCATTAATAAGTAAAAGCTCTTATAATTACACATAATGTATAAGTTTCTAATTTTACGCGCGATAGTCCAAAGCTAAATTTAACTTTAGCCATCCGAGCAACGCGAGGATTTCACGACTTCACTGCATATTTATTTTATGCTAGGTTTCTAGATAATCAGAGAGTCGATTCCAGTCATAGTCATCATTAAGTATAAATAGCGAAAGCGGAAATCTTAATTTGATGATTATATGGGCAGAGTCTGCATTGAATGGCACCAAATATTACATAATTTCAAAATTTCTCCACCTTCACATTGATATGAAAGTTTCTGAAATTGGCAGATTCTGCCAATAAGGACAATAAGAAAAACCCAGATTTCAGCTTACACAATTGTCAACACAGTTTTTTAGTTATCATCAACACTAAACAATCCCGTCCAATTTTGATGGCGGTATTTACAAACATTTAAAACCTGGATGCCCTAAGTATAAGCTAGAGCAAATCTGATGAAACTCGAACGGATGAGAGGACTAACATTCGAACCAAATAGCGCATTTATCTGGAACTAGCTGTGCTCGCGACTTCGTCCGCGTGGAATAGTTATTGTTTCCCCGTTTATTTTTTTACATTTTCCATTATTTCTTCGCTTTATTTTTTCTATTAATAGTTGCAGCGTGATGTTATATAGTCTAAAGCCTTCCTCGATAAATGGTCTATTCAACACAAAAATAATTTTTCAATACGGACCAGTAGTTCCTGAGATTAGCGCGTTCAAACAAACAAACTCTTCAGCTTTATAATATTAGTTAAGATTAGTTTGACGATGAGAACATTAAGTAACCGTACCGGCCGGTACTGACCTGTTCCGGAAACTGCCTCCCCTATTGCCAAAGTCTTCGTTCCCCTCTCTGGGCGGCCTCCGTTCGTCCTTGAAACTCTTCTCGCGTCGGAAGCCCTTCTTCCTGTCGTCCGGGACGCTTCCCTCGGGAGAACTGAAGCTTTCCGGCGCGTCCTTTCGGATTGGCGTTGTCGCTTTGGGCTGCTTGGTAACAACAAACAACACTTATACTTCAAACAAACACATAGGTATTCAAAATTATTGTTTCCATGAAGCTAATATTAGTTTAAAAGGTATTCTTACTTAATTAATATTATGAACGCGAAAGTAACTATGTGCGCTTTCACGCCAAAACTAAAGACTAAATTTGGTACACACATAGTCTTAGACTCTAAGACTATTGTGTACTATCTAGACTCTAGAGCCTGAGAAAGGACATAGGCTACTTTTTCCCGACTGCCAAAGGATAATGCTTTTTTATGTGAAAGATGGGGATGAAAAGTTTGTATCGAAGTTTGGTCTTTTTAGGTGTTGTTGAACACTGTTGATTCCATATTAAGAAACACAATATGTGCCTATGTATGACTGTTCTGTATAATGTAATCATGAATAGAAAACAAGTTCCCATGAAATTTTAAATCTACTTCACACCTTTTAATAAATGCCTTGTTTGGGTTCATATAACTTTCAAATAACATTCAAAGAAAGGCTGGAGCCTATAATCCACATAACTCGGTCTTATTAGTAAAGGTGAAAGTGTTAATTGTTTGATGACATAATCACATCAGGTTACCCAACAAGACTAAAGTCTGCATGTAATTCACTGCATAAGCAACTGTGTTCAAACCAATAAATGCTTCTGATACAGTTTTATAATAGACGAAAAAACACAAGATCCAATAAATGCAGTTCTTTGACCACTTTTTATTTTTATTGCATTGAAGTAACTGCTAACTTTCGTAACAAGATATTTTCAAAAATAGTAGGTGTTGATTACAAAAGCATTACATTACAGCATAAGGTTTTGTAATAATTACAATAGGAAAATAGTTCTTTCTTATTCTTATCGTAAAAGACATCATTCCAAGTTTTTTTCTAAATGACTGTTAAATGCAATTTGCATCATAAGATTTTCATAACTTTTTAAGTATTGTTTATTATTATTAGCCTTTTTTCAGATATAGTATCTGTTTGCTATATAGCATAGGCCACCTACCTCCAACTCTTTCCAAACTTTTCTATCTGTGGCCAATCTAGTCCATGTTGCTGCTGCACCTTTCCTGATATTGTCCACCCATCTCCTGTGTGGATGACCCCATTTTCTTTTCAGGTGACTCAAGAACCAAAACATAATCACTCTGCTCCTGCCTCACACAGTGTGGCCTGCCCACTTCCATTTCCATTTTAGACAAGTATTCTTAGACCAGACAAACAAATATGTTCATGCACACAAATGTTTGTATATAGGTACTGTGTGGGGATCGAACCCACAACCCATGGTTCAGAAGGCAGAGGTCACTACCATATGAGCCATAAAGTCATTCGAAAATGCCGTCAATAGCATGGCCTATGACTGATACACGGGCTGATGATGACAATGATGTAAAAAAAACTTACTTCATGGTTACTCCTTGGCTGAGAAAGCTGGTTCATTTTTCTGGCTATATCCAGCGGCGGGCTCACTGTGTCGTCTACAAGCGAGACCAGCATTGTGTCATGAGACAAGACTCCAACTATATGGGCCATCAGTGTCTTTTCGAGTGCAAGCATCTCTAGTTGATTAGATGTTTTAGTTTCCACTGGCTTGTTTTCAAAACCCTGTTAAAAAGTAAACTTAATAAAATAAAAAGGTACATAATATTATTTATTATGTAGTAATTAGATTAATTTCTCTTCTTCTAAGCTCAAGAGCTTTGCCCTTGTTAGTGGAGCAATTTCCAGTAACTATAAAAAATTTAATCAACAGTGCAAATCATAATCACATGTCTCAACTATCATGTATCAATTGATTTAGGGACCATTTTTTTTAGAGTAGCCAAATAGTAATGAGCGCCATACTAACTAGGGTACCCGCCCACCCGGCGTGCAGGACACTTCATACCGTGTGGTGTAATAGGCCTTTAATTTTGAAGTTTAACATAAATCTTCTACTAACTTAAATAATTCATTCACTTTGTGAAACAAAAAAAAAAAACCGGCCAAGTGCGAGTCGGACTCTCGCACGTAGGGTTCCGTACCACTATACATTTGATTTATGACGTTTATAAAAAAACTACTGGCTAGATTTCATTCAAACCAAATTTCGTTAGTAGTTTTTATAGTGATACACATGATATATTTTTTTCAATTTTATTATGCCCATATTTTAGAAGTTACGGGGGGGGGACACTCATTTTACCACTTTGGAAGAGCCTCTCGCGCAAACTATTCAGTTTAGAAAAAAATGATGTTAGTAACCTCAACATCATTTTCAAATACCTATCCATAGATACCCCACACGTATAGGTTCGATGAAAAAAAAATTTTTCAGTTTCAGTTCTATGTATGGGGAACCCCAAAAATTTTGGATTTTTTTCTGATTTTTCTTTAAAATCTTAATGCGGTTAACAGAATACATCTACGTACCAAATTTCAATAATGTAGCTCTTATAGTTTCGGAATAAACTGGCTGTGACATACGGACGGACAGACAGACAGACAGACATGACGAATCTATAAGGGTCCCGTTTTTGCCATTTTGGCTACGGAACCCTAAAAGCAACAGATTAGAATTATTATAAAAATCAAAGGCTTAACTTACCTTCAATGCACATTTTAAAGCTTGAGCAGGCAGTTTGATCAGATCTGGGGTGATGGTCCTAAGGTCAGAAACCTCAATCTCCTGCTCATTACCATAGTCAACATAAGACACAACTATTTTATTTCCTCTTGTATCTCTTATCCTCGCTCTGTACCAATTACCATCATCGGGGAATCTTGCACAACACGGTGCTCCCACAGGCAGCTGACCAGGTGACGAACTGTTCTCGCAGTGTGTCTTCACTGCATCCATCACTGCATTAAGTTCATCAATCTTATCAGACAGTTGCACATAGAATTTTATGCAGCTATCCACATAAGACACTAAAACAGACTGCCTCGCTCCCAACGAGAGCATTTCCATCCATTTAAACTGCAACTTGTCTTTCATATTGGCCAACAGCAAGTCCAAAACATTGTTGTTGTCCAGGTACAATTCACCATACTGAATTAAAGGTGGCCCTTCTGGCGACACCACTCTCAGAGTCAAGACCTTGCCACTGACCAATTGCTTGAATGTCTCGTTCAAATGCGGACCTTTCTCCAATTTCTTAACACCAGACAAACAAAATCTCATAGCAAACACATTTGGCTTCACAAACTCCTCAGGGATATCAAAAATATCATAATACGACACCATTTCCGTGTCCCCAAAGTCCACAAAGAAAAGTTTACATTGCGATCCTGAGAGATTCATGACAATGGCCCTGCAAATAATTCGGTCTCCTGACATACGCCCGAGGCAAACAGTTCCAATCATTGGAGGCTCAGCGAGACTGCTATGTGGCCTCCTGTTTATATCATCCATCATATCTTCGAGTTTCCTGGCGTCGGTCACGAGCTGAACTGCAAACAGCTCCGGTCCCTCTTCAGCAAATGACACAAATACTTTATGCTGAGAGTTTACCTCCAGGAGTCGGCTCTTATAAGTTGTGGACTTTTTCGGGGAAGATGGCTTACTTGCCAATGCAGTGGCCGGCAAAGTGACTGCTATGGCATTATTTGCAGGAGTTGCATGTTGAGGCTGTCGCACCGGTGGTCTAAGATTCACAGGATTCCTGGTAGCTTTATTGTTAACTAGTAATCTCTGACTGATTAAAGATGGAGGAGGAACAGTCCCATTGAATGGCAATGCCACATTCTGTTGCAGCCGCATCGCTGATGCTGGGTTCGAAGGAAAATTCTGATTTATCAAAAATGGTACATGTTCTGTGAATGATGGAGATTCATTGGAGGGAAATGCTGGTTGCCAACTTGGCACCTGTTGATTCTCGCCCGACATTTGTAGCAGCAACACTTCCTGCTTCACTATTGATATAGCTGCTCCTAATCTGGTAGAAACCAAATGTGATGATAAATCATTTCCTTTAAACTTAATGGAAATAAGAGGTAGTGTTCTAGTTTGAACGTCAACTGAAGCTGAGTACTCAGTGTAACACAGTAGACTTTGTAATTTCAATATAAGCGGTTCTTCCCACTTTCCAGATGGATTCATTACTCTAGATAAGTAGTAATCAGTGGCTTGGCCACGTAACTGAAGAAACATAGGATCATAGCTATCAAGAAATCTTATGGTACTCAAGGAAATTATGTCTTTGTTACCATAATCGATGAAGTGCACTCCGACTAATCCTGTGGCCAAATTAGTAGTATTTATTATCTTTGCTCTGTAGTAAGTACCGTCTTTGTATTTAGCAGCGCAAATTACACCTTCATGTATAGCTGCCGGGGGAACGGTACCCACACCCTTCTCTAAATTTTCACAGGCACCCTCGAATAAAGTTTCTATCATCAATGAAGACGCTTGATCAGGCTGCCCACTGATCCTCAGAAAGTGGCCATCTCCATCAACGTGTGTCACGTAAAGACGAAATCTTGAATTATCAGTTTGCAGAGTCATGATTTATGTCTAAATAATAAGAAAGTGGCACAATAATAAAAGAAGAAAATAGTCGTGTAATTCACATCACTCTTCTGCGAATGTCGAACACTGCACTTTTGAGTTTTGACAAGACTTACAATAAAAAATGCCGCAGACCGCTTTCTTTTCCGTTTACGTTTTCAATAAACATGGCGCCTCGTCGACCATTTTTACACAGGAAATTATAACACAATCAACAATAGGCTAAAAATGCATTGTAATTCGCAATGAACCAATGCTGTGTTACTGCAATGAGGCATACTTGTCGCAATTGGTCAATATTTGAATATTAGTGTCAAAACTGAAATAAGTGAACTACAGATTAAACAGAATACCAATGTACCATAGAGCACAATCATATTTTTAATCGCCGTCTGGGCTCAAAAATTTGCCTAGCCCACACTTGTCACTGTGGCCGAAGCGTGGACCAGTTCGGACGCCACGGGCTCTCCTGTCCCCAGAGTTCGGGTCGTGGCTATCGCCACAGCGCCCTCAACGACATCTTGCGCCGTTCTCTTGCCACTGCCTCTATTCCGGCCACGTTAGAACCTCGTGGCCTTTTTAGGGACGATGGCAAGAGACCTGATGGCGCCACGCTAGTGCCCTGGAAACTCGGTCGCATCCTTATTTGGGATGCGACATGTGTGGACACTTTGGCTGCGTCACACATCCAGGGCACTGCGGTGAGGGCCGGCTCGGCTGCCGAACAGGCTCAACTGCTCAAGCGCCGCAAATATTCATCTCTCCTGAGAGACAATGAATTTGCGTCGTTTGCAGTTGAGACATTGGGACCGTGGGGTCCGGAGGCCAAATCTCTTGTAAAAGAGATTTCGTCTAGACTGGTCCAGGCTTCGGGCGACCCCAGAGCTGGCTCGTACCTCGCTCAGCGCATCTCGCTTGCTATTCAGCGAGGTAACGCAGCCAGCGTCCTGGGGTCACTGCCACAGGGACCTGTTTTAGAAGATTTTTAGTGTTTGTACATATTAGTTTAGCTTAGGTTTTATTTATTTATTTATAATATGTAACCCATCAGTAAATACCACGAGAAATAAATGGTTTTATCGCTTAGGTGTACATAGCATTTGTGATCGTTCAAAAATTAAAAAATTCCGAGCCCGGATTGTCATCTTCATCGGTAACATGACATGACGAGGCTGTATGGATCAACACCAAAGCTGAAAAATTAAAAAAAAATCATGACATGACGACGATGACATTGACAAGACTTGAGCACAATCAATCAAACGAAACAGCTGGCTTTTTACAACGAAAACGAAGCAAACAAACATCTTTTGCAGACTGTGATTATTTTTGGCTTCTTGGGCCAGAATATGTATGTTTTATGTGATGAATACATATAATCCAGAAGAAAACAATATTAACCATCATTCAAAATGATAGAAGCTTGTTCAAAACGATGTATGCTATTTGGAACAGTCTGTATGGGAGTGTAAGTTTTATTGTTTAAAAAGTTATGATATTTTCTATTTCCTGAGGCGGAGCCTATTGGCCTGCGCATCATATTCTTGACATTATATGTATAAATATATTTCTCATTATTTTATTTATTATCTTTTTTATTAGCACTAATTGCGACTTGTTTGTAGATATCTGATAGTTTGTAAGTAATATCTGTGTATCATTTTGGAGGCCAATAAATTTTTCTTTCTTTCTTTTTATTTTAATGTACCTGCTCTAACAAATTATTATTATTTCTTTTCAGTTTGACTATTTTAGTACTTATACTGGAATCACAATTGGCTGAAACATTGTCTGGGAGCCAGAGAAGAAATAAAACATTTCCAACAGAAAACAATTCTACATGTTATAAAGATTATCCTTACACAATAATTAGTGAATGTCATCCTTGCTCAGGTATTAATTATTTAATTATAATGTTCTTAATTTCTTAAAGAAACTACTAATGCATATGCAACAAATATTTCAGATTTTGAAATTAAAAGCAAGAGTATAGGAGTGTGCATTCACACTAACTTCAAGGAGATATTGAAATGTGCAAATGGTGAAACAGTCACTAAAAGGTAACCAACAGTTTAAATAACTTTTTATTTTATTTTTGAAGTCTGTTACTAGTATTTATGTCAGTGAAGTTGTTAATTTTATCTGTGAATAAATTAAATCAACTGAATAGATAATTAATTAATGAAGGTAGTGGTTGAAAAACATGCCAATGAGTAATATTTACATTTCAAAGATGATGCAAGAGTTTTAAAATGATTTTAATTTTCAGTTGTGATAGAGTGGCCTATTTAGAAGAGAGAGCATATTGGAAGTTTGCAATATGGTCCTTTGTACTAGGCTCAATATCTTCTGTAGCAGTGATGTTGAGAATGAGGGTCCTCAACTATCGGGCAAAGAGACGTGCAAGACAAGTACTCAGTAATGGATCTATATAGCTGTAATTTGAACAAAGCGATTCTATTTATTTTAAGTATTATAAATGGCTAATTTAACTGTTCCTCTTTTCAATTGTTATGTACCTAATGTGATACAATAGACAGAATATATAATATGATATGGAAGGCTAAAGATGTGACTCAAATTCCCAATCTGGGAGGACTTCACTTGTCAATATAGAAATTTTATTAATTTGTAATAATGCAATAATATAATAGATTACTATTTGTAATCTACAGTAGAACTCCAATTATCCGAATCAATGGGGACCGGGACCCATTCGGATAATCAAATATTCTGATAATCGGATTTAAAAAAAAAAATTGCCGTTGGCGATAATAAAAGCTACGGTTTGATATTGCACTATTTTTTTATTGAATTTGATGAAAGAAACATGAAACACATGTTTTAAATATAAATAAAATGTACATAAGTACAAGTTTAGAAATAAAAATCATTGTTTTTTAAACATCTCCGTCAATGTAAGCTGTTTTGCGGTCTTCAACCGTTAAGACAAGTCAAATCAAGACTTGACGCGCAAACACTGGCTTCGCGGGGGGAAGAATAATAGTGCACTTAGACTTTTTTGGACAATTTTTTGTGATTCGGATAATCGGCGATTCGGATAGTCGGAGTTCGGATAATTGGAGTTCTACTGTATTACAACATGTTGATTTCAACATTGAATGAATTATAATCTTTTGTGAATAAAAATCTGTTATAAAATAAAATAAATCAATATGAATCAAATAATATTTTTATTAATTCACATATAACTTTAACATTTACACTATTTCCAAGTAATCTGAAACATTGTTTAGTAGTCACTGTGTCAGGAAAACTATAGTTCTTCGGGAATGCCATTAAAGCAGATATCTCTCTTGGAGTAAAGAATCTTAATTTTAAAGGTTTTAATGGTTGCACATATTCATTGCTGCCCACTTCTGCGGTATTTGCTTGTTTAAAACATTCTTCAACATACTCTGTGGTGGCTTCAGTAAACATGGAGCCTGTGCCTACAACATAATGTGAATAGGCTTTTGTGAAACAACATGATCTCCTTGAATCTTTAGTGCATATATCCATTCCATTTGCCCGTTTCAAGTGTTGATCTTTTAATAAAAACTTATCGGATACATTAATTTCCATAATGTTCTCTAAACAATAGGGTTCAGAGTATTCTGTCGGAAGAGTGTCAATCTGAAAATGGATTAAAAATAGATTGTTTATTTTTTTTAGTAACAATATTAGAAATACAAATAACACATCTAAAATATATATTGTTATTTATGATTATGATAACTTACTATTTCTTCTTTGCATTTAAATTTCCAAATTCCATTATTTCTTCTAGCTATACAATAGTAACGGAGTCTAGAATTCGGCACTCCAATATGTGTTGGACTAAGGAGAAATTCTTGATACACAAAATTGCATTCATTCAGTTTCTTCACAAACATATTTCTAACAGTAGAACTTTCAAATCCTTTCACATTTTCCATTAAAATGTATTCTATTTTTGACAATTGGTCAAGTGTATTAATAAGGTAGATAAATGAATTGGTTCTTGAGTCATTTTCATCTAAATATTTTCCATTTCTAGTGAAAGGTTGGCATGGCGGCGACATAAGTATAGTGTCTACATTTAGGTCAGAAATTTCTTTTAGTGTCAAGGACTGGATGTTTCTGGTTAAAACAGCAGTCTCCGGGAAGTTGTGTCGGTAGACTTCATTCGCTACTGTATTAACATCTATTGCTGTTACAACTTCTCCATTCAAGCCAGATTCTGAAAGTTAATAAAACATGTAATGTTAATTATATATATACCGGTTGGAGTGTAGGAAAGGGTGTGCAAGGCGATTTGGACTTAGAAAATTTTTCACAAAAAATTATCAACTTCAATAAAAATCAAATCTTTATTTTTTATTTGATATAGGGGGTTAAATTAAACACCAATACAATAAAAACTGTATGCTACGCTAATTACGATATAAATTAAATATTTATCTATTTTTCTTTGATGTAGGTATTGTTTGAACAGGGTGTTGACTTTTATCATAGGTGATCCTTCCATAACTCACCTTTCCAGGCACAGTGCATTCCTCCTATACCGCTGTAAAGTTCTAATATTCTATGCCCCATAGCTGTAGTAGTTTTGTTTGACAAAATTAAAATAAATTATAGATTTTATTGATAAATTAGAAAGTTACGATTTCCACGCGGATCACATTCATTCATTCATTTTGTTGTCATTGTCATTAGTTGTCAATAATTTTAGACATGCAAAGTGTCGATAATTTATCCCGTAACGATATTTTCTTATTTTTTTTTTGTATTATTATGAAACATGATGTTTTTTTCTGAAGGTGAAACCTGAATAGATTCCTCTATTTTTGCAGTTTTATTTCATTTGCAAAATGTCACCTAGTAGCCCAGTTTAGTAGTAGCGAATTTTCGCTTGAATTGAGCCGCCTGTCCGGGGAAGGACCTCCAACCTATAGAATACCGCAGCCAAATGACCTCTGGGTCGTGTTTCTGCCGGTTAGTAGGGTTTCCGGAGCTCGTGGGGGGTTAGGGTTGGGCCGGCATATGGCGGTGGCAACTGACAGGTAACTGACTTGTCCGTTGTCACAGCGACTTGGGCTTCTCTTTCGCTTTCCATCAGGCGCGAAATACACGTGAAGTGACTATTACAGTCGCCTTTCAGGGTCAGGTTGGTGTTAAGCCAGAATAATCCTACTGACCAGCCTAGGCGGTGATAACTGACAAGTAATTGACAATTAATTTAGTTACTACAGCAAATTTGGCCATTGGCCTCTTTCGCCGTGGGCCTCTTTCGCTTTCCATCAGGCGATGGCTGGCCACTAACTGTGCTGAACTATTGAAAAAAAAATAAGGATCCGTAATTCAGTCAGGAGAGTATTATTTTAGTATCTTTAATAGTGGCATATGCGATAATCAGCAAAATGTTGCATTTTCTCTCCTGTGAATGTTTCATAGCAAAAATTTGCCCTACCTTGCTCTGTTATCGCACACTTGACTTATGAAACTTAAGTGAACTCCTAAGATCATAATATGATGAGCATAAATAATGAATATAATATTTATTTTACGGAAACGGGCAATGAAATTAAGTTATCGATACAATAATCGACTCAAAGTTGTGAACATCACTACGTATGTCAAAATTAACTGTCAATTTCTTTTTTTTTAAGATGATGGTGACAATAAAGAATCAGCCATTAAGTCCATAGACAAAATTTTGATATTTTGCGAAATTTGGCCAGCAACAATGTCTAGGGCTACTAAAAAATAAGTTACTGCAATCTAAAAAAAATTAGTCATGGCGGATCCACAGCTGAGGAAGGACGTACCAATCGTATTGGAAGATCAGCATCCCGATTCGAAAGAGCATGTTTATCTTGAAGAAACGTTTTATATCCTGTCTAAAAAGAATTCTGTGTTTCGCGTTAGACTTACATCAAATGGATTATCGCTAACAAAAGAAGCCGAAGGCAGTTCGAAGGAGCAAACAATATTGTTGCGCGATATCATCGGGAGTAAATGCATGAGAAGCAAGCGTCGCCGCCTTGGTGCTAGTTCTTGTGTATGCACCTCGTTAGTTGGACACCAGCAGCTGAAAGTCGTAGAGGAGAACAGCGGCGATCTAGACGAAAACGATATCAGCGCGTACCTGTACATTTACGCCTATATTTTGAAACAGTCCCGGCGGTCCTTGAAGCGGGAGCGTACGACCATAACACTGCGGTTCAGGTCGTTTGACAAATACGAGGATAACAATAAGGAGGCGCAGAAATGGAGAACGACTCTGAAGTGTTTAATAGCGGGCCAGACGATACCGAGCGTGCCTCCGCCGAACGATAAGAAGTTGCTTATTTTGTTGAATCCGAAATCGGGGCCGGGGAAGGCTAGGGAACTGTTTCAGACGAAAGTGGCGCCGTTGCTGCAAGAAGCGGAGGTTCCTTACGACTTGCACGTGACGAAGTATGCTCAATACGCGCGGGAGTTTGTTCGCACGAGGAATGTTTACTCGTGGCGGGGCGTCGTCGCCGTCGGAGGCGATGGGGTCCTGTTCGAGGTCCTCAACGGCATGTTTGAGCGGCTGGACTGGCAGCAGGCGCTGTCTGAGGTGCCCCTCGGCGTTCTCCCATGTGGCTCCGGCAATGGGCTGGCCAGATCCATTTCACACTTGTACAAGTAAGTGGAACATTGTTTATTTTTATTCACTTAGTCCCGAGCCGCAAAACAACTATCCAGAAGTTGAAACAGAAGTGGGCAGGCTACACTATGCGAGGCACGGAGCAGAATGATTTTGTTTTGGTTCTTGAGCCACCAGATTGGCCACAGATAGAAAAGTTTATGTAAGTTGGAGGAGGCTTCTGCTATATAGTATATATCTGAAAAAAGGCTAAATAAAAAAAAAATTAAAAGTAATAGTCCCAAGCCACAATAGGTACCTATAAGGTAATTCACTGAACTATGAAGATATCCTAGAGTGGATATTTGTGTGCCTAGTATGTTTCTGTGTGGCTAATAGTAGGTACTTAGCAGATATAGTGAAGTTCTTGTTTAGTTCCCAGATCCATAAAATTCATTTAAAAAAAACAGGCAGTAAAATAGATAGTATTGTATACAGTGCACAATGTAGTCCTTGTTGGATCCTTAACTTACTCATTTGTTGTTATCATTGTGAGTGTGACATGCAGGTTTTGGCTATACTACAATGTTGCGATTTCCTCTATTTCAAAGACAAAGTAAAAAAAAACTTAATTTGTATAGGTTTCTTAACAAAAAACACATACAAATCCTTAAAACTACAAACTACCACCGGTTCAGAAAGCAGCATTCTACAGAGAAGAAACCGGCGAGAAATTTGTGTAGTCACTCTTTTCAACATAGTGTTTGCAATATTATCATACAATCTAAGGCTTTCTGAAACCTTACAAAAATAGTTATGAATTAGATAGATATATTAACAGATACAGGGTTATTAAGATGTTGATTGCCCATGTAGTTTCTGGATTTGGAATAGGACCACCAATATGTTTCATGTTACAAAGGTCCTATAAATAAATTAATAGATGAAGTCTTATTTCAACTAGAATTTATTCAATAAATTCTAGTTGAAAAAAGACTTTATCTATTGTACAACCTTGCTTCACAATGCATTAATCGCCAATATTGTATTTATTGCAAATTTGATTGTAGCAGATACAAATATTATCAATATTATTAATAAAGTTAACAACTAATTTTTCCTCTTTGTCCCAGTTTTTTATATAAATATCATTTCATTTTCCCTATATCCAATATATTATTGTATCATTTCTTATTATCCCCGGTGGCTGAACTTATTTTTTAATATTTTTTTATTGTGGTATAGGTACAGATAAGCCATTATAATGTATGGTGGATAACCACCACCATCACACAGTTATTTTTTTTATGTATTGTATGTATAAAACATACCATACATAAAAAAAAAATTATAAATCTTTGCTTGACTTTATGTTGTAAAAATTTATCCTGTTCTAGGAGAAAATATGTCTTGGTTCTTTAGGCAGAATGTAAACCATAGAAGCTACTCAATTTATAAATAAAATATATTGTCACACTTCATTTAAGATTTAAAAACAATTTACATTACATGGGAGTTCATTTATATAAATATTATGGGCACAGAAAAAGTAAACAATACCTACCTCTGAAAATATTTTAAATGAGAGGAACTAATATAAAAATAAATTTATATAACTTTGATTTAATTTTATCCAAGGGCTGAAATTTTGCATAAAATGATAAAATGTGATGAAAAATAAATGTATTTGTTTATTTTATTTAATTGTAATGGCCAAAACCCAGCTGGTTGTTGACGAGGTCTACCAGCTTTCATCAGCTCTGTTTTAACGCCGTCCTCGAAAGGCCTTTCCGTTTGTGAGCTGCCCAAGAGTCCATATCCAAAAATTCAGCGCTCGTCAGGCGCCTCTTGCACCCCCTGGTAGAGACGGCCCTGCACCTAGCTAGGCGAAACTAACTACTAAATAAGGGAAAATATATTCACAAAATTTCAGGCGATATTATACCTACACACAAAACTTCCTGTTGAATCCCTCTATCTATTAAGAACTGCATCAAAATCCGTTGCGTAGTTTTAAAGATATAAGAAGCATACATGTGGACAGACAAAAAACAAAAGAGACTTTGTTGTATACTATGTAGTGATGAGATCCACGTAGTCCTCCTTTAATTCGCACCATAATTGGAAATGTTAATCATTATTTACCTAATTTCTAACTTCATTCCAGCTCTTCCCAATTTGTGATGTGGCTATTTAACAAATTTTACATAGGTACGACACCACCACGTAAGTGAAAGGTTCCACTTCATATTTCGTCAAGCTCCTTCATATGTCGTAATTCTAAATTCAATGCAATGTCCAAAATGTACCAATCATGCAATGGTCGGATTGGACAGGGGTAGTTAAACGGTATGCATGGGCGATACAGTTTATTCCGAATCCAGTGGTAGTTTACTTCCTCTTAATTTACACTTTATTCAATATTGACGATTTATAAGTGCTTGTAATGATATGCGTGTCAAAGGTGTGAGTGTGGAGATGGCGGCTGATAGAGGAGAGTGGAAGGAGAAAACATGTTGTGCCGACCCCACTTAGAGCGGGATAAGGGCAGGAGAATGATGATGATAAGTGCTTGTAAAAGCTTTGCAAAAAAAAAATCGATTGCTTTTCTCATAAATAAATGACTGTGTCTGTGAATGTGCGTCTATGAAATTAGTGCTAAATTGTGTTCTGAAATCGGATGGTGATAAAAATATAATCACCTAAATAAATCGACACTCGCAAAATAAGATTATATTGCATCTCGTTCATCATCATCAGCCTCTTGCAATCCACTGCTGGGGATAGGCCTCTTCCATTCCATTGTTCGCCACTTTGCTCGATCCTGAGCTTCTTGCATTCTTCAAGCGCTTGAATACAGGAAGAGTAGAACACAAACCAAAACTCTCCAAAACCAGGAATCTTAGGAAGAAATCTAAATATATAAAGGGAGAAACTGACTGATTGACTGACATATCAACGCACAGCCTAAACGGCTAAACGTAGGCACTTAAAATTTGGAAGAGACGTTGCATAAGTATCGTAGAGGTGCACTAGGAAAGAAATTCCCACGGGAACGGGAGTTAGCGGGAAAAAATAGTATTGAACCCGTGCGAAGCCGGGCGGGTTGCTAGTCAATATACATATAAATCTAAATTAAGTTGTTATTGCTTTCGTGGAGGTTAACAGAATTTGAACTTGCAAAGACCCATTAACATAAAAAAAAGTTGACCTTCACATGCATTATGAAGTGATATTTTTCCGAAAACAGTCATTCGTTTATAATATTTCTTCATATTCAGCCAATTTATGCCAAAGACTGTGTTTGACCTTGAGAATCTTAATTGCATTGGTTGAGATGTTATTGTAAATTGAACACTACGTTTTAGTTTCAAAGTTCAAACCAATAGGTTACCTGACACAAAACATACGCGTTTACTATGTGTAGGTTAAGTAAATACTTATTAATACATTATAGATACCTACCTACTTACCGACTTAAGCAAACGTGGCTGTATCAAAAGTTCAATATAGATATAAGAAATATCTAATCGGAACTGTCCGTTTCGGAAATTGATACTACTTATTAAGATTGCAATTGAAACTTTTTGCGATAGTATAGTAGGTACGTTAGTATTCTGTTAATATACGAGTATGTGTACCTATAGTAGCACAGATCTATAAAAGTATGACCTGGCTCTTCTTTTCAATTATGTACCTCAGTAGGTAATTCTATAGGTAGTAGTGTAATATAGAGACTCAGTAGTCTTGGATCGAAAATGATCTTTACAGTGACGTTTTTGTTATGAACAATATTATTAGTACCGACATAAACACATATAATTAATCCGTATGTTGTTTGTTATTTTCTACTACCTACTTTGGAAAATCCACGATCTTATCACATAAACGTTACGAAGTGTCAGACGGCATTCATAGGTCAGATGGAGAAAGACTTAGCTAGGAACAATACTAGGTAATCAAGCAGCCGAGACGAGATCTTACTTCATTGAACATTGTATTGTTTTGAATCGCAGATCCACCGTGTAATGATGAGCCAAATTGCTCAGACAATTGTGGAACCCTCCACGCATGAATCGGCGAGTTGTTGTTCAGGCCTTCTATAAGTATACTAGCTTTTGCCCGCGACTTCGTCCGCGTGTTTAAATTTATACATACAAAAGTTTTTTCCCGCTAACTCCCGTTCCCGTGGGAATTTCTCAAAATACAGCCATAACTAAACTTTATATTTACTAAGGTACCTGCATGCCAAATTTCAAGCGTCTAACTTAAGCGGTTTAGATTTTTCATACAAAAGGATTTTCCCGCTAATTCCCGTTCCCGTGGGAATTTCGGGAATTCCTTTCTTAGTGCACCCCTACGGTACCTAAGCTACGTCCCTTCCAAATTTCAAGTGCCTACGTTTAGCCGTTTGGGCTGTGCGTTGATATGTCAGTCAGTCAGTCAGTCAGTTTCTCCTTTTATATATATAGATATGCAGTAATGTAAAGGCCATATTTGACGTCACGTCAAGTGGTTACTTTTTATAAGTGTAGTGAACAGGTTACAGAGAAAAAAAAATTGTTACTTAAAAACAAACTTCGAGTTCCATTTAGAATATTACCATATCCATGGAAAACAATAAAGACGTGGTCTTTAAGTTTTAAACTGGTTTAGTAGACGTTAAAGGATAGACTAATTGTTGTTGAGTGCGTAAATCCTACTCTAGAACATAAGACTACTCAACAATTAGGACTGACCACAAATACGTTTTAAACTAATGAAATGATGGCCTTATCTGATGCGATTCCTATCATATAAACTAGTATTGAGGCAATTGGGATGATGACTAAAAAATAATTTAATGTCCATCAGATAGATTAATGAAAAATATTGGATACGTATTTTTTATTTTGCCTCTTGTTCAAAAACTTACGAAGATACATTGATTTTAAATGTCACATGACGTCACGTTAGAGTACAAAATATACTCTAACGTGACGTAGTTAGCCCCCACTCCGTAACTTTAATGCGCTATATCTAAGTATTTTCATGTTATTTCGACAAAACAAAAAATACGGGTCTTATATTTTTTTATTATCTAAGAGACGGACTAATTGTTTTCTTCATTTTCATACCTTGTCATCATCCGTATTGTTAGGACGGTACTGCCATCAAATGCCTTTCACACGATCTTCTCAACTTTTCTGAAAACCCTGATAGTATTGTGAATTTTTCATGTGATGGATTTAAAGGAGTTAAAGGACATACATAAACACAAGGCACAAGGAATGCAATAATGAAAGACTACACAGCCGTAACTGTAGATGGAAATTTTGGTTGTGGAATATTCGCGAATGTAGATTACAAGTCAACCAAATTGTTTTTGGTTGAGACGGGAAGAAATATGCAAAGCTGGGTGCCAACCTCAATTAACTTGAGAGACACCTAAGAAACTACATTATTTATAACATCACTTATCTTGTTAAAGACTTTACCTGTTAAGAGGCTAAGCGCAATGAAAAATCTATTGTTTGTCCGTCATCGGTATCTGTCATTGCACTCAACTTGTTAGCCAATTTCATAAACGCAATAAAGCTACCGATTATTTTACGCGAGGTATACACACCAACACGCATTGAAACATTTGCTAGAAATCCAAGTATTTACGACATCTCTGGGACTTTTTATGCTAACGGTGTAATTTGTTCACCAATGTTTCTTTAGTTGACATCCAGATGCCTATTGTAATAGACGATCATGGGCGGGGCTCTGACGTGGCTTTGCCATGTGAAATAGTCTGGGAAATATCTACCTATGTATCAGATTATATCCCTTATCTATCTGTGTAGGGCCTTTTTGTGAAGTGGTATTATGTAGAGATACCATTTCAGCTTCGTCTTCGAAAAGGGTTCAATATAGGTAATTTTATCTAATCTAGAAAAACTGCATTATGTACAATAAATTAGCTGCTTTACTATGAGTAATGTGATGCGCAACAATGAATTGCGTATTTATCAACTTAAACAAAAATAGATTAATACGGTTAAAATTGTATTGTTGATTTGTTGATAATTAATAAACTTCGATAATACATCCATGTTTATCGGAATAAATTTTTAACTACATTTTGTGATGGCTTTGTGGTTTCCGGACTTAAGATTATTACAACCCCATCATATCCCGTGGGATATATTCCCGGTGGGAAAGACGACTAAGGGAATATCAGAAAACTGGTTACTAATAAAACCTGCGATCACCAAGCCGCCTGTCGAGCTGGGTGACTAAGCTGGTAAATCATGTAGGCTGATGATGAGGATTTTGTGCTAAATAAGAAATATTCATGTGCAACATACACTATAAATACAATTATTTATCTCTGCAACACGGGCATACTCGTAATAGCAAGGTGGGTAACGTTAATTAGTTATCATCCAATTACTTTTATGTCTTTGTTTTTATACTTTATAGCTAGTTAAACAAACAAAGTAGTGATAAATATGTAAATGTCGCAGCCAACTGGTTAAAATAGCCGTTCATCCAAACAGCTAGCCCTTTGACTGAACAACGCCATTTAACCACATGTCTAGCTTTTTAATTGAATATTTTAGTCGCTCAAAACGTTTAAAGTTGCAGTAAACAAGTCGGCTAAACGACATATAGCCGTGTGATTGAATGGGGCGTTGTGCAATCAAAGGGCTAGCTGTTTGATTGAACGGCTATTTTAACCAGTTGGCTGCGACATAAACGTGAACTTCATAAAGTGTTTTAAACGAGTTTTTTTGTGATACATTGTAACAAATTGAATTTATTTAATTGCTTGTGAACTCTATAGTTGTGAATTCTTAAACAAATCATATTTTATTACTTCTGGAGATCATGAAGAACCATGCAGGCCGAATGTAACATAGTCAAATACCCTATTTTATTTGTATTTTTGTCAATCTGAGAATATGAATGATGGAAAAATATAAATATGTAACTTTATTCATAATTTTTTTTCTATCTACTTACATGAGTTCTTGAACACGTTAAGCAAACAAATTATTATGTTTAGCAGCATAATAATATTTAAACAGTGTACAGAGGACAAGAAACAAGCAACAATTGCACATATTTGCATAATTTGCCACGTTTGTGTCTGCCAAATGTCGTTAATTTACTGCTCTGTTGGTCTGAATTAGTAGAGTATTTCTTCGCTTTAGGGTAATATTTCAGATTGTATGTCGTATTTTATTAGCTTGTAAGCCACACTCGTGTTGACACTATTTGTTAAAGGATAAAAGCGAGAAATTACTTGTTATCTATTACTTATAATAAATCTGTAGAGAGGTCAATTCTGTACATGAAATATATTTTCAAAATAACTATCAGGGGGTGATTAGTGATCGATACTGATGCCAAAAATGCAATCAGTAAAATTTTTGTCTGTCTGTCTGTCTGTCTGTCTGTCTGTCTGTATGTTCCTTATAGAAACAAAAACTACTCGACGGATTTTAACGAAACTTGGTACAATTATTCTTCATACTTCTGGGCAGGTTATAGTATACTTTTCATTACGCTACGATCAATAGGAGCAGAGTAGTGAAGGGAAATGTTGGGAAAACGGGAGAATTTACTCCATTTTTTAAGCTTCCGTCGCGTGTGCAGCCTTAATGGTTAAAGTTACATAGAAATTATGTATGACAGAAATATTTTACATAAAATTGACTAAAAAATATCCCGCAACAGCATATGTCTATCTCTTATGGTTGACTCACAATAACACGTGTAACTCCTGATAGCTTAGCAGTTCGGAGCATTCTGATTATATTTGTTTACTCTTATGTTTATAATACTCTCATTCATCCTTAATTTAAAAAAGTTATACATGAAATAAGCCATCGCGCCGTCCCACGTGAATACTGAATCATGCTATAAGGATTATTTTCGTGTAACGGTTGCCGAGCTCGACACGGGTCGCGGCGGCGGTAGGGTATAAAAAGGCGGGAGGTCCGACCGAGAGCTAGCTTCATTCAATATTTGGCTGTTGATGCGTTCAGAGCGATCGACCTTATTGACAGACAATAATTGATATTGAGAAACCGTGCTTATCAGCGCGACTTTTAGTGTTTAAATAGTTTATTTGAATTTCTTTTGTTGTTATATTGTAAAATATTCGTTCAAATTAAAAATTATTAAGCGTAGTACTTTTATTAATTAAAGTAGTTATAAGTATTTATTTTTAAGTGAAGTAGGTATAGGTAGATAGTTTTGCACAGGCGTTTCAGCTTTAATGCAATCAGTAAAATTTTTGTCTGTCTGTATGTTCGATAGAGAAATAAAAACTACCTACCGAACGGACAATTTTAACAATTATTCGTCATACTCCTAGGCAGATTATAGTACACTTTTTATGACGCTACAATCAATAGGAGCAGAGCAGTAACGGGAAGTGTTGGGAAGACGGGAGAACTTTTTACCTGTATGTTTGAACGCGCTTCACGCGAAAAATACTGCATGGAATTGAATGCGGTTTTCACCAATGTATGGCTAGAGGCTTAACTGCATTATGGAAGTCCGTTACTTTTCAAACCCGATATCCACGCGTGCGACGCCGCTGGCACAGCTAGTTTAATAATAAACTAGCTGACCCGCCAGTTATTCACCTTTTAAATCTTCCCTGGACTTCCACAAATAATTCAAAAATCAAAATTAGCCAAATCGGTTCAGCCGTTATCCAGTTAAAGGGAGACATACTTACTTATAAGTATAAATAACACCCTGGGTCACATAGCACAATAAAAATACTCGTATACTCGTATAATTATATAAAAGTTCACTCTCAAATGCTTTTACATAATACATACCTCATTAATTGTTAAATGGTGTTTAACTGTTTCAAGGATAACTCATGTCTCACTTACTCAGTCTTGTGTTACATTCTTGACTGGTATGACGTTGATTAACCTCACAGGTCTCACAGCAAAATGTTTTGACCTTTTGGGATAAGGTTTCTGATATGACACATCAAATTATCTATACATATCCGGAAACTGTGGTTCATAGTTATCTATACAACGATATCATTTTAACAGGTGTTTACTCAATATAATGTACACGTGTTATGACTAGGTCAGCCGTTAGACAAATCAAGATATGAAAAACTAATATTGAATTGCTGTTTATCAAAATAATAATATAATATGGTTCTGCAGTCGAATGAAATTGTAGGTAAAACGTTCATTGTGTCGATAAATATCAAACTCCAAGTCCAAGAGTTTGTTTATGGTGATTTTTTATATTCACTTTTCAGTCTGTAACATATTTGCAAAAAAAAAATGTCTATTTGGCGCAAATTTCAACGTTAAAACAGTGGAGTGCAACTTAGGTTTGATATTTATCGACGCAATTGTACATCTGTGAAATAGGCAATGCTTTGTTTTAAAGACTGATAGTAGGTTAGTCACGGTCCAATTTGCACGGTGACTAAATCCTGGACGAATGTAGAAGTTCTTCTTTGTGTGTAAAATGCATAACTAGAATACACGACAGAAACATACAAAGGTTATGGCCTTTTCAAACGTACACGTAGTGGAATTATACAAATGTAAGGATACTTCACAACAAATAAGAAATTACAGTGATAAGCCTCCCTAATCTAACGCAAGTCAAATCGGTTTAGGTGATAAGAAATATACGATTAAAAGCTGTTTATCTGCCTAATTATAGGCGTAATTATTGTAAAGCTGAACACTCTTTGAAGAAAACCACTAATGCTTTCATCAGAGAATTTTAATTCAATAAAAAACGAAGGTTATACCGAATATAATGGTTATTAAGTTATTAGCGTTGATAACTTGATTTGAACACAGCATCTTAGTATATTCACCGGCCGTTATTACTGTTTACGACTTGGAGTGACAGTTGTAACTGATACCGACGGTATTTTGATTAAACTATAGTGAATCATGCTTTTATCTTTTTGGCAGGGTAGTTGCATCTCATTTGCGTTACCAATAAATATCTGTCCCTGATAAATTAATCCAAAACCTCAAGCACTATATTTTCTTTTAAATGTAACCCTCGATGAGGATGCGGTTTCACCGTTCCTTTGACCCTAAGAATCGTTTTTCTTCTCTTTTATCGATCCGTAGTTTATGTCTGCAGTATTAATAAATATCATTTTATTAATAATACATTTGCTTTAAAGCGATGATGACGATGAACTCTAAAAAGAAAAGATATCACATATCATTTCATGTATAATTCTGTATATAATCGCTGTTGGTTTTCTAATAAATAAATAAATAAATAAATAAAAGAATCGGGTCTATTTGACATTTAAACCTCGCTACTGTGGCGCCTCTATCGGTCATTATACGCGCTAGCCCTCATTAATCTGGCTACTATCCTGTTTACTCAGATAATCGTAATACAATGAATATATTTGTTGATAATATGTTTTAAAATACTTTTATCTAATCCGGCTTAGATTCAATCATGAGGTTGCTTGGTCACAAACAATAAATAAGCCATTATGTCGTAAAACAATACCAGATAAAGTATTCAAACACTTTTTAGCCCTGAAACGTAAAATTGTTGCGTAAAAGCTTATTGAAATTTTATTAAACTCTTTAATGACAAAACAACAATACAATAATAATCTCACAAGTATTATAAACATGAATGAAAGTTTATATGGAGCTCGGTGGCGCCGCGGTCTTGTTCGTTTAACAATGATCGCAAATGTTGTGCAACCATTGGCGCGGTCAATCCGATGATGGGTGACCAAAATTTGACACCGATTTCCTCCGTGCTTCGGAAGGCACGTTAAGCTGTTGGTCCCGGGTGCTATCTTTACCAACTCAGATAGCAATCGTTACATCATATCAGAGATGATGATAACTCTGACGCCTAAACTGGGAATGGGTATAGCTTACCCTAAGTGTTGCGGAGGTCTGACTGATGGCAGTCGCTCTGTGTAAAACCTTAGCCCTCACCAAATCTCTCAGTTTGGGAAGCCGACCCTGAGACAATCGGGAAAAAGGCTAGGATGATGATGATGGATGTTTGTTACTCTTTCACGCGAAAACTACTGAACCGAATATGCTGAAACTTTGCTTATACATCAGACAACAATATTGGCTATAATTATATTTTAAAGATATACATTTTGCATGCAAAGCCGCTTGCTGCAGCTAGTATAAACTAATTAGTTAGATGTGTTCATTGATATCAAAATGTATTTAGATTTAATTGATAAATTGAAGTACAAAATGGAAAAACGATTGCTTTAAACTTTTTTGTAGACATTAACAAAGACTTACCCGACCTTGCGAATACTCGATAGAACGATGAACGTACATTATATTTTGTAGGTATCAGCAAAAATCAATTGGAAAGATAAAAGTTATGATACCTTCTGTAGCTTGGATTCCCAATGTTATAGTGACACTGACTGAAATTGTTTCTTTCTATATATTTAGACAATTACAGAAATTCAATTTATTGCAAGTGCATTCAGCACCGTAGTGATGTTTATATGTCTTTGTCATGATGATCATCATCATTAACCTATAAACGTCCACCGCTGGACTTAATAGGCCTCCCCTTGGCCTCACACTTGGCAGGCGGGTGACCGCAGTAGGTTAGCTGCTAAACACTGCTGCCCGTTTCCTGATACTCCTTTAGTCGTCTTCAACGACTGACGGAGGGTGAGATGGGTTGTTCCTATTCTAAATCCGGAATCACGGTCATAGCGAAATAGCAATTATTCATTGCTTTTATTTATACGACAGAATAAAATGCATTTTGATTTATTTGATTTTATTTTATCTAAAGCAGTCTAGAAATTCAAATAATTTGTTTACTCAAAAGGGCCTAATTAGCTTAAGTACATTGTTAGCGCTCATTGTATACAATTTGAGCCGTGCTAACTGATCGATTCAATTTCGACTGTGCTAAACACAGGGCCTCGCTCGGACAAACAAATCAAATAGTTACAAATAGGCACAACTGGGTATTTAGGGCACGCGATGCGAATGAAAATTAGTCATAGTCTTTCCATTCGCCAATCAGCTTAACGATTTATAGGTTACATTCGACACAGTTCTCGCGGATATCATGTTTACCGATAAGACGGCACTAGTTTTCAGCTTCTAACTTAGATTAATTTCAAAATGTTTTCAAAATGTTTACGATACTTTAAAGACTCAACAACTGACATCTGGCCCGTCCACTGTTAATAGACCACTTGAATGTCCAATCATTAATAAGTGTACGATTACAGAACATGAAATTCTAAAGGCTTTACAAGGTCTGGACTCCAACAAAAGTCCTGGGCCGGATTTATTACCCCCTGTATTTTTCAAAAACTGCGCAGAAATATTAACTAAGCCCCTAACAAATCTCTTTGCACAGTCATTTGAAACAGGGACATTTCCGTCTAAATGGAAACTTGCCTACCTTACCCCCATACTTAAGTCAGGTGACCAAAATGACGTAAAAAATTATCGTCCCGTTTCACTTCTCTCCATCTGTGGAAAAGTCTTGGAATCCTTAGCTTATAAACAACTCTTGCCTCATGTCCAGAAACAAATAAACCCTAACCAACACGGATTTCTCCCACTTAAATCAACCTCTACTAATCTACTTGAATATGTTTCTGATGCTTCCCAGGCGCTGGATAAACATCAGGAGGTTCATGTCCTGTATACTGATTTCCGGAAAGCGTTTGATTTGGTAGATCATAGACTACTGCTACAGAAACTCGCCGGCTTCGGTATACATGGCTCATTGTTGCGTTGGTGTGAATCATATCTGTTGAATCGGTCTCAGCTGGTAGCTGTTCACGGCTTTAAGTCAGGTGCGTCACCAGTTCCTTCCGGAATCCCTCAGGGCTCTCACTTGGGCCCTCTTTTCTTTTTGATTTACGTCGACGACCTCTGCTCCTGCCTAAATAGTAAATTTAAAATGTTTGCCGACGACCTTAAATTATACAGGACTATTACAGATTCACACGACGTATCTCTGTTACAGGATGATATTAATAATGTTATAAAATGGTGCGATAACAATCACATGTTTCTCAACCCTGATAAATGTTTCTTTATGAGGTTAACCAGGAAAAAAGTCAAAGCGGACGTACATTATACTATAGGGAATACCAAACTAAAAGAGGTGCAGGTTATTCGTGATCTCGGGGTGTTGGTGGACAGTACACTTAGCTTCCGCTACCATTTAGACCATATAATTTCACAGTCATCTCAACTTTCAGGTTTTATTAACCGTCAAATGAAGTTGTTTAAAGAGCCATCTCTAACGGTTAAAATTTACAACACTATAGTACGAGGAATTCTGGAGTACTGCAGTGTCATTTGGAATCCTTGTTACCAAGTTCACTCTGACCGTATAGAACGTGTCCAGAAACGATTTCTGTACCATCTCGCGTACTCGGACAACAAATGTCGTACACTAAAATCATATAATGAACGCCTCTCTTACTACAGATTAGAACCGCTATATATTCGACGAAAAATTACTGATATTGTTTTTGCTTGCAAGTTGGTGCACGGACTTCTGGATTCGTCTGAATTTTTGGGAGGGTTGTCATTCTCAGTCCCACGTCCAAGTAGTCGACTACATAACAGGAGTACATTTTCATTACCCTCATGTAAAACCACCTTGGGTCAGCACTCACCGCTTTACCGAATGACATCAAGCTGCAACGGCATTCGGAATGAAGTTGACATATTCCACGGTTCTATTGCCTCAATAAAAAGTAATATAGGGAAAATATTACAAACCGGCTAAATTAATGTTTTCTTGTTTTTCGATTTTATTTAATTATAATTAATGTAGGTATTAAAAAGCATGTTGTGTTTGCATGTAATAGGTGTTGCAGTAATACAATTTGTTATGTAATTTTTATTTTAAAGAAGTGAAACATTGTAATACCAGTTTTGCAAACCAAATAAAAAAAAAAAAAAAAAAAAAAAGATTACACAACGAATAGTTTTAAATTTTAATATGTTTAGAGGCTTCATCATCATCAGCCTTTCGCAGTTCATTGCCAGACATAGGCCTCTCCAATTGATCGCCACTGTGCTTGTTTTAGCTCAACATCTTATGAATGCGCTTGATAAGATTTCCCAAAAGGCTAGGTAGAAATGATTTGGTCGTTGTTGTTTTCGGCTGTGGAAGGATGTTAAAGAATAGATAATCTCATGTGCATTTGTACTAAAATATAATACCTATTTACCCTTTGAAGTAGCAAAGTGTATTAATACAGAGGTAGTTAAAGTTCAAGAGACCAATGAGCCTAAGCAATCTCACTAAGGTAATATTATTGTTTATCTTCGATATTGCTATGAAATTCTTCAATCAAATGTGGTAGAAATTCTCTATTTTTATTGGCCCTTTTGTCTCAAGTGTCACAGAAAACAGTCTAACTCATACAATTATTTGGTTATGATCGTGTTTATGTTGATTATATCATGGACAAAAATATAAATACAGAATGGAATTACAAAAATATTAATGTAGATATGTTTTTTTAACTGTTCGTCGTTAGGAGAAATTGGACTAAACGTTACGATTTTGTCCATGCTGTTCTAGAATGTGCTCTAAATTCTTCATTCCTTTCGTTTACACAGCTGTTAGAATATGTAAGAGTAAATTACGGAAAATGGTTGTAAACATCTGAAAATATGGAATGTATCAGTTTAAAATCACCTTGGATGTAATTCACTTATTAAATGGAAGTTTCCCAACCAAACAATAAGTGTTTACTAATACACCCAAGAAAATCTAAGAAAACTTGAGAGGCAAGGTGTAATAAGACATTCTTGCATTTATTGACCGCGTCATGATGACTTGCAATTACCAGACTTTGAACAACTACAGAGTTGTAACAAGTAACGCGGTTTTGATAAAAAAAATACAAAAGATTTGTTTAGGCATAATTCTTCTAAATTTAAGATCTTCTCTTTTGGTCGGTGGAGCGATTTCCACTCCTCCCTGGACTCCGCCAGTGACCTCAACTTCCTGTACGTCACGGCATTAACTTTTTCCTTTCTTCCATTAATTACTGTGTAAATAATCATCATCATCATCAGCCTATTGCGGTCCACTGCTGGACACAGGCCTCTCCAGTTGTTCACCACTTAGGGCAAACATCTGGAGGATATACCCATAATCGCCACGCTGGGCAGGCGGGTTGGCGATCGCAGCGCATAGCTTCTCGCTCCGGTGACGCTGCTGCCCGTCATCGGCCTGTGGCATTTAGCTACGCTTTCAATTGTGATGGTTATACCTCCACCAGTCGGTTGCCAGCGCCTCGTTTGTTGTTCGGCAGGATGCACCACGTGCAGGTGAGGTTGGCTTGGAGCGAAAAGATGATAGGTCGCTCCCTTACATCCCTGTAAATAATACTAGACGGATAATAAATACAGTTTACCTAAGTAAGTCCATAAATGTCCATACCTACTTTTGAAAATGAGTCTCAGTTATAGTGCAAAAATAGCCAGGTTCTCAAGTACGACAGCTTCATAATTCCATTTAGACGGACGAGGAGAACAAGTATCCGTTAATTTTATTCGCTTGTACACAACTCAGGCTAACAATTTTATCAATATTTGTCGTTGACTACTGACAGCAATGAAAATTGCTATAAAGTGAGCTTTGAACAAGAAAACCCAAATTTCTTGACAAAACGTCATTAAAACAATTTCTGGGCTGCTTTTTTAAATGCGGACGATTCTTACCCAATAATGTTTTGCCTTGTAGCCGATCCAATCCTGCTGAGTAGAGTACAGATGCTACTAATATTACTCATGACGATCATGCATGGCTGATCAGGATCACGTTATAACGAAAGAAAATGTTATGTGGCATTGCTTTTTATTCTTCAATCCCTGGGTATTCTAGTTATGTTAGTTCCTACATAATCAGCTTTACCACCGATTTTAGATACATACAATGGAAAGCCATTTTGGCTAGATTGTCTCTTTTTGGATTGTATTATTTTAGGAATACAGATGAAAACGTAAATTCTAAGTTAAGATAGTTGAGTGGCTATTTGTCTCTTATGTAGTATTTGTTTTGCAACTAGGTTAGTAAACTTTTACACACAGTTAATTTCATGTTTTTCTTCTATTGTTTCAGTGAACCATATATTCCTCAAAACATGACTGGATTATCGATGGCGTTGGCGAGAGGCAAAGTGGCACCGATGGACGTCGTCAGAATTGAAACCAAATCTAAAGTGAGTATCACAAATAGTTCTTATTTAACCTTGGCTTCATCTTCATCCCTATGGTGATCTAGATTAAACAAGATTTTTAGTCACGGCGAAGACTGTCGGTCAAGGATGGTTTCGCACGTGGCCAAAATCGGAATTAACTCCCGCCCTTTTACAAAATGTCACATTGACGTTGATCAACAATCAAAAATGACAAGGATGTCGGTCATCATGGTTCAATCCATACGGAAGCCGATTCTAGAAGCGGCGGTGGTTTCTAGGTGGATGTGTTTAAGGGACCCTCAATAATCGAGCCTAACGTTTCGCAAAGGTCGGGAATGCACCAGTTATTCCCATTGCCACCTTTTTCGGAGCCAGATTTAGAGTTCTGAGCGCAGTATTTCTTAAAATTACCAAATTTTATGTGTTGTACTATACATACTTCTAGCCACTCCTGATTGATCCTGGTTTCATGGCTTTATTAGCCTGTAAGTAAATAAGGCTTGGCACCCCCTAACTAAAGAATCCAGCACGGTAATATATACGGATATTGATTTATTTACTATTAAGCTACGAGTGTGTTATCAATCGAAAAAAAATATTATCAATGTGATATTATGTCGAAATCCGGAAATCTGAGCTGAAGTGTAACTCTGTAATTCATAAGCAAGATTATTAATAACATTAAGTACTAATGATTCTTTACTATGTCGTATATCTTGTATTTTGCCTTTTGTTAAGTAATTTGTGTAAATATAATACACTGCCTCTAGTCTTACTAATGTTGTTGTTAATTAGCTGTCTATCGTTTTATTATTGTGGTCAGCCCTAATTAATTTACAGTATAATATGAAAAGATACAAGATTAACTGGCTACACCTTGTTATAACCATCTAAAATTAGACGTAGACGCACTTCGGGTTCTAGCCGTAACATTATAATATAATCTATTTTGTTAGGTATGTACAATTTGTAATTAATTGATGACAAAACAGGACATTATATTACACGCTTGATAGAATAGAATAGAAAATACTTTATTCAGCGCACATAGTGTATGTGCATTGATCTAATACTAATACAATAAAACTGTATTTCTTTCATATTTACAATTTTACTACTCACTTAGTATGACTGTGCATGCATAATGTAATTGTTACGGATAACTTGCATTTTGCCCAGTCTTGTGTTATCGTAAAATAATTTCTTTATCAGAATACCTATACATAAATTGCGTCGATTAAAGTTGTTTAATGGTTTAATATGAAACTCAAATGTCAAATGGGAGACTCCTGCGGCTTTGCCCGCGTAAATATCAGTGATAATGAAAAATGATAATATTATCACAATTATAGTCTCTATCGTGATCTGTAAAGTTTCATTCAAATCCCTGATCTGTAAAGTTTCATTCAAATACGTTATGAAGTTTTCGTGTGAAAGAGTAACAAACATACATCCATCCATCCAAACTTTCGCATTTATTTATAATATTAGTAGGATTTCTGTAACATTTCTCGTTGTAAAAAAAGTTTATAAGTACGTTTTTAAAATGTGGACACAGGATTTATGATTTAGAATAAAATGGAAATCGATTTATTTTACATGAAAATACAGTTACAAAACATATTGCTCCATTGCGCCATGCCAGAAATATATTTAAAATAAAAATATTCAAATTCCACTCATTCGAAAAGTGTTTCGGGAATTTCCGGGAGTAGCGTCTTTCGTATTTTGTATTCAAATCTCTGATAGGTATTTAGATATGAAATCATTTAGTTATTATCGTTAGCTTATCATATCGTTACACTTTTTGTAGACGCGTTTTAGGCGTAAATACCGTGTTGTTTATCATCGCGCCACAACACGTACCTATTAATTTATATGTGTTAGGTTGTCATTATCATCATCAGCATCAGCCTGCAATCGTCCACTGCTGGACATAGGCCTCGCACAATGACATATTATGTGATTTGGGGGGATTTGCCCTAGTCACCACGCTTGGCAGGCGAGTTGGGCACCGCAGTAGGTTTTATTTGTACCTAGGTAAACGCTATACCGCTTTCCAGATATTCCCATTAGTCCTCTTATCCGACACCCACTGGCTAAGGGCCATAACGCACTGTCGACTCAGTCGCCGGTGACTGTGACTTACTATAGTTTAAATAGGGGCTTGCGCACTTAGTCGTCAGTCGCCTTTCTCTGTTTTGGTCGCCGAGAGACTGAGTCGCCAGCGACAAGTCGACAGTGCGTAACGGCTCTAAGATTGGGTGGTCCTATTCTAAATCTTTAGGTATACCACACGTTTTTACATACACCTAACCTAGGAGCGCATTGGTGACTTTTTGTCACCGTGACAGTCGTTACATCTCTTTTGCACTTTTAAAATGAGAAGAAGAGAGATATCTGTCACGATGACAAAAAGTCACCAGTGCGCGCCTAGGGTTATTGAATATCTTTTTAGTAAATCAGTCTCCTGAATGTACCTAGCAACTTACGCAACCGCTGAGATATATTCACACAATAATTATGTACATACATTTAGTTCGTTAAAGGTCTCTGTTAAATTGAATGGACTATGTTTCGCAGGCTCTGTACCGTAGTTAAGTCATCTTAGCCATTTCGTAAGGCTGAGTAATTTTGTGTTGCTGCCGTGTGGTTTAGTCAGTCTCGAGAGGTGGTTTGTGAATGTTATTTGTAAAACTAAAGCTTCGATTCGCATTTTGGGAATACCAAAACAATGTTAACGAGTAAAGGTCTCTGCCCACTACACCGTATCATACCATGACCGTGCTATGAACGTGTCAAGCACGGAAGGTAATACGATACGGCTTGCTTTGCCCACTGAAACGAGTCGACGGCGTTTAATGCCCGTATGATGCCCGTATGATGCCCGTATGATGCCCGTATGATGCCCGTATGATGCCCGTATGATGCCGGTATGGTGTCCGTATGCAACCCGTATGATGCCCGTATGATGCCGGTATGGTGTCCGTATGCAACCCGTATGTATGGAACTAACATGGTATAACCCAGGTAAATTGAAATGATATAAGCTCTTATGTGTGCATCTAAATATTTGTGTACAATTAAATTTGCTAAACTCAGGGAAGGCATTTGAGACGCGTTTATAACGGTCCTTATACGCGGTTATAACCCGTATTATCACCGTTTTGCTGCCGGCACGTATCGGTTTGGCACCGTCGCGAGCCGTGCGCGGAGCGTACCGCCACCGGCAAAATATTCTCGCCGACAATTCTGAACTGTCCGTGCATGGCACGCGACGGTGTTGGTCGGTGACGGAACGGTCTAATGGGCATCGTCTCATAGTTTTCAATACAAAGAATACTTTTTTGTCTGACACGTTCATAGCACGGCCATGGTATGATACGGTGTAGTGGGCAGACTCCTTTAATAGGTAGGCAGTTTGTTAAGCCTTTAACTGCCGTGAAGCAGATTCAAACTGCATGGCAATCTATACTTATAATAAATCTGTAGAGAGGTCAATTCTGTACAATTAATATATTTTCAAAATAACTATCAGGGGATGATTAGTGATCGATACTGATGCCAAAAATGCAATCAGTAAAATTTTTGTCTGTCTGTCTGTATGTTCGTTATAGAAACAAAAACTACTCAACGGATTTTAACGAAACTTGGTACAATTATTTTTCATACTCCTGGGCAGGTTATAGGGTACTTTTCATCACGCTACTATTAATAGGAGCAGAGCAGTGAAGGGAAATGTTAGGAAAACGGGAGAAATTTTTTTAACGCGCATCTCTTAAAAAACTACTGCATGAAATTGAATACGATTTTCACTAATGTATTACTAGAGGTCTAACTTAAAACTTAGGTATAGGTATAAGTATTTTATGGAAGTCCGTTATTTTTGAAACCCGATATCCAAGCGTGCGACGCCGCTGGCACAGCTAGTTAGTAATAAAAATCGCTGGGTTTTACTATTGGATGCGTCACCTTGGAGCATTCAGTAGTAATTCCCGGCTGGTATATGCCATTTCACATACACCTATGTAGATGGGCCTGTCCGCCCACGCAGCAGTCATGCCTTCCAAACGACCGGCACAGTAGTTTTGAGTTTATTCTACACAAACAGATAAAAATACACATCTTTCTTCTTTATATTATAGTTTAGATAAATATTACAAAATTTACTTATTCATATTGGCCTCTACACTAAGCTTAGCTCATAGCGCCGGCGCCAAAGTTTAGTGTGTTAGAACTTAGATATGTGTTAACAGTAGTATCATTATTTTTTTATTTAATAACTAGCTGTGCCAGCGGCGTCGCTCGCGTGGATATCGGGTTTCAAAAATAACGGACTTCCATATAATACCCATCTATACCTTGTGTCTAAGTTTTAAGTTAGACCTCTAGCAATACATTGGTGAAAACCGCATTCAATTCTATGCAGTAGTTTTCGCGTAATGCGCGTTCAAACATACAGGTTTAAATTTCTCGCGTTTTCCCAACACTTCCCGTCACTGCTCCGCTCCTATTGATTGTAGCGTGATGAAAAGTATCCTATAACCTGCCCAGGAGTATGAAGAATAATTTTACCAAGTTTCGTCAAAATCTATTCAGTAGTTTTTTTTTCTATAACGAACATACAGACAGACAGACAGACAGACAAAAATTTTACTGATTGCATTTTTGGTATCAGTATCGATCACTTATCACCCCCTGATAGTTATTTTGAAAAAATATTTTATGTACAGAATTGACCTCTCTACAGATTTATTATAAGTATAGAATATAAATGAAAAGTAGAAATGTTCTATCAAAACAAAATTCCCTCCAAAAGTCAATTCAATTTTAACGTTCTTTGTGATTTTTGTGAAAGTGCGTGGCGCCATCGACCGCGAAACAAAAATAATGAAAACAAAAATTTGTTATGTAATTGTCTTTGGCAGATCCAGTTCACAACTGCGATCCCAGTTGTATTATGTTGCCGATCCTTAACGAACTAGTTTGCTCTTCTTGTAAATTACAGAACGATTTACTACGTGACCAATATTTTTGTATTTACATACATATTATACCTATGTTATAATAGTGAAAAATTTAACTTTCAATTTAAACAGTATTAACCAATATAAAATGCATTACTTATGGGATAATCTGCTAAATCCACATTACACAAGTCTACAGACAAGTTTCGTTAACGGGAAGACCGTTTAACGTGGCTTCTATACAATCATAATAGTTATTTAGCCAAATTTAAATTCTCGATTTTGCCGTTACACCTACATTCTGTTGCTTTATAGCTATATAACTATTCGTAATACCTAAATAATTTTCCTCCTATAAACAATTCAAGTGATGGTGTCGGTCGACATTCCTTTTTCAAACGCTACCTTTATCCAACAAACAAGTAAAAAAAATTAAATGCGGTTTAGTGACGTCACGTAAGGTTGTTTTCGGGTTTACCAAGATTGAAATTTATTTTTGACTAGCTGTGCCAGCGGCGTCGCACGCGTGGATATCGGGTTTCAAAACTAACGGACTTCCATAAAATGATGCCCAAATCTTAAGTTAGACCTCTAGCAATACATTGGTGAAAACCACATTCAATTCCATGCAGTACTTTTTGCGTGATGCTCAATCAAACATTCAGATAAAAAATTCTCCCGTTTTCCCAACACTTCCCTTCACTGCTCTGCTCCTATTGATTGTAGCGTGATGAAACGTATCATATAACCTGCACAGGAGTATGATGAATAATTGTACCAAGTTTCGTTAAAACCCGTTGAGTAGGTAATTTTTGTTTCTATAACGAACATACAGACAGACAGAAAGACAGACGGACAGACAGACAGTCAGATAAAAATTTTACTGATTGCATTTTTGGCATCAGTATCGATCACTAATCACCCCCTGATACTTTTTTTGTAAATATATTTTTGAAGCTGAAACGCCTGTGCAAAACTATCTACCTATACCTACTTCACTTAAAAATAAATACTTATAACTACTTTAATTAATAAAAGTACCTACGCTTAATAATTTTTAATTTGAACGAATATTTTACAATATAACAACAAAAGAAATTCAAATAAACTATTTAAAAACTAAAAGTCGCGCTGGCACGGTTTCTCAATATCAATTATTGTCTGTCAATAAGGTCGATCGCTCTGAATGCATCAACAGCCAAATATTGAATGAAGCTAGCTCTCGGACCTCCCGCCTTTTTATACCCTACCGCCGCCGCGACCCGTGTCGAGCGCGGCAACCGTTACACAAAAATAATCCTTATAGCATGATTCAGTATTCACGTGCGACGGCGCGATGGCTTATTTCATGTATAAGTTTGGTGTTTCTATACCGATTTCTATGATTCTTTTTTTATTGAATAGGTAATAATGATAACTTTTTTAAATTAGGGATGAATGAGAGTATTATAAACGTAAGAGTAAACAAATATAATCAGAATGCTCCGAACTGCTAAGCTATCAGGAGTTACACGTGTTATTGTGAGTCAACCATAAAAGATAGACATATGCTGTTGCGGGATATTTTTTAGTCAATTTTATGTAAAATATTTCTGTCATACATAATTTCTATGTAACTTTAACCATTAAGGCTGCACACACGACGGAAGCTTAAAAAATGGAGTAACTTCTCCCGTTTTCCCAACATTTCCCTTCACTACTCTGCTCCTATTGATAGTAGCGTGATGAAAAGTACCCTATAACCTGCCCAGGAGTATGAAGAATAATTGTACCAAGTTTCGTTAAAATCCGTCCAGTAGTTTTTGTTTCTATAAGGAACATACAGACAGACAGACAGACAGACAGACAGACAGACAGACAAAAATTTTACTGATTGCATTTTTGGCATCAGTATCGATCACTAATCACCCCCTGATAGTTATTTTGAAAATATATTTCATGTACAGAATTGACCTCTCTACAGATTTATTATAAGTATAGACGATAGCCATGTTTTGAGTTTTTTTTCCTGCCGGCCAGTTTAGCTTGCGTTAACTTATACCTATGAGTGAAATAACAGCCACATTGGGTTTTTTATGCTGTTGAGATCTGTGTACCTACTAAAGGAGTCTGCCCACTACACCGTATCATACCATGGCCGTGCTATGAACGTGTCAGACAAAAAAGTATTCTTTGTATTGAAAACTATGAGACGATGCCCATTAGACCGTTCCGTCACCGACCAACACCGTCGCGTGCCATGCACGGACAGTTCAGAATTGTCGGCGAGAATATTTTGCCGGTGGCGGTACGCTCCGCGCACGGCACGCGACGGTGCCAAACCGATGCGTGCCGGCAGCCAAACGGTGATAATACGGGTTATAACCGCGTATAAGGACCGTTATAAACGCGATAATGAAACGGCTTCCTATGAATAGTCACACAAATTACGGGTGGGCAACATACGGACACCATACCGGCATCATACGGGCATCATACGGGTTGCATACGGACACCATACCGGCATCATACGGGCATCATACGGGCATTAAACGCTGTCGACTCGTTTCAGTGGGCAAAGCAAGCCGTATCGTATTACCTTCCGTGCTTGACACGTTCATAGCACGGCCATGGTATGATACGGTGTAGTGGGCAGAGACCTTTATGACATAAAAAGTAGGTTACACAGATCTCGCGATCGAAAAATATTTATTAAAACTTGTCATTATCTCTTAAAACTATGCATTTAAATATGTAGCATGCTACAAGGGCGGGCAATCATAATCTTATGATTATCTTGATGATAAATTGATTGTTTTTGTAAGGATTAATTATGATATGTATAGTAGGTAATGAACATTGAAAATCACCTTTGAATATTACAACATCACTAAAATAAAGTAAAGATATGATAAAATATATCTATGCTTTATAATCTGAGCAATGGTGACAATTAAAATATTTTCGGAGATTACCCATACAAATGTCTTGTAACATCATTTAAAAATCCTGGGTAATATTTTGGTATGGAGGTGAATGACATGATATTGTGCTTGACGAATATGGGTTAGGGTTAGGGATAAGGTTCTCAAGTCTTATTATGCTGTAAATTCTCAACGGCCTGTTATTTTTTAGCGAAAAGGATTATTATGATTAAACTGTTAGGGGCTTAACGCACGATACTGAACCGAAAAGCAGCGTTACTTGTTTATTTATTCGTCAAACGCGTACAAAATCGAAAGCGACTTGTAACTAACGCATTTCTTTCATTATTTTTATTTACAGTCAAAAACAACCTCCAGACTTCCTGTCCTAAATGTTATTGTAGTCTTTAATTTTCTACGATAAAAATAGATACTCATACTTGTATTAATCCGTAGATATATTAATAATTTGTTACAAATTATAATTGTAGATACTTAAAATATATACGCGATGTTTTTGGGGTAGCATAGCAAGTCTTGAGCCTCACTCACTACCAAGGGTGGATAAAAATGCCAAAAAAACCGTGATTAACTGGTCAGTTACCTGTCAGTTGCCACTGCCATACCGGCCCAACCCTAGCCCACCACGAGCTCCGGCAACCCTACTGACCGGCAGAAACACGACCCGAAGGTCATTTGGCTGCGGTATTGTATACGTATTAGGGGATTTGGAAAAGCATTGTAGACGCCTATATCCAGTAGTGGACTACGAGAGGTTATTGAAGGCCCATTACCTGCGTCAGGGTAGTTATTAATCTGTGGTCAGGGTTGGTGATCAACACACAGGAGTGATGACACTTCCCCTTGCTAGGTTATATCAGCCAGGAAGATATAATCATAATATCCACCACGATTATTATTAGAGATTTGTATTACGCTATTCAATTGCGTATATCCCGTCAATGAGCGGTCTCGGTCGCGGATACAATTAGCCTTATGACGCCGTGTGTCTACTTGGGAACACGAGCATAGCGTATTATCGACTGCACAATGCAATGAATCACGAATCACTTGTGAACGTTAACACGACCCAGTTATTAATTATGTTTCGCGTAACTTGTACGTACCTACACAACAAGTTATCCAATTTGTCAAAATATGTATCTAGCTAGATGGATAATATAAATATAATTAATAGCAGTGGAACATTAATGATTTTGCCTTATGACAGTTTACCAAAGTTAATCGACACCTAAATGTTTTGTTTACTGTATCTATCTACGCCTACGTACCTATCTACGCGAAGATACAGGTTTCTATATAGTAACTAAACGAAACGTACGTAGGTAGGTATAATTAATCTTGATTAATTCGTAGATAATACAAATATTTTTATAATCAAGATATTAATGAATTAGGTATATTGCGTTCATTCTATACAAGAAAAATATCTGGCATTTGTTTAAGTTATAGTTATACCGTTTTAATGACAGTTTATCCAATAGTTTTCCTAAAAGCAGATTTCCTACAGCAATATATTTGTTTACTGGTTGCTAAACTTAAATATCTTCTTTTATTTCAGATAATGTTTTCCTTCCTCTCGGTCGGCTGGGGTCTCCTATCGGACATCGACATAGAGAGCGAAAGACTACGAGCGATCGGCGCGCACAGATTCGCGGTGTGGGCCCTCGCCAGACTCGTCGACCTCAGGAGGTACAAAGGAGTTCTCAGTTACGCCAAAATTAAGGACGTCAGCAATCTGCCAAAGCCCAAAGTATTCACCATAAGCCACAGCATCAGCCAGGACGGAGCGCTGGACTCCCCCGACGCGGAAGCGTTCATTGATTGCGACGAACAAGCGGATATATTTACGAGCACAGTGAACGGTAAACACCAGAGGGTGGACTCGTGGTACTCGGTCCACTCGCGGCGGAGCGCGTTCTTCAGCACCAGAGGTTCAGAGTACCACAGCGTGACCAGCGGCGGCTCGGAGATGCGCTCCCCGGTCCACGCCTGCATGCACGGGCCCGCCTCCCATCTGCCCTCGTTGATGTCGCAACTGCCCTCTCACTGGGTTCGCGAAGAAGGCGAATTCGTCATGGTCCACGTCTCCTACCAGTCGTACATCGGCGAGGACTTCCTATTCGCCCCGCGTTCGGAACTCTCCGACGGTGTCATGTGGATGCTGATCATCAGGGCCGGCGTGACGAGGTCGCAACTTCTATCGTTCCTCCTGAACGCGGAAACCGGCTCGCACGCCGATTTAGATAATTATTATATTAAGATGGTCCCAGTTAGCGCGTTCAGAATAGTTCCTGAGGGGCCGGACGGGTACCTCACGGTCGACGGCGAGCTCGTCGAGTACGGCCCGATCCAGGCCGAAATATTTCCTAATATAGTTAACGTTATGGTACCGGATACTAAATAACATAGAACTTGAAAGTAATAATCATTAATATTTTAAGAAAAAAGCGGATTATTCTCGAAACGACTGAAATTTAGTTATCTTTAACAAAACCGAGCCGACTAAGTGCAATACGAGAGGATAATAGTACATAATTTCAAATGTTTTATCTAAATGTAATGGTTGTGCCAGAGGATATCTAAATTATTTAACTACCAAAGTAATTCCATCATTATCAAATTGAAAGTGATTTAATCATTCCATTATTATAATTGTGATTTAATTTAAAATTAAAGTATTTAGTATTGTGAAGTTACTAAATTATTTGTTGATTGGTTCAATAATTAGAAATGTGATAATAATTTTGTAAGTGGTTTAGTTCTCAGGAATGTTCTTCTAGTAAACTAGTCAAGCTTTCGAAGAAGTGCCAAATACTATGCACTCTAAAGTATTCACTTAAATAACAATAATGGATTGTACAAAGTTAAAGGAATTGATTGATAATATTATGTAGTTGCTCAAAAGAGCCAATAATGTCTGTACATTCGTTCAATTATTATAAGCTTATTTATTATGCATTAGCTAAAAGCAGTTACTTTATTTTTCAATGCAATTGATTCACATTTTCTTGTTTAGAACAAATTCCTGTGTTTTTGCATTTTGCCATCTTGCATCTCGATGTCTAGATTGTTGAACTTGCCTATTGTGTATTAATATTTTAAGAAAGTTTTATTAATTTAAAGCTAGTTTTAAACTAAAGTGGGTTGGGTCCATTAATAGTACTTATAAGAACTAAGAATGAGAGAGGCGGGTCACTCCCGCAAAGGAAAAGTACTGTTGTGTTGGTAATGGCAAGGTGATTTTGTCAGATAACAAGCAGTATTAATTATATCATAGACAATTGTTATTTTAAACCCTTCTGTGATAATTATGAATTCTGCCATATAAGTCCATTTAAAGGTATTGATGTGCAACAGATTATGAAGTATAAACCCCAGTTATTGCCTAATTAAATATTTATTAATGCATACTGTTTTTGAGATGTGATAATTTATTTTAATACTGTTTTGGATTGAATATATTGTTTTTGAGATTCTGTAATAAGTTTGTTTACATTGTTTATAATGTACATAATATTATAAAGTAGTGACAATAGTTTAGTTTGTATAGGCTTGCACATGCCAGTGGAATATAATAGGACAAACTGAATAACGGCTGTAGGTACTCACAAACGTTACTATGCGACGCGCGGACGCACAGTGCCCAAAATCCTATAGGTTTTAGGTACCTGTGCGTTCGCGCGACGCAAAGTATCGTTTGTGAAAACAGCCGTAAGTGTATTCAGGTCCAGGGGATACAATGATATTCCACAGACTGCCTTACTATGTTCTACTCAGTGTTCTGGAAGCTGGAAACCATTTGTACAATTACACAAGTGATGGCAGTTTTGCACTTTACAATAAGACTTTATTATTCACATCACAATAGATTTGCACAAATTATATTTCTTGGTAACTACTTACATATTTAATTTATTTTAATAAGTGGTTTAAAATACCAAATGATTAGTAATTTATTGTGTTACGGTTTATACTTGCTCATGTTGTATACTAGTGGCATACATTCCAATGTTGTTGAGACTTATGCTGGGCTTTTAAATTCTACATATAATAATTCTTGTGGGCAAAAATTCTTATATCAGAACATGTCATAGTGAAGTTTTAATAAAGCAATGTATTATTGTAAATAAAAGTTTATGAAGTTGTTAATAAATGAATATACATTGGATTGGAATTTGATTTGATTAAAATATTTTTGAAAATCAGAAAATCTTTATTTTGTGAAACCATAACTCCATACATTATGTAGGTATTTGATTATATGATGATATGATAAAACTATTATCTAAAATCCACTGACTTTAGGTTCATACAATCTGAAGTGAAATTTACCAGTGCTTATTATTACAATAAGCAAATAAAATTTTCTTATAATTTACAAATCAACTTCATCTAAACTTAGCTAATAATTAAATTACATTGATCCAAAATGTAAGTGACAACCTAAAAATATTCTTTTCTTACATACTACTCAATTGTGAACTCTTATCAATAGGCAGTTACAGTATGTAAACAGTCTTCAAAATATTTTTCTAGAAATGATCATGAAGAGTTATCTCAATTTCAAACAATCAAGACTATCAAGTAAGTTTTGTACTTCAGAGTCGACTTGTTCACGCGTGCTGACACGCTCCAGTCTCTCGCGTACAGATTCTAGGTCCCCGGCATCAGCTTTCTGAATCTTCATGTACTTCAACATCATTTCAACAACTAAACAAATTTCGCCAATAAGATGTTTCGTCTCTTCAAAATGGCCTGCTCCACTTGGGCGCATCTGAATTAGTTTCAATTTGCTCTGTGCCAGTTGTATGGGATTACGGCCATTCTTATCATGAGAACTCACATCGGTGCCAGCGTCAAGCAGCTCAATGACTACTGGTATGTGATGAGTACAAGCAGCGAGATGCAGAGGCGTGTTTCCCAGTGTATCTTTTATGTTAGGGTTAGCACCATGCCTTAACAGTGTTCTTACTATTTCCACATACCCTCTGCAGGCAGCCAGGTGAAGGGGACTTCTTTTGTGTTCGTCAGAGGAGTTAGGGTCGGCTCCAGACAGTAACAACTTTTCTACAAGCTCGGTGTTATTGGTCGAAGCAGCGAAACGCAATTTTTGGTTTCTTGAAGTGCAAATTGTACCCCCATAACGATATTTTAGTCTGCAATGTCTGGCTTTTGTTGAACACTTTATCTTACCGATGTGATCATGTGGTTCACCAAAAAATTCTACTGGCATTGGTTGGCCTACTTGGTTTATCGGAATCGCTGGGGGATTGAACTCCAGTGTACATTGTGAGTGATCAAATATAGGATTGTCACTGCTTTCGTTGCTAGTATCTACTCCAGAATCAGCCATTTCTGTTATACAAAGGTGTTCAACAAAATACCATGTTAATAGGTGATAAATTGAACAAAAAGCGGTAGAGCAACAAAATTACTCAAGAATTGTCAACAAATCGTCTATAACGCTGTCATGTCAAATTTGACAAATTATTGTCTATGATATTCTTCTTTTTTCTATTCAACATTTTAGCATTGGATTAACTTTTATTCGGATTTCACTTCAGCTATTTGTCAGGTAAACAATTTCCGGACGCAAATGACTGATAGACTTGACAGTTCATAAACTGTGACAGCGTATTCGGCCTCGGGGAGAATTTCGAAAAGATATTTTTACCAACATTGCTGCGTAAATCTTAGTTCAAACAATGCAGCAGCTAACAGTGTTCATGGTAAGATAATTGTAAAGTTTTGTATTTTAAGAGTGATTTCTAAATAATGATATCAGGTCAGGTAACCTAAAACGTTTTTGTGCTAGGATATTGAGAGTTCTCGTTCGTATATCGACGAGCTTTACTCGTCGGAAAGTGGTAAGATTGTGGAGGCCTTGGTGACGCTGAAGAACTCAGTAATTGGCAGCAACCGACAGAAGAGTTCAGTGATACAGCAGGGTGTCGTGCCTCGGCTACTTCAGCTCATGTCAGACGACTCTCTGGACCCAAATATAAGACTAGAAGCAACCATTACTATCGGTGAGTACTTAAACGGTATTAATAATAGGTCTATTTATTTATGATTAAATGAAAATATTGTGACTTGAAATGTTTTTATCGGAAAGATGATGATGACATGACATGCAACTAATGTAAGAATAAAATAAGAAATCGACCTTGATCTAATAAAATGAACTTTCTAGGTCTATGTTATGAAAGGAAATTGTACATTGTATTGTAATAAAAAAACTAACTATGGCGGCACAATAAACTGCAATCCCGAATAATTTGAGGTCTCCGGGTTTGATTCCCAATCAGATTACTTTAATGATATTGGGATAACACTCATTGGACTCTTGCTTGAATATCACCCAGAGCATAATTTGATTATGACTCTTGAGACCTGCAAATAGAATACAAAAAAAAAATGATATATAAGTTTAAGTCAAATACATATCAAAAGCACTTGAAAGTAGTAGCAATAAACAAAAGCCAGAGGGCAAATGTTTAGTTATATTATGATTACTTCTTCATTTTGAAGATTTATTTAAAATTAGACTTCATTACATGTGTTGATAAAGTGTTGTTTATTTGACAAGTAAGCAATCTCTGGTTTCATGATTACTGGTATTTATCAGTTTCTAAGTAGATTGTTCATGCATAAAATGTTACATTTACATCAATAATAGAATAGATGCTACAAAGTTATTACTGTACTACAAGGCAAGAACAGATTTATAGTTATGTTACAATAGGCTTCTTGCTGTAAAAAATGTAATTAGTCTGTCCTATAAGTTATTTAAAATAAGAAACACATCTTAATCTTAACTAATATTATAAAGCTGAAGAGTTTGTTTGTTTGAACGCGCTAATCTCAGGAACTACTGGTCGGAATTGAAAAATTATTTTTGTGTTAAATAGACCATTTATCGAGGAAGGCTTTAGGCTATATAACATCAGCGAAGAAATAGTGAAAAATTTAAAAAACAGGGGAAAAATAACTTTTCCACACGGATGAAGTCGCGAGCACAGCTAGTTAATTGATAAGGCTTTAAAATTATTGTTTTTTCTGTAGGTTCATTAGCAAAAGGCACACCAGACAATGTAACGTCGTTAGTAGAACAAGGCACAGCCACAGCCCTAGTGGAGCTCCTCAAAACAGTACCGGTGGACACAAAACTCGCAGAGGCAGCATTATGTGCACTAAGAAGCGTGTTTTTACATCCACCGGCGCCAATTTCAACATTGCCTGCAGATATGAGACTCCTAACACGACTTACACGTAAGTGTTTCCATGTAGCGTCAGGTAAGAATACAAATCACCTCCCCATTCCGTTGCATGGGTGTCATGTATCAACATTTGGGTAGCTTAATGTGTTGCCATGTCAAATTATACAAGACTTGGATACTTGTTTTTCATTAGATTGTACAATATTGTTGTTGCCCACTCTACAATCATTTTTAAAAGATAATTGTTCTTAATAGGTGGAAGGTGAAGGTAGACAGAAGGGTAAATACAGTAATACATGCTTTGCAGATGATAAATAAGTGATTTATGTGTTAACTGTACTCAGTTGCCACCAACATGCTGGTCATAGCCAGTAAAGTAGTACATATTGGATTTTTCCTTTACTCTTTATAGAACCAGTGTTCAAGATCCAATTGGTTCTATACAGAACTTTTTTCCTAATTAATCTATTTTAAAAAACTATGTCACACTACTGCATCTACTTAGAAAATGACTAGATCCATATTGGTTCATTTAAGAATCTTCTTCTCAATAAATCCATTTAAAATAATTGGGTCACAAATTGGATCTACTGAGAGTAAACTACGAAACTGAGGTTATAAGTACCTGATTTTTAAATACAAACATGTCCTATTGGTGCGATGACGCAGCCCTATAGCCATAAACACACCAGATTTTATAATATTCACCAAATATATATTTTATCCAATTGTATTCGAAATAATTAACGAGTTTATTTAAATCTTCGTCAGGCATAATTTCTTTCTTAATATAATTCCAGTCCTCTTCTATATCATTTTCAGGGATTAGGGGAAGTTAGAGAAATCTTTTTAATCAGAGTAAACAAATTATTGTTACATCAAAGTAATTCATTTTGGATCTAAAGGATAAAAAAAAGTATTAGGTACCACTGGAACCAAATGGATCTTGATCATTGGGTCTACAGAAAGTAAATGTTCTTCTTAGAACCAAATCATAAAAATTGGGGTTAAAGACAAAAGGTAAAGATAAAAGGAACAAAATTAATTTGATCAATGGACTACAGAGTATAATTAAAAGCTTTTGCTGGAACCAAATCATTAGAAATGGACCTAAAGGAGAAAATATTCTCAATGGAACAAATGGATCTTGATCACTGGATCTACAGAGAGTAAAGGGGATTTTTGACCTTGCACAGATAGTATGGGAGAAAATCAAATCTTAGAGCGGGTTTCGCACTATATCAAATCCAAATGTTTTGTCTTGGTGCAGAAATAGCCCGCGAGGGTTCACCGACGGGTCGCGCGTGCGTAGTCCGCATCCTGTCCGTGTGGTGCGTGGGCGCGCGCGAGCAGCAGGCGCTGTGCGCGGCCGGCGCGTGCGCTGCGCTGGCCGCGGCGCTGGCGGCCGGCCCTGCGAGAGCCGACCGCCCGCCCGCGCTCGACCTGCTCGCCGCCATGTGCTTCGAGAACGCTAACGTGGCGCAGGTCGCGCTCAATACCAGGTCAGTTGCTTTAGTTTGTGTTCTTTTTTTAAAAGCTTTTATTTAACTTTTTTATACTAGCTGACGCGGCGTACTGAATATCGCCCGCGCTCGACCTGCTCGCCGCCATGTGCTTCGAGAACGCTAACGTGGCGCAGGTCGCGCTCAATACCAGGTCAGTTGCTTTAGTTTGTGTTCTTTTTTTAAAAGCTTTTATTTAACTTTTTTATACTAGCTGACGCGGCGTACTTAATATCGCCCGCGCTCGACCTGCTCGCCGCCATGTGCTTCGAGAACGCTAACGTGGCGCAGGTCGCGCTCAATACCAGGTCAGTTGCTTTAGATTTTGTTCTTTTTTTAAAAGCTTTTATTTAACTTTTTTTTTACACTAGCTGACGCGGCGTACTTAATATCGCCCGCGCTCGACCTGCTCGCCGCCATGTGCTTCGAGAACGCTAACGTGGCGCAGGTCGCGCTCAATACAAGGTCAGTTGCTTTAGATTTTGTTCTTTTTTTAAAAGCTTTTATTTAACTTTTTTTTTATACTAGCTGACGCGGCGTACTTAATATCGCCTGCGCTCGACCTGCTCGCCGCCATGTGCTTCGAGAACGCGAACGTGGCGCAGGTCGCGCTCAATACCAGGTCAGTTGTACTTAGTATCGCCCGCGCTCGACCTGCTCACTCAATCAGTCAGTTGCTTTACTTTTTGTAGATACATAGTATCGTCCGCGCTAAACCCTCGCAGCCATGTGCTTCGAGAACGCTAACGTGGCGCAGGTCGCGCTCAATACCAGGTCAGTTGTACTTAGTATCGCCCGTGCTCGACCTGCTCGCTCAATACTAGGTCAGTTGCTTTACTTTTTGTAAATACATAGTATCGGCCGCGCTTAACCCTCGCAGCCATGTGCTTCGAGAACGCTAACGTGGCGCAGGTCGCGCTCAATACGAGGTCAGTTTTCGGTTTTGTTTATAATCCCAAAATGCATACAGGATGACACAGCCGGCATAGATGAATGCAAAATGTATTTGCATTGTATCCGTACAGGTTTCCCCAGATTTGTCCTAGTTTAAAGGGCTTCCGGGTTCAGTCCGGCCGAGTCTTCGAATAGAAACTCAAATTCTTATAGATAAGCGATAAATCCACAATCAAGAAGGCACGGCAAACTAATAAATAATGAATGAAAAAATTCTGAAGTGTCCGGGGAAAAAACCATATTTGGCCCAATCTTCGGAATTTTTGCAGTGTTATCCGGCGCCGGCAATTTAGGTGATGGCAACCCTAATTGTGCAGGATCTACGCTCTACAACGGTCTAGAGATTGCTGCCAGTAGCCAGAAATATCAACTTAAGCTGCCCAGTCACTTGGCTCATTCAGTCATTTGGCTGCGGTATTCTATAGGGTGGAGGTCCTTCCCCGGATGAGCGGCTCAATTTAAGCGAAGATTCGCTATTCCCTACCTCTCTTAGCTTATAGCTTTATGGTATAAGTCGGGTGTCGTGTTTGTGTCCAGCGTGGGGGCGCTGCCGCCCACGGCCCGCGCTCTGCCCGCCCTCGACCTGCTCGCTGCCATGTGCTTCGAGAACGCGAACGTCTCGCAGGTCGCGCTCAACACTAGGTGAGTATGGAGCCCTAGTTGTTGGTTGTCGAATTTTGCGGGCAGAGGGGCGGCAGTGGAACGGCCTATTATCTTTCCCCTCCAAGCCAACCGCACCTGCCCGTGGTGCATCCTGCCGAATAACAAACGAGGCGCTGGCAACCGATTGGTGGCGGTATAACCATCACAATTGAAGGCGTAGCTAAATACCACAGACCGATGACGGGCAGCAGCGCCACCGGAGCGAGAAGTTAGGCCCTGCGCCTGAATCGGAGAGGCCTGTGTCCAGTTGTGGACTACAATAGGCTGATGATGGGGCGGCAGTGGTAGTGCGGCATCTTATGCATACAATCTTATCATATCTTAAGGCAGCACGGCTAGTCAGAGTGACTTTGAAACAAGCCTAAACTATACTTGTATTGTTTGAATTGTTTCCGGTGTTAACCTATGAATTTTACACCAAAGTTTGAAGGACTATGATGTTAACTACTGCATAGTTTGCATATTATTAACTAGCAGTGCTCGCGACTTCGTCCGCGTGGAATAGTTATTTTTTCCCCGTTTTTTTTTACATTTTCCAATCTTAGCCAATCCAAGATTAGCGCGTTCAAACAAACAAACAAACAAACAAACAAACAAACAAACTCTTCAGCTTTATAATATTAGTTAAGATTAGTTAAGATTGTGACAGTTTTGAATGTTTATTGATAGGATAGTGGGACGCATGCCAAAATATCGACGCCTAATGTAGATACAGACTAATTGTCGACTGATTTATCGTCTTATTTTGCTGCTTCCTATGTGTTTTGTAATAGATTAATTCTAAATGTATTTTTCTATTCTTTCTAGCCCCTTTTACATTCCAGTAGCCGTTTGAAATGAAGATAAAACATTATTTTACTCTGTTCTTAAGAAACTTGTGAATTTTACAATTGCCCATGAAAAGAGCACAAGGGTAAATAAAGGTCGCTTGTTTATATATGTTGTCCTTATTCTTTGGACTCGTAACATTTCCTTTGTTATGACGTCCAATTATCTAAATAGAGAAAGACTTATAAATCCTAGAGCTATTGTTGAGAATGCTGTCGGGCTTGCTTACTTGCGTAGAAATATTTAGCCGTAATTACGATAAAATTCTGATGTTTCTACAGGTACGAATTCACATGGGAAAGGCTTGATGACTTAATGTGATAACATTGAAGAAAAATGAATTACAATCTTCATGTGTCAACTATCATTTGGCTGCGATTTGGTGCGAGATGAAAATCAGACGGAGAACATACAGAAATGTTTATCACATGTATGTACTTGGAGGGGAGCGAATCACAACCCTTGGTACATTACCAAGGCAGGGTCACTAAGTGAGCCACCGAGCCAGTCAATTTTCGACTCTAATCATTGAACAATATGGACAGCAATTGGCTGGGTGCGAAGTACTAGGTGGGGGTAACATAATCTATCGCAGCGCTCATGGTGGTCAAAAGTAAAAACAATGCAAGCTCTGTCATCAGATGTCTGTCAATGGCAAAGAGATTCTACATAATACATAGATGTTTGCCTTATGATGAGAGCGTGAATTATTGAACTCTGCCCTCTTAATTCTTCTACATCTCGGTCCTCGAACATGTTCAGCAAATACCAACAACTTTCCTTTAAATACGGTTTGTGGTTGGAATTTGATATTGTAATAACACTCACAAACCCGGTCTTCAAAACAATACCAAGTTGCTGTGACAAAGGCCAAGTAACTGGTCAGTTACCTGTTTTGTATAGGGTGGAGGTCTTTCCCCGGATGGACGGCTCAATTCGAGCGAGGATTCACTATGTCCTGCCTATCTCTGCCCTGTGCTTCGTGAATCAGCACCGCCTGCGACTTTGCATACGCTTAGCCTATTATGTGTCATTTCATTTGTTGTACTCACCACTAATGGGCCTATTTCCGTAAAAAATGTGATAAGTCCGTCTTTTAGATTGTTCAAAAATAAAAGACACGTATTTTTTCATTTGTAAGTTAGACCAAAAATGACAAAGATATAGCCCGTTAAAATTACGCGTGACGTCACAGAGTGGGCGTTTTTTCGCCACTAAGTAACGTCAAAGACCCCCACTCCTAAATTTTGATGCCTTTTATCTTTGTTAGTTTTTGTTTAAATGAAAAAAGGAAAAATACGTGTCTAATATATTTTTATAATCTAAAATACGGACTAAATATAATGTAATTATTTTGACCCTGGAAACATCCCTATTGTTGCAGGCACGGCGACAAAACCATACCGGAGCTGCTGACGGCGCTCGTGTCGCGCGACAAGCCGCTACCCGTCGCGATGGGAGCGGCGCGGTGTCTCACCTTCATACACCGGGCTGGCGCGTTACCTGCAGATGACAATAGGTATCAATTTAATTTAGTTTGAGTTCAACCAATAGATGGCGTTGTTGCATATTATTCTGCGAGTGGAGTACTAAAGGAGTTGATAAGGTGCAAAATACACATCACTCTTTATTAGCTTGGATTATTATGTCCGTGCAAAAAATAGTCGGGTATTTTTGACCCAAAAATATTTGGGTCAACCATATTTTGTTGACACTATAGAGCTTGCTTGCGAAGCCACTTGGGGAGGATAAAAATTTAGATTCTCTTTCTAGCTTTGTAATAGGTGAATAAAAATACTTAAATAACAATAAAAAAAATATATAAATGCTCTTTAATTAAAGAATAGATGGCACAACAGGGCATGCTGCGGCGCAGAAGTAACTACATAGTATAATACTAAACATTAAGCAATGAACATTTGGAGATTTGGTGGGTTAGAAATAATAGTCTAAAGCGGTTATATTATAAAAATCATTGCTGTATTTCTTTCAGAGTGGTGTTCGGTGCGTTACCATGTCTAGCGCGACTTTGTACGAAGGAGATCCCTGAGGACATCAGAGCCTCGGCTGCGGAAACATTGGCTTATTTGGCGGAGGTATGTGTGCTCATATTTATGTGTAAACTCATATATCTCGGGAAAAAGTTTAAAATGCTTTGCTACTACAAAAAAAAAAACTAATTTAACAGGTGGACACATCACTACAAAGGCTCGCAGCGATATCGAACCACCTGATGAGCTCCCTAGCGGACATAGTCACGTGTCCGTCGGCCGCCGCCAAGCAGGGTGCCTTCAAGTGCTTCGCGTCGCTCGGCGCCAACGACGAGGACATCCGCAAGCGCGTCATCGAGACGCACGGCCTCATGGTGCACGTCGTCAACGGGATGAACAATCCGGAGCCTTCGGTGAGTGCGTCAAGTAATTCGCGTCGCTCGGTGCCAACGATGAGGTCATACGCAAGTGCGTCATAGGACGCACGGCCTCATGGTGCACGTCGTCGACGGGATGAACAATCCGGAGCCTTCGGTGAGTGCGTCAAGTGATTCGCGTCGCTCGGTGCCAACGACCAGGACATCCGCAAGTGTGTCATCGAGACGCACGGCCTCATGGTGCACGTCGTCAACGGGATGAACAATCCGGAGCCTTCGGTGAGTGCGTCAAGTGCTTCGCGTCGCTCGGTGCCAACGACAAGGTCATCCGCAAGCGCGTCATCGAGACGCACGGCCTCATGGTGCACGTCGTCAACGGGATGAACAATCCGGAGCCTTCGGTGAGTGCGTCAAGTGCTTCGCGTCGCTCGGTGCCAACGACGAGGTCATCCGCAAGTGCGTCATCGAGACGCACGGCCTCATGGTGCACGTCATCAACGGGATGAACAATCCGGAGCCTTCGGTGAGTGGGTCAAGTGCTTCAGGTCCCTCGGTGGCAACGACGAGGACATCCGCAAGTGCGTCATCGGACGCACGGCCTCATGGTGCACGTCGTCAACGGGATGAACAATCCGGAGCCTTCGGTGAGTGCGTCAAGTGCTTCGTGTCCCTCGGTGCCAACGACGAGGTCATCCGCAAGCGCGTCATCGGACACACGGCCATGTTCGATGAACAATGATGATGTTCGTCGAACATCGATGATCGTTTAACATCCCTATCCTGAATTCGTACGGAAATGGGCATTTAAAATGGACCTGCAGGCAAGAATTACACATTAATACACATACGTTTAAATACGTTTGATAAAGAAGTAATTAAATTGTGATAATTTTTATATGAACGTATTATTTTTTGTCGTTCAGGTGAGATTAGCGGCGGTGAGGTGCCTACATTCACTGTCAAGATCAGTGCAACAATTAAGAACGACATTTCAGGTATTTTTTGTATTAAATATTTTGTAATCTAATAGAAACTGTGAGTTCTAAAGCTTAGAAATATTGATTGAATACACATCGGATGACATCACATTACTCACACGATATTACTTCCATAGAAAAAAATGTTTTGTTTTAGAATATATTTGCATTAATTAAACGACTGTATCTACTCGTCCATTTTTCAACAAATTTTTATTTTATTGAAAATATAATTAATTATATAAATGGTTTGTTTTGGTATGATAAATTAGTAAAAAAAACACCAATATATTTTTGACGCATACTCCCTATTGAAGTACATACTGATAACACAAGAATTGATAATCTGAAAGTATTTATTAACAGAATCCGATTACAAACACTCTTTCAACCAGAGAGCGAAAAAGTAATAATTGGCGGGAGCTCTATGACAGCTGTCAGTGTCAAACTTCAACTGTCAACGTTAGTGCGGTGACTCTTGAGCGTGGCGAATAGTGCTGTGCCGCAGCTGTTGATTATTCTCTTCAGCTTTATAATATTAGTTAAGATGTTATCTTTACGTACAGGACCACGCGGTCTGGCGGCCGCTCATGCAGCTTCTGACGGACTCACCGGGCACCGAACTGTTGACCGTTGGCTCGTCCACGCTATGCAACCTGCTGCTCGAGTTCTCGCCCGCCAAAGAGCCAATGTTAGATCAAGGTTTGATACTAATGTGTATTTTGTGTGGGGTTACTCGTTGTCTGTAGCAGATACGGTATGTTATTTTTTAACCGACTTTAAAAAAAAGGAGGTTCTCAATTGGACTGTTTTTTTTTTGTATGTAAGTTACAAGGAACCGAGATTTGGGAAACGATTTGAATATTCTTTTTTGTTTGTACTTCTTAGTTTGTCTCAATGTCATTACATTGAAGTCCGTTTTTTTGTTAAAGATGTTGTTATTTTTGTTGTTAGTCGTATGGGAGTGATCTGTCATCATTCCGCTCCAAGCCACCCTCACCTGCCCGTGGTGCATCCTGTCGAATGACGAACGAGGCTCTGGCAACCTACTGATGGCGGTATAACCATTATGATTGAAGGACAATAGGCCTGTTTCCGTAAAAAATGTAATTAGTCCGTTTTTTAGATTGTTCAAAAATAAAAGACACGTATTTTTTCATTTATAAACTAGACCAAAAATGACTAAGATATAGCCCGTTAAAATTTCACGTGACGTCACATAGTGGGAGTTTTTTCGCCACTACGTAACGTCAAAGACCCCCACTCCTAAATTTTGATGCCTTGTATCTTTGTTATTTTTTGTTTAAATGAAAAAAGGAAAAATACGTGTCTAATATATTTTTATAATCTAAAATACGGACTAAATATAATGTAATTATTTTTACCCTGGAAACATCCCCATGGCAAACCACAGCGTGGCGATTAGCAGCGTCACCGGCAACCCACCTGCCCAGCGTGGCGATTAGAAAGAAAGAAAGAAAAAACGTTTATTAGAGTCACATACAAAATATGAACAAAGGTGTAGAAAAACAAACTAACTTACACTAGGTGACACTAAACGGTGTCCACTCAGCATAAGCCGAGGCATCTTGGTAAGAAACCTCGACGCTGGTCTTCCGTAGACACCAAGAGGTCGGCTGGGCGCAGCGACAATAAAAACAACTTAAAACTAGTATTAACTAAATAATAACTTGAAACTAGTATCAACCAGGCAATTAAACCAAAATAACAAGTTGTCTTGATTCCGGGTAAAGCCTCCAGATGTTAGTTTACGTGGCGAACGACTGCCTGTGGGCTGCAATAGGCTGATGATGATGATGATTTTGTGGTTATCGACGATGATCAGCGTAGTTAGGCAGACTGTGGGTGTTGAAAATGAAATTCAGATTGGGTCCTAATCACCTATGGAGGTGGAGAAGGCCTATGCCCAGCAGTGGACATTTGCTGATGGTGATGATGTTATAGGTGATTACCTTGTGACTGTTACCTTACCGAAATATTTTCGCAGGTGCTGTGGAGATGTTGTGTAATTTGACGAAGAGGCCGGAAGCGGCTTTGAGACTGAACGGGATCTGGGCGCTCATGAACATGGCATTTCAGGTAAGGAATAGTAAGTAAACGAGACTTTCATTAATAGCTACATGCGTTTCTTACTCTGAAAGATAAAAGTTTTGTACACAAAAACAAATAAACTGGTGAATGGAATCAATAAATATAATCTTCAGATTTTCAAAGTGAGAGTAAATCAGTTTTTGCTTTACCCATTTAGTTTAGTACTTTTCGCGCGAAGGAGTAAATTCCATTCACACATCCATACATCCAACCATACGATCATCCATACGTCCATCTATACATTGATACATCCATCCATCCATCTATACATCCATCCATACATCCTTTCATATGTCCATCCATACAGCCACCCACCCATACATCCATACATCTATCCATACATCCACCCACCCATACATCCATAAATCCACCCACCCATACATCCTTTCATACATCCACACATACATCCATTCATACATCTATACATACAACAACCTATACTCCTATTCACACACATCCAAACATTCACCCTAAACAAACTGTCGCATTTATAATATTTGTAGGATTCTATTCAACTTTCAGGCGGAACAAAAAGTGAAACAACGCATCCTGTGCTGCCTCGGCACGGAACAGATGTTCAGGCTATTGGGCGACAGCGACACCAGAGTTATCATGAAGACGCTGGGTCTGCTGCGCAACCTGTTGTCCACGCGGCAGCACATAGACGCCATCATGAGCGAGTACTGCTCGCAGGTTATGCAGGTCAGTGAGAGAGATGATTGATTTTGTCTTTTAATTAAGGAATATTTGACGTAAACTGGCTTCCCTAGAGACAGCTTCCGTGTGGTTTCCGGATTTAGAATAAGACCACCCCATATGATCCCGTGGGTGTCGTAGGAGACGACTAAGTGAATACCAGGAAACGGGCAGCAGCGGTCCATCATCATCAGCCTATTGCAGTCCACTGCTGGATATAGTCCTCTCCAGTTGTTCTCTACTTAGGGCAAACGTCTGGAGGATATACCCATAATCGCCACGCTGGGCAGGCGGGTTGGCGATCGCAGGGCGTAGCTTCTCGCTCCGGTGACGCTGCTGCCCGTCATCGGTCTGTGGTATTTAGTTACGCCTTCAATTGTGATGGTTATACCGCCACCTGTCGGTTGCCATAGCCTCGTTTGTTGTTCGGCAGGATGCACCACGGGCAGGTGAGGTTGGCTTGGAGCGAAAAGATGATAGGCCGCTCCCTTACATCCCTTACAGCAGCGGTTACTTAGGTACAAACTGCGGTCATCAACTCGCCTGCCAAGTGTGGTAACTAGGACAAATAGTAATAATATAGTGGTACATGACAATAGTCATTACAGGAGGCCTATGTCCAGCAGTGAACGTTTGCAGGATGATTTAACGTTCTAGAACGAATCGATTAGTTATTAGAATTTTGCCTTTGCACTTAATATCATATATTATATCAACAATAATGTTTGTTGTAAAGTTCGGGTTGAATTATTACAATTAGATTCTATGCTTTCTATTTCAGGCTGTAATAGTAGTATTAGAAGGCTCGTACCCGGCTGAAGTGAAAGAGCAAGCGCTATGCATATTAGGGAATATTGGGGACGGCGAGAAAGCGAAGGACCTCATCATGGCCAACGAAGACGTACTACGGAAGTTGGTCGATTATTTGGTGAGTGCAAAAATTTGGAAATGGATCTTATTTACAAAGTGTTCATGAATGACATAGATTTCTTTTGCCAATTATGAATTGCCGCACCGAATCGCTGAGATAAAAGTACTATTTACAGTAAGAACGATTAATCTGAAGCTTTTGATATTGTAACTATGTACACTTCCATTGCAATTTTTCTGAAATAAAATACAACTTTTTTATTTTAATATTAGGCTGTTCAGTTGGTTTACCGTTTAGAAATCCTTAACAACCTAAAATTTTGACACATCGGGTTTGCCATTTAAAATTGTGTGTAGTGTCACAGGGTAGCGTGCTGTCTGCTATTGTATTCTTTGCAACTATTAATTGATTCGTTTCGTTTAAAGCTTTGACTTCCACCTTTTATAGATAATATCAGTTTAAATTGTGGTAGTGATCATACCGTCATGTTTCTTTATGATGCCTATTTGTCATCAGGCGCATCCGGAGAGTAAGCTACAAGAGGCGGCGCTGTTCGTGGCGGGGAACCTGGTGTGGCGCGGTGAAGCCGGTGCGGCGGCTCGACAGGCGCGGCTGGCCGAGCTGGGCGTGCTGCGCGCGCTCAAGCTGCTGCGCGCGCGCCAGGACGCCGCGCACCTGCACGACAAGTACGTGTCTATACGTGTTGTGCTGCCGCTGCCGAGCTGGGCGTGCTGCGCGCGCTCAAGCTGCTGCGCGCGCGCCAGGACGCCGCGCACCTGCACGACAAGTACGTGTCTATACGTGTTGTGCTGCCGCTGCCGAGCTGGGCGTGCTGCGCGCGCTCAAGCTGCTGCGCGCGCGCCAGGACGCCGCGCACCTGCACGACAAGTACGTGTCTATACGTGTTGTGCTGCCGCTGCCGAGCTGGGCGTGCTGCGCGCGCTCAAGCTGCTGCGCGCGCGCCAGGACGCCGCGCACCTGCACGACAAGTACGTGTCTATACGTGTTGTGCTGCCGCTGCCGAGCTGGGCGTGCTGCGCGCGCTCAAGCTGCTGCGCGCGCGCCAGGACGCCGCGCACCTGCACGACAAGTACGTGTCTATACGTGTTGTGCTGCCGCTGCCGAGCTGGGCGTGCTGCGCGCGCTCAAGCTGCTGCGCGCGCGCCAGGACGCCGCGCACCTGCACGACAAGTACGTGTCTATACGTGTTGTGCTGCCGCTGCCGAGCTGGGCGTGCTGCGCGCGCTCAAGCTGCTGCGCGCGCGCCAGGACGCCGCGCACCTGCACGACAAGTACGTGTCTATACGTGTTGTGCTGCCGCTGCCGAGCTGGGCGTGCTGCGCGCGCTCAAGCTGCTGCGCGCGCGCCAGGACGCCGCGCACCTGCACGACAAGTACGTGTCTATACGTGTTGTGCTGCCGCTGCCGAGCTGGGCGTGCTGCGCGCGCTCAAGCTGCTGCGCGCGCGCCAGGACGCCGCGCACCTGCACGACAAGTACGTGTCTATACGTGTTGTGCTGCCGCTGCCGAGCTGGGCGTGCTGCGCGCGCTCAAGCTGCTGCGCGCGCGCCAGGACGCCGCGCACCTGCACGACAAGTACGTGTCTATACGTGTTGTGCTGCCGCTGCCGAGCTGGGCGTGCTGCGCGCGCTCAAGCTGCTGCGCGCGCGCCAGGACGCCGCGCACCTGCACGACAAGTACGTGTCTATACGTGTTGTGCTGCCGCTGCCGAGCTGGGCGTGCTGCGCGCGCTCAAGCTGCTGCGCGCGCGCCAGGACGCCGCGCACCTGCACGACAAGTACGTGTCTATACGTGTTGTGCTGCCGCTGCCGAGCTGGGCGTGCTGCGCGCGCTCAAGCTGCTGCGCGCGCGCCAGGACGCCGCGCACCTGCACGACAAGTACGTGTCTATACGTGTTGTGCTGCCGCTGCCGAGCTGGGCGTGCTGCGCGCGCTCAAGCTGCTGCGCGCGCGCCAGGACGCCGCGCACCTGCACGACAAGTACGTGTCTATACGTGTTGTGCTGCCGCTGCCGAGCTGGGCGTGCTGCGCGCGCTCAAGCTGCTGCGCGCGCGCCAGGACGCCGCGCACCTGCACGACAAGTACGTGTCTATACGTGTTGTGCTGCCGCTGCCGAGCTGGGCGTGCTGCGCGCGCTCAAGCTGCTGCGCGCGCGCCAGGACGCCGCGCACCTGCACGACAAGTACGTGTCTATACGTGTTGTGCTGCCGCTGCCGAGCTGGGCGTGCTGCGCGCGCTCAAGCTGCTGCGCGCGCGCCAGGACGCCGCGCACCTGCACGACAAGTACGTGTCTATACGTGTTGTGCTGCCGCTGCCGAGCTGGGCGTGCTGCGCGCGCTCAAGCTGCTGCGCGCGCGCCAGGACGCCGCGCACCTGCACGACAAGTACGTGTCTATACGTGTTGTGCTGCCGCTGCCGAGCTGGGCGTGCTGCGCGCGCTCAAGCTGCTGCGCGCGCGCCAGGACGCCGCGCACCTGCACGACAAGTACGTGTCTATACGTGTTGTGCTGCCGCTGCCGAGCTGGGCGTGCTGCGCGCGCTCAAGCTGCTGCGCGCGCGCCAGGACGCCGCGCACCTGCACGACAAGTACGTGTCTATACGTGTTGTGCTGCCGCTGCCGAGCTGGGCGTGCTGCGCGCGCTCAAGCTGCTGCGCGCGCGCCAGGACGCCGCGCACCTGCACGACAAGTACGTGTCTATACGTGTTGTGCTGCCGCTGCCGAGCTGGGCGTGCTGCGCGCGCTCAAGCTGCTGCGCGCGCGCCAGGACGCCGCGCACCTGCACGACAAGTACGTGTCTATACGTGTTGTGCTGCCGCTGCCGAGCTGGGCGTGCTGCGCGCGCTCAAGCTGCTGCGCGCGCGCCAGGACGCCGCGCACCTGCACGACAAGTACGTGTCTATACGTGTTGTGCTGCCGCTGCCGAGCTGGGCGTGCTGCGCGCGCTCAAGCTGCTGCGCGCGCGCCAGGACGCCGCGCACCTGCACGACAAGTACGTGTCTATACGTGTTGTGCTGCCGCTGCCGAGCTGGGCGTGCTGCGCGCGCTCAAGCTGCTGCGCGCGCGCCAGGACGCCGCGCACCTGCACGACAAGTACGTGTCTATACGTGTTGTGCTGCCGCTGCCGAGCTGGGCGTGCTGCGCGCGCTCAAGCTGCTGCGCGCGCGCCAGGACGCCGCGCACCTGCACGACAAGTACGTGTCTATACGTGTTGTGCTGCCGCTGCCGAGCTGGGCGTGCTGCGCGCGCTCAAGCTGCTGCGCGCGCGCCAGGACGCCGCGCACCTGCACGACAAGTACGTGTCTATACGTGTTGTGCTGCCGCTGCCGAGCTGGGCGTGCTGCGCGCGCTCAAGCTGCTGCGCGCGCGCCAGGACGCCGCGCACCTGCACGACAAGTACGTGTCTATACGTGTTGTGCTGCCGCTGCCGAGCTGGGCGTGCTGCGCGCGCTCAAGCTGCTGCGCGCGCGCCAGGACGCCGCGCACCTGCACGACAAGTACGTGTCTATACGTGTTGTGCTGCCGCTGCCGAGCTGTGCGTGCTGCGCGCGCTCAAGCTGCTGCGCGCGCGCCAGGACGCCGCGCACCTGCACGACAAGTACGTGTCTATACGTGTTGTGCTGCCGCTGCCGAGCTGGGCGTGCTGCGCGCGCTCAAGCTGCTGCGCGCGCGCCAGGACGCCGCGCACCTGCACGACAAGTACGTGTCTATACGTGTTGTGCTGCCGCTGCCGAGCTGGGCGTGCTGCGCGCGCTCAAGCTGCTGCGCGCGCGCCAGGACGCCGCGCACCTGCACGACAAGTACGTGTCTATACGTGTTGTGCTGCCGCTGCCGAGCTGGGCGTGCTGCGCGCGCTCAAGCTGCTGCGCGCGCGCCAGGACGCCGCGCACCTGCACGACAAGTACGTGTCTATACGTGTTGTGCTGCCGCTGCCGAGCTGGGCGTGCTGCGCGCGCTCAAGCTGCTGCGCGCGCGCCAGGACGCCGCGCACCTGCACGACAAGTACGTGTCTATACGTGTTGTGCTGCCGCTGCCGAGCTGGGCGTGCTGCGCGCGCTCAAGCTGCTGCGCGCGCGCCAGGACGCCGCGCACCTGCACGACAAGTACGTGTCTATACGTGTTGTGCTGCCGCTGCCGAGCTGGGCGTGCTGCGCGCGCTCAAGCTGCTGCGCGCGCGCCAGGACGCCGCGCACCTGCACGACAAGTACGTGTCTATACGTGTTGTGCTGCCGCTGCCGAGCTGCCGTTCTGATCTGTCAACGACGTCACCGTCATCGGACCGAAAAGCTACGCCCTGCGATCGCCAACCCGCCTGCCCAGCGTGGCGATTATGGGTATATCCTCCAGATGTTTGCCCTATGTGGCGAACAACTGGAGAGGCTTATGTCCAGTGGTGGACTCCAATAGGCTGATGATGATGATGTCCTCCCCATCGAGGCTAGAGCTTACCCCAAAGTAGCGTAAGATTTCTCCGGGAGAAGAAGGGGGTAAGATTTCTTCGGGAGAAGAAGGGGGTAAGATTTCTCCGGCCGAGTGTAAGTTCATCGACTTCGTATAATCTTAGATTTTCTTCAGAGGTGTGCAGGCTTCCTCACGGTGTTTTTAACGGTAAGAGTGTTAAATATACGTACATAATGTTTTCACATTTGAAAACAGCATGGCAGTTTACTCCTTAGTTAACAAAACAAATATTCGTCGCTGTTTAATGTAGAAACGCCATCAGCCTTATTGTGGCGGCCGAAGTTATCTAGATAATGTTATATATGTGTGGGAATTAAAGAGACCTTTATTTTTCACTTTGGTTTTATTCACCACCTTGAAACATACCATTTAGTACAAATCGTCAATAACCGTCTAGCTCGCGTAACGTCTTTCCCTCTCACTCGTTCACTCTTGCGTTCCGTTTCACTGTATCTTACAATCCCACATAATGTTACATGTGTTATTTAATAATAATGTTTAATTGCAGAGTAAAGACGGCGCTCGCGCAGTTCAACGAGTTCACATAATAGCGCGGACACAAACGTAGGCTTAAGCGCTCGGAGCGGCGGTGACTGCGCGCCACGCCGCTTGTGATTCGTCTGCGGACAGTGAGTTATCAAGTCATAAAGTTATCCACTCGGTACGCTGTTGCCAGGTCCACGGTATAGATGACAGGGTTTTTTTAATGCAAAAGGCGGCTGATGAGCAAATGTGGTGCCTGATGGTAAGCATCAACATCGCCCATTTTTTTACGTCTGGATAAAAGGGGTATTAATATCTCGAACATTTCATAACTATAGATGACAGTTGTTAAATATCCGAAGAACTTTTTACTGTATTTTCGTAGCTCTTGATATTTTAAGAAGAAAAATCCTTTTATAGGTCTCAGTGCCGTAAAGGGATGAATCCAGTATTCTTGGCATCTTTTGATAAGTCTATTTCGTCGCCGCCGCCGTAGTATCAAGTAAATTAATTTTTTTCTTCTGTCCATGGTACACGTCCGTTTCAGCCGGGAACTCCGTCGAAATGACAAAATACGCACGGAATTTTATTCGCAGTGCGTATAAAATGTGATTCCGGTCGCGGAAAGAGAATCGTGAGAATTAAAATCGCGCGGTGAATAATCGCAGTGCGGACAGACCCTTAGTGGATCTGGCAATCGCGCACCGAGCTAAGTATCGCTAAGTAATGTAAATAGCTAAGTTCGCAACAGATTGTTATTACGGGGACTGTTGATGTAATTTATTTTAATTTATCATGTGTTGAACTAATTCTCAATTTCATCTGCATCTCATTGTTTATTTCCAAACACACGTCAGCATTGCGTCAAGTGTATTGTGAGTAAGTCTTAGGGTCTCATCACACGAATCAACTCGAGTTTTAGTATTCTTTTTAAAGAAAGAAAGAAAGAAAGAAAAACGTTTATTGAAACGTACGAAACGAAACTGAAACTACTCTCCGGTTGTATGAAACTTCCTACTGAGAACTAATACTTTGGTTACGAAGTCAGCGAGCCGACCCCGGCTGTATGACGAGCTGCCGATCCGCTATAGTTACGTGCAGTAATTACAAACAGTTTTCAGTTTAAATTTTAAAAGAAAGTACAATGGTACCAATTTCAAGTTAGCTTGTTGATACATACTAAAGTCGATTTTTACAAAGTAGAACAACAATTACGATACTATAGTCGATTCTTACAAATAGAACGTGATATCATTACATAGGTACAAGTAACATGTAGGTACAATTTACATGTTACTTGCTTTGACGCCTGTGTAACGGCGAAGCGTTAAGTTGACGGCCCCTTTCCCAGTTGATATGTGTGCTGTGATCTTTTTGGTGATACCAGACCAATCGATCGATCGATCGATCGATGGATCCCGTTTTATAAAACGTCGACTAACTAAACGGTCGGTAACATCGATTACCATTGTTCTAAGTTGATCAATTGGTCGTTTTGATTGATGGATTCGATTCGTTGCCTAAAACATCGACTAACCAACCGGTTGGTGGCATCCATTGATCGATCAGTGTTGTAAAAGCTATCAAAGACGAATTCATTTCACCATCGATCGATGATCGGTTTATTTGTGTGGTAACACCCTTATCGTATTTGCACTAAGGTCGATTTTGCAACTAACATTACACTTCAAGTTATGCTGATAGTACATGTGGTCTTCAGTCTTCTCGATAATGAAAAGGTTTTGGTATAAGAATAAGATTTTGTAATATAGTCCCTAAAGTTTGAGAGGGAAGATCACATATACTTAGATTCTTGCTTTATTCGATTCCACTCCGTCGTCCATTGTAGTGATATATTGGGTTCAAAGAAATGAAGCCACATTGCGTTTAAAGACGTTACTTCAAACTTTTTATTGCAATTCAACTATATCATATAATTACTTAAACCCTTAACCATGTGCGGCTTTTCGTTGCCTTTGAACTTTATTTCAAAGGAATAAAGTTCAAAATTATTGGGCATCTATTTGTCCAGTGTTTGAAAAGTCACAATGTATGTGCAAATAGTTTATTCCCGATGTCCTCCACTACTTGTCCACCACTGGTGGACAACAGGACAAAAAGTTGCTTTATCCACCAGTGGGGCCCACGCTACTGAAATCTTCCCGTTGGGCCCTAGTGGTGGACATCGGAACCAAAAAACTTCCCTTGTCCCCCAATATTATATTTGTGTAGCATTTGAAGTGGGGGGCATCGGGAATAAACGGTGCAAATTGGATGTGGCTCGTTTATTTTGTTCCCAAGTATAAATGAAAGTGTAAAGATACCTTTATACAATTTGGATATGTCCAAAGAGAGCGCATAGGTTATCTTCAACGACAGAGGTGCTAGCTACCCTCGCAAAAATACTACATATTTTTGTGAAACTAGTAAATGATGTAGTCAAACTACAGTAGCATAATGTAGGTACTTGTTGGCTAATGAGTAAAAAAAAACCTTTCCTTTTCAATCACGCTGTAATGAGAGGCAAAGTCGTGTGAAATGTTTGAATGAGGCAGAGTATTTGTATACGGTTTGTATGTTGTAGAATACTTCATTGATTTTGTGGTTCAGTTATCTCATCTTAACATATAGGAGTGATGTATGCAATGTATGTATATTTCTAATGCAATATTTTTTTTTTTGTTTATTTTCGCGATTCTTAGATGAAGATTTGCGATGTGGTAATAGTGTCAAAAGATGGCTTTTGATTGTACTTCGTTATAACTAAACGTGTCTTATTATACCCATTATAATGATATTTATTAGTCTGTATCTCGAAATATTAGTGTAACTATTCTGTACTTCATTATCTTCCAGTGAACATATTAGGTATTTTTTTACAATAATTATATGTGTATGCTTTAAGGAGTCTGCCCACTACACCGTATCATACCATGGCCGTGCTATGAACGTGTCAGACAAAAAAGTATTCTTTGTATTGAAAACTATGAGACGATGCCCATTAGACCGTTCCGTCACCGACCAACACCGTCGCGTGCCATGCACGGACAGTTCAGAATTGTCGGCGAGAATATTTTGCCGGTGGCGGTACGCTCCGCGCACGGCACGCGACGGTGCCAAACCGATGCGTGCCGGCAGCAAAACGGTGATAATACGGGTTATAACCGCGTATAAGGACCGTTATAACCGCGTCTCAAATGCCTTCTCTGAGTTTAGCAAATTTAATTGTACACAAATATTTAGATGCACACATAAGAGCTTATATCATTTCAATTTACCTGGGTTATACCATGTTAGTTCCATACATACGGGTTGCATACGGACACCATACCGGCATCATACGGGCATCATACGGGTTGCATACGGACACCATACCGGCATCATACGGGCATCATACGGGCATTAAACGCCGTCGACTCGTTTCAGTGGGCAAAGCAAGCCGTATCGTATTACCTTCCGTGCTTGACACGTTCATAGCACGGCCATGGTATGATACGGTGTAGTGGGCAGAGACCTTTATTGTATACTCGCGTGCGGAAATATGTAGGCCTGTCGGCGCTATTTTAATGGTATAACCTCTACTCCACTGTCGTTTTCCGATTGTTACTCTTTCTTTAGTGTTTGATCAGCCGTTATCCGCACACGCATAATGGATTGTTATTTTAATAGCCAAGTATATTCATTTATTTGCTGTTGGGGGCGGACGGCTGGCTCGTCTGATGTTAAACGGTAACCGCCGCCCAATGACATCAGCAATGCCAATAAATAAATAAGGAGAAAATAAATTTTAGAAGTAATTAAAGTATAATATTGTTATAAATGTTGATATCTACATCCGGTAAACGAATCGACAAAAAAAAACCGATATTGTGGCTCTAAATGATAGCTGTAATATTCTCGCAAAGCTCGAGTATCGCCAACACTCTTAAAAAGCAGTGGAAGAGAGGTTTTAAAGTTTTATCCTTTTATGCTCCAATGTTACCATGGTTTATAAAGAACACTTATCACAAACGCGAAATATACAAGTTTGAGCATATTGAATTAGAAGACTTGCAAATAGCGAGTCCCATCCATTATAAGAGCTCCTCTTAGGGCCACGCCACACTGGCGAATTGGAAACGTTTTTTAGCTTTTCTCAGCAACGTGTTCCCGTGCAGCCGCGACTTCTTCGTACAGTAGGCGGTGTGTTCGCTACGTGTTCGTCCCGCTTTGAAAATGCTTGCAATCCGCCAGTGTGGCAGCTCTCTTAGAAAACGTATTATTAAATATATAACGTCTTTTGTAAATACACGAGCTATATGATTATGTATAGTTCATTCGCGTTAAGAAAATAGTGACTGACAGGTCACTGACAGGCCACTAGCCAATTAAAACGCTAGAAATTATAATTCTAGAAATTATAATTCTAGCGTTTTGATTGGCTAGTGGCCTGTCAGTGACCTGTCAGTCACTATTTTCTTAACGCGAATGAACTATAGTTCATTTCACAATTGACTTACGTGTTCTTTATTTTATATCTATGGGTATTATTTATGTATAATTAAATATATGATCCCAAGATAGCGTTTCTCGGTATATTACGAGAATATCAAATTATGAATTAAATGTATTTTTGGTTTGTTTTAAAACTTTGGGTACCTAACAGAAAATGTTATGATTTACAATGTATGTATTGGCCTTAAGAGATTTTCATCGAGACCTAAAATTAATAGTGTCTCATTAATTGTTCTATATTTTTCGGATGACTGAATGAATAGGTATAAAATAAGAATTATATATTCTGTAAAACTGCATAATAAACAGACAATGTATTGTAGGAAGGTGTTGGTATCTGTCGGTATGAATATTACGATATTATTTTACTTAATCGAAGTAAAAATTAACTGTATTAAATGGTATTGAGTTAGCCCTGATTTTTCAATTGACGGATGAAGTTTAACTGACTGATAAAAGTCATGATGTTTATTCACTAAGAAATTCTCAGAGAATGCATGATTCACTTCTACATCAGCAGTGTTCAATCAAATGATTTACTTAATAGACGTTGAGCAAATGATTTGTTAACTTTTGAATTGTCCCAAAGTTATTCGTGTTGATAGATACAGAAGGGTCAAATTAGATTGTCGTTTATCCTAAGCGCACTAAATATAAAAATCATAGCAAATCAGCTCTGTTTCTAACCCTATTTTTATTGACCGTTTCGATTCGGGCAATGTAATTTGACCCCAAACACCTGGGTTAAGGTTAAATGGAATTCGTTCAGGTTAAAAACCTAACAAATTCGCGTCCATGGCGTGCTAGGATTTTAATACCTATTTTGTATTGCATAAATGCCATTTTGTAACAATAATGGTAGCTGTCTTGAAAATTAGTGGAAATTATATTTTTAATATTGTATGGAAAACTGGGTGAAAAGATTTCTTGTGAGGAATAGAGATCGGTTGTGTTGCCTTTCATTTGTTGCGGCTTTAATTAAATGTAAAAAATACTCAAATGAATCCATTTAGTGAAATCGTGTCCGAATGCGAAATGTCGTATAATGTATGTATGGATATGATATTGATGTGTTCTTTCTATGCATAATTTTCAGCTAATTAAATCATAATTGCAAAATGTTAATCAATCGACTTGTCGGGCTGGGGTTTTGAAGGTAGCGTCGAGGTTGGTACTTTCAGATTCAGGGCTTTTGTATAGTGCATTGCATAATATGATTCATGGTTGTGATAATGATCATCACTACACGAATAAGGTTGTATGACAAAGTATTTCTTATGTCTACCAATTAATATCTAGTAAAGTATCCGAAAATCTTTGTTCCCCACTTTTAAGAGGTATGGAAATAAACAATATCATAAATATAATGAACCATTGTAATCATTCTTCTATATTACGTGGTCAGTGTCCGCTATTTGTGATGGCATCAGTAGCAATAAAATGTAGAGCGTTCTGATCTAAAATTCAGAAGATTCGACAAACTTTTAGTTTGGCAGAACAATATTGTTTTGCGAGATGCCCGCAGTTGTATTAATCGTTCTTGCGTACATTATAAGGAACTAAAAAATATTAACGTGAGACAGAGTATCTAGCGCATTTCTTACTTATTATATGACCTTAACCTGAGATATAATAAGTCTAGACATTATAATTGGAAGTCCAGAAATCTAAACTGTTATGGTAAAAGCCCAGAATAGGCCTCGCCGCTCACATCATGACCCCAGCCTTATGATATGTTTACAATTTCATGACGATCGAAGCTATTGCTTACATCTGACATTACGCTCTCAATGAATTGCGTTATTTATGACGAGTTATCGACATTTTTGATGTTAATTAAAAACGAATAATTAATACGGAATATTGTGGTTTTATTTTATTTTACTGTTCTTATTCTATCAGAGGTAGTGGGCAATAACAGCCAGTTGAAAATATGTAAAACCAACCGCCACCAACTGATACCAATATAACAACGAATTGAGTGTGTGGCGTCCCACCTTTTTGCTATTCGACCTCACCACGTCCAGAGATTCGCAGCGTCACCGGAGCGAGAAGCTACGTCCTGCGATCGCCAACCCGCCTGCCCAGCGTGGCGATTATGGGTATATCCTCCAGATGTTGGCCCTAAGTGGCGAACAACTGGAGAGGCCTGTGTCCAGCAGTGGACTGCAATAGGCTGATGATGATGATAACGTCCAGAGATTAGTGATTAAGATTTCACTATTACTAAGGAATCCGTTTATGGAATTGAACAAAAAATCGTTACGGGTGAAAAGGACGTTAAACTATTTGTTGAGGGTGCCCAATTATTGAGGGACTGGTCACGTACAGTAGAACAAGGGTGCTTGGGAGGGTCTATATCGGATCACTTTTCCTTCCTGTGCGAACAATATATTGTACATTATATATAATGAGGTATACCTCATTATTCACGAATAAGTTCGTAAAGTGTGAATTAAATAAATATTACACAACATCACATACCTACATTGCTCCGGTCCCAAAGTAAGTAGCTAAGCACTTGTGTGTTATGGCCTCTAATTCATTGTGTTGACTGTTTTACCGCCTTATAAATTTAGTGAACGGTGCCTGAGTTCCGGCTCGCACCCCCTTGTTCCGGGACGGGATGTACGTACCGATCTTAGAGCGGTATTGTCATTTGCTATTGTCAGTATACGTATGTATTAAAAAAATATTTCATTGTTCGAATAAGTACCAAATGTGCATATTTTTTTTCAGAAAACGCTCCATCATCACAATACTTAAACAGTTTACCGAGAGTCCGCCCAGGGGTGCGGTTCGGAAATAAATAATATATGAAATGATCCCGCGGAAACAGAATTCGGCGGGATTCCAATTAAACTTTTTGCGGCGTGCGGTGTGTGCCGCCGTCTGTGAATTTAAATTTACGCCCCCAGCCTCGAAACAAACTGACGATGCTTACTTTTAATTGTGTGCGAACGTGTGTGGGTAGGTATCCAATGGAACCTTTAAGGTACATAACACACTGCGAAAATGGGGCATATTGGAAATAGTCACGAAAGAAAGGCTCGGTATAGGTAAGTTCAGCAAATCTTACATTTATAGGTACCGTATCCACTAAAAAATACAACATTTTTCATTCAGGGATTCTTAAAGTCTGATTTCATTCCACGCCGCAGTCTGTTCCTGGCTTAGGCAGCCCCGGATCTAGGGGGGGGCAAACCGGGGCACCTGCCCCGGGCGGCAGTTTCAGGGGGCGGATCCGGGGCTGGGCTTAGGTCGAACATACAAATATAGGTGACTACACTAGTTCTATGTAAGCAACGCCCTGCAAAGCTGTTATAGTGTAATATTGGAACCTACGCCCGACCGACGTCACCGTTGGCCGAAATTAAACCTGTCCTTTTAAAATCCCAAATTTGTCTGGAAATCTTGGTTTTACGAGGTTAAAACTAAACGTTAAGATACATTTCGAGATCAAGGCAGTGGGAAAGAATAAAAGCTGGTTACCGCAGCGACTAGGGCATCTTTTCGCTTAGCATTAGAAGGTGAAAGCTATTATGTCGTGCTACTACAATACTTTACATTTGCAAAACAGCCATTACAAGGGATGATATTATAAGGTGGGCCGCACACATTCGGAATTCCGATTTGCAAGAATAATGCTCTACTTACATATAAATGCTAGGGCGCTTTTGTATGCAAGTAGAGCATTATTTCTGCAAACCTATCGGAATATCGAATGTGTGCGGCCCACCTAAAGGTTCTGAAATATACCATAACCAAGTAAGTAGGTACCTCTATCTAAAGGTTTCACGCCATATTAGTCAGCCAGTTTGAAGTGTCTAGCCTAGTTCAAGGCGATTGCAGCGTTATCAAGACTCTTGACCCTCGCTCTTGGTTCTCTGCGGCACAATCTGTGACCTAGCTGCCGTAAAGATCGATCCATAACTCTAAAAAACTAACTGGTCCTCTACCGCTTAAGAAGGCTCTTTTATGTAAGATAGACTCGTAGAGTAGGTGTTGCCATAAGAATGTAAATGCTTAAAAGTGATTATAGAGACACAAAGTGACGTAATTAGTACTACACTCATAAATGTTTGTTCTGGTTGAGAATCGAACTTAGGTACGACCCTTGGTTCAGAACACCACCAAATGGGCCACCGGGCCAGTCTTCTAGGCTGTAATCGATATAGATATAAAGTACCCACATTACTTATTAGCGTAACATACTATTAAATTTAATTAAACTACTTACTAAAATAAACTGCTTTTTCACGTAGGTATGCAGGATAAGGAATTATGTTTTTTCGTGGAAATGTTTATCTCTCTAAACGTTTAAATATTGTAGATATAAGCGGCTTTTCGTTATGTAAGCGGCCTATTCAGCGGCTTCCATAGACGCAGTCGTTAGTCTGCCTATCGGATTAGTGATTACAAACTGAAAGCGCACAATGCAGGCGTTAATGGAGTGTCTCTCAGGCGCGGAGCGAGTCAGAACCGTGTCGGGTTTTTGGTGGAAGAGTAAAAGCTTTGCACACTTCAAACGTTTTCTGATGGTAGATGGAAGTTTTAAATACTACCGGGATAAAGGGTATGTTTTTTATTTATGCGAGAGGCGGCAGACTGACGAGCAAATGTGATGCCCGATGGTAAGCAGTCAACACCGCCCATGGACACCCTAATAGAGTTTTGGGGTCTGCCGGCTTTTTAAATAGGAATATCTACTTCGTTTCTTGAAGATTTCCAAGTCGTAGCTGTATGTTAGAGGACTTCGTAGATAAGTGAAGGTAAACAAAAGAATGGCAATCTTAACGTGGATGTTTGTCCAATCGCGTTATTATGTAAAGCCGGGTCCAGTTGTGTGTATCTAACGCGTATTTTTTGTTTTTGACATAGTGGCACAGCATAGTATCTATTTAGTATTTTTTTATACTTAAGTAAGTATATAGTGGCACAGAATAGCATCCGCTGTGGCAATGGAAAAGAATTTAGCCAAATCATTCACAAGCCAGTTGCTACTGCCAATTGCCATGCCCGCCTGTAGGTAGGTACTGAGAGCTAGGAATCAAATCATTGGAATAAATCACATTTGAACTAATGATTTATCTAAGTACACATCGGACAATATATCGAGTGTAAAAAGACCCTTAACGAAGCCGTGAACTACATGTTCTCCTGGTCATGACGAACATCGTTAGTTCTAGAAAAATACCTGGGAAATGTATGGTTCCTGAGATATTGACCTTCATAGTTAAAAAAAAAATTACGTTTTTCATATAGTCCAACTGAGTGAATCATGCTTTTAACATTAACACACTAACGTTCTTTCCTCGATCAATTTCTATGGAGTACCTAGATTCAATCTAAAGTTACGAATATCTACGACAATAGCCGTAATTTACAAAACCAGAGCACCATAGTAGTCCAAGTGAGTGAGTCATGGTTTTAACTCACTAAGGTTCTCTGCAATACATTTCTATGGAGTAAATTCGATAAAAAGTTACGAAGCTGTAATTTACAAAACAGTAGAGAGCATCGTTCGTGACATTTGCCTTGTTGTGGGTACAGCAGCACACATACGGCGCCAGACGTCGCAGTGGGCAGTCGGGGACAAATTGACGCTGAATAATGCAGGGAAGGTCGCTAGACGGGCCTGGACCAACCAACACTGGTCCACGAGGGTCCTAGTCGTTTACTCATTTGTGTACGGATGGGGGCGAGAACGTATTGTTTGTTATTCTTCTTTTTATAGGTACCTACCTAGATGATTGTCTAAACTAAATTGATGCGCCCCACTACTTAATTATTTTATTTAGATGTGTGAGTAATATTAACACCGCCACTTCATCTGTGTGGGAGTGCCGATTATTTGGTAAACTATGATAGACGACTTTTTCTATCACGAACTCACGATCAACTAAACTTGCACAACAAATCTGAGCTTTGCGCTGTTCCTTTTAACCCGTCAACTGAACAAGCAATCATACTCGTATTGTGTATGCACATATAGGATGCCGCAATGCATGCCAGAATCCCACTGAAAAAAACTAACCTCGTATCCTAATCCCGCAAATGAGACCGCCAGAGTAGCTTACAAAGAACTCTGTCCAGAATTAATTCATCAAAGCATCCCTCGGGATAGCCTCGGTCATAACAACGTTGAGCGAGCGCCGCAGACGCTTTTAACGAGCCTTATATTACGTCAATGGCTGAACTTGCTAAATGCTTTTGAGCTCTCATAATGGTTGTTTTTCTACTGGCCCAGTTTTTCTTTGCGCCAGATTGCGAACCGTCTTGTTTTACTAAGTTTTTCTTATGGATTTTTTCCACTTCAGTGCATTTCAGAGTTTGGAGCGGCGTTTGCTGGTACTTAATAGTGTTTAAAATTCCGATACTTTTAAAATTCAAGCCTGATTTCAAAGAACGCTGATGATGTGTTTATGTTGTTTTGCTTATATTGGCTCAGCATAGTGACTTCCTCTCGACCCATTTTGTAAGCAAATCAAGCACTTGTCAGTTGTTACCGTTCATTAGGGCTCGTAACTGTGGAGTTGCCCACAACAGATGCAAGTGATTACGAGCGACAACTAGCGAAGGCAAGTTGCGTCAAACGAGCTCTGCACACGTTGGGTCTTGGCTTCACTCGGCCAACTAAGGGAGCGACAAGGCAAGGCAAATGTTGGCGTTAGCCTTCACTCGGCAATTCTCGACCTACGTGTACAAGCAACTTAAAAAAACTATGCCTTGTAATTCTTCAATATATCTAAAAAAAAGGTATATAAGTAAGTTTATCAGTTGTCTAGTACCCATAGTACAAGCTTTGGCATAGTTACTACCTAGTAGCGCTGTGTGGCCCAGTGCGGCATCTCTTGGGTTATTTATTTATTTATTAATCGTTTCGCTAATACGAGTACAACAGCGCACTCAAACATTTAGAATTATCTACCGGAGATCTGCTCTTAGTGGCCAGTATTTCTAACAATAAGTCAGCGGAACAAAAACGCGCTCCTCCGTAATACCACTCCGTAATGGTCCATCAGTGAGATAAAGGCATTCCGGCCCAATCTGACGAGCTCAGATAAATTGCCGCGGGCGTCTATTCTGGAACACAAGTCGGCACTTATCTTCGTTGCGGAGCTTTGTAGAGACGCCGAACGAACATGTCAACCGTTTTGAAGTTTGACGTGTGTTCACTTCGCTATTTTTATTGAGTGATTCGAAAAAAGACTTTGTTTTCGTTGGGAAATAAATAATATATCAGACAACGTTTTGTTTGTATTTCTCACCCGTATAAGTTTGGGCGCATCCTTACGGATACGCTCAAAAGCGAATTTACATTAAACATGCATTTAAAACGTTAAAATTTACGACGAATCGTGATCAAAAGTTTATTATTAGGTACTTTTTGTATTCCGAATACCTTTTTTTTACGTCATAATGATGAAACGCCAACTCCTGGGCGTTTCATGTGTACCGACTCGAAAAGTTTATATTATGTAGGACGCCGTAATAACTCCCTCCCCGAAAGGCGTGAGACAAAATCTCGAAATTCTCGAAACACAGCCCCGAAACTCTAAACAAAATCGTTATCGCGAACAATGAAAAGATCCAGTCGCTTTATAATCGTCGCCGTTGACAAAGACGCGCGTAAGGGCGCTCGCAAGACGTGCGACTTTAGAAAATCTACTAGGACGACTGATTCTCGCCAAGTTTATGACTTGATGGTTGTTTCCCCAAGAGGATTGGTTTGCAGTTACAGGAAAATGAAAGAAATTTGCATTAATTCATAATGGGATACATGATGGATATATGAAAAGTAGTTAGATCAAGCCTATTCCGCAACTCAACGTCCAGCGACTATTTTGTCGTTAATTAGATGATTGTACGATTCATAGACGACAGTGCGTACTGAAGCGATAGGTAGGTGGTGAAGCGACTCTTATGGTTTTAAGAAATCCGCTCGTACCTCATTCATAACACACGTACGCCGCCTGAATGCGCTCTATCAGCGCTCTATCAGTGCAGTGTGTAGCTTGAAAGCTTATTTTAACACATTAAGCGCCGTGGCGTTTCCGGTGCCCGACAAAAAAGGTTTAGTAATGTTTCTCGGCCGCCAAAGTCTCAAAAACTTGAGAGTTTTAAAATATCGATTGTCGGCTTTAAAGTGACTTTGCGATTAATCGCAGCGGCGAGTCGCGTATAGTTTGCAAGCTTTTGTTGCATCGTCACGTTGACGCGTGAAGCCACCATGTCTTTCGCTTTTAACTCAAAACTGTTTTTAGTTTTTATTGTTGATCGTAACGTGACTTTGCGATTAGTCGCAGTCGCAAGTAGCGCAGTGTGCGACCACTGGTTGCGTTCCCGTTGACAAAGCGACGCGTAAAGCGAGCCGAAGTGAGTTCCCGGCCGCTTTGTTTGTCACAACTTTTCAACCTTTGACGGAACCCGAGTCGCTTTCGTTTACACGATATGCCGAGTTTAATATTTGTGCAGTGCGTTTCAGTGTTTGTTGTTTAAAATGGGTTTCGGAATATCTTATTTTATGAAAAAGTCTCATACAACGTGTTTAGGTATATGGAATTCTGGGTTTTCATGTATAAAGACTTGAATTGCATGAATAAAGAGATAGATAGATATGTTCTTCTTTAAAAAAACAGGAAAAGATAATGTACCGATATCTTGTGGTACAATCTGGGCGGTTTCAGGATTTAGAATAAAACCACCCAATCCCATCCCGGGGGTATCGTAGAAGACGACCAAAGGAATGTTAGAAAATGGGCAACAGAGTTTGGTGCAGCGCAGACGGCACACTTTTTATGCGATAGAGTCTGCGTCTGAGACATTTAAAAAGAGCGTCAAGGTCTGCCGACAGAATATTCGAAGATGTGCGTCGTGTGTGTTGAATCTGTGAAATATCCACGACAGATTATTGCGCGTCGTGTGCGTTACTGTATATATGTAATTGCAAAAAAGTGCATCACGGATAGTCTGTCGTCTGCACTGCCCCCTTACCTGGTAGTACAAATAAAAACTACTGCCAAACGTGATCCCAAATGACAATTGTCATTGGGGCCATCCCCCCATATAGAACATAGGCCATTGTTCAGCAGTATGATGATGAACCCGGGTTACCAGGGTCCTCCGGGTTCTCGGGACATGCTACCACTACATCAGCAAAGTAGTGCACTTCATAGTATAAAACAAAGTCACTTTTCGTATCTGTGCCTAAGTATGCTTTTTTTTTCATAAGAAGAGCTTTCAGGATGACCTCACTCCACCTGATGGTAAGCGGTCGTGAGGTCCAAAAGTTAGGTCGACAGGCACAATAGAACAAACCCATTGCGCTTGTCGCCCTCACCCTGAAGGCCCACTGAGATGCCGTTTCACGCCCCGTCTAAAGAACCCAGTATTGTAAGAGGAAGGAAACACATTAGCTGGAAGGGCATCGGGGCAATAAGGAGGAATCTTTAAACTACGCAATGGATATTATGATGTGGTTTTTTTAGAGGGATTCATGAAAAAGGTTATATGTATAAAACATGCATTGTACCTATTGCGTCCGTGCGAAGCCGGGGCAGGTCGGTAGTCACTGTATAAATAGGTGTATAAACTTTGCAGCGATCTCGCTCCAAAGGTAAAATGTCCCTAGAAAATATCCCCGGATTCTCCGGAAGCTATACGAATAAAAGTAAAAACCGTCCCACCGTATATTTTATCAGTTCTTATTTATGGCACACCGTCCCTGATTTATGAACACTAGTTATATTTCCACAGTACTTTTCCGAACATTACGCGCTATGGAAATATTATGCAAGTTGTTCAAAAGTCCGCTGTGTACCGACAACAAATATATAAGAGACGATAAAATGTGGTACATTATCTTTTAGTGCGCTATTTGGCACTTGGCTGTTTTAAAACAAATAACTATTATACCTATTTGTGGTCGCTATCTAAGGCCATAGAGAACATTTAACAAATGTTCTATTGGTACTAAAACTCGACATCTAAGCGTAAATTGGAGAAATCTTGTTTTGGTTAACTCCCAACAAAAATTGTAGCTACACAATACTTACAAGAAATTGTTTGTAAAGTAAATTTTTTTTTTTTTTTTTTTATTTATTTATTGGCTAAACATTACATTAATATATCAAATTAATACAGTATTCGAAAACCACTGAGGTTTATATTGATACTGCTGATGTTCGCATCTACACAGTGAGTGAAATAATTATTAAAATTTAAAGAACTAAGATATACAATCAATTATTTAACTCAGGGTTTGGTTTGAGTTGAGTCAATAAGTACGCTTTCAATTTATTTTTAATATTACTCGGTGTGATATTCTCACGAAGATTTTCGGGTAGTTCGTTAATAAGTCGTGGAGCGAGGTAGGCCGCGGTGCGCTGCCCGTACGAGTTGCTCGCGCGGCCAGTGACGAGCCGGCCCGCCGCCACAGCCCGAGTGTACACAGGATGATTGCATATTATTTTTAATGATTCGTCAAAAAAATATTGTTTTAGAAAAATGTTTTTAAATTGTGTGTGGATAGGTAAGACTTTACAATGTTTAAAAAGGCCAGATTCATCATTACTAAATTTATGTTTAATGTTACCGGATACTATGTTTTTAATGATTTTGTGCTGAAGTGCATAAATTTTATTCAGATACGTCTTATATGTACGACCATAGCTTCCCAAACCATATTGCACATATGATTCTGCCAAAGCGTTATATAACATTAATTTGACCTTGAATGGTATGCGATTTTTCAGAATGATAATATTTGCTAGGAATTGTCTCAGCTTGGTACATACGTAATCTATATGCTTTTCCCAATTGAACTTGTCATCAATAGTCAAACCAAGATATTTTATGCTCTTTACAATTTCTATCCGTGGACAATGGCACATGCCGTTATACGGGGTATGAAGACAACTGTGGTTGTGGGCTACTACGCAATCAATGGGTACATGTTTCAAAATTCAAAAATTCAAAATTCAAAATATGTTTATTTCCTTCACAAATTAGGCAAGCTTAAGGTTAAATACAAATATGAACATTACATGTTGTTGCCTAAAAAGTGAGGGCTGGTGCCTGAAATAGGCTTCAGAGCGAAACCTGTGCTACAGGTCACCAGGCCACACCCTCAGACCGCGCTATATAATGAGAAATTACATTTTTTTTTATTTTATTTAAATACATTAATTTAGTTTATTTTTAAGACAACAACACAAAGATTAATATAAAAGAAATAAGTATACAGGATAATAAGTGTGTGTGTGTGTGTGTGTGTGTGTGTGTGTGTGTGTGTGTGTGTGTGTGTGTGTGTGTGTGTGTGTGTGTGTGTGTGTGTGTGTGTGTGTGTGTGTGTGTGTGTGTGTGTGTGTGTGTGTGTGTGTGTGTGTGTGTGTGTGTGTGTGTGTGTGTGTGTGTGTGCATGTGTGTGGGTGTGTGTGTAGTGAGAGTCCATATAGAGAAGTTAATTATGAATAAGTGGAAAAGTAATCTTCCGTTTCAACATAGGTTTTATGTAATAGAAGGTTACGTACAGATTTCCTACAATCAAAGGATGTAAGGGCGAGCAATGGGATTTCAGCACTAATCTTGTTGTATAATGTTTCAAGTAGGGGGATTTAATAACCATGAGTTTTGTCTTATCGCTATTAAGTACTAAGCCCGCATCGTGACACCAGCGTAGTAGCGAATTTAGATCTGCTTGCAACAGGTTGCGAGCTATTTGTGGATCTTTAGCCGCCACTAGTAAGCACGTGTCATCTGCGAATTGAAAGCAGGTGCTGTTAAGAAGACACTTACTCATGTCATTTACATACGACAAAAAGTGTAAGGGCCCGAGTACTGACCCTTGGGCCGTGCCTACGGTTGTATTAACTGATTTACTTAGTGATTCGCAGACTTTGACGGTAAACTTTCGATTTTGGAGATAGTTTTCGCACCATTTCAACATAGGGCCACGTATACCACATCGACTTAGTTTCGCGATCAGTTGCCCATGCTGCAGTGTATCAAAAGCACGTGAGAAATCAATAAATAGTGCTAATACAGTCTCTTTTTTGTTTAAGTGCTTATTAACCTCATCTGTAAACCTAGATAGTAAATCAGTCGTTCCCTTACCCGCTTGGAACCCGTATTGATTCGGATAGATAACCTGTTTATTTGCATAAAAATTGTTAATTTGTTCACATACGCATTTTTCCACTATCTTATCTATTACGGAGAGTAATGTAATTGGACGATAATTTGAGTATTGATCCCGTTTACCTTTTTTGTAGATCGGCCTAACACATCCTATTTTTAAGGCATCTGGATACTGTTCAGATTTTAGACTACTGTTTATTAGATTTGCTATAGCTATGCATGCATCAGGTCCCGCCATCTTAACATCTGATACTTGGATACCATCCAGACCAGGGGCTTTATTTGAATTTAATTTATTAACAATTTTCAAAACTTTGTCACTTGAGACTTTTTGAAACTGCAAGCTACAATCAAGTTCCGGTTCATCTATTTTGGGGGCCCAAAGTCGTGTACTGCAGTTGGGTACTATATTTTTGACCGCGGACTCGAATTCAGAATGAAGCAGGCATTTGTAAGTATGCGTGTGTATTTGTTTTAGTGTTTATGTGAGCCGCTCTACTTCTCAGTTTCTTCATTCGAAAGATCCATAGACATATCCACTCCAAAACGACACCCTACACTCACTGTGAGTCCTACCTACATTATTATTATAATCAAATCCTAAGCTTTTTTCCCGGTTAAGTAATTCCTTATATTTTGCTTTTGCCCAGGGGATTGCAACGCTTCATCCATTATTATATCAATTCATTATGTTATTCGACAGGTCTTTCTACGAAAAATAAATTTATATGAAAATATAATTATTTATTCCTGTTGTTCCGTTCCATAGTGCAATTGACGAGAATTTAATAGGAGCGACCATATCATCTTTGCGCTTTAAGCCACCCTCACCTGCCCGTGGTGCATGCGATTATGGGTAAAGCCTCTAAATGTTTGTCCAAAGTAGAGAACTACTAGAGAGACCTATGTCAGACAAGCAGTGCGTAATAGGCTGATTAGGTATGATTAATTTTCAACATGTCCTACCACGTTATAGGCAAGCAAAATTTGCAATTTTTTGACCGGTTTCTTAATTTATTAAAAGTGAGGATAGATAAATTTGCAATTTTTTGACTGGTCTGGGTTCAATGAATTAATCATTAAAAGTGAGGATAGAAAATATTTGTTGCTGTTCTCGATTCCCAGTGTAATTGATTCAGAGGTCAGGGCTGTCGGCGAGGGGGCCGCTTATCGCGCCCGATGACGGTCCGTAGCTGCGGCCCGGAGCCGAAGATTTATTTTGGTGTCCTCTGAGCGCCCAGGAGGGCCGTAACATAGCCAATGGAGGAGCGGGCAGGGCTGGCCCTTGAAGAGCCAAAAAGCGTTTTGTATTGTTTAGTAGGGGATAACGCATTTCGGCCCTTATTCGGTGGAATGACATATGGGAATAATGGGATGACATAGGGATATGTGGGAGTTACGCCGCCCTCCCACTGAAATCTCCGGTCTCTCCGTCAAGCCCATTTAGGGCGGTGTCGGAAGTAGCCTAAATGGGCTTCAATGGTCTAGAACTGAGAGCTAAAAAGCATAGGTAGGAATATAGTGTATAATATTCAGGGGTAAGTACCTCAATCAACCAATAGATAGATATATACTCTTTAGGTATTGCACAAAACACAAATAGGTATTACAGGAAAACATATCACAAGCAAAATATAGTACAACTTATCAATCAATTAATCTACAGCCTATCACAGTCTACTGCTGGACATAAGCCTTTCCTATAATTCGCCACTTTGATCGATCTTGGGCATCTCGCATCCAGCACTTGCCAGCCATCTTTGCAGATCGTTACTCCACCTAGCCTAAGTGCGTCCTATACTAGCATCACTTATTGTAAAGTCGGGCGCCTTACCTCGCCAGCCCTAGCACAGCACACCTTTGTAGGTCAAGGTATTAAATATTGCAGCCCAAGACACGCGGGCCGGGCGGGGTCTTCCGAGCGGCTCGGGGGAGGACACCGCACAATTTTATTCGCCATGAATACTCCATTGGTTTGCAATTGCTTCTTTTGGTATTTGTACTATGTGGCGGTTTTGGGGGACAAAAAAAAACTTTTTATTAGTTAATAATTCTTAAGATACTCTTTATTGCACACTAAAAACCTATATGACTACAACCTAATGATTTGCTAGACAACGTAGGTGTACAATTGTCGTGCAATTTAAGCGCTCTTAATGCTATGAGCGATCTCTTCCAGACAACCTTTGGATAGGGAATAACCAGATTAAAACATAATTTAAGCTTTCACGTTCACTATAGATAATATGTATGTTTCGTCCGTTTGTAAACGTTTTTCAAGTATCTTAACAAATAAAGTCTAACTTTGACATAATACATGCCCTTTAAGTCACATAATTAATATAAAACTAACGTCATCGGTTACATTACTTTTGTTGCTATAACGCTTAACTTATAGATGCCAACATGTTGAATAAAAGTATTGTTGCATGTTATTTGGTTGTGTCTCAAAAGTTGATCGGCTTCACCACTAAGAAATTCGTTAAACCTGAACTAAATTTCATCTGGTCTAGACTGTAATACTAACTACTTCGATTTTTGGTAGATACAGGCGGAAACACAACGTCGAACAAACTTTTTTGTTGTATAATAGAAATACATGAATACTTGAAGCCACGCAAAAGCTAGTGAGTTATCACAAACATTTCAACATTCAGACTATAGCAGATAGGTACAATCTTTTTGGAAATATTAAGCCTACAAGACTCTATCTCACGTGTAGAGACACCGCGATATTTTCACCAATATAAAATATTCAGAGGCAGACAGAAAATATATGTAGGCGGGCGTTTTGAGTTTGTTTTGTTTTTCCGGTATTGTGTACCTTAATTTTATTTCTAGTACTGCCTACCCACGATGTAGATATATATTTTTATAGGGAATACACACAAACACGCCCAAACCTATCTAATATACTACATTTACAAAGGACTCTATGCATTTAGTCGAGGGAAATTTGATGTGTAGCAATCTGTGCCTACATAATTCATGGCTTCCGAGTACATTTTTATTACCACAGGAACAAGAGAGACGTATATAGAATGTGCTATACCAAATGACCCCAGAAGCTTAATAGAGCGTTTTCGCCCAAAGCAAGTTCTGACTTCGATTCTTGGTAAAAAGTCAATTCAGAAAATGAACTTTTCTAAATTGGACTTAGTTGTCCGGAAAACGCCCCTATCATAGTCATAGGCTGTAAATAACACTTATTATGCTTAGGCTTAGTAAAACGAAGATTGTTTTTAAAATTTCCTTTGAACTACATACAAATGTTACATACTTAGTCTTCTTTTTTGGTTAAATTATCGCTTTTTAGATAGCAAAATCCATAAAAGGTTTGAATAACTCCGGAACTTTCATTATTAACCGGAAAACACCGTACTGCGCGGAGCTTTATTGACACAATCGGTAGTTAAGTTCGTCCCATTTGCGTAGAGCGGAGTGGCGCAGTGGTAGCGCGCTGGGCTTGGTACCCAGAGGTCCGTGGATCGAACCCACGCTCTTGCTATATGGTTAGTCTTCACTATTCCTTTTTGTCATTTTTACTTTACATGTTTTTATTTCTTGTAAAGCGTTTATTTGAAGCGCTTTTTATAGCCCTGCTATAAAAAGCGTGCTACCATGTTTTCAGCTATCAAGGGCGTATTTAGGATTGTATTAGGGGCGGACAGAAAAAGAAAATCCTAGATTATAATATTGTTTTAAAAGGTTTTTCACTAAACACCTTACGATAAATTTTTCTATACCTAACGTATTAAACACTATGCTACCAGCTCTTGTTGTTACAAGTGACATATTAGTGTAATAGAAATTTTAAATATATATATGAGTTCTGTCCCGTTTTGTTGGATTTCACAAGACAATCTCCAAGCTTGTCGAAGATTCTAAGATTTTGTCAGAATAACAGGTAATGCCAGTAAACGATTCCTCCCCTAATGGAGGAGGGTGTTTTCTTATTTTGTAAATAGGTACATATAGCAAAAGTATTTACTAAAATACCTAGTAAATACTTTAGAATGTAAGGCGCCGCGACAGAAGTAGTTTGAATTAAATGAGTAATTTAATAATTCCTTACAAAATTACTAAGATACCTAAGTAAGAGCTAATTTAAACAATCAAAGTCATAAGATTAAAGTTGGCCTTACATTTCTATCAGTCAAGTTCAGTTGTTTGCGTACTTTAGTTTGGAAGGGATCAATTGATCTCCAAGTTATCCAGACGCTCGGCTTATGGTCCCTGAAGTACAAGGTCACTGATTAATTCAATGGTACCGAAGTTGAGTCAAATCGTTTAAGAAGTAAGACCTTGAACGGTGGTGGTTTAATTTATAATCATTACTAGCTACCCGCCCTCGCTTCGCTTCGGTATTTTACACATATAAAGCTTCCTCTTGCATGACTGGCTCGGTGGCTCAATTGTTAGTACCCCTGCTTTCTGAACCAAGGGTTCGATTCCCACCCGGGACAAACATTCGTGTGATGAACACTTGTGTTTGTCCTGTCTGAGTGTTTATAATTTGTATTTAAGTATTTATTTGTGGTACCTTCGTTGTTTTGATACCCATAACATAAGTGCTTAAGCTACTTACTTTGGGATCGGAGCAATGTATGTGATGTTGTCTGATATTTAGTTATTTATTTATTGGCATTATTTTACCTATGTAAGTAGGTATAGCATGGGTTTTGTGATCGATTGTGGTACCCAGCTCACTGAATTCAATGGTAAACATTCATTTGGTATGATAGGTCAATAGGTTGCTCATTAGGGGTTATTTGACACTTTGGCTATCATCATCGCAGTAATTTAATCTCCTTATTTGGCAAATTCTTACCTGGAAGTTAGGCACCTAGGTAATTCAGTGTTTTATGATAGACCCGGTCCAGTTATGCCATTAGAACTTTGGTATGGATTTAATTTGTTCTGTCAAAGCTATTCCAATATTAGCTGTCTACCCATGTACCTACCTCTAAGTAATTTTATGGCCCTGTAGCGACATGTCACCGGACTGTTGGGGGAGCGGAAGGCTCTCACCGGTTTCGCTATTCGCAGCGGGGTAGAGGGGTTGTATAGTTACGTCACTGAGCCTGCGTGTGCATAATGTACTCGTAAGCAAAGCTGTCATGTCCGGTACTAGACGCTGATGACGTCACGGCATGTGACGTCACGCACGCGACGCATCACCGAGTCGCATGCACTCGCATTAGCATGCGCGTTGAATATTCACCGTCGGAGGCCCGCGGACGAGATAACGCGTGTGCTAAAACAAATGTTAGGACAGTAGGTACCCTAAGGTCTAAAGCAAACAAGGATACATGTCGTTGTGAATCGTTCACAGCGCCATTTTACGTTACGTGCGTTACAGGGTTACGTGCGTACCCAAAGGGTAAAAACGGGACCATATTACTAAGACTTCGCTGTCTATCTGTCCGTCTGTCTGTCACCAGGCTGTATCTCAAGAATCGCAATAGCTAGAGAGTTGAAATTTTCACAGATTATTATGTATTTCTGTTGCCGCTATAACAACAAATGCTAAAAAACAAAATTTAAGGGCTCCTTTGCGAAAATACAATTTTTGGGCCTATTTTTGCCAAACCTTTGGTGCGCAAGTTCGATTTGCACTTGGCCAATTTTTTAGATTTTTAATGGCTCACCGAAGCGGGAAGCTCCGCCCTGCGATCGCCTATCCGACTGCCCAGCGTGGCCTTACGGGTAAAGCCACTAGGTGTATGCCCAAATTAGCTAACAACTGGAGAGGCTTATGTCCAGCTGTGGACTGCGATAGACTGATGATGATGGGCGCGAGTGGGCTAATTCATGCCCATACTTACAAGAGCGTAGATGGCGCTTATTGATTAGACAGAGAGATCCGATATGAACGGATGACTTCATAGATAGTTTTTATTAGAGCGAAAGATATATTTGCTTTGAAAGGCGTATCTCGTTCATTCTTCAACCAATTTTTATTTTGTTTTCATTGTACATAATATAATTTTGTCTATTTTTCGATTTTTCACGCATGTTCAGTATTACTGGCTCGATGGCTCATTTGGTAGTGACCTCTGCCTTCTGAGCCAAGGGTCTTGGGTTCGATTCCCGCAAAGTACAAAAATTTGTGTGCATGAACATGTCTGTTTGTATTTGGTCTGGGTGTTTACTATGCATAATATGTATTTATTTACAAAAAAAAAGTATCTAAGTAAGTTTAGTAGTTGTCTAGTACCCATAGTACAAGCTTCGGCTTAGTTTGGGACTAGAGGGCGCTGTGTGGCCCAGCGTGGCATGTCTTGGGTTATTTATTTATATTTATTTATTTATCTATGCCCACAGATGTCAGATTCAATCATCATTTTGTGCAATAGCCACACGGTGAGTCAGTGCAAATTAGCTCTCCCTAGTCCTCGCCGAATGCTCATACGCGAGCTTAGCGGGTAAGTGCGACCTACTTTCTTGCCGAGTGAGTCCCGTGCAAAGTGCAGGGGTCGTAACTGGCACAGGGAAATAAGGGACAGTAAGGCCAAAGTGTATCCTGCTGAATAACTAACGAGGCGCTGGCAACAGACCGGTGGCGGTATAACCATCATAATTGAAGGCGTAGCTAAATACCATAGACCGATGACGGGCAGCAGCGTCGTCGGATCGAGAAGCTACGCCCTGTAAACGCTAACCCTTCAGGGTGAGGGCGACAGGCGCAATGGGATTGTTCTATTGTGCCTGTCGACCTAACTTTTGGACCTCACGATCGCTTACCATCAGGTGGAGGGAGGTCATCCTGAAAGCTCTTCTTATAATCTTCTTTTTTAAAAAACCGCCTACCCAGCGTGGCGATTATGGGTATATCCTCCAGACGTTTGCCCTAAGTGGCGCACAACTCGAGCAGGGGACTGTAATAGGCTGCTGATGATGATGATGACAGCCAAATGACCTCCGAGACGTATTTCTGCCGGTGAGCAGGGTTTCCGGAGCTCTTGGGGGGTTAGGCCGGAATGGCGGTGGCAACTGACAGGTAACTGACCTGTTACTTGCCCGATGTCATAGCGACTTGGGCTTCTCTTTCGCTTTTCATCAGGCGTAGGGAAGCCATTATATAGAGCTACTATAAAAAAAAGGATGGTTGGCAAGTGCTGGATGTGAGAAGCCCAAGATCTATCAGAGTGGCGAACAATTGAAAAGACCTTTGTTCAGAGGAGGCTGCTCGATAGGCTGATAATTGATTGAAGGGGAATGGACGGTGGTGGTATACTTCCAACCATTCCCAACTTTACTCGTTATTGTAGAGACAGAGAGTCTAGGAGGCGCCTCCAGCTATTACCTGGTACTCATAGTACAAAGGACAACCTTCGTTTGACACCAAGTGGTAGGTGTCAATTGCCTGTTGCATTTATTCATTATAATAAATAAGTAAATATAATATAATCGTAAATATGTTTAAGGATTTATGTTTAGTTACAAAGAAATACTCTAATGAAGACCCACATTAATCGGTGTTTGCGTGCTGACGATAGTGTGCTTCATAGACAATTCGCACTCGTAAATTAATTAATTAACCATTGTAATTACATTATTAGTAGCGCACATGTCTGTTCGTGACTCACGCTTAATGCCGGATCTACATGCCCTTTGAGATTTGGCACAAGCAGCAGACAATAAGATACTCGTAATTAGATTTTCTTTTCGGAGTTACATATGCAAGTTTATGTTACACACGGGGGTTGCTTTCGTATATATGTAACTTATTCATACCTAATTATTATAATAATTTAGTAACTGGTTGCTGTCTGTACATGGAAGATATATTTTAAGAAACACACATTTTATTACAGGGAGACTTTATGAATGTCATATAATTAGTTTTCTATGTCGGTTTGTGCACGCTTTGAAACCTTAACGATTTCAATTCGGATTTCACTACAGCGTTGTGGTTTGTTCTACTTAATTAGGGTTAATTATGTAGGGTTTGTTTCATTTTAATCTCAATTTTCAATCTTTTATATCACACGCCTTCTGAGCCAAGGGTCGTGGGTGCGATCCCCACACATTACAAACATTTGTGTGCATGAACATGTCTGTTTGTATTGGTCTGGGTGTTTTCTATGTATAATATGTATTTATTTACAAAAAAAAAGTATCTAAGTAAGTTTACCAGTTGTCTAGTACCCATAGTACAAGCTTCGGCTTAGTTTGGGGCTAGATGGCGCTGTGTGGCCCAGCGTGGCTTGTCTTGGGTTATTAATTTATTTACATTAAGGAGTTGTGCTTGCGTCTGATCTCCCTCCGGTCGTGTTTCACTATCGTCCTACCGCATCACGAGAGTGCAAAAACAAAGAATGCTCCTGTGTTTTCGCATACACTCATACTGTTTAAAATCTTCTGAGTTTTTTTTATAATAGCTCGACATAATGGACGCCATAACGCCTGATAGAAAACGAAAAAGAAGCCCAAGTCACCGTGAGGACGGGCAAGTAACTGGTCAGTTGCCACCGCCATGCCGGCCCAACCATAACCCCCCACGAGCTCCGGAAACCCAACTCACCGGCAGAAACACGACCCGTTACTTGAGTACTTGGTTAGTCTCCTTGGAGACGGGCTACTGTGGCCAAAATTCGGTTAGGAGTGTATTATTACATGGACCTGCATTACTGTCGCTACTTGCACTGTTGACGACACACTCGATGCACTCGGCACGGGTCAATTGCGTTTAAGAATTTCGAGCTGTAGATCCGGGCTGGAGCTTTTCAAAATGGCATCTCGCCGGTTTTCAAGGAATAATTTCTTACTCATGTTATGCGAAGGATATACATTATACATTATGAGTGATTTTGTATGTTACTATGAGTGGTGGTTATTAAACCATCATTAAGAGCGCAAAATTCAATTCTATACCTTTAACACGTAACTGTATACGCTCATCTCCGAAACTAATGGACAGATTTCAATGAAACGTTTATACACGCGAACAAATATCTTTTGGAAATATATAATTGATTTTGGTACACATGATGCAGAAGCACAATAGCCCAACTAAACTTTAAGATATAAAAATAGTCCCATAGCAAAAATCGTTCCGCCTGATTAACAGTTTTGTTGAGTCATCGAAATTGGAAGATCTGGAACATCTGATGTGGAACGTCAAAGCTCCAGCTACACTATAACAATGACGTTTTAGCAAATTTTGATCAGTCTGATGAGCATTTTGTCCGAGTCACGTCCGAGTGAACAAAATCGCTGGCCTAATACAAAAAAACCGGCCAAGTGCGAGTCGGACTCGCGCACGTAGGGTTCCGTACCACTGATTGAATGAAACAAGTTAGGTAATTTGATTTATGATGTTTAAAAAAAAACTACTGTCTAGATTTCATTAAAACTAATTTCGTTAGTAGTTTACATAGTAATACACATCATATATTTTTTTCAGTTTTATAGTGCCCATATTTTAGAAGTTACGGGGGGGGGGGGGGGGGACACATTTTACCACTTTGGAAGAGTCTGAAAATTTTGGATTTTTTTCTGATTTTACTTTAAAATCTTAATGCAGTTAACAGAATACATCTACGTACCAAATTTCAATAATGTAGTTCTTATAGTTTCGGAATAAACTGGCTGTGACATACGGACGGACAGACAGACAGACAGACATGACGAATCTATAAGGGTCCCGTTTTTGCCATTTTGGCTACGGTACCCTAAAAAAGCTTTCCAACCAAACTATTTACCAAAAGCACACACTATCGCCGAACATATGCCTACATGCATACCTATACCGATACCGGTTTAGTACGCGGGTATGAATATTTCATTCGCCAATCTAAACACCGCGGGTTTGACAAATTATGCCGTGACAAGAATTCTCGCGTCACTCGCGTTAATTGAGCCGTACAATGTCATAGCGGCTCGGATTTAAGAAATGGCTTTAAACGCGTCTTCTCCGAGAATATTGGATTGTAACACAGTGTAAGTTAAAGCAGTAGCTGACTGGTTTGTTTAGAAAATTCATTACCAAATACTTGTCGAGAAAATGGGTGTTTCTATTACATCTGGGAACACCGAACTGCATTTTGCCATGCCTTTTGTAGGCATCGTAGTTAGGGTGTAGCCAGGATTATATAATTTGGACAAGGAAGATTTTGTGGGATTACAGATTACATTGTTTTAATTGAGTTTTCAGTAGATGGAGAGGTCATACCCTATTTAGTTGGTTTCACAAGCCTTGTCAGGTCCTCAAATCCTATTAAAAGCGTTGCAAGGAAAAATAGTAATGAACAGAAGAATTATTGATTCCCACTACGTTGCTCTTAAAATTTAATGTTACCAGCCTAATTAAAACTAGTTTTACAATATACATGGAACACAGAACCGTGGCGGTATCAGGTAGGCAGGTATTTATTAAACATATATGGAGCACAATGCTTCACACGGAATCTTGTATAGACGAGTTCACAGTAAGGGACTATCTGTGTAACATAACACTCTAAATTGAATATTACGTTGTTACATTACAAACGATTGTTTGCGGCGAGGGAACGCCTTTAATTTGCCATGCTCAGAAGCGAGTTACCTCTCGCCCGCTCAGGAATGCAATGTTTGCTCCAGGACGCTTCCAGAACACTTTGGGAATGGGCTCATTTAAATAATTTGGGGCAAAAGTCGCTGCGGGCGTAATTGAGCTTAATTTCCCGCCTTATGTATTGTAGCGCTTGCTAATGTTTGGATTGTAGCAATAAAACCCTTCTTCCCGTGGGTTGTATTGTAAGATTCGGCCAAGGATTTTTTTAAGAAGAGATTTTAGTTTCACAGCCTTTAGCAGCAGTTTAGTGGGGTTTACCCGCCTGGCTAACGTCCATTCGGTGAGCTACGTCAATAACCTTCCTTTGTATTGGTCTGGGTGTTTGCTGTGTAGAATATGTATTTATCATAGATTTATGTATTTATTTCCACAAACTTGATACTTTATCGAAGTAATTTTATTAGTTGTCTAGTAGTAGGTACAAGCTCCAAATTAGTTTGGGACTAGATGGTGATGTGTGGCCCTGCGTAGCATGTCTTGGGTTATTTATTTTATAAACGAGAAAGTCTAAACTAAATTAAAAAATGTATTATCCTACTTTTCTTCTTTTTTTGTTCCTCCCTTCATTTCGGATCCGATCCTGCAGAGAAACGTCGAGCATAGCCCTTTCCATAGGTCACTGAGCAACTTTTAACTGGATTAGCCGTACCGTATGTGCCCACGTTAAAAGAGTCATTGCAAAAATAAAAACCGCTTCTTTGAAATATAGTTTCTAAATTACCGTTAGTGCCATAACTGAGTTGTCAGGGGCCAATAAAACTAAAACCAGCGTCTGTCATCTCCGGAATTAGGTCAGGCCTAAATTAAATAACGCGACCCACTACCAGTACCTACCGCAGTCGGGAAAATTTTATTTAAATTTTTATCCCGCCGGGGGCGTTCGCAACGCGCTACTTTGCTTCGAGCTAAGGTGAATATAGGTGTATATGTCGCAGGCAAATTCTATAATTCGCTCGTATACAAACGGCGTCGGCAGTTTACAAAGATAAATACGCGTTATAAAATGCCGAAGGCAAATTGTCATCGCATCAACGTCGACTTGGTTTGTGTATTAGGGTGACCATGATAATAGAAATGAAACAGGGTTTTTAATCATTTTATTTAGGTATTTAAGATTCATAATAGAAAAATATTAAATTATTGACTACGAAAATAAATTCGTCGATTAAATAAGCATGAAATTGAAACCGTAACCGAACAAAACCTGCACTAAATGGTACCGTGTGAGAACATATTCTCCCTAATCTTAGGATCCTTACACATACATAGTAAACTTACCAAGAATTACCTATTAATTAAACAAGACATTCAGTGGTAATAACAAAAATAAATTCAACAAAGTTTCTTATTCTGCTAAGCTTAAACAAGCGTAAAACCATAAGCGAAACAATTGATTTACAGCGAATCAAAATACAATGCATTTTATTGCAATTTTTTGTTCCACTTTACCAGTTCCCACGGACACCCTAGCGTTTTTACGTGCTGGATAACCTCGAATTTTTTTGTTTTTTTTCCACGGTGTTTTCGGAGCCCCCTTTGTGATTAGTTGAATTTCAATAGTTTCCTATAATACTAGCCCTTAAAATCTATTTGAAACAGCCGATATTAGACATATTTTTAATACTTTTTTTCTTCAACACTTTCACTGTTGACCGCCATATTGGTTTTGGAGACTAGTAGCGCCAGGGCGCGGTTAAATTTGGTACTAATTGGAACGATATGCCGAGGCAATTTGTAGTCGGCTGTAATATCGTAGCTCGGCATATTAGTAAATGAACGACATCTTACATACGGCGTACGGCATTTTATATAACAAATTTGTCTTTGTAAACTGCCGACGCCGTTTGTATACGGGCGAATAATAGAATTTGCCTGCGACATATATATATACATTAGGAGAGGCCTATGTCCAACAGTGGACTGACACGGGCTGATGATGATGATGAAGGTGAATATAGCCTGGAGCAGTCGTCACACTGCTCTGGTTATAAAGGTGCGTCTACTAGGCGAGCAGAGCACGAGACGAACACAATTGGGATGACGACTAAAAAATAATTTAATGTCCATCAGATAGATTAATGAAAAATATTGGATACGTATTTTTTATTTTGCCTCTTGTTCAAAAACTTACGAAGATACATTGATTTTAAATGTCACATGACGTCACGTTATAGTACAAAATATACTCTAACGTGACGTAGTTAGCCCCCACTCCGTAACTTTAATGCGCTATATCTAAGTATTTTCTTGTTATTTCGACAAAACAAAAAATACGGGTCTTATATTTTTTTATTATCTAAGAGACGGACTAATTATTTTCTTCATTTTCATACCTTGTCGTCATCCGTATTCGTCTAATGTAGACCGACTTACAAGCCTTGAACGAGCGCGTTGCAAGCAGTCGCAAATCGCAGAGTCGTTCGTGCTTGGCTGTTTTTTTTGACGAACACAAAGGGATTTGCTTCGCGTTCGCGGACAGTGATCGTTGTAGGTTCGTTGTACGTCTACCACTTGAACAAAGCCGAGAACGGCACCGTTTGTGCTTCGCTCGTGTTCGGTTCGCCTAGCTGCTGTATCTGCCGGTGAGTAGGGTTTCCGGAGCTCGTGGGGGGTTTGAGTTGGACCGGCCGCGGCATGGCGGTAGCAACTGACAGGTAACTGAACAGTTATTTGCCGGTTGTCACAGCGACTTGGGCTTTTCTTTCGCTTTCTATCAGGCGTAGGGATTAGCCATTACGTCGTGCTACTATTGGTACGTACAACAGCTCAGTTTCAAAAAGAATTCCATGTTATGTGGCGTTTTTAGGAATGCACAACACATTATAGGATGCAATGCTAATTTCACATGTGACAATTCTTTGTGTGTTCATTTCACATGTGACAATGCATTAAAGTTTTGTTGAAATCTCTTAATTTACGTGTTACCAGCTTTCTTGCTCGGCAAAAACATATACCAATATGGTCGTTGGTTTTTTGGTTATTTATCAAAATATCCGAGGGTCGCGTTCGGAAAGAGGTTCAATAAAATTTTAAAACAGCAAATGCTCGATATTCTGTTACAACTGAATGCTCAAATTCGCTAATATCTTTAAATTTTTAACCAGATTCGGGTTACTACGGTTCAACACATCTCGATACAAGAGTGTTTAATATTGATCATGGCGTTTGTGTCCCATAATGGGGAACAGGGCCGACGGGTATTAATGCAAATGCAATGTTAATTTTAAATCAGCAAGGGTTTCGGTAACGACATCTGAAATGTCTGTCCCAATTGTGGGTAGTTCCAAAAGGAATTCAAAAGAAGAAGTTGGAAACAAATGAAATTCGGAATCGAATGTTGAGTTGAAATTGGATCGAGTGAAAATTTGCAACGAAATTTTAGACGCTTAGTAGAATATTACATTGTTGTCCGTTCGTGTGGGTTCCGGATGTAGAATAGGACTATCCCATCACATCCCCGTGAGTATCGTAGAAGATGACTAAAGGAATATAAGGAAACGAGCAACATCGTTACCTGGGTACAAATAAAATAAACTGCGGTCGCCAACCCTCCTGTTAGGCGTGGTGTCTAAGGTAAATCCCTCCCATATTATGATAATTGTCACTTTGGGAGGCTTATGTCCAGCAGTGGACGTTTGCAGGATGACGGAGATGACGGTGATGATGAGCAGAATACTTGAATTAAATTAAATATTAAATATCAGACAACATCACATACATTGCTCCGATCCCAAAGTAAGTAGCTCAAGCACTTGTGTTATGGGTATCAGAACAACGAAGGTGCCACAAATAAATACTTAAATACAAATATGAACAGTGAACACCCAGCCACGTTCATCACGCGAATTTTTGTCCTGGGTGGGAATCGAACCCACGACCCTTTGTACAGAAGGCAGGGGTAACCAATAGAGCCACCGAGCCAGTCAAGTCAGTGAATATAACAAAATAGTATTTTTACAACTAACTAATTTAATTTTCAGTTTCAAAAGTGTGCATACTTTATTTTCTTCGTTATTTTATTTAGTTAGGTTATTTTCTTCGTTTTCCTTAATACCGTCGGAATGAAAACCTTAACTTTTAATTCCGAGAAGTCGGTTAATGTGGATGACAAATATTTGTGAAGAAACTCAGCTGCGCTAACTTAATTTAGTTAAAGCAAGTTAAACAACGTTCGACTTGAAGACATTAATTAGATCTTGGAGTTAGTGATACTACTCATACTGTTTCATAGAATTATTGAAGAAAATAACATGTTTACACAATCAGTGGTTCTATGATTTCGTCTTCTAGTTGTGTTTCACTGAACTGCCGGAAAAGAATACAATTCAAAGTCCTATTCTTCCTATTGGTGTCGTAAGACTCGAATAAGAGAATTTTTAGAATTCAGTTTCTCCGGCGGTGGTAAGGTTTACCTGTTTGACTTGCGACCACCATGCACTTGGCGAAACGTTCATCAAGTCACTGGAATGTCACGATTCGAGATCCATCAGTGTAAAGACAAGTGTTTAACTGGTTTCTTGTTAAAAACGCTTTATGAACAGGATACTATACAGAGAGGCAATCTCAAGCGTTGGCAACGTGTAGTTACCTGTTACCTTAGCTACCTGACTTAACAAGGCGTACAATAGGCTGCTATGTGCTTTTACGTGATATTAAAAATTTCTTAACGCTCATATTAGGTTGTACGTTATGTACGAAGCCTGAAATTACACAAGGTTTTTGTAAAAATGTCTAGAGAGTTAGCGGTAAGCGAGTAGGTTTTAATTTTTGGTATACTTCCAGTTACTTTAATTTTGTGGTTTTTATAAACGCTCAAAAAGCTAGCTTTAAAAAATAAATCGTTGGTCTGAGATCGTTCAATCGACATTTCCGTCGAAAGATTTGAGAAACCTAAGGTTGCCTGGGAGAGATCGCTTGGAGCGATAAGGCTGCCTAATTGTATAACTAATGTCTATTTTACTAGTTTTAAGTTGATTGTAAGGTGTGCAATAAAGTATATCTATCTATCTAAGCCTTTAGGTAGGTATCCCTGACCCAAAAAGAGGGATGTTTTAAGTTGCACATTTCTGTTTGTCTGTCCTCCCTGTGTTTGTGTGTTCGTGTGTCTGAGAGTGGTATCCTGGTATCGTACTTCCCTAAAGGGAGAAGCGATATTGATATAGTTTGTTGTTTGAAACGTACCTTCATCAAGCGTGTTCTTAATTACAATGTGTAATCGGTTCAACCGTTCATAAGATGTCGATGGCAGATCATCCAAATTGCCACTACCTACGTACAGCCATAGACAGACACACACAGACAGACAAACACGTGTAGTCAAAGTCAAAATAGTCTTTATTTGTATAGGTTTTAAAAAAAACACTTACAAATCGTCGAAGCTACCACCGGTTTGAAAAGCGGCATTCTACCAACAAGATACCGGCAAGAAATTGGTATAGTTGCCTGTTTCAACAGAATGTTTACAATATCATCACATAAGTATATACTTTTAACTACGACCACGTCATATTGTCTTATTTAGTTTATAGGACCCCTCTTTTAATAACGGGAGTTAAAAAAATTATCTACCTCTCGTGGCATAGTAAAAAAATTAAAACAGCTGCAACCGCTCCCTCAAGGCGGACCGTATAGCTGTATAATAGCACCCTTGTATGAGCTTTTGCCTCATATTAAAAATTTATTGAGTTTCATATCAGGTTACTGCTCGTGTAATTACATCGCGTTTCCATACAGCGTGCCTTTTGTAAGGTAGAGTGGAGCTGGGAAATATGTGAGACTATGCAGCCTACGACTTTGCCCGCGTCAATACCGTTGATAGGTGAAATGATATCTCAAAATGGCTTCTTTACGCCTAATGGAAAGCGAGAGATATAGAGACTCAGAGAGATAGAGATAGAGAAAGAGAAAGACTTGGTATTCAAGTCGTTGCTACTTGCTGGTAACCAGCCAGTCACCTGCCTTGTATGCGAAAGAACGAAGTATCTCTCTCCTTGTCTCTCATTCATACGATCTAATACAATAACAACATAATCATATCGTAATTACGGTTGTGCGTATCGAGCGTAATCACAGCTCCCGCGAGCCCGGATACGTCGCAATAATAATGTAGGGTAAAGTACCTTTAGTCGTACCAGTGATTAAGTCGTACCAGTGCTTAAGTCGTACCACATCAATATTTGCGCACCCGTCCAGAAAAGGTGACATGTAACGGTGCAATATGGTTCTACTCAGTCGCACGGGTAAACAAAAAAGCTCGGCGGCTTGCCGGATTTCGTGGTCGTAAAATAATGGAAAAGTAAGTTTTTTGCTCAGTGCTCACTAGTTTTTTTACGTTAATCGTAAGCCATTTCACAGAAGCATATGATGAAATCGATATTTTTTTTATTCATGTCTGTTTTTGTAGTGTTTTCTGGATGACATAAGTTAGGTCAAACGGTAAACGGTTTCTAGATTACGTTGTCAATTTTGATTTATAACTTTGTACACCCTGCTGCCTAACTCGTACCTGTATAAACTTCCTAAGTCGTACTTCCTAATAATATCGTATATTTGTTTAAAAAATGATTTATTTAAGTAATAACTAGTCATTATTACTAAATAAAACTAAGATTTATTTATCATCTTCTATATCTATACTTATAATAAATCTGTAGAGAGGTCAATTCTGTACATAAAATATTTTTTCAAAATAACTATCAGGGGGTGATAAGTGATCGATACTGATACCAAAAATGCAATCAGTAAAATTTTTGTCTGTCTGTCTGTCTGTCTGTCTGTCTGTCTGTCTGTCTGTCTGTCTGTATGTTCGTTATAGAAAAAAAAACTACTGAACAGATTTTGACGAAACTTGGTACAATTATTCTTCATACTCCTGGGCAGGTTATAGGATACTTTTCATCACGCTACAATCAATAGGAGCGGAGCAGTGACGGGAAGTGTTGGGAAAACGCGAGAAATTTAAACCTATAAGTTTGAACGCGCATTACGCGAAAACTACTGCATAGAATTGAATGCGGTTTTCACCAATGTATTGCTAGAGGTCTAACTTAAAACTTAGGCACAAGGTATAGATGGGTATTATATGGAAGTCCGTTATTTTTGAAACCCGATATCCACGCGAGCGACGCCGCTGGCACAGCTAGTTGTTATAATAAGGAAGACTGAAAATGATCTCGTAGCATACAAGTCTACGCAGTGTTTTAATTGTTCTAAGGTTTCTAGTTGGAAAAGTATTAGAATTACTCTAAGTACGACTTAGGCCATGGGTGGTACGATTAAGGCAACCGGTTGCCTAAGTCGTACCGAAAAAAGGTTTTTGTGAAACCTTTAAATAACAGTTTTATTAAAAGATTTTTAAATGTCTATTAATGTTTTTTGATTCGTTAATAAATGAAGACTTTAAGTGTGTAAAGATTTTTCTATTATTTATATTACAATAGAAATTATAGCTATTTTCCTTGAACTGGTACGACTAAGGCGACCTTACCCTAATTATACGATTGGAGCCCGTGAGCGCTAAATATGGAACACACGTGTATTATTCAGGGTATTGGAATAGTTTGTATCTGGGAAAGTGTGTCAGTTGTGAATGAATGAAGGGGATATCATATAGTATCAAATCAATTCGCCAATATATTAGAGTACGAACTCTAAAATGGATTTATTAATGACTGATATTAGATTCAACTACATAGTTTAATTTTATCTTGGGTATGTTCAAATAAGTAACTGGTGCAATGGTTAGGTAGATACACGTAGATCTAAGTAATTCTGTTGGGATTTATAAAATAAAAGTGTTTAAAAAGGCAGTGAGCAATAGGCATATATAAGAAATAAAGATAGAAAGAAAATATGTTTATTTAGTGACATACAGTAAATCTTGAAACTAACACAATTATTATAGCACTTATACGAAAGATTATCTAATGCAAATGGTAATTATGTACTTGCATTAGTGTAGCTTTTAAATACTTATCAAATTCACACTGAGGTATACATACAATAGGAATTTTCGTAGTACTGTGCTACGAAACGAAAGTTACGGGCGTGCTACCACACTACGAGGTAACGACGTAGTAGCATCCAAATCCAAACATACGCACTGACGAACACAATGGGCGCATTTCTACACCAATGTTGTGCTGGATAGGGATCTTTATATTCTTATTCAAAGTGTAGGCGCGCGGGATATAAAAAAGGGTTACTGAAAAAAAAATTATAGCTAATAAAAAAGTGGTCATAATTTAGTTCCATTCTTTTCCATATATCGAAATATAGATTCGATATATCACTAATTGATAGCAGTAATTGGTTTCCGTGACGTTGCAGGCAGGCAGAACCTTCGTAGGCGTGATGCTGACGCGACCGGACATTACATTTACTTGGTCCTTCTCGTAGCAATCCTGTTCAAGATACTGATCGACTAATTTTGATATTTTAGTGAGTAAATAAATATAATTTGTAATATTATGACTATGTCTGGAGGCATTTTTAGTATTCATTCATTTGGAAAAGTTCGCACGGCAGATGAACTATAACTTAACAAGGTTTTTATTATTTTGTATTTTGTTAATGTCTTTTGTCCATTTTTTTATTTGTGTATGTGGCGGAAAGCATTTGTGCAATTTAATAATAATATGACTATGCGTTGACTAATCTCCTTGGAGATTGGCTGTCTGCGAAATTTGGTCAAGAAAGAGTATGGTCATTTACATTAGTTTATCAATCTCAACAGACCGCACATGTGTGACGTCACAGTCTATTAAGGTTGTAGACGACGGTGGATCCGTGCTTGGTATCGCGACGTGGTGTCCGCTAAGCCGACACTCGGACGAACATTTCATTTACTAAGTCCTCCATCAGAGCCGCTCGCCACTTCAGTCAGGAGTTATACGGTGATTGAAGCTGTTTGATATTAGATTTTTTATAGCAACTAATTAATTTGGACGTCATTATATACAATTATCAGGTCTCATGTAGTAAGTTTAAGCTTGTGTGTCGATAATAAAGATGGTGGTGCCTTTTTAATTTATTGGGTGGCATAATGGCTGCCAGCCCGCCTGATGGTAAGCGTCTACCGCAGCCCATGAAAGACTGCAACAACAGGGGCATTGCATGCGCTTAGCCGTCCCTTTATGAACCGATTTACTTTTGACTTGAAGTGCATCCTCAGTAAAAATCTCGGCATCCTCTGAAATCGGAGTTTGCATTAGTTTGGCCTCAGAGTGTGAGGATGAATTGAACACCCTGCCGATGGCGTGCGGTACGACGATAAAAAATCCAATTATTATCCAGTATTGCCTCATTCCAAGCTATCCAAAGTACATATTGATACTATTAATAGTCCAATCGATAGGACGTCTTTTTTCAGGTCAAAACTATCGATAGCTTGGCAACACTATTCCGAACTAACGGCATTGTTCAGGCCAACGCCTGGCCAGATGGTGATGGCAATACCGTCAAGTCGGCGCCTGTTCCAGTTGATACGGCAACGGGTCGCTCGGCTTCGGACGTCACCGGGAGCCGTCATGTCATTGCGCCTTGGACCACGCAGCGGGCAACAATACCGAACCATTGTAATTTAAAGTAATTAAAAAGCATTCAAGTTCGCTTAAGCAGTGTTCATTTCTAAGTCCTCACCGAAAGGGAAGACCAGGCGTGATCAAGTTGGTGACCACCGCCACGATCTACAGCACCTTACGAGCCAAGATCGAGGGAGTCAAAAAGACGATTCATCCTTCAGGAACTCGCCAGCATCCAGCTGCAGCCATCATTCCGAGGGAAGTGCGTTAAATCATTCATTTCTTATCCAAAATAATCCTTTCTCCTTTAATTTGTGCGAATAAAGTGTAAGTGCAAGGGTACGTGAAGTTACCCTCACCAGAAAAATAAATTAGTCACATTCTAATTTTCATTATATATCTTTATTTTCACAAAAGGAATAGTTTTAATGGTGTTTTGCAGACAATAGATATCAGTTAATAAACATATTTATTGATCATTTCATATATTTTTGATATTGTGTGGCACAGTGTCGCACAGTGTCTAGGTTAAATTTACCCTTAAGAGAGGTAGGGCATAGCGAGTCTTCGCTCGAATTGAGCAGCCCGTCCGGGGAGGAACCTCCACCCTACAGAATACCGCAGCTAAAACCTCCGGGTTGTGATCTGCCGGTGAGTAGGGTTTCCGGAGCTCGTGGGGTGATTGCTGCATCAGCAGCTGGGGGGGAATTAGGGTAAAACCTTTTCTAGGATTAAAATATTAAATTCCTATCATTTTTAAAATATAACGCAAACACCATTCTCAAACATATTTGCCGACCATTCCAGGTGTACAACGGTTCTAGACTCAACCTAGACCTAACTGAATCTGCCGAGTTGCATCGGGCCTTCCAACAAGCAGTGTAAGGCACCCGTGCATCTTTTTATGCAACGACCGGCGGATGCGAAACCAGTTTGTTATCCACGCTCACGGGACGCACGTAACGTATTCAATTTTGCTATTCTATAAATAGAACTATCTAATTTCTAATTATCGCGAGTGCGTAAACAGTGTACAGTGATTGTGAAACGTTATTTGTGCCCACAAGATGAGTGATTTTAAGGATTTAATTAGGCAAAGAGGTCAGATTAGGGCTCGCATAACCTTATTTGAAAAATATTTGTCGCCGTTGTTGGAATGTAAAGAAACTAGTGCCGTGATAACTAACGAACTTCGTTTGCGTTGCAACAAGATGCGCGATTTATCGTGTAGTTTTGAGGACATTCAGTCGCAGATTGAGATGTTGGATGAAGATACCACTAAACAAATGCAGGAACGCGAAACTACTGAAAATCTATTCTTTAATTTAATAGCACAAGCTCAATCGTTGTTGGAATTCTTTGAACATCAACAAAAAGTGGAATCTTCATCGAATACAAATGGAAAAATTAGTAATGTGAAATTACCGCCATTAAAAATATCATCTTTCAATGGTAGTCCGAACAGTTGGCTTTCGTTTCGAGATACGTTTTTATCATTAATTCATAATAACGAAAGCATAGATAACATTAACAAATTTCATTATTTAAAATCGTATTTAGAAGGTCCGGCGATTTCGGTTATAAATTCGGTTACCGTTTCGTCAGATAACTACATTATAGCATGGAATTTGCTTTGCGAACGGTATAACAATAAACGTCTATTAATTAATGAGCATTTAAAGTGTTTGTTTACAATCGAACCGTTGGTTAAAGAATCTCATAGTGGTATTCGTTATATAATTGACACTTTATCGAAAAATTTGAGTGCGTTGAATTGTTTGAGTGAACCAACGGACAAGTGGGATACGCTAATTATTTACGTGATCTTAGCGAAGTTAGATAGTGTTACCATCAGGACCTGGGAGGAATTTAGGAATAATGAAAGTTCTCCTACCTTGGAGGATTTTTACGCTTTCCTACGCCAACGAGCTACGGTACTGGAAACTGTAAGTGCTAGCCATGGTTCTAATGCAAGTAGTAGTAACCACGTAAAACGTCACAGTGTTCCCAACATAAAATCATTTCACAGTTCGTCAGTGGATTTGAATAATTATTCACCAAATAAACAATGCCCCATATGTAAACAAAACCACAAGTTATATGGGTGTTCAGTGTTTAGATCAATGCCAATTAACGAACGTATTTATAAACTTACCTCATTAAAACTATGCAGCAATTGTTTTCGTAGTGGCCATGAATCTTATCAATGTAGGATGAATGGTTGCAGAATTTGCCATAGGAAACATAACACACTTATACATAAACCAAATTCTATACAATCTACACCCACTCATCAGATAAATGAGAATAATAATACAACAATGAACGCCAACTTACCTGCTCCAGTCACTGACCCCATGTCACCTGGCAACGCTCCTTCTGTAGTTACTTCTGTCACAATGTCTGCTACCATTTCAGGTCAAGCACTCCTCTCTACGGCATTGGTCAAGGTGACTAACAATAATAAAACCCTTACTCTTCGAGCGTTACTAGACAGTGGTAGTCAAACTTCATTTATCAGTGCCAGGGCTCAGAAGTTAATAGGTTCACAAATAAATAATAGTTCACATCAGTGTGTGTCAGGTCTAGGCAATACCACATTAGATATCACCGAACACTGCCAGGTACATGTACATTCATTGCATAAGTCAATCAGCTATTCGGTGAAATGTTTCGTACTACCTAACATCACTGAGAAGTTACCGCAAGCCACAGTGTGTCCACACGATTTAGGTATTCCTAGTAATGTCAAACTCGCTGACCCTAAGTTTTATATATCATCGGACATAGACTTATTGCTAGGTGCCGACATATTTTGGAACCTTTTAGGACCGGGCAGGATAACTTTAGGACCGCAAAGGCCTATTTTGCAGGAGACTCAATTAGGGTGGATAGTGGCTGGCCCAATGGCTGGAAAATACTACGCCACCAAAGATACAAAGTCGTATTGTCATTTCAACATGGTTAATTTTAGGACCTTGAAAAGGTCTCCTCAGCATAGACAAGCATCTTTCTACAACAAGAAATCTAAACAAATAATGTAAAATCATTTCTATCTAACTTGATAGGTCCGTGTGGTCCCGGACCTAAGAATAGGACCACCCCATGTCATCCCGTGGGTGTCGTAAAAGTCGACTAAGGGAATATCAGGAAACGGGCAGCAGCGTTTACCTAGGTACAAATAAACCTTACTGCGGTCACCAGCCCGCCTTGCCAAGCGTGGTGACTAAGGCAAATCGCCTCAAATGACAATTGTCATTAGGGTGTTTGAAGACACGTTCCTGGATAATAATCCAGCAGACTTATCGTCTCGAGGGTCAAACCCACAATCTTAACAATCAAACAAAATTATTATTTATACAAATATGCCTGAAACAATGGCAACAATATTATTATTTGTACGAATACGCCTGAAACAATGGCAACAAAATTATTATTCGTACAAATATGCCTGAAATAATGGCAACAAAATTATTATTTGTATAAATATGCCTGAAACAATGGCAATAAAATTATTATTTGTACAAATATGCCTGAAACAATGGCAATAAAATTATTATTTGTACAAATATGCCTGAAACAATGGCAATAAAATTATTATTTGTACAAATATGCCTGAAACAATGGCAATAAAATTATTATTTGTACAAATATGCCTGAAACAATGGCACCAAAATTATTACTTGTACAAATATGCCTGAAACAATGGCAGCAAAATTATTGTTTGTACAAATATGCCTGAAACAATGGTAAAAATCTATTAAAATTGGTACACTACAATCTACCACATTCATAAACATCCAAATTACACAAGATTAGGTACACTAAACTATTGTTTACATGTTGCGATTCATTCACAACTATCAAAACATCCTTACATACCTACATTCATAATCAAATACATCAGCCACAGATTGATTAATTTATGTTAATGAAACCTAATGAAATTAAAATACTAACAAATAAATACTGGTAGAAAATGCCACACGGCATTAAGTCCGCAACTTGCACTCTTTTGTACAATGCGAATAAATAAACAAATCAATTTTGTTATCAAAGTCACATCTTTGATTTTTTAATATATTTCTTAATAATGATAACAACTCCACAGAGCCGTAGGTATATAAAACGGCATCCATATCAACTGGAGTCTAATTATAGATTCAATAAATTGCTTTGCTCAGCAACACATAATATTATTTTATATCTACATATTATAGTAAGCCTCAACGTATGTTGAGTGATGTAAGAAAAACATTCTAGTTTTAAGAGGCAAAGTGTTGGCTAGATTTACAGTCAACTATCGTAAACATTGTAAATTAATGAAAGTTAAATCATTTAATCAAATCATGGGAGACTTGCTTTCCAGTGGAGTAACTCCAGCATATTCTTTCTACGTCAGTGGTGTCAACTTCGCGGGACCATTCTATATTGCCGATCGCAAAGGTTGCGGTTCTAAGATTAAAAACGTTATTTATGCTTATTTATTTGCCTTTCTACTACCATGCGTTATAGCTACTTCGAATTAACTAGCGGCCTTGCTTCTGATATCTTTGTCTTGTGTTTAAGGCGATTCATTTTGCATAGTAGTAAATCTTTACAGTTACATTGTAATAACAGCACTAACTTTGTCGGCGCAAATAACATAATCACAAAATCTTATAAATCAAATCAAACGACAAACAAATAACTGGTTTTCATCCGACGAAAGTATATTGCTTAAATTTTCTCGGCTTACTCTCATGTTGATTTTGGGAGATAGTAGTCAAATTAGCGAAGCACCATTAGACACGTATTTTATTTAATCATATTTAAAGTTTATGAGCATTTTATTCACACAAATTGAAGCAATCCTCATTCCAGTCCTCTATCTACTCTTTCTTATTATCCTAATGACCTCGATCCCTTCACTCCTGCGCACTTCCTGATCGGCAAAACATGGACATCGCTACTAGCTGAAAAATTGTTGGACGTCAACCTGAGCCGTCTACAGCCTTCTAAAGAAGATGCGACAACACTTCTGGGATCTGAGTACCTAAGCCATGAGTACCTGAAGGACTGCAGCAAAGAGGATTTCAAGAGGACAATCAGTTCATCATCAAGAAGCCAAATGCGCCTTCATTAAATGGCGTATGAGACGGATCAGGAAACCTATAACCTGGATCCGATGGAACAGCGAGAGTTACTGATGTCTACACAAGCAATGGCATTCTGCGTCGAGCAGTTTATAACCTCTGTCCTCTTCATTCATCGCTACCTCAACAAGGAATTAACTCGAAACCCCAAAGCTTTCGAGGGGGGGGAAGATGTTCAGGCCAACGCCTGGCCAGATGGTGATGGCAATACCGTCAAGTCGGCGCCTGTTCCAGTTGATACGGCAACGGGTCGCTCGGCTTCGGACGTCACCGGGAGCCGTCATGTCATTGCGCCTTGGACCACGCAGCGGGCAACAATACCGAACCATTGTAATTTAAAGTAATTAAAAAGCATTCAAGTTCGCTTAAGCAGTGTTCATTTCTAAGTCCTCACCGAAAGGGAAGACCAGGCGTGATCAGGCATTATTTTATTAATCTCTGCACCCGAAGTAACCACCGCACTACTGCTTCCTCGTCCTTTCCGAGACAATTGTACAGTTCAAGTATCAAGATCCTTCGTCGTGTTATTTCAGCATGTATTTTGGTGGGCGATTACAGGATTCGAGTCCGGATTGATTATTCGTATTTCCATCGGTTTATCCATTTTGTCTGAGCCGAGTTTGCTCTCGGACGCTGTTTAATAGAGCTCGAACATCAAAAAGCTTTACGGGATTCGAAATGAAATACTGTTCGCGATTTTTTTAATTCAACGGTTGAACTACTGAGTTGGTATTTTTATTTTATTTCGCTGTAATTGTGAGAAAATGGACTGAGAGTGTTTTCGCGAGTTATTTGGAAAGGGGAAGTATAATTGATTTAAAAAAAAAATACGTCTTAGTTTTACGTTTTACGTTCGACATCAACGATTGTTGAAGAAGATGTACCTACGTTAGTTGTAGGTACATCTTCTTCGACAATCTTTTTGTGTGCAATAATAGCCTAGTGAATGAAGTACCTACCTATCTGTTTTTGTTGTAGCACAGAATAGTGACCTTTCAGTATCCAGTTGGAAAGTGACAAACATTTTTTTTGTCGGGAATGCTTTTACGCGTACACCAGGACCCTGGGTACTGGGCGCACTCCTATTTAGCGGAGAATACCCACTGAACCCGACGGTGGTCCTCTGCGAGCACTCTGTCTGACGGGGTGGAGATGCCCGGAGGGATTCGACACAACCCCCCACAGCGCGGCAGTACTGCGCCGTCCAGGGTGGACGGCACACCTCGGGAGGACGGTGTGGTGTCCTCCCTGCATCTTGTGATGCACGACACCACTGACCACTATGCCCTATAGCACGTGTCATCATCGTAGATTTATTCACGTTAATGTTACGTCTAACTACCTGTAAATAGGTACAATTCATTTAAGTATAATCACTTTCAACAGTGTTAAGATTACATAAAGTGTATGCCGCGTCTGATTAAACTTTGTTATGACAACACCCTCAACAGTTTCCATCACAATTTGAAGCGGTACTAATTGTAACAGTACATTAATGTTATGTTACTTTAATACGTTAATGAGTTTAAACCTTATACCATTAAGTTAAGGTTCAAGGAAGTACATTGTTAGATTGTACACTCGTACACACAAGTGGACGAGGCAGTGTCCCTGACGTTTGACGGAGTTTAATTAAACGTACTTTATTCCGGACCACTTTGTAATACAATGCGATAAACAAGACGAACGCAAGTGCTCCCGACATGTTGGGTTATGGGAAGGGAAAAATGTTCAACCGTTTTACTTGTCTACGTTTGCTCGAGTAAGTTTTTTTTTAGTTAATAGCAACCATCCGTGGAATATTAATAGAAAAAAGAATAAGATATAATTTCTGCCTATGACTTCTTTGTAAATGTTTGTTTTCTGTGCAATAAAGAATATGTCGAGTTCAAGATGTTCACGCGGCGACGTACCTACACTCGGAGACGAATTAAATCATTGAGTCAATAAATGTATCACTTCACTGAACCAGAGCACAAAAGGGACTGTGCTGTGAAGTGTCCACTTAAATTGTACAACAATTGTACCATAAAGATCATGATATTTATAGATACTCGTAGATAAACTTTATCACACACCATACATTGTCATAAAAAATTAAGTATAATAGTCATTCTTTGTATAATTAGGTCTTATGGCTTTATGCGATAAGCGCGAAGGATAGATTAAACAGAAAGGCTGTGGTAAGCTATCGACTGAACCAGAAAATGATGTTTATCTATCTTCATTACATGAAACCCGCCTAAATTGAGCTACATACAAGAAGTCCATAACGCCCATTCTAAACGTTTCATGCGCTAAAATAGATCCTACCTACGTTACTACGTAGGTTACTTCGTTTTTGTTGCCAAAAGCCCATCTACCTACACACACAAGTACCCACGTAGACAATCGGCGACCTTTGCAAAGCCTCTCATTGTTCGCTCCAGGGCTGTCACCTCCGGTAAGCATTACGGCCGATAAAAAGCCACCAAGATAAATGAGTTTGGCTTAATTATTCCCGTAATTGTGGCATTATTCGGATCGTGTCGGAACGATTTGTTAGCTTGTAAGCTGGCGCAGACTACATTTACGGATAGCCCATTGTTCTCATGTTGGTTTCAGGGATGTTGACTTTACAATGGTTGGTACTACTATTGTTTTTGAAAGATTAGATGGTTGTTTGTGGTGATACGGCCGGATACGAAATGTTTTCCGTAGATCGGAAAGGAGGTATATTTATGACAGAGCAAACGGGTCTGCGGCAGACACCGCAACACCGGAGGATTCACAGGTGTGTTGCCGGCCCTTGAGAAATTTGTAGGCTTGGTTGAGCTGTAGTCAGACCGTATTATGAATTAATAATAATAATATCAGTCTCTGCAGAGGAGTTTGCTGTCAGCTGTTGGTGTGTGGCGACACCACGGATTCGAGACCTCCCGGGGGCACAACATCTTTCCCCCACCTCTGGCTTGCCTTCATTGGCCGACCAGTGGAGCGAAGGGTTATATCTCCTGGGGGACACGGATTCCGGAAAAAAGTCCCATAGCTGTTCGCGCTATGAACGTAGCTCGAGGTTTGTACGAGTTTTTGGAACTTGCACCATAAATCCTCACAAATCGAGTGCGTCATGTCAGAACGAATCACATGATAATGTTTTAATTAGTAAATTAAAAGTTCCAGAAGCAACCCTAGCCGGTAGACCAACAGACCTGCCGCGGGAACATGCGAAATCATTTTTATTATTATTTTACGCGCCCCGCACGCGAGCCCTGGTGCGTCCCGTCACAGTTTAGTAAATGACAGCACGGTATGTCTTATTCGGCTATCCGCTTAGATTATTAACTCAAGTTTAATTAATTTCCAAATCTTTATTTCAGGCACATTGAGTCCGTATATAAAATCAAAGATTTACTATAATGTAAAATTGTAAATTGAAATGTTGTAAAATTTGAAACATTTTACAACATTTCACATCACATGTGAAATTTTGTAGATAAAACAAATCAAAAATAATTTGTTTTATCTACAAATGTAAAAATTTATATGTGGTTTTTATGAACTATAATAACGAAATCTCTGGGTGATTTCGTTATTATCGTATGAAAGTATGATACCTTCCAAGCCATCGTTTCAGGCCAGGCCTGAATGTTCCCGGATCGATTCACAAGTGTCATCGTTTAATATTTTACACAAGAGTTAATTAATCGTATACATTTACCTACTTGTTATTTACGTTACCTAAGCATTGATCGGTGCCAGATTCAAATTGCTTTTTTAAAGTAGGTACTTTTAATGGGATTTTAGTTTATCTCAGGCGGTGAGACGTCTGTTTTTGTGTACGGCGCTCCATTTACATTTCTTTTTTGTAGAACAGATTTTATATAGCATTTATATGAAAGTCTGCTTACACGTATACTAAATTCGCTCCGCGTCACACCGAGTTACGTGTGCAGGAAGTGACCAAGTGGCTTCGCTGTTACACTTAGGACTGTGACTTCGCCACTGAATACGGGTTCCGGAATAATGGCGCATATTTTATACGGGGTGCTGTATTGAAACATTTTACTAGCCGCGAGTGCGTGCTTCGGCGTCAAGTTTTATGTTCGGACAGGGTGTTCATTCTTTATTAAGTAAGAACACCGTGTTGTTTGCACTTGGGCTCGAGATTTGGGGTAGAATTGATGTAGGACATGAAAAGATTGCTTTAAAAAAGGTCGTTACCTTGTTTTCTGAATGCATTCACACGGGCAGAAAATGTTATAGTAATGAGTAGAGAAATTTTTATTATTGATGTTTAAATTTTAAATAAATAGTTTATAAGTTCCAACCGCATTTGGTTTTTTTATTTAAGTAGTTGGTATTAAGTATGGTAGCTTAGCAACTTTTTAGTAAAATAAATCAATTAACTTAAAACTACGAGGAATTATATTGAATTCGGTACCGATTGTAAGGGTATTACAATATTTGTGAATACTTTAGGTATACTAAAAGATATTGGCACGCAACTTTAGGTAATATCTCTTATACTATAATGTGTCAGAAACCCCGTATAAGGTATTCTATTCGCTATTGCCTTTTAACTGTTAACTAGATGTTTGTATTGACAATATATTTTATACATGGCGAGTTTTTTGTGACAATATCATCATTCTCGTGCCCTTATCCCACTCTTAGTGTGGTCGGCACAACATGTTTTCTTCTTCCACTCTCTTGTCAGTCATCTCCACTCTACACTCACATCTTTTACACGCATATCATTTCTCACACAGTCCATGCATTCCTTTTTTAAGGCTTTTATTTAACAACATATTACTTTATATCCTTCCATATTTGTTTTATTTGTGACTAGGTATATCGTATTCGTTAAAGAAGCAACACTGAATTGGTCGTGCAATTACCGCGCGGCAAAGAAAAGTTGACAATATAACTGACGTAGGTACCACAGGTAGATACTTACTATGATATGAACATAATCAATAAACTTATATTAATATGAAACTTGTCCAAAGGCGGATAAACATTTCGAGAGCGCAGGACAAGTCGGCTAACAAGTTAAACTAGTAAACTAGTTTGCCAACTCGGATCCCCTTTCGGGGATATTTCTCGAATAACTTTGCTTCCTATATGCGTAGGCTTTAATAAATATAGGGAGAAATGTGACAATACTCGTGTCAGAAAAGTTTCGCTTTATGTACATACTTAGTTTACGTGAATGTGAAGATCTATTTCGTAGAACTTCGGAATTAATTACGGAGTATGGAATCTTGGCTACTTACCCTAAGGACTTGTATGAAGACTGCAACGTACCTGTGGAAGGATAGATAAATATACATTTTAATGCACATAATATAGGTATACAGGAGTAACAATAACATAGTTAAATTATTACCCAATCTTATCCGTAATACCGATGTGTTCATATTATTAAAACGAAGCTTTATTTTCATTTTAGTAAGGTATGTCAACCCAGTGCCGTAACTAGACTTTAATGCGCCCGGTGCGAGCTTTCAAATGTGGTCTGGTCGTTTGTGCCCCCTCCAGGGTCTGCGCTGGCACCGCCCTAGTTACGGCACTGTGTCAACCCCCTCATCTCTTGATGGTAAGCGAGGAAAAGGGACCGATTCTCTATGACAACGGTCACGTAACCATGGTTCTATGCCAATATGGTCCGTGAGGTGCAACCGGTGCATCTGATCATAACTGTATTAGAGGTAGTTCTGAATGCGATGCACACAAAATGGCAGACAGTCTTCCATTTATAACAAACTAGCTGTGCTCGCGACTTCGTCCGCGTGGAATAGTTATTTTTTCCCCGTTTTTTTTTTACATTTTCCATTATTTCTTTGCTCCTTATAGTTGCAACGTGATGTTATATAGCCTAAAGCTTTCCTCGATAAATGAAGATAAAAGATAAAAGAATTTTTCAATTCGGACCAGTAGTTCCTGAGATTAGCGCGTTCAAACAAACAAACTCTTCAGTTTTAAAATATTAGTTAAGATTAGAGGTAGTTCTGAATGCGATGCACACAAAATAGCAGATAGTCTTCCATTTATAACAAATTTATCAGATAGGTATTAGGTAACAATCCATTAATACCGCAAAATGGAAAGCTGCGAGTTCTATTAAACTAAAAATTTGTATCATAATTTGCTTATTTCACCCGAAAATAGAATATTTGATACTCCCTTGTTACACGAAGTATTAAAAAATATAAGTAAAATTTATTCTACTAAAAAGGACGTCCTACTTATACACAACCTTCAGGTCCCTAAAATACTTTAATTAATATTTATTTCATGTTAGTACATAAGTAAGATCACGTTTCACTACTCCCTATAATAACATTATTTTCACAATCAGCTAAAACTTCAAAAGTACAATAAAGTGATTATATATTATGTACACAGAGTTTATATTAGTGTGCAGTTATTCTCGTTCAACGGACACAGTACTTGTTCTAATTGGATGTTTGTTTGTTCGTCCTATCACAACAATAAACTAAGACAAGTCTCGTAAACAAACTCATTGAGTCGGATCTATTAGTACTGCTACTTTAACAACAAAGAATATTCTGCTTCTAGTAAGATAATTGATTAACGAATAAGTGTACTTAGGACAATATTATGTAGGTACATTGATCAAGTCATAAATTAATAAATACATACGAGTACTATGATCAAGTCACAAAGTAAGTTAAGTTAACTTACTTACGAGGATGTAGTCCTATTAAGAAATGTAGACGTAACTACTTGTAATAATTAATAAGTAGGTACCTGTACTTAAGGGATGTAAGGGCGTGGCCTATCATCATTTCGCTCCAAGCCAACCTCACCTGCCCGTGGTGCATCCTGCCGAATAACAAACGAGGCGCTGGCAGACTGGTGGCGGTGTAACCGCAATTGACGGCGTAGCTAAATACCACAGACCGATGACGGGCCGCAGCGTCACCGGAGCGAGAAGCTACGCCCTGCGATCGCCAATCCGCCTGCCCAGCGTGGCGATTATGATATCCTCCAGATGTTTGCCCTGTAGCGAACAACTGGAAAGGCCTATGTCCAGCAGTGGACTGATATGGGCTGATGATGATACCTATGTAAAAGTCATAGAAAATATACCCAGTGAATAAATTATGAGTTCAGTGTGTGCGTACTTGTCATTTACACACATTTCAGTAGAATAATTGAAGAGCCTAGATATTTTCGCCGATGACCTAGTTAGACACGAAATACATAGTTTAGTTACTAAACTTTAGTACCTTGTCACAGGGCGTGAAAGTAAAAAGCGCTCATTAAAATTAACGAGCGGCCGGCCAGCGGATAGTTTGACAAAGGTTTATTAATGAAGCCCGTCTAATAAACGTGTTGGTCTACAAATCGGTATTTTGTGGAACATTTTTAGCTGGGATTCTGGGATTAGAGCTAAGTTAATATTGAGTGTAAGGGATGTAATTAGCGACCCATCGACTTATCGCCTCACTTGTACCCTCACCTGCTCGTGGTGCATGAACTTTTATTACTACTCTGCTTGAAATCTCATTAAATTATAAAATCAGCATTGCCGCCATATTTCTTTTATTCGTTTATCTACAATAGGGATGTTTCCAGGGTCAAAATACACTCGCCGAGGCTCTCCCCCGGGACTACAGTATGGGGTCCTTCAAAAAGGTTGTGAAGAGGTTTTTGGAGGGTAGGCAACGCGCGTGTGATACCCCTGGTGTCGCAGGTGTCCATAGGCTGCGGTAACCGCTTAACATCAGGCGGGCCGTAGGCTTGTTTGCCGCCCAGTGGTACTTATAAAAAAAAAATACAAAACCATGGGTCATCTATTTATAGTAAGAATACAATGTAGTTGATAATAAAATGTATTGACGTAGATGAGTTAGCACAAATGTATAACAAAACGCAAACAAAAGCGAAATAACCCTATACAGGCTTTGGTTTCGCTTGGGGCCCATTGTTCAGCCCACAGATACAATGGCCCAATTGATTCCCCTGCCCTTTGATGGGATATTGGTTGGTCCGATGTGCTCCTAAGAGCGTCATTGGGTTGAGCTCTCGGCAAATTGTGGCCGTTTTGACAAAGGTTTGTTGGAAAGTCCTTTGATGCCTAGACTGTACCTAGCGGCCATATGACGCTAACGATTCAAAGGGAAGGGTGTGATGTAGGCTGTAGCAAAAGCAATATGTGGTTCTGGTTGATGCATAATCTGTGCATCAAGGAGACCCCAGAACCCTATTCGAGTTGCGGGTATTCATGGGCGGTATTGACTTGCTCGTCTGCCGTCTCTTGCATAAAAATAAATGTCATCGGAACAAAATGTTCAACGCGAGGGTCACTTTTTGTATGGGTTTTTTTAAAAACATAATGACTTGCTGTGAAGGAAAATACCGTGGGAAAACGAACACGCCTACGGAAGCTTCAGCCCCCTCATTGGGACATTATACGAACTATGGATGAAATACTTACACTCGTATATGGCATGATAAAAGTTTTAATTGTTTGTGTTTTTTTATTTTACTTTCCTTGTTGCTAAGCTTGTCTGGAAGATATTGCTTATAGCGATAAGACCGCCTAAAGTGTACAATAACGGTACTCGTAGGTATACTAAGATGATTTTTGTCTATTGTAATGGTCTGCAATAAAGAGTATCTGTTTATGTTAGCGAGAAGCTACGCCCTGCGTTCGCCAACCCGCCTGCCCAGCGTGGTGATTATGGGTACCTATATCCTCCAGATGTTTGCCATAGGGATGAATGGAAGAAGAAAACATGTTGCACCGAGACCAGATAATGGGAACAGGGCAGGCAAATGAATTAATTTAAATCGTTCAGTTTATAACCTACCGAAAAACAACAGTTTAACTGTAAGCATTATGTTCACAATCTTTCGACAGGTTACAATCTAACGGTGTTATTACGGTGCTATATACATACTTATGCAAGTAATATAATACCCTACACACGTACATTATGTGAAAACAGTTACACGTTTTTCTCCTTTCATAAGTACAGGACGAATTAGATTCTTTTTTTACAACTGATTGCGCTTGCTTTTCCAAGGAAACAACCAGCTTGGGTAATCTGAGGCATCTACGGCGCTCTCGGAAGTTTGAATTACCTGCATCTCGCATAGATTGTTTGTCCATGGTATTACAAACGAGACTTACTTAATTATCTGGGAGAGTGTGGGACGTCCCGGTGTAACGCGACACCGAGCAAACATCGCCCCGTTTTATCCGCCCGAGCAAGGAATCGCCAGGGGAATTTTGTACTCCATTTTGTTCCGGTGAAAAGATTTTTTCCTTTAGTAGTCAGTTGATCACTTGATGGCTTAATGGAAATGTTGGATGTTTATTGATGTCGCTTGTGATGGTGAAGATCACATAACATATACTTAAATATAAATATAAACACCCAGACACGAAACAAACACAAGTGCATCACACGAATGCTTGTCCCGGGTAGGAATCGAACCCACGACCCTTGGTTCAGAAGGCAGGGGTCACTACCAATTGAGCCACCGAGCCAGTCAAGTTCATATTTTAATAAATAAACAATTAAACTAATTTCACTCAACGTTCAGTTCGTCAGTGCTTTAGGCTTAAACGCTAAGCCACGGTTATCCATAGTGTCAATAGATACGATAAAATCATGTTATCATTAGGCACCACAGACAGTGTATTAGGTACGTAAAAAATACGTTATTATATTTGAAAATGTTACATTTATAGCGAGCTTGGTAGAATTCCCTTTTCCTCCAAGGACGTTGCTTTGATCTCCAGTTTTAGGTGAAAATTAGATAATTTATTAGTCAACAAGGGAACCGTCCTTTAGGCGTGGTGTGAAGTGAGTGCTCGGAGGATTGGCCGAGTGCCCCAGTTAAGTCGCAGTAGAAATTTATTGCTAGAGATTGTAAGGAGCCAGGGGGAGCGCAGCGGTGTTACGTTGGTACTTAAAGGGTTAGTCGAGAGAGATGGAAGAAGGGAGAATGATACTATCTTTTTTCTTGAATGATGTATAGTATTATTACAAATGCGAAAGCAGCCGTGTTTGTGTACGTTTTTACAACTAAACGGTTAAACCGATTTCGATGACTGGTGGCGGTATAACTATTACGATTCATCATCATCATCAGCCTATTGCAGTCTACTGCTGGACATAACCTCTCAAGTTCTTCGCCATTTAGGGCAAAAATCTGGAGGATATACCCATAATCGCCCGGCATGCGGGTTTGCGATCGCAGGGCCTAGCTTCACACTTCGGTGACGCTGCTGCCCGTCATCGGTCGGTGGTATTTAGCAACGCCTTCAATTATAATGGTTATACCGCCACCAGTCGGTTGCTAGCGCCTCGTTTGTTATTCGGCAGGATGCACCACGGGCAGGTCAGGTTGGCTTGTAGCGAAATGATGATAGGCCGCTCCTTTACATCCCATTACGATTAAGAGTGTGAAGTGGTGATTACAGGCCAAGCCTTTAGGTGTTTGTCCAAAGTGGCGAACAACTGGAGGGGCCTATGTTCAGCAGTGGACTGCGAAAGGCTGATGATGATGACGACAATTTTGATGAATTGTTTTATATAGATGATTCAAAAGTTGGGGAAGGAAAGAAAGCTTATATACTTGAACAGTAAACTGTTGAGCGCACTATAACTGACTCTTACGCAGGCAGAGCAGCGGGTTAGTAAAAAAATAAATACAAATCAGAAGATATCAATTATATCTACATTGCTTCGATCCCAAAATAAGTAGCTTGATCACTTGTATTATTGGGAATCAAAACAAGAAAGATACCTACTTACCACGTAAATGACGTATACTAAAATACAAACGCAAATGTCATCACGCAAATGTTTAAACAAAAACATAACCTATGGTTGTCTGGAAGAGTTCGCTTGCTAACGATAAGACCGCCTAAATTGTATCACAACAGGTCTGTAATACCTTTTTCTACCAATTGATTGTATTTCGTGCAATAAAGGATATCTATCTATACCCCTTTTACTGGTTTAGTCGGTTAAAAGAATACAAAACTATGTTCGGCGTAATTTAAGATTCCGCTGTGGTTCCGGCCTTTGTTGCATTTACAACTTCATAAAAAAACAGTAGGAATTTCAGGAGCGCCCACTTAAAACATGCAAAAGAAAGCTGTAAACTGGATTTACATATTTTACAAACACAAACCGCTGTAAATCTAGTGAATGTAGGCCTGTTACATAGTAAAGGAAAGTACGCAGTAGGCTGTTTTGTAGCATGAACAAATTTTTTAAATTTTTGAAATGACGTGTGAAGTAATGTCTTAGGGTGCGTTTCGTCACAAGCGCGGGAAGCTAGCAAATAATGACTGACAACTGGCTCTATTGGTAATGATTTCTGCCTCCTAAATCAAGGGTCGTGGCTTCGATCTCCTACAGGTACGTGACGTTGTCTCATTTTTATTTTTTTATAATATTGTTCCACTGTAGATGACATTTGAGCAATATCATTGCTTATTCGCGCACTTTCGTTTGTCTCAAAACGTGCCCTTACCTACGGCCCGGTGTTTGCAACTAAAAGGTCATATTTTCATGACCAAATAATCTAAATCTAACTTTCGTGAGGAATAAGTAACTAAATATCTGCCAACTCAATCATTTACTATCCGTTTGAAAGTGTCGACCACAGTAAAAAATGTTCAAATGTGAAATGACATTGGGTTTGAATTAAACATTATGTAGATTCTATAAGTACGTCTGTAAAATGCAACACTCAATATTACATTGCATATGAATACATTCTCGTACGGAGGGTTACGTACCCCCCACTTTTAGAAGCATGTTTCGAACCATTGACTTTTTATGTACCTACTAGCTGTGCTCGCGACTTCGTCCGCGTGGAATATTTTTCCCCGTTTTTTTTTTTACATTTTCCATTATTTTTTCGCTCCTAATAGTTGCAGCGTGATGTTATATAACCTAAAACCTTCCTCGATAAATGGTCTATTCAACACAAAAAGAATTTTTCAATTCGGACCAGTAGTTCCTGAGATTAGCGCGTTTAAACAAACAAACTCTTCAGCTTTATAATATTCGTTAAGATAGAAATCACAGTAGTAACTACGGAGTCAGGAACGTTGGCTGTGATACACATCGACTCGACGTCGTTAGTCAGTAGCGGGTGAAGTATTGGTCGTATCGCGTGGCGTCGCTTCATGTCGCGTCCTACCGACGCTCACCTTGGACTGCGGGTTAGTATATAGGTAGGTAGGTAGCTTGAAATAACCCAAGACATGCCACGCTGGGCCACACAGCGCCATCTAGCCCCAAACTAAGCCGAAGCTTGTACTATGGGTACTAGACAACTGATAAACATACTTAGATACATTTTTTTTTTGTAAATAAATACATATTAAACATAGAAAACACCCAGACCAATACAAACAGACATGTTCATGCACACAAATGTTTGTAATGTGTGGGGATCGAACCCACGACCCTTAGCTCAGAAGGCAGAGGTCACTACCAATTGAGCCACCGAGCCAGCTATATGCCTTTTACTAAAAGAAATATTAAAACCTACTCATTGTATTCAAGAGCGTTGTTTCACCAGTTTACATGAAGAAGTAACACTGGCCACTTAATTATTCTGTGCCGTTGGCAAGCTCGTGAAACATGAGGTAATCGCGGAATGAGAACATATGAATAATTCCCTGCGAGCGCGTTTGAGTTGTTAAGAAAGAATAACGGGCCTCGATAAATTACCTGGAGAGGGCACCATCTACTCAGGTTAATCCCGGTATATCTGGGCAATATTTCCCGGATGTATCCTGACTATAACGCTGATTCAGCTACTACGAAATAAGGTCAAATAATATACACATCTATATTGAAAAAAGTGAAGATCACTTGTGTAAGTTTTGGTATTTTATTGTGTTCAATGCGAAGTCTAAGTACTTATCGTGTCGAACGAGTGAAATAATCTGCCAAGTGATTGATCCGTCAAGTGAGATTAAAGTTGTTAAAAGAGAGTTATCTCCTCACAATAGGCAGCGGCATAGCCATACCTCTGGCATTGTTGATGTTCATGTGTTGAGGTGACTGTTTTACATCAGTAAGAGCTTGCTCGGCTGCCACAAACAGCAAGTCCTTCACTCATAGTTCGATGGGACGACAGTTCGAAACGACCGGAGACGACCAACGACTTTACCACCAAAACCGAAAACGATCATTCGTTGAACGGATCGCGTACTTTTGCACCATAAATCCGTCCCATTTGCCGATTCCGTGTTCGAATATACAAACTAAAATTTGGCAAAGTCGATTTTGAATAGTTTAATTCATATATTCGAACACTGGAGGGATTTTCTGGGGTAAAAGTACGCGATCTGTTCAACGAACGATCGCTTTCGATTTAGTGGTAGGGGCCCAAACGCCTGACCGTCATTTTTAAGCGCTTCTCTACTTATATACGCGTGTATATGTTATGGACCAAGTGATAAATGTAGCATTATATATAATGCCCGGGCATTCTGATAAATAGCCAATATTAGAGGGCAATTTGATAATCATTATTAAAATAATCAAATTGATCGGGCATTATAAATATTGTTTATCACCCTTTGGGCAGAGTAATAAAAACATATTTTATAACTATTTCGCAGTCTCCTGGTCCTGGTCCTTGTAAGGCTTGCGTGGGGGCACAAGCTCATCCACTCCTGAGATAATATAATATGTGTATGTGATACACATGCCAGACATTACTTCTGACTGCTCTAAGATGACGCACTCAGTAGTAATACCTACTCGGCATATGCAGTACTATTGCATAATGATGGGAACTAAAGTCTTTAAGAGTTTTACTTAGGAAAGAAAAAAATTGTTTTAAGTCAAGTGAAAACTTTGCGATGTAGAATCAAGCAAATTACTTATCAAATCAGCTGCCCTATTAGCCCTGCATAAGTACATACTACTACCTAGTTCCCATCGACCAATGGCAGTACTGTCCCCTATATCCTAACCATTAAGGAGTTCTATGGCTTCATCATCAGCACCAGATGTTGACGCCCGGAAGCATATGCCTGAGTAGGATATGATTACGTAACAAAATCAACATATGAGCATACAACTTTGGTTGTTGCTCTCAATTTCTTCCGGATACCATCATCAGATCCTGACTTGGTGATAATGGGACCACCTCGGAAGTGTCTTCTGTCGAACAAAAAAAAATTTTTTGACATCCATCTACATATAATTGACGGAAATATCGGTGAACATACATAAACAATTATACATACAGACGAATTAAGAACCTCCTCCTTTTTCGCAGTCGGTTAAAAAAAAACATTACCGGATACATCGATCTCCGAATAAGTAAGTGATTAGTTACGCGTGCGTACCTCCCCTTTGCTTTATTATCAAATTGCCTAATTGCCAAGTAGCAATACAATAATGACCGGCCAATGTGATAAATAATGAAGTTAAGATAGTAATTATCACTTTGCCCAATAGAACTTGACATTATTCATAATGCCCTAGCATTATTAATAATGCCCGCATTAATCACTTGGTCCATAACATATATATCCTAATGCCGAGACTAGTGAAGAGTAGTTTCTTATCAGAAATCCATAAAAAAAATCGCTTGGGAACTCTTTGTTATATCTACATATGACACGTGCGATCACAAGACAATGGGGCAGCCATACAACTCATAGTACAGACAGGATGGTAATTACGCCAGTAATGCTGTACACCCCTCCGCTGGATTGGCTTAGCGCGTCTAATTACCCGCTGTTCTCCTCGCTACCCTAGTGGTGTTGCCAGGCTGTTGAGTGCAACCTTGATTTGGTAGAAATTAAAAGCGAATATCTGACAGGTTGTATGTACGAGTATACCTAATGTTGATAAAAGACTGACTCTTGCTATCAAACTTTTTTATGGAGCATTTTAAAGAAACAAGGAATTTTACTAATAACAGGTAACTAGAGGCTTGTCATGTCGTTTAAAAAAAAATATTAGTTGTCAGGATTGTCGTATCATTATCTAAACTAATATTATAAAGAGGAAAGATTTGATTGTTTGTTTGTTTGTTTGTTTGTTTGTTTGTTTGTTTGATACGAATAGGCTCCGAAACTACTGGACCGATTTGAATAATTCTTTCACCGTCGGATAGCTACAGTATCTGCGCTGAACATAGGCTATATTATATTTAAAAAAAAGTTAGGGATCCCTGCTAAAACTCCAATAATGTAACCCAAATTTACCAAAAAGATTTTAATCTACAAAAAAAGAAAACGATCTTACATACTGACGTCTCATGACAACGTTCCCATAGCAACCGAAACTGTTATGACAACTAAATAAATAAATTCTAATATGAAATCGTACTTTTACGTAAAAACTACTGAAAGGATTTTGATGAAACTTTACAGGAATGTTATTTATGCATCAGATTTACACACAGGCTATAGATTACAAAGGTATCTTACATTTTAGATTTTACAATTTCGGCAAAATATGTTACATACTTTTTGAAATGACCATAGATACTGTCATTTCTTGAATTTGTCAAAGAAATTGTCATTTGGACATGACAGGTACTACATCGAAGTAAATACGGAATTATCGAAAATTTACAACAAACAGTGATATAAATATTTGTGAACCGTCGGCTTACTTTCAGGATAAAATTCTTCGGAAAATACTATAAGCAAATTGCTATAGCTAAAAATACGACCACCTTGAAAATACACCACCGGTGTTTCCTGCATCAATGCTGCTATCAGCTTGGAGGCTCCTCATTTAGCAACAAATCGGAACAACATTTAGGAATAGTGCACAGTCGAACAAATCTAGCATAATCCGTGAACAAGGCATCCTGAATCATAGTGACATGAAGCTCTAAGAACCCAAAAAATATGAATGCATTCTTTCAAGGTTTAGGTAGGCTCACATAATGAAAACTGCGATCTGTGCATGCATAATACATTTTTTTCTTTTCTAATCCGATGTTATAATTTCTGTACCCTATATTAGGTAATAGTATGTATGTATTTTAGCCTAATAAAATAGTTTTAATTACGCTTGGGTTGTAAGGGAGCGGCCTGTCATCACTTCGTTCCAAGCCAACCTCACCTGCCCGTGGTGCATCCTGCCGAATAACAAACGAGGCGCTGGCAACCGAATGGTGGCGGTATAACCATCACAATTGAAGGCGTAGCTAGGTACCACAGACCGATGACGGGCAGCAGCGTCACCGGAGCGAGGAGCTACGTCCTGCGATCGCCAACCCGCCTGCCCAGGGTGGCGATTATGGGTATAACCTCCAGGTGTTTGTCCTAAGTGGCGAACAACTGCAGAGGCCTATGTTCAGCAGTGGACTGCAATAGGCTGATGATGATGATGATGACGCATGGGGTAGGGGATGCGAATTTGTGTTCGACCCACGGTTAAATGTGAGGGATCGGCCTATCATCTTTTCGCTTCAAGTCAACCTCACCTGCCCGTGGTGCATCCTGCCGAATAACAAACAAAGCGCTGGTAGCCGACTCTGGGCGGTATAACCGTCACAGATGAAGGCGTAGCTAAATATCACAGACCGATGACGGGCAACAGCGTCACCGGAGCGTGAAGCTACGCCCTGCGATCGCCAACCCGCCTGCCCAACGTGGCGATTATGGAGATCTATGTCCAGTAGTGGACTATAATAGGCTAATGATGAAGAATTACGCATGTCGGAAGAAAATAGCGCTATTAAAGTAGGTATTGCTTTTTGGTCGGCGTCATTATCGCTAAATCATTTTTAAGGTAATTTCATGTAGGTACTAATATGAAAAATGCTGATGAAAGATGAAAAATGGTTTTGAGTTTACGGCAAGTAACTGGTCAGTTACCTGTCAGTTGCCACTGCCATGCTGGCCCAACCCAAACCCCCCACGAGCTCCGGTAACGCTACTCACCGGCAGAAACACGAACCATCATTTGGCTGCGGTATTCTATAGGGTGGAGGTCCTTCCCCGGACGGGCAGCTCAATTCGAGCGAAGATTCGCTATGCCCTACCTCTCTTAAAGTCATCAGTGTTTAGAAGGCGTCGCTAGATATATAAATTATTCATCTGAACTAACAGCAAATTGAACCTTAGCTAAGAGCAGGTGGTTCCTGAACAAATGGCCTGAACAACGTATTGCTTTTATGTTAACTGCATCACATATTGCGTTTGTTATATGTCAAGCCATGTTCAGATTTCTCAGCCTTCGAATCGAATGTACCTTCATGTTGTTTCTAGCATCCATTAATTTTAGCATTGTAAGCGTGTGTATAGGTTATACTAGCTTTCGCCGCACGCTCTTCGCGCGTGCGTGCTCAAGCTAGGTCTGCGACGCTGGACGCTCCGGGCTTCGCCCTACGCGGAGCTCGGCCTGCGGCCTCGCGATACGCAGCTCGGCCTGCGGCCTCGCGAAATTACTTTTAAATAATTGCTTTATCCGAAGCGAAGCGAGGAGCGGGCTGCTAGTAATTAAAATAAAAATCATTCGCAGGAAATACACAATGACAAATGATTGCCATTATACTTCCAAAAGGTCAAACTGACTGAAAATACAATAACTGTATTGTCACCTTTTATTCAAAAAAAGGGTTTTCATGAGACTTTATTATAATATAATAATGTGATTTACTTTAACAGATAATAATAATATTGGTAGATTATAGACATTATAGTATATTGGTATTGCTTAAGAAACAATTCATGAACTATACCACTTATGTGAATCTATCAAAGACCGTTGTTGTCCTCTTTAGGCAGGTATTTAGGTAATAGATCCTTAATAAACAGTTGTAACGTAGACACGAAATCAGGATTAAAATTTTTAATGTAAATGTACTGTTGTATGATCAACGATCAACGTTCTATCTTAATCTTAACTAACTAATATTATAAAGCTGAAGAGTTTGTTTGTTTGTTTGAACGCGCTAATCTCAGGAACTACTGGTCCGAATTGAAAAATTCTTTTTGTGTTGAGTAGACCATTTATCGAGGAAGGCTTTAGGCTATATAACATCATCATCATCATCATCAGCCTATTACAGTCCACTGCTGGACATAGGCCTCTCCAGTTGTTCGCCACTTAGAGCAAACATCTGGAGGATATACCCATAATCGCCACGCTGGGCAGGCGGGTTGGCGATCGCAGGGCGTAGCTTCTTGCTCCGGTGACGCTGCTGCCCGTCACCGCTCTTTAGTATTTAGCTACGCCTTCAATTGTGATGGTTATATTGCCACCAGTCGGTTGCCAGCGCCTCGTTTGTTATTCGGCAGGATGCACCACGGGCAGGTGAGGTTGGCTTGGAACGAAAAGATGATAGGCCGCTCCCTTACATCCCGGCTATATAACATCACGCTGCAACTATTAGGAGCGAAGAAATAATGAAAAATGTAAAAAAAACGGGGGAAAAATAACTATTCCACGCGGACGAAGTCGCGAGCACAGCTAGTCAAAGATATAATGCTTAAAAATAAAACCGCTAAGCATGCCGTCCTCGCGGAAACAAACAAAACAATTGCAAAGTCCATACGTATGTAAAACCCGTTGTCTAAACTAATATTATAAAGAGGAAAGATTTGATTGTTTGTTTGTTTGTTTGTTTGTTTGTTTGTTTGTTTGATACGAATAGGCTCCGAAACTACTGGACCGATTTGAATAATTCTTTCACCGTCGGATAGCTACAGTATCTGCGCTGAACATAGGCTATATTATATTTAAAAAAAAGTTAGGGATCCCTGCTAAAACTCCAATAATGTAACCCAAATTTACCAAAAAGATTTTAATCTACAAAAAAAGAAAACGATCTTACATACTGACGTCTCATGACAACGTTCCCATAGCAACCGAAACTGTTATGACAACTAAATAAATAAATTCTAATATGAAATCGTACTTTTACGTAAAAACTACTGAAAGGATTTTGATGAAACTTTACAGGAATGTTATTTATGCATCAGATTTACACACAGGCTATAGATTACAAAGGTATCTTACATTTTAGATTTTACAATTTCGGCAAAATATGTTACATACTTTTTGAAATGACCATAGATACTGTCATTTCTTGAATTTGTCAAAGAAATTGTCATTTGGACATGACAGGTACTACATCGAAGTAAATACGGAATTATCGAAAATTTACAACAAACAGTGATATAAATATTTGTGAACCGTCGGCTTACTTTCAGGATAAAATTCTTCGGAAAATACTATAAGCAAATTGCTATAGCTAAAAATACGACCACCTTGAAAATACACCACCGGTGTTTCCTGCATCAATGCTGCTATCAGCTTGGAGGCTCCTCATTTAGCAACAAATCGGAACAACATTTAGGAATAGTGCACAGTCGAACAAATCTAGCATAATCCGTGAACAAGGCATCCTGAATCATAGTGACATGAAGCTCTAAGAACCCAAAAAATATGAATGCATTCTTTCAAGGTTTAGGTAGGCTCACATAATGAAAACTGCGATCTGTGCATGCATAATACATTTTTTTCTTTTCTAATCCGATGTTATAATTTCTGTACCCTATATTAGGTAATAGTATGTATGTATTTTAGCCTAATAAAATAGTTTTAATTACGCTTGGGTTGTAAGGGAGCGGCCTGTCATCACTTCGTTCCAAGCCAACCTCACCTGCCCGTGGTGCATCCTGCCGAATAACAAACGAGGCGCTGGCAACCGAATGGTGGCGGTATAACCATCACAATTGAAGGCGTAGCTAGGTACCACAGACCGATGACGGGCAGCAGCGTCACCGGAGCGAGGAGCTACGTCCTGCGATCGCCAACCCGCCTGCCCAGGGTGGCGATTATGGGTATAACCTCCAGGTGTTTGTCCTAAGTGGCGAACAACTGCAGAGGCCTATGTTCAGCAGTGGACTGCAATAGGCTGATGATGATGATGATGACGCATGGGGTAGGGGATGCGAATTTGTGTTCGACCCACGGTTAAATGTGAGGGATCGGCCTATCATCTTTTCGCTTCAAGTCAACCTCACCTGCCCGTGGTGCATCCTGCCGAATAACAAACAAAGCGCTGGTAGCCGACTCTGGGCGGTATAACCGTCACAGATGAAGGCGTAGCTAAATATCACAGACCGATGACGGGCAACAGCGTCACCGGAGCGTGAAGCTACGCCCTGCGATCGCCAACCCGCCTGCCCAACGTGGCGATTATGGAGATCTATGTCCAGTAGTGGACTATAATAGGCTAATGATGAAGAATTACGCATGTCGGAAGAAAATAGCGCTATTAAAGTAGGTATTGCTTTTTGGTCGGCGTCATTATCGCTAAATCATTTTTAAGGTAATTTCATGTAGGTACTAATATGAAAAATGCTGATGAAAGATGAAAAATGGTTTTGAGTTTACGGCAAGTAACTGGTCAGTTACCTGTCAGTTGCCACTGCCATGCTGGCCCAACCCAAACCCCCCACGAGCTCCGGTAACGCTACTCACCGGCAGAAACACGAACCATCATTTGGCTGCGGTATTCTATAGGGTGGAGGTCCTTCCCCGGACGGGCAGCTCAATTCGAGCGAAGATTCGCTATGCCCTACCTCTCTTAAAGTCATCAGTGTTTAGAAGGCGTCGCTAGATATATAAATTATTCATCTGAACTAACAGCAAATTGAACCTTAGCTAAGAGCAGGTGGTTCCTGAACAAATGGCCTGAACAACGTATTGCTTTTATGTTAACTGCATCACATATTGCGTTTGTTATATGTCAAGCCATGTTCAGATTTCTCAGCCTTCGAATCGAATGTACCTTCATGTTGTTTCTAGCATCCATTAATTTTAGCATTGTAAGCGTGTGTATAGGTTATACTAGCTTTCGCCGCACGCTCTTCGCGCGTGCGTGCTCAAGCTAGGTCTGCGACGCTGGACGCTCCGGGCTTCGCCCTACGCGGAGCTCGGCCTGCGGCCTCGCGATACGCAGCTCGGCCTGCGGCCTCGCGAAATTACTTTTAAATAATTGCTTTATCCGAAGCGAAGCGAGGAGCGGGCTGCTAGTTTATCATAAAGTAGGGAATGTTTTCATAAAACTGTCATTGTCACTTTGTCGCGGGAACGCCGCGCGCGGTTGTGGCAACACTAATGCGATTACCCGTTTGTCGCCGGTGGGTATGGTAACTCGTCCCTTGTTCCGACTCCCGGCCACTACCATGAATTTTCACTAGATTAAGATAAACCGTAATTAAAACAGGACACGTGATGAAATTGTTCATTCCGTGGGTACGACACCCAAGAAGACTAGTAGGTAAAGAAATATCAGGAAACCGGCAACAGCGATTACTTATTTATTTAATTTTTATTGCACAATATAAAAAATAGAGTACAAAAGGTATACTAAAGTATTTAGCAGTAATTAAGTGGGTTGTGGAAACATTATGATATGATATTAATATGTCCCAAAATAAAAATAAAATAATGGCAGGTGGGACATACTCTGGAATGGGGCACCTCTGGCTAGGTCTGACCAACAATTTACCCCCCCCCCCCCCCTGAATATTATTCTGATGATACTTAACAACTCGTTGTTAAAACTCGTATTTAATCTATCCTTTACCCTAAGGTTGTCTGGAAGAGATCGCTCAAAGCGATAAGGCCGCCTAATTGTACAACAAATGTCTATTATATTTAGTTTTAAGTCAATTGTATGGTGTGCACTAAAGTATCGATGCCTTATAAATGAACTACTAATAAGTAGGTATATGGTAAAAATCCCGTTAATTATTATAGGGTGATAATGTGGGACATTAACCAACAGTAGGAGCTTACCCGCTTGCAAATTGTGAGGACAAAGCGGCTGGCTGTCTGCGGGTTTAAAAATTCAAATTCAAATTTTAATTTACGAATGCAAAGTGCCTAGACGAACATTTTTATTAACAAGCTTCATTAATTCGCTGTTAACTGAATTTACCGCCGCCGGTGCATGCTCTAATAGAAGTTTACAGCCAAGCATTAATGATGATGAACGGAAAATGTACTTTAAAAGTAAGTGAAATAAAAATACATTTACATCGCGAAACTTTGTTGCCATTTTGCCAACATAGATGTTGCAGTAAACGCTTTTAGAGATCGCCATAACGTCATCGTTGAACTGACTAACGAATGGATAGATGGATGGATGTTTGTGCATTTGTTTTGTAAATAAAGTAACTATCTAACTAAGTAACTATATATGTAACTCAAAGATGACTGACATAGTGATCTATCAACGCACAGCCCAAATCACTAGACTGATCGGGCGTAAATTTGGCATGCAGGTAGATGTTATGACGTAGGCATCCGCTAAGAATGAATCTGGATCCATTCTACCCCCAAGGGGATAAAATAGGGGATGAAACTATTCCACGCAGACGAAGTCGCGGGCACAGCTAGTATTACAATAAATCTTAAGAATATTTATCATCAGGCCCGCCGTAAGCGGGCGTGCAAGGCGTGCAATGCACGCGGGCGGCGCATTCAGGGGGGCGGCAAATCAGACAATCATGGACTAAAATTCAGACATTGTCACCTCACAATACTTAAAAGATTATCCTTATAAAAATAATATGATGAACGGCGCCTAAATATTTCTTTTATATCGTAGCATTACATAGCGCCATCTGTTGAAATTCATGAGAACAAAGTTAATCCATATCGTGCTCTATGCGAAATAGGGAAACCCCACAGATATCAGGGGAAATCCCCTTAAAACTATATTCTCATTCTTTGTTTTTATTTATTTAACACAAATGCGAAAGTGATGTGAGTGAACAACAAACTTCAATTGTTTTCTTATAGCCCTAATGTGAGATCCGGAAACGGTCCAGGGTACTTAAAATTAATTAATATTCTGTATATTTTTGTGCGAAGTGTAACTATAAAAATAATTTAGAAAATTATTTATATTATCCGTCGGCGCAAAAAATCATAATTATGGTAAGAGTCTTTGTTTAATTAATCAGCATATGGGCGCATTCGTATAAACAGCAGGTATTCATGTAAAATTTAAAGGTTATTTTACTGAAAAAACTTAAAAGTAAAGCTTTATTTAAAAAAATGTATTAAAATGAATACAGAGTGTACCTAACAAAAGTAACTTAAGTAACGAAAGGGGGACATTCCACCCAATCAATACGAACAACTTTTACTATGGGGTCAACTCAGAAGTCGCGAAAAAAAAAAATAGTTATTCCATTACATTTGTGTGCAGTAGGTATGAACATTTTTTTTCGCAGTAGTATTGTGATTATTATTGTGATTTAAAGGGTAGTTTTTAGGGTTCCGTAGCCAAAATGGCAAAAACGGGACCCTTATAGATTCGTCATGTCTGTCTGTCTGTCCGTCCGTATGTCACAGCCAGTTTATTCCGAAACTATAAGAGCTACATTATTGAAATTTGGTACGTAGATGTATTCTGTAAACCGCATTAAGATGTGACAATAAAATCAGAAAAAAATTTAAAATTTTTGGGGTTCCCCATACATAGAACTGAAACTCAAATTTTTTTTTTCATCAAACCTATACGTGTGGGGTATCTATGAATAGGTATTTGAAAATGATGTTGAGGTTTCTAACAAAATTTTTTTCTAAACTGAATAGTTTGCTCGAGAGACTCTTCCAAAGTGGTAAAATGAGTGTCCCCCCCCCCCCCGTAACTTCTAAAATATGGGCATGATAAAACTGAAAAAAATATATGATGTGTATTACTATAAAAACTACTAACGAAATTTGGTTTGAAGGAAATCTAGACAGTAGTTTTTTTTTAAACGTCATAAATCAAATTACCTAATTTTTTCATTCAATCAGTGGTACGGAACCCTACGTGCGCGAGTCCGACTCGCACTTGGCCGGTTTTTTCTGTTATACAACTTAAGAGTGAAGATATATAAAAAAAATTATTAAAATGATACCTATACAGGGTGTAACAAAAGTAACTTAAATCCCGAAAGGGTGTCATTCTACACATAAATGCGAACAACTTTTACCAACGGTGAAATCGCGAAAAAAAATAACTATTCCATACAAAATGTATGGAAATGCTGATTTTTTTTCGCGATTTCAGTGTTGACCCCCTAGTAAAGGTTGTTCGCAATAATGGGTGGAATGATCGACCCCCTTTTGGGATTTAAGTTACTTTTGTACAACCATATAATAAACTTTTTCCAAAAAAAATTAAGGAACCACAAAAAAGTGAAAAAATTCAGGAGCTCAATTTCGACGGCAAAAACCGAGAAAAAGATACAGAGAAAAAAAACTAGCGGGGTCTCTTGAGAATTTTTTTAGCAAACCAGAAAATAGGGACTCTGAATGTCAAGAGAATGTTGATGTACTTACTACCTATACCTGCCTACATAATATGTATAAACTGCACCTTTCTTGCCTTCATTTTTTCATTTAATGTCCTATTAGTGTATCTATCTTGTATAAAATAACTTAATATAACATAGTTTGTCACTGTACAGCATATTTTTTTCACATTTTTATAAACACCTAGGTTTTGTAGTAAGATAGGGGCGGCACGATAGGAATTTGCACACCGGCGTTCAAACCGCTAGCGGCGGGCCTGTTTATCATCATCAACCTGCAGATTTTATTTTATTGGCAGCACAATAAGTAGGTAATAAACAATACAATCAAGCAATATAAACATGTAACACAGCAAGGGTATGCCCACACATCAAACCTTCCTTCCCAACTGCTGCCCGTTTCTTGATATCCCCATAGTCTTCATCTACGACACCTACGTAATTAGCTGTTTGTAAGTAACAGCCGACGAAGGGGGCGTTGGATAAGAAAAAATGAATAGGCTTTAATAAAAATAACTCAGGGAATGAAATACAAACTTAAAATTGCCTAAAATAGAAATTCAACGTTTTAGATAGTCGTAGAGTAGATGTCAAAAAAGGTAAAAATAATAAGGTTTTCCAAGAAAACAGTCTAGCAACTATAGAGTAATAGAGTTGCTAGTTGCTAAATACATAGGTATTTTTGTAGTTCACCAAAGCTTATGTTGCTAGCAAAACAATAAAAAACATACATTTCTATTTCAAATTGTAAAATAGAAGCTTTACAAGTGTGCCTCACCAACTAGTTTCAATTCAGCTGTTTTTATAGCAAAGTAATACTAAAATATACTTTCATACACAAGGTTATTGGCCATTAAAGACGCTTTTATGTTAGAATTTAATCCGCAAAATGCTGTAATACAAAGAACAATTCTGCATCTGTATTGCACTTATGCTACTTTTCAACAAAAGAAGGTTGTAGTAGACTAGACATTTACCTATCCTTTAAAATATAAATTTTGTGGTCCGTTTTTCTAAGGGTTAATAATATTATACACTCTTTTTATACCAAGCGTAATAACAGCTTTACAAAGTATCTGATTTTAATTAGCGTCTTTAAAAAAATATGCAAACTAAACGAATCACTGTTTTGTTCAAAGTCTGATCTTTGAAACTCCTATTAAAAGCTCAATCCGTTCATGAATAAAGATTAAATGGAAATTTATTATTCATAATCTTGTTTATGAATACTTTTTCTGAGCTTTAAAATCATTAACTATTGAATGGTTAAATAGACCTAATAATATAAAAATCTTTCGAGATAGTTAATATTCTCTTAATTTAATCTTTGAAATAAAGTTATTTATCCAATATTATATAGAAAATCACTAAATAAATAGTAATTCATAAATAAATGTATTACCTACCTATTATAGGTTATGCTTTGAGCTGGTAACATTGAGGAGTCACTATGCTACTGAAAAATATAATTCACAAAAAGGTTTCCAAATACAACTCAATATCTTCTTTGTCGTCAAACAACCACGAAAGTTAATCAAAGTGATTGAAATCCGGTCAGGGTCCAATCTGCAGTGGCCGGGGGCTATACGGCGCGTGCAAAGCGTAAAGTCTCGCTCCTCTTCGACCAATTCAATCATTGGATTGGTTGCATGCAATGTATGATCGCCTTTTTTGTTCATAAGTACTTCTTCCTTTGCGACTAACGGACTATCAAGAAACGGGTCTCGATCATCTACGGCACTCACGGAATGAGATGTGGTGGTCCTATTCTCAACCCAGAAACTACTTTTTTTTTTATAAAAAGAGCGTTCAGAATAAGCACACTCCACCTGATGGTAAGCGGCCGTGAGGCCCAATGTTATATGGACGGGCACACCAGGCCAAACTCGCCGCGCCTGTCGCCCTTACGCTGAATACCCTCTGAGATGCCGTTTCATGCCCTACTTAAAGAACCCAGGATTAAGAGGAAGGAAACACATGAGCTGGAAGGGCATACCATGACTTAATGGCACGGGGCAGGAACGAGGAACTAAACCGGTGCACGGTATGTGGATGACACCGCTGTCCAGCACATGTTGTTCGGAAGAGAAAATGAGAGGATGGTATTAGTTAGAATAATTCTTCGGAGCATTCCCCATTGTACAGACAGTAGAGAACACTAAGACTGGCAATAGTAGACGTAGTTGAAGAGGTTCTAGGGTCTTAGTCACCTCTTAATCCCCAACAATACGGATAGCACGTCGCTGCAACCTGTCCAGAGCCTTCATGAAAAAGATTATCCATACAATTCCAACTTGCTGTGTTATAGTCGCATAATCGTCGATTTTGGGCGACATTTCAATTCCCAATGTCAAAGTTTAATGAACACCGACAGTTTCACCGTCGCCCGAACGAATAATGACCGCAATAAACCTGAGCGAAACATACACAAATACGAAGACTTTGTGACACAATCAATAAAGTTCAAATTTCATTGACTGCATTCGGTTCAATTTAGGGTTAGCGATGTGGACATACGAGTACTAGAGAGATGTGATTAGTTGCGATTTTTTTTTGTTACACTGAGATATTCAAATGTTTAAAGAATACGTATTGGCGACTTATACAGGAATCGTATTTATTATAGGTCTGAAGGTCAACTGATAGTAAGTGATCACTTCAGCCTATAGAAAAGGTGTCGCTGTAAGGGATTGTGTCGAATCCGGGCATCCCCCTCAGATAGAGTGCTCGTAGCGGACCACCGTCGGGTTTAGTGGGTATTCTCCGCTAAATAAGAGTGATGACCCCACATAACCCAGATGTCTCGTATTAAGGGCCCTAGTGTATGCGTAAAGGCATTCCCTAACATTGACTAGATTTGAAACGTTTACCTGGTGCTGATGTGATTTGTAAACCTGAGCTGAAAATATCAGCTGTTCAGTTATCACGGTTTTCGAACAAAGTCTTACTTACTCGTAGTTAGGTACCGTTTTTAACCTTTGGATACGGAACCCTAAAAATTACATAAAAACCGCATATATCGATTCGTTCACCGATATACTCGTAATGTTTAATGGTTTCTCTTACAGTATTGTGCTCAATTTATCGCCAACCCTACGTCGGCGACAGAATGGTATGAATACGATAGAGGGTTTATGCATAAACCTGTCGTATGCAGAAAATTACAGGCTGTTAAAATTTTAATGAGGCTGTGTGAATTGCGGTTCGTTACCTACGTGCCGAAGGCTTGTTGTGAATTAGACATTTTGGAAAATGCCAAGGTAAATGGTAAACCTAACTTTTGGATCTCACGACCGCTTACCATCAGGTGGAGTGAGGGTATCCTGAAAGCTCTTCTTATAAAAAAAAAATGGGAATGTATTGTTGCTTTAAATACAATTTTATTAGTCTCTTGCAATCTACTGCTAGACATACTTAGGCTTCTCCAATTGTTTGGCACTTTGCTCGATCACGACAATTTTACGGATATATTTGCAGAAACCACTAGTCTCAAGCTAAAGTTTTTCTCTTGTACTGTTAGTGTCAGATCATCATGTAGTTACCTATCATCTTAAAGGGGGTATCTTTGCGAAGATACCCCCCTTTAAGATCTGGCGGCGCGGCTGGCGGTCGATCCGAAGGTTTTGACTCGATGTTTACCAATCGATGACCGGGACTCAAACCCGGAACCTTCGGCGTAAGGCTTAACGCTCTAAACATTGCGCCAACGAGGCCATCAATGCATATATAGGTAGGTACTACACAGATTAGAGCTAAGTTATTAATAATAATAATTCAGTCCCTCATTTTTCAACTAGATGGCTCTATCAAACTTACCAATAAAACTAATGGTAGCTGATATATTTTTCGCAAAATTGATGACTTCTGACTTTCACCGCGACATTAATAAATTGTGCTGTATCCACTCGAAGCTTACGTTCGTGTGTGAAAAAGCGACAATGCGCAAAAAATATACAGGGTGGAAAATATACAGGCTGTCCAAAATATACAGGGTGTTATTTTCTGGTGACAGTTGAGGCCGGCCCGTGCAGTGTTAAACGCTTCGTGCGGACGAGTCCGCTCTTTGACGTTTTGTTTTTTAAATTCACTTTGTTGCACGGAGTTAGTGAGGCTGAATATTATAGTAGTAAGTGTGACATTATTTATGTTTTTTTTGTTAAGTATAGGATCACTCCATATGATGATAAGGGAGTATCAGAAAACGGTAAGCAGTGTTTACCTGGGTACAAATAAGATCTAAATATGTTTTATAACAACGTAGGTATGTTCAAACACTTAAAAATCTGTAAAATTAATAAAAATCAGTATCGCAAAGTTTGCCCATTGCAATTACATTTTGAAAAAGTAAACATTATTACCATTGAAACTTTAAAACCTGATTTATAATAACTTTAATATTCATATTGCTAGATCGTTTAAAAGAACTATACATACAAGTTTAATTTCGTCTAATACTTGTAGTTATAAAAGTTAGATCCTTTGCTTAGTCCGACCTAGACTTGAATCCGTAACCTCACAGGCTTTATCCAAGTTATCTAAGTACTAAGGCTTCAATGGTAACTTCGCTTAACGGCATGAAGCGATCCATAACTTAAGCAACCGCCCAACACTGAGTAAACGTAGTCGACAAGCCAACGACCATCGTTAACGGTAGTCACGTACAACATGGGGAACTTATCTATCAAGGTATAGACCTTGCCATCAATGGTCAAATAAATTTATGCGAAACTAATCTTTCTTGCCAAGATAGGATGATAAGGTCTATAAGTTGTATCTGTCAGGTAACTATCAAGTGGCGGGGCCAATTGACAGGCAACTAATAGGTGACTTGCTAGTTACCTGCTTGTTGACGTAGCGACTTGGGCTTTTATCGATCGAAGTGCTGGTAAGAAAAAAGTTTGACGTGCAAAAGTATTACTAGTGAATCTATTTGCAGAAATCAACTATTTTATTTTTATTTTATTTTATCAATTTCATGAGGCGTGGAGAAATAATTATGTAAAAGAAATACATAAAAAAAATTGTAAAGCCGACCGTTACACCATTAGATCAGAGTCGTAGCAAGCTGCTACGAAGTTTGGTGCTACGTATTTCGTAGCGTGTGCTGGAGCGCGGTTTGTAATTTATCGCAGTAAGTAGGTAGTTTTATGAATATCTTTTTTGAAAATAAATATTAATAAAAGTTTCATCGTTCTGTGATTTATTTATCTCTATGAAAAGAATTCCAGAACAAAAGTATAAGAATAAAGAAACCAACGACTCTTTTCCGAACAAAACAGACAAGAATAACTTAAATTTCAACCTTGAAGCGTTCCCCTCGTGCGGCAAATACAAATCAAAATCATAACAAAATTCCTTTATCATTCCCACACTTTCTATATTTCCGTTCGATTCAGCCATTTTGTTCCAATATCTTGATGTTTTTGTACGTTATCTTTTTTATTTATTAGTCTGTATCGAGGTATTGATATAAATAATGGACGACGTGCCTCCCGCAGATCCCGAATGAAGCCATTTATCATAATGTCAAAAGGTGCAACCCACCTGTGTGGCAGCGGCTCAGTTGGAGCTGCAGAATTATATTTAACACTTTGGAAAATGTGCCTTATTTGGTAAGATTGAGCTTTTAAATTCCTTTGTAGATGCTCAGCACGTTTTGGCACGTGTAAGGTTCCTCGGGAGATAAGTATCGTCATCATATTTCGTGTAGTTTGACGTTGGGCTGAGCTTGCTCGATACTCGAGGTGTTTTTTGACATTAGAAGGCATTAAGAGATTGGTTCCGGCCTGGCGCCGATGTCAGGGGAAAATGGTGTATTCGATTTATTTGGAACGACTTTACTTGTTTAAAAGTTCATTTTTTTATGTCGGGACTTGGGTTGCGGTTATGATCTAATGGAAATGAAACTCCGTTTCCATGTTGTTTGGTGTAAGGTGTAGGGCAGAAGAAATAAAGAAGAAAGAAAGAAATCAGTACGGTGTAAGACGTTTGATACAGATGAGCAAATTAATACTTAGGTACGAAGGTCTTTGTCCAGCAGTGGGACAGCAGACGCTAGTCACAAAAAAGAAAAAAATAAGGTAATGGTTTTCGATATGAACAATATCTCCGTTAAATATATTTGGCACGACACAAAGTTCCACGCCCATAAAGATTTGGTTTTCTGCATTACTCTTACATATCATACATCGACTCTGCTATACTACAATCTCTACTACACTACACATACGTCGATAAAACATACGTAACAATACAGGTACGTGTAAGCACATCGAGTGAAAAAAAAACAATTGAACGATTACTCGCAAAACTGAACACGAATACTTTTCTTTCTCTTTGTATTCGAATTTTCGGCCAAAAGCATTATGAAGACAAATACAACAATGCGTTGTGAAAAGCTAAGGACTTTTGTAACAGAATTTTACTTATTTTTATAGTATATTCTATATGTAGCTAAGCTGTTGTAGGGCTCTGCAGACAAATAGCAAAATGCAACCATTATGATTCGTCATGTCTGTCTGTCCGTCTGTAAGTCACAGCCACTTTTTTCCCAAACAACTATAAGAACTAGGCCCCTACCACCAAAATTGAAAACGATCGTTCGTTGAACGGATCGCGTACTTTTGCACCATAAATCTCTCCCATTTGTCCTTCCCGTATGCGAATATATCAATTAAATTATTGAAAAACGACTTTGACGAATTTTTGTGTGTTCCGTTCAACGAACGATCGTTTTCGTTTTTGGTGGTACATAGATAGAAAGTACTGTACTGTACTGTACTTCTGTACTGTCGAACATAGATAGAAAGAGAGAGTGAGAGAGAGAGACATTATCATCATAATCATCGGCCTGCAAACGTCCACTGCTGGATAAGGGCCTCCCCAATGACATTTGTCATTTGGGGATTTCACTTAGTCACCACGCTTTGCAGGCAAATTGTTGACCGCAGTAGGTTTTATTTGTACCTAGGTAACTGCCCGCATCCGTATGCTCCCGTTGTCTCCTACTACACCAACGGGATCCTCAGTTATTATCGCATTTCCAGTATTAGTAGGGATTTGTTCACGTACCTCCCCTCAGCCGCAATCAACGGAAGGGCGGTTACCGGTGATCATTTGAGGGCGACACTAGTCGGCGATATCGTCGGAAATGACTCTAATGTGTGCACCAGACTGTGCGTGTATGATGTACTTGTCTTGTGCTTTAAATAAACTCTTAGAGAAATGTACTTTGTGCTCGAATCAAAGTGAGAGAGAAGGGTGACGAATAGCGTAGAAATACATAATACATAATTATGTTTAATGTACGGTTAGAGATTAAATAGAATATCAGAAGTTCTTTAAGCGTTTGGTGTCAATATAAGAAGGGTCACTGCTCTAATGATGATTGTCCAAAAATATTTGAAATTTTTGGTCACATAATTTTTTCATTCTCGGTCAGTCAGAGGAAGATTCCTCAAGTCAATCGTCCCACCGTGTTACAGTGCAGGGCGTCTACACTTCGTTTACCTAAACAAGGTGACATTTGCCCACGATCGGGATGGTTCGTGTTCTCTGAGGGAGGCCTATGTGACCAGCGGCCGGCAGTAGGCGGCAATGGGCCGATTGATTGATTAATATTCTAGGTTGGGCCTTCGTCCACAAAGACATATATCTAGAGCGATGCTAAGTAACCCATACGTTTCTTTGTGTTGCGATTTTAATTTCAAAAGTTTTTAAATCACTGTATGTGGGATGTAAGGGAGCGGTGTATCATCTTTTCGCTCCAAGTTATCCTCACCTGCCCGTGGTGCATCCTGCCGAATAACTAAATACCATAGGCCGATGACGGGCAGCAGCGTCACTGGAGCGAGGCGCCCTGCGATCGCTAACCCGCATGCCCAGCGTGGTGTCTGCCCAAAGTGACGAACAGCTGGAGAAGCCTATGTCCATCAATGGACTGCGATAGGCTGGTGATGATGGTGATACTGCTATGATCTCTTTCAGACAACCTTAAATAATTGTACATCTATTTTTAACAATGTTGAAGACCAATTCCATTTGACATTGAAGAGGGTGATGATGTAAAAGCAGCAAACTAGAAAAAGCGATCGCAATTATTTATCGAGCACTCTTTTAAGTAAAGCGCTCATTCCGGCAACATTGTCCTTGTTAAAGTCGCATCCTGAGTGCTGTCAAGTCGTTAATGCAAAGTTCAAAGTGCGTTCAAGTGAAAAAATCGCCTGCTCCGCTGAATGTGCGTCAGGAAAATGTTAGGATGCTCTTTCACTAGAGACGTGGTATGAAGTTGTAATATAATTATTCCTAGGAAAAATGGGCGTACTTCCTATAAGCTAGGTACTACGAAAATCACGGTCATGTATCTATATGTATGTTTAAGCGGTGACTCTACAAGTGCGTTGTACACATCCATACTCGTACATATAAATACATAGTCTAATAATCTTATTTCCATTCACTAATGTAATAATAAATAGCACTCTATATGGACATATTATAACAATTTAAGCATATTATTATAAAATGCATTCGTAGCATTATTATATTTAATTCAATTACAATAATCTACGTTCGACATACATATTTCCTTCATATACATATATACTTCTTGGTATATTTATGTAATAATTTTACGTATTTAATATAAAATAGTTAGATAGTTTTGCACTGGGTTACCCATTTCCTTAGTCAATCTGGTTTCCTCTACCTGAAGGTTGTCTGGAAGAGATCGCTATAAGCGATAAGACCGCCTAGATTGTACTTTGTGTTGTTTGTAATTTGTTTCCTATAATGTCTGTGTTTTTGTGCAATAAAGAGTATCTATCTATATTTCTAGCCACTTTTGAAAGTTTGTATGGATAAATGATTCTTACTCTTCACATGAAAACTACTTCATTTTATTTTTATATGTTAAGGACAACCAGAAGTTATAATGTGAATGTTTATTATGATAAATACTAATTAAAATAATGAATCTAACGTGCAACAAATGAGCAATCCAACGATTAGGTATAAAAACGAGACTACTGACAGACTGCAGTAAAAATATTACTGAGAAAAAGTAGGTAAAAGCTCGTCTCGGCGGGGGCAGATCATGTTGCCTGAAAAGCCGTGAGCTACAGCTAGTTAATAAAAATTTACAAAATTCATATGCAGATACATTCAATGTCATAATTGGTCCGCAATAAAGATCTGGTCTGGCCTGGCGGGAACGTTATTCTTTCCTACGGCCACAATCACAGACACATCACTCCGCGAACATTCCGAATGACTACTACTAGAAGCGAGCACATCTCTAGTGGAGAAGCACCCTTAGCCTGACGCGGGAATGTGAAGGGCCCGTCGAATGATTGGAAAACTGATTGGGATGATTGGCGCGGACGCTCCGCCGATTGCAATAGTCTGGCGCAAGGGGGCGCTAGACTGTGTATTTGTCGCTGTCTGTACCGATGGCGGTCAATCAAATTTCGAGTGTGAACGTCATCTTTTTTTAAATGGTAACATTTTTTCTGTAACGAGTTCTGGAGTGGATACCATTTCTAGGCAAACCTAGTGTAGGACGCCTTCAGAGCAGCTGGAGTGACGATTTGCACAAGATGGCTGGCAAGTAGACTGAGAGAGCATTTTCCCCGGCATATACAAGGTGACTTTTTAATCACTATCCAAATTTTTTCGGGGCATTACTTAGGTATCGTCAATGGAGCCCATTTCTGCAAAAAAAATATAGGTAAAATTTTTACAACAAATTCTTTGTCCCGAACCAATTATAAATTTCACATGGTTAACATTTCGTACTACTCGCGGTAATACCGTCTTACCTTTAATTCGTGCCTTAATTCGTAATACCAATTATATTTTATCGTTTTGCGTACTAAATATTTACGCCAGAAATGGTAACCATGCGAAATTTATAATAGATTCGGGACCATAACTTGGTTGTGAAAATATTAATTATATTTATTGTTGCAGAAATAGGCTCTAATAACGATACCTAATGCCCAGAAAAAATTTGGATAGTTATTAAAAAGTCACCTTGTATAAAAAAGGAGGCGCTAGACTATGCCCAGGCCGGTTAGCTGCGTATTTGTCGCTGTCTGTACTCAGACATGACGGTCAATCAAATTTTGAGTGTGAACATCATCTTTATTTCCGGCTTTCGGCAATTAAAACGGGCTAAACTAGGTCCAGCCAATTCTTGTTGCATATACTCCGTTTTCTTTAGCATAAGAAATTTGGCAATCAAAGAAGCAGCTATTGGAGTCAACAACAGCGCCCCTATTGACCAAAATGTATGCGAAATCGATGTCTGTCAAATGTATGGGATGTTATGTATGGAATGTTGTACATTATGGGAGCGACCAAAGTAATTAAGTTCGCCCTTTGTACGATTTTGTGCAATAAAGTTTTAAAAAAATATGGAGTTCTATTCCATTCTATATTTATCCTCAAAATATTCCGTATTTCAGAAATACTCTCTCCTTGACAACGCAGCCTTAGAATGTGTGAATGCCCGGAATTTCGCCGCGGTAGGGCGCAAGCTATTGTGACCTTGCATTCCTTCGGGACCCTACGAACTGCTTACTATGAAGTTATGCGTTGATAACTAACTCGACTACGCGACTAAAGGGTAATCTCTTCACTAATTTATTAATCAAGTGTTTTAAAAAACACCAGGTCTCAACATTAACCTCTGCGGACATTCGTATAAATATATCACACTTTATAGAAAACTCTTTGAGACTTCTGAAATAATCATATTAGCTAAAGCTAATATTTTTTATCCGTCAATGACTACGATGATAAGACCAAGGTGGCCCTGTCATCATCATCACCAGACTGTGGGGGAGAGAATCTCCCCCTAAAAAAATGATTAACAAAATTGACCTTACAATGGTTCGGACCCTAGACGGATCAATAAAATTCTTCATCGAGGTAGTTAAGATAATGTTTCTCATTATTAAAGCCGTGATGTGACACCACTTAAAAGTAATTCAAGTTATTACAACAGATCCAATACTTTGTTAGAGTTTTTCCGACGGAAATGTAAGGAAAGACGTCGCGCTCTCGCTACAAACGCGAAAAAAATGTTCTTAAGATCTACTGGATTAAATTAATGCTGCCGTCTTTATAATGTCCTCTCATATTTCAGATTCGACTCCTCAAAACGCTATAAGAAAGTTATATCAAATTCTTAGGGTTCCCTTGATACAGGAATAACATAAATCGAGACTTCAAAATTTTGTTTGGAAATAGGCCTACTAAATTGAAGGTATACAAAATACATGTAGATATAAAACCCCATTTTACTACCAAGGTAAACGTATCTTCAGAAAAAAATACAACATAGATCTAAATATAATAGACTGCATATGTCTATGTCAGTGCCAGTAATTTATAATAGTGATTGAATACGCAAGGCTCTTCCAGAGTCTACTTAAGGATTAAAACGAATTTCTTTAACCTCAACGATTCGAAATCAGTTGTTTAGACGAGATATTATAATTTCTTGAAGCTCTATATCCTACAGAACCCGCCACTCAAACATTCGCTAAAACTTCGCAATTTTTTACGATGTACCAGAGAATTTTATGTTTTTTACGTTTCATAAACTTTGCTCCCTTTCAGGCCAGAGAGGGTCGATTTAAATCTTGTACCGTCGACCGGAAAATAATAATTTCATGACCTGTTTCAACCCGTCCCGTTTCAACTCTATTTGTATTCCTGACGTGCTCAAACAACTTGTTACATGGTAATATTGAAGTTAAAACAACGCCCGCACGTACATGAAATCTATTTTCATTTTATGTTTCATTCTAATTTCGGATGAAAGTTCTGTTTATGGATTTAGGATGTATTTGGTTAGTGGAAAGTTGAATAGGAAATAATAACAGATAGAAAACGAGATAAAATTAAATATCATAACAGTCTTTTGTTATAGTCGTATCGTAATAGAGGCTTACTCTCACCCAGAGGCGTACAGGGTTGCAAGTCGGCAATTGCCCCAGCCGTAAAGGGCCCGGAGAGAATCTGAAATACCAACATTAATTTATTACCAGCCCATCGTAGCCCACTGCTGGACATAAGCCTCTCCAGTTGTTCGCCACTTTGGGCAAACACCTGGAGGCTCTACCCATAATCGCCACGAGTAATGAAAGACTAGTCTAGTCTTATTAAGTAGTTAAGTTTAGGTTTAGTTTTTGTTATATTTTTATGTAAATCCCATTTATCTAATAGTATTTCAATTAAACTTGAAACTAATAATCAAAGTTCTTTGCCCTCTGAGCCAAGGGTCGTGGATTCGATTCCCGAACAGTACAAACATTTGTGTTCATGAACATGTCTGTTTATATTGGTCTGGGTGTTTTCTATGTATAATATGTATTTATTTACAAAAAAATATGTATCTAAGTAAGTTTATCAGTTGTCTAGTACCCATAGTACAAGCTTCGGCTTAGTTTGGGGCTAGATGGCGCTGTGTGGCCCAGCGTGGCATGTCTTGGGTTATTTATTTATTTAAGTCTTTCTTGCCTCAATTATATGATTGACATAGTAAGTTACTAACATGTACAATCCAATATAACATATAGGTAAAAACAAGAGCTCATATGCGGGAATGAAGCGCGACTCGTTTGACTTTTCGATCTCGCGTGACGGGAGGTCACTCATTTAATTAAGCTTGATATATGAGACGGTTGTATGTCACTGTCAGTGTCAGAACACCTTATATTGGGAGGAGGGAGTCGAATGAAATGTTGTTAAAAGGATAGCAGATCGGTTGCGTGGACGTTAATAGCTCAATATTCCTTTGTCTCCACAGAGGAAAGGAAAGCATTTAATTTTTATTGAGTTACACGTAGACCAATCTACGCAAATCTATCTATCAAATAATTGTGTAAAATACTGAACAATAAGTATACTTATTCAGTATACTGAATAAAAACTATATAAAGTTTAGATACATAAATAAACTAAAGGAGCGTTCATGTATGTGATGTGATGACATCTTCAGCGTCAAACAATAATATGGTAGACGACTAAGATACTTATTTGATTTTGTATGTTATTTGCATGGAAGTATTAAGTAAAGTACTTAATACTTCCATGGTTATTTGATGGCTGCCAAAAACGGACCTATAAATAAATATATATCAGACAACATCACATACATTGCTCCGATCCCAAAGTAAGTAGCTTAAGTACTTGTGTTATGGGTATCGGAACAACGAAGGTACCACAAATAAATACTTAAATACAAATATAAACACCCAGACATGAAACAAACACAAGTGTTCATTACACGAATGTTTGTCCCGGGTGGGAATCGAACCCACGACCCTTGGTTCAGAAGGCAGGGGTCACTACCAATTGAGTCACCTTACCAGTCGCATGGATGTAACTATGTATTTGGGAAATGGAAAAATACATTTTTTTACAGCACGAGTCGTCAAAATGTTTCTTAAGAAGAGGTATCGCATCAATATACACCCAAATAATTGGTAAATGAGCTAAATAAAACCTTTTAAAAATATCTGGCTTTATCCTGCCCTCTTTATTTAGCGAGTCTTATATACCTAGTAATTGCACTTTATTTCGCTAGCACACGCTTGTAGCGAATTAAACCGGGCGGTTATACAATGCATCTCGCAAAAATGCTTTAAAACACCCAATACGTTTCATAAACATCAAAGGATTGCGTTCTTTATGAATTTTAAATTCACCCGGATGTATATTAACACGTCGCTTTGCCGGATAACAGAAAGTTAAGAGTATAAAACGAGACGGTGCCCCGTTGAAATTTTGAAATGTGAGGGCGGAATTTTAAATGCAAAATCTACGGTCTCCGCGTCTGAAAATATTATAGACCGAGGTCCCGACGCAATGAATTGTAGGTAATTGTTTTTAATGAAACATCTTATGATGATGAAAGCTTGTCGGTAATATAATGTAGCTGACCTGGTGAATCTGCCGCTCTCGTTTCAACTCTAGTCTAAAGATACATACATACTTTAATTCAGGCTTATGTCCAGCAGTGGACAGCGAAAGACTGTTGATGATGATGATGATACTTTTATCACAAAATTTCAACCCCCATATATTGATCCGATCAAATCACCCCTGCCTTCTGAACTAAGAGTCGTGGTACCGATCCCCGGCCTGCACAAACATTCGTGTGATGAACACTTGTGTTTGTTCCGTGTCTGGGTGTTTATATTTGTATTTAGTAATTGGTGACCTGTAACACAGGTTTTTTTAAACCTGTGTAACAGGTCCATTTGTGTGAGAAATAAATAAATATTATTATTATTTAAGTATTTATTTGTGGTACCTTCGTTGTTCTGATACCCATAACACAAGTGCTTAAGCTACTTAAGGGATTGGAGCAATGCATGTTATGTTGTCTGATATTTATTTATTTATAACACAAGTGCTTAAGCTTCTTACTTTGGGAACGAAGCAATGTATGCGGTATTTGTCTGACATTCCTCTTTTTTAAAACTACACTTTTTGCAGCGGGATCTTAGTCTATCAATGTTCCCGACATCGGCCGAGCAAGAACAATGCGATGTGTTAAAAAGTTCACGTTTGTACAAGTGTGAAATTAATTTTGAAATTCTTGTTTGCTGTATTCACATCGGAATGGATTACGCGGGTGTCGAGCCATGTTTTTTTGATGTACTAGTGAATAAATTGCACTTGGGACAATGAAGTTTTCTGAAAAAAGTAATTCACCAGATACACCATTTAAAAGGCAGGTCCAGCTTTCATGTGATTGGTCATTTGCTATGTAAATGTCAATGCCATGTCTAAATGAACCAATCACACAGCCTTTTATGCGTTCTTTTTTCAGAAAACCCTCATTATCTTATGGAGAGTTCTAAGCGATCAAGGTTTAACTCGTATTATGAACATTACTTTGAATCGTAACGAGAAAACAAATCAAGAAATGCCACGATGGACCACACAACCCCATCTAGTCTCAAACTAAGCGGAAACTTGTTCTATGGATACTGAACATTTGATAAATATACTTAGATACATTTTTCTAAATAAATGCACATTTTACATAGCACACACAGAGCACCTGACATGGTTCTGCACACAAATGTTTGTACTGACCAGGGATCCTTATCGTCAGCTTGTAAACCCCTACTGCTGGACACAGGCCTCCCCCAACGTCAGTTTTCCTTAGGGGGGAATCATCACGCTTGGCAGTAGGTTTTATTTGTACCCAGCTAAACGCTGCTGCCTGTTTCCTGATATTCCTTTAGTCGTCTTCTGCAAAACCTACGGGATAAGATTCTAAGTCTGGAAACCACACAAACCCTTCGGAAGCAGTCTAGTTTCGCATCTAAGGCGCAGACTGTTTGAGTACTTAGATTATGTACGTATAACGGCATCAGGAGTAAGTCTTCCTAGATTTTGTTGAAAAATGTTCCTCATAGAGTGAGTAGGGTGGCCAAGCATCCGTGCGGCGCGGGACGCTCGTTAGATTACCGCGTAATTCGGCAATGCGGGCCTGGCCGGATTCCAGGGAATGAGATGAGTGCTTGACGGTCTCTGTAGGGTGACTATATTACAATGGTTGAATGAGAATTTGTTCTTTTTATTTTATGAATTTTACATTGACAATTTTTAACTTTTTATTTTGATCAGAATGTTACATATCCATCTTTTATCTGTCTGTCGTTTTAGAGTTATCTAATTTATTTGTACGTAGATAGATTTAAAAAAAAATTAAAGCACATACAGAAATAAACATTGCTTAATGCATTTTTTACTATTTACGCAAGGTACAGTTTAACTATTTTACGGAAGAGAAAATACTCGAACATAATTATTTTACTAAAGCAAGCAATTTTATCAGGTTATTAAACTGAAAAAATATTAATTTTCATTGTTAGATACAACTATGATTCAATGAGCATGTCAATTCACGAATTATAAACCTATAATTATATAATATAATTTCTTGTCTTTATAATAAGTCGTTAGTTAGAATAAAATAGCTCATTCCAGTTATTTTGCAATTACAACTTCTCTGCAGTTTTATGCAGCTAAACCAGATTTTATTTTCCTCATTGCTCACTGGAGTCATTAATCACTTAATGTTTGTTAGATTAGCGCGTAATCCAGCAATTCCGTCCTGGCCGCGCTCCAAGAGATGAGCTAAGTGCTTGTCATCAATAGTAGATGTGCCACAAATTAAGTTCCATTTGGGACTTTGTCCTCATTTGGTATCAATTAGGAACGTTATTTGTACTATTATGTCATTCCGAATTGATTATTGGGTCAGAAAGACGGTAATAAATAAATACGATACAATAGTGTCATTAAACATGTGTCCGATCTTCTAAGGCCTACCTCTAATAAATAGGGAGACCAAAATAACGTAGTATTGAAGAAATTTTTTATAGGTATTAGCTTGTCAGAATGACAGCATCCTGTTGTTTAAGAATATTGTTCAAATAGAATCGGTCATTTCATCAATTAGAAGAAGAAAGAAGTAAGATAATTATATCTTATTTCTAGGTAGTTATAAATTTAGTTCATAGATGTTATATGTAATCAAGCTCAATGGAAATACTTTAAACGAATATGCACTAAGTTATAAGTACATACTTGATCTAGTAGGTACTTAAAATGTCCAGAACTCATGGGAAAAGTAAAAAAAAAAATAATATGCTGTAAAAGTCCTAAGGGCTCTCACAGTGCCGATTCACCTCTACTTTCATAGTGCGAACGGCCAAACTATGCTACTCGTGGCTCTCCGAGAGATACTATCATCCGATGTTCACGGCCAAGCGTTAAATACATTTTTAATTAAAGGAAAGGATTGTTCCCTCGCAACATAATAGGTAACAAAATGTATTGTGTTAGTGTGCAGACACTGCCGAAGGCCGACATCTCCGCGGGCACACTGCCAGCGCCCGATTGATTAGCACGCGGTGCAACTAGCATGCTTGGCTGCACCCATCCCTCTTCATATTTCTAGCTTCATATTTACGCTAGTAGATAAATTCGGCAATATATTTGAAGGTTACTTGATCGCAAAATTTTGGCAACTCCTTCCTATGCGGTGCCGTCAAATATTTGAACTCTTTGCCACTGTTGGTCATAACATAATATTTACTTATATTCGCTTAGTTATCTTCTATGATACCTACACACGGAAAAAGTGGCCTGGTCCTATTTTATGGGATTTAGTATGGGATGATTTAAAAGAAGCATGAAAAGTATTTTAGAGACCACCATAATAGCTGCTACAGCTACTGCTGCTACAACTGAAATAAATTGAAGTCTCTGGTCCGCTGTCATAGCGATTTTGGCTCTCTCTTTTGATTCCCAAGCGAATGACAGCCGCGTTGGAGCGATTAATATTAAAATTAATTCAACATACGTTTATACCTAATTACCTACAATTATATTGAATAAATGCAATTACTTTGTAATACTATTTCTGCATATATTTATATGCAGTTTTTGTTTCCTCTCGTATCCTAGGAATGCATGCAGGTTGAACACAGTAGCGCAAACGTCTGGAGATGTTATTTACCAAATCGTCGGGACTCCCATGGCTCGGGTTACCTGAATATGGAAACACTCGAGTCCGTTTTACAAATTCACCAGCTTATTATTAAAATAATTGTATGATACATACACTCAACTTAAAGCTAGATGAAAGAATAGGTAATAATGTAAATGTTCTGTCACAGTTGTTTCACTTGGGTTCTTAGGTTTTACCAGGAATTAGGACGCGAGATGCTACAAGATTTTAGTTATTAAAATGGAGCCGCTTTTAATGCCGAGTGATGATCATTCGGCCGGTTTCGTTTTGGGTTTCACTATCTGAGCTGTGGTGAATTCCTATCTATCGCACCATTAAAGTGAAAGTCATTGTTGGGCTCAGTGTTTTCACTTTTCTATCATTAGGATCCTAACGAAGTTAGAAGAAGTACTTTATGACCAGTAGTGCAGTAGCAATTGAAGTATATTTAGCGAAGTATGAAAAAGGATTCCACTAGCCAGCAGAGTGATGGCAATTGTAAGCTAGTTATAATAAATATATGCCTTCCCGTTGCCAAAGCGAGTTGGGTGGGTCCTTTTTCTCTTATATCTCTTATCCAGTGGTGGTGGAAGGTAGTAAAAAGTAAGTACGCTGTGCTTAAACCAAAGACGATGGATGTTAGAGTTCAAGGTTGTTATTTAATGAGCTTCCACGATTCCCAAATGATTTTTCCTTAATTTTTACATTATTATACTTTTAAACTAATTACAATATTATCCGGCTGAAACGGTCTGAATTCTTCACGAATTTCTCCAAGTTAATTGGGTCAGTGCCAAATTGGGAGGAAAGATACGTGCGTCACCTTGAGCATAATTTTAAAATGGCACACGGAATGAATATTAAGTTAGCTTTTCTTTTAGGAGAATTATGGAATGTAAACCTACCGAGATTATAAAATGGATATCATCATGAACAAAGTTGGAATCAGGAATACGGGCCGGGCTAGGAAACTGCGTTCGCCAACTCGTCTGCTATGACTAAGGCCCCCCAAATGGCCTGTGTCTGTTCAGCAATGGAAATTTACAGGCTGATGATGGCGGTATAAACTAAGTCTATTAACGTTGCACTATTTACTTATAACTCAGTAATGTCTACCTAGACAGTGATACAATTGTGGACTATATCAGTGGATCTACCATTATTCGTTTTATTTTTATTTGTATATACCTAGCTCCTAACTAGCTGTTTGGATGTTAGATATATATGTATATCAGCCTGAAACGCACTCTGTCTAAAATGTACGCCTGTGTGTTTTCATAAACAGTACTTTCAGCTGGTTAAATTCTGGGCACAGCGTTAAACAGCAGTATTGCGAGGATATAGACAGCACAAACGCAGCATGACCGTCAGATATACACGCCTGTATGTACTCCATATTCCCAGGCACTAGCGTACCGACAGCATGTTTCAAACAGCCGCATTATGATGGTACCGTCGGCAAAAAATGCAGCACGCGGGCGGACGCGGCGTTTACTCGCGAAACTCTTCGATATTGTTTTGTAGAGTTCCGAAGAGCGAGCAGCGGGGAATTTTGTAGCAATTTTTTCTTTGTGATAGATTTTTTTTTGGTTCTTAAAATGGAACTCCGGAACGAGGATCAGGGATGTCTGTTTGGTTTTAAAATTTTCATTTTACTCTACTATTTTATATAGGTTTTAGGTATTTGTATACTAGGTTTATTTGGATGGATGCAGGATTCACTCTTCTTTTACGCAAAAACTCGAATCCCAAAATATAAATTTATATCTATTTATTATAAAAAAATTAAAGGCGCAACTAAATACCACAGGTCACCAGAGCGAAAGCGAGGAGCGAGAGAGGTGTTTGCCCAAAGCGACATACAACTGGAGAAGTTTATATCCAGTGGACTACAATATAATAATAGGCTGATAGGATGATGACATTTAATAAAGTCCTAAAGCCTTTTGCTATATTTCCAAAGAATATTGATAAAGTAGAGCAACCTTATGGCAATAACCGATTAACCTACATTCCTAACACCCGCTTCCACCGTCCCAATGTTAAAAGATGATATACCACAGTTCTTTCAATGTTTCCTCGCCGCCCATCACGAGAGCGACTCTAATTGATTGTTATGTGTAGGGCGGGCACAATAAAACTCCTTTGGGTTTATAGGGGTGTGTCATAGCGTGTCGTCGAGATATCGATAAACTTGATATCGAACATCATCATCATCAGCCTATTGCAGTCCACTGCTGGACATAGGCCTCTCCAGTTGTTCGCCACTTAGGGCAAACATCTGGAGGATATACCCATAATCGCCACGCTGGGCAGGCGGGTTGGCGATCGCAGGGCGTAGCTTCTCGCTCCGGTGACGCTGCTGCCTGTCATCGGTCTGTAGTAAATACTAGCACATCACAATTGAAGGCGTGGCTAAATAGCTACGCCTTCAATTGTGATGGTTATACCGCCACCAGGTTTCCACCTCGGTTTTTTTTTATAGTGGTTGCCAGCGCCTCGTTTGTTATTCAGTAGGATGCACCACGTGCAGGTGAGGTTGGCTTGGAGCGAAAAGATGATGGGTCGCTCCCTTACATCCCATATCGAACATCATCAGCCTGCAAACGTTCACTGCTGGACATAGGCCTCCCCCGATGACATTGGTCATTTGGGGGGATTTGCCTTAGTCATCACGGTTGCCAGGCGGGTTTGTGACCGCAGTAAGTTTTATTTATACCCAAGTAAGATGAAGTCGAGAGGGAGTATTCTAAGTCCGGAAACTACACCGAAACATTTAGACGATATAGATACGTTTCATGTAAAGTAGCTATATGTAGCAAGAAACTATAGTTTTGAACATTACCATCATAATGGTTTTTGACAGGGAGCAGTAAGATCATAGCATAAGGGATCAAAAGATCAATCAAAACCAACATTTTGCTAAATTTGTAAATTTTAATTCAAAACTCATATCTGTTATTTCGATGCCAGCATTTACAAAGTAAAAAAAATAAAAATCTTTATTGCATTTACAAAGTTTGGTTTCCAATGAGCAGAGTTTGGAATCTTCTTTTAAGGTAAGGATACATTTGTGCCAGGAAAATCCGCTTTCTTATATCAAACAGTATCGAAAAGTAGCAGGTAAAGTGTTTTTATTGACGAGGTAATAGAATTATCTGTACATTATATCAATAACGATTCGTTATCGATATTTCATTCTACAAACAACACTACGGTGCCTTCGGCCCTTTACGATCTTATAGCTGTTTTATCGCCGAATACGACATTTCAAACGCACTTTATGACGTCCTGTTTGGTGTTATTTATTTATTATTTGCTGGGCCAAGACTTCTTTGCGAAGTTAAAAATAAAATTTACTATTCCACCGGTCGGAAGGGTTCGTAAATGGCGCGTGAGAAATTCTCTCGGCCTTTTGGGTGTTACGAGAAATAGTATACCGTCTGGGAAATACGTAGTACTATTCAGAGAAACTACTAATTTTAACCTAGGTCTATGGCATAGTGGGGCAAATAATTTATGATACTGAGTGAAAATCACATAGCTAGTTAAATCTTTTAACAAATTGTGTACGCCATTGTCTAAACTAATATTATAAAGAGGAAAGATTTGATTGTTTGTTTGTTTGTTTGTTTGTTTGTTTGTTTGATACGAATAGGCTCCGAAACTACTGGACCGATTTGAATAATTCTTTCACCATCAGATAGCTACAGTATCTGCGCTGAACATAGGCTATATTATATTTAAAAAAAAGTTAGGGATCCCTGCTAAAACTCCAATAATGTAACCCAAATTTACCAAAAAGATTTTAATCTACAAAAAAAGAAAACGATCTTACATACTGACGTCTCATGACAACGTTCTCATAGCAACCGAAACTGTTATGACAACTAAATAAATAAATTCTTATATGAAATCGTACTTTCACGTAAAAACTACTGAAAGGATTTTGATGAAACTTTACAGGAATGTTATTTATGCATCAGATTTACACACAGGCTATAGATTACAAGGGTATCTTACATTTTAGATTTTACAATTTCGGCAAAATATGTTACATACTTTTTGAAATGACCATAGATACTGTCATTTCTTGAATTTGTCAAAGAAATTGTCATTTGGACATGACAGGTACTACATCGAAGTAAATACGGAATTATCGAAAATTTACAACAAACAGTGATATAAATATTTGTGAACCGTCGGCTTACTTTCAGGATAAAATTCTTCGGAAAATACTATAAGCAAATTGCTATAGCTAAAAATACGACCACCTTGAAAACATACCACCGGTGTTTCCTGCATCAATGCTGCTATCAGCTTGGAGGCTCCTCATTTAGCAACAAATCGGAACAACATTTAGGAATAGTGCACAGTCGAACAAATCTAGCATAATCCGTGAACAAGGCATCCTGAATCATAGTGACATGAAGCTCTAAGAACCCAAAAAATATGAATGCATTCTTTCAAGGTTTAGGTAGGCTCACATAATGAAAACTGCGATCTGTGCATGCATAATAAATTTTTTTCTTTTCTAATCCGATGTTATAATTTCTGTACCCTATATTAGGTAATAGTATGTATGTATTTTAGCCTAATAAAATAGTTTTAATTACGCTTGGGTTGTAAGGGAGCGGCCTGTCATCATTTCGTTCCAAGCCAACCTCACCTGCCCGTGGTGCATCCTGCCGAATAACAAACGAGGCGCTGGCAACCGACTGGTGGCGGTATAACCATCACAATTGAAGGCGTAGCTAGGTACCACAGACCGATGACGGGCAGCAGCGTCACCGGAGCGAGGAGCTACGTCCTGCGATCGCCAACCCGCCTGCCCAGGGTGGCGATTATGGGTATAGCCTCCAGTATTTGTCCTAAGTGGCGAACAACTGCAGAGGCCTATGTTCAGCAGTGGACTGCAATAGGCTGATGATGTCGATGATGACGCATGGGGTAGGGGATGCGAATTTGTGTTCGACCCACGGTTCAATGTGAGGGATCGGCCTATCATCTTTTCGCTCCAAGTCAACCTCACCTGCCCGTGGTGCATCCTGCCGAATAACAAACAAAGCGCTGGTAGCCGACTCTGGGCGGTATAACCGTCACAGATGAAGGCGTAGCTAAATATCACAGACCGATGACGGGCAACAGCGTCACCGGAGCGTGAAGCTACGCCCTGCGATCGCCAACCCGCCTGCCCAACGTGGCGATTATGGAGATCTATGTCCAGTAGTGGACTATAATAGGCTAATGATGAAGAATTACGCATGTCGGAAGAAAATAGCGCTATTAAAGTAGGTATTGCTTTTTGGTCGGCGTCATTATCGCTAAATCATTTTTAAGGTAATTTCATGTAGGTACTAATATGAAAAATGCTGATGAAAGATGAAAAATGGTTTTGAGTTTACGGCAAGTAACTGGTCAGTTACCTGTCAGTTGCCACTGCCATGCTGGCCCAACCCAAACCCCCCACGAGCTCCGGTAACGCTACTCACCGGCAGAAACACGAACCATCTTTTGGCTGTGGTATTCTATAGGGTGGAGGTCCTTCCCCGGACGGGCAGCTCAATTCGAGCGAAGATTCGCTATGCCCTACCTCTCTTAAAGTCATCAGTGTTTAGAAGACGTCGCTAGATATATAATTATTCATCTGAACTAACAGCAAATTGAACCTTAGCTAAGAGCAGGTGGTTCCTGAACAAAAGGCCTGAACAACGTATTGCTTTTATGTTAACTGCATCACATATTGCGTTTGTTATATGTCAAGCCATGTTCAGATTTCTCAGCCTTCGAATCGAATGTACCTTCATGTTGTTTCTAGCATCCATTAATTTTAGCATTGTAAGCGTGTGTATAGGTTATACTAGCTTTCGCCGCACGCTCTTCGCGCGTGCGTGCTCAAGCTAGGTCTGCGACCCTGGACGGTCCGGGCTTCGCCCTACGCGGAGCTCGGCCTGCGGCCTCGCGAAATTACTTTTAAATAATTCATTTATCCGAAGCGAAGCGAGGAGCGGGCTGCTAGTTTATTATAAAATGGAAAGCGGTAAGGGTAGGGGAAATTAATTTCTATTCCCTGCCACGATCGATCCTTTTCATGACAGGTTAGGTCTTTTGGCCGACGCGGAATACGAACCCGGGACCTCTCAGTTGTCATCTACTACCACTAGACCGAGTAGGTACTATACTACAACAACTAATGGGTATGATCAGTTCATGTAATCTATTCAGATAGAACCTATATACATTTTATATTTCTAGACATCTAAGTACTTAATATAGAATCAATTGACTTTGAAATTTTAAATTATATATTAGAATATATATGGGCTAGAGCCCATTAAAAAAACATATTGTAGGATATGCTCTTTGTCCGCTTTCTTTATTGGTGGAGATTCATTAACAACCTGGTGTCACTGTCCGTATTATATGTAAGAAATATCTGTTTAAAGCATAGCCCACTATATATAAACTTACATATTACTAATTCGTGTAAAGACAAAGACGTGCAGCTCCCATACAAGAGCTCCTTGCTTCAGAATAATTATTCTAAGACGTAGATTCCCAAAGAGTCGCGTCCGGCCCCCTAGTGGGCGCTGAAGTTTTTCGTTGAATTTTTTCGGGTGGTGGTGGGTAGCTCAGTTAGGTGAGGGCCTCAAGTCAGTTAAATATTTCTAGAGGTCCAGCCTAAAACTTAAGTCCGTTATTTTTGAAACCCGATATCCACGAGTGCGACGTCGTGGCACAGCTAGTATATGATAAAAATAAAGCAATAAATTGAATCTATGATACAACCTGATAAGTGTATGTTACTTGATTTAATCATCTTTGTAAGTCATAGATCGATAGAAAATATGTATAAGACGTTGGTAGACAGATTTTTTTTAAAAGTACGACATAATGGCTTACCTACGCCTGATGGAAGGCGATAGAGAAGTCCAAGTCGTTGTGACAACGGGCAAGTAACCGGACGGACAGCACAATTCGAGAGAAGATTCGCTATGCCCTACCTCGTTCTTATATCTCTATAAAGGTCGATCCTAATTTTCAAAGGGGGCCGTAGCCCGTGACAGGTTGAGAACCTATGTTCAAAGGCAACACTATTCCGGCCAAGTTTAGTAACATTTATCACAAGCATCTTGGCTACGTCCTAGCTGTTATCTATTCAAAGTAGGTATAACATTTAGGTACCTAGTTCAGAATTAAAAGGATACCTACTTAAAAATCAAAATGATTGAAGTTAAAATTGTGTTAAAATATAGAGACTATTTTATTTCAGACATTGTAATTTATTATGAACTTTTTGCCGTTGTCTGGTCTATTAAACTATGAACTAACTATTTCATACTTTGTTTGTTGTTTTAATTACAATTCACAATTTAATTCGGAATATGAAATAGAAATTCTTGTTGACAAAATAGTTTTTATATGCCCCTTTTGTCTCATAATTCAGGCATTTACTGTGAAAAAACATTCAAGTGTTTTTATTATAATGAGGACATTATAAAGACCTCAGGTATGGATAGGTACACACACAGATTACCATCAAATCATGACATTTTTGGGGCCAGATGGCTGGATGTGTGGCCCAGCGTGGCATGTCTTGGGTTTTTTTTATTAAAGAAACTCTCTGAACTAGTCTGTAATCCAAAATCAGTGTATGTGTACACAGTATGATCAGCATACTAGTCAATTATAATTACACAGTGATGAAACCAAATTAACGAAAAGAAATAAAAAATGTAGGTCTAATATTTGGTATTAAACTTTCGTCTACTATTGCCTTATATACCTGCATTTAAAGCATTATAGGTACTGCAAATATTTGGTCCAAAGTGAAATGAAATACTCGCAGTAACATTGGCTATGAAACATCGCCTCTCGTGCTAAGTGCTACGCCCGGATACAATATTCATAGTCCACAGTGGATTTGTACCTCGCAGACCACACATTTGAAATGCATTGTGGAGTTACTACTATAGGTATATGTGTAGGTATAACTACATAGTTGAAATAATACGCTGCTATATCTTTTGATCAATGATTCAACGAGGTCATTCGAGTTCAGTTTAATTTGATTACGAAATGTTAAACTTGTATTAATCAATTTTAATTTCTTGTAGATGTAGATATATGTCTGTAGCAGAAGAGCAGTGATGGGAAGTGTTGGAAAAACGGGAGATATTTTTACCTGTATGTATGATCGCGCATCACGCGAAAACTACTGCATAGAATTAAATGCGGTTTTCACTAATGTATTGCTAGAAGTCTAACTTAAAATTTAGGTACCATTTTATAGAAGTCGGTTATTTTTGAAACCCGATAACCACGCGTGTGACGCCGCCGGCACAGCTAGTTTTTAAATAAGAAATTGTTTCTTATCTTTACCAGGTAACCTTTGAGAAGAGGATTAATTAAAAGAGGGAATAAGGTGCCAATAGATAGATAGATAAAAAACTCTTTATTGGACAAAAACACAGACATTACAGAAAAACACATTACAAACAAAAACAAAGCACAATTTAGGCAGTCTTATCGCTCGTAGCGATCTCTTCCAGACAACCTACAGGTAGAGGAAACCAGATTCAACAGAGATTTTTGCCAATTGACGAATTAAAGACGAATAAAACAATAGACAAATAAATAAATATATTAAAGAAGAGAAAGCTAGCTTGTTCAATGTAGTAAACACCTCATCGTTCCTACTTCGTTAGTTAAAAGCATTCCATCCATAACAGTTTGAAGTGTAAAGTGAGGAGACAATCCATCAACGTCCTTCTGAAAGAGTATTAGGTTAGGTCCTGAGTAATCATCTAGAAACAAGCTAGGCAGAGAGCCTGCTTCGAAGTCTATTACCGAAGTTTTGGGGTAAGGTCAACACGTCATAATTATCACTACACTTCATTATCCGTAAGTAAGGCTGGCTCGGTGGCTCAATTGGTTTGCCCCTGCCTTCTGCACTAAGGGTCGTGGGTTCGATTCCCACTCGCGATAAACATTCGTGTGATGAACACTTGTGTTTGTTCCGTGTCTGGGTGTTCTGATACCCATAACACAAGTGCTTTTTAAGCTACTTACTTTGGGATCGGAGCAATGTATGTGATGTTGTCTGATATTTATTTATTTAAGTCTTATAGTTTTGACCATGCATACTCTGGTATAAATCTGATAGATTGGGATAAGGGGAGACGACCATGTTTGAAATTCCATGTTATGTAATAGCTAAGAACTATTCATCAACAAATCACATTTATTTGAGTCTCAAAAAAAAATATTTTGCCCAATGATAGCGCGCGCAAAGTAAATTTCAAAAATCTCAAATTAATCAAAAAACATTGTAACACTGTTTCATCATCATCATCAGCCTATTACAGTCCACTGCTGGACATAGGCCTCTCCAGTTGTTCGCCACTTAGAGCAAACATCTGGAGGATATACCCATAATCGCCACGCTGGGCAGGCGGGTTGGCGATCGCACACTGTTTAAGGTACATTAATTAGACCATATTTTGGTATGAACCCAATGACAACAACACAATAACCCTCCCGGGGAAGGTAAAAACGCGCATTGAAAACTGTCAGTATGCATGTTTGTAGTGTTAAGTTGTTGTTGAGCAATTTTTACTGCTGGATGTTTTACAATGCAACAAATAATATGACGAGATACATACATTGTAGGCCGGCCTCATCAATTATGATTAAAACACATTGATATGTTTAGTAGATATATTCAGGAAATGCAATATCTACCTCTGATTACTGTCACGCATGAAGTGATTGGCACAGTTGGCACAGTTGGCATTGCTACGAGGTAACAGCATGAAGTGCTAAGCGGTGCTACGGCGTACGCGTTGCATAACTCTCGTAGCATACAGACGCGGGATGTTACGGTCTTCGCACCACAGTGCAAGAGATTTTATAATAGTGTAGAGCTCGTAAGTCATCTTAACTAATATTATAAAGCTGAAGAGTTTGTTTGTTTGTTTGTTTTGAACGCGCTAATCTCAGTAACTACTGGTCCGAATTGAAAAATTCTTTTTGTGTTGAATAGACCATTTATCGAGGAAGGCTATAGGCTATATATAACATCATCATCATCATCATCAGCCTATTACAGTCCACTGCTGGACATAGGCCTCTCCAGTTGTTCGCCACTTAGAGCAAACATCTGGAGGATATACCCATAATCGCCACGCTGGGCAGGCGGGTTGGCGATCGCAGGGCGTAGCTTCTTGCTCCGGTGACGCTGCTGCCCGTCACCGATCTTTAGTATTTAGCTACGCCTTCAATAGTGATGGTTATACCGCCACCAGTCGGTTGCCAGCGCCTCGTTTGTTATTCGGCAGGATGCACCACGGGCAGGTGAGGTTGGCTTGGAGCGAAAAGATGATAGGCCGCTCCCTTACATCCCATATATAACATCACGCTGTAACTATTAGGAGCGAAGAAATAATGGAAAATGTAAAAAAAAAACGGGGAAGAAATAACTATTCCACGCGGACGAAGTCACGAGCACTGCTAGTTTTAAATAAAATTTAAATAGTTAAAGATATTCGAAGATTCTTCATGTTTAATAATAATTGATAATTTCATAATTATAATTAGTAGGAAAGATTATAATTTATACCTACTAGAACTCTATATACGAAAGAGAAAGATTCTACATTCGTACGATATTTAAAAATTATTAATATACTAAGCAGTACAAGTTTTGACCTTGGTGGCGCAATGGTAAGAGCGTTATGCCTAAAACAGCCTAATACACGGACGATGCTGATCCCGGCTCGATCTCGAGTTCAATTCTCGATTTTGTTAATTTAAGAAAATTTTCTAATTTGGTTAAGATCTGGTGGTTCAGTGAAACGATTGAATTAGGTAGTGTTAGTAACAATATCCGCGCTCCTGCGTTACTACTGAGTAGTATTACTGTTTATATCTGTACTGTGTCATCAACGCGTCGTACATTTAACTTCGCAGAATGCGAGCGAAGCGTCGGTCCGCTCCGCGTGCTTCGTGCTTCGAGCTTCGATCTAGACTCGGCTTTGGATACGAAATTCAAATTTGTCGGAGTGTCGGCGGTGTCCGACCGCCACAAATCAATCAGTTTCGGACCGAGAAAACAAACGACGGGAAAATTGCTTCTCTACAGACCAGTACAGAGTATTATTCACACGTGAGGATTTTGAGTGTCTCGTTGAATATTGGTTTAGCTATGTGTATATTTATAAAATAACTACTTGCGACCTGTGAAATACCCGCCCTCACTTCTCTTCGGGTATCCACGGGAAACAGGGAAACATTTCATTGCTTAATTACATTATTGATGTTTTAGTAAGGACCCCTAATATTTGCTACCAATAAATATAGCCTACGTTGTTAAGGGTAATGTGGCTTTCAAATGGATAATTTTTTTTTAAATCGGCACTTTTTGAGTTTATTCATTACAAACATATAATACAATCCTTCGTCTTTATAATGTCTAATCTCAATCTAAAGTCTTTTTCCTTGCCTGGTATATTTATTTCTCATTTCTCTGAACTTTGCGAGAAACTACATCTGATATTAAAAAGAGTCTCATGGTAATAATATTTAATTTAATAGTAGGTTTCTTGATTTGTGACTTTTTCCAAGCTTTTAAAACTGCGGATATCAGATTTGAAATATCTTTACATATCAAGAATTTATAGTATGTACGACGTACGTATATATAATTATAGAATACCTCATAATTTAAAAGTCATCACACTGTCATCCATTATATTGTGATCTAAATAAATCGGTGAAGTTGGAAAAATTTAATTAAAAGAGAACGGAAAACGATTCCTGCCTCAAACGATATTAAAAACTGGAAATAAATAACTTCTCGAAATGCCTGCTATACCAATGAATGGAACGTTTTATCATTCGCAAATTAATTCCAATTGCGTATCGTGTGTTAAATAAAATAAATAACGTAATTTAGCTCGAAAATACGCTGGCTTTAAAGTAATTGGGATGATGACTAAAAAATAATTTAATGTCCATCAGATAGATTAATGAAAAATATTGGATATGTATTTTTTATTTTGCCTCTTGTTCAAAAACTTACGAAGATACATTGATTTTAAATGTCACATGACGTCACGTTAGAGTACAAAATATACTCTAACGTGACGTAGTTAGCCCCCACTCCGTAACTTTAATGCGCTATATCTAAGTATTTTCTTGTTATTTCGACAAAACAAAAAATACGGGTCTTATATTTTTTTATTATCTAAGAGACGGACTAATTATTTTCTTCATTTTCATACCTTGTCATCATCCGTATTTAAAGTAAGAACTTTAAATTTCGCGTTCGCGTATATAAATTTTTTAGAAAATACACAAGGAATATATAATATTATGTATCTTTTTAGGAACCAGAAGCGAGGTTTCTTTAAAAAAATATCAGACGACTAAGTATATTCGATTATAAAATAAGTGAATCAAGCCACTTGTATTATGCAAATGAGAACATCGAAGGTATCTTAAATAATATACTTAATTACAATCATCTAAACACATGCGATTAAATAAGCCAATGGACACAGGTGGACTGTGCGCACTACGAAACACGATGCTTTATAAGTAGCTATCATAAAATTACGAATAATTAATTTGCGACAACTTTGTGGTGAATAGTTTCATCAAAATGTCTAAAACCTCGTCCAGATTGGCTCATAAATTTGAGGTACGCGGGTGTATCACGAACTTTCTTCATTAAAACTGTTGCGCAACTTGCCTGTGTTCACTACCGTGCAACTTAAATAACTTTCCGGATGGCCTTTAATTTGTTTATCTGTAATTTTTAGGAGTTACAAAAACGTCGAAAACGCTTTTGAGTCTTTTATGCATCTACAATAAATAACTTTTTGAATGGGCGTATTATACGCGGTCTCTGGTTGACACAAAACACCTGTACAAAAAGTTTCCTTATCAGTTATCACTGCTTTTTTGTTAACCAAATGTTTAGTATACACTATAGTAAATAAACCATTTTTCTTTCATTCTTAGTATAGATAGTGACTTACAAGTATGCTAAGTTAGTTATAATCCAATCTGACGCTAAATAAAACATGAAGCCATTAAGAATGACAGTGTATCTGCTAATTACGGACAATCTACGACAAGCATTGGCTGAATTCCAATGAGGCTGCGGTAATGGGGCGCTGTATGCGGAATGTACTCAATCAGATACTGTGTACATATGGACTGACTGCTGGCCTGGTGGAGGCGATAGCTAGCGGTAGGAGTAAGTACACGACAGAACGTATCTTTGATAGGTACCCGCATCAGAATCTAAGCTTGGGAAATTAAAGTTTTTTTTATTCAAAATGAGTTTGCGCTTGACTGCGATTCACCTGATGGTAAGCGATGTTGTAGTCTACGGTGGAACGCGCTCACCCAGCAAAAACCGGTTCACTCTCGCCTTGCACATCGGAATTATCTTCGTCGGATTAAGTATATCTTCGTTGTTCAAGGCGAGAAGCGGAAGTTATGAGAGTTCCATAGTCTAGCCGTTCGCACTGTGTAAGGTAGAGGGGAAACGCGCTCTGCGAGTCTTAGGAACTTGCACCATACATCGGTGCCTATTCACCGTATCACTGCTCGTCCGATGATAAAAAGGGGAAGGGGAAAGAAATAAAGTACTTCCGTCGCACACTCTCCAAAATGCAACCGATAGAATACCGACAGACAGGCGTCTTAGCGACGGTGTTCCAGACGTAGTCTCGCGTCGCAAAAGTAAGTCGTTATTAATGGTAAATATTTTAGGCTGCTTGGCTATTTTTTTCCGGATATTTCCTTAGTCGTCATCTACGACAACTACTACTTCGGAATGAGATGGGGTGGCCCTGTTCTAAATCCTGATCCCAGACGGAGCGTTCACCTGGGTACACAATTACACATAGAACCTACGTAACCTAGATACCATCTTGTGTAATCCGTTCGGTTTCCGGACTTAGAAAAGGACCCCATCTCATCCCGTGGGTGCCGTAGAAGACGACTAAGGAATGTCAGGAAACCGGCAGCTGCGTTCATCATCGGCCTATTGCAGCCCACTGCTGGACATAGGCCTCTCCAGTAGTTCGCCAGTTAGGGCAAACATCTGGAGTATATACCCATTATCGCCACGCTGGGCAGGCGGGTTGGCGATCGCAGGGCGTAGCTCCTCGCTCCGGTAACGCTGTTGCCCGTCACCAGTCTGTGGTATTTAGCTACGCCTTCAATTGTGATGGTTATACCGCCACCAGTCGGTTGCCAGTGCATCGTTTGTTATTCGGCAGGATGCACCACGGACAGGTGAGGTTGGCTTGAAGCGAAAGGATGATGGGCCGTTCCTTTACATTCCAGCAGCTGCGTTAACATCTGGATACAAATAAAACCTACTGCCGTCACCAACCTACCTGTCAAGCTTGGCGAAAGCCAAATCCCCCAAATAATAATGGTAATTGAATCCTAAGTAATGGAAGTGCGTGTATTTTCTACTGTCATGTGCACTGTGTATGTGTTATAGAGTTTATTTTAAAACTAAACTATTACCTACCTATTAATCTAATGACACTGTAAAGTATTATGTTGAATATGAAAAGTTAATTTAGATTAAGCCACTTTAACTGTTGATCGAGCATCAATCAGCGATGGAGGCAGATTAACCTAGAAAAGTTTAATTTAACCCGCTCAAGAGATCGTTAGGGGCTCAGTCGCGGGCGAAAGCTAAATCTGACAATTTAGAAAACCCATGGTTTTGGCCGCATGACCGATAACCGTTGGGGTACAAATGAGTTCTGGAGCTGATACCGCTTCTCAAGCGTAGTGTAAGACGCCCTCAGAATAAGGGTTTCGAGGTATCCCTAAACGAGGCTAACTAACTAGTAAGTTATGGAGAGGACATATTTTAACTACACTACTACTTAGTAGGGATAGGGTAGAGATGTAAGGGAGCGACCTATCACCTTTTCGCTCCAAGTCATCCTCACCTGCCCGTGGTGCATCCTGCCGAACAACAAACGAGGCTCTGGCAAACCGACTGGTGGCGGTAAATCCATCACGATAGAAGGCGTAGCTAAATACCACAGGCCGATGACGGGCAGCAGCGTCACCGGAGCAAGAAGCTACGTCCTGCGATCGCCAACCCGCCTGCCCAGCGTGGCGATTATGGGTATATCCTCCAGAAGTTTGCCCTAGGTGACGAACAACTGGAGAGGCCTATGTCCAGCAGTGGACTGCAATAGGCTGATGATGATGATGATGACTGCTTAGTCGGTGTGGTGTGTAGGACCGACGTATCGCCTTCTGAAATGGGAAGGTATACCCACTAAACCCCTCTGTGTCGTGGGCAACTTGGGATAGTTTTTTTTTTTTTTTTTTTTTTTATTCATTATGGGTTTGCGTTTGGCCACAATTCACCTGGTGTTAAGTGATATTGAAGCCTACGATGGAGCACGCTTACCCAGAAAATACCGATTCACTCTCGCCTTGAACACCTCAAGATCATAAGTCTCCGGAAACAAAGAGTCCGGCAAGGAGTTCCATAGTTTGGCCGTTCGCACCAAGAAAGTAGAGGCAAACCGCACCGTGCGGGTCCTTGGGACCTGCACCATAAAACGGTGTCTTTTGGTCGTATCTCTACTCGTGCGGTGGTAAAATGGAGCTGGGGGAATCAAATTGTGTAGTTCAGTCGCACACTCCCCAAAATGTAACCGATAGAAGACCGATAGGCTTGCAACCTTTCGACGGTGACCAAGGCTTTGCAATTTCTCGTCACAAAGCAAGTAGTAGTAATGTTGAAGTATACGGTCCTTAAACCCCTGGGTAGTCAGGCCTCCGGGGGTAGTCGGCATGGTGTGTGGGACTCACACCTCCCAAAATGGGAGGGCATACCCACTAAACCCTCTAGTGTCGCCAGTGGACAGCAAGCACCAAAGCATACGGCCCTAGCCAGCTGCAGATGACGAGCGGCTGGCACTACTGGTCCGGGGAGGGCAAATTTATTAACCAAAGTGTGGAAGATCAAATAGTTGTCAGTTCGTCTCCTGGTCGAATCAAATTTGGAAGCGAAACTCTTTACGTTTAATCTTTACCAGTGTTCGATGTAAAATTAATATTGCAGTACCTCATTCAAGTTGCGCTATGTTAGCAGAATACAATCGATAAAAGCGAACATTCTTTGTCCACGTTTTATAGACACGACATAGAACAATAGACATTTTTATTGGCAAAGTGCCACTTCACAATGTTAGCGCTAACGAACAGAGCTCAAGTCGGAAAGCGATGGATGAGAGACATTAGTTTCTGGTCGGTCTTCGTCTTCATGGTTAGCGAATTGCTTTATCTAAGAAGTCTTGAGACTTAAGTACTCACTATTTTTACATAAGAAATTGCGGTATTAAACTGTTCATGATTTATTTTTAACTTCTTATAAGGATAGATAGATATAGCTTAGTGCACAAAATACAAACATTTACAGAAAAGTTGTTACAGAAATCTTGTGGTAGAATTTAGGGAGTCTTATCGTTAATTAGCGATAGTAAGCGATCTCTGCCAGACAACCTTCATTCATTCCAGATAGAGGAAGTGTAATTTCTGAAGAGAGTGGCAAAGACGTGCAAACTGTATAATTATTAAATAAATATCTGATGCGAACGCATTAAAAAGTAATGCGCTAAGAGTCTTGGAAAAAATAAAGTGATCGCCGTTCTATCTAGATATATGCCAGTGCACAATGCCGAGACTTGAATAACGTCATCATCAGCCCACATCAGTCAACTGCTGGACATAGGCCTCTCCCAAGGTTCGCCACTGTGCTCGAATTTGGGCTTCTCGCATCCAGCACTTGCCAGCCGTCCTGCGCAAATCGTCACTCCACCTTCGTCAATCGTCAATAACGTAACAAGACAGTGTAATTTATTAGACGCTTTTACAAACGGCCAATGTTCGCATTAGCTGCGACATCGACACAATGTCCCGGCTGTGGGCGGATGAGTCGACTTAATTTAATCAACGGTACAAGTTGCACTATCACCGTAATTAATTTGTCAAGAGCCAGAAGTTACCGGCGAAGCCGCAGCGCTGGCTTGGTGGCTTGGCACAGATTCAGAGATGGACTTTTGGATTAAGAAGATATTTTGCGGTCTTCCGAATCTTACGTAAGGTTATGCGAGGTAATAGTCTACGTTGCGCGAAATATGGTCAAACGGCTTTGTTATTGGTTATACCGGCTTTGCTATCATCAGAACAAACAGAAACATCAAGGCCAGATAGATAGATAATTTTTGTACCTACCTACACATTTATTGTTCAATTTAGGCAGTTCTTTTGCTGTGATAAGCCACCTTAGAGTAGAAATAGAATAGACAAGATGATCGAACGTAGACTCACAAAAGTAAGAGAGACATTCTACTTTATCTCAGCATATGGAAATTTATTCCAAAATTAACGGAAACCTGCCTACAGTTTTAAATTAAACCTACCATTTAATATATTGAAGAGAATGTGTAAGCTTCTTCAAAATATAAATAAATCATTGATTTCGGACAAAATTACCTCCTTAACTAATCAGTAACGCTCTGTGGTTCGTATTATATGTATATTTAATAATATCACACATTCATTAAATTACTTAAAACACGCTGATAAAGCTTTAGATATGACAATGATTAAAGAATTATTAGAATAAAGATTAAAGATTTTTACTGCCACCAATCCTTGTTTCAAAATAACCTCGCTACTTTCCAAAGTAAGTAAGATGTCAAAACAATTTCTTGATCAAACTGAATAAGGCGCCGTCCGAATCGTCCTCAAACAACAGGTCAAAGGCAGGGCTCAAACACCCCTTGATTAATTATGTATTGAGTTCACAAGAAGTCAGTAAGGCAATAAATCTCCGAAGTGCCTCCTGCCACTTGCCTCTAAATTATGAATAATAAAAAATACAGCCAGTATTGGTTGGGGCAGTTTTATTCAGTTTAAAACCTCAGATTATCGCTAAGACTTTTATATTTAAGAACATTTAAATATGTTTGTAAGGAAAAACTGGCCATTGTTAGGTTAGGTTAGGTAACAGTCTGGTTATCAAATAATATTTTATGAATTGCACCACGTATCTTCAATAAGTTACCAAATGATGAAGAGAAAGTTTAAAAAACTAGAACTTTTTTAAACAGTTATAATTTAGTTTTTTGATTGAAAAAGCAAATTACTCCATTGAAAAATTCCTCCTGCATGAGTTTCCTAATATATGTGGTAATGAAATTAATTGATGATTAATGTTATGTATTATTTTATTTTTAGTAAATTATATGCCATTTAATTGGCTAATTGTAGCACAACTATGTAGTCTACTTCTAACCTTGTACCTACAACTGCAATAAATGGAATTTGATTTGACATTCATCAATAGTTATGTCCCCACTGATGTAGATCAGATAGGCTCAAGTAGGGTCTCGACTCTCGAGCCATATCTGAATAAAAATTCGTCCAGCCACACCTACTTAGACCAACCCGTTACACAATACACGTTACACAAAAGGGAATCATATTTTATTTAAGTCCATTTTGTTCTACAGTCCGCAACAGCTTCCGTCAAGTGGCGTAAACAAATGTTCGGCGCCATTTTTCTCATTACCTGTCACAAATTGCGGTTTGGGAGGACCGCGGGTAAACCTATACTCACATATAAAAGCAGTAATGTAAGTACAAACAAACTTACGGTTTAGAATACATTTTGTAGTTGTTCCTGTGGTTTTTTTTTATATTAGCTCGACATAATGGCTTTCCTACGCCTGATGGGAAGCCAAAGAGAAGCCCAAGTCGCTGTGACAACTGGCAAGTAACTGGTTAGTTACCTGTCAGTTGCCACTGCCATGCCGGCCCAATCCTAACTCCCCACGAGCTCCGGAGACCCTACTCACCAGCAGAAACACGGCCCATAGGTCATTTGGCTGTGGTATTCTATAGGGTGGAGGTCCTTCCCCGGATGGGCAGTTCAATACGAGCGAAGATTCGCTATGCCCTACCTCTCTTTCCGGATTTAGAATACGACCACCCTATCTCATCTTGTAGATGTCGTAGAAGACGACTAAGTGAATATCGGGAAATGGGCAGAAGCGTTTATCTTATAAATAAAACCTACTTCGGCCACTAACCCGCCTATCTACCAAGAGTGGCGACAATGGCAAATCCACCTAAATGACAATTATTATTGTTACCCCAACGGTAATCGATTCTACAATTGATATGGCTAGCTCACTGCCAATTCAGCTTACTAATCCGGTGAGCTATTTCGATGTCTGTTACACCTCATTTTGTTTAATCATCATCATCATCACCTATTACAGTCCACTGCTGGACATAGGCCTCTCCAGTTGTTCGCCACTTAGAGCAAACTTCTGGAGGATATACCCATAATAGCCACGCTGGGCAGGCGGGTTGGCGATCGCAGGGCGTAGCTTCTTGCTCCGGTGACGCTGCTGCCCGTCACCGGTCTTTAGTATTCAGCTAAGCCTTCAATTCTGATGGTTATACCGCCACAAGTCGTTTGCCAGCGCCTCGTTTGTTATTCGGCAGGATGCACCACGGGCAGGTGAGGTTGGCTTGGAGCGAAAGATGATAGGCCGCTCCCTTACATATCTAATCACTTGCGACCATTAGACCGCCCATGCAGTTAACTCAACAAATAACTTAGTTTTACTGTTACTGTACCTCATATACGAGTATACTCGTTTATACTGTATACTGTGACCACAGCGCGGCGCGGGTAACGAAGCCAGCATTACCTTCAAAGCGGACTGATGCGGACAAAGCGGAAATGTTGCCGCGCAAATAAATCAACTTTCCGAGCTGTTAGGACACGAACCGGTCAATTAGGGGTTTTGTGAAACGTTTTGAAAGGTTCCAGGTATAATAAACACCTAGCAGTTTTCTGTGCAGGGAAGGTTTATTTTTACGTCTGTTCTGAGTTGATCGACAGTGACACATCTACTTTTTAAGAGAGATAGCGAATCTTCGCTCGAATTGAGCCGTCAGTCCGGGGAAGGACCACCCTATAGAATACCGCAGCCAAATGACCTCCGGGTCGTGTTTCTGCCGGTGAGTAGGTTTTCCGTAGCTCGTGGGGGGTTGGGGTTGGGCTGGCATCGCTGTGTCAACTGACAGGTAACTGACCAGTTACTTGCCCGTCGTCACAGCGACTTGGGCTTCTCATTTGGCTGCTGTATTCTCTAGGGTGGAGGTCCTTCTCCGAACGGGCGGCCCAATTCGAGCGAAGATTCGCTATGCCATACCTTTCTTAGTATACATATGAGGTGCCTTCGTTTTTCTGATACTCATAACGTACTCATAACGCCAGTGCTTAAGCTGCTTTTTTCAGAATTGAAGCAATATAAGTATGTGATATTAGGAGAAAAGACGAATCACTCCATAAAGAGATAAGGAACAGTGTATAGAGTGCAAACGCCGTCAATTGCTTTGAGTTTACATAAGAACTGAAGTTTTGTTGTTCTATTGTGTCGGAGGAATAAATAAATAAATAACCCAAGACATGCCACGCTGGGCCACACAGCGCCATCTAGCCCCAAACTAAGCCGAAGCTTGTACTATGGGTACTAGACAACTGATAAACTTACTTAGATACATTTTTTTTTGTAAATAAATACATATTATACATAGAAAACACCCAGACCAATACAAACAGACTTGTTCATGCACACAAATGTTTGTAATGTGTGGGGATCGAACCCACGACCCTTGGCTCAGAAGGCAGAGGTCACTACCAATTGAGCCACCGAGCCAGTCTGGAACTGAAGTTTTGTTGCGTCGGACGGTCAGATTCGCTTCAGTTCGCCGAGTCAACAGAATACTTGCAGAATTCTAGTACTTGAAACGTGGAAAGTAGATAGTAAAACAAATTCTAAGAGCAGCTGCCGCATCTCTTTATATTAAATGTAGTTTTGAAAGATAAGAAGATGGTTTTTGTATAGCTGTGAGAAGTCCGTAAAGCTATCTTCAATTTCAGCACGCTTTGTTAGGTATTTCAGTTTATTTTCTAGTCTGCGATATACCAATGCTACTACAGACTAAAGGACTTAAGGTTTGATTTCGTCCATTTCTTAATTAGGAATGCCTTTTCGCATACACCAGGGTCCCTACCACCAAAATCGAAAACGATCGTTCGTTGAACGGATCGCGTACTTTTCCACCATAAATCCCAATAAATCCCTCCAATTTATCGCTCCCATGTTCGAATATACAAACTTAAATTCATCAAAGTCGTTTTTCATTAACTTAATTCATACGGAGAATACCCACTAAAACCGGTGATGGTACGCTACAAGCCCTCTGTTCCAGGGGGTCGAGATACCTGGAGGAACAGGCCGAGGTATCCCTGGTAATATTTTAAACTCCTTATCGTAGGCTGCTAGGTTTGATTTCTTCCTACGCTAACGTCCTTAGGTTCTTAGACTTCAATACTAAATTCCTGAGATGCTTTAACCATGCTCCAATTTAATAAGGACGAGATGAGGTTGCTGAGTTGCTGTATACTTGCACTTGTTCGTTCAAGGTTTTATCTCCTTTTCAAATCAGATCTAAAAAGTGATAAGTTTAAAACTAGTTGACTTAAGGTAGAAAATAAATATAATTTTGACTTGAAGCGTGACCGAGATACAGATGCCTTCACGATTACCGAACAACGTGTTACTCGACCCTTCCCACCGCCGTTTGATATGTTTTACACGAAACTTGCGCCACACAAACATTGTAAACCAATTCCTGACCACACCGCGGGACATAATTTTCTTAAACTCCACAAACAAACACATACGCACACAAGCTATTTTCGACCCAAACGCTGCCGTACTAAGAAATATATTGAGCTATATACGGCTTTGTATGAAGCAGGGGTAGTGCCCGCGATCCCCAGGGAGACCGTTTGACATCATCCCCTAATTCCCTTTACAGAGATTTATATAGCTACCTGTTACCTCTGAGGAATGGTATCTCAATTTAATTGCTCTTTGTTTTAGCTGAATCGGCGATTTTGTTCAGGGTTCGAAGGCGTGCACGGGGGAAATTATTGTAGAAGGATTCTTTTATACACATTTCTTTTGTAATGTAATGTGTTTTCTAAAAGCGCGGGGAGGCACTATTTAACGCTGTGAAGAACAGTATTTACTTAGTTTCTCAACTAATAAGTAATATCTGCTTTTAAATTTAGGCCCGATTTTTCGATTGTTGGATAGGTAGTTTAATAGACTGATTATTTAAGTCATGATATAATTATTAATTAAGACATAACACTAAATGATATCCTAGTTGCTAGAGCCAAAAGGTAATAGATTACTCCTTTAATTTTAGTAGTTTATTTATTCAGTGATTCTATAGCTCCAGGCTGCAACTAATTTAATTACTAAACTGAAAAACCCAGATTTTTTCTCGATCCGCCTTTATCCGGCTTTTACGCCTTGGCTTATTAGCAGAAGAAAGATTAAAACAATAAAGCATTTAATCTTCCAATTAATCAGCGAGCTCATTACAATCTTACCAGATAAGTATACCATCTGCGTCCAAGTTAAATTTTGATTAAAAGCAGGATCCCGAAAACCGCCGGACCATTAAGGCGTTACCGAATAGAGTATCCGATATTAATTAGAGGTGTAAATCCCCGGCCGGGTTTAACAATTAATTCGACGCATTCGACATCTGGCCGCCATGACAGTGACGTATGGCGGCCATGTTGGAACGGCCGGCCGCGTTTGTCACTTTGCGCCGAGACCGAGGGTGGAATATGAAACTGGGTGAAACAATGATACGATTTCGTGTTGATGGTTAATTTATCATTACAGTATATCAACTTCGAAATATCGAGATATATGTCTAGTGTCAAAACTATCCTACGAATTTAGTTATTTGCGAGAAATAAAAACACTGTACCTATCTACTAAAGACTTACGATATTAGACTAATTTTCTTAAATTAAAACTTTAGTCTACAAATGAAGTGTATTTTTGCAGTCTTAAGTGTTCTGTCATTTTGGCACGTTAACCAATCGTCTTGGGATATACAATTATGTCACAACTAGCTTTTGCCCGCGACTTCGTCCGCGTGTTCAGATTTTTACATTCAAAAGTTTTTTTCCCAATCACTCCCGGTCCCGTTGGAATTTTGCAATATCGCGTTGCAAATAATCTTAACGTTCATTAATGTACCTTGCATGCCAAATTTCAATCATCTATCTTAACGCGATTTAGATTTTTCATACAAAAGGTTTTCCCGCTAACTCCTGATCCCGTGGGAAGTTTGCAATATCCTGTTGCAACTGAAAATCACTAAGGTACCTGCATGCCTAATTTCAAGATTTTCCCGCTAATAGGAAATGTAGATGACTTTTTTTTATGAATTTAAAAGATCATAGATCTCATCTTTTATCTTTTCGTAGATCGTAGAATTTTTAAACTATCTTTTCTATTAAGTGTGATATAAAGCGTAAAAATTATTGCTTAGACAGAGAGATCCGACGTGGCGGATGACGTCACGTACCGTGCGCGCCATACAAACTCCATAGAAAAATCTGTTTTCGTGAGAGAGACGGATATATTAATTTTCAACGACTCTATCTCGCCCATTTTTCAGCCAATTTTGATTTTGTTTTCACTATTCATAGTATATTTTTATCTATTTTACGATAAATACATGTAACTATTTCTCATGCATGTCCCTATTCTCGTTCCCGTGGGAATTTCGGGAATTCTTTTCTTAGTGCACCTCTAGACGGTACCTAAGCTACGTCCCTTCTAAATTTCAAGTGCCTAAGTTAGGCCGTTTAGGCTGTGCGTTGATATGTCAGTCAGTGAGTTTCTTTTCTCCTTTTATATATTTAGATTTAATTTGACCGGTAACGCCATTTATTGAGAGGAATTAGTAGTTTTGGGCTATTTTATTTCTCGGCCTTTCTTTTCCTATTTTATCAAATAAAGGGTCGATATAAAATTTTGAAATTTTATCCCTTTTCTGAGTGGAATTTATCAAAACCCTTTCTTGGCAATATCTACCACGTCATGGTATAGCTTTGTGACATAAAGGGTTGATTTAAAATTTTGAAATTTTATCCCTTTCGGAGTGGAATTTATCAAAACCCTTTCTTGGCAATAGCTATCACGTCATGGTATAGCTTTGTGAATGCAAAGTCTCAGCCCGAACGGTTTAACTTTTGTCCCCTATTTTATCCCCTTGGGGCTCGAAATGATCAAAATTCTTTTAAGTGGATGCTTAAACGTCATAGCACGTCGTAGCTTTATACATTCCAAGTCTTAGACCAATCGGCTTAAAATTTACAAAGTTTTATACAAACCTATTTTTTCATCAGCTATTTTATCCCCTCGGGGGTTGAAATGATTAAAACCCCTTTTTAGCGGATGCCTACGTCATAGTAGCTTTATACATGCAAATTCTTCGCCCAATCGGCTTAAAATTGACAAAGTTTTATACAAACTTTCATCCCCTATTTTATCCCCTTGGGGGTAGAAATGATCAAACCACTTTTTTAGCGGATACCTACGTCATAGTAGCTTTACACATGCAAAGTCTTAGCCCAAACGGCTTAAAATTGACAAAATTTTATACTAACTTTCATCCCCTATTTTATCCCCTTGGGGGTAGAATTGATCAAAATCCTTTCTTAGCGGACGGCTACGTCATTACATCTACCTGCATGCCAAATTTCAGCCCGATTGGTCCAGTAGTTTGGGCTGTGCGTTGATAGATCACTATGTCAGTCAGTCAGTCAGTCAGTCAGTCAGTCAGTCAGTCACCTTTGAGTTTTATATATTTAGATCTAACACAATTATAATATACACAATAAAATGTTACCAAAAAGGACTCGGAATATGTCTTCTGCATACGCCTAGAAAGTATGTTCTAGTTGCAAACACGATGTCACAAGAAACGAGATAAACAGGCATTCTATTTAATATTTTCTTAAGTCCGGCAATGCCAGTATTACTCAGTTTAATTGTAGGTAAGCAGGTAAACAATCGATAGAAAATAAAATAGAAAGAGATTAAGGTATATTCAAAGTCATATTAAAATTTATAATAACCTTTACTGTTGTTTATCGTAGATAAGTACATACTCGTAAAATTAATTTCATCTAAACGAATTCGCATGGAGAGGCCAATAAGTACTTACTCAACTTGTTTAAATATTTGCCTTTTATATATTCTGAGCAGGCACAATATCAGAACCGATTTTCAAAACATATAAACGAGTACGCTATCCCGATTCAGATTGAACGGAATCAAATTATCCCCTACAACCGGGACTTAATAAAACGCAATAAGAAATACATATCTTCATTCGGAATAAGAAAGTATGTTCAGTTTCAGATGTTATATTTATGGCTACGTATATTATATTTGCTGTATATTAAAAGAGGACTCTTTGGAAGTCTAGGAATAATGAAAAAAATATACGACATCAGACAACATCACTTACATTGCTTCGATCCCATAGTGAGTAGCATAGGCTATTGTGTTATGTGTGTGTATATGTACCGAACAACAAAGGTACCACAAATATATACCTAAGTACTTAATATAAACACCCAGACACGGAGCAAACACAAAAGTTTATTGCACAAATGTTTGTCCCGGGCGGGAATCGAACCCACGACTCTTGGTTCAGAAGGTAGGATACACACCAATTGAGCCACCGAGAATTCATCAGAACTTTATGGTGATTCTATCATTTGTAGAATCTGTCAGAAGTTGGCATTCACAGAATCTGGCATAAAACTTCTCCGACATTTATAGAATCAGACATTACTCGACTAAGACCTGGATCACAACTAGCCCCGGTCTCCCCTACATATTAAAAAGGAATACATACGTATGTTAATTTATTTTAGCCATAGTGCCCGTAGCTAATAGCATAGCATAACAGGAAAATAAATCAATAAAATTAGTTTAGCCCCAGCATAGTAAGTCTCGGAATTTAGTGCATTCGGACTAACGCCCCGAGCGACAACTATGTCGCGCGAACCCGTTTCGAACGACTTCCGATTTGTTTGGTTATAGGTACCCACTGTTACCCGGCTCTAGTTATAAACGTTAAACGGTAATAGTTTATTCATAAAAAGTAAAACTCAAAGGCAAACGATACCTATTTCATTTAACCCTAAATTGAAACGGACTATAGGCATTTTTCATTAAAGACAATGCCTGTATTCGAGCTATTTACCAAACACCCTTTACAAAGAACCTACGCACTCATGAGAGCTTTTTTCACAAAAGGACGTTGAAACAATTTGTATAGATTTGTCCCGGGTGGAAATCCCGGCATTAGGTTGAGTGGTTTCAGTATTTGCATGCGTGGGGTCACGCGATGAGACATAGAATATCAGAAGCGTTTTAAAAGCAGAAAGTTGTGTGCTTGTTTGATTTTTTATACCATTAAAGTGGCAAACAAGACTAGGCCTGCCTGGTAATGAGCGGTTACGTAACATGCTTTGCCGACCCCTTAAAAACCTCTTCACAACCTTTTTGAAGGATTGAAGTCTCGGATTGATATTGGTCGCTATAGGTTCTTAAAACCGCGAATAGGCACAATCATATGATTGGTAGACCTAGCCTATTAATATCCTATTGTTATTTATTTATAAACAATACAATATAATATTATATGTAAAAGTTAGTTTGGGTGGGAAGATGTTTGTTTGTTTGTTCACGCGAAAAGTATTGAAACTATACAAAAATATACAAAATAACTGAAAATTACACTTCCTCTACCTAAAGGTTGTCTGGAAGAGATCGCATACTAGCGACAAGACCGTCTATATTGTAGTATGTCTGGAAATGTTTGTATATTAATACTTCCAACCGAATCTTCAAGCTACCTATAAATTTACCAACTGTATTTCCTTAGTCTGTTCTGTATGACCTAGACCGAAAAAGGTCGCGCCAAACTCGTTTTTACCTGCGACCGCACTCCCGGGCCGTGCCGCAAATTACTTTGTCCCGTACTTCTGCTTCAACAGACGGTTTAATGATTTATTTGTCTGGTTCTTTTCTTGAAGGTAGCTAGTACATTTTTCTTTATAGAATATACTTATGTGATATATATATTGTCTGATGTGATATTGTATGTGATATTGTCTGTCTGACTTATAGGTATTTGTTGTTAAGGTAGGTACTATGTCAATAGATCCTAAGTCGATTATTACGATTACGACGTACACGAAAATAAATAGGGCGGTGATTTAAATTCTTTTACGTCACCACTGGAAACTCTAACTAGGAATATAGTATGATACTACCAGATGATACTGCACCGGAGGCGTCTCCTACATCACCCACACTCGAAACAATTTAGAAATGTCAGACCGTGAATTAAACTTGTAATTGTGAAATTCCAGAATATACTGCAATGACAATACCACTGGCCCGGTGGCTCGATTGGTAGAGAACCAAGGGTCGCGGGTTCGATCTCCAGCCCACATTCGATAACATAAAACATTCGTGTAATGAACATTTGTAGTTGTTCCGTATGTCTTCCCTATATTATTTTAGTATCTTACATATCTGATACCCATAACTCAAGTCCTTTGGGATTGGAGCAATGTATGTGATATTGTCTGATATTTATTTATTCATAATCCAAAACCGATTATTCCAATAAATATACAACCACAATTATCTACGAATATCATCGTCTCCCTACCACATAGATCGCGGAGTAACTCCCAGATGTTATTCAATTTGCGTCATATATACGCTGCGCCGGGATGCACAGCGTGAGTAGGCTGACTTAGCGGACATCAGGTACCGGCTTAGCGCCAATCACGTCGGATCAATTAACTGCTAAGTAACGACGCCTGTCCCGGCCTGTGTATTATGCTTCATCTTGAGACGCACTGTTACACCGTAGCGTAACAAAAACACATCTGTCCGTGTGGTTTCCGGTTGCAGAATAAAACCAACCCATTACATCAAGACCTCAAGATGGTCGGATGATATAAGTAGAGTGGCGAGGAAAACTTGGATGAGAGTAGCGCACGACCGTAGTGAATGGCAATCAAGAGAGGAGGCCTATGCCCTGCAGTGGGACCGATAATAAAGGCTGATATTACATCAAGGGTGTTATAGAGGGTTTCTTCTTCTTTGGCCTCGCCTTTTCCCGTTACGCGGGGTCGGCTTTCCTGGTGCTGAGGCGCCAATTTTTCGCCACGCTGGGCAGGCGGGTTGGCGATTGCAGGGCATAGCTTCTCGCTCCGGTGACGCTGCTGCCCGTCATCGGTCTATGGTATTTAGCTACGCCGTCAATTGTGATGGTTATACCGCCACCAGTCGATTGCCGGTGCCTCGTTAGTTATTCGGCAGGATGCACCACGAGCAGGTGAGGTTGGCTTGAAGCGAAATGATGATAGGCCACTGCCAACCTCAAAGGAGCGCCATTATATCCCAAAATGAATACAAAGTGAAATAAGGATATGATTGGAGTTAATCGAGAATTTAAGCATTGAAGAGACTGCCTACGTGGCATTTAGTCCGCCTTATGTACACTGCTTCACTATGTAATAAAGATATAAATAAGTTGGTATTCGAACGTTCGGTGTGACAGGAAGCCGCTCTAAGCCCGCCACGAACAATTTAAGCTATTGGAGCGAGACTCCGAGGCACTCTCGGCTAGCCTCAATATACAGCTGGTATCTGCTCCGGGACGCATTCCGCACCAGCGCTCGCTCGCTTAAGTGTTACCAGCGTATAAATGTAGTATGTCACGGCGTTGGTCTATTATTTTTAATCAATTAAAACATTTCGATCAAAATAAAAACTAGGAAAGCCGCAAAGTTATAAGACAACAGGCTTGCTTGCATTTTTTAAGTTTGATGATACATCTCCTATTGTGATGTAAATTTTAATATGTTTCCTGTCCCATGTATCACATTTAATACATCAAAATGTATCACATTTGATACATCACAATTAAAATTATATTGTGTGTGATCGATGGACAGAGAAAGAGTTAAAGAGACATGGCGCAAAAGCCACTCCGTCAACATGATTAATTGACTATTCCATATTAACTTTAAAGTCCTATGGCCGGTTTTATTTTGTAACAAATTATATGTAGTTGTGATGTGAATTCTTTGGTAAAATAACTTTCAAAATCAAACTTAGGAATATACCTATAATGTATATTTTGCCTAGTTCTAAATAAGTCTAATAAAGAGTCTATCCATCTAAATCACTGGTACCTTAGCAAAATCTTTGAGAAAATAATTTTTAACCAGCTTGTATCTCACTTTAAGGAAAATAAATTGTTGCATGAAAAACAATTTGGCTTCACTAGAGGTAAGTCCACTACCGATGCAGGAGTGGCTCTCATGAAACATATCTTTGACGCATGGGAAAGAAAGCAGAATGCCATAGGTATTTTCTGCGATTTGTCAAAAGCATTCGATTGTGTTGAACATACTACTTTACTTATGAAATTACAGCATTATGGTGTCTCAGATGTTGCGCTAAATTTGTTGCAGTCTTACCTTACAGACAGAATACAGAAGGTTGTAGTAAATGGAGTTGAGTCTCCAGGCGCCCTTCTACGTATGGGGGTGCCCCAAGGCTCAATATTAGGACCCTTACTTTTTTTAATATATATTAATGACCTTCCATATTTTGTTGAAGGTTTATGCGAAACAGTGCTGTTTGCTGACGATACTTCTTTGATTTTTAAAGTTGACAGACACAAGGAGGTTTCCGTCGAAGTGAATAGTGCTCTTTCCCAAGTTCTGCTTTGGTTTGATACGAATAATCTTTTGTTAAATTCTAATAAAACCAAATGCGTTAAATTCACAATGCCAAATGTGAGGCAAAGTAATACTAATATAGTTATAAATAATGAACAAATTGAATGTGTCAACTCGACCACTTTTCTGGGTGTAACGTTAGATTATAAATTACAGTGGGCTCCTCATATAACCGCCTTGGCTGGAAGACTCAGTTCGGCTGCATATGCTGTTAAAAAAATTAGGAACCTAACAGACATTGAAACAGCAAGACTTGTTTATTTTAGTTATTTCCATAGTATCATGGCGTATGGTCTGCTTCTGTGGGGATCAGCTGCTGATATCCAAACCATTTTTGTGTTGCAGAAGAGGGCCATTCGTTTCTTGTATGGACTTAACTCGCGTGCTTCACTTAGAGAATTATTTAAAGAAATTAATGTTTTGACTGTAGTATCACAATACATATTTGACTGTATTGTGCACGTACGAAAGAATATTCATCTTTACAAAAGAAATGCTGATTGCCATAAATTTAACACGAGAAACAAGAACAAACTTGCTGTTCCAAATCTCAGGCTGCATAAGACTGGCAATTCGTTTGCTGGGCTAAGTGTAAAATTCTTTAACAAAGTACCACAGAATATTGTTGAATTACCAATACATAGGTTAAGTCTCATATTAAGTCATGTCTTATGAAAAAAGGATATTATAAAATACAAGACTTCCTAGACGATAATATTACATGGACATAATGAGCTGCTCGCCTGCACTTAACAAATATTGTATTAATGTATGACATCAACAGGATAATGATTATGTATATTTTTGAAAAAAGCCAAAATTGATGAGTTTCTTGCGGCACTTCTTCTCATCAGGCCTCATCCTTATCACGTCGAAGTGCTAGTAGGGAAAAAAAAAAGTTTGACGTGCAAAAGAATTTACTTGTAAATCTACTTGCAGAAATAAATTATTTTATTTTATTTTATTTTTATTTTACCTGAAACTAGTGTAGTATAGTTCAATACTCGTATACCTATATACATTGGAACCATTCAGACAACTATACCACGCTACGATACAACTTTCCCCGAACCAAATAGCACTCAAAAGGGAAAGCTCGGTATTTTTAATTCGCCATAACAAAGTTTACGTCGACATTCACCTGGACCTCTAAAAATAGTCGCAAAGTGCAGTTTGGAACGGCCCACAAAAATATATCTAGATAGCACGAGTACCACACCTTATTTAAACAATCTGCGAGTAACTTTTCATTTTTCAAGCGTTCGAAATTAGAATGATCGAAACAACGATGGCCACTTAAGCACGGCCTATAATCTTTTCGCTCCAAGCCAACCTCACCTGCCCGTGGTGCATCCTGCCGAATAACAAACGAGGCGCTGGCAACCGATTGATGGCGGTATAACCATCACAATTGAAGGCGCAGGTAGCTAAATACCATAGACCGATGACGGCAGCGTCACCGGAGCAAGAAGTTACGCACTGCGTCTCCCAACCCGCCTGCTCAGCGTAGCTGATTAGAGTAATATCTTGAAGATGTTTGCTCTAAGTGGCGAATACCTGGAGAGGTCTATATCCAGTCGTGGACTGCAATAGGCTGATGATGATGATGAGGCCGTTCTATCCTTGATACATTTTTGTGGAAGTACCGTTTGCTCTGCACTCGCTCGCTCGCTAATTCGGGCCTTTGATCGGCGGGTTCAGTCAGGACTGTAGTTCGTTCCGTATTCCCTTACGGACCCCTAATAGAATTCAGTTGTACACTTTGTTATACGCTTGCAAAACGTAGAATTTTTGGCTAAGTAATGAAGGTGTTTCAAATTCACGTTGAAGTAAAGATGTTGTCGGAAGACTTAAGTATTTGTAGTACATAGTTGTCCTTTAGAGCAATAACATTCAGATAAGGTAAAAGTAATAGTCAAGCATATAAAAAGCAAATATTTAATGTAAAAAATTCAACCACATGAGTTTCTGGCCGGTTTTCTACCGGTAGAATACCAATGGTAGTATTGACGATCTGCAAGTGATAACAGCTAAAAATCTGTTATCGAAAGCTATTCGATCCGATTAGATTCCGATTAGTGAGATAAGTCTTGCTTAAAAGGGTATGGTTATTATGATATAGGATGTCTCTCTAAACACGCAGGCGTTTCCTAAATAAATCCGCTCGGAAATCGAATCAAGGACCAGGCGCGGATCCAGCGCTCAAAAAAGGGTGTGGGCACACCTACCCTAAAATTCTATTAAAGCTTAACGTTTATAATCATCATCCAATCGATTTCAATAGAACGTAGAAATGTAATGTCACAAGTCTATTAAGGTTGTGGGCATGCCCATCGTGCCCACAACAATGGATCCGCGCCTGTCAAGGACCGCCTTCCTAAGAAACCGTTCACACTGAGAATATCAATAGATGTAGGACATACAGGGTGTCCAATGTCCAAATGTTCGATAAACGATTAGGTACAAGGGACATAGAAAACGCTCAGAACTTCACAAAAGTTCCCGAGGCAGAAACTTTAGTCAAAGCAAGCAAACTCCGGAGCGATTTAACTTCAGTCGTTTTGAACTTGCAACAGGAGGCGAGCTCGACTTTGAATGTGTTTCAGGTTAAGTTTTTTCAGTAATAATAGTATTAACATCAGTTCAATGGGTATAATCTGATGATTCGTCGGAAGCCAGCTGGGGGAATGAAATACCTAGTCTTTTACCAACTATTAGACAGATAGATAGATATTCTTTATTGAACAAAAGACAATCACAATCTTTCCACAGTTTACAGTTTCGCGACTTAGATTATTAAATGTAATCGTATTTACAATTTTACGGCGACATATTGTGACTGGCTCGATGGCTCATTTGGTAGTGAGCATTGCCCTCTGAGCCAAGGGTCGTGGGTTCGATTCCCGCACAGTACAAACATTTGTGTTCATGAACATGCCTGTTTGTATTGGTCTGGGTGTTTTCTATGTATAATATGTATTTATTTACAAAAAAAAAGTATCTAAGTAAGTTTTTCAGTTGTCTAGTACCCATATTACAAGCTTCGGCTTAGTTTGGGGCTAGATGGCGATGAGTGGCCCAGCGTGGCATGTCTTGGGTTATTTATTTTATCTTTGAAAATCAGAGGCGGATAACACTTTAGGTCCAATAAATGTTTTAAAAGAATGCACTGTATATGTACTGTATCCGAGCTAGTTTCAGCAGTGATCCCGCCTGCACACCAGACAGGGCTCGTACAAATTAAAGAAGCACAGTCGTCGGAGCACTTTTTGCCGGCTACAAACCCGACTTCGAAGCATTTAGTGCACTTTTCAACTTTCTCCTTTTTGTAAGCTAGCTTCGAACTTTTGTGCGATACATTCGTTTCTTCCCACTGGGATCGTGGTGAGATCCTTCGTGAAATACTTTATAAATAACGCATCACGCATAAATATCACACAACATCACATTCATTGCTCCGATCCCGAAGTAAGAAGCTTAAGCACTTGTGTTATGGGTATCAGAACAACGAAGGTACCACAAATACAAATATAAACACCAGACACTTTTCTGACATACAGATATTCTGATTGTGATTTGTGAGATACGTAGGTACAATAAGATTTAGACTTCACATTCCAACTGTCCAACTGACTATGAATTAATAAATAAATAACCCAAGACATGCCACGCTGGGCCACACAGCGCCACCTAGCCCCAAACTAAGCCGAAGCTTGTACTATGGGTACTAGACAACTGATAAACTTACTTAGATACTTTTTTTTGTAAATAAATACATATTATATATAGAAAACACCCAGACCAATACAAATAGACATGTTCATGAACGCAAATGTTTGTACTGTGCGGGAATCGAACCCTTGGCTCAGAAGGCAGAGGTCACTAACAAATGAGCCATCGAGCCAGTCAAATAAATAAAGTGTGTTCATTTTGTTATACCTACTCCTTTACACTTGATCAAACAAAATGTGTTGATACTAAAATAGGTATTGACCTAACGTATTCTAGAAATTGATGAGTCACTAAAGTCTTTCGTCTGACCTTCAAGCCCACTTCATGAGTAACTTTTAAGATGCCAAATTTAACCTGAGACTATTCAGTAATGCGACCAATAAAATGTCACAACTTGACCTTAGACTGTCTTTGCTTGAAAGGGCATCTATTTAACGACCAATTTGGTTAAGTGATAGTGAATGCTACCTCTGAAGCAATAGTCGCGGGTTCGAACCCCGCACTGTACAGACAGTATGCATGAACATGTGTGTTTGTATGTTTGCTATGTATGAGTATACCTAATATTATATTTAATTCCAAAAAAATATTTATGTGTATTTTTAAATCTGAACCAGTTATATATCAGCTCATCTCATTCTTTCCTTTCAATAATCTTCTACGCTAAGATTTTCTGGAAGAGATCGCTTCCAGCGATAAGATTGTCTAAATTGTACAACAAAATGTCTATTAAGTACAAGTTTAAAGTTAATTGGTATTTAATAGGGATGTTTCCAGGGTCAAAATAATTACAATATTTTAGATTATAGAAATATATTGGACTCGTAGTTTTTTCATTTAAATAACAAAGATACAAGGCATCAAAATGTAAGAGTCGGGGTGTTTTACGTAACTCTGTGGCGAAAAATCTCCCACTCTTTGACGTCACGCGTAATTTTAAAGGGCTATTTTGTCATTTTTGGTCTAAATTACAAATGAAAAAATACGTGTCTGTTATTTTTCAATCCAAAGCCGCGGCCACACATTGGATATATTTGCACCAACTAACGTTTTGCGCCCAATGCACCAATGTGTGTATGGGTACTTTGACACAATGAACACATTGAGTGCGTTATTATTGGGCATTAGACGGTGTTTGGACGCAAAGTTTAATCCAATGTGTGGCCGTGGCATAAAAGACGGTCTAATTACATTTTTCACGGCAACAAATCTATGGTAACTGTGTAATAAACTAATAAAAAATATCTATCTGTCTATCTATCTTAGTAAGTTTTTAGTTGTCTAGTACTCATAGTACAAGCTTCGACTTAGTTTGGATGGTGTTGTGCCACCCAGCGTGGCTTGTCTTGTGTGATTATTATTCCCTTTCCATTAACACACGGATAGACAGTGTATCTATTCTTACGTTAGTTCGAATTCCATACAATACACCTTCCAACCGTTTTACTGTCATGAACAGTATACGTTTAAACTATTAGTAAACATCATCCGTGTAATGGCAAACATCTGGCGCAGACATTTGCACATCAAAGCGCAGTAGTCAGGCTCGGCGCCCGGGGCGAAGGGCGACGGGGCGCCTCTACGGGGCTTCTGCATTTGTAGCCCTCGCCCGGCCTGCGGCCACAGAATCATACTTATTTTCCTTTTTATATTAGACAAAGATGGAAATTATTTGTCTTTTTTGTTAGAGAAGGCTTGTCGCCTTTGTGGGCAGTAGAAAAATATGGATATACCAACAGCTCTTAGGGATGTAAGGGAGCGGCCTATCATCTTTTCGCTCCAAGCCAACCTCACCTGCCCGTGGTGCATCCTGCCGAATAACAAACGAGGCGCTGGCAACCGACTGGTGGCGGTATAACCATCGCAATTGAAGGCGTAGCTAAATACTAAAGACCGGTGACGGGCAGCAGCGTCACCGGAGCAAGAAGCTACGCCCTGCGATCGCCAACCCGCCTGCCCAGCGTGGCGATTATGGGTATATCCTCCAGATGTTTGCTCTAAGTGGCGAACAACTGGAGAGGCCTATGTCCAGGAGTGGACTGTAATAGGCTGATGATGATGATGAACAGCTCTTATAGTAAGCCTATTCCCAAATCCTTTGGGCCTTTCGGAAATATTTCTTTCGTGGGTTGACCGAAAATAATACAAATCAGCGGCGCATTCATCAGATGTGGACGCACACTTGGTACTACAATACCACACCGACATTGAAAAAAAAATTACTATGAATTAAAAAAAAAGCTTAATAGGTAGTGCCTTCCTATCGACAACACACTTTTTGGAATACTACCTTATTGCTAGTTCCTGCTTAGCCCAATGGTTGACTGGTAGAGAATGCCTATGTGGCATTAAGTCTACTTGTACACTACTTTACTGTGCAATAAAAATTAAATAAATAAATGTTAGTATATACTATACTGCTACTAAACTAACTATAGTTTATTTAACTAAGTCTTGAAACCGACCATGAATCTATTTAGTAGGGAGATTGATTTTATGCGTCCCTGTTTTCTCAATAGCAACGAAAACTATAATGTACATAGATAGATAGTTAGATATTGCACACCAAACATTTGACTTATAACTAAATGCAAAGATATGTTGACGTAGAATTTAAAGGCAGTATTTTTTTTTATAGTGGCTCGACATAATGGCTTCCCTACGCCTGATGGAAAGCGAAAGAGAAACCCAAGTCACTGTGACAACGGGCAAGTAACAATGTTTAGTACAATTTAGGCGCGCGTATATTACTATGCAAACTACTACGAAAATTGGTTTGAATGAAATCTAGACAGTAGTTTTTTTTAAACGTCATAAATCAAATTACCTAATTTTTTTCATTGAATCAGTGGTACGGAACCCTACGTGCGCGAGTCCGACTCGCACTTGGCCGGTTTTTTTATATAAGTTTTTGTAAGACGAAATGTAGGCATTATACTATCCTATGTTGTTTTGGTAGATTGTGATGGAACTGTTTTAGATTTTAATTTAAGAATTTCACTTTGATCGATTACAACCTACCGAAAAATAATAGCTAAACTGTAAGCAAGCGTTACAGTAAGCGTGCAGTAATTATGTTACAGTTTATAATCTTTCCACAGTTTACAGTTTCGCGACTAAGATTAATAAATGTAATCGTTTACAATTTTACGGCGACATATCCTAATCTTTAAAAATTAGAGGCGGATAACACTTTGGGTCCAATAAATGTTTTAAAAGAATGCACTGTATATGTACTGTATCCGAGCTAGTTTCAGCAGTGATTCCGCCTGCACACCAGACAGGGCTCGTACAAATTAAAGAAGCACAGTCGTCGGAGCACTTTTTGCCGGCTACAAACCCGACTTCGAAGCATTTAGTGCACTTTTCAACTTTCTCCTTTTTGTAAGCTAGCTTCGAACTTTTGTGCGATACATTCGTTTCTTCCCACTGGGATCGTGGTGAGATCCTTCGTGAAATACTTTATAAAAATTATAAATAACACATAACGCATAAATATCACACAACATTACATTCATTGCTCCGATCCCGAAGTAAGAAGCTTAAGCACTTGTGTTATGGGTATCAGAACAACGAAGGTACCACAAATACAAATATAAACACCAGACACTTTTCTGACATACAGATATTCTGATTGTGATTTGTGAGATACGTAGGTACAATAAGATTTAGACTTCACATTCCAACTGTCCAACTGACTATGAATTAATAAATAAATAACCCAAGACATGCCACGCTGGGCCACACAGCGCCACCTAGCCCCAAACTAAGCCGAAGCTTGTACTATGGGTACTAGACAACTGATAAACTTACTTAGATACTTTTTTTTTGTAAATAAATACATATATATATAGAAAACACCCAGACCAATACAAATAGACATGTTCATGAACGCAAATGTTTGTACTGTGCGGGAATCGAACCCTTGGCTCAGAAGGCAGAGGTCCTAACAAATGAGCCATCGAGCCAGTCAAATAAATAAAGTGTGTTCATTTTGTTATACCTACTCCTTTACACTTGATCAAACAAAATGTGTTGATACTAAAATAGGTATTGACCTAACGTATTCTAGAAATTGATGAGTCACTAAAGTCTTTCGTCTGACCTTCAAGCCCACTTCATGAGTAACTTTTAAGATGCCAAATTTAACCTGAGACTATTCAGTAATGCGACCAATAAAATGTCACAACTTGACCTTAGACTGTCTTCGCTTGAAAGGGCATCTATTTAACGACCAATTTGGTTAAGTGATAGTGAATTCTACTTCTGAAGCAATAGTCGCGGGTTCGAACCCCGCACTGTACAGACAGTATGCATGAACATGTGTGTTTGTATTGGTTTGGATGTTTGCTATGTATGAGTATACCTAATATTATATATATTATTGCAAAACATATTTATGTGTATTTTAAAATCTAAACCAGTTATATATTCAACTCATCCATCCTTCCTTTCAATAATCTTCTACGCTAAGATTTTCTGGAAGAGATCGCTTCCAGCGATAAGATTGTCTAAATTGTACAACAAAATGTCTATTAAGTACAAGTTTAAAGTCAATTGGTATTTAATGGGGATGTTTCCAGGGTCAAAATAATTACAATATTTTAGATTATAAAATATATTGGACACGTAGTTTTTTCATTTAAATAACAAAGATACAAGGCATCAAATGTAAGAGTCGGGTGTTTGACGTTACTCTGTGGCGAAAAATCTCCCACTCTTTGACGTCACGCGTAATTTTCGTATTATCTTTGTCATTTTTGGTCTAAATTACAAATGAAAAAATACGAGTCTGTTATTTTTGAACAATCTAATAGACGGTCTAATTACACTTTTAACGGAACAAGCCTATGGTAGGTGTGTAATAAAAAATATCTATCTGTCTATCTATCTATAGTAAGTTTTTAGTTGTCTAGTACCCATAGTACAAGCTTTGACTTAGTTTGGATGGTGTTGTGTCACCCAGCGTGGCTTGTCTTGTGTGATTATTATTCCCTTTCCATTAACACACGGATAGACAGTGTATCTATTCTTACGTTAGTTCGAATTCCATACAATACACCTTCCAACCGTTTTACTGTCATGAACAGTATACGTTTAAACTATTAGTAAACATCATCCGTGTAATGGCAAACATCTGGCGCAGACATTTGCACATCAAAGCGCAGTAGTCAGGCTCGGCGCCCGGGGCGAAGGGCGACGGGGCGCCTCTACGGGGCTTCTGCATTTGTAGCCCTCGCCCGGCCTGCGGCCACAGAATCATACTTATTTTCCTTTTTATATTAGACAAAGATGGAAATTATTTGTCTTTTTTGTTAGAGAAGGCTTGTCGCCTTTGTGGGCAGTAGAAAAATATGGATATACCAACAGCTCTTAGGGATGTAAGGGAGCGGCCTATCATCTTTTCGCTCCAAGCCAACCTCACCTGCCCGTGGTGCATCCTGTCCTGCCGAATAACAAACGAGGCGCTGGCAACCGACTGGTGGCGGTATAACCATCGCAATTGAAGGCGTAGCTAAATACTAAAGACCGGTGACGGGCAGCAGCGTCACCGGAGCAAGAAGCTACGCCCTGCGATCGCCAACCCGCCTGCCCAGCGTGGCGATTATGGGTATATCCTCCAGATGTTTGCTCTAAGTGGCGAACAACTGGAGAGGCCTATGTCCAGGAGTGGACTGTAATAGGCTGATGATGATGATGAACAGCTCTTATAGTAAGCCTATTCCCAAATCCTTTGGGCCTTTCGGAAATATTTCTTCCGTGAGTTGACCGAAAAGAATACAAATCAGCGGCGCATTCATCAGATGTGGGCGCACACTTGGTACTACAATACCACACCAACATTGAAAAAAAATTACTATGAATTAAAAAAAAAGTATAATAGGTAGTATTACCAACCGAATGAGATGCTTAAAGCAATGCTTTTTAGAATTTTAAGATAATTTAGAAAATATTAATAAAACGCCGGTGAAAAAAACATAGATGATAACAAGAAGGCTATTTAATAGAAATAAAATACACGTGAGTTCGCGACAGATAGTGCCTTCCTATGGACAACACACTTTTTGGCATACTACCTTATTGCTAGTTCCTGCTTAGCCCAATGGTTGACTGGTAGAGAATGCCTATGTGGCATTAAGTCCGCTTGTGCACTACTTTACTGTGCAATAAAAATTAAATAAATAAATGGTAGTATAGTAACTATACTGCTACTAAACTAACTATAGTTTGTTCAACTAAATCTGTTTAGTAGGGAGATTGATTTTATGCGTCCCTGTTTTCTCAATAGCAACGAACAGTATAATGTAGATAGGTAGATAGTTAGATATACTTTATTGCACACAAAACATTTGACTTATAACTAAATACAAAGATATGTTGACGTAGAATTTAAAGGCAGTATTTTTTTTTTATAGTGTCTCGACATAATGGCTTCCCTACGTCTGATGGAAAGCGAAAGAGAAACCCAAGTCGCTGTGACAACCGCCAACCCTAACCCCCCACGAGCTCCGGAAACCCTACTCACCGGCAGAAACACGACCCAGAGGTCATTTGACTGCGGTATTCTATAGGGTGGAGGTCCTTCCCCGGACGGGCGGCTCAATTCGAGCGAAAATTCGCTATGCCCTACCTCTCTTTATTATCGTATATTATGTATTCTCAAATGTTGTGCTCTCTTAAAAAGTCTTTCTTATCAATTAAAGTTAATTTGCCCAATTTTCTTCAATGCAGACCTTGTCTCTACGTAGGCACAGCAATAACAGTTGCCCGGGATAGAGCGAGCTATCGCGACTTGGCAAGAGTTTTAATTAGTCGCGTAAATACAAACACCGAGAGGCTCTAATTTGCGGTCGGCAAAGGAATTGTTTCTATTACGTGGAGTCCACGATAGGCCATTTTTGTGGACTCTAGATTGTAGGAGCATCTAAACAATTTTCATGAAGTTTGTTTCCTTATGGGATGTAAGGAAGTGATCAATAATCTTTTCTCTCCTTGCGACCTCTACATAGGGATGTAAGGGAACGGCCTATCATCATTTCGCTCCAAGCCAACCTCTCCTGCCGAATAACAAACGAGGCGCTGGCAACAGACTGGTGGCGGTATAAACATCACAATTGAAGACGTAGCTAAATAGCACAGACCGATGACGGGCAGCAGCGTCACCAGAGCGAGAAGCTACGCCCTGCGATCGCCAACCCGCCTGCCCAGCAGTAAACTGTGATGATGATGATGATGATAATGTATTTTAGGAACATAAATAAAGTAAGTGACTGCGCTTCACTATCATGTCTCAAGAACGTCGTTGACGACTCTTATACCCAACTCCACTTTCAATAAGTCAAACGATTCGCTGTAAACTTAGCGAGGAAAGCAATAAAACAGTTGGCAGTGTAAATGGAGGCGGAGTTCTCGCCCCAAACATAGCACGGCCCGAAGTGCAGGGAAAATAAGAGGCGACGTTAACAAAAGTAACAATCAATTAAGCGGCTGAGATTGCTTCCGGATCCGCTAGTGATGTCCATAGACAACAAAGTTCTTGTTTTTTTTTCTAAAAAAATGCACACTTTACAAGCTTCATGCACGGGCTATGCAAGCTGCTTCCCAGTGAACACTTTTTGCATTGTATAAGTTCTAAATCTTACTCTGTGTTATATACTTTTAATAAAATATGAATGATGTAAAAAATTATTGTAAGAAAAATTGGCATTGAAAAGTATAGCTATCGAGTTTCTTGACGGTTCTTTTCGATAGAAGCCGCAATTCGAATCCGGTGGTAGTGTCTGACCTAATTTTTTATGATATTTCAAGATTGTCAACGCTCTAAATTGCCCATCACTACATTTTATGCTCCAGATATATCTTTACCAAATTCACCCCTTTTCAACAAGCACTAGAGTTGCCAATCCCACAGCAAGGGTGAACGATTAGAAACACGTCTATTGCTTTTGGTCGCATCGATTTGGCGGGAAAATAAACAGAGGTGATAATCTGTGGGGAGCCGAAATCCAATCGAGGCAACTTGAAGAAATTTGAATTTTAACGTTCTCTGCTTATTGTCTATGGTAATCGCGTCACGCTATTATCGACTTGGCGGCGAATTTCAGACTTCGTTATTTATTTGCATATTCTTAATTATGGTAGATGTTGATCTTCGTGCTTAATACCTATATTTAAACGTTTCAGAAAGTTGATAAACGTTATCCAGCCTAGAAATATTTGTGGCTTTTCTTCAATGTCTATGTAATATGACGGGCACAGATCGTCCTACCGCCATCTGTCTAATAGCTCCAAACAAATGAGGTAGTCGACTGTCAAATCTATTGAGATACTTTTTTACTTAGAAGTAATAAGTACTGCGTCGTAGTATCACGAAGTACTTGATACTTCCATGCGTAGTATGCTTTTATTAGTCTGGCCGCTGGTCATGTTTATTCAATTATAATAATTTCGTTATTTTTACAGAAATCTATTTAATTAAAAACTTATTTATATGCGGCTTAAAATTATATATCGCAATGACATTAACCTCTGCAAATTATGTAGAAATCACTAACAATTTTTAAAAATACTATCTCATATTAATCCTAGATTTCTCTTTATCTGTTCGTCGACCTTTGCCGCTAAGTTGAAGAAAGTACAGAGATCTCCAGGGGTAAATAATTAATCAGTAAGCTAGTAATATTCAGCCCAAGTTCGTTTTAAGTTTCAACTTTACCTTCAGTTGTGGGAGAAACGTTTAAAGCTATTTCAATATTGTGGTGCTCTCCTTTACGAGGAGTTGAGATTAATTTTGTAATCTGGAATATTGCTAGAGATAGATTGAAATTGTTTGTCAGATTTTTATAGAATCACGAGCTTTGTACATTGAGATAATTAAAAAATGTCTTTTATGTAGGTTAAAGGGTTATACTGTAATTTCCAGAGGTCACGTCCAATTTATACTACTTATTTCTTTGCTACACCCCTTATAAATCGAAGAAAATTGTTTTAGCCATTGCTTGAATTGTGCCAGACAATTCAAATTTATTATTTATCATCTACTTTTTTTAGAACTAGAAATTAAGCTTTTCAAACTGTGATAATTTGGAGACTAATGATGCAAACAGAGTAATTTTTCACCAAAAATCTTTAATTGAGTAGTCTATCCCTATAAGCGATATGACCGCCTATATTGTACTTTGTGTTATTTGTAATGTGTTGTAATGTCTGTGTTTTATGAAATAAACATCTATTGATTGCATGCAATTAAAAGTAATAAAGTAGCCTATTGTCAGAGGCATTTATTTATTTATTTAAATTTTATGCATAAAACGGTATAAAAGGCGAAATTAATAAGATTCAAGTACCTCTACTTAGAAAACCACGACATTCCCCTTTCGTGGTAAAAGCTGAAGCCCTTACCACATCAAGTACCGTTCCGCAATATTTGAAGCTCATTTCTTGCTATTTCGGCGGGTGCCGGGACAAAACGCTCGAACCCAAGACGGTAGTCCGTGGCAATACCGCCCCCCTCCCCCCACCCAAATGTGCCCATTTGCCGGCGAATATTTGCCGCATCTCTCCGTGCAAGATGAATTTTTGCTTGTAACATACGCTTGGAGGATGGTTGATGAATTTTGCAATGGGCTGTGGAGACCTTAATATTCTAGGCCTAGATTCGGTTTATTGCGTAGTTAGTAATGCCTATTGAAAGTACACAGTCGTAGGTGGGTATACCTAGTCGCAGAATAAACCGTCACACTCGTGAGTAGATATAATACACTTAGAGTTTAACTTGGCCCCACCAAGGCACGCTACGTTTCTGACAGGATTATAGAATAATTGATTTAGATACATATCTGTGATGACCAATATGACCATAGTAGTAATTAATCTTTAAATGCAGATTAAAAGACAAGAGTCGGCTGAATGTTATCACTTTTCTTCACGTCGTCGGCGTAAGCTCGAGTAGATCCTAAATACGGGGTTAATGATACCGCGAGATGTGATGGATGGGGGAAGTGAAACAGGTACGTGATGAAAAATGTTGTTGAAGTAACACATAAAATGGATTTAACAAAAATATAGGTAGCTTATTTTTAAAAGCAAACGATGTAAAGATACAAACCGAGTACTAGGAAAAACTTTTAGTTTAGTAGTCTAGTACAATAATGTTTAATTGATTGTCGTCCATTCAAAGTTTCCGAATTCGAGTGGTTATCCGTACGGATTATAGGGCCCGTTACTATGGTAATCTGTTACTATGGTAGTCGCAGTGCCAAACTTTATAATGCGACTAGCTGTGCCCGCGACTTCGTCCGCGTGGAATAGAGTTTCATCTCCTATTTTATCCTCTTGGGGTTGGAATTGATCAAATCCTTTCTTAGCGGATGCCTACGTTATAACATCTACCTGCATGTCAAATTTCAGCCCGATCCGTCCAGTGGTTTGGGCTGTGCGTTGATAGTGCGTGCATATAATGGGGATGTTTCCAGGGTCAAAATAATTACATTATATTTAGTCCGTATTTTAGATTATAAAAATATACTAGACACGTATTTTTCCTTTTTTAATTTAAACAAAAAATAACAAAGATACAAGGCATCAAAATTTAGGAGTGGGGGTCTTTGACGTTACTTAGTGGCGAAAAAACTCCCACTATGTGACGTCACGCGTAATTTTAACGGGCTATATCTTAGTCATTTTTGGTCTAATTTATTTATTTTTTACGGAAACAGGCCCATTAAGTTTATCACTTGTCTAGTACCCATAGTAAAAGCTTTCGGTTAATTTGAGGATAGATGGCGATGTGTGGCCCAGCGTGGCATGTCTGGGGTTATTTATTATTTATTCATAATGTGAATAAAATTCACGTTCGTCTAATAAGCTTCTTACCTAGATAGCATGATAAGAGCCAATATTCGTTCAAGAGTGCTAGTATGTTCGACGGAACTCCAAATACTGTGCGGTTAGAGCCCGGCAAGCATCGGCAAGGCGTTTAATCTGAGAGAGCTAATGCCGCCGCTCTAGACGGACAATTTCCGTCCTCTCAATTTGTGGCTTTGGCATTTTCTGTTCAATGCACGAGAGTGGAGATAATCTGACTTATGTCTATGTTGCATGTGTCTTTGCTGTGTTGTACTGGTATAATCAGACAACATCACATACATTGCTCCGATCCCAAAGTAAGTAGCTTAAGCACTTGTGTTATGGGTATCAGTACAATGAAGGTACCACAAATAAATACTTAAATACAAATATAAACACACAGACACGGATCAAACACAAGTGTTCATCACACGAATGTTTGTTTCGGGCGGAAATCGAACCCACGACCCTTGGTTCAGAAGGTTCAATTGAGCCACCGAGCCAGTCTTATATAATAATACTTTTATACATTGTAACTTAAGCAATATGTACATTACCTACAAACTTGATTGTCAAATAATATATTTATTCTTATAAATATAATTATTTGGCACTCGAGATTTAAGACTAGCATTCATAAATCGTTAAATACAGTTAAAAATTACTCTACTACTTACTAAGAATTGAAATTCTATCGAGATGAGAGAGAAACTCGATAGTTACTCTTTTCTTTTAGTTAGGTATTATATCATATGTACATTGTTCATGTTTGATTAAAATTATTTAATAAATGTGTGTTTAGTAAGAAAATTAAAAACTTTATACTTAACTGTATATATGTAACTGTTTTTAACTTCTTTGGTACCTTCGTTTTTATGACACCCATCATAATACAAGTGCTCGATCTATTATTTATTTTGGGATTGGAGCATTACATGATGTCGTCTGATATAATACGCATATTTATATATAACAAAGAGTTATTATTACAGTCCTCTCACGTCATTCATTATCAATCGTCTCCAGTCATAAAAGGTTATTAGTTTTTGTGTCCAGCCCAGACGGAGCCTGCCCACTGTGCGGAGAATCTTTGTGTTTTTGTTTGCTCGACCTACGCACACAGTGGGTAGAGTTACTTCATTCTTATAACGCGACTTAGTGAAACTTGATACCAAGTGTCGATTTCTTTCAAAGGATAGAGAGGGACGGTAGACGGCTCGAATGGTCGATATTATTATGCTTATATCAAATATTAATTCAATTTTTTATCCTAATAATAGATCCGATTGTAATAATTGTGCTTGTTTGGTATCAATATGCCGCATAAAAATAAATAACCGATTAAGTCAAAATGCTTCAATAGCATTTTTTACTAAAATAATCACAGAACTCAAAATTATGGAAAAATAAGTTTATGTGTGGGTGCGATATGTAATTCTAAATTGCTAATATTGAACGAATAAGTGACGTAGCTTTACCAATACTTTGTCATCATTCAACATTGGCTGAAATAAACACAGAAGAGGGGACTGGTTGCCATAGCAAAATAAGCCCCATTTCCGTTGTAAATAGAAGAAGTCCTTTCTCAGGCTCTAGTTTTTGTGTACCAAAGTTAATTTAAGTCTGATTTTGACGTGAAACTGCGACAGGCAGGCAGATAGAGGTACTGTTGTATGTATTATTATCATCAGCCTATCGCAGTCCACAGCTGGACTTGGGCCTCTTCAGTTATTGCCCAAAGTGGGCATACATCTGGAGATTTTAACCATAATCGCTGCATAACAGACGCTGCCACCCTTCATCGGCCTGTGGTATTAAGCTACATCTTCAATCATGAAGGATATACCGCCACAAGTCGATTGCCTGAGCCTCGTTTGTTATTCGGCAGGATGCACCACAGGTAGAAGAAGATGTCTCGATGATAGGTTCGCTTACATCCCCCATACATACATAGTAGGTATGTGTAATACAAGTAAGGAATTTAGGATATTTTAGGTTACATTTAACGAACCCCGACCTCACAAGTTTAACCACGTGACTACGTCCACTAGACTAACGAGACAATCACTTTCATTTATTGCATGTAAATGTATGAATGGTCTCTGTACTCTGTACTAATGTGAGCGCCAGGAGTCGTTCGGGGAAATGAGAAAATTATGCGTTCTCAAGTGTTGTGGACCCGGAGCCGGCGAGAAAGTTTTTATGTACTTTTTATGATAATCTGAATCAAAGGAAGTTGCCAACATGCTTTTGTATTGTTAGATAAATCATCGTTGTATGTAGGTATGAAGAGATTCCTTTTCGTACCAGTCTTTAGTCGTAAGGCACGATAGCAAGAAATGATTTCAGTTATGTAGCTTTAAAAGAAAAAATAAATATACTTATAGTGCATACCATGTATGTAAACTGCCAAATAAGTGAACTTATCAATTTCGAAAAGTTCCTTTAACAAATTAAATCAAATCTACCTATAAGAAATTAACTTGTCTTATTTGATTTGTGTCCACTTTTTAGGAATGTGTGATTTTTACTATTTTCAATTCTTAATCCTTATGGTATGAATCTTCCTTAACTCTTAACGAAATTGTACAAATGTATTTTAAAGGAAATAGGTATTCTACTAATAATCTCTATCGTGTATCAAAACTACTCACAATTAGGAAATTTTTATAGATATACCACAATATCTACGTGTTTAATATAAAAATCGTTTGTATCATTTCTAAATACTCGTAGAACGAACAAATATACTTACAGTTAGTCTTATCGGCCGGTGGGATACTCAGCACGACAGTCACGTGCAGTTTTATTAGCTTTTTCTGCGAATGCAAATACGAAATAGAACTTATTTCGCAATCTGCATTGTTTGTTTCGTTGATTAGGTATGTATATTATTATTTATCTAGCTTCTAGATGCATTTATTTTTTCGTCAGAATGGACATGTCGTTTTACGGGAAAGAAAAAAGAACTCAATAAATAGATAAGTATTTTTTCATAATACAAGCATTCGGCTTAGTTTGGGGCTAGATTAATGTGGGGCCCAGCGTAGCATGTCTTGGGTTATTTATTTCTCACTATTTGATTTGATTTGGTGCCGCATTCTCTCCAATAGCGTAGCAATTCGAACGTTCCAGGTTTGATTCCAGGTCGGGTCAATTTAGGAAATGGACTTTTCTAAATTTTTTCGCGTCTGGGTGTTCTAGCAGTTGCTCCCAGTTATCATCTGGTACTCATAGTACAAGGAAAAATCTTATTTGGAAACACACGTTTTAAAGGTTATCTCTCAGTATGAACCAGAATTGGCAGTTAGAGAACTCTCCTAGCGCTAAGTTCTTCATTTGTAGTGAAGAATAAAGTATATGAAACCATTCTTAAAGACATTTTGTCTATAAAATAGTAACAAATACACAAATTTTATAATTATTATACAATTATACAAATAGATAAGGATATATGGATAAAGCAAAGCAATTAAAAAAAAACATATATCACACGCATCCCTGACCCTATACCAGAGAAGCTTCGCTCGAACTTTTGCAAAGCTCTCCCAAAAGCTTCCAAGTGCTATTTGAGTGAAAATATTTCGATATACATACGCTAAGTGTGTGTTACGCGTTACGCGCTCACTGAGACGTAAATTTTACGGAATAAACATTTCATTTTTCACGCTCATAAGACAGGGCATAAAAAAATTGAGAAGAATGCGTCGCTTAAATAAGTCATAGGTTCCGTATAATAACATAGTACCCACATTTTGTATAACGAAATAGTACCTATATTGTTATTTAGGTATTTTTTAAAATTTATACCTGCAAAATACACGAGAAAATAAACAGAAAATCAAAAATAAAAGACGCGTATTTTTCCTTTTTTCATTCAAATAAACAATAGCAAAGATACAAGGCATCAAAAGTTGGGAGTGGGAGTCTTTGACGTCACTCGCTCCCGTAAAAATGCCTCACCGAGTGACGTCACGCGTAATTCAACGGGCCATAACTTTCTAATATTTTAGTCTAATTTACAAATAAAAAAATACGTCTGCTGCCCCTAATGGCTTCCGCCTGATGGAAAGCTAAAGAGAAGCCCATTTCTTGGGTTATTATTATGACTATGCCTCCTTCTCCGTTTTCTTTCCGTTTTAAGGATCCCTAAAACCAAGTGGTGACCGAACATCGGGACTTGGGGTGCACGGAGGGCGGAAAGTGCACTAAATCGTTTTTATTGCGTTATATTACGACCGCTCACCCCACGATGGATGGCGCACAGGAATTTGCATATGAAAACGGCGGCCCATCAATGTAACCCATGTTCATATATGCTATATACAAACACACACACACACAGAATTAGACAAAGTTTTCTTACTATTGTTTATCATAGCCTTGAAGCGATTGTTTGTTATTGTATGTAACCTCTGTAGCTACGGGAGAGTGGTTTCTCCTGGCACAAGTGATATCTTTTGTTTTTTTTTGTTTCACCAGGGAGAAATGCAGTTTACGCATACCCGCTGCCCGGGGGAGCAGATGGGTTATGTGGGACTCGCTCCGCGTCGGCAGAGAATACCCACTAAAAACCCTGATTGCCACCGTCAAACGCGTCTTGAGCGACAGCAACGCGGGTCCTCAACTATAACGCCGCGAAGCTGTCAGCGCTGGTCTGCTAGGCAGACTCCGGCTTGGCTCCCCCACTTGGGGCAGCCTAGAGCAAGTGATATCTCACTTAACTTAGGTTAGGTAGGAGAAATCTACCTCTAATAAACTAAGACAACCCAATGCTTTTTGTGAATAAATATTTTTTATATATTTTTTTTCATATTCATATATTTGTACGCATGGATTGTTTCCTGAATGCCTCCTCTTTGAGGAACCACTTTCTAACTTAATTACAACCAGTTATACGCAAACTTAAGCTGTATTGAACATGTTGTTTACTCGGTCTAGGTGTTAGCTTCCTGTATAAGGTTAGTCTAAGTCGGCAGAACACGCCATGAAATTCCATCCAACAGAAATGTATTAAGGATAGAACGGTCATGAGAGCGCTATAACCCACGACTACAAGGCAGAGACGGCCTTCTGAACCAAGAGTCGTGGATTCAATTTCCACTCGGGACAAACATTCGTATGATGAACATTTGTGTCTGTTCTGCTGTGTCTGGGTGTTTATATATTTGTGGTACCTTCGTTGTTCTGATACCAAAAACATAACTGATGTTGTGTGATATTTATTTATTTTTATTTTTGATAAGATTAGATAGGAATAGTTCTAAATCACAAACAAATATAGAAAACAAAAGAAGATCGCTCTGCAGATTCACATCGAACTCACATTTAAATTTCGAAAACAATACATAAACAGAGTCTCTGTCGATAATTTCAATGTCATGAAGCTAAAAATGCACCCTAAATTCAAACACCGAAGGAATTTTTCAGATATGCATCGGAAGCTTGTCGTAGACGACCGGTGCAATCACATTTGCGTCATTATTATGGAGTGGGCGCGGTAGTGCCGAATATTCCGTACATTTTCCAAAGCGACCTTTGACCCTTAACCTTTCACCATGCTACGGTTACATATTGAACCTTATCCAATTATAATACAGGTGAAAAGCGATGAAAAATGTCAACTTCTAAGCTAGGCTTAGGCTTAAAGCCGCAGACATGTTTCACACAAAGTCAACACACGATAGACGTAGGCATGGCGTCATTTCGGGTGTTCATAGCATGAGAGATAGGGGCTGGTGGAGAATCAGGTAGGCAGTAAAAATAGCAGCTTATGATAGATAGATAGATAGATAAAAAGTTTATTTGCAACGGTACACACACACATTTATAAAAACGAATACAGCAAAAACACACAAATCGTTACGAACAAAACAGAAACAATAACAGAAACAATTAAGGTCATGGGTATGGGCATGTGTGCAACAACAATACAAAATGGTAATGGCTCAGCGAGTTGTCTGCTCGGCGAGCAAACCACTGATTTTCAGCCATCACCAGCCCATCGGGTGCCGCGGCACGCGTGTAGCAACACTGCAAACAAATATAAAATATTATAATATAAAATATTTACTGTGGGCTGTCGCCGGCCATCTTCCCGGTCTCCGCAGAATACCAGTGGTCGTGACGACACCCTAAGCCGTCACGGCCGAATACTGAGCGGAGACCATTTTGGTACATTTTATCTTTATTTTTAAGTGTTTTCCAAATTTATGTTTTAGTTTTAAGTCTTAACTAGATCTATGTACAATTTTGTGTTTAAGTGGTGTGTGTTAATGTACCAAATAAACGGTTTCTATTCTATTCTATTCTATAATAAGATAATAGAATAAGGGGGAAACATAATGATATTAACGAGAGTAACTTAGCTTATATCAGCCACTAAGTATTTTCTTTCTATTAGCTTGACTGGCTCCATGGCTCATTTGTTGTGACCTCTGCCTTCTGAGCCAAGGGTCGTGGGTTCGATTCCCGCACAGTACCTACAAACATTTGTGTTCATGAACATGTCTGTTTATATTGGACTTTTTTATATTGTGACTCGACATAATTGCTTCCCTACGCCTGATGGAAAGCGAAAAAGAAGCCCAAGTCGCTGTGACAACGGGCAAGTAACTGGTCAGTTGCCATGCCATATTATTGCCTTTGTATACTACTTACATATCTACTTATTAATTTTGTTGCCGCTAGTCAAAGGATTAAATGACAAAATTGTAAGTAAATATTACGAGTAATACCAAAATATTAAGGCTTTTAGTTCTCACATATTTTCTTCTTACAAACTGGATACTTACCTGATGTAATAGGATTAAAGTTTTATATAAGTAGCGACGGAGTGTGGCATTTTCTTGGCATCTTCGCAAATGGGCTGGATAGGAAATTGGGTTTTTAATCTGATTCAGCTTATGAAAGGTAGGGAATATAACAATATTTTATGTGTCAAAAACGTTTTAGATACAAGTTATATTATTCTTTGATTGACCGACTGACTTATATGCCAGAAACTTTACACAAACCGCATGATCAATCTAAAGTATTCCCTTGTAGGATGAGTAGGTATGTACCAGATGATGGCTGGGGGTGTCTCCCAGAACTCCCAGACCTGACAAGGAATCGAACACGGAACCTTCGTATCCGCATTTTAGCCTCTCATCATCATCATCATCAGCCTATCTGGATAGCACTATTCGCCATCCTGCCCGTGATGCATCCTGCCGAATAACAAACGAGGCTCTGGCAATCCCTATTTATAAAATATAGTTATGATGATCCATGCACCTGCCTGTCTCGAGAGAAATTCGATGCATATCTCAAAAATCCGTTTAGCTCTCTTATTGAATTCGGAGAGATTGTTGATTCGACGAATATAAATGGATCCCCGCGTGTAAGGGCCCTATCACACTAGCGAGTTGAGAGCGGGGCGACATCAGCTCAACATCAGCCTATTGCAGTCCACTGCTGGACTTAGGCCTCTCTAGCTGTTCGCCACTTAGGGCAAACATCTGGAGAATATACCCTACAACACAATTAAACACTCACTGACAAGTCACTAACATTTTCATTTTTTTTCCAATGGTTGGTATTGCGTTTCTTTAACCTATGGTGACTTTTTATGTTTGTTTTCTATTACAGAATTTTATAAAACATAGGCTTGGTACAGACTCACTGATAAAACTACTGATTATACACGAAAACCACTTAGGGGCTTTCTGTCACCTGAACCACTCTGAAGTACGCGGCCCGGGTAAAAAAAATTCCTCAACGCCGGTTACGCCTTCAATCGTGACGTGTATAGCGCCATCACTCTGTTTCCGGTTGCCAGAGCCGTTTCAGTGTCGCTAGTGTGATCGGGACCTAAGACGGAGGATTGCAGTCTGCAGCGTGTATTGGAGTTTCCGAGCCAAAGGATCGTTTGTTAGGGAACTTGTTTAAGTTCTGAATGTGTTTCTCCGTTGGGTGGTTCGCCTATTATCCGTTAGATGTGTTGGTCGTGATGAACGAGGAGTGTTAATGGAGGTTTTGGTGTAAAAAGGAAATGAACATGGTTGATTTTTTTTGTACTTTATTGTTCTGTCTGAAGGTTGTCTGGAAGAAATTGCTTACTAGCGATAAGACCTAATACCACAAGGTGTATGTAACACCTTTTGATAAAAAGTTATGTGCAATAAAGAATAATCTATCTTGTAGTTTTTTTAAAAATGATATTGTACAAAACATCAAACAGCACCAAACACCTACGTTGCTCCGATAATTATTATTATTGCTCCGAACAATATGAATTAGTACTATAGGTAACAGAACTAAAATATTGAGATTGCACGGAGTAGTGATGGAAGGTTGTTTCTTTACTGACACGAATTTTCGCCTGCTAATGTAAGAACGTGACGCACAACCGAAAGATTGCCCGTTTCATTAAAAAAATTGACTGAAAAGCAAATCTACTTGGACGAACTGTATAATACTAATACTGCCCAAGAATTTAGATATCCATAAAACGCGCTGCTATTACTTTTCCATAAGCTTGTTAAGTTAAAGTTTCAAAGCCGATCCCTGATTGACCGTCCACCTTTCAACTACACCTTCAACCGTAATTCACCCGCGGGTTTATAAAACGCCGCGGGCGCGCTGCCCCCAATATCCTGCCGTTGACAGTGATGGCTTCGTCTAGCCCATAGGTACTCAAAGTTTTCATAGGCCCCCAGGGGGTCCGTGACTGGGGTGCGGTCGGGGTGGTGGAGCACTGGACACAGCATCCTTGATTTCGATTTGCCATCGAAACGCATAGAAGAAGGGGGTATTTTTAGAAAAGTGGTAATTAGTTACATTTAAATACATGTACAGAGATGTAAGGGCCTGCCCGTGGTAGGTACTTCCTGCCGAATAACAAACGAGGTGCTGGCAACCGACTGGTGGCGGTATAACCATCACAATAATTTAAGGCGTAGCTAGATACCACAGACCGGTGACGGGCATCAGAGTCATCAGCGCGAGCAGCTACGCCCTGCGATCGCCAACCCGCCTGCCCAGCAGCGTGTCGATTATGGGTATATCCTCCAGATGTTTGCCCTAAGTGGCGTACAACTGGAGAGCCCTATGTCCAGCAGTGGGCTGCAATAGGCTGATGATGATGATGATGCTAATAATAAGAAACTAAACCTAGTCCGTAATAAATTGCAAGGTTCATAAGAATTACGAGTATTATGAGACGATCATGATTTGACAATGATCCTAGGCAAAAATATACGAGTATTATTGTCCGTAGCCTTGTCAAAGCATTTAAAAATAAAATAGGTAATGTTAGTAGAACTGTCTGTATTTTGTAGAACTCTAATTGCAACTTACAAACTGAATATTATTTTCATTTTACCATTAGGTTAATATTTCTTGATTGCGCTCAATATAGTTTGAGAATAACTGATCTAAACACGCCCGTGATTCCGTGAATGACACTAATGGGAAGTGTCAGGGGACCCGTCACTTTATGGCCTTATGGGAACTGCTCACAACGATTATCGTGGCACGTCAAATGGGACTTAAACTTTTGCATATGCGAGTAGTAAAGTTGTGCTTTTGACATTAGAAGTGTTACCTACCTAAGTAAATACATTGGCCATATCTATACGATATTTAGGATAGGAACATCTCATCCCGTGGGTGTCATAAAAGACGACTAAGGGAATATCAGGCTCGGAGAGCAGCGTTTACCGGGAACATAAAATCTACTGCGGTCACCAACCCGCCTGCCAATCGTGATGGGTAAAGCAAATAAATAAATAAATAATCCAAGACATGCCATGCTTGTACTATGGGTACTAGACAACTGATAAACTTACTTAGATACATTTTTTTTTGTAAATAAATACATATTATACATAGAAAACACCCAGACCAATACAAACAGACATGTTCATGAACACAAATGTTTGTACTGTGCGGGAATCGAACCCACGACCCTTGGCTCAGAGGGCAGAGGTCACTACCAAATGAGCCATCGAGCGAGAGAAATAGGGGTAAATAGCCTAGGTCCAGCAGTGGACATCTTCAAGCTGATGATGGTGTATCGTAAATTAAATACCTATCCCTTGCGTCGACTAGCTTCGGAAGCAAGTTTAAAGCTACTAAAAACAAGTATGTACCTACAATAGATACTCAATGTAAGTAGGTATTACGTAATTTTTCCCCGAGCGGATTAGAAGTGACCCAAATAGTGCTTGAAGTGGCCACATTGAAAAATTTTAAAACCGGGACATGTTTATAAAATCTTAGTGTTGTAGGTAATCATTGGAACATCACTGAGGAACTGCTAAAATATGTCATACCTATTATGTTTATTTATTTATTCTTTCTTGCACAGTAAAGTGGAATTAATACTACATAGACATTCTCTACTATAGTTCATTCGCGTTAAGAAAATAGTGACTCATCACCGACTGCCGGCCACTAGCCAATTAAAACGCTAGAAATTATAATTTCTAGCGTTTTAATTGCCAATTTACTAGCCAATTAAAACGCTAGAAATTATGATTTCTAGCGTTTTAATTGGCTAGTGGCCGGCAGTCGGTGATGAGTCACTATTTTCTTAACGCGAATGAACTATAGTCAACCATGGTTATGGTTGGATATATAGCGATAGTTAACCCCTAACTACTGACCACAGATATACAATAAAATATTTAAAATGATTTCGGACATTATTTCGAGATATAAAGAGTAAACTGTTAACTACTTACAATTGTAATCTTAAGCTTATAAAGTTTAGCTATAAGTAGGTTACAGTTTACAAGTGGAATCCACTCAGCCGAAAATCTTGAAAACTGATCTTTCTTTCTATTCTTCTACTAGTACCGTTATCATATGGCATCATGGCAATATGCAAACTAGTATTAAAACATGTTAAAAGTGGTATAAAAGATTTCCTATATATACCTGTCGCCTTGTCACCCTCGCCTCCCTCCGACCTCCGCTCTCAGAGTGCCGGCAAGTTCGCGACATGAGCCAATTTTCGATGCTAAAACATTGGCAAAGTGTCGAAGAAATACTTAAAGGTGCCCCGAGATTAACATCTTTAAAACAGAACAGACAGAACAAGAGAGGTAGTAGGGCATAGCGAATCTTCGCTCGAATTGAGCCGCCCGTCCGGGGAAGGACCTCCACCCTATAGAATACCGCAGTCAAATGACGTCTGAGACGTGTTTCTGCCGATGAGTAGGGTTTCCGGAGCTCGTGGGGGGTTGGGGTTGGGCTGGCATGGCGGTGGCAACTGACAGGTAACTGACCAGTTACTTGCCCGTTGTCACAGCGACTTGGGCTTCTCTTTCGCTTTCCATCAGGCGTAGGGAAGCCATTATGTCGAGCCACTATAAAAAAAATGATTGTTTTTACTGAAAATTCTCTCCTATCATGGAAAGAGGTATACGCATCGCAAGTGTTTCTATATTAAGTTCATTACAAGATGCGTCATGTCATAAGTCTAATGAGAATAAAGATACTTCACTTCATTTTACCGATGTCATTGAAAGTAAAATTACAAAATACTACCTACCACCCAAGATCCAATACGTTGGATCAACAGATTATCGTTAAGATCAAAAAATTATGTTAAAACTATCAATCGTTTCAAAAGTCCGTTCGTATGATAACCTATTGAATTCCGTGTTCCCCGATAGATGTAATCTTCAAATTTTCAAGGGTAGAATGAATCGGGTTTTGTTGGGTGAGCGCGCTCCATCGTAGGCTAACATTTCTCAACATTAGGCGTGATCATCATCATCAGCCTATTGCAGTCCACTGCTGGACATTGGCCTTTCCAGTTGTTCGCCACTTGGGCAAACACTTGGAGGATTCACCTACAATTGCCACTTGGCAGGCGGGTTGGCAATCGCACGGCATACCTTCTCGTACTGGTGACGCTGCTGCCGTTATCGGCCAATGGTTTTTAGCTACGCCTTTAATAGTGATGGTTACGCCACCAGTCGGTTGCCAGAGCCTCGTTTGTTATTAAACAGGATGCATAACGGGCAGGTGAAGATGGCTCAGAGCGAAAAGTGATGGTTTACTTACATCCTATCCAACATTAGGCGGGTTGGGCTTGATTTATAAAAAGATAAAACTCAAACAATACCTACACCCGTTCCAAAGTTAACGCCCTTATATTCACGAACCAGGGTTCTCGCGTTGGAGCGAATGCGTTCGGACGCGTCTCCTAGAATAAACTCGGATTACTTTTCGTAATAAATTAGAAAAGGATAGTAATACAAAAATACGCAGAGTCAAACGGAAACAAATATATAAAAGGAGCTACGACCGGAGCGCACACGCAGCTAAGCCACGCCTACGCACGACAGTGGGGAAGGTCACGCCTCCAGGATTACTCATTACTTTTGCCAAGAGCTTGCGTAAAGATCGATTTAGGCCTAAATGGAGCGATCGCCGCCGTCGGGAAGGGAATCCAAAATGTACGGATCGGACACAAACATCCATCGTATGAAGGATAAACAAGTATCCCTAGCGGAATGGGCTAATCCTAGAAAAAAACGCGTATTCGACGAATCGGATACCTCACAGGAAACAATAGCCCATAAGATGCCTTGTTGCTCCGACACCGAAAATGCACTGGCATCAATAAAGGCTACAATGGATTCGTTTCGAAGTGAAATGGGTGTAATGCTACAAACCTTAAAAGAATTAAAAGACCAGCAGGAGGTACGTTTTGTCAATTTTCAAAAAGATATACAGGATATTAAATCTACAGTCAGTCAGTTACAAAAAACAAATGAGGAGATTGACCAATCAGTTGACTACCTGGGGAAAAAATACACAGATCTAGAACACTCAACTAAAGACTGCATGGACACTATGAAAAGACAGGAGAAGAAACTAAAAGATCTGGAGCAAAAACATGTATATCTGGAAAAACACAACAAGGCCTTGGAAGAACGCATCTGTACGTTGGAGCAGAAAGAACTAGACTGTAATATAGAATTAAAAAATATACATATGCCTGAAGGACTGAGTGCCATACAAGTAGTGAAAAACATTGCTGATAAACTAAAGTTGTGCCCAGATAAAATTAAAAAAGTGTGGAGCGTGGGAAAGGTAAAGGATGGAAAAGATACAAGACCGATAATTGTAACATTAAAAACAAAAGAAGATAGAACTGAATGGTTGAACTGTAAAAAGATTCCTATTACCAACAGCAACTTGTTTAATAACAATAATAATACAAGAATATACATAAATGAAAATGTAACCCAACAAATCCGTCGCTTGTTTTGGGTAGCCAAATCGGAGTTGAAAGACAAATATAAGTATATATGGATACAAAACGCAAGAATATTGGTAAGAAAAAGTGATACTGAGAAAAAGATATATCAAGTGCGCTTTGAAGAAGATATTAATTTCTTGTTGGACAATAAAGAACAGGAATAAATAAATAAATAATTGCTAAGAATACGAAATACTTTTTGATACATAATGTCCTCAAACTTCGATCCGCAACCACCATACCAAGATATAGAATACATTAAATTTACAAATATAGATACATGGCATAAAAATATAAATAAATATACAAAGGCGCTTAACATAATCCATATAAATATATGTTCCCTGCGAAAAAACTTTAATCAACTGCTGACACTTATAAAGGGCTGCATAAATAATCTGGACGTTATATGCTTAACAGAAGTGAATATACGCGAGGACGAAGTAAGCTTATACAACATAGATGGGTACAATTTATTCTCAAAAACAAGAAACAATAAGAGAGGAGGAGGCATACTCGTTTATGTAAGGGACTGTGTAAGCTTTAGAAACATTGAGATAAGCAGTAACTACTGCGAGTACATGCACGGTAACCTGAACTTAGGAGTTTACAATGTTGATGTTATAATTGGATACAGACCGCCAAACACTAGTAAACAGCAGTTTATAAAGGAGTTAAAGCAAATACTAAGACGTTTACCAGCTAATAAGGATATAGTTATAATGGGGGACTATAATATCGATATCTTGGAAGACAAATTGGACAGCATATCTAGCAGTTATCTTAACGTGTTATCATCGCAAGGATTGCAGTGTGGAATAAGGGACGCAACACGCGAGGCGGTGCGCGCGGAGCGCCGCACGGCGACATGCATCGATCACGTCTTCATGCGAACTGAGCTGGCGAGTGAAGTTATAGCGTACGTACTCACGTGTAATATAGCAGATCATTATCTAACGGGACTATCAGCTGTTATAGGCAAACAGGTGCCGCAAAATATAAATAGAACGGGCTTAGACAATAAAATAGTGGAGTGCAAGTTGAACGAATATGACTGGAGTAAAATGCTTGAAGTTAATGACCCTATAAGTTTGTATGATTCAATAAAATCAATTTTTAGTAGTATATATAAAGCGGCGCAAATAAAATTACAAATTAATAAAAGAGAAAAACAGCCATGGGTGAGTGATAAGTTACTAGGAATGATAGAAAGAAAGGATAGCTTATTTAGAAAATGGAAATCAAACCCTACTAACAATAATTTTAGATTAGAATACACAAAATATAGAAATAATGTACAAAAATTAATAAATAAAGCGAAAAATAATTATAAAAAGAAAGATATTATTAATTGTAAAGGTGACATGCGCAAAATATGGGGGAAAATTAATGGATGGTTAGGAAAACGAAAGTTGTCAGTTGATGATGTTATTGAAAAGTATATGAATAATGGACAGTCTATGAAGTTTATATGTGATAAATTCTGTGAAACGTTTACTGATGAGATAGATAAAATTAAGCATAAGTGTAAAAAGGAGTTTTTAAACAGAGAAGAATACATTAGGGATAGTAATGTAAGCTTTAGATATCAGAAGGTCACAACAGATGACATAATAAGAATAATAGATAAAATGGATTGCAACAAGTCACCAGGATCAGATCAAATAAGAGTTAGAGATTTAAAATTAATTAAAAATAAAATCAGTTCTATTATCGCGAAATTTGTAAACTTATGTCTAAAAAACGGTGTGTATCCGCAAGAATTAAAAAAAGGAATAATCAGGCCTATATATAAACAAGGATCACACCAGGAATATACTAATTATAGGCCTATAGCGATATTAAACGTAATAAACAAAATAACCGAAAAAAGTGTAATTAAACAGATAACCAAATTTCTAGAAACTAATAATATTATTACCGATGTGCAATATGGCTTTAGACCTAAGAGAAATACAGAAATGGCTCTCTCAAAGTTTACAGATGATGTTAATAATGCCCTTGACGAACAAAAGCTAATAATGGTAGTTTTTATAGACTTTAAAAAAGCATTTGATACGCTGGATCATGAGGGCTTGTTGCAATCTATGGATGAATGTGGGATCAGAGGTCCGACAAAAGAATGGTTTCGTAGCTATCTGAAAGACAGGACTATAGAGGTAAGTATTAGTGGTAACAGAAGTAAAGTGGGCGACATTAAGTACGGCGTCCCAACTGGATCCGTGTTTGGGCCAGTGGGCTACATAGTGCACGTAAATAGTATGGCTAAGGTGGTACAAAGCTGTAAAACATACATGTATGCGGATGATACGTGCCTAATGTACAGTAGTAGGGATCCAAAGACAATCCAACAAACAATGCAAAAGGATCTAGACGCAATTGTGAAATGGGCGCATGATAATGGAATAATAATAAATGTGAGCAAAACGAAATGCATGTTGATATCATCTCCATATAATAAACAAAAACACATTAACATCCAAATTAAAGGACACACATATGATTGCCTACATAGTAATCAGGTAGATATATGTAGTTGTAAAAATTTAGATCAAGTACAAACTTATAAATATCTTGGCCTAAATATAGACATTGCATTTACATGGAACATACACATTGAACAAATATGTTCTAGATTACGTAGCGTGATGAGTAAACTATATCATTTAAAATACTTAAGAAATAGGAGCTTGCTATTTATGCTATATTATGCGCTTGTGGATGCAGTTATAGGTTACGGGTTGGGTAGTTACGGCCTTACTTTCCCGGTACACATAAATAAAATAAAAAGATTACAAACAAGAATATTAAAAATAATAGTAGATAATAAAACGAAAAATAACTGTAAAAAAGAATATGATAAATTATATAAGCCCTGTAAAATCATACCTATAGATAAAAAAGTAAAAATCAATCTCATAATAGAGCAGTTTAATACCGATCAGTTCAAGAAAAAAAGGGAATATAGCTATCCAACACGCCAGGCACAAAAGACAAAATATATAGTACCAAAAGTCAAAAATTACTACGGTAAACGAACTAGAAAATGGATAACACCAACTATATTTAATGAACTACCTACGGGCCTATTAGATAACATTAATACAAAAAATCAGTTAAAATCGATATTAAAAAAACACTACCTGTCTTTATGCCCATAACCTACTGACCTACACACAGCTAACATGCGACCCGAGTATTGTATATGATGTTTTCCTATATGTAAACATGTTTAAAGTAATAGCTCTTTTCGTGCCCCTAACTCCTGGAATGTTAATAAATGTTGAATGACAAAAGTATTTATGTATACTAGGTACGCGTCTCCAGTGGATTATCAATATCGAATAATAAACACTATGACTAGCTTGTGCGTTCGCCTAATTGCGCAATGTATAAACAAAGCGTATATATACGTTTGAGTGGTTTTGCCCATTGTATAGTTATAATTAGATAAGTGGTACCGGAACTAAACAAAAAGTAGAAATAATTAATTTTAATGTAATGTAACTATAGGTGATAGGTGGGCGGATAGACGTGAGCATGTGGCAAAGATAGACATAATAATATATATAGATACTCATTAGTGCGCATAATAAATAGAAACCAATGCTCACGGCTGTGTGCCCAGTTATTTATATAAAGTAGATAAATGCATGCCTACACAAAAAATAAAAAAATTAAATTTTCTTAACTAATTTAAATAGCGTACCTAACTAATAGTGTAAGTAGGTTATTTATGTAACAGAAGTGAGAACTGCTGCCGACAAACTGCTTAGCAGTTTGGCAGATATATTTATTGTAACCTATTTGTATGTACCTTGCATTCAATAAATTAAAAAAAAAAAAAGGGTTGTCATATAAAGTCTGTAAATGCTTTTGTCGAGTCTGGACGCGACACTCGATAGCGGAGTCCCGGAGTCCTTTCGAGACACGACAATGCAGCTTGAAAGTGGAGACGCGTTTATTTGTCAGAGTTTTTCTTTTTTTTTAACAAGTCAGGTTCTAGAGTCGCTTAGTACAGATCTGTGGGTGCTGGTAAAGGGTTTGTTCAAGTAGATACTGAACGTCTCGTTTTCTTTCGTTCTTCTCTCTTGAAGTAAAAAAATACTCCTTATTGCAAATCAAAAAAAATATTTCAGAACTAGAAAAAGTATGCAAGTGTATTGAGCGATCTCTGCCAGGTAAGCCTTGGGTAGAGAAACAAAAAAAAAATCATCATCATCAGCCCGTGTCAATCCAGTTAAAAGAAATAAAAATATTTTATTTGGAGCATATTCAAAAAATAACATTTTATAAATAACTTACCGTGCATCCCAATTACACTCAGCAGACGTTTGTGTTGTCAATGACGGGTGACTGATTCAAATTGATATTCTACCATTCTTTCATCTATACATTCATTCGGATAAACTTTTGTGTTTAAAATATTGGTAGGATTGTATAGAAATAGTAATATCGATGTACCTACATATTGTATGTAATATTATATTATGTATATTTCTGTGTAAATATGTATATTAGGTTATATAGGTTTGTATTTAATTTATTTTTATTATATATTATTATTAGTCTTTGTTTTTCAAACTTTTTTGGCACACTACCTTATTTATTACTTTCTGCTTAGCCCAATGGTTGACTGGTAGAGAATGCATATGTGGCATTAAGTCCGCATTTTTAAATAAATAAAAATAAATAAATATATAAGTAACGTATTAATTACATCAATATTTCTTTACGAGGTTCTAAAAGGAAACTCTCAACAAACTCATATATTTTTCCTTGCATCTAAGTAACTACATTAAAATTATGACAATGTTTATTACGAATTCGATGAGTAAGTAATTTTTACCCAAAAAAAATTACTACCGCCCCCTCACTTTGTGTCAGCGTTGACACGTCACTCACTCATAATTCTTATCCATTTTTTCCAAGATTGGAAACGAGGGACATTTTTTGGGGTGGAACTTCCATCGGAAACAAATTAACAGATTCAACGTGATTTATTATAACGTTATGCCGACGCGCGGTAGCTTGTTTTTGTATTTTACGAAGACTCTCTTTAACTACTTACCTATTCTGATAGCTTGATTTGCCCTTTTTAGGGTTCCGTAGCCAAAATGGCAAAAACGGGACCCTTATAGATTCGTCATGTCTGTCTGTCTGTCTGTCTGTCTGTCTGTCTGTCTGTCTGTCTGTCCGTCCGTATGTCACAGCCAGTTTATTCCGAAACTATAAGAGCTACATTATTGAAATTTGGTACGTAGATGTATTCTGTTAACCGCATTAAGATTTTAAAATAAAATCAGTAAAAAATCCAAAATTTTTGGGGTTCCCCATACATAGAACTGAAATTGAAAAAAATTTTTTTCATCGAACCTATACGTGTGGGGTATCTATGGATAGGTATTTGAAAATGATGTTGAGGTTACTAAGGTAAACGCTCCTATTACGGAGGTATTTCGCAACATTCGAAACTAGGAGACAAAAATAAGCATTTGTAAGTATTTCTAAATGTGCAAAACCACTTCATCGTCAAAAGTGGTTATTATATTTTGTATTTCTATTGATTTTGTGTTTCTTTTGATGATAGTTTTTTTTTAAAAAAATATTTAAATAGACGAGTCGATTGTTCCTAATTCGGAGGTATAATTTCGGTCAGTGCCTATTACGGCGGTAAACGGTTCCTAATTCGGAGGGTCAGAAACAAATAATGTTACGTACATTAAATAATATAAAATATGTGTTAGTAAAGTAAATTGTATGTAAGGGATGTAAGGGAGCGACCTATCACCTTATCGTTCCAAGCCATCCTCACCTGCCCGTGGTGCATCCTGCCGAACAACAAACGAGGCTCTGGCAAACCGACTGGTGGCGGTTAAACCATCACGATAGAAGGCGTAGCTAAAAACCACAGGCCGATGACGGGCAGCAGCGTCACCGGAGCAAAAAGCTACGCCCTGCGATCGCCAACCCGCCTGCCCAGCGTGGCGATTATGGGTATATCCTCCAGAAGTTTGCTTTAGATGACGAACAACTGGAGAGGCCTATGTCCAGCAGTGGACTGCAATAGGCTGATGCTGGTGATGAAAGTAAATTGTAAGGTTTCATTGATTTAATAACATTGATTCTCTTTTAATAAAATTTGCAAATATAGCAGGGATTTAAGAATCACTTGAATTTTCCTCATTCTCCAGAACCTAGCACCCTCTAAATTCTAACAGTGACGTATTAAAAAAGATCTCGTTGAAACGAATTATTATTACTATATACAATAAACTACTCGTAGTAAGTATAAATGTTACATTTTTGGAAAATAGGTTTTATACCCCGGTTCAAAGGTCAAAAGTAATAATATTTTTTCTAGATACCTAATATAACTTTGGTTTTGATGCAACACTTAACACAACTGTACTATTCTCTATACTATGATGGGCATTCTTCTCTTTAAATAACATTATTTACATACATTGTTAAGTTTTTATCGCTTTTGGTTTTATTAAATAAGAACCCATAAAACATTATAGAAAACTTTTTATTTATTTACTGGACCCTAAAACTTGTAATTTTATATTTTATGAATAGCGCCATAATAGGAACCCATATAACCTAATACGGAGTTACCTGAAAATAACTACCACCGTAATAGGAACACTACTCGTGTTATAATGTTCCTAATTCTGACCCATCAAAATTTCGATAAACAAAAGAGTGTAAATGCATAATCACACGATAACTGTTTTTTGGCTCAGTGTGTTAAATTTTAGTCAACAGCTATACAAAATAAACGATTTGTGATCAATTAAAATACAGCTTTTTATTTTACCGCTTCTAAGAAACCAACATTTTATGCTCAACAATTTTCATATTTAACTAGATTTCTAAGAAAGATAGCATACCGCAGAATATGGTCCTTAATTTAAGAGATTAATGATTATTTCAATAAAACTTGGAACTAATTCAATAAGTTAATAAATTAAAAGTTATAAACAATTAAACATGTCCAGTATATTTCCTAATTCGGAGGTATACCACCGTATTAGGATCAACCTATAAAATTTGTATCCTTTTACGGTGGTATTTTGTTTCTTATATTTTTGGGTAAAAATGAGTTTAAAATATGAATTAAGCTATTTAAATAGCTGTTGTAATAGTAGGAAAATGCAATAAATAACACACAAACGAACTTGAACGGGTTATTAATACGAAAAACTTAGTTTATAAATATTGGTGTACTTTCATTTGATGTTGCGCGTTTGTATGAAAACCTCTCTCACATCGATGTCGTTACACTAATTGATTGATTTTGTTGTGTTGTATATGTGCCATACTTACAAAATTCGGTCAACTGATGAAGGAATAGATTTGGAATAAATAGTATACATTTTGGTGCACTTATACTGAATAAAATAGGAATAAAACTCGAAAATAGAAATACCACCGTAATAGGAACCGATTTTGACTACCTCCGTGATAGGGACACTTACCTTAACATCATTTTTTTCTAAACTGAATAGTTTGCGCGAGAGACTCTTCCAAAGTGGTAAAATGAGTGTCCCTCCCCCGTAACTTCTAAAATATGGGCATGATAAAACTGAAAAAAATATATCATGTGTATCACTATAAAAACTACTAACGAAATTTGGTTTGAATCAAATCTAGCCCGTAGCTTTTTTTTAAACGTCGTAAATCAAATTACCTAATTTTTTCTTTTAATTAACTCCAATATAATAAAACGTAAAGAAAAACATTTATTTAGCTGCCTAGTGGTACGGAACCCTACGTGCGAGAGTCCGACTCGCACTTGGCCGGTTTTTTTTTAATCATCATCATCATCAGCCCACATCAATCCACTGCTGGACATAGGCCTCTACCAAGGTTCGCCACTGTGCTCGATTTTGGGCTTCTCGCACCCTGCACTTGCCAGCCGTCCTGCGCAAAGTGTCACTCCACCTGGCCTGAGGGCGTCCTACACTACGTTTGATAATAAATATAAATAAATATCAGACATAAAAAATCTTATTCTGTATGTATCGGAGAGTAAAGATAGATAAATAGATATAATAATAACAGCATTTTTAGAAAAAAAAAACCCACTTCAATGTGGCGCCACTGGGACCATCTCGAAAGTGCATCCTAACGTGCAAAAAGAGAATTTTTCAAATCTTGGTAGTGACAAGAACAACCAAAATAAATCAGTTGAATTGAACGTGCTTCTATTTTTTGAAGTCGGTTAAAATGATCATTGCGTCCTCCTCCAAAATAATCTTCTTTTAAATAAAAATACAGAAAGCTTTATTCTCAGTATAATTGATAAGTTTTCCCGGCGCCGATTTTTTCAGTGTTGCCAGTGGCCGATAGTCAAAAGTTACACGAGACAGATCAAAAAGTAACATTTTGCCAGAAAAAGTAACATTGCTTTTTTTTTTTTGTGGAAATTGCCAAAATACATTAATAATGGTATTTTTTTTAATGAAAATAAAATACGTTCCTTGACTCTTTATTAAAAGTAATAATTTGTAAAAATTGTGTTGTTGATCGCATAATCGACTGTTGACGCTGAAAAGAAAAAAAGTAACAATCAGTGAAGCAGTTATTACACTACCCTAAATTCAGGGACCCTGACCCTGAATTAGTGCGGTGTAATAGGATAAGGCGGTGGACAGGGAGTAAGGGTCCCTATAGTTCATTCGCGTTAAGAAAATAGTGACTGACAGGTCACTGACAGGCCACTAGCCAATTAAAACGCTAGAAATTATTTTCTTAACGCGAATGAACTATAATTAGGGCGACCGGGTCGACCCGGTCTGCCTTGCTCACTTACCGCTCTGCCGAAAGTATAGTGTAATAATAACACTTAGGGCGGTTAGGGAGCTCAGTGTTGCGCCGGCCATGGCGTAGGCGTAGAGTGGTCGTGCGTGTTTAGGGTTACCAGATTTTAGTTTATTTTTATTAATTTTTATTTTACTTCCGATTCTTTTTTACCTCCTATATTGTATAAATATGACCAAACGGAGCAAAACCTCAACGGTTTCCATAGAACGACGACCTTTTTTTGCTCTCCAAGCAACTGAATGGGAAAAATTTTAGTTATAATAATCATCATCATTATAGTAATTATCACTTATTTTTGGAGTCGGTGCCAGCCTCTAGGTACCTAACGTAGACTGTTGTTATATGACGCACGCGGCCGGCAAATCCACACGACAATATACCTACATTTATTTGTTGGCTGGCACCGACTTCAAAAATAAGTGATAATTTTAATATTTAAATAATTATAGTTATACACATAATATGTATTAAGGATAGAATTACTTACGTTATTTATCGCTTTTTAGCTTTGGTCGTTTGTTTTTTTTTTGAAGTCGGTTTAATTTTTTTTTTTAAATAATTTTATTTCTCGATTTTTAGTTGCGTTAATGTGCTGTGAACTTGAATAAAGGCTAATTAATGTCCTCAAGAGTTTTACTTAGGAATGAAAAAATTTGATTTATGTCAACTGAAGACTTTGCAATCTAGAATCAAGCAAATCAATTACCAAATCACCTGCCCTATTAGCCCTGCATAAGTACATACTACTACCTAGTTTCTATCAACCAATGGCAGTACTGTTCCCTAACTCCTAACCGTTAAGGAGTTCTGTGGCTTCATCATCAGCACCAAGTGTTGACGCCCGGAAGCATATACCTGAGTAAAATATGATTACGTAACAAAATCACCATATGAGTATACAATTTTCGGTTGTTGCCCTCAATTTCTCTAGGATCCCATCATCAGATCCTGACTTGGTGATAATGGGACCACCTCGGAAGTGTCCTCTGTCGAACAAAAGAAACATTTTTGAAATCCATCCATAATTGACGGAAATATCGGTGAACATACATAAAAATATATATATATATTATACATACAGACGAATTGAGAACCTCCTCCTTTTTTCGAAGTCGGTTAAAAAGAAAATCAAGTGCCGAACCGACCGAGCGAGCGAGGGTCGAAGGCGGTCGTCATCGTCACATCCACAAACAAATCTGATGCTTTTACTTAGGAATGAAAAAATTTGATTTAAGTCAACTGAAGACTTTGCAATCTAGAATCAAGCAAATCAATTACCAAATCACCTGCCCTATTAGCCCTGCATAAGTACATACTACTACCTAGTTTCTATCAACCAATGGCAGTACTGTTCCCTAACTCCTAACCGTTAAGGAGTTCTGTGGCTTCATCATCAGCACCAGGTGTTGACGCCCGGAAGCATATACCTGAGTAAAATATGATTACGTAACAAAATCACCATATGAGTATACAATTTTCGGTTGTTGCCCTCAATTTCTCTAGGATCCCATCATCAGATCCTGACTTGGTGATAATGGGACCACCTCGGAAGTGTCCTCTGTCGAACAAAAGAAACATTTTTGAAATCCATCCATAATTGACGGAAATATCGGTGAACATACATAAAAATATATATATATATATTATACATACAGACGAATTGAGAACCTCCTCCTTTTTTCGAAGTCGGTTAAAAAGAAAATCAAGTGCCGAACCGACCGAGCGAGCGAGGGTCGAAGGCGGTCGTCATCGTCACATCCACAAACAAATCTGATGCTCGCACACGTAAGCGGGATGAAAGATTGAGAAATACACACGAGTGAGTGAATAAGTAGATTTGACAAACAATCGTATTGGTTGGTCAGTCCATGGTCAGTCTGTCCAACAACGCCATGTTGTTTTCTATCAAGCGTGCCAACATGACTTAAAATTATATTCATAAATGCGTTCTGATACACGATTTTGTTCGAAATTCCCAAAAGTAACATAAAAGTAACATTGAGTGTGGTGTAACATGGAAGTAACATTGGAGGGCCAAAAGTAACGTAAAATGTTACAAAAGTAACATTCTGGCAACGCTGGATTTTTTAATAGGTTAGGCAGAGATTTTATTAAGTAGGTACATCTAAAATTTCGTTCCTCTACCAAAACAAACAAAACAACATCTAAAAATACCTATATCTCCATATTTTTCATAAGGAAACCAATTCAAAAGAACGAATTGATGAATCGAATTGCCCCTATTATGAGCGCGAGCGAATGTGAGGAAGTGTAAATTTCCCGACTATGATCGATTCAGCAGACAAATTGCGTTATAGCGAGCGTTGTGCTAGCGCCGAGCGGACTAAAATTAAATCCTCCAAACGATTTTCACGCATCGATACTTCGGCAAACGAATGATTGTTTCGAAAAGTTCGGTCATGTTATTATAATTGAGCTTTTCCAAAACAAATAATCGGTTAGATTTTTCTGGGATGGCGTAATTAATGTTGCATAATGACTACTGTTTGTGTTTTGTTTTGTGTGAAGTGTAAGAAAGGTGAGCTTAGATTGTTTAAAATGGATGTTATTGCTAATATGCCTGTTGCGGACAGAACGACCTTTTTATATGATCTTACCTTTTTACCAGTTTTGTACATAGTTTTATATTTGGAAGTATTTAGTTGCTATGGTTTTTGTTTACTGTTTGTTTGTATTGTTTTGTAAGTTTTTGAAGTTGACAGTCCACCGTGGCTGGACCATTAAAGTGTGTTTTGTGGTTTCCCAATTATCGTATTTGATTCCACACCCCTAGACGCCAGTTCCAGCCGTAACAATGCCTGCCTACTGTTTCGTAGGGATTAACCTAACTTAGCTTAAATTGTCTTAGAATATCTCATTCTCACGGTTATGACAGACCATAAAAGCCAGCCAACTTTCTCAAAGGCCGGTGGTAACCCACCTTTGACTCCCCTGGTGTTGCGGTGTCTATGGACTGAAGTGATCACTTACCATCAGGTGACCTCCAGATCCGTTTGCCCCCTCCGTCATAAAGAAATCCACATCAAATGTTCCAGTTTCCAAAGACCAGGATATCAACGGATATTATGTATTTCAATAAAAATCTTAATACAAAAGATGGAATCCATCCAATTGCTTCCATTATAAATCGAAAGTGTAAATTTCCCGGCAATGGTAGATCCAGCAGACAAATCATATTACGGCGAACGTTGTGCCTCTGCTGTCGGCCGAAATTAAATCCTCAAACTGATTTTCACGCCTCGATAGTTCCATAAAGGATTCGCGATACCTATCCTTCGAGAGCGTAATTTTATTCAATATCGTGAAACTTCTCGTCTGGATTCCTTTAACCGTGTTTGGTACAGTCGTCTGGCGAACTTTTGAACGTTAAGGACATTCGACACAAATGTGTTTGCTTTGTCGGCCTGACTGTCTGCTATTGGTAATTCAAATCAAAATCTAAAGGTTTAAATATCAGACAACATCACATACATTGCTCCGATCCCAAAGTAAGTAGCTTAAGCACTTGTGTTATGGGTATCAGAACAACGAAGGTACCACAAATAAATACTTAAATACAAATATAAACACCCAGACACGGAACAAACACAAGTGTTCATCACACGAATGTTTGTCCCGGGTGGGAATCGAACCCACGACCCTTGGCTCAGAAGGCAGGGGTCACTACCAATTGAGCCACCGAGCCAGCCAGCAGGTTTAAAACGTGAAATTATACATATTAAACAACGTAACATACATTTTTTTCATAAGAAGAGCTTTCAGGATGACCTCACTCCACCTGATGGTAAACGGTCGTGAGTTCGGTCATATTATTATAATTGAGCTTTTCCAAAACAAATAATCGGTTATACTTTTCTGGGATGGCGTAATTAATGTTGCATATTGACTACTGTTTGTGTTTTGTTTTTTTGTGATTTTTTTTTATAGCGGCTCGACATAATGGCTTCCCTACGCCTAATGGAAAGTGAAAGGGAAGCCCAAGTCGCTGTGACAAAGGGCAAGTAACTGGTCAGTTACCTGTCAGTTGCCACCGCCATGCCGGCCCAATCCTAACCCCCACGAGCTCCGGAAACCTTACTCACCGGCAGAAACACGAACCAGAGGTCATTTGGCTGCGGTATCCTATAGGGTGGAGGTCCCCTACATCTCTTTCCAAAGAAAAAAAAGAAAACATCAAAATACTCGTAGATATGCCTTATCATCTTATTGCGAATATCCGACTTGACCGGTATATTGCATAAATCGCATTATAGTATCTTCTGAAGGATTATTTGGCCTCCCTTTATATTCAGATTTCAGAACATTTTAACTAACGTCATTTGTACCGGAAAGGTCAATCGTGCCGCCCAGCGGACCGGAAAACGATATTTTTTCATACTAATACCGGCCTTTATCAATTTCCTGCAAGATGAAAGGGTCCAACGGAGGAAATATTTTATGCAAATATTTTCCATGAACGCAAAAATCTTGATATAGGCGCCACCATTGAACAGAAATATTTTATCTTTTCAGCCATTTTATTCGTAACACGACGAATTTACTTCGATATTTTTGTTGTAGCTCAGGCCGCTTAATGAAAAACGAAAGAGAACCAAGTCGTCATGTCGTGCGTTAGAACGAACGTCGTCAGATGCTATTGATATGGGGTCTGTATGATAGTTTTAGATAAGATAGCTGGCTATCCTGTTGGAGTGTTGCCCAAAGTCACTTCGACTGGGATGTAATTTAATGATGTTCGCTCCAAGCCATCCTCACCTGCACGTGGTGCATCCTGCCGAACAACAAACGAGGCTCTGGCAAACCGACTGGTGGCGGTATAACCATCACGATAGAAGGCGTAGCTAAATATCAAAGGCCGATGACGGGCTGCAGCGTCACCGGAGCAAGAAGCTACGCCCTGCGATCGCCAACCCGCTTGCCCACCGTGGCGATTATGGCATGAGTATATCCTCCAGATGTTTGCCCTAAGTGGCGAACAACTGAAGAGACCTATGTCCAGCGGTAGACTGCAATAGGCTGATGATAATGATGTTTCGACTGCGTTTCGCCGAATGTTTAGCGGTTGTCAACCGGGCAGGTAAACTCTACTACAGCCATGCTACAGGGTAGGAAACCGAAATATTAGAAAATTCCTTAATTCATAAGTGGCTCTCGGGAGAGATGAGGCAGTTATGGGTACATTTTAATTTATACCAATTTCAGGCACAAATTTCTATTGTACCTACTTACTTTTCTAGTTTTAAGTCAACCTCTACCGACTGTACGTGTACGTGTACAATAAAAAATATCTATCTATTTATCCACGTTCAATTTAGTTATCAGTCGAGAAAAGCTCTTTGCAAATAAAAAATACACCAATTCATATACCTACCTACGTATTGACTTGATTAGAAAAACTTTGCTCAACACAAATGAAATTTAACGCTATAGAAGTTAAAGTTCACATTTGCAAAATGGAAACATATTGTTCTTTATTCTCCCCAGTTCCGCATTGCATCCGCACTACTGACCCGTTTCATCGGAATACGTGCATTTTGCGAGAACACCGTCCACGTGAGCTCGGTGAATACATGGCTTAATTACGTGGAGTCTTCCTGGAGTCTTCTCAATTCCACATGTTGGCGATGTTGGGCCAACCTTTGGCTATGGCCATTTGATAGAGTATCGCCCGGCTGTCGAAGTAAGTTTGAATAGATACAAATTACAAACAGCTATTGCAACCTAACGGGCTTATTGGATCAATTGGTTTAATGCCCGTTGTTACATACAGCGACTTCGGCTTTCTCTTTCGCTTTCCATTAGGCGTAGGGAAGCCATTATATCAAAGCTACAAAAAAAAATTGGTAAGTACATAATGATAAAAAATTTATTTGGCGATATACACATACCATTACATTACACATTTTCTAACAACTAACTGGTGGCGGTAGGTATAACGATCACAATAGAAGGCGTAGCTAAATACCACAGACCGATGATAGACAGCAGCGTCACCGGAGCGAGAAGCTACGCCCTGCGATCGCCAACCCGCCTGCCCAGGGTGGCGATTATGGGTATATCCTCTAGATGTTTGCCCTGTGGCGAACAATTGGAGAGGCCTATGTCCAGCAGTGGACTGTATTAGGCTAATTATTATGATTATTAAAATACTTTTTTGTTCCTACGTACTAATTACCTATACCATTTTTAACTCGACACCCTCTACTCTGTCAATTAGACAGCTTTAATTAATATACATAATTAAGCATGCACAAGAATTGTATGTTCATACTATGCTTTGTATACTATGATACAATTACAACATCGTTGGCTCCAACGTTCGCGGAGTTGGCTAATTAAAATTTTATTGCAATTTGGGCGTCTGAAGTTCGAATGGATTGCTTCATAATTGAGTTAAGCATCAATTAGTACCGAATAATTGTATGATTACAACGGCCGGCCAGTTCGTAGCCGAGTTTAAAATAGTACGAAATTGTTTACTTGGCTTCTCAAAGTTGTTTATTCGCATCATCATCCGTCATATTCACATTTGGTCTAAGATACCGCCATACAACGACCTTCGCGACGTTTATTGGATGAAACTTATTTTATATGTAATTAAATATGTCAATAAATAATAATAATAATAGTGCTGCACTCGCCAGGTATTACTTTTGAGTGCGTCATCTTTGGGCACTCAGAAACAATGTCCGGCCGGTGTATCCCATCTCACATAGACATATTAAATTGTCTCAAGGCCTCTACGTGTTGGACCCCACGCAAGTCTTCCAAAGGACCGGGAGGGGTAACACCTTCCCATGAAATCCAAATGGAGACTACATAATAATAGTATAATTGAGCCGCATAAAACATATAATAAAAGGAATTGATAATTTACGTTTCGGGCGAGGTCTCATCATCATCAGCCTATCGCAGTCCACTGCTGGACGTCGGCCTCTCCAGTTGCCCACTTTGGACAAACAACTGGAGGCTTTACCTATAATCGCCACCCTGGGCAGGCGGGCTGGCGATCTCACTGCGTCCTCCTCGCCCCGGTGACGCTGCTGCCCGTCATAGACCAGTGGTATTTAGCTACGTGTTCCATGCATCGTGATTATTTATTTACGAAAAAAGTATTTAAGAAATGTTACCATTCGTCTAGTACCCATAGTACAAGCGTTGGCTTAGTTTGAGACTAGATGGCGCTGTGTGGCCCAAGATGGCATATTACTTTACAGGCTGTCATGGCGATGGCTACGGACAAGTTATTCCTTGGGTTATTTCTCATATGCCTAAAGAAAACAAAACATAACCTAATAATTCGTCTTCCTCAGTTTTTTTTATAGTAGCTCGACATAATGCCTGCCCTACGCCTGATGGAAAGCCAAAGAGAAGCCCAAGTCGCTGTGATAACTGGCAAGTAACTGGTTAGTTACCTGTCAGTTGCCACTGCCATGCCGGCCCAACCCTAACCCCCCACGAGCTCCGGAGACCCTACTCACCAGCAGAAACACGACCCGGAGGTCATTTGGCTGCAGTATTCTATAGGGTGGAGGTCCTTCCCCGGACGGGCAGCCCAATACGAGCGAAGATTCGCTATGCCCTACCTCTCTTAAAAAGCCAAAAGTTTGAGTACCACTGGTCCGGAGATATGTTTTCCCAGCTCAATTATACCGAGACCCAAAGCGCGGTGTGTCTGGCCGGACTATGCTGCATGTATTATGTGCTAGATTAACTCATAAATAAGTTAGCCGACCTATATTACCTGCCAAGGTATTTTTAAGGGCACTAACACACAACAGCACTTTGACGACTGCGAGGCGACTGCAGACGCCGACATCTGGACGGATTTTGAAGAAACTTGGTACAAATATTCTTCATACTCCTGGGCAGGTTATAGTATACTTTCTTAGTTCATCACGCTACAATCAACAGGAGCAGAGTAGTGATGGGAAGTGTTTGATCGCGCATCAAGCGAAAACTACTGCATGGAGTTGAATGCGGTTTTCACCAATGTATTGCCTTAAAATTTGGGTACCAATTTATGGATATCCGTTATTTTTGAAACGACGGACGCCGCAGGCACAGCTAGTTTAAAAAATAAAACAAGGATTAGGTCACATAGTACTTTGTAATAGATTGGGTCACAACAATCAAATGCCGATCTGTAATTCGCCAATTATGGGCTGGTACTACCCGTCTATATATAGCTGTCACACAAACAACAGTTACGTTTGAAATACTCACTAATTTGACTGATTCAACAGAGCCATTGCTTTGTTCTATTCTACCTGGACGGTAGTGTTACAAAGGACGTTGATTTGCCTCAGTAATGTTTGACTTGGAGCCAATAGCTACTGAATGTACCAAGGTTGATGTTAGCGCAAATTCGACGTTTACATTTTTACTTCATTTTAATTTTTTTTTATACTTTCTATTACGAGTATGAGAGGTAGAGCTCATTATCATCTAGCACGCATAACCTACATTTAAGTTAGTACGTAGCTAATATTTATTTCTCAAGAGGGAAAAGGGAAGCATCCTTTCCGGCCATTAATTTGTATTTTGCGTGATCTGGCGCAGTATCGGTGTTTACAAGCACATTATTATTTTCGAGATAATAACACCACCGCACCTATTTCTCTTTATAGCCATACTTCACCTTTATTTCAGTGAGAAACTTGCTTGCTCTAGTTTAATACCACCTGTTACGGCTAACAGGATACTGAGACTTTTATTTTATTATGTTAACAATGTTGCAGGAGGAGTAGGTACTAGACAGGCCCCTCTTTCCCACTGGGCACTATGGGCACGTGCCCAGGGCCCCGTGATCGAATGGGGCCCCCTAGTTCCTGCCAGATTACCAAATGATAACTGATATTTAGGTCATAGGGGCCCCATGATCCTAATGTGCCCAGGGCCTCAAATAGTTTAAAGACGGCCCTGGTACTAGATACTTAATAGTAGCTTCAGACATGCCACGCTGGGCCATACAGCGTATAAACTAAGCCAAAGCTTCTACCACGGGTAGTAGGCAACTGATAAAGTTACTTTTTAAAATAAATACTTATTATACTTTAAATACGATAGGCCGATGACGGGCAGAATCGCCACCGAGAACCTATGCACTACGATCGCCAACATGCCTGTTCAGACTGGCGATTGTGGGTAAAGCCTCCAGGTGTTTACCCAAAGTGGAGAACAACTGGTTGGCTCATGATGATGATGATGATGACACATTATATCATATTAAATACCTAGACCGTTCGAACAGACATGTTCATGCACAGGCATGTTTAGTAAGTAGGTACTGTGCGTGTTTACTCAAGACTATCTATGCAACAGACTTCATTTAAATCGGGTTAGTAGTATTGGCGTTAAAGCGCGACAGAAATTTCGCATTTTTATTATTAGTAAGGATTAGTTTGGAATGGAGGCATTATCCTAGAAAAAGATATTCACATATAACGCCTACTTACACCGACAAATGGATCCATTCCGCTTCAAGCGGATTTATTCGGGCGAAAGTCAGTCGCAATTCGCAATATTGAAGGAGCTGAGTCGGCCCGTTTACCCGGATTAGGGATCACAGGATGTTCCGGCCAATTAGCAAATGTTAATTCCTTATGATTACTCGTAGTCAGGGATACGTAATTACCTACTTACAGAATTCATATAATACGAGTCTAATCAGTTTATAAATAGTAATCTTCTATATTCATAAAAATGGATCTTCAAAATGTATGTACTAATAACTTTCAAACGGCTGCACCAAATTGAATGATTCTTGGTTTTATGTATTCCTTATACTTAGGACACATAATTTAGTAAACGAAAAATAATTTAGACAAAAAATATGGCCATACTAAGTCAGCTAAGTATCTAGGTAACAATAACTTTCCTGACCAGATGTCAACCTTAGGAGCTTTTGCCAACATGGCTGCGTTTCCACAAATGCGGGGATGCAGATGCTAACAATAATTGACCAATAACATCGTTCCACTGAAATGGAGCGGAGATGAGATGTGAAATTTCAGCGATTTCATTGGTCAATTTTAGCGATTTCATTGGTCAATTTTAGCGATTTCATTGGTCAATTTTAGTGAGCCCGAGGAGCTCCACTTCTGTGGTAACACCCACAAATACCGTTAAAAAATACGCATCAGTATACAACTATGTGTGCGAACACAGTTCGACATGGCTAGAAAGGTATAGGTGTCACTACGGAAAATCGAACCCTATATGAATACCTATATTTTTCTTGATATAACCACTAACTCTCTCAAAAATCTTCTCGGTGTCTAATGGTACCGAGTTATGTCTATATTAGTAAAATTCTGAATATAATTATGTACTTATTTAAAATAAACTTAGTACTGTTAAGAGTTTTTAAACCTTTGAATGGAGTCCAACTTGCAAGCGAAATGCTAATTTGAAATAAAATTTAGAACGTAACTTCGCCATGATAAAGTTAAGTAGGCTTAATTAAGCACTGCAGAGTCCTAAGTAAAATTTAATTACCACTTATCTTAGTACAAAGTATTTGTAGAACATGATTAACGTGCTTATGTTACGTAGAGACGCTTCACTATTATCCAGTTTCAGCGCTAGAATGGCACCAAAGGCAAGGATATTAGCACTCACCAGAGCCGTCTTAAGTCTATTCGGCGCCGGGGTGCGGGACTCAACCTGCGCCCTCGTTTTGCCGGGGGAGGGGGGGCGTCTACCCCTACGGGGGTTGCCCTTAGCTGTGTTGCTTAGCTTACGTACAGCTGGGAGCCTTCCACTCCCTCAACCGCCCGGTGATGATGACAAGGGCGCCTTGACTATCATCGTAGTCGTAGTCATTTAGAAAAAAAAAAGTTCGCCCTATAGCACTTTATGATAAGCAGCAATCGCAAGCCTGTCATGGAACTCTGTAGCGAAGAAAATGACAGTTTTTATTACTCACTTGTTAAAACGTGCTTTTAAGCGCAAAAACGTTATTCGTAAGTAGTTAATTACGTTACGATTAACTAACAGTGAATATGAAAAATTTCAAAATCCTAAATTCAGCGCTCGACAGGCGCCCCAGGGCGCCCTGCGCCCGGATGCACCACACCCCTTGCGCCCCCTGGTAGAGACGGCCCTGGCACTCACACATACATAGTAGTGTATCTCATTAATGATACTAGCTAATAAATCTTTCTTTAAGGATATTGTGTCTTTATACGGTGACTTTTCAATTGTTCTCTTAGTTGATCTCAAAAAGTTAATAGGTAGGTAATCGTATTTAAAAATTCAAATCACCCAATTTCTTTGGTTTTACTGGAGGTAACACACTACCTTAATGATTAAATCACATTTACTGATAGGTAACCGACTAACTAGTCGGCCTATTGCCCGTTGTAACAGCGACTTGGGTTTCACTTTCGCTTTCCAAAAGGCGTAGGGAAGCCATTATGTCGAGCTACTGTAAAAAACGGCTTTAATAACGTATTGTACTATTTGCTTTGGGTTTAACAAGAAATACCTATATTGTCTAAACACTGCACGCATAATTTCATAAAGTCAAGGTAAGTTTTTTTTTATAAACGAGAGGAACAACATGTAGATTCCTGATATTGTCATAACAGCATGACACCTACCTAACGTTAGTTCAGAGCGAGCTATCAACTGCTTACCCTTTTTCGTTCTTAACCTTTTCTCACGACCACATTACCATTTCAACTAGTGTCGGATGCAGGATACGAATACAAACCGAATGAATACGTCGAAGGTTAGATAACTTACATACAAATTGTAGTTTAAATGCATTTTTTATTTTTTTTGGCATTTCAGTTATTATTTCTATAAAGAGATAACTTGACATTATTACTTCTTCACTTTACGACTTATGACCCAAGTTTCCGAAGGCATTTGAGAACGGTAGTTTGACTAGACTACACGAAAACTTTTAGCGGTTTTCACATTAAAGCCGTTTCATTGCAGTCCATTTTATTATTGTTGTTTTAAAACTGCAATATACCTAGGAGAGCTTTAAGTATTCTTGGATATAATATAAATTATTAAGCATTTGGACAGAGGACATACTTTTCTCCCATTAATCGTGTGGCCTTAATGACCTAATTAATGCATCATCATCTTCGTCATTAGCCTTCAGACACCAACTGCTGTACATAGGCCTTATTCAATGACAATTGACAATTACGTCAAACGCCACCACACCTGGCAGGCGGGTTGGCGACCGCAGTAGGTTTTATTTGTACCCAGGTCAACGCTGCAACCTATTTTCTGATGTTCCCTTAGTCGTCTTCTACGACATCCACGGGATGAGATGGGGTGGTCCTATTTTAAATGCAGAAACGACACGGATCAAATTAATCATCAGCCTATTGCAGTCCACTGCTGGACATAGGCCTCTCAGTTGTTCGCCAGCAAACATCTGGAGGATATACCACCCATATAGATATATATATAGACCCATAACCACCACGCTGGGTAGGCGGGTTGGTAATCGCAGGGCATAGCTTCGAGCTCCAGTGACGCTGCCGCCCATCATCAGATGATGCACCACAGGCAGGTGAGGTTGGCTTGGAGCGACTTGCCAAACTCCCTATACGAACTGGTCACAATTACATAAAGAAAATTGGACTTGGTAGTTCCGACTATGTATGCATGCACCACAGGCATGCACTATGTTTGTTACGTAAGTCGAGATCAAACGGCCGAAGAAACAGCGTATCTAAGCAAATACGCTATCCCAACGTTCTATTAAGTCCCGGATAGTGCATGACCGTGTTCTAGTATTGACATCGAAATCCACAAATAGCGAGGAGTAGTCATTTTCTTTAAATCCATGGATTCACATAATTTTTATACCTAGTATTTCTATTTATTACTTATCATCATGAGTCTGCAAACGTAAGTAATGCGTGCACTTACTGCAGGTAAACTAACTAACTAAGGACCTAACCATTGTCATCTAGCTAATTTTGTTCGACATGGATTGATTACAATATATAACAGACTACGATCACTAGTCATTGAATTTGTTGAATGTTTTCGAATCATAGGTCACTAATTATCCATTGCCACTGCGACATAATCCTTTTCCCTTTTCCATCAGGCTATACGAGGTCACTATGCTATTCTACTTTAAAAAAAACAATATTGGAAGGACATAGTAAAATAAAAAGACGCAAAATACTTTATCTGAGGTACCAGAATATCGTTGGCGTCTCCGGCCAGGGCAACTCTCTTGGCTACGGGCCAAGTTGGGGATTTCACGGCCTTCCTCACACGTCCGTCCCGCCCTTTATTACGTAAAGGATCGCATCACTACCAAGAGTGAAATGCGTTTGGTGTTAAAACCGCTGTTAGACTCACAAGTACCTATCACGGCCGCTACAATTCAGCATGCATTCGGAACTTTTCGACAAATCATACCTACTTGAAAGCTTTTTATTATTTTTTATTTATAATTAAAAAGTTTAAAAATGTGCTCATACGAGTATTCACCGTTACTGTATTCCCTGATTATCTACCCAAAAGGTTGCTTCGAAGAGATCGCTGAAACCGATAAGACCGCCTAAAGATATATCTTTGTGTCTAGTTATGTTAAGGTTGTCTGGAAGAGATCGCTTATAGCGATAAGGCCGCCTAAATTGTGCAACAAGTGTCTGTAAGTCAATTACTTATATGGTGCACAATAAAGACCATCTATCTATCTATGTTATAAGTCAAATGTTTGGTGTGCAATAGAGTAATACTTATATCTATCTAAATTAGAACCTGTTTGTATTTTTTACTAAAAGTACGAGTATAATAATACCTACCTATTACTAGCGGCAGAGGTTCGCATTTACGAATGCGGATATGGTATAGCATATTTAGAGCCAGGCTTTCTCCACAACCTGGAAGAAATGCTTTCCCTTGATACTCAAAAGTGATTGTGAAAGTGACACACTGATTTGAATCCAAAGCAATCCAAAGGACATACAATAACAAAAACGACTGGTCAGCGAACTGACATAACTAAATAAGAAATTAAGATAGATCTACCTATACACCTATCTGGTGTTTTTATTGCCTACGTCTGTCCGAAATTATATGGTTATTCGTATCTACTGGCAAAGTACCCGCATAGCGAAATTAGATTACCTGAATGAATATCTAGCTTCGCAGCGGGAGGCAGACGGCATCAATTTTCTAGCTACGAAGAAAATTAGTTCGTAGATAGCTGGTATTCGGTAGCGCGGTATATCTACTTATTAGGTATCCAAGTTTATCCCTAATCTTAAGCAACGTTTTAATACCTACGTTTACGTTAGTACGAGTATAAAAAGTGTTCGTTTCATAAACTGGAGTCGTCCAGATATCAAACAAAATCCTAAGCACTTCGCTTCGCACTCGCACTTCAACTCCAGAATTATTTTAGGCAAATTTAAAGAGGGGTGTACATCTTCTCTGGGTATGTGTGTTGGACTTACACCTCCCACATGGGATGCACACAAACAATCTCCTGTGTCTCCAGTGGGCAGTAACTTGCAGTGATTCGGGCAGCACAGAAGTTTGCGGCAGCGTCCCTGCCTGCCCTGGCCAGCCGCAAATGACAAGCGGCCATCCTGGTCCGTGAGGGTACGTGACCCTATCCCCGGCTCCGGGGAGAAACAGAGTGCTCCCCGAGCAGATCTCAAGCAACGCTGTGACCGCAAAGCATCATTGTTCCTAGGCTAATCCAACACAATCAAAAGTTCCCTAGCCGCAAAGCGCACTTTAATCAAAACCAGTACCTACACACTTGCCTACTTACGCGATAATGAAATCAAATCGTTTGTCAGCCGGAGGGCCCCGGGGATTAAACAAGACACAACAGCCTCTCGCCCGAGGATGAGGATTGTCCCCGCTTAACCACTGCGCCTGTTACAGCACAGTCAATGACCGTAAGAGACATGAAAACTATTTTTATGTTAATAAAAAAAAACATACTGTCGAATTGAAAAATCTTCCTCCTATTTTGAAGTCGGTTAAAATAGTTTTCTATACTTATAATAAATCTGTAGAGAGGTCAATTCTGTACATGAAATATTTTTTCAAAATAACTATCAGGGGGTGATAAGTGATCGATACTGATACCAAAAATGCAATCAGTAAAATTTTTGTCTGTCTGTCTGTCTGTCTGTCTGTCTGTCTGTCTGTATGTTCCTTATAGAAAAAAAAACTACTGAACAGATTTTGACGAAACTTGGTACAATTATTCTTCATACTCCTGGGCAGGTTATAGGATACTTTTCATCACGCTACAATCAATAGGAGCGGAGCAGTGACGGGAAGTGTTGGGAAAACGCGAGAAATTTAAACCTGTATGTTTGAACGCGCATTACGCGAAAACTACTGCATAGAATTGAATGCGGTTTTCACCAATGTATTGCTAGAGGTCTAACTTAAAACTTAGGCACAAGGTATAGATGGGTATTATATGGAAGTCCGTTATTTTTGAAACCCGATATCCACGCGAGCGACGCCGCTGGCACAGCTAGTATGTTAATAAAAATAGTTTTAGGTCTCTTACGGTGTCGGTACGGTACGGTTAATATTAAGACGCCACCCAATGATTGTCTAGAAACGATAAAACCATCTAAATGGTACCTACCTTAATAATATTTGTGCCTAGTTTTAAGTCAAGCCCTGGTGCGCAATAAAGAATATCTATCTACGCCGTTCATAACTCATCAAACTTGTTAGTACAGTAGAACCTCGATAACTCAAACCTCGGTAACTTAAAAACCTCTATAACTTAAAAAAATATCATGTTCCCTTCCCATCAGAGCCCAAAACCTCTATAACTTAAAATGCGCAACCTCTATAACTTAAATAAATAATTCTGAATTGGCTCTCAGTAACTTAAAGAAATGTTTCCTCAACCTCTATAACATAAAATTGTTTGTCAATGAGTCAATTTACAGGGTGTGCAAACAAAAGGTTTCGGAATTTATTGCTTGCACGTGTTCTCTAGTTAAATTGTTAACGTAAACAATACATTTGTCATCTATTGTTTGCTTTAAGACAACTTTCCTACTTGGATAGTTTCTAATCACTGCCCTGGAAACATCGCTTTACCTACTGTGTCATAAAACTAACTTGAAATGAGTTCAAAAAGAAAACTAATAACACTTACATACGCTGATAATTTAAAAGCTATAGAAGCAGTGAAAATGTATTGAAAAGGAAAGAAGTTGCGGCTCAGTTTGGGATACATCAGAGTACATTGTCAATCATCATAAAAACGAAGCTGAAATCTTAAAGAAACAAGAACCAAGAGAGTCTTCAATGTAAAAGACGACATTCCCTAATTTTACATACCTACCTCTATATTAACCTATCCCTAACATAGACCCTTGATAACTTAAAACCTCGATAACTTAAAAAAATATGTGTTTCCCTTGGACTTTAACTTATCGAGGTTCTACTGTATAAAATTGGGCTGTGAAACAGTGTTAACTACTGGTACATGGGAGAGGGGTTACATCTCGTTAGTTTTAAAATTAAAAATGTAAATCCTTACCTATATTAAAAGTGCGAAAGTATCTCTGTGTCTTTCGCGTTTTCTCTCTAAAATTACAGAACCAATCTTATTACACAGATAACGAATTGAAACTGTGGAAGGACATCGGCGAAAAGGGGTAACCTATTATATTTACCAGACTTTCGTTACTTTTCATTTTATAAAGAAAATATGGCAAAACTCACCACGCACCGTCACTGTTGTACTGAGCCCCGTCTGCACTGTGTCCTCTCCGCAGTGGGAGTACGGAGTGCCGCGGTAGTGCCCTTGTCACATTACTCACTTATTCATGAGGAGCGCGCTTTTTATTCGCTTTTAGGATATTGTCTGCTTTTACTATTGTTTTACCTTTGGAAAATATGTGACGTGCACGTTTTGGAGATGGAGCGGTCGCTTTGTGACTGAAATTATTTAACCATGAAGTATGGAGATGAGGTACAAACGGTCAAACAATAATCTACCCACTTTTGACAGTTGCTGTCAAATATTTTGTACCACTTTTCATGGACGTCCATGGTGGTGGTGTCCGATGCATTGAGTGTCCAAAATCCTTCTCGATTTTCTTGATCTAGGGAAATTTGACAGCTAATCTGCGTTTTGCTTTTAGTTTAGGCCGTTTTAACTTCCATACATTGGTATGATTGCCAGGTCATCAAGTCAAAGCTCATCCAACATCGTGCAATTATAATTATCATTGATTTCTATCGTGAGATATTTAAAGATTATTGATTTTTAATAAATTTACTAAACGTAAGTAGTATAGGGATAGCCAAAAATGCGTTACTTATTACCGCTCATTTCGAACACCCGAGCAGTGAGCACATACTCGGCTACATTTCCCTGAATCCCATGTCTCGTTGATTCAAAATGACCTCAAGTCCTTGGGCCCTTGTTACAAGATTTGGAAGTTACCAGACCACTAGTTGGGGTTCCTCAGAAGTTTTCCTATTACAAGCCAGCCCAAACAAAACTTATTCCTCTTGTTCGGCCTGTCGCGAAATAAGGAAAAGGTGCGTAATGAAATAGTTCAGAGGAGCTTCTTTATTTACTTTAGGATCTCGAACCCTGCACTTTTTCATTTCTGGTTAACATATTTGTTATTGAAGATCATAGTACCTACCCTCCGCAGATCCTTCTATTTTATTTCTAAACAGAAATAAAATAGAAGGTTAGTTAAATAGGTTAAAAGTTTTCATACTTTTACGTTCCTCAATAAAACCAAAGTCTAATTTATATTTCAACGTATTTAGGTACTTACTCACAAACGGCAACTAATCAATCTGCTTTTATCAGCTAAATTTTCTGAAAAATTCTAGAAATTTATCGGACTGTAAACGAACATAGCTGAAAATTGCTTGAGAAAACTTGACAATAGGTACCTATTAGCCAAAAAGGGAGCAGATTGATGTGTGGTCGTTTGTACTTGCAGAACATAACAGCTTTTATACGACAACAATAAAGAAAAGACTACATATCATTAAGAAATAAAAACTTTTATTATTATCAGTTCAAATATCGTATTTACATTCTTTTGAACGAGTAAAAGCACATTGTTTATACATTAAAAAATAATTAAAAAACATAATAATTAATAATCAGCAGCAGGACAATTTCGTGATACCTAAAATAAAATTAAATGTAGTCATCAATACATCTTAAGAATTACAATTAAACATTATAAAATAAATCTCGTGTAGGTTCCACTCCCACACCCGGAGCGGAGATTGCAAATGGCAACGCTAGGACTGGACTGTCAGAACTAAAAAAAAACCGTAACAACTAAACTAATAATAACTATATACAGAATTCGTTCCATCGTTATACTAATGTAGCAAACGGCGCGATTAACATCAGTTCTTGGTAGAAATGCAAATAATAATTATGATATACAATAGAATTTCCACTATCCTCATTATATAAATGCTCAATGTAATCTCCTAACATTTATATTATGATACATGCACTCGCGCGCTGGGTGCCTCACTCAACGGGTGATATAATTGTTTGCCCCTCGTACAATACAATACTCGGCCACCACACGAGCGGGAAGATAGCATGAGTGAATATCTACTTAAATCTTACGCGCTTACAGGATCTTAAGCATGTGCTATCATGAATGTGACAGGAGCATAACTGCAGGATGGCAAGTAGGCAAATTGCCATAGGGTCCCAGCCTTAAGAGGCCCTCGCGAAAGAAGAGAATCTCGTGTACGCTACTGGAATGTGAGTCGAGTCGCACTATGTTGTTTGGAATATAACTGTTCATTTACCCGGTAAGTAGCACCTGTTTTACTGTAGGAACAGACTTGTCTCTACGAAAAGTGGATGTACTTCGACCAAGCTTAGGTAAAGGGACCGCGGGCCCGATTGGAAAAGAACTAAATATCATTTTAATCAACTGCACCAACACAATAACACTAGTTGCATGTCTAAATTGGTATAACCATACCTAGACATAAAATACGCTTAAGATTTAATAGAATTAAGTTTAAACAGCATTACAAGCATACTATACAATTGTTCACTCGCGCTATGTAACCGCTCATCTCGTGGCCGTAACTAAAAGTTTATACATAGACAAAACTCAACAAATCATGTACACAGAATATATAGCATTTCACAGACTATACAATTTACGTACTATTTTGGTGTTCGTAACCGAATCGTCTACTCGTCACATTGTGCAGAGGGCGATTGTTTTAATTTTGTGACGAAATAAAAGTACATATTACTCAAATTTGTGCCAAAAATGTCATATCAAAACAAAATATAAGGGTCCCGTTTTTGCCATTTGGCTACGGAACCCTAAAAATCAGTAGACTTTATTTTGTGGTAAACATACAATGCATATATCATATTCATTCATTCAGGACGTTTGTCAATAGTTAAAAACATTACAATGAAACTGTTACATATAGGATCTATTAAGCATAGTTTATGTATCTGCTCATTAGTCATATTTTATAGGCTTTCAAAATAACGTCCTTGCAAAATGATCAGCACTCACCTGTATTTTTTCCACGCGAAAAATAATTCAAGAACACTAAAACTCGCCCCTGATAGAAGGATATTATTAGGCAGCGGTTCCAAGAGACGTAGATTTCAAACCATTCTTTCGTCTCCGCTCAACCTCAGTGGAACCTTAGCCCTATCGAGTGGGCTTTGTAGCGATCTTTCGATGGACGGATCGCGTATTTTTGTACCAATGAAAAGTTTTTAACCTTTATATTTGTCTTTGTCCCTCCCGTAAATTAAAGGAGATCGACTTTGACGGACCCGCAAGAGCTCGTTGTTCGTTTTTATCGCACAAAAGCATTCGATAGATCCATCGAACGATAGTTTTTTGTTCGTTTGTTTGTTAAAGTATTTATCACACTTTATATTTTATGTACAATCGCCCCTGCACGAATGATCGTGTCTAAAGCTCGGTACACGCATACTACGCTAAGTTGATCTACGCTCACTATGACCCGGCGCCTGACAACTAACGCTTACGTATCTCACAGGCCCTAATGAAGTGGCAGTGGGTTCATGGTACTGCGTTAAGGCTCCGTATTCTGGTGTATACCACACGAGTGTAACGTAACATGTAAATGTTCTTTACAAAATGCAATCATATCTGATGATAAGCGTAGTGTAGATTGTTTCAAAATAAAAATACCGATAGATGGCGTTATGTAGCTTGCCATTATGTACTGTGTAAACGTCAGGTCATGTCAAAATAATGCAATCACGGATTTCCTTTTTTTTAGAAAACTCAATTGTTTTCGTGAGCATAGGTATAAAATTAGATAGAAAGAGGCCTTGCACATCTGCAGAGGACTTCCTCATTGCGTGAATTATTTTATATTGAGTTGGTGATACGCGCTTCCCAGGCTCTTTTAATTTTTTGTCCCATTCTTAACACGATAATTATAGGTGGTTAATGTTAATCTACTTCTCTCTCAAGAGTTGACAATTCTTATTAAACGAGAATTATCCAAATTATAACTTCCCGAGTCGCAAAATGACTCTGGCTTGGCCTCGCCAACATCGCTCGTCCTTGAAGGGATCCAAGTTACGTCGTTCCGGAAAATGACGTCATTAATAAACTCATTTTCTTTTAGATTAAGTCGATGCATTTTTAAACATTTTCGTAATGAAAAATCAACGTTACGATATTAGGCGCAAAGTTTGTGTAATATTTATAAGCTGTAAAGTTGTTTAATTCTCAAAAAGGCTTTAAGTTTAAGGCAGAAACTTATAGAGCGAGAATTCCGTAGCATTACTGTTATTATACAAAACAAAAACATAGAAACTACGAATAACTTTGATCCTTAGCAGCTTTTATTCAAGTTCGTTACACACGTGTGGTAAAACATTTGAGTAAATATTCGCTTAAACTTCCAATCTCTTTCGCGTGAGTGGACAAATCGATTTACGGGTTCACTTTTATAAGCTTTTATTGAACTTTCTTTCTAGAATTCGGGCTCACGGAAAGAATTATGTACATTTATTTACTTTTCTTCTGTAACTTTCTTTCATCATCGGCCGTATTTATGTTTGGTATAATACCTATAGCCTTTGTGCTTCGCAGTCTAAAGTTTTACATTCAATGGCCTTTGAAACATGCATAGGTATTGAGAAGGACCAAACCGCCTTTCATGAAATGACATCGTTACACTTTTTTGTCAAACCGAAAACCTATGTTGCTTTTCTTACGTTTTGAATGCAAATTTTTTTATATGGTAGGTACAGAACAACGAAATTTCACTTGTGATTGGATAATGCACACATGCTATTATAACCTTTATTTATTTTTATGACAGGGGGCAAACATGCTTGAAGGTCACCTGATGGTAAGTGATCACTTCCATCTGCCAATAGACACCGCAACACCAGAGGAGTTACAAGTGCGTTGCCGGCCCTTGAGAAATTTGTAGGCTCGTTTTATAACATAGGTTAAAGGTAACTGAAAATTCAATTTACGGAAAATTTCCACTGAGCCCTCGTAAACCGATTCGTCGCCACGCTCTATTGTATCAGGCTTAACGTCCACTCGTATTTACTCGCAGCGAGGCTCACCTGACCATTTCTGTACTTTGCAGAACGTACAAATTTCGCCAAGCTATCGAAAAGGTTTACACCTCTTTATTACTAAGATACCAAATAGTGATTTAGGCATACGGAAGTTGAAGAGATCGAAATATCTAAATCTGATTGCGACTTGCTGAAATGTAGTTAATAAGTAGTACCTACTCGGTAATAACGATAAAATTTTGGTTTACTGAATTTCTATAATGTTATATTTAGGTTTCAAAAGCAAGGTGATACGTAATATTTCATCAAGAGAAACTAAGTAATTTCATTTAATTAATTCTTGACAAAAAATATTGAAGCTGATAAAATTTCGATCTCAAAAATTCATATTCATTTACCGTAAATTGTTTCTTTATTGCTTTTGACGTTAATTATTCCTTACAACTTCTGTAAAAATGACTATTACATTACCAACTACTGATTTTATTATAATTCATTACCTTCAGTTACAGACTAGATTATCCACAAAGTGTGAATATGTACATTAACATCTCATATTAGCAAAGTGACCGAGTTGAATACAATTTGAATGCGATTCCACTATCGTCATAAAGAAAACTGTTGAATGAAGCGATTTTTTTTAAATGTTGGCACAAATTGGTGTTTACGTTTCGACAGGACTATACACTATTATCAAATCACAGATCATAACATTACTTTAGATTTATCTACACTAGACGATTGTAAAAAATCGCATTACGAAACGTTCACTTCACTATGGTCAAGTTGCCAATGCGCCGGTACTCTACTATACACTGCACTCCTAACTTTAAGCTGGGAACAGATGTGTGGGACTGGCTGAGTGGTGTTTAATGCCTGGCGACATAATATGATTGGCTACATAACAAGTAGCACCTTGAAAGACAAATAAAGGATGAATCATCAGCACAAACGAACCACACATGACATTCATTGTAGTGAATGAATGTTATGACAAGACTTTCATTCAAATGAATGAAAGTTATATTGACACATGACTCATTCAATTGAATGAATGTTACATTCATTGAAGTGAATGAATGTTATGACAAGACTTTCATTCAAATGAATGAAAGTTATATTGACACATGACTCATTCAATTGAATGAATGTTATATTCACACATGACTTTCATTGAAATGAATGAAAGTTACATTCACACGTGACTTTCATTCAAATGAATGGAAATCACGTGTGGTTTCGTCCATTCAAACTAACGCCAAGTTACTCCGCCACAATGTGATTCACGCCTTAACCAATCGAGACGAGCACTAACAAATCATTATACAACCACACTTCTTGTATGGTCACCATTCGGAGAGCAATCGTCACAGCACTCAACAAGTCCTACTAATCTGTTCCCGCCTTCCGCTGTGAGGGACCACTAAAATTTGACTAAACAGATTAATTTCACTAATCTTTAGTCTAGACGGAATCTACCTCCCATCTACTCTAAACATCTTTCATACACCACAAGAGTTTATTCATAATAGTTTTCGAATCGTATTCCCTATCACGTTATAATTTACAGTAGGACGGTCCCACACTTCATATATTTGAGATCTGTCACGCTAAAATAATTTTGGTAATAGATATCTCCGATCAATTCACTTGTATCACTGGAAACAGTCCATCGCTCGAACAAAGTGCTGGCTGTGCAAAGCTGAAAGCGTGCTGTAGCTGTTGGTGAAACTTCGGTGTGTGGGTGAGGCTTTGGCTCATACGGACTTCTATAATTCGGTGAAATAGCTTTTGAAGAACAGAAGCGTATTAGTACGAAGGCCGTTTCGGTAAACCGTGGATTTCACCCAAAGCACGTTTCGTCGAAACATCGAAATTCGTAGATTCTGCGAAAGTTGCTTTCGGTGAATATTAGGTAGGATATTTTGCCGAACCGCTAGTGGCCTTTAAAGGAATAACTAAAAAAGCAAGTTCCATTGTCTTCAAAAACTATTTTCATAACACTTCATTTTTCGCTGTCATAAATAATACAACATAACTTGAATCTCAATCCCCATCATTAGGATCAAAAGCTACTTATTGCTTACTGCTAAAATCTTTAACAATTTCCAAATTGTATCAATATGAGGCAATAAGAGTCGCTAATGCACCCTTCACACCTTCAAAAGGAGCATCGAAATACGTATAATCCGTTAGTGAGTACCCAAGGCATGGCTCCCACACACCGAAGCTCCGGATCGCGACTAGCCACACACCTCGCCACCTAACGTTACTATTGAGCACCGTGGAAGGAATGTGTGCATAAGATTTAGACGAACGCCAAGAGTAAGGTGCAGAGACCCTTAGCATGAGAATAAGTTCACATACGAAGCTATTTTATAATTAATTGGAATGGAACTAACCGTAAAACAACGCATTGAAGTATGGAAATTTGTAGAAAGAACCGTTTTAGGCTAAACTTAGTCATATTTGATCTAACGTGTGTGATATAAATTAATGGACTCATGGTAAGGGTCTCGAGTAAAAACCGTTTCATAAGATTGCTTTAGAGTAACTTCGTCGACAATTATCCCTTAATATAAATAAACATCTTCAAAATTTTTACCAAATTATGAGCATATATCCAGCATAAAAATCTTTTAAAATAACACGTCATACTCTTCTCAATTATAGATATACATGGCACACTGCTCTGTTATATATTTATACATATATAATTCGTACACTCGATACTTATCAGTTTACCTTGTCACCATAGAATAATTGAATTATATGGATGGATATTCCGTTAGAAGCTTAACAAGCGCTTAAATATTCAAGTCGACAAAGCAATCGACGGATGGACAAACAAAAATGTGGGGATGCTGTTAATTGTTAATTAACGAATACTGTCGCTGGCATTCGATGCCCGTTCGAACGTTTTTTAAACTAGACGAGAGAACTATCACGAAATTTTGGTCCACCGAAAAAGAGTCAACCAGATTTCGACCTTCATTAAAACTATAGGAATTGAAACGTACTAACTAAAGGTCTCGGTGTACAGCGGGCAAGCGCGAGTCCACTTGTAGACAACCCTAATAGACTTGTGACGTCGTACTTTCACGGTCTATAGAGACAGATCGGCTGATTTATATCCTGTCGACATTTGACCAATGACATCACAGACTATTGTTGACAGAATCGCCATTTAGCAATTCTATATTTGTCAGAATATAAATTTGACAGATTTTATATATGACAGATATTACGTAGGACAGAGTACAATAAATATAGTATGGTCAACTGCATTATGACGTGTTTCTAAACACATTGGCAAAGTTTGCGCATTAACTCTACACTCCACTTTAATTGATTACTGAAATATGGAATCTGTTAACTGTAAAATCTTGTCAAATGTAGTCTTTCACTAGAATCTGTCATATTTAGAATGTGTCAAAATTAGAATCTGTCAACTGACGAAATCTGTCAAATGAAAAATCGTGCTAAATATACAATCTGTCAAATGTCAAACTGTGGCAACACGCCCGCTGTGCGCCGAGAGCTTAACGGGCGACGCGACGCATCGCTCCCCGTCAACGCAACAACGTAACAGATTCAACTAAACGCGCGTCGGTGGGCTCACTTGATGGCGGCGTGCCGACTCTCCGGGTGCATGCAAACGCCCTCCACTGTGAAGATGGACACCTCTGTAACAATACAACGTCGTGTTAATCAACAGTAATAGACATAATTATTATGGTACAGTACAATAAGCAAGTAGAGGAATAGTTGTAACCAATGTTTAGGAATGATTTGTATTTTTGTGTGCATGTTTGTAACGAATATACTCAAAAACTACTGTACCGATTTCAAAAATTCTGCAAACACTATTATTTTGTATCCGATATAGGGAAATATATATGCTGGAATCTAATTTCTAACAAGTGTTATATCAAAAATTCATTGATCTATTCTAGAAAGGCAGCCGTCTTATAGTCAGCAGCTTGTAATATTTCTAGAAGGTGTACCGACTGTAATCGGTTTATTATTTACAAATTAAAAAGTCACATTCGGATTTCTTATTTTTTTAAATAACCATTTCTGGAATAACCACCCAAATTCGAAATAAAGCTGAAACTTGCTACAGTGTTTCGATAGAAATATATTTTCTTTATGCCATTCGGGGCCGCACGTAAGTTACGCCGACCCACGTCACACGAAGTCTCCGAGTTTGAAAGCTTTTCGCCAAATTACCTTGAGAAATGACTTCCATTGCGTCATAACAGAAAAATATGTACCTAATATGACATTTTAAGTCCAAATGATATGAAAATTTTTAACTCAGAGCGTGTAGGGTTAGGATGGCGGAAACACATTTTGTTTATTTGTAGTATATTTAGCACATAAATAAATGCCCCGCGCGTCGGTTTTGTGGAACCAACTTTCTACAACAGTCTTTCCGAATAGCTACGACTTGGGAGCCTTAAAGAAACGAACGTACTCCTATTTAAAAGGCCGGCAGCGACCCCAGAACGATCGATTTGAGTTGCGAGTGTCCATGGGTGGTATTGACTGCTTACCATCAATTAGGCATCATATTTGCTAGTCTGCCGTCTATTGCACAAAAAAAAATATAAATGTGCCGGCAATAACATGTCTATATGCATCGACTAACCTAACTAACTTACGATTTGGGTATTTATTAGTGACAATTATTAGAGTGATGCGAACTTTCCACCATTGACAAGCAACTTAAACCCTAAAACGCCGCCTGCTTTCCTCCTCCAAATGTACATTTCTCGCCCACGCTCCCGCCACCCGCACCCATTACGCTTGTAAACAAAAAGTAAAAGCATTCTCTTGTATCAATTTGAACCAATTATGTAGAAATTGTTTTTTAGAGCAGACATTAGGGAAGACTTATTCCTCCGCCCCGCGTCACGCTTGGTTAGCCGCAACCCCTCTAACTTAATTATCAACTTGTTAAGTCAAAGGGGAGGCACCTGCGTTACTTGACGTCTGCTTTTTGGATACCGTCATGCGTGACACATCGGCATATGTTGTGAAACGAAATATTTATGTATAGCAACACGATCAGTGTCAGGGTGCTAACAGACGACGGACGTTTGATAGATCGATCGTTTACTAAGTATTAAGATTGTCCAAGTTTTTGTAAATAATAATAAAGTTTAGAAGTTTCGGTTAGCATGTACAAAACAGACAATTTTTTATTTGAATTTATTTAAGATCGTTTGTGGTTTTAATAAATAAATAGCATCGATCGACATTGATTGAAGTTGATCGCAGTGGGCAGATGGCGCTAGGGGTCGGGCTGCAGTAGCGCGGCGTTAAATAGTTACTTTTGTCTCTTCTGCAGCGCGGCGGCACTACACTGGAGCACACTCACCATCGGGCAGGTCGTGCAGCCGCGGCAGGACTGTACTGGAGCGCACTCAGTCGCGGGTCGAGCTGCAGTAGCGGCGGCACTACACTATAGTTCATTCGCGTTAAGAAAATAGTGACTCATCACCGACTGCCGGCCAAGCCACACCCCCTAGCCAATTAAAACGCTAGAAATCGGCCAAGCCACACCCCCTAGCCAATTAAAACGCTTGCTTGGCCGGCAGTCGGTGATGAGTCACTATTTTCTTAACGCGAATGAACTATAGAGTACTCACCGTCGGGTAGGTCGCGCAGCCGCGGCGGCAGCGACGCGAAGTACGCGTGGTAGACGGCGCCGTGCGCAGCCAGCCGGCGCGTGGGGTCGGGCTGCAGTAGCGCGGCGGCTAACCGCTCGGCGTCGCGGCCGGCGTCGCGCAGCCGCGGGAACGCCGCGCCCAGCGGCCGCGCCGGGCACGCGCCCCAGCGCGACACGTGCGCGCGCAGCCCTGGCAGCCGGCTGACGCCCACCCAGCTCTCCTCCGTTGGCGTGCCGACCACCTGGTGACAAGATCCATATCAGTCAACTAGCTGTGCTCGCGACCTCGTCCACGTGGAATAGTTTCTTTCCTTTAGACGTAGACGCAACTCATCGAGCCACATCTAGTTTGCACTGAGCGTAGTTGAGCTTTATGTCCGCGTTCATAGAAATGTTCCGCTGTCCATCTATGCCTGACGCGTGATAACTTAAAGACGCTCGGCTTGAAAAATTGTGCTCCTACCTCCGACTTCCTTTGATTCTTTGATTTGTTTATCAAATGTTGTTTGTATTGTTAATATTTTGTAAATTTTATGTTCTCATGGTAAGTGAATTTAATGTAATTCTTAATGAGAATAAAGATCTTAAACCTTAAACCTTTGGGGATAGAATTGATCAAAAAGTTCTTTCTTAGCGGATACCTACTTCATAACATCATCTTAGTTATTCACATGAATGTTGGTCCCGGGTGCGGATCGAACCCATGACCCATAGTTCAAAAGGCAGAGGTCACTACCAATTGAGCCGCCGCGCTAGTCTAGGTACAAGCATCGTAGTAAGTAGGAGCATCGTAGTAGATAGAAGAATCGTAGTAGGTAGAATCATCGTAGTAGATAGAAGCATCGTAGTACGTAGAAGCGCCGTAGTAGGTAGGAGCATCTTAGAAGGTAGGAGCATCGTAGTAGCGCGGACAAGAATGTGCTTTGCCTATGTATAACGTGTTTCTTTCGATATGCAATAAACCTGAATATATATACTCTCTAAAGTGACTTGGGCTCGTCTTTTCCCATATATAACCCTAGCAGTAAGTGACACATTGCGCCAATACAAACCAAGAATGACAACAATAAAGTCCACTTTACCTTGAATATCTTGTCAAGCTGATCGTGCGTGTCCCTGACGCCGGGGAAGGTCGGGACGCCGCAGAGCATCTCCACGAATATGCAGCCGACGCCCCACATGTCTAGCGAGGTCGAGTACTCCGTACTGCCCAGGAGCACGTCTGCAAACAAACATACATTTTGTAGCACAGATCTTGTTATAAGTCAGGCCTATCGGATGAGGCCTTATGCTTCTGCGCTACTAGTGCGAAGTGCCCAATGACGGGGGTTTAGTGAGTTTGCCTCTTCCATTCTATCCCCTGACACCTACCAGGCAGGGGCAATTTTTCCCTTAGATGCAAGGTGTGCGTTGCACACGGGCGCCGAGCGCCGCTCGCAACGAGACGATGGCTTCAGGATAAATGTTCCATACTAATATGGAGTCTTCTTCCGTATGCATCCATTTCATTTTGACCGCCCGCTTGCTGGGGGGCGCTAGGGTAATGTTTGCACACGGGTTTTGCTCCCAGGTGGTGTGTGTCACTCACACCGGCCACTAAGTCAAATCCTCCCAAATGACAATTGTGATTGGGAGGCCTAGGTCCTGCAGGGGACGTTAGTAGGCTGATGGTAATGATGGGGGGCGCTAGGGTAATGTTTGCACACGGGTTTTGCTCCCAGGTGGTGTGTGTCACTCACACCGGCCACTAAGTCAAATCCTCCCAAATGACAATTGTGATTGGGAGGCCTAGGTCCTGCAGGGGACGTTAGTAGGCTGATGGTAATGATGACATAGTCGTATCTAATACAACCATTTGACATGTTTCTAATAAGTTCACCTTTTTTCCATACACATTAGAAAATATGAATACCAGTGCAACAGTTCATCATGCTGAATTAACTGCGGCCTTACTCACGCTATCCGCAAATTAATTACCAATTTTTCCAACAGATCTAATTAGTATTGTACCAACGGCAATTTTAATTAGAGCTATGGGTATCGAATTATCGATTAAGGGCAAAGCCTTCAGTCTGATGTTTGCCCAAAGTGGCGAACAACTGGAGAGGCCTATGTCCAGCAGTGGACTGCGATAGGCTGATGATGATAATGAAGTATCGCTATATTAGCTAACGCTCGAGGTATTGTCTTAGTAAGACTCGCTCTAGCTTTGAACTGTCCTATTAAGTGAGCCTTTTATACAAACAGCATGTAGGTAGATTCAATTAGAATTTCCTTTTCAGCTTCCACCCACAGTCCCTATTTCTTTCATGGAATGAAAATTAATTTGATTCAATCCAATTTCTATGTAAAACCTTGTTAATGCAAAGGACATTTTAAAAGGGTCAGCGCTAGGTTTAAAAGATTTATACGGGTACATGTTTAAGGCATTTGAATATTTAAGCAAACCGCGGTTAAGTCTGGCTTTTAGTCACATCCAGGCTTATATTGTAGAGGTCACTAGATGGCAACACATAGGCAAGGCATAAATCTTTTGTGTGATTGTTGATGTGTGTGTCTTGTGTGAAGTGCAGTGGAGGTGAACTTTGGCCAGTCACCATTTTGAAAATAATTGTTACAAAGAATTTCATAGTTTGGCCGCGATGGAAAGTCTCCACTTTTATAACTTTGCGGTTAGCGGACTTCTAATCTAATGAATCTATCAAATGTAGAATATGTCAAATGTAGAATCTGTCAAATGTAGAATCTGTCAAATGTAGAATCTGTCAAATGTAGAATCTGTCAAATGTAGAATCTGTCAAATGTAGAATCTGTCAAATGAAGAATCTGTCAAATGTAGAATCTATCAAATGTAGAATCTGCCAAATGTAGAATCGTTCAAATGTAGAATCTGTTAAATGTAGCCTAGATGGTGACTTGGGGCGCAGTGGTCAGCCGCGTCATGCATCGCAATGGTGCCGGGAGGACACCACACCGTCCTACGAGGTGTGCCGCTCACGCTGGGGCTAAGGTGAGGTGCCATCAAGGTTGCCACTTAGCGCCATCATCATCATCAGCCTATTGCAGTTCACTGCTGGACATAGGCCTCTCCAGTTGTTCGCCACTTAGGGCCAACATCTGGAGGATATACTCATAATCGCCAAGCTATCCTTCTTGCTCTGGTGACGCTGCTGCCTGTCATTAGTCTGACCACAGACTAAAGCGTAGGCGTAGCTAAATACCAATTTAGCTACGCCTGCAATTGTAATGGTTATATGTACCGTCACCAGTTGGTTTGCAGTGCCTCGTTTGTTATTCGGCAGGATGCACCACGGGCAGGTGAGGTTGGCTTGGAGCGAAAAGATGATAGGCCGCTCCCTTATATCCCCACTTTGGACTTGGCACCATCACAATAAAAACATATAGATACTTCTAGTAGATATTTACCTGGTGGTCTATACCATAACGTGACGACCTCGTGCGAGTAAGTGTGGCTGGGCACCGACTTGGCGCGCGCCAGCCCAAAGTCGGCCAGCTTCAGCTCCCCGTGCGAGCTTATTAGCAAGTTCTGCGGCTTCACGTCCCTGTTCAGACACAAACGTTTAAAAAAATCAGTATCTAAGTAAGTTTATCAGTAGTTTCCGGATACATAAGACGACTAAAGAAATCCGTGGGTGTCGTAGAAGAAAACGGGCATTATTGGGGGAGGCCTATGTCCAGCAGTGGGCGTCTGCGAGCTGATGACAATGGTAAAGATGACCTTCCCCAATACCGCGAGTTTCTAGTTCTGAATTCAAGTGACAAAAATCTCAAGGGACGTGTCTAATATGTAACCTAATAAGACACTGAAGAACCATAAAAGCCGATAATACCAGAATAAGTCTGAAAAAAGGCGACAATACATTTCCGGCCATATAATAGGTCATAAGTTCCCTCGGCCGTGCACCAATAACGCGTTTAATATAGGCACGGTTGGCGGTTACGCAAGTTGGGCGGTACGTGCACGGCGTGCCGGATCGCGCTGTTCGCCGGAGATATCGATATTTGCACCCGACTCGTAAAGGTTAACACACACTGCAGGCGTAATCGGCGGTTAAGGACCGCTCGAAACGGTCGCTTGAAGCGTGATTCCCGCCTGCGCTGATGTCTCGGTCTGCTTTGTCGTCAAATCAAGCCTAAGGCTAAGCGTATGCCAAGATACAGGCGGCGCAATTTCATGTAGCACAGGGCGTTTAGGCGCAGAATGTCCAGTTCGTAGAATATCCAGTTCGCAGAATGTCCAGTTCGCAGGATGTCCATTGTCCAGTTAGCAGAATGGCCAGTTCGCAAAATGTCCAATATTCAACATAACTTTGTCAACATCAATCTTAATCAAGGGTGGGGTTTTTAAATCATTATAACTGGGCATTATGCGAACTGGACATTCTGCGAACTGGACATTTTGCGAACGTTGGACATTTTGCGAATTGGACATTCTGCGAACTGGACATTTTGCGAACGTTGGACATTTTGCGAATTGGACATTCTGCGCCTAAACAGAGCGTTAGGCGTTTGGGTAGTAAAACACGGAACATCCGAGATAACCGTACGCTGGGGCGCAGGCACGGGGGACGCAGAAATGCGTCGGTCCTATATGCTTTAATTGCCTTTTTTCCCGTTAGGAATGCCTTGACGCATAAACCAGGGCTCTAGGTACGGGTCACCTGGGTTATGTGGGACTCACCCTTAAAAACGGTCAATACCCAAGTGTATGCCTTTTACGACAGGCAGGGATACCTTGGTAGTATTCTTTCGCCCATTGGCGCACATTTCATCTGCTCTGCTGTGCTGCGTAAGTCAACGACGCCTGCGTCTCAGCTCAGCATAATCTACGCTAACCTTAGGTATGGCAAACGGTCAATCTCAAAGGACACTGGCCGTGATTTAGAATCAGTCAATTTTCATATTGATTTTGTCCAATTGTGTTCAACGCAATTCAAACAAAATACCACGAAGCCAATTGCAAATGTGAATCAAATGATAGCAACGCTATTCATGCGACTAAAATAAAAATAAAATAAAAATAAAATAATTTATTTCTATAAGTAGATTTACAAGTAAATTCTTTTGCACGTCAAACTTTTTTTTCCCTACTAGCACTTCGACGTGATAAGGATGAGGCCTGATGAGAAGAAGTGCCGCAAGAAACTCATCAATTTTGGCTTTTTTCAAAAATATACATAATCATTATACAGGTTGATGTCATACATTAATACAATATTTGTTAAGTGCAGGCGAGCAGCTCATTATGTCCATGTAATATTATCGTCTAGGAAGTCTTGTATTTTATAATATCCTTTTTTCATAAGACATGACTTAATATGAGACTTAAACCTATGTATTGGTAATTCAACAATATTCTGTGGTACTTTGTTAAAGAATTTTACACTTAGCCCAGCAAACGAATTGCCAGTCTTATGCAGCCTGAGATTTGGAACAGCAAGTTTGTTCTTGTTTCTCGTGTTAAATTTATGGCAATCAGCATTTCTTTTGTAAAGATGAATATTCTTTCGTACGTGCACAATACAGTCAAATATGTATTGTGATACTACAGTCAAAACATTAATTTCTTTAAATAATTCTCTAAGTGAAGCACGCGAGTTAAGTCCATACAAGAAACGAATGGCCCTCTTCTGCAACACAAAAATGGTTTGGATATCAGCAGCTGATCCCCACAGAAGCAGACCATACGCCATGATACTATGGAAATAACTAAAATAAACAAGTCTTGCTGTTTCAATGTCTGTTAGGTTCCTAATTTTTTTAACAGCATATGCAGCCGAACTGAGTCTTCCAGCCAAGGCGGTTATATGAGGAGCCCACTGTAATTTATAATCTAACGTTACACCCAGAAAAGTGGTCGAGTTGACACATTCAATTTGTTCATTATTTATAACTATATTAGTATTACTTTGCCTCACATTTGGCATTGTGAATTTAACGCATTTGGTTTTATTAGAATTTAACAAAAGATTATTCGTATCAAACCAAAGCAGAACTTGGGAAAGAGCACTATTCACTTCGACGGAAACCTCCTTGTGTCTGTCAACTTTAAAAATCAAAGAAGTATCGTCAGCAAACAGCACTGTTTCGCATAAACCTTCAACAAAATATGGAAGGTCATTAATATATATTAAAAAAAGTAAGGGTCCTAATATTGAGCCTTGGGGCACCCCCATACGTAGAAGGGCGCCTGGAGACTCAACTCCATTTACTACAACCTTCTGTATTCTGTCTGTAAGGTAAGACTGCAACAAATTTAGCGCAACATCTGACACCCGTATTCACAAACGATACTGTGAGGTCTCACAGTGCGCGTGGACGCACAGGTACCCTAAAACCTATTCATAAACGACACTTGAGGGGCGGTCGGCCCTGTGCGTCTCTTAAAATGAACGCATTGGTAAAATAGCTAGCGACCTATTTTACGCAACGCATAGGGTCAGTTTCTGTACGTAAAAGTTTTGGTTTTGCTAAATTGAGGTTGTTTTTGTTCTAACGATGGATAATATTATGAAGAAGAGTTTGATAATTATATCAATGAGCAAGCAGAATAAACATAAGAAAAGTGATACGGGATTTTAAAGATCCTTTTGATTAGGTATTATTGCAAGTAGGTTTGAGTTTATGTAAACTTACAATAAATCTGTAGAGAATTAATTAATTAAATGTAATTCTGTACATGAAATATATTTTCAGTTAGTTTCAAATATCCATACTAATATTATAAATGGGAAAGTGTGTCTGTCTGTCGGTATGTTTGTCTTTCTTTCACGGCAAAACGGAGCGGAGCGACGAATTGGCGTGATTTTTTTAAGTGGAGATAGTTGAAGGAATGGAGAGTAACATAGGCTACTTTTTGCCCCTTTCTAACCCCCTACTTCCCTAAATGAGGGGCAACGCGGGCGAAGCCGCGGGCACAGCTAGTATTCAATAAAACATAAATTATTAGGTAAATGTTTTTATTTTCCAGTTTGTACCTATCTTTAACAATTCAATTTCAAGAACACTTTTTCAAATTGTAAATTATGTATCATATCTTCATATTCTAATAAATTATATTGTCTTGCAATCAAAACCTTCTCTCTTTGCATTCTCAACTGGTGCACCTCCTGGTCATGTTTCATATTTGTTGTGTTGCATTTTATTCTCACTCAAAACTACCTGAAAGCAAATATTTATAATCTTAAAAATCTCTCAATAATGTATTTTGTAGAAGGTACACACAGCCACAGTATGAACAAGATAGATAGATAGATAGAAACTCTTTATTGCACTAAAACACAGACATTACATGAAAATACATTACGGACAAACCAAAGTACACTTTAGGTGGTCTTATCCTTATAGCGATCTCATCTAGACAAATACATAAATATACCAAGTACCTAATATCATAATTCTACTATAAACATACATAATACAATAAATATTCACTTAAATAAATTATACATAACACCATTATACATACATGTACAATAATATTTCAATACATATTAAAGACAAGTTAAATTAAATGTAAGATTTTAAATATTACTTACTAGTGTATGATTTGAAATCATCATCTTCAGCCTATAGCAGTCCACTGCTGGACATAGGCCTGTCCAGTTGGTCGCGACTTAGGGGAAACATCTGGAGAATATACCCATAATGGTTTGAAATGTTTCTTAAATATTAGTTGTAAATGGACCTCATTCTCATTGATTTCTTTCATATCATCTACAAAATAAAACATAAGTATATATTTTATATATTAATTAGAAACATTATCTCCTATTTGTTTTTATTTTAGTAAATTTTTAGTGTAAAATGTAAAAAATAAAACTTTGGGCATACTCTTTCTCTAGTACCAATTGGAGTCAATTACAATTACATTTATGAATGGACAAATTGTATGTATACAACATTATCCACCGTGAAGCCTTCTGGGGGTCCTCAACCAGTACGTTTCATGCTGAGGGATTCTTGGGAAAGCTCTTTTTTCCTCAGGGTTTTAATATTCTCCCAGCATCTTTTTAACTGATAAGCGGGCCATTGTGACACATGATTGCGAGTTGTAGGGCACTGCGAGATCCTTCCAAGCCTTCTTCTTTAACTCATGGCAGCTTCATGGAACTGTAATATAAGTATACGCATTTTTAAAACTATTTACTACACAATGTTTTCATAATGAATGTTAATTAGTGAATTCATCTAACCTGATAGTTGAGTTTGGCGTAATTATATCCTTATTCATTATGACCACAAATCGACGCAACAATTACTGCAAAATCACCACAAAACACAAACTTAAACCAATTCTCACTTTTCCGACACTATTTTGTTGAGCCCGATTGAGGTTATAAAAAATGAAATGTCAAATGTCAGTCAAGGAAGTGAAGTGTGCAACAACAAATGAACCAATCACGGGGCTCTATTTTACGCTGTGCGTTTGCTTATTCAAGTGCCGCTTAAATATTGTTTATGAATTGAAAGGCTCGCCATGTTCAACGCACTGATAAATGCCTCCCTTAACTTAGCGTTGCTGGTCTCCTTAGATAAGTATCGTTTGTGAATACGGGCCTGAGACACCATAATGCTGTAATTTCATAAGTAAAGTAGTATGTTCAACACAATCGAATGCTTTTGACAAATCGCAGAAAATACCTATGGCATCCTGCTTTCTTTCCCATGCGTCAAAGATATGTTTCATGAGAGCCACTCCTGCATCGGTAGTGGACTTACCTCTAGTGAAGCCAAATTGTTTTTCATGCAACAATTTATTTTCCTTAAAGTGAGATACAAGCTGGTTAAAAATTATTTTCTCAAAGATTTTGCTAAGTGCTGGCAATATAGAAATAGGTCGAAAATTTGAAGGGTCACTTTTTTGTCCCGATTTAAATAATGGAACAATTTTGCTACACTTCATTAAATTTGGAAACTGGCCTAAATTTACGCACTCGTTAAATATTATAGCCAAATGTGGGGCGATAGTGGGTATAATTGTTTTTAGAACCACAACTGAGATTCCCCATAAGTCTTCAGTCTTTTTTAAATTTAATTCTTTAAAGGTCTCTAATATAGTGATGAAATCTATATGAGAAAATTTAAATGAGATTTGGCATGTACTTACTTTGTCCTTAAGGAAAGACTGAGCCAGATGTACACATGACTTTACTTTACTTGTAACTGATATAGGTATATTAGAGAAGTAGTTTTCAAATTCATTTGCTACTTCTGCATCAGTTCTAAGGTGATTACTACCTACTTTAAGAGAGATCTTGTTATTATGTGATTTTATTTTACAAGTCTCTTTATTAATTATTTTCCAAGTGGCTTTAACTTTATTATTGGAATTTCTAATTTTTTCTTTCAAATAATTTCTTTTGGCTATAGCACAAACCTTTTTAAATAATTTTGAGTAATTTCTAACATATTCTATGAATCTGTCATCCTTGGAATGAGCCTTGGATTCATATAGATCAAATAACTTTCTTCTGCTTGTATAAATACCTTTGGTAGCCCAATCACTAAATTTTGTTTTAGGATTGTCTACAATAATTTCTTTCTTAGTGAACACACTATTAAATTCCTTTTTAATGGTGCCAAATAACTTTTCATATAATTTATCAATATGACTGTCTATGAAAGGCATTATAGAAATCTTATGATTTATATTTGATTGAAATTTTTCTATTCGCTTTGCAGTTATAGGTCTATAAACATAACTATATTTAGTACCAACATTCTGGCGCTCAAACACTGCCATCTGTCCAGTATGGTCAGAATTTAAAAAATTTATTATAGTTTTTGTAATGACTTCACAATTACAGAAAATATTGTCTAAACAAGTAGCTGATGTGGCAGTCACTCGCGTCGGTTCAGCAAATAAATGATTGAGATTAAAAGATGTAAATAAATTTATGAACCTGACCGAGATTTGGCAATTATCTAAAATGTTTATATTAAAATCACCACATACTACTACTTTTTTGTTACATTTACATACTTTCTTTAGAACATCTTCCATTGTTGATTCAAATAACTGGTAATTTCCAGATGGAGGTCTATATACACAGACTATAATGTACCGCTCAAGCTCTGCACATGATATTGCAATGGTTCGCTCAATAGAGTGTGATGATATATCTTTACGATCTTTGCATTTCAATAAATTTTGATCTAACAATATAAGTGACCCTCCTCTAATAGCTTTTTCCCTAGTGAACGAACTAATGACCATGTAGTTATCAATACTAATTATCAATTCTGATTGACGTAACCAATGTTCGGTTAGACACAATACATGGATATTTTTGTCCTTTAAAAATAATTCCAATTCAAGTTCTTTGCCAGAAAAGCCCTGTATATTTTGGTGAACAATGTTTAACTGATTAGACTTTTCCTTTGTCATTACATTTAATTCGCTAGAGTTATTCTCTATTGTCCTATGGTATAATTTAAATTGCATGGAATAGACTCCAAGCATTTATCAGTAATGTCAATAGACTGCTCAATAAAAGCAGGTCGGGTAGCCAAGTTCTTGGCTGAGTATTTAATATAAAAAGCTAGCGAAATCGCTATTTGTTTTTTAAAATAATTCGAAAGATAGAATCTATCTTTTGTCCAGTATAAATGTTTTGTTAAATTATATGTCACATTATTATTGATGTCAATTAATTGGAATTTATTATTATTATATGTCAATGTACTCATTGTCAAATTTATTTTGTACCTTGCATTGTTTTCCAAATGTGACAAGCTGTCACTATAAGGAACTGTAAACAAAACAATTTTATTTAAGTTTAATATAGAATTTAAACTTTCAAAATAGTTATTAAATTCAGCTTTATTTACATTTCCCCTATTTGCTACCAATATAATTAAGGTACTATTCTCTTTGAAACTATATTTACAAATAAGTTTCATAATATCTCTAAGTGACCTATTGGGGTAACAGTGATTTGAAATTTGAAGTCCCGTATGGTTCTGAAATAAATGGCCCATGTTTATACCAAGTTCATCACTAAACATAATATAGTCACTTTCACATATATTTTGTGACCGAGGGAAGGAACCGCTGAGTTTATTTGCACTGGGCAAAGCCGTCAAGTTATTACAAATTGAGAATGATGAATCACACACTGTCCGAGAATGGTCCAAATTACTACTATTACTGCAATTATTATTACTAATACAGGGCAATGAAGTGTCTAAAAGGTTTTTCAAGACCAATACGTGTTCCTCATTCTCCTTCTTAGAACACATGTACCTTCTGGTCATGGTTTCCAAGGATTCCGTTAAATTATGAATTTTTAATTCTAATTGTTGGATATTGTTTTTATAGGTGGTTATGTTGTTGTCCAAGGCCAACGTATATAAGTCCAATTCATCACCTAGTCGCTGTCTTTCTTTAATACATTTAAGCCTATCATATGTAACATTTTGTTTTTTTATTAATTTTTGAGTTTTGTTAATATACCTATTAATTTTGATATATTTTTTTAATTTGTTCCTGCTGCATTTAACAGACCGCACTGTATGACTACAAGGAAGGGTGTCATCATTGGTCAAGTCAATCGTTACAGTGGGATTCCTGTTATCTGCATCAGGAACAAGGCTGGGAACACTACCGATTAACTCATCAAATAATGCATGAGTTTGAGACGCAGTAAAGTCTTGTTTTTCCGTTTCTAGGTGGGTAATGTGGTGGTGTGCCTCTTGCAGCTCATGCTCCAGCAATGTCACCCGTCTCAGGTTTTGCACATACTCCTCGCTGCACTCCCCAAACCCATCTACAATTAATTGAAGTTTGTCCCGTTCCTCGGTAACAGAAATATGCTGAGTATGTAACTCTGCCAAATCCTTTTTTAACCTACGGCTTTTTTCCAGTACATCCAGCAGTTCCCTCTCATTGTCTTCTCTCTCCCTAACTAATTGTGTAACTTCCTCCCTAGAGGCCTTCAGTTCCTTCAAAGCTAGGTCAAGTCTAGACTCTGCCAAGCGAGCTGCGGCGAGTCCAGACCCTCCCTGGCGAGCTAAGGCCTTGCTACGAGTCATCATTATGGTTAATTAATGATTAATATAAAATTAATTCGCGCAAAAGTATTATGTAGGTAGGTCCAAGAAGTTGTTTACACAATTTACGAGGTTATAAATGTCACCTCAACGCGTCCAATTCAATAGAATTTACGATTGTAACAATAAATCACACTAAACAATGGAAGAAATAGTTAATTTTACCTTATTTGGAGAGATAAACAATGAATCACAACGTAATTTCAATTCAAAGTAGAACTGTCATTCACATTTGATTTTACGCACTAACACTATTTTACTCAGATTATTGTTGTAAAATATTATGCACACACATAAATTAGAAGTAACTTATTATTCAGTGAAAGTTTATTTAGCCTTTTTACGAATTAAACATTAAAAATCTAAAATTAAAACCGGGACAGTTCAAATCAGCTGTTACTCCGTCTGGTCAGTCACGAGTCTCAGAACAAACACAATCGGCTAATTATACGGAGCTGAAAGACGTTACATCGCAACACTGTGCAATAGCAATATCAACAAACTTCACCCAATGGACTGAGCACATAATGAATAAATATTTTCATAACGATCGTAATTCGTATTCGTATATTAGAGAGTTATTATAACGTGGAAAACGTATCATTAGAAATGAAATCATCCATTCACAGAAAATAAATCAATCGTTCTTTAAGTGAAATGTGACATCAATAAAACGCAACGCATTAACGTTGTCGCTATCGCGAAATAAGAAATCATTTTAAATAGCGTCATAATTATATGACAAATGTTCATTATTTATGAGGTGAGTGACGTAATTTATCTGTGGACGGACCAAGGCTGTTGATAGTGATAGCGATAGAAAATATGATTTTTCGAACTAATATGTTTTATCATGTTTCAGTGTTTGTCAACGAGAGGAATAGTAGGCTTGCTGTATTGGTACATAATGGTTTGTTTTAACTTTTAAGCTTACATAAATCCTTAAAATGCCAGGGAATACAATTATTATGTGGTGCAGCGCGGGGTTAGTAGGTGTCGTGTAACGCAAGGTGCCGGCATGACAACCCTCGTCCTCCCGAAGTGTGCCACACATGCTAGGCGACACGACGCGACGCAACACTGCCGGGATGTGGGAGGTTGCGTCGAATCCCTCTGGATATTAGTCCCTAGGTACGGGACACCTGGGTTATGTGGGACTCACTCCTAAAACGGAGAATACCCACTAAACCTCACGGTGGTGGGTTACGAGCGCTTATCTGAGGGGGGTCGGGATGCCCGTAGGGATTCGTCTCAACCCCTCCTTAGCTCAGTAGCGCTGCGCCGTCTGATAGACTGGCGGCACACCTCGGGAGGACGTAGTGGTGCCTTCCCGGTATGACGTCACTGACCACGTATGTCCGAAGACACGTGCCACAACCCCGAAGGCCCACACATGAATTTATGTAAAGTTTAAATGAATAAATAAGCACTGTTGGTAAAATGTTGTTAGTTAAGTACACACCTATGTAAAACTCTTCTCCGATGACAGTAGGAGAGACCGCGCAGTAGCTGGAACATGTACAACCTGACGTTGTGATGATTTAGCCCCCCTGGATGCCTCTCCATGTACTGTGACAGATCCGTGTCCTGTTGGAAAAGGTGGAAAATTAGTCAATGGTTCACATTTCGGAGTATAGTTAGTTACTACTAACGTTGACTTAGGAAACCCCTTTACAAGGAAGTGCAAGTACAAGTGATTACTTATGTTTACTATTAGAACTAAATGAAACCCGAATCACTGAGAGATTTGATATATTTTAGAACCAAAAAATACACACACACAAATACAAATACTGCACACCTTTGTGAGCAGCCAGAAGGTTTCCAAAAAGGCCCGCCTGGCGGTTCATAGGGGAGTGCTAGTGCCGACACTAACGTATGGTAGTGAGAGTTGGGTATGGCAGAAGAAGCACGAGAGTAGAATTAATGCAGTGTAAATGCGAGCGCTTAGAAGCATGCTAGGAGTGAAATTGAGTGATAGGATTAGGAATGAAACGATAAGAGACCTTTGTGGTTTGCAAGAAGATGTAGTGACTAGGATTGAGAAAGGTATGCTTAGATGGTTTGGTCATGTAGAGAGGATGGATGAAAGTAGATTAACTAAGAAAATATATAGCGAGAGCGTGAATGGATCTGTTGGAAGGGGAAGACCTAGAAGGACATTCCAGGACCAAATAGAAAGTGTCCTAAAAAAAGGTAACATTCTAAGTACCCTAAACCGACGAGCATGTATGAGGAGATTGATGAATGTGGATGAAGCAAAAGCTGTGTGCCAGGATCGTCGCAAATGGAAGGACGTGGTCTCTGCCTACCCCTCTGGGAGAAAGGCGTGACGGTATGTATGTATGTATGTAAAAAATATGCGGTACCTTGTGTGTGCATCATTCATAATTAGAGCAATTGCTAATAAGTATCATTGCTATGAATAAGCGTATCAGGGATGGTCAGCAGCGTTTACCTGGGTACAAATAAAACATAATGCGGTCACCATGGCAAGGGTGGTGACTAAGGCAAATCCCTCAGATGCCCAACAGTGGACATTTGCAGGCTGATGATGATTATCAAGACACGCGAGAGCGTGTCAGCCAACTTCCAGCGAAGAGAATTATTATACCTGGCCCTACGTTAATACTCGTATCATCGTTTAGGTTGGATAACGGAATATACAAAACTGAAGACAAGACAGCACAACAAAATTTTAGATGCGATCTCAAATCAAAGGACACATTTGGAAGGTGACATTAAACACGCCTTTATCTAAGTAACAGTTTGTTCACAAATAAGACTAGAACACGATAACATTCGATATCAAAAACAAACCACCAAAGAGAGAAGCCACGTACACCGCATAAATTAATTGTTAATTTCGATATTCATACCGTACTCGCCGCAAATTGAAAACTGAATGTGAATTTTCAGCATGAGTTAACGATGCATTACATTACGGTTGTAAGTAAAATGAATCCCCCTATTCCCACAGCTGCAATAACACTCACTGGCTGTGTAATTTGTATTTGAGCAAACTTCTAATATAATTTAAATGATGGTGCTGCTCTGTTAATATCTGGCGGGATGTGTGCTTTAAATTTAGTTGAACTACGAAATGAGATAACATTACGAGCTGTAGAACCAGAAGCGTTTAATATAAATAAGTATATTCATTCAGTATTTAAAAACACAAAAATTAAAATAAAATTTTAACTCTACGGACAACGCTTCGCCTGTCCATCCCCCAGACACAATAGAATTTTAATTTTAATGTATCAAATGTGATACATAGGATAGGGAACCTGTTACGTAGCTATATACTGCTCGTCACCGCCCTGTGGTATTTAGCTACGCCTTCAATCGTGATGGTTATTTATACAATTATACATACCGTCACCAGTCGGTTGCCTTATTTGGCAGGATGTACCACGGGCAGGTGAGGGTGGCTTGGAGCGAACACAAAGGTGAGCGTCTCCCGCGTGTGCACGATGTCGTGCAGCGTGACTATGTTGGCGTGCTTCAGCTCCTTGAGCAGAGACGCCTCGCCCTGTGTGACGCCTGCGTGGTCCTGCTCATCAGTACTCACCACAAACTCGAACACGAAGGTGAGCGTCTCCCGCGTGTGCACGATGTCGTGCAGCGTGACTATGTTGGCGTGCTTCAGCTCCTTGAGCAGAGACGCCTCGCCCTGTGTGACGCCTGCATGGTCCTGCTCATCAGTACTCACCACAAACTCGAACACGAAGGTGAGCGTCTCCCGCGTGTGCACGATGTCGTGCAGCGTGACTATGTTGGCGTGCTTCAGCTCCTGGAGCAGAGACGCCTCGCCCTGTGTGACGCCTGCATGGTCCTGCTCATCAGTACTCACCACAAACTCGAACACGAAGGTGAGCGTCTCCCGCGTGTGCACGATGTCGTGCAGCGTGACTATGTTGGCGTGCTTCAGCTCCTTGAGCAGAGACGCCTCGCCCTGTGTGACGCCTGCGTGGCCCTGCTCATCAACACTCACCACAAACTCGAACACGAAGGTGAGCGTCTCCCGCGTGTGTACGATGTCGTGCAGCGTGACTATGTTGGCGTGCTTCAGCTCCTTGAGCAGAGACGCCTCGCCCTGTGTGACGCCTGCGTGGCCCTGCTCATCAACACTTACCACAAACTCGAACACAAAGGTGAGCGTCTCCCGCGTGTGCACGATGTCGTGCAGCGTGACTATGTTGGCGTGCTTCAGCTCCTTGAGCAGAGACGCCTCGCTCTCTGCGACGCCTGCGTGGTCCTGCTCATCAGTACTCACCACAAACTCGAACACGAAGGTGAGCGTCTCCCGCGTGTGCACGATGTCGTGCAGCGTGACTATGTTGGCGTGCTTCAGCTCCTTGAGCAGAGACGCCTCGCCCTGTGTGACGCCTGCGTGGGCCTGCTCATCAACACTCACCACAAACTCGAACACGAAGGTGAGCGTCTCCCGCGTGTGCACGATGTCGTGCAGCGTGACTATGTTGGCGTGCTTCAGCTCCTTGAGCAGAGACGCCTCCCGGATGGCCGTGAACGGCGCACCCTCCTCCTCTTGCAGTCTGATCTCTTTCAGTGCTACTACTTGCTGTGTTAAACTGTTGACAAGGAGAAATAACATTGGATTAAAGAAATCATTAACTAAACCAAACTAAGCTATGGAACTGTTTACCGGAGTCCATGTTCGCCGAGAGATAACACCTCTATATTTTTTTTGGGTGGGCGCGTTCTTTTTTTTATAATAAGAGCTTTCAGGATGACCTCACTCCACCTGATTGGTAAGCGGTCATGAGGTCCAAAAGTTAGGTCGACAGGCACTATCGAACAATCCCATTGCGCCTGTCGCCCTCACCCTGAAGGCCCACTGAGATGCTGTTTCACGCCCCGCCTAAAGAACCCAGGATTAAAAGAGGAAAGAAACACATGAGCTGGAAGGGAATTCCATGACTTAATGTTCTATCATAAACTCTAACGTCGCTTAACTCGGGCGAAATGGGGTCAAGCGCTTCCTTTTTAAAAAGAAACCATGGACTCTCTGTTCCCATAAAAATAAATACTGAATTACTATCGTTTATATTCGTTCCAAACTTAATTGTATGTACCGTCCACCATACCGTTTTAGTTTATATTTGTTAGAAATATTTTACGGCTTCAGTGTAATCGTTGATTACAATGATATTGGCAATAAATGAATCCTGTTATCGTACATGATTCACAGAATACCTATCTATGTAGGAATTCTGTGGTTATATACGATTGAAGGCGCAGCTAAATACTGCAGGCCGATGACGGGGAGCAGCGTCATAGGAGCGAGCAGCTACGCCCTGCGATCGCCAACCCGCCTGCCCAGTGTGGTGATTATGGGTATCACCTCCAGGTGTTTGCTCAAAGTGGCGAACACCTGGAGAGGCCTATGTCCAGCAGTGGACTGCGATAGGCTGAGGATGATGATGATGACACATATTTTCGAACGACTAAACCTAAGTTAGTTAACGCTCGTAATTCTTCTTCATTCATAAAACCAAACCAAAACGACCTTTAACTTACTCGTAAATCCTCATTACAAATACAAACAGCCGCTACTCAATTTGCATCCACCGAAGCAACAAACTTAATTCAGACGCGAACCTAAAAACTATTCTTAAGTAATTACAGCATTACACTGAATAATTACTAATACATGAGTAAGCATTAAACAGTGCTAATCTGTTCCCTCTTTACCTCATTAATTCGAAGTAGATAAGTACTCGTGAACGTACTGTAAGCGACGATAAAGTTTAAGGGCGTACACACATAGAGTTACCCGAATGTTTCTAAATATCTCAATACATAATGGACTGTATGCCTTGTACATACAGTTGAAAATTGTTTGGAAAAATTTGACATTATAATGGTCGATTGATGTGACTGTATCTACATACAAACACTCAAGTAAGTTTGGGTCGGGTATTACCATTTTGAATCTTATTTAAGCTATTTATATATTTGTTACAGTTTCAGTAAGCCAGAACGGGTTGGAACTCTGAACTTTGTAGCTAGTCCGTAGAAGGGTAAAGGATTCTTGTTATAAATAGTAATTATAGTTCAAAGTGGCATTTGTTATACATACATAATTAACATATGAATGGTAAACAGAGATCACGTGTATGTAAGTTTATTTACTTCAGAACTAGTAGAAGTAATTAGAACACTTACGCCTAGTATTTATTAAAAGTTGATAAATTGAAAATCTCCTGAAGAACTTCTGTTAGGTATATAATATACCTATGTACATAATAAAGGTTGGCGACTCCCAGTGATGAAGTCTCCTTGTTCGTTCACTGTGTTATTATGCATATTAAATTTCTTTATGTACGTGTTACGTTTATATTATCCTATAATATACAGTCCACCTTTACCGACTAGCTATGTAATAAAATAATACGTTGTTATTTAAATTAAACCTGAAGAGAACTTACAAGGGCACTCCATTCAAAAGCTTATATTATGTACTAGCTGTGCCAGCGGCGTCGCTCGCGTGGATATCGGGTTTCAAAAATAACGGACTTCCATATATGTAATACCCATCTATACCTTGTGCCTACGTTTTAAGTTAGACCTCTAGCAATACATTGGTGAAAACCGCATTTAATTCTATGCAGTAGTTTTCGCGTAATGCGCGTTCAAACATACACAGGTTTAAATTTCTCGCGTTTTCCCAACACTTCCCGTCACTGCTCCGCTCCTATTGATTGTAGCGTGATGAAAAGTATCCTATAACCTGCCCAGGAGTATGACGAATAATTGTACCAAGTTTCGTCAAAATCTGTTCAGTAGTTTTTTTTTCTATAACGAACATACAGACAGACAGACAGACAGACAGACAAAAATTTTACTGATTGCATTTTTGGTATCAGTATCGATCACTTATCACCCCCTGATAGTTATTTTGAAAAAATATTTTATGTACAGAATTGACCTCTCTACAGATTTATTATAAGTATAGATTAGGTGTTAAGCCGTGTGCTCTATATACCACGAGTTTTTCCCACCACAACTTTTCAGAACGCAATTAAAGTATTCCCGAACTAATTAATCTCAGAACGCGTGTAGACATCCGAGTCTGTATAGCAGGCTCATAGTAAGCTCTAAAGAGGATGCGTCGCGGTGCTATGTGCGGGGATCTTCAAAAACCCTTGTTAGTTACAAGGGCGCTCCGCTTAAAAGCCTAATAATTTGTATTAGGTTTAAGCGGTTTACTCTATATACTATAAGTTCCATTCCCACTGCAACTTTTCAGAACGCAATTACTCAGCCTAAAGTATTCCCGAACTAATTAATCTCAGAACGCGTGTAGACATCTAGGCATCCGAATCTGTATAGCAGGCTCGATAGTAAGCACTAAACAGGATGCGACGCGATGCGATGGGCGCGGTACGGCGGAAACCAATTAACGCTGGTTTTGGTTTAGTCAGCTAATAGGATTCATTAATTGATTTTACTTTGCCAGCTTTATTAAACGCAAAATTGTAGTACTGAATAAAGTTTAATATAATTTGTGGGGCAAGAAGAAACAATGATTTGGTGAAAGCTCAATTGATTGCTTCCTGCTTTTTTTAAAAATCCCGTCCATGTACGTCATGCACGTCACAGATCGATAACTGTTTAACTGAATGATTTAAACCGAATTCAAGAAGATTCCATTTTATGAAATGAAATCTTAACTAATATTATAAAGCTGAAGAGTTTGTTTGTTTGAACGCGCTAATCTCAGGAACCACTGGTCCGAATTGAAAAATTATTTTTGTGTTGAATAGACCATTTATCGAGGAAGGCTTTAGGCTATATAACATCACGTTACAACTATAAGAAGCGAAGAAATAATGGAAAATGTAAAAAAAAAAACAGGGAAAAAACAACTATGCCACGCGGACTAAGTCGCGAGCACAGCTAGTGAATTATATAGGTTTAAATCTTTCCGTTAAACAGTATCTGTAAGAGTAGAAACAACCACTTCGATTTAATTCAATGTCAATAATAGTCCTACTTTAACTTTTTCCGAAAGGATGTGGGCAGCTTGCAACCGGCCGATGTGGAAGTCTTTGGGGGAGGCCTATATCCTGCGGTGAACCTCCTACGGCTATGATGATGATAAATGATTCGTCAAAAATATTAGGTACTCGTACATACATACAATATGTATATTATCGGAAGTCATCACTCACAATTCATTAATTTGACAATTTTAAAGAAAATGTTCTACACCTCTAAACCGTCCAGCATTTCGGGACGTCCTCAACGATAAAATTCATGAATGCCAAGAATCTTGTACAAAACTCAGAAATTCCGAAAAGTCCCGCAATTCCATAAATAGGCCAGCAGCGGCATAATGAATGCACCCGACGTCGTATTCACGGCCCGTACAAGTTGGGAGGCGATCCGCAATAATTCGGCGGTTGCTCGGTGTTTTGTTTGAGTTGCGACTTGCCGCCCGGTTCACAGTTCGTTAGTGGCCCGGCTGAAGCCAAGTTTTCTGTGTCACTGTTACAGAGATGTTGTTAACGAATATCATTTGAAAAGCCGCCACTTAATGAGTAAAACTCAGTAAAGTGTAAGGGAATGTAAGGGAGCGTCCTATCATCTTTTCGCTCTGAGCCACTCTCACCTGCCCGTGATGCATCCTGCATTCAGCAGGATGCGAACGAATGAGGCTCTGGCAACCGAATGGCGGTATAATTATCACGATTGAAGGCGCAGCTAAATACTACAGGCTGATGACGGGCAGCAGCGTTACCGGAGCAAGAAGCTACGCCCTGTAATCGCCAACTCGCCTGCCCACTCCCAGCATGGCGATTGTGGGTACTGGTAACCTCCAAGTGTCTGCACAAAGTGGCGAACACCTGAAGAGGCCTATGTCCAGCAGTGGACTGCGATAGGCTGATAATGATGATGAAAGTGTAAACGCCGAGCAACAGTAATGCAATTTCAGACAACATCACATACATTGCTCTAATCCCAAAGTAAGTAGCTTAAGCACTTGTGTTATATGGGTATCAGAACAACGAAGGTACTACAAATAAATACTTAAATACAATTATTAACACCCAGACACGAAAAGAAATTTGAAGGTTTAATGTAAAATTCAGCATTCCTCCGTGTGTGGTAGCTGAATCCACTGGGGTAATAAATTGTATGTTCCATTAAATGGAACAAGCAAGGCCGTGAATCCAATTGTAAGTGTCACGTCGTGTCAGCCCATGGCAGCTGCAGTGCCAAACAAAATTAGCTATTAGTAACCAATTACTGTCCGGAATTTCGCCGATTAGCCAAACCTTTGTACTCGGAGCGAATAGGAACCACAGAATATTTAATAATACGTAACACAGAAGCCACAGATACAATATTCATGGAGTTGAAGTCTCCTCTGCCCTGCCCCTCTCGACCTGACCTCGCTTTGAAAAACCTCACTGATTTAGAGCCAGTATTAATTTGCCCACCAACGGAATGGAAATTAATGTTAATTGCCACTGCGAGTAATTGCGGCGAAATAATTTCGATTGAGCATATCCATATGCCAATGGCATAACATACTAAATTAAGCCGCTGAATTTGTATTCAATAATCGTTTGTTTATAAGTTTATTAGAGTTGAAACAATTATAAAACTGAAAATTTATTTTCAATTTAATCCGGGCTCGCATGTGGAATATTGGAATATGTGAACAATGTGTTAATGGAATCAATCATAATAATGAAAACCTTGTTATACTCAAGTTTGTGGCATCAAAATTAGTTAACAAGTCTCAGCTTGGCCGGGACTATAGATTCTGAAATTTCCTTATAATGATAATGCCATGCCATTAAGGAAAATTTGCCCTCCTCAAATCTCCAGAAATCATTCACTTCCTTAACCGACAGTTAACCTCAAAATTCTATCTATGATCTTCAAAACCACTTCAAGAAGTTTTAAGAATTAGCTAGATGCAAAATTTACTTACGAAACTAAAATTCTCCATGAATTCCTATACTTTACATCAAATTACTTGATCTTAAAGCTCTCTCATCGCTTTTGTTTGATGGGATGTTTGAAAGTTGACTTACTCAATAATAAAGTTCACGCGAAACTCAATTATTATACATGAGCTTAATTAGACAAAGTCTCACAATGCGCAACATTTTCGTCGGCCCATTATCATGCTTTACGTAAAATTCTCTAGACATTTCGTGTAAATAAGCTTAGCGATCGCAAGAGTGTCCTGTATCAGGTAATATACTTATTGTATTATTTTGTTTTTAAATAATATTCAGAAGCCGATTCGTCCCTAGTAGCACATTAGGTACTTATTCGCGAGATAAATTACAATTTTGACCAACCCTCAAACCCCACGAGCTCCGGAGACCCTACTCACCGGCAGAAACACGACCCTGAGGTCATTTGGCTGTGGTATTTATAGGGTGGAGGTCCTTCCCCGGACGGGCAGCTCAATTTGAGCGAAGATTCGCTATGCCCTACCTCTCTAAAAATATAGCATGCAAGTATTGTATTATATTTAGCCACAGCTACATTCAGTAAGTTACATCGTATTTTGACAAAGTGCTTCCACTATATTCCCACTACGAAAATAGGACTAAAATGTTCCACAGACCGAACTTTATGTAAATACTGTTTGTGACCCGCAACAATTCAAAGGTAGCGACGGTCGGCACCTCATGAAACTTTAAAATATATTTTCGAGGCGGGCACCAAATAGTCCGTCTGATACAAAGTAAGCCAAGAGGCGCTTTACATATCGAGTGACGTCACGAGTAGTGAGTTGCATTACGAATGCGGAACGCAGAGTCGTAGAGTGCTGTTCACGTTGACACGTGACGTGGAGTTTGTTTATCAAAGTCCATCGGAAACGGCGAGTTTGCCACAACCCTTTGAGTGGTGCTGCGGGCTAAGCCGTTATGTTTGGCGTTTCACTTTGAATTAAACCTGTGTTCGAAGTCCGGGTACATGGCTGTTTGCATCCTATCTCCATAAAGCATTAACCAACTACTACAATTACGTATCGTATCGTTATACGGGGGTTGTAAGGGAGCTACCTATCATCTTTTCGCTCCAAGCCACCCTCGCCTGCCCGTCGTGTATCGAGGCTCTGGCAACTGGTGGCAGTATAAGCATTCTTTTTATTATCCTCTACCCAAAGGTTTTCTGGAAGAGATCGCTGAAAGCGATAACGCCGCCTTATTAGTACCTCGATTAATCATTGTATCTAATTTTTAGGTTAACTGTTTGGTGTGCAATAAAGAATATCTATCTAGCTATCCAACCAACACAATTGAAGGCGTAGCTAAATATCACCGATGACGGGCAGCAGCGTCACCGAAGCTACGTCCTGCGATCGCCAACCCGCCTTCTCAGCGCGGCGAGTATGGGTAAAAGCTTCCAGATGTTTGACAAAAGAGGCGAACTAGCGAGGCCTATGTCCAGCAGTGGACTGCTATATAGGCAATTGATGATGATGATCGTTATACACTACTTGCTCACAATATAAGCATTAAAATAAGAGAAGAATAAAGCTCAATCTATATCCATGTAGGTGCTCGCTCACTGTACACTGATAGAAAATCCGTAACAAATGTATCTCATATTTTCCAAAGTAACTCAATTCCCAGCGATGTTTTATTTCCCAGATGAAATATAGGACATTTATCGAAAGTTATTACTTTGAGTGAAAACGCCAGTTTCTCAGCGAAATTTCCGTCAAAACAGACGAGCGAGTGGGAGGTAGCCCTAACTCGTTGCCGTAATTTATGATGTAGCACTCTCAACTGGCTTCAATAAACAACTTCTGTATGCATTAGTAGGTATCCAGTCAGTTTAATTTATTCACCATTCCCGACTCTACTTGCGATTTTTTGGCGGTCGAGACTGCAAAATCTTTAAATGTTTTCGAATTCTTTTGCCTTGGCGGAGATTTTAGCTTAGAAGTTAGTAAATTTGGTGTTATAAAAATCAGAACATAATGATAATGACCCTGCCATTTTCGTTTCATGTATATTACTAACAAACTTATATTCTTTTTTTTTTTTTTTATAATAGCTCGACATAATGGCTTCCCTACGCCTGATGGAAAGCGAAAGAGAAGCCCTAGTCGCTGTGACAACTGGCAAGTAACTGGTTAGTTACCTGTCAGTTGCCAATGCCATGCCGGCCCAACCCTTACCCCCCCACGAGCTCCGGAGACCCTACTCACCAGCAGAAACACGACCCGGAGGTCATTTGGCTGCGGTATTCTATAGGGTGGAGGTCCTTCCCCGGACGGGCAGCTCAATTCGAGCGAAGATTCGCTATGCCCTACCTCTCTAAATCTTAATATTCAATAGCTAATGACAATTTGTCTGAAACTATTTGCAGGAAATATCCTCAAAATTTCTGACGCCGAGCCAACTTTCAAAAGTTTTCATGTGCATGCACTTTAGTCACTATCGTTAAACTTTTAATAGGTAACTTAAGTTTTTTATTCGAAATATAGCAAACGCTCCATTTTGAGCACCGACACCTAATTACACCAAACAGTATTCAAACATGATATTTATCCGGTGAATAATAGCTACTCGATAAACAAACTTCAAAATGTAGGCGGGAGTATTTCACAGATTCTAAAAACATTTGCAGATGATAAATTTCACAGATTTAAGACCATTAAGAACTTGTAATGGAAATGGACCGTATTATTTGCATAATCTATAAACGATGAGGAAACACAATTTCGTGAAGTACGAAAGCTGTAGGTAATTAATAAAATTAATGACTGGGGAGGTAATCATTTCACCGTAAAAATATTTTTAATGAACATCAAAGGTAATGAATAATTCAGCGTGTTCAATCTCTGGGGGGAATGTTAGTTGTTCAGTAATTTTGCAATGCGAGGTGAGTGTATGATTTGTAATTGTAATTGTACATAGCAAATATATGAACCAAGCATGTTGATATGCAAACAAAAATAAATACTGTTTGTTGTACGATAAACGTTCTTTCTTACTTTAAATTTGGGTAGGAAATTTTGGCACTTTCATTTGTGGAAAATATAGAGGAAAGTATCTTTCATCAGCTGTATAGTACCCGTAGTACAAGCTTCAGCTTAGTTTGGGACTAGACGGCGATATGTGATGTGACACAGCGTAGCATGTCTTGGATTTAAAATTTAAAGAGGGATTGAAGTGTCAAAGTACAAGATCGTAGGAGGATGTTATCATCTATACCTGTTTATCACCTAGATTCAAATAATTAGAATACTTGTATCATCATCAGCCTTTATCAGTCCACTGTTGGACATAGGCCTCTCCCAATGTTCGCTACTTTGATCGATCCTGGGTTTCTCGCATCCTGTGCATGTATAAATATCATTCGGTGATGAATGGAGTGGAACGAAATTTTCGGGAAGAACCTGAACGTATTAAAGGGTTAACTCGCAAAAGACCGATATGTGTTTGCTTCAGTTTCCAAGAAACGGTCCGCAAATCAGATTGTTCTAGACTTAGCGCACGATTGTTATACCTGATATCAGGGCCACAAAGAATAGCATTAAAGGTCACGTTTGCATATCAATTACAATGACAACCGATGCGTCACGGTTGATCCGGCAACGGTATCTCACAATGGAATCAAGTACGGCGGGAATCGCATAATAGTTGCGTTGTGTATCCGTCTGTGTAAATCCACGTAAATAACACAAGGATTTATTATTGCAATTGTTTCAACTTCGTGCACTCGGATGGAAAACATGACTACTTCACTCGCTTTTGTTAAATGACAAATTAGCTGCTATGGAATCTGAATTTGCGGGACAATCATCGGACCAGTCCACAATTTTACAATGTGAATGACAACATTATCATCAGCCTGCAAATGTCCACAGCTGGACATAAGCCTCCTCCTTTCCCTATTATTATTTGGGAGAATTTGCCTTATTCACCACAGTAGGATAGTTGGCGACAGTAGGTTTTATTTGTACCCTGCTGCCCCCTACCCTTGGTTGTTGCCCGACGAATCGCTTCGATTGGTTTTTGAAAGAGAAATCTTTATGAGAAAACCTAAACATGCTTATAATATATTAAACATTTACCATGAATGAATACTCACTTGCTATATCCCTTATATACTGTGGCGTAGGAACCCTCACCGAGTTGTTCTAGTTTTATGTAGGCTTCGGACTTCCCGAATGGAGAGTCACCCTGGGAACAAAAAAAAAACAAAAATAAACCATTTGTCAGTGCTTGGCCGAGCGGTAATCCCATGATTTACGACATAGCCCGCGCTCAAGGGATACTAGTATTAATCCTGAATGTTTCCCGGTGTTTGTTTAATAAACCGGATATTATGTGAAAATATTTTTGCAAATATGTACTTGTGCGTTTATACTATACTAGCTTTTGCCCGCGACTTCGTCCGCGTGTTTAAATTTATACATACAAAAGTTTTTTCCCGCTAACTCCCGTTCCCGTGGGAATTTCTCAAAATACAGCCATAACTAAACTTTATATTTACTAAGGTACCTGCATGCCAAATTTCAAGCGTCTAACTTAAGCGGTTTAGATTTTTCATACAAAAGGATTTTCCCGCTAATTCCCGTTCCCGTGGGAATTTCGGGAATTCCTTTCTTAGTGCACCCCTACGGTACCTAAGCTACGTCCCTTCCAAATTTCAAGTGCCTACGTTTAGCCGTTTGGGCTGTGCGTTGATATGTCAGTCAGTCAGTCAGTCAGTCAGTTTCTCCTTTTATATATATAGATTTTTAAATCAATTACACATTGAATTAAAAACGTAGTATACCAAAATGTAGCACTTGGGGCAAAAATCTGGAGGATATACCCACAATCGCCACGCTGGGCGGGTAGGCGTTCGCAGGATGTAGCTTCTAGCTCCGGTGACGCTGCTGCCCGTCACTCGTCTTTGGTATTTAACTATGCCTTCAATTGTGATGGTTATACCGCCACCAGTCGGTTGCCAGCGCCTCGTTTATTATTCGGCAGGATGCACCACGGGCAGGTGAGGTTTGCTTGAAGGGAAAAGATGATAGGCCGCTCCCTTACATCCCCTCACACTTTAGTGAGTTTTACTACTACCACATTTACCACAGATATTTCTTCTAACTATTACAGCACTTCCACAAGTCCATCTCTCTAATTTCCGACCACAAAACGTACAATCTATCCCTGGTAACCCTGTGCCACTCTCCGATAGGGTCACCGGGATTACGCCCGCCGTAATCCCTACGTGCCGCGTAATCTCGCCTCGCAGCCCAATAACCAGCCAGACTTCCCGCTAGCAATAAAACGTTCTCCACTTTTGCTATAATAAAAATACTTGGTAAGAAAATTTTCCAAGAAAATTAGCTTCAACGAGTATAACAACTTATGGAGTAATGATTTGGGTCGTAGCCATAAGGTCGTATAAGTATTGGTACGACATAATCGATACTTCGGGCAGTAAGTAGTCTAACAAGGACTAATAGTACTCTCCTAACCGAATTACGGCCGAATAGCGTTCAATCCTTGCTAAGAACACCGGGATTTAAGGGACCTATCATCATTTCGCTCTAAGGCAACCTCCTCTGCCCGTGGTGCATCCTGCCGAATAACAAACAAGGCGCTGGCAACCGACTGGTGGCGGTATAACCATCACAATTGAAGGCGTAGCTAAATACCACAGACCGATGACGGGCAGCAGCGACACCGGAGAAGCTACGCCCTTCGATCGCCAATCCATCAGATTGTGGGTATATCCTCCAGACGTTTGCTCTAAGTGGGGAACAACTGGAGAGTAATAGATACATCTTCTTTATTGCAGACTATACAGTTGACTTTAAAGTAAATAGTAGGTTTTTAGGGACATTTGTTATACAATTTATATGCAATGTTCTATTAAATAATCACTCGTAGTCTCGTATCATTATTGGTAAAATGGTGCGAATGTTAGACTATAAAACAAATAATAGTGGCCACGCACAATGCAATTAACAGTTTTGCTACATAAAATAAAACACACTAATGAGAATCTCATTATTCCGAGTGTGAATTAATCTATTGGCATTTGGTATTTATTTACGCTCGATCCTGTCTATGTAATTCAAAACCTTGCTAATTGCACATTAAATACTCGACGCGTTTCAGTTATACTAGTCAAGAGTGATGAACATTTTTGTTTGTTCCGAGTCTGGGTGTTTGTATTTAAATATGTATTGGCTGGGATGTTAGGCAGCGACCCATCATCTCGCGCTTCAAGCCACCCTCACCTCCCCGTGGTGCATCCTGACGAATAACAAACGAGGCTCTGGCAACCCGAGGGCGGTATAACCATTACGATTGAAGGCGTAGCTAAAATATCTTAGACCGATGACGCAGCAACGTCACCGGAGACAGAAGCTACACCCTGCGATCGCCAGCCCGCCTGTCCAGCGTGGCGATTATGGGTATATGCTCCAGATATTTTCTCTAAGTGGGGAACAACTGGAGAGGCCTATGTCCAGCAGTAAACTGCAATAAGCTGATGATGATGAATAAAGTTACAAGGCATTAGTGTGTAAAGAACCGCTGTAAATGAGCACTGTTCTAAGGCATTACATTGTGTCTGTATCCGAACACAAATTCATCATAATCGACATTCGCACGCCTGTACTGTAACAAACGTATTTTACACAAAATCCCAACAATGCAGCGGTACATAAATCTGTATAATCTAACCAGAGTTTCTCAAACTTATTTTTTCCTTGCCCACTTCGAAAGGGAATTATTTTTCAGCGCCCCTTTATTTGTTTAACTCTAAACCATTATCACTTCAAATTAATTTAATTATAGTCTGCCATATTGGCCTGGTCCGGAGTACCTTATCAGACATGAAGAAATGATGGTCAGCCAGTTTGACTTTTCTTCAATTAGTGCTTGAATTTAAGAAATTATAATTTCTAGCGTTTTAATTGGCTAGTGGCTTGTCAATGACCTGTCAGTCACTATTTTCTTAACGCGAATGAACTATAGTACTCATACGTGGCAAAAGATGGCGTTAATGGTTTCTGTTTTGATAGATTATATTGTCCTAAACTAAACAAACAATTAAGAAAGAGAGATTTAAGATATATATACATAATTTGAAAAAACTACAATATAGTTTGTATCCTCATTTGTGCACAACAGGTCACAACGGGTTATCCTTTCAATCATTAACAACGAAGTCAAAGAGGAAAAATAGTATGAGCTCATGATGGTCGCGGGAAATGTGCTTCGGGTGGCTGAACACTGGTCAGAATTTATATAGATTGCCATCGACGCACTAAGAAGAAGAATAATAGCATTTGAGATGTAAACTTATAGTCTACAAATACAACACTCCCAATATTCCTTGGCCCCTAACAGACCCCTTCTAGGCCACCAGCGCCCATCAGAGGGCTCTCTATCATCTACTTTGAGAAAGACTGATCCAAACAATGTATTCAGCGGGACGTGTGGGGCACAGTTTATGCAACCAGGCGCCATTACGGGCATTACCGGGAGTGGGTCTCGGCCGGGCTCGAACGGTTGTTTATAACGATTACCGTGATCGTGAACTATTGCCCGGGCTTCGGTAATGTGATGCTTTTTTTTAGATGAAATGGGATTTACTGTAGTTCCCACATAAATATATTAAGATAGATCGACGTACAGTTAGAGAACGTACTTAGATTAAGGTCTGTGGTTTCACTTCTTCTCACAGTGTCGGAAATTTCAAAAAGCAATGGTAAAAAAGATCAAAGAGTTTGGAACTTTGTATGAAGATTCTGAGATATTACCGTTATGTAAAACAAGTCAAGCAAACAAGATCAAGTAACCATATTTTTTATCAACATCATAAAAAGGAAGAGGGAGGGTGGAGGAGGACTGTACAGGACCCTTTGGACACAAAATAGCACATTATTTTTCAACTGCCGCGACCAAAACAAGCAAAACAAGACTCTAAGAATATCTCTACTATCGCATCTTCCTCGTACACAAATCCGTCCTACATTATTTTAAGAGGAAGTATCTCTCTTGCGACGCGACGTTTTATACTCTATTTTATTAGCGACCCACCGTGACTTCGCAAAGGTTTCATTCACTAATGGAGAATACTATGTGGATTCTACAAAGTATTCTACATGTAGATTTCACCAATTTCTTACACGAGGCACTTACTTTACAGTTTTCTTTTGTAGGACTGAAGAAACCATCGAAGAAGAAACACTCACATGGGCTATGTTAATATAATACCAAGACATGCAACACAGCGCCATCTAGTCCCAAACTAAGCCAAAGCTTGTACTATGGGTAGTTGTCTAGCAACTGATAAACTAAATTAGATTCTTTTTTTTTGTAAAAATACATAGCAATGGCCCATACCAATACAGACATTTGTTTATAATGTGCGGGTATCGAACCGGCGACCAGTGCGTCAAAGACAATGTTTCTTACTACTGAACCAATTGGTCGTCAGTATAGCGGATTATTTTTTTTTAAGTGGCAAGCAGAGAATTTCAGATTTGAATACCAAAACTAATGTACAATCTATGTGTGTGGTGTTCGGTTAGACGCTTTTAAAATAGATGCCGTTTATTTTGCTGGGTCATTAAACTTATCCAAGTCATTAGCCTTCAGTATTAGCAAACTTATTAACGGCAAGAGCGAAATACACAAACCATTCTCATCTCTACTCGAACCTGTAACTAATCTGCAATGAGATTACAGCCTTGAACAGTTGCAATAAAGTTATTAGTCGAATGAGACAGTATACTGATGATAGATAATAGGGATGACAATTGACATCGATTACTTAAAAATGTATTTCGATTTGGATCTGAAGTCATATCCTTAGGCTATATTGGACAAATATAGAAGGAAGCTGTGATGGAAGAGATGTTCTATATCGAGTCAGAGCATTGATAACATCTTAATTGATATGAGTATAGGACACAATAGTATTTTAATTCACGAGTAATATAGGTATTATCACTATGCTATTGTAGAAGAACTAATTTTTTTATAGAAGCACAAGAAAGAGGCTTTCCATCGCCTGGTAACAAAAAAGGAGTCGCTGCAGGCCCAGGCAGTAACCAGTGAACACCATAAGCCCAATATCCTCATATTGTCTAAACCCCATTATTTTGACGGGCTCGATGGCTTATTTGGTAGTGACCTCTGCCCTCTGAGCCAAGGGTCGTCGGTTCGATTTCCGCACAGTACAAACATTTGTGTTCATGAACATGTCTGTTTGTATTGGTCTGGGTGTTTTCTATGTATCATATGTATTTATTTACAAAAAAATGTATCTAAGTAAGTTTATCAGTTGTCTAGTAGCTTCGGCTTAGTTTGGAGCTAGGTGGCGCTGTGTGGCCCAGCATGGCATGTCTTGGGATATTTATTTATTTATATTATCTATTGTGTCTGGATAACTCAACCTTATGACTTTAAACCGGCTTCTTACCACCGATATGCCGGCTTGTAAGTTGTTTCCATAGGCTTACAGGATCCTATGTCAGTTGGGCCAATACTTTTAATTATTTTTTTTGCCATCCCTACTACACAAGACTCTCAAGTGCTGTACACAGATTCGCTTTCTTCACTCACTTCTCGCCGTCTAAATATTTAACCAAGATACTCGTAATGCACGGTAGAATTTGCGTTCGTATTTGAATCCATTCCATCGCATTCGCATGCAACCGCACTCATAGGTTTTCTATAAACAGCACATGTAAACGACCTTTATGCAATTGTTACACAATGTAATCTTGTTATAAGTGTTTATTGACAGGTATTATTAGAAGGCTTTGCGTATCTAATAATGTGAGCGCTAATTAACTGATTGTAAGTCATGTAGATACATTGAAGTATGTTTAATGTTGAGGAAGGTCTTTACCATCATTATCATTGGCCTGCGGACGTCCACTGCTGGACATATGCCTCCCCTAATGACAATTGTCACGTAGGGGGATTTGCCTTAGTCACCACACTTGGTGAGCGGGTCGGTGACCGCAGTAGGTTTTATTTGTACCATCGTAAACGCTCAACGCTGCTGAACATTTCCTGATATTTTCTTAGTCGACTTTTACGAAATCCACTGTCTTTGTAATACGTATCGTTATTTATTAATCAGAAACTTGTTTACATTTATAATTTTAGTGCAGTCCAACTTTTATCTGAAATTATTTGTAGAGTGTTTGTTAAAAACAACACGATTCCTAAGCAATTACGTAACTTTACGGCTACGGGAACAAAAGTCAATGGAAACTTGAAGAATGAATAAAGGCAGGAAGAAGCAATTACACGGACTTTTTTGTCAAAGTAAATTTTTATAGAACTTTTCTATACGATTTGAGTACAATTATTTTAAAGTACCATCAGTGAAATGTTGTATTATCATCACTTTGATATGTTTCCTTAGCAATTAGCTCTTGACCTAATGTCTGCCACGACAGCCAATATTTACCGAAGACCAGTAGAGAACGCAGCAGACCTTACACTGCATAGGTGTAATTGTTTGTTCCAAATTCCGCCAACGTTGACAGCTTATAGTGGTCATCATCATCATCATCATCAGCCTTTCACAGTCCACCGCTGGACATAGGCCTCACCAATTGTTCGCCACTTTGATCGATCTTGGGCTTCTAGCGTCCAACTTACAGTCAACAGTAAAAAAAAAGTCTGCAGTGAAAAACCCCAAACTTACTTTTTGAATGCAAAAGGTAAACTATGCGAGCTGGGCCACGAATCCCGCAATTAAGGTTGATCTTAGTCAATAAATAATGTGCGAAACCAACAAGAATTCCGATAACAGGACCCTACTTTACTTCAAATTATTCATCTAGTCAGATACAATCTGACAGGGGAAAAAAGTGCTAGCCTAGGACCTAGGAACTGTACTGTGTAGCGCACGGGCCGGGTACCCGAATTGCTACAAAGATCCAATCTTAATCGCACAATCTATCAATGTCAGTGGAGAGCGCGCCAGGCCTATTTGCACGGCGCGGTAACTCGAGGACCAAAGCTAGGGATGGTCAGGACTCGTGTTCTATTGAATATGTTCCATCGTGATAACTCGAATCTTCAATAGAAGCCGTCATGCGGGCAGCGTACTGCCCGCATTTCGACGGCTTCCGAAGTTGCTAAAGAATCGGTGTTAGTCAAAACTTTAAATTCTAAAATAAACATCACGAGTTCGTATCGTAGTCGATTCTCAGAGATGTTTAAATGCAAACTTTAATTGTCTAGGCTACAAAACACCGACAGACGAGAGAACAATAATGTATCCCAGTAATTATTTATTTATTACAGTTTATTTTGCTACGAATATTATACTTTTACATAACCCTTTTTTACGAGTGTAAGCTCATGTTAATACAAATGTATGTCGACCGAACATACTGGGAATCGAATACAAGTTGTATCTTGAAAACTTATCTCAATATCTAGAGTCTTCATACATTAACCTAACCTACTAAAAAGTTTTTCTATTATGTCAGACTGTGTCACACATGGAAAAGATCTTTTAAAGACATATACTTACCCAAAGACTACAGTTTAGGACTCGAATCTTTCCCAACCCTAACCAGATGTCATTTATCATTATTCCTTGTAGTTACCATACATGCGACTTTGTTACGAATCGCTGCATATCGAACAAATGTACGTGTCTGAATGGCGAGAAGGAATTTCTCGGGAACAAGACGGCGTGTAAATTGATAGGAATTCGGAATGAAGATAATATTAGCTCGGTATATTTGTTGATTGTTGTAAGGCTTTGAAGACTTGAAGTATGTGCTTATACATAATTTATTTATAGCAACAGTATAATATTTTCAGCTTCACGGGGTCGATTGTGACTCGGGCTGTTAATATCAGCGGCAATGAAGATTATAACCACTTTTACAAAGATGTATGAAGCGAAAACTTATCAAACTTTATCAAATACATCATCGTCAGCCTATCACAGTCCACTGCTGGACATAGGCCTCTCTAGTTGTTCGCCACTTTGGGTAAACACTTGGAGGCTATACCCTTAATCAGATAATTACAATATGAAAGCTTTGGCAATGGTTGCTAATAAATTAGGAGCCATTTTAACTACCTACCCGAGTCGCAAGCAGGTCCTGTCTCCTCTAATGTTTAACACTAGATTCCTGTATGATTGCTAGCATACGACCTGTATCGCTTCACACAACAGTAGGTTTTGAGTTAGACCTTACCCCAAAGGCACTAAATCGCTTGGTGCGTCGGTTGGAGTGGTCGTGCGGCCCCAGAAAGGCCTCGGACTTGGGCCTGGGCGGCCTCTTGGGCCTCATGACCACCCTCGCGTCCTCCCTCGCACCCTCGTCCAGGAGTTTGGAGTCGGACGACACGGACAGCTGTCTCCGCACGCGGTACTCGCCGTTGCCGCCGCCCCCACTCCATTCTGTAACAAACATGTTAACACATAATTTTAAAAAAATTAATAAAAATTGCATATAGAATAGAAGGTATCATTATTTATATATAACTAGCTGCCCAGGAAGATTTCATACCTACTATAAGAATAAATAAATAAATAACCCAAGACATGCCACGCTGGGCCACACATGGCCATCTAGCCCCAAACTAAGCCGAAGCTTGTACTATGGGTACTAGAAAACTGATAAACTTACTTAAATACTTTTTTTTTGTAAATAAATACATATTATACATAGAAAACACCCAGACCAATACAAATAGACATGTTAATAATTCAAGACCAAAAATAGCCAAATCGGTAGAGTCGTTCTCTTAGTTTTAGCGAGATGTAACGAACAGGAATCCGTGTGGTTCCTCCTAGACCACCTCATCTCATTTCGTGGGTCTCGACGAAGATAACTGAGGGGATATCAGGCCTACAAATAAGACCTACTACGGTCACCAACCCGCCTGCCAAGCGTGGCTAAAGCAAATGTCCCCAAATGACAATTATTATTGAGGGTGACCTATGTCCAGCAGTGGACGTTTGCAGGCTAATGATGAACTTTGAGAATCTCTGCTCTTAATGGTAGCATACAAAACGGCTGCAGGGAAAGCTTCGTTTGAGCAAGATGCAGCACCAGATCTTAGCTCACCATAACTGTGACAAACGAACAGGTTGTTATTAGTTGGTAATTGTTGCCCGGCGACAGTAGTTCATATGAGAACCCAGCAATTCCACTAACTACCGTCAATAATACAGTATAGCACAAACCTACACAGTATCATGTATATCGTATAATTACTTCAGAACTTTCCAAATTAAACACGACGCATATAAAAAGTACATGACGGCCCCACTCAGAATGATGAATGTACCGCCATAAATAATCCTAATACACAGCTCACGTTTTTACAACCAATTTTCATATTGACGTAGCTATCTGTTTGTGCCAATAAAAACTTTATCAAACGTACGCAAACATCATTCCGTCGAACCAACAAATGCAAAATAAAAAGCATCGATAAAATATTACGTATTCGTCGTTTGATAAAACCACTGATTGTGATGCTATACGGTTTTCGTTTCTGCGTTTTTTCCCCATATCGCACGAATCTGACGCAAACCGCACTCGCGAACGATACAAATTATCAAAGCACTCTCGTACACAAACATTGCCATCTACGGCAATTGACAGGCTGCAAATCCTGGCACAATTTTCCCCCAGCACTTAGTAAGCAAATTAATTCACGAGAAAATAAAAAGTAAGCGGGGAAATCGACTTGGATGAAAGGGGCTATTTTTCTTCGAGAGACGGGGGAGACCCAGGAAGCGTTTGCGTCACAAAGAGCCGATATCGATGCTACGTGAACGTTAAACGTATAAATCATCGGCAGACAGCGAAATAGGTTGTCTTGGATGAATCGATTATGGGACAATCGATTGAAGATGAGACGGACAAAGGGGATCCACGCATCCATTGCTTACGATATGATATAGACGATTGTAATGTTTTAAGTGCTTGTTCAGGTGTTCTAATACAAATAGAATCGATAAATTTGCATATGATTCGATTTCCGTGATGAGAAACATGCACGCAAACATTGTGTAAATTACGAATACTATGGCACGGTAGTAAACAAGTTTAAGGCGTTTCAAATATATGTGTGAGCTTATGCAAATAAGCAGGCTTTAGTGAGGATAACCGAAACATATGGATGTTTAATCCAATTATTCTGCCGCTCCATTATAGCGTGTTCAGAGTTCAGTTTGACCGCGCACTACTGGAATATGTTACACGATTCATTTCATTCATTAAGAATTAAATGTGTTGGTTTATGTAAAGCTTGTAAGTAGTTTAACAAAAGCTAATATTAGATCCGGCATGATAACCGAATATTCGCCAAGTTTTTGTGGCGTTACATGTTTTTACATGCCATCATTTTTACATCGGGGGCTAAATACGGCTCTCTCAGAGAGCTGGGTTTATCGATCACTTCATTGAAGAAATAATAACATAAATAAATAACACAAATAGATGAAGGTGTGACTGAAAACCAGCGCTTCGCAGGATCTCGGTCCTACGTCAGCACAAGCTGAGTCACATCCTTTTGCTCATGGATTTTTTTTTTGTTTGTTAACTGTCAACGTGTATTTATGTAATTAATTTTATTTCGCTTGTTCTGTTATGTGTAATGTGTTTGTAATGTCTTGAGCAATAAACTGATTTTATTTTTTTTTATTTTTATTTTTATTTATAAAACTCTTATAGCACACATAATCATCTTCTCTCCGTAAGACCTAAAATTTGACTCCTAGCTTTTCGGGTTTTTGTATCAATTTGTAAAATAAGTTAAAAATAGGATGAGAAAAAGGTTATTTCTCATAATATCGTATATGAAAAACTTTACAGAATTGACGCAAGCCTTTGGAATTTCACGGCGGAACCCTAAAAATCTCATTGCGCAAGAGTAATTCACAGATATAGGCTAACATTAGGGGTTCGCATGCGCTCATTTGTACCATAACGGGTGGTAATGCGCAAGGCGCAATCACCGCAACACTCGACATCGCGCCGACATCCGACTACGCGAAAATGACATCTTTGCGTGTAGCATCGTAAACAAGCGATAGGATTGGAATAAATATGTTACGTGAGAATATACAATTCACGTAGATATAAATCTAAACTAATATTATAAAGCTGTAGAGTTTGTTTGTTTGAACGCGCTAAATCTCGGGAACTACCGGCCCGAATTGAAAAATTATTTTTGTGTTGAATAGACCATTTATCGAGGAAGGCTATAGGCTATATATAAAAACTATTCCTCGCGGACGAAGTCGCTGGCACTGCTAGTATATTATACGTACAATGTCCAGGTAGATTCAATTTGAGATGTGGCATTTACGAGAGCAAGATTTATCTTCAAATAGTAATTACATATGGATTGAATGGCTTTTGTAGAAAAGAGAAATAATTAACAAAGTCATAAAACCAAATGTTTTTGAAAATCTCATTGTCTGTGTCCGGTAGTCAAGGGCTAAGGCCTTTATAAACATCACACAATAAACATAGGCATGTCCGTCAGTGGACAGCGATAGGCTAATGATGAAACCTTACAGTGCCTTTTTACATAGGACTACAATAGTTAGTAGAGTTCCTTCAAATATTTTCTTAGAAGAACACTGGGGCGTACGATGTCACAATAGACATATGTCGCTATCACATTCGCAACAACCAATGTCCAAACTACGAAACGGTATGTGTATTGCCTTTATAACGGACTAAATTCAATTCGCAAACATTATTGCACAATGGCCGGCACGGCCGGCCGCCGTCAAATGTCAACTTCCGAGTGTAGTGACAATTTTGCATGACACTTCTTGCGTGAAATAGGTCACTGGGACACGCTGTATGTCCTAAATTTGACAGCGATCGCTGCACGATATTAAATTTATAAATAGAATCAAAGCGTACATACGATCAACATCAGGCATGTGATTGGAATTGTATACACGTATACATGTTTGTCTTCTTCTAATTTATATCTCAAATAGATATAGATTTCTCCGATAGTGGCCACGTATCGTTTTGGCCATGTACCTACTGTTTGGCTGTTTTATCAGATTTAAATAAAGCGAAAAATGATGAACTCGGGTCTGGGTTTTCTGGGAGAAGTTCCCAGTCATCATATGGTCACATCACAAGGGCAAATCATAGTGAGACTAATCGTAGTAGGCGCAATTATTTATTCATTTAAATAGTATCTAAAACATTATAAGTTTATAAAATAAAAATCACCAGAATGTTTAAACCACATTTAGTAGATGTTGCTTTGTAAAAGAAGACAATATCCTGCATAAGACAAACTATAACACTGTCATACACATAATACAAAAAAAAACCATTGTCAGATGGAAGCATATATCAACATCGATGGCAAGAGTTGCACGCTACGACATGAACTTGAACATATCGTGACAGTATTGTGCTCAATGAACAACGAGCAACACGCACGGCTATTTGTATCGTAAAATTCGCTACGGGACGCAATCACCGTAACACTCGACAACATGTCGTGTGTGTGTACTAGTAAGGTACGCACGGTACGTGAATTTGCGTGCTGAGTGTCGCATCTCTGCACAGCGCAGGAGATAACAGCAAAGACAAGCGCAGAGTGTTTGTGAAAAAGTATTTATTAATTGGACATGAAACATATAGTACAATCCAAAAAAATATACACACACACATAATAATGAGAACGGCCAAGGCTAGTCTCACTCAGCATATAAGCCGTGGTCCACATGAAGCCAAAGCGCTGGTACCAGAAGTCCTGAGTGAAGCCCACGGACGAGTGCGCTTGCTGGTATTTATACGAATATAATTTGCAACGCGGTTGCATTTAAAACGCCTCGCGATCGTTTCCATTTTCGTGATCCATTTTCCTTTTGGACGCATTCCGTCTCACGCTGCATCAAGCGCAAAATCAATCAGCGATAATTGCTTTACATAAATAATTAAAACAAATGCAAACTGAATTTGCCACAAAATGTAATTGCTAAATAAACCGTGCGGCTTACAACGCGACTAGGGATCGTTTACAACGAACCGGGGCTGCGCGGAAGTAGCAAAAATTTAGCAATGATATTGTTCCACTGAACATGTACTGAAAATAAGATGTGTGATTTAATCATGTCATAGGAATAGGCTCGCTTATGTGGAACTGAAAAAAAATGTATCTAAGTAAGTTTATCAGTTGTCTAGTACCCATAGTACAAGCTTTGGCTTAGTTTGGGGCTAAGTGGCGCTGTTTGGCCCAGGCTGGCATGTCTTGGGTTATTTATTTATTTATGAAACTTAAAAGTCAACGCAGGCATGCCTCACGGACATTCACCCCATTGCATCCCGGGAGCGGTGCTAAGTAGGTCACCGGGTAAGGGACAGGCGCGCGACCCTCGTTACGCACCCAACCCGGAGCCAATGATAATTTTATTGATAACTGCCACCATAGATAATGCATGGGAAAAATTAACGTACCCATCGTTAGATTTAATAGAAAGGACAATATTGAGTTAGTAATTTGGTATCAGTATAATGTGTACTTAGTTGCCTATTAATCGTAAGTCTGTTACAATTTGGACCTTTAATATTAATTTTTGACTGGTCTGGTGGCTCAAAGGGTTCGATCCCAACCCGGAACAAACATTCGTATGATGAATTCGTGTTTGTTACGTGTCTGGGTAGTGCCTTCGTTGTTCTCATACACATAACACTAGTGTTCAAGCTACTTACTTTGGGATCGAAGGAACGTATTTGTATGTGTTGTTGTCAGATATTTATAAAGGCATTGGCTATCAGACACAAAAACAGACAATGAGATTTTCAAAAACATTAGGTTTTATGACGATGTTAATTATTTCTTTTTTCTACTAAAGCCATCGAAACTATATATACTAGTGTAGACCAAACGGTTGGGGATGTCTCGGGTTGGTCGGTCGTAGCGGGTATCCCGGTGAGGTCGGGGACTTCGTTCCCGGGTGATGACGTAGCCGAAGAAAACTCGAAGGGGTTGGGCAATAGGGGTGTATTTTGCAACACAATACAATAGGGAGGTGGTCCGCGCAGAGTGTCTTACAAAGTAAAAGCACTAAGCGTGAAGCCTACAAACACTATATGTATATAAATAAATTACTGAAGATACTAAAGTCTAGGGTTAACAATTTAGTACGTCCACGGTAGTCTCAATAGGGCTTGAAAGCTGTCGTGAAGCGTATGCAAGTGAAAGGATAATGAACCAAATCTATGGCGAGACCTTATATAACCCGGGAATCACAATGACCCCGCGATGTATAGTACAGGCAGCGCCATCTATTGTTGATAGGCGGAACTAATGTCGGTTTCCGTATTGTTACTTGGGATAATGTACGTAGGGTTTGCTTATGAGTTACTACAGTCTCCCCCTCTGTCTCTGATAGTCGTCCCGACGAGGAGACAGGATATGATTGAACTATTCTATGACCTTCCTCGGACGGCCTCGTCCTTTCTTGGTCTGACTTCCGGCATTATCCTTAGCTACTATTTTCCGGGGTCGCCCTCTCCTTCTGAGCGGTTGTACCGGGTCTGGGACAGAGGATTGTCCGTTGGCATAAGGTTTCATTGCGGAAGTATGATAAACTCCAAGTGGAATGCTGGGGTCTTGAACACTTGTGATTTCGTAGGAAGCTGGACCATGTTTTGATTTTATCACGTAAGGCCCGTCGCGCCGTGGTGCGAATTTTGCGCTTTTACCTTGATCAGCTTTGCTGATGGGGTGCAGAGCAACCATTACAAGATCACCAACCTCATACCTCGGTGCACTCTTCCTGTTCTGATCCACATATTCCTTCCTTTTCTCTTCCTTCATTTCGTGTACTTCTTTCGCTCTTTCTAGAGTATTTGCCAATTGTAATAACTTGGGTGTTATTTCCGGGACAAAGTTTTCAGATATTACAATCTGTCGGAAGTTATGCCAATTATCGTCAATCGTTTTTAATTCCCTCCCAAATGTGAGGAAAGCTGGAGTACAGTTTGTTGACTTGCACTGAGCCGTATTCATGGCGAATCGTATGCAAGGGAGTTTCTCAGGCCAGTCACGATGGTTGTCTCCTAATAGAATTGACAGTTGTGTCTTTAGATCCCTATTCCTTCTCTCCACTGGGTTTGTTTCCGGGTGATACACCGGAGTGAAAGCATGTTTAATCTTCATACAATAAGCAATCTGTTGCATTACAGCACTCACGAATTGAGGGCCATTGTCGCTTATCATGCGCCTCGGGAACCCATATCGTAGAAAAATTTCGTTTACAAGCTTGAGGGCACAATTTTCAGCTGTTGCTGTTGCCAAGGGGAAGAGTTCTATCCACCTTGTTGTTAAGTCCTCAATTACTAGTACCCAGGACATGTCATCGTTTGATGCGGGTAAAGGACCAAATAGATCGAACGATATGACTTCAAATCGTTGGTTCATAGCTGTAGTCTGCAAGAGACCTGTAGGCTTTTGTGTATTTATCTTATATCGTTGGCAATCAATGCAGTTTTTTATGTATCCATCAATGTATTTGCGCATACCTGACCAATAGTAGCGCTGAGCGATTGCATGATATGTTTTATCACTCCCATAATGTCCCGCTAACGGACTATCATGATAAGTTATCAGTACATTTTCCCACTCGTGTTCAGGGACAACGAGCTGCGCTTCATCGCTTTCTACGTTGGGGTTGTTTCTATACAGAAGTCCGTTGTTGAGAAAGTATCCTTTATTGCTCCAATAGTAGGCGTTTTCAGTATTTGTTACGTCTTCTAGGGCGTCTATTATCTTCTTGATTTGGCCATCCTTCGTCTGTTCCTTTCTCACGTCGTTCGTGCTTCTCGAGGGTAAGTCCACCACTACACTGCATAGACCACAGTTTGCTTTATTTAAATCTGAACAGGGTGGCCGTGATAGGGTGTCTGCCACTACGTTCACCCTACCAGGAATATACTTTATCGTGATATTATATCCCTGCAGCTGTAAAGCCCAACGAGCCAGTCGGCCGGTAGGCGACCTCAAGGACATTAACCATTTTAGAGCTTGATGGTCGGTGACAACGGTGACTGGTAAGCTATCGATATAGCCTGCGAATTTTGATACAGCCCAGACAACAGCGAGAGCCTCTCTCTCGGTTGTATTATAATTTCTTTCTGCTGGTGATAACAGACGGCTGGCATACTCAACGGGATGTTCATTTTCTCCCTCCCCCTGTACGAGAACTGCTCCAATAGCATAATCGCTCGCGTCAGTTTTCAAAATATATGGCTTTGACGCATCAGCTTGCTTCAGTACAGGGGCTGTAGTCAATAGTTCTTTTAGTTCTTGGTACGCTGTGTTTTGTTCTTCCGTCCAAACCCATTTTGCAGTCTTCTTAGTGAGCCGAGTTAGGGGCTCAGCTATCTTTGAAAAGTTATTTATGAAGCGTCGGTACCAAGAACAGGTTTGCAAAAACGTGACCAAGTGCTTTAGGTTGGTAGGTATGGGTAAATCACGGATAGCAGCAATTTTCTCAGGATCCGTCTGCAGTCCGTGAGGAGTAATGAGATGTCCCAGATACTTCACTGTAGAACAACAGAATTTGCATTTATCTTTGTTTATAGTTAAGTTAAAATCTCTCATCTTCGCAAAGACCGCCTGAAGGTCGGCTATATGGCTTTCAGGACTGGCTGAAAACACAATTAAATCGTCGAGATAAGCTAGTAGCTTTATGTGCTCAAGGCTAACACGCAATCTGTCAATCAGTCTCTGGAAAGTAGCAGGAGCGTTACGTAGTCCAAATGGCATTCTTGTGAATTTGAAGAGGCCGAAGGGTGTAATGAACGCGGTTTTCTCCTGGTCTGCCTCGCGAACTTTCACTTGCCAGTAGCCTGCCTTTAAATCCAAAGTAGACATGTATGAAGTAGGCTTGGCATCGTGGAGCAAATCGTCTATCCTTGGGATAGGGTAGGTATCAGCTATGGTAATCTCATTCAACCTCCTGTAATCTACGCATACCCTAATGGTACCGTCTGTCTTTGGTACCATCACGACAGGAGCTGCCCATGGTGAGGAGCAGGGTTCGACAATGCCTTCATCTAACATTTTATCAAGCTCGGCCTTAAGGGCATGTTTGCGAGGTGGTGATAGTCTGTATGGAGGCATAGAAATTGGAGGGTGGTCTAATAAAGTCTGGATGCAGTGTTCTGTGATGTGAGTGGGTTTTCCATTAGAAATAAAAACATCTTGGTACTCTGACAACAAATCATCTAATCGGGCTTCTACATCAATGCTACACAAATTTACATCTGGAAACAGGTGAGATTGTGACGGGGACACGCTAACCTCACTGTTATTTACATTTATAATCGCATCCCTCATCATGTATTCCATACGAGGGGAGTAACCATCGAAGATCATCTCTCTTTGGCGTTTTATTTGTGGTGGGGTGTTGGGTAGATCCAGTGGTACAAGCTTATAATTTGTTGAAGCGCCCTCCATAGGCAAATCCGATTTCATAATTTTCGGCGCCCTGTTTGCCATCGCGGGAATCGGGCGAGCCAGTGTTCGTAAAGACGTGGCTGTTTGCTGTGCAACCGATGACCGGGTAAGAATATCCATAACCTTGGGTGGAGATGCGGTATTTGGATTATCAAACGTTACAAAATCTTCGGTGTAAAGCTCGTACTCTTGTCTTGGAACGTCTGCAAAAGACCACGTGAATTGGGCTAAGTTTAATACCATGCCAGCCTGCTTCAGAAATCCCACACCCAATAACGTGCGGTTGTTCTTAGAGCGTGGCATCACCACAAAGTTGGTCTTTATCCTACGTCCGCTCAGTTCTACTTCCACATCACAGGTCAGTACCCTTTCTGGGCGCGTGACTCCATCCGCCAAGGTCAAGTAAACGTCTTGTGCGTTGAAGGTGTGGCCGCGATTGCGAAGAGTCTCGTACAGCTTATAGGAGGCCACGTTTGATTTGGCACATGTATCCAAGAAAGCATGACCATCCACACCGTCCACCCTTATAAAAACCGTGGGCCGAGCATGCGTCACGACTTCCACATTGACTGCGCAAAAGCTCAGGTCCTTGTTTACAGTCGCTGGCTTCTTGTTGCATGTCGTACAACTACTCCGGTACACCCCTGGAGCTCCGCAACCGTAACATGAAAGCTTATGTGGAGTTTCTGGTTTGCTGGTACCCGCTTCGGGTTTCGGCGCGTCAATAGTCAAGGACTTCCGTTTGCGACATTGTTCTACGGTGTGCCCTGGATTTCTGCAAAAACTGCACCTGGCTTTTCCTGTCACCTTTCGCATTGGAATCACGGGAATGCGCCTGCCCTCCTTTTCTTTGTCTATCTGTTCCACTTCGTGCGAGTTCCTCAACAGTTCTTCAAAACTCTTCACCGTGTCTCTTGGGATCTTGTCACGAATGCTCAAGTTCAACAGGCCGTACACCATGTCTAATTGTTGCTTTTCCGATAGTTGTTCCTCGGCTGGTAATTGAGAGAACAGCATTCTCTTCTTCGCAACAAAGCTAGATGTGTCTTGCGTCACCTGCCTTTCGCTGTAGATATCTTGGTAAATCAGATATTCGGGCTTTTTCGGGGCAAAGTTGCACCGAAGACGGTCCTCGAATTCATCCCATGAGTCGATCGTAGCTTTGGCACCTTGCCACCAAACCGCAGCATCGTCCAGTAACAGCAACGGGATCCCCTCCAGGGCATCCTCGTCGGATATATGTTCAATTCTTTTGAACACTCGAACCGCAGAAATAAAAGCTTCCACCGCTTCCGAGGTTTTGGTGCCGCTGTACGAAGCCTTGCACGATGCGAGGGTACTGCGTCGACGTCCGCTGATGGATCCTATCAGCTGCTGGAATTGTTCGTCTGTAAGGTTGATGCCCATCTTCCTGGATTTCCTTCCGGATGACACCACACACGTCGTCTTCCTTCCGTATTTGGTGACGATTGTCTTTGGTCCGCTTCCTCTTCCGGCTCCGTTTGACGCCAGTTTGTAGATCAGCCGCAACCGTAGTCCTCAGTGGTAGGGTATTCCACTCGACAGGAAAAGTCAGGGTTGTTGTAGACTTTCTCTGGAGTGAGGCCACGAGTTGAGCGCCAATTTGTAGACCAAACGGTTGGGGATGTCTCGGGTTGGTCGGTCGTAGCGGGTATCCCGGTGAGGTCGGGGACTTCGTTCCCGGGTGATGACGTAGCCGAAGAAAACTCGAAGGGGTTGGGCAATAGGGGTGTATTTTGCAACACAATACAATAGGGAGGTGGTCCGCGCAGAGTGTCTTACAAAGTAAAAGCACTAAGCGTGAAGCCTACAAACACTATATGTATATAAATAAATTACTGAAGATACTAAAGTCTAGGGTTAACAATTTAGTACGTCCACGGTAGTCTCAATAGGGCTTGAAAGCTGTCGTGAAGCGTATGCAAGTGAAAGGATAATGAACCAAATCTATGGCGAGACCTTATATAACCCGGGAATCACAATGACCCCGCGATGTATAGTACAGGCAGCGCCATCTATTGTTGATAGGCGGAACTAATGTCGGTTTCCGTATTGTTACTTGGGATAATGTACGTAGGGTTTGCTTATGAGTTACTACACTAGCTATTTTAAGATAAATCTTGCTTGCGTAAATACCACATCTCGACTTAATTAATTACACCACTGTTCCCTCAATACATAAGGCCAAATATAACTTGGCTAATAATTTGGAATTAAATTCTTGAAGTTAATTAAGAGGACATTTTTATAGGCTGCTTGAAGTGTAATTGTTTAATATTAAATTTTATGAGAAATTAATCAATATTCCACGATATTAGATATTACTGTAGTATGTATGCGAGGAGCTACGCCCTGCGATCTGCAACCCGCCTACCCTGAGCGTGGCGATTATGGGTAAAGCCTCGATGTTTACCCAAAGCGGCGAACGACAGGAGACGCCTACGTCCAGCAGTGACTGACTGTGATAGGCTGATGATGATGTTATTAGAGAGGGGCCCAAAAAAAACATGTATTACTTACGAGTGATTATAAACAACATAACCTCCAGTACATCTTTTAACAATACCACATTCACAGAAAGTCTTACAAACACAACAAAGAAAGTTAATAAAAACGTCAAGTTAAAATTTATTCACGACCGCAAAAGCTCCAAGTACGTAGTCAAAACATTCAAACATCACATTATACTCGCGTTTAAAGGGGTTTTAGCCGCACTCACCGTTACCGTATTATATTGATATAGCCTCTGACACCCGACCGGGATCCGTTTTGGCCGACTTTACGCGACCTACAAGTCACATATTCCGTGGTATGTGTAATAAAAAAAGTTTATCGGTCCCCCGTAGAGGCGTGTCAGTCAGCGGTCGACACGCCCAGGATGAGTTTCGTGGCATTTGGCTAATTAAAATGGACATCTTTCGCGGCGTGACAGTTATTATGACGCCGAAACAAAAGACAATTAGTCTAATTGAGTATAGGTTGGCGCAGTGCGTCGGAGTGGCGTCTTCGGCATGTGCGGATGGTATGTGACTAACCACGAATGCGTGTGTTGATTACACTTGACGCGTGTCAGTTAGCACAGGTGGCTTCGTGAAATTATTTAATTAACGCTATAAGTCAACAAAGTTATTGTATTTTGGAAGTGTCTATGTCACAACATCACATGTGGTGACTGCTGATAAGAAACGATCAATAGCTGATTGCTTGCCACTGTTATTGAATCCCGCTGCATATCGGCAAACTTAGGATTGCACTCAAATTATAAAGTGACGATTTATGCTAGATGACCGGTGGATGCTGGAAGCCAAGGACCGAGTAAAGTGGTTTTGCCTTATTTTTTTTTATAAATTAGATAGGCCTTTGTCTGCCAATGTGCTGGTGATGAAGTAATGATATTTGTCAACAAAGTAATTAAACCTACATTTTCTCATTAGCAGACTAAAATAATGCACATATCTAACATCTAGCTCGCCGCTGTTTTCATAGCCGCGGCTTGACAAAGTGCCTTTTTCACGTAATTATTTTTCGAGATAAGTTTTTTTTTGTTGTATTATAAATGTACCACCGACACCCTTATCACAGACATTAGGGTCAAAGCGAGAGGTACGAAAGAAACAAAAGCGCCAGCGTTCGGGGTCGGACCCAAGGTAATTACTTCCGACGCTAATGAGAATAAAATACACGACGCGAAATAGCTAAGCAATTTCAAGATCGCTGAGAAAACAGTATACGAACAAACACTTTGATGCTAATTTCTACCTTTTTTAGCTGATAATGAAAACGGATGTCTCGTAAATTTATAATCTGAGGCTCCCATCCCTACATTTAGGTCGCACAATTTATCTGACGCTCTTCCTTTTTATCTACATCTTTGGCCGTTAAAAAACTTCACAGTGAAGACACTGTATCCCATACAAATAATATGCACAAAGAGGCAGACATTAACCCCTTTCTGCCAAATTTCATTTTTTCTCATTTGGTTTTCTATAGGGTTCCTTTCCGGATGGGCAGCTCAATTCGAACGAACATTCGCATATCAACAACCAAATTCAAAATTAACAAAACACCCACCAAACCGTCAGCTATGAACAATATACCAATCCGCCGACATTCCAAAACACGGTTTATCGCGTAATTAAATTTTAAACGAACGCTTCAGTGGAGGGTATTATTTGGATTGGAGACCACTTATCCTAATTACATTGTGTAGACGTTGTGGTCTACGATGCGGTTATGGCTGCCTACATAACGTATTCTGTTTTGTGTTGCGTGTGTATGTATGTCATGTTTTGTGTTACATAGATATCTATCTGCTATAAGACCTGCGTGAGTTGAACTTTTGTATTAGATACGTAATACAGTTTTAACCAGTAACATCATTATCATCCTCATCATCATCACCAGTCTTTAGCAGTCTACTTTTGAACATAGGCATCTCCAATTTTTATTTATCGTAGCTCGACATAAAGGCTATACTAGAGGTTGTTCATACTCATTTTGTTTTCCAAACTTTTACCTTGTATTGTCCTGCCATTCATTTTGATGACGATTATACCCCAATTTGCAATCATCGCATCCGATCAAATCCGTGTCTATTTTATAATCTCGTCATGATCTCCCGAAGTTTCTCACTATATGACCTTGAGGCATCCGTAAAGTGTCAATCAACTGATTTTTTCCTAACCTGTCAACTTACCGCATCATTTTGGGTAAATAATACACCTATATATTTGTTTATTCGGCAATAAAAACTAGAAAGAACTCCCTAAAGTGTCTCGAAACAGACCGTTATCTGTTTTACCAACACAAACAGGGTTCTACATATGGACTCCCCCCGGTCCATATAAAGCAGTGTCCGGACTAAAATAAACAAGCCAGTATTAACCGTTTATTTATTCAGCGTTTATAAGATTCCCCTCGGCGTTGAAACAATAACTTGTTTACATAGCGTGATGAGCCGGCCGCGAGTTGGTCTTCCGAAATAACAAGGGTTACATTTTAGTACGAAGTTGTGGTATTGTTTAATGACTCTAATACTGCGCTATTGACCCTGGTCACATAATGATTATCAGAAGAAAGGTCGACCCGATTGCTTTTCATGAAAAAGACAAAAGATATCGTGTTTTATTAAACAAACAGAGAATATCAGAAAACGGACAGCAGCATTTACATGGATACAAATAAAACCTACTGCGGTCACCAACCCGCCTGCCAAGCGTGGTGACTAGAGCTGGTCCTCCCAAAAAATTGACATTGCAGAAGCCTATGTCCAGCAGTGGATCATGATGAATAAATAAATGTCAGATTTCAGACACTAGATAGCAAACACTTTACGAAGCCGATTTGAAAACCAAATCCCATTGTTTCACGCTGACGTCTGAAAGTTTCGGTCTCAAGACTTTAACAAGCGCGAAACCAGCTCAAAGACTAATTAACTAAGTTACTTTTGAGTAACACAAGTTGAGGACCCAAAATCAGTTGAATGCATGAATCGCTCGCAAACCGCAGTGAAAACTTCTAGTAGCACATGGTTCCAAGTATGACAGCGTCGCTCTAGTAAGTTAACAAAAGGTTCAGTAAATCATAGGGGCGTTGAAAGCAGTACCTACTTCCGAACTCTGCATATCAACTATTCAAGAGTTTGTAGGGAGTGAATGTGACTAATGAGCCAGTCCTGGATCCGGAATACGTGCCAGATATTTGTTTAAACTGAGCGGAACTGGATGAAACTTCGTTCAAACGTTTACATGGATTCGGAGAATTGAATACGTTTTGAAGATTTGTTCAGGGGAGTGCACGTAGCTAAAGCGAAGATAAAGACATGGTAGTTCATTAGACAAGTTCTTGTTCGTTCTTCGTATGTGTGTATCCTCGGCCGACAACAAGAGAAATACGTTGATAGCCAAATCAGCCTTGTCTTTATCACCGCATTGTTGGAGGAGTGGAAGGCTCTCACCCCTAGAAAACATATTAGATTGAAACTCGGAATTGTTTCGTGCTTCTGTTATTGGAGCTATAATGCCTTTTTCATCCAATCTATGTCGCTGCAGTAAGCATGCATCAATAGATTCCTGCAGTATACGACAGGACTTTTTCCCGCTCCGATATGATCGATCGGCACAATGAACGTGCCTATTGCGAGTTTTATTCGATTGGCGTCGACGTTAGCGGATTTTCAAAGGCAAGATTTATGTTCATACGATGGAATAGTGAGAAAACGCACACTCAATTTGGGATTAGGAAAACGAATAGGTGACAAATTCCTTCTTTTTGCTGGATTTATTTATTTTCACCGGCTATACGCGCGCGCGTTCGATGGATGGATGGATGCGTACATCAGTATATGATGTCTTTTTACATTGGCTCAGCATAGTGGCTTCTTTACGCCTAATGGAAAGCTAAAAAGAAGAAGTCACTCAGACAATGAGTGGGAAACCTCAATTTCCAATCAGTCGCCACCGCCATCTTGCGGACAAGTATCAACAATGTGCTTCTTCACGCTTTGTTTAAAAGGATTCCAGTAACACAAACATACAAGGTTCAATTAATTGAGAATAATATGATTGAATAACTTTCCTTACACGTGTAAATTTGAAGTTAGATGATGCAAATGGGAGAATCATAGAAAAAGAATATGACTCAATTAATTAATCATTCACTGACTAAACTTTGTTTTTCATCTTCAATCAGTAAGTAGGTACTACTAAATTCATGTTTGCAATTGACTGCTTAATACTGTAAAGAGACGCGTCGCGTTGTGCGAAGAAACAAACATATGGCGAAGTACGCAGGTGTTCAAGGTACAGCTATGAACAGCGACACGTAACGTCTGATGCGACGCATTACGTTCTATCTCCTTAGACAAGCCTTTGTACAGCCTACTTAGTGTTTTTGTAGGTGTTCAGAATCTTCTTTATTATTTGACACCACTCTTACAAAACATCGTATCGCGAAGCCTTCTACGTAAACAGCCGAGAATACTCAAATTACACAATTCTTGAAAGAGGGTCCGCAATATGTTAAACGCTTCCAATCCTCCATCTGCACGTCTGCACGGAAGCCTAGTATTTGCGAAAGGTCCCGAGCTATCGGGTTTCTAATTGACCAACTCAGTACGTTTCGATGGGGAAGGCATAAAGACATACAGGTGGGCACTTTGATGAACAACATTCTGAGGATCCATTACATCGATAGACTATATATGGGGTTTACCCTTAAATCGGACGAGATGAATACGATCGATTACATTTGATCCATAAGGTATACAAAGGCTGATGATTCGTATATGAAAACATAGCGAATACTATAGTTCATTCGCGTTAAGAAAATAGTGACTCATCACCGACTGCCGGCCAAGCCACACCCCCTAGCATTGGCTAGGGGGTGTGGCTTGGGGTTGTGCTTTTCTTAACGCGAATGAACTATAAGTAGTTCGTCACTATCAAAGTCCTTAATGACTGAAAATCAGTAGAAAATTTACGATAACCAACTTAGACGTAGAGGTGTGAAAATTTGATTGACGCGATGGTCTGATTTTTCTATACCCGGGCAAAATTTATGTTTAAAAAAGTGACCCTTTTCTGCCCCGTAAGCCAGTTTATCATGGAGCTAGTCATAATCCGTGACGCGCAATATATCTCCTAACACTAACGGCTTTTTAGTAAGTGTTCGAAATAAAAGCTATAAATATATATATTTATAGCTTTTACTATTACGTTTGAAAGGACAAGTCGTAGTGATATAGATAGATAGATAGAAACTCTTTATTGCACAAAAACACAGACATTACAGGAAAACATAATTACAAACAACACAAAGTACAATCTAGGTGATATGTTTGACAGGACAAGTAGTATCGATCAGGAAATACCAGCGGTGTACCTTTATTACAGCATCGAATGGGCACCGTTTATACTATACACATCAAAACGTAAGGGATGCATAACACGTCACTTGTCGAGGTGCATTCATATACGCCCACACTCAAGTCTATTTGCATTCCGCACACACAATTTGCATCGCATTATGCTTCGGCGGGCGCCACCGCTATACGTACAAGTTGTCATGTAGTCTGTCAACTTCAATTGATATAGGTGATGTAGGGCTTAATTAAAAGCGAATTTGAGTTAAGTTTGGTCAAACAGCTTAATGATGTCTTAATTAGCACGCTATTAATAAGCTAGGGTTCACGACTTCTTGCACACGGTATTTAGACTTATGCACTTATTTATTTACTTTAATTACACTTATGCATATTATTGTATTTAAAGTATGCGTATGTATGCATACTAATTGGTTAAGAAAGAAATGTTTTTTTTTATGATAGAGGGGGCAAACGGGTTTGAAACCAATGGAGATCTGTCAGCTGATGGCAAGTGCTGGATGCGAGAGGCCCGGGACCGATCGAAGTGGCGAGCATTGGGAGAGGCCTATGTCCAGCAGTGGACTAATGTGGGCTGATGATGATGATGATGATGCGTATGTATGCCCGTATATAATAGGACTTATATTTGAATAGAACAGTGGGCCGTTTATAAATTATCTTTCAAAGAGCAGAATATGATAAATCTTAGTAAATAATTAAGCCATAGAAAACAATTTCTCATTTAATATCAAGTGCATTGAACTATTAAAATGTTGAATGTGTCTTATGTGCCGATATTTTACATATCGGGCAAGAGAATGTTTCTGCCCCATCTTCGTCCCCATCGCTTAACATCAGATAAAATTGCGCAAATCGAGTTTAAAGTAAAAAATATATGGGTATGAGATCCTTATAAAGTACTCGTAAATTATATTTGTGTAAATTTTAATATTGCCTACTTTCCTTATTGAAAAATTTATTTGCCTTCAAACAATCCAAATAAACATTTCTTTTTTATTCTAACAATCGGTGTATGAACCATGGACGATGTTTATTAAACTTTAGTAGGCCAAACAAGTGGTTGTTCATTGTACGCTCTGCACGACATCGCGGCAGCGGGCTTATCGGCACTGGTTGACAGTGTAAACAAACTAAAGCTTAGGACGAGCATCGTTTCACCTCTTTTCATACTTTGGTATATTGTATTTATATCGCAATAAAAATAGCGTAAACAAGGCTGACTTTATGCCGTATAGGCAATCCAATCCACTATTGGTTAGGCAGAAAGAAATGTGAAAGTAGTGAGTGTGCTTCAGAGTTAGACACATAGATAGATCAACAATCAACAGACCATTTATGTAGTTAACTTAAAAAATAAGTATACCTACTAAAATTAGGAATCTAATAGGCTGCTTTAAGCGGGGGGACTTGGCATGGTATGTGGGACTCACGCCTCCCAGAATTTGAGATCCTACCCACTAAACCCAGTCGCCTGTTGGTATGTCTTCTGCAACTTGCAGGGACCCGGGTAGCGCCGAAGCATACGGCCACATTGCTGCCTGTCTAGCATAGCTAGCCGGGGAGGGCAAGTATCCTAGGAGCAACGAGCAAAAGTGCTCCCGGGGGTCTCAACATAGTTACAACTTCTAAAATATTTACTTAGTTTCATCAGCTTCCGTCGCCCGCTTCGCCTGTCAGCTCGCTCGTTCGACCGCTAGCGGTGTGGCCCGCGCCTTATGTTTACAATTGGGCCCGAACAGTTACGGAACGTTTGTGACGATTTTGGTCGCCTAGACGGTACGTATTGACCTAGTCGAGGAAGCTCCAGAGTCAATTTAGAATGCAAACTTTTCTAAATTGGCTCCGGTTCGAGTAGTTTGATAAACACTTTTGACAGTTGTCATATGAGGACGATGCCCAGTTTCCAGGCTACTAACATGATATGGAATTGTCATGTGTCCATTTTCATTTTATGTTACGTTCTATTCTCTTCGGAATTACATGCACAGTGGGTCAAAATGTACAAACATGACAGGGTTAAAATTGCTAAAAACTTAGATTGTACATTTTATACGGAGGTATAATAATTAAGCATTTCAACAGCCTCCGATAATAATCACAATACAACAAAATTCTTGATGATAACATTTTGTTTAAAAATCGTAAAAACACTCAGCCAAGACACATTTCACTGTTTAATTTACCTAGTTTTAAGTCAACTGTATGGTGTAGAAATGAAGAATATAGATAAATCTATTATCTAAAAATGTAATAAGAAATGTTCATTATTTTTGGACATCACAACATATACAGTAAGCACGCGCACATTCACACTAAATCACAAACAAAGTAAATACTATACTAAAATACTATACTATTATTTTAATCTGTCTGATCTCTTGATGTCAACGTTTAGCGGGGGGTCAAATGTGAGCAACCATGATCCAGATCGAAATACCGCACAACACACGTGACCACGTATTTACAAAGCAACGTAAATCGTTTGTACAACATCATCAGCGAATAGAGTCATTCAATACACCAATTTGACAACGTTTAGTCCACATAATTATTTGAACGTGGCCGACACTCGCCGGAGCGAAAGGCAAATGTTTACAAACAGATTTAACGCCTGCTTTACATAACATGTGTAACAGTAGTTAAACGGTGGAGTGGCATTAGAACTGTCTGATACTTCTTTTCCGGTTTTGTGATGACATGCGTCCTATAAATATTTTTATATCTATTGTAAGTACTATCAACAGCAAAATAATTGAAAGTCGTTTTTCTGTTCAAGATATTTGCCCATCTACTTTTTTGACTGTACCTAACTGTAAAGCTCTCAGTGTGATTTTCCATCAAAACAGATTATATGAACTTGGATCCCTGTTATCCTTTAGAATTTTTTGTTAAACCGAAATATTATTAGATACGTGCCCAAATGTCAATCCCTTCGATCTGCCGATTAAGACCGCATTGTTTATAATTTCAGGCAAGCGTTTTTTAATTTGTATAGATTCCATCTAGTATCGAAATAATTAAAAACAAATCTGAACAAAGCCTTTACATCATAGAGGAAATGTGGCTTAAAGAATAATCCTTAAGCCAATTTCCTCTATGATATAAAGACTGAAGTCTAGATGAGCAAAGGCACAAATTTAACAATAAACTTTAGTACCTACCTATATCAGTACCCGAAGCGAAGCGAGGTTGGGTGGCTAGTAAAAGAATGTTCACTCACCGTAATGAGGTTCCTTGTCATGTGGTATATTGCCGTTGGGCTCGAGCCGGTCTAGGCACTCCTCCGAGTAGCCGTTGTACGGCAACTTGCCGCGGCCGCCGCCGTTCTGTTGCCGCCCGCGACACTCGCTGCCGTCCCCGTCCGGGTCATCTTTTGTTGCTGCAACAAAAAAATAAAGGTATAAGTCATCATTGATTTGTGATTCTGGCTCGATGGTTCATTTTGTAATCTGCCTTCTAAACCAAGGGTCGTGGGTTCGATCCACGCACAGTACAAACATTTGTGTCCATTAACATGTCTGTTTGTATTGATCTGGGTGTGTACTATGTACGTTTTACAAAAAAAAAAGTATCTAAGTAAGTTTATCAGTTGTCTAGCACCCATAGTATAAACTTCGGCTTAGTTTGGGGCTGGATGACGCAGTGTGGCCCAGTGTGGCATGTCTTGTGGTTATTAGTTTTAAGTACTAAGTAGACGTCACCTAATGAGAAACAGCTGCGTCGATGAGTAAGCTTTGAGGAAAAAATGGTGTCGATTTTTAGGTCAACGTAAAAATTGGAACGGTTTACTTAGAAGGATTAAGTAGGTAAAAGGAAAATGTTCCTGGTAATAACTTAAGCATACGTCAATGAACAATACGAAGGTAACCATAGGTCTAAATCAGCAAATCCGCGGGCTGTAGCTAGTTTTAAGTAAGTTAAAATGTGTAAATATAAAAAAAAACAGTTATCAAGCAATTGATTCCTTAAATATAAATAGTCTAGGGATAACAAAACCAATCCTCAACAACTTAATTGTAACATTTTAGATATATTTTGTAAACAGATAAAATCTTGATGTGAATCACTCACTAACAATGGTTCAAGTAAGTTAAAACTATTAACAACGCGTTAATGTTTTCAACACTAATCTCATTTGAAAGTGATGTCGAAAACATTCATTATAGCGTCGACTGAAACAACCCAATTATAATGGGGAAGGTTATTTCGTGGACAGACGGTGGCAGATGACTACAACGCCCGTGGCTTTCAGAAAGGAACAATGAGCAAGACAAACTGGAGGCAATCTTTTAGCATAATGTTGGCTATTAAATGCAATGGACTTGGATTAGCAAAAAAGGCATTGTTTTGGAAGACTTTACGCGGCGTATTTGCATAATTGGAAAGATGATAGCAATAAATGGTATTGGTCGTTTGCGAGAATTATCATAAATATATAACAAACGTGACCTATTATAATATTATAAAATATGCATGCGAAATAAGCCTACATTATTTGACGAGAAATTGGTATTAGATTGATAAAATATTTTACGTTTAGTGTCTGTATAGACTAATCCTTACTAAGCCAAGCACGAGTCGAGAGGTCAAGCAAGAAAGAATTCAGACAGGGAAACAATCTTGTTTTAAGTCAAGTCTATTGTGTGCAATATTTGGCTATATAAGTATTCAGACGAAATAAATAAATATTATCTTGCACCAAAACGGATTCAGGAACAACAAGCCATTGATCACGAAAGTGTCAAACACAAAAACGCAAGCCTTTTAAAACGGAATGCAATAATTAAAGTAAACAAGATATCAGAGCGAAATAATGGTTTCCAAAAATTTCGCTGCGTGCGTCAACAAAGAAAATTAAGTTTTCGCTCGGTGAGAGGTGGTAAATAAATTACCGAATGTGATGCGAGACATTCCCGTTTCCGAGCGCATTGTGTACCATTTACCATTTATTGGATACCATCAAAGGTTTACAATGAGACCGCATTGCAACGATAATTAACGTTTTACATTCAAAAATCCTATGTGAATGAGAACACAATGCCGATGTATGGGAATGCAAAGATAGATTGCGCACACGTACCGCAGAGAAGATTAAATTTGGGATTACTGTCGGCTGTCATTGAATCGTAGGATTAGGAGGTAAGCTATAGGTTAGTATTAGAGTTCGGTGCTACCCCAGTAAGCTTTGACTAAAGTAACTACAAGGTAATTTAAATTCTTCTGAATAACAAAATACAAAAATCAGCAAATTATAAATTCAGTAGGTACTTATCGTCAATGAAACCCTAATAAAAATTAATTAATTTTTACAGTCAGAAGACTTCTTTATTCGCTAAGAAGCCAGTGGGATGGGCGTTGATGTAATAAATTTTGTTCATCGCGTCAAAATTAATTGGTTACCACAAAAATAATAAAACTTAATTAATTCGGCAATGATTTGTATTCTAGCTTGAAGGGAAAGAGTTTTGCAAAATTGAGTTGCCAAGAACAATTGTCTATCAGTCCAATGTAAAAGTTGTTCCGACTTTATTCAATTTACGTTGAACTTTCCGCTGGAAATCGAAATTAAGTTTCTATTCTTCTATGGTAAGAAATGGAAGAATATTATTTTATCTCTACGGCAACTAGTTTCAAAGGTGATGTAGCTAAGTTTCCGTTTGACGCAGCTTATAATGCAAACTGTGTAACAATTCACCAAGTAATTTGCATAACTTCGTGTCGGATGCGAGACCCAGAAGTCTCGGCTCTGTTCAAAAGGCGGGATGTGAAGTGACAAGTGCCGCTATGGGACACCCGAACTTTAATTGGCTGCAACCCCTTATCCGGTAAATTAGGGGACAAATTATTTAATATCGCTTTCCCTGTAGCTTATTATAAATTCAAGACGCAATTAATTTGATGCATGTAACAATGTCTACAACGAACATCGAAAATGTTCGAAACTGGTAGATTAGGTTAGTCGAAAAAACCAAAGACGACGATCGAAACCTGGAATCGTAATATCAACTGCGTCGAAGATAATGGAACACCACATCCATGACAAACGAATAAGTAACTGTATAGTCGGAAAATTAATTATACATTCGCAACTGTTTCGTGCACCGCCAAAAAGAGCAACGGCCATCTGGCGCAGATAACTTTGTGTAGGCAGCTACTTATCTTCCTTGGCAAAATTTAATAATTTATATGACGATTTATAATTCGGAACTGGGACATAGAATCAAAATATAAATTTTGGCTGGTTGATTGACCAGCCTGGTCATAATGGGTAAAGCCTCCAGACGTTTGCTCCAAGTGGCGACCAACTGGAGAGGCCTAGGTCCAACAGTGGACTGCTACTCGAATCTCGTGCATTCGATGAGAAGAATTGCGGCGCGTTATGAAATTTGGAACCACCAGCTGAAGTGACGACCACGAGACAACGACGAAGAAGAATAAAAATTGTCTCATAACAGCACAATGTCGAATATCAATGCATTTTTTACATGAATCTTACTGTTTATTTCTTCGGTAATTATTTCCTATCTGTGTACAACGTTATGTTTTCACGTAACAGTATTTATTTACTTGCCACAAAGTAACACAACACGCCACGCTTAACGGTGGATGAGTTTAATTATCGAGAAACATTTGCGGATTCCTACTTAGCAACTCACGCGATATAATTAACTAAGTTATAATTTAATTTACAACTAGCTACGTGCCAAACACCGGATGTTCATATAGATCACGATCTACATCTATAAATAGAAAATCTATTTCCACACGTATTTTTTTAAGAATTTTCCAATTGCCCACATCATTTATAAGAGCTTCCTTATTAAGTGGGTACGAACCCAAATATTAATTGCAATTAAGTCAAACACCGTACATACCGCGCATTTTAACGATCCAAGGTGCTCTTATTCGAAAAGTTTCCTAAAGACTGAACGAACGGAATGAATTACGTTGTCGAGACTGTTAAGTGTGTGTTCACACGGACGATAATTCGTTCAAACATCCCATGAATGCAGTGTAAATAGCTTGGCAAAACAATGGATATTGCTTTTTTCCGGGTTGGATTATCGTGGGATTAGAACGGAGGAGGTTCTGGGCACGTGCGAGGCACGGCCGCGATAAGGCTCACTCGCAGACCTCGTTTATTGAAAATAAGAGATTGCTATACTCAGCTGGATGTGATATATCAAACTTAAAAATAATGAATACCTTACATTGCTCAATTTAACGGCATGGAAAAATGGATTTACATCGTTATACAACCAGAATGCTGAAGTTGGAACATTTAGACTTAACATAATTTCGTAAAACTAAATTTTGATACGGAATTTGTGCAAGGTTCTATTTACGGTGATGTATTTGTACGTAGGAAATCATTAGCTAAGAGTGTTTTTGGCGTGGTTATATCCGCATGATATAAAAAAAATGATATTATTGCATACAAAACTACAGTGCGACGTCGCATCGCAATATTAAAAACATCCAACGACGCATCCCAAGAACTTGCGAATTGATTCACATCGCGCATTCCTGCGATGTTACCTAAATCGTGAAGGGTGACACCTTGCCGTGCGAAATCGTATCGCAGCTATTCGCATTGCAGTTTTCTGTTTTGCGAAATCGTATCGCAGTTTTGTGCAGAAGCTCTTAATCCTGACCCAAGAAATTCACTCAATCTTCTACAAAAGAAAAATACGCTCATCGCTCCGCGCCACGCTAAGCGGTGGTCTTGGTAACTTCATAGAGGAGGCCTTATAAATAGCGTCTAGAACAATGAGGTGCACACGTCCTCACGCCGATACCGCAGTTCCGCCGTTCGTCTAGATGCAATTAGATAGAGATGCATTGTTTCCGCGTATTCGCGATACACCCTATTCCGGCAGAGAAACTCTTTATCGGACCATATGATCAATCTCCATTTCTTATGTCAGTTTGAGTGATGCCAGCAATCTGTCAGCAGGGATTGTAGTTTCGGGAGGGGCGAACATGAAAGATGGGCAATCTAAGACAGAAATCTTGTGGATGCGTTAATGGGACCAGTTTGGCAAATGGGTTCATCAGCGGAAGCATCTTGACATTAGATAGGAGTGCGAAACTTTCTGCTGTGTGTCGCGCAGACATTTCGGCTTAATAATTGCGGTGTCAAGTCCCATTGTAGTGTATTTGAGAGCCAAGACGAGCTTGTTATTTTCCAGCGTAAATCCTTTGTAGAGTTGATATAAACTGAATACAGAAATAATGTTAGATCCTGGAGTGGAAACGCCGAGAGCGCACTATGTGGGTCGTAAACTGTAATATTGCAATCACGAATGTAACTCGGAAACTATTCGACCTCAGGTCATAACACATAACTTAGGTGTTTTATTATCGCACTGAACAAAGGCAAGGAGTGGTTGAACTAGTATATTACTGTTTGAGTTTTCTTACTTATACATGTGAGAGTAAGCATTACATACGAAGTTCCCTATGTTTTTTAAACATTTCAACTAGAATGTTAATGAGTTTTTGATAAAGTATCGTAAAGAGTATGCAGTGTCGGGTAGAATGTTAAAGTACTTATACATCACATTTAAAAGGGAATAATTAAGAAAACTAGCTAGTACAACTCTGCAACTTTAATGTAACTAAGTTCGTTCATACCGTTTCCACTGGTTAGGAAACCATACTACGATGAATAAGTATTGGCACAAATGTATTTATAAGTTCGGTTTTAATTAAAAATGCAAACTTAACCTCGCATCAAAATACAACCACATACATAGATTACATGAGACTACAAAGAAACAACAGCACCCACACATAAACAATCTCAAGAACTGGATTCTAGCAGATGTCGCAAAATTGCATTAGACGACGAAGACGGTGTCCGATTGCGGAAATGAATCGCATGACCGCCGACCTTGCCTGCTGCGGTTTCATAAATAACCACCGAAAGCACATATTTCATCGACACAGCCATTCGACACGATAAATATCGTCATTTAGCTTTATACTCCTCCGCTCACGTACCAGACCTGTGGATTGAAAAGATATATGGCCTCACAAATAAGAAACTCAATTCTTTAAAGACCGAAAGGATTTATTATTTCGAGGAGGAATGAAATGTAACTTAAAATTCCTTTCTTCTGAAGAACCAATAACTGGCTTTCAGCCGCTATGCCAAAAGTTTCAAGTGTCTGTTTGTGCCCAAGTTATTTGGGAACGGATGAGCCGGTTCTGGCGCGCTTTTAGCCAAGTTCGCAAAAGAGTTCGACGTATTTTCTGCTAATAAATAATAAAGATTTGGAATTCCAGTCACAAACATTCTACATTCAGTTTCGAATAATAAAAAATAATCTTTTCAAAAGCTATGACTTTTCTGAATGGATACTACTAAATTTAGGGACCTTCAAAAAGTGAGCATTCAAATTTCTCAAGGGCCGGCAATGCACCTGTGATTCCTCTAGTGTTGCAGTGTCTGTGGACCGAAGTGGTCACTTACCATCAGGTCACCTTCAGGCCCGATGACACGAGTTCAAAATTGGCTTTCGTTCTTTAAGTTAGTTCGGAGTTCACTTTCCAAGAAATAAATGCCATACTGAGAAATTTTTTGGCTATATTACTCGTATTAGAAGATTGGCAGTCACATAAATATATTGATTTCAAATATCATTATTAGAACATGTCATGTCAACGAACTCTGTCCAGGGAGGTCGGAACACAATATTCGCGATTTGCGAGCTCCGGATGCGAATTGTGACGTATGAAAAGGGTTAGACGCGCGTCACACGTCAAGAATGAAGACACTGATTCAGCCCTCATTATACAAGTGACACATTCAGATTACACTTAGTACATCAGTCGTGAGAGGTTATTTTTATTCTCTTTATTTTTGGCATTCCGATTTGACGTTTTATGTAATCCTTTTCACTCTGGCGAAAACAAAGTGATTTTGAACAAGAAAAGCGAACGTGTACCGACGGATATTCTTTTTTTTATAGTAGCTCGATATAATGGCTTCCCTACGCCTGATGGAAAGCGAAAGACAAGCCAAAGTCGCTGTGACAACAGGCCAAGTAACTGGTCAGTTACTTGTCAGTTGCCACCGCCATGCCGGCCCAACCCTAACCCCCCACGAGCTCCGGGAACCCTACTCAACGGCAGAAATACGACCCGGAGGTCATTTGACTGTGGTATTCTATAGGGTGGAGGTCCTTCCCCGGACAGGCAGCTCAACTCGAGTAAATTCACTAGATAATATAATACGAGCAAAAGTACACAAGTCGCAAAAAGTAGCTTTGTCTTTGGATTCAATTACTGAATTGAATCCAGAGAAAGTACATGAACTTGGTAAAGGCTTCGAGTTGCCGAGATTAATCCCTTCGAAAGCTATTCCAGTGTAGGTACACTCAGTGGGGTACATCGGGGGATTGCAACAGCCCCGCTGCTCCCGTCAAAGTTGACGAGGGTCTGCGGTCACCATTCGACGGCTATCGACCAACTTCTGATCGGATCGGCTCCGACTTACCTGCACCGCATTAAAACTTCAGCGCTATTACACCCGACCCGTCAGATTGCTTTTGTTGGAGGATTATGACGGAGTACTCATCGATTTGTGAATAGTTAGGACTTATGGAGTTGATGGAAGTCAAGAAAAGATTTCTTATCAGAGTCGTTGTGAACTAAACTTTTACCTAGAAGAATTTTTGCTACAAAATATATTTGTAGACGAGCTACGAATTTTATAGCTAAAGTCCTTTGAACAAATACAGCATAGTGAGTACAGTTACAAATAATCATTACTTTTGGCTTTTTGTGTACAAAGCCAAATTGGATAATTAAAAGTTTTCTTACATAATTAACGGGGTCAGCACGTGACGTCCACTAGTCGCTCATTACGATGTTTCAGTTAACATTTGCAATGTATTGAGAATCATTGTTTCGTCCAAATCTTACGTAAAAACGATCCGAAGTGTAAATACTTTATGCATATTGGATTAACTCTATTTGTTCATTCTCGCCAACGAATATTCGTAATCCCAGACAGTTTTTTCATATGTCACGGAAGTACCAGCATTTTTATTGAATCACGGTATACCGGTTTGTCACGATTGTATCGTACAAACCGGCTGGCACGCAAGGTGAGGTCACCCTACGGTTCCGATATTTTCAATTGTGGTCTGATTTTCTTATGTTGACATAGTGGCTTCCTGGTAGAGCCAAGTTGCTAAGGAAACGGACAAGTTATTTTGGATTTCAGATATTTAACGAATCAGCCAATGTAAAACTGATCAAGATAGCAAGATGCTTCTTTGAGTTGTGAGCAAATGTTAATTAGTCGATCACCTCTCACGGTATTAGCGTTCGATTCCCAAATCAGACTAAGAAATTTGTTATTGGCTTTTCTGACATAAAATTCCGTGTCATTCCGTGTCGCATCGTTCCGTGTTGCATTTAGTGTTCCAAATGCGTAGCGCTTGACCCCAACTCGCCTGATATTAAGCGACTTTAGAGTCAAAGGTGGAGTTCGCTCATCCAACAAAAACCGATTCATTCTCGCCTTGGAAAGAGAGTACCTTCTATGTACTAAGGAATAGAGTGCACGCAGAGTGGGGAATACACATTTTGCGCACACTTTTATATCGTACCTCCCGCTTAATTCCTAGCCAAAGCTTATCTTTGTGGAGTAATTCCATCAGAGTATAATTACAATAATTACTCTACAAAATTAGCATAAAATAACATTTTCACAGTTCACGGAACTAACAGAATTAGCGTCGGAGTCAACCCGCTTGCGGCAACACAATTGGGTGGCACAAAAGGCCACTGGCGACATTTTGCGACACTTTCCCCGTCGCTGGCGATATAGGTCACGCCGCATCCAGACTAGACCTGTTTGAGAATGTGACGGCTCATTTGCCGCCTTTATGCTAGATTAAGCCCCGTGCTAGCTTAGATCCGAAGGTATGTACGCATTTTACATCGTGTAAACTTGTACTTGGTGCCGGAATTGGGTCATATTTTTTAGTTTTGTATGTAAAACGGTTGGGTGGGTTTCATGTATTATCTAACTTGGTGTTAGTATCCAACGTGAATACATCAGTATTTATATGGAAGAACGCACAAAACGGAAAATAAAATACCTGAAATCATTAGACAACGCTTACCCCCGTATTCCGTATACTCGTATACATAATATTATACGTATATTTTATTGAATCTTTGCACTATTTTCTCATATCTAATCGTCTTTACATTAATTTCCATTATTGAAGCAAATGTCCGTTATGATCCGAACTATTTGTAAAGGGAAAGTGAACAACATTGGAAAGTGACGATGGCTAGTTAATATGTCAATTATCTTGGCGTTTTCTCCATTAAATCGTAAGTAATCGTCCATAGATTTGTATCAAAAGATAGAGCAATGGAACTTACATCATCTGATTGTTGTTTTCGATTTTATTTGATTATCAATAAATACGTATAGATAAGAAAGAGAGACAAAACCACCTCTATTTTGAGTTCTGTTAATTAAATTAAAATCATTCTTATTAGTAAAAACTATTTTACGTTTTCATCGCTGACATTAAAGTTAGTTGTTTATTGGGAAAACCACTAGATTTAATAAACACTTACTGTTTAGTTTTGTACTAGAAAACTCAACCAATTACAAATTAATTTCATAAAAAATGGTCGTAAGTAAAGAAACGTTAGCAAAACATAATAAAATGTTACCTTTACCTTTTGGAATAAATCGAGTGAGCCCTAAAGAGCCCTTCAGGACATTTCGCACACAATAACACCGGCCTTATCGAGATCTCTACCCCCAACAATACAAATAAAGCCTACACAACGTCATGTAAACGTTTACACAAATCGTAAATGCTCTTTCTCGAAATAAAAGGCTAACTTATAACAATCACTTTTATTTAACTGAAAGCTTTATTTGGGACAAACGAACAACGCAACTTTAAAATATCAATTCATTATGAAAATCTATCACCAAGCCTAAGTTACAACCCTTCTATCAAATCATATACAAATGTCCAAACCACACCAAGCCACCTTCATTTTTCAAGGGCCAACGCCCTTGAAAAATGAAGGTCCTTAAGGCATATCCAATTGGAAAAGTCGCTTCAGGAAGTTTATTTCAAAGAACTATAGAAGAAGGAGTACAATAAAGTCTTTCTTCTAATTCTTTTTTTATCAACCTATGCTGTCCCACTGCTGGACAAAAGTCTCCCTCAACTTTGCCACAGTTGTCTGTTTAGACAGAGCCTGCCTTCCTTTGACCGGATCGTCCCACCACAATAAAGTCCTATAATAAAATTGTAGCAATGAAGAATTGGAAAATCAATTTAAACTTAATTGTGAAGCAATAACCGACCGATTATAAGGAAGAACTGCAACTACAGTTATTAAACAGCGATCATAACATTGATTAAACTTAGCTCATTATTGGCTTAAGGAAATAAAAGTACCGGCATTAGTTAAGGAGAACAGGTAATCACGATTATACACAGAGTAATCAGAACATGCGACGCGGAAACGAGCAATGGACTTCACCGTGTAAATTCTTTAATAAATGTAAGTAAATAAACACTTAGCAATTAACTATTAAACGATGTTGAACACAAATAATGCATGTAGGTTTTACGCGTTTAAAGTAACTAGTGTTATGTGTTTGTAGAAGCTATGTATGTGTTATTTTTAACAGTTCTAAAGATGTTACTAACAAAGGGAATACCTCACATGAGGAAACGGACAGCAGCGTTTATCTGCCTGAAGAACCTGCCTGCCGAACCTGGTAACTAAGACAAATCCCCCCAAACTATTATCATTGTCCAACACTGGATGTATGCAGGCAGATGATAAACAAAAAATATGTATCACACACAACACATAACATTTTGTAGGTGGCACTGCTATGTTGAAATTAACTAATATCTCATACAGAATCAATCAACCAAACATGAAATGAACAAAACCTTTAATGATAAAACTAATACGAATAATATATTTAACTGCTTTTGCCGTTAATAGTTATTCAAATTACACAAGTACCCAAAAACATAAACCCGACACAACGCAGTAGCGAAATCAATTATGTAACCGAGCCATTTCGACGGGCGCGGTACACCCCAGTTGTAGAGGAAAGGTTAACTCCACGCAAACGTCTTCTAAACATACCTGCCTCTATAGTGCAAGAGGTGACGTCAAACTTTTGTTGGATAACTCAAATTTTGCTAAGAAAGTTCGGTGGGTTGTGATCTTTTCAAAGATTTCGCTAGATAAGTGAAATTTTGGCAGGATAGTCCTGTTAAATGCAGTAGCGAAATTCTACTATATAATAATAAGTCGGGTTTTCCTCCCTGACACTATAACTCCAGAACGCAAAAACCGATTTCCACGGTTTTGTATTCGTTGAAAAGGTCTCGGACTCAGTGAGGTTCATAGCAAAGAAAATTAAGGAAAAAAATTTCAACAGCCATCTGGTGGCGAAACGGAGTTCGCTGGGTTTGCTAGTCAATTATAAAACTAAGGTGTCGTCGAAGGGAGAGACAAAGGTTGAGAGGAAAGGTTTAATTCTACTTAGCCTCTCCTGAACATGCCTACTTCTATAGTGCAGGATATGTCGGCTAATTTTAGCTAGATAAAGTGACTCCTATTTTGCTAATAAATAGTGACTCAACCGAGTAGCGAGTTAGTTTCGTTGGGCGCGGTACACCCAGCCCGGGTCCTGTCGTAAAAGAATGGTTAAGTGCATGCAAACGTCTCCTGATGAAACCACCTTATGCCTCCTGCCATATTTTCTAGAGCAGGGGATGACGGAAAGCTCTTGTCATGTAACCGAGCCTTTAGGTTGATTGATTCATGAAAGAGTAACAGAAAAAGATACAAACAAAAAGAGACAAACAAAAGTAGCTGAACTGATGCTGTTACAAAAAATTAACTGGATAGGACTGGTTTTCAGTTATTCTCATGCCCTCTACATGACATAACTTGACATGCTATGTTATCTTAATTATGAAGATAGTACCTATATGTAGGTTGAATTAATGCAAATTTTGTTTTGTACTGAGGCTATTTTTGCTTCAAACACCAATATTATCGTTTACCTCCTACGCTATACGTAACCCGTACCGGGAGCTTATCTAATCGCACTATACCTTCGGATGACACTACAAATTTACATGGGCTTGCAAGATTGTTTCAGTAGCCTTGAGTAAAGGGAAAATGCCTGGCGGATGGCGTCGTAAAATCGACTTTGGAGAAATACGGGCGCGTTGAATATTCTAGTAGTAGGTAAAATAGAGGTTGCAATGGTGTTCTCATTAATATTGTTCTGCATTAACATTTAAGTTTGGATACCTCGCTGAAACAAGCAATACTTGTCCGATGCATAAACAATGTCTTAGAACTTAGTCACATTGAACCTATACATTTTTCCCGCTTCACGTCATGATGTTGACATATCATTTATTATTGTGTCATGGTTCTAAAGTTCTGTGCCTGTACATATTGTAGCTATTGACTCTATTGGACGAGAACTACATAGTCTGGTCTGGCAATGTATTATAATATTTATCCTACTTAATAGCACGGGTGCTGATACGTATATGAGACGTGATATTACTTTAGGTACTATAAAACTGCGGTCAGCGACTGATACTTAATATAGACTATATAATATAGTACATTTGATTAAGTAACCAAAATTAGCACAATCGTTCTGGTATTCGTATAATGATTATATCAAACGTGTTATCTTTCTTAACCCACATACCCATAAAGTGTAATCTGTATCCACACAGATAGTACTAAGTTGACATAAGGCATGTATGTAAATGCTAATCCATATTATGATGTTTAATCTTTGCTACCGACCTTATAATCATAGGCATATGCTGGTGTTTAACGGTGATAAAACTGATAAACGATATAATAATAAAAGGAAGCATTCATATAGTCTAGGACTAAACTTTCTATACACTATTTGTGCGACAAATTATTAAGGATATCGCCACTGAAAAGCCTAGATCAGAAACAATTCATAAAAAACATTCCTATCAAAATTTCTTCCAGATGAAATCAAACTAAAGCGAAGATACAAATATTGGCTCAGGTTCATAAATCGAAGTAAAAGTAAAAAATAACTTTATAGACTAGGAATTATAATCGTAAAAATAACTCTACCACAGGATTCAGAATGTAAGTTATGTCAAGAAAAACTGACAAATGCACATAAAAAGAAAAGTACAGTAATAAAATGGGCAATTAATCTATTTTAATAGAGAAAATATAATAAACACGAATGAAAGTAATATAATAATCACTGTAATTTCACAGGTAGCATAATCATTATAGAAAACTAGGAACATCTATCTATAGATGTAACCAACTAGTTGATCAAGGTAAGAAAACATATATACTAATTACTTTTAAAGTAAAATAAGTCAATATTACAGTAACACTATTATTACGTGCGTTAATCCATACTTCCATACTTACTAATATATATAATATAATATAATAAATCTGTAGAGAGGTCAATTCTGTACATTAAATATATTTTCAAAATAACTATCAGGGGATGATTAGTGATCGATACTGATGCCAAAAATGCAATCAGTAAAATTTTTGTCTGTCTGTCTGTCTATCTGTCTGTCTGTCTGTATGTTCGTTATAGAAACAAAAACTACTCAACGGATTTTAACGAAACTTGGTACAATTATTTTTCATACTCCTGGGCAGGTTATAGGGTACTTTTCATCACGCTACTATTAATAGGAGCAGAGCAGTGAAGGGAAATGTTAAGAAAACGGGAGAAATTTTTTGAACGCGCATCTCTCAAAAACTACTGCATGAAATTGAATACGATTTTCACTAATGTATTACTAGAGGTCTAACTTAAAACTTAGGTATAGGTATAAGTATTTTATGGAAGTCCGTTATTTTTGAAACCCGATATCCAAGCGTGCGACGCCGCTGGCACAGCTAGTATAATATAAATGGGAAAGTGTATCTTTCTGTCTGTCTGTATGTTTGTCTTTCTTTCACGGCAAAACGGAGCGACGAATTGACGTGATTTTTTAAGTGGAGATAGTTGAAGGGATGGAGAGTAACATAGGCTACTTTTTGCCCCTTTCTAACCCCCCACTTGCCTAAAATGGGGGTGGAAGTTTGGGAGCATTCACCTCGAATTTAATGCGAGCGAAGCCGCGGGCAAAAGCTAGTAGTTCATAAACCAGTTTATTTCAAGTTAGGAGCGTCGTTGAAACGTTTACACAGCACGGGCAGGTCATTATCGATTCACTGAAAGGTCAGAGTTTAGATCCTAGGTCGTCTATAACGACTACTAGTATTACCTTTGAATCATATTTCCACTAGGGCCTATTTATGCTCCATCGAATCGGAAACGTTGTCTCAACGCTAGAAACATATCAGATGTTATTCTTATGTGGTATTCAGACATCGTTTAGTAACAAACGCATTTGATCAGGCTGATATTTTCACTGATAGGCTTTTGATGTCTTCAGTAGAATCCATATTAACCGTTAATCGACCTTGTTCCAAAGGTTTTAAGATCGATTTTCCTGTACGATAATAAATGCTAGTTTTCATGGAAAGGCCAGTATTGCTATTGATTTTATAGCGGTAGCCTACTAATTACAGTCTTCGTTAAGCTATTAAAGTCAAAGGGATCATAAAAACTTTTCTATGCTTTCTCACTGTTCTTTGACAAATGATCGTTAAGTATTTGCTACTCTATTGAGTGCCGGGTTTCGTTATGATAATTGTAAGTATAATAAATATTACCAATGCTATTTCGTATCAATATACCTATTTCTATTTCGTATAATAACCTCAAAGGAGAATGGGCATTTTAGTATGAGAGTTGGGCCTGAACTTGAGTTGGACCAATACACATGAGATATTGTTTTTGTGACAGATCATACACATACATAACGGGAAATAATATTTAAAAAAATAAAATCAACCGGGATTTTGTGTAGTCACATCAAAAACTTTTATTTCTTTATGTACAATATTATTAACTGTTACAATACGAGTGAAAGAAATCTTTTGTCGATTAAGACGCTTTTGCTCCACATACTCCTTTAACTGTTCGGTAAATGTACCCTTCCTTGTATGCGGTTTATTATCGCAGGAGCGCGTACACCGTCACGTGACCGTCACAGATTACAGGATGAAAATGGTTAATTAACGATTTTTGTAGTTAGATTTAGTCACTTTAGTGACATTTAGGTTTATATTTACTTTATTCGATTTAAAAACACCTTTGTTTGCAAAATAATAGACAAATAAATATATTTTTTCGCCTTGACTGTACAAGAACCCGGTTGATTAGATATTTAATTTAATTTTTTTCATGAGGTATGTGTAAGGACCTATCACAAAAACAATATATCTTGCGTATTGGTCTTAACCCAGGTTCAGGCCCAATTTGACGCATCCTCCTTTACTAAAACAGTGATTGCACTGTTTTAGTAAATTTGAGGTTTCTATGGATAATAAATTGACATGGTTTTAAAGTATTTAAAATTTTGATGACCACTAGGAGTAGTGGTAGGTAATCGAGGTATTTCATATGACTTATTACGTAAGTATTTTGGAATTTATTAAACAAGAAATAAATTGGAAATAACGCTCACGCGTTCTCGTAACTATTGAAAGTCTTAAAGTCAAGTTTCGAAGAAAGCCGTAATTATTCGTCAAAGACAAAACGCCACCACATGCGTTCTTGACCAATAACAAGACATCTGGTCAAATACGTTCCAAAAGCGTTCGACAAACTACAACAAAAAAAACTGACACATTGTCATCATAACAAATGACAATTGACAGATCATAAAAATAAACATAGCCAACAGAGTATCGCCGGAGGAGGCGTGAGAGAGGAGTCAGGGCCAGTCATTAACCCGCAGTTAAACAATTCAGGGCAAACAATCAACCCGATGGGGAGCGCAGTTTGTACAAACAAGACGGGCAGCACGTGTGACTCACACGACAACGGTGTCACGAGAACAAATACACGCTGGAGGATTCCAGCGTGAGTTCGTCCGGACTCGCAAGACAATGGACTCACAGACTTTGTGGACTAAGATATTCTGCAAACCACAGACTTTCTATCGGCCGATAGTTAGGTCGGGCTCATAAACAGTATGAAGATCCAAATACTATAAAATACCAAATAGTCCACATACTACAACGATACCAAATCGTTGTAGTATGTGGACTATACATCTTCATACTGATTATGAGCCCGACCAAACTATCAGCCGATAGAAAGTCTGTGGTTTGCGGGGTCTCTAACAGGTAATGGTTGATCTAAACGGGATGACGCGGACTTACACCACTGTAAGAATTACGAGCTACTGAAAGTGCGATGAAAATGATCGCTTTCAAACTGAGAGATTTGAGGCTCTGCCGTTTGTGGGGGGCGGAGTGAGTCCCACATGCCCTGTCACTACCCCCAGTGAGGTAGATGCGAAAAAACGTATGCCCCGGCAAAAAAAAGTACTAGGTACTGTAATGTAAGCCCCATCGTAAACAACGCTACCTTAACGTATACCCGACGATTTTAGTCTTTACCATAATACATTTTAATGTGTGTAGGTAGTCGCTTAAAGACCAAAACCTTCGGTAGGTTTAGTAAGTATCGAAGACTTGAATAGCGTTGTGAACGAAAGGGCTAAGTCGCCATTGGCAATTTGGGATAATTATGCCGTATTTGACTTGCTATCAGAGAAATAGACATATTTATATTTGGTCAATTAATGACAGTTCTTATCTCAGTTAACCTAATATTTAAAAACGTTATTATTGACCCAATTCGTAATGGATACTTGCGCTACTTTTAATTTACCTTGTGATACTAAAATATTTTTATATTTTTAATGTATCGCAGTAAATCTTCAACAATAATTACAATCAACTAACCTTTGTGCCAATTGGACTCAACTAGAACACGAAGAACCCTACAACTACAACAATTTTTCTTTCTTGCCCTTGTCTTTTGTAAAGAGCTTTTCTCTTATCCGCCGCGTAATCCTTTTAGTTCATTGTACATACTTTTATTTTACTTGGCCTAAGAAAGAAACTTTAGTTAAGCCCCCCTTTACCTGTAATACGAATATAGACTATTTTCCCTTTAATAAATACCACTAAGAGCTTGCTAGCGATAAGACCGCCAAAATTGTACCACAACATATCTGTAATACCTTTTTCTATCAATTGTGCAATCTTAACTAATATTATAAAGCTGAAGAGTTTGTTTGTTCGAACGCGCTAATTTTAGGAACTACTGGTCCGAATTGAAAAATTATTTTTGTGTTGAATAGACCATTTATCGAGGAAGGCTTTAGGCTATATAACATCACGTTGCAACTATTAGGAGCGAAGAAATAATGGAAAATGTAAAAAAAAGGGGAAAAAATAACTATTCCACGCGGACGAAGTCGCGAGCACAGCTAGTAAAGAATATCTATAGACTTCACTTCTCTTACAGAAAATGTGTTTTAGAAAAGCGTTTATGCTGTTTTCTAGCTAAGTTTATACAAACTTTTATACCTATAAATAAAAACTTCTTAGAAACTAAAACACCTAAAAACTTTACAGGTTCCCTATAGGGTGTAGACATCCGCTAAGAACGGATTTTACGAAACTCCGCCCCATAGAGAGTAAAAGGGGTGTTGGAAGTTTTAGAATATTTAGTATCGCATTGCACCCGTGCGGAGCCGGGACGGGTCGCTAGTGTCTTATAAATATGTATGTATCCATATCTAGATTATATTATCTATAACTAAATACACCCAAAACAAATCATACCTTACAATAAATAGAGCAAATGTATGTGTACAAGTGTTTGCACTAATGCCTAAACCTAATTTATGAAGTCGTATTAGTGATGCTAAATATAATTTGTATCGAGCTAATTTCGAACATAGCTTGATGATTTGCCAAGCGAAAATCACAACTGGTTCTTACATTAAAATGAGTTTAACGAACTACGTAATTAATGATAAATATCAATAGTTGCGATTGTGTGCGAATAACTAGGTTATACATAATAATTATGATTATTATAATTAGGTACATTGTACAGTCAAACCCAATAGCGAACGGTTCTACGGAAATACTGTTCCAATAGCGAATATGCATGACATGTTATATGGATTTATTGAACTGTTTTATGATACATAAATACGAGTATATCAAAGAATTTTAAAATTATATTCCGATTCATAGATACGTTGTGTACGTATGAAGTCACGTTACATTCGCGCCAAACAACTTCATAGACAAATCTGTTTTTGTGAGAGTGACGGATATATTTGGTAACGACTGTATCTCGTCTACTTTTGAGGCAATATGGATTTCGTTATCAGTGTTATCGTTATCATGTCAATAGTATAATTTTGTCTATTTTACGATAAATTAATAAATACACACAATAAATTTTGATGCATATTCCTTCATCGACATAGGCCTCTCCCATATTCCTTATTAGGTACACTTAAAACCAGTGCGTTTTTTGCAAGACATTGCATGATTCGTAAAAACGATCATAAGAGGATAATACCATTAGCCATACACTAAATGCATCGGGACCACTTTCGTCTGGCGCGGGTCATCAAAAATGATGTCAGTGCAAAGAACCCACCACATTACAAGATGCTTACGTAATCAACCGCCAGTCGAGCAACAGACAATTGAGGCAATAAAGACGAAAACATTTTCAAGTGGTCAGGAATCACTATTAATGTAACATTAGGGGCAGAGAACAACTACGATGCATCAATTGATATGCAGCTCAACATTATAAGGAGAGGAAATTAACAAGCTGAACCATCATAAAATTCTAAAAGGGGATAGTAAAAAACAGTCGACGCCTTCACAAAAGTATTTGAATAGGTGGGAGACAATGGGGCGGGTCGACAAAAGGCCGTCCAGACTTCATGGTTGCGGTACGGTAACAATACACGACCGCGACGCTCCTGTGCGGTCGAGTGACTCAACAATTCAGCCCGCATATTCTCGTAATACGACGCGTATTTTACAAGATGAAAGTTTCACGGGAAAAACCGTACAAGAATGTTACGCCACTAAGGGATTGTAACGGTGTAAACAACTTGTGCGGTGTATCGGATTGCAGGATCCAGAAATAAACGCAATCCGATACGAAGACGTCAGGGAAACGATAAAACAGTTGTGTATCGAGAGCAGAAATGTATCAAGGATAGAGACGGACCTACGTTCTGTAAATCTTGCACTATGGTATCGACCTGTGCACACTTAACGGATATGCGGCAGCGGAACTACCACGACAGAACGCTAATAATAAGGTATTGCATTAACGCTGCGCCACCGATCATCCGCGCAGTGTAAATGAATACCATTTATAAATGTAATAACTTGTATTGGCGTTTGATGTTCCGTCGGGGGAGATCCGAAACGGCATTTCCGTCAAATGTGGTAAAGGCCTTATTCACCAACTAGCTGTGCCAGCGGCGTCGCTCGCGTGGATATCGGGTTTCAAAAATAACGGACTTCCATATAATACCCATCTATACCTTGTGCCTAAGTTTTAAGTTAGACCTCTAGCAATACATTGGTGAAAACCGCATTCAATTCTATGCAGTAGTTTTCGCGTAATGCGCGTTCAAACATACAGGTTTAAATTTCTCGCGTTTTCCCAACACTTCCCGTCACTGCTCCGCTCCTATTGATTGTAGCGTGATGAAAAGTATCCTATAACCTGCCCAGGAGTATGAAGAATAATTGTACCAAGTTTCGTCAAAATCTGTTCAGTAGTTTTTTTTTCTATAACGAACATACAGACAGACAGACAGACAGACAGACAGACAGACAGACAGACAGACAGACAGACAGACAGACAAAAATTTTACTGATTGCATTTTTGGTATCAGTATCGATCACTTATCACCCCCTGATAGTTATTTTGAAAAAATATTTTATGTACAGAATTGACCTCTCTACAGATTTATTATAAGTATAGATATGGGTTATTATAAATGTATTAGTCTGCGGTTAATAAAATAGTAGGGGTAAAGTCGAGTTCTGGAGTAGATACCTCTGTAGTGTAGGATGCCCTCAGACCAAGTGTAGTGAAGGTTTGTGTGAGATGGCTAGCAAGAGAAGACCAGGATCGACCAAAGTCGAACAATGTGCCAATATGACCAGCAATAGTCTGTGAAAGGCAAGTGATGCACCATTCAGTGCACATTTCAGGGAGAACGCGCAATCTATTTGTCTTCTTCTCCTTCTCAGCATTTTTGCGTCCAACATAATATGCCTCCTTTCTGGAATTCCAGAGCGATCTAGATGCGGCGTCCCTGTTCTAGGTCGGCCCTGCCGTCTTTTTAAAATCGCCCGACCATCTAGCTGCAGGTCTTCCGACGCTTCGACTTCCTTCTCAGGGTAGCCGTGGGGTAGCCAGTGTCTAATTGTGTCGCGGTAATCTAATTGTAGTCGCCGCTTCTTTGCAGACCAGTCGTGATCCCCGTTCTATCCACATATCCTCTGTTTCATCCAAGGTATGTTCGGTAGGTAGGTACGCATAGAGTGCAGTGCGTAGGGCAAATAGGGCAAATAACTATTATCTATCAACGACCCGCGCGGAAGTCTGCTATCAATCAACGGCCAGATAATAGACACGTTGAACCCCTATGACGCGTGTCGGAGCACACACACAAAGTCTATTTCGAGGGATTCATTATATAGCGACATGATAATAACGCGATAATGATAATGCGTAGCATTTAAACCATTAATCTTCGCTAATGATTTTTTGCCAACGTTCCTTTGAGGAGGGATGACATGCATCAAAGACAGCATCCTAATATTCTGCGCTGTCTAATGCATGATATAAAAACGAGTTTGGTTTTAATGGATTACTTGTTTACACTGAATTTAATTCGTTAATTAGAGAACACCCATTAATATGATTCCAATAGGGAATATGCATAACATTTTATATGGCCTTATTGAACTGTTTTATCGTACACATACACAAATATCGAAGAATTTTTAAAAATATACCTAAAATATCAACTTTGTACCGAGTGCATTATTAGCCTGTGGTTTTTACATAACTATCGTATAAAGTACTGATTCTTATTATTGTTTAAATGCCGGCGAACTTTATTTCGAACATAGTTCATCCGAATTTTCTTACTGACAGTGGCCCAGTAAAATCGCTTCCCCTCATCTGATGCAAAGAAACAGTGATCTGGTTACGCGACTTGGTTTTACAAATGTTAGGGCTTGACTAATGTACCACCACGCGTCCAGACGATAGGTTTGACTATGGATAGGAATGATCCCCAAAACGCAACCGAAATGACTTCAGTTTCACCGACTGTACGGTCTATGAATAATGAATAGCAGAGGTATCACTACACAACTACATACTTGTATACCATAATCAAATACAGAACAAACACATGTTGATCACATCACGTTTGTAATGGGTGGGAGATCCTTAGTGCAGGAGCCGCCAACCGACAGTGTTCAGTCAACTAATCTAAAAAACATTCATCGTAAAAAAAACATTTAACATTCAATTTGTCTATCGCGGATAACATTCCATTGTTTCTAAACATTAATTACCCATATAAAATCGGTTGGGGATAAGAATCCATTCTCACGCGCCATTTTGCACAGATCTAGAGTACCTACTCTTATCCATTCACAGACAATATACTCCGATTAACGCGCCGGTGATTCACTAATTGATCTCAGCCATTGTGTGAATAAAAAATACTGATAAGACTACAATAAGAGTAACGCATGGAAATGTATCAAGGATAGAACGGTGATCACGGCTTATTTTCAAACATTACAAAACGTGGCAATGAATGAACTTCGCGACACCTAGTGCATCTTTCTTTTTTTCAGGCACTGCCTGATACATTGCTCCGATTTCAAAGCAGGTAGCAATTGTATCGTCGGTTTCAGAACCACGAGTAGGTGCCACAATTCATACTGAAATACAAAAACAAGCACAAAAGTTCATCACACGAATGTTTGTTCCGACTGGGAATCGTAATCACGACGCTTGGTTCAAAAGGCAGGAATTAAATTTGACGAACCAGTTTGACGAAGATATGACACGACACGTATCAATCAATTTGATGCGCGGATGAAACTTTTAAGGCAAGACCGTGTTATCCTTGATACATTTCTATCATGTCGTAACGATTCGATAAAAAAAAACTAATTCGCTAACGGCGTTCTGTCAAGCGCATAGACAACAATCAAACTATTAATGACAGGTTCCACATAACGATAGCATTTCATTAGCATATTAATGAGTGATTAAATCTGCCATCACAGATCCGACGGGTACCAGGCTGCAAGAAGTCGTCAGCAGGTCCATTTATGGCGCAGCCGAGTCTACCGCGATTGTAAACTGGTTGATTCACGCACCGAAGGTCGCTCCCACTTAACAACTTCCGTCGTGATTACTCATTGTTTTCATTTGTTTTATTTATTGTCATTTTTTGCCGTTAAGTGTCCTATCATGTACTTATTTCAATATGTCCCGAGGAGAACACTTATAACGACAATTTTCATTGTTTTTAACCACCCATTCTTAAAAAATATTGCAAGATTTATGAACAATAATGAATTGTTGGTTTTCACGAGTAATCATACTACTTGATGGTTACAAAAATATCCTGCAACTATGCAGACAGTTCCTATAAAAGAAACTTGTTTTAGGTGGCATGTTAATTAATTCGCTATTGATTTTATACTAGTATAAAGGAGAAGTCAGAAAAAAAAATACTGATTTAGCTATTGGGTCATTCTAAGTTAAGATGTACTTTCGACGGCAACGACAAAAAAATACATTTTTTTTAAATAAACATCATAAATAACCTATCTATCATTTAAAACTAAATGTTTTCAACGTGGTCACTGAAATTTATTGCAGAAATGTACGTAATTAAGTCACAGTAAGCTCTAATATAAGCAAAATATCTCTCCCCTGTGCTGTCCCCGAACCGACTTTATTTGTATATCAGTAATTATGAATGTATTAAAATTCAATATAATCTTTATCATCGTTAATTTTATAAAGATAGTTAACTTAGTAATAGTATTTAACAAGTAAAAGTGCTTATATTCCAATTCTTAAAAAAAAATATTAACACCAAAATTTGTCCACCATGTTTCGTGTCTCGTCCCCTGGTCTTTTGTTTTAATGCAAAAATCAGTTTTGTATTCCTAGTCTGTAGAAGTTGTGATCTTGAATGCATAGTGTTTAACGTGGAGTTAGCAGCAAGCGGCGCATAAGCAACTGCGCAGCCATATTGACGGCCATTTCGATCACGCCACTCGCTGGGCGCAGAAGTGTTTAGTGAATGCAGTCTTTCCCCTGGTAAGTTTTACTTTGCAATTATTTGTTAAAATAATAACATATACTTAAATATTTACTATACATAATGTATACATTGTTAAATTTGTTTGTGAATTACGTGTGAGGAATAGTTTTAAGGCTTTTTTAGATTTCTATCGAAAATATATCTCCCCTGGCGTATTTCCCCTGGCTCTTTTGATGGCAGGGGAGATACTTAATGTTCAGGGGAGATACATTTTTACGCGATTCCATTAATTCTTACTAGTTTTCTCTAAACTTTTACTTGGCATTATATCTATCTTTGCTTTACAATACAATATTACGTATTTTTTACAGAAAAATGGCACAGCTAAAGTTTTTAAGCGATGGCACGGTTACCTAATATCGTAACAAAATGATGTTCAAGGTTTTGGCGACAATGTTGGATGATTTTTACACAAACCTTCAAAATTTGACATGAAGCGGGTCACAGTAAGGGTGTTCCTGATGGAATGGGTGTAAAAGAGCTGCGTCATCGATAAGTTGCTAGTGGCTAGTAGATATTTCATCAATAGATGACTGATGGTATTAAAGTTTTCACCGTAGATGATGCAGACATAACGAAAAAAACAGCAAAATTGGGATCTAGAAGGTATAAAGACTTTTTTAGGCACACTAAAGGTTCACCAAGTTACCGGTTGCGTATTCGTACACTGCCTGTACGCCTGATATTAAAAAGTTTGAGCTGCTTCCTTGACTCTTGAGTTATATCGTCATTTTCGGTTTAGGTACTTTAGATTCTCCACAAACACATGCTAAGCATTAGATTTAGATGATGAGCCACTAATTAAATTCGTATGTCAAGAATGTGTGAAGAAGCCTCAAGAAATTTCTGCACCTACTACCACAAGCAACCAGACTCCACAGAGAAGATCCAAAGCCCTCAATATCTGGATAAAAATCTTTCTACAATAAGGATTTTGTACTGGTTAAACTTCAAAACTAATTATGACAATATTTCTTTTATCACCTGGGATCAGATTATAAAATAACAAAAAACTGATTTTAAATAATTCATAATTCAAATAAATAAAGATGATTCTTAAAAAATAACCTTGTGTTTTTGTTTATTTATGTCTTCCCTATACATAAAGTATCCTCCCCTGGACTGTGTATTTCCCCTGGTCACCTATAAAACGTGATAAATCCAATTAATTGACTGGCCACTTTGCAAACATTATGATCTTAGCAGTTTCCATTATAAAAATGTATACTTAAGTAAAAATGTATAAAAAAATGCCATGCCGCCATTTCATACAACGAATTACATCTTAACTTAGAATGACCCTATTGTGACTTATGACTGTCATAATATGTATAAGCATACGATTGTAAGGTATAATGAATAATGAATGGATGCATTTGTTATCATTTAAAAATAAGCCTCCCCCAAAGGCTAGATTAAAATCTGAATTCAGTGAGAACTCTCGACTTAATAGTTGCATGATCGTGCTGGATTCAGACTGCCTAAGCGTTTATACACAAAACTGCGAAGTGATCTTCTGCGGCAAGGCAATCTTACGTTTACGATTCGGGTAACATCGGATGAATGAGCGATGCGAATCAATTCGTAAGTTCTAGCTATACGAAGTCGAGTATCACTACATAGTATGATGCTTACATCTTTAAAACTTCGCAACGGATTTTGATGCGCTTTTTTTTTAATAGATAGAGAGATTCAAGAGCAAGGTTTATGTGTATAATACATGCATATAGTACGAGTATTGCAACCGCGCGAAGCCGGGTCGGGTCGCTGTTGTGTATAAGCCCTAGTTCGTAACGTACAAGTCTGCCCATAAGTGTCATCGGTGTCCCATAGCATGTTTCGGCTCATTTAGGCATAATAACGTTTCACGTATCAATCGGACACAGAAGACTGATTCCGTTAATACAGCTACCGACACATTTTCAACACTAACAAGCCACATAGTTTTCAGTGCGTTTGACACGCTTCAGTTCACTTACACTAGATGAGTCACATGTGGTCCATATTGCAGTCGGTCTAGACGAGGCTAAATATACTGCACGTTCTATTTGAACTACAAATTTGTAACGCGATAATGACAAAATTGCACACCCACACTTTGTGAACTCACAAAACCTCCTAAACTTAGGAATTACCTAAATGGACTTGTAACACTATTTTGGACGCTGTTACTTAGTGTACCATTTTTCAACACAGTTGAGTATTTACGAGGTGAGTGCAATAGCTATTAGAAGTCTTTCCCAGACAATCTTTGCGTAGAGGATGGTTAGAGAGGATGAGATGAGCTTGCAACTACTCTCCATAGTAAACTGCGATATCGATTACCATCAGGTGAATTGCAGACAAGCACAAACCCATATTGAATAAAAAAAACTGATTCAGAATTGGAAATAATGAAAATTACAATAAAATACCTACCTACAGTGTGTAAAAATAAAAGCAACAAAATGATATTTTATGTAGGCTAGAATAAACAAGCATGTTATTATTTACATACAGTAACCACATTTAATTTATTATCTCTATAGCAAAAATAGAGTAGAAATTATTTACCACACCACTAATTGTGTTTTCCAGCAATGGTCATGATCATGACACAAATACTATAATTTACATAACACTGCTGATACACGCATTAATCATTTATTATGTGGATAATTTGTTATGCACGTTGTATATTTCTGAACAGGAATATTACGAGAACTTATTATTGTTGTAACAGAGGCTTAATTCTATTCGATTTAAGGGGTTAAGCCTATTTTCGACATAATCAGTAAATTTAATATTATGAAATTAAGAGTTTGTTTGTTTATTTGTTTGTTGGCTATTGTGGCTTTATTTGCTGCAGGAATCATTATTCTGAAGAAGCGAGATTTTTCCTAAATGACTACGATGACTGCCAAGGCTGTTTTGTCATCATCAATGGAATGTTGGGGGAGCGGAAGGCTCTCCCCCTACAGGAGGAGTGAGAAGGATACAGGATACATTACATAAAAAGTACCGTTGCCGGTCCTTACACTCACATGGGCGAAGCCGTGAGCAGAAGCTAGTATCTTTTATATGTATATTATTCACATAATAGCTTATTATGTGTACGTACGTACGTATTGACGATATTGATAAAACAATTACTCATGTCTGTATTGCGTACTATATATTATAGCTTTACAGAGATAAAATAAATGCAATTAATGAATAATTATTTATTACATTCGTTTCGAGAAGATACACACGATTATTATATTACTTATTTGCCATTTTCTCAAGTATTGATATGAAACTATGTTCCTATCGAAAAGTTCTCAGTAACAAACAAACACTTATGATCACAAGATGTATCAGGTAGTGACTAGGTTCTGAAAGACGTAATCGCGATACACAGAGATCGCACATACAAGCTTTGTTCTCGACAAACCTAAACAAAACAAAAAGATAATGTTTTCTTCTGTACCTACAGAAAATTTGTAAACAAATCGAGAGTGTGTACCTAAACTTTTTGAGCTAAAATTTCCATTAGCTGACTTGTAACGATCGAATGCTGTTGTTACCTCTTAATGTACGTGAGAGTAATGAATAGGTTTTTCAGAGCATTAATTATATGCCTTTTTACCTACACCCGGGTACGGGACACCGGGGTTATTTGGGGCTCACTCCTATCTAGCTGAGAATTCTTACTAAGCCCGATGGTGGTCCGCCACCTTCTAATGCTAATATGTATACATATAAAAATACTCCAATTGTGGTCTTTGTAATATAAAAAAAATAGTATACCTACGGGAAATCGTCACAAGTTACTATCAAACTTTCAGCAAAAATCAATCTAATGCTAAAAACGAATACACTAACGTAAGAAAGTAATCCGGTAATACACGAAATAAAAGTATTCCGTCCGCAATCCCGCCGTAGATTCCGCTATCAAATATTTACAAACAAAAACTAATACAATTTTCTCGACAGCCAACTGCAAAACTCGCGATAATGCGGAAAGCGTTTTCCCAATAGCCCCGGCGTAGGTACCAAACATCTAGTAATACGATATTATGTTACAACCAAAATGAACCTTCTTGCATCGACATACGGAACATAGCGGACGTTTTCGGTGGTGATATGTGTAAGCGCTGTGATCGCGTAAATAATCACGGGAACAACTGTAAACACTCTTTACAACTCTTAGCCTGCCGTAACATTGTAACGTAGTAAATACATTGAAAACGATATTTAGCTCACGTGGAGAATTAACAAAACCGTACTGAAGGAACTTTGTTGCGATTTTAAGCAAGTTAAATATTTAAGCCTTTAGTAGGTACAACAATAATTAAGATCAACAAATATAATTACGGTTTTCGTTAGCTAATGAAAGTAAATTATTATATGTAGAAGTAGATATAGACATTCGGACATTTTATAATTAATGTTGACGTATAAATTTAAATGTTTGGTATTAAAAAGTAAAGATATACTTTTTATTTGAGATCGTTTCAAAATTTCATTCATTTTATTAATGACAGAGGAGGCAAACGGGCCTAAAGGTCACCTGAAGATTACCCGATTGATTGACCTGCGGACGTAACGTTGGAGACGATGCAAACATAACAAGATCACAATTTTTAATTAAAGGTGAATGACACACATTTACAAGGCTTAAAATTACGTACAAATATGCATTTCTACATGTAGTAAAAAAAAGTAAGCATCCTACAAAAGTTAAAGGTCATCGTGCACCAACACACAAATTATGCTTAAACAAACGTTTATCACGAGACTCTTATAAAAAGGTATTACGTTTCACAAACAATCAGATCTGTTATCGTCAATTAACCTACGTTGTTTGTAACTCTATAAGGGCGTTACACTGAGAGGGAACATTATTAGGGGTCAATACATTGAACAACAGATTTGTACTTGGATCAGTCTATTGAATTATTCACTTCCTGTAACGGACTGTAGTGTGCCGTCAACCGTAAGAATCGAAGCCCAAATTAAACTGACCGCTAAATTTAAATAGCAGTGTATAGGAACACGTTCCCATCTCATCCCGTGGGTGTCGTAGAAGACTACTAAGGGAATATCAAGAAACGGGCAGGAGCGTTTACTTGAGTACAAATAAAACCTACTGAACATGTCTCTTTGTGTTGGTGCTATGTAATTGCACGTACAAAAAAAAGTATCTAAGTGAATTATTATGAATAGTCTAGTACCCATGGTAAAAGATTCGGGCTAGTTTGCGACTAGATGGCGCTGTATAGCGCGGCATGTGTTGGATCCCCACTCCACACGAAATATCCAGGTGCCTATACGTAAATTATATTATTTCCTTCGTTGAAAACGTCTACCGAAACACAGTCATGCACACTAAATTTATACTATGGTGAGTATATGATATGCATACACAGGTTTTGTTTTTGTTACATCGCAAAACTCGACGTCTCCCCAACAGTATTTGCGACTAACTACATAATTTATTCTGAATATCATCAAACTCGCGTGTTTCAGCAGCTGCGTTTAGCACCGTTTCTACAAAAAAAACTGAGATTTCTCTTGCCAGTGCTAAACTATAGGAAAACTAGGTTAAATCTAGTGTCCTCGCGGAGACAATGCAGTGAAACAGATGTCTCGAACATTTATGCAACTGCATTGAATCATAAACTCTTACTGAGTTTAAAGAATGTTACGTAATATTAATATCTAGGTATAAAGGGATTTTTTTCAGAACCTGTCACTTAAATTAAGTCGCTTTATTAATTACTAGCTGTGCTCGCGACTTCGTCCGCGTGGAATAGTTATTTTCCCCGTTTTTTTTACATTTTCCATTATTTCTTCACTCCTAATAGGTGCAGCGTGATGTTATATAGCCTAAAGCCTTCCTCGATAAATGGTCTATTCAACACAAAAAGAATTTTTCAATTCGGACCAGTAGTTCCTGAGATTAGCGCGTTCAAACAAACAAACTCTTCAGCTTTATAATATTAGTTAAGATTTCTTTAAAAAAGGTACACCAACAGTATACATACATAACATTAGAAAAAAACTTAACTATTGGTACAAACATTATACCGTTCATAGGCTTTTGTCTTTCTGTCCATATGTATGCTTAGATCATTAAAACTACGCAACGGATTATGCTGCAGAATTTTTATTTTTAATACTGATTCAAGAGGAAAAAAGGTTCATCGTTTAGTCAGAAAGTTCATTTAAAAAATGTAAGTGTCCATTACCAACCAGGCGGACCCATGAAACCCGCGAACGCATTAGGGGGCAAACAACAGATTTGTACTTGAATCGGTTGATATGAATAGATCACTTCCTGCGCGTCACCGCGCAATGGAGCGTGAACCGTGTATACTGACTGATAAGGGTCATTGGGTGGGGCCGGCTGTAGGGGTGACAGATATTTGGATGTTTAAGGTTCTGTAGCTATGTAAGGGTTGTAAGGGAGCGGCCTATCATATGTTGGTCTAAAGATATAAGTGACACTGTGGCCCACACGCAGACACCGCAACATCAGAAGGGCTCTCTTTTTTGAGGTCCCTAATCCGTATCTATTCGAAAAAGTCGCAGCGGGAAGCTGATTCCAAAGAATAGTTGTACGGGGCAGATGATTGCTGGCAAAAATGTACCGTGGAAGACCTCCAACTATTGACATATTGTAACAAAGAATGCGTTTGTCCATTTGCATGGTTTCCGGATTTAGATTAAGACCTCATAGTATACCGTGGATGTCGTAGAAGACGACTAACAAACGCCTGCCAAAATGTCAAACTAACAATCCGTTTCAAAACCAAAAACAACAAAATTTTATGCAATTTCATTGTGACAACCCTGATAAAAACACGTATATCGCAGTTCTAAACGATGATTCACTTATCAACTAATCTATTTGAGGGCATTACGTATTCACTCACCTATAAACCGGAATAGATCTTGTTTATGCAAAAAAAAAACAATTGGGGAAATACGAGGCAGGAAGATTTTGAAATTAACAGAATCCTGAAAGTGTCTATAACCCAAGAGACAAATAAATGTCAATGCCGAAATCCAATATTTTTAATAATAATATAATTAATATTAATGTAATAAATATATCGTAAAGTGGACAGTAAGACCATAAAGCAAAGAAAGTCAATAAAACAAATTATACTGTACCTATTTTGGTCCAAAAACTCTATGCGCTCCTGGTACTTTTTCCTCAGCCACTGATCTTGTTACGATGAAAATTGGACATTTTGCAATCTAGACATTTTGCGACTACCTAATCGCCAAAAACGTATGAACTACGGAGACGAACTATTCGAGATCTTCATCAATGGTCACTAGTCCATACCTGGACGTATCCGCATACTTCTGTGCTACCCGAATTCTTGCAAGTTGCTGTCCATTGGCGACTCAGGGTGATTTTGTACTTTTGATAGGTATGCTGTCCATGGTAGGAGAAACTATACGCCGCAAATTGCGATTCTTGTTTCCATCAATCGCCGCGCACTTTCAAGTATTGTTTCCTGTGCAGCGAGCGATAGAAAATAAATAGAAACAAAATTCGTAATTCACATCGCCGTTCGCGCATACCTAGCCTAGGTCTTCGTATCTAATATTTTGACTGAAGGCACTATTGTATCAGTACGATGTCTCGTATTACAGTTACACTCATAGCACAATAGAACTTCCTAGTGTTTTGGTTTACTGTTAATCAAATAGGTAGCAAAACATAAGCACACTATTTCAATCACAACACGCGGTCATATCCAACAAACGCAGCGCGTTAAACAAAACAAAACATTATGTAATTGAGATAATGACGAGAATTGATTGCGCTTGAACAAGATGCAGCGTCGCTTAGAATCCCTAATAGTTTTATCTGGGGGATATAGATGTGTGAAACCTCTTAAGGGCTAATGACCCCTTAAGGAAAACGTCTTCATCGATTGAGGAAGGGACGCCCATTGTGGCTGCGAAGGCGGGTAAACAAACAGTTCTATTATTTACGTAAATAAATAACGGGTCTTCCATTCTATTAGTTAAAAGGCTCATATGTGTTTTTGTACAAATGATTTTAATAATGGTTTTATTGGTTTGTATTCGTAAATCATATACATATAATTAGTATAATAAAACGCGGATCAAATGATTCCGGATTAGTTATTTAGGTTAGATCAGTTTAAGATATGTTAAATTCAGTTTCAGTGTTCTCCCAGAACTACAACTAATAGTACTGTATTGTATATCATACTTCTCCTTATCAGGTTACTAAACAACTATAATAAATAATGTAATTATTCTTATGTCACAGTAATAAACCGGAATTCCAAACTGTAACACCTTTCTATACTGTTCCTAACCGATCCTCATATCGGAAAACAAGGGAAAACCCTAGTAGGGACATACATTATTTATTAGCCAAAACTGTTCAGACCTTTCCGTCCTCAAATTCAACTCTTCATGACTGAAGCACTAGCATTAGTTCTATTCTCTCAACCAAGAGGAAACAACTTCAATGACTTTATACGACAAATAAAAGGTCTTACCTTAGCTACCTAAGCGCTTTCCATTAAACCTTCGCATGTCATTTGAACATAATGTGTGTGTTCGTACGTGCATGTGTGGTCCGCAATTCCAACATAGGAAATGGCTAGCCTCAATGTCACCCTATAAAAAGTAATGCCGTAATACGAAAAGCTATTACTTCGGAGAATGGTTCTTTTCACTGACCGATTCTATAGTCGTCTACTGGTAAGCGGGGCAGTATACTCTATTTATCAATAATTTAGTACTAAACTGTATGATTTTGTTCAAATAAACTTATACGTAAGGGTTTGATGGCTTTTATATGACAGACGGGGCAAATGAGCGTGAAGGTCACCTGATGATAAGTGAACACTTCAGCCCATAGACAAAGACACCGTAAGAACAGAAGAGACATTACCGGTCCTTGAGAAATTGGTAGTCTCGCTTTTTGTATGAATGCGTACTAAAATTTAATTAGGCAACCATGCCTTTTACACACAGCACAACAAAAACCTTTTGGGCACTGTGCGTCCGCGCATCGCATAGTAACGTTTGTGAATACGGCCGAAAATGAGCCGTCCAAGTGCATATCGGCCTTCGTTTTAAATCTATCAGACAGTTAGAAGCAGAGATGGTCAAGATTCGTGAAAAACGGAAACTAATAAAAACCAACTCGTAAAAAAAGAAAAAGAGTCTTTATGTTTTAAAAATAAATCTAGCCCTAAAGGTTCAGAGAGTAACCACGGGTATACCTAGTCTAAAATCAGAGAAAGAAGCAATACGCCACGTGACACTCAATCAACACAGAATCAATGTTGTAGTACCAAGAATTGATACTGGTGTAAACGTGGGCGTTAAGTGTTGTTTATTTGCGATACCAGAAGACATGTAAGCAAGTCGCGAGTCACCCACGCACCAGGCCAGTGATGGCACACCATTGGCACATAGTACAAAGAAAACACTATAAGAAAACATTACAAAAAAAAATAATTGTAAAGGCAGACTACGTCTCAGCAAATTGATTTCACATAAAGTGCTTTTGCATGTCTCCTATCTTACGAAACACATCGCACATTTAAATGTTGGCAGTGGTTTTGAAGCATGAAAAATAGGGACATCCGTAACTATTCACATGCTTGTCGGAACGAATACTATTCCTTTTATAATGTAACACCGCATAATGGTTATTCCTGATAGAAAGCGGGAAAATGGAGCCCAAATCACTGTGGCAACGGGCGATCGTCCAAACTTTCCTGTCAACCGCTACCATGGTGTCCCGTCAGATGCCTTCATTCATTCATTGATTCAATCATTTACGGTAAGAAGTAAACACGTGTGCCGGCTACGAGCTCCGCTTTTCAATATCTTGATACATATATCCATATTGTGAAAACGTTTCCACAAAATTAACTTAAACTTTTATATCAAATATTTCTAAGCTTATCGAGTCCAAAAAAATAAATGAATAAGCCAGACAATTTTATTTAACCACGTGGTCTCAAACTAAGGTTTTCCCTTGTACTATGAGTACCAGGTAATGAATAAGGGTAGCATCCCAGGAGCCTTCCGACCGCCCACGCTTTAACCATTGTACAGCCGAGCCTGTCAAAAAGCCTTACGGTGAACGATATATTTTTAAAAATGTGTGTTTTAACCCTTGACACTGCCCATCGCATGTATTGTGGGCAATACAAATGCCAAGAAAGCTGAAGCAAGTATGGGTACTTGCTTCAGCATTTTTGGCAAGTTTCTTAAAAGATTTATATTTAAGTCGGCAAGATTTTTCTTAAAAGGTCTGCCACCCCTGCACCAGACTATGTTACTTGATTGTGTCAGGTTGAACAAATGGCGTGGGATGCAGTTCCTCCCTACCGCTGTCGTCGTTTATCAGAACTGCAAACGATCTAATAGGTATAATGTACGAGTATTTTTATAGTGTAATATCGCATAATGACCTCAGTGGCGTTAATGATGAAGCATGTTCATTTGCTGCGATTGCAGGCTGCATGCATCTTTTACAATTTACATACTTGTTACTGATAACTGTAATGGTACCAATTTATATAACGACGCTTGTTTAGACGAATGAAGGAAGGTTGTAAAACGGTAGTTTTATAATTGAGTTACTGATTATTGTTTAATGGCATTTTGTATGATGTCAATGGCAGGTGACGTCATGGTTAAAGGCTTGACTTGAAAACATTTTCGATGTCTTGAATCATGGGAATAATCATGAATAATCTTCTTTAATGAAGATAAAATTAAAATCCCAACAAATCCAAGACTTATGTAGTGTTTATATTTAAAGTGCTAATTTCCAATTTTATCATATATTCTTTCTTCTAAAATCAAGTAATGGCTTAATAACATGACAAAAGTCGATATCTAAACACATGTTTTCCTAACTAATGATTTATAACATAGATGTCAAAGCAAAACTAGTTCTATTTACTTTCCGTCCAGAGTCCAGAGAGAAGTCATCATTATTATTTTAGGCCATGTAACATACTCGTACAACACTATTATCATAGGATGTTAGACCAATACAATGGGGCGCAGATAGAATTCATCGGCGTTTATTATGATAGCGCACACCCATGCTTGTATAAATACAATGGTTGTATCAACATGTAGTCAGCTCGAAATAGAATCACTACGGCGAGGGCTCTCGGCCAATTACACGTAAATACAGTAGTGGATTCCCGATCAGCAGGGCTATTCATGGGACAATCGCATCATGGCATTGGGTTATTCTCGCACGTTCGCCAAAATGTGGCATTCGTTTTCGGGAGTTGTACCTAACAGTCGGCATTGGAAAATACGGGAGCTCTGCTGAAGCTGGAGAATAATTTGAAAACTTAGATCGAATCTCTTTCAAGCGCAACGCGCCAGCGCCGCGTCTCCTTTAACCGTCCCCACTATTCGGGTAAGTAGCGGGGTACGAGGAACTCCCACCTCCTTGTAGAATAGAAGGGAGGCACTCTGCCTCAAGAAGACAGGGGAGACCCACTAAAAAGAACTCTGGTCCCTCCGTCACACATCAAGGGGCGATATCTTAAGTAATGTAAGAAATCAAATTGTTTAAAATTTCAAATTTGTACGCCTTTCTAGGCAAAACATGCAGAACTTGTATTATGTATTTGACATCTGTAACTTACTCATGTTTTTACAAATAAAAATATCTTTATCTTTATCTTTAGGAAACAAGCCTCCAAGACACCACCAGGCGAACGGACACCACAAGACGAATCCGGGAAAACTCGGACGAAGGGCTACCCTACCCGCAGGTGCTCGACCCGTGGCCCGCGGTAAGGTTAATAGGCCTGTATATGAGGCCAGCATATAGAGGGTTAATGATATTGGCTCCGATTTGAACCGAAACGGTTGGCTCGCATAATCATTACTACGGGTCCATCAATGGGAAGTTGAAATGACATAGCTACATTGAATTTTATGACACATTCTGATTAACAATTAGGTACCATTTTGGCAAGCTGTGTAGATTACATTTAATAGAATGACGCTATATTAATACGCAACAGCTTTCTTCAGCCATTATTGGCTTATCATCAGCCTATAGCAGTCCACTGCTGGACATAGGCGTCTCCAGTTGTTCGCCACTTGGGGCAAACATCTGGAGGATATACCCATAATCGCCACGCTGGGGAGGCGGGTTGGCGATCGCAGGGCGTAGCTACTCGCTCCAATGACGCTGCTGCCCGTCATCGGTCTGTGGTATTTAGCAACTCCTTCACTTGCGATGGTTATACGGCAACCAGACGGTTGTTCCGCGCCTCGTTTGCTATTCGGCAGGCTGCACCACGGGCAGGTGAGGTTGGCTGGGAGCGAAATGATGATAGACTGCTCTCTCATCACAACGTAAACATTTAAACAGGCGTAGTAATTAAATAAATAAACAAATAAAATGCAATCTAAATGTCTATTACGCGTACACAAATATGGATAAAACTACAACTAGATGTTATTTTTATCACAAAACGTGGATAACAAATAGTTGTAACAGTAAACATTAAATATTGATTCTGCACTTATATCATTGAAGTCATGGGACCAAGGTGTTAAACGAGTATAATTTGACAAGCACATTGTATGTGACATGTTCAATAATAGTTTTTTACATTTGCACACTAATCTTTTCACAGTATTTGTTTTATTTCACAGATCATAAGACTCGATCACACAAGATCACTAATGCGCGCTAATACTGTAATCATATCGTCGGCCGTAGGCTCAATTAAGGTAAGGGACAAAATACGATTTTTCAGGAGAGGCCGACAAAGTTTTTTTGTGGAGTAAATTGTACATAACTTTCTTTGTAATTAACCTTTTTTGAGTTTCTTTTCACACATTATCTTATATTTAAGTGCACTATCTTCCTGTGCAGTGTTTATTTAAATATTTTAATTATTAAAAAAAAAAGATGTCCCTTACGCCAACTTTTTTCGTTCGTAATGTCCCTTAAATGCCAAATACGTTGTAATCTCGTCCTTTACCTGAAATTGACCTACACGGTGTGTGCATAGTATAATATAAAAATGGCGTAAGGGGATCGTATATAAATTATTAAAAACACTCTTTTGAGGTAAGTCGCATTTTTAAAGTGGGGTATTTAATAAGCATTCATGTAACAGCTATGAAAATATATTGAATTGTGTGTGAATTATTTAAGTGTCCCTTACATGGAATATTTTGACACTTTAAAGTTGTTGATATCTAATGGGTGAAATAATACAAATTTCATTAAATTTGTATGTTTTATTATAATTACTTAAAAACAGATGGCAAAATTGTACCTATAGTATGCAGACCGCATACTTACTGCACAATGCGGTATAAATTATAATTTATATAATTATTGATTTAAATAATTATTTAACAGCCAGTCATAGAGGCTACTATACAACTACTAAAATAAACAATGTCATCTACTTACACAACAAAAATATGAAAAGTTTAGTAGTTACATATATTCAAGGATAACAAATTAAAGAGTATGTTTACAATATAACTAATCAACATTTACAACTTACGCAAAAAAATAATTATTATCCCTTTGTGGGTCATTGTCAGATATAGGTTCGCGTCTTTTCAGTGCAAAGTTAATTGCTGTTAGTTAAGAACTATTAGAGCCTAATCTTCGGATGGAACTTATATTAGCATCAACGATGTTTCTCATTCTATGGACCTGTTGTTAAAAACGTAAGTTCTATGCACAGTTGCTGTGAACTATTGAGCACTTATATTATGTGAAATTGTAAATGCCGTTAGATTATAATCCATCTTGCGAGATTGTAAACTGTCGAAAGATTGTGACCCGTAACATAATTCTTAAATTTTAACTATCATTAACTTTTATTTTTTGTAGATTTTGGTCGATCAGAGTGGAACTGTTGATAATTTAACGCGTGACAGATTTTAATTTAAGAATCGATCGATTACAGTCTGTGTGTGTTACATTTTAACTATTATATCGACAGTTTACAATCTCGCGAGATAGATCATAATATAACGGTATTTACAATTTTAAAGTGACATATATATTAAGTTGTAAGAATAAAACGATAATTATGTACTTTTTATTCACTAATTCTAGTAATCGCTGTCTGCGTCATAGTAACCGGTTAAAATTGTTTTGTTTCTCCATATCTTTGTCAAAAATACGAACATTATCCCAACCAAATGACAGGTGAACGCATAGTCCGTATTGATAAACGGAGTTTTAGATGCCCTTCCGCAGCTAGTGCATTCTCTCTTTTACACATAGAGCGAAGATGTGGGATAGAAAAAGATGGAAAACGTGCACACGTGCTCTTCTCCAGTTGTAAATTAGTGTAACAGACACGGAACTTAATGTAAATCGAATCAAATTGGTGTAAGGGACTTGTTATAAGGTTTTCTTCATAAAAATACCATGTAAGGGTTATTCTTTGAATGCGAAGACCGTTACTTTACTTAAAATCGGTTGGTAACAGTCCTTACACCATTTGAAATTGCTACATAATATTTTTTTTCAGATACATGGTTTTGTGGGACGGAATAAATTTTAGACCCCAAAAAATTAGTAAAGTAAGGGACGAAATTAAAAAAAAATTAGTAGAGTAAGGGACATTTTTTCGAGATAGAATTTTTTCATAAATATCATTCAAAAGAGAGGAAAATTCTGAACAAAACTGTATACTCAACTCATTTTGTGACTTTTGTCCCTTACCTTAATTGAGCCTACGGTCGACGATATGACAGGGTTGTTTGATAATGTCATTGACACCTTACATTATCACTGTCGGTTTGCTATGGTAAGTTGTTAACGGGTGCAAAACGTTAATTTTAGCAGCAATCAATAAATAACTATTCAGAATGGTACACAATACGAACTCCCATGGATGGCTAATAATATTATGGCGCCATCACATAAAATGTATCAAAATAAAATGATAAGATCATAATAAAAGTGCGATTCAAGCTTGCACTATGGTACAAGATTTGAAAAGTCGGTTCAAAACAGCGCGAAAGTACGCGTTTTGAATGTATTTTTAACCCACTTCAAAAAAAAAGGAGGCTCTCAGTTCGATTGTTTTCTAGCGTTCGTTTCAAGGCAATTAATTGCATAGGTACAGTCCTTTTTTTGGCTATGTACGATTTGTGCATTTGCCGCTGACGATGGTAAAAAGGTTGAGAAACGTAGTGATAAAATATAAAATGATTAACGAATACAGAATGGGACAGGAAAACACAAAGCATTCGAAAATTATCGGTAACATAAACAAAACAAGAAAAAATCGTAACCTCTTTAGAGGTGTGGTCTCCGTAGCGTTAAATATTTACATATTATTAACACCTACATTGTCAACGGATTTAGCTTACTTTATATCAAACTATTATTATTATGAATAAGGCTCCACTGTTCATAGTGTCCGTCCATTATTACTTAGTCACAGGGCTATAACTTTTAATTGAACCGTAACTGTCCTTTAATGTTTTTTTTCTAACGGAGTATGCATCACTAATAACTTCCGATATAACAACGAACATATAATAAAAATTTATCGAGCGATTCCGTACAAGGAAACATGTATTGTGTAATTATTGTTTTGTTGTATGAAATTCACGATAATTGTAATTATAACAGTAGTTTCAATTGCAATAGGCAATATGCATGACTTTTACTGAACTCTTAAAACACGAAAACATTTTCGATGCACATTCCCTATTAGCTGATAAATTCAATAACCTTTCATAGGTTCATAAGCTACTTATTATATATACTTACATAGTCTACCGAAGCTGAGGGACAGCCGCTTTCTGAGCTTTTGCATTTTGCTCATAGCACCGCCCCTTTTTTCTCTCATTGTCACGCCTGTGAACAAAAAAAAACAATCGTAAAAAAATACAGAACCAAGCACGTGACTGACCGTTACCGAGCATATAGTATGCAATTATTGACACGAAATGCGCATGATTCGTGCAGTTTTATACACAGGCTTATAATATCTTAGCAACTGTTTGTAATGATGATAACGAAATGATACAAATTTAGATACACGTGAGCTATTAACGGAATGTCAATTTCAGACTGATTTAACAAAATACGACTTCGTATTATCACTCTATGAGGGTAATAATGATAAACACACATCTGAGTAAGTTTGCGAAGACATAAATAATTACATCTTCTTTGCAAACAAATTACAAAACAGCAAAAAAAAATACTTTTACTGATGATATCGTATCGTTTTCTTCCTTGCCATTTTCGGCAACGGCAATCAAACAATTTACACTGACTGACGATATAATAAACCTAATAGAAACGGTTGATTTCATTGCGTTTACAGTAGGTATTTTTTTATATAGGAGCTGCAGCTGTGATGATGAGAAACAGCTTCCTCATACGACATCTACAGCTTAAAAAATCTTTATTAAAATGAAATTCAGGGATAAGTAAACATACCTATTTGTACGGGATAAGTATGTAAATGATATTTTAGATATACATTACGCTCCTATTACCTAGATAATTTAAAAACTACTAACAAACGATTGATCGAAAACGTAAGCTCGTGATAAGAAATGCGTGTAAACACGCAGTCCCCATGTGGGCCGACTACTGATAAATTAATGTTGACGATGAAGTAGATAAAGGACTTGGACAAACTGGAATCCAAGCGACTGAGGTACTAGCAGAAGATACTATTACAGTATTAGGTACTGTTCTTTTTTAAAAAAATACTTTACGTTTAGGCTGCGATTCCAATGATTCGAAGCGGAGACGAGCTGTGGCAAAGGCCGTTGTCTTAATAACTGACATAATAATCGATAGCGAACTAATCATGTATCTCTTTCCATTATCATACGAAATAGCTATGCGCAGAACGTAACGGTGCGCGGTGGAAATAATAAGTGTTACGATGTGCTTAATTAGTTGCGACGAGTTATATGGTACAGACACGCTACTATCCCCATCTTTTCCTGCATTTTACCAGGGAATATCTGCCGACGAAATTGAATGAATATGATATGGACTAACTATATTCTTTTTTTATATTAGGTCAGCATAGCGGCTTCCCTTCGCCTGATGGAAAGCTAGAGAGAAAGCCCAAATTGCTTTGACAACAGGCGGCGAAACCTCAGTTTCCAGTCAGTCATCAGTTTAAAAGACCTCTATGATGATAATATAGACCTCAGGTAATACCTGCGATAACCTCTTTCAGTGAATTATCAATTAAATAATTTTTTAGATACTGGTCCGGTATAAATTCATATTGATGAACAATTTGTTTAGATAAACGTTTGTATTATTTTTAATTGTCCATTAATTTGATACCTGTTTTTCTATTCAATTGCACAAGTTCTTCAAATTTTTACTCGTATCAGTTACGTAACTTTGAGTTATAGTTATCAGCTTAGAAATATATTCTACTCGTATAAACACGCACTATTTTTGATATGAAAATCATATTTACTCATGTGTTAAAAAGCCTAACATAAATGTAAGTCGGGATCAAACAATATTTACTTTTATGATGTCAGTATGTGCTGCGAACAATTTCCTATTTCTTCTTTTATTATAGGGACCTATGGACCGTAAAAAGACTTCAATTTCCGTTTCAGTCTATGCAGCGTCTTTGGCATTAGAAATTGTGTAAACAAAGACACAAAGCCTGTAGACCGTAAGTCATGAGTGTCATGACGTTTGGTCCACTTCAAATAAAATTTTGATCGCAATCTTCGCAATCACTTTATATTTGTAGTGGTAAGCTACTTCAAGATGTTAAGAGTAGATTACGTACTTTCATATTTGGCCCCAGTTATCATCTAGTAGTAGCAAGCAATAGTAGCAAACAATTAAACGATGTTACTCGTATTATTATTAACTTTGCTGGTGTGAAGTGTGTGGCGCTTTTTTTGTTATTATGTGTTGTTAACCGACTTAAAAAAAGGAGAAGGTTCTTAATTCTACAATTTTTTTGTTGTTTAAAATGTTACCACATATCTCCGAGAATAGTGAACCGATTTCAAAAATTATTTTTAGTTTGAAAAGGTGCCCATCCCTAGTTGGTGCCATTGTCACCATAAGTCGAAACTTTAAAAAAAACATGTCATGTTGTTAAAAGTTTTAAAGTATTTACCCAAAGCCAAGTTATTCCCTTCGTTACACGTAAAAAGTTCACAAAAATAAAGCAAATACCTTGAAATGTTGTACGATTGCCAAATATTTTCAAGGGTTACGATCACGATGCGTAGCCATTAAAAGGCCAAATGGTAAATTGGAATGTGGGGGGATGAGGAATGGTATATTTATCTTTGGAAACCTTTATCAACACAATATTAAGACAGATCTTTGTTATTACAATGCAGCGGTTTACGGAGAACTCAGTCGATTTGTTAATATGTACATACATACAAAAATATGCTAAAATCATTTGAAGAAGCGTATACAAACTAATCCGTATGGTTATATTTTTGAAATCCAAACACGCGGGAGCGTGTCAGCCAAGTTCCAGAGAAGGGATTGTAATTTACTGGCCGGTTACAAATACATTTTTTCTAGTTAGTTCAATAGGTTTTAGCGCGAGAGCGCGATAGAGTTACTTTCGCTTTTATACTAGCTAGTGGAAAATAAAAATGTTCATAGATATACATAAATAACCCAAGAAACTGCCTCCTTTAGAAGCTTACTAATGTTGTCATCCACCTAGCCTTGATTAACAGCCGAAGAAAGATATACTACAGTACCTACAATCTTCGTATATTTTCGATACGCTTTGATTCTTTAATAAACAACCGCGCTAACAGTTCGTTCATCTTTATATCTGTCATCGCGATAGTTTATACATAGTAGAGTTTTAAATAGTTCAGTGCCTTAGCTATTTGTATATGAACTGCATTCGCAAGACTGAGACATTACAGGAATTTTATTCGTCCAACGCTCTGAGTTTTAACGATATCGCGGTCGTTTCAAAACGGATTCGAACACGGTAAATGACACAAACGACCCGAAAGCCGTAGTATGTTACGTTTATTGGTCTAGCTAGACATTACATTGTATGAATACTATCTTACTATTTCATTGATTAAATGGTAAACTTGGCGTTCAGTTGTACTACTCGTAATACTATAAAGAGTTTGGTTGTCTCCATTTAATAGGCTCCGAAAATACAGGACCGATTTAGAACTAGCTGCAGCCCGCGTCCTTGCCCGCGTGAATCGATATTCACGAGTGATATACGAGTATATGTGAAATGATAACATTCTTATAAATTTATAGCCTATGCGTTAATTTGACGTATGAGCTAAATAACATTCAAATAGTTTTGTAGTTGTCGAGTGAAATAGTAACAAGCATCCATCCGTCGTCGTCCAAACAAACATTCGCATTTTACAATATTAGTAGGAAGTAAGATTATTTAAGAATTCTTTGAAAGCTACATTCTTCAGAATTAACATAGGCAGCAATGAACTGTTAAACTTTACAAGCATACGACGACTAAATCGCCATTTATTCGATAATAAAGATTCTGCCAATTTCATTCACAAATTCTGAACTCCATGGAACGACAATATACTTATCAAAATTTTACGAGATAACTTTGAGTATATTGGCGTTTTGCCGAATGCAACCGAAGATCTCAATCGCAATATTAATATAAACTTGTGCAAAAGGAGGCAGTGTGTGTTGAATGCCACCGCATTGGCCTAGAAAGCGAATTACCCCTTTATGAGTCCTAGCACATCGCACTTAAATGAAATCGATGTATTTTATCGACTTGGCAAATGGAAAACTTTATAGAACCACTCGAATTTTGAATTTATCCAGGTCTGTTTTCCACAGATGCCAGCAAAACTTTCAAAACGCACGCTCGGATATAATGTACGAAACTACCAGTATTAGACACACGCCTCAGTACTAGACTGCAGACGTCCACTGACAATTGTCATTTAGGGGGGTTTGCCATACTCACCACGCTTAGCAGTCGGTCTTATTTGTACCCAGGTAGACGCTGCTGCCGTTTCCTGACCAGTTTATGTCTAATCCTACTACCGTTATCAGACTACTGCCCCTTTTCAATCTAAAAAATCCGACCAAATCAATATTGTCCATAACGTAACAATACCACTGCACAAATTATCTGAATGCACTTCTACCGTGATCAGACATTACACACACCTTGTTTACGTGCGGGAACTAAAAACATCACCCGAAAACCTGATAAAGCCCCAATAAATTGGCGCCAATGCCACCCAAACAAAGTTACGTAACAACACAGCAATAGAGTTCAAAATCCATTGACACCCAAATTGGATAGAGGATCGGAGCTTCAATCAACAACCCTGGACTGTTCAAACATGACCACCATGGACAAACATTCACAATGACAGCACTATCTAATCTGGAAAGCAACGGGGACAATATGCTAACGTACGTCTACGTCTAACGTAATATTTAGATTGATGACAAACCCTGTCGCCATAGATTGTGTACCTACTTCAGTAATAGAAATGAGAACTGATAACCGTTATCTACTGTTGTCTTTGAAATCGTAATGAATTACTTCACGATTTTGTAACGGTAGATTACATCATTAAAATGACAAGCGTTTATTTTCCGACCCGCGAACAATTTTTAGTTCTTTTCTAGTTTATTCTTTTAAGAATGGGGCTTTACGCCACTCTAAAGAATATGACTAAACAAAATGAGAAGATTCGTTTACTATTGATTCAACGACTACCACTATAGGTACTCTTTTCTGACAAGTCGAATCATTTCGAAAAACCAAAAAGGAAACCCTTAAAAATGACCCACAGCGATTGTATGAATCATCAGCTTTTCATTGATGCTTACGTCAAAAGCTGAGCAGTATCGTCACTAAAACACGCGTCGATGTACAGCAAATATTGACGATACCGACGCAGCCGTAACAATATCGATAGTCGAAGTATTTACATAGGACGCTCATAAAGTTCCTGTTTGTGTCGTAAATAGAATTTATGCTCTCTCCAAAGAAATCGAACATGTCACGGAACTCCATGATATTGCATTATTTTTGAAGGGCTTTCTGTGGAGTATGTGGATTGAATAAAGTTATTTCCAGATATTGTCGTGGTGAGATCCCGTTGAGAACGGACACAAATCACAATAAGCGAGAACTTTTACTAGGCTTTGACTTATATTAAGAAATATATTTTGAATCGCGACTTCCAACTGGCATATTTATGAGTTTATTTCGTTTTAACGCCATTAAAACTTATTAAAGTTCTAGTAATATGTGGCATCTGTCCGCTAAAAACAGTTACAAATGAACGCACATTAAGTCGTTAACACCTACTGGTACTTGGGCCATTTCACTGTTCAGCATTAATTTAATTAAAACAAGGAAATGTAATATAAAACCCTGATATTCTCCACCCATATGGCACCTCTCCATTTTCAGTCAGCGCACCTATTTGCATTAGGCAACTCCGAAATTCAACCCTCTCATTTGCCGACAAAGGGGCCACCATTACCTCTGTCACCATCTTTCTAATTGTGCCTATTAATGACGTTAGTTACGTCACTACACCCAATGCTATTAAGTACCCGGCTCCTTCACACATTTGTAAAGGGTACATTTAATGGGTAAGGCTAGACGATTAGCGCAATAATACTAAAAATACCCAAATGGAATACGATATTTCGTGGGGTGGAGAGAGCCGCAATCAAGTTTAGCGTAATGGAGGCACTCGTAAATCTGTGCGTTAACATATTGGTTGCAATAAGGTTTATTTTAGAATGGCTCATATCTTTCAACGGCAACGATATTGAAGGTGAATTATCGCGACTCTTGGTAATATCACGGAGTTTTCTCATTGTATAAGAAACCGAAAGATAAATATAAATATGTTACTGTTAAAAGTAAAGTTCTTAAGTAAACCAGAGTCTTATCTTTACATACTGTACAGAGTTATGTTACAATTACAATACCTGACAATATAAAAATCTATCGAATCGTATAGACTTGGGAAACGTTAAAATGGCTTTATTAAGAGATGTTATGGAGAATAAGAATAATGAAGTATTTTGCTTATCTACAACGAAAGCTTCTTAAGAGCTACTTTCAAAAGTTTTGCTCTATTGTAATTTTAAAGTGGTCTGCAATTCTGAGGTCAAGGCGGCGAGACCACTACTAGTTCACAAACTTTCAGAAGATATTACGAGGGATCAAGAACTTATATCAAACATTACCAACAAAGGGTTTACTAATTATAAATCTTTTATAGTGTAGCAAATGTTCTACAATGTGAACCGTGTCACATTTGACACAAACACTAACTTTGCAAGTGTTAATCTATTCAGCTTGTAAGTACTGACCAAACCGCAGAGGCTATATGTGTAGGACATAACATGATCGCTTATATCTACAGGACATCTATCAAATCTTATTTATACTAACTGCCTGTTTGCCATAACATACACATTTCCCGTTAACCTCGAGGTTCTCAGTAAACTCGGTAAATTCTCCGTTCGTATGACTTCTAGGATGAACAGTGGCATTTATGTCCGCTGTCAAAATGATAGAGAACCATAAATTAAACGTTCAAGCACTAAAATGCGGGCTATAATTATAAAGAGACTATTAAAAGATATGTCGTTTCCAATAAACCGTCTGTCGCACTGTTAGTAAACAGATGAGAGCAGTGCACTACTAGCTAGTGCTGTGACGAGGCAATACTGATTCCAATAACTATTAAAGATTTAAAGATCTCCGAGATACGAGTACAGTGAGCGTTATAAGATGTACTTGTATCGCTCTTAAGCCGTATGGCGTTACATTTCCTTTGTATCATTAAATAATATTCTTCACTGCTGTAAATGCAATCGAATAAGTAAAATTTTCTCAGTAGTCTCTAGATTTTTCAAGGATAGCAAACCAAAACGTGGTGCACGCCTGAAAACGGTAACCACCATTTACAGACACCAATTAGGGCAGAGCCATGTCCCTGCCTTTTCAAAAAGAACTCCCTTACAAACTTGTAAGGGAGTTCTTCTGAAAGAAGGGGAGTTCAACTGAAAGAAATGACAGACACCTGATGAGATGACTCCAAACAATTATGTAGTTTTGCCTGATCTGGTTTTTGGAAGTTGATACGACGAAAAGTTCATACGAAAACGAGTAGAATATGATGGATGGTACACATGGTAAAAACCTCGTCACATACAAAGTTATGACTAGAAACCGGTACCAAAAACCAAGAAATATGTACCAAAAATATTTGATACCCATCACTACACCAGCCTGTATTCTGGAGACAGACTGTTCCGCATACCGGGATTGTGCGATGAACTCGTTACTGTCGCCCACGCTGAGGTTACCACGCTGCTTTATTTTACGGGACTGTCTTATAATAAGACGTACTATAATTTTAATTTGGCACGGTAACAAGAATATTCGTGGATGATGACTATTTGAAATACTTCATAAGGTAAGCTAAAAAATAAACGGATTTTCTATCAATGGATGTCAGATCATTCACGTCATATGATGCAATATAAAAGTTTAAAAGTTATTCGGTCACATTAGTTCTATTAAAAGTTCACATATATTTTTTTAATTAGTTAACAATACCTAATGTATTACAAATGATAATGTGAACTTACTATTTACTTTATTTACACACCTACATATTATTTTATACTTTGGACGAAAATGATAAAAACAACTTTTATCTGAGTGGGACCAAATGCGAATAGGACGGTATTTGTTAAATGCACAATTTTCAAATCAAATAAACTATTCCTCGGATATGCAAAAAATAGTCCAGAAGCTTGGTATCCCTAATATCCTACTCGACACACTGCTGGAACAAATAACACAGAATAGCAGAGATAATAAATTGTCTTTCTCAGAGCTAGGAGGGCACAGTAAAGCGGAAAATCTAATTCCGTCCAAACAATGTTAACATATTAATACACGACATTAAAATCACAAGGAAAGGAGTCATAAGGAAATGAGAACGCGAATGTTAATACGACGGGGAACGGAGCACTAAAATTAAATTTGTTGTGGAAAAGGACATAGGCTAAGTGTTATCACAATGTTGTGCGTACCTACCCACATAACATACGAGTATTATTTTAGGTCTATTTGTATATCTATTTAAATAGAAAAGGTTTATCCTGGATGAGCACCTTAATGATTGCGAGAGAAAAATAAGTATACAAATTAGTTAACATACTAAAAAAGCCGACGACTCTCTTTGAGTTCCGTATCTTACTCAAAACTAGAATCATGTATTGCATCTATAAATGTATGTATTATAAGAAGTTCTAGGTTAAGAAGTTCTAAGTTAGATCATTAAAGTCCCTTGAAACCTTAATATCTTATTCCAGTCGACAACGCATGTAATCCTGTATGTATTACATGATATTCTAGGTAGGTTAGATCATTAAGGTGGTAAGGAGCCTGGATATTAGTGTCCTACCTAAATATCTAATTCTAGTGCTGACAACGTGCATAGTGAATTCAATGTTACGCTGCAAAAAACATGGCGCTACCCGAGAAGACGGGAAGAACATCGTAGCGCGGGAAACGTGTCAACACAAATCGTAACGTGAGGAACGTGCAACAAAATATATACAACAACAAACGATGAAGCAACATCCAGCATATTTCGACACACAGCCACGGGCATGACCAAAAAGGCGCATAACACATCATGACACACAGATAATACACGTGGGTGACTGAGATAAAACGCCCCCGTTGATTTGTGTGACACACATACAAAATGTAAACTTAGTAGGTAATCTACAAGAAACATCAATAAACTTATATCCATTTGATAATAGCGCATTCATTGCGATGGTAATGTTTATATATCAGTCATTGTGTTTCGACATTGTAAGAGTTTTGTATATGCTCATGGGAAACGGATGTGACTTATTGATGTCATAGACTGTAAAAAAACGTAAGAAAACTGTGCTAGGAAACATAATATGGGTATTGTTTGTGATGTACAGACGTATGTACCATCGTAGCCTATAGCTTATGAATAGATTTTTTTGTAACCCAAATAATTTCAACAAATGGAGTATTTTTATTCTGGTTGAAAGGTGTTTAAGATGTGATTTTACAAATAAGTTCACCAGAATTTTTAAAATATTATTTGCTTCTTATAATAGTATCCGTATTTTCCAACAGAATTTAATTTCTGGTTCATTTACTCCTTTCCATGGCAGTAAGTTGGAATACACACCGTATTTGCTAAATCATTAAAATTCTCCACAATTAAGATTAGTTCAAGAGTTCAACAGTCTGGCCGAACGAAAGGCAACGATTGTGACAAAACCGGGTCCCGGCCAGTGTTGCCAACTTAACGAATTTACTACTAGATCAGTGCTTTGAGATAACTACATGGATTTTACTAAGTATGTACCCTGCGATCGGAATCTTTCACTTCATACTTCTTCTATGAACATATCTATCTTCTATTAATTGAATAAAACGAGTACGAGTAATCAATTGCGGGTGTAGAATTGCGATAGTCATCAAAATTTAATTGGTCTCGCAAACATAAAAAAAAAACATTTGACGCGCGTGCTTGACCGGAATGACTGGTATTCTATTATGTTTTAAGATATCATTTACGTCAACTACAATCTTTTATGTTAAAGATATTTACACAGCTTTGGATAAGAAATTAATCACGCTTTATTAATTAAAACATATAAATAAATATCACACAAAATCACATACATTGCTCCGATCCCAAAGTAAGTTGCTTAAGCAGTTGTGCTATGGGTATCAGAACAACGAAGGTACCACAAATATACTTAAATACAGATATATACACACTGAACAAACACAAATGTTCATCACACGCATGTTTGTCCCGAGTGAGAATCGAATCCATGACTCTTGGTTCAGAAGGCAGGTGTCACTACCAATTGAGCCACCCAGCCAGCCCATAGTCAAGCTCAGTAGCAAGCCAAACACAGAGCTGGCAACACCGGTCCCAGGCTAAACTATCGCGAGTCGAACGTGCGAAAGTCGTTCGTCGACCTTGCCGCGAGCGTCGCTGCGCCCGCGCAGTCGGCCGCGTGCCATTCCACCCACTGCGCACGATTGCACCAGGCTGCACTAACTGGTGCATTAGTACTGATTGCCTGTTGCTAGATTTTTTATGACTCGATATCGAATGGACAAACGAGTATTTATTTGATTCCGAGATCGCTTCAATGCTTCCCGATACGCACTTGCATAAAGATGCTGACGATGAAGGATGAAACTTGCTGCCAAATGGCGCGGGGAGGAAAGTTTTAAGCTGTTTAAAGCTCGCCAATAGGCATCAAAGGACCTGTTTGGGTTTGATAATACCAGAATATCTGGAGGAAACCAAATAGGATTACTTCGGGTTTGGGTGTTGTGAGACATCCCCAGTCTGGCACTTGTAATGCAATGTAAAACTCCAGCTTAAAACCATATGGTGGTCTACTGGAAATCATTTCTTTAAATGGGGCCTAAAGGACTTGACGGCGTGCCACCGTTGGTCTACTCAACAGAGCAAAAATACCACAACCACATTCGAGCAGAAGTCATGACACGCCATGATGATGATGGCTCGAAACGTGAATCGAGTAAAACTGGGAAACTCACTTAAGATATTACCCTTACTTAGTCTTACTAATAATGTAGGTCAACTGCTAACTGAGTTAGCTCGGTATCACAGCTATTCAAGTTATGTTTTTTTTTTTTTTTTTTTTTTTTTTTTTTTTTTTTTTTTTTTTTTTTTTTATGGAATAGGGGGCAGACGAGCAGACGGCTCACCTGATGGTAAGTGATAACCGCCGCCCATGTACATCTGCAACATCAGGAGTTACAGCTGCGCTGCCGGCCTTTAAGAAAGAGGTATGCTCTTTTCTTGAAGATTTGAAGGTCGTATCGGTCCGGAAACACCGCTGGCGACAAAGCATTCCACAGTTTAGTCGTGCGGGGCAGGAAATTGCGAGAGAAGCGCACAGTTGAGGATTGCCAGGTGTCGAGATGGTACGGATGGCAAGCTTGTCGTGAAGAGCGGTGCCGGAAGGCAGCGGCTGGGATAGTTCCGAACAATTCCTCGGAGCACTCCCCATGATATATGCGATAGAAGATGCAGAGTGATGCTACATCTCGACGCAGCGCCAAGGGATCAAGCCGCTCGGTAAGTTCCTGGTTATTGACGATTCGAGTCGCTCTACGTTGTATGTTTAAACGGTTCCTCCCTAGCAAATATGTGTGATATTTGCATATCACCCTTTAGTTTAATTATTTTAATCTCTTAATTTTTTTATATACGAGCCCCTATTAAATCAAGTTTTTAATATTTTTTATTCAGTTCTAAGAAAGAATTTGACCACAATCACACTTTATGTTAAGTGATGATGTGGTCTAGGATGGAACAAGGTGATTACAAGTGGAACAGGATTCTTACTACTATTTATACTGCTTAATATGGTAGTAAGTTTCCCGTAACTTGATGTAGTAGGTACTGATTTTCGTTGACGCCGCGCAGTTCTCTGATATGTCTACAAACCATTTTTTCTTTTGATTCTCACACGACACGAAAGCTATACGGGCAATTTTCAACACCTACCATTGTTCCGCTTTATATCTGCGCCTGCGCTCGGTGTGACAATAAAATAGAAACTGTTTAGCGAAGTAGGCCGCGCAGTAAATGTCAGAGCTAATGACGCGGTGCATGGCGCCGATGTAAGCCACATGCTAAAGTCACATGCTTGCGGCCTGATCCACCTCGGCCGCCTAGTTTTCGTCACATGTGGCAGTACAGGTCAGCAGATTGGGACGGTTTGCGCGAATTCTACGCGTCGTATCCGTGGAGGCAATTGTGCTTTACATCAGGGGACCCTAACATCTGTGCAGCCGCTGTTGCTGATACTATTCTGGTGGGTATGGAATATTTCATTCCTAACGCACTAGTAGCTGCGGGGGCAAAGAAACGTCCGTGGTTTAATCGGTCCTGTAAGGAAGCTAGACTTCTTAAGCAAGCCGCGTACAGGACTTGGATCACGGCCCGTACTAAACATGACCCCAACCTACCTGATGTGAAGCGCATGTATAACGCAGCCTCGAGGTCCAGCAAGAAGATTATAGCCAGAGCTAAATTTGACTTCGTCGGCGGAGTCGGTAAGCGACTCGCAGCCTACCCTTCAGGTAGTCGGGCCTTTTGGTCGCTGGCTAAAGCCGCCGAGGGAAACTTTTGTCGGTCGTCCCTGCCACCACTGCGTAATGCCGATAACGACTTGGCCCATAGCGCTAAAGAGAAGGCTGATCTCTTAGGTTCTCTCTTTGCATCTAACTCGACGATGAACACCGATGAACATGCCACACCGCCTACCATCCCATGGTGTGGTCACTCCATGCCGGAAATCAAAATATCACATAAAGAAGTCCGGCGGGAGCTCTTTCGTCTCGATGTTCGGAAGTCGAGTGGACCAGACGGCATACCAGCAGTGGTATTAAAACTGTGTGCTCCCGAGCTATGTTCTGTATTAGCGAGACTTTTCACGCTTTCGTACCGCAGTGGCGTAGTTCCGTCTTCCTGGAAGACTGCCCATGTGCACCCTGTGCCCAAAAAGGGTGACAGATCGGACCCATCAAATTACAGGCCTATTGCTATTACCTCCCTTCTCTCTAAGGTGATGGAGCGGGTGATTAACACCAAGCTCCTTGGGTACCTGGAAGAGCACGACCTGATAAGCGATCGCCAATATGGGTTTCGGCATGGCCGTTCAACTGGTGACCTTCTAGTGTGTCTAACGCACCGGTGGGCTTCTGCCATAGAGAGTCAGGGAGAGGCGCTGGCAGTAAGCCTAGATATAGCAAAGGCATTTGATCGGGTCTGGCACAGGGGTCTTCTGGCTAAGTTACCAGCTTACGGATTGCCCGAGGGCTTGTGTAAGTGGGTCGCCAGCTTTTTGTCTGGGCGGAGCATTAAAGCTGTCGTTGACGGAAGCTGCTCCGAAACCAAAATGATAAATGCTGGCGTCCCGCAAGGCTCCGTGCTATCACCAACGCTGTTCCTATTGCACATCAATGATATGTTGTCTATTGACGGTATCCATTGTTATGCTGACGATAGCACTGGTGATGCATCTTACACGGGCCGAGCAAACATCCCTCGCGCTGTTGTGGAAGAAAGTCGGGAACAACTTGTGTCTACAATCGAGAATACTCTATCTAGAGTCTCCGATTGGGGCCGAGACAATTTAGTCCGATTTAACCCCACTAAGACTCAAGTTTGTGCGTTCACCGCGAAGAAAACTCCATTCACTGTGGCCCCCCAATTCCAGAATACACCGTTGACTATCTCAAAAAGCATTGGGATCCTCGGCATCGACGTATCTAATGATGTCCAATTCCGGAATCACTTAGATGACAAGGTCAAGTTGGCTTCTAAGAAATTGGGTGTCCTAAACAGAGCTAAGCGGTACTTCAGTCCGAGGCAAAGATTGCTTTTATATAAAGCACAGATACGGCCTCATATGGAGTACTGCAGTCATCTCTGGGCGGGAGCACCTAAGTACCAACTTGGACCTTTTGATTCGCTTCAAAGACGTGCTTTGAGAATTGTCGATGATCCCAAACTTACGAGCGATATTGAGCCACTAAGCCTGAGGCGGGACTTTGCCTCTTTGTGTGTGTTCTATCGATTGTACAACGGGTTCTGTTCTGAAGAACTGTTCGAAATGATGCCAACAGCTTCATTTTATCATCGTACCGCTCGCCATCGGCAAGGTGTTCATCCTCACACTTTGAGGCCTAATTGGTCACGCACGGTCCGATTTCAGAGAAATTTCCTCCCGAGAACGTTGCGTTTGTGGAATGAGCTACCTGCTGATGTTTTCTCAGGGGAATACAGTATGGGGCACTTCAAATCGAAAATAAATAGGTTTCTAAAGGGTCGGCTAAGCGCATGCGATGCCCCTGGTGTTGCAGGCGTCCATGGGCTACGGTAACTGCTTACCATCAGGCAGGCCGGTAGCCATTTGCCACCCTAGTGGTATAAAAAAAAAAAAAAAAAAAAAAAGCATCAGCGCCAGAGGTGGGAGACGTTTGAGAACAAGCCAAATAGACCAGGAGTTCGTTATGTAGGAATTTAAAGAATACTTTCAATACTGGACAATATCTTATTGGCGACTAGCGAATCGCCCTGGCATCGCTTCAGGTAATTCAGATAAACTGGCGTTTTAGTAAAGATCGCTTATCTTTCCTTGCAATAAATATTACCTATGGTAATCAGGGTGGGCGTAGCTTTTTAACTTGCAAGATAACGGTAAGGTGAAACCGGTACAAGAAAACTAAATAAAAACTTAATTTTTGCATGCGATTTCAGCCATTTAAATGAAAATGGTGAAACATACCCTTAATTCAAAAACGAAACTACCTGATCTTTAAAATTTCATGCCCGTCGTTTCATTTTAATACAGAAAAATACAACCGAAGATATATCCGTAGCGCGGGTTCATCCGAATGAACTGTCCAGTTTTATGAAACATATTTCTGAAGTAAAATCCGGATGTTAAAAGGAATATTGTCAACATTTCTAGTCTCAGCAGATCTCTTTATTCAAATGGAGAGAAAATCTTAATTTTCTATTATTCACAACATTTCTTTTCTCATCTTCTTTACGGTGAGAGAAAAAATACCATTATCAGATCTTCGACATAATGTCTGTCATTGTTTTTTAAACTGCATTTTCAAGCTTACACGTTACCAATTAAGCGATAAAGACCTTTTCCTACTTCCTTATCCGTGTCTTTATTTATATTCATTATGTGAGGCGAATTATACAATTAAATGTGACATAAAAAGATAATCGCGTGCATAATCCAACGGTAATTAGTTTAGAAACCGATCAAGACGATTGTCACGTCACAACCAAGTCGAGGAAGTGGAAATATTAAAACAATAGTAATTTTTCAATGGTAATAGATAAAGAATGAGAAGATACATCTTTTAGAATACTTAGTGTTCCTAATCATGCGATTCCAGGTATCTCTGGTAAACATCGATTTCTTTGAGGCCCCTTCTTAAAAGGATACGCCTTTTAGAAGATTTAGCTGCAAGTGCTTGTTAAATTTTGCAAGCAATTACTCATCATCATTAGCTTGTAAACGTCCACTGCTGGACATAGTCCTCAACCAATGACAATTGTCATTTGGAGAGATTTGCTTCAATCACCACGCTTGGCAGACGAGTTGGGGACCGCAGTAGGTTTTATTTGTACGCAAGTAAACGCTACTACCCATTTCCTGATACTCCCTTAATCATCTTCAACGACGCCCACGGGGAGAGATGGGATGGTCTGTTACAAGTACATATTACCATTTCCAAAAATAATAATGCAAATACCAGTTGTTAATCATCAGTTGGATTCAAAAATAAAGCTTGCCACAACTTAAGAACAAATGATCCATTAACATATGCTGCAAAGTGCATAGATGTTTTTCGCACATAAAAACTGTTGCATTTACTTAATTCAAATAGGCAACATAATTACCTCACAAATGTGGCAATGAATACAAATTGATGAATCACCTGAATGAATTCCAAGATATACAATGATGTATACGCACCGTGAATCACCTGTGTGCGCAATCAAAACACTATTTGTTACAGTGTATTAGACTAAATTGATTACCGATTTCCTTCAATAAGCGTATCGTACTAGGTGTAAGCCTTACTACTACTTGGAATATTATAAAACGTTAAAGTTTATCTGGACGGATAGAATATGTTTGTTACTCCTTCCCGCGAAAAGCATTGAACGAAAAGAAAACAAAACTTTAGATCAGATTGTAATAATAGGCTTTAATTTATAAGGATGTTAATTTCACATCCAAAACTATATTTAAGTAGACCAAAAACGAAGCCGCTAGCCGCGAGCTGCAACTAATACCTATTAAAATAATAACAGAAAAATTATATTATTAATACGGCTTTTGGTTTGTTTCTGCAGACACCATTATTCGAGATATCTTTTTCTTTGGTCTGGCCACTTCTCCTTACGCGGGGTCGGCGTTCCCAATCATGCGATGCCAGGTATCTCTGGTAAACATAGATATGTCTTTGAGGCCCCTTCTTAGAACACTTTTAAAGAGAGTGTCTCGAAAAACCATTGCATTGCAACAGGGCACTCTACACGGCAGCCGAGGCCACTAATAAAGGGAAAACGCTCGACGAGACGCTCCTTAAGCAGACGTTAGGGTCTTCATCATGTCCCTCTGGACATTCGTCAATCTAAGATACGTCTGTGTAAACTGAAAAAAGAAATGAGACAGACCAATTCTTGCTTAGACTTCTATATTCTCAAAACATAACCAATTGTTTCAAAGTAAACAATACATTATACATCAGAAATGGAACAACGACCACTCATTAGCAAATCTGACAGAATTATCATGAAGGTCTAATTAAATTTCCTCTCAAAACAAGGATAATGTTCTCCGGTATTTATCATCAACCATTATTTACTCGTACTTACGCTATCTTCTATGGCATTGAACGATTTAATTATAAAAGAAGATCTTTATGTTACAAATAATACGTGCCATATTTCTAACTAACTGTATGAATATTTCATAAGGAACTCCATAAAAATATTATTACGAACAAACGACAAACAAGTTAGCTAATGATGAAGATAATAGTAATGTATCAAAGATACAGCAGTACATAAATACAATTTCGTTCAGAAACGAAAACTGATATTTCTGTCTGGTTGATACGACAACAGAATATTAATAGAGTCCAATTTTAATTTCTGATTACTCTGCAGGTGTTTCGACCGTGCCTTCATTACATTTAAATCGGCTACTGTCTGTACCGCGGTGAAACATGATGAGAATAAAAAGTCAATGTTAATGTCTATATACGACTGTGTAATACGTTCGTTGTTGAGTTCGTCGACCGCCGCTCTGATTAACGTTTTAAAAGGGATAGTTAAAAAAAAAAGAAAGAAACATTCTCGTTGATGTAAATAGCGTTGGGACAAAGGCGTTCATTGAAGCAAGAGCGGAGTGCACGCACACGGCTCGTGACCTCGAACCTGTGACCCTGCGCACAATGCAAACGATATTGTAATGTAAATGCGGACTTAACCCGTTGCGCTAGTCTCGAGGCACCGTTTACTACCGTGCATCACGCCACACGATGCTAACGAAATCCCTTCAGTCTCGATAGCTAACACGGGTTAATTAATTAACAACAGCAAGTATAAAACACTCCTCAAGACGAAAGCAGAAAGCGAGACGTAGACACAAACAGATTGTCACTGATATCTTTCACGCGAGATAATTTATATGTCTATTATACTAATTAAATTCATACTTTTTACCGCAAGTAGATATTGTGAAATTTGAATTATTGTGTTTATTAATTACGCTACAATAACACTCAAAGGATCTCCAACCATACCGTATTTTCACGGCATGAATGCTTTGTGCTTGCCCTGATTTGAAACTAGCTCAAAAGGATGCCACCAAGATGAGTCTAAAAAAAAATATTAAGAAAAAATTACGACTAATAAATAATAATCATCGTCTAATAAATATAATTTAGGATAAAGTAAGTAAAGGCCTCTCCAGTTGATCGCCACTCAGGGCAAACATCTGGAGGATATGCCCATAATCGCCACGCTCGGCAGGCGGGTTGGCGATCGCAGGACGTAGCTTCTCACTCCGATGACGCTGCTGCCCGCCATCGGCCTGTGGTACTTAGCTACGCCTTCAATTATTATGGTTATACCGCCATCAGTCGGTTGCCAGCGCCTCGTTTGTTGATCGGCAGGATGCACCACGGGCAGGTGAGGTTGGCTTGGAGCGAAAAGATGATATGCCGCTCCCTTACATCCCAAGTCAAGTCATAGTCACCTGGTAAATACAATTCAGGATAAAATCTCAAATGTAGAAGGCCAGGTGCTCAGTCTACAATCGCTGGCCCACTTTATTGGTTTTATTGTAAAATTCACGTATAATGCGTACAGGCAAGCCAACCAGCTTATCTAAAACGCAACACTGCATGCATTTTCGTGACTCGAGAGATATAAAATAGGAATATTAATGCAACTGGTACAATAGTTTCCATATCGGAGTGGCTCGAGGCGCATCGAGGCGTGGTCAAGAACCGTGCCCAGCCAACCGTCCTCTGCTCTCCCTACGGCCATGGGCTCCGGAATTTAATGGATTACAGAAATTGTAGCTACTTTATAAACATTTTCGACGGAACATGCTTGTGGAAGTAAAATTTACTTCCAATTTCCATCGTTACGGTGCGATTAAAATTAAATTGGAGGTTTCTAAACAAAGAAAGCATGAAATTAGAGTATGATTCGTTGGCCGCTTAAACAACTAAAATCCCATATTATTTATTTGTATAGTTTCATTTCATATTATATAGGTGTAAGTATTTGTACAGGTAATATAGGTACACAATGGTAAGAGAAATAGGCGCTAAAAAGGAATAAATACCGAGTTTCTTGTCGGTTATTCTCGATAATATGTATTACACAATAAGAGTGTCATAATTTTCAAAACCATTATATAATTTTAGAGGAAGACCGAGATAGTTTCATCACATCCTTTCTGAAATACTTGGATGACACTTATCTACGTATTTCAGTTCCGCGTATAAATTGTAAACTCATTAAAAGTATTTTCTGACTAGGCATAGTTCACGAACTGTAGAAACGAAATGAACGTAAAGCACAAGAACACTTCAAAGTTTAAACTAACTGTACCAGCTAATCCACTCGGACAAGTTTTTGCCGCATCTAAAATTACCTATAATTGCTCTCAACAACTTCCTACAGCTAGACGAGAACGCACGCCATTGACTACGGCACATACGTCAGGGTACCCATTAAGATGTGGCCTTCCAAGGTCTGTACCATTGTGCAAGTGGCCACTTTGTTCTATCCGCTGATAAATAACATGCCTTTGTGCATTCAGAACGGCATACCAAAAGGCTAGCGCTACAGCTCCTTACAATGACAACTAATGTACCCACTGTATGCAAATCAGATTCTTATTCTGTATCCATTATAATGTAACCGGTGTCCACTGACCAATAAATGAAGCTAATATCGATTCCTTGTTAATCACGACCGTTTACGGCGAAGAAAATTTACATGTAATACCAAACGTATGCATTCATCGAGGTCACGTACGTCAGAACTCTACAGAGTATTATGGCAATGGCGAGTTGTATTATATGGTCCATATCGAGTAACAGGTAGTGCAACCACTTCGCAACATTGATGGTATCCAATTGAAGCAGAATGCAACTGTTCAAGTTCTTGTTAACGGCTTGAAATCGTTAAAGAGGCAAAAAATGGAGTGCCGAGAACCAGTCGTAAGGTAACGATAGCTGGAAACGATATGCGGGTATTTCCAGATGTAGTGTAATACAATGGACATATCTATCGGGAACCAAATCTATCCAGACAAGGTTAAGAAAAATAATCAAACACACTCAGGAATCGCCTCATAAAGACTACTAGTTAAATTCCTATTTTTACATTGGAACCTATATTATGACAAATAATCTCGAAGACACTTTACAAATAACTGTAAATACAACTTGAGGCAATTGCCACATTCGTCTTAAATAACATACAAATTGATTCACAGTAGAAGGAAATAAGCGTAGTTCATCGAACCTGAGGCGCCGGCGCACCTGTCCTGTCGAATGTCAACCGAATCGGCTGAGAATCAGGCGGATACCACCAAGGCCACGAGTTCTTTGGGGTCTGAATCATTGTTCCACACCGACACGACTGTTAAAACAAATCGCTGCCTGCCTACAAATTTTTCAAGACCTCTTGCAAGATATTTAAAAGTTTGTAACAAAATCTTTGTTAGAATTTTGTCTGCTGTCTGTTATATCATACTTTAATCCCAAAATCCCTGTAAATTACTACCCGCAAAGACGCGCAAGAAAGCGTTTAATAATGCCACAAAACGGTCTCGAAGAGATAAGATGGTAATGAATGGTGGAGTTTGCGAAAAAAGAAAGTAAACTTTCACGGAGTATCTGAATAAGCAATATCATCATTCATCAGGTGTTACCTATAAGACAGTATCTTATTTGCATGTGCAAAAACCCAAATCACAGCCACAATGGCGAGGTCCGAGAAGATTTATGGAAATACAAGACGGTTTTGGTAATTGGGTTTCATGAATAAATATTTCTAAACCTAATTTAATTCTGGCTAACAGCTTCGTAGCACATTTTACTGGTTTGCGGTTTAAGAAATTTGCTGAAACGTTGAATACATAATGAAAACATAACATAATGAAGTATTTACCATAGTTGAAGTATTTATTGATAATACGATTACATAAATTCAAGTTGCTTACATAACGTAAACAAAGAACAATTCTAACACGCTAATGCATCTAAATGTAGCTGAACCGCCTTTCCAAGACATAACACTTGCAAGTGTTATAGGTACACGAAAACAAAATATGCATCGATCAGAATCACGTACAGTGCACTTCGGCTTTTTATACAACATGACTCACTTGTTCCATTTACTGGTTTCATGATAACAGTATTATAACAGTGGCGTGAAATGTTATTGTAATAATAACAGCCACAGTGTTATAAATAATTAGGTACCTACGTTATATCAGTAATAATAACCACATAGCAGAAATATTAATAGAAATCACATAGCTATGTATATTAATTTATCGTTATTAATTAAGCCTAGTCTAAGTTCAAGTATGCAAAATATAGAAATAAAGACTTAAAGCCTTACCTTCGGATATCGTAGGCAGAACGTTGACAAAGTTAACAATCCCGACGCCTGTTAACTGACTCATTCACCAAAACAAATTTCTCAACGATTTATTTCCAAGAAAACCGTCCACCTACTAACGGTGTTTATCCGTGAATTGTGACAATTTCCGAAACAATAACGTTAGCACTTCACTTATCACGTAGCCCACATAGATAAAAATTGGTAAATTAAATTTTGGCACATCTGATTTGCGATCACATTAACGTTATTCGGGGTGAATACCTTTATTTGTTACATTGAGTGTTGTTTGAGCGCACTTTTTCCATAATAAGCGAGAGAAATGGCAAACTATCACATGAGAGCGGCCTAGATACGAGCGGTTTGTGTGCGCACGCGCCAGCCGACTGTTCGTCACGGTGCGCAGGAGCTTACTGGCCAGACAGACAAACCAGTGCCAACGCCCGTTCACCTACTCTTATCTCCCGATGGCAGCGAGTACTTGCCCGCTTGCTTAACTGGTTACTTGCAAGACAACATCGAACGAAGTGCATGTACCATTAAATTATAATAATGCGGGATGTCGTTCTGCAAAACAGATTTAAATCTGAACCAATAAACAAGTTGCCTGATCACGTTAGATCGGTACGCTTGGTTTATGTACGTATAACACGCACCTGTATTTGATTAATCGCGATTAGTAACATTTATTTATTGGAGAACAAATTGATTTACTTATATTGATTACTCGTAAAAAGAGAAATTAGATCTATTTTTTGGCATTGAAAACTATTCAGTTTTTGCCGGTTCTATATTTTTTAAGAATTTGGGTTACTTGATGTGTGATGTGTCCGTGTGGTTTCCGAATTTAGAATAGAACCATCCGATCTCATCCCGTCATCCCGTGAGTGTCATAGAAGACGACTAATGGATCTGGAAACGGGCATCAGACTGGGTGACTGAGGCAAATAAAAAATAACAAACTGTTATAATCATGGTAATGGTCGCAAAAAAATTCATTTTTCTGAGAATTTGAAACTCATACGGCACCGTTGGTGCTATTTAACAGAGGCTAAAGTAATAAAAAAACCTTTCCATTAATTTAATACGGTACATTTAACAACTGTAAAGTTAATTAACTGCACATGGCTGGGTTTCATTTGATTTTGGCAAAAAAGCTAATTACATTCTCATATGATTTGCTGTCTCCTGCATGGAATTGCCCGTGACTTCAATGCAGATGGCACCGACGAAATTTATTTGATAATGAACAACTATGTTGGATTTTATTAAATGGCAAGAAATGAACATTAAAATCTCACTTATTTGAGAGATCACAACAAAATTATTTAGCAAAATGCGAGCGCGATAGGCCTTCAAAATTCATTGGAGAAATTGTGATATCCCGGGGACTTTTTCATACGTACTCACTCAGTAATTTTTTCAACAAATACTTGATGGATCATATTTTTTTTTTAAATTGCCATACCTATTTATACACATTTCAATTTTTTGTGGGTGACCCATAATCAATATAAACATTCGTCTAGACATGTTCAATATTTAACTAAGTACTATCGATTAAGTTTAGTCAAACTATTGGTACAATGAATATTCCTCCAAATTACTCAATTTGGAATTTCTACAACCTTTAAATAGTACAGCATAAGGATTCTTTTTCCTCAAGCCAAGTGGAGCGACGATTTGCGCAAGATAGCTGGCAAGTTCTGGATGCGAAAAGCCCAAATACGAGCAAAGTTGCGAACAATTGCAGATGCCTATATCCAACAGAGGACAGGGTTGATGATGCGAAAGGTTGATGATGATGATGATGATGATGAACGATTCCTTTTAAACTTCTAACTGCGCACTGATGGTTCGACTTACACAGTACACCCATACTGACCGCGATACATTGATAACCGAAGCAGAAAATTGAGATCGATAAATAGAGCCGATAAAGGTCACATGAATTATTTATAGTCTCTTATCATATACATATTTAATCTCCAGAGGTTATAATAATATACGAAGCTACTTGTGAGTGATTGTTATTAAAAGTACATAATAGAGGAGGAAATATCGTAAACACGGGGTTGTGCGTCAATTGAGTGCACGTTATTGATCTCTTTCTATGTCGTACTATCATGAACAGTGTTGTATGAGACTCGAGTCCTAAAGGCTCATCATATTGAGACTTAAGTTCTTTTTGGAGACGCATATACTTACTTCCTTTAGGTTTAAAAATATTTATACAGTGTAAAGTAAATAGGTTTTTAGAGGGTTGACAAAACGCATGCCCCTTGTGTTGCGCCTTCAAGGGCTATCATCATCATCAGCCCACATCAGTCCACTGCTGGACATAGGCCTCTCCCAACGTTCGCCACTGTGATCTATTTTTCATGGGCTGTGGTAACTGCTTACTACCAGGGGGATCGACAACCACTCTGCTACCCTAGTGGTATAAAAAAACTCATTTACAACCATTCGTCACTTACATGAGAAATTATTAATTAATATGCCCAGTACATTTGTCTAGTAGTTCTTTCTTTTTCAGACAAGTCAGAGTCCCTGCTGAAGCGTTTTAATTAAATTTTGAGTTATGACTAGAAGTCGTTTTCTAAAGAACTTCTGACCCCGTCCTCAGAGGTACAGGTACCTATCTATTAAGACTCAAAGAACGACCACTCATGACTTCCGAGACTAACAGTAAGTCCTACAAAAGTGACTCGAGTCTCAAATACAAGACTCAACGAATTCAACAACACTAATCATGAATGTTATCTTTTGTAATAATATAACTCAGTGTCAAATAGTGTTAATGACAAAACTGAATATATTGTTAATTGAATAAAGATATTGTAGGAATTGTAGGATTCTAAGAATACTAGTATTCTTCGATATTATTCCTTATTTAGTTTTTTTTTTCATCTTTTAAGTTAAATTGGAAAGGGATCTTATCGGCATTGCTAGGAAAGCGTAAAATAAAAAGGCAATGACATAAAATAACGAGAACAATACATCATCATCTTTTGTTTATGAAGTGTGACTATCTTTTGATTAGAACATTTGAAATTACGCAATTACTGAGCGCAAGCGCAAGCTTTATTTCTAAACAAGTGTATTACGAGATTTACGTCTTTACAATATTACGATTGGAATAAAACTATTTCAAACAAATGTAAAAAAAATAATATGCTATATCTTTTTTTTTATAGTGGCTCGACATAATGGCTTCCCTACGCCTGATGGAAGGCGAAAGAGAAGGCAAGTAACTGGTCAGTTACCTGTCAGTTGCCACCGCCATGCCGGCCCAACCCTAACCCCCAACGAGCTCTGGAAACCTTTAGTCACCGGCAGAAACACGACCCAGAGATCATTTGACTGCGGTATTCTATAGGGTGGAGGTACCCGGACGTCGGTTCAATTCGAGCGAAGATTCGCTATGCCCTACCTCTCTTAAATAAATCATCATTATCAGGCTGCAAACGTCCTCTGCTGGACATAGGCCTACCCCAATGACAATTATCATTTGGAGAGATTTGCCTAAGTCAGCACTTTTGAGAGGCGGGTTGGTGACCGCAGTAGGTTTTAATTGTACCCAGATAAACCCTTAGTCGTCTTCTACGACCACGACGTGTGGTCCTAGTCTAAATCCGAAAACCACACGAGCTATATGTTAAATACGAAAAAATATTGTTATTGAATTTAAGTTAAATAACTATGAAAGCAACACCAATTTTACTAAAAGCAATATCAACGAGCCACAGAAAAAAAATATAATTGTTCGAATTAGTTCGTCTAATATAATCATAAAAATAAAATATGTCCAATATAGTTCAATAATATTTTATCTGACAAAAACAATATGAATGAGTATCGTAACAATGAAATTAACTTCTGAATCGATGCGATCGCGCCCTAATAAAGTATGTAACACGAGTTTCTAACAAGCACCGCGCCTACATACATGAAATATCACGACCTCCTTTATCGATTGTGCGGTACTCAACGTTACAGTGTCATTAAAATTTCATGAGAGAACTGGCAAACTCACGACATTTCCCCGAGAACCTTAGAAAACTTTTTCAGACGACCAACGCGACACACAGTCTTCTACCATTAAATATTCTGTAGGTAAACACTGTCTTCTGCAAAAGGCTAATCTTTAGGGGGTTACCAGACCAATCGATCGATCGTCAATCGATGGAAGAATAAATAGGTCGACGTGGATCGATAAATGATCAGTATTGAACGATCGACGTCAACCAATTGATTCTTTCAACGATCGACGATCGAGCGATTGGTCTGGTAACACCCTAAGGTATTTATCTAATAAATTACCTTTCAATATCAAAGTAAATTTTCATTCTACTCGTAGATGACTTAAAAGTTGTGTTATCGACTGATTAAAAGATTCCGAACAAAAACCAGTATTACAAATCGAATTCGCATGAATTTGATTAGCAATACGTACTTCCTTTGCAATTATTAAGATTGCTCTTATCAAGGTATGAAGATTAATTTCGAAACTTGCACTTATATAACATTTACGAAAATTCACCTACATATGCTAATGTAATTTATCGCAGGAGTACTAAATGTAGAATTTAAGGATAAATGATAAGAGCAGCGTAACTGATATGCATTTAATATGTAGGTAAAGAAATAAAAAACTGATAAATATTGACGGCATAAATTAACAAATGACTACCGTATCCGAGTAACGATAGATTCTACAGAAAAAAAAGTAAGCTAAACAAAACAAAATAAACAATGACTCACTTCTTTTAGTCGTACCAAAGCCATCCTCGTGGCCGTTGTACATTCGATCTTCATCGTACTCGTAAACCTTGAAACTTTCGAAGGAATACAGCTTGACGGCTTTTCTCCCCTTTCACTGAACCGAGCTAACAAAACAGCTCAAAGTACCGTTCGAATCACAATCAAAAGTACAATGCGGATAGATTCACAGGATATCGTATCGTCACAAAACTTTCGGAATTGTTTACAATCACTAAAAACATTGGATTACGCACATCGCTATTGTGGATGAATGAACAATGGAGTGACGATAGTACGATCGAGCGAGTACTATCGTATGGGTGGTTCGATTCGATTGCGAAGTTCGCGTCGAGTTTCGCGAGGTTGGCGTCGCGTGGAGGCGTCGAGCGTCCGTGGGGGCGTCCGCGTGGCGTCTGGCCGGGATGCAGCTAGGGCGGCGCGCCGGCGCCCGGATCTGTGTCAGGGTAGACGCGGCGCCCAGCGCCCGACACCCCGGGCACAGTCAACGGCATGAACAGTACGCGTTAATCTTGTACGAGTAAACTGCATGTCAATTACTCAATTAGCTTTGAAGGCAAATGTATTGATGATCGCTGTCTAAGATTCTTTGACAAACATCTTTATGTCAAAATTGGATCCAATACGACAAATTCCAATATGTGCGATCTAATGTAGAATACACTAAGAAGGCCTTTATAATACTTGTATGTACTTATCCTGAAAACGTCAATAATTTGTTTTTAAATAACTCCCATAGTAATGGGAGGAGAAAAGCTAAAGTTATTGTTGTAGTATTTAGTAGGGTATACGCACATCGCGAACAGGAAAATACGAAAAGTTTGTTGTTCATCTGCCAACATCATTCAATCGCCAAATCGAAAAATAAGGAAATAAGATAAGATAATATTTAAGATATTAACTTGGCACTATCTAATTTAATTGCAATATGAAAAATGCTGCAGTTTGGATTTTTCCTTTCGCTTATTCGTAGTTCGGAGATTTTAATGTTTAAAAAGAGAGATTGCTCTCTACAATTTTATAGATTGTGTCTCCGGACTTTCATACACCTCTCTACGAGCGCATCAATACAGTCGTTACGGCACTAGTACGCTTGGCAAATTGTAATTGCCGATGCAAAAGTACTGATCCTGCCCATTTTAATTGAATGAACTTTAACAAAATAGTCACATTATAAGAAGAAAAGACAATTTGACTTTTACATTGTTTCACAAAGGTTCAATGTACTTACTTAAGTAAAGAGAGCGGGTGGAAATGGATGGGTCCGACCTGATGACTCGGTGGTAGTGACCCATGCCTTCTGAACCACGGATCGTGGGTTCGATTCCCACCCGGGACATACATTCGTGTGATGAATACTTGTGTTTGTTCCGTGTCTGGGTGTTTATAATTTGTATTTAAGTATTTATTTGTGATACCTTCGTTGTTCTTATACCCATAACACAAGTGCTTAAGCTACTTACTTTGGGGTCAGAGCAATGTATATGTGTTGTTGTCTATTGTTGTTGTTGTCTGACCTGACCTGTGCTTGCGGGTTCTCCCCTCAAACCATGGCTCACCTCCCGGTGTGCCAGGCCCTTCCTTCCGTTTCCGCCCTTTCCGTTGTACGCAATATGAGCTGATGAACCTGTCAGTGGAAGCAGTTCGTGTGACTGAACACTGGGCGGAATTGATTTAGAATGCCATCGACACGAAAATATGTTAGCAATGAATCATCATTGCTAACATATCAAACTTACATGAAAATGATAACATACCCACGTATTGCTATTATCTTAATTCTTCAGACGCACTACATTTTCTATTAATTTACGACCGAATTCGGCATTAAAGATTAGCTATAACATTTAGAATACTCCAATCGCTCAACCGTTACTTACTACACAATATCCGTTGCTTACTTCCCAATCAAAATTAAGCTCAACGCTTAATTCAAAATCTTCAATAACCCATCAGAACTCGTTATTGGATCTCAATAACGCCATATTTTTCTGCTTTTCCAATAAAGCCGACACATTTATCGCTTTAACGCTGAGAGGGAAAACACTTCCATTGATCGGAAGGACCCCGCATTAATGCTAAATTGGGAGCCTTTCACGCCAGCCTCCCCATCTCCCCCCACTTCTATTTTTAGTAACGGCACCCACAAAATAACTTTCAAACCTAGGTCAAGCTCGTATTTCAATGAGAGCTCATCCGTTAAACATTTGTGCTCTGAATTTTGATGTATTTGTTGAATATCTAATTAAATCGCTATTGGGATTATTTATAGGACTGACGTGGACAGAGGAATTCGCAGGTTCGTCTCCGATATGGGCCGTACACATTCAATATTGGAAGTTTCGGAGAAATGTCAAAGTGCTGACTTCCTAAGGCTGAAAATTAAGGATTTTAATATAGACTCCTTTTCGAACTAATTAACGGACTACTAGCGCAAAAACTACTTAACTTCAAGCATTGTTAAAACTTCAATGCAAAATAAACTACATTTTTTACAAGCCAGTCATTGTTAATAAGGATGATACGGACCAGAATTTCATACCAGTCATATGTGTAATGGTCTTATTGTCTGCCGTACCTACTCGCTTATACTTCCCCGACAATTTCCAATTACTTACTCAGTGTACTTTCCTGCAGTACAGTTATTTATAGACTGCTATTCGACAATTTATTTATATTGGTTTCATTTCTTTAGTTAAATTAAAACTAACTGTTTATTACTAAGGTTGTGGAAAATGTGTTTTGCACATCACAAGAGTAATGATGAACAGATATTTTCCCTTACGAGCCACGTCCCATATTTTGATGTCGATTTTGTGAAGGTAGGATTTAGCGTAAAGGCTATAGAAGACTGGCTTTATAAAAGACCTGAAGGGTTTTAACACTGCGAACCATGTTTCGGCAGTATTCCTTCACCACAAATAACGATCGAAGGATGTTTTACCTTTTCTCAACGGGCTTCGATCTTGTTGTTCGGTTTTTCTCTGAATTAAAATTTAATAAGTTTAATGTGCAATACCAATACGACGCGACATTAGAAAAATTAAACACTACATACCTATAGAAAACACGAAACCAAAATTGTCAAAGCCAACCAATTCCAAAATAATGAGTACAAAAACAAACCGAACAATTTTCATTCCGTATTAATTTCAATCTGTGCATATCTGCAGAGCGACCACGGCACGGTCAGCTATCGGTTTCGCATATCGACCTCTGGCATTCAGAACGAGAGGCCAGCAACCTAGGAAACGTTTCAACTGGCACAAGCATTGAAACTTTAATGAAAACAAACACCTACCTACGTGCTGTGTAGTTCTGTATCAATGGATTTTGAAAATCGAATCGATGATTACGTTCTTTCTGTTTAAATCCAGCATACACCTTCCATCCACCTACCTAACAGTAGGTGATCGGTTGGTTTTGGCTTGTCATGATGGATATCAAATAGTTGAATTTAACTTTAGCTGTTGGGTGAGCGAACTCTATCGTAGGCTCTTACGTCGCTTAACGTCAGGCGAGTTGGGGTCAAGCGCTACCTATTTATTTATTTTAAAAAAATAGTATCAGAATATAGAACAGGACATTAATAAATTTAAGGCATACATGGTTTTAGTAGAGTAGTAGAGGAGGTATTGTCATATACTTTGACTGCCGAGAAACTAGACACAATAGAAAAACTATTGTTTGTCGGTCACCGATGACCGTCATGGCGCTCAACGTGTTAAAAAAATGTATCTACATTTTTTGAATGACAATACCTCCTGGAAAGCTGCTTCCGAGTGAATACTTTTTTTAATCATCTTAACATTAGATGAATTTTGAAGAATAGGATTGTTAATTACTTTCAATTGTTTACACATTTGTAAAATAAACATTACAACAATATTTGACGATGAAAAAGAGAAACTACTATGTTCCTTGACGATTCTTCTACTCGATTAACTACTTTTAGAATTCTTGACGATTCATAATTTCTATTCTACACGAATCGAGAATGGAAGGTGGATAACCTTTTTCCTTGTACGTCTACCAAAATAAAACTATGTTTGGCACATAATGAGTCATTTCATTCTAACAGGTCACTGTTCTCTCTAGGAAAATGTATAACATGGATTAAATACGGGGAATCATAATAAACTTATCATTACATTATGATAACGTTACTATAGTCATTAGTTTCCAATGCACGGCGTATTTTGAAGCGCATACAAAGGGGCAAAGGAGGGAGCTGTCAGCACTGACGCCACGGTAGAGCTGATCTGATCAAAACATAGAAGCTACGAACGACCATATCTACCCGGAAGGCGCGGGTTTCCTGATCACCCTGTGTGTGTGCTTAGGGTTAATAGGTTTTGTTCGAATCTTGTTTGAAGCGCGTATACCTACGCGCGTCTTCCGCGCGTTGAATGCACGTTTAGAATACGTTTTGTTTTTTTATAAAAGAGGCAGACGAGTAACCGGTTCATCTGATGGTAAGTGATAAGCTCTGTCCTAGTACGTTAGCAACATTAGGAGATAGATTAAGAAAGAGGTACGCTCTTTTTTTATAATATTTGAGGGTCGTTTCGGTCTGGAAATACCGCAGGCAGGGAATATGTCGTGTGCTAGGGGCCTTACATCTAGGTATTAAAAGCAGAATCATGTTCTTCAAACATTTCTCCTGACTGAAGATGGCTATTAAAGGTAAAATTATCCAATAAAACACTTATCGATACATTTATCTTTAAGAGCACACGTAAGCTCCCATGTTTAGTTTCTCGTAAAACGGTTTTATATAAGTGAAAATAAAACGTTAATGACGGCGCTTAGAACTGTGTCTTTACCACACGACACAAGTGTAAATAAATTTATAGGCCAGCATGGCGCAACAGCATTTTTTTTAAGTCTATGCCAATAGCGATTTTACTGGAGGCCGCAGTCTTGAGATTTGCAGCCGCGAGGCACAACATCTTTTCTACCTACGGAAAAAGCCCCTACCCCAAGACCGCAGTGTGGTAAAAACAGCAGGTCTTTTGAAAAAATCCTTAAGCTCAGCGTTATATGTATTAACTTCACTTCCACTTACTTAACAACCGTAAACAAACCAACCTGTTTAATTGCGCAAATATTTATAAATAACCTCGTTAGTGAAATGTTGGCAATAAAACATAAATAGAATCGAAACGATCTAGTTACCAAACGGTATTACGACTGCTCGATACAGCTCTTACCGCGTCAAATATATTTCAGAAAAGGTATAAGTATAAGGTATATTCCAAGGGAATATTATGAGATTATGTAAAAGAGCGGTCTCCTTTCGACTGAGGAGCCCGCCTTCGCCGACAAATCTGTAGATAGGTAAATGGATCTATAAAAGTATATCGGGAAGCACACGCGAGACACGAATCGACATATCGATGGGAACCTTGACCTGGTTGTGGCTAAATGGCTGTACACCTTCGACTTGGAGCGATTTGGTTAACAATGACGCGATCGAATGGCGGCGCTCGCTGCCTTTTCAACTTATACGCTATTATCGGGCATGACCATTCAGCTATACCATTTTTGTTTACAACATTTACATAATATTTTGCGCTGGTAAAAGTATACCGGAGACTAACGGGTTTATAACGATTTCTATGAGAGGTGTGGTTTCGGCAGTGACATGTCTAGGCAAATGTCTAACTAAATGGCCTCTAACTAGATGTTTTTATTTTTATAGTGGCTCGACATAATCCGAACCGGTGGTAGCTTCGACGATTTGTAAGTGTTTTTTTTAAAAACCTATACAAATTAAGATTATTTTGACTTTGACTAATGGCTTCCCTACGCCTGATGGAAAGCGAAAGAGAAGCCCAAGTCGCTGTGACAACGGGCAAGTAACTGGTCAGTTACAGATTTTCGAGAGTAGAAGATTCACTATGCCCTACCTCTCTTTATTGAAATATTTGTCTACTTATTACCCTTCACACCACAATAAAAATAATATGATCAAAAAACCTCCGCTTCCAATTTAATCAATCAACAGCCCTGGCACATCCACTGCTGAATGTAGACCTCCTTAAATATGCGCCTCCTTTAGGTACATACTCATAAAATTTAAATGATTTACGCATCCCAGATATTCACAGTGTCGATCACATGGTGGCTGTGTTGGGTTATTTATTGATCTTCCTCATACCTACTTCTACATTATTTATTTTAATCGGACCCGGTAACGCAGGATCTAGGCTGGCCAATTCTCTCACCACAATGATAAACCCTAACCCCTATTATTTATTTTGACTTTAGGTCATAAATCTGTTATTTTCTGTTTATGTCTATGATTCATTTATAAATATCTTTTGCTTGTGCTGCCATAAGTTTAACAGAATTTCCCTTTTACATAAACATTGTAGATTTCTTTTTTACTATACAACCAATCAAAAATCTAAAGTAGGTATGAATAAATGATCAATAAATTAAAGATTATTATATAGATTCCTGTACATAATTCTATTTTATGAAAGTTGAGAGTCTAAGTAGACATGTACACAAACATTCCATTAAGTACAAAAGTGTATTTTTTTATTATATTTATCTTATGTATTTGTCTGTTGGTACCCACCTTATTTTGAGTAGAGTTTTTAATATAATTCTTATACCTACTTGTTCCACATCAACTACCCTTAAAGACAGAAAAGTAAACCTTAAAGTTTACCGCTACACCAACCCAAACAGGGCAATATTTATCCAGAAATTCAATTCAATAAAAATTTTAGTCCAGAGGTACTAATGTAGGGCAGCATTCATATTTCTTTTTATAGTAGCTAGACTTAATGGCTTTCCTACACCTGATGGAAAGCAAAAGAAAAGCCCAAGTCGCTGTGACAACGGGCAAGTAACTGGTCAGTTACCTGTCAGTTGCCGGATGGGCGTCTCAATTCAAGCGAAGATTCACTATGCCCTACCGCTCTTTATTGATATATTTGTCTACTTATTACCCTTCACACCACAATAAAAATAATATGATCAAAAAACTCCACTTCTAATTTATACTAACTTTACACCTCCCTCCTTATTATATAAATCAACATTTTTATTGGCTGTTTCACACAGTAAGAATTAACATTCTTACGATGTGGGAATGTTAACACATTCCCACATCATGATCCCATACAAAAGATGAGTGCACAGAAAAGTCCTGATGTATGTATTACTTACTGTGTAAGTGATAAGTAATACACTAAAAGTTCTTATCAATGGTTGTAAGGCCATCATCGGACATCTAAGCAATATTGTGGCAGTGCAGATATGCTTGAAATGTTATCCCGTAATAATGGTTGTTTCTATGACATAAATGCGAACACAAAAAATACATCGGTTTTTAATGTCTTGTGACAACTATGTACTAATTTGAACAATTTTTCATGATAGTTCACCTTTATCAGATTGAAACTAATTTGGCTATCAACACAATTTTCTACAATTAGAGCATACATTTATCAGACGGCTTGACTTGAAAAGTTTATAAAGATAAATTAAGAGGCATTACTCAAAAGTACTGCAATATGACCTACATAATCCAAAAGTGAAGTGACTATCTGCTTTCCAAATGTTTATGTTCTCAATTCTGTAATTAATTGAAATTTGCAGGTTTTCTTGGTTGGTTATTGTAGATATTACTAAAAACAAAAAGTTATTTAGCGGGCCTTAACGTAAAACTGTTGCTTGTGATGTTTCTACATGATAATTCCAATATCTTTTCAAAATAAAAATATCTTGAAGTTAGTAACTTACAAAGTACACTAAAACTTTTATAATTTGAAAGATTATTATGAGTGCAATGAACAAGAAGCACCTCTTGTATTGTATAACAACACACGTAAAATTTGATACAGACGAATAACCAAGCACTATTCGGTACTGGCATTGCAAAATACATTTCAAATGACAGACAACTACACAAACTTACCATCTTTGACATTCTTGGAAGACTGTGACGATGACACTCCTGGTATAGTTTTATCACTAGCACAGTACATTTTAAAGATTTTCACACGGAAGTGTTATAAAGTCACTTTCATCTAGCAAAACTGTCCATATTATCATCAAATGGACTTGATAACCCGATACATTCGCACGTAACGCAACACACGGCGGCCATTCCACATTCCGGTTGTAAATATCGCATCATAGACAAATTATAGCAGATAAAAAATATAGAATAGAAATGATGACCATTTCTGAACAATTTTCACCAATATTCAAACTGTTCTTACCAAAGCTTAGCGTCAAATATTTTGCTAATGCAATAAAGTCAATTGCTATTACTAAGTTCTAATTACCATGTTAACTTCTATACGTAAAAGGAGAAGCTGTCAGACAGACATCAACGCAGAGCCTGAACTAATTATATGAGGGTTAAAAATTTACATTCCAGGGAGAGGGTTCCTTTTACAACGTAGTGGAATGAAGCTATAGGAAAGGATTTTTGAAAATCTTATCGGAGTAAAACGATGATGTTAGAATGTACTTACGTGTGTAAACCTGTCTCTCTGTTACCTTTCGGCTAAAGGACTTGGATAAATTTTCATGTCTGATGCTTCCCCAAGCATCAGACATGAAAATTTACAACATTACAACGACAAGTAAATAAACATAGATAGAGACAGATAGATAGAGACTCTTTATTACACCAAAATAAAACATGTACAGGAAAAGGTGTTAATAAATCTGTAGTACAAAGTAGGCGGTCTTATCGCCAAAGCGACCACTTCCAGACAACCTTCAGCTAGAGAAAATATGCTGAAGAGAGGGTTAAAGTAGCGCAGAGCTGATTACAATTACCATTTAAGGAACATGTAAGCTGTATTTGCTACGATGATAATGTTGTTTTTTCTATAGCTGTAAAATGCTTTAGTCATGAACATTGTTTTTTAACTTTTGTCTTATTTCAAATTACCTTGACCTTACCTATATTTGGTCACGTCCAAGTCGACATGTCTGATATTTATATATTTTTCAACTTGTTGATTCGAGGTTTGGGAGCCGCACAAGTGTAAAGAATGTCATAGATTGAAGACTGCGACACCGTTGTTTTTGAACGAAATTCATAAATGTCAAAAAGACAGGATGACGTTTTCTTATTGTCGAAAGCTGAATGTCAAACATTTGTAACAAGTTTCTACTTCTGTTTTTTAGTTTAATTAATTGAATTCGTGAAGTTTTATTTGGCAGAATGATGCAGCACCAATATTGGGTTACAAAAAAGACTGTTTTGAAAAAATTAGGAACAAAAGAAGACGAGTGTATAGTTTCATCGGACGCCGAACTCGATGCGAAATTGGAGTTGTTTCGATCAATATCAGATAGCTGCTTACATTTACAAAGAGTTTTGGACCAATATCAAGAGCGGTTGTGTATATTGGCTCAAGAGGAGAATACTTTGGGGAAGTTCTTGCGGGATTCTGGCAAAGGTTCGAGCGCATCGGGCAAGCATATGATATCGGCTGGGAAGGCGATTTCTTACTCTGGGCAGCAACGTTTGTCTGTGAGGGGGCCTTTGTTGCGGCTTTATCATGAGGTGGAGACGTTTCGGGGTCGCGCGGTGAGTGATATGCGGGCGACGGTGTCTGCCATGGAGAAGGCTCGTATCGAGTACCGGGCGGCTCTGAGTTGGATGAAGTCGACTAGCGCCCAGCTGGACCCTGACACCGGACGCGGCTTGGACAACTTCCGGAAGGCCCAGCGGCAAGTGCGCGAGAGCAAAAAGCTATTTGATAAGTTAACTTTGGATGTGTTGCAAAAGGTTTGTTGTTTGGGTTACATAATTTTCTCTTTTTATATTCTGACTGATTTTGAATTATTTACCTTGTAAAATATTTATAATTATTATTAGTACCTATTTTCTATTTAATCGATTGGGTCAGAGTGTATCAATTGATTTCATTACATATTTTTTATTTTATTTTCTTTAACTGGCCCTATCATCACTGGACTGCACTGAACATATCTATAACTGGTGACCTGCCCCGGCTTCACATGGGTGTAATATGCATTATATTATACACATCACTCTCCTAAACTACTCCTCTAAAAACCCCATCAAAATCCGTTGCATAGTTTTAAAGATATTAGCATACATAGGGACAGACAGCGAAAGCGACTTTGTTTTTTCTATGTAGTGATACTCTTTACAGATTGACCTTCTTGCTGCAGCCAGATGTAACATGTTCTCCCACGTATTATCAAACTATCAAGCATCATTCTTAACTTTTGCTACGAAAGTATCGCAAACATTGGACGCCACGGCAGACACAATGAATGCCAACCCTCAGTATGAGTTTTGTATTTTGAAGGAATTATCCCAAAGCCTAGGAGATGGAGAAGCAAAGCCTGATGAAGTTGTGTCCCAAGATAAGGATCAAATGCTGTTCTTCCAGGTAATATATTGTTTGAATAATATTTGTCATTGAAATGAAGTATTGTACATGTCATCATTGTCATCATCAGTCATTTAAGGTTAAGTGAAGATAAAATTGTGTTAGCACTTAATAAGACATAGGTGATTTGGTCATGAGTTTTTAACATTTTTAATTTTGTTAATTTCAGGATGAATATAAAGATGTTAATGTAGACAAAACCAAAGATTCAACCAAAGACGATCCATCCAGTGTGTCCAAAGACGAGCCTTCCACTTCAATCAACCTAATTGACACTAGTAATCTAGACGCCAACCCAATTGGAGAGACCTCCGGGAACCTTTCAGACTTGGCAGGCCTAAGGTTGGAAGGTGACATACCAAACAATTTTGGGTCTTTTATGCCTTCTCATTTGTTGCAAGTAAGTCCTATCGGTTTTTATTATTCAGTTGTCACAATATATTTCTCTTGTGAATTATGAAATCAGGTTTTAAGGTGCTTGTAGGTACTACAGCAAATTACGAACTACATGCAATTAGATGTAGAGAAATGATATTTTTATTTAATAGATAAAAAAGGTATTATGTCCAATTGATTGAATTGGCATGATGAAACAATGTGCCAGAGAAATCACAACACCCACTTGGCCTCGAACTAACGTTTTATGTCCCTAGTCAGATGATGACTAAGTAAGAACATCTCCCAGGCAAACCCAGAGTGTTAACAATTAAGGAAAGTTCATATCCTAACTTGTCTCAACAAAGGATAGTTCTCGGAATCTTCAGATAACTGCAGTTTAAGTGAGAACACTTAGCCATTCCAGCAGCAAGATCATCTATTTATTTATTTAAACTTTATTGCACAAAAAGATACAAAAGGCTAACTTAATGTTAGGAACATTCTCTACTAGTTAACATCCTTACAATATAATAATAAATTCTTTTACAGGATTTGACAGCTCCTAGTAACATGGAGGGACCTATAGCTCCAATTAGCAACAATAATATGCCATTGAAATCCCCATCTAAATCAGCTGCTAAGTCTCCGGCAGTCCCAAAGAAAGATGACAAGGCTGCTTGGTTCAAACTGTTTGCGGAGCTAGATCCCCTGGCGAATCCTGATAACCTACCCGGGTCCAATACCAACCAGAGTCATGCAGCTTAATAAGTATCCCTTGACTACAAAAAGGCGGATTTAGAAAGGGGAGCATGGGTTATTATAATCATTATAATATGTATACTGTTGAAACAACATTCCGAAATGTGTGTAAAAGGTAAAGTATTAAACTAATCTGTGATCTTTCATGCAAACATTCTGTATCCACTATCCATCTCTTAACCCATCAAATGTCCTGCTCCAAAAGTTGGAGTGTAACACGAACTGTAGCATACTGCACCCAACCATTTCTGTGCAGGATGCTGCAGTTTGCATTACAGTTTGGACGCTTGACAGGTTAAATGCATATTTTGTAAGCGTAAAATCGTAAAAAGTTTTATTTTGGTCTTCTGCACAATGGTATTGATAGGATCAATATTCTGAGACAAATTAGAATGGAAACTGTATGTGAACATTAATGTAAACGGAATGCAGTAAGGGCTTCAAAATGCCTGGAAAAGCTGTAAGGTCAGTGACCTGGCATTTTTTTTACTGATAGGGCTTGTTTCAAACAACTGGGCATCGAAATCGACGATGTCACTAAATATCCCGAAAAATCGCTTACCTTGATGGGTGAAATGTGAATATGTCTCAAAATATAAGTGAGTGGCGTTCTTTGTTGTTGGAGGCTAACGATTTGCCACGGCATTCAAACTATACCGTTTGAAGCGCCGTCTGCTGAAATGTTTTTGTTAAGTTACTTCAAGTACATCCGTTAGGCGTAACGGGTTTATAAAGGAAATCTAAATATGGGAAAAGAAAGAAAAACTTCATCTAAACCATGATCACTCTTTCTTAGACCCGCCCTTTTCTATGTGTTGGCGAGCTTTCCATATTGACTTAATTCGAGTATGTGTGTTCCCATAAAGTAGGTCCTAATATTGAGAGTCATGTACTTACTATAATCCTAGAATGTAACTTCTGAACCATTGAATAGGATAAGTACCGAGTAAAATACCTATTTAGAAAATATTATGCTCATTAGCTAAATATATTTACGTATTCCTATTTATGTAGCTGAACGACATTTCAGTTAATTTGCTTATGATGTAATTAACCATGAAGTTAAGTTTTTAATCATTTATTTAATCATTTTAGTCATTTCCCACTATAAAGTCAAGAGCTTTTAATTGACCAATAAGGGATACCACAATACCCATACACTACAGTACCCATAGTACAAGCTTTGGCTTAGTTTGGGACTAGATGGCGCTGTGTGGCAAAGCGTGGCATGCCTTGGGTTTTGGTAGTAATGCTACACTAGACCACACAGCAACATCTAGTCCCAAACGAAGCCGAAGCTTGTGCTATTGGTACTAGACAACTGATAAACTTACTTAGATACTTTGTTTTTGTAAATATAGCAAACACATTTATTGCACACATGCATAAACAGGAGTCCAACGAACTGACCTTGTTTTAAATAAGTATTTTCTTATGGAGCCTAACTAGGTTCTGATTCCATATAAAATCTATAAGACAATGGAATAGAAAAATAATATAAGTTTATAAATAGTTGGACATAATTATTATTTAGTCTCATTTGAAGCTTAAAGTATTGACATTTATTTACACAATAAGTTTAGAATTAAAATTTACACCATTTTTTTTACGAGTATAACAATTGAGTATTAATCATATTTCTTGTTTTAGCCTTTTATACGAGTATATGTCGTAAAATAAAACAAGGACATAGTACAAAACTGTATTAGGTACATACAGCCGCACATTAAGTTACCCAAATCATTCAAAAGATCTTGATGGATAATGCACTCTATGCTTTGGACACTTAGTTGAAAATCGTTTGAGGGAATTTCAAAGATATGGGTATGCTGATGTGTTGCTGTCTGTACATGTGATAGCAATATCTGTGAAGTGGTTTCGTTATGTTAAATGGAATGGCATGTGGTTTAAGTTCTGTGTCAAAGTGTCTTTCAAACGAGACATTTTTGTTATGAGTCACCATTCCCAAAATAAGCCACCACATCATCTGCTAAGTACTTAGACCTACTTCGTTCTGTAGCATTAGAAATTGTGTAAACAAAGAAGCTATAGTAATAAACAAAATGCATCAAATTAGATATGATGAAAGAGATTTTGAGTTTCAAACTATTGCTTTTTTAGGTATTTTATAGTGCACACTTTTCACAACATAACATGTAGGTACATATAAAAAACTCAATTGTGTTAAAAAAAATCAAATGCTAAAAACAACAACAATGCAACATACTCACTGTGTCTAACTGTGTTCCACAGAATTGGGACTGTGTAAAGCTCCGCAAAGCTTACAAAAATTGGCCAAATTGTTCCACTGATTGAGGTTTGTCTCAAAAAAGAACCACATAAAAAATAGGTCCAGCTATCATGTGATTGGCCAGTTGCTATGTAAACGTCAGTGCCATGTCAAAAAAACCAATCATGTAACAGTTGGACCTGCCTTCTATGTGGTGCCATCTGGTGGATCTCTTTTTATCAGACAACCCCCATTGGGGCGAAGATGAGATGTGTGCGAGCATAATAATTGGTAAAAATTTTTACCCTTACCTTAACTCCTATTGAGGATGTTCCAAAATTAAACGGCCGATAGATGGCGTTATGTGGCCTGCGGTTCAGCTAACAGTGTCATGTCAAAATTAACCAGTCGCAATCATGGCATGATGACTAACATTATTACAGTTGGACCTGTTGAGTATGTGGTGCCATCTGGTGGTTTCTTTATTTTTTGTTCTGAAAACCACCATTTTTGTATGTATTTGAAAGACAGAGTATATTTCGTATTTATATTGCATATCGTTTATGTTTACTATATTGTTGACTTACAAAGTTATGTCATTATTTACACATACTTATTTATTAATATTTTAATTTATATGAAACATACCAAAGTGCAATATCGTGTCTTAAAATGCTAGTCCAATTGATCTGGTAAAACATAGTCTTTAATGTACTTATATGGCTTATTATGTTTATGTAATCAATAATTTTAAAGGCGTACAGTATGATAGTTGACCTGATTAAGAATAATTCAACCATTAAGACCCCCCGTGCCAAATAATTTTACTTTTTAGATCGAACAATTTATTTTGTATATTATATATTCTAAGAAATACACTATGTTAACTGTACAGTTGTATTTCTATTAAGAAAACTTCTGTTTATCTGTTATGTATTTATTGTTAACTATGTTATTATAGTATGTATCAACTCCTAATGTGTATCTATTTGGGGTATAAAATAACATCATTGTATGAAATAGTACTAATGCAGGAATAAATAGGTCAAATATTATAATGCATGCCATACTAAACTAGTCATAGAAGATCTGATCTGGTATGTTCTTTTATCAGCTAAATTTAACACACATTTTTATTTATAACGAATCGACAAATTAATTATTTTTCTTTTACTTAGGTTATGATGATGTAGGTATGCACATAATTTCATTTATATTTTTAGTATGATTGATTATACATTAAAGGAATATTTGAATTTCATTACTTTGTGTATTCGATTTAAAATAAAATGTTGTATTGATTATATTCTTTTATTCTAAACTTGTAAGCGACCATTGTTTCTCCACTCTACAAATTATTAATCCAGCGGCATTTGTACCAGAGCATTACATCACTTATTACCATGGTCCGAAGTAGTACTTAATACTGCTATGCACTATTACAAGTTTTTGTTTTTTAATTAAAAACAAAATTGTTACTGTCATTGCGACAGCTTAATGTCACCTCACGTCTAGGGAAGTCCATTCTTAAATAAAAATCGATGTTTCAATCGATTTTGTCGAATACATTGACTCTCGTTTATATGAGCCTTTTTTTTTGAGGGGGCGAGCTCCGACTTAGCTAATTGTTAATTTTATTATGAAAAAATGGCCTATTTTTCAAAAAACCAAAGGGTATCCTTACTTCTTATAATTTGTGAACGTGAAAGTAACTTTGTCTGTTAAGCTTTAACGTCTAAGTTAAGCTACTAAAGAAAGCGAGAGACTAAGCCTTGTGATAAGACGTCTACGACTAGGTGTTATTGGTAATTAAAGTCTTAAAAATAAATGGTTTCTATTCTAAAAAGGTTCAAATAGAGAATAAATTTATGCATCTAAATTAGAATCTTTTCGCTTCAAGCAACTCTCACCTGCGCGTGATGCTTTCTGCTGAATAACAACAGACTAGGCTCTAGCAACCGACTGATGGCGGGATAACCATCACATTTAACTTATGTCATCCTTCTTTTATCGAACAAACAGTTATCACATGCATTAAACAAACCTTAACAGCTGTGCCCGAGGACCTCACTATACAGTGGCACCCTCTGGTGAATACAAAAACGGTAGCCCTCATTGCAGGTGTAGCCAGTGGCGGATTAACGTATAAGCACGTGCTTGGGGCCCCTGTTCTCCAGGGGCCTCCATCCTCTACTGGCGTTCCATGTTATACCTTCATTTTATCGAGATTCATCCAAAATATGTCCTAAATCACAAGGCGCGAACAGTCCGGGAGTGTCCCTTCATGCACCCCCGCAGGGCCCTGCCCAGGCGCGCAAAAAAATACATAAAAAATACATTTCATGTACTTCCAAGTTAAAGTATGTTTGGCTTCATACAAAAAGGTTCGATGTCTTTTGCACTTTGTTTATTACTTTGTAATAACCTACAATTCCATTCCTTCCATTTCCATTTAAACAAGAGAGGGCTTACACAGGCTCGGTGCTTAGGGCCTCGGATACTCTTAATCCGCCACTGGGTGTAGCTAATTTCCACAGGACGATGAAGGGTAGCAGGGTTACCAGAGAGAGAAACTAGGTACTCACTGCGATCATCAACTCGCCTGCCCACAGCGTGGCGATTAAGGGTACAGTTCAAAGTGGCGAACAACTGGAGAGGCCTATGTCCAGCAGTGGACTGCGATAGGCTGATGCTGTATAATCTTATTAGTGTTGGCATGTACTCTCTTGAAAAAGTATAATTCAGAGTGCTAGATTTCATTTCATACATAGAATCGAATCATGAGATTAGAAAATCGATTTTGAAAATATGCTATAACTGATCCCTTCCTTAATTGCTTTTTTTGACACAAAGTACCTACAAATTCATTGATTGCGTGAATTGCGTCGGTCGTCACTGTCGTCAGTGAAGAAAAGCGTAGATTTATTAAAAACGGAATTATAGCAACATCTTTTCTAATTCGTAAAACATCTAATAATTCCTTTACCGGCTAAAGGAGTAATATATCGAAAATGTTGAATTCATGTGAGTGTGCCATTTGTTTTTCAGTGATTTGTTTGTGTTTAGTTTAAAATATATTGCCTATTTCTACAAAGAAAATAATTTTCCGGCAGTTTTCCGCGGCCTTCTTGGGACGGAAGAATCACCTAGAAAGGTCCTTGAAGTTCGCTCCGACAATTATATTTCAAGGCCTGTTTTATATAGAAAAGATTCGATGATACTGTATGCGCCGAAGATTCCTCCAGATACCAAGAATTCAAAAGATAAATTCTTTGAAATTATCCTATATAAACCCTTTACTGAGAGTTTGCATACAATGTACAGGTCAGTATGAGAATTATTATTGTTGGTGTAATGAAGTATGACTCAATAATTGGCTGCAAATTAAATATTACGATTGGATTGGATCATGTTTTAATTTATATTGATTCTGAAGATTTGGTCATCAATACTTAGAGAATCGATTCATTGAACTAATTATTGTTTGATAAAATATACCTACAGTCAGAGTGTAGGGTTCATCCAAGAATAAACAATTTATATGATTATTTTTTGACTTATGACTAATGCACTACTTAGGTACTCTTAGAAGAAATGTAATGATGAAATGCAAATAAATTGATATAGTAAATGGTAATTAATAATAGTAGGGGAATAGTTGTTGTGTTAAAAGTGTTAAACCTAATGAGTCTACAAACTCTTGAGGATACCAAATCCATGGTAGTTTTAATTAATAAATAAAACTTAGTATTTATATTAAAGGGGACTGTTATAGACTGATGATGATGATATTAAAGGGGACTGTTATAGGCTGAAGATGATCATATTTAAGCTTTATCATTTTGATGTTATTGAGGATGAATATTGAAATACTGGAAATAAATAAATGTTACTATTTTAAGCTTCTTTTCTGTATGGTATGAATTCAGTATTTGCTAATAATAATGTACATACTTATGGCGGATTCCGGTTGGCCACCCTGGACATAAAGTAAAGCAAGTAGGTATGTTATAAAATGGTATTACAGTAATACCCCGCTTTATGTGAGGGATACGTTCCGGAAAAAATCACATTAACTGAAATTCGTGTATATCGAGGTTTATGATTAAACATAGTTATTAGTCAAAATTTAATACAAAAAGGGTTAAATTATGTACCTATGTATGTCCTTTATATGTTAAAACACAACTGCCAGCCGAGCTAAACATGACGGAACTAATGGAACGGACGGAACTAACAATTTTTATGACATGAAATATTTTAAGTAATTGAAATCTTGCTGTATGTATGATTTGACTTCTCATGATGTGTATGTGTATTCATAGATTTACATGCTATACTAAAATGGCTAAACATCCGGAATTGTAAAACTTTATTCATCCTTGTATACCATGTTTTGTGCGAATAAATAAATTATTAAATAAATTATTATTATAACGAAACGAATGAGAGAATCCCCATAGAACAAAGTCAAAGGACGGGGAACTCCCAATTCTTCAAAGAGAATGTTCAGAGGAAGCGGGGATTGCGACAATAGAGAAGAAGACTACATTATTTTTCTACATTATGTTTTAAAAGCACTTTTTTCAAATAACGCACTCTGTTACGCGATATTTGAAATTCGCGTTATAGTGAAACCGCGCATAACGGGGTCGCGTAAAGCGGGTTGTCACTGTACTGTTTGATTTTCTTTTCCAGTTTGTTCCGATCTGAAAATCAAGGGACCGCTGAAGAACACTTTATTGTTTACAAAGAAAGAATACCATTCTACATCCTTAAAACTAAAGAGGTCAGTAGTACATATAAGTGATGAAACCTATTTTCTTTTCTCTTGCTATGTGTATGTGTACTGTACAGTAGACAAAGCATGCAGAGGTAACTTTCACATTATATTTTTATTGCACTAATCCCATCACATCACACTAATATTATAAAGGCAAAAGTTTGTAAGTGTGTATGTTTGTTACTTCTTCACGTCTAAACGGCTGGACGGATTTGAACGAATTTTGACAGGAGGATAGTGTATGGTCCGGACTAACACATAGGCTACTTTTTATCTCAAAATTCCCACGGGAACGGGTAATCGCAAGTAACACTGCGGGGTGCAGCCAGTATCTAATATTTAACAAAGTGTGAAGAAGCATCTCACGGGATAGCTTGGTGGCAAGTGACTGGTAATTTTTGCTTGTTCATTGCCACCACAACTTGTGTGAAAGTGAGAAAAGTCTTGCCTTCCATCAGGGGAAAAATGAACCACTCTATTTACTAGGTATATTAAATAAAAAACATATAGTAGGGATAGTAAGGGTGAAACGCTTATTACACCACCTGGTTTCAAGGGACCCTAACTCGGTATAAGGGTGGTCTAATAAGATTTAGGGTAAAGTGTCCCGATTTAGGGTGATCGGGCTGCCTAGCTACCTAACCGCTCTGTCCGATCGCGTATTGTAATAACATTTAGAGCGATTATCGCGTATCAACTGCTTTCGGGACCGATTTTCAGAGTAGTGTAATAAGCGCCGCATTAACTAGGGTATACGCCCACCCGGTGTGTAGTGCCCTGAATACCGGGTGGTGTAATAACTGCTTGAGCAGAAAAATCCTTATTATTTTATTGTGTCATATACTCGTATACTAATTATTCAATCTCGTAAGGACATTTAGTAGCAATCAGGACATATTTATGTAACAGGAAGTCCTATTGGCTTAAGTTTTTGTTCAGCCATAGAAAAACAAGTGAGTTATTCCTGTCATTAAGTATAAATAAGGAAGAAAATGCACACTAACTGCATGCTCGCAAAACAACTGTGAGAAAACAAATATGAAGCGGTTGCTTACTGGTAACATGGGATTTAATTCTGTGTTAGCAGTGTTGTTAGCAATGTTTATCTTGTTATTCTTATTAAACAATAAATAAATAAAAAAACCCGAGTCGCGAAAAGTGTGAATCGAACTCGCGCACCCATTTTTGAAAATTTTCCTTTAGGTGCAGCGCAGACGGCACACTTTTTGTGCGATAGAGTCTGCGTCTGAGACATTTAAAAAGAGCGTCTAGTCTGCCGACAGAATGATCAAAGATGTGCGTCGTGTGCGTTGAGTCTGTGAAATATCCGCGACAGATTTTTGCGCGTCGTTTGCGTTACTGCATATAATTGAAAAAAAGTGCGTCACGGATAGTCTGTCGTCTGCGCTGCCCCTTATCTGTGCTGTAAGACATTGCTTAGTGCCAAATTTCATGATACCTCCTAAGTTTACGGGAAGTACCTTGTAGGTTTTGATTCCATTCATCATCATGACAGGCTCGGTGGCTCATTTGGTAGTGACCTCTGCCCTCTGAGCCAAGGGTCGTGGGTTCGATTCCCGCACAGTACAAACATTTGTGTTCATGGACATGTCTGTTTGTATTGTTCTGGGTGTTTTCAATGTATAATATGTACCTATTTATTTACAAAAAAAAATTGTATCTAAGTAAGTTTATCAGTTGTCTAGTACCCATAGTACAAGCTTCGGCTTAGTTTGGGGCTAGGTGGCGCTGTGTGGCCCAGCGTGGCATGTCTTGGGTTATTTATTTATTTATTATTTATCATCATCATCATCAGCCTATTGATGTAATGCAATGTAATGTAATGGTTATACCGCAACCAGTTGCCAGAGCTTCGTTTGTTATTCGGCAGAATGCACCACGGGCAGGTGAGGTTGGCTTGGAGCGAAATGATGATGGGTCGCTTCCCCAATGATTTCAATGCGAGTGTCGAAAAGCGGCGTAAACGGCTTTAGCTGTTGATTGCGTTAGGGAGAAATATTATCGTTCTTCAGAACTTTGCTTAAATTAATGAATCATCGTATCTCGATGACGCAAATGCGTATTGGAAACTTATTTCCATAGAAAAGGTGGTAATTACAAATTTCTTTGCAGGTCAAGTCTTAATGACGTTACCGTCTCCTTAAATGATGTGTCAATACCTATTGTTTATGCCATACTGAGAACACACCAGTTAATTATTATTTCATGCTTTATTGTTTCACACTTACATTGAAATGGCATCTCGGTGCTGCAGTAGGTATATTTATACTCGTAAGCGTTTTCTCCTTAAAGACGAACGATCCCAAGGTTTCGGATTCGTTTCCCGGTCGGGTCAATTTAGGAGATGCACTAACATGGTTCTGGGATCTGGGAGTAATCTGGGTGCAAACCTTAGTTTATGGTGATCAGATTATAGGTGTAACTTGCCTGTCGCATACCTATATGATATTTTTAACTTATAGACTGTTTTTTTATTAAATGAAATTCGTTAATAGGATCCTACCGTTGAATGCGTGCGTATGAAGGAAAATATTGTCTGTAGTGGTAAATAATTAAAAACAACATTTATTTATTTATTGGTACACAAAACAGAATACAACAATACATGGTAGGCATATAAGTGGTAAGTAACATTGTAAGGCTGAACTACCACAATTTACACAGCGTGAAAAGTGAACATCTAGTTACAAAGATACGTCTAACTAATTAAAAATCTCTTTAACCTTTAACTACCGACGTGGGGCCTGTGAGGCCGAGGCGGCTAGAGATTTTGTTAGATTAACCCCTTCCTCTAGCAGGAAAGCCCCGTACTCTTCAGTACCTGCGAATTTAGTTGCGTCAACGCCGATGAGTGTGGTAGTAATGCCGGCAAACACGATTTCAGTAAGCTATTTAGATTTAAAACTCCAACGAGGCCTCATAGGCCCAACGTCGGTAGTTACGTGACTTTTTTGTTTACGCTAAGGTCAACAAAAAGTGATTTTTTACAGGAACCTGATTGATAAGTTAAAATATAAATGTACCGGAAATGTCGGGTGGTAAACACCGTTTAGCTACAAACAATTTTTATTTATTTATTTAAACTTTATTGCACAAAATGGTACAAAAGGCGAACTTAATGCTAGGAGCATTCTCTACCAGTTAACCTTTAGGTCATGCAGAGAGCAGATTTATGTGCGGTGAGTGTTCAAAGAGAAACACAATGGAAAATATAAAAATAAACTAATATAATAAATAAATACATTATACATAAAAAAAAATATATATACTACATAAATATTATAATGTACCATAAATATTAAATAAATAAATATATACATATATACACAAGTATATTAACATAAATATAATTATACAAATATGTACTTGAAACAACATATACAATATATACTTGGCAAGCAATTAAATGGAATTTTAGAGATTCAACAATCCAAGAGACTACGATGTCATAGAAATATTTTGGATTCGAATCATGAAACTTTGATTGGAAGCTTAATTGTAAGAAAAAAACAAGAAAAATATGTGCATGTTGTCCACCTAAACTAAATAGAAAATCCTCATATTAGTAATCATGTAAAAAACATGTTTGTTTACAATTAGCTTAAATTATCATACTCTAATTTTATGTAACTTGGTACTTGGATATTTTTTTTATTTGAAACATTCCAAATGCAGTTTATAATTTTTATAGTTATTTCAACCCTAAGATTTAAGAAAAGGTAACTTTTTTAGTTTTTGAAAAGTGAAATAATTTAAAATAATTTTTTTTTCGTCTGGCATTCATTTTTAGTCAAACATAATGCATGGAAATTAAGGCATAAAAGTAATAACTTCAATAAATTTGATTATTATTTTTATCTTTTTATCATATCGTAACATACCAAATTTACAATAGAAACCATAGTTTGAAAAATAATGACACACGTTTACCACAATATTTAATGTTATATTAGCGGCCTCTCAGGCCCTACGTCGGTACTAGTGTGACGAAAAACTGACGTCGGTAGTTGAAGGTTAATATGGCTATTACACATTTATATTACCAGGCAGAATATATTATCTTTCTGTTGATTACATAAAGAAATACGTTTAATAACGAACGTGTGTTGATAAGCGAAGCAAATTCCAATAAAGCTTTGATTATGGCCTATATTTCCCCATAACATAATAACGAGTGTTGATACCAACAGTTTTTGGTAATAAACATTATTATCTTACTGATATTTTTTAAATCTATCTATCTTTCCGAACTTTAAACTTCAGCAGTTATTCTAACATCTATATCATAACATAACACAAACGTTGTCTATATGAATCTTTTAGTGGCGTAAGGCGTATTTACGTCAGGGATAGTTATTTGCTTTTTACACATTGTCTTTGCTTGAAAACGAAACGCATTTTCGGGGACTCCCGTAAATAATGCCATAATGCATTTGCTTAGAGTATATTAAATTATATAACAACTAGCTAGCTGTGCCCCCGCACACCCGCGCTTCCCCCGCGTTCATGTAGGTGTGTCACGGAAGTGTTTCCTCGTCCCTTTTTTCGCAATAAAAGGTAGCCTATGTTCTTTCTCAGGGTCTAAAGATTGTCTGTGCCAAATTTCATCAACAGCGTAGGTAACAGACAGACAGAGTTACTTTCGCATTTATAATATTAAGTAGGTAATTATAATTGAAAAATGTTTATGTAAGCATGGGTGATTTGGTTACTTTTTCCGACAATGAGGGAAAATAAAATATGTATAATAAAATCCATTATATTTTCCGACTATCAACAAATTAATCTGTTCTTTGTATAATCGATAGTCTTGTACTTTAATCCGTTTCCTTAACTTTTCTGTTTATTGCACATAGATATAGATACGTAGCAAAGATTATTATGTTTTAATGTCGGTTATCGCGCAACTGTAGATAAAATTATTTGGATCCTTAAAAGTAATTTGAGCAGTGGTGATTGTTGATAATGTATTTTTTAAACTAGGATGTTGATATAGGCTGTGTCATCGTTATACTGGACAAGCAGACAATTGTTAAGCCGCGTCTACACTGAACGTGTTCGCCGAAGGTCACGACGAGAGCATTGCAGTTAAATCAAGGCACATTAAGTCTATAAGTGACATTTAATTGAACAGAAGCAAAAAATCTGCAAATTACGACGTTACACGACATGTCTTTTGTGTCGCTCACTATTATGTGATACCGATATGCTGCAACAATTGACGATGCATTATCGTCCATTGCTGCATTATATTTTCGTCCTCTTTTAAGTTTAAGAGCTTTGAACTGGTCGGTGGAGCAATTTCCACTCAGGGAGGACTCCGCCAGCGCGGCTGTGACTCCCTCTACGTCATGACATTAACTATCTCCTTCAACTGTTGTGTAAATGTTCAATATATTTTATTAAAGAGAAATTAATTTGTTTGAACTTCACGACCTTTAAAGGAGATCCCCGTCCCTGTATTTTTCCAATTAATATCAATAACTTATGTTAGATGCTAAAGGTTGGTGGCGCGGAAGGAAAAAGGAGCCTGCGGCCGCTCACCAACCACATGGTCCGACCAAGTGAAGGCATACTGCCCTGGACAAATTACATCAGGCGGTGAGGGGAACTTCGGACGGAGACAAATGGAGGCAGTTGATTAGGGCTGTGAAAGCAACATGTAATCACGATCCTCAGTAATGAGGGAACGACTGAAGAAGAAGAATGTAGATGCAAAATTAATACACACTATTTCGTTATTCATTTTAATAATTTTAATGTTCATTCCAGTGCACAGTGGCCAGTTTGCAGAAGATCTGCGACACACTGTCAGAGCACAAGTCGTGGACGGTAGCCCACCTGGTCGCCGGCATAGGGCCCTACGAGCTGTTCAACGATCCAGATATCCAGAAACATTTGGACGACGTGGACCCGCATTCGGGAGCCACACCAGTTATGGTGAGTACTTTTTAGTTGCGTAGATAAAGTCCGGAATCCTAATAATAATAATAGGCCTAACTATTATTACTTATTGTTGATGACTTGACCCTGTCTAGTAGACTCGATTCACTGGCATTGCTAAGAGACGTTGCATCCATGTGCGTTCTCTACCGCATCTATCACGGGGAATGTTCTGAAGAATTGTTTGGTTTACTGCCTGCAGCTGTGTTTCTTCACCGCACCACACGTAACCGATTGCAATTCCATCCTCACCATCTCGATGGTTGGCGATCCTCGACTGTACGATTTATGAGGAACTTCTTGCCTCGTGCCTCGGTTTTGTAGAACCAACTTCCTGCGACAGTCTTTCCGAACAGCTACGACTTGGGAACCTTCAAGAAACGAGCGTATTCATATTTAAAGGCCGGCAGCGACCCTCAACTCCATTAGAGTTGTAAGTGTCCATTGGCGGTGTCGACTGCTTACCATCAGGCATCACACTTGCTCGTCTGCCGCCTCTAACATAAAAAAAGGCCTTGGAGACACGATGCGTTTGGTATTACGGTGGGCGATTACTGCCTAAAACAGACCTAAAACAACCGCAGAAAAGTTTGTCGTCTGTGCAGGCCCTTATATAGTTTGCTTCGTCATGTCCGTCTTTCATCCTCAGCCTACTGTCCAAATGGATCCAAACGGATAGTGCTAAAAAAGTTTTTTTTTTTCATTAGACAGGTACTTTAACGACATTGAACGAAATTAAGAAATTCTGGCTTTCGGTATAGAATGTTTGCCTCTTCTTTACATACCTACTGCCACTTTTATCAATTTTTTTTATTAAAATGATAATCAATAAATACTGACAGATCGGTTACTTGTGCGTTGTCGCAGCGATTTGGGCTTCTCTTTCGCTTTTCATCAGACGTAGGGAAGCCATTACGCCGTGCTACTATAAAAAAACATCTTTTATTAAAGTTATGCATTCCGCATTCATGTTGTAACTTATAAATAGAATAAAAAGACCTTGCTTTGCTTCGTGACTGGCAACTGCTATAACCAATATTATTTTTGACGATAGTGCCAGTCATCAAGGCAAATATTAAGTAATCGCTCGACGTAGGAACCGGTTCTAAAAATATAAATATACCATTTTATAAAATGTGTTTTAGGAGCACCATTGAATTAGTTATCCGACAACTTGCTCGTATTATTTTAAACTTCGCGAATCTATATTAGAGGTATAGACTTGCTATATTACCAGCCGTGCCGCTGTGTGCCACTTCGCCCGCATTCATTATGAAATCGATTTCAAATTTGAAAAAGTTTCATACAAACTTTCAATCCCTATTTTACCCCTTTAGCGGGTAAATTTCGAAAAATTATTTAAGTTATTTAATTAATATAAATTCTGCGACAATCTTTACGAACAGCTACGACTTCGGGAGCCTTCAAGAAACGAGCGTACTCATATTTAAAAGGCCGGCAGTGACCCCAGAAGTCGATATGAGTGTCCATGGGTGGTGTCGACTGCTTACCATCAGGCATCACATTTGCTCGTATGCCGCCTCTTGCATAGAAAAAAAAAATAACATTTATCGGTGTTGGTGGGTGTGCTGGCGTAAAAAACACATTTACTTTCCACTTAAATTATAGAATAACGCCTTGTAATTTTAAGACCTAGACCTTGTATACCTAGTTGCCTAGTCTCGTTTCGTTAATCAATTCATTAATTATTTTATAGACTTTCCATCGGGCCACAGTTGATAGATGTGGGTAAAAAATAATTGTAAAATTATCGATTTAGCCTAGTGTATATGAGCTACCAGGCGCTACAAGAGACCCAAGCCTACATCTAGATACCATTGACTAACTTAGATTCTCGTGAAATTGAGATTATAATTATAATCTAATGCATAAGGTCAAAACATCATAACGAGCTATGAAGAGAGTTACTCTACGCGGCAGAATTCGAAATGAAGATATTCGCAGGAGAAGAAAAGTAACGGACGTAGCTCAAAGAATATGTAAGAGGCAATGGGCATTAGGCAAGTCATAACACATCACAGAATAGATGATCAATACTGAAACTTCTTGAGTGGTTACCATTCCCTGGAAATAAAATAGGAGAGGGCCCTGCCAAATCGACCACCATTATCACCGTTGTGAGGTATTGCTCGATCTTTGGACGTGGAGGTCTTTGACGGACATTGAAAGGCTTATGATTATGTTTGTGCGATAAAAATTGTGTGTTGTGCGATTGTGTTTCTTTCTCCCTTTGTGTCCTAGCGAAATACACGCGAAAAGTAGTTTTGTTATATACAAAAAAAAGTTTAGAAACAAGGATACAACCTGCCTGACAGTAAGCGGTTACCGTAGCACATGGATGCTCGCGATACCAGGAGTATCGCTCGGAGCTAGTTACACGAAACAAACTTGTTTCCTGTACTAAGAAAGTTAATTTCTAAACAAATAATGATTTTGTATTTGTTTTCAGGTAGCAGTAAAGACCTGCAACCTCCGCATGGTCCAAAGTCTGGTGTCGCTCAACTGTTCTCTTGACTTAGTCGACCTCGACGGCAACACCGTGTTTCACTACGCGGCTGCAAGTAACAAAGAAATTATTAATGTAAGTAAACACAATTCGTTATCAAATCCAATGTGCTTTACAAAAAGCAAGATTATAAATTTGAATCCTTAGAGCATTTTCTTATACCTATACTAATTAATGTAATCAAGTGTATACGCTGTTGATTTCTAATAAATAAATAAATTAACCGTAAGCATAGAGTACCTAAAGCTTATAATTCCATTGGTGAAAATTGGTTTAATCAAATACAACCCAAACAGTTTCATTCATTCAAAATCTAAGAGCCTCGCTCTTGTTGGTGGAGCAATTTCCATTCTTCCCTGCTCCGCCACTCCAAACAGCTTACCTTGCACTATTCAATGTTTAGAATGAACATCTTTAAACTTTTGTCTTAGTCCTCTATGCGGTCGAAACCGTTATTTATTTATATCACAAACATTTTACAAGCTTATAAATAATTTCCAAAGCTATAAGCGCTTTATAAGATAAGTCTGAAGGATACATACATTATAGTCGATTTAGATTATGGAATCTTAACTAATATTATAAAGCTGAAGAGTTTGTTTGTTTGTTTGTTTGAACGCGCTAATCTCAGGAACTACTGGTCCGAATTGAAAAATTCTTTTTGTGTTGAATAGATCTTTTATCGAGGAAGGCTATAGGCTATATAACATCACGCTGTAACTATTAGGAGCGAAGAAATAATTGAAAATGTAAAAAAAACGGGGAAAAAATAACTATTCCACGCGGACGAAGTCGCGAGCACTGCTAGTGTTCGTAATAAAAGGACACAAAAATGCTCAGCATGTGTCGCGGCGTTGCATAGACGCCGATAGAACAAGTTGACAGGTAAATTAATAAGTTGACAGAGAGACTTGTCGTTGTGTCTATGAAAAGTGGAAGTACTTTAGCCTAGCCAGGTGCTCGGGCTCAGCCGCAGTCCGATGGACCATCTTGTTTTGTCGTATATATAGCGAGTCATAATAAAAACCCCGCTTGCGCGTTGTAGGATTATATTTTGTAGCGATGTATAAATAGATGTTGTTACATTTCGCTATATAACTATGAAAATAATGTGTCCAGGTGCTGGCCAGCAAAACAGCGACATCTATGAACGTGTTCAACAAGCAAGGCTACACGCCGCTGCACATGGCGTGCCTCGCCAACGCGCCAGACTGCGTGCGCGCACTGCTGCTGGCCGGCGCGGACGTCAACCTGACAGCCGCGCAGCGCTCCGCGAGCTGCCTGCCCGGTACGTCAGCTGACAGCTGTCATTGTTCACGAGCGAGGTCGTGCGCCGCTGTCACGTCAATGTGACCACGCCTGGTACGGACCGACAAGGGTGTTTTGACACGTGGCCGAATTGGGAACGCCACCTCTTGTACAAAATGTCTCTTCTGACGTTGATTTTTAGGGTTCCGTAGCCAAATAGCAAAAACGGGAACTTTATAGATTCGTCATGTCTGTCAGTAGTTTTTTTAAACGTCATAAATCAAATTACCTAATTTTTTCATTCAATCAGTGGTACGGAACCCTACGTGCGCGAGTCCGACTCGCACTTGGCCGGTTTTTGACATTTGATATTTTTGGGGTGTTTGCCTTAGTCACCACGCTTTGCAAGCGGGCTGGTGACCGCAGTAGGTTTTATTTGTCCCCAGGTTTACTGCCTACTGCGAATATCAGGAAATGTGCTCCGTTAAGCAGGAAACGTTTACGTTCGAGCCCATTTCCTGATATTAAAAAAACGGACTAAAGAGTCGTCTTCTACGACTTACACGGGACGAGATGGGGTGGACTAATTCTAAATCCGACAACCACACGGACCAAATTTCAAAAACATTTACCTATGATTCCAGGCATAGTGGGCGACATACTTCAAGACAACTTACCGAAACTGTACCAACAAGACATGAAGCACGGCGGCACCCCCCTCCACTGGGCCATATCGCGAGAGGTCATTGAACCCCTAGTAGACAAGAATTGCGACATAAACGCCCTCAACTTCGACGGCAGATCGGCACTACACATAATGGTGTTGCGAGGAAGACTTGATTGTGTGACGGCTTTGCTATCAAGAGGGGCAGAGCATTCCACAGGGGATAAAGAAGGGAACACACCACTTCATTTGGCTGTGAAGCAGACGAGTATACCGATAGTTCAGGCTTTGGTCGTTTTCGGGGCGAACTTGGAAGCGAGGAATAAGGAGGGGTATACAGCTAGACACTGCGTACCGACGGAAATGTCTAACAGCACTTATGATAAGATTTTGTATATATTACACGCAGTTGGAGCGAAGAGGTGAGTGTTTTTCTATTTGTCTCGACGATCTATATGCACATAGGGACAGACAAACAAAAGTGACTTTGTTTTATAATAAAAAAAATTATCGGACATCTTATACCTTGCTCCGATCCCAAAGTAAGCAGTTGAGCTTGTATTTTGGGTATCAGGACAACGAAGGTGCCACAAATATAATCTATTCTATACTTATAATAAATCTGTAAAGAAGTCAATTCTGTACATGAAATATGTTTTCAATTTAACTATCGGGGGGTGATAAGTGATCGATACTGATGGCAAAAATGCAATCAGTAAAATTTTTGTCTGTCTGTTTAGTATGTTCGTTATAGAAACAAAAACTACTCGACGGATTTTGACGAAACTTGGTACAATTATTCTTCATGCTCCTGGGCAGGTTATAGTATACTTTTCATCACGCTACAATGAATAGGCGCAGATCAGTGAAGGGAAGGGTTGGGAAATCGGGAGAAATTTTTATCTATATGTTTGATCGCGCGATAACTACAGCATGGAATTGAATGCGGTTTTGAAGCGAAATTAATGCGGAATGAGAAGCCCAAGTCGCTGTGACAACGGGCAAGTAACTAGTCAGTTACCTGTCAGTTGCCACCGCCATGCCGGTCCAACCCTAACCCCCCACGAGCTCCGGAAACCCTACTCATCGGCAGAAACACGACCCAGAGGTCATTTGACTGCGGTATTCTATAGGGTGGAGGTCCTTCCCCGGACGGGCAGCTTAATTCGAGCGAAGATTCGCTATGCCTTACCTCTTTAAAATTTAGGCACCATTTTATAAAAGTCTATGATTTTTGAAACCCTAAATCCACGCGTTCGACGCCGCTGGCGCAGCTAGTAGTTATTAAACCGTACCAACGCCTCATTTGCAGGTGTCCCGGCGAGATGTCCGGCTGCCGGCCCGGCTGTTCCGCCCGCGGCGAGTACAACGGCGTGCCGCCGCCGCCCGTCGCACGCGCATCCACGCGCAAAGTGATCAACGACATGCTCACCGTCGCCGGCATCGAGAAGGCCGCCGAGACGGAGGACCAGAAGAAGGTTGGACGGTGAATATGCTTTGTTGCTAACTACTTTGCTGGCTCATTTGGTAGTAACGTCTGCCTTCTGAGCTAAAGTGTCGCACGCGCATCCACGACACATTGACCGTCGCCGGCATCGAGAAGGCCGCCGAGAAGGAGGACCAGAAGAAGGTTGGACGGTGAATATGCTTTGTTGCTAACTACTTTGCTGGCTCATTTGGTAGTAACGTCTGCCTTCTGAGCTAAAGTGTCGCACGCGCATCCACGCGCAAAGTGATCAACGACATGCTGACGGTCGCCGGCATCGAGAAGGCGGCCGAGAAGGAGGACCAGAAGAAGGTTGGACGGTGAATATGATTTGTTGCTAACTTTTTTTTATACAAGAGGCGGCAGATGAGCAAGTGTGATGCCTGATGGTAAGCAACACACCCGCAACTGAAATCGAGTTTTGGGGTCGCCGCTGGCCTCTTAAAAGACTGTCGCAGGAAGTTGGCACTTAACTACTTTGCCGGCCCGATCGCTCGTTTGATAGTGACGTCAGCCTTCTGAACTAAAGGTGTTGTAACTGAGCTAAACTGCGCACGCGCATTCACCCAAAGTGATCAACGACATGCTGACCGTCGCCGGCATCAAGAAGTAACCGAGAAGGAGTACCAGCGCCTCGTTTGTTATTCGGCAGGATGCACCTCGGGCAGGTGAGGTTAGCTTGGAGCGAAAAGGTGATGGGTACGCTCCCTTACATCCTAGTAATAAAAAGTATTTATCTTATGGTAAAAAAAAAACATTAATCAACAGCCTTGGTCCGTCCACTGCTGAACGTAGGCTCCTTTGATTCACGCCGCATTTCTCTATCCCGGGCTTCCCCCATCCAGCAACTGCCAGCAGTTCTGGATCACAAAAAAAAAAACGTTATATCCACCAAATATTCTCCCACAGGTTACTCTGCTTAGACGGCGGTGGCATCAGAGGCTTAGTCCTAGTCCAGCTTCTGCTCACGCTGGAAGAGTCCATCGGGAAGCCCATAGTGGACTGTTTCGACTGGATAGCCGGCACCAGCACTGGGGGCATCCTGGCCCTCGCTCTGGCCTCGGGAAAGGACCTGCGCGAGTGCCAACGGCTGTACTTCAGATTGAAGGACGTGGCCTTCGTCGGCATGAGGCCGTACCCGTCGGATCCTTTGGAGAACCTGCTTAAGGAATGCTTAGGTAAAGATCAAATGATTTATTATAATTATTATTAAGTATGGGTGGTTCAGAAGTATAGGCTCAGGGTTTGCCAAATAGCCATGGAACGAAGCATTTTGGCCATCAAAAGACGGACAAGGTCAGAAATGCCGTTCAAAGACGGGGATCGTGGATGTAGGGAAAAAGACTGCAAAGCTGAAATGGGAATGGGCGGGCCACGTCAGTAGGATGGATTCCGCAAGGTGGGCTAAGACTATCACCCAATGGCAGCCGGTAGACGGATGGCGTCAGAGTGGCAGGCCAAAGAAAAGATGGCGTGATTACTTAGACAACCATCTGCAAGACTGGTAAAATGTGGCTGAAAATCGGGAGCTATGGAGTGACTTGGGGGAAGTCTTCGCTCAGCAGTGGGACAACAAAGGCTAACTTTAAAAAAATGGATGGTATCCAGAAGAATGTTTGAAAGGAACTGTTTTAAGGTGTGAACGATTTGAGAAGTGGCGGATCACTGAATGTGGAGAACTATAGGCTGTTCATAGTATAGCGTAGTCTTTGCTTTGCATATTTTTGATGACATGGTAGATGATTACGTCATCGATAGTCATTTACTTTTTTACACATATGGCAACCCTCACATTGTCTGTGCTTGAAAACGAAACGCATTTTCGGGGATTCCCGCAAATGCACACGTTTAGGTACTTGCTTATAACCGTGTAGGGGAATTACCGCGGAAGGGGGAAAGATCCTTGTTTGCATTGGATTGCCCCCTTTTATATTATCTGTGGCTCTGTGAAAACAGGTCGTATGTGCAGTCTAACTATGTATCTTACATTTCAGGAACTGAAACAGTGATGTCCGACTTGAAACACCCGAAGCTGATGATCCTCGCAGTTTTAGCTGACAGAAAACCGGTCGATCTGCACGTGTTCAGGAACTACCAGTCTGCACAGGAGATACTCGACGCCTATAATGGGACATCCAGTGAGTTTTTCAGCTTTGTCTTTCTGCATTTATTATGCAAAGGCAAGATATTCTTTAACCATGCTGAGCCCTTGGCCTCACCCAAGCATGGTTAAAGAATATCTTGCCTCCTTTTCATCTTGTGTGAGCACAAGCATGCTCACTTGTTGACACAAGGATTTGGGGTCCTTGAGCGCACATTTAATATTTTAGAAAGTAATGAAAAGTATAAGTAATTTTAGAAAGTAAAGAAAACTAAATTATGTTGTCATATTTTTTGAACATTCAACGTTGAAATTGGCATTTGTAGTATTCTAGCAGCTTTGTTGAATCCTTTTGAACAGCAGTCGGCCTAACTTTTGTCAGCGAAGGGCCACCATTGCAAAACAAATGGAAAGCGGGCCGCACTTTATACCTAACAATTAAAATACTACACATAGAAAACTGCTGCGAATATGACACACAAAATACAAGCGAAAGGTCCACTACGGGTCGCTGAACTAGTGAAGTAAATAAATAACCGAATGAATGATGAATTAATGAGGAATGAATGATGAATGAATGAGGAATGAATGAGGAATGAATGAGGAATGAATGAGGAATGAATGATGAATGAATGATGAATGAATGGTGGATGAATGATGAATGAATAAATGACTGAATGAAAATGCGGTAAGTTACATGCGCAGAAGGTAGGTCTACTATCGAGAGTTGGTTGTTAAAGGGGCTCATGGTACTAAAGAAGCCTCAAAGAAGCCAAAGTTTAATCGTTTGACTGCAGGTCCACGAGCAGAGGCTGGTGACCAGGTGTCTGTGGTGTCGCTGCCGACGCCGCCGCCGCCGTCCGAGCAGCTGGTGTGGCAGGCCGCCAGGGCGTCGGGCGCTGCGCCCTCGTACTTCAGGGCTTCGGGAAGGTAAGTGTACTAAAATGCTGCTAATTTCATACATACATGCAAAAGTTTTTTTTGGATGGATAGGTGTTGTTATTTTCAATTAATTTCATTACTCTCTCTTTTATAAAAAAAAATTATAGGTACTACATGTTGCTCAGGTACTACATATATTATAACTAGCTGTGCCCGCGGCTTCGCCCGCATTGCCCCCCATTTTAGGGAAGTGGGGGGTTAGAAAGGGGGAAAATTAGCCTATGTTACTCTCCATCCCTTCAACTTTCTCCACTTAAAAAATCACGTCAATTCGTCGCTCCGTTTTGCCGTGAAAAAAAGACAAACATACATACAGACAGACACTTACCCATTTATGATATTAGTAAGAATTATATTATATACTTTTACCGTATATTTTGAGACCCCTACAACTTATTTTTGAAGAGGGATATGCATAAGGCACCTTCGTGGTGTGTGGGACCCATACCTCCCAGAATGAAAGGGCATACCCATTAAACCCCCCTACGTCACCACTGGTCAGTAACTTACAAGGACTCTGGTAGCGCATACGAAGCATACGACCGCATCCCTGCCTGTCATGGCCAGCCGCAGATGTTAAGCGGCTGTCCTGGTCCCGGATTTTCAGTGACAATTTCGGTTTAGATTGGTGCATGTTCTTAGATAGATATCACGGTGATAACCTCCCAGAGGGCGCTGCTGTAAACATTTATTTGTGTTTTATCCTTTTTCAACTGTGTTGTCGTGGCCTTTTTTTACAATTTTTACTATCGCTCTGTTCAGGTTTCTAGATGGCGGTCTGATGGGCAACAATCCGACGCTGGACGCGCTCACAGAGTTAACTGAACTGAGGCTGGCACTCAATGGTGTAGGACAGTTCGAGGAGGCGCGAAAAACCAACTTAAAAGCAGTTGTGTCCTGCGGAACAGGTAAAGGAATTACTTACATTTTCAATTGGTAGAAGAGTTTTTGTATGTATTGGAGGGATGTTAGGGAGCGACCTATCACCTTTTCGATCCAAGCCATCCTCATCTGCCCGTGGTGCATCCTGCCGAACAACAAACGAGGCTCTGACAAACCGACTGCTGGCGGTAAAACCCTCACGATAGAAGGCGTAGCTAAATACCACAGGCCGATGACGGGCAGCAGCGTCACCGGAGCATGAAGCTACGCCCTGCGATCGCCAACCCGCCTGCCCACCGTGGTGATTATGGGTATATCCTCCAGAAGTTTGCCCTAGGTGGCGAACAACTGAAGAGGCCTATGTCCAGCAGTGGACTGCAATAGGCTGATGATGATGTATTGGTTTCTGTGATGAAGTATCGCACAACGTCAATTAGGTTGCGCGTTCTACTTGAAATGAGCTCCAGAAAATTAATCTTAAGTCGCGTATTAGATGTGTATCCCCTGGATAGACTTATAATCCGGTCATCATGACCTGTTGTGAGATGTCATAGATATGTAGGAACAGACTTGTCCCTGCGAAAAGTGGAAGTACTTCCGCCGAGCCTGGTGATCGTGCTCGGGGACCGCGGTGGACCCGATGGACCATCTTGGTTTTTCGTATATATAGCGAGTCGTGATGAAAACTTCGTATGCGCATTGTAGGTCTTCCATAGAAGTTGTATGGAGCAATTTCATTTTGTATGTGCGCGTATTTTGGGTCGCCATCTGTTGTTAGCTGGCGGAACTAGTGATTGCATATTGTAGCGACGTGTAGATAGTTGTAGCGATGTGGAGATAGGTGTCGCTACGTATCGCTGCAGATATAAATAAATCTACTTGTTATAAGTATATTATACGAGGTAGTTAGCAAATTATGGCGATGTTGAAGAGTGGGCAATAACTTTCCAGTCTCTCTCGGTAAAAAAACAAGCAACTGACCGTTTGCCTCCGATGCGATGGCAACTACCAAAGAATAAGATAATTATTTTCAAAACATCAAATTCTTCTTTCCAGGCTTAATACCAGTGTCAAAGTTAAAAGATATAGACGTGTTCAAGCCTGAAAGCTTATGGGACACGGCGCGGCTCGCTTGGGGTCTGTCCGCGATAGGTGGTCTTCTGGTCGACCAGGTATGAATTTTTAAGTTTTCTTGTTGTGTATGTGATTATAATAGTGTTGATTACTTTGTAAAATAGAAAGCGTAATGGACACTTAAAATATAATTGGAGTAATAGATTAGACCTCTACAATAGGGAATATGCATAAAATTGTTTCAGGTATTTACTAATTTATCGTAAAAAAGATCAAAATCTACTACGAACAGTGAAAACAAAATCAAAATTGGTTGAAAAATGAGCGAGATACAGTCGTTGAAAGTAAATATATCCGTCTCTCTCTCGCGAAACAGATTTTTCAATGGAGTTAGTACGGCGCTCACGGTACGTGACGTCATCCGCCGCGTCGGATCTCTCTGTCTAAGCAATAACTTTAACGCTTTATAACTCGCTTAGTAGAAAAGATAGTTTATGTATCTGGAAGATAAAAGATCTCAATAAATCCATAAAAAGAGAGGTAGGGCATAGCAAATCTTCGCTCGAATTGAGCCGCCCGTCCGGGGAAGGACCTCCACCCTATAGAATACCGCAGCCAAATGACCTCCGGGTCGTGTTTCTGCTGGTGAGTAGGGTCTCCGGAGCTCGTGGGGGGTAGGGTTGGGCCGGCATGGCAGTGGCAACTGACAGGTTACTAACCAGTTACTTGCCAGTTGTCACAGCGATTTGGGCTTCTCTTTCGCTTTCCATCAGGCGTAGGGAGGCCATTATGTCGAGCTACTATAAAAAAAATAAATAAATAAAAAAAAGTCATGCATATTCCCTATTGATTCGGGATGCATCACATAGTATCATTTGTACGGGGCTATTCACTATGTCGATTTAGACTTGGATTCGGAACATTACCGTTCTGAGCGTTCAACTGCGTTCAACTGCACGTTCACTCAAAGTTGCCGAAATCGAATCAGATCTCGATAATAGAGGCCAGTAATCTAACCTTGTATTTTTTCTTTTTCGCCCTGTCGTATACATTTTTGACGGCTACGAAGCAACTGGGGCACTTCTTCGTTTGCTTCGTCTGTCAAAAAAAATTATCTGGGACTTTACCAGACACTAATGAAACCTGTTCCCTCATTCCAGGCGACCCAATCAGACGGGCGTGTAGTGGAACGCGCCAGGGCTTGGTGCAGTTCCCTAGGCGTGCCCTTCTTTAGGTTCTCCCCCCACATGTCAGCGGACCTGGCGATGGACGAGCGAGCTGATGACAAGCTGGTCACGATACTGTGGGAGACGCAGGCGTATATGCGCGAACATAGAGACGAGGTCAAGGAGCTGACGGCGCTGCTGAGAGATTAGCAAGGTGAGTTCATGGAGTTGGAAGCCTTTGAAAGAAGCTTTGAGAGGAAGCCTTTGAAAGAAGCTTAGAGAGGAAGCCTTTGAAAGAATCCTAGCGAGATGACCGCAACAGACTGGTGGCGGTATAACAATCGCAATTAAAGTCGTAGCTAAATGTCACGGGCAGCAGCGTCATCAGAGCGAGAAGCCAACCCGCCTGCCCAGCGTGGTAATCATGTTCAGAGCCTCCAGATGTTTGCCCAAAGAGGCGAACAACTGGAGAGGTCTATGTCCAACAGTAGACTGCAGGAGCCTGATGATGATGATATCTCTCAGGGAACCCAGACCCTGACGAAGAGTTCTAACGCTATTCGCACTATGAATGTAGAGGCGATGGACGAGCGAGCTGATGACAAGCTGGTCACGATACTGTGGGAGACGCAGGCGTATATGCGCGAGCATAGGGACGAGGTCAAGGAGTTGACGGCGCTGCTGAGGGATTAGCAAGGTGAGTTCATTGAGTTGGAAGCCTTTGAAAGAAGCTTAGAGAGGAAGCCTTTGAAAGAAGCCTAGCGATATAAAGCTGAGACTATTATATGTATAGGTATATCCTCTAGCGAGTTAGTCAACCTGGAAGCCTTTGAAAGAAGCCGAACATGACCGCAACCGATTGGTGGCGGCATAACCATTATAATTAAAGTCGTGCCTAAGTACCAGCAGCGTCACCGGAGCGAGGAGCTACGCCCTGCGTTCGCCAACCCGCCTCTTACAATCCTGGGTTTTTAGGCGGAAAAATCTCGAATTTGTCTATGTCAAAATCTCGACTTTGAAATTTTTGTTTATAAATACATTTTAAATAAAACCATTCGTCTCTTGTTACAGATTAAATAAAACAACGGTAGGTCCAAACGCACACAATACATTGAAACAAAGACTTGTAGTAGAGATGACAAATTTTGTATGTATGTATTGTAATCTCAATTGTGGGTTTGAAATGTCTGTGATTTCAGATTAGCATTATGAATTTGTCTAGAAGAAGTAGTTGTCTATGTATCTTTAGTATGTATGTATTTCTTTAACCTCCGGGCTTTACGCATGAATGTAGTACACAATGGTACAAGTAATGCTCTTTCAAATTAATCTTGTATGTCATTTCGTAACTCAATGGGTTGGTAGATAAAATGTACCTTTCTATAATGTAAATTTGATGAAAAGCAGTGGGTGAAGCTTTAGCGTAGGGCATGTGTATAATAAATATTCGTACTGTGGTATATGTTGATGTTTTTTTTTTCAATGAAATTTTAATAATTTATTAATAAGTTATTGTTTCTGTTGGGTTTTATTGTTTAAACTGTTAGGCTTGAGTTCCTTCTAAGGTGATATCGGTCGAGCGTACCAATATAGGTTTATATATTAAGTTACGCTGTAAATTATTATTACATCTGAATAAATATTTATATGTGAAATGTACAATTTAATTCCAATGTATGAATGAATATAAATACTAAACACAAAAAAAAATATTATGGTCTAAGATCCCGCTATAAAACGACCTTCACCGAGACGCTTATTGGATGAAACTTATTTTATATTATTTAATCAAATATGTCAATAAATATAATGCATATGGGTTGCCGATCAAATTTTGATCCGTTGTATGGCGGGATCCTCTACTATTATGTGTATTATACGGGTATTGATAGTGTATTATTGTGTGTCGATTTTCTGAAGCGAAGGCGATATTCTTAGTGCCTTCTAATATTGCTTGTGAACATGAAATATATTACTATCAAACCGTAATAATGATCAATGGTGAATGGATCTTGCATCCGAAAGGAAATGTGTTATAATTATAAACGTAAGGCTGCGGGTTCACTGAGGCCGAGCAGAGCAGAGCTGAGACGAGCTTTGTTGGGATTAAATTATCATCATCTTCAACAGCCTATCGCAGTCCACTGCTGGACATAGGCCTCTCCAGTTGTTCGCCACTTTGGGCAAACACTTGGAGGCTTTACCTATAATCGCCACGCTGGACGTAGGGAGTGCGATTGTAGTGCGTAGCTCCTCGCTCCGGTGACGCTGCTGATCGTATTTTGCCTCATTTGTCCCTACCGTGTTCGAATATATCAATTAAATTATTGAAAATCGACTGACGAATTTTAGTTCGTATATTCGAACACGGTAGGGACAAATGGGAGGGGTTTATGGTGCAAAAGTACGCGATCCGTTCAACAAACGATCTCGTTTTCGATTTTGGTGGTACGGGCTCTGCTCCACTCCGCCTCAGTGCCAAAGGATGAGTTTCCACAGAACCAGTGATGCGAGAAGCTAACAAAATATTACTAGTGATATTATTTTGCTGAAGCGGAGCGTAGATAAGATGTCGATTTTTGTTAGCTCCTCATCATCAGCCTATTGCAGTCCACTGCTGGACATAGGCCTCTCCAGTTGTAGGCCACTTATGGAAAACATCTGGAGGATATACCCATAATCGTTAGCTCCTCGCAGCTCCGTTTCTGTGGAAATTTCTAATTGGTTGGTGAAAATACAGTTACTTAATTCATTGTTGACCTAGTATATTGCTGTGAGATAAATAATATTTATTATATTTGAATAGGAATATAAGAAAGCCAGGTTACCATATTAAACGCTTTACAAATAAAAGGTGTTTATGTACTGTTATTTAATACATTTTATATAATGGGTGTCGATGGTATGGTGTAGCGAAATTTAATTGAATTTAATAATAATACAATCAAATCCACTAGTTTATTCGCAATATTTATAGATAATTTCCACCGCACCGTTTCACTAAATTGAACTTTGTGCTATTGCGATAGAGTTAATTACCAAATAATCACAATCTGGTCAAGTCTTACGAAGCATAATATTTTACGTTACATACACAAGATTATCTTAGTGGATAAGAAAAAGCAATTGTAATTGCCAATTGTTTCAATTTCAGGCGATTATTACACTACTAGTGTATCGCGCAGGGTAGCGTGTGTATGCGTGTTCTATCGTTGCCTGTTAGTATCTTCGTTTGTATTGATAGACGCTCAGTCGAACACACAGAACATGTATGCGCATAGGTGCGTTTTTACACGCAACATACAGCACGGTGCGTGGTAGTGCGTTAATCCCCTTAGGCTGTGTTCCTGTCTTGATTCCACTTAAGCGTGCTGGGTCCAATGAGCGGCTTATTCGTCTGATCGTGTGCTTGTTTAAGCGTCTCCACTGAGCTGCTCAGTCGCGGGCTCAAGTAGATGTAAAACCTTAGAGTGTGAACGCACTACGGGCTGGCTGCGATTATAATTTCGTGCTATAGGTATAACTGAAAGTGATATGTTTTCCTTCTTTCTATTCATGAATATTTATGGTATTGTATAATAATTACGAGTTATACGACCTGTTTCTTTGATGTGCAATAACTTTAATAAGAAATATCATATAATATGATAATTATAATTTAATTTTTCACACAAAACTAATTCGAGTAAATTATTATTTTGAGTGGAGTTAATTCCGCTATAATCTAAGTTTTTATATACTTTTTTAATTGTTTGCGGGAATTTACTGGGAAACTAAGCAGGCGTGTATATGTAGTTATACACAGACTAAGGTGTATCTTAGTCTATGGTTATCGTATTTAAAAATGACAAATGTTGCCACTTTTCGAATTTATACAGATGGCGCTGTGATTTATATAAAGTTAGCTGGGAACATTGTATCTGTAACCACTAACAACAATATTGTGTAACGGCTTGTAAATCTTGTTGTATTTAGATTTGGCAAAAGGGTTGATTCATTTCTGAAGCGATTGTACTGTATTAGTATTATTTCTACTGTAGTAAAATAATTGAAAAGAGCGAAATTTTGTTTTTTATTTCATCAAATTCCTGCTCCTTTATTCACAAAGGTCGGAAATATGAATGTCTTTTAAATTTACTACATTAATAGTTTAAAGAGGAAAGATCTGTATATTTGTGTGTGTTTGTTTGTAATTCGGTTGTTGAAGTAGGCATCAGGTCGAGGTATCTATGTTGTATTGGAAACATTAAAACAGAGAATTTAATTGCAAAGCTCTTTATTTTTTATATTAAATCATTTTATTTTCTATTCTAATGGCTTATACAAAGACTCAATAATATCACATTTCTGATGTGGATATTATTAATCCACGAACTAAGCTAAGACTAACTAATAAAAATAAAGCCTATTATCTAAATTGTCTATTTTCTAAGTACCACCATATTCGACCTAACATAACATTTATGCAAGTCTTAGAAAAACTCAGTGTTTTTTTTTGCCTCTGGATGGAAAATAATAAGTAGGAATTTTTAAATTTGTTGATCGATTTGATCTCTACAGCCCAAAGCGTCGAAAATATATTTTCGTTTACATAGTAAGTACATTTTATAAGTTGAGATTCCATAAAAAGCAATGGCGAATATTATAAATTTTGAAAATAAAATAAATAAATATTGGTATATTTATATCGTCTTTTACATTTTTTATATTAAGTAAGTAGTGTTACTTGATAAACGGAGCACATTATTTCACATTTATTTATAATCATAAATATCAATTTAAAAAAATAGGAACGTAAATCTTAAACTAGGATCATAAGTTCTACATACCTAATAGTTCGTTTGGTAATACATTACTGTAAAAGTAGTACAGATAAGTATTTTGAGACTTGAGGCACCGATTTGATATTCAAAATTATAATATGTTAGAGACATAAGGCAATAAGCATCATTTTGATATAATGCGATGTACCTAGATATTACTATAGTCTATAAATACTTATTTTACCGACAGATATTGCATACTCAGTAGTAAGCGATATGGAATACTCAGTGCCTTATATCCCTTTTCCGGTATTTTACAATACACTGAGATTTTCACACATATCTTACCAAATAAAAATATGATAAAGTGATAGGTTGCTTCCTAGCTATTCAAATTAGCAATATAACAATATTTTAACCCAATAGATTTTATAAATTAAAATAAATATGGGCCATTTATAATTCCACAACGCACATAATTTGATAATGCTGCAAAAATTGCTACGTTATCAGTTCACTAAACGGTAAACTGGTTTCATATCTTGTGGACATGATAAAGTATACAAACAATCTTTTTAAGATTTTGTTCTAAAGAAAGTATTAAACTTATTATTTAGGTAGATACTCCATTCCTCCCATACTGAACACTAAAACAATAAAAGGCTTGGTTTATTTAACCAAAGAAATAATAATTACCTAGTCTTTGATATTTTACTATAAATAAGTAAGACAGACTATTGGTAACATATTAGGGAATTGATAAATATTATCAGTTTGAAAATGTTGATATTTTTATGAATAGGTAAATACGATGATTGTTTGAGTCTCTATAAAGATACTCAATCAACACGCTAAATCTTTATTTAGCGTGTTTTTATCGAATTTATTTAATGTAGGTATCAGCATGATAAACTGTATTATGATTTAACGTAGGTATAATCAAGTAAACATATTATACAGGCACAGACAGCCACATTTTGCGACGTCCGTGTATATTAAAGAAAAGAGCAAAAGATAGAATAAAAACTTGAGATGTTTATAAAGATACTATTAGACAGCCTATCAATGTTTTTTTGTTTAAAAAATCATGCCAATACATTTTTCACTGTGAAAAAAAGCCGATAATATTTGATAAATTCCCATATCCCTTATGCCCTTAGATGTATCATAGAAGACACGCTTTTACACAACACGCAAGTATAAATAGTCAACAAGTCGATTTGAGTAACATCTTTCTCTGGAAGAACTAAGTCGACAATAACCGTTTCACCTTTCTATTAAAATTATACATGATGATAAAAGTGATTGAACACAATTACGGAATAGGAACAGATTGTCATTACTAAGGTATCTTTGAGGTAACTTTTATTTACCATTTAATATTTAATTCAGGTGTAGCCTTGAATAAGATTTATTCATACATATGATTATAAGTTTTTATAAGTAGCGTCGCCGAATAAACGAACCAAAACTAAAAATTTTAATCAAATAATTTCACAACGCTGATTTATGGTAACTTTAAGAACATTTAAAAAGATATCCTACGGTATAAATTTGGTATTTTCATTGATATTGTTTATAAATAATTTAAATGCCATAAGTAAATTATACTTAACCCACCTCTATTTTTCGCTATTATTTAATTTTTCAGACATTTCTAATCAAGTTCATATCTTGATTTGTTTATAAAGACACGTTTGTTGGCACACTATAATAACGAAAAATAGAATACAATGACAGAATCGTGTTAAAATTAACATGGTTTGGCAATCGTCCAATCTGAATTGTATAAACTACAGAGAGTAAACCCCTTGATAGTGTAAATCTATACAGTGTTATTGTTTATTTATCTTAACGTAATAAAGCTGTATTAACGCTTATTGCATTTACTAAAGGCACATAACTTTGTATCCTATGCCAGCCCATGGAAATTTTATCGATGATTCCTCTTTTACTTGCGAAGCCACATTAAAATCTAGTTTCCATGCACTCAGATTTTAGCAGCCAATATAAACACAGCCTGATAACATCATACACCCCGAAGTAGACGCTTTATATCAAATATCACAATTTGGTTATATTTCAGCCTAACACAGAAATAGGTCCCAGCGGTTTTAACATTAGATTCTTTTTGTGGTCTTTCTTAAGGCGAAGTAAGTTTCAATTCTTCGCAACATTGCGTCAGAAATTAAAGGAAGAAAAATACTTTCCAATTATATAATAAAATTAAAAACAAAATTATATGTTGAAAATATAAAGTGGAATACTAAAACGACACTGGGAGAGGTTTGAGCAAAAAATTTTGATATTTGAGACCTATTTCTTGCGTACTTTTTTCATAACACCTGGATTATCTAAGAACCCTTGACCTGTCAGTAGTCGTCGGGTAGTTCCATGTTTGCGATTAAGTTCTTCTTCTCTTCTTTACCAGGCTTCGCATCTCCTAATGTTGGCTTTATGGTAGACCTGGGTTCGAAACAGGGCTGTAACAAAAAGAAACATTGTTAAAGTCACATGTGAAAAGTGTCGACTAGCACAACTTATTCATAATGATAATTATGAATAAGTCATGATACGGAGATATTAAGGAGATTTTAAAGGGAGTATAAATATAAATTAGCAATCTCGTCATTGATTTTGTATATTACAGTATTTACAGTAAAATTGGTGTAAAAAAAAAAAAATATCAGACAACATCACATACATTGCTCCGATCCCAAAGTAAGTAGCTTAAGCACTTGTGTTATGGGTATCAGAACAACGAAGGTACCACAAATAAGGAACAAACACAAGTGTTCATCACACGAATGTTTGTCCCGGGTGGGAATCGAACCCACGACCCTTGGTTCAGAAGGCAGGGGTCACTACCAATTGAGCCACCGAGCCAGTCCAATACGAGTGGAGTAAAATACGAGTAATCTGTAGCCTTGATATACCTACTTATACCAACTCGTTTGAAGCAAAATGATATGAATTCTTAATAGTATCTTACAATGTTGCATAGCACCGAGTAGTAATAATTGTAAGTGATCATAAAAATAGTAAATGGGTCTGTTAACTCTTTTCCATACCTACAATACATTTTAAGAAAAATATGACGACAACACACTACAAAATTACTAAATTTTATCTGCAATGATAAGATTGTTACTAATTACGCCTTTCGCTTATATAAACGTTGCCTGTACTGATAGTAAAATACGCAACAGGTAAACTTAATTGAGTCAATATCTCTAAATAAAGTATCCTTAATTTTGTTATTTTTAAATAATGTGAACACCCACGCAATAACAGACTTTCAGATAAGTGCGACGGGTGACAGTATTAAGAAACGATCCATAAAAAATATCAATTTAATGTATGTATAGGTAGGCACTTGCCCGTGGTGCATCCTGCAGAACAACAAACGAGGCTCTGGCTGGAAAACTATCACGATAGAAGACGTAGCTTAATACCACAGGCCGATGACGGGCAGCAGCGTCACCGCAGCAAGAAGCTACGCCCTGCGATCGCCAACCCGCCTGCCCAGCGTGGCGATTATCGGTATATCCTCCAGAAGTTTCCCCTAGGTGGTAAACAACTGGAGAGGCCTGTGTCCAGTAGTGGACTGCAATAGGCTGATGATGATGATGATAGGTAGGCATACTATGGATGTAGACCATATTATGCCTACGTATACATAGAGTTATGATATCGAATTATTTAAAAAATGTTTTTTATTATGTACTGGCATCAGCGCTCATATTGGCCTTTGACGTTTGACCTCCAGATTGTTTCAGAGGTAGTAAACGTTGCCTCCAACGCAGTGGTCGCGGCTTCGATTCCCGCACAGTACAATCATTCAGTCTGGGTGTTTGCATAATATGAAAGTGATTTATTTACACCAAAAATCAGTTATCTAGTACCTATCGTACAAGCTTCGGCTAAGTTTGAGATTAGATGTTGCTGCGTCGTTCAGGGTGGCGTCTTGGGTTATTTTTTTTTAATGACCAAAATGTATGCGGATTTGATGTAAGGTAAATTGGCAACTGATTTTTTGATAACGATTTTTTTAGAATAGAATAGAATTGTTTTTATTTGCAAGAAAAGTAGTATGTAAGATCTTACATTACAGTGTTATCAATATTCTCACTTGTCACCAAAACCATGGCATGCAAATATGATACAAATAATCAAGTCAATAGAGTTAAGAATTAATTCAGTATAGCTTTGACAGTCCCCCACCACCCATTATCAAATAGCGTATACAAAGCAGGTATAGATACTTACAGTTTCACAAATGTTCATGTTACAACAGTTCTCAATAGTGATCTCGCACTGGTCCGGGCGTGCCGTCATCGGTGTCACATTTTTGTTCACGATGATGCGCTTCTTGATCCTGAAATAACAAATCATAGTTAAAACAAGATAATACGAGTATAAATAAATAAAAAAGAGAGGTAGGGCATAACGAATCTTCGCTCCAATTGAGCCGCCCGCGCCCGTCCGGGGAAGGACCTCCACCCTATAGAATACCGCAGTCAAATGACCTCTGGGTCGTGTTTCTGCCGGTGAGTAGGGTTTCCGGAGCTCGTGGGGGGTTAGGGTTGGGCCGGCATGGCGGTGGCAACTGACAGGTAACTGACCAGTTACTTGCATGTGATATGTGTTGTTTTGGTACCAAAAGATGCGTAATTAAATTACCTATTTTTATTAAATCAGTTTTAATTGACAAAGGTACTTATGCATTTAACTTAATTACAGAAACGGTAGGAAACAAAATTAACGTTGAACGTTTACCAACGAGTTTTTCTGACCATAAAAGGAGGTAAAACACCTAAGTAGAATCATAGTTTAGGATGCATTTTATTAAAAAAAAAGAAAAAAAATTATCCTTTTGTATTTAAGGAGCAACATTTTTTGTCACCAATAGAGGTAAATATTACTGGAAACAAGAAATTCTCAAGACACATTCTCATTGTGCATGCTGTATAGGGTCAGGCTAGAATACAGAATAGTTTATTTAAAGAACTGGGCGATACAATGGCGATATTAATTAATCAAACGGGTGCGTTAGTGATCATTAAATAAAACTCCACATTCCAAACACAATACAAAATCAATTCTTTCGCAACCGTATTAGGTTGATAGGGTGACTCGTCAAAGTTAAATAAAAATTTTGTATGCAAAAAGATAATAAACTGAACTCAAAACAGGTATGTACCTACGTATTTACCACTGTGAGCTAACTTAATGATATTATTCACGCATCTGTGTCCCAATCCAATAGACATGTTGTGTCCGCTCTGAATTGAATAAAGATGAATTTGAGTAGTTATTAACATAAAATACATGTGTTAATTTAATATCACCATTGTATTCAGAATCACAAATGTAGGTAGGTACCTATATTTTAATCCTAGTGAAATTATAAATGCGAAAGTATGTTTGGATGGATAAATGGATGTTTGTTACTCTTGCACGCAAAAACTATTGAACGGATTTGAATGAAACTTTATAGTAATATTATTTATATAGTTAGTATAGCTCAGGGCTTCCCAAACTTATTTACACGATGACGCCCCATAGAATGGTTATATTTCTTGCGACGCACTCCGCACGATGATTTACAAAAAAAAGTATCTAAGTAAGTTTATTGTCTAGTGTCCATAATACAAGCTTTGACTTGGTTCGGGACTAGGTGGCGCTGTGTGGCATGTCTTATTCATCAGCTGTTGTCAACGGCTATCAATTCTCCTGCATTCATTACAAAAAACTACAGTGTAGCTACAGTCTCTTTGCACTACCATTGTGACCCCACAAAAACACCGTTACGTTTCAAAAGCTTCATTCGCTTACCTGGGCCGTTTCTTTAGATGCAACACCCTGGTCACCAGGACAGTGCACGCGACACACAGGAGGCCGCAGAGAACTCCCAGGACCACAATTATGGGGTCCCTCACTGTGTCCCAGCTCTGGCCGCATTCCACAAACTCCCCATCGGAACTGGCTTCGACCTCGGATAAGAACAACGTTGAACGTTCATGGCTGTCATTGGTGCAACTGAAATGAAAATTTAAAGGTAGGTAAATGCTTGCTTACTTACTACTTAATTATTACGTTTTTGATAATTATAACAATCTCACCCGTGGGTTTTTTTTTGTAGCTCGACAAAATGGCTTCCTGACGCCTGATGGAAAGCGAAGGAGTAGCCGGTGTGACAACTGGCAAGTAACTGGTCAGTTAGCTGTCAGTTGCCACCGCTATGCCGGCCCAACCCTAACCCCCACGAGCTCCGGAAACCCTACTCACCGGCAGAAACAAGACCCAGAGGTCATTTGGCTGCGGATTTCTAAAATTTTTAATATTTTGATAGATATAATATTGCGCAATCGTTATGCAGATTATTTGTGAACCTGTTTATTTCCTACGCCATTACATAAAATTTGACATTAACCCCAATTAAAAATGCACGATATCATAATAATAATTATGAGCAGGTATACAGACAGATAATATTATTTTTGTCACCGTTTAGTACGTGGTTTCTTCACAAAAGTATTTTATTGAAGTGTTGTTAGGAAATGGGTATATTCTAAGTAGCCAGGCTGATCAGTGATCTGAATAGGTATGTTGTTAGATCCGATCAGTCTCACGACTTCTATAAATAAGTGCGTAGAAACGGATTAATTTGTAAACTTGAACTTAGTCTGTAATAAAGAATTTGAATTTGTCATTCATCAGTTGTTGCATTATTACCTACCTACTGCATTTTTACTTTACATTTTTTAATAACGGATCGAATATAACGGAATACCTAATAATTTAAAGGAATTGACTGTAACGAATAGCTTGATATACATATACACATTTCATTATAAAAATAATTTATACTGTTATGGATATTAACTGAAACAATAAAACAAGAAAATGTATAAATAAAGAGATAAATATTTCATCAATACTAGAGTTAGGTAGGTACTTCAAACTTTTTGTGAACTGTAAACTACCGCTTTTTTAAAGTATTTAGGTACACCTAGGTGCTAAAAGTAGGTATACAAGTATTTTTTTTAATACTATAAAACAGTAGAGAAAATGTATCTGTACATTGAATATTATCCCAAAAAGGAATTTAGGGAGGTAGAATTAAGACTATTAGGGTTTTGCACTACCTTTGATAGATGGTCATCGGAGAGAGAGGCTACGCCCTACGATCGCCAACCCGCCAGCCCAGCTTGGCGATCATGGGTATATCCTCCAGCTGTTTGCCAGTAGCGAACAACTGGAGAGGCCTATGTCCAGCAGTGGACTGCAATAGGCTGATGATGAAGATACTCACTTGCAGGCCTTAATTGGTTCCGGAGCAGCTGGTGGGGCCACCGCTGGTACAGCTTTGAGTCTCTCACACCTCGACCCTTCGTACTCCTTTGGACATCGACACGTGGGGTTCTGGTCGTTCACGGCGCAGACTCCGCTGTTCAAGCAATACGATTGGCAGATATTGGTTTCGCACTTAGTGCCCTTGTAGCCAGGTTGACATCTGAAATTGCAAGTTTATAAAAATTTAAAAAATAAATAAGAAACTAGAACTTTGTTGATTCTGAACTGATATGATATGAATTGATAAGTTAAGAAATGATGTACGAGTAGAGAAAGTGGAACCGGAGACGGCACGATAAAGGGAAAAAAATTGTATTGGTAAAGACATGTAATGAGGAAAGACGACAACATTAACCAAGAGTGCAATGAAAGTTTTGGGACCAACTCATCTAAATTTTATTTTGCTTCTGTTGACGGAATTGTAATTAGATCGTGTCTGATATAAAAGTCATTGTTGTTACGGGATCATTAGCTAAAATTCTCACTCTGCTCAAAGTGGCAATGTTAAGGCTACATTGAATGGACTATTGTTTGTTAATGCTGGGAAAAGCTTAAATATAATTTTGCACTGCATACCTGCATGTAGGTTCACCTTCACTCGTGACGCTGCAATCTCCATTAAAGCAGTAGTTGTAACATACAGACAATTCACATCGATCCCCCGTATATCCCGGCGAACATTTACATTTCAATTTATCTTCAATCTTCACTCCGTGCAGGCAAAACAAGCCTACATCTTTAGGGATGCTGAATGAATCATTAATAGCCGTTTTGTTTTGCGATAGTTTCATCAAAGACTCGCACTCAGGCACCCCTTGAATCTGATCGGCAATCATGTAGTTGCCCACGATCCCAAAAGGCATCTCATTAGAAAACTTCAAGTATTCTTTTGGCTCCGCTTCCTTGCTGTTTTTGTCCATCTTCCAAATGTACTTATAACCCCAGTCTACCCAGTATACCGAGTCCTTCGTTATTGCCAGAGCATTAGGCTGATGATAAGTTCCTGAAGCCAATGTTATTCTATTCTTCCCTTCTAGATCGGAACTTTCTACAGAGAAATGGATGCCTTCTTTGTCATCCGCCCAGTACAGCCTTTTGGTGTTCTGGTCTATTGCTATGCTCACTGGCATGAACAAGTCCGTACTGACGATCACTTTCCTATCCGTGCCGTCAAACCTTGCTCTTTCTATGGTCGCCTTTGTTACATTTGTGTTGGTCCAGTAAATGTATCTGCAAAGAAAACATATCGTGACTTACTATCCTACACATTACTATCAGATTTATAAATACTTTTAATTTATGCGTCTGATACTTACCCTCTACAGCTGTCTACGGCAATAGCCCTTGGAATTTCATCAACTGTTTTTATTAAAAGATTTCCATAGATGTCGTTCTTGGATCCTGGCATCAGCGACATCCAGAATATGCTTCTCTCATTTGTGTCTGTCCAGAAGAGGAGGGCTTGCACAGGGTCGAATGCTATCCCCTGAATGTTTTCGTTGGACCTCCTCCTTACTAAGGATTGATATTTCTTTGTAGCTAAATGGTAACTGAATATAGATGCATTGTCATTTTGTTTGTCGACGAACAATAGCATGTTGTGCACAGCGTCGTACGCTAGGGCCGTGAGCTCCTTGAATCGGGCACCTTCGATCTTTGTTTTCGTCTGATTGGTGTATAATTCCAATTGGTCTCCTGTGCTGATCGCGATATCTGAAGCAAACAGAAAAATACGATTAAAATCGTTAACAAATTTTATGACGTGAATAAAATAAAAGGTTTTAGCTGGAACCCAAAAAACCATCTTGGGAAGTGTTCCTCAGTCATATTTCCTTTTAGGCAGTAAAATAAGATGAAAACATTCTTTATACTTCGTATTCTATTGAAATGAATATTCATGGAGGATTAAATACGAAGCTGGCTGGCAAGGACTAAAAATCAGAGGTATTAACATAATACATTTAAATAAATACTCCTTTACTCTGTATCTATACGGTCGTCCCACTCTATTAGGTATATCTCTTAAACTTCGATAATCATAATAATTACCTATATTAAGGGACGCTTAATAACTATTGTATTTAAATGGGCCTATTGTTCAAAGTGTTCAACTACAAGACGAATATTGTTTTAACAGCATACATTAAAAGATCTAAAATGTTTTTTGTCTTCGAAAGTTTTTTCGTGACGAAAACCGAGACATTTTGTTTTAAAACTTCTCGATGTAGGTACACAAAGTTTTGAACAATACACACTTTTCATGTCAGTAGAGGACAGAAAAGAGTTTTTATAGTTTGCAAAAGCCGAAAATATCCACAGTGCAGTGAAAAACAAAATGCTCGATTTCCATTACATAAGTGAATCGGGGTAAATAAAATCAGCTGAAACTGTCTGTAGGTGCAAAGCTATTATACATATTTTGGCATCGGGTCTTACTCTCGTGATCGGAGACCAAACCGTGGAGGTTACTCACTTCAATGTTTTACATAATACGGTTGTTGTTATTTATAGGTTAGACATTCGCGGCACACATTACGAGGTGCAATGTTCTTGTCGCCGATAGATATGTATGTAAGTATATGTCGGTATAGGAAGTTCTTTGCAATCGCATGGTATTTACCATGCGATTGCAAAGAACTCCCATTACGACTTGGGAGCCTTTAAGAAACCAGCGTAAGGTAAGTGTCCCTATTACGGAGGTAGTCAAAATCGGTTCCTATTACGGTGGTATTTCTATTTTCGAGTTTTATTCCTATTTTATTCAGTATAAGTGCACCAAAATGTATACTATTTATTCCAAATCTATTCCTTCATCAGTTGACCGAATTTTGCAAGTATGGCACATATACAACACAACAAAATCAATCAATTAGTGTAACGACATCGATGTGAGAGAGGTTTTCATACAAACGCGCAACATCAAATGAAAGTACACCAATATTTATAAACTAAGTTTTTCGTATTAATAACCCGTTCAAGTTCGTTTGTGTGTTATTTATTGCATTTTCCTACTATTACAGCAGCTATTTAAATAGCTTAATTTATATTTTAAACTCATTTTTACCCAAAAAAATAAGAAACAAAATACCACCGTAAAAGGATACAAATTTTATAGGTTGATCCTAATACGGTGGTATACCTCCGAATTAGGAAATATACTGGACATGTTTAACTGTTTATAACTTTTAATTTATTAACTTATTGAATTAGTTCCAAGTTTTATTGAAATAATCATTAATCTCTTAAATTAAGGACCATATTCTGCGGTATGCTATCTTTCTTAGAAATCTAGTTAAATATGAAAATTGTTGAGCATAAAATGTTGGTTTCTTAGAAGCGGTAAAATAAAATGCTGTATTTTAATTGATCACAAATCGTTTATTTTGTATAACTGTTGACTAAAATTTAACACACTGAGCCAAAAAACTGTTATCGTGTGATTATGCATTTACACTCTTTTGTTTATCGAAATTTTGATGGGTCAGAATTAGGAACATTATAAAACGAGTAGTGTTCCTATTACGGTGGTAGTTATTTTCAGGTAACTCCGTATTAGGTTATATGGGTTCCTATTATGGCGCTATTCATAAAATTACAAGTTTTAGGGTTCAGTAAATAAATAAAAAGTTTTCTTCAATATTTTATGGATTCTTATTTAATAAAACCAAAAGCGATAAAAACTTAACAATGTATGTAAATAATGTTATTTAAAGAGAAGAATGTCCATCATAGTATGGTGAATAGTACAGTTGTGTTAAGTGTTGCATCAAAACCAAAGTTGTATTAGGTATCTAGAAAAAATATTATACTTTTGACCTTTGAACCTATTTTCCAAAAATGTAACATTTAGGTATACTTACTACGAGTAGTTTATTGTATATAGTAATAATAATTCGTTTCAACGAGATCTTTTTAATACGTCACTGTTAGAATTTAGAGGGTGCTAGGGTCTGGAGAATAAGGAAAATTCAAGTGATTCATACATCCCTGCTATTTGCAAATTTTATTAAAATATATTCAATGTTATCAAATCAATTAATGAAAACCTTACAATTTACTTTCATCACGATCATCAGCCTATTGCAGTCCACTGCTGGACATAGGCCTCTCCAGTTGTTCGCCATCTAAAGCAAACTTCTGGCGGACATACCCAATCGCCACGCTGGGCAGGCGGGTTGGCGATCGCAGGGCGTAGCTTCTTGCTCCGGTGACGCTGCTGCCCGTTATCGGCCTGTGGTTTTTAGCTACGCCTTCTATCGTGATGGTGTAACCGCCACCAGTCGGTTTGCCAGAGCCTCGTTTGTTGTTCGGCAGGATGCACCACGGGCAGGTGAGGATGGCTTGGAACGATAAGGTGATAGGTCGCTCCCTTACATCCCTTACATACAATTTACTTTACTAACACATATTTTATATTATTTAATGTACGTAACATTATTTGTTTCTGACCCTCCGAATTAGGAACCGTTTACCGCCGTAATAGGCACTGACCGAAATTATACCTCCGAATTAGGAACAATCGACTCGGCTATTTAAATATTTTTTTTTGAAAAAACTAACATCAAAAGAAACACAAAATCAATAGAAATACAAAATATAATAACCACTTTTCACGATGAAGTGGTTTTGCACATTTAGAAATACTTACAAATCCTTATTTTTGTCTCCTAGTTTCGAATGTTGCGAAATACCTCCGTAATAGGAGCGTTTACCTTACTCCTATTTAGAAGGCCGGCAGCGTCCCCTTAACTCGATATGAGTTGGTCCATGGGCGGTGTCGACTGCTTACCATCAGGCATCACATTTGCTTGTCCGCCGTCTCTTGCCATATTAAATGTAAGATAACCTAAGGATGATGATTTGCGCAGGACGGCTGGCAAGTGCTGGATGCGAGAAGCCCAGGAACGATCAAAGTGGCGAACATTAGGAGAGGCCTATGTCTAGCAGTGAACTGATACGGGCTATTGATGATGAATATGATGAACCTAAGGATGATCGAACGTTGACATTAAAAGGAGTTATGTGCATGAGGTTACGGATAAAGTATACAATCTCTTTTGTTCATCACCGCTGACCTATCTTCGAGTGTCTTATAAGTCCCCTAACTCCTAAGGGACCTCCTGAGACTTCAGCTTCTTAGCCAATGGTAGAGTTTAACTGGCTGGCGACCAAGGTGAAATCGATTCTCAATCGATCAATGAGATTGTCAAATTGGAATGATCGATCGAGATTGTTCCCCGATCACTCGATAGAGATCTTTCCGAGCGAAATTAAATTTTCTCTTTCGATAGAGATTATTTCTCGGCCCTCTACATACCTATTAAATATGTATAGATACGAGTATAGGTAGAATAAACAGACAGGATACATCATTTTATCGATTCAACTTGAACCTTTATTTGCACGATTCGCCATTTATAATCTAGAACGATGCATACCAGCAGAGATAACGTTAGTAAAGCAACCATAAGTGTATAAGTTGCTATGTGATAGATACATCAACAGCTCCCACTCAATGTTACAATGTAGATGTTGTACGTGGTAGCTATGCTTATAAGATAAGGCATTCCCTAACATGAATAATCGATGTCTAAATGAGCGCTTTGTTGGGGTGGTCAGTGTGGACAATACTTGCTATATAGGGAGAAATACCGTAGGATGCTAATAAATAACCCAAGATATGCCACGATGGGCCACACATCGCCATCTAGCCATAAACTAAGCCAAAGCTTGTACTATGGGTACTAGAAAACTGATAAACTTACTTCGTTAGAATAAGTATTTTTTTTTAAATACATATTATACTTCGAACATCATGATGATGAATGATACATCGAACCAACGAACCTTGGCTCGGAAGACAGAGGTGACTACCAAATGAGCCATCGAACCAGTCAAATGTTTTGCCGAGACATTAAGTGCTTGGAATGTGTATTAAAATACGAGTAGATAGTGCTCAACGGTCATTTAAGTACTTTTAATAAGTTGAGTAGCTAAGATCAGTCCTCAGTCAACATTTTGTTGGTCACTCCTGGATCGAATTCCTGACCAAAGATCTTTTTTAAATTCAAGATCAGAGCCTTCACTGGTCCAGTTTCTGATCGCGCCTCACTCCACTAAGTAGTAATAGAAAAAACCAATTGTATTTGCGGGCACTTTTGTTTGTACACAGATATTTTCCTGTGAAGAATGGCTACCATAGCCCAAATTCGTTCAGGTGAGTGTAGCTACCTTTATCTAGGTCGTAACAATTTCTTCCTCACGAGTCAAGTTTATTATAGCATTTTATCTCGACCGCTTGAACTTTCTGCCTTTCTCCTGATACGTGGTCCCTGATAAATCGAGCTATATAGGTTATCAGTATCAGATAATTTGTATGAAACATTGGTATTTTCCTTGTTTAATTGATTTCATCTCACGCTTATTGACGTGTAAATATTTTAATTGATCATTAATTGCCCTTTCCTTATTGCTATTTTTTGCTGAGAATAAAATATAAGTGCGGACAAGATGACCTATTGGGAATGAAGACAATAATAATTGATTTTATAGTTGTTGTAACGGCCTCATAAATACCACTAAATCTCGGGTGCATTCAAAATAAGTAGCATTCTAGCAACAACATAAAATATTTCATAATAAAATTTTTGTATACTAAACCACAGATAAAATATTTCATAATAAAATTCTGGTATTAAAACCACAGATGACTAAAACGAAGATAAAAACTTTCCTCTACCTGAAGGTTGGCATAAAGTGATCGCTTACTAGTGATAACATTACCTAGCTGAATTGTACTATTGTCTGTAATGCCTATACTTATTGTTACCTTTAATTATTGTTATCATTACATAGTATTAAACAAAGTCGCTTTGTCTGTCCCTATACAGGTAGGTACTTAAATCCCTATGTGCGCTTAAATTTTTAAAAGTACACAACGGATTTTTATGCGTTTTTTTAAATAGAGAGAGTGTTTCAAGAGGAAGGTTTATGTATAATGAAATACCCGGGCGGGCGGGTGGCTAGTTATATCTACAAAACGCAAAAATTTTGGCAACTGTCGTAATACCTACCTACTTATTTCTCCGAGAGTATATTGCCTTTAACATATTCCTGAGACACGACGAAACACATACGAACAATGTACAGGCAAAGTACTATACAAGATCGTATTTTACTATTGTTTGTTTCTTATACACAAAATAAGTACCTAATTATATTATGAATTGTTTTAACCTTTTTGTTTAAAAAAAATTAAAAATAGTATTTTCATTTGTACATTTTTCATAGTTTCTTCAGTAGCATTGAAATAATAGTTGTATCATTATGTTAATGACCAAACTGCGCACAGAAGGCGGGCCTCCGATCAGACGTGTTAAATATTTTAAATATCACGTGTTTTTCTGTACAATAGTAATGCAAATTTCACCACACACCGCTGCTTGTTTTTGTATAAATATGTTAATCGAGCTATCAACATGACTGGTTTGCAAGCTGTTGATAGAGTAAAGTCGTAGTATGGTATCTAACGAAAAAGTGTGAGAATTTGAAATTTGTACTTTCGCTACGATCGTTGGAGCAGACGAAGTAATGTAATGCCCTCCGGATCTGTGGAGTAATGTAGGAAACCTATAGTACGCTTTATGAGGAACTTCTTGCCTCGCACATTGGTTTTGTGGAACCAAATCTCTGCAACAGTCTTTTCGAACAGCTACGACTTAGTAGCCTTCATAAACTAGCGTACTCCCATTTAAAAGGCCGGCAGCGACCCCAGAACTCGATTTGAGTTGCGGGTGTCCATGGGCGGTGTCGACTGCTTACCATCAGGCATCACATTTGCTCGTCTGCCGCCTCTTGTATAAAAAGAACCTGTTTTAAGAACCACCATAGTCTATGAATAAGCGCCCAAACATATTCTACCTATTCTACCTTTTCTACAACTTAAATGGCAACTAAATTATATTTTATGTACGCGGGGCAATTTGCTTGCTCTCGCTTTAGAGGCAGGATCAAGTAACATGGTCCGCGTCGCGTAAATGTCGTAGCTGTTGAGGGACATGTTCTGCAACATGTTGCTCCATTAGACCCCTAGTCTTATCGAAACTTGAAGTTGCTGGAGTTTCGGCAAAGGCTCGTCGAACGTATATAAGTGATTTAATAAAGGTGCATCTAATTACCAAACCAGCTTCTTTGATTTGCGCCGGCATTAAAGATTATCTTGACTGGCTCGGTGGCTCAATAGGGAATATGCATGAAAAATAGTTTCAGGTATTTACTAATTTATCGTAAAATAGATCAAAATCTACTACGAACAGTGAAAACAAAATCAAAATTGGTTGAAAAATGGGCGAGATACAGTCATTGAAAGTGAATATATCCGTCTCTCTCTCGCGAAACAGATTTTTCTATGGAGTTAGTACGGCGCTTACGGTACGTGACGTCAACTACCGCATCGGATCTCTCTGTCTAATCAATAACTTTAACGCTTTATAACTCGCTTAATAGAAAAGATAGTTTAAAAATTCTTCGATATTTATGTATCTGGAAGACAAAAGATCTCAATAAATCCATAAAAAAAAGTCATGCATATTCCCTATTGGTAGTGACCCCTGCCTTCTGAACCAAGGGTCGTGGGTTCGATTCCCACCCGGGACAAACATTCGGGGAAAAAAACGGGGAAAAAATAACTATTCCACGCGGACGAAGTCGCGAGAACAGCTAGTCACTACATATACCGATATATGTGGATGACGTCAAAACTGTCCCACGGCGCGCACGCCCTCGTGACGTCACGTTGGTAGTTTTCCAACATGTCTCGCGAGCCGCGAGTTCACAATCCACCATCACGTGACCCCTTCTGAGCACCTGTTGCCACCCCCCCACAGCGTTGCCAAGGTATCTACTTAATTATAATCAGCTGATTGCTTCATAGGTTTAGTCTGCTTAGCGTATAAATAAATAACCCAAGACATGCCACGCTGGGCCACACAGCGCCACCTAGCCCCAAACTAAGCCGAAGCTTGTACTATGGGTACTAGACAACTGATATGATTCGTTACTTGCTAACATTTCGATCGCCGGAAAAAAGATTGTTTTTTTTTTATGACAGCACGGCGTAATGGCTTCCCTACGCCTGATGGAAAGCGAAAGAGAAGCCCAAGTTGCTGCGACAACGGGCAAGTATCTGTCAGTTGTCGCCGCCATGCGCCGTGCCTGGCCATAAGTTTCTTCTTCACGCCCCATTTAACGAGTTCCACATTTTAATGACGCGGCAAAGATAAAAATTATAAAAAGTTTGAACTTAATAAAAATACTACTACTAATGATAATTATTGAGAGACCTGAACTAATTGAACAGAATTAACGGACAGATTTTAAACTTTCGCAGTCCATTTTATTTATTTATTATCGCATTTTCAATTGTTGCATTCGAATCCTGTTATTAATATAAGTTAGAACATTAAAAGGACTTAGGTATGTCATATAATATTAAATTAAGACGCATATACCGAACTATAAGCATTTTTCTTTTGACTTCCCATTGAGTTTTGTCTGAATGTCTAAAATAAAACATGTCTTTTTTTATGTCCATAAATAGGTAACAACAAGAGAAAAAGCTCGCCTTTCTCAACTTACAAAACAAAATATACCTACAGATAAAATAACTGTCAAACATACAATATTTTATTGAAAGTTGATTGAATTGTCCGTAATAATCAATCAAAGTCAATTTATCATATCAGCTCACAATTTACTACACACTCCATTTATATTCCTGGCGCCATTATGTCAAATTTTAAGATATATTATTTTTACTGAGTTATCAACATGATTAATTCAGAGCTTAACATAAAACGTACGTGACTGTAGAAGTACATACGAGTATCTACCTATTGATATAGACAGATAGTCTTAAATATAATAATTGTATGAATTATATTTGTAGGTACATGAAGAGATCAGTCGTCAAATCGACTGGCTCGGTGGCTCAATTGGTAGTGATCCCCGCCTTCTGAACCAAGGGTTGTGGGTTCGTTTCCCACCCGGGACAAACATTCGTGTAATGAACACTTGTGTTTGTTCCGTGTCTGGGTGTTTATATGTATTTGTATTTAAGTATTTATTTGTGGTACCTCCGTTGTTTTGATACCCCTAACACAAGTGCTTAAGCTACTTACTTTGGGATCGGAGCAATGTATGTGATGTTGTCTGATATTTATTTATAAATTGTTTTGAAAACCACTTTAAATGATAGAGGAAAATATGTCTAAAATAAAATAGGTAGTCGGAAACTATGAAGCGAGCTGCTTTCAATGTAATTTTCAAAGCCATAGTAATGGACGTTATAATTACGTAACTTCTCTACAATTTTCTAGTTTTTTTTTAAAATTGAAATGGGTTTTCAATTCATCTGATGGTACGCCATATCGCAATGTACGGTGGAGCTTTTTTGTTCGTCCGATTGACATAATATGGCACCAGGCTGTACGGGCTCATATTCATAGTCAGAACTTTAAACCAGGCTCTGTGTAACGTAACAGAATAAAGAGGAAAATCAACGATCGCTATGAATTTTGGCCCAACTTTATCAAACGGTATTCTATCCGATCTATCCCGATTTTCAATCTAACCAAGGGCAATGATCTCTAAACGGTATTTTTCGTATGTTCAGTGTTCAGAACTGAATTCATTATAATGTCCATTAAATAGACTGCTGCAGAGCATAATAACAACATTAATAGATATTTTGTTACATGCTTTTACTTTCTACCAAGCCATGATGTAATACCTACTATGTCTTAATAAAAAAAACTTTTTAAAATCACCGCTAAAAAGTTTCTTTGAAAGAATTAATTGAAGGAAATTTGCTTCTTCCTATCCTATCCTTAACAATGGTGATATCAAAATAGAGTGGAATAACGTACGCAAATAACGTATCCTTCATTGTATAAAAGTGAGTGAGTATAGGTATAACATTTTACTACTTTATAGATAAAACCGTAACTTTACTTAACTGTTCACTTCCCGCATTTCAGAGACAATATTATTACATTATATTGCTACATTTTGATAGATTCTGTCAAATATTTCGAACGATGATCAAGCAAGTGTCAAATAAGTTAGTTTTTTGTAAAATTTTTGACAGATAAGAGTAGGTTGACGAGTGGCTATCTGTACAGTTTTGCAACTGGCTGTGACAGACAATCAATAAACAAAATATGTCTCACACTGTACGTATAATGACCGATGATTGTTATTGATGAGTGGCATTCCTTTGTATTTGCTGTATCAATAAATAACATCTTTCTACGCTCTAAGACCTACTGTCCACTTATAGAGTACTAGCTGTGCTCGCAACTTCGTCCGCGTGGAATAGTTATTTTTTCCCCGTTTTTTTTTACATTTTCCATTATTTCTTCGCTCCTAATAGCTGCATCGTGATGTTATATAGCCTAAGGCCTTCCTCGATAAATGGTCTATTCAACACAAAAAGAATTTTTCAATTGGGACCAGTGGTTCCTGAGATTAGCGCGTTCAAACAAACAAACAAACTCTTCAGCTTTATAATATTAGTTAAGATTAGTATTATTGTATGTAGTTAATAGTTAGCATAGGATGTAAGATGTAAAGGGAGCGACCTATCATCTTTTCACTCCAACCTCACCTGCCCGTGGTATATGTACTGCCCGTGTACTGGTGGCGATATACCCATCACAATTGAAGGCATAGCAATATCACAGGTAAGACGGGCAGCAGCGTCACCGAAACGAGAAGCTACGCCCTGCGATCGCCAAGCAATCGGCGGGAGGATATCCTCCAGATGTTTGCCCAAAATGGCGAACATCTGGAAGGCCTATGCCCAGCAGTGGACTGCAATAGGCTGATGATGTGTAGTTAGCTTAGATAAGTATATCTTACCCCACATTGTTTAAATTAGGCAGAACTGTGTTATTACAAAGGAAGGATTACTCTATCTCTCTTCTTACATAAATAATTTAAGTCGTGGTTTCATATCCAGAAATTATACGAGGGAGCTTATTCTAAGCGAGGGTGCTTGTTCTTTGTTATTTAGTGAAACGTACCGGGGTTGTACCGGTTGTACGAGTTCTGGACCAGAGTTATTGAAGCCCATAACTGTGGCCCTAGCTTAGATTACTATTGAATTATCAACTCATACTTTTTGGGTTTAATTGTTGTATTGTCTTTTTAAACATTTTATAGAATACAATAACAGCTCATTAATTAAGTTATGAAAGCTATTTAAAACATTGCTTAGCTAGTCTACGCAAGAAGTTGAATTTACACAACCAATTCATGTTCACATTTCTATATAAGTACCTATCTACCGACATACAAACAAATGTAGGTAATTACAATGACAATTTCCAATTAATAACCAATAGGTATATATAAAATAACAAGTTATAATCTTATGTATTCAATTTCCGGCTTGGAAAATAATTGACAGATTGTATAGTATAGCTCCTACACTGCGGTTACATACACAAGCGAACATCTACATGGACATTGTACCTTAGCAATAAACCGCTTAACGACAGACGACACAGGATGAAAAACGAAACCGAATTTATTTCTATAATGACCGGTACATGAGAAAAGTCACGTAGGCATGGGGTCTAATGGCCGCGAGGTCGCCATGATAACGCGCGAAAATCGATTGGCACAAACGCAACTACGATTGTTTTGCGATATCTCTCTTGTAAATATTTTCACATTGTTGGGTGCGCCACCGATAACCTTTTTATCTGCGTGGTTACCTAACTCATGGGACTTTTTTTTAAGCTCTGTGGCCTCCCCTGTGGCTTTCTGGAAAGCGAGAGGCCGAAATCACTGTGGCAACGGAGAAATTGATTTTTTTATGCAAGATGCGGTAGACGAGCAAGTGTTATGCCTGCTGGTAAGCAGTCGACACCGCCCATGGACACCCGCAACTCAAATCAAGTTCTGGGGTCGCCTTTTTAGCTCGACATAATGGCTTCTCTACTCTTGATGGAAAGCGAAAGAGAAGCCCAAGTCGCTGTGACAACGGGCAAGTCACTGGTCAGTTACCTGTCAGTTGCCACCGCCATGCCGGCCCAACTCTAACCCCCCATAAGCGTCAGAAACCCTACACTCACCGGCATAAACACGACCCGGAGGTCATTTTGGCTGCGGTATTCTATAGGGTTATCCTCGTTAAACCGAGATTTTGGACACAACAGAATTTGGTTTTTAAAAGGACATTCGGTCTTCATAGACTTGAGTTACGCACTATTAAATCGTCAATACAAATGAAAATGATTCTACCACCGGGTACAGAAAGTTGCTTCTATTGAGAAGAACCGGCAAGAAACTCGATAGTTAGGTACTCTTGATGGGAGGTTGTTTGCGCATAGCTATATCCGATTTCCTTCATCTGATTTATCTTTGCTTAGTTGTAAATCCGGCGAAATTCGAGAAGCCTACCAGCAGTGGACTATTTATAGCCTGAAGATGATCTAATGTCTAAACTACTACACTGGGCCACACAGCGCCAAACTAAGCCGAAGCTTGTACTATGGGTACCTACTACTTAGATACATTTTTTTTGTATATAAAAACATATTTAAAACACCCAGACCAATACAAACAGACATGTACATGTACATAAACACAAATGTTTGTATTGTGTGGGGATCGAACCCACGACTCTTGGCTCAGAAGGCAGAGCCCATTTAGCCAGTCAAATGATATCAATTCAACAAAGTCATGACGAATCGCCAAGTGACATAATACAATCTTTGTAGATATAAAAAAAAATGCGTAACCGAGAAATCATATAATGTAGTACACAATAAAACACTTATCGTTCATAATGATTTAAGTCGTTAAAACATACCCGTACGCATTATAGTAGGCAATTTAGATTTGTTCACCCATTAAATTTACAGTTCAAATCATGATTTGGAATACGTGACGACCTGTAGATACGCTGTAATCATTTAAAGATAAGGTTTTATATATAAAATAATTCCAGCATTTAGTGAAAACAATGATTCGTTGATAAATAATTGCAATTTATCAACTGAGCGTTACTGTTAAGAAGTTATCAAAATAATTTGACGAATGACGAGGTGATTTTGGAATTTAATTAGGTTTTAGTCTTGCGAGGTTCCAACAGCAGTGAAAGTACCTTGGAAATTTTGTTAATAAGGCAAATAGACCTATTAAATACATATACGTATGTACCTACTCGGAAAACATAATAAATCTCTTCAAAATGAATGATGCACTGCGCGGGTGATACTAGACTTTCGAAAACTTTATTGTCTGTTTATTCCAAAAACCCACAGATAATACTTTAATAGGACTTTCTCGTGTAGATAAGGAAATTCAGAAAGAAAGTTTTGGTTTAAACATGGCATTTTTCAGGAAAAGTTAGTGATTTTTTATACATACGTTACCATTAAAATGTCGACTTCTAAATTACCTTTTAAAACTGTTTTGTTAAGTTCATCAAATTCCTTTGCAATTCAATTGATGGCATTGCATTCTATATTTGTGTAATCAATTTTGGTTTGGCAAACAAATGAAAATTTGGTTTTATGAGATTGATGCCAATTAGTTTCATTAATTTTGATTGGTGATTTACACTTATGCATGTGGTTGCCCGTGGTCGTCCACTGCTGAACGACGAAGGCCTCTCCTGGAGAACGATCGTCCCGATCCTGGGAAATCTATATCCGTCCTCGGTCAGCCATCTCCTCAAATCATCTTCCCACCGCGTTGGATGGCGTCCTACGCTTCGTTTACCAAAACAAGGGTCTACTGCAACACTTTCCTAATTGATCGTCTATGGGAGCGCCTAGGGACACCTGCTCATTTCCACTGCACTGTTCTGATTCGCATCGCATTATGTAAGTAAAATTACCCGCCATAATATAGGCACTCCAATGTCGATTTTTCCATTTTCCTCGACTTTTTAAATGTTTTCCTCTTGATTAAACTTTCCTTAAGGAGTGGCTTAAGTGTTTAACGAAATTAGTACGAAAAAAATACTTCTAGAGCTTCAGGCTGCCTGTCCACATAAGCGGAGCGAGGTTGCGAAGCGTTGAGGTAAAATCAACCAATAGAATTGCACAAAATCTTCGCTCTTATTCGCGTTTCACGATTCTACTGGTGGATTGTCACCTCGCCCACTGCTCATTTGCTTCGCTCCGCTTCGATCGGTAAACAAGCAATTCATGGCTGCGCTTCCACTGAGGCGAAGCGGAGCAGACGAGCTGTGTCGCGATTCAAAAATAAAATGGCTAGAAAGAAATCCTTGCCATTTATTTTTATTTATGTTGGTTGTCCACGGGCTGATACGAGTAAGATACCCACAACGCGTTTTAATTTCTATATCAAGCTTTAATAATACCCACATTTCCTTTACGCGATATCGTGATCTCTTCACACTTCATTTTATCATTTGTCCTTGGTTATAAGTATTTCGATTATAAATAAAATTATTTATAGTTTGTTCAGATAATTAATTGGCACTTAATTAATTAAGCAAAAAACCTTATCGATAAGTAGGTACTATGTTCAGGTGTCACTTTATCTACTTTGACTACTATACTTTTAAAGGGTGTTAATTAATAACCACTTATGATTTAATAACTTTAAGTACTTACCTATGTTAGAGATGTACTATGCTGCTTCTATTAATATTAATATCCGGGAAAGTTTGTTTAAATCCATGGATAAAAGTGTAGACATGATTTATTACGCAGGAAAAAGTTAGTCATCATAATATGTATAGAAATATACTATAAGTAGGTATATTATTTATTTTTATTTATTTATTTATTTATTTAATCTTTATTGCACAATATAAAAAATAAAGTACAAAAGGCGAACTTAATGCCGCGTAGGCAATTTTTAAGTGTTTATGGACAATATGGTAATACTTGCAAGGTACAATAAATAACTACTATCAGGATTGAGTAAAGATGTTCATTTAGATAAATCCTTATATCACATCACAGTGATTATTTACAATTCCATAAATTGGCAATAAAAAAATCGGCTTAGATAAAAGTAAATTGATCACACCACACTAGATCTTAGGTAGTAGATGCACTATAATATAATTATTATCTACCCTGCGAAACAGGTATCTTTAATTTTTTTATATTCGATGATTATCGCGTATTTTGGTAAAGATTAGATTGAAGAATGCTAAAGTTTATTTAACTACCTATGTAGGTTAAATTCGTCACACCTTTTTATACTTACCTATGATTTTATGGTCTAGTAATCACAAGCGCCACTTAAAGACCTAGAGATCCGGTTCGAGGTTCGCATCCCGGTTCGGGCCAGCCATTTGATATTGTAAAATCACTTTATACCTATTTTTATTCGCTATTACGATGTTATAGATTTTGTACCTGGAATGTGTGAAGATTTCCTCAAATTGATACATTAATTTTTCCCTATGGTCGGTTGGTAATGTACCTACAGGAATAATAATTTACTATTAATTTATTATTCCTGTAGGTACATACTGTAGGTAGGTACCTCTCGCATAAAAAAAATCAAGTCAATAAACACTTCTATACCTGGGTATATTTGCAAATCTATTTGACAGATTAAACTAAATAGACACAACTTTAAAGAAAAACGTAGAATACCTACCTTCAGTGAAAATTTCTCCACTAGTGAATTTATGTTTTCATCACAGGTATGCACCTCTGTATTGTAAATTGATTCGGTATAGTCATGTGGTTTTAGGTTTATCACATGTTTTAAATATTTCTAGAACATTTTAATTTATTGTAATAAAAAATAATTAAGTTTTCTTATCGTATGTATTAGAATAGGTGAGTACCTATTCTATTTCTAATACATGTTTATAATATATGTTAATAAAAGAGTTTTTATTAACATATAGATTAAAGCCCCATTAATATTGGTTCACATGTTTCCAAAGTACCTACTTTTTTGCAATTTCACTGAACTCTATTAGAAAAGTATATAAAATACCTACTATAGACGTCTAGTTTACAATCTAAGTAGGACTACTACTAATTTGTGTTTATTGTTTGTGATAAGAAAATATAAGTAAATTTTTGTTTAAATAAAAAAGTAAACTATTTTTCAAAATAATTATGGGTTTTTAAACCTTTCTTAATTTAAAGAGCCATAATATTCTATGACAGAATTTTAAAATATTATAATAGCTAATGACTTGACAGACAATATCTTTATGGCACATACTCGCACCAGTGCAGAATCTATGCTAAGTTTTGTGTTGGTTGTCATTCGTATGTCAGTCGATATTAACCATGGTCGTATAAAATACGTCCACGATCTCAACTGTACGAAGACCTTTTATAAAATAAACATTGTAAAAAGTTCTTACGTCTATACCGCACGTAAATGCGCGATAAGGTGGTAAACACCTAATACATGTATACTTGTATAATAAGCTCAATTTTAGGTAAAATTATTTTCCTGATGATGTCAACAATCCAATTCTGTTAATATTAAGTTAATAAGTAATTAATACCCACATCAATGTGGTTAAAATGATGCAAACTGTTTTGAATCTTCGCTTATTTTCACAAATAGTGAATGTTATTAACCAACGTGCGGTTGATCATCGATATTTTTATTAAATACGATAATTTGTTGAAATACCTATGCTTTATTTGAAAGTACTGCAGCCCGTGGATGCACGTGCATATTTGATAGCAAGTGCATATTTGATGCAAATTTTTTGTATGAGTTATGTCAGTTTATGTTTATTACTGTAAAGTTTTATTAAAAATATTAAAATCTGTTCAGTACTTTCAGCGTGAAAGAGTAACATACACATACAACTTTTGCATTTATAATTATAAGTAGGATCAAACCGATTAACTATGAACCAATTGACTTTGATTAAATATTAACTAGTGACGTCATAGGTTGCGAAAGCCAATAATACAGCAACAGGGTTTTGACAGTAACAAAAGTGTCTCAAATGACTAGACTGTGAACTAGTCTTAATAATAATTGTAGTCGCCATTAATTCATAGCCGCGACGAACTTGCTTACAAATTCAAAGGTTACGAAATGGTCGCGTGCGCGTGCGCCGCTTCTCATCTTCATCTCAACGAGGCCGCTTTGAAATTATTTACAAGTACAAACACAAACGTTTTATCGAACAATCAAAGGTTCCACGCCCCTCATTTCGTAGAAATGTCATTGTAATCTAATTACAAACAAAGTCACCTCTGTTGCCTATTGTCATTATGACAATGATTCTGGAAAAACTGGGGCACGGCCAGCCATATTCTGGAGATTAGCTCAGACCTAAAATTTGTACTTGGACCAATTTTTTTCGTCAGCATGCGTGACCTCAGACGGAATAAAAAGTAAAATGAGATTATAAGAATAATGTCTCGCGTGTGTAAGGTGTAACGACCTCTGTAGTGGAATACTCGATTTGCTTTTATTTTAAATAAAAGCAGTTATTTGGAGTACGCGGTGTGATGAAAAAATTAAGGTCGGAGTCTTAGTGTTCGTTTTAAATTAACGAATCGAATGATTTTCAAATGTAAACTACTTTATAGGTACTTATAATAATTGGAACATTTTTTATGTACATAGGTGGGATTATTTATTAGCACAAGGATATATTTTGGCACGTGGCGGAAATATAATCCGCACGTTAGTACCAAATGTCACTTTTCACGTAGATTTTCGACATTTTTTTGAGTTCCACAGTATCGCTCTTATGTCGATGTCACCCTCGTATCAAAATATCCTTGTAGGTCTGTAATTCTGTATTATTGTCCAAAAAGTAGTAACTGACCGTAGAAGTAATTTTTTTTTTAATACGGGGAGGATGTCATATGGAGTTAAAAAAACAAATTGGGACTTCATTGTACTCGTTGAAACACTTATTTGATGACTAACCCCCTATAAAAAATCAAATAGTTTTTTCTAATCAGCCACTAAAATGTACCTATTTTTATGTGTAGCTTCAGAAGTTTCTACTTGTCGAAATAAGACTTTATCATTCTTCAATGCTGCTTTAAAATATAAGAACTGGATTTTTACTATTTTAGAAATTTATAGTGCCTATATATCAACAACTTTCAATAATAAAAAATATATATAAGATTATTTAAATAGGTAATTTCACAATAAACTCAACCTTATCTTTAATAAGTAAAATAAATATTTCAAAGCCGAGATTGTCAACATGGTGATTTTTGTAGGTATATTAGTTATCAACAAGATGTTATGTAAAAGAAACGACGTCATAACAAGCTTGGGTAAACAATGTATCTACCTAATACATAGCTTAAGTTTACAAAATATGTTATCCATTATGACGATTGATAAAAGCAAGCAAAATGTAGAAAGGAAACGTGGTAAGATTAACTTCATGAAAAAAATTACTATGGTTATGTCAAAGTATGCTCTCACTCAGGAATGTTATCTCTTACATGCAACACAGCACCATCTAGTGCCAAAATAGGCCGAAGCTTGTATGTACTATGGGTACTAAACTAAAGCAATATATTAGCATGTCTTATACGTTTAAATTTTAAATAACACGTGCTAACATTATAAATTTGCAAAAAACCGTCAAGCCTAATACCGAATATTAAAAAAAAATCCAAGAAAGTGTTTTTCTGCATTTTTATCTGAAGAAAAGTAACGATACGGCCTAAGATGGAGTAGGCTAACTTAGAAAAAAGCCTATTCACTCTAGCCTTGAAAAGTCACAAGTTATACCGTTGGGGGAAGACGTCAGCAGGTGACGAATTCGAAATTTTAGCGGTTCGTATTCGTAAATCATTTAGTGGCGGTAGGTGAGATGTCAATTATGTAAGGATTGCGACCAATTCTGCCTTTGCATGTGTTAATTATTATAAGTATTTAAAATTATTCGTTCTGTGTAAAGATTTATGAAACGTACAGTACAAATAATATAAAATACCAAATGGAAGTGATGCCTTTGCAAATAATTCGTCAATTCAGAAAGTTTAAAAAATAAAAATTATAATAAATATTATAATCGTAGTTACAGAAAACGTAGTTTGGTACATTGATGTAAGTATCACCATTAGTTTATGAATGAAGAGAATACATCACTACTTATGTTAAAAAAATTATACCTAACGTTAGGTTTCACTTCAGTACATGTCACTGACAACCCATAAATGGACAAATATAACGTTATCGTAGTTCCCACATAAAATTGTAACCTTATCCAATCGTAATAAAGTTCAAAGCAAGGACTTTTTCAAGTTCCTATGGCCTATTAAATTACATTTCTTTCCCTAAGGAATATTCAAATACAACCTTGATTCAACTATAACACGCTGAACGTGTAGCATAAAGTGGCGCTTTTTTTAAAGTAACTAATAAAATATTGACGAAAATGACATTATTTAATAACTTTTTCATCACAATCTCATTTTCCTATCACAATGTATTTATTTATATATTACTAGCTGTGCTCGCGACTTCGTCCGCGTGGAATAGTTATTTTTTCCCCGTTTTTTTTTTACATTTTCCATTATTTCTTCGCTCCTAATAGTTGAAACGTGATGTTATATAGCCTAAAGCCTTCCTCGATAAATGGTCTATTCTACACAAAAAGAATTTTTCAATTCGGGCCAGTAGTTCCTGAGATTAGCGCGTTCAAACAAACAAACTCTTCAGCTTTATAATATTAGTTAAGAAGTTAAGATTTATTATTTGCCGATTATTTTTCATTTGTTTTACTTTTTTATTTCAAAATTATTCAATTTAAGCAGAATGTAAAGCAATGCTGAGAAAAGCATACACGTTTCAAAATCAAGCAATCACTTCTGGCGTTTGTTGGCTTGCACGCCAGGTACCTACATACTCGAGTGCAATTGCATTGTAGACAGAACATACTTCAATCGCCTTGAGTGATCTATGGACACTAAACTGCAAGGTTTTGTCGTTACGGCTATAATCACGATCTGTAGGAAATATTGCATCTTGCGGTAATATTTATAATTACTAATATAAATAAATCGTGATTATATGCAGGTTTGACGGTGACAACCTCGCGGACGCAATGGGCATTGCGTGCAGGCCTAAATGTACTGACAATTTTTAGAATGTTCCAGTACGGGCTCGGTTCTCGGTCGAGTAAATTTTGGAAATGAAATTTTCTATGTAAACTCTGGGTGGCCTGGAAGATGAACTTAGTTTGTGAAAGGTGTGAATTGCCTTTTAAATTTTTTATGTTTCTTTGTTGTAAATACAATGAAACTTTAAATTAACACCTTATTTATACACATAAAAAAATACAATGAATTATTTTTTAAAATTTTTATTATGTGCTAAGTATATTATTTTATTACCCACTACTGTTAATTCGCAATGCATATAAAAATTGTCTTAACGCTGGTGACCCAGAGACCTTAAACCAGGGATCCACAAGCGATTGATATTTAAAGTAACTTAGTGTAATTAAATTCGATTATGTAATTTTAATTATTTCCTTTATAAATAAAAAAAATATTATCATAAAAAATGGCATGCAAGAAAATGATGTACTTTTATAATATGTAATTCCTTCGTTGCTATCTGGAGCACGCTGCATTCAATGTTTTAATCTATGGATAATATTGTGTTTGATGCGGTTGTATGATAACCATCGAGGTCGTTATTGAAGATAATAACAGAGAAAACGGCTTTGCTTGCGATCATGCACGAACTCAAACGTTCCATCTACTGTTTACTGCCTATGTACATAATATCCATTACAATTGATGTAGATGTATTCTTTAATATCAACTAAAGTTTTTTATAGAAATAGATAAACATATATAATTACTTATAGCCTACTACATTTATGAAGAAACTAAAAATTTGACAATTCTTTTGTTAAAACATAAAAAGTTCAATTGGTGGGCAGTGCGTAACTTGTAGTCGGGTTCATAGTAATAAAGGTCAGTAATAATATTACGAGTAGAATCACCTCACTCCACACTTGTACAATTATATTTGCTTGATAATAATATTATCCAGATTATATACTGTATGATAATTATTTTAATTGGTTAATTCATGTACTTGCAAAATGTGTCATTTGTTATTGTATAATTTATTACTTATTAAATATTATGTAAATTACGTCGTTTTCGGTTGGTATAAAACGTGACTTACGTATGATACATACATCCGAAGGGGTAAAGGTTTAATTGCATAGGTTCAAATTCCGATTTGATATTAGCATACAATATTATATCTACATAATTGATAAATACGCATAGAAGCTATTTTTTTTAATATTGCGTATATATTTTCTTTTTATCTTGAACATTTCCCTCTAATTTATTTTGTGCCAAGTTTATTTTCCTTTTATTATTAAAATATAGTGTCTGGTTGTAGAGATTATACCTAGACTCATAAAAAAAATGTCATTTCGCTATTACCGACACGCAGATAACATTGACTGAATGTCATTAAAAATAACTATTTGCTATACAAATCATATATATCCGGTATATTTTACAACGTGGGAATATAATGTAGATACATTTAACCCAGAAGACGTTTTTCCAGAATAAACGCATTATCTACTGATAGGTACTTACTATGAATAGGCAATTAGTAGGTGTGGAAATTTTAAATTCATTAACATGCCTACGTTATAGGCTTATAGGTCAAACATACCAATATACTGACTTACTTGATCGATGTTATTTTATTATATACAAGAAATATGTGGTGATATTTGTTCTGTTACTATATTTTTTAATTTATTAATTTAAATAACAATTATTTTTGGTTCGATTACTTCTATGACGATAATATCAACTTAATTACAAAGACATAATAAATATAAATAAAATATAGTTTGCATATTAAAAATGCTTGCAACAAAACAACAACATACACATAAGTGTACTCTCTTAGTGTAGGTATGCAAATAAATATAAATAAACAATAAAGCTTTAATTATACAAGTTGCATAATAAGTAAGTAATATCTATCTAGTTTAAGCATTATTATGGTAATAAATGTAATAAATAATAGCCAAGTATTTAACCTTTAAGTATGGACATTTCTTTTTCGTACCACTATCCTGGACATGGGGTCTCACAGACTCCCTGGTTTGTACGCAGATACTTTAACTACTTACTGTTAGTAAAATTCTTGTATGATGTTTAAGAAGGGACAAGTAGATGCAAATGAAAAGGTTTGAAGTAAAATGATTAGCTTATATTGTTAGGTTCTATAATTATGAAATCATATCTTCTTTGTAAGTTAACCTGTTAAGTGGAATTTAAATACCGATCCCAAGATATATATCGTAGGGCTTAGCCGGCAACACTGCACTGACTCGAATATCATTTACAATTTAATAGTGTATAATCTTACAAAATCATAAAAAGGCACTTTGACACCAATTTAAACTCATGCACACACACTCACATATACTACACAATCGTACACTATACACTCACACATTTGCACCTATTTTAATTGCTACAACTCACTGTTGATTTTGGTCGCGCAACGCAAAAGTTTAACCTCGTGACAAATGATTATCTACGTGACAGGCCTAGCCTAGTGTAGAAATCACAGCAACTTGTGTATTAGACTCTTCTCGATGCAATCTTAACTATTAGAGCACATCAAAGAAAGTTTTGTAATGTTAGGGTTGTTAAATAAACTTTATTTTATTTTTATTTTATTTTATATCAACAAACATGACATTTTTTGTATTTTTTGACCTATCGTCACAATAAGTTATATTTTATTCTAAAAAAAAACAAATTCAACAAAAAAGTATTATTTTTGTAAAGTCTAATAGTAATCGAACAGGAAACCAGAAAAAAAAATTGAGTATACCAATTAGGAAAAAAAACAACAATCACTAAATATTTTGAAAATTATTGGCAATCGCTACAGAGACGTTTTGGACATTGCAGACATATTGGTTTATTGCATGTCACACATGTATATGCAGTCTTTCTGTGCAATTTTGGTGGACGTAAATGGCACTTTCTTCTTTGATTCTGGCCAGATTATTGAAGTTGGATACCTTCTGTAGGGTTATCATCACCCAGACTAAGGTCTGAAACTTCATTTATCTTGACAAAGCTTTAGTTGAGACGTAGCGTCTTTGCCCGTCGCATGTCTTCATCAAATAGCAAAATCCACACATTGTAAGCTCTTAGCATTGAAAGTGGGACGTCATCATCAGAACTGATGCATCAACATCATCAGCTTGAGCTGTAATTTTGAATGTCTTCCCGCATTTCATGTATGTCACTCTCGGTGCTACTTTCTTCATAACTCTGATGACGACGATTTAGTTTTTCTTCATCTTCGTACAAAATAGATTAGGCTTTCTCTTCCTCGCCAGATTAGTCAGAATCCTCTAAAATCTAATTTATATTTTTATCCAAATGTTGAACGTAAATTTTTTCCTGGAAGTGGACACCATGTCTCGCCGACTGTCTTTTTGCACTAGAAGTGCTAGGTTTGCTATTCTTTGCCATTTCACACTAATAATATCAAAAACAAAACTAACGAACGTAAATATTACTTGTATGAGAAATGTGGACACGGGGTCTCACAGACTCCATCAAAATTTTGAATGATCATAACTTATCTAATAAGCACTAAGTGATGCGTATTACTTCGATGCCAGCCGTTCCGTGATTAAACTCGAAGCTACCGGGACGCACGGGAGCGTGGGAGGAGGGGATGATATAGTTCTTGGAAAATAGAAAACAAAAAAGGTCTGTGAGACCCCTTGTCCACAGTTAAAGGTTAATAAAATAATCGCCTCATTCATAAATTAAAATGGTGATAAATGAACCTAACTGGGTTTGCTTTTATTACATAATATTTTGATTATATTATTTTCAAATTTATGAAATTATATACAAAGATGATTCGGTTCTACTATACATAATACATATTTTCGGTTAAAGGCTGAATAGAATATGTAATAAGCAACACTTATGTTAGAACGTGTTATTTACACAAAGTTATTTGCTATTATTTTATTGGTTGCCTTAATCTGATGTTTGTAAGTAGCGATCACGTTTGTAACAACATACTGGCTCAAATAAGCTTGCAAATAATTAACACGCATGAAGAAATGTATTCTACGACAGAAAACCTTGACGATTAAAGTTTTCGTTTCGTAATTTAAATGCAATCATTAATCACTTTCAGATAATACTCAGTATGTAAATATATTAGGTAATTAATTAAAAACAAGTGCAAATGTGATGTTTTCGTATTAAATAGGTAACTAAGTTGTTTGTGTTTTTAGCTTTTAAAATATAAAAAATATAAATATAACATATTATATTATATGTATTATAGCTTAATGTCATTAATTCCAAAAAACATACTTTTATATTATTTTTAGTATGTGAATAAATAGTAAAACACGATGATACTGTTATTTTTATTAATTTATAAAAAAAGGTCCGCACGATTTGGTTACAGTACCGTTGCCAAGCAAATGTTACGTAAGTGTAAAATGGACTAAGTGGATAACCTAAGTAACTTTTATTATGCTTACATAGTAGTACTGTTGTCGGAGAATTGATGAATTATTTTATTATTATTACACATTATTAATTTTATTGCTGATATAAACTAGCCATTTGACGCGTACACAGTGTCATTAATGTCAATTAATATTTACGATGCATCTGACAATTTTTCACTATCAAGAAGTAATTTTTATCTCAAGAACATAACAATGCATACGTAAGTAACCTTTCCTAACATTGACGTAACGGAGTACGAAGCTATCGTTCAGGATACGCACGCACACGCGCTTTTCTACAAAACGCCGCTTTCCACTTTTCAGGAGTGCAACCCTAGGATATTTCGTTGGTCGCCTTACCGCAGGCGAAATTTCTAGCGGGGGGGTCTCCTAAACTTAGCCGGGTTCGCGCAGTGGCCTACGTGACTCAGGGCCCTCTCGCTATGGCGTCCAGTGCTAACCAATTAACGACTCTATTGACACCGACCAAATACCAACATTCTTGAATGAAAATTCCACTGTGCACCCGCGCCCAAAAGTCATCTGACATCCCACTAATATAACCAATTATATAATTGTCTGTGTAAAATAGCACGTGTCAAAAGTAACGCATCAGCTGATTTATTCCGATACTCACCCCATGAGTTAACTAGGCCGATGGACAGGGCCACCAACGCGAGTAGACACTTCGTCCGGCACATTTTGTTTCATAAATTTCGATTTTTATTTACAATAAACACATTTAGTTCGAATGTCGTGCGAGTTTCAGTCCAATGTCAGCAGAGGGCGTCGCGCGTACGACCACACCGCGCGCGCGTTCCGACGAAACTGCCGCCGCTTCACCACGTTTTTGAACGCGAACAAAATTCTAAATGGGTCCATTGAAGACTATTTCGCGCATGCGTCCTATGGTATCTTATCATTTTATCATTAACAGTTGAAACTTTAGGAAATGTAGTTTTTTGGTTTGCCCTTGAATTGTAATTAATCGGAGCGATTTTGATAAATCATTTTGATACAATCATGTGCGGTTAGGTTAGAATTATATTTACGCACACGTAAGTTGTCGACCGTTTTAGCACGTTATCTACATTTCCGTCGTTTGCAACAAAATCAATTACTTAATCAATTACTTAATGCTAATTAGGTATTACAGTGAGTCTACGTGAAATTATTACTTTAATGGGTTTTTTACTAAAGAAAGTGATGGATATTTAATATTACAAAAGATGATGATGATGTTTCACTGTTTAAAAGGTAGGTATTAAATAAATGAACTGGAAAACATGCAAAAATACTACCTTTTTATTTATTTATTTAAACTTTATTGCACAAAATGGTACCATTATAGGACAACCATTCTAGAAGCATTCTCTACCAGTTAACCTTTAGCGCATGCAGAGCAGAGAGCAGATTTATGTGCGGTGAGTGTTCAAAGAGAAACACAGTGGAATATAATACCTACCTAATATATAAAATAAACTAATATAACCTATTTCTCGTTCTTTAAAATCAGTTTTTTTTAAGATTTTATTTAAATCGATATCTGTGTCACCCTGTATACAATTTTTTTTATTAGGCTATTGCATCGTAAATGAATTAGATATTTTTAGTAAAATTTTCTGACACATTTACTTCACACTAATATTTATTGTACCTACCTACACAATATTCAATTTAATGCCACTGTTAAATTTTTTATTAATTTAAATAAATAATTTCCCAAAACTGTGCGTAGAGCTGCTCTTCATAAATTCATAAAAAAATAATTCGTAACAACAATAATTATTATTACTTAAATTCGTAATTAAGATCACTATTTTCGTTGTTATGAACTATGCTTTTGTTATTATAAACAGAAAACTTTTAAATCTTTGCACTATTATTATTAAGCGTGTGTTACTAATAACAATTATTATTATCAACCTTACTTAAAATTGTATAATCTTCAGGTGTTTCCGCACTTGACCTCATTGTAGGAGTTACTCTGTGTGACGGACGGACGGACACGCCACCACCGGAACGTACTAATTTAACAGTAGGTACATGGTCTAGGATGTTAGCTAACTAACTATAACTTGTAAGGACGCTTGCTGATTTTAATTAGCTTTTGAGGTTTCGCAGAGGAAGTGACTTATCTTCAGGTGCATTGATCTTGCTCGCCCAATTACATAATCAACATAACAAAAGCGTGGATTCTAGAGTCTATGCAACTCAGTTAGGTATTGTTTAGGGTTCCGTATTCAAAGGGTAAAAACGGAAACCTATTACTAAGACACTGTCTGCTAGCCCGTCCGTGACCAGGTTGCATTTCAAGGACCGCGATAGCTAGACAGTAATAGAAATTTTAATAAATTATGTAGATATAATATGTATTTGTTACCGCTATAACACGAAACAATAAATACAAAAAAAAATATTAAGGGAGGGCTTCCATATTACAAATGCTATGTTTTCCCCCTTTTTTATGCCAATAATGGCAACAGGTCGACCCTTGAAATATTCTCAAATTCTCAGCAGTAGGTATTGAATCTTACTTTAAAAAAAAAACTAAAAAAATATAGGTATATAAATTTAAATTTATTATATCCCTTCTTGCAACATAAGTGATTTTTAGTTGTTAAAATCAACACCAGGTAAACGCTTGAAAAGTCCACGATACGGAACCCTTTGTGCGCGTCTGACTCGCACTTGGCCGGTTTTACTCAATGTTTTTTTCGTAAGCTCGTCAAGGAGTAGAAAAATACCACAAGTACCTTTTGTTAGAAAGTGAGCGAAGTTTTACGTTTTTCTTTAAGCTTTTGCTTTTAAAAAATTAGAAAATCTTATATTTACACAATTATTATTGCATAATATATAAAGTCCAAAAAATCGTATATGGCTTTGCCTAATGAATAATTTGAATGAAAATTGGCAGCTAGTTTGATATACCTAAGAGAATATCTAATTGTTAAAAATGGTGCTTTTTTTCAACATTTTTGTGTTCATTCGAATTTCGAACTATGTGACTGACCTCTGTGCAAAGTTTCAAGGTTTTATAGTTTGGGCTGTGCGTTGAACTTCACTTTACCGAGGTTATCAAAATAGTTCTCAATTTTATTTTATTAATCAACTGCCCTAGTCCGTTCACTGTTTAACGTGCGCCATTTAAATGGTATTAATGGTAAAGTAACGCTGCTGCCCGTTTCCTGATTATTTCCTTAGTCGTATTCTACAACACACACGGTTATTTACTTCATAATTTTATTAAATTAAAATAAATATCCGACAACATCACATACATTGCTCTAATCCCAAAGTAAGTAGCTTAAGCAGAACAACGAAGGCACCACAAATAAATACTAATTATAAACGCCCAGACACGGAACAAACACAAGTGCTCATCACACGAATGTTTGTCCCGGGTGGGAATCAAACCCACGACCCTTGGTTCAGAAGGCAGGGGTCACTACCAATTGAGCCACCGAGCCAGTCATTTAATTGTTTTGTTTATAAATATCTCACTACTACTACCTACTTACTTACTATTATTAATTAATTAACTCCAGTCACCAATAGTCCCATAGTTCCAAATCAGTTTAGATAGCATCATCTAATCCCTTCTTTAACACACTATATACAATTATACATAGGTATATGTATACGCTATGCCATTAGAGTTGACTTAAGACATTCTCTACCAGTAAACTTTTGTACTCTATTTATTTACTATGCAATAAAGATTAAATTAATAGATAACTAACTCATAGGTTGTCTGGAAGTAATCGTACACAATAATTTAAGTAGACATTTGTTACAACAAATTATGTACAATTTTGTTTTGTTGTAACAAATGTCTACTATGTATATTATTATCTCTACTTTGTTCTAAACCGCTTGTATGAAATGCTATTTAAACATATTACCTACTGTGTTTTGAACATATTAAATATTCTATGCTCGAAAAACGATCTCATTGAATATCAGATTTGTATTTTAATGATAATAGGAAACTTATTTATAATTTATGTGGTAGACTCTACGTCAATAATATAGGTATTCTTTGAATCGTATCTCGTCACAGTTCAATAGAAACGTTTTTAATGTATGATGACGTCCAAACGGAGTATATTTGCTTCATTTATTTTTAAATGATATTGTATACCTACCCAAAGGTTATCTGAAAGATATCGCTGAAAGCTTTAAGTTCGCCTATTTTTTTATATTGTCTCGGCATAGTGGCTTCCTCTCGCCTGATGGAAAGCTGAAAAGGAAGCCCAAGTCGCTCTGGCTAAGGGCAGGAAACCTCAGTTTGCCATGCATTTGTACCTCGATTTGTCTTTGTACTTATCTAGCTTTCAAGTTAACTGTTTGGTTTGCAATAAAAATTATCTGGGATGAAAGGGAGCGGCCTATCATCTATTCGCTTCAAGCCAACCTCACCTGCCCGTGGTGCATCCTGCCGAATAACAAACGAGGTGCTGGCGACCGGTGGCGGTATAACCATCACAATTGAAGGCGTAGCTAAATACCACAGACCGATGACGGGCAGCAGCGTCACCGGAGCGAAAAGCTACGCCCTGCGATCGCCAATCCGCCTGCCCAGCGTGGCGATTATGGGTATAACCTCAAGATGTTCGCCCTAAATGGCGAACAACTGGAGAGGCCTATGTCCAGCAGTGGACTGCAATAGGCTGATGATGATGAAAATTTATCTATCTGTCGTTATCATCATCAGCCATTAAACGTCCACAAGTGGACATAGGCCTTTTTTTTTTTTTTTTTTTCTAGAGGGGAATGCATTAGGCACCTTCATGCCGCCTCCGGGGGGAGGCGGCATGGTGTGTGGGACTCACACCTCCCAAAATGGGAAGGCATACCCACTAAACCCCCCTGTGTCGCCAGTGGGCAGCAAGTTGCAGGGACACGGGTAGCGCCGAAGCATACGGCCACATCCCTGCCTGCCCTGGCCAGCCGCAGATGATAAGCGGCCGGCACTCCTGGTCCGGGGAGGGCAAATACCCCTACCCCCGGATCCGGGGAGCAATAGAGTGCCCCCCGGGCGGACCTCGTGCAACGGTGTGGCTGCACCCACCACACCGTTACGCCCCTATGAGTGGATCGCGCCCCCGCACTCACCACTCGGGGCACGAAGGAGAGGCTCAGAGGGCATACGATGCGTTGTATGCCCTCCGGCGACGCCCGGACCGGGGGCGGCGTAGAGCGGGCGCGTCTACCGCGGCCTCACGCTCTCTTTCCGCCGCCTCCTTCTGCGAGATCACTGTCTCGCAGAATGCGAGCATCGCTCGCCAGACCTCCTTCGACGCCGTCATCTGCCGCAAGAGTTGCGGCAGATCGAGGTCCTGTGCGACAGTGACGAGGACGGAGCGCTCATTGGCCCAGGCAGGGCAATGCCGAAGCGTATGCTCTGCCGTGTCCTCCGAGCCACTGTCACAGTGACGGCATAGAGGATCAGGCTCTCGCCTGATCCTCCATAAGTACCGGCCGAAACATCCATGTCCCGTGAGGACCTGGGTAGTGGACATAGGCCTGGCCCAATGACAATTGTCATTTAGGGTTCGCCTTAGTTACCAAGCTTGGCAGGCGAGTTGGCGACGGCAGTAGGCTTGTCATATTTATTGCCCGTTTTTTATATATATATTTTTTTTATACACCTAGAGTGGCAAACAAGCTTACGGCCCGCCTGATGTTAAGCGGTTACCGCAGCCTATGGACACCTGCGACACCAGGGGTATCACACGCGCGTTGCCTACCCTTTAAAAACATCTTCACAACCTTTTTGAAGGACCCCATACTGTAGTCTCGGGGGAGAGCTCGGCGGGCCCATTTCCTGGATACATATTTTCTTAGTCTTCTACAATACTTACTCACGGTCATTGAGTAAGGTATATAGTTAATTTTCAACTACACCGCTTGGTCATTGTGAGGTCATCCACCTTTTTAACACATCAGTAGGCCATAAAAATATTGACAAAACAACATTTTATGTTTACTTTCTCTTGTCTCAACAATGACACATGCGAGATATTTATGTCGATAATTACCTACATACACATTACTGGCGCCCTCGCTTCGAATCGGGTATTTCGGATAAACATTTCATGGTGTTAAATTATAGGCGTTTTAGTACAGACCCCTAGTCTTTTCTAACCATAAAAATAACCTATGTTACTCAGGGTACATCCACCCTGAATAACATATGCTATATTTATGGCATATTTTTTTTCCTTGGCATATTTTGGATCGTAGCAAATGGAAGTAGGTACGTGGTCTCTGTCTGCCCCTCTGGGAGAAAGGCGTGACGTTATGTACAGAGTTTTTCAGTTAAGATAGATAGATGGAAACTCTTTATTGCACAAAAACACAAACATTACAGGACCATCCACATTACGTCCCCATCCCGAACGGTCTTGGGTTTCGCGCTTCAATTCGCTCTAAGTCGTAGACTAGCTACAACCCGCGGCCTTGACTTCTTGACTATGTCCTCTGGACGGGGCAGAGGCCGTCCACATTACGTCCCCTTCTCGAACGGTCTTGGGCTTCGCGCTTCAATTCGCTCCAAGTTGTAGACTAGCTACAACCCGCGGCCTTGACTTCTTGACTATGTCCTCTGGACGGGGCAGAGGCCGTCCACTTTACGTCCCCATCTCGAACGGTCTTGGGCTTCGCGCTTCAATTCGCTCCAAGTCATTCCTATCTCCTTAGCTTCTGCAGTAACCGTTTGCAGCCAGAATTGGTTAGATCGGCTGCGTTTACGCTTTCCTTGGGGATTCCAATCTAGAGCTTGCCTTGGTATGTAGTTCGAAGCCGATCCTGCAGTTTTCGCGGCTTAGCCCTCGCGAATATCGGTGTTATAAGAAGTAATAATATCATCATCATCATCTGCCCGTATCAGTCCACTGCTGGACATGGGTTTCTCCCAATGTTTGCCACTTTGATCGATCCTGTGCTTCTTGCATCCAGCACTTGCCAGCCTTCCACGTCCATTGTCTATGACATATTTAGATATTACTTCGAGATTTCTATAAGAAATTACATTTAGCAAACCGGAATAAGTAACTTACAGTCGCCGAACACTGAGCCCACGTGACAGTGTGCACTTCCGCCCGCGAGCTTCCCGGTTCACTTCCCGGTTGAGACAGATTTATGGCACGGCACCGATTGCGGTGGCTATATTGACAGGCCACGATTAGTTAATCGAATGCGTTATCAATGTATACGATTATTGTTGAGAAAATCCTTGAATACACTTCTTTTAATATTAAATTGAAAAGTTGTTGACCGTAGAACAAAAGTAATTGTTTCTCTGTTAAAAAGGTGTTTAATAATAGAATTGAATGTGAGAAGCGAATGGCGTTATGATCATTTCACTACCGGATAAAGTCGTGGATTAATAAAATAATGAATAACCCAAGACATACCACGCTGGGCCACACAACGCAATCTACCTATACTGTAACTAAGCCAGAGCTTGTACTACGGGTACTATTTATAAACCGACTTCAAAAAAAACGCAAACGACCAAAACTAAAAAGCGATAAATAACGTAAGTAATTCTATCCTTAATACATAATCATTTAAATATTACAATTATCACTTATTTTTGAAGTCGGTGCCAACCTCTCGGTACCTAACGTAGACTGTTGTTGTATGACGCGCGCGGCCGGCATATCCACACGACAATATACCTAGATATGTTTGGCTGGCACCGACTTCAAAAATAAGTGATAATTGTAATATTTAAATGATTATGTATTAAGGATAGAATTACTTACGTTATTTATCGCTTTTTAGTTTTGGTCGTTTGCGTTTTTTTTGAAGTCGGTTTAATTTTTTTTTTAAAAATAATTTTATTTCTCTGTTTTTAGTTGCGTTAATGTGCTTTGACCTTGAATAAAGGCTAATTAATGTCCTTAAGAGTTTTACTTAGGAATTAAAAATTTTGCTTTAAGTCAAGTGAAGAATTTGCGATCTAGAATCAAGCATATCACTTACCAAATCACCTGCCCTATTAGCCCTGCATAAGTACATACTACTACCTAGTTTAATATCGACCAATGTCAGTACTGTCCCCTAACTCCTAACCGTTAAGGAGTTCTGTGGCTTCATCATCAGCACCAGATGTTGTCGCCCGGAAGCATATACCTGAGTAAAATATGATTACGTAACAAAAACACCATATGAGCATACAATTTTCGGTTGTTGCCCTCAATTTCTCCAGGATCCCATCATCAGATCCTTACTTGGTGATAATGGGACCACCTCGGAAGTGTCTTCTGTCGAACTGTCGAAAAAATTTTGAAATCCATCCATAATTGACGGAAATATCGCTGAACATACATAAAAAAAAAAAATATTATACATAGAGACGAATTGAGAACCTCCTCCTTTTTTCGAAGTCGGTTAAAAACTAATAAACTAATTGCATACTTTTTTATCAACAATACACCAATACTTTGAATCTGTTGGGATGTGCGTGATTCAAATATTTTAGTATTTAATGATTAATAGGTAATGGTACTGAAACTCTATAATTAAATATAGGTACCAAAAATATTTTATTTAGTAAAGGAGAAAGTTAATGTCATGACGTACAAGGAGTTGAAGGCGCTGGCGGAGTCCAGGGAGGAGTGGAAGTTGCTCCACCGACAAGAGCAAAGCTCTTTAATTTAGTAGTATTTTATTTAGGATGAATAATATAACATACGAGCTGCAACCCGCGTCATTGCTCGCGTGGATCCTTATAAATTATAGCCTATGTGTCAATTCGATGTATTGTATATATATGAACTACATATAAGTAGTTTTAGCGGAACAAACATCCATCCATCCCTATCCATCCTTCCAAAATAACTTTCGCATTTCAAATTATTATACTCGTAATACTTAGTAGGATATTAACGATGCGATGGAAAAATAAAACATTATTAAAATAAGCGCGCGTTGATGTCTTTTTAGCACGTCCATTTGAATTGCGTACTTCGTCCTTCCATTTGCTGATCCTGGCACACGACTTTTGCTTCGTCCACATTCATCAATCCCTTCATACATGCATACTTAGTATTTTATATATTGTAGAACCAACGTTCTATTTGGCCATGGAATGTCCTTCTAACAGAAGGAGGTTCTAGGTCTTCTCCTTCCAACAGATCCATTCACGCTCACGCCTTATATTTTCTTTGTTAATCTACTTTCATTCATCCTCTCCCCATGACCAAACCATCTAAGCATAGGTACCTTTCCCAATCCTAGTCACAACATCTTCTTGCAAATGTTTACTAAATGTAGATAGATAGATACTCTTTATTGCACAAACACAGACATTACAGGAAAACATATCACAAACAAAACATAGTACAACTTAGGCGGTCTTATCGCTTGTAGCGATCTCTTCCAGACAACCTTCAGGTAGAGGAAACCAGCTTCACAAGAGATGGGTATCCTGGTGCAAAACCATATCTACTGTTAAGTAGGTACATATGTACATAAATATACCAAGTACTATAACATTGTATGTAAAAATATAATGTTAGTAGTAAAGATCATCTCGTCTCGTCTCTCGTCTGACCGGGGCCCCTTTCGGCTGGGGGCCTGTGGCAAGTTGCCAATTTGCCGGCCTGTAGTTACTTCACTGGTGGTCAGTTAGTGCATGCTAATAATAAAATTATCTTTTTCTATATCCTGCAAGGAACCGGACATAGTATGACATCAGGTTTTCACATATTTAGTTCCTAATTATAATGAACGACATATTGGTTGGGGATTTGAAGGTCACACTTAGCTAAGTATTTATACAAGAACGCATATCAATTGTAAATTGTAGCATAGGTGGGTACTTAAAAAATGGAAACTGGTTCTAACCACGTGTTTTAAGCCGTCACCAACTTTATAGCTGGTACTTACTTATGTACCTAAGTTAAGTACATATTGTGTGACGTTGGTAATTTATTATTTGTTCCGGGTTCAATTGATTTATATGAAGTTTTATAATCTTTAGTTTCTACGTAGATTTTGTAAAGATCATTAAATAAATAAACCAAGACATGCCACGCAAATGGCCACACAGTGCCATCTAGCTCTAAATAAAGCCGAAGCTTGTGCTATGGGTAACTAGACAACTGATAAACTTACTTAGATACATTTTTTTTGAAAATAAATACATATTATACATAGAAAACACCCAGACCAATACGAACAGACATGTTCAGGCACACGAATGTTTGTAATGTGAGGGGATCGAACCCACGACCCATTAGTACCTTCTTGTCAAATGAACTGCATTAGATCTGCCACCGTAATTGAAATGGCATCTACACTACAGCGACCTCGCATGGTCAATAATGTACGGAGCGCCGGCAATCTGAAGGTTTGGGGTTCAACTCCTGATCGGTAATTGACATAATTTTTGTCTAGCCGACGATTTATCTTAATTTTGCCAGGTACCTGAACCCTCAGTTTCTACCAAACAGTACCAACTATGCCTACTATTATACAACGTGTTCCCTTTGATATACAATTATTCGAGGATGACTAGACCATGTTCAAATTAAATCGGTGGTAAGGAATTTATGTTATGTCACTGTTTGCTTTTAAAAATGTTAATGTACGTATTCATAAAAAAGTACAGCGGCTACATATTCTTATCCTCTTTTGTCTTGTACATTTTAGGTACCTATCAGTTGAGAGCGAAGAGATTGAACGGCCCTTATCCCTATCCTGTGTATCGCATTTGATATGTCACCGGAAAATAGCAAGAATCGTAAGTTGATCAATTTCCTAGGTAGTTGATTATCTTTCGGAATATCACAAACGGTAGTTGAAAGGTATTATTTAACGCAATGGATTTCAGTTAGTTAATCAACTTACGGTTGCCTGACAGTCATTTAATATTTTACGATTTTGACACAAGTAAAATCGTCCTCAAATGGGCCAATCGTTGCTCAATGTACTATTTAACGGTGCACTATTACCCGTAACTTAATACACTGTTCCCTGATTGGTTGCCGGGATAACGCCACGTGAGCCATTGAACCAATCAACGTTCACCTCACCTTCGTCGGATGATTTTACGGCAAGACCCCGGAAAATGATCAATTTACTAAAATACATAGGTACGTTAAATAATACATTTCAACTGCCGTTTATTATTTTCCGGAAGTTAATCAACTACCTAGGAAATTGATCAACTTACGATTCTTGCTATTTTCCGGTGACAGATACATAACAATAACAATTCTTTTGTAACTGATCGGATTGGTCGCCAGGGGAAGGAATCTTAATTCAACCTTCAGATAAACAAAACTCTCAACTCTATAGATATAAATTGATTACCAGCGACATCTGCTGATACAATACGTTATTAAATAGCCATGATATGCTATGCGATTACATACTTTTAAAAAGCAATACACTGCGAGAAGCTTTCAATAGCTGCCACTAGATGGCGTTGCTTGCTCTAAAACTTATTTACATTAAATTTATGTTTTTGATGGGATTAAACCGTAAGGTCTGTGGCAAATGCTCCATTTATGTTAAGAGTTGGGATTCTCCTCTGACCGAGGTCCATACTTTCGGTATAGTACAAAGTATCCTGTGCTCCCGTACCGGCTGCTGGGGCCCGTAGTACTCGATATTACCGACATTCCATCTCATACTTACGCCATTGCATAGTCATCATCATCAGCCTATCGAAATCCATTGCTCTCCTGTTGTTCGACACTAGGGGCAAACACCTCGAGGTAACTCAACTTTGGGCAGGCGGGTAGAGGGTTGGCGATCGCAGGGCGTAGCTTTTCGCTCCGGTGACGCTGCTGCCCGTCATCGGCTTGTGGTATTTATCTAAGAGTATTCCTAGTGATGTACTGCAATATAAAATAAAAGTCACAAAATAAAAAAGACCGAGTTCTCTTCATAAAAGTCTTGTAAAAGGCTTCCTCACCTTGATAAGACGTCTTTACAAGGCTTACATAACGCAATCAAACCGGATAATCCGATAGTACTGGCTGAAGGTAATTAAGTACATAGTGAGAAAATTACCTGAGTTACAAAAGGCTTTCTTATCGGAATTGGGTTAAAACTTTTGTTTGGGTACAAAGGTTGGGTAGGTAAGATTTGTCTGTCCTTTGGTGTAAATGTTAGTGATTCTGTCTATCCTATTTTTTTTTATAAATAAATAACCCAAGATATGCCACGCTGGGCCACACATCGCCACCTAGCCCCAAACTAAGCCGAAGCTTGTACTATGGGTATTAGACAACTGATAAAGTTTCTTAGATACTTTTTTTTGTAAATAAATATATATTATACATAGATATTGGTTTGGTTTGCTTTTTTACGACTATTACTAAAGCGAGTATGGTGTTTGCATAAAGCGCAAAAGGGTCTGCGTTCCAAATCCAGGTCGGGTCAAAAAAAAAATCTGGTTATATAGGTAAGTAGGTAAAGATGACATTTTTAACTTTAATTCTTTATGACAGAGGGCAAACGGGTCTGAAGATGATAAGTGATCACTTCAGCTCAAAGCAACCAAAAAATGGAATTCTCTGCCTGCTCATGTGTTTCCGACTTCTTATAGCATGAGATCCTTTAAACGAAGCGTGAAGAAGCATCTTGTAGGCCGGCATGGCTGTGGTGGCTGACTGGAAACTGAGGTTTCCCGCCCGCGGCCAGAGCGACTTGGGCTTCTTTTTCAGCTTTCCATCAGGCGAAAGGAAGCCACTATGCCGAGCCAATATAAAAAAAAACCGCAACACCAGGGGAGTCACAGCTGCGTTGCCAGCCTTTGAAAAATTTGAAAACCCGTTTTTTTTCAGGTTCCTAAGTCGTATCCTCTCCGTTTTTTCATAATAGCACAGTGGATGAAACTTGATGAAAGCGAAATAGCAGCCCAAGTCACTGCGGGTAACGGGCAAGTGAGATGACTTTGTCTAAACACCAAGTAAGGCAAGTGATCCCGAAACAAGACCGCGACACTTCAGAGGTGTTTTGCCTAGTGTAAATAGCCAAGAGAGGCGTCCAACACCCACACCCGAAGCGATTTAAAATTTAGGGGATGCTAAGATCTTTACACCAAAAGCGAACACGTGTTCAAACAATGGTCGCTCAGTTGCACATGTGCAATCCCAACTGTCAGTGTTATTTGCATTAAAGAATGCACTCGTTTTTTGTTGCACTATGACCCCTTGGTGGTCGTGACAAGTGCAAATGCAATTTTGCGATCGTTAGTTGCGCCCCTAATTTTTGGGGATCAATATGATTAATGGCAGTGTTTTTGGGGTAGCAAAAACTATAATGAATTGGTAATAATTACGTATTAGTGTAAATTGTATAAAATTTTATTCTTATTCCTTGAAACATTTGCAAATATTTTTCCAATATGCGACTATATATGCGAATATAGGTATCAATTAAATTATTAAAAATTGACTTTGACGAATTTTAGTTCGTATATTCGAACACGGGAGGGATAAATGGGAGGGATTTATGATGCAGAAATACGCGATCCGTTCAACGAACGATCGTTTTCGTTTTTGGTGGTAGGGGCCCTGGTACCAAAGGTACCACTATGGTCGAAAGTCAAATTCGTCAGTTCTTTATGTTATCAGTTGCTTTAGCATTAACCTGTGACAGAAGTAACGCAACATTGTTTGTATTGTATTGTATTATACTTTACTATTTTTGCGTGTCTATCTTCCCACTAACAGTCCCGTAAGCCGACAACATCGGTTGCGTCCCCTGAACTCGTCCCGTCTTCAAACTTAGCACATAAAATTTCGCGGTCAGAAGCCGGGAGCGGTTCGCCCCCATCCCGTAGTTGGGAGACTTGCGTTTCTTTTTACGCACCTGGTGATTTCGTAGAAGCAATTTTCAAGTGCCCGATGGGATTTCTCATCGAAACTTCAGCGGAAACTGGAAATTTCCATCCCCTTTGACCTGTTAGGGCATGAATTTTCAAAAGTACTTTCTTAGTGCTCATCTGCGTGATATCTGGCTTAGGCTGAATATTGTCAGCCAGATAAATGCTTAAAGTTTGGGCACTCCACGAAATTGTGTCTGCCACGAGATTGTCCGAAAAGCTTAGAAAAAGTACTAGTATTAAATCGATTATCGGTGAAAAACTATGAAGAGGAAAGACGGTGACAGAGCGGTGCCTTGTAGTACATATGTTGGTCTTCTTTTTTGCCTCTTCCTACTTTATATAACAATTTTATTCTAATTCTGAGGCATCAGCATATTTTATTCTGGATTCTCGAGCTAAGTAGTTCCTTGTACCAACCTATTGTGGTTACTACTGATTAAATTCAGAAATACATCATTACTTTCTCGGTAATTTGTGTTTAGTACAAGATAATCGATGAATATCAAAGTGTAGTTGTTTGTGTGTGTAGGATTAAATGTTTGCTTAAATATAATGACAATTCAAAATGGCAGTAGGAGAAATCCATTTGCCGTCTATTCCTGATATTAATTAAATTTATTTAAATAACATACGGATATATCCGGATTACTTTTATGTTATGTACTTATAATATGAGATTTTTGTATGTTACCGGTTGCCAGTCATTGTTTTTTGCTGTTATTTTTCTTATAAATTATACTACTTACTTCTATTCAATTTTAATTCACCGTTATTTTAACCCCAACAGTAACCCCGCATTATCAGACGAAATAACGTGACTATTATACCAATACATCTATAAGTTCTACCTGGTTTTTCTGCTTATTCAAGGTTCCCCTGATTGGTCACAGCCCCTCCACCCTTCCCCAACTATCAGGCGTCTTGTGAATTTAAACTAGCAATATTCGGGAATACAGATTCAATTTCGTTACCTACTCCATCCTCAAACTATTTGCATCTTATCTCATTCGGCATGTGTTGCGTTGTTTGTTTTTTTATTTTTGGGTCGTCAATTCACCGATATATCTTCGGATCAGGATTTTTCTGCCAACAATTTGGGCCCTTTGTAGATTTATTGGAGAAAATGAAAAATATGTATTGCTATTGGCGTTCCAGAATTATCATACGTAGAGTATAGGTCGTTTTCTATATAGAAGTTCTTTAAATTGTAGTTACTTGCCCATTGTCACAGCGACTTGGGCTTCTCTTTCGCTTTCCATCAGGCGTAGGGAAGCCTGATGTCGAGGTAGGTACTATAAAAAAAAACTTGTAACCGGACTCGTGTAGCGCCGAAACATACGAGGGTTTGTACCCCATACTCTACATTGCCCATCATCATCATCATCAGCCTATCGCAGTCCACAGCTGGACATAGGCCTCTCCAATTGTTCACCACTTAGGGCAAATATCTGGAGGATACACCCTTAATCGCCAAGCTGGGCAGGCGGGTTAGCGATCGCAGGGTGTAGCTTCTCGTTCCGATGACGCTGCTGACCGTCATCGGTCTGTGGTATTTAGCTACGCCACCGGTCGGTTGCCAACACCTCGTTTGTTATTCGGCAGGATGCACCATGGGCAGGTGAGGTTGGATTGGAGCGAAAAGATGATAGGCCGCTCCCTTACATCCCATTGCCCAAGGAAAGTAGGTAGTATGTATTCTATTTGCACATATCTTATCTTATCTTCGCATTGTGACTCACACTGTCCCACTTCCCTTGCACAGTTATTGCTTGCATATTTAAAGCAGCGAAAACAGATACTAAACAGTGTGTATTTCCGTTTCTCGTTAATAGCGCGTCGTGTTTACGATAGGGATAGGTATGTTCGCCGTTCGATGTTTATACTACCGATACGCATCTGACAGGTTTTGAGTTGAAACACTGGGTTGAGCCCAAAACTTAATCGGCCACTTGTATCTACGGTGACGCTCCTTCTCTTTCGATGTAAATAAACGGAAATAAAAAATATCTATGGGACAAAATTTGTGTACCAAGTAGATACTATTATATATTTATGAATTATGCATATTCGTCAAAATAAATATCAATTTATTCAAAACTAAAAAAGATGTATGCAACTTTAATACAAGATACCCACACAAATTACACCCTCCTCTAAGAAAAACAGCTCTGTATAGCAAAAATGCGTATTGTACAGCTATTAAAGTTTTTAACAGGTTAAATGATGATATTAAGTCTCTACCCATTAATATCTTTAAAAATAACTTAAAAAAATGGCTTATTAAACAATGCTTCTACTCAATAGAGGAATATTTCCAGCACTTTAATTCTCGGCCACTGTAGTTGCTCGGATATGTACCTAGGTTATTATTTATTGTGTACTTTAATTTTGATGATGATAATATTATGCTGACATGGTTTCCAATTATTGACTTAGTAACGATATTTGACACGATAAATGGACATTATTTAAATATAAAAACTGACATTTTCTAAATACATTTCATTAAAATAAACTTTTTTTTTTGATCAATTGTTAAATAGCTTCGTAAGTTAAAATTTGCATGCCAGCTTCTGGTGAATTGTGCGGACCTCATGAATATGTAACACCTGCTGTACCACATTCAAGCAAATAAATTTATTTGTATTTGTATTTTTGTATTTGTACTACAAACTTTATATTAGGCCGGTTGCCGTAAAAATGTAATTAGTCCGTCTTTTAGGTTGTTCAAAAATAAAAGACACGTATTTTTTTATTTGTAAATTAGACCAAAAATGACAAAGATATAGCCCGTTCAAATGACGCGTGACGTCAAAGAGTGGGAGATTTTTCGCCACTGAGTGACGTCAAAGGCCCCCACTCCTACATTTGATGCATTATATCTTTGTTATTTTTTGTTTATATGAAAAAAGGAAAAATACGTGTCCAATATATTTTTATAATCTAAAATACGGACTTAATATGATGCAATTATTTTGAACCTGGAAACATCCCTAGGTAGTTGCTTACTGGTGTTCGCTTACTTTTGGGAGAATTAAGAATTTCTGTTAAATTAGAAACTTTAAGATTGGCACAACAAATTCTCTCTATACATTAGAGATAATTTGTTGTGCCAATCTTAAAGTTTCAAAAAAAAATGCATAAGTTTTTTTAATCTCTGTACAAAAGGAAGTCGATATTTTATCATCAGCATCGATTACGTCACTACCGCGGCCGTGAAAAAGTTAAAATATTTACACCGGGGCCTTACGAAATGGAGTTATTTTTGTGAGGACTTACTGAGGGAGTAATGTCGACCAATTAGCTAAAGGGTGAGGCAGATTTGGGGTAAATGGCGTTCTAACAATTAAAAGTTGATTGTAATATTGTTAAAATCATTATATTTTCATTATTTATGTATTTAAACTTTATTGCACAAATTGGTACAAAAGGCGAACTTAATGCTAGGAGCATTCTCTACCAGTTAACCTTTGGGTCATGCAGAGAGCGGAAATTGTGTGCGGTGAGTGTACACATAGAGAATATAACAATTATACTGTATTATAATCAGCCTATCGGAGTCCACTGCTGGACATAGGCCTCCCGAGTTCGCCACTTTGGTCAAGCATTTCAAGGCTTGGTAATAATTGCCTCTGGGCAGACAGGGTGGCGATCGCAGGGCGTAGCTTCTTGCTCCGGTGGCGCTGCTGCCCATTATCTGTTTGCCCATCTGCTACTTCGCTACGTCTTCATTTGTGATGGTTATATCGCCATCAGTCGGCTAAAGCCTCGTTTGTAATCCGGCAGGCAGGTTGCATTTCGGATAACTGAGGGAGGCTTAGAGCGAAAAGATGATAGGTCGCTCCCTACTTAATATTCCTTATAATGTATGTCACTACATACCTAGTGTAAAACAAAGTCGCTTGGTATTTCTAGCGCGAACTGATGCATACCAATGCATCAGTTCCTTAAATATGAGTATGTATTGTGATGTGACCTAATTTTATTAACCGTTTCGTGTTACTCAATTTGTTCTGCGAAATCTGATGTCATTGATTACATGTGATGATTGGGATATTTTGCCATTGTTTATAGGAACATTTTTGAAACTTACGCTATACCAAAATTGGATATCTTTCAATTTATCCACTAAATACCTTTTTTTTAGAAGGGAATGCATTTGGCACCGTCATGCCACCTCCGGGGGGAGGTGACATGGTGTGTGGGACTCACACCTCCCGAAATGGGAGGGTATACCCACTAAACCCCCCTGTGTCGCCAGTGGGCAGCAGGTTGCAGAGACACGGGCAACGCCGAGGCATACGGCCGCATCCCTGCATGCCCTGGCCAGCCGCAGATGACAAGCGGCCGGCACTCCTGGTCCGGGACCTAAGGTAATTGAATGAAAAACTAAAACCATAAATTAGTGGTTAATTATGTCTCCAGCCGCTTCGATTGATGACAGAGAAGAAGGGTGTTGGAATGGTAAGTACCTTGTTTTGGTATTTAGTAGACCGACAAGTCAGTCTTATTACAAATAAATAGATTCTATTTTAAAATACCTTTATATTATAACAAAAACGACCTTGTATACAAATTAAGCATGTATTTATTTAAACTGTGCCTTTTCAGTAATAGTTCTCATTCTGGCGGAAACTCAAACGGAAAGTTTTCACAAACAAATCGTTATTTTGTAATTGTTAAATAAATTTGTAGTCATACCTAAGTCCTTCAAAGAGTTTTGCATGTTGGTACAATTTTATTGGTTTCTTGTGCCATTCCAGTCAGGGACATTGGCACCGACTTGAAAAATAAGTTTGTGATAATTGTAAATATAAATAACTATATTTATGCATATAATATGTATTAAAGAGATAATTACTTACGTTATTTATCGCTTATGCAGGTACAGTTTTTGTCAGATTAAAGTTTTGGTCGTTTGTGTTTTTTTGAAGTCTGTTTAATTTTTTTACAGAATGTTGTTGGTTAAAAGTGTCAAGTTCGATTCCCGAGCGACAATAAAATATGGTTTGAGCTTTCGAAGCGTTTGGTTATAAGTATTTGTCCAGGGACACGTTAAAATGATTCCCGATGGAGGGCGAAATTTTTCGGGCGAAACTGATTTATTGATGATGTACAGCTGTTAATTTTATTTTAATGCGCGTTTGTGGCGAAATAGGGGGACAACGGGGAGTATTGTATAAATGTGCCATTTGTTCATAAATAAATATACAACAAGAAATTATCGCAATAATAAAATAGTAGTAGGTAACTTTTAATCATTTGTCATTTAAAATACAATGATAAACACATTGTTCTTTTTTTTTTAAATAAAAGCTCTAGTTTAACTGCGAATCGCACTTAGTGCTCAAGATTCTAAACAAGCTAACACACTAAAGAACTTGTTGTCTTCAAAAGAAGATTCCCATTTAAACATAGGTAGATATTTGATCAATTTCGGTTAAAAATGTTTGTATTTTTTATTTTTGGTCATCTTAGTATATTACCAAAACTAACCCATGTACCTACCTACCTGTTCCTGCTTAGCCCACTGGTTGACTGGTAGAAAAAGGCGGACTTAACCGCCTTTTTTATTCACTATTTTATTGTGCAATGGACAATATTAGTAATGTGTTTACATACACATTGCAAGAACGTTATTATCCAACTTCCTAGGATCACCTCTATCTGCCGGTAATCTATAAGTTAATAAACTAATAAATCGCGCTCAAACCTAATCTAAACCCGTCGATCTTTCAAAACAATTGCACTCTAGTTTGATACCAAACCGTAATATCCCAAAATACACCGCTCACTCACAGCGACACAGTTCCAAACCGTTCAAACTGCAGTTAAATCGGAGTTAACTTTTGGGACTCCGTCGTAATTACTAGATCGAATGCACATGCAGCGCTATGCAGGTTCGTATACGGTGTTGGTTGTGTCTGTTGTCTCTTTCTATTGTATGGTGTTTTTGGTTGTGCGAGCGAGCGCGCGTTATCAGGTAGTCACGCACTCCCGGCGAGTTAGTTGATCGAGTGCGGTGGTGTTGAGCGGTTGTCGCCCGCGAGCGTTCCAAATTCAAAAAATTACGTATTTACCGAACTTTTGTTTTGTTTTTTAACAACTCAGCTGACTGTGTTTTGAACGTGACCCGTTTTTGTTGACACTTTAAAGGCGTAGTGTCGCAACTTTGTTAGGTTAAAATTAAACTATTGTTTTAAATTACGGTGTTTAGTTGGTGTAACCTTGTGGATGTTGATTGACGTGAGTTTTTTCGGCGGGCGCTATTTTGGCGCGTATGATGTAAGCGGAGGTCCCGGGGTGCAGTCCCGCGGGATGGAACTGTCCAGGTGCTGAGTTGGGATGCATACGTCTATGATGATGGTAAGTGATAGTAATTTGTGTAACTTTGCATGTGTTTCTACTCCTTCAATTGCTCCTCCGATCCTAGGTAGGTATTGTTTATAAAATATAGGTACCTACTCCAAATCATGGATAGATGATAGGTATTCATGACTTTTTTATCATCCGTTGGCTGTTGAAAAGGACTTCGCATCAAATACGGTTACTATCCTACGGTTAATTAAGTTTTTGACGGCTCGATGGCCTATTTGGTAGTGACAGCGTTCTGATCCAAGGGTCGTGGGTTCCATTCCTACCCGGGACAAACAATTGTTTTTTTCTCCGTGTCTGGGTGTTCTATTGTATTTAAGTAGGCCTACCTACCTATATAGGTACTTACCACAAATAAGTAGGTATCAACCCATATCACAAGTGTCACGGGATTCGAACCCGAATCCTATTAGTCTTAAGGCGACCATTTCCAATCCTATGCAAAACGACACAGAATCCAATAATTTGCAAAACACACTTGTTAATTTTAGTTCAGTTGATACCTAGGTACATCTACTTACCTAGCACTGTTAGTGGTCGTAATTCTCTTAATCGAAGGTCCTGGATTGGTTTCCCAGTCCTGTAATTTTAAAAGACAATCATCATCGTCTTCATCAGTCTATTGCAGTCCACTGCTGGACATGGGCCTCTCCATTTGTTCGCCACCTAGGGCAAACTTCTGGACGATATAGGTACCTACCCATAATCGCCACGCTGACGCTGGGCAGGCGGGTTGGCGATCGCAGGGCGTAGCTTCTTGCTCCGGTGACGCTGCTGCCCGTCATCGGCCTGTGGTGTTTAGCTACGTATTCTATTGTGATGGTTTTACCGCCACCAGTCGGTTTGCCAGAGCCTCGTTTGTTGTTCGGCAGGATGCACCACGGGCAGGCGAGGATGGCTTGGAGCTAAAAGGCGATATATCGCTCCTTTACTTAAAAGACAAACGTTTCTCAATTTGGAGATGTCCCCAGGCAACATCTACGACTTACTTAAAGTACAGGCGACCGCACACATCAACTTACTCTCTCAAAAAATCTTTATGTAGGTACCAGTAGGTACCTTATGTTATGCATATAGAGTGCATCATACATTCTGACTTTTTGACAGATTTGCATAACTTCATGTGTGGTCGTGTGTACGAGGGAAAGCGTTAGGTTGACGGTAGGTGAGCAAAGAGCATTATTTGTCACATTTTTTATTATCTTGCATAAGTGCAGTCGGCTGCATAAATGTAGGTTATCGTATTGACTTACTTACGCAAGTGTGAAGGTGTAGAAGAGTGTGTTGTATGTTTTATCAAGTATACAGCAGGTACAGGTAATTATTGTGTACATTTTCAGTTTTATGAGTAATTTCTAGGCAGAAAAACCTAGTAACATTGTTTAGGACGACACAAGATTTGAATTCACCTTTTCCCTAATATCAAATAATACGAGTAATAATTATTAGGCAACATCATTATGGTTCATGACACGAATGTTTGTCTTGGGTGGGGATCGAACCAACGACACTTGGTTCAGTCCAGCCTACTAGCAAATGAGGGATCGGGCCAATCTCTGCAATACGAATTTAGGGCCTTCAAACTTGGTCCAATTATGATCTGACACAGGCGTATTTTATTACTAAGCTACCAACGTTGGATAGATTTCTTTATTGCACAAAATACAAACATTAAGAGAGGTAGGGCATAGCGAATCTTCGCTCGAATTGAGCTGCCCGTCCGTGGAAGGACTTCCACCCTATAGAATGCCGCAGCTAAATGACCTCCGGGTCGTGTTTCTGCTGTTGAGTTGGGTCTCCGGAGCTTGTGGGAGGTTAGGGTTGGGCCGGCATGGCAGTGGCAACTGACAGGTAACTAACCTGTTACTTGCCAGTTGTCACAGCGACTTGGGCTTCTCTTTCGCTTTCCGTCAGGCGTAGGGAAGCCACTATGTCGAGCTACTATAAAAAAAAAACATTTTCAGCAAAATGTATTACAGACATCTTGTGGTGCAAATTAGGTGGTCTTGTCTTATCACTAGTAAGCGATCTCTTCCATACATTAACAAATCGTTAATCGGTAACTCTTATGTAAAACCTTCTACTAATAACCGTATAATATTTATCGACCTCGTATAATACAATATTTACGTAATGCTATTTGTCTAAGAGTTCAAGGTAAAATTCATTTTAAAAAAGGTGGATGTAACACGTCTGAAAGCAGACAATAGATATTAAATGAATGGTTTCCGTGGATATCCGTGTGGTTTCTGGATTTGGAACAGAAGGACCCTATCTCATCCTGTGGGTGTCGTAGAAAAAGACTAAGAAAATACCAGGAAACGCGCAGCAGCGTTTGTGGTAATAACCTTTTACCTACTATTGCCCTTCTTTGGTCCCCAAGTCGTTGTTTGCTTACCTCAACGTTTGGGAATTTTGTGCTGAATCTACTGTGCAATTCATCTAAATAGTGTCTTGTGTTGGTGTCGAGATTTGTGATTTGTAGGTAAGTGCGCAGAATGAACATATTCATATCTGTTGACCATTTTCTGCGCTTACAGACATTGTTTGTGGTGGGTTCGGGTCCAACAGTATATACTGTATCCTGAACAACATCCACAGTCTGTTCACTATTATCTGAAGAGGGAGAGGGCATGTAATCGGATCGGCTGAGTGATGAAAATAATGACATGTTATCGGATGATTCTGAATGATGAGAGTGATTTTCGGCTGACGCATATTTGTCGAGGGGAGCCCGCCTGCTCAGCCCCCCGTCGCCGTCGGATCGCATGCTGGAACACCCAGCAACGGCTCCAGGTGTGCCCCGGCGACCCCCGGGCAGCGGCCGCAAATTATACCTTCTGTCTGACATTTTCTCCATAAGGGTTGGTTTGAGGATCGTTAGTTTGGAAAGGGTATGTCAGCTAAGGTGTTGAAGCGTTTATGTATGTATCTCCCTGAGGGTTTAGTCTAGATGTTATGACTTGATGGTAGTACCACCTTCCCGTAAGCCCCCCCACCACGTCAAGGTGATCCTCCGGGGGGGTCATTATTATTATTATTAAGTATTTTTTATTATAAGAGTGTTTGTTCAGGATGACCTCAATCCACCTGATGGTAAGCGGTCCAAATGTTAGGTCGACAGGCACAATAGGGCATACCCACCGCGCCTGTCGCCTTTACCCTGAAGGCCCACTGAGATACCGTTTCACGACGCCCCGCCTAAAGAATCCAGGATTGTAAGAGGAAGGAAACACATGAGCTGGAAGGCCATTCCATGATTTAATGGCACGGGGCAGGAACGAGGAACTGAACCTCTTGGTGCGCGCCACTAATGTTTGATTGGTATGCGGATGACAACATCATTATCAGCCTATTACAGTCCACTGTTGGACATAGGCCTCTCCATTTGTTCGCCACTTATGGCAAACATCTTGAGTGAAGTGAAACCTTACAAAATTCGTTATGAACAAAAACCATCAATGAAGGAGGAAAATAGAACAATGCTATTTTTCCATGCGATTTCAATTACCTACTTGTATGACCATGAGTCGTTGTACATACCTACAGATAAGTACCGAAGTAATCTTTAACCGACTTATAAAATGTGAAGGCACGTTATTCTTTATCGCATAACTTGCATTGCAGTATTGAAACGCTTGTAGTTTTCTACCTATCATGTACCTAATGTAATGTAAGTGATATCAGGAAACAGACAGAAGCATTTCATCATCAGCCTATTGCAGACTATTGCTGGACATAGACCTCTCCAGTTGTTCACCACTTAGGTCAAAAATCAAGGGGCTTTACCCATAACCGCCAAGCTGGGCAGGCGGGTTGGCTCCCCGTCTTCGTCGGATGGGAGTGGGCTCACCCTTCGGACCACTCCCATGACTCCCCCCTAGAGGGGGACCAGGCCGCGTCGGTGATGTCTTGGTGGACATATACATAGGACCCTCGACACCACCTTTAAGGCGCATGACGAATGGGCCGGGGTTTTTAGTGGGTATTTCCTGCCTCACTTCCATCTTCGAGGCGGGATGAGTCCCACATATCCCGCTGCTCTCTCAGGCAGCGGGAATGCCTAAATGCATTTTCCCCGGTAACACAAAAAAAAAGGCGGATTGGCGATCGCAGGGCGTAGCTCTCGCTCCGGTGACGCTACTGCCTATCATCGGCCTGCGATATTTAGCTACACCTTCAATCGTGATGGTTATACCGCCACCAGTCCGTTGCCAGAGCCTCGTTTGTTATTCAGCGGGATGTACCAAGGTAGGTGAGGGTGGCTTGTATAGGTCGCTCCCTTACATCTTCTTTCTAACTAAACAGCTCCTTGACTTAAATTTAGTCGCATAACTTACTCGTGCCGTTCTATAATTAAAAAAAAAAACTTAACAAAAGGTACCTAAACGTTTAATAATCCTTACCTCCTTTATTATTTAATTATAGCCTAAGGCGTTAAAAGACGTTTTCTGTGTAAGCGACCGACCGACCGTTATAAAACGAGATTAATAGGACATACCGTTAGAACCGAAAAATAACTTCCTTTTATTACATAAAGTCTCTGAACTAAAAGTCAATTTTTAGGGTTCCGTAGCCAAAATGGCAAAAACGGGACCCTTATAGATTCGTCATGTCTGTCTGTCTGTCTGTCCGTCCGTATGTCACAGCCAGTTTATTCCGAAACTATAAGAGCTACGTTATTGAAATTTGGTACGTAGATGTATTCTATGAACCGCATTCTGATTTTAAAATAAAATCAGAAAAAAATCCAAAATTTTTGGGGTTCCCCATACATAGAACTGAAACTGAAAAATTTTTTTTTCATCGAACCTATACGTGTGGGGTATCTATGGATAGGTATTTGAAAATGATGTTGAGGTTACTAACATCATTTCTTTCTAAACTGAATAGTTTGCGCGAGAGACTCTTCCAAAGTGGTAAAATGAGTGTCCCCCCCCCCGTAACTTCTAAAATATGGGCATGATAAAACTGAAAAAAATATATCATGTGTATCACTATAAAAACTACTAACGAAATTTGGTTTGAATGAAATCTAGCCAGTAGTTTTTTTTTAAACGTCATAAATCAAATTACCTATTTTTTTCATTTAATTAACTCCAATATAATAAAACGTAAAGAAAAATATTTATTTAGCTGTATAGTGGTACGGAACCCTACGTGCGAGAGTCCGACTCGCACTTGGCCGGTTTTTAGGGTTCCGTAGCCAAAATGGCAAAAACGGGACCCTTATAGATTCGTCATGTCTGTCTGTCTGTCTGTCTGTCTGTCTGTCTGTCTGTCTGTCTGTCTGTCTGTCCGTCCGTATGTCACAGCCAGTTTATTCCGAAACTATAAGAGCTACATTATTGAAATTTGGTACGTAGATGTATTCTGTGAACCGCATTAAGATTTTAAAATAAAATCAGAAAAAAAACCAAAATTTTTGGGGTTTCTCATACATAGAACTGAAACTGAAAATTTTTTTTTTCATCGAACCTATACGTGTGGGGTATCTATGGATAGGTATTTGAAAATGATGTTGAGGTTACTAACATCATTTTTTTCTAAACTGAATAGTTTGCGCGAGAGACTCTTCCAAAGTGGTAAAATGAGTGTCCCCCCCCCCGTAACTTCTAAAATATGGGCATGATAAAACTGAAAAAAATATATCATGTGTATCACTATGAAAACTACTAACGAAATTTGGTTTGAATGAAATCTAGCTAGTAGTTTTTTTTTAAACGTCATAAATCGAATTACTTAATTTTTTCATTTAATTAACTCCAATATAATAAAACGTAAAGAAAAACATTTATTTAGCTGTATAGTGGTACGGAACCCTACGTGCGAGAGTCCGACTCGCACTTGGCCGGTTTTTTTTATAGTAGCAAGCGCCATGTTCACGAAATAACTCAGATTCTTCAAAAATGCAATTCATGTACCTATCAAAGTTCAAAATAATGTCGTATTGTATTGTGTCTGGAAGCCATATTTTACTTTTGAACTGCTACACGGAAACTATAGGTCTTTAATGGATTAGTTTATAACATATTCTAAAATCTATTTCCTGTAGCCTACGTCTATGTTTCTGTTTCACAACTAAACAATTTAGTTAAATGTTGTTGCCAACCTATATTGGGTAAAATCGCGCTTCAAAGTTTGTACCTATACAATTTCTAAGGAAGTATTATTTTCCTTGTGTAGACGTCGGTAATCAATGGTTGAGTAATAATAGCTTTAATGGATAATTGAACTAATTCCAAGAAAACGAACTGTTAATTCTGAAAATAGATATAGGAAGAAGGTGAAAACTGAATTTGATACAACAAAATGCTTACAATTTCTGATTACACACGCACCTTGCGTGATGAATTTGTGGCGTTTTTTGTTTTAATTACAGAAGCATTCTTATGGATGAATATTACCTGGCTATCACACACAGGTATCTAGGTGCACTTATTGTCATTATTACTGACTTATCAGATTTACATTCTACATTGCCAAATCTATATATATAAAAGGAGAAACTGACTGACTGACTGACTGACTGACTGACTGACTGACATATCAACGCACAGCCCAAACGGCTAAACGTAGGCACTTGAAATTTGGAAGGGACGTAGCTTAGGTACCGTAGGGGTGCACTAAGAAAGGAATTCCCGAAATTCCCACGGGAACGGGAATTAGCGGGAAAATCCTTTTGTATGAAAAATCTAAACCGCTTAAGTTAGACGCTTGAATTTTGGCATGCAGGTACCTTAGTAAATATAAAGTTTAGCTATGGCTGTATTTTGAGAAATTCCCACGGGAACGGGAGTTAGCGGGAAAAAACTTTTGTATGTATAAATTTAAACACGCGGACGAAGTCGCGGGCAAAAGCTAGTGATACTATATAGACTGTTAAACATTTCAAAATAACCCAACTTGCTTAACACAGACCGCGGCCTTACAGACTTGAATCATAACAATCATTCTCAAACAGGGATGTGCACAGAATTTAAAACATCCAATAGGTACACACAATCTACCCCTGTCCCGCGGGATTGCGTGATTATAATTATGTAAAGTACTCACTCGGTGGGGTTCGCGTGATAACTCACTGTAATATTAAGTACTTGTGTTAATTTATAGGCATGTCGCAGGGAGGCGACGAAATCTGCCATTTGATTACATCATCTTGTACACTTTCGTTAACATCGCGTGATTGTTGTGAAAAATGTTTTTGCGAAAACTTGTACTGCTGAATAAATACTAGTTTGCGCAGTTTGATTGCAGTGATCCTGCAGTCGAGTGAGTCTTTAAAAGAATAATAATTTATACCTACTTATTACTCTTACTTAAAAACGCATACTGAATAAAAATATCATGCAGTGTGATGCTGCAGAGCTGCTGCTAGATCCGATCCGAATGTAAGTAGCTTGAGCACTTGTGTTATGAGAATCAGAATAACGATACCTTCGTTGTTCACAAATATAAAAAGTTAAAGCATAAATACAAACAACTAGACACGAAAGAAATAAAAATGTTCATCACACGAATGTTATTTATAAATTTGTCGACAATGTCTAGGAAGGAATTTCTTAGATTAATCGTGTGACGAAGAAATTGAAGCTAACTATTTCAAATGCAAGAGTGAGTTCAGTTACTCGACAATACAGGCATGCCTACTAGTATGTGCGTGGTATATAAGCTTTCTACACACTAACTCTTCACTCCTTCTGAAACTTTTCATAGTCCCAGAAGACATATACAATCACACAAAAACAAAAAGCAATTGCAAAACCACCATTTTCAAATTTTATTAGTGCAAGAATCATCTAAGGTAATTTGTCTAATTTCCTACTTTCCTGCGACATTTATGAATGTATAGTTTTGTTAGCGCGCATTGTGGTCCAAGGCCATTCCTGTGCATGACAGACCTTGTTGAGCCGCGGATAAGGACTTAATAGGACTAATTGTTCAAAGGTCAGGAGCAGTATGCAGTGTATTACGAAACGATGTACCACTAATTACAGGATAGAATTAAAAAATTATGACTATCCATTGATTCGACCACAAAGAAACTAATTAGCTTAATTACTTCGCTGGCTCTGGTCTTGGCCTCCGACATCAAAGTCGTTTCTGTTGATAGCTCACCCTACCGTTTATTTTTCACCTATCCTCTGCCCTAAGGTTGTCTGGAAGAGATCGCTTATAGTGATAAGGCCGCCTAAATTGTGCAACAAGTGTCTGTAATGCCTAATTTTTAAGTCAATGGTATGGTGCGCAATAAAGAATATCTATCTATCTATCGAAGCGCACCACTTCTTCAGGTCTTGTGCTAGGTCCACCCAAGCGGACACGTTCAGTGTATTCAAGTCCCTGGCGACTTCTTCCTTCAGCGATACCTCGGGCGCCCTACAATACTGGACGGCCCCCTTTAGTTGCCCAAAGCATGCTCTTACTAAACTAGTAGGTACCTAATGGAACCCAAATATATGTACATTATCATCAGCATCTTGAAGTCCACTGCTAGATACAGGCCTCTGCAAACCTTTCTAGCGAATAATTGTCGCCACATTGCTAGATCCTTTGCTTTGCATTGTCCAGCATCCAGCCATCTTGCGCAAATCGTCACTCCACCTGGCTTGCCTCCTTTACTAAGTTTAACTCCATCCTACGAGTATACTAAGTTAAATGTAAAATCAATGTAGGTATAACCATAAAATCACATCAAATAGGCAGGTACTTTCCCAGCCAGCATTTTGATCAAGAATGTCGTTTTTTTCTTATAAATCATTTTAGGATGAAGGGCAAGGCGTTCTTGTCTTCACCTCTGAATAGATTGGAGCGGCAAGCTCAGTTTACAATTATTCATAGACACACTCCTTCAAAACCAATTCTCGTAGGTAGCTACCTACTCGTAAATCAAAATGTACATACTATTACGCTCCCGAGTCAATTTGAGCCGATCTAATTCGTCGTTCATGCCTATGATTGTACTAATCAGAGCCGCGGGTAACAATTTACATAACACTGGGTTACACGTTACAGCTGTACGTATGTGTAGTAAGTATCTAGTTTTTTTGTATATGTACAATACAATAGAATTTCAACTTCTATTATTGACGTGTTATCGACACCATCATCATCATCAGCCTATTCGTCCCTTGCTGGACATAGGCCTCTCTAGTTGTTCGCTACTTTGGGCTCAACATCAAGGCTTAAAAGCAAGGCAAGGCTAAATAAATCGTCACTGGGCAGGCGGGTTGGCGATAGCAGGGCGTAGTTTCTCGCTCCTGTGACGCTGTTGCCCGTCATCGGTCTATGTTATTTAGCTACGCCTTAAATCGTTGTATAAACAACCGACTGGTCACACTCGCATTTACTGTGAGAGTGAAACGGTAATTTAAGAAACTACCTTGAACAAAGTTGTCTTTCAAAACATCATAACTTAAATATTTAACTCAATTCCCTTCCTGCACTTCCATGTAACAGAACAATAGCTGAACTTATACAACCTAATCTAAATTCAAAATTCATTCAATATCTCTTATTTCTTTTCTTATTAGACAGGCTCGGTGGCTCAATTGGTAGTGACCCCTGCCTTCTGAACCAAGAGTCGTGGGTTCGATTCCCACCCGGGACAAACATTCGTGTGATGAACACTTGTGTTTGTTCCGTGTCTGGGTGTTAATATTTGTATTTAAGTATATATTTGTGGTACCTTCGTTGTTCTGATACCCATAACACAAGTGCTTAAGCTACTTACTTTGGGATCGGAGCAATGTATGTGATGTTGTCTGATATTTATTTATTTATTATTATTTATTATTTATTTCGTTCCCGTACACTCGGTCCCATTCATTCATAATTCCAATCACTGTACGCACGGTTGTAGTAATAATTTACGGAACAAGAATTCGTGGAGCGTACCGTAAGTAGGGATGTAACATTTCGTGATCAATATCAACATTTGACTGGCTCGATGGCTCATTTGGTAGTGACCTCTACCCTCTGAGCCAAGAGTCGTGGGTTCGATTCCCGCACAGTACAAACATTTGTGTTCATGAACATGTCTGTTTGTATTGGTCTGGGTGTTTTCTATGTATAATATATATTTATTTACAAAACAAAAAAATATCTAAGTAAGTTTATCAGTTGTTTAGTACCTATAGTACAAGCTTCGGCTTAGTTTGGGGCTAGGTGGCGCTATGTGGCCCAGCGCAGCGTGGCATGTCTTGGGTTATTTATTTATTTATCCGAATTTGGACACTTCCAAAATTTTATGTTTGAATCAATATAATCTACCCACTGGTAAGTATTGGCGATAGGATAATAATAATAAATAAATAAAATTAAAACACAGTATCAAAACTATTTAGTTCGACCATTTTAGGGCTCGGTATCCAAATTGCAAAAAACCGAACTCTTTTGGAATCGTCATGTCTGTCAATCTCTATGTCAAAGCTACTTTTTTGAAACTATAATTCTTGAACTTCGTAAGTAGATGTATTCTGTGAACTGTATTAAGTAAAATGTTTACACATAAATAAAAAAAAACAAAAAAATTTTGTGCTACCCAAAATTAGGACTGAATCTACTTACTACTTTGGAATCGGAGTGATGGCTGATATTTAGAAAAAAACAAACATAAAAGAAACTTTACGAGAGCTGACGAAAATTTATACCTACTTACAATATGGATCGGAAATACAAGAATCAAGACAACTGTATCATTTTATCCCACATTCTTTTATCGATATAACTATGTATCGATAACGGCACCACCCCTATCCATAACTCATCGAGGGCGCGATACAATGGAACGTCTCCCGGGGGTCTCATGTATAGGGGCGTAGATTTCTTATCCTGTCGTTTAAACGGTCCGCGTTGAGGTCCCGTGCCCATTCTGTAGGGTTCCGTGGAGATATCTGAAGAACATATCTATCACATAATTATGTTCAAAATACATACATACTTGGTGAGGAGAGGACATTATGAGCTGTTGATGATGCACATCCCTTTTACAGTACCTGTACACATAGGTTTTCCAATGTTCAAATAGTAACTATAAAGTATCTGCGTATATTTTAGTTGCCATAGAATCAACCTCTTGCACTGAAAGGGGTCTCCAGATATACCCATAATCGCCACGCTGAGCAGGCGGGTTGGCGATCGCAGGGCGTAGCTTGTTGCTCCGATGACGCTGCTGCCCGTCATCGGCCTGTGGTATTTACCTACGACCATACCGCCACCCGTCGGTTGCCAGCGCCTCCTTTGTTTTTGGGAGGATGCACCACGGGCAGGTGAGGTTGGTTTGGAGCGAAAAGATGACAGGTTGACTTTAGTTGATATTTAAAAAATACCTATATTCTAATCGTCACACGATTTGGCCTGAAAGCAGCAGCACCTGTAATATAAATATTTTTTTTTGAGAGCGTCCTACACTACGTTTATAGATAGGTATAATTCTTAACAAATCTTCAAGAGCCCTTTAACATGTACGGAACAAAACGTAGGTTGCGTTTACAAAAGACCGGTTTTTTTACACCACGTTAGTTCGTTACTCATCGGCCGCCATAATTGGAGTTGTTAAGCTAATGACATTGAAGCACTCGGCCTTGTTTCAAACTGTTTATCAAAATAACCGATGTTTGTTTTGGTCGCTGTACCGTATTCGAATTACATATTGTGATTTCATTTGTGAATGTATGTTTAAATATATTTTTTACTAGTTGTACGAAGTCATTACATAGTTTAATAATATAAATAATAAATATAATAATAATAAATATCAGACAACATCACATACATTGCTCCGATCCCAAAGTAAGTAGCTTAAGCACTTGTGTTATGGGTATCAGAACAACGAAGGTACCACAAATAAATACTTAAATACAATAATTATAAACACCCAGACACGGAACAAACACAAGTGTTCATCACACGAATGTTTGTCCCGGGTGGGAATCGAACCCACGACTCTTGGTTCAGAAGGCAGGGGTCACTACCAATTGAGCCACCGAGCCAGTCAGTTTAGGAGGAAAGCATTTTACTAATAATATAGCGAAAGTTTGTTTGGATGCATGGATGAGTGTTTGTTACGTCTTCAAAAGAAGCTACTACTAGCTAGGGTTTTAATAAAACTTTTACAGTAATATAGCTTATATATCAGACTAACACACAGGGTATAATTATCAAGGATATTATCATATCACTATTATACACGTGGGCAAAGCTATGGGCTGCAGCCAGTTTTAATAACTTGATGAGAACGTTTTATAAACCACTAGCTGTGCTCGCGACTTCGTCCGCGTGGAATAGTTATTTTTTCCTCGTTTTTTTTTTACATTTTCCATTATTTCTTCGCTCCTAATAGTTGCAGCGTGATGCTATATAGCCTAAAGCCTTCCTCGATAAATGGTCTATTCAACACAAAAATAATTTTTCAATTCGGACCAGTAGTTCCTGAGATTAGCGCGTTCAAACAATCAAACAAACAAACTCTTCAGCTTTATAATATTAGTTAAGATAAGATTGCATCTCCGCCGTCGTCAAAATGTTCTAATACCTTTTATACCTAGTTTACTGTTCCATTGTTTAGCCTCAACTGTATGATATACCTACTCGTATAGCAGCGATACACTTGCTTGTATAAATTAGACGATTTACGTCGATACGACGTGTGTTGTGCGTAACAACGATGATATTGCATTCCACAAATTCGCATCTGATCAAACAAAGTTCAATGAAATTGCAATTTTTCTTATTTTCGCAGCTGTACAAACAATAAGTTGGATAAATATGAGTTTTTTTAGAGAAAAATCTGATAGCAATCAAATAAAAGGTGCTCTTCGAGGAATCGTTTGGGAGCGCTTAACTTCGCAGCTCCCTCCGACTCTTTCAACGGGCTTTAAACAATCAAATTAAATTGGTATGCCATAATGCGAATGGCCAAGTTCCCATTGAATTTAAAACATGCTTCGCTTCAGTGAAGTAAGTATGCGACGCTAACATATCCTTACATGAGAACGGTTTCTCTTAAGTGGCTATACGCTTTCCTGCATTAATTCCCATTGTGGTTATGCACCAATGAGTTCTGTCGATGGAAATTTGGTGTTCACAAGTCTTTATGTTCAATTGACCATAGAGCGGGGCCCCCTCAGAAGAAAGTGTGGGGTTCAAACTTGACATTGGTCAAACAGTGGCTAGAGTGCTTTTTTGTCTGTGTCTAAGATGATAATACAAGAAATGAAAGCATGTTATGAACGATATAGGTTAGGTACTCGTAGATACTATAGCTAATAATGTTTTAAGTTATTTTTGTGCTGATTACCTGTTGTTCCATACAACCAAGAATTGGACATCTAAGTTGACGTCTGTCCGTACAATAAAAAATTTAATATCACAATATTTTTTTCTAGCCTTTAATTGATTACTTCAAGATTCTGCTATAGCTTTTAATTTTGTTATAAATTATGTAATACCCAACCTAACAAGTCAAGTAACTAGCTTAAATTAATTGTATTGGTATCAAACAATGTGGCTGAGTACATTGCTGCAGTTCTTTAAATCAAGAAATATTACCCACCCTCCAAAACAAAACACACTCATGTTATTGTTTAATGTAAACGTCATAAGTAACACGCTATCGTAAGTAATGCAGCAGTAACGCCAAGTCTCGCTTCAAAGGGAATTAAAGTATAAATAATGCAGAAGTTTGGAACAGGGACCGCGGGAGTTCGCGAAAGATTGCTTGAATCTATTGTTCAGTAAGTTGGGAAGTCTTGTTTACTTACTTGAACATGCGTGAACAAAATTAAGCAGGGTATGAGGAGGCAGTTCGAGTTAAATAAATTATGTGTTTTGGTTTATGTATTGGTTCGGATTATAGTCCTCATATTTATTAGTTCAATTACAAACATTTTGTGTTTGGCCTATGTTTTGAAGTTATTATCTAAGTATAATTTTTATGAAATCTTTGCTCATAGAGCGTATATGTCATACGAAGTTGAAACGTGGACGGTCGGTGGATCCCCTCCCAGCACATTTGTATTTGTTCTGTTCCTTTCCTATAGTTTTTTAAGTATGTATAATGTATGTGATTGATATTATTATAAAAAAGAATTGTTTGTGCAGTAAAGAATATCTTTCGCCAGTTTTATTTGTTATCCACTCGTCGTGATGCATATCGTTAAGTACATACATCGATTCAATGTTATCGTCCACAAGATTAACACTCGCAGCTAAGTTAATGACCGATTTTACGTCCTTATCAAACAGACGATCAATTAGAATTATTATTTCGAGTAGAATTTTCCACAGTCTACAATGTTCTGATAAGTTGTTTTTTTATTTTTATTATATTTATAGTTTCTGACTCTGACAAGAAGCACTCGTGATGTAACTTTGGTCGCATTCCGGGATCAGTAGTATAATATACTATTATAGCCAGATTAGCAGCGCCAAATGACAAGTGATTATTTTCATTATTTGTTGTTGCTGCTGTGACTTGGTCTTCTATTTCGCGGTTTATCAGGCGGGGAGGGGACACTATGTTGTTACTATATAAAAACCAAGTGATAATTCTGAGTAACTACGGGGCACTTTTACAGCTAAGAATAGAACTTGCCTGTCATTTGACCAATATTATTGATTTTGAACTAAATTTTATCAGAATTTAAATTGTGATACTTTCCCATTAATAATAATATTAGCACTAAATAAAGTATTATAATTGTTTTACCATTTTTTGTAGTTGGTGTAGAGTAGTAATATGGCAATAACCTCAAATTTGACTTCATAATTGTTTTTTAAGGAATGTTCAAGCTTATGACCATTGTTTACTAAACCGAACTGAATTTTACTTCAAACTGCATCAATATCACTATACAACAGTTACCAGTACGCATTTATAAAAAAGGTGTTCATGTTTATTTTCATTGCGTCAGGTATCGTAATACCAATTTACAATGTCATAATTCGAGAGGTCGTACAAAATAGCGGCATGTCTGCTATAACTCACCTGTACTGGTGATCGTGTTCGTTTATTAAGAGGAGCTGTATCTACGTATAGGTGTATTGGTAACTAAGGTTGTCACAGGGATGTGTCCGCTCCCCCGGCCCGGGCGTCGCCGGAGGGCATACAACGCATCGTATGCCGTCTGAGCCTCTCCTTCGTGCCCCGAGTGTTGAGTGCGGGGGCGCGATCTACTCATAGGGGCGTAACGGTGTAGTGGGTGCAGCCACACCGTTGCACGAGGTCCACCCGGGGAGCACTCTATTGCTCCCCGGATTCAGGGGTAGGGGTATTTGCCCTCCCCGGACTAGGAGTGCCGGCCGCTTATCATCTGCGGCTGGCCAGGGCAGACAGGGATGTGGCCGTATGCTTCGGCGCTGCCCGTGTACCTGCAACTTGCTGCCCACTGGCGACACAGGGGGGTGCCCTCCCATTTCGGGAGGTGTGAGTCCCACACACCATGCCGTCTCCCCCCGGAGGCAGCATAGAGGTGCCTAATGCAGGGATACTTACACTTGCGGAATGGGGCGTTATTATAAGAAAGTATCATTTATGAAAGGGGGGCACAACGCACCTCTTTAGGCGGCACAGCGCTACTGAGATGAGGAGGGGTTGTGTGGAGTCCCGATGACCAATTCGATGGTCCTATGATGAGTGTTCTTAGAGGAACACCGTCAGGAGATCGCGGTTTTAGGACTGAGTCCCATATAAACTAGGTCCATCCTTTATGTATTACCACGTGAAAGCAGAATAGTGAACTGACGAGTACATATTATAAAGTTATAAATAAATTTACTAAAATACCTATTTAAAATTAAACTTTTTCTCGTCGGCAACCCTACCACTCGTCCATTTGTCAGGGACTTTCTCCCGATGCGGTAACGTCACGATGGTCGTAACCGCCTGATGAAGAGGCCGTAAGTCCACATTATGGACCCCCGAAGTGTCGGCTCAGGTTAAATTCCGTTTATGGTATGACGTTAAAATTATATTGAGCGAGAGTGATCAGGAGTTGTGGGGGATTTTGGGTAATGTTCTAGCGTAATAATAAAATACATATTTTGATTGAAGCGCTTTATTATTGATGTTATGGCTGAGAATTCCAGGATATTAAATGGATGAGTAATCTATTAAATACTAGCTTTGGGCTAACTGCACTCGTATGCTTAATAACATTGGCAATAAAGTGTTTCAATATTGCCAATAATATTATTGTGTGTGTGTGTTCGGTATTGATGAAACGATTGACATTTGTGTGTGATTATTACCATCATGCTTACGTTCTCGTTGGCTTATTTCTCAAAAAAAATTTCTGTAGTATCTTCGGTGGGAACTTACTACAGAGACCTTAAAAATAACAGAACATAAAACAGTGAAATTGGTAAAGTCGTTCTATAAATTATGGCGTGACCAGGGAAAATGGGGATTTATTTCACAAAGTTTTTTCATAAAAAGATTTGCTATTAGTCTCGATCATTCATCATTAAATGCCTTCGAATCTACGAATAAGTAACGCTTAAGAACGATAAATTAGCCTTGACCAATTAGAAGACTCAAAAGTAGGTAAACACCCAGTTGTTTAAAATACGAAGGCATTCGAAAGCGTAAAATCTGATAATTCAGCAAACTAGTAAATTTATAGTTCGAGTAAACGACGGATATACGATTGTATCACTTTTTCTTCCGGTATGAGTTGTTCGCATTTTTCGCATATTATTTTTCGTCGCGATCCTACGCAAATCATCACTTCACCTGCCTTGAGGGCGTTCTACACTACGTTTGACGAGAAGCGGTATTCACTCCAGAATTCGTATTATTTGATGTCAGTGAAAGTACCTACCTATAAGATAGATAAGTACGTATTCATTAATGCACATTTAGACAGTTGACTCAAAAACTAGGTATAATAGACAACTGTTGTACAATTTAGGTGGTCTTATCGCTATAAACGATCTCTTCCAGAATGTTAAAACATGGTGTAAGGCTATCAAATGAAACAAAATTGGTAAATAGATTTGTTTCAATTTCAAAAATATTATAAATAACTAATAAAACATACGTATATGTTACCATATTTAAATTGAATGGATATAATATAGATATACAAAAATCTCATTGTGCAGCTTCCGAAACAAAGAAAGAGAGAAGTAAAATAGACCCTATGTAGAAACTCGAGACAAAAGATTCAGAATTGTTTCATAAAGTTTACATTTATACTTAAAAATAAATATCATTCATATCTATCGTACGGAATGCAATATCAACGCGCGTTATCATCTTATTATCTAAATGGGCACCTTATATCGGCCCGCCTTCCGACGATCGATTGTAAGATACATTGTGTGGCCGTGAGCTGTCACGTGAGCTCACACTGTCTTTGTGAGCTACAGAAATGATTGCTTTGAAGTCTCAGCAGACATTTTGTGAGCTACAGAATTTTTTGCTATAGATAGATAGAGCCTTATTTATTTATATAAGCTACACGAACAGGTCAGCTTATACCTAACTAAAGTGTACACAGCGTGTTTACATCACTAAACAGCAAATAAAGGCTAATAAAATAAAAACTGTTAACTTAGCAGAAAGTGACTGCTGAGCAACAGAAAGATTGCTATTAGCGGTCACTTTGTAAACAACAGAAATGATTGCTTTAAAGTCTCATCAGACACTTTGTGAGCAACAGAAATGATTGCTATTAGCGGTCACTTTGTGAGCAACAGAAATGTTTGCTATACAGCCTTAGCAGTCACTTTGTGAGCAACTTTGTGAACCGCAAGATTCTTTACAATTCGTATAAAGGATCCCATACTATAAGAAGACGGAAACACATTTTTTGTTATAGCTTTATAATACTTATCCCTAAAGTTGTGTTTGACATACATGTACTACCCTAAAACATAATACATTTATACGTAAGTATACACAGAGTAGATATGTGTATTTATATTTGTCTTGGCTTTTGCAAACTTGCGTGTTCTTTTTCCTTGAATGTAGACTAGACGCCAATGTTTGCGCTTGTGTTTAGCGAACCAATGCAATGTGCTAATGTTTTAATAACGATTCGAGAGTTTTGATTTTACGTGTGTTTCCTACAATTATCTTTTAATATAAGGTCCCTTGAAAACTCATGTCAAATTTTAACCTTCAAAGGTTTACCTGAAAGACACTGTGATAAATTTATTAGCAGCAGCAGCGTCACCGGAGCGAAAGCTAAGTCCTGCGATCGCCAAGTCCAACCCGCCTGCCCACAGCGTGGCGATTAGGGGTATAATTATGCTCCAGATGTTTGCCCTTACTGGCGAACAACTGGAGAGGCCTTTGTCCAGCAGTGAACTGCACTTGGCTTATCATGATGATGCCCTTTTGAGGAGATATACTTTTTGTGACAAACTCTACGAAACTGAATGCAAGTAATATCTTTTCCTTTTGACAATATCGCTTATCTATCTATATTAAGATTATGTGCTTATGTGTGTCAGTTTATAGTTCGTATAAAGCAGATAAGTATTGGGCGTTGTCAAGGCCTAATCTTCTGGTAATATAATTTACGGTATTATATTTACCTTTTGTAAACATTATTATCCTCTTCTGACTACCTTGTTGGTTTAGTGGTAGCATGTGCCGTTTAAGGAACAAGAGGTGCCGGTTCCAAAACCCAGGCCGGGCTTTTATAGTCTGGTTTATTTATATTTATTTAATCTTTATTGCACAAGAAAAGTACAAATAGCGGACTTAATGCCGTGTGGCATTCTCTACCCCGTGACCGTGAGCCAGAAAACTATAATGTGGTAAACTTATATATTACTAGGATATAGAGAAACTCTAAGCACTTACATTGTATTACTATGTATGACGCAGACACTTTGCGAGTATTTCGCGTAGAGTACGGTGGATGTTCGCCAGGGTAAACCCTACCATCATCTGAAGAACTCCTTTGGTCGACTCTTACGACACCCATAGGAAGAAAAGAGCTGTGATTTGTGTTCTTTTTCCGTCACCGCAAGGCAAAACACAAACGGATTTCTATACATTTCGCGAGATTCCTTCCATACACTTTCATACTGTTGTGTTTATGTCGCAGTCATCTGGGTGAATCTGCTATTCAATTGAATGACTAGCGCGTTCATTGAATGACGACATTTAATTGAATGCCTAAAGGACAACTCGTCAAGTTATTGAATGAAACGTTCAACGTCTTGACTGAACGTCATTTTAGCACAGTCGTTGAATGGGTAAAAGTTTTTAATTTTTCTTTAAAAGTATCCGGAGGCGGCGTATTAATAGGTAAATCCATGTTGTCACACTATTTTATTACGTATAAGTCAGTTTAAAGTAAATCTAATCAAAAAAATATCAACACTCAGGTGATCATGTTCGACGCCATATTTGTTTTAGTGACTACTAACGCCGCGCGGGAAAAAAATGAACTAAATTACAATCACTTGACTGGTTTTACGTCCACTCTTTTCAAAGAGCTATGTTTCAATCCGCTACCTAGTTGGACGTTAAGTGACGCGTGTTTAGTCAACGTTCGGTCTAGTCATTCAATTGAATGTCGTCATTCAATGAACGCGCTAGCGATTCAATTGAATAGGAGATTCAACCAGATGACTGCGACATTTACATTCCCCCGTGTTGATGGCCGAACGGTGGCATCACGGTCGTGAATGAGCCGCGCACGCGGGCCGGATGCGCCGGCGCAGCGCTATAATTAACACGTTGCGGGTAAAAAGCGCTGCGGTAAACGCCTTGATGCGTACTTAGCGACGGGAAATGAATTTTAATATTGTATTACATAGGAACGTGACATACAATTTTGTATAAGTCTGCCGGCATATCAAATGGTATGTATGTATGGCGTAAAAGAGATTTAGGAAATCTTGCGCGTCTTACACCAGTATTCATAAACAAAACAATACTTATCAATGAAAACCAACAACACTATGTAAAGTATAACAAACACCGCTTTATAATGCCGACCGCCGCTCAAGTGTTGCCTACGAATAGGTTTTTGGGTAGGTACGTGTGCGTCCGCGCACACTGTGAGACCTTATAGTAATGTTTATGAATACGTGTGTTAGACAGTTTGAACAGATCATTTTGCGCAAGTTTATGTCTGAGTACCTATTTTGTGTGAAGTTGGATATAGAATCCAACAGGCCATCAAATCTCAGCAGGCCGTTAAGCCTTCCAAAGACGTCCGGAATGTGCTTCTTTGCCGATGGTCTTTGATTCAAGCCCGACTCCCAGGTAGCTCCGAGTTTCTAAAATTCTAAATACCTATGGATTTATCTAGTCAGCCAGTATTGCGATATAGGTACCATTTCAGCGGATTACGAGAATCAAAAAAAGAGAGTGCACATGTGTTTGTGTACTACCTATATTATTTCCTGTGTAAGATTGACCAGTCTCTGTGTTTAACATTCTCAGTGATTTGCCTCTGTGGCTAACATTCGCCCATGAGAGTATTATATCTAATACGATAAATCTGTGTGATATAACTGTAATCCAGTACTTTATTTGACCGATTCAGATGGCAATCTCTCTGATGTAACATCCTTGTTTTTGAAGTAAACCATTCGAAAGCGCCATTTCGAAATTCAATTCGTTACGGTACCCTAATTATTAATTGCACATAAAAGTAGGAACTGAAATTACATACACTTATTTATACCGTATCTCTGTAAGTGCATAAATTAGCATTAAATTAGAAACAGGCGAAAATTTCATTAAACTTCTTGTATTAAGAATCAAAACGGCGTAACCGATTGAATTTACTTCAGAGTTTTTTTTTCTATCGTTTCTCATGGCTTAGAAATCTGAAAGTGAGATGAAAATGATCACTTTTTGCAATTAATTGAATAGATTTACTTAATTTATTGCAGGTAAACAGAGAACAGGTATAAATAAGGTTTTAGAACGTTTTGCGCTTTAAGAGTTTTTAATGAATTGTTTCCGAAGAAGGAGTTCTATAATACCTATGATAGAATCTATATTCTAGCCTATATTGTACCTAGCACTATTGCTAGGGACACATTACATTGTAACTTTGTAGAATACTACTTACACTTTTATTTCTGCTTAGCCAAATGGTTGACAGGTAAAACATATATGCGGCATTATGTCCGCCTTTTGTACATTGTTCTTTTAGTGGTATAAAAATTAAATAAATAAATAGCGATAAATCTGTACTCCTTTCTTCATGTACCCTAAAAGAGGGTGGGTTTTAGGATAAAACGAGGTTCCGGACTCATCAAGGTTCCGGGTACGTGCCTATTTTTTCTCATTTACTTTTTCCAAAGAAGAAAGCAAACAAAATGAGCACATTTTATAACAAAAGCCAAATTAATTCAATAGGCACACGCGAAGTGAAAGATTCGGCCTAACTTAATGTCATTCGAAGAGGCATGCCGAATGTTCGGCACACATTCCGTTGTCGTGTGACCATTAAAGCGCTATGTTAACCCAAATGCAACCAGTTTTGTGACTAAGCGGCTCGGGACAGATGGTGTACTTTGTATTTACGACGTCTCTATCCAGCTTAGGACCCGGCCAGACTGGTCCTTTTTAGTGGCCATGCTGACGGTTTACTGGCCACACTGGCGTTTTTAGAAGCAACACTGTCAGTTTTTAGTGGCAACACTGGCGGCGTGGTAAAGAAGCGCCAGTCTGAAAATGAAATAAAAATAAATAACTTGCGGGGATCGAACCTACGATCCTTGGTTCAGGAGGCAGAGGTGACTACCAAATGAGCCATAAAGTCCGTTAATTTGTCAAACTCATTGCTTTGCTACATATTTTTTATTATTAATATGCAACATGAACAAATGATTTACTGCGCCCTTCTGTACCCTTATCACCCTATGACTCCGCTACCACTCCGTAAATTAGCACCCATTACTTACCGGACACTCATTTAGTAACTCTATTCCCAAGGAGACAGGGTCCAAATTGCATTAGAAGGTTGTTCTAATAGAGCCGATAGTATCCATCGAATACGGCTTATCTAAATAGTTCCATTATCTATGTGTTTATGGCTCCGAAAACGTTGATACGTCAGTCATGACGGGTGTAGTACAGTGATCAGTAGACTTAGCAGCGTTCTTATGATGAAGAGCATAAGGGTGATAGTTGCACTCGCTATGACGGTTATTGTACGTGCAAATAAGTTTGGGAGGTCGTATATTTTTATTGAGATACTTCTTCGTGTTAAGTATAAGTAACCACAGGTCAGAGCGAATTAAGTAATCATCATCAGCCTATTACAGTCCACTGCTGGACATTGGCCTCTCCAGGGTCCTCTCCTCCTCTCTGGAGGATATGCCCATAATCGCCACGCTGGGTAGGCGGGTTGGCGATAGCAGGGCATAGCTTCTCGCTCCGGTGACGCTGCTGCCCGTATTATAAGTAGTGCTTTTATTCAATTCCCCTTGGTTTCCTTGTTTGATTGAAATCAATCAATCAATAGCCCTGGTCCGTCCACTGCTGAACATAGCTCCTTTAATTCGCGCCACACTTCTCTATCCCGGGCTTTCCCCATCCAGCCATTGCCAGATGTTCACCTCAGATCAATAACAAAATACTTACACAAATATATTTACTTATTTATTTAACCTTTAATGTACAAGAGGGATGTAAGATGCGACCTATCATCTTTTCGCTCCAAGCTTCCCTCACCTGCCCGTGGTGCATCCTGCCGAATAACAGACGAGGCTTTGGCAACAGACTGGTGGTATGACCATCACGATCGAAGGTGTAGCTAAATACCACAGGTCGATGACGAGCCACAGCGTCACCGTAGCAAGATTTTTTTTAAAATTCAATATATATTTTTTTAACGCTTTATCTTAAACCAGTCCGTATTTAATTAAATGAAGACTATAATTTTATCGTTAAGTTTATGTTTATATCTACCAATCACATAGTTATCGGCTATCAAAGGCTTCTATACTACTTTCACTGCTACTAGTCTACATACCGATATAGCTTTCCGGCCCTAACATATTGAGCTCACAAATGCGTGGGAATGTTTTTGATACCACAGGCAAAATTAACACTTCACTATTTTAGCTCACTTATCACTAGAAAATATGCCTTAATTTTGACGGCTCTTCCCTATGATTAGAGCGTTAAGCCTAAACCGCAGACATCCACAAATTACAATTCCTCTACCTGAAGGTTGTCTGGAAGAGATTGCTTGCTAGCGATAAGACCGCCTAAATTGTCCCACAATATATCTGTAATACCTTTTTCTATCAATTGTTTGTGTTTTTGTGCAATAAAGAATATCTATCTATCAATTCGAAAGTCACGGTTTCGATTCCTAGCCGGGGAAAATGACTTTTCTAAGGAAATGCGGTTTTCTGAGAGACGCCCCAGTCAGAAGCATTAATTCACAGAGCTAGGGAAAACATTAGCTTAAAGAGTGGTTGGTGTAAATAATTAAAAAAAGATTTATTTCAGATTTCTATGATCCATAAAGTGTTAGTACAAGTTTAATTTCTATGTTAGTACATATCTTATTGAATTGTCTGGCACATTCATTTATTTTATTTCCATCACCTGCTGAGAAGCTGGTATCTCTTTATTCGTCTCTTAGGCTGCGTCCTGCACGCTCCGGCCGCTGGCGTCTAAGACACGGCCTTATAACACGGGAAGAAATGGGGCGGCGATTTGCATTTTTGACCGTCACCGTATAAAAAAATTATTACCAACTAACCCATTTCGTGGCGCAGCAGAAATCTTTCCTCACAGTCCGATCTTCAACATTCGTCTCGATTCCCCGAAGTTGGGCCTCTAATTAGCAGTACCTTTAACAAACTCGTTCAATCCCAACTTGGAATTAGGTAGTGGGCGTGAACTAACGCGATTGACTTTGCGTACAACTTTCATGAAAGATTTCTGTACTACCCGGGAATATTTTTAGGCTTGAGAAAGATAATTCCATCAATGGAAATACAAATTCTTATTTGGATGGTATTGAGTGCTTATCATGTACGAGTAATATAGAATTTGCCAAACTTGAGTAATAAATCTATTTAATAATCTTTTGAAGAAGATTATGTTAATGTGTTTGATTGAAATTACCTAACCTGAGATTTATCTCATCTTCAGATTAAATGGGCTTCGACCAATTCGCGAGAAATATAATACATGTAAAAAAAGATTAAAATTTTTCTTAACAGTGCACAAAGCTGGTCATTTACTGAAAATTATAAGCTCATGCTTGAGGTTTGCCAAATCGCAATGGAACGGAGTATACTTGGCATCAAAATCATCGATAAGATGAGAAATAAAAGAAAAGAGTACCAAATAAATTCATTCTATTCTATTCTAAATACCCCATTAGCTCATTTCATTGTTTCTCAACAAAAATGTAAACGTTCTCAGCATATAACAAGATTATCAAGAATATATTTTAAAATTTTTTTTACTCAGAATTTCGGCCGACACAATGATACAATTTTAGCAAATCCTTCCCGGTTCCATCATCCCTTTGTCTCTGAAAGCGCTTATCCTTCAGATCAGTTAAATCAACGTTCAAATCCCAACACCAACCTAACTGGTTAAAATTTCTAAAGAATATTTTGTAGCAAAGATTTTTTTCTGAAGATTTTTGCTCGCGTTGAGCTAAAACTGAGCTAAATTACGAAACTTTACGACTGATGTTGAAAGAAATTGCAAAATTTACTTTAAAGACCTTTTTATAGTTTATCGGTTAGCGGATAAGGTAAGGCAGATAGCAAAATTACTCATACATATTTTTTGCAATAAACTGTATTGTAGAAGGTATAGTGCAGTATACACATGAACTGATAAAGTCATTTGGTAATCATTGTACAATGAAACATGTTACTTTGTGATTGGCCTATATTGTATTGGCCAACACTATTTGTAAGTCACACTATGCACTTATTATTTTTATTCTATATATAGAATAGACCATAGCATTGCATATAATTAATTCATTCGTTTGATGTTGTTGTTTATATTTTTTTATTGATTTTGCTAGTTAGAAAAGCCTCCATATTCCAGTTTACTCCATCGATTTCAATGATCGAATTAATAAGACTTGTTATTTTAACTACCATTACATTTCAATAGTGTAACAAAGAAATTCAGAAAAGGCCGCAATATCCTTTTTACGTCGGATGGAAAAAAATGGTAGGGGATTGAAATATAACCTATGGTGGATTTAAAAACCCTAACCCCTAATTTCGTACTGAAACGAACCCTTCTATTTGTGTAAGGGATGACATCCCAACGCAAAACAGATCGAAAATAACTAAAGTCAAATATTAAAAGTGGGTCACAATAAAAATTCTAATGCTTAGGCGACTCAGCCATTATGGGAATTATTTTAGCGGGACTCGGCCGAATAATGGGGGTCAGGAATACCCCAGGGGTCTCGCTTTCACGGTGCTACGGCTTTATGGTGTTATACCATTAAAATTTCACTCGTTCCCGGGACCTCTCGCGTTGCTTTGGACCCTCAATGAATATTAAGAGGGTTGGTGATAGTTTTCTTTTAGCCACGTAGATGGCTACGTTTCTTATTGGAATTAGTATTGGGTTGTCATGTCTAAGTGGGTTGGGTCGTTGGGGATTCAATTTTGTTGAAATTGCCGCTGTTTTCTCTAGGGGTTGTTCATTTTTTATTAAATGATCATTGGGTACTTAATATGGAACGAGGGTTTGATGTGTGTGTTCACAGGTAAAATGTTTTTAAGCAACAGTTAGGGATATTTCTTAGTTTTCATTAAGAAAATTCTTGCTATACATATCGTCTTAGCATTTGGAATTGTACCTTTGCACCAGTAGTTATAGGACAAGCTTTTACCTTCCGGTCGACATTTGTCTTAGCGTGTCTTGGCTCTTGTTTTTCAATCGCCGGATAAAGTTTAACCGACTGGTATATAACGCTTACCTTATATTAAGAGCATAAGACTTCTTACTGAATATATCATGACAATTGCAAACTGCAATCCGTCATCTTATATTTTATCAGTCCGTTAAACTTTATCCGTTCATTGGAAAGGCTGAGGCTAGACTGATAAAATTGCACGTGAAATGTCTAATTAAAAGATCCTCTAGATTTGATAGTGGGAACTGTGAACTTATCTGTTTATGTTGTAATTGTTAGCATTTGTGGGCCCTTGTGAAGTACTTAATTATTAATTGTAACCACTTTCGAAAACATTATAGTGTCTATTACACCTTTATCTCGTACGCCGTTCGGATAACTCGTGTTTTGCTTCTCTGACATAGTAAATATCGGAAAGTATACAAATTGTTGCGGCTGGGGCTGGCGTCAAGGGCTGTATAATGCGGTTTGAGTAAAAGGTGCTAATGTGGCCCTGTTTTAAGTTCGCAATTAAAGAAAAGAAGAAAAAAAAGGGGAAGATTAATAAAGTTACAAAGTCTAAAAGTTGACATGTTAACATTACAGGAAAAGTGCAAGAAGCATCCTAAGATGATTTTGAACAAACTTTGACTATTGCTGCTACGTAACCATGCAAGGTTTCGTCGATGCGTTTCAATTCTTTTCACAGATTTGTGTGTCAAAGATATAAAAATGTTGTATTACAAATTTCAGAAGCAGTGTCTTTGTGTTCCTTCCAAAGCATTGCCTTTGTACTCCAAGGAGTTGTCTTACTTAATCCCCTATACTACACTTTGTTCTTACTTAGCTGACATCATTAGGCGTCCAGACGTCTTGTGTTGCCCATTTCCCTCGGAATTAAGTGCACATTGCGGGTTCCTCTCCAAAGATATAGCCTGGAACGAGGTCCTTCGGGAACATCATATCTCGCCAGGAATACTTTTGGGGAATAAAGATTATCAAAGCAATTAAGGCATCAATTTCGTTGGAATGTTTTGTTAGAGAATTTTGGATTGGGGTGGGAAATTTTAGGCGTTCCTTTGAGACAGTTTGTGTGAAGTGTGATTGGGTAAACCGCATTAAGAAATGAGATTTAGATAATTATTGTTTGTTGGTCTGCCTTTATAAGTATAGGCTCAAACTGAACTATGTATTTATATTTAGGTATACCTTTTCTTTCCACTCCCGAACAACACGTGCTGGACAGCGTTGTCATCCGCATACCATCCAGACGATGGTGGCGCGCACCAAGAGGTTTAGTTCCTCGTTCTTGCCCCGTGCTATTAAGTCATGGAATGCCCTTCCAGCTCATGTGTTTCCTTCCTCTAATAAATCTGGGTTCTTTAGGCGGGGCGTGAAACGGCATCTCAGTGGGCCTTCAGGGCGAGGACGACAGGCGAAATTGGATTGTTTTATTGTGCCTGTCGACCTAACTTTTGGACCTCACGACCGCTTAACATCAGGTGGAGTGAGGTCATCCTGAAAGCTCTTCTTATAAAAAAAAATCCTAAAGCTAACAGGGCCCTAGTAATGGTATACAGTATGTTGACAGGTTTTTTTAACTCATCATCAAATTGCAAACGTCCACTGCTTGTATAACCTCCAGGTGTTTGCCCAAAGTTGCGAATACCTGGAGAGGCCTATGTCCAGCAGTGGACGGCGATAGGCTAATGACGACGATAATGTCCAGCATTAGACTGCGAAGCGCGATTTATTGATGTATCTAGATTGTTGGAGTTTGTCTATTCTTTTTAGGGTAGCTAATCTAAGTTGTAAGCGGTCTGAATCTAACACAGCCTTCGGTATGTTGACAGAATGCACCGTGCCTTATCGGGCAGACTTAAGCTATCGTGTTATCTATGAGTCGGACGAGTGCACCTGAGATAAAGAGATAATTTGAGAGCATAAGCCACCTACCGGTAGATGTGATAAAATGACCGTCTACATACATTCATTATCCTCGTATTACAACCGATGTAAAGGAGCGGTCTATCATCATTTCGCTACAAACGAGGCATTGGCAACCGACTGGTAGCTGTATAACCATCATAATTGAAGGCGTAGTTAAACGGGCAGCAGCGTCACTGGAGCGAGAAGCTATGCCCTGCGATCGCCAACCCGCCTGCTCAGCGTGGCGATTATGGGTATATCCTCCAGTTTGTACTAAGTGGCGAACAACTGGGAGGCCTATGTCCAACAGTGGACTGTAATAGGCTGATGATGATGATGTATTACAACCACCATTCGACGTGTTACATACTCGTATCCTCTCTAACTAACGTATTAGGACACTTCAGCGGCCAAGTCACACACCATTAATTTACTATAATAACTATAATAAAGGAATCGCAGTAAGGAAAAGGTTCCTTCCTGATGAAGTCTAAGGAGACTTGGCACGACTTTGTCTAGACTTCATTACTTTTTAGAGATAAACAAGCAGCTCCATCGAGACTTGGCTAGTTGTTACAGAATGTTTTGGTGGTAAATTATACGGCTCAGCAGTGCAAGGCAAAAAGAAAAAAGGCATTCTCAAACTTTTATGATTTGTATTACATTTTATACGTTTCGAAATGTTCTGACGATGTGTTGGGCGATTTGATCGTGCCATTAAAACACTAAAATTAGTTCGAAGTGCATGATATTTAAACCCGTTTACTAGCTTTAGATGTTATGCAACATCAATCTAGCTCGGAGCTTGTTTATCAAGGGGCGAGCGACTTACTGCAGTGTAAGGCAGCTGTCCACATTGACATAGATTTTAGAGGATTTTTACCATATACGACTGAAATAGTGGAAATCGGATCGTTTCCTTATAGGGCTGGTAAATGTGTTTAGGTTTCTGTACCCAAACAAAGAACACGGAACCCTAATACTACTTTCTTTACTCTAAAAAGTCCGTCCGCCCTTCTGTCCTTCAGGTGAAATTTTCACAAATGATTTATCTCTGTTACCGCTATAATAAAAAATACTAAAAATAAAACCTAACCTGAATAAAAAATATATATCCCATACAACGAACGCGAATTTCTTGCCCTTTTATGCTCGACCGTAAAGCTTCGGTGCAGAACCGTTCGTTCGACTCGCACTTGGCCGGTTTTTTGTATAATGTTGACGAATCATTTATTATTGTGACAAGTGTACACATATTATTGCTTTTGACTGTATAATATCTTAAAGCAAAACTAGGCCCATTTGCCTAACTCACTATTATTCATGAATTCAAGCTATCACTACAATTAACAAACTATGTAGTCGAATTCACTTCAACTAATTACTACATTTTTGCATGACCGACGCGTGCGCAGGCGGTATGCAGTGAAATCGAAAGAGTGAAATGATCGAGCCAACTGTACCGTGAACGAGATAAAAAGTTAACTAGACTAGGCTAGATCGTTCTGGGAAAACACTGTTATGGAGACTTTTATTTTCATTCTTTATTGGTAAACGTACTTGGTAAGTATACGGGATAGTTTTGTTACTGTTGAGAAAAATTAACTGCGTACATAATACTAGCACGCTTGGAATAGGTTAAAATTCCAACGCATTTATTTGAATTTTGATCGATATTATTACTTAATATTATTTTTTAAAAATTAACTTAGAATAAGGTGACTATGATGATAATATATGTTTTGATTTTATTCGGATATCATAGCGTTAAGCACCAAGGTAACGAATATGTCAGCAGGATCTTAATTTTATTGGCTTCATTTGTACTTTTTCTAAATTAGCGTCTTTCTTGTTTCAGGTAAGGCTTATTAATTATCATGAAAGTTGGAGTTTGGAAAACAACAAACGGTGTGTGTACATGTGTTCCTTGCTTTAACGAATGCGACGCGAAACAGGAGGTGAGTCAGCAAAGTCTTATAATTTGAGGAGTCTTTTTATTAATAGTGTCTTCTGTTACCTGATGGAACGCGTAAGAAAGGCCCAAGACGCTGCGGCAACGGACAAGTAACTAAATCAAACGAAAAACGAAACGTCAAGCTATAAGTATATGTACATAATGTACCACACATAATAAATGTCGCGCTTGAGTACCGTCAATTAAGTTTTACTCATATGAAATGACAGATCAAACAATCAAAGCCTGTTGAGTTTGTATGCGAAGTGAGATGTGAGTTTACATTCGCATTTTATACAGTCGACATTGTATGAATTCCTAAGGCCTCGGCCACGAAGGCCGCGGGCGCGAAAGGCTGCGTTGCGTTCCAATAAATAGATCTTAATCACCGCCATCTCATTGCATGTTTGTCGGTTTTTTATAGGACGCATTACGGAAAATTTTTCGGAGGTGCATGAAATGATTCCGTGCACAAACACGTTTCATGCATAATGGTATACGTTTCATGCGTAACACTTTACGCTGCGCTATCTGCCCACTCACTTCGAGACAGGGCTATTCCTATTTCTGTTCGAATTCGGGAACTGAATGAAAGTGTTTCAAATCTGACATGACAATTAGTATCGATACAGTGAATTTGAATGTACTAGTGTGCGCTTCTAACTAAAAATTTCTAAGTTCTTGTCTTTGAGATATTTTTAAAGTGAATCTGTTCACTAATGCCTTCGGAAAGGCGGAGTAGGTGTAACCGTAAAATTATAAATACCGTTAGATTATAATCTATCTCGTGAGATTGTTACCTGTAGAATGATTGTAAACTGTAACATTATACTATTTTTCGGTAGATTCTATCGAAGTAATTCTTAAATTAAATTTTGTCGCGCGTTCAATTATTAATTATCAACAATTCCACCTTGATCGATCAAAATACAACATATATATAGTGAAAAAAATTTTTTTGCTTTTGCATTTGTTACGGTTCACAATCTTTAGACAGTTTACAATCTCGCAAGGTACAATTATAAGTTATAATCTACGGTATTTACAATTTTACGATGACATAGACACCGCAGGTCTAATTTGCCCGCTCCGCTCGTGTCTGTGGCCTCAGTCTACCGAGAGCTGTTAGTTATCACTGGTTATCACGGAAGCTATAAGCATTCCTTCCATCAATAAAACGATATGTCTTCCCATTGCTTGGATGTTGAGAAGAAAAACCAGGTCAATTTACAATCCGATAATGTAGGGTACTCATGGGAAAATAATCCCAAGAATTTAAATTGTTCTAGAGGTAGAAATGCTTACTTATTGCATAATTTCCAGGGGACTAGCGACACGTCCCGGTTTTGAATGGGTGTAATGCTTATTGTGGATATTCCCTATGAGGTAGACATATAAAATCGCGGACTTTTTGGTACACCTTTTTAAGGTGTATGTAGTAGGTTTTGATCTTTATTGTTTGGTTTAGCCGGCGTTTGTAATGTAAGCATAAAGTGTGTCTATTAACGACATCACATTAGAAACCTCTAAAATGATCCCTCTTTCCAGACGGCTACCGCGCACCATCTCGAACGGGAACCTCCAACCCTCAATATTGTGTCTTTCACCACGTCGTCAGCTGTATCTTCGGGATTACAATAAACCAGCGCCTATCGAAACTACAGTCCACTTATTTAACACTTAGAACCAATTTAGACATTTACAAAATTTTATAGGTTTTTTATAGGATACATTTCGGAGAATGTGCAAGGGAACTGCATGCATTGATGACCGACAGACAGTAGCGACTTGGTTTATACTATGTAATGATGTAGTGATAGGACTCTTTCTGCACCTCATTTCATAAATACCTTATGCCCTGACCAAAGGACCTGGCATTACCTATAATAAAATTGTAAGCGTAACACAAACGTAAGCATGTACATACATAATAAGCATTTTTTCTAATAGACGCTAATGCTATTTTATCAAAGCGCAATCAAAATGGCCTCGACGTCCACACAATAATCAATCACAATTTAATACGGACCTGTGTGGCCCCCATTGACCAATATAACGACCACTCTAAGAAGCCACATGGAAATACCTAATTTCCTTCATATGGAATAGTAATTTATAGGTCTTTGTACACTGGTTGAGATAGAACTGACCAATATAACATGAGATACCCGAATGTTGACGCGTCTTGTAAGTTGTTTGGCAGCGATAGGTCTTTCTTATTCGGTTATGTGATAGCTCTTGATAAGAAGGTCCGTTTGGAATGTTTTCGGTCCTTAGGTTGTGGTCAGGAGTTTACACTAATTGTTTTCATTGGTGTTACGACCCGATTTGTTAGATTAATTGTTTCGCCCCGTTATTAAAGCGGGTTGGGTAATAAATTGGTTATCTGTGTTTGTTTGTACTTTGTGTTTTGTTATTATAATTGAAATAAAATACCTACTTATGGTTATTTATAGGGACGCGTTGATAGAATTCATGCTTGCTTTAGGTTTGGTCTCGGTAGAACAAAATGTCAGATTTGACGTTTTGAAATAGGTCTTCAACTCCTTGGGTCGTCAATCATTGGTTAAAGCGTTAAAGCTTTCGAAGGTTCTTTGTTAGTTCCGGGTCGGGTCAATGTAGTAAATTAATTTTTCTAAATTGTCTGAGTCTATGTGTTCTGGGAGACGCTCCCATTATCATCTGGTGCTCATAGCATAAGGCAAGCCGTAATTTAAGCCTATGTGATTGATGTAAATTGTCCGAAACGTTTATTTATTTCCTAGACAAAAATTGTCTGTCTTAATCCGAAATCAAAATTCGGAAACACGCCATTACTCAAAGCATCTAACATTAAAACTATTTACCATACAAATACCATTTGAAACTCAGATCCAATTATCTAACCAACATTACGCAAAGTGAATCCTTTTCGATACCCGCGATCCAAGAGATAGCAAACAAATTCAAATAAGTACAAATACGAGTATATACAGTGGGTAAAAGCCTCATCCAAGCACACACTTAGGAAGCTCTTAAGGCTAAGAGCATAAGGATTATTGTTACTTGCTAAAGTTTCCCTTGATGTGCCTACTGTTATGTGTTTTCGCACTCGTAAATAGGGGTTGTAAGACGTGAGAAAGATTCTACCTGAGATCAATCTTCTTTTATCTTTTTTCGTTATTTCGTAGACGGATTTGTTGCTGATAAGTGGGCAGAAATCTCTAGTAAATACTTACTTCCGTGTGATTCCGTACGCACAGACCAAACCACTGGACGGATCGGGCTAAAATTTGGCATGCAGGTAGATGTTACAACGTAGGCATCCGCTAAGAAAGGATTTTGATCAGTTGTACCCCCAAGGGGATAATTTATGTTCGTTTTATTCGTGACGAAACGACGTGACGGGATGTAAGGGAGCGACCTATAATCTTTTCGCTTCAAGCCAACCTCACCTGCCCGTGGTGTATCCTGGGGAATAACAAACGAGGCGCTGGCAACCGACTGTTGGCGGTATAGCCATCACAATTGATGGCGTAGCTAAATACTACAGACCGATGACGGGCAGCAGCGTCACCGGAGCGAGAAGCTACGCCCTGCGATCGCCAACCCACCTGCCCGGCGTGGCGATAATGGGTATATCCTCCAGATGTTTGCCCTAAGTGGTGAAGAACTGGAGAGGCCTATGTCCAGCAGTGAACTGCTGATGATGATGATTATTCGTGACAGTTCAGTTACAGTGTACCCGCTCTGCGCTTTGTGGAAATACATTTTACTTGTTCAAGCGGTTTATTCAACATTTTGCTCCTTCCAAACTAGCTGATAACAGTGTTGAACAAACAGCCCGTATTGGAGGAAAGGCCGCGTTTAGCCTTAATAAAATAAATCTCGCTTAGTTAAGTAAATTGTATTTACTTAACTAAGCGAGAATTGATAATGAACATCATAACAGAAACTTTAAAGGAAGTACATTTTCAACTAAATATTTGTTGTGTTAATTAGAGAATGTATCGCTACTCGCTATACTCAACTCACTTGGAGTGATCTTGACTCGTAGCGTACCCAAGTCGTAGGGTTCAAATCATTCCGTTTCCTGAGTTGGGTACGGAACGATTTGACTTTCTTTTGACTATTGTCCTATGTCCCCTGGATGGGGCTTGAACTTCGCACTTCACTTCGCTCCAGGTCAAGGCGTACCAAAATAGTATACCTAACTCGTAACGTACCTACATAACTCATGGCATATCAAAATCGTAGTGTACCCAACTTGTGAAGTACCCAACTCGTGAACTAGATAGACTTTTTTTTAGAGGGGAATGTATTAGGCACCTTCATGCCGTCTCCGGGGGGAGGCGGCATGGTGTGGCCTCCCAAAATGGGAGGGCATACCCACTAAACCCCCCTGTGTCGCCAGTGGGCAGCAAGTTGCAGGGACACGGGTAGCGCCGAAGCATACGGCCACATCTCTACCTTCCCTGGCCAGCCGCAGATGATAAGCGGCCGGCACTCCTGGTCCGGGGAAGGCGAACACCCCTGCCTCCGGATCCGGCGAGCAATAGAGTGCTCCCCGGGCGGACCTCGTGCAACGGTGTGGCTGCACCCACCACACCGCTACGCCCGTATGAGTGGATCGCGCCTCCGCACTCACCCACCACTCGGGGCACAAAGGAGAGGCTCAGAGGGAATACGATGCGTTGTATGCCCTTCGGCGACGCCCGGGCCGTACTCCACTCGTAACGTTGTAATATTCCCAATTTGAATTGTACCAAAATCTTAGCTTACTCAACTCGTAACGTACATAATTCGTGATATACCCAACTCGTGCACAAAACTAGTGGCGTACACAACTCGTACCAACATAATTCGCGGTGTACCTAACTCGTGGCCTTATCAAGGCTCCTGATTCTGTGGTCGGACGTCCCCTAACTGTCGCTCACCGTATAATTTAGTCAGGTTTGTAACTTGGACAGTTTCGCCGTAACGCGCTGAGCCCTGAATAAAATATGTGGCTCGTTGCAACTTGTACAGGTTTGCGTGTTCCTTTTGTGTTATGTTAGAAAAATGGGAATGCCAGGTGGAGGCATAGGGAACTTTTAAGTTTGTGCAATCTTTGTGCAAAATTCTTCAAATAATGGTTATTTTTCGCATCTGTTCATTATATTTTTTTATGTTAATAGACAGATGTATAGTAGATATTCTTTATTGTACATCATGCAATTGATTTCGAACTAAGTCTAGTAGACATTTGTTGTACAATCTAGGCGATCTTTTCGCTATAAGCGGTCTCTTCCAGGATACAAGATTGTTATTAGTAGGGGTGAGGTGGTTTCATTCAACTGATTTGAAATGAAATATTGCCGTCGCACTCCCCTTAATTTTGGCATGTATCATCATCATCATCGACATCATCATCAGCCCGCAAACGTCCACTGCTGGACATAAGCATCCCCCAATGACAATGGGGATGTTTCCAGGGTCAAAATAATTACATTATATTTAGTCCATATTTTAGATTATAAAAATATATTAGACACGTATTTTTCCTTTTTTCGTTTAAACAAAAAATAACAAAGATACAAGGCCTCAAAATTTAGGAGTGGGTCTTTGACGTAACTTAGTGGCGAAAAAACTCCCACTATGTGACGTCACGCGAAATTTTAACGGGCTATATCTTTGTCATCTTTGGTCTAATTTACAAATGAAAAAATACGTGTCTTTTATTTTTGAACAATCTAAAAGGTCCGTCTTTTACCTACATTTTTTACGGAAACAGGCCTATTGTCCCCAGGTAAACGCTGCGCGGCCCGTTTCCTGATATTGCCTTAGTCGTATCCTATGACATCCATAGGATAAGATCTACCACATCTTCTTCATTCTTTGTAAAATCCGGAAACTACACAGACCTGAGCATTGTCTGACAAATAAGTAGGTACCACACTGCTCCAATCCTTTGGAACTTACTCCTAACATAAACCTCTTATTATCTCGCAGAATTTACCCGTTACGTGAAAATATATAGTGCAAACGATTGTACCAGTAAGTTCCCGCATCGCAGCTAATCCGATATCGGATTCGTGCACGCAATGTCTTACCCGCATTACCATTCAAATTTCCTAATTTACACTTAGCCGTAGGGTTGACAACTTCCATATGCCTTTATATATATATTTTACTAGCTGTGCTCGCGACTTCGTCCGCGTGGAATAGTTATTTTTCCCCCTTTTTTACATTTTCCATTATTTCTTCGCTCCTAATAGTTGCAGTGTGATGTTATATAGCCTAAAGCCTTCCTCGATAAATGGTCTATTCAACACAAAAAGAATTTTTCAATTCGGATCAGTAGTTCCTGAGATTAGCGCGTTCAAACAAACTCTTCAGCTTTTTATTATTAGTTAAGATTAATGTTCACTGTTGGATCGCGAAGTGTAGAGGGATTTGCGAAAGGCCTTAGCCCAGCTCAGGCAACAGCCTTGTTAGTAGGACGATATCAGCATTTTGCAGTCCACTGCTGGACATAGGCCTCTCCAATTGTTCGCCACTTAAATCGATCTTGTTCTTCTCGCATCCAGCAGTGGGACGATGTCGTCTAAATAAACAAAAATGTTAACCAACCTTCTTCCAAGGCCTATTTGTATATTTATTATAAACTTACGATAAAATTTACACACATTACAGTTCACATTCTACTTTCAAACTCATGACTACTTTTATAATGCGAACGGCCAAAATATGGCACTCCTTGCCGGGCTCCTTGTTCTCCGAGAGATAAATCTTTCGTTGTTCAAGGTGAAAATTAACTAACTTTTGCTGCGTGAACGCGCTTCATCACCAGTAGAATCGATATTCTTTAATCGATATTAAAGTCACTAATTGTGATAAGTCATTCAATTGACTAACCAGTCGATTACCCTATATGGCTTTCAGAACTGATGTGATCGATTCAGTTTCTACGATTTGTTCATGAAGTATTCATGTATTGGTCTGGGTGTTTTCTATGTACAATATGTATAAATTTCCAAAAAAACTCCAAACTAAGTCGAGACATGCCACGCTGGGCCACACAGCGCCATCTAGCCCCAAACTAAGCCGAAAATTGTTTCATTGCACCGTAGCTGAGGGTGCTAACCCTATTCGGAGGGTTTGTTCTCTTTAGTTTTGCGACGCCCAGTTCACGAGGGGGTTCGCCGAAGGGAAACGAATTGGGATAATATTCTGGATGATATTTCACCAATTTGCGGGATTGGTATCACGGTCGAATAGTTCTTGAACTTCTTGATCATTCAGGGTTGTTCATCATAACTTACTCGGTGTTAGGCAAAAATTATTGTCAGTTTCTAAAACCTTCCATTTCATATTATTTCAATTATAAATTAGATGAACGAAAAGATAATGAGGATATTATATTTTTAATTTAGTTTTAATAAGCGGCCAAATGTGAGTCGGATACAAGGACTAAGGGTTTTGTACCATTGGAGTATGCTCTTTCGCGAAAACTACTGCATGGAATTAAATGCGGTTTTCACCAATGTATTGCTAGAGGTCTAACTTAAAATGAAGGTACCATTTTATGGAAGTTCGTTATTTTTGAAATCCGATATCCAAGCGTGCGACGCCGCCGGCACAGCTAGTATTGTAATAAGACCTCTGGAGGCAACCTTGTCTTAAGATTTTGGGCGTTCGTACAAGTTTCCGCCAACAAAAGTTTACTTATTCAGGGCTGTGTCACGCGGCTACTTCCCTTTGGAGATTAGTTGACTAAGCGCAGAGTTATTGGTGTAAATAATAGGTATAAGGAAATTACGCTTTTCAAGGTCAACTAGAGTTTGCAAGCGTTGTCTGAAGATTAAAGGATCTTGTGTTCAAATACTGGTCGTGCTCACTGTTCATGAAACTATACACCAACCCGCTATTCCTTTCAGAACTGTTGATGGTCGATTCACTTTTGACAATTTTTTTTTTAAACTACCTGTCCCTGCCGTACTTTTAGTATCGCCATGTTTTTGAACTTAATATTTTTTTTGTAATTACTTACACAACGTGCAGTCGATCGAAACTTAATAGGGTCACATACATTTCGAAGATCCATGTTTATTTAATTATAGATGATAGATACATAGTGTATCGTTTGACCCCAACAAAAAACGATTCTTTTATGTTTCAGGGATCATGGACTCCGGTAAAACCTCTATAGAGCAAGTAGCAGTAAACTAACTCGGAGTTTTCCGCGTTTCTAGCAAACACCATGCTTAATGTCATGCCTAGTCAACTGTATGTTGTGCAATTAACAATACCTATCTAGGTTGTTAATATGCAAATGTGTGTCCGGTCCTAATCATCACCGTTGACCCGAGAATCAACTAGCTGTTTCTATTCCTAACCTAACCTAACTATTACCCGATAACTAGGTGTCCTAGGTACCTATTAGTTATCGATTTCCTGTGGGAAGGGGAGGGAGGTGCCAAGGCGATGCATTATAAATTCAAATGCTAGTCTTATTGATGTTTCGTGTTCGTGTTGTGCTTTGGAACTCTGCGCTGCCAATGTGTTTTCAAATGGATTCATATTGATTATGTAAGAATTGTATTACGAATAGAAGGTTATTTTATAAGCTAAAACAATAATCTATGTCCCATGTCGAAGACTGTGGTGGACTGTAGTTAGGTTTTGTGGAATTATAGACTGATTTGAAGAAGAAGATAAAATTTATTTGTCCAAATTAGCCATAATGGGTGTTGCTAAACCGGAGGCCAGACCGGAAAAGGAAGTTGACATATTATTTTATTTTTAATAGTTTAAACTATTAAAACATTTCTCAGTTTGAGTCATTTTATAATTGAATTTTTTCCATAATAAGATTGGGATTTTGTTAAGGTCTCTCATAGCATTGCGCATACCTACACGTCCGTTTTATAGAAAATCTAAGTTATAGATTATGTTTAGGTCTCTAAAACCATTCCCACCAGTGTGTATGGTCTAATCTCACTAAAATTCACGCCATTTGCGCCCACACAGGCACACTTTCTTACCCACATGTCCGACTAAAGTATCCGCTAAGAAGCGAGCTAATCCATATAATTTGCACAGGAAAAACCCTATCCTGCCCACAGCACTCCGCCGTATTACCCGCGGGACAGTGGTCATTTAGACAACATTTACCTTTTTTTACGAATGTTTCCCTTTTGTTGGGAAAGTGCAAACTATAGCCATTGTTTAGAGCAACAATGTTGGGCGAACAATGATAAACCTTCACTTTGGGAGGGGGAAAGGAAATTGGTAAATGTTGGAGAATTTTCTGAGCAAGTATAAATAATTTTATATGGGTTAGTAAGATTACTTCCAGCTATCGATTTAGGTGCCTAGATGTTCTATCTATGATATAAAAATGAATAGCTAAATGTGTTGGTTAGCGCATAACTCGATAACGCCTGGACCAATTTAGCCAATTCTTTTTCTTAAATGTTCATTGAAGTTCAAGGTTGGTTTTTACGGCGAGAAAAACTTGAATAATTGCAACGAAAAACCGAGGGTAACACCGCGGGGCGCAGCAGGTTACCTATAATATCGAACAGTGAAAGTGTCTGATCACTCAAATGAAAAACACATTCATCGTCATCATGTAAACGCCTCGAGTGGACATAGGCCTCCTTCAGTGGCAATTGTCATTTGGGGGATTCGTCTTATTCATCACGACTGGCAGGTGGGTTGGTGACTGCAGTTGATTTTATTGTTTTTTTTTACACGAGAGGCGGCAGACGAGCAAGTGTGATGCCTGATGGTAAGCAGGGTTCCACAAAACCGAGGCGCGAGGCAAGAAGTTCCTTACAAAACGTACAGTCGAGGATCGCCAGCCATCGAGATGATGTGGATGGAATTTCAGTCGGTTACGTGAGGTGCGGTGAAGAAACTCCGCTGCAGGCAGTAAACCAAACAATTCTTCAGAACATTCCCCATGATAGATGCGGCAGAGAACGCACATGGATGCAACGTCTCTTCGCAATGCCAGGTAACTGCTGCTGCCCGTTTCCTGATATTCCCTGAGTCGTCTTCTACTACATCTACGTAAGATGGAGCTGCTCCTGTTCTAAATTCGGAAACCACACGGACGGACATATTATGAACCCACAACCTCGAATTCACTCAAGCGAACTTTTCACATAAACAAAATGTTGTTTGCGAAACACGAAATTCCATCAACCAATGGCAAAACGAAACTACAGATGAATATTTTCCATTTTACCAAAGGGGAACTAACTGGAAACATTCCGCTTTAACATTCAGTTTTCTGCACTCATTAAAACGCCTGAAAGCGAGGAATTCTTTAACGGTATTGAATGAAAATGTACGTAAATATATGCGAGAGAATCGGATAAGTGCGTACAGAAATGCATGAATGCTGCACTCTTAATGAAAACTAGTTTGGTTAAAAAGTGAGATTCAACGGTAAACTCTTTATCATCATCAGCCTATTGCTGACCACTGCTGGACATAGTCTCTCCAGTTGTTCGCCACTTAGGGCACACCTCTGGAGGTTATACCCATAATCGCCATGTTGGGCAGGTGCGTGGGCGATTGCAGGGCGTAGCTTCTCGCTCCGGTATCGCTGCTGCCCGTCATCGGTCTTAGAGCGTGCCCAAACAAATGTCTCGACGATCCAGGACAGCATTCTGGCGCCGTAGAATGAGGAGAGGCGACCCCAAAATAATGGGAAGTGGCTAGGACGAAGAAGACTCGCAGCCACGAAGGCACAAAAATCAAGTCGTTAAATAGACTGAAGTCCGGGGTTAGCAGTCGCAGAGCTAAATATGGCCAAATTGAAGTTGAACGATCATAGACACCCAAGTTTCTTAAAATCTATTCCTTTACGTGGTCCCTTTTTCTTATACTCTTGGGTCTTTTAAACGGGACGTAAAGCGACACTTATGCAGGCCGTCATAGTGTGATCGATCCGCGTTGCATTAACCAGGTGTGATGCGGATCGCGTACAATTTTTAGACTTCGTCGTTTGTTTGACATCAGGCAGGACGCAGTCATTTTGATGTGCTAATTTTTAAAAAATCATCACGATTTGCTCTTCGTAGTCCACTGATGGACATTAGGTCGTTTGTTTGCCACCTCAATCGATCTTGGGCTTCCCACATTCAGCACATGCCAGCCATTCTTAATATTACTTACTTATTTACTGCGCTGGCTCAACGACCTGCAGTGGATCTTGGCCTTAATATTGATCCACTTATATTTCGATAGTAAATCTAGCAGTCCCGATAATTTAATTAAACCCGTAAAAACAGCCGTAACAAACAAATCCTTTATATAAATTAGACTATATTTTATCGTGGACGGAACTTTTTTGATTTATGACGTCGAGTGCTTGTGTCACGGACTGTTAGCGTACAGTCTAATAAGTTACAGTAAGATGTATCTATACCTGCGAGTTTCACGGTATTACTTGTTTCCTTTCGACAAGAACGGGGAGAAATGAAAAAATAACTATTTAAAAAAGTTCCATTGGTAGCAATGAGGTCGCCAAAAAAATAACTACAAAAACGTTGTTACTCATCAATTTTCAAGATCAATTTCGTTTAGCATTTAAGTAGAATCTGTGTAACACTCACCGCACACAAATCTGCTCTCTGCATGACTGAAAGGTTAACTGGTAGCGAATGCTGGCTCGGTGGCTCAATTGGTAGTGACCACTGCCTTCTGAACCAGGGTCGTGGGTTCGATTCCCACCCGGGAAAAAAATTTTCGTGTAATAAAGTTTAAATAAATATGTAATTTCACCAGTTGTCTAGTATTTCCTTGTATTTCCAGTACAGTAGGTACTACGGCTTAGGCTGAGTTATTTATTTATTTATCAAAGCATCCTAGCTAGACTTTTTAAGTTCACTGTTATTTTATTTAGTTGTGTCTGAGGCAACCTGCCCTTACAGCTTGTTCTTGTTTAGTATTTCGACACAGTTCGACTACAAATCTTGATTAAGGATCTGCTAAAACGCTGTAAATTTCTTGTGTTCTCGTATTTACTAACAAAGAAAGACTCTTTGCTCTGCAGAAAGGCTGTCTGTTTTTTGTCTGAAACGCATCTATTTTCATGAAGCCTGTGCTCGTTACTAAGAATATTACGTTATTATTGGTTCTTGATTGATACATTGATGCCTTACTATATGTTTCAATTACCCTCTTTTCTAAGATTGTCACGAAGTGATCGCTTGCAGTGATTATACATGTATCTGTTATGCCTAGCTTTAAGTGTTCAGTGTGCAACAAAGAATATATCCTTTTTAACCATTTCAAACTCTAAACTATTTTATGCACACACAATTAAAATAGTCGTAGTACTCGTAGTGGTCAGATTTTATTGGCTTATTAAAGAACTCTTTGAGTACTTATTTTATTTGTAATATTACTGATCAATGGTAGGTGCCTACGCAACAGGCCTCTCATTGTCTACGCAAATAATTGCTTCTGAATGGTTAAGTAAATAAATTTGCGACGTAATTTCTGTGATATCCACTCATTTGTAATGTTTGTTGTTTCAGGTAAGTTTGCGGATCGCCTATCTAGGATTTACCAAGCGGAACGGTAGGTACTGCTGTCATTGTAAATATCTGAAGATCAAATTAGGCATACTTTAAACAATATAAACGGTTCAAAAGCGTCCCCAAGTGCTCAACTTTTAATTTCGTGAATACTCGGCTGTGAATTGCCCTCACGTCAACTTTCCTGTCAAAAACTTTCAAATATTCTTTCATTTTTGTAAGCAGTAAGCACAAATGTTTTTAATAGTCTTAAAATGAAATTTGTCTGTATTACATTATTAATTTATGTACTTAATCTTTATTGGCCAAGAGAATACAAATGGGGGACTTATCGCCGTGTGGCATTCTACAGGCAACCATTGGGAAATTATATGATTGTCATTGGGGCATTATGTGATTTTATTTATCTATTAAACGAGTACATTCATAAATAAATGTATCGAGTTTGTCGGTGATAATGATTAAAATAAGTGAAAGTTAATACTGAAAGAAAGTTCGTACTGAACCAATCGTCTTGCAATTCATACATAATCGTACTTGTAGTTAGGGCTACCGCTAAAAGAACATAAATTACTTTTTAATCTATTTATTCACGCTGCAAACAAAATAATAGAACCTCATAGTCGAAAACACTCTCAAGTAATTATTTCCTATTTTCTCTCAAGCAGCGAAAACAAGCAGAAACTTTGACCCAAGTCTAGCTTAGAACACTATAAAACTTAACGTTAGAAGTAAGTGGAAAACATTTTCTTACCGGTTCATAAGCGGGGTCATTTTCGCGTGATGCCCGGTCGGATCGCGTTTGCACGCAAACTCATTGACGGTACAGTATATATGCAAACAGTAAGAATCTGTTAGAATATTATTTATGGAGGTTTTTTTTTGGGTATATCTCCCCTGGATTTCACGATTTACAAGGATACTGGTAATCTTGCGAGATTGCAGGTTTAAATATCTATGTTTGTCATCGATAGGTATATTATTCAAACCAACTTTGTAGAACACTATTATGTACCTTCACACTTGTTTCTGCTTAGCGCAATGGTTGACTGGTAGAGAATGCCTCATCACCATCAGCATGCCGACGTTGCAGACGTCCACCGTTGTTGTTGGACATAGGCCTCCCACAATGACAACTGTCATTTGCGGTGATATGCCATAGTCACCATGCACGGCAAGCTGGATGGAGACCTCAAAAAATTCGGCATTAAATCCGCCTTTTGTATATGTCACCGTAAAATAGCAAGAATCGTAAGTCGATCAATTTCCTAGGTAGTTGATTAACTTCCGGAAAATAATAAACGGCAGTTGAAATGTATTATTTAACGTATGTATTTTAGTAAATTGATCATTTTACGGGGTCTTGCCGTAAAATCATCCGACGAAGGTGAGGGGAACGTTGATTGGTTCAATAGATTACGTGGCGTTATCCCGGCAACCAATCAGGGAACAGTGTATTAAGTTACGAGTAATAGTGCACCGTTAAATAGTACATTGAGCAACGATTGGCCCATTTGAGGACGATTTTACTTGTGTCAAAATCGTAAATTATTAAATGACTGTCAGGCTACCGTAAGTTGATCAACTAACTGAAATCCATTGCGTTAAATAATACATTTCAACAACCGTTTGTTATATTCCGAAAGTTAATCAACTATCTAGGAAATTGATCAACTTACGATTCTTGCTATTTTCCGGTGACATACATACTATTTTAATGTGCTAATAAAATTTATTAAATGAATCATCGATCGATGGATGAATCAATCGGTAAACATCGACTGATAGTTTCTTTTAAACTGATAACTGACTTCGACCAATTAGTTCTTCGACCGACGACCGATTAATCGATCAATGTTATCGATCGACAGTCGACCGATTAGTCTGTTAAGAGCCTTACTGCCCGCACACAATCTACACAACTTCACACATCATATAAATAACGCAAATGAGTATCAGCTTAAGCTGTACCACCGGTTTCCACAATCTGCGTGATTCCGCGACGGCTGCGCGCACGCAAGTGTCAACCGGGTGACATTTGTCACTGAGTGACTTGCACCGCCACTTTCTCGGCCGATGACAGGTTAAACCTAACCTACTTACTGGTTATGTCATTTATTAGTGAGAGGTGAAACATTATATCCTCGAGATGATGTATTGTGTGTCCGTTGTGTGAAGGATCGGAAATAATGATGTACGATTGTGATTGAATGTTCAATTATGATGTGGGATTTTTTTAGCACATGTCACAGTACAACGAATGTTAGTGATCCACATCGCTCAATCGTTGCACTAAGATCATGAGGGTGTTTATTGTTATCTTTAATTAGTAGTGAATAATGACTACCCTTCGCCTGATGAGAAGTAAAAAAGAAGTCAAGTTGCTGCAACGGATAAGTAACCGAATCAATCGATCACTTTTGCTATGATAGAATATATCTAGTCAGATCATATGTATAGTCAAACACCAGATCTGACTGACCTTGAAACGCTACCGAAGTTACGCCACAGGCGTTTTGCCGAGTGTTTAGTGGTCACCAGCCAGGCGAGTAAAACCTACCACCTGAGTAAGTAAAATCCCAAGTCCCTCAATCGACTCTTACGGCGCCCACTGGACGAGATAGGTTGGTGATTTGTATTCTATATCCGTTACCGCACGTTGTTCTTTTTCAAGCAAATACTTCGAATAGAATTATGTAGTTATATTATACGTATCTACCTGTGCTTATTTGATTATTTTTTATTTAATACGTTAATGTTTTAGAAGGAAACGTGTCAAGATAGTTTAGGTCAGTAACATTTAATTTTTATTTCGTTTATGCTAAAAACAATAATTTCGTCTAATCACTTGGCATAGCATACTATTTTATGTATGCTATGCCAAGTATACTCACGCTAGTCAGCTTACTAACAATTTCGTAGCACTGCTTGCTCTTTAATCTAAGCTTATTAATAAATTCGTAGCTCCATACTATGCAAGTACCAGGCGAACATGAGTTCCGAAGAGTTTTATCTCATCATTGGTATAGCCATTAGTTTGTGGTTACGAAAGTTACGTCATTTTGATAGCTGGAACGAATTCCGATGTAACTGATATCGGATTTAAAGTAAATATAAACATTGTACGTTTTAGCGATAGAGTTAAACTTAGCAGCTGTATGCCCTGGTATGGAGATAGTAACCGAGATAGTACCGTGGTAAATACAGCCATTGGAATAATTTGGCAAATGAGTTTATATGTAAATCTAACTGTGCCCGCGACTTCGTCCGCGTAAGCACCGTAAGTGCGCTCTATCGTAAGTTTTTTGTATGTATGTTATCCAGATATCTCCGATTTTGATAAATCTTTTTTGTCTGAAAGGGTGTACTTCCTAGGTGGTCCCATTGTTACCATAATGAAGTCGATTCTTTTCGTTAAAAAAATGCTGTTATCAAAGATTCTCGGTTGAAAGAGACTCCAAGTTGCTTGTCGGTTGTTTACAAAAACAGCTTCTATATTTCTCAAAACTCAACAAGCTTATCTCGACGCAACAGCCCAAGTACCAGAATCGCAGAACTTCTCAGAAGTTTGATTGGACAATTTTCTGAGAAGACCGCGGTTGGCCGTCAAATGATTTGTACGATTGTTGTGACAAGGCGCCGCGAACAATGTCACTGATAGGGCACTGAGCGAACCTTATCGTCCGTTGCCTACCCAAGGTACTTACTTACCTACTAATTAAGACCCTCCTAGGCGCGTTATGTTTTTGTATGCGTTTGTCGTGTAAATGGTTAACTTTGGGTAACACCAACCATTATCAGTTTTCGATGAACGTAATTTTAAAAAGTTAATCGTTAATTGTTTAAATTCCATCATCATTATCTTGTAGGCGTCCATTGCTGGACGTAGGTCTCTCTATATGTCAATTGTCATTTGGGAGGATTTGTTAATCATCACGCTTTGCAGGCAGGGTTGGATACCGCAGTAGGTTTTATTTGTAGGCAGGAAACGTTGCTGCCCGCTCCTGACATTCCCTTGTCTGAGTGGTTCCCGGATTTAAAATAGGACCACCTCATCACATCCCTTCGATGTCGTAGGAGACCACTAAGGGAATATCAGGTATACATTCAAAATTTTCAAATTTCGCTTGTATTTTATCGAAAACGCTGGAATTGAATGACGTGATTTATATGACGTCACAATGCTATCATAGCCAACATAGGGGCAGCGCAGACGACAGACTTTTTGTGCGATAGAGTCTGTGTCTGAGACATTGAAAAAGAGCGTCTAGGTTTGCCGACAGAATGATCGAAGATGTGCGTCGTGTGCGCTGAGTCTGTGAAATATGCGCGACAGGTTTTTGCGCGCGCGTCGTGTGCGTGACTGCATATAATTGCAAAAAAGTGCGTCACGGATAGTCTGTCGTCTGCGCTGCCCCTTAAGCGTACAAAGCAAATACTAAACAAATACGTCGAGGTGACACTTGATGACTTAACACTAACGTTTAAACAGTATGAACCCACCTTTTTCTCATTTCTCTTTTATTAACAGTAGGTATACTGAGACATTTCTACTTACTTTTCCCCCCTTCCGTAGTCGTTACTCACTAATTCATTCATGTGACTGGACAAAACAGCCCGTCTTACGGATTTTGCTCGTATCAGCGCGAATTTTTATAGTCAGACGTAGGGTTTTACAGACCCTTCGCTCAGGGGCGGATCGTAAAGTTGTGGGGCCCTGGTCTGATGTTAATTATAAGGCCTAATGCCTTATAATTAATTGCCTAAGTACAGACAGCTTATCACTAAATAACGAGAAAACACTGTTTATAAGATTAATTTGTCTTTAATTCACCCTAATTCCTACTCATTATTTTAATTATCCTCTACCCAAATGTTATCTGAAAGAGATAGATAATAAGACCGCCTAATTGCACTCATATCTCTGTGCCTGATTTTAAGTCAATTATTTGGTGTGCAATAAAAATAATATCTATCTTATCATCAGCCTTTTGCTGTCTATTGGACATGGGCCTTTCCAATTGTTCGTAACTCTGATCGATATGGGGCTTCTTGCATCCAGCACCTGCCAGCCGCCTCGCGTTCCACCTGCCTTGACTACGTCCTGCACTACGTTTTTAATATCTATCTATCTATTTAATAAACAAAACCATAGACAATTTCAACATTATATTTTTTCAACTCTTTACCTATTCCTATTATTTCCCTATTATTTTTTTATTTTTACCGTTTCTGGGTCTGTATAATATAAACAATATTTGTATTTAAGTATTTATTTGTGGTACCTTCGTGGTTCTGATACCCATAACACAAGTGCTTAAGCTACTTACTTTGGGATTAGAGCAATGTATGTGATGTTGTCTGATATTTATTTATTTATTATTTTCAATGGCGTCCGGGGGCTCTTCGTACCTACGGGGCCCTGAGCCTAAACAGCCCTTACTTGATCCGCCCCTGTCTACCGTTTGAAGGGTTGCGTTGTGCTCGTAAATGTTCAACATGTTGCGGTTGTTGCCTTGTTTTGTTTACGGTAAGACGATAAAAGAGAATTTGTGTCGTCATCTTCGTTAATTTTGTAGGATTTAATTATGTGCGGAGACTTACAAGCTGAGTCTTGTGGTTTGTGTGTATGTGCGATCAAATGTGCCGAAGGGTGTATTTTTATGTTAAGTGGGTTTGAGGCTTGAATTAGAGAACAATTTTCCAGGAAATTTATATTTGTTGTCATCATCAGCCTATCGCAGTTAGTCAATTTGGTCAAACATGTGGAGGCTTTGCCCATAATCGCCACTCTAGGCAGGCGGTTTGGGGATTGCAGGGTACAACAACAAATAAATAAATAGTACCTGTATCCAATTGCCAATATACCTACCTACCTATTCATTGTAAAATATAGATTTTATGAGAGCAGGTACAATCGTCCGTGGGCTTCACTCAGCAGGACTCACTGAAAACCAGCGCCGTGGCTTCTACGGGGGCACGGCCTAATGCTGAGTGAGGCCCTTTTATTTTGGACGTCGCAACGGCCGTGTCCGGTCTAATTGTTATGTGTATTATGTTTGTATGTTTATCTTTGTTGGTGTTTGAGTGTAATTTGTGTGTTCTGTAATATTAAACAAAAATAATAAACACTTTTTATTTCAATAAAACCTAAGGAGGATAAAGCTATTGTATGTCACGTAGGTAAGCTTAATTACAGTAATTTGATAGACTTCATAATAACGTGTTTATAACGAAGTCCATAAAATTATTGTAGTCTGTACCCAGTCTTTTATAACTACCGAGAAAGTGCTGTAATATTCTACGATTTGAATAAAATTACTTACACTTTTTTAAAGCCCATAAAACTAGTTTGAATTTAAATTAGTTTTCTAGCTGAGTTTACGCCGTCTTCTTTAACGAAGTTTTCTGGAATAAAAATAGACAACCGACTTTAATCATTTGTGAACAAGAGAAAAATATCTAATTTGTATTTATTATTAGAAATGCATTTGCGTTTATACATTGTAATATGCTGTGTTTTAACAATTTTACACTGAAACGATTTCGGTACATTGTATAATAAAATAATATTGGTGACTGTTTAAAATATCTAACCCTTCGTACGAATTTATTTATTTCATTTCTCTCTTAGAAAGCATAAAATGTAATAAGATAATATAAATTACATGAGATATATAAAAAGACATCTTAACTATTAAAAATATTTTAATTGGGTAGCTATATCCTAACTCAACTGAGTTTGATAACAATCAGTCGGTTTTTAGGGTTCCGTAGTTTCTTTATGTTTTGTTTAGCCAGCGCGTAGGCCTATTTACAAATGCGTTCGTAAAGATCTCTCTCGGAAAATACAAGAGAACCGAAAGGAAACATTCTTAGGTTCGCGAAACCTTTGACAATTCGATCGAATATTTGGACGATCGAGAATGGTTTCTCTCGACAATCTCCCGTTTACAAGAGACCTCTTCCTCCGTTTAAAATGTAACCTTTTGCAATTTTATAGCATTTTCAAATATCGCATTCACAAACCTGCATCTCAGTGTAGTGTATTGTAACATAACACGGTACAAATGATCTCACGTTCGACCTCATTTTGTGTCACTGCGGTTATGAGGTAATATCGCGAATAATGGATCGATGACACCTGACGCACCTAACAAGTTTGCTGGAAAGTGTTCAAGGGATTTTTCATAAGAATCTTGATATACTGGGTGGTAGTTTCCTGGTATGATAATCGAACGAAGAAAAGACGATCGTTCTATAGATGGATCGCGTAGTTTTGTGCCATAAAAAACGAACAACGATCTCTTTCGGATCTGTCAAAGTTGAGCATTATGGATTTTGTTCATATATATTTTATCATCATCAGCCTATCGCAGTCCACTGCTGGACATATGCCCCTCCAGTTGTTAGCCACTTAGGGCAAACATCGAATGGTAAAGCCATAACCTGGTAGTAATATCCCTATATAGTTTATATTACATATATGACTATATATACTCGTATTACCTACACGATTACGCAGTGTCTGAAGTGGCAGTGGGCTGGCCATGTCTGCCGTAGAATCAATAATAGGTAGAGCAGACGAGTCTTAAAAATAGGAAACAAACTAAAATAAAATGTCTCCATTTGTAACTGTTCACAATTTACTTAAACCATGCCAACGTGCATCCGAGGGATACAAAGACGAAACCATCTATTTCACGTAATCTGATAGGGCTGCGCGTCCCATATTCCGACGGCCGAGAGTGGGACTGTCTCCTAACACTTACGTAACGTTAATGGATACGAAACGCGAATTCCTTTTGAGACAACATCCATTACGCCGTCTGTGTGGACACGGCGGTTGCATGTGCATGTGGAACGAGCGTGTTGTCGGTGGCAATGTGTTGTGTTGTTGCTCTGATAAGGAGTGTCGGGTTACGTGTGAGGCGGCCTGCGACGGAATTTCTTGGATAGGTAAAATAGGATTGATGTTGTAACTAGGCGCGTTTTACAGACGTGAGTGCAGGGCGGTTGGTATTCGCGGCAAATTTTTGCTATAATTTGGACGTCTTAAGATGGAATTATTTGGATCAACATCGTCACCCCTGGCCCACCGACTCAGAGACAGGTCGAAGACAAGGTGACGTGATGGTCTGGATTACTGGTTGGCAGGAGCATACTGTGGGTACAGACAATTAGAGGAGGCCTTTGTCTGGCAGTCATCATCATCATCCTCTGCTTATCTCTGCTGATCACAGGCCTCTCTGAAAGTACGCCACATTGATCGTTCCTGGGCTTCTCGCATTCAGCACTTGTCCCGTCCTGCGCAAATAGAACCTGGCCTGAGGGCGTCCTACACTACAGTAGAACTTTTCTTATTTCTTTAACATATTTTTTGTCTCACGATTGCTCCCAATTGTTCACTTTACTTACGAGTTAGGTAAAATTGTTGAATTTTCATTGGCGTCCTCCTGTCCCCGCCTATTGCAGTCCACTGCTGGACATTGTTATTCGGCGTAATGCACCACGGGTAGGTTAGGTTGGCTTGGAGCGAAAAGATGATAGACCGCTCCCTTATATCATTGTTTAACGGATTTTGATGTAGTTGAGAGTGAATTGGTTCTATTTTGGGTGAGCGCGCTCCAATCGTGGGCACAACGTCGCTCAACATCAGGCCAGTAAGTCGCTAACCATTATAAAAAAAATATATATATAGTTTAATACTGTTGCCAAAATAGTTGCCGTTCTTGTACGTTCAGTGTCGTGCCTGGGCTGCATTCCGTGGGTGCGCGGTCTGTTACCTATATGTCACGGTCGGCCGACTGCTCCGTGACTGAGCAATCACATCAGGTGTGAGAAATTATACTTATTTTATCAGTTGTGCCTGAGATTTTATGATTATTATAATTGTTACTCAAACACTGTTTTCCGTATGGTTTCCGTATTAAGAACAGCCCATGCCATGAGTGTTTCTGACCTGAAATCACTTGAGTGGCGGTCAGCATTAAACACCTTCAAAAAGAGTCTTCATATAACAACATTTTTAATGCAAAAATTAACCGACTTCAATATTGGCACAACATAACGGTGACAAAGGAACCAACTAGAAAGTACACCCTTTTGAACAAAAAAATCCTCCTCCTCCTCCTTTTTTTTGAAGTCGGTTAAAAATAACGGTTATTTTTTTTTTATTACAGCATAAAGACACCCTTTCACCTAGTCAAACCTACTTGAAATACTACGAGTACTTAAGGGCGCGCATACAGAATTCGACGTATTTGAAGCGAAATTGGTATTTTCGGGCGAGCTGTTATAATATAAAACGATTTTTTTTAAATAAGAAACATAGTTTTTTATAAAGATAAAGTCTTTAAGCAGTGCACTGGCTAGATAAAATACAACATTTACTTGTATATTTTTGTTTCTTATTAGTCAAAATGATACTGATAATGATACTATAAGGTATATTCATAAATCCACTGCGCCTGCCAAATCGAATAACACTCCGTAAACTTTCCCTCCCGCAAAGGACTCGCCAATTTGCACCCCAATAAATTAAGATCGCATTTTGAAAACGTAATCGAGACTCGGTTTCATTCGAGATATAATTTTATTCACGTCACGGCACTACCAAAAACGGGGCGAGATATTACGAGAGGGAATCGATTTCGAAAAATTCCTGTTCCAATCATGAACTGGGTGCTTACTCTCGACGCTCGATAACATTGGGATTGGAGATTGGAATTGAAATATTGTCCTTTTGGCACTCTTGAATGCCACACTAGCGCACGATTGGAATCAAATCTGGTGGAATTTTATGGAACTAAATGAGATCGAGCAATGCACTTTTTCGGCACCCTTGACGGGATTTTGACATTGACGTATCGAGTTTAGATTCGTGTTTAGGATCGAACAAATACAGTCGCACAAATCTTACTTTTTCGGGATCGAATTTGGTGTTTGTGTTTGATTTTACTAGTCTTGAATATAAATAATGGCACGTATCGCTCTTATTTGTAATACTTTGAGTAATGCGCATTCATTTGATGTACGGCAAAGGCGGAATTTAAGAATAATGGAGCGATATGCCGATAACGCGTTTGCTATGGGTGACGATGAATTTCGACAAAATTACAGAGTTTTAAAGAACTTTTCAACCTAATTCATAATGAATCATCCTGACAAAGCTGCTAAAATTATTAAAGCTTACTGTGTCTTACATTACATTTGTAACCAGCCACAACTAAGTCAGGGTGATTTTGATGAAATTGTGCCACCCATAGGACAAATCCAAGATCTATTAGATAACCGAGGTGTTACTGATGAGCTTCGGCGAGGCACTGAAGCAGAATTAGTACAGGAATTGTGGGCGGCAAGATATAGGCAGTGAATATATTAATAAATATTTAAACTTTTATGTCACTTATTTCTTTCCTTTGTTAATACACAATAGACCCTATAAAAATGCCTATTTTTAATATAATTATACATAATATTAGAGCTTATGTTTAGTAACTTGAGCCAAAACATAAGCTCTAATATTATGATAGGTAGCCTTCATGGACGACGGTAGCCTTATACCTATCATATAAAGGATAGGTATTTATGATCATACATAAATTAAAACAATTATTGACTTGATATTACTTGTTTAATAAGATTACTCTTTCTAAACACACACAGCTTAATTTACACATTACATGTAAGACAATTAAAATATAACATTTAAACTTACAAAGTAAATATATTCCGTACATAATTTAACATTATTATTCTGCAATTTTATTTAGGGCATTTCCTATTCTTTCACTGCCCAATCTGATAGCAGTTCCAACAGAATCCAACGATGATGTGAAGGCTGTTAGACTATTCACAGCATCGGAAAGAGCTCTAGCAGTATTTGATTTTGCTTCAACTCTTTGCCTCTCTATGGTAAAAAATCTTTCACTCTCTTGATCCAGTCTAGTCCTAGATTGTGATTGAGATGAGCGGGTCCTGCGCCTTTCCCTAATTGCAGGACGAGGTATTGGTGTCTAAAACCGGACTATGATTCGGTTTCGTATCTGAAAAAATAAAGTAGTACATATTTAAAAAAAAAATGCTTTCTGTGTCTTTATTAGACTTCTACAAAAATAGGTATTTTAAATAAAAGGAATGCCTTGCCTCTCACAGGCTCTAAACCATTTTTAATTTCAAAACTATAAAACCAGAGTAATTAAACTTATACAGTTAGTACATACCTTTGCCCAGCCTTTTCCGTCTTTCTGCGCGTCGCCTAGAGCATTTAAGGATATTTCGTTCCACTTTATTTTGGTCTCTTGATTCGCATGAGCGGTGCGCAAGAGACGCTTGGCTATTCCCGGGCTTTGCGACAAGAAATCCGTCAGGATCTCTAACTGTTGGTAGAACGGTCTGCTGCTCATTATATTCTGTTGAAATTACACATTATTTGTATAAAAGAAATAAACAACGCAATATTTCTATCAAATACAATAAATAGAACTTTCATACCTGTGTTGAATTATTTGTGTCTTGACTTAAAATATTCCAAATACGGTGCACAAGAAGAGTTCCGTCTACGGAGTGACTAATAAGGGCTTAATACTTGCATTGTATCAACAAAAACTAGCCACATAGAATACTTTAGCTTTTTGTAGCGAAGTGTTCATAAATTTCAAAAAGTTATTTGTTTATTTGGAACTGACAAGAGTGACAAGTCGACGCGTTGTTTTTTTAAATCCAATATGGCGGGCAAGGCAATGACATATTCATCAGTCTTCCTTCATTATTTTCCGTAAATTACGCTTTTAATCGACATACATTAATTGTAAATGCTGAAAATAGTTACCTTTGTAATAAAAAACAAATTAAGTAATCTTTAATCATAAATTAACGTATATTCAAATATTCCTGTATTTGGTAGTTTACATTTTGTTACATTATGACCACCCCAAGTCATAGTTCATTCATTCTCTGTATATTATCTGTACTCGATCCTGCAGACGATTGCGATCCCAATCCTATTTGGTTCAAGAGTACCAATATTTTTAAGATTGGAATTGAAACTGCACTAGATTGGGATAGGATTGAGATTGGGATTGGTTTCAAGAGTAGGCCTACAGGTCTTACCATCAGACGTCAGTCTTCCGATTCGCAATTTATTCGCTGACTAGCCCGTGCCTGCGACTTTGTTCGCTTGAATTTTACGATACGACCATTGTTAGGGAATGTAAAGGAGCGACCTATCATCTTTTCGCTCCAAGCCACCTGCCCGTGGTAGGTACATCCTGCCAAATAATATAATTCGGCATTATTCTCCAAAACTACACTCCAGTGTAAAACAGCACACACCACAAATATTTTTTTTTGTAAAAATATACTATACACCACCACAGACATACTTTTTACTGCTTTATTATGTATTGATTTGCGGAGCCAATTTAACTTTTACATGCTTTAATTGTCTGCTGAGTGAAATTGATATTTACTGCTTTCGCAATTAAAACCACTTTTGGTCGACTGCTCGTTGTGTATTCGCATCACATATCGTCGGCCGTAGGCTCAATTAAGGTAAGGGACAAAATACGATTTTTCAGGAGAGGCCGACAAAGTTTTTTTGTGAAGTAAATTGTACATAACTTTCTTTGTAATTAACCTTTTTTGAGTTTCTTTTCACACATTATCTTATATTTAAGTGCACTATCTTCCTGTGCAGTGTTTATTTAAATATTTTAATTATTTAAAAAAATAGATGTCCCTTACACCAACTTTTTTCGTTCGTAATGTCCCTTAAATGCCAAATACGTTGTAATCTCGTCCTTTACCTGAAATTGACCTACATAGTGTGTGCATAGTATTGATATAAAAATGGCGTAAGGGGATCGTTTATAAATTATTAAAAACACTCTTTTGAGGTAAGTCGCATTTTTAAAGTGGGGTATTTAATAAGCATTCATGTAACAGCTATGAAAATATATTGAATTGTGTGTGAATTATTTATGTGTCCCTTACATGGAATATTTTGACACTTTAAAGTTGTTGATATCTAATGGGTGAAATAGTACAAATTTCATTAAATTTGTAGGTTTTATTATAATTACTTAAAAACAGATGGCAAAAATTGTACCTATACTATGCAGACCGCATACTTACTGCACAAAATGCGGTATCAATTATTTAACAGCCAGTCATAGAGGCTACTATACAACTACTAAAATAAACAATGTCATCTACTTACACAACAAAAATATGAAAAGTTTAGTACTTACACATATTCAAGGATAACAAATTAAAGAGTATGTTTACAATATTACTAATAAATCAACATTAACAACTTACGCAAAAAAACAATTATTATCCCTTTGTGGGTCATTGTCAGATATAGGTTCGCGTCTTTTCAGTGCAAAGTTAATTGCTGTTAGTTAAGAACTATTAGAGCCTAATCTTCGGGCGAAACTTATATTAGCATCAACGATGTTTCTCATTCTATGGACCTGTTGTTAAAAGCGTAAGTTCTCTATGCACAGTTGCTGTTAACTATTGAGCAGTGATATAATATGAATTTTGTTTTTTCAACTGACAATGACCCTTATATATGTGAAATTGTAGATACCGTTAGATTATAATCCATCTTGCGAGATTGTAAACTGTCGAAAGATTGTGACCCGTAACATAATTCTTACATTTTAACTATGATTAACTTTTATTTTTGTAGATTTTGGTCGATCAAAGTGGAACTGTTGTTAATTTAACGCGTGACAGATTTTAATTTAAGAATTTCACATCGAGCGATTACAGTCTGTGTGTGTTACATTTTAACTATTATATCGACAGTTTACAATCTCGCGAGAAAGATCATAATATAACGGTATTTACAATTTTAAAGTGACATAATATATTAGTAAGAATGAAACGATAATTATGTATTCACTAATAAAATTGTAGTAATCGCTGTCTGCGTCATAATAACCGGTTAAAATTGTTTTGTTTCTCCATGTTTACCACTAAATCTTTGTCAAAAATACGAACATTATCCCAACCAAACGACAGTCCGTACTGATAAATGGTGTTTTAGATGCCCGCCCGCAGCTAGTGCATTCTCTCTTTTACACATAGAGCGAAGATGTGGGATAGAAAAAGATGGAAAACGTGCACACGTGCTCTTCTCCAGTTGTAAATTAGTGTAACGGACACGGAACTTAATGTAAATCGAATCAAATTGGTGTAAGGGACTTGTTATAAGGGTTTCTTCAAAAAAAATACCATGTAAAGGTTATTCTTTGACTGCGAAGACCGTTACTTTACTTAAAATCGGTTGGTAACAGTCCTTACACCATTTGAAGTTGCTACATTATATTTTTTTTCAGATACATGGTTTTGTGGGACGGAATTAATTTTAGACCCCAAAAAATTAGTAGAGTAAGGGACGAAATTAAAAAAAAAATAGTAGAGTAAGGGACATTTTTTTCGAGATAGAATTTTTTCATATATATCATTCGAAAGAGCGGAAAATTCTGAACAAAACTGTATACTCAACTCATTTTGTGAGTTTTGTCCCTTACCTTAATTGAGCCTACGGCCGACGATATGTTCAAGTCGTTGGATTACCATGTAGGGCTCTCTGCAGACCGGTTGGAAGCTTCTGAGAGCACCGTAGAAAGGGAGGGTCACTTTCCCACATAAATCAATGGTTTTTGCCGTCAATCCTTCAATGGGGCTTCTCTAGAATGTCCTTCTGAGTTCCAATGACTTCTGCTTACGACTAAGCATTTTTATAAAAGAAATATACCTTCAGCACACACTTTAGTAGATATTTAACGCTAATTACTACATTAGATAATATTGATTAGATACTAAAAAACATTATTTATTTATTTATTTATTTATTTACATACAGTGTACATACAGACTTACAGAGTTACCCAAAACGTCAGTATGCTAGTCAATGTAATAGAAACATCATAAAATAATAAACTTAATCTAAAAACAATTATTAATAATAAAAATATAAGCATTTTGGACCAGTTGACCCAAACTGTTGTCAAATATGTCAATGTCACAGTCATAAGCCAGCATATCGCTTAAACAGCGCAGGGCACGGGTGGTGGGCGCGTGCGCCGCGTACCTGGTGCGAGCAGGAGGGCACTGCAGAAGGCGTGAATTATATTTAAACAGTGCTTACTAGACATTTTATTTTACTTAATCTTTCCCATGTTTATGATTATTTAGACCTAGCAGCTCTATAGCTACTGTTTAATTGTATAACTTGCCGAGTTGTTACATTAGTAATTACTTACAACTCGGCAAGTTATACAATTTTTACACAATTTAGGCGGTCTTATTGCTATTAGCGTCTCTTCAAGACAACCTTTGTGTAGAAAATAGCTAGTTAGAAAGGTTGAGGTGATGTAGCCCAAACGATATAAGACTATAGTATTAAATATTAAGAGTAGTAGGTTTAAGTTAATACACAAAGTAAAAATAAAGAAGAACAAATGAAAATATATACTGCTACTAGCTGTGCTCGCGACTTCGTCCGCGTGGAATAGTTATTTTTTCCCCGTTTTTTTTACATTTTCCATTATTTCTTCGCTCCTAATAGTTGCAGCGTGATGTTATATAGCCTATAGCCTTCCTCGATAAATGGTCTATTCAACACAAAAAGAATTTTTCAATTCGGACCAGTAGTTCTTGAGATTAGCGCGTTCAAACAAACAAACAAACAAACAAACAAACTCTTTAGCTTTATAATATTAGTTTAGATATATTCAGTGGTAAAACTACAGTTAAGTCTTTTGAGATATTCATTGGTTCAATTAATTGAATTGAATGACAGAAAAGGAATATTGAATACGCAAATGCAAACTTTTGAATACGCAAATAAATTTCGATTTATTACAATAATTACAGTCGTTTAAATATCAATTCGAATAGTCTTAATTACTAACAAACATTTCGAATCGATTACCGAGAAAATATAATATTGGATCGTGCCAATTTCAATTCGTTTTCTGTTGAAATATTAATAGTATCCGATCCTCAATGAGTGAATAAAATTTTATGAATGCTGCAAAAATATCCCAGTCATTGACCTGGCTTCTGGCGTAATTTCGAGTAGCAAAATGGTTGATAATAATTATAATTGTAATGTAAAAAGTCTGCTTTATTTTTACCATGGTACAAAATAAAATCCAGGCAGTGACAGAAAATCAATGGGAACTTATGGAATTGAATGGTCATGAATCTGCGCTTCATTTTTTCTCGTAAGAGTGACGGTATAGTAACATACATCTTAAGATTTCAGCATCTTAAATAAATAAATAATAACCAAGACATGCCATGCTGGGCCATGCACAGTGCACACAGCGCCATCTAGCCCCAAACTAAGCCGAAACTTGCATTATGAGTACTAGACAACTGATAAATTTACTTAGATACTTTTTTTTAGCCTGCCTAGCGTGGCGATTATGGGTAGGTATATACTCCAGATGTTTGCCCAGGTGGAGAGGCCTATGTCCATTAGTGGACTGCAATAAGCTGATGACGTTAACGACTTTTTTAGTTATCTTAGCCGATGGTAGGGTTTATTTATTTTTATTTAAAACTTTATTGCACAAATTGGTACAAAAGGCGAACTTAATGCTAGGAGCATTCTCTACCAGTTTATCCGCCTTGCCAGCCAACCATCGTACATTCGGCGTGGTGATGGGATCAGACATTAAAAGACCAGAAATGCCAGCCTTTCGGTGTGTGTGTGCAAATATGTGTAATACAGGACAGGAGGTACCTAACTGCCTAGTATTTTTTTACTTGTCCGTTTTCGCAGCGACTTATACGTTGGATATTTTATTTATTTATATATTAAATATCATTTGTATTTCAATTATTGTAAAATGCGCCATTTTAAATTTCTGGTGCACTAAAGAAATAAAATACATATTTGTCACCGTTACTTCGCAGTTACATACCAAGTTCTTTTTATAGGTAAGATATTAGGACGAACACATTAGTTAAGGTCATTAACCGTCATTTCTAGGTGAATAACTGTTTACCTCATCACACTATTGGAAACTAAGTATAATTGTTTGTCTGCCGAGGGCCGGTGACAAATGTGTTCTATCAATAAGCTTAATGGATTCTGTGTCAAGACGGTTAAGTGTTGAATTAATATAGCAATATATACGAAAGCAGGTGAATATAAAGTATAGAATAGAATAGAATAGAACAACGTTTATTTGGTACTTACATTTACATACAAAAGAATACTTAAGAAGACTAACATTAAAACCTAATGGGTACCAAACAGGTCCCCGCTCAGCTATTGCCGCGGCACAGGCGCCACGGCGCTGGTATTCTGCGGATACCTTGGCAGATGGCAGATGGCATCTGGTAGCGAACAAACAGTTTACAATGCTACTATTTAACCAATATAGAAAAGAAAACAATTTAAAATGGACTCTTCAAATTCGCATTTATACAAGGAATAAAAATATAATGATGCATGCATAGATAGTGTTACAGATGTTGTAGTGTGTGAAGAGTTATATTATGTAGGAAAATATAGATAGGTACTTATACTTATGAAGCGATATATAAACAAATTGTATTTATTATTTAAATACATACTATAAATAATATATATTAAAATAATTAGGAATAATTAATCGGACTTTTGAGCTTTTATTAAGTGACTTTTGTAATTATATTTAAAAGATCCAATGCCGCAACTAAGTCTAATAGGAGGGGGAATATTGTTCCAACACTTTGATGCCGAATATCTAAAGCTTCCACGAAAAGCTGCAGTGCTATGTGTGGGACATATCAGTCGGTCATTAAAGCGTGATTGGCGCTGCGTGAATTTGAGCTTTCCAAACAGATAAGGTGGGCTTCTATCTTTTATAACTCCAAACAATAGACAAGCAAAATGTAATTTTCGTCGCGTTTCCATTTTCATTAGGTTATTGCTGTTTAAGTAAGGAGTTATATGAGACCTAGGAGGTATATGGAAGCAAAACCTGGCACAAGAGTTTTGAAGCCGCTGTATCACAGCTTTAGTTCGAGCTAGAAGTCCTATGCCAGTCACAGTATCCGCATAATTAAGTTTCGATAGTATGAGTGACTCGCACAGGTGAATTCGTACGTCTATGCTCAAGTGTTGTCGTATTTGGTATAGAACCCGCAGCCTGTAATAACATTGCTTAACTACTTCCTTCACGTGTCGTTCAAACTTTAGTTTTCCGTCCATCCATACTCCCAGATTCCTTGCTTCATTAACGCGTTCTATAATGATATTATTTAACTTGATTTCTGGTACTCTACTGATAATTTGATTAATTTGTTTTTGTGAGCCTAATATTAAATACTTAGTTTTAGCTGGGTTTAACACTAATCCATTGCTATTTGACCATTCTGCTATGTGCTTAAGATCTTGATGGATTTTATCGACAGCTAGTCTTGTTTCTGATGGTTTGAAGGCGGTATAAATTTGAAGATCATCTGCATAAAGATGGTAGTTAGTATGCTTTATACAATGTGGCAGGTCCGCGGTGAAAATAATAAACAAAACAGGCCCCAAGATCGAACCTTGAGGTACACCCTGGTTCACAGGAGTTGTAGAAGAAACATTTTTGATTCCATTGGAAGTAGTTACTTCTACCTGTTGAGACCGATTCGTAAGGTAATTACAGAACCATTTTAAAGTGGTTTCGTCAAACCCATAATATTTTAGTTTTGCAATAAGCAATGATATATTTATAGTGTCAAACGCTCTGGAATAATCTAGCAAAACCAAAATAGAGCCTTCTCCCCCATCCTGTCCTGATAACATATCGTCCACAACGTCGAGTAATGCAGTCGCTGTACTCCTACCTCTTCTGAAACCTGATTGCTTATCTGGTAGAATATTGTTTGAACATAGATATTCGTTCATTTGTATGGATACAGCTTTTTCTATAATTTTGGAAAAACAAGGCAAAATGCTGACAGGGCGAAGGTCACTTTCCATTGTGGGATTGTTTGTTTTTGGAAGAGGTTTCACTATCGCTTGTTTCCATACCTCGGGGTAATTGCCAGTTTTTAGTGATTCATTAATTATATCAGTAATGATTCGCAATGTTCTTGGTAAAGTCAATAGAATCATGTCGAGAGTGATGCCATCGACGCCTTGAGCATTAGTGTGAATATTTTTTATGATCCTGTATACTGTTGCTTCGTCTACTGGTTTAAAAGAAAATACCGCGTCACTGAAGCGATTTTTTGAAAAATATGTATGAGTTGAACTGTTTATATTGCCGTCACCAGGAACTTTCAAAAAGTGCTTATTGATACGGTCAGGGTTACTAATATTATCTGGTAAATCAACAACTTTTGATTTAAAATCTACAACATTTCTTTTTATGTTTTTCCATAACTTTCGAGGATTCTTTATATTTTTATTTATACAGTACTGATAATATGCGGTCTTTTCTTTGGAAATTGCGTCGTTTACTAGAGTTTTTAGTTGTTTATAATAGATTTTATCCGTTTCTAATTTTGTGAGGCGGCTTTTTACATGCGCTTTATCCCTCAAAACTATCATATGCCTTATAGTTTGTGTTATCCATGGATAGCTATGTTTCTTCAAATATATCTTTTTCGTTGGTGCGTGAATATCGAATAATTCGTTAATTTGTGTATTAAAAGCATTTACAGAGTCATTAACATTATCACACAGTATTTTTTCCCAAGCTATACTATTTACATGCGCATTGAAAAGGTCCATGTCTATATCCTTTATAGGTCTATAGAAAAGCCACTTTGGCCTCGCTTTGGGCTTTTTGATATTAATTTCAAAAGAGATAAATGCATGGGCACTGAGGTCTGCTATGGGATCAACTATCAAATTGGATACCTTAAGACTACTACAAACCAGGTCCAGCAAAGTCTCTGAGTGGTCAGTGAAATGGGTTGGCTCTGTTACGTATTGGTGAAGATTCATACAATTGAGAAAATCTAAAAAATTCTTTGTATTGGCTTCATTTACCTGTGTCATATCAATATTAAAATCTCCCATTATAATAATATGATCGAAACTTGAAAAAGATGTTACGGATTCGGTCAAGGCATTCAGAAGCGTTTCGACCCCCAGCCAAGGCGGTCGATATATCGTACCTACCGCGATTTTAACGCCATTTACATTAAAACTAAGCCACATTTGCTCTACCATAGGAGAAGGTGGGTGTTCAAGCACGCGGGTGGAGAGTCCTTTTCTTAGGTAAAATCCAACACCTCCTCCACGCGACCTAATACTAGCCGGGCGCGGCTTATGTAGCAGCCTATAGCCCCGCGGGGCTGGAGCTCGTTTCTCTTCTCCCTCTTTGAGCCATGTTTCGTTGATGGCCATGATATCTACATTATGTCTTTCCATGGCTATCAAAAATTCATCATGGCGAGTACCTAAGGAACCAGGATTTAGAAATCCGAAAGACATTTTTTTATATATAATAAAACGTATTATATATGAATGTAATTTTTGAATATATTTACAGTTACATAAATATTGCCTCACCAGTGTTAAATGACGGATATTTAGAGTATAAATATGATACATAATATTTAAACATCTATTATGGGTACTTGTACATATTTTAAATGCATATATTTTATTTTTAATTTGAAGTAAACAAATAAACAAATAAGCAAATATTAACATTTCGAGTGTGTAAGAGCATACATCATGTTGAAAACAGTTAATATTATAGCAACTAAATGGCATTACTATTATATTTTCGTAGTAGGAACTATTAATTAACTTTAGCAAATAATAATACGTCAGTGAACAAACCACTCTTAGCTTAGTAAGCACTATTAATACAGAATTTTCTTTACTATTACAATAACAAATAAATATACTAAAATCCAAGAACAGTATAAAATTATTGCACTCAGAATCATTATCTGACTTGTAATAAAACTCTTTATAACAACAATAAAAACAAATAACTAAATCAGTAAACTCTAGGATAAGATTAGAATTAGCGGGTAAAGTTATATGTCTACGATGGGTGCGCAGCCGGAGCCCCAACAGAATCCAAACCAAAAACCTTATCAACGTCGGCGTCAGTCCGCAGTCGATGAACTGCGTCACCTTGAGCTCGCCTAGCAAATATCTTTCCATCACGTGTCCATATGTATCGCCAATTCAAGCGCTTAGCGGCCTCTCTTGCCTTGTGGAAAAGCTGCCGATTTACCTTGGTGAGGCGCTCATTGATAAATAGCCGGCCCGTAGTTCCTGAGAAGCCCATGCCCTCCGTGGTAACATTGCGGCGAACCCGCGCAGCTTGTAAGAGCAAGTCGCGCGCAGAGCGGCGCGTAAGCCGCGCGACCAGCGGCCGCGGCCGGGGACGCAACCCGCCCTCTGCCGCGCCGCGCTCCGGCCCAGCACGCTCCGCGCTAACAACATCGCGCTCTTCTATGTTTACGCCCAATTTTTTAGCACTCACATTTTCCTCACTATTATTTATTAGTGAGGAAAATGTGAGTGGGGTTTTCGTTCGGCTGCTCCGGCAAGCTGGAAATCTCAATGTCGTTTGACAACAGCTGTTGGTCGCGGTCATGTATGTCCGACTTTAATTGTAGAATTGTTTCCTGTAGACCACTAACATCTATATGCCTAGATTCACTCATCCTGTGTTCTATATTATCAATTCTTGTTTCTAAATGGTCGATGCGTGTATTCTGCTCCTTAATTGTAGCGTGGAGACCCGTCATAGTTGCATTCATCATGCTCATTTCCTGCCGTACCGAACGCATTTCTTTCAACAGCAATTCAAACTTTTCAGAGTCAGTCCATTCCGTATCCATGAGTCTATCCTCTTCCAGTGATACTGTATTCCGTTTTGTCCGTATAGTAATGTTTGCTTTATCGTTATCCGGGCTCTCCAACTGAGTATCTGTTTTTTGTTTAGTAGGTAGAGAAGTGTCTTGCCGTACCGGAGTATCTTTTTTCGACTGCTTGCTTATGCATTCCGGACATTTCCATGTACTCGTACGATTGGAGCCAGCAGCGTAAAATGAATAGAAACGCTTACTGCTCACGTTTGCGCACTCCAAGTCATACGAGGCTCTACAAACTGTACATCGCATAAACTCGTTCTTAGGTAGTGACTTAGTACATCTTGAGCAACTACCTGCGAGTACTAAGGGTTTTGGTGACATGTTTAGTTTTACTATGAATAACGCCCTCTAGTGAAATATCAGCGCAGCTCCTAGCTACTACGTACTACGATAACGTAAGGACAATAGTTAAAACCCGATGTCACACTCTTCCGCTAGATGGCGGTAAATCTCTGCTAAAGCACCTAGTGACGAAAATGAAGAACTAATGGAATGTTCTAGAATTTTATCAATATTTTTTCGTAAAAATCCTGTTTATTCACTACTAATCACCAATTCATGCACTATTTAGAGCTTGTATTGTCACTATTGCCGATAAGTTTATGTGTTAACACTGATACACTAAAAGAAGTCCATTCAAAGTGTTTTTTAAAGATCCATTGTTAATTTTTGGGCGTGTTATGAATTAATGATAAATCGCTCACTAATTTTGAAGACCACACTAGCACTTAATTGTCACTTTATTTTTCACTTATAAAACATATTTTCAGGTCTTTTATAAGATTAATACTATTTTTAATCAATTTTACTTTGCAACTCAATGTTTATCCGACCAGCGCCATCTACTACCATATATGTAAAAAAGTGTAAAGTGGACTACAAACAGGAAGATCTTTATACATTACTTTCTAATTTCTCCTCTTATTGATTGCATTGCTAATTTAAATTAATAAAATATGTGCAAAATAACTCAAAGTTAGCATTTAAACACCAACACGTCGGATAGTAAGGGGTTACCGGAAGACTATAAGAATAAGAATAACTTTATTTGTAACATGATAAGAACATGTCACATAAGCCAAAATGTGATACAGAGTGTCATTACAATTTTATCAAAAAGTAGGTTTGCAATAAGGTAAATTCTATGTATCAACAAAATATAGTCCGGGGAAGGACCTGGACCCTATAGAATACCGCAGCCAAATGACCTTCGGGTCGTGTTTCTGCTGGTGAGTAGGGTTTCCGGAGCTCGTGGGGGATTAGGGTTGGGCCGGGCATGGCAGTGGCAACTGACAGGTAGAAAGGTGTTTATTTTAGAAAGGTGTTTATTCGTAATTCTGGTAGGTAACTGACCAGTTACATGCCCATTGTCACAGTGACTTGGGCTTCTCTTTCGCTCCATCGATTCCATCAGGCGTAGGGAAGCCATTATGTCGAACTACTAGAAACAAAACAAAGGTTCTAAAAGCCAAAAAAACATTATTACGCGTAATTAGACCCAACGACAAATGCATTATTATTAAGTGTTATTACTATAACGTATATTTAGATACAATAGAGGCACAATTCATGTGCCCCAGGCATCACGTAATGACCTGAGACAGACGAACTGAGACACACCTCTGGTAATGAAATGAAATAAATAACTCATCGATTCTCTTTGCTTTGCGTAGAGAAAACGCCGTCTCACAGGCGTGTCTTATTTTATTGGCCTCATTTGTTCCTCTTCTAAATCAGCGCTTTTTTTGTTTCAGGTAAGGCTTGTTATCATTAGAAGAGTTTGGAAAACAACGAACAGTACTTACAAGTTTGTTTCTTTTATATTCTAACGAAACCTATCCCCTATTTTAACGAAAGCGAAGCGAAGATATAAGGGATGTAAGGGAGCAACCTATCATCATTTCGCTCCAAGCCAACCTCATCCGCCCGTGGTGTATCCCGCGGAATAACAAACGAGGCTCTGGCAACCGACTTGTGGCGGTATAACCATCACGATTGAAGGCGTAGCTAAATACCACAGGCCGATGACTGGCAGCAGCGTCACCGGAGCGAAGAGCCTGAAGAGAGAACCCTGCTATCGCCAACCCGCCTCACAGCGTGGCGATTATGAGTAAAGCCTTCAGATTCTGATTTTTGCCCAGAGTGGCGAATAATTGGAGTGGCCCATGTACCACCCACCAGCCTATTGTAGGATAGGCTGGTGACGATGATGATGATGCAGTAGATGAACCAATTCTGATGAACGCAGAAGGTATTAAAATGCATGAATGTGTATATAAACACGTGTGCACTCTCTGTTCATTTACTCTCATAATCCGAAGGGATGATTTCTGTATAGGTACCTTCCCGGAGAGAGATCAGTCACAGGACCAACGGTTTTAACGTGCTTTCCCATGCAAATGGAGGTATCACCTTCAACTTTCTGGCTCTGGACATGTTACTGAGTAATTTCTTCTTGTTTTTATACTTACCACTAGGATGACAAGCTCACTGATGATAAGCGGTACAATAAAACCCAGTTACAATTTTTAAGACCAAGCTGAGACCTCCGGATCTATCAACAAAAACAATTCCATAGCTATGTCTATGCCGGACCAATTCAATATCAAAACCCAGTCCTACAGTAAGTACCAAACTCGCCTGTCAATCAATGTCGTCTACACAAACTAGTTCTCTTGATAAAGGTAGTATCACGCTCTCTCAATTAAATACGAGTACCAAACGTATCACAATTACGGAGATCAAATCTCCAAGGCGTGTTATGTACGTACAGACAACCATACCTACATCTACCTGTCAAGATCTCCAAACAATGTCAACTTAATGTCGGATGCATAGAGTTCATTATCTATCTGGTTATTTTGACAGGGCTTACTTTATATGGGGTACAAGTTGTACGAGGATAGAACGAGGTAGGTACAAAATACCTCGTTCTATCTTACTCCAAACAATTTCCAACTTAATGTCTTACGCGGAGAGTCCATTATCTGTCTAAATGTTTAGACACTTTTGGCTAACTCGATATGTGGCCGTGTGTACCTCTGTTGAGCTCGGTTTTTGTGTAGTAGTGATGTGTCCGGGTATTCCGGGTATCCGTATCCGAGGAAGAAGAGAGATCTATATCCTTTATTTTACCCGCAGATCTTTTACTTTTTATTTTATGACCCGTGTAAACTATGCAATGGTGTGTGCAATACTATATGCATATGGTGCAGCGCAGACGGCACACTTTTTGTGCGATAGAGTCTGCGTATGAGACATTTAAAAAACCGGCCAAGTGCGAGTCGGACTCGCGCACGTAGGGTTCCGTACCACTGATTGAGTAAAAAAAATTAGGTAATTTGATTTATGATGTTTAAAAAAAAACTACTGTCTAGATTTCATTAAGACTAATTTCGTTAGTAGTTTACATAGTAATACACATCATATATTTTTTTCAGTTTTATAGTGCCCATATTTTAGAAGTTACGGGGGGGGGGGGGGACACACATTTTACCACTTTGGAAGAGTCTCTCGCGCAAACTATTCATCTGAGAAAAAAATGATGTTAGAAACCTCTATATCATTTTCAAATACCTATCCATAGATACCCCACACGTATGGGTTTGATGAAAAAAAAATTTTTGAGTTTCAGTTCCATGTATGGGGAACCCCAAAAATTTTGGATTTTTTTCTGATTTTATTCATCTTAATCATCTTAATACGGTTTACAGAATACATCTACATACCAAATTTCAATAATGTAGCTCTTATAGTTTCGGAATAAACTGGCTGTGACATACGGACGGACAGACAGACAGACAGACAGACATGACGAATCTATAAGGGTCCCGTTTTTGCCATTTTGGCTACGGAACCCTAAAAAGAGCGTCTAGATCTGCCGACAGAATGATCGAAGATGTGCGTCATGTGCGTTGAGTCTGTGAAATATCGACGACAGATTTTTGCGCGTCTTGTGCGTTACTGCATATAATTGCATAGGTTATATTTACACAGAGTAAAAAGTGCGTCACGGATAGTCTGTCGTCTGCGCTGCCCCTATATGATCCTCGTAAATCCCTCTATCTATTAAAAAATACTGCGGTAAAACTACCACGATAGAAGGCGTGCCTAAATATCACAGGCTGATGACGGGCAGCAGCGACACCGGAGCAAGAAGCTACGCCCTGCGAAGGTTCGCCAACCCTAAGTGGCGAACAACTGGAGAGGCCTATGTCCAGCAGTGGACTGCAAAAGGCTGATGATGATGATGATGATAATTTTCAATTGATAGAACAAAATACTACATATATACAGGTGACAACTCGTAATGCAGGGAAAAGTTGTATTTCTTCTTCATTTAAAGGCTGTGTCCGCAGACATTTATGCGTAACGATACACATCACTAGTGTACTGTCGTGATTCCTATTGAATAAGACAGGAATATTATCACATCCGTCATGGCGGTTCAGTGTCGTGGGCCAGATGTCGTTTCAAGTACGAAACGTGCATTCGTTTTGGTAATTAGGTGTTTGGAGGTGGTATTCTGACACACACTGGCCCGGTGGCAGTTTTTTTTTATATCACTGCAACTGCGCGGGTGGCAAACAAGCCTGTCTGATGTTAACACAGCCTATGGACACCTGCGACACCAGGGGTATCACACGCGCGTTGCCTACCCTTTAAAAACCTCTTCACAACGTTATTGAAAGACTCCATACTGTAGTCTCAAGGGAGAGCCTCGGTGGGGAGCTTATTCCAAAGCCTGAGTGTGCGCGGCAAGAAGTTTCTGCTGAAACGTACCGTACGCGGCCACAAAGGCTCTAGGCAGTTGGTAGAACCGAAGATTGTGGGGTCGATTCCTCTCCGGGACAAAGATTCATGTGATGAACACTTGTGTTCGTTCTCTGTCTGTGTGTTAAAATTGTGTTTAAGTATACCTGTCGGTGAATCATTTGGGAATGTCTCATAAACTACTGACCTCAAATTTTAGAAAAACAAAATACAAAATTTAAGCGATGAATGCTTGTAGATTACAGGAAAGGATCTAGCTAGATTCTAGCTAACAATATTACGCGAAACTTTCACGCAAAAACTACTGAATGGATTAGAATGAAACTTTACTTTAATATACGAGTAGGTATACAAAGTATACATTAGACATATGCTAGGATACCTAATTAAAAGAATATTATCTTTTATTATCACCGATAGTCACGCGGGCAAAGCTGCAGGTTGCAGTTACTTAAAAAGAAAGCTGTAAATTCAATACGGAACCCACTCCCCACAAATTCAATAATTATAATATGTTTTTATTCCTTAAATTCTGATCTACCTCCAATCTATCCATACCTTAAATCCGATGTTCATCGAACTTCGATATTTATGATACAGTCAATAAATCACAAACTGGACTGGCAACATTAGAACCCCTCAGGGCAATAGCTGGACATACCAACCCGATGAACTACTAAAACTAATCCACCATGACAAAATGTTACTCAATTTGACAGGTCTTATCCATTCGGTCATCTTTAATAGCTCTATGGAGTATCCAAACCCGTCTGTCGTGTGGAAGCAATCAGCTTAACAATTGTTATTGTTCCCTCAAACTGTTTGCGGTATGAACACCTATAGATCGGGGTGAATGACCCTTGTTATCAACTGATACCTACTTACTGATGCACACAAATGTACCAGTTAGTAGGTATGTGAAATGTATGGGTATTATTAATGCGCATTATGTCATCTATGCAAATAAGAAACGAAGTACTGTTACTGCTACTATAGTTCATTCGCGAAATAATTTCTAGCGTTTTAATTGGCTAGTGGCCGGCAGTCGGTGATGAGTCACTATTTTCTTAACGCGAATGAACTATAGACTATTGTTTACAGGAAGTGACGTAGCAAGTAAGAAATTTACATGCCCCATTACATTTATTAATGAACAAAATCTGTCGTCAAATTACAGTCTCTCTATAACGAGGTATCTAGGTATCGCCAACTAAATTAGATGCTTTCTCTGCGCCTGCGCTGGTAAAAGCGTTAGTCATAGTTGTTTTGCCCGATTTCTATTAACAATACTTTATTATTACACCTGGTAGCGTATAACCGAATGCTTGATTCGGTTTTTCTGACATGAGCGTGCGGTGACGGAAAATAATTCAGATCAACGCCCAATCTCTTCATGTAGGTATCGTAAGAGTCTCTACAATAGGGAATGCTCCGAAGAGTTATTCCAACTAATCCCATCCTCTCCTTTCCTCTTTCGAACAACACGTGCTGGACAGCGTTGTCATCCGCATACCTTACAGACGATAGTGGCGCGCACCAAGAAGTTTAGGTCCTCGTTTCTGTGCCATTGAGTCATAGAATGTTCTTCCAGCTCATATGTTTCCTTCCTCTTACAATCCTGGGTTCTTTAGGCGGGGCGTTAAACGGCGCCTCAGTGGGCCTTCAGGGTGGGCGAGACAGGCGCGGTGGGTTTGTCCTATTAGGCCTGTCGACCTAACATTTGGACCTTACGACCGCTTACCATACCACGTGAACTCATCTTGAACGCTCTTTTTATATAATAAAAGAAAAAGAATCGCCACGCTGCCGCGTTGGGCAGGCGGGTTGGCGTTCGCAGGATGTAGCTTCTCGTTCCGGTGGCACTTAAAATCCAACCAGTTATCACATTTCCCATAGTAACTAACTCTAGACATTCCAGTCATTGTTTAATTCCGCAAATGGATTGACAATCGCCATCCTTGGACCCTTAGGAACTAAAAACAAACAAGGGTCCACATATAGAAGGGATAATCGTCCGAAGGAATTCAGCCTTTTTACATCGGCCCCGTGTAAGTAGATTGCCTATTATGTCCTGGACAAAGGGCAAGAGTCGTGAAGAGGATACGTGAGTTAGCTCCGGACTGTAATAACGAAAGCTGTTAACAAACTTTTTGACCGCCGAAATGTAAATGGACCTGTCCTGTTTGAAGTGAGTCTCCGTCACTGTTTTGGCCTTGAGTTTGTCGGTTTTCTTGTTTAGGGAGGGTTAGGGAGTTCATGTATGGAACCCTTAGGCCAGAACAATCGATGGATTGTCGATCTATGACTTCGGTTGATAGAGGATTTAATTTTCTCTTCTATATTCTATTGATAGTCTCTTCCATACTAAGCAGTATCAATACACATTAGTTTTGTGGGACTATGTCTATTTAGTTGGAAACTGTTGTTGGTTTAATAAATAACATAATGCCGAATAACAAACGAGCCGCTGGCAAACGACTGGTGGCGGTATAACCATCGCAATTGAAGGCGTTGCTAAATAGCACAGACAGATGACGGGTAGCAGCGTCAGAGTGAGAACCTACGATCTGCGATCGCCAACCCGCCTGCCCAGCGTGGCGATTATGGGTATATCCTCTAGATGCTTGCCGTGCCATGCTCCAATTTACTCCGAGGGCTGCTAGAACTACATAATTCATCGTCAGCCCTTCTGTATAAGCATTTATAAGTCTAGTATAGACTAGACTTATTGGACAGGATATAGATCCTTTGCTGCTCACGTCCAAGTTGGTCTTTTAGGTACGTATTATATGATGCTCCTTCTACTCTCAGGAGACCCTTGCTCCATCTACCATCCTGTCTTAGCACCATACTAGAACACTGGAGCTCTAAAACGAATTAAACAGCTTTTTTATTACGTTTTTCTTTATAAAGGTTACATCAACAAACGAGTATTCTCCGTATATGGCATAGACAGTTTGAAGTTAACATCAGTTGACATAAGCACCATATTTATACAGGAATGGCCACTAAACCATGTCTTGAGGTTTATCAATCTTGCCATATTTGGTTTACCAGGAAGACAGACCTGTAAATCAGGAATTTATCAGGCACATTTGACGATTAATATGCAAATACGAGTAAGGGTAATGTAGTAGTGACCCTGATGGATCTCATGTCTATTTAAATAAGCGGATATATTAATGACCAGTTGATGTAAGCAATAATAAGTGTGACAATGCATGCCACCTAATGAGCAGGTCGAACTGATGAAAATGAACATTTAGATATCTGTTGTTCATTTGTTTCCCGATGGTTAACAGTTTTTCTTTGTTTTTTTTCTAAAATTATAATGTAGTTAATTAAAACAATTATAGACATAAGCTTTTTATTTATTTAACTAGCTTGCGAAGAGACGTCGCATCCATGTGCGTTCTCTACCGCATCTATCACGGGGAATGTTTTGAAGAATTGTTTGGTTTACTGCCTGCTGAGTTTCTTCACCACACCACACGTAAACGATTGCAATTCCATCCTTAGCATCTCGATGGTTGGAGATCCTCGACTGTACGCTTTATGAGGAACTTTTTGCCTCGCGCATAGGTTTTGTGGAACCAACTTTCTGTGACAGTATTTCCGACTAGCTACGACTTGGGAGCCTTCAAGAAGCGTACTCCTATTTAAAAGGCCGGCAGTGATATATCCAGCAGAATCTAAAGAACTACATTATTTACCCAGCTTATCTATACCTAGGGTACAAAATGGGCGTTTTACGTATTCACACCGTAACCGAAACGGTGGTAAATCCGTCAATCCTTTCGCACCTCGGGCTCGGTGAATATTTGATGCGGCTGTTAGTGAAACTCTCGGATTTACCTTTTGTTGCTCACTGTGCATTATTGACGAGACAAATTCGGCTCCAACTGATGTTTGTTTTATGTGTATTTGTGTTGTTTCTATTTTCGCTAACGAGATTTCTGTGTGAGAATAAAAAAGTTCAGAAATTTCTATCTTTGCCGTTAAGTGCCATTTGAAAGTAAAACTCATTAAATCATTACAAACTTAAGTTCCTCTTCTGATCTAAGATGTGGGATTTGGCGGTGGCAACTGACAAGGTACCTATTTTTTTTTCTAGAGGCGAATGTATTAAGTGATATCACGCAACCTCCGCGGAGAGTTGGCGTGATCAAACCTCTCTTAATGATAGGGCATACCCACTAAGCCCCCCTGTCACCAATGGGCAGCAAAGTTGCAGGGACTCGGGTAGGTGTACTCCTGATCTGGGGCTCAGTACCCCTTACCCGGCTCCAGGGCAGGGTTGCCAGATCAAAATTTTGATTTTTCGGGGGGGTGTATAATCAAAATGTATGACAATACTTTAAAAATATCTGGATATGTTCTTTTTGCTTAGGAATGATGATTACTAACTAAAAATTTTCCCATTCAGTTGCTTGGAAAGCAAAATAAAAGTCATCCGTCTAAGAAAATCGTTGAGATTTGGCTCCGTTTGGTCATATTTATACAATCATCATCAGCCTATTGCAGTCCACTGCTGGACATAGGCCTCTCCAGTTAAACTTCTGGAGGATATACCCATTTATAAAATACGGGAGGTAAAAAAAAATCGGGAGTTTTGAACGGAATCCGGGAGATATTGACCAAAGTCGGGAGATCTCCCGGGAAATCGGGAGATCTGGCAATCCTGCTCCAGGGAGCGGTAGAGTATAGAGTGCTCCCCGGGCGGACTTCATGCAACGGTATGGTTTCACCACGGAGCAAAAACTTTGTATTACATACTTAGTATTTGAACCCACCACACCGTTACGCCCCATTGAGTGGATCCAGCCCCCACGCTCACCACTGGGGACTTAGGTACGTTCTGTCATAACCTATCTTATCAGTCTGTTTAACTTTATTCGGCGAGAAACACAGCTTAGTTAGCTTGCAAAGTACAAGCAAAACTTTACTCTCAAGAGCATTCACTTAATTTCCTCTCACATAATGTAATCACTGCTCATTAAAATTACTACAGCTCCTGGTTAAACGATCAGACAACCAACAGTTATGTTGGCATGGAAATAATAGACTCTAATTGTAGAGAATAGGTTATACCTCGGTGTCGTTATGCACGTACCATTATTTTAATGGCAGGAGAAGCCGGGTGCAGTGCTAACGTCAATTGTGGTAATGTCGGTTTCATTATATGGTTTGAACGTTGTATAGTCGGCTGCGAATGCTGTTTGGAGTATGATACTTATTAGTTTAACGTACAAAAATATCTCGTTTACATCTTCAGTAAAACTGGTATCCTCTACCTGGAGGATGTCTGTAAAGATTGCTACTAGCGATAATACTGCCTAAATTGTACAGACTTTGTTTGTAATTGATTATTCTGTAAGATCTGTGTTTTGTGCAATAAAGAGTATCTATTTAAATATATTATGGTGATGATGATAACAAATTACAAGAAATAGTTGCATCCCGCGGCTTTGGCCACGTGCATATCGCTATGTGGAATGATAATGTTCTAATCATTTATATCCTATTTGTCAATCTGAGCTATATTATTGTATAGTATACGTTCATTAGTTTTTGTACGAAGGAGTGAGTGACAAACACCCATCCAGATCCAAACAAACATCCGCATTCATCATATTAAAATGTACCGACTCGTATGACGCCCACAGGAAGAAATGTATAATCCTACTTAATAATTATTGTTAATGCAAAAGTTTGATTGGATGGATAGATAGATGGATGTTTGTTTGTTACTCTTTCAGGCAAAAACTACTGAACGGATCTTAATGAAACTTTACAATAACACATAGGCTATGGTTTCTGAAAATATCCACGCAGGCAAAGCCGCGGGCAGCAGCTAGTATTAATTAATTACATGTTCAGAAACTTAGGAGGCGCACTGTACCGGTGCAGAATAATTTTGTGGTATGTAATAATGATTGCCGAGGCTGCGATCTTTGAAATTAGACTGTGCATTTGATTGCCATTTGTACTTTCGCTTTTGTGTTTCTTTGAACACGATGATATACAACCATTGATTGTTTTGTCCACTTTCGCCTGAAAACGGTTCATACAATGCAAAATAAAAATAAATCAATAAGTCAGACAATTCACACCAGCCATCTGGTCTTATACTAAGGTTATTCCATTGTACCCTCAGTACTAGCTGATGAATCGGAAACTCCCAATACGCCCAGACCCAAAATAGTTTATAAAGTCTTACTGGGAATTTGGATCGTCTGCGCTTAAGGATTAACGCGCTAGAGAGGCCGTATCATTATTTACTCCCCTTTTGTAATTTGCTTGTCCAGAAAATATCGATTCATTCTCATTTTGAACACCTGTACCTACCCGTAATGTCAGTTTTTGCGAGAAATAAACATAACGTATTTGCTCAATTTGTATAAAATTATCTCCCTAGTTTTTTAATTCTGCTACTCGCCCCCATAGGCGCTTATGGCTTATACGGTTTTCATACAAATTGAGCAAGTACGCAAACGCCATATGTCGTCCTGTTGATTCCTGGGCATTGCAATGGCACTTCATTCGACGCCTTATAAACATAGAACCTGCTCCGTACCTATTATTATTATGAAGTAAAGACCGCGTGTCCATACGTGGCAAGCACGAGGTTCTATTATCTTAAGCATTCGTGGCAAATTTCTTTTGTTTTTTTTTCTGTCAAGGAAGGAATTTTTGTCTTTGACATTGACACTTTTTTTTTTCTTTTTCGCTTAAGATCTGGTGTTTGAGAACTGCGTTCCATAAAGCCTACAGTCCATACCTAACTGCATAATCTCATCCTAATATCTGTGTATTTATCATTGTGTTCTATATAATTTTCTAAGTATCTGTCGTTATTATGTGTATGTATATAATATATATATATATGTAACGTCACACATCATAGGTTCCACCAGAACACCAGCGCCGTTATGGTGTCAACGACGCCATAATAACGGCACATAGCTGAGGATGGAGCCTAGTTGGCTTCACATTACACACCATATTATAATCTGTTCTTTCACTGTCATGCTTCTTCTATCGCTCTTCTATATTGTTTGTACCCCGCCCGCACGTCGGCCTTCCCTTGTTTGTTTTGCCTTGCGGCTTCTTTTAATGTAGCCATAAATACTTATGTATATATGCAGACACGAGTGGTTTGACGTGTGGGCATGTGTACACTTACTGTGTTACATGTGTTTATTTATTTTTTTTTTTTTTTGCTTAACTGTTTTATAATAGGGGGGTAAGGGGGAAGCGGATATTAGGCAGACCCAATCGTCAACCTCACCTGCTCGTGGTGCACCCTGCAGATTGACCGACGAGGCACTGGCGACCGGCAGATGGCGGAATATCCATCCAGACGGCTAGGTTAAATTCCAGGCCGGCGACGGGCAGCAGCGTCGCCGGCGCGAGAAGCCTAGCCCTGCGATCACCAACACGCATGCCCAGCGCGGTGATTATGGGCATTCACCCTTTATGGAAAACGCCACAAATAAACGGCCCCTAGTTCCCGGTAGCCCTGCCATTTCGAGCTCTGGTAGCGGCCGCAGTGGTGGGGCAGGGGGTGCGAACAATCCCCGGGTTACGACCTCTAGCTACCTAAACCGACTATATCTGGCTACGTACAACGGACGAACCCTGAGGCTTCCCGAACATCTCCAAGAACTCGAAGTAGAACTTAGCAAGATCAACTGGCATATACTGGGGCTGTCAGAAGTCCGAAGAGAGGGAGAGGACACGATAACCCTAGAGTCAGGTGACCTATTCTACTTTCGAGAGGGAGATGTACCATCCAGGGGCGGCATTGGTTTTCTCGTCAACAAGCGTCTCTCTAACAATGTGCTGGAAATCGGTAGTGTGTCGACCAGGGTTGCATACCTAGTCCTCAAACTAACCAAGAGATATTCTCTTAAGGTTATACAGGTATATGCGCCGACCTCGGCACACTCCGATGACAAGGTGGAGGCCCTCTATGAGGATATCTCGTCGGCCATCAATTCTACCACCAGTACACATTTCACCGTTGTTTTGGGAGACTTTAACGCCAAAGTGGGAGTAAAAGAACGCGACGAATCGAAGATCGGACCACACGGTTATGGGCGACGGAATCACAGGGGCCAAATGCTGGTCAACTTTCTCGAGCGTGAGGGGCTATCATTGATGAATTCGTTCTTTCAAAAGAAGCCCCAAAGGAAGTGGACATGGCGGAGCCCCGATAATGTGACAAGGAACGAGATAGACTTCATTATGACGGATAAGCGGCATATATTTAGAGATGTCTCAGTGGTCAATAGGTTCAGCACCGGAAGCGACCACAGACTCGTTCGAGGCACTCTAGATATCTCTTACAAGCTAGAAAGACGCCGTCTCTTGAAGTCTACCCTCCGACCTACGCCGCTCCAAGCCACACTTGAGTCCGAAATCTTCCGAATTGAGCTGAAGAACCGATTCGAATCGCTGGAAACCACGGTAGATGTTGACGAGATTGCCAAGAACGTGACGAAGACTCTCCAGGATGTGGGCTGCAGGCATTTCCGGCAGCGGAAGCGAGGCAAAGTCTCCAAGCTATCCGCTGAAACTCTGGATCACATGACGAGGAGACGTGAGATGGCGGTAACGCAGTCCAACTCGCTAGCCTACCGAGCTTTGAACTCTCGGACCAAGCAGCTGATTAGACGTGACCTACGGCGCTCCAATACTCGCTCCATTAAGGAGGCGATTGAGCGCAACAGGGGCTCCAAAGTGTTTAATCAGCAGCTTGGGAGAAGCCACTTGACAAGGCTCACGACTGCGGATGGCCGACGTGTCTCCTCTAAGCCAGAGATTCTTGCGGAAGTGGAGAACTTTTATGGAGACCTCTACTCCTCGCATGCCGCGAGGCCAGTACATGCCGACATTCGAGACGAGAGGGCCACTCTGAGCCGCCACTACACGGATGATATACCCGAGATTGACGTCGGCGAGATTAGAATAGCTCTCGGCCAACTGAAAAACAACAAGGCCCCGGGAGAGGATGGCATCACAGCTGAGCTGCTGCGGGCAGGTGGGGCACCAGTTCTACTGGAACTCCAAAAGCTGTTCGATGTTGTCCTCCAAAATGGCACAACCCCGGGGGCGTGGAATAGGAGCGTGGTGATACTCTTCCACAAGAAAGGAGACAAGTCGCTCCTGAAGAACTATCGGCCGATCTCCCTCCTGAGCCACGTCTACAAGTTGTTCTCGAGAGTTATTACGAATCGTCTCGCCCAAAGATTCGACGACTTCCAGCCACCGGAACAAGCCGGGTTTCGAAAAGGCTACAGTACCGTAGACCACATACACACAGTGCGGCAGATTGTACAGAAGACCGAAGAGTTCAATCAGCCCCTGTGCCTAGCGTTTGTGGACTACGAGAAAGCTTTCGACTCTATCGAGACCTGGGCGGTCCTGGAATCCTTGCAGCGATGCCAAGTTGACTGGCGCTACATCGAGGTGCTGAGATGTCTGTATGACGCCGCGACAATGACCGTCCAAGTACATGATTGGGAAACGAAACCCATCCAGCTGCGTCGTGGAGTGAGGCAAGGGGATGTTATATCCCCTAAGCTGTTCACGAACGCACTGGAAGATGTTTTTAAGACCCTAGATTGGAAAGGACGCGGCATTAATATCAACGGCGAGTACATCTCTCATCTCCGATTCGCCGATGACATAGTCATAATGGCGGAGTCGCTGCAGGATTTGGCGGAGATGCTGAACGGCCTCAACGATGCCTCTCGACGCGTGGGCCTTGGGATGAATTTGGACAAGACGAAGGTCATGTTCAATGCCCATATCATCCCCGAACCCGTGCATGTCGGAGATTCGGCCCTCGAAGTTGTTGAGGAGTATGTTTATCTGGGACAGATAATCCAACTCGGTAGAAACAACTTCGAGAAAGAAGCCGATAGGAGGATCAGGTTGGGCTGGGCAGCGTTTGGGAAGCTTCGTCACATCTTTACGTCATCTCTGCCACAGTGTCTAAAATCTAAGGTCTACAATCAATGTGTCCTACCAGTTTTGACCTACGCTGCTGAAACGTGGACGCTTACGGGAAGACTAGTCCACAAATTTAAAGTCGCTCAGCGCGCTATGGAAAGGGTTATGCTCGGTATCTCGTTAAAAGATAGGGTACGAAACGAGCATATACGTCAAAGAACGAAAGTTACCGACATAGCCCGAAGGATTAGTACGCTGAAGTGGCAGTGGGCTGGTCATGTCTGCCGCAGAGCCGACAATAGGTGGAGCAGACGAATCTTGGAGTGGACACCGCGTTTAGGCAAACGTAGTGTAGGACGCCCCGCAACCCGCTGGGCGGATGACCTTAGAAGAACTGCTGGCAGTTGCTGGATGGGGGAGGCCCGGGATAGAGAAATGTGGCGCGAATTAAAGGAGGCCTACGTTCAGCAGTGGACGGACCAAGGCTGTTGATTGATTGATTGATTGATAACTGTTTTGTTAATTACCTTTTTGTTGTGTTGCCAATAAACGCTTTTTCTTTCTTTCTTTCTTTCTTTCTTTCTTACGTAGGGAGTTATTCCGAGTCGTTCGACATTCCTGTCACGTTCCGTCACTCGTTCGAAATGTCACGGTGCACGCGAATAGGGATGTGACTCGAATAAGGCGTCCCGCCAACATCACGATGGCATCATTATCGCATCGTTATTGGTAGCATCCTTAGCTTTTGCTATGGAGCTTTTGGTCCACCATGAACGGAGTTAAAGAGATTTTATTTATTAGGTACGTTATACCGATAGCAAATCAAATCACCAGTATTATATAATTGTCGTGTGTATAAATATAAAAAATAAAAAAAATATGTTTCGATTCCTAATTAACTCAAATCTGCTAATACCGTGCAGTCAACCTTTATCACCTGAGAATCATTTATGTATTTATTTATACCAATAAAGGTACCAACCTACAACGTATCATAGATTAAGATTTAAGTATGCTACTACTCAACAGAAAGTAAAGTACAGTTACAAAGATATTCATCGTTGCATACCAAACAGATTGACTTGAACTAAGCATTAAATATTAATGTCCTGTACCTACATTCAAAAGTACCTACAGATTATATTAATTGTCACGTTACATATTATTTTTTAGGGTTCCGTAGCCAAAATGGCAAAAACGGGACCCTTATAGATTCGTCATGTCTGTCTGTCTGTCTGTCTGTCTGTCTGTCTGTCTGTCTGTCTGTCCGTCCGTATGTCACAGCCAGTTTATTCCGAAACTATAAGAGCTACATTATTGAAATTTAGTACGTAGATGTATTCTGTTAACCGCATTAAGATTTTAAAATAAAATCAGAAAAAAATCCAAAATTTTTGGGGTTCCCCATACATAGAACTGAAACTGAAAAAATTTTTTTTCATCAAACCTATTCGTGTGGGGTATCTATGGATAGGTATTTGAAAATGATGTTGAGGTTACTAACATCATTTTTTTTCTAAACTGAATAGTTTGCACGAGAGACTCTTCCAAAGTGGTAAAATGAGTGTCCCCCCCCCCGTAACTTCTAAAATATGGGCATGATAAAACTGAAAAAAATATATCATATGTATCACTATAAAAACTACTAACGAAATTTGGTTTGAATGAAATCTAGCCAGTAGTTTTTTTTTAAACGTCATAAATCAAATTACCAAATTTTTCATTTAATTAACTCCAATATAATAAAACGTAAAGAAAAACATTTATTTAGCTGTATAGTGGTACGGAACCCTACGTGCGAGAGTCCGACTCGCACTTGGCCGGTTTTTATTTTCTATGATACGGTACCCTAAAATAGTAAACTTTCATTGACAACTTTAACATGGCCCGTATCGTGTTTAGACTGTGTTGTGTACGCCCGGTGTCGTCTAGCCACGGGGAGCGATTCCGCGTCGATCGACAGTCGCGTCACGTGTGCGACATGTCACGATGCACGCCAATAGGGTTGTCAATGGAATAGAAATCGCTAAAAATGTAGTAGAAATGTTTTTTTTTATAGTGGCTCGACATTATGACTTCCTTAAGCCTGATGGAAAGCGAAAGAGTAGCCCAAGTCGCTGTGACAACGGGCAAGTAACTGATCAGTGACCTGGCAGTTGCCACCGCCATGCCGGCCCAATTCTGACCCCCCACGAGCTCCGGAAACCCTACTCACCGGCAGAAACACGACCCTGAGGTCATTTGACTGCGGTATTCTATAGGGTGGGGGTCCTTCCCCGGACGAGCGGCTCAATTCGAGCGAAGATTCGCTTTGCCCTACCTCTCTTTTTTGTTAAAGATAACTAGATTATTCTGCGTACTTTTTTTTTGTCTAATTTCGACAAAAATCTGTCGCTATCTGTTCTAGTCTAGTTTTATGTATTCCAGTATACTATATTAGTGGTATCTTCATTCATTCAGATTTCCATAACTCAAATACTTTAAACTTATTGTTGTATTGGGTCAATAATTTTGATATTATGTGTTATTTTTTCTTTTTTTATTCCTTTAGGTGGCAGACGAGCAAGCGGCCTGTCTTATGTTAAACAGTCACCGACATTATGTTAGACATAAGCAATGTCAGGGGCAAATACATACCGCCGCTGTTTATCGTGAGGAGAGAGCTGTCTTCAAATCTCGTTTTTTTTATAGTACCTCGAAATAATGGCTTCCCTGCGCCTGATGGAAAGCTAAAAAGAAGCCCAAGTCGCTGTAACAACTGGCAAGTAACTGATTAGTTACCTGTCAGTTGCCACTTACGAAACTTAAACTTGTTGCTACTTATTTATACTAAAGGCTATTTAACATTAAAAACCCTTTACTTACGTTACTTTGATATTACGTTGCAAAAACGTGGAGATATATTATCAGGCTGTAGACATCGGCAGCCCTACAATCGACTGTGTCCCGAAATCCCAGTCCCGGCAAAATCGATCGTTCGACATGTTCCCTATTGTGACATCGTAACTTGTCTCGTGAGTCAGTTATCCAACAAGTATTGGACAAACTGCCCCTTTGCTCGTACGTTCCCTGGAGCCGAGTTAAAGAAGTTTTTTAGAGAAATAAATAACCCAAGACATGCCACGCTGGGCCACACAGCGCCATCTAACCCCAAACTAAGCCGAAGCTTGTACTATGGGTACTAGACAACTGATAAACTTACTTAGAAATTTTTTTTGTATATGTATTTAACATATTATACTCGTACATAGAAAACACCCAGACCAATACAAACAAACATGTTCATGCACACAAATGTTTGCAATGTGCGGGGATCGAACCCACGACCAAGACACCTAGCCAAGGCTCAGAAGACAGAGGTCACTACAAATTGAGCCACCGAGCCAGTCAAATAAGGGAATAAGGCTTTTTGCTTCCATATGTAGTGTAAATAGAACACGGCATTCTTAAAAATGTTTTGTTTTGTCTAAACTGTGCCAATTAATTGTTACAGGTACGTACATTGATCCTTCAAGTTATAGTTAAGTAAGTAAGGAGTAAATCAAGTCTTTGTCGACCGACACGGACTCGAACTTCGACCTGCTAAATATTGACTAACTATAGTTCATTCGCGTTAAGAAAATAGTGACTGACAGGTCACTGACAGGCCACTAGCCAATTAGTGGTCTGTCAGTGACCTGTCAGTCACTATTTTCTTAACGCGAATGAACTATAGTAACAAATATTGGTTTAACACGATACACGGTTGGTACTTTTTATATAAAAACTAAAATGTTTCTTTATGTCAAAATTAAAATACAATTTATTAATATTTCAAAGTTAACGAAAGCCAAGTCGCGGGTAACGCGGACGTAAAGTTTAATATTTATATCTTAATGACTATACGATACCGTACAGATTGTAGTTAATCTATTGTAGTTAATTCAAGTTTTTATTGAGTTTCACACTTTCTGTACTCTTCATAGCATTGCGTGTCGTCGCAGTCTCTAATTAAGGCGTCACTATAAAGCGTATTCATTACTCATGTGTTAATCTTGTCAATTAACAATGCCGAAAAAAGTCAAAGGAAAAGTCTTGAGAAACGTATATAGTTTACAGGTAGATATAGACTATTTTGCATTAATCTCGATTAAGGAAATACCACCTAAAATGTAACCCAAGACATGCCACGCTGGGCCACACAGCGAATCCTAGCCCCAAACTAAGCCGAAGCTTGTACTATGGGTACTAGACAACGGATAAACTTACTTAGATACATTTTTTTTGTAAATAAATACATATTATACATAGAAAACCACCCAGACCAATACAAACACACATGTTCATGAACATAAATCTTTGTACTGTGCGGGAATCGAACGCACGACTCTTGGCTCAGAGGGCAGAGGTCACTACCAAATGAGCCATCGAGCCAGTAATCATGTATCTCAATATATCTGTTAAATACCTTCTCAGTCAACTGTTTATTGTGCATAATAATATGTATGATGCATCGGATGGTATCCTTTAAACGAAGCGTGAAGAAACATCTTATGAGGCAACATGGCGGTGGCAACTGACAGGAATATCTTATAGATGTCTCCTCGTTGCCACGGTGACTTGGACGCTTTTTACTTTCCATCAGATGTAAAAGAGACGCAGTCGAAACGATACCTGTCTGTATTTTAGCAATCCCTACATACATGGTTACAAGTAACAGCGTAAAAGTACAATAGATCATACGTCAACGTGAATCTTTCTATCAAATTTCTCCAACCAATTGTTAACTATATGTCCAAGGCTCTTACCCGTCGTGTTATTCTGACAGATTTGGGTAACTAGATGTGTGACCGTGTGTACTTTTCAAGCTACTCAAGGGACGGTTGAATATAAAACGCCTATTAAAGTTCGTTACACAGATTAGTTGGAACACACGCGTTACATAAACGTTTCATTGTTGATGCACAACACACACCTCTGAGGGTAATGAACATGGAGGAAACTACTGATGATAATGACCTAGAGAATCTACCTACTTATTGGTATTTAAACGTTCTTGAATTACTTAAGTCACTTCGTATATGTCCTTTAACAAGTATAGTCTTGTTGTAACCACCGTACGGTCTTGGCTCTGCATCCAATTTAAACAGTCTTATTCTGCCAATCTCCAAGGAAAATTTACAGTTTTTTTGACAAAGTTATAATACAATTATGTCTTTAACTAGCTTTTCCGCGGCTTTGCGGTTTGCTCGCGTTAAATTTGGTTTCTGCTCCATACAAACTTCCACCCCCCATTTTAGGGAAGTGGGGGGTTAAAAAGGGGCAAGAAGAAACCTATGTTACTCTCCATCCCTTGAACTAAGACTAATCTTCCCGTAAGCAAGTTTCAAGTTGTCATCAGGTACAAAGTAAGTTGTCAAGTTGCTCGACATCTGATGAAAATAACACTAACATACACTAAAACCCATCAAATAATAAAATTAAGCAATAAAATAATTTATCGGCCATGTTCAACTCAACAACAAAAAGAATCCTGTATTTTTTTTTATACATAATTTTAACCTGGAGACGATTATATTGAAACTGAAGTCTAGACTAGGTTAAGTAACAGCGCAATTGACACCCACCTGGGTGGTCAGGCTTAGAACTACTGCAAAGAGTTCTGTAGTTAAGTTCTTGTCTCACTCAAAGTTACGAGAAAAATGGTAAACTAGCTTGAAAAATACTTTTGAACAGACAGAATGAGAAACAGTTTGTAAGCAGGGCTGTAGGGAGATATATGGATCCAATGGTTTAACAATAAATGGTTGTGCGTAACTTTTTTGGGTTAGTAAAATTAGTTTTTAATAAAACTAATTATGAGTTTATGATGTGTAAAAGTATATAGGGAATCCAAACAGGTTCTTTACACAAACAGAAAAGTTTGTGTAAAGAACCTGAAGTTCATCAAGCGATGAAACAACACTTCAACTTACTTTTTCCGTACACGAGTGTGTTATCATTTGTAATATCTTCGTTGTTCCGTACGCTTAGTATGTAGGTTACTATATTTTATTTCTTTATTTACTGTTACTACCATCATAGCTGCCAACCCTAATGTATTGATTTATTATTTTTAAAAAGCGAAAAGTTCAGTGATACCATCTGAGTAACTTCATCCGATGTCTCGTTAGTACCCATAGTAAAAGCATCAGCTTAGTTTGAGACTAAATGACGATAATAATATGTCCATGACATGCAATATTTCTTTATATTTATATATTTTTTTATATTTCTGGCCTTAGCATTAAAATTACCGCATACGAGCCGTTTTACGACAAACCTCCAACGCACATCCCTTAATCTAACACGTCGAAAAAGAAACAAACTTCACATGCCAACATCACCCACCAAATATGACAAAATGCTAAGTGTGCCCCACTAAGCAGTGTATTTTCCCTTAAGTTAACCGTGCGACCTTGCCTCGGCTAGTATGACTACGTGATATGGGTGCAAAACTGCCTCCTTGCCGACTGGGACGGTCCGATCGACTTGTGGACTGTGTAACAAAAGTCCCTTCGTTAGAACACCAGATACAGAACTTGGGTGATTTTGTTTTTCTTTTATGTGGAATAGGGATGTGGTGAATTAAACTAACGGTATGGGACTTATCGTCTTTTCGCTCCAAGCCACCATCGCCTGCTCTTGGTGCATAAAGAGAGGTATTGCATAGCGAATCTTCGCTTGAATGGAGCTGCCCGTCCGCGGAAGGACCTCCACTCCATATAATACCGCATATGACATCCGGGTCGTGTTCCTGCCGGTGAACCGGAGGGTGTCCGGAGCTCGTGGGGGTTTGGGGTTGGGCCGGCATGGCGGTGGCAACTGACAGGTAATTGACCAGTTGGTTATATCCAAGTTCATCTGTAGGCCGATGCGCACAGAGGCGTCAGCCAGTTCATTCAGCATCTGTTGTAAGTCCTGCAGCGATTCTGCCATTATGACGATGTCGTCTGCTAATCGCAAATGAGAGATGTATTCGCCATTTACGTTGATGCCTCGTCCTTTCCAGTTCAGCGTGTCCCCGTCGATATGGTGACCTATTATACCGAGACTTCTATGGAAAAAAACCTACCTGACCCTATCGGGTAGCCGACACATTATTTTCATTCGTATTCAAGATTTTTATAAATCTTGAATACACTTATGTGCTTGGTCGGTCTAGTATCCGTCTGGTGACAAATTCAGAATAAGAAGAGTCTCTTAAAGAACTTCTTCTCTTCTCTAATGGTGGTAGGGTTTATCCGCCTGATCGGGTACAGCCGTAAACTCAGTGAAATAACCGTGAGGTGATCAATCGATTCGATCGCTTTTCTAGAACAGTCAGCGCATGGCATTTCTAGTTGGTCAGCTATCTACAGGTCGGTGGCGGTGGCAACATACAAGTAACTTATTTGGTAACTTGTCCATTGCCGCAGCGACCTGGGTTTCTCTTTGCGAGTATCTACTCGTAGACTTGGTGTGATCGTCGACGTTTCGTTTGTTTATTTTTGTCTCAAAAGCTCTTGTTAAATCTTGTTTCAAAAGTGTCGCAAGAAAATTGTAAATAGGTATTCCGATAGCGGTGTTTGAAAATCTCTGTCGCATCCCTAGAGAACTATTTTGAGGGGACCGAATATGCAATATTGAGTTTGATGGCCGAGCAAGTTTTGTTATTGTGTTCCGGAGAGGACTCGAGTCAGTATAAATAAAAAACAAAAACAAAACATTGTTTTAGGGAACTTTCGACAAATTTTTTTGGTTTATTAATAAAAAACCTGCCTACTTCGATTGTAAGATGTATTGTTTCGTTTATATATAGGTTGATTTGAAGGAAGTTGAATGCTAGTTAAAGTACCAAACTACTAATAAATAAATATAAGACAACATCACATACATTGCTCCGATCCCAAAGTAAGTAGCTTAAGCACTCTTGTGTTAAGGGTATCAGAACAACGAAGGTGCAACAAATATATACCTACTTAAATACAAATTTAAACACCCAGACACCGAACAAATACAAATGTTCATCACATGAATGTTTGTCCCGGGTGGAAATCGAACCCACGACTCTTGGTTCAGAAGGCAGGGATCACCACTAATTGAGCCACCGAGTCACTTAAGTTAGCGTAAAATGGAATTCCACACATCGATTTTATATGTCAAGTAGTATGAAAGTTTTCTTTAAGTAAATATCTAAAGTGATTTCACAGAATGGAAAAGTTGGCTCGCTGAAAACTATTCTAGGAAATCTACTAGAAAATCTTCATGCTTTAAGTTGAAAAAGTAAAACGCTTTCAGGGTTTTACAGATTTGTCTTACTGAATTTCAATGATGTTTTGAAAAGCATGTGAAAATGTTTGAACTATGTTAAAAATAAAGTAAGTTGCTTATTTTTAATTTTTATGGTCATTTCGATTCCGTGTCCTCGTAAGGGTCTTTAAGCGGCTAACAGTCGGCTAATTTCTTAGCGGCACATTGATTGCTAACGGATTTGCGAGTGAGAAGTGAAGTGTTCTAAGGCGTCTTTAACTAGGGACTCAGCCGCTCTCTGAATTAGTCGTTACAGTACGCACTATATCGATACCTAATTTAAAAATATATAGGGAAGAAATAACAGTTAGCCGTTAACTATAACCTTCATGGAGAAACAGCCAAAAAATGCCTGACGAATCCACGTTCGATAGTGGTCCTGTCCATTATCTTAAGAGTCATGTGTTTATAATGTCATCCAGGAGAAACACTTAAGAGGTTGAAATTAATTATTTATCCATACTAATATTATAAATGTGAAAGTGTGACTGTCTGTCTGTCTGTATGTTTGTCTTTCTTTCACGGCAAAACGGAGCGACGAATTGATGTGATTTTTTAAATGGAGATAGTTGAAGGGATGGAGAGTAACATAGGCTACTCTTTGCCCCTTCTCTAAAATGGGGGGTGGAAGTTTGTATTTTTACCCCAAATTTAATGCGAGCGAAGCCGCGTGCAAAAGATAGTAGGTATATAAATGTGTGCTATGTCGATAGCCACATGTAATAAAATTTTCAGATATTTATTTAATGTTTCACACATCAGCGAGTGAAGTGGGTATGATGACACCACTAATGCATTTCCATGCGCCGGAGTTTAAAAACACATAAAATTCTCCGAAGTAATAGACATAAAGAAACTAAACATCTATATTACATGTACTGCGAAAGCGATTTAAAACGGGATCATAATAATTGGAAAGTAATTGGTAATAATTGGCGAGACGCAGTTAAATCATTGAGGACCAAACGACCATTTTATACCGCATAATTCTCCGTTCAACTTCCCCGTCGAACCGTAAAATGTAATAACCAGTTATTCCCAAAGTTTTTATCCGCTGATGTCAAATTGGGATCGATAGACCCATTGGTGGGCGGTTGTTTATTGGAAATGTAGGTACGTGAGAGAGATTACTTGTTCATTTTTGTCTCTAATGGCTCCTAATTCTAATACTATTCCCGCATATACCGAAGAATACCCCGCCGTCCTTCGTCTTCCAGGTTTGACTTCTAGTCTAAAAGAGTCTTGGCTGATGACATACTCAGTCAGTTAAACTTTGCTCCGGAGTTTAATTTGTCCTCCTTGTATATCCTCCAGGTGTTTGCCATGAGCGGCGAACAACTGGTGAGCCCTATGTCCAGCAGCGGACTGCAATAGGCTGATGATGATGTGACTGTGGTGCACCATTGCTGCTGACCAGGTGTACTCCACTATGCTTACAACTTCTACAAACTTCTACAAGGCATACGACAGCGGCATCCAAGTTGCCAGGTTTTGATTGGTTCCATTTGAAGTGTACCTACCATTGATTCGGGAACAACATAAAACAAAAGTTTATCAGACAATTAGATGCCAAGTCCGAATGCACCCCTTGGTACAGACACAGACGACTTTGAGAACAACCGCAGTACACGAATAACTGGCACGTTCAAGTATCGACTATTGGGCGTCGGGATTGTCCTAGTTGCAGTTTGCGCCAAAAATATTGCAATTCCGGACGGCGCCCGCGGCTCGTGTCCAGGATACTTGCTTTTGGCAACGTATATCGCTATTAAAGTTAAATCTAGCTTAATGACATATTTCGAGCACGAAAATATATTGTTTGGATATCTACATAATAATTGTGATGAGACAACTAATGTCTGGCACATTTACCATAGACACTTATGCTGTGTAGTTAGCATGCGTTTTCACAGAAGCGGGACTGCGCAGGGTCATGCCGAAGCTGACCAATTTATTAATAGTTCAAAGTATAATAGTCAACAATATAGAATAGAATACATTTCATCCCACGGGATGAGATGTATTCTATCATCATCATCATCATTACAGCCTATTACAGTCCACTGCTGGACATAAGCCTCTCCAGTTGTTCGCCACTTAGAGCAAACATCTGGAGGATATACCCATAATCGCCACGCTGGGCAGGCGGGTTGGCCATCGCAGGGCGTAGCTTCTTGCTCCGGTGACGCTGCTGCCCGTCACCGGTCTTTAGTATTTAGCTACGCCTTCAATTGTGATGGTTATACCGCCACCAGTCGGTTGCCAGCGCCTCGTTTGTTATTCGGCAGGATGCACCACGGGCAAGTGAGGTTGGCTTGGAGCGAAAAGATGATAGGCCGCTCCCTTACATGCTGAGATGTATTCTATATTGGGAGATATCTAGCATAGATATCTTTATTTGCTCACTAAGTGTACGGTGTGGGTGTTATACTATATAGGAACGTATGACTTAGTCACCTTTTGGGTTTTGCAAGGACAGCAATTCTTATATGTACTAATTATACTTAATTAAATAATATAATTCTTTACTTAACATATGAATATAAATATGCTGAGATGCTGTACGTTTCTTGATATTCCCTAATAACGTTTCCTAGGTGGGTACAGTTGGGTGCAATGTAATCTGCGGTCACCAACCCTATAGTGGTAAATCCCAAATGATAATTGTCATTGAGGGAGGCCTATGTCCAGCTGTGGACGTTTGCAGGCTGATGAGGGTGATGATAACACCTCATCCATGTATTTGTGCCTGGTATAAAGGAAACCATTAATGAAAATAGGAAAGAATACTGGGTAACTAAATGGTGTCAATAGGTATAGATAAATAAGTACAGACGTTATATACTATGTACTAAATGATACACACAAAGTCGACATATGTTCAGAAAAGGCAATAATAAAATAAGAAGTCACGTCCATACAGAAATTAGTTATACAGAAGTTCATAAGAGGTTGGTTTATTAAGCGAAAATCATCAAAGAAGGTCTATACACTAGCCTTAGTTGGACCAAGAGCCTTTATCTGGGCCCTTATTTATTTGCTCGCTATTACATTGAGATGAAACCGGTGTCTTAGATACCTAATGAAATAAGTTGGGAATGAAATAATTTTATGTCAAGCAAAATATTTATAACCTGCTATCTTGAATTAGCTCACTACAATGTGAGAAGATGGCTGGCAAGTGCTGAATACGTGAAGCCCAGGATCGAGCAATCATCATCATCATCAGCCTATCGCAGTTAACTGCTGGACATAGGCCTGTCCAGACGTTCTCCACTTTAGGCAAACACTTGCAAGCTTTACCCATAATTGCCACGCTGGATTGATCATGCATGAATAAGAATACAAATGCAGAATTTGCCATTACATTAAACAATAGTTGAAGGGTAGAGGGGATGTAAGGGAGTGATCCATCATCTTTTCGCTCCAAGCGACCGTCATCATCATCATCATCAGCCTATTGCAGTCCACTGCTGTACTTGGGCCTCTCCAGTTGTTCGCCACATAGGGCAAACTTCTGGAGGATATATCCATAATCGCCACGCTGGGCCGGCGGGTTGGCGATCGCAGGGCGTAGCTTCTTGCTCCGGTGACGCTGCTGCCCGTCATCGGGCTGTGGTATTTAGCTACGTGTCCAATCGTGATGTTTGCCCAAAGTGGCTGATGATGATGATGAAACAATGGTTGTTATTTACCTATAACGGACTGTTGTACAGAAAAGCCCTCCGGTCTTTCAATTCTTAGATCATCCGGACAGTATCACCCTTTTAGCTATATAGGTACGAGTACTACCGGGTATGCAAGGCAGTCTAAGAAGTCTGTTGTAGTCTGGGGAACAGAATCATAAGCGTTCCGACTTTTGTTTATGCCAAAGTACACCCACTTTCATAGGGTACAGTCGTAAGATAAAGATTCCTGTGGCAATAATTCGTGTGTATATGTTGATATTGACTGTACATCTATTGTTTCGCTTCGGCCTCAACGACCAATCGTTTCGTGTGTATAATAGGAAAGCAATAAAGCCTGAAGGCAATATGGGCGCGGCACGTGCTGACTTTTTGTGGCGGCCAAAGCTCATATTAATTTTTGTGCGCGTAGCTATGCAGCCACATTGGGTTGGTCGGGCGAAAGCCGAAACGGTTCTGCGGAGAGTAAATACTTACGCATCGATCTAATCAGGGAATTCTATGAATTGGAAACGCTTTAGTAATATTCAGAGGTAACGGTTTTCGAGGGACGCTTTTGTAATAACAAAACCTTTTTCTAAAATAGCGCTTTTGTATGTTTGCTGCGACCATAAACGCGATAGACCTTTCTGGCTATACAGTCTAAGTTAATTTTTAAATGATAATTTCCCATAGAATATCCTGATATCGTCGCATAAGTTCTAACACAGCGTAAGTCCGAAAACGGTCAATATGACTTTTTCATGTCATTCGATAGAGAATCAAAAGACGCATCTCTAGACTTATCAAACACGAGAGTCTTAATCAACTGAAGCGAGAATGAAAAACATAAAGGTACTAGTACATGCGATATATGAAAAGCCACGGTTTTTATGCGCTCCTGAAAATCATATTTGACTTAAGCGATGTTAGAACTTAAGCGACGATATGTCCTACAAAAAACCGCAGTTAAATGACCCCCAGGTCAAGGTCATGTTTCTGCAGGTGAGTAGGGTTTCCGGTGCTCATGGGGTGGGTGCTGCATCGTCAGTATCATCGTAGTACTACTTAATACTTGTTTCCGTAAGGTGCAGTGTTTTGCCTCCATACTTCGCCGAATTTTTTTGTTTCTGCGCTCCGCATAACGACATGCGTGACATGCTGTGTGTTCTTAAATAAGGCCATATTCTAGTCTATTAGGCCAACAAGGAAATTTAAAATATACCACACGTACAACAAAACTGTACATATATTATGTAACGCATATAAAACGCAATGTTTTCATTCAAAGTTCGCGGCCCGAATACAAATATATAATGTTTAGATATCTAAAACAAACGAAACATAATAAAATTTTGTATGTCGGTCGACGACCCAGTCACGTGGACTTAATAGGTTTTTTGTTCTCATTGAACAAATTGTATGATTAATTCGGAAACTGTTGAAAAATTTATTAAAAGCGCCCAAAATTACTCATTGCGGCGACCTGTTTTAATTAAAACAGACGCGAATTTTTAACGGTCTATTGAACAAAGTATAAAAGTGGATCTCTGTTATTGATATAAACTGGTATTTTATACGTTGACAGTTTTTTTTCTTTAAGTGTAGAGCTGGGTAGAAATAAAACCTACTGCGGTCACCAACCTATCCTAAACACTGCCTAAGCATCCCGTAAGCGTCGTCGTAAGGCCAATATTGTCATTGAGGGAAGCCTATATCTAGGTGTCGACGTTTGCAGACATCAACCTGGCAATTTTATTGCACCATATCATCATCATCAGATGATGGTTATGATGATGATGAGATTTTATGTAAATAAATAAGTTAGAAATGTTTACGATAAATAAAAAAGATGTACATATACGCATAACAAGTTCATTTGCTTTTATATGCAAAGTTAAAATACAGTCAAATCGCAAACCAACATAGCCAATAACCCGTTATTTCACTAAAACAACCTTAACCCAGATATTGAACATTTCGGCCCGACTCAATGTCGACTTAAAATAACATAATTGGATTTAAGCGCACCTTCCGAATTAATTTTATGGATTAAAAATGTTAACGAATACTCGTGGAAGAGTAAAAAAATAAAAAAATACTTTTTTTCTAAAGCTTCTGTCTTGGACTTATTAATTCTGCCAATGTAGAGTCATTAGAACGACGCGTTTCTTGTTTTTAAATGAGATTGCAATGTTGTTTGGGTTATCTACCTTATTTGTTTAGCGCGCGATTTAAACATTCTCTGAAGGATTTCGATTTTTATTACATTCAATAATTTATTACAAGTGGCCTCATAAGTCATAAGGAATTTTAAGTCGTTTGTCTGCCTAAAGTAATTTTTTAAGGAAAACAAGTTGAAATGATGTTGGATTCTGGTTTCGTTCTATCCTCTAATTTATAGGGATTTCTTGCACTTGACTATTTTTTTTCTTAAGCTACATGTATATGTCGCAGGCAAATTCTATAATTCGCCCGTATACAAACGGCGTCGGCAGTTTACAAAGACGAATTCGTCATATAAAATGCCGTACGCCGTATGTAACATGTCGTTCATTTTCTAATATGCCGAGCTACGATATTACAGCCGATTACAAGTTGCCTCGGCATATCGTTCGAATTAGTACCAAATTGAACCGCGCGTGGCGCTACTAGTCGCCAAAACCAATATGGCGGTCAACAGTGAAAGTGTGGAAGAAAAGAAATATTAAAAATATGTCTAATATCGGCGGTTTCAAATAGATTTTAAGTATTATAGTATTATAGGAAACTATTGAAATTAAACCAATCACAAAGGGGGCTCCGAAAACACCGTGGAAAAAAAACAAAAAAATTCGAGGTTATGCAGCACGTAAAAACGCTAGGGTGTCCATGGAAACTGGTAAAGTGGAACTAAAAATTGCAATAAAATGCTTTGTATTTTGATTTTTGTAAATCAATTGTTCGCTGATGGTTTTATGCTTGTTTAAGCTTAGCAGAATAAGTGAAACAAAGAAACATTGTTGAATTTATTTTTGTTATTACCACTGAATGTCTTGTTTAATTAATAGGTAATTCTTGGTAACTTTACTATGTATGTGTAAGTATCCTAAGATAATGGAGAATATGTTCTCACACGGTGCCATTTAGTGCAGGTTGAGTTTGGTTTCGGTTTCAATTTCATGTTTATTTAATCGACGAATTTATTTTCGTAGTCAATAATTATTAATATTCTATTATTAAACTTAAATACCTAAATAAAATGATTAAAAACCCTGTTTCATTTCTATTATCATGGTCACCCTAATACACAAACCAAGTCGACGTTGAAGCGATGACAATTTGCCTTCGGCATTTTATAACACGTATTTATCTTTGCAAACTGCCGATGCCGTTTGTATACGAGCGAATTATAGAATTTGCCTGCGACATATAGACTAGGCAAATTATCATTTTTTATTTATTTCTTGACGGTGAAGGAACTTATTGTCAGGAAACGTGCACATCTGTGAAGAAATTTTAAGGTTATGTAAAGTTCTCCGACTCGCATTTGTCCAGTGTGATTAATTGACTTTATTGCTCTGGTTTAGGTGAAATAAGGAGTCCGCTTAATAACTGTTTAGTGGTTAAGACAAGAGGACAATTAAATCGGAAAATTTACCTAACCTTAAATTTTCTTCACAGCCGTTGTGAACGTTTCATAACAATAAGTACCTTCACCGTCAACAAATAAATAAAAAAAGATAATTTGTTGTCAGATTTAAATGTTTATAAGTAATTTGTGCAATATCTATGATCTATTTACCCACATTACTCACCTACTTGTATTTACCTTTACTATAGACGAGAAACAATAACACGCCTACCATACCCATATCATACACTTGAGTGTATGACAGGTACAATAGGATGATGCAGTCTGAAGGGCAGCCGTAACGAGGGATATCCGACTTGGACAGAATTACCGCATCGAGATGACTATTCCACTGACCCAAACAATATAAACGTCTTAGGTAGGGAGCCTACCGCTAAATACTAGTATTTATATCATGGTTTTTTGGTACATTAATGTATTGACGGTTATTGAGGGTTCCGTACCCACTGAGTAAAAACGGGACACTATTACTAAGACTTTGCTGTCTGTCCGTCCGTCTTTCGTATGACTCGTCAATATAGTGACATTTGAAATTTTCACGAATTATCTATTATTACTTATAATAAATCTGTAGAGAGGTCAATTCTGTACATAAAATATTTTTTCAAAATAACTATCAGGGGGTGATAAGTGATCGATACTGATACCAAAAATGCAATCAGTAAAATTTTTGTCTGTCTGTCTGTCTGTCTGTCTGTCTGTCTGTCTGTATGTTCGTTATAGAAAAAAAAACTACTGAACAGATTTTGACGAAACTTGGTACAATTATTCTTCATACTCCTGGGCAGGTTATAGGATACTTTTCATCACGCTACAATCAATAGGAGCGGATCAGTGACGGGAAGTGTTGGGAAAACGCGAGAAATTTAAACCTGTATGTTTGAACGCGCATTACGCGAAAACTACTGCATAGAATTGAATGCGGTTTTCACCAATGTATTGCTAGAGGTCTAACTTAAAACTTATAGATGGGTATTAAATGGAAGTCCGTTATTTTTGAAACCCGATATCCACGCGAGCGACGCCGCTGGCACAGCTAGTAATAAATAAATAAAGTACATTTATTTCAGAACAAACATACCTATTCAGCACAGAGTTGGTACAATGAATAAAAAGTTAATTATGTATATCTGATACCGCTATAACAAGAAATGCTAAAAACAAAATAAATATTAAAGGAGCTCCGATACAACAAACGCGATTTTTTCTCTTTTTCGATCAACACTTGAAAACTAGTTAATGGTACGGGACCCATGCACACAAATGTGCATTAGAGGCAGCGTTTACAACCACTGAACAAACTGGTCTGGTCAAAGTATGATCAAAAAAAAACCTAAAGTTAAATAAGAACTTGCATATGAAAAATTTGACTACAGACATTTGATTAATTGTACGTTTTGATAGATGTAGACAGGGTGCTCAAAGCAAAAACCACCATTGATTGCAATAAAGCCTTGATATCATCTCTTCAATTCAAATTCATACTTTTTATCGCTCAAACCATTGGTAATAAGGCAAGTCATAGTTATAAATTGGCAATGAATTTTAATAAGAGGTAATGGTGTAATAGTGTGACTCAATTGTAAAGTATAGTTCGTCAAAACTTTATGTAGGTATGTTACTTGAAGAGGAAGTCATTTAATTGTCTGAATTTAGTTATAATTTACTTTCTCGTCTGCCGCCTCTCGCATAAATAAAAATAATTAAAGTAGTATAATTGAAATAAAACAGAATGCATGTATGATAGATTTTTTTATCAAATATTAGGCCGAGAGAATGTGCCTTTAAATTTAGTGTTCGATCCATGATTCGAACCTGAAATTTCTTCGGCGGCACTTCCTACTACTAGACCGTCCGATAGTAGCCCCAGAAATATGTATTACCTATGCATATTCTTTACAAGGAAATACAGTTATTGTGATAATAATAATGGTATCTCGAGCTTTCCGTTGGCTGTTTATAAAAGGGGCATACATTTTAAACGTTTTAACCTTCGTAAAGTAGAGTACTACAATCTTCGTACAGAACTAGTTACCTATAACCACGTGTAACATATAATTAAATACTTGTATGTGCGGAGGGATCCCATAGCAGGTCGGTGGCCTGACCATGAGGTGAGGTCGACAAAAAATAGCAAGCGTTAGTTTTTGTGGTACTTGTTTTTATTGATTCATATTTAGAGGTCTGCGTCGGGTGAAATGATCGGTTAATAATATAAATCAGAATAGTTAAAAAATGAATATAATTTAAATAAATAATTAACCCAAGACATGCCACGCTGGGCCTACAGCGCCATCTAGCCCCAAACTAAGCCCAAGCTTGTACTATGGGTACTAGACAACTGATAAACTTACTTAGATATATATATTTTTTTTGTAAATAAATACATATTATACATAGAAAACACCCAGACCAATACAAACAGTGTTCATGCACACAAATGTAAATAATAATTTTAAATATATATATAAATAAATAAATATGTTTTTTTTTAATTCGTTATGGGTTTGCGCTTGGCTACAATTGTCCTGATGTTAAGTGATATTGAGTCTACCGACAGGTTGGGAATTAAATACTATCCTGGAATACAATTAAATACCTCGTATTTCGTTTATTACTTAGTGTATTTTTTCTTCTAGCTTTAGAAAACATTTTTAACTTATAAGTGTATGAAAATAAAAAATGTAATAGGATAGAGTAATGAGTTTGACTCACAGTAACGTAAGAATTAATATACCCAAATGAATAAAAATACAGGCAGTCGAACATAGAACAAAGTAGCCTATTGTATATTTGACCACGTACCTATCTACAAAGCTGAAAAAAATTGACACGTCGTAAATAATATAGAACTTCCTCCGTTTTTATGTTTGTTAAAAACAACCGAGTACAAGTTTTGCGTCTTACTTTATTAATAATGCATGCCCATTCTACTTCTGATGTGGGCTGATGATGATGATGATGATTCTACTTCTAAAAAATAAAGGAGTTGTTCATTTTCTATCCATCAGCTAAATGAAGTATGACAGCGTAATACTAGTGTACTTAAAAGAGATTAAGACGGAACATGTAACGCGGCATCAAAGGAACTCGTTTGATGTCGAGACCGTTGGCTGTTTACTCATTCACTTACTGAACGCAATATCTTGAAAACTACTTGTAGTATATCTGCCGTCATTCGGAAAAAGAGCATACCTAACATTTTCTTCAATATTGATGTTGAGTTATGTAGTGGAAACAGCGTAACAATATGATACTAAGAAAAAAGATGCATGTAGGTAGATGTGTTTTACCATCTAAGTATTACATATCGATAAGTCGATGTAGCAGTAAAGTCTTTTATTTTATTTCTCCTTCTTCAACTGTTTGCAGAACCGCCCTTTTTCCGTATGACAGCAGGTATTTAGTTACGCTTTTTTACTCAATTTGGCGGGCATCACTACCTTGCTGAGGAAAGCGTCAGAGGGCTAGGAAATTGATGTCATTTGATACTTTAAAAATAAGCTCGTGTCTTGCCGTAGGAGGTACGTAGGTTGAATTACTTATAATTGTTAATAGTTTAAATTAATAAGCACCCACAACCACGCTGTTGACTAATTCATATTTAACATTAGCGCGAAATGTATGATTAATGTATGACTTCAATGAAATGACAAATATAACTGCGCAAAAGACAATTTTCCTTTGGATCACAAGTCAACAGAGTAAAGTCTATTTTTGAGTGGCACTGATCATAGACTTTTGCTGACAAAAGTATGCTTGCTTATTGTTTAAAGTATTACTATCAGAGGGTCCTTGTATCAGGAGGTAATGAGGACAGGATAGGATAAATTACATGTTTGTCCTTGAGGTATTTTTTTACACAATAAGAACAGTGTATAAAGAGCGGACTTAATATTAGAATAAACATTCTCTACCAGTCAACCATTGGAATAAGCAGTAAAAAAGTGTAGGTAGTGCGATGCAAACTTAATAAAATTTAAAACATGATATTATATTGATTGGCCTGGTGGCTCAACTGGTAGTGACCCCTGCCTTCCGAACCAAGGGTCGTGTGTTCGATCCCACCCAAGACCTACATTCGTGTGATGAACATTTGCATTTTTTCCGTGTCTGGATGTTTATAATTAAAAAAATATATAAATTTACCACAAATACATCCCCCTACCTCTAATACAAGTGCTTATGTCAGGTACTTACTTTGTGTTGTCTCATTTTAAGAGAGGTAGGGCATAGCGAATCTTCGCTCGAATTGAGCTGCCCGTCCGGGGAGGGACCTCCACCCTATAGAATACCGCAGCGTCTGGTTATCCGCAATGACCTCCGGGTCGTGTTTCTGCCGGTGAGTAGGGCTTCCGGAGCTCGTGGGGGCATAGGGTTGGGCCGGCATGGCAGTGGCAACTGACAAGTTACTTGGCCGTTGTCACAGCGACGCGATTTGGGCTTCTCTTTCGCTTTCCATCAGGCGTAGGCAAGCCGAGCGTAAAAATGTCGAGCTACTATGAAAAAGAAAAAAAAGGTTAAAAAGCTTGCTTACTATGCTAAGTAACTACTATTATGTACTTGAAACACTTAGACATTCACCGTAGCTTAGGTACTTGAAACGTAATCTCCTATTCTCATATTACCTAAACCATCCTATTTTGAAAGCTATTCTGTCACGTACGAATTAGCATACGCCCTCTCAACGATAATACATAAGTGACTTCGAGTGTTTAGAATCCGTACGTACTAGGCTAAATCTGGGCTAGATTATGTTCCAATTTTCCTGCAATGATTATGCTCCTAATTGGATTGCCTGGGTGGCGCAATAGTTAATTAATAAGAACCTTTAGCTTCAAGCTTCGAGAACGATCTGGAAGTTGGTTGTGTTTAAAGGTTTTTGTGTTACCGGGGAAAATGCATTTAGGCATTCCCGCTGCTTGGGGGAGCAGCGGGGTATGTGGGACTCACCCCGCCTCGAAGATGGAAGTGAGGCAGGAAATATCCACTAAAAACTCCGGCCCCTTCGTCATACGCCTTAAAAGTGGTGTCGAGGGTCCTATGTATATGTCCACCAAGATATCATCGACGCGTGCGATACCCCTGGTGTTGTAGGTGTCCATAGACTGCGGTGATCTCTTAACATCAGGCGGGCCATAGGCTTGCTTGCAACTTTTTAAATTGTCTTGGTTCTGGGTGTTCTGGGACACAGTATACAGTGCCATCATCGTCATCATAATTTAATTTATTAAACAACGTTATTGTGCTAAATGGTACGAAAATCCAACTTAATGCTAGAATACATCATCTAACAATCAACGTCTTATTGGGAATAAACCATACTTTACCCGATTTAATTTAAGTAATCAGTTCTTTAGTTTCTTCTTGTAGGTACCTAGGTATGTAATACATCTAGGTTTTACTTTTGCAATAGTCTTAGAAAGCGTTTCAGCTATTCTAATTAAATAGAAAACAATGTGCCATAAATTAAAGCATCCAAGACGTACCCCTGTACAAGACTAAGCTCACGGCTTCTGTAGACCGGGAGTTCGAAGCAAAATTCTCTACACATACATAAGATTATCATATTATATGTAGGTATGTCTATATCATCAGACTGTGCTTAGTAGTGTGCAGGCAGAAACATTTGTGTTCATGAACATGTCTGTTTGTTTTGGTCTTGATATTTACAAAAAAAAAGATGTATCTAAAAGTAAGTTTACCAGTTGTCTAGTACCCATAATACAAGCTTCGGCATAGTTTGGGATTAGATGGCGATGTGTGGCCCAGCGTGGCATATCTTGGATTATTTGTTATTATTTTATTTAGATTTCTACTGAAAAGGTGAAAAAAGTTCCAATAACATGCATTTAAGAGAGGTAGGGCATAGCGAATCTTCGCTCGAATTGAGCCGCCCGTCCGGGGAAGGACCTCCACCCTATAGAATACCGCAGTCAAATGACCTCTGGGTCGTGTTTCTGCCGGTGAGTAGGGTTTCCGGAGCTCGTGGGGGGTTAGGATTGGGCCGGCATGGCGGTGGCAACTGACAAGTAACTGACCAGTTACTTGCCCGTTGTCACAGCGACTTGGGCTTCTCTTTCGCTTTCCATCAGGCGTAGGGAAGCCATTATGTCGAGCCACTATAAAAAAAAAAAAAAAAAATTTCGCATGTACATCCCGGTCTACATATACCACGTTAAACGTTACGTGATCGCAACGTAACTATCAGCGCAGACATTAATCGTACCTCGGACGTGAACGAAATAACTTTAATAACAGCCTTTACACCGTATAGCGTTTTGTTTCTGGTCCATTGTGATTGCGACTTTGTTGCTGTGTTTGCATTGTCGCCGGTAACAAAACGCTCGCATTGATTGGGCGGCAAATGAATGGGTATATATTTGGTATTTTAACAATTCGTACTGTTGATTATTAAATTTATTGGACGTTTCTATAGCCAGTTTTGCAATGGGTCTTTGTAAGGTTATTTTAATGACGTTTTGGATAGTATTCGGATTCATTTCAGGGTTGTTCCATTGCGTAAGCTTTCGGAGAACATACTTAGTTCGCAAGGACTGTGATCCAATACGACTTGTTTAGGTTACTACAAATTTTATACTAGCCATTAATAGGTTTTTAATGAATATAAAACTTTTCTTATCTATCTACAAATATCTAGTGCCAATTTTTCTTTCCTCGGTAACGTGAAATGTACCATTAAACGAAGAATTAGGTACTGATTCTGTGGAACCCTAAAAAGGAGGCATATGTTCATCATCAGTGACGAATTTGCCCTCAAATGACAAATGTCATTGGGAGCCTAGAAGTAGCAGTAGACTGTATACATCATGCTGATGATGATGATAGCATTTAGAAAAATGTAAATCATAGGTAAAACATCTTTTGTAATCTGCTGTCGAATGTGAACATAAAACTATTCCATAGACTTGTGATACTAAGAACTACTTTCGCTGTCCAAATGATTCCTACACTTAAAAATCTATTAAGTACGAAAATGAAGATAAAGTCTGTAGCAGATTTAGTGAAATTAGTCAGTCGGTTAATTTAAGGGCGGCGAGGCGCGGTCGCAGACAGTGACTAAGCGTGCAGTCTAGACCGGATAGACTACGCCTGTATAGAACTTTCGTGTCTAATAACGCTGAAGTTAGTGATGGGTTAATAAAAATGACAAATGTTAGTAGTTTTAAGTAAATGTGCACATAAGTATGAATCACAATTTTATAGCAAAGCTACGCGAATATGAAATAAGTTTGGCTATCATCATCATCACCATCAGCCTATTGCAGTCCACTGCTGGACATAGGCCTCTCCAGTTGTTCGCCACTTTGGGCAAACATCTGGAGGATTTACCCATAATCGCCACGGTGGGCAGGCGGGTTGGCGATCGCAGGGCGTAGCTCCTCGCCCCGGTGACGCTGCTGCCCGTCATCGGCCTGTGGTATTTAGCTACATTTTTAATGGTGATGGTTATACCGCCACCATTCGGTATCTAGAGCCTCGTTTGTTTTTCAGCAGGATGCACCACGAGCACGGTGAGAAAAGACCAATGGTTGCTCCCTTACATTCCCTATGATCGCTGCGTATTTAGTGGATATCCTTGAAAATTAGCCGATGTGTCTGTCCTGAATTCGGCCAGAACAGTTTTACGACTCCAGCAAACGATTAGTGCTATATAAGTTGTGTATCTATCTACGTCGCTAAATTGCATTTGGCAAGACTAACCGCTACGATGATGTCCCAACAGTATTTATGACTTCCACGACCAGATGTAATATATTACAATTATAATCGCAGTGGACACCACAGGTGTTTATCTTGTGCGCATGATAGCGTTTTTAGCAAAACATTTATTATTTAAAGGGACATAATTATTTCTTCATATAACCTGAGTCTGTTACTAACATTTGTGATAGGTAAAAAGATGTATAAATAAAAAATAAAATAAAATAGCCGTACAATGATACATCGCGCATATGGGATTTGACGGATAAAGGAAAATGTGTAGGTTGGTTCGTAATTTGATCTCAAATCTAATGAATGGTTGCTGAATGCATGGAAGACGTTTGTCTTGGATCCTAACTTGCATTGTATGCATGATTGAGAAAGCATATACCGATACAGCGGCAAAAATAATAAAATCGTGTAGCTCATTTAAGCGGATCAGCGGGCTAAAAGCTAGTAATAAATATATTTCAATAGGTAAACACAGAAAAATAGAAACGCAAAGAAAATGGCTACGTTTTTGTTACATAAAAGCATGAAAATGGCTACCTGATGCGATGCGCTAATGTTACGCAAAGAAAAGCTCAGGAAATATTGTTCTTATTACAGAAAAATTCTAATAAAACACGCGATACACTGACCTTTATACGAGTAAAACGTAGTCACGTTATGTTATGGAGGACATGACATGTAATCAGCAAACAATTGGCCTGTCTTGGATGTAATTAGTTACGTGTAAGATCAGTAACTATTTTATTAGCATTGCTATATTTTCATAGAAACTAATTAGGCTAATGTGTCAATCATATTATTAAGTCCATAAGTGTTATAAGATGCTGTATGTTTCTCTAATAAAGAAAATAAAAAAAAAATTGTATCCATAAGGATTATACTTTTTCGCAATTTTTATAGCAGTGGAATTCAACTTGCCGGGCCACATCTTAACTAATATTATAAAGCTGAAGAGTTTGTTTGTTTGAACACGCTAATCTCAGGAACTACTGGTCCGAATTGAAAAATTCTTTTTGTTGAATAGACCATTTATCGAGGAAGGCTTTAGGCTATATAACATAACGCTGCAACTATTAGGAGCGAAGAAATAATGGAAAATGTAAAAAAAAACGGGGAAAAAATAACTATTCCACGCGGACGAAGTCGCGAGCACAGCTAGTTAAGGCTATTTTGATTACACCAATAAAATTTACTCAGAACTAAGAAAGTATACAAAAAAAAAACATACGGTCGAATTGAGAAACCTTCCTCCTTTTTTGAAGTCTGTTGAAGCTTTTTGGACGCAAAGCGGTCCACGACTCTTAAAAAATATCTATGAAAAAGGGCTGCCTTAAATAAACTTTTTAAGGCCATTTTAAATTGTTGCTTTAATTCACTAAATTACCAAGCAATTTCAGTTTTATTTTCAAAGACACGGTCGTTACTACCTAAATACTTTGCTTTTTGCGCTCCAAATTCAACAATACTTTTGACCTCAGCACTAATAGAGAACAGGCATCAGCCATTGATGTTTTTTGCCCAACGGATTAAGGCCGTGATAGTGACAAAAACTGTACCATAGTACGAGTATCTATAGTCATAGCTATTTCATTAGCTCCCCGCGTTGACAAAAACAGTGTTTTTGCTGGCGACCTGTGATAGGCACTCGATCTTTTGAAACCTCTATTAAGGATCGTCGTTCAAGAATATGGCTGAACGTTTTTTCTACGTCGACCTGATAGATCTTATTGAGTTTACTCACGAACTTGAAAGGGATGTAAATGATCATACATCTATTATATCATCTTTCGATAACATTATAGTTAATCTCTAACTAAAGTATACGCAACAATCTATAATATAAAGATGTATAATATAAAGATGAATCGCAAAATGTGTTAGTAAGCGCATAACTCAACAACGCCTGGACCAATTTGGCCAATTCTTGTTTAAAATGTTCGTTGAAGTCCAAGGATGGTTCTTACGGAGAAACCGCGGGTAACACCTAGTTTGGGCGCAACTAGTTTGAAATAAATCTAGGTATAGTAGGATTTAAAATATACATACAAAAGCGGTCTACTTATTAAAATGCCTGTAGAGGATTTATCATTTGTAGTCATAATAAATACATGGAGATACATGGATTATACCCTCCCTGGACCAAAATTTTATTGGCAACCCATATGCATTATATTTATTGTCGTATTTAATTACATCACATAATAAAATAAGTTTCATCCAATAAACGTCTCGGTGAAGGTCGTTGTATAGCGGGATCTTAGACCATATACCTACGTAGATGCAAAGAGTTTTGGGCCAGTTTTTGAACCTGCACCATAAACTGTTACTGTTATACAAGTACATTTAAACATCCCTTTTCTTAATTAGGTATGTAATACCAGGTTTCTTTTGTCATCAGCGAGTTTAATCTCGTAAGCAAATGCTATCAAATATAAAAGATGATTCTGTTTCTCAGAAGTTGATATGTCATGCTCGGATTGCTAAACCTAATTTTAAACCTTTTGTTGATGTGGTGATAAAAATGCCACCAATGTCGTAGAATGACTGTGTAACCTGATCATGTCTTGTCATTAATAATATAAGCGTGAAATGTTCTTAATGAATTAAAATATACTTGAATTAATATGAATCTTCACGTTCCAACAATATTAGGATAGATAAATAAACACTAATTTCGAATAACACAATATTTTGAGCAGAATTAAAAACGAGAACTCGTCTCAATACGAATATAATGAACGCTAGTTCTTAATATTAGTATTAAGTTTTGATTAGTAATTTAAAAGTAAATGAAGAGTCATTGATAGGTACTCCATGTAAGCTTTTGTAAGTCAATTTCACTTTTTACGATAACGAAGTTTCAGTGAAATATTTAATCTTCTTGCTCCTTCCAAAACTTTCCTTTTTTCCTCACTGCAACTTCACTAGCGTACAAAGTGAAATTGACTGACAATAGCTGGAGTATCAGCTAGTTCATAATATTAGTATTAATAGTATCCTCCAGTCTTGGTGTGAAACAATCATTAGTCCACACAACAATGAAGTATCGCGTTACAAGCGAATGTTTACGCTACACGAGTCGGCTACGTGTTGTAGCGTGTAAGTAGTTTGCATTCTTGTGTTGGGGGACTGAATTTACTTACGAATACGGTTGAGAATATACTTACGAGTAACACTGAAAGCGTTAAATCTGTAATTCCAATTGGAATGCTCAGAGGACCTACTAAGAAGCTTATTACCAAAGTTTCGGATTGATTTAATGAATGCTACGCTTCGTTGACTGTAAACCTTATGTGTGTATTTTTTTTATTCGAAATAGGTTTGCGCTTGGCTGTGATTCGCCTGATAGTGTACGATGGAACGTGCTCACCACGAAAAAATCAGTTCACTCTCGTCTTAAACATTGAAAGATTTTTCCTGTGAGATATAATTATATCTCACAGGGAACAACCAACCCGGAAAATAGTTCCATAGCTTGGCCGTTTGCACTATAGAGGTAGAGGCGAAACGCGCTATGCGAATCTTTGGCACAACATATGTGATTACTTTGTATGATCTGGTAGAAGCCTAATGGGTATTAAACCTCTAATAGTATTAGTTATCTTAATAGCTTCGCGGTGGTCCGAAATCTCGGTACCATCTTTGGAGTAAGCCGCCACTGTGTGCTGTGGTCGACAGCCCAAAGAAGTCCCTTCCACTCTTAGACACCCACAGGTTATTTGTATTCTGTATGCGTCACCGCACAAATAAATGTACATCCACACAGTCTTCTCTATAGGAATCATCCATTTATAGCTCACAGCATAAGAATGTAAATACACACGTGTGGAACGTAAACAAAGTATCGGAAAGCGATACCGCATTGTTCTGCGCGATCGTTACAGTAGTTCGTGGCAATATACACTCATTCCCGTCTCTGCTTACTAAAATTACACACTACACACGTTTACCATATACATACTTAGTTAGCTTATTATTCTCCTGTATTAAAGTGCTTTTAGGGATAAAGAATACTGTAGACCAGGGTTACCTACCAGGGGACCAGGGTTACCTACCAGGGGACCAGGGCTACTCAAACTTCGTGCCATTGGTACCCTTATATAAGTTCTTAAGCTATCGCGAACCCCTAACCCCAAATAAAATAAACTACCTGTAGAAGAAAGTCATCATCAACGTCAACATCATCAGCCTATTGCAGTCCACTGCTGGACATAGCCTCTTCAGTTGTTCGCTAATTAGGGCAAACATCTGGAGGATATACCCATAATCGCCACGCTGCTGGGCAGACGAGTTTGCTAGAGTAGCTTCTCGCTCCGGTGACGCTGCTGCCCGTCATCGATGGTAGGTATTCAGTGATGGTTATTCCGCCAGCAGTAGGTTGCCAGCGCCTCGTTTGTTAATTAGTAGGATGCACCACGAGCAGGTGAGAGTGACTTGGAGCGAAAAGACAATAGGTTGCTCCCTGATATGCCATTAATTGTAGGAAAGTGTTATTTGTGCTGTTATGTACAGCTTGATATATCTCTACAGTACAGGGCCATTTTAGCGCTCGTTCAGTCACAATTATAATTTTCCAGCACATTCGCCGCGGTAGTTTTACGCCACATTATCCGGAGTTGCTTTTTAGAATGTTGCCGTGACATTACGTAGTGGGACTGGCGACATCCTACTAGCGCCACCAGTTTACTTTTTTTTTTATAGTGGCTCGACATAATGGCTCCCCTACGCCTGATGGAAAGTGAAAGAGAAGCCCAATTCACTGTGACAACGGGCAAGTAACTGGTCAGTTACCTGTCAGTTGCCACCGCCATGCCGGCCCAACTCTAACCCCCACGAGCTCCGGAAACCCTACTCACCGGCAGAAACACGACCCAGAGGTCATTTGGCGGCGGTATTCTATAGGGTGGAGGTCCTTCCCCGGACGAGCGGGCCAATTTAAGCGAAGATTCGCTATGCTCTACCTCTCTATTTTCTTTATTTGCAAAAAAAAATGGTTTCAGTTATAAAGATATGGAAATGTAAGGTTTCTACCATAGTTTTCCGTGTCTTTAAGCAGAAAATTTACAGAAACAGCATCTTTCCAGGCTAATAGTAATAATATCTCTTGGAGATAGGCCTCTATAGCCGAAATTCAGTCAAGAGAATGTATTAATATAACTGGCCCGGGGTATCATTTGGTAGTAAAAGTCATTTAGGGACAAACATTCAAGAGAAAAAAATTGTGTTTGTTCCGTGTTTGGATGTTTGCATTCAAATATATTTTATAGATAAGGTACCTTACAAACATCCAAACACGGAACAAACACAAGAACGTTGTTCTGATACCCATAACACAAGTGCACAAAGCTGCTTGTGGGTACTTTGTGATTGGAACAAGGTTTGCGATGTCTGATATTTATCCAATAGTAACTATGCGATTTCGCCTGCGAGGACAACAATCCTTCTATAACCAAAATTGTTCAATTCCGGTGCTAGCACTACGCCATCCCACTAAATGTAAGGACTTGGGCACAACACTATTTCGTGTTGTTTTCATTGTTCCGATATCACGATACGAATCTACGTGTGTCGAATCCGCTAAAATATGGACCGTATTTACGTCAGCTGGCTCATGAATATTTTCAGTAGTTCGCCTAATCGCCTTAGTGAATAAAGTATATTTGGTTTATTTTTGACGCTTTCAACCTGTATTTGGTTGTATACGTAAAGGTTAGATAACTGACCATTTACGCTTAAAGGGAATATGTGTCAAAGGTCATAGGAAAAATGGGTCGCGACAACAAAGTTTATGAGAAAATATTTATTTTTTTAATTATGTTACAAGTGCGAGTCGGACTCGGCCATGAAAAGTTTCTTAGACAGTGGCAAGTAACATAATATATAATAAATTTGTTTTTTATTTTATTTTTATATTTGAGTTGATTAATTGAAAGGTAAATTGCGGCTTACGATTTATGAATTCTTTTTATTCTTATAGTGTTTTTCTAGTTTCGGAAAAAAGTGGCTGTGTCATACAGACAGACAGACACGACTATTCAACGAATTAGTCTAAGATTACTACATAACCCTTCATCAAAGTGCAGCTTGCTCGTCTGCCACCTATAGCAATAAAAAAACCTTATTAGCTTTTTCTAATTTAACCACTTTAACACAAATCAGTATTAAAGTTTCAGATAAAACAGCCAATCCTATACCCAACAGCCAATGACGTCACCCAATCAGCAATATTGACCAATCACGGAGAATTAGTTTGTCTCAAAGGTTAACGGACGGTTAGCAGCGAAATCAGTGCCGCGCGCGCTCGATTAATTTACTGACGGTGCGGCTAAAGGTCGGCTACTAAACCGTATGTCAATTTATCGTTTTAGACCGTTTTGCTCCGTGCCCTTTGTATTTGACTTTCTGCTTTTACACCTTGTTACACATTACATCAGCTATTTTAAATAGACAGGGTTAATTACATCATTCGCTCCCAAATATGTTTTCTTTATTATTATTTTTGACTGGCTCGGTGGCTCAATTGGTAGTGACCCCCTGCGTTCTGAACCAAGGGTCGTGGGTTCGATTCCCACCCGGGTCAAACATTCGTGTGATGAACACTTGTGTTTGTCCCGTGTCTGGGTGTTTATATTTGTATTTAAGTATTTATTTGTGGTACCCACGTTGTTCTGATACCCATAACACAAGTGCTTAAGCTGCTTACTTTGGGATCGGAGCAATGTATGTGATGTTGTCTAATATTTATTATATTTATTATTTTTAACCACAAAGGTGACAAACAAGATTACGGCCCGCCTGATGTTAAGCGGTTACCACAGCCTATAGGCGCCTTTCGCCCTGCGGTATAGGGCATCAGTATACTGCCGAGGTAACTCTGCCTGTCATAAAAGGCGACTAAAAGGCCCTTCGGGGTTCCCTTGCGCTCCGAACAGCGACGACGTAACGTAGCTTAAGCACTTGTGTTATGGGTATCAGAACAATGAATATTACAATATTATGTCCAGCAGTGAACTGATACGGGCTCATGATGATGATGATGAAGTAAAAACCCTATACTCTAAGGTGGTCCCAGTGGAGCAGAATACACATGAATAAAAATCTGTGTACGTTGCCCCACTAAATCGTAGCAGTAGGGCAGATTACACACACAATTTTTAAGCGATCTACTTTGCCCCACTGGTTGGGCGCTTTGGTGGGGCAAAGTAGACAGACACACGTGGTCAGTGACGTCGTACCGGGAGGGCACCACTACGCCCTAAGTGCCGTCATCCTTTCAGGCGGCACAGCGCTATTGAGCTGAAGAACCAGTACCAAACCAGGGGCATAACACGCGCGTTGCCGACCTTAGGGCTGCGTCCTAGTCGCCAGCGGCAAAACGGAGCGGCGCGGTCTATGTAAATCCATAGAAGGAAATTTTCTACTTATTTATGCACATAGGTGAACTTTTTAACTTATTAATGTGACTTTTTCTTTTTCCAGGTAAGACTTTCAACTCATTAAGTCAGACTGTTGAAGGTAATTATAATATTGGAACCTAAATTCCTTCTACATATGCGTTATGAACATACATAACATTCTCCTTTCTTTAAATAGCATTGATTACATTCTAAGGGATAATTGTTATTCCCTAAGGGAGATGAATGTCGGTTCATCAACCCTTACATAGCTGTAACGCCTTACAGGGATAATCCCGGATAATCCAGTGAATTAACTTACTATCCCTTTCCGGGATCTGTAGCGGAACAGATTTAGGAGTAGGTTTTTTTGTTGTTGGCACCTGTTAAATAAATAAGTAGCTTAAGCACGTACGAGTATGGTCATAACTAGGCTGTTGAGTTTGTTGCGGCACTTCTTCTCAGCAGGCTACACGTCGAATTGCTAGTAGGAAAAAAATATGCCGTGCAAAAGTATTACTAGTGAATCTACTTGCAGAAATAAACTATTTTATTTTATTTAACTTAATCGTCATGAGCCGATCGTAGTACACTGCTCGACATAGGCCTCTCCAGATGTTTGCCACTTTGGGCATCGCAGGGCGTAGCTCTTCGCTCCGGTGACGCTTCTGCCCGTCATCGGCCTGTGGTATTTGGCTACGTCTTCAATCGTCATGGTTATACCGCCAACGGTCGATTGCCAAAACATCGTTTGTTATTCAACAGGATGCACCACAAGCATGTGAGGGTGGCTTGGAGCGAATAGATCATCCCCATCTTCTACATAATTTAGGAAATGGTCATAATAAATAACCCATAAAATGCCACGCTGGGCTCACAGCGCCATCTAGTCGCAAATAAGCCGAAGCTTGAATTATGGGTGTCTACTAAACACCTGACGAACATTATACTTAGATACTTTTTTGTCAATAAATAGATATTAATAAAGCGAACATTCAATCCTGATAATTCATGCTGAAACCGACATCGCCTCAATACCTACCAACAATGTCTCTTGCACAGACAACTGCCATATGGTTAGTTAGACGTATGATCGCCTGTTATGCGTGAGGTGGGCTAAACTATCCTACGTTAGTTTCATTTTCAACAAGCTGAGTCCTGCCCTGTGAGAGTGAGTTCTGGAGTGTTCTGGTCTGGCCAAGGTATTTCCTTCGATACGCTGCCATACTAGGGCATTCCAACAGAATATGGGCGGCTGTTTCTTCCGCGTTTAGGCACGCTGTGCACATGGCACTATCTGTGATGCCCAGGTTTTGAAGATGTTTGTTGAAGGAGCCATGGCCTGCCACCTATCTAATCCGTATCTTATCTTCTCAACCGTCTCAATGCCAATGTGTGTTCCTTATGTTTAATTCCTCAGGTGTATCAGATTAGCTTTAAACATGCTTAGAATTCTTCCAAAGATAGGTGTCGTGGGAATTACTCATTTGCGCTGTTATATAATTCGCAGAAACCTTGCATTGTTCGCCGGTCGGTTACTTTAAAGACTGTTAAATAATTGGCCATTAAGAACTCGTCGGAATAATTAATACGTTAAGTTTTTTGTAGTTGGCAATTTACGGTTGAGGATAAAAATACAGATGCAGATCGGCTTCATAGATAAGGAAATAAATAAATAAACGCCAGACTATTCATACCAACCAACTGGTCTTTAGACTAAGGGGTTTTCTTGTACCAAATGATTACCAGAAAGGGGGTGTTTTCCAGAACACCGGGACAATAGGGATGTCTCCAGGGTCGAAACAATTACATTATATTTAGTCCGTATTTTAGATTATAAAAATATATTGGACACGTATTTTCCCTTTTTTCATTTAAACAAAAAATAACAACAAGGCATCAAAATTTAGGAGTAGGGTTCTTTGATGTCTCTCTGTAAGAAGAAACTCCCACTCTCACGCTTTTTTTAAGGGGCTATATCTTTGTAATTTTTCGTCTAATTTACAAATAAAAAAATACGTGTCTTTTATTTTTGAACAATCTAAAAGGCGGGCTAATTACATTTTTACGGCAACAAACCTATTTAGAAAAGTTCATTTCCTAGGCTAGAGCGTAGGCTCTAGTTGTAGGAAGGAAAGTCGATCTATGTCAGTATTTCTCGATCATTGGTCCAGCAACCAAGTTTTTTAATGCACAGTGCCCTCCCGCCGCCTGATAGTCAAGTCAAAGTCAAGTCAAAATAATCTTTATTTGTATAGGTTTTTATGAAAAACACTTACAAATCGTCGAAGCTACCACCGGTTCGGAAAGCAGCATTCTACCGAGAAGATACCGGCAAGAAACTCGTGTAGTTGCTCTTTTCAAAATGGTGTTTACAATATTATTATCACATTTATACTTTTAACTACGACCACGTCATACAGTCTGGGGCCTTACAAAATTAATTATAAATTAGATTAAAAAAAAGAAATTAACCTTAACATACTCTATATAGGGCAATCAGGAGTAGACCAGTCTCCAAGGCAGCACCTGTTCACAAGTATGACGTGTGTACCAGCCATCGCTTCATTCAACTATATTTGAGGGAGTGTAACGACCCGCCACACAGCGCCACCACCCCAGAAACATTTTAGTGAGCATGACTAGTCCAGTTACCCCAATATAAAATATTTGGCAAAATCATAAAACTAATAAATGAATAAATTAACTGAAGGACGTAGCTTACATAGAATAGAAGTTACATATGACTCTATATAAACAACCAATGTAATGGTTATAATTTTATTATGATAAAGTGCAGGCGAGCAGCATCCGCTTATTTGGCAGTTGACCATACAGTCTTATCACTTAAATAGTCTTCAATTCTGTAATAACCTTTCTTTATTAGACATCCTTTAATATAGGTATAATTTAAACTTTTGTATGGGTAGATCAATTATACATTGAGGCAATTTATTGAACATTTTTATGCTAAGCCCTATAAATGACTTTCCACATTTATTCAGCCTCAGATTAGGAATAGCTAGCTTGTGCCTGTTTCTGGTATTGAATTTATGACTATCTGAATTTTTAGGAAGCTTGTGCTTGTTCTTATAAACATGGATTAAACAGTCCATGATATATTGGGAAGCGACAGTTAAGATATTTATTTCTTTAAAAAGGTCTCTAAGAGAATCACGTGGGCCAAGTTTGTATATGGCTCTGATAGCTCTCTTTTGTAAAACAAATATGGTCTGGATGTCTGCCGCTGAGCCCCACAGTAGAAGGCCATAGGACATAACACTATGGAAGTAGCTAAAATAAACCAATCTCGCAGTGTCGACATCAGTTAAATGTCTAATCTTCCTAACAGCATATGCAGCTGAACTAAGTCGTCCTGCAAGGGCAGCAACATGTGGAGCCCACTGCAATCTTGAGTCTAAGGTGATACCTAAGAACACTGTTGAGTTAACGATATCAATGGGTTCTTGATTTATGTTAATGACAGTTTTGACTTGTCTGACATTGGGCATAGAAAACTTTATACATTTAGTTTTCTTAGCATTTAGTAACAGATTGTTACTTGTAAACCAATGTAATACTTTAGAGACAGCATCATTTACTTCGTCAAAATTTTCTCTTTGTCTGTCAACCTTAAATATTAAAGATGTGTCATCGGCAAATAGCACCATCTCACATAAGTCTTTTGCAAAACATGGAAGATCATTAATATAATACTGATAAAAAGTGCAAGGAGGGCCCAAGTCGCTGTAGCAACGAACGAGTATCCAAAATTCCAAATCAATCACTTTTCAGTTATCGCCGCCAATCTGGCCGAATTAAATATAAGATGGCCTAACTAGAATAGGGAGCCTTCAAGAAACGAGCGTACTCCTATTTAAAAGGCCGGCAACGACCCCAGAACTCGATTTGAGTTGCATCACTCTGGCATCACATTTGCTCGTCTGCCGCCTCATGCATTAAAAAAACTGCCAGCATACCTAAGGGGCCCTTGTTTTTGAATATGCTTGTTTTTAAGGGACCTTGCACTGAAAAGGTTACCGCTACACATTCTCTCTGTGCCTCGTAGTCCTCAATAATGAGGGTCGTGACCTCCCTTGCGAAGCAATTTCTCTTGGACGGTCTTTTTCCACCAGCTTCCGTCTTTGCCGGCGTGGAGGTCGCGGTGGACAGTAGAGTCGAGTGTGGTGCGGATCTGGTCCATCTTCCCGGGAAAAGGCCTCGCGGTCTATCTACCGATACACATTAAATGGACTTTAAAACGAATTCCTCGGTGCAAATCCGATTTGTACAAGTGGTATCAGCAACACGAAATGGACTTTTAGTTTCAGCAAACATGTAGTGAGAGCCAATAGCTTACAAAGCAAGGCAGTGCAATAAAATAGATAGAAACGGGGGCTAGGGACCAATTGGCAGTTGAACCGAGCTGAAACGCCACGGCCGAAGGTGGAAGGCAATTCGGACCTTATTGCATAAGGTGAGGAGCTGTTTTGCGTTGAATTCTGTGCTCATGTATGTTTCAGAATAGTGTTGGCAGTCAATTGGTCTGCCTTTCAGAGTGTGGTTCTGTTGACCGTTGCATTGCATGTAAGTCATTACTTAGAATACCTAGAATTCCTAGTTTTCCTTAAATTTCGTTAACACATTGTTATTTGTTTGTAACAAACAAACGAAAATTAAGGAAAACTGGGAATTCTAGGTATTTCAACAGCAGCGTTTTCCTGGGTACAAATAGAACCTGCTGTTAGGTACCTACTCGCCTCGTGCCGCGGTATTGCTGGATTGTGTGCCGCAGTAGTGCTGGATTCCCAGGTTCCGCAACATCATCTCCTATAGGCGCCTGACGAAGGGTCCGGTGTTTTTAGTGGGTATTTCCCGCCTCATTTACGATAAACAAAATAATTTAAATGGAAAATGAACGAAGACATGGAAATATTTTTGATGCGAATATCTCTATTAATTATGTTTTTAAAAGTGGCCAAACAACAGGTTATTTTTTATCAGAATCCACGATTTTTCACTTGCCATTATAACCTGTTAGGTTATAATATATAACCTAACAACCTACGGAGAAAAATCTCCGCTACAGTGACGTCACTAGCTCGTACGTTTTAATAAACGAGCAGATTTGCAACAATCCAAGGAGGCAACGCTTATAACTTGACATTTTCCGTGCGGTCGACTCAATTTCACACTCGCATAGACACATCAATTCGCCCTCGCGGTACTTCGGGTACGAAGGGCGTAATAAACCCGGATGACGTCACACGCAAATGTCACAGGTTAATCCGTTGTTCTTTAATTTGGAAAAGGAACGTTCTTTTGTTTTGGAGGACGGGTTAAACCGTAATTTTTTAACCTTAACGTTACGAATAATCCCGTGAGTGGGTTATCAAGGAACGGGCAGCGGCGTGTACTAATGTTATACGCCTGCCAAGCGTGGTGGCGCCTGAAAAAAAGATGGATGAACTGCGTCAATGATGATATGGCTGAGAAAGGAGTGAACGGGACCATGACGGCTGATTTTTTTTTATACATATATAGTAGCTCGACATAATGGCTTCCCTACACCTGATGGAAAGCGAAAGAGAAACCCTAGTCGCTGTGACAACTGGCAAGTAACTGGTTAGCTAGTTACCTGTCAGTTGCCACTGCCATGCCGGCCCAACCCTAACCCCCCACGAGCTCCAGAGACCCTACTCACCAGCAGAAACACGACCCGGGAGTCATTTGGCTGCGGTATTCTATAGGGTGGAGGTCCTTCCCCGGACGGGCAGCTCAATTCGAGCGAAGATCCGCTATGCCCTACCTCTCTTAAATTGTCTCTTAATTTATCTGATAGGGATGAATGAAAAAAAAACATATTGCGCCGAACCCAGATAATGGGAACATTATCATCATCATCAGCCTATTTCAGTCCACTGCTGGACATAGGCCTCTCCAGTTGATCGCCACTTAGGGCACACATGTGGAGGATATACCCATAATTGCCGCCCTCGTTCCGTTGACGCTGCTGCCCGTCATGGGCCTGTGGTATTTAGCTACGTTCAATCATAATGGTTATACCAGCCACCAGTGGAATTCCAGAAAAACATTACTTATCTAAAAATAAACACATTACAAGTTATCTTTACATAATAGCCATAAAGCATAAAATTTCCTTTTCAAACGCCACTCCTACGTAAAGATCCCTTTTAGCGATCATCAAAAAAATTGAGACATAGGAGGGCGGGGGTATCGTAATGCGTTTTTATACTTAAGAACCCCATAACGCAGCCTAATGTACCGCCGAGCCATCAGTATGACTTACGCCTATGCCCGCCATAGGCCTGTCCAATCAGAATAAATGGCCTATTCGATAGAAACTGGCCTATTTAACGACCGGTGACCGGTTATCTGAAAGATATGTTTTGCACAGAATCGATGGTCCTGCAAGCTATGTCATGGAGAATATTCATTTTCTGCCTTCTGAGCCAAGGGTCGTGGGTTCAATCCTCGCACAGTACAAACGTTTGTGTGCATCAACATGTTTTTGTATTGATCTGGGCCATCTGGGTGTTTACTATGTATTATATGTATATTTCTACGAAAAAGGTATCTAAGTAAGTGTATCAGTTGTCTAGTACCCATAATACAAGCTTCAGCTTAGTTTGGGGCTAGATAGCGATGTTACAGTTGTACTGCGAAAACAAGATGATGGAAAAGACTGGGTGACTGACAGTTCGTAAAACCAGATAGATAGTTCTAGTATAGACAAGATGATTACACACTTAATGCGCCACCTATTTTTCGTCGGGAATACCTTTACGCATATACCAGGGCCTAGGCCTACCTAGGTCCTAGGACCTAGGTCTCCTAAGACATCTGGGCTCACCACTCCTATTTAACTAAGAATACCCACTAAACCCGACGGTAGTTCACTACAAGCGCTCAGTCTGAGGGGGGTCGGCATGGTCTTGGTTTAAAGAAAGAACACCTTCACATTCTGATAACTTCGGGTCATTTAACAATCGTCCAAAAACTACGTTCCCTCTTGTTATGATCGCCAAAGGCTTCGAAGCATAAAATGAGGGTGTTCCCGCCTTCTTATAGTATGGGATCATTTAAACGAAACGTGAAGAAGCATCTTGCAGGCCAGCATGGCTGTGATGATTGACTGGAAACCATGGTTTCCTGCCCGTTCTCAGAGTGGCTTGGGCTTCCTTTCCTGCTTTCCATCAGGCGGAGGGAAGCCAATGCAACCGGATTCCGGGATTATAATGATGATGACAAACAAATCGATGCCCGTTGCACATGCACGCTCAATCCGTTCTGCCCTACACATCCTACGACGCATATCGTATAACAAGAGTCTCTATCACTATTTATTTCGGTCACACATCTATCAAACTAACACAGCGACAATCCTTTAGAGCTATTAGTGGACATTCCACGACGGATTATAAAAAAGAATGACAAAAAAGCACCGAATACCAGCGCTACCCTACCAAAAAAATGGGTAAGGGTGAGACGTGTTACGAGCGATGAGGATTCTGTAGCTTATCCTACTTAATTTATAAATACGAAAGTGTTTGTTGTAATGTAATGTAAGGGTCCCATCATCTTTACGCTCCTCACCTGCCCGTGGTGCATCCTGCCAAATAACAAACGAAGCTTTGGCAACCGACTGGTGGGGTATTACAACCGTAGCTAAATATCACAGTGATAGCGGGTTAGAACATATGTGGTAACAGGTATTAACGTGTAGGTACAAACGTGGCATACATACATACATAACGTCACACCTTTCTCCCAGAGGGGTAGGCAGAGATCACGTCCTTCCATTTGATACGATTTTGGCATACAAGTTTTGCTTCGCCCACATTCATCAATCTCTTCATACATGCTCATGGTTTTAGAGTACTTACTATTTTACCTTTTTTAGAACACTTTCTATTTGGTCATAGAATGTCCTCAAGCGTGGTATGTCTTAGGTTATTTATTTATTTAATTATTATTGCATGATTTGTAGTCCGGTTTATTTATTTCATCATCATCAGTCCACTGCTGGACATAGGCCTCTCCCAATGCTCGCCACTTCGATTGGTCCCGGGCCTCTCGCATCCAGCACTTGCCAGCCGTCCTGCGCAAATCGTCACTCCACCTGGCCTGAGGGCGTCCTACACGTTTATTTATTTAAGGTCTCCTTATACACGTAGTCTTATCGCGCGAACCCTAAAAACATAAAAGCAAAACTGTGTTACCACTCTATCCGGCGGAATTTGCGCCTAATTATAGCTGAGGTGGCGATAAATCTTGGGGTAATTTAATTTTAGTAAAAGGCAATGGGACGTAGCCTGAGTATTGCTGCTTTTGCAACTAATTCTAAAGAAATTGGAAATGGTTTGTCTGCAAACAAAGCTTTTTTTTTTATAGTAGCTCGACATAATGGCTTCCCTTCGCCTGATGGTAAGCGAAAGAGAAGCCCTAGTCGCTGTGACAACTGGCAAGTAACTGGTTAGTTACCTGTCAGTTGCCACTGCCATGCCGGCCCAACCCTAACCCCCCATGAGCTCCGGAAACCCTACTCACCAGCAGAAACACGACCCGGAGGTCATTTGACTGCGGTATTCTATAGGGTGGAGGTTCTTCCCCGGACGGGCAGCTCAATTCGAGCGAAGATTCGCTATGCCCTACCTCTCTCAAAAGCTTAAATTACATTAACCCTTTATTTTGATAATAAAAAGCGAATGCTTAACGAACTACAACAACATTACACTAATTCTCTAAACTAAAGAATGCCACAGCTAAACGACCTCGGGGTCGTGTTTCTGCCGGTGATTAGGGTTTCCGGGGCCCGGCTGGCTGAGTAGCTGAAATCTTAAGAGGTCCATATAATCGACTTTCATGACATCCTCTAATCGACTTTTTAATTAATTGAGTTGCGGGTGTCCATGGGCGATGTCGACTACTTACCATCAGGCTACCCATCACTTGCTCGCCTGCTGCCTGCATAAAAAACAATATCCACGGACAGAAATGAGACAGTGGTTTGTATTATTTACCGTCACTGCACGGAAAAAAAGCATTGCCACCCCCATCGAATTACCCCTTAATTGGGGAGATCGGCGATAAATCGCGTGCTAATTTAATTTTAACGGGGGGAGGCAATGAGTCGGTATCAGACGTAACTACACGGGAGCGTAACGGTAATTAATTGCAACCCTGTCTCTTTTAAGTACCGCGTTATTTACCGTACGGAGCGTATGTTAGTCTCTGGGGAGATGTGTTGGTAATTTCTTATAGCATTAAAAAGATGCTTAACACTGTCTTTTTTTTAAATAGTGGCTCGACATAATGGCTTCCCTACGCCTGATGGAAAGCGAGAGAGAAGCCCAAGTCGCTGTGACAACGGGCAAGTAACTGTTTAGTTACCTGTCAGTTGCCACCGCCATGTCGGACCAACCCCAACCCCCCACGAGCTCCGGAAACCCTACTCACCGACAGGAACATGACGCGGAGGTCATTTGGCTGCGGTATTCTATAGGGTGGAGGTCCTTCCCCGGAGGGGAGCTCAATTCGAGCGAAGATTCGCCATGCCCTACCTCTCTTAAAACAACATTGTCTACATAACATTAGCAATACAATCAGTTTTGCGTTCTTTACGGAGTTAAGTATGGGATGTAAGGTAGCGGCCTAAAAACGCATCACCGCACCGAGTGACGTCACGCGTAATTTCAACGGGGCTATAACTTTGTAATTTTTAGGCTAATCTATACTTATAATAAATCTGTAGAGAGGTCAATTCTGTACATAAAATATTTTTTCAAAATAACTATCAGGGGGTGATAAGTGATCGATACTGATACCAAAAATGCAATCAGTAAAATTTTTGTCTGTCTGTCTGTCTGTCTGTCTGTCTGTCTGTATGTTCGTTATAGAAAAAAAAACTACTGAACAGATTTTGACGAAACTTGGTACAATTATTCTTCATACTCCTGGGCAGGTTATAGGATACTTTTCATCACGCTACAATCAATAGGAGCGGAGCAGTGACGGGAAGTGTTGGGAAAACGCGAGAAATTTAAACCTGTATGTTTGAACGCGCATTACGCGAAAACTACTGCATAGAATTGAATGCGGTTTTCACCAATGTATTGCTAGAGGTCTAACTTAAAACTTAGGCACAAGGTATAGATGGGTATTATATGGAAGTCCGTTATTTTTGAAACCCGATATCCACGCGAGCGACGCCGCTGGCACAGCTAGTTTACAAATAAAAAAATACGTGTCTTTTATTTTTGAATAAGCTAAAAGACAGACTAATAACAATTTTTAGCCATAATAGCGTATTATAAAAGAATATTTGTGCTCTACATGTCCCGTGTACGGGACAGTCAACGTATTAAAAAAGCAACAATTTTTTGCTGTTTTTGGCGGTAGAATAATTTCTATTCATCATCGTATTTGACGATTCATTAGTGCTTGTTTTAAGTTTAGGTATATGAAGTAACATATTTTCTATTTCATCTTAAGAAAAGGTCCTTTTAAAGTCTCACTACAATAACCTGGCTATCAGGCGTTCCATATTCAAAAGACCTAAAAGGGTAAGCTCCGAAACCGTTTAATATTTCAGTTACCAAGTAACCTGTCACTTTGGGCACAATAGGCCCCGATAAGGCCCTACGGAAGCAGGCCTCTTGAAGGCTGCGTCACTATGACGCGGGTAGATGGACACTTTGCTTTCTTTATTTATTCAGGACTGTACTTTGTCAATAGGAGGCTTGTGGAAAGATGTAGGTTTTTGACTGTTTTCACAGTCCGTATCTTAACTTTATCACTTAACTAAGGACCCGCCTTAGCTTCGCGTCGGATATTTAGAAATCTCTAACTTTGTCAGTGTTTCTCTATTATATCATGCATGTATTATACATGTGGGGTCGAGGGTTGGAATAAAAGGAATTTTTCACGTTATTCTTGTTTTATTTAAACTCCTTAAAATTTTTACACTTCACAGTCGTCGTCTCGTCTTAGCGGTACAGATCGTGTTCGCGGCCATTCGTCTTCCTTCTCGCTCCCTCATACAGTCCTCTTACTCACTCACCAGTCATTCGTACATTCACTCGTTACATTCACCATTCTCACTCATTCGTCCAGAAATCAATCCCACATTCGGCCATCCTGCGTAATGTCTGTCCTCAGACATCCATGCATCATCGTCATCACCCAAACACAAACATCATCTCTCATGCGTCATCACAAATAATAGTCGATAACTCAATCATCATTAACCTCGTACATCATCATCATTCATACAACTCTTGTCACTCTAAAACAAAAGTAAAACAATCTGAAGGTATTCTTAACATAAAATAATTAAGATAACACTGGTTTTACAGGCTATAAGTACATAGTTTCATCTTTAAACTTATTAAACAGTTAACAATTCTAGGTAGGTACACAACATAGTTAGGTAAATCATTATTAAACAGTTAACAATTTTAGGTAGGTACACAACATAGTTAGGTAGATCATCATATGGTTTAGACATCTATTAAAAGGTAATATCCATAGAAACAACTTAATCAGCACAGATACATATAAGCTAACATACCTACTAAACAAACAAATTGTGCAATATGTAACATTTCCATCTAGTGGCACATAGGAACAATATCAACATACTAGGTATTGGACATTTGTTTCAGAACAATGAGTTATATTTGTTTGATCAATGAGTCTCACAAATAAATATCCACTCTTTCATCATTCTCTTAAACTACATAAACAGAAATAAAAAAAAATAAAACATACACACCCTCCTACTTTTATTCTGGCCAACCCTTCATATGGTCTGCAGAGGTAGAGGTCTTATTCGGACCTTCAGTAGATAAGTCAACTTTCTCCACTTCATACCTGTCATTACGCTTGACCTTAGCAACTCTGTATGGTCCCAAATATTTTGGCTTCAGTTTCAGACCAGGGCCGAATTGTGTGCGTTTTATAGCAACAATATCTCCTTTTTGGTACTTCCTGCTTTCCTTTCTATTTTTGTCAAAATTTCTTCTGTTTTCCTCTTGCACATCAAATATCTGTCGTTTTGCTAAAATTCTAAGTTCTTCTCTGTTGTCTGAAAATGTTTTAATTTCTTCATGCTTTAATAATTCCAATATTTCAATATCTTCTTTACTATTCATCTTGGTGCCCATCAGTAGTTCAAATGGCGTTGTATTTATGCTTCGTTGGTAAGTACTATTCAGTGCGCGTTGAACTCTCCCGACTTGCTTGTACCAAAGTGTAGGTTCTTCAATTGACATCTTGGTAAATACTGAAATTAAAACTCGGTGTATCCTCTCTACTTGGCCATTACTACGTGGAACTCCTGTTGTGATAGTAATATGGTTGATATTTTCAGCTTTACAATATTCGGTGAACTCATTGCTGGTGAAAGCAGTTCCTTTGTCCGTGATAATTCTTTTTGGGTTTCCAAATATTTGTTGATGAACTCTCATCTTATCAACTGTTTCCCTTGCCGTAGTGGATTTAGTTGGAAATAACCATACAAACTTCGTAAAAGCGTCCACAACTGTCAAAATATGATTATATTGCTTCTTCGTCTCTGTCAGTGGGCCAATATGATCACAGTGTAATGTACTCAAAGGTAGTTCTTCCTTTTCAATGGGATTCAAGAAACCTTCCTGTTTCCCCGCTTTCCTCGAAGCTAACAAGCATGGTATGCATGTTGAAATAAAGTCTTCTACTTTTCTTCCTAATGTTGAGATGTAATAATCTTTACTAATCAGTTCCAATGTTTTTTTCTTGGAAAAATGACCATTATCATGAGCTCTCTTTATAATCTCCAATTCCATCTTTGTAGGTATAACAAGTTGTTGCTCTGGCCCTTTGTACAACAAATTCTGGTATAGGTAATAGTCATTATAACACTCTCCGGCTTTCAAAATTTTCATTATTGCTCTAAGACCTTCATCTGTTTCTTGAGCACGTCGTATTTCATCATGGAGCTTAGTTGTCATCATTGCAATATATGGGTTTCTGCTTAAGGCGTCTACATGCTTCATTTTCTCACCTCTGCGGTGTTCTACAGTGAAGTCGTAATCTTGTAGTAACAATATCCATCTTGCTACTCTTGTTGACATAGACAAATCCTTTTTCTTAAGGGTCATCTCAAAAGCTTTGCAATCTGTTACTATTTTGAAATGTTTTCCAAAAAGATAGTGTCTGAACTTCTTCACACCTTCAACTATTGCCAATGCCTCTAGTTCATAACTTGTATATTTTCTTTCTGCATCTGACGTTCTTCGACTCATATAATGTACTGGGTGAAGTTCACCATCATCACTCTTCTGCATTAAAATCGCTGAATAAGCCACAGTAGATGCATCTGTATGAAGCTCTGTCTCTGCTCTTTGGTTATATATTTTGAGCACTGGTTCACTCGCCAATTTAATCTTTAAATCATTGAATACTCGTCTGTCTTCCTCATCAAATTGAAATTTGCACTCCTTCTTCAGCATATCTGTAAGCCGTTGGGCTATTTTAGCATAATCCGGTATATACTTTCTGAAATAGGAACAGAGTCCTAGGAAACTACGTAATTGTGTCACATTCTGCGGTTCAGGGAATTTAGTGACAGCACTTATCTTCTCTGGCGATGGCTTTACTGTGCCATTCTCTACAATGTGTCCAAGATATTCAACTTTTCTCATTAACAGCTGACTTTTCTTCCAATTGATGTTCAAGCCATACTCTGATGCAATCTTGAGTACCATTCGCAGGCGTTCAACAGCTTGGGTCTCGTTACACCCTGGAATAATCATGTCGTCGATGAATATTAAAACAATACCTTGTGCGATCAAGTCTCTGAAAATAATAGTGATAAATCTTGTAAACACCTTTGGACATGTACTCAAACCAAATGGGGCATACAAAAATTCATATTGTCCCGTCATTGTAACAAAGGATGTATACTTCACGGAGTCCTCATGTACTCGCAAATGGAAAAATGCATTTTTTAAATCTAAAATACTAAATACCTTAGCTGTAGCCAACTTGTCAATATGGTCATCAATGATAGGCAGAGGAAATTCATCCTTCACCACCTTCATGTTTATACGTCTGTAATCCACACATATTCTTATACTGTCATCTTTTTTCTTAACCAAAACTAATGGACTTGCATATTCAGAGTAACTCACCCGTATGATTCCGTCTTGTAACCATTCATTTATTTGCTTATCCACATCATCTTGTTCCTTGGGCGAAAGGCGTCGAGGTCGCTGCGCAACTGGTATGTCATCCTTCATAATGATCTTCAACTCAATGGGAGCTTCCTTGGTTTGACACGGTATGTAGTTCTCCACCAACTGCAAGACCTCTTCTTTCACAGCTGGGTTGGTAATATGACCTACACAATCAGAAACACATGCTACACAGTTCACATAGGATAACCATTCATCCGTCGGATTCACCCATACAGATCCATCTTTCATCACAGTGACCACCTTTTGTAAAAACTCATTGCCCACAATTAACTCGTATGGAATACTATGATTAGGCACAATATGAAACACAACATTGTCATATACAATACCATCTATGCGTAAAGAAGTAGTATAAGTACCTAATGATTTAATTTTCGCATAACCTAAACCCGACATAGTAATCTTTATGTTTACGTTGTAATTTGCAAGACCTAATGCACTAAAACATTGTTCCGACATAAGACACACGTCACTTCCCGAATCGAATAACGATAATACACTTTTATTGTTTATTTCTACGTATTTCAGCGGTCGTTTTGCTTCTTGAAATGTATTTCGTACTTTGTTTACATCGGAGCTGTCAAATTGCCGGTCACGTTCATCGATCCCATCGATCTCGTTCAAGTCTGAAGTTCGCGTCAAACAATCCAATAAGCGGCCGGTACGCGTCGGTAAAATAGTAGCTTCTCCATACAAAGAGGCGCCATCTACATCGTGTTGAGTCGAGTTGAAGCAAACTTGTTTCGAGCTAAGTTCACGTCGTTGCTCTCGTTCATTGCTCCGTGTTCGTTCCACTCGCTCGTTCAACATGGAGTTCGGTCTTCTCGAAGTATAATCAGCCATCTTGGATGCTTGTCCCGCCGATGCTTGCACTTTACACTCGGCTGACACATGCCCGAACTGATTGCACTTAAAACATTTACGGCCTTGTGTTTTATGTGGACACATAGCCGAAATATGATTCCTTTCTCCACAGCTGTAACATCTTAGTTGTGCTGCTTCAGCTGCATGCGATCTTGATGCCCTTGTACAATCACCGCTGCCTGTTTTTGCCAGTGCTTGCCGTGTCTGTGTTTTCATTTTGGATGCAATAGCTTCATAGATCTTTAACTTGGCTTTTAGGTCGTCGTAAGTGCGTACGCCGTGCAGCATCATTTTATTTATTTCTGTGTCTTCTATACCTTGAACTATATATTTAATTGTTACATAGTCCGGTAATTTTCCCCGCTTACCTAGGGCTTTCATTGTGAGCATGTAATCAAAACATGATTCATGACGTCCTTTTCGTCGTGCGGTCAGCATCTCATGGATTGCTTTGGCGTCCAACCCGTCACCAAATTCTTTAGCAATTGCCGCTTGCAGTTCTTCCCAGCTCTTGTAGGTTTTTTCGCTGCGCATCCATAGGGCTGCCGTGCCTCTGAGTGAGCGTCTAGCCACCAGGAGCTTTTGCGTCGGTGTCCAGTGAAATATTTCTCCATTTTCCTCTATGTCTTGTATCCAGGACGTTACGGATTGTTCGTCATTTCCAGAGAACTTTGGAATTAGGTCCTCAGCTAGATGCAGCATGCCACCACCACGTGCGGATCCCCCGTCGTCATCGTCGTTATCGTAAGAATCCTGATGCTTACTGCCTCGTCTGTCGTTCCTACCCATCGTTGTTCCGTGCAGGCGTTTCGTCGTGTAGCCGTATTCCTCTGGATCGTCGTTACCCCCTTGATTGTTCACCACTTTTCGTCGTAAGCCCGCGTGCACCGCCACGTGCTTGTCGTCGTCCGTCGTAATTCCACAATTCCACCTCGATCCCGGACGAGCCCCCAAAAGATGTGGGGTCGAGGGTTGGAATAAAAGGAATTTTTCACGTTATTCTTGTTTTATTTAAACTCCTTAAAATTTTTACACTTCACAGTCGTCGTCTCGTCTTAGCGGTACAGATCGTGTTCGCGGCCATTCGTCTTCCTTCTCGCTCCCTCATACAGTCCTCTTACTCACTCACCAGTCATTCGTACATTCACTCGTTACATTCACCATTCTCACTCATTCGTCCAGAAATCAATCCCACATACATATAAACCTTTCTCTTATATTACTGTATGTAATAAAAAACCGCATCAAATGCTGTTGCGTAGTTTTAAAAATATAAACTTACATAGAGACATACAGACACTTTTGTTTTATACTATGTACTATCGTTTACTATGTATCGTTATCGTTGATATCGGGTTTAAAAAATAACGGACTTCCATATAATGGTATCTAAATTTTAAGTAAACCTCTAGCAATACATTGATGAAAACCGCATTCAATTCCATGCAGTAGTTTATGCGTGATGTGCGTTCAAACATACAGATAAAAAATTCTTCCGTTTTACCCTTCACTGCTCTGCTCCTTTTGATCGTAGCGTAATAAAAAGTATACTAAAAGTATACATAACCTGCCCAGGAGTATGAAGAATAGTTGTACCAAGTTTTGTTAAAATCCATTCGTTAGTTTTTGTTTCTATAACGAACATACAGACAGACAGACAAAAATGTTACTGATTGCATTTTTGGCTTCAGTATCGATCACTAATCATAACATGATAGTTATTTTGGAAATATATTCAAGGTACAGAATTGACCTCTCTACAGATTTATTATAAGTATAGATATAGATGTAGTACATGTAGTGATTTCTAAAATGGCACTTAATTGCTTGCGAAGTATATTTATACTGATGATGGTGAATTTTAATAAAAAAAAAAGCGCCAAGATTACGAATGAACTCAACATGTATGAATAGGAGCAGCAAAAATCAGATAAAACCATGTTATTAAATTATAGTTAATGTATTTTGGAGTTGTGGAGTGTGATTCTGGATTTAGATTAGGGGTGAATTGTTACGATAAGCTGTTAATTAACTAAAAGTGTCGGCCTGGTTTCGGAGAACAATTAAAATACTGCTGAGTTCATGTTTTTGCATCGAGAAAGAGTACTAAAACTAAACACGACATTTCGAAATGTTACAAACGATTTAATAATGTTTTTTATAGCGATTCCAGACAACCTTCAGATAGAGAAAACCAGTTTCACCAGAGTTGCGTATCCTGATGCAAAGCTATCTACTGTAGATTATACTTATCTATCGGGAAATACGGACCCCGGAAAAGTGAGCGGTCTCTTCCAGACAACTTTTGGGGTAGAGGAAAGCCAGATGGAAATGGTGGTAATTAGATAGACGTGATGTTTTGTAAACGTGCAATATTCAGCGAAAAATAGGTTGATATTGCACTGACTGTTATACGCAACAATGTTATGGTTGCATACCTCCATTCTTTAGCAACCTCGAGTGGTGACAAAGTAACTACAATCCCATAATGCCCCATTGTTAAGTTCAAAGTGCTATTGCAGTTCACAATTTCTTCGGCAGTAATCGTTGCGACATACAGATGGGTTGTGCTGCCTCACCTACATTTAATATATCAAATTATTCATGTAAATTTTTTTTTATAGTGTCATAGCATAGTGGCTTCCCCACATCTGATGGAAAGCGAAGAAAACTCAGCTAAGGAGCTGAAATTCTAAGGTGTGAAGTCTACCACTCCAGACTTGAACAGCGTAGTGGACTAACGCCTTATCGCCCGGCTCTATGATTCCTTAAACGAACTGTTGATAATAACAAAATAAATTTAAGTTTTCGTGCAGGTCACAGAATCAAGTCTAGGCATTTTGTGTCTTTGGAAAGTAACAACAATCGCTTGCAGATGATTCACTTTGAATTTGCAAAATACTAATAGTTTTAAGCAATTCAACATTCTATACTCTGGCTTAGAAACAAAAGACTGACAATTTCGCATGCTCCATCCCTAATGACTGCTCTATCTAGCGCATTGGCATCCCACGTTCGTAGTCTAGAATATCAGCATACACGTCACCCCGTGATTCAACGACTCATCTGTTTGTGGAACACATCCCGCATTGTATGCAAATTGCAGTAAACGTTTCGAATGCAATCATCTGAACTAACATTACACGGACCATTCGATTTTGAAACTTTAGTACGTCGACATAAGATCTTTGTGCAAATTTCGTTGCATCTGAAAGTCTGTAATGAAGTTTTTAATAGCGATTCGATGGTTTGAATGAGGGTTGACGCGCAATCATTGGTGGTATATTCTGCACAAATGAAGATGATGACGTAATGAGTAGCATTTAGTTGGCGATTGTTGCATTTACAATGATCATTACAATTTAAATAAAAAAAATGGTTGTATTCCGTCCCGACTCGTCCGAATCTATTCGCGCTTTCATTTCTCATTCGACTGTTGTATTTAGTGAAGCAAAGACATGTTCTGCGTTATTTCTACATTACTGACGGCCTAAGTGACTAAATGGTTCAATTCCCGGGTCAAGTTAGACTAAACTGTTTTAAATTTACCTCATCACATACTCATAGTAAGAGGGAAAACCTTTATTTGAGACCAGATGGTCGGGATGATTTGTCTGGCGCATTTAAGGGGTAAGAGCCATCCGCTCTTTCCTACAGCCTGGCGACAATAACAAAGCCACCCTGGCCGTCAACATAGTCTTTTAGAACAAAACCTGAGAGCGTTTATTTTACTATACATTATTGTTTAGATGTTTGCAGCATTCGTTTGTTACTTTTTATAATTGTCACACAAACGTCGATTTCTTCATCTAAACCTGAAAGTTGAACAATCTTGTTCGATTGATACAGCCCTGTAGTTACTTTTAGATTACCTTCAGAAATGGATGATAATTCATTTGACTTTTGTTTACTAAAATGAATTTAAACAGTTTATAATTAGATAATAATAAGTTACGCAGGTCTCATACCGTAAACCTAGGTGGTCTTACAAAACGTGCATCATACTAGCTCCTTATTACCGTTTTTGTTATTAAGTTATTCTGTTATATGGCTAACGACCATAATCATGTTATTTGTACCGATCGCATAACGGGAAGGACAGCATTATGATTATGTATCTAATTACTAGACGATCATGATAGAAATTGAAATCTAAAGTTCCGTAAATCTAGGGTGTAGCAGTTTTGACGATGTAACAATTTGTTGTCAATATTTTGCTCACTTTTTTGTTGCGGATTTATTGTAGAAGTTAACTACAAAAGACTTTTAAAAGATTTATGCATTTTGAATAATTTATTATTTTAAACAATTTGTTATCAGAATTCATTAGTAATTAGAAGTGGCAGTGGTAATATCAGCCGCAGAACCGATAACCTTTGAGGTAAACGAGTTCTAGAGTGGATACCGCTTCTCGGCAAACGTAGTGTAGGACGCCCCCAGGCCAGGTGAAGTGGCGATTTGCGCAAGATGACTTGCAAGTGCTGGATGCGAGAAGCCCAGGATCTAGCAAAGTGGCGAACAATCGGAAATGCCTATGTCCAGCAGTGGACCACGAGAAGCTGATTATGAAACAATTTGTTTGCTTGTTGTTATTTAAAATAATTTGTGTTGTTGTTTGTGTTCGCGAGTTCAGATTTCCACAACAGGAACTTACAAATAGACTATTTTATAAACAAACCGCTCAAAATAGATACCAAACACACTTTTTCCAATAATAAGTAGTAGCTATCAGTAGTCCCAAGTGCGAATTGTATCATTGTTGAAATGGCGACATTTTGCCCATTACGTCGCTATATCCAGCCATTCTCGCACTTCCTTAAACGGTTTAATGCAATAGCAGTGAGGAATCTCGTGTAGAAAAGCGAATTCCCCAAAGAGATAAGAATGTATTGTCAAAATAAAAATTTTTGCTTAACATCATAATGCATGTAAAATTAACATTGACTTAGAATGACTTAGATACAACATGGACAGGTTTTTTTCGTCGGAAATGTCTTGACACGTACACCAGGGCTCTTGGTACGAGACACCTGGGTTATTATGGGGGTCACTCCTATTTAGCGGAGAATACCCACTAAACCCGTCGGCTTAAAACATCCGACGAGCGCTCTGTTTGAGCCTGCGATCACAAATCGCAGGTTTGAGCGCTCCGTCCGAATTGCCTGGAGGGACTTTTCGTAACTTCTGTGGGGGAGGGGGGGGGGGGGGGGGGGGGACAGCGCGGTAGCGTTTAGCTTATGCAGCTTAGAATTATTCCCAGGTATACGGTGTTAAATATGAATTATTTTTCACGTAATCAAATCAATGCATGCATTCATGGTCTTGGAGTAGAAGACTTTTACAAACTCACCACTGTTTAATACTATGAAAAGTTAAGACTTCTTTACTGTCCTTCGTTTCCTTTGACTGTAATGAGTTTTTTGGGGGTCCGTACTCGAATACAGACGAGCTGCATTATAATGTTACGAAGTACATAATAATTTAACACTGAATTCATTTTGAGAACTTGCCCCATTGCCCCTGTGATAACCTCTTAGTATTGGCAGACATTTTCTTTTAAAATACCTTTAAAAAGTGTTCTTCGGAAACGGAATCGAATTCGATAACTATGTGTTTGTAATCGTTACTACTCGGTAAGGCTTATTCAGTGCATACCAGTATATTTATTGGGTGCATACACCATCAGCCTGAAAACGTCCACTGCTGGACATAGGCCTCCCCCAAAGTGAATTGTCAGTTGGGGGGATTTGCCTTTAGTTACTACGCTTGGCAGGCGGGTTGGCGAATGCAGTAGGTTTTATTATATGTTCCCAGGTAAACGCTGCTGCCCATTTCCTGATATCCCATAGTCCCCTCCTACGACACCCACGGGATATAACCATACGCTACAGGCATACATCATCATCAGCCATGCTGTCCACTGCTGGACATAGGCCTCTCCACTTGTTCGCCACTTAGGGCAAACATCTAGAGGATATACTCATAATCGCCACGCTGCTGGGCAGACGGGTTGGCGATCGCAGAGCGTAGCTTCTCTATCTGCTGCCCGTCATCGTCCTGTAGTATTTAGATACGCCTTCAATTGTGATGGTTATACCGCCACCAGTCGGTTGTCAGCGCCTCGTTTGTTGTACGTCAGGATGCACCACGGGCAGGTGAGCTTGGCTTGGAGAGAAAAGATGATAGGCCGCTCCCTTACATCCCCGCCACGTTTCTTATTCGGCAGGATTAAGCGTGGCAAGGCGTATTCAGTGCATCAATATTTATATGTCGCAGTCATCTGGTTGAATCTCCTATTCAATCGAATCGCTAGCGCATTCATTGAATGACGACATTCAATTGAATGACTAGACCGAACGTTAACTAAACACACGTCACTTAACGTCCAACTAGGTAGCGGATTGAAATATAGCCCTTTGAAAAGAGCGGACTTAAAAGCAGTCAGGTGATTGTAATTTAGTTCATTCTTTTCCCACGCGGCGTTAGTAGTCACCAAAACAAATATGGCGTCAAATATGATCAAAAAGATATGAACAGTGTTGATATTTTTTTGATTAGATTTACTATAAAGCCGCCGGATACTTTTAAAGAATAATTATAAACTAAAGTGGGCTTTTACCCATTCAACGACTAAAAATTACGTTCAGTCAAGACGTTGAACGTTTCAATCAATAACTTGACGAGTTGTCCTTTAGGCATTCAATTGAATGTCGTCATTCAATGAATGCGCTAGCCATTCAATTGAATAGGAGATTCAACCAGATGACTGCGACATATACATCACAGTACAGAAGCAATTTCTAGACCGAAAATGGATGATTACCGTCGTCCATTTCATTTCAAACATTACAGCTGGCTATGAACATTTAATAATACACATTTGTTCTTTATGGCTCAATATCACAAATTGCATTGCACTAGACAATTACTGATAAAAGCCAACGAAATAAACCGAATAGACATTCTGTGCGGAGAATATAAAATGAATTGACTAATAATAATAAAAAAAGTTGCAAATATTTTGTATAGAATGGAGGGTGCGCGTAAAATTTTATTATTTCGTGTGTCATAGCCTTATTGTATGAGTATTTGGGAGGGGAGTAAAAATATACAACTGTTCACTCTATCTGAACAGGAATTTATAAAGTTTCGGACAAGCGCGTGGCAAGCATTCGACACGAGTAGGGTTGCCATCTTAAAACCTGTCATACAGGATAAGAAAATAATAGACCGGTTAACAGATTTTACTGATATTATCATAAACAAAATAACAAACTCCGTTACCCATCAGTTCATGTAAATTTATTTCTGTACCTGAAATTCGTTTGGAAGAGATCGCTATAAATAATTAATTAGATAAGGTAAACTAAATCGCCGCTAAAATTATACTATGGGAAGTTTGTAAGTGTTCCTGTAATGTTTATATTTTGTGTATAAAGATTTTTTTTTAATATCAGACAAATCACATACCTACCTACATTGATCCGATCCCTAAGAAGCTCAAGCACTTGTTTTGTGGCTATCAGAACCTTGAAGGTACCACAAATATAATGTACTTAAAAGCAAATAAAACATCCAGACACGGACAAACACAAATGTGCATCATACGAATGTTTGTTCCGGATGGAGATCGAACCCACGACCCTTGGTTCAGAAGGCAGGAGTCACTACCAATTGTACCCGCGAGCCAGCTTGTGGTGGATGAATCTATTACTAAAAGATGGTAAAAAGGACGATAAATGCTGTAATATTGTATGGTGACAATATGAGTGATGAATGATGATTCTAAAATCGTCTCAAGCGGAACCACGGGCGAGAAGTTAGTATGTAATAAAATTTATTGCGTCTGGAAATCTCAAATACGAATAGGACAGCGCACAATAAATCTACAAGCACATACAGATTAGGGTATCAATAATATTTTATGTTTTAGGACTGAAACAGTTGAAGATTTTTGTTACTCGTTTTTTATTTTGATAACTTTTTTACGATAATATCGAAATGTCTCGTACAATGATTGAGTTAATAAGAATTTTTAATCATGAAAAATGTTCGGGCCAATGCAATGTTGTCTGATATTAATCTGCCTCCTAAAACGAGGGAGGGTTTGATTCTCACCCGAACAAATATTCGTGGTTGTTCCGTGTTTGGGTGTTTGTATTTCCAAATAATTACATTATTTGTGGTACCTTCGTTGTTCTGATACCCATAACACAAGTGTTCAAGCTACTTACTTTAGGATTGGAGCTATGTATGTCATTTGTCTAATATTTATTTATTTATATGTTTTTGGTACCTTCGTTATTCTGATACCCGTAACAAAAGTGCTTAAGCTAAGAAATCAGAGCAATGTACTTGATGTTGTCTGATATACGTCTGATATTAATTTCCCATTCACAGTCCGTCACTCTACCTAACTCACTGTTAAACTACACGCCAGCAATAAAACAACAGGCATCATATATGCACAGCACACATCGCCCCAGTACAGATAGTCGTATTGCTCCCATAACCCACTTCCTCGTTGACACCGTAAATAAATACTCTAATATGCATTACTTTGTAACCACAAGGGCACTTTGTTCGATACAATGTTGCAAAGGGTTCTTATAGACTTTGACTTTGCCGCTTTGTATAACTTTGTTTACCTTGCCGATAAGGCCCCTTAGAAGTCTTATGTTAAGTTGCCTTACAAAGTAGTCTTAAGTTATGTTTTGACTTGCGTGTGTTTTGGTCGGTAATGCGATCTAACGCGGGCATGCTATAGTTATCGACGCAGAAGAATTATTTGTACCTACTCCAACAAATTCTGTTGAAGTGTTAATAATCCTTGCATTTCCTTATCAATGTCAGATTGATTGATGATCTCCGACCAATTTCTATCATAGTGACCACTGAGACGCGATTTGGTGAGAAGGACCCAAACATATTTATCGACGCAGAATCGGCTAACGCCGGTCAAGAAAGCCTTATGTCTATGATATAAGGGCCTTATGTCTATGACCTAGGTTCTCACACCACATTGCTGCAAATAGAAAAGGCAATTAAGAAAAGTCAAACACGAACTGGGTGTCGAATCCAAATCTTTTCCTTTATTTCAACAACTAAGGTGGCAAACAAGTCTACGGCTCGCCTGATGTTAAGCGGTTACCAGCCCCGGATCTACGATTTTTTCGAACCGGGGCAAGAACTTGATATCTACACCCATTTTTTCACATTAGTTACTTCTCGTTATTAAATGATATTTACCTCTTAATCTCTCACTGATTACCTTGTCCTCAGAAGTATTATTTGCTTAGAAATGTAGGTATAAAGCCGTTTCCAAGAAACGTAAATATTTCCACAACAAACATAACTTTATTTCCTTCTTCCAGATGCAAACCATCTCTCTAATATATTTCCCAGAGGATCGAAATAACGAATACACGGAGATTTAGAAACTGATATAAAATGTAATGCATAATAAGGTATTATTTGATATGGTTATACTTATAACGAAGTCAATATTTGAAATGGTTAGTGGGCACCGATACAATACAAACCAGGTGTATGAATTGTGGCTAATAAATTGTGATTGTTGATCATTGTATATGTTAATCACTACATAGTTTAAAACAAAGTCACTATTGTTGTCTGTCTGCCCCTATGTATGCTTATAAATTTAGAACTACGCAAGGAATTTTGATTCGGGTTTTTTCACTAGATAATGGGATTCAAGAGCTCTCATAAACGATATGTATATTATATAATGTATATAGTATGACACCCGTGCGAAGCCGGGGCACGTCACTAGTATCCTTACAATAATACATATATCAATAGCCTTGCACCATAGTACACCTTTTTTTTTAGTACACCTTAGTTTAAATAACATCAATCCAGACATTCATCCAAACTAACTTTCGCATTTGTAATGTTAGTAGGATAACAATGTCTTCTTTTTTGTTACAAATTATATCAGATAACTACGGTTTACTTACCTGCTTATATGTATATCTTATATCGTTCACAAAGTCTTTCTTCAAATCCAAAGCTTGTTAGAACCAACGTCCATTTTATATCTTCTGTTTCCAATTAGATCTTCCTAATAGACTTTAGAAATACCGACTGCTGTATTTCCCATAACTCATCTTGCATTAAATGGGTCATGTATGATGTCAAGGTAGTATTTTTAGACTTGACTGCCGGCGAGATTTCTTCAGACGTCAATCAAATCTGCGGGATGCTATGGGAAACATTAACATCTGTCTGATAAAGTAGCCACTTCATTATAACAAGATTAAATGATGTAAGATAAAAGTACCTTTCTTAACCCGCTAAGTTTGCTAGTTAAAATATTTGCATCCGATTACGACTTGTCGGGTCAGAATATTTTCTGTATGGGATGTAAGAGACCCATCGGCTTTTCGCTCTAAGCCATCCTCACCTGCCCGTGGTGCATCCTGCTCAAAACAAACGAGGTTCCAAACCCCGACTGGTGGCGGTTTAATAATAACGATAGAAGGCGTAGCTAAATACCACAACCGATGACGGGCAGCAACGTCACCGGAGCGAAGAGCTACGTCCTGCGATCGCCAACCCGCCTGCCCAGCGTGGCAATAATGTTTTCCCTAAGTGGCGAACAACTGGAGAGGCATATATCCAGCAGTGAACTGTGATAAGCTGATGATGATGATTTATATGAATATTTTCTATAGTAGTTCGTAGGTAATTTTGGTATGAACTTTCTTCTTCAAAAGTGTCTAAGAACCAAGTACGCTAATAATTATAAAATAATATTTAGTTAACATTTACCTGTACGTCCCGAGGGTGTCGTAAAAGGTGACTAAGGGAATATCAGGAAACCTAACTAAATTGACTTAATAAAACCCGGAGCTTTCGAACCCCCCACGCATTAGGCAACAGTGCTTAAAAATCAAGAGCTAATTTTAGGTCATATATAGTAAGCTTCGAACAAAAAAATAACTTTACCTGTTTACTTTTATTGAAGCACATGACGTCACTGGTCCTTAAAACAAAGGTCAGGATGAAAGGTGATTAAAACATTGCGACCTAGATGCATTCAGAACGCAAGGCGGCAAAACAAAGGCTCCAGTACAACACAGTACATTGTATTGTGTTGTGCGAATGAATTACTGAATGAATTATGATGTATCTCTCGTATTGACGATTTTGTTGTCAGTTCTTTGTAATTATTACTGCTGTTGTGGCTTATTGACAACCAGTTTTCAAGGCAGGAAAGTATAGCCCCAGTTCACCGGCCAACTGAGTTTTGACGTGTCTCTCTAAACACTTGACATTGGCGAATTATCCGCGTTAACCCTATACGCGTGATAGAGTCATATTCCAAAAAAAATAATAAAAAAACCAGTTTGGTCACACATCGTTGCGAATTCTATCCATCAAAGAAAGTCTAAGCTTTGCGTTATAATTACACGAAACCTTTTTTTTTACCATCAATTTCATATAACAGTTCGATATAAGCAAGTAAATTGAGCTCAAAAGCTTAATACGTTTCCTTTCCAAAGGCTTTAGTTTCCACTTATGGGAATATGTCCCACTTATGATAGCTTCTAATGTCTTCACCGAGAGCCTCAAACTTACTTTAAACGAGGGCAATAAGCATTCAGTCAACTCAGGCCAAGTGCGGGAAATATCTTAACTTCTTAACTATAATTTAATATTATAAATAATATTAATATCTTAACTAATATTATAAAACTGAAGAGTTTGTTTGTTTGAACGCGCTAATCTCAGGAACCACTGGTCCGAATTGAAAAATTCTTTTTGTGTTGAATAGAGCATTTATCGAGGAAGGCTTTAGGCTATATAACATCACGTTACAACTATTAGAAGCGAAGGAATAATGGAAAATGTAAAAAAAAAGGGGAAAAAATAACTATTCCACGCGGACGAAGTCGCGAGCACAGCTAGTAATATTATAAAGCTGAAGAGTTTGTTTGTTTGTTTGAACGCGCTAATCTCAGGAACTACTGGTCCGAATTGAAAAATTATTTTTGTGTTGAATAGACCATTTATCGAGGAAGGCTTTAGGCTATATGACATCACGCTGCAACTATTAGGAGCGAAGAAATAATGGAAAATGTAAAAAAAAAGCGAGCACAGCTAGTGAAAGAATAGAATAGAAAATAGTTTATTCAGCGCACATGATATCCAAAAGCCATCTTTTCACCATCATCAAGGATACAGGTTATAAAAATTAACCCTCTCCACCCTCACCTGCCCGTGGTGCATCCTACTGGATAACGAGGTTCTGGCAACCGACTGGTGGCGGTATAACCACAACGATTGAATACGTAGCTAAAATTAACCCTATATTTTCGCAGATTAACCAGGCCCCTCTCTCCCATTGGGAGGGAGGGGCTATGGGCACCCACTATGGGCACGTGCCCAGGGCTCCGTGATCGAATGGGGCTCCCTAGCTCCTGCCAGATTACCAAATGATAACTGATATTTAGGTCATAGGGGCCCCATGATCCTAATGTGCCCAGGGCCTCGAATAGTTTAAAGACGGCCCTGAGATTAACCGTTAACAAACAAACCTTTTCTCTTTCTAATATTAGTGTAGATGAAAAAAAACACCTTATCTCAGACGGGCGGGCAACACCGACCGTTAAATTGAGATTAACCTCGGATAGCGAGTCGTTATTGTAACTAATTCTTGTTTGCGCCACCATTCTTAACCCCCTGAGATTTCACCGGGCGTTTTTAGGGTAAATATTTTAGTTAATCATTTATTCAGGTGCTTTGTTTAAAAGCCTTTTTACCCAAAGTCGAGGCGTGGGGTTATATTTTTTCGAGTTATTTTTAAGCTAAATTAGATAGATATTGTTAAGTACCTTAGTACTACTACTTACTAACTACTACTATAGTTCATTCGCGTTAAGAAAATAGTGACCGACAGGTCACTGACAGGCCACTAGCCAATTCAAACGCTAGAAATTATAATTTTAACGCGAATGAACTATAGTTAATATTCAATATTAAGGTGTGATTTTTGACATTGTAAAATTGTAAGTCCTTCTGAAATCACAAAATAAATATGATATACCCTGTATTAAAAGATACAGATGATCATAGACGGTTATCCAAAGACAGCAACTGTCCTCAAGTATGACGTAAGTACCAACCATAATAGGTGCCAGCCGTTCTATCCTTGCTAAATTCCTTCGCTTGTGTCTGTACGGGTCAATGAACTGCTCTTATCTAGGTACTTTTAACATGCATTGTTGTACAAGACTACACTAATGCACGAAACAGTAAATCAGCTTGAACAAAGTAAAGATATACAGTAAAATTAAAGTACTACTGCAGTTTCAGTTTTAACGATACTGCATTATATGTGTCGGGAAATATATTATCTATTTTAATCACCATCTTGTAGAATAGTTTTCTAGCAATTTTTCTTAGTTAGTGCTAGCGAGCATGCATTTTATATTTGTTGTATTCGAGTTAAGTAACTTTAGAGATCCATTTGATTTCAGCTCACATTTTCTTTGCTCTTCTTACATTTTTCTTTGTTAATGCAGGCAAACGTAAACTTTACTGTTGTTTCCAAAGCTATTTCAAAAATTAATTAGCTATTTAAAGAATTTTCTATGGAGTATTCTGTACAGTCGATAATGTCTAGCTAAGTAAAATGTTCTTCCTCCTGCGCAGTTCCCTGATGATATGGGGTGGGACCCTTTATACGGGACGTGTTAAAACATTTTTACCGGTCTGCATGACAGTGGCAATTGACAGGTTTGTTTACTCGCCCATTCTGCCAATGAGATGGGCTTCTCTTTCGGTTCCCATCAGGCAGTTATCAGCAAACTCCTTCGTTTTATCTAGCACCGTCTTACAATAGCGCAGCCGAATTACCTTCTGGTCGTATTTCTGCAGGTGAGGTTTCCGGAGCTCGTGGGGGGTTAGGGTTGGACCGGCATGGCGGTGGCAACTAAAAGGTAACTGACCGGTTACTTGTCCGTTGTCACAGCGCCATAGGCTTCTCTTTCCATCAGGCACAGGGAAGCCATTATGTCGAGCTACTATAAAAAACTTTAAAATCTGGAATCTTTCACTTTATTAGTCCATTTTGTTGGTGATCGACCGCATGATCTCTTCCCTACGGTGTTCCCGACCACAAATAAGGAGGCGGCTTTGATAAAAAGCGATATCTCTACAATAAACGCCCATGATTCTATAGGAATTGGATACACTTTGTCGGCTTTGGACATTTTTTAACACCAAGATCGTATGCTTGATGATGCCATCAATACATAAATAGCTTTGAGCTTATGATGACGATTTTGATTCCTCGATCCAAGGTTTCCGCATAGTTCATTCGAGTAAACGGCATTCGATGTCAAAGATTAACAGCTAGAAATTAGTACCGTGAAATTGTTATTACATACTCTATGTTATTAGCTGACACGGCGTTCATTCGTGGACCCACACTTCTCTAGATTTGCGAATCTGACGAGATACGGGGAGTTTAGTGGGATAACCTGGCTCCACACACCGCCGTCTGCCCCCCTGTGGCAAATGGTGAAGGTCCGAAGGGATTCTCCTCGAAAAAAAAAATAGCTGACACGGCGTACCGCCACAGATTAATAAGTAACGTACCGCCATGGTTTTAACCTAATTATGTATTTTTTATAGTACACAAAACTTGTCCTAACAGTAACGAATACATAAGCAATAATCATCCAATTTGGTGCAGTCATTTGAAAGTAATGGGGATGCAATGCAAGTTCCATTTTTAACAGACTTCAAAAAAAGGAGGAGGTTGAAGTTTCTCAATTGAATTGATTTTTTTTCTTGTATGTTTTCTACCACATATTACCGAGAATTATAATCCGATTTGAAAAAATCTTTTTTCTTTTTTAAAAGGTGAAAGGTGAGAATTGATGTCGGTTATTTTTTTTTTGTTAAAAATGCTGTTATTATTTACATAGATTTCATCTACGGAACCCTGCAGGTATAGTTGTCCACTTAGTAAAGTAGTCACCTGCACCGTAGGTACCAGGAGCCCATAAAACGGCAGGAGTGCAGCGCATTAACGCTAATGGGCTTAGCCGCCCTTCCTTCCGACCGCACCCACCCACGACCTTTGCCGGACTGCCTTCAGATGTTTGCTGATGGTTATGACGTTATGTGTTTACTTGTGTAAAAATGTGGACCAGAAAGTAACTATTTATAAGAAACTAGCTGTGCTCGCGACTTCGTCCGCGTGGAATAGTTATTTTTTCCCCGTTTTTTTTTTACATTTTCCATTATTTCTTCGCTCCTTATAGTTGCAGCGTGATGTTATATAACCTAAAGCCTTCCTCGATAAATGGTCTATTCAACACAAAAAGAATTTTTCAATTCGGACCAGTAGTTACTGAGATTAGCGCGTTCAAACAAACAAACTCTTCAGCTTTATAATATTAGTTAAGACAAGCGACCCTACCTCGCTTTGCTTCGAATGATTCAGATAAACATTTAATTGAGTTACATTAATTTTGGTTGGATAAGGAGCAGCGCAGACGACAGACTATTCGTGACGCACTTTTTAGTATGTGATGCAATTATATGCAGTAACGCACAAGTGGCGCGAAAAATCTGTCGCGGATATTTCACAGACTCAACGCACATCTTCGATCATTCTGTCGGAACTGTAGGGACCTAGATGCTCTTTTTCAATGTCTCAGACGCAGACTCTATCGCACAAAAAGTGTGCCGTCTGCGCGGCCCCTAAAGGTTAATTAAAGGTGCATGAAATCGGTACAGCAGTATTTGAGTTCATTTTTTACAAACATGCATACATAATTAAAAACCTTTTACTCTTTATAATTTAAGTTTAAACAGTGTAAAAAGTTACATTATGGGTGCACTTTTTTGCGGTTGCGGTTATGCATCCCTGTCACTTGGAAGCGGGGCAGGGTATATATGTCCCCTGCCTCGAGATGGTAAGGTGTTGGTGGGGCAGGGAATACCCACTACAAAAAGTAGGACTGCCATGACACCACAAGCTCTGCCCACCTAAGCAAGCTACTGCTTTAACTACTGACCACCAAAACCTTTGGTCTAAAAGTTTATCTAGTAAGATTGAAACTTGGAGATATTAAAGATCAGGATTAAATGTAATAGGAGCTATATCCCACTCACTATTCTTCTAATTTACATTCGATGTTAATCGTACCTACTAAATATAACTTTTAGGTAAGTTTGAATACTTTCATATTGTCTTCAACCGAAAATTAAAGTCGAAAGGACCTCCCTAAAGAATTCCATTGTAAAAAGGAGCCACAGCCATCAACGTCACCATGCAACATAGTCATCACAGCATTTAGGCACAAAACAATGCGTTAAATTGGAACAACGCTGCATAATTGAGACGCCATATTGGGCCGCCGATAATTAGAAAACAATGCAAGGCTATACTTTGTTAACGTTTTGTACGATCAAGATTGCAATGGGGCTCGCGTGTCATACAAATTTTGCATGATAGCAATCTTTTACTGTATGTGTGGAAGGATCGGAAATTGAATGAATTTGAACTGTAGAAAGACCTTTCGGACAATTGGGATGTGGCCACTAGACGCAATAATTTCCTAAATAACAATCTAGTAAAAAAGGATATCGTATTACTTATATCGGACACCTTAGTTGCTTAGCCTACAATTCCATGTTTAATTTCATTGATACTGATTCAGTCAATTGGCTAGCAAAATTCGTGACGTCACGCCTTTCAAAAGATATAAAGTCACCAAGTTTTGACAGCTATTTACAAGTATATCAATTGACTTGACAGTACACATCCCCATTAGGATCTTGATCTTTGGGATGGTATATGGTTGGTTGTAATATAAATAGTAACATAAATGTGACTTTCTCAAAACGAATATCATCATCATCATCATCATCAGCCTCTCGCAGTCCACTGCTGGATATGAGCCTCTTTCATTAAATATGCTTTGCTCGATTCTGGGCTTCTCGCATCCAGAACTTGCCAGCCATCTTTCTGAAATCGTCCAACTGGCTTGAGGGCGTCCTACACTACATTTTCCGAGCGCGTCACGGCAGTTCTTATCTTAAAAAGATGTTGGTGAAAATGTCCATGAACCATTAAAAAGCCCTGTCACGTAGCCTTGTAACTCATTAATTCATGTGCTATTCACTCGTTTTATTAATTGGCTTATCTATCTACTTTGTATTGCTTAAAATACCCTTAATATACAATCTGCAAAGATCGAAACTCTTAACAACAATAAACAAACTTTTGCTTCCTTGGAAGGGATTGATTATTTAATTTTACTGCGAAATAACGTATTTACTCGTGTAACTTCAGTATTGAGGACTGTTACTCAAATCAAATTTTACTGGTAATAAAGAAATTCATCAGACCAAGTCTAATTGCCAATTTGTTTTTGTTCCAGGTAAGAACTAGCTAGAGGGTCTCGTAATTCTAATTCGTAAGTATATTTGGTATGTAAGCTTTATACGAGGAAACATTATATTTGGCAATCTCCTTTATATAAATATATTATATAAAGGAAATTGTAAATCTCTAGTGAAATATAATTGAAGAATTATTATTTTTTATTTTAAGAGAGAAGTCAACCTTATAAATTGTAATACTATAGATTATCATGGATAGTTTTAAATGTAAACAACCACTAAAGATTGAGATTGTACGAGTATATAGGTACTCGAACCAATGACTCACAATAATTGCCCCGTTGCCCCTCTCTTCAGAGAATTTACACTTCCTCTACCTGAGGGTTGTCTGGAAGAGATCGCTCACTAGCGATAAGACCGCCTAGATTGTCCCACAACATGTCTGTATCACCTTTACTGTATTTACTCTGTGTTTTTGTGCAATAAAGAATATCTATCTATCTAATTGCCCGATCGCCGTTGCCGAAAACAAAAACGAAGAATACAACCCATTCGGTTCAGTCAGGACTCCTAATTTCCTAGTTTTAAGTCCTAAGGCAAAACATAGTATCAGTATTCCGGAGACAATCTATCGGATCAACCAAACCCCAAAGTGTTCAAGCCCCAGATAAAGGTGGGATGTAAAACTAAAACAAAAGCAAAGCTCCTTTGTACCCTCGGAGACGCGTAATTTCATTTACACGCTGATCAGACTTTATTGTATAGACCAAAAAATATCTTAGACAGTCGCCAAGCTCGACCTATTTTGTGAAAATCGCCTAATAAATTAAATTAGATTACACTGTTACGGCGAACGTACCGTGCCTAAATGTGTCTGTAGATAGTAGGCAAAAACCAAAAAAAAGTGAGTCAGCCAGTTTGATAACGAACCTATGCAATCTCTATGTGTTAATGACATGTAACGCTGGGCTACACATCGCCATCTAGCTCCAAACTAAGCCGAAGCTTGTACTTACCTACTAGACAACTAGATACCTACTAGACAAAACTTACTTATACTTTTTTCGTAAATAAATACCTACATATTTGCTTCAACGAGCGCTAACGCAGACAGACGACACACATTTTAGTCGGCAATCCGCATTTGCTAAGGGTATACTTAACGCACGCGATCTGTTATCGAAGATGTGCGTCGTGTGCGTTGAGTCTGTGAAAAATCCGCGACCGACTTTTTGTGCGGCGCAGACTCGATCGCACAAAAAGTGTGCCGTCTGCGGCTCTGCGGTGCCATTGTCGTAAAAGGCGTCAACTGTCCTACCATGCATTGTTTGCTTATTAATTTATTAACACCGTCGGTATATGCGTGATAGCCTGCATGTATGGGGTTCAGTAGTCTGACAAATAACCCTTACTAGAAGGGCGATAGGAAGGCGCGGCACGCACTTTAACCTCGGCCGGTTCAAGGTTGCCATTCAACATCTATGCTAATATTATAAAGAAGAGGAATATTTTGAACTAGCTATGCCAGCGGTGTCGCACACGTGGATATCGGGTTTCAAAAATAACGGACTTTCATAAAATGGTGCCTAAATTTTAAGTTAGACCTCTAACAATACATTAGTGAAAACCGCAATTAATTCAGTAGTTTTCGCGTGATGCGCGTTCAAACATACAGATAAAAATTTCTCCCGTTTTCCCAATGTTTCCCTTTACTGTTCTGCTCCTATTGACCGTAGCGTGATGAAAAGTATGCTATAACCTGCCCCGAAGTATGAAGAATAATTCTACCAAGTTTCGTTAAAATGCGTCGAGTAGGTTTTGTTTCTATAACGAACATACAGACAGAATTTTACTGATAGCATTTTTGGAATCAGTATCGATCACTTAATATAAACAGGTTATAGTATACTTTTCATCACGCTACAATCAATAGGAGCAGAGCAGTAACGGGAAGTGTTGGGAAAACGGGAGAACTTTTTACCTGTATGTTTGAACGCGCTTCACGCAAAAACTACTGCATGGAATTGAATGCGGTTTTCACCAATGCTAGAGGTTTAACATAAAACTTAGGCACTAGGTATAGATAGGTATTTTATGGAAGTCCGTTATTTTTCAAACCCGATATCCACGCGTGCGACGCCGCTGGCACAGCTAGTTAATTAATAACTAAGCTTGCGTTGCGCAGGTCATGTGTGAGAGCTAATCGTTGTAATTAATGGCGGACGGTTTCATGTCTCACTGTTATCTAGCAATGTCACTAATGAATTGCTTCTGTCATTCCATGAGTAGACTCACGCGATGCTAGAACTGAGGGTATAAGAGTATGGAGGCACACCTAAAGAAGGAATTAATCTAAAATAACTCACGATTGAAGGCGTAGCTAAATATCACAGGCCGATGACGGGCAGCAGCGTCACCGGAGCGAGAAGCTACGCCCTGCGATCGCCAACCCGCCGGCCCAGCGTGGCGACTATGGGTATATCCTCCAGATGTTTGCCCTAAGTGGACAACTGGAGAGGCCTATGGCCAGCAGTAATTGGCTGTTGATGATCTATAGGCCTCTCCTACTGTTCTCCAGTTAGGGTTGGGCCGATATGGCGGTCGCAACTGACAGGTAACTGACCAGTTACTCGCCAGTTGTCACAGCGATTTGGACTTTTCTTTCGCTTTCCATCAGGCGTAGGAAAGCCATTATGTCGAGCCGCTATAAAAAAAAAAGAACGCGTTTACCATTACGGTTGTCAGTCTGTGACTGATGATAAGTATAGGCTTGTCATTGCCACTTCAGCTTGTTAATCTGACGAACTATATTATTTATTTAAGAGTTAACGTCTTCTTTTGCGTAGGATGCCAAAAAAGTAAACATCATAATGACTAACCATGCCAAAAACTTCACAGATCTTATTTTCATACTTCGGATTGTCATGCTAATTTCAAATACGGCATCGACCCTCTGCAAACGTTTGCCCTTACTAAAAGTTGGCGAAAGATAAGAAAAAAATATCCCCAACAAAAGATTCAATGACGTTCGTCTGCTAATTATATGAGTAATGAATGTGATGTTGCCGAGACCACAATATAATTATATTTCGTGCGTCGTAAAATTTCCAAAGAACTCGCGTTGAAATTGCGAATGTTCCAAACTTTATTTATACTGCGTGGTGTAAAGGTCGCTGTACATTGTACACACGTTCGGACGATAAATTAAAGGAGAGAACGGACGCAACGGACTTTAAATCTAAATATTCGTTGTACATAGTTTCCTCTGCTTGAAGGTCATCTGGAAGAGATCGCTATGAGCTATAAGACCGCCTAAATATTTTTTTTACCACTAAGGTGGCAATAAGCCTGTGGCTCACCTTATGTTAAGCGGTTACCGTAACCTATGGACGCCTGAAACACGCGCGTTGCCTACCCGAAATTAGTACAAACTGAGTTGTGTTTATCCTGTAATGTTTGTGTTTTATGCGATAAGATCGAATAAAGATATCTATAGGTTTTATAAATTGTCTGAATCGAAGCTGCCACAAGATCAAAACACAATATTGCTTTACATGAACAAAGTCTCATTTTTATTTAAAGTGGCTAACAACTGGAGAGGCCTATGTCCAGCCCTGGATAGGCTGATGATGATAAATTAAAAATGCTACCTTTAGACACTATTTTACGCGGACTAAGTACCGTGCACGATTAGTGTTGATAAATCATGCGCAGACGTGTAAAACCCGCTTTACGGGGTTAAATGCCTGTTATTTGAGTTCGCTCATATTTCCGCTAATGGTTTCACGAACTCCCGCGAGTACCCGTGGCGTATTTTATTGCGGATTACATTAACACTCCCGTTTTCTTATATGTTCCTTTGTTAAGCCACTTTGTTATTATGTATGGGACTTATAACTCCGTAACGTACATATTTAAAACAGATCCATTATATTGGAAAGTGAGCAGTATTGTGTAGGTATTCTTTGTTGCACATCTAACAGTTGACTTCTTAAATAAATTGACTTTTTATAAGTTTAATTTTTTGATGATGTAAGGGAGAAACATAGGAAATAGAGGAACATACTTATGTTGGACTGACTGTTGTTGGAAACGACTGACATCGATTTTAGACAATATCAGACAATAAAAGTGTGGAGTACTGTTCTCATCTCTGGGACGGTTCTGCAAAGTACCTATTGGAGGCTCTCGACAGGTTGCAGCGACGTGCTATCCGTATTGTTGGGGATCAAGAGGTAACTAAGACCCTAGAACCTCTTCAATTACGTAGAGACATTGCCAGTCTTAGTGTTCTCTATCGTCTTTACAATGGGGAATGCTCCGAAGAGTTATTCCAACTCGTTCCATCCTCTCTTTTCCTCTCCCGAACAACACGTGCTGGACAGCGTTGTCATCCGCATACCATACAGACAATAGTAGCGCGCACCAAGAGGTTCAGTTCCTCGTTCCTGCCCCGTGCCATTAAGTCATGGAATGCCCTTCCAGCTCATGTATTTCCTTCCTCTTACAATCCTGGGTTCTTTAGGCGGGGCGTGAAACGGCATCTCAGTGGGCCTTCAGGGTAAGGGCGACAGGCGCGGTGGGTATGCCCTATTGTGCCTGTCGACCTAACATTTGGACCTCACGGCCGCTTACCATCAGGTGGAGTGAGATCATCCTGAATGCTCTTTTTATAAAAAAAAAAAAAGTTATACTTACTAAAGTTATACTGTACATTGACCCAATCCTTAAGTAAAATAAAGTTAGTGTTTAATCCTTAATAAACTCCAAAGTAACCCTTTCTAGTAAAAGATAAAGTAAATGGCGTTATTAAATTTAGCACGCCTTAGCGACATTCGGTCGAGACACTTTCTTTCACTTACTTCCAGTTAATAATTTACAGGCCATTTCTCAACAGTCGAAAAAGAAGGTTTATCCTGACACATTTGTTTGATAAACGCTACTTTCTGAGCTAGTGAACAAAACTCTTTGTGACGTAGACTGCGCTGAATAAATGTCTATACTTATAATAAATCTGTAGAGAGGTCAATTCTGTACATTAAATATTTTTTCAAAATAACTATCAGAGGGTGATTAGTGATCCATACTGATGCCAAAAATGCAATCAGTAAAATTTTTGTCTGTCTGTATGTTCGTTATAGAAAAAAAAACTGTAAGACCTATGGTGGACCTATCATCTTTTCGTTCCAAACCAACCTCACCTGCCCGTGGTGCATCCTGCCGAATAACAAACGAGGCGCTGGCAACCGACGGGTGGCGGTATAACCATCGCAAGTGAAGGCGTAGCTAAATACCACAGGCCGGTGACGGACAGCAGCGTCACCGGAGCCAAACGCTACGCCCTGCGATCGCCAACCCCCAACGTGGCGATTATGGGTATATCCTCCAAATGTTTGCCCTAAGTGGCTAACAACTGGAGAGGTCTATGTCCAAAAGTGGACTAGAATAGGCTGATGTTGATACCCAATATAAAATCCGCTTCGCCTTTCACGATAACCCTGCGACATTTCTATCGGACAAGATCAACGCCCCCATCATCTCACCGATCGCAATCAAAGTCATCCCACGTGGTTTTGCGTGGGCGATAAAAAAATTTCAATAGCCCAATAGGCCGGGATGTTATTGGGACGATGGCCGAGTGAGCCGGGTTCGACGTAGGCAAATATGTCTGTAAAATGGGCCGCTTTTAACCTGATAGTCGATTTATTGTTTTAGTTTGACTTGTCCGGTATCACGTTTGGTAGGGGTTTACGCTTTGTACACATATGTTACCGTAAAATTGTAAAAATCGTTGGATTGCAATCTAAGTATCTTGCGAGAGCATCTATAGAGAATATCTATTAAGTGAAAATTTCTTTGATGTGGGCATAATTATCAAAGCATTCTCATAACATCTAAACAAGTCGGTCAACAATTTTAACACAGCATAGCTCGCCGCGTTCGCATTTACAGGCGGGTTGTATTTATTTGCATTTGCAGTAATGGAATGTGTTCATTAGTCGGGGCTCGAGTGGTTGGAGTGGGTGCATGTGGGTCGCGGGTCGCTCTCCGCAGCACCGGGAATAGGCCGGGTCTGGCTAGTCTGAAGGAGACCTAGTGAGGCCACTTACATACTGCAGCTTGCGAATTTTCGTAGAGGAAGTAGGCTAAATCTTAGTAAGTTAAGAGTAAGGCTAAATCTTAGGCGTTGTTTAAGAGACCAGACTTTATGCGCCACATTGAGCGTTTTCTGTTGAGAACGAGCCTGTCTAGTCTGAAGGGCATCTAGTGAGGCCACTTACATACTACAGCTTGCAAGATTTTCGTTAAGTTAAGAGGGAGTAGGCTAAATCTTAAGCGTTGTTTAAGTGACCAGACGTTACTCGTCGCGCATCCCCATATGCGGGAATATGTGGGACTCACTCCGCCTTTAGATGGAAGCGAAACGGAGTTATACCCACTTAATCCACCCCCCACCAAACCTCACTGGACCCCATCGGGGTGGTCCTATTCTAAATTTAGAAACCACACAAACTGAGAGGATACAGTTGGACACTACTGCAGTTGGACCAAAGGTAACTGAAACTCTATTTTCGTCTTCTATGCAATCTTCAAATGCTATAGAATCTTGATATTATGTCACAACACTATGTCCGACGGTGCCTCGCCGAAAATATAATCTCACCTTTATTTTCGTCGGTCGAGGAATGCGTAAACAAAAGACTCACTCCCAGTTATCCCGGCAATTCCCGGATCGCACCGGGATCACGCGGGTCATTTAGGGATAGCCTGCGTACGTGCCTAATAGTCCATTCAGCTAGACATTAGGAGATTCTTGGACGAAACATCTACCTTGATTGTGTTCTGAATGGCGCGTGAGTAAATAAGCACTTACGTGAAAAGGTGTAAGAATTCCTGGTAAACGAAAACCTTGCTTACTTTGTTTAGGTTTTGTTGCTTTTAGAACAAAATAATAATAATACTGTAAGGACCATTTGGTTTTTTTTTTATAATAGCTCGACATAATGGCTTCCCTTCGCCTGATGGTAAGCGACAGAGAAGCCCTAGTCGCTGTGACAACTGGCAAGTAACTGGTTAGTTACCTGTCCGTTGCCACCGCCATGCCGGCCCAACCCTAACCCCCCACGAGCTCCGGAAACCCTACTCACCGGCAGAAACACAACCCAGAGGTCATTTGACAGCGGTATTCTATAGGGTGGAGGTCCTTCCCCGGACGGTCGGCTCAATTCGAGCGAAGATTCGCTATGCCCTACCTCTCTTATTCGCTATGCCCTACCTCTCTTATTCGCTATGTCCTACCTACCTCTCTTATAATAAATCTGTAGAGAGGTCAATTCTGTACATTAAATATATTTTAAAAATAACTATCTGGGGATGATTAGTGATAAATATTCTTCATCAAAGAGTAACTACTTGCCTACTAATTTCTCAAACCAATCCTTTTCTTATTGCCGAAGAAAGGCACAATGAAAGATGAGAGCAAATGGAGTTTAATAGTCGTCGTGACGTCACACCTAATGCGTTTAGTTTCCGGCGTCAGTGTATGTTTTACGAGATACTAATGGCGACGGTAATGTATGCAACCGATGATAACGCGTTACTATCTGTGTATCAGGTTGAACGTTTATTTGGCCAACGGGCCCTCTGTTTGTGGATGTACATTTGGAAATGTCTGGACAAATATGACTGAGATGTGATATGAGTGACCGGCGGCTATGAGGTTGGTAATTGTACTGTTGGGACGAAAGCGTCTGTGGTGTCTCAACGTTGCCATAGCGACGGTTTTTGTTATGTGTCATTGTAAATAAATACACCTATAATATGAAGACGGTTTTGTCTCGTGATTACGTCTTGTCGAGTCAGAATATTTTCTGTATGGGATGTAAGAGACCCATCGGCTGTTCGCTCCAAGCCATCCTCACCTGCCCGTGGTGCATCCTGCTGAATGAAACAAACGAGGTTCCAACCCCCGACTGGTGGCGGTTTAATCATAACGATAAAAGGCGTAGCTAAATACCACAACCGATGACGGGCAGCAACGTCACCGGAGCGAAGAGCTACGTCCTGCGATCGCCAACCCGCCTGCCCAGCGTGGCAATAATGTTTTCCCTAAGTGGCGAACAACTGGAGAGCCATATATCCAGCAGTGAACTGTGATAAGCTGATGACGATGATTTATATGAATATTTTCTATAGTAGTTCGTAGGTAATTTTGGTATGAACTTTCTTCTTCAAAAGTGTCTAAGAAGCAAGTACGCTAATAATTATAAAATAATATTTAGTTAACCTGCCCGTCCTGAGGGTGTCGTAAAAGGTGACTAAGGGAATATCAGGAAACCTAACTAAATTGATTTAATCAAACCCGGAGCTTTCGAACCCCCCACGCATTAGGCAACAGTGCTTAAAAGTCAAGAGCTAATTTCAGGTAGTAAGCTTTGAACAATAAAAATCTTTATCTGTTTACTTTTATTGGAGCACATGACGTCACTGGTCCTTAAAACAAAGGTCAGGATGAAAGGTGATTAAAACATAGTGACCTAGATGCATTCAGAACGCAAGGCGGCAAAACAAAGGCTCCAGTACAACACAGTACATTGTATTGTGTTGTGCGAATGAATTACTGAATGAATTATGATGTATCTCTCGTATTGACGATTTTGTTGTCAGTTCTTTGTAATTATTTCTGCTGTTGTGGCTTATTGACAACCAGTTTTCAAGGCAGGAAAGTATAGCCCCAGTTCACCGGCCAACTGGGTTTTGACGTGTCTCTCTAAACACTTGACATTGGCGAATTATCCGCGTTAACTCTATACGCGTGATAGAGCCCATATGCCAAAAAAAAAAAGACAACCAGTTTGGTCACACATCGTTGCGAATTCTATCCATCAAAGAAAGTCTAAGCTTTGCGTTATAATTACACGAAACCTTTTTTTTTACTATCAATTTCATATAACAGTTCGATATAACCAAGTAAATTCAGCTCAAACGTTTCGTTTTCTTTCCAAAGGCTTATTAGTTTCCACTTTTGGGAATATGTCCCACTTCTCATCGCCTTCACCGAGAGCCTCAAACTTGCTCTAAACGAGGGCAATAAGCATTCAGTCAACTCAGGCCAAGTGCGGGAAATATGTCATCCAAAAGCCATCTTTTCACCATCATCAAGGATACAAATTATAAAAATTAACCCTCTCCACCCTCACTTGCCCGTGGTGCATCCTACTGGATAACGAGGTTCTGGCAACCGACTGGTGGTATAACCGGTCGTTGTGGTATAACCACAACGATTGAATACGTAGCTAAAATTAACCCTACACTTTCGCAGATTAACCGTTAACAAACAAACCTTTTCTCTTACTAATATTAGTGTAGATGAAAAAAAAACACCTTATCTCAGACGGGCGGGCAACACCGACCGTTAAATTGAGATTAACCTCGGATACCGAGTCGTTATTGTAACTAATGCTTGTTTGCGCCACCATTCTTAACCCCCAGAGATTTCACCGGGCGTTTTTAGGGTAAATATTTTAGTAAATCATTTATTCAGGTGCTTTGTTTAAAAGCCTTTTTACCCAAAGTCGAGGCGTGGGGTTATATTTTTTCGAGTTATTTTTAAATTAGATAGATATTGTTAAGTACCTTAGGACTACTACTTACTAACTACTACTATAGTTCATTCGCGTTAAGAAAATAGTGACTGACAGGTCACTGACAGGCCACTAGCCAATTCAAACGCTAGAAATTATAATTTTAACGCGAATGAACTATAGTTAATATTCAATATTAAGGTGTGATTTTTGACATTGTAAAATTGTAAGTCCTTCTGAAATCACAAAATTAATAGGATATACCCTGTATAAAAAGATACAGATGATCATAGACGGATATCCAAAGACAGCATCTGTCCTCAAGTATGACGTAAGTACCAACCATAATAGGTGCCAGCCGTTCTATCCTTGCTAAATTCCTTCGCTTGTGTCTGTACGGGTCAATGAACTGCTCTTATCTAGGTACTTTTAACATGCATTGTTGTACAAGACTACACTAATGCACGAAACAGTAAATCAGCTTGAACAAAGTAAAGATATACAGTAAAATTAAAGTACTACTGCAGTTTCAGTTTTAACGATACTGCATTATATGTGTCGGGAAATATATTATCTATTTTAATCACCATCTTGTAGAATAGTTTTCTAGCAATTTTTCTTAGTTAGTGCTAGCGAGCATGCATTTTATATTTGTTGTATTCGAGTTAAGTAACTTTAGAGATCCATTTGATTTCAGCTCACATTTTCTTTGCTCTTCTTACATTTTTCTTTGTTAATGCAGGCAAACGTAAACTTTACTGTTGTTTCCAAAGCTATTTCAAAAATTAATTAGCTATTTAAAGAATTTTCTATGGAGTATTCTGTACAGTCGATAATGTCTAGCTAAGTAAAATGTTCTTCCTCCTGCGCAGTTCCCTGATGATATGGGGTGGGACCCTTTATACGGGACGTGTTAAAACATTTTTACCGGTCTGCATGACAGTGGCAATTGACAGGTTTGTTTACTCGCCCATTCTGCCAATGAGATGGGCTTCTCTTTCGGTTCCCATCAGGCAGTTATCAGCAAACTCCTTCGTTTTATCTAGCACCGTCTTACAATAGCGCAGCCGAATTACCTTCTGGTCGTATTTCTGCAGGTGAGGTTTCCGGAGCTCGTGGGGGGTTAGGGTTGGACCGGCATGGCGGTGGCAACTAAAAGGTAACTGACCGGTTACTTGTCCGTTGTCACAGCGCCATAGGCTTCTCTTTCCATCAGGCACAGGGAAGCCATTATGTCGAGCTACTATAAAAAACTTTAAAATCTGGAATCTTTCACTTTATTAGTCCATTTTGTTGGTGATCGACCGCATGATCTCTTCCCTACGGTGTTCCCGACCACAAATAAGGAGGCGGCTTTGATAAAAAGCGATATCTCTACAATAAACGCCCATGATTCTATAGGAATTGGATACACTTTGTCGGCTTTGGACATTTTTTAACACCAAGATCGTATGCTTGATGATGCCATCAATACATAAATAGCTTTGAGCTTATGATGACGATTTTGATTCCTCGATCCAAGGTTTCCGCATAGTTCATTCGAGTAAACGGCATTCGATGTCAAAGATTAACAGCTAGAAATTAGTACCGTGAAATTGTTATTACATACTCTATGTTATTAGCTGACACGGCGTTCATTCGTGGACCCACACTTCTCTAGATTTGCGAATCTGACGAGATACGGGGAGTTTAGTGGGATAACCTGGCTCCACACACCGCCGTCTGCCCCCCTGTGGCAAATGGTGAAGGTCCGAAGGGATTCTCCTCGAAAAAAAAAATAGCTGACACGGCGTACCGCCACAGATTAATAAGTAACGTACCGCCATGGTTTTAACCTAATTATGTATTTTTTATAGTACACAAAACTTGTCCTAACAGTAACGAATACATAAGCAATAATCATCCAATTTGGTGCAGTCATTTGAAAGTAATGGGGATGCAATGCAAGTTCCATTTTTAACAGACTTCAAAAAAAGGAGGAGGTTGAAGTTTCTCAATTGAATTGATTTTTTTTCTTGTATGTTTTCTACCACATATTACCGAGAATTATAATCCGATTTGAAAAAATCTTTTTTCTTTTTTAAAAGGTGAAAGGTGAGAATTGATGTCGGTTATTTTTTTTTTTGTTAAAAATACTGTTATTATTTACATAGATTTCATCTACGGAACCCTGCAGGTATAGTTGTCCACTTAGTAAAGTAGTCACCTGCACCGTAGGTACCAGGAGCCCATAAAACGGCAGGAGTGCAGCGCATTAACGCTAATGGGCTTAGCCGCCCTTCCTTCCGACCGCACCCACCCACGACCTTTGCTGGACTACCTTCAGATGTTTGCCGATGGTTATGACGTTATGTGTTTACTTGTGTAAAAATGTGGACCAGAAAGTAACTATTTATAAGAAACTAGCTGTGCTCGCGACTTCGTCCGCGTGGAATAATTATTTTTTCCCCGTTTTTTTTTTACATTTTCCATTATTTCTTCGCTCCTAATAGTTGCAGCGTGATGTTATATAGCCTAAAGCCTTCCTCGATAAATGGTCTATTCAACACAAAAAGAATTTTTCAATTCGGACCAGTAGTTACTGAGATTAGCGCGTTCAAACAAACAAACTCTTCAGCTTTATAATATTAGTTAAGACAAGCGACCCTACCTCGCTTTGCTTCGAATGATTCAGATAAACATTTAATTGAGTTACATTAATTTTGGTTGGATAAGGAGCAGCGCAGACGACAGACTATTCGTGACGCACTTTTTAGTCTGTGATGCAATTATATGCAGTAACGCACACGACGCGAATAATCTGTCGCGGATATTTCACAGACTCAACGCACATCTTCGATCATTCTGTCGGAACTGTAGGGACCTAGATGCTCTTTTTCAATGTCTCAGACGCAGACTCTATCGTACAAAAAGTGTGCCGTCCGCGCTGCCCCTAAAGGTTGATTAAAGGTGAATGAAATCGGCACAGCAGTATTTGAGTTCATTTTTTACAAACATGCATACATAATTGTTAAATAAATAAATAAATAAATGTTTGTATGCCCGGGAGGATATCTGCTGTCGCCGTCTGCACCATTTGGAGTCCAGTGACCTGTCCGTATTGTGGGCGCGCGTGGACTGCGGCGGCCACACCCGTGTCTATGCGTGCCTATACAGGTCTCACAGCGGAGATGCAGACACCACTCGACTATTTGAGCACCTGCAGTGTACGACTGACAAAGTTCTTGAGCTATATCCATCCGCGGAGTTAGTGATTTTGGGAGATTTTAATGCCCACCATATTGACTGGCTCAGTTCTCAGTGCACTGACTACGCCGGAAGATGTGCTCGTGAATTTGCTCTGACCTATGGTTTCTCACAACTGGTACATTCTCCAACGAGAATACCAGACATCGAGGACCATACCAGTTCTCTGTTGGACCTTCTGCTGACCACTCGTCCGGACGGATATTCTGTTTCAGTGGATGCACCTCTGGGTTCGTCCGACCACTGTATCGTTCGGACTAAAGTCACATGCTTGCGGCCTGATCCACCTCGGCCGCCTAGTTTTCGTCGCATGTGGCAGTACAGGTCAGCAGATTGGGACGGTTTGCGCGAATTCTACGCGTCGTATCCGTGGAGGCAATTGTGCTTTACATCAGGGGACCCTAACATCTGTGCAGCCGCTGTTGCTGATACTATTCTGGTGGGTATGGAATATTTCATTCCTAACGCACTAGTAGCTGCGGGGGCAAAGAAACGTCCGTGGTTTAATCGGTCCTGTAAGGAAGCTAGACTTCTTAAGCAAGCCGCGTACAGGACTTGGATCACGGCCCGTACTAAACATGACCCCAACCTACCTGATGTGAAGCGCATGTATAACGCAGCCTCGAGGTCCAGCAAGAAGATTATAGCCAGAGCTAAATTTGACTTCGTCGGCGGAGTCGGTAAGCGACTCGCAGCCTACCCTTCAGGTAGTCGGGCCTTTTGGTCGCTGGCTAAAGCCGCCGAGGGAAACTTTTGTCGGTCGTCCCTGCCACCACTGCGTAATGCCGATAACGACTTGGCCCATAGCGCTAAAGAGAAGGCTGATCTCTTAGGTTCTCTCTTTGCATCTAACTCGACGATGAACACCGATGAACATGCCACACCGCCTACCATCCCATGGTGTGGTCACTCCATGCCGGAAATCAAAATATCACATAAAGAAGTCCGGCGGGAGCTCTTTCGTCTCGATGTTCGGAAGTCGAGTGGACCAGACGGCATGCCAGCAGTGGTATTAAAACTGTGTGCTCCCGAGCTATGTTCTGTATTAGCGAGACTTTTCACGCTTTCGTACCGCAGTGGCGTAGTTCCGTCTTCCTGGAAGACTGCCCATGTGCACCCTGTGCCCAAAAAGGGTGACAGATCGGACCCATCAAATTACAGGCCTATTGCTATTACCTCCCTTCTCTCTAAGGTGATGGAGCGGGTGATTAACACCAAGCTCCTTGGGTACCTGGAAGAGCACGACCTGATAAGCGATCGCCAATATGGGTTTCGGCATGGCCGTTCAACTGGTGACCTTCTAGTGTGTCTAACGCACCGGTGGGCTTCTGCCATAGAGAGTCAGGGAGAGGCGCTGGCAGTAAGCCTAGATATAGCAAAGGCATTTGATCGGGTCTGGCACAGGGGTCTTCTGGCTAAGTTACCAGCTTACGGATTTCCCGAGGGCTTGGTAAGTGGGTCGCCAGCTTTTTGTCTGGGCGGAGCATTAAAGCTGTCGTTGACGGAAGCTGCTCCGAAACCAAAATGATAAATGCTGGCGTCCCGCAAGGCTCCGTGCTATCACCAACGCTGTTCCTATTGCACATCAATGATATGTTGTCTATTGACGGTATCCATTGTTATGCTGACGATAGCACTGGTGATGCATCTTACACGGGCCGAGCAAACATCCCTCGCGCTGTTGTGGAAGAAAGTCGGGAACAACTTGTGTCTACAATCGAGAATACTCTATCTAGAGTCTCCGATTGGGGCCGAGACAATTTAGTCCGATTTAACCCCACTAAGACTCAAGTTTGTGCGTTCACCGCGAGGAAAACTCCATTCACTGTGGCCCCCCAATTCCAGAATACACCGTTGACTATCTCAAAAAGCATTGGGATCCTCGGCATCGACGTATCCAATGATGTCCAATTCCGGAATCACTTAGATGACAAGGTCAAGTTGGCTTCTAAGAAATTGGGTGTCCTAAACAGAGCTAAGCGGTACTTCAGTCCGAGGCAAAGATTGCTTTTATATAAAGCACAGATACGGCCTCATATGGAGTACTGCAGTCATCTCTGGGCGGGAGCACCTAAGTACCAACTTGGACCTTTTGATTCGCTTCAAAGACGTGCTTTGAGAATTGTCGATGATCCCAAACTTACGAGCGATATTGAGCCACTAAGCCTGAGGCGGGACTTTGCCTCTTTGTGTGTGTTCTATCGATTGTACAACGGGTTCTGTTCTGAAGAACTGTTCGAAATGATGCCAACAGCTTCATTTTATCATCGTACCGCTCGCCATCGGCAAGGTGTTCATCCTCACACTTTGAGGCCTAATTGGTCACGCACGGTCCGATTTCAGAGAAATTTCCTCCCGAGAACGTTGCGTTTGTGGAATGAGCTACCTGCTGACGTTTTCTCAGGGGAATACAGTATGGGGCACTTCAAATCGAAAATAAATAGGTTTCTAAAGGGTCGGCTTAGCGCATGCGATGCCCCTGGTGTTGCAGGCGTCCATGGGCTACGGTAACTGCTTACCATCAGGCAGGCCGGTAGCCATTTGCCACCCTAGTGGTATAAAAAAAAAAAAAAAAAAAAATTAAAAACCTTTTACTCTTTATAATTTAAGTTTAAGCAGTGTAAAAAGTTACATTCTGGGTGCACTATTTTGCGGTTGCGGTTATGCATCCCTGTCACTTGGAAGCGGGGCAGGGTATATAGGTCCCCTGCCACGAGATGGTAAGGTGGTGGTGGGGCAGGGAATACCCACTAAAAAAAGTGTAGTGTATGTATCCCTGAGGTAAGGAGGGTTGTGTCCTGGAGGATAAGTGAAAGAAGCGTGTGCGTACTGGATAGCGGTTTATTCCGGACTGATATGTCTGATACATTGTTGTCCTACCCTTACTACATACTTATATTAAATGGTAGGTATCTACCTACATTACAAAAAGTATGACTGCCATGACACCACAAGCGCTGCCCACCTAAGCAAGCTACTGCTTTAACTACTGACCACCAAAACCTTTGGTCTAAAAGTTTATCTAGTAAGATTGAAACTTGGAGATATTAAATGTAATAGGAGCTATTCCACTCACTATTCTTCTAATTTACATTTGATGTTAATCGTACCTACCTATATAAATATAACTTTTAGGTAAGTTTGAATATTGTCTTCAACCAAAAATTAAGGTCGAAAAGACCTCCCTAAAGCATTCCATTGTAAAAAGGAGTCACAGCCATCAACGTCACCATGCAACATAGACATCACAGCATTTAGTCACAAAACAATGCGTTAAATTGGAACAACGCTGCATAATTTAGACGCCATATTGGGCCGCCGATGATTAGAAAACAATGCAAGGCTATACTTTGTTAACGTTTTGTACGATCAAGATTGCAATGGGACTCGCGTGTCATACAAATTTTGCATGATAGCAATCTTTTACTGTATGTTCCATACATCGGATCGAAATTGAATGAATTTGAACTGTAGGAGATCTTTCGGACAATTGGGATGTACGCAATAAATTCCTTAATAACAATCTAGTAAAAAGAGGATATCGAATTATATCGGAACACCTTAGTTGCTTAGCTTACAATTCACATATTTACTCGTAATTTCATTAAAACTGATTAATATTCTGTCAATTGGCTAGCAAAATTCGTGACGTCTTTTTAAAGTCTTACAAAATATATGAAGTAATCGTTGTTTTGACAGCTATTTTCAAGTGTATCAATTGACTTGATAGTAAGTACACATCCTGACAGTGGCACATATATGCCCATTAGAATCTTCATCTTTGGGATGGTATTTCGTTGGTTGTAATATAAATGGGACTGTCTCATCATCGAATGTCGAATATCATCATTAGTTTCCCGAAGTCCACTGCTGGACATAAAACTCTCCAATTGTTTGCCACTTAGGCCTCTCGCAACCAGGACTTACCAGCCATCTTGCGCAAACCGTCGCTCCACCTGGCCTGAGGGCGTCCTACACTACATTTTCCGAGCGCGTCACGGCAGTTCTTATCTTAAAAAGATGTTGGTGAAAATGTCCATGAACCGTTAAAAAGCCCTATCACGTAGCCTTGTAACTCATTGCTTCATCTGCTATTCACTCGTTTTGTTAATTGGCTTATCTATGTACTTTGTATTGCTTAAAATACCCTTATTATACAATCTGCAAAGATCGAAACTCTTAACAACAATCAACAAACTTTTGCTTCCTTGGAAGGGATTGATTAATTAATTTTACTGCGAAATAACGTATTTACTCGTGTAACTTCAGTATTGAGGACTGTTACTCAAATCAAATTTTAATAGTAATAAAGAAATTCATCAGACCAAATCTAATTGCCAATTTGTTTTTGTTCCAGGTAAGGACTAGAGGGTCTCGTAATTCTAATTCGTAAGTATATTTGGTATGTAAGCTTTGTACGAGGAAACATTATATTTGGCAATCTCCTTTATATAAATATATTATGAGGAGCTCGGTGGCGCCGCGGTCTTGTTCGCTTAAAAATGATCGCAAAAAATAGTGCAACCATTGGCGCGGTCAATCCGATGATGGGTGACCAAAATTTGACACCGATTTCCTCCGTGCTTCGGAAGGCACGTTAAGCTGTTGGTCCCGGGTGCTATCTTTACCAACTCAGATAGCAGTCGTTACATCATATCAGAGATGATGATAACTCTGACGCCTAAACTGGGAATGGGTATAGCTTACCCTAAGTGTTGCGGAGGTCTGATGGCAGTCGCTCTGTGTAAAAGCTTAGCCCTCGCCAAATCTCTCAGTTTGGGAAGCCGACCCCGAGACAATCGGGAATAAGGCAAGGATGATGATGATTATATATAGGAAATTGTAAATCCCTAGTGAAATATAATTGAAGAATTATTATTTTTTATTATTATTTTTCAACCTTATAAATTGTAATACTATAGATTATCATGGATAGTTTTAAATGTAAACAACCACTAAAGATTGAGATTGTACGAGTATATAGGTACTCGAATGACTCACAATAGTTGCCCCGTTGCCCCTCTCTTCAGAGAATTTACACTTCCTCTACCTGAGGGTTGTCTGGAAAAGATCGCTCACTAGCGATAAGACCGCCTAGATTGTACCACAACATGTCTGTATCACCTTTACTGTATTTACTCTGTGTTTTTGTGCAATAAAGAATATCTATCTATCTAATTGCCCGATCGCCGTTGCCGAAAACAAAAACGAAGAATACAACCCATTAGGTTAAGTCAGGACTCCTAATTTCCTAGTTTTAAGTCCTAAGGCAAAACATAGTATCAGTATTCCGGAGACAATCTATCGGATCAACCAAATCCCAAAGTGTTCAAGCCCCAGATAAAGGTGGGATGTAAAACTAAAACAAAAGCAAAGCTCCTTTGTACCCTCGGAGACGCGTAATTTCATTTACACGCTAATCAGACTTTATTGTATAGACCAAAAAATATCTTAGACAGTCGCCAAGCTCGACCTATTTTGTGAAAATCACCTAATAAATTAAATTAGATTACACAGTTACGGCGAACTTACCGTGCCTAAATGTGTCTGTAGATAGTAGGCAAAAAGGAAAAAAAAAGTGAGACAGCCAGTTTTATAACGAGCCTATGCAATTTCTATGTCTTAATGACATGCCACGCTAGGCTACACAACGCCATCTAGTCTAGCTCCAAACTAAGCCGAAGCTTGTACTTTGGGTACCTACTAGACAACTGGTAAACTTACTTAGATAAATAAATAAATAAAATAACTCAAGAGATGCCACGCTGGGCCACACATCGCCATCTAGCCCCAAACTAAGCTGAAGCTTGTTCTATGGGTGCTAGACAACTGATAAACTACTTAAATACTTTTTTTTTGTAAATAAATACATTTTATACATAGAAAACACCCAGACCAATACAAACAGACATGTTTATGAACACAAATGTTTGCACTGTGCGGGAATCGAACCCACGACCCTTGGCTCAGTAGGCAGGAGTCACTACCAATTGAGCCACCGAGTCAGTCTCTTTTCTTGTAAATAAATACATATTTGCTTCAACCCGCGCTAACGCAGACGACACACACTTTAGTTGGCATGCAGAGTTTTTGTGCGCCGCAGACTTGATCCCACAAAAAGTGTGCTGTCTGCGTTGCACCTAAACAAGGTTTGTATTTGTCGTAAAAGGCGTTAACTATCCTACCACGCATTATTTGATTATTAATTTATTAATACCATCAGAATATGCGTGATAGGCTGCATGTATGGGGTTCAGTAGTCTGATAAATAACCCTTACTAGAAGGGCGATAGGAAGGCGCGGCACGCCCTTTAACCTCGGCCGGTTCAAGGTTGTCATTCAACATCTACTTATGATTATATTATAAAGAGGAAAGATTTTGAACTGTCTGTGTATGTTTGTAATGAATTAACTCAAAAACTATGTACTGAGCGGATTTCAAATTTTTTTTAACCTAGCTACATTTATTGCTAGAAATGATTAGAGACCCTTACTAAAACACTAATAAATAATGTAACCCAATGAAATGTTTATCTGAAATATCCGACGCGAAGCGAGGGTGTTTCAAATATTTAATACAACCACATGCCAATGGAAGGTTAATAGATAGATAGTGTTAGAGGAGATTAATCAACCGCTGCGGCACAGCGCTATTCGCCACGCTCGAGAGTCACCGCACTAACGTTGACAGTTGAAGTTTGACGTAACGGTGACACTGACGGCTGTCATCGAGTCCCCGCCGATTATTACTTTTTCTATAGCTCTGGTTGAATGAGTGTTTGTTATTGGATTGGAGCGAAAATAAATACTTTCAGATTAAGATAAAGTTTCTTAATAATAGTTAGATATTCTTTATTGCGCACCATACATTTGACTTAAAAACTAGGTGTTACAGACCCTTGTTGCACAATTTAGGCGGCCTTATCGCTATAAGCGATCTTTTCCAGACAACCTTAGGGTAGAGGATAGATGAAAATAAAAGGTTACTCTTATTCTTCTTCGAGTTTAGGGGGAGAGGGGACAGCTTCATACAGTGGGGTACATCCATAAAGTGGCAATATTTCATTCAAGTATTAAAATAGTATTTTGATAGCCAGTGTGCTTTCCTTCAATTAATAATCATTTAAATGGTAGACAAGATTGATGGTGATTTTTTGCATACTACAATCAAAATATTACGACTGTATGAATGTACCCCACTGTATAAAGCTGCGCTCTTCCCCTACTAATGAACCATTCAAAAAGTCTTAAGTCTAAATAAGTGCAAGAGACACAACCCTACTTAGCGGTCGACAAACAAACTACGAGACAGATATTGCGTTCAAACAATACTGCAGGATTAAGAGACCCCACAAACCACAGACTTACTATGGGCCGATAGTTTGGTCGAGCTCATAGTCAGTATGAATGAAGATCAGCCGATAACAAATCGTTGTAGTATGCGGACTTGCATACATCTTCGATGAAACTAAGTATAACATAAGATAATAAGTAAGTAGTAGGTAGTAAGTATAGCCCATAGTAAGTCTGTGGTTTGCGGGGTTTTAAAAGGAATTTAATTATGTATTACGTGCGCTGTATATGCCTCGGTGCGTGTATTATTGGATCAAAGAGAGCTAAGTTTCAGTTGATAGCTCACCTCACCCTTTCTTTAAACTATCCTCTACCAAATTGCCGCTTGCTCGTCTGCTACCAAGAGCAATAAAACATTAAAATTACCAAAAATTCATTTTTTTATAGAAGCTCGACATAATGACTTCCCTACGCCTGATGGAAAGCGAAAGAGAAAGCCAAGTCGCTGTGACAACGGGCAAGTAACTGGTCAGTTACCTGTCAGTTGCCACCGCCATGCCGGCCCAAACCTAACCCCCCACGAGTTCCGGGAACCCTACTCACCTGCAGAAACACGACCCAGAGGTCATTTAGCAGCTCATTATTTTTTTCTTCTTCATTTTCAATATGTAAAGGCAACTCTTTATATGATCGGATTGTCATTGCGGTGTACAGTCAGCCACAAACGTGTAACTAGTCGCATATAATTAATTTGATAGAAATGCATAGAGACCATTTAGTGATGCGTGTGGTTTGCAATTCGTAGAAGTGGTTTATAGACTGCGGTTTGCAGTTGATTATTGAAGTGAGAATATGCATAATGTTTTGTTTGCTCTCATGGAAGTGCACTTTATAAACGACTAGCTGTGCTCGCGACTTCGTCCGCGTGGAATAGTTATATTTTCCCCGTTTTTTTTTACATTTTCCATTATTTCTTCGCTCCTAATAGTTGCAGCGGGATGTTATATAGCCTAAAGCCTTCCTCGATAAATGCTCTATTCAACACAAAAAGAATTTTTCAATTCGGACCAGTAGTTCCTGAGATTAGCGCGTTCAAACAAACAAACAAACTCTTCAGCTTTATAATATTATAAGTTAAGATATAATACATACATACGTAACGTCACGCCTTTCTACCAGAGGGGTAGGCAGAGACCACGTCCTTCAATGTCCTACGATCCTGGTACTAAACTAACTTTTGCTTCGTCCACATTCATCAATCTCTTCATACGTGCTTGTCAGTTTAGGGTACCTAGAATTTTTTGTAGGGCAATAATCTGGGAAATTGGAAAATGTGAAATGAAGTTGTCTAAATATTATTTTTGTTTTTCTTACCTAAATATCTATATAAGTAAATACTTTCTTTACTTAATTTTTTTTTTATCTACTCATGAACCACATTTTTATGATAGAGGGTGGAAACGGGCCTGTAATTCAGCAGATAGTAGAAATTGTCTGCCCTTGATTTTATAGGTTCGCTCTTGGCCTATAAGTTTTATTACATTCGAAAAAGTTGACAGTTTATCAGTTGTCTAGTACCCATAGTACAAGCTTCGGCTTAGTTTGGGGCTAGATGGCGCAGCGTGGCATGTCTTGGGTTATTTATGTATTATTTACCCAACAGAGAATCTGACAATCATTTTACTCTCTGACAGGTTTACTTTGATGTGGATCCTTAATTTTTTTTTGTATACCCAGAATTTAATTAACCAACATGAACTCTTAACATGAACATGAACTTTTATTAATTAATAACTAAGCTTGCGTTGCGCAGGTTATGTGTAAGTGCTAATCGTTGTAATTAATGGCGGGCGGTTTCATGTCTCACTGTTATCTAGCAATGTCACTAATGAATTGCTTCTGTCATTCCATGAGTAGACTCACGCGATGCTAGAACTGAGGGTATAAGAGTATGGAGGCACACCTAAAGAAGGAATTAATCTAAAATGACTCACGATATGGTACACCGACAACCGACTGGTGGCGGTATAACTATCACGATTGAAGGTGTAGCTAAATATCACAGGCCGGGCAGCAGCGACACCGGAGCGAGAAGCTACGCCTTGCGAACGCAAGCCTGCCTGCCCAGATATATATCCTCCAGATGTTTGCCCTAAGTGGCGAAAACTGGACAAGCTATGTCCAGCAGTGGACTGTAATAGGCTGATGACGATCTATAAGGCCTCTCCTACTGTTCTCCAGTTTGCACGATTCTGGGCATTGAGCTCTTGCCAACCGTCATGCTGAAATCGTCACTCCACCTGGCCTGAGAGCGCCCTACACTACGTTTGCCGAAAAGGGGTATACCCTCCAGCACGCGTTTACCCTTACGATTGTCAGTCTGTGGCTGATAAGTATGGGCTTGTCATTGCCACTTCAGCTTGTTAATCTGATAGAATACCGCAGTCAAATGACCTGTGAGTCGTGTTTCTGCCGGTGTGTAGGGTTTCCGGAGCTCGTGGGGGGTTAGGGTTGGGCCGGCATGGCGGTGGCAACTGACAGGTAACTGACCAGTTACTTACCCGTTGCCACAGCGAGAAGAGAAGCCCAAGTGGCTTCTCTTTCGCTTTCCATCGTAGGAAAGCCATTATGTCGAGCCACTATAAAAAAAATTAACTATAAGTAAATAATAACTTATTAAAGAGTTAACGTTTTCTTTTGCGTAGGATGCCAAAAAAGTAAACATCATAATGACTAACCATGCCAAAAACTTCACAGATCTTATTTTCATACTTCGGATTGTCATGCTAAAGCTAATTTCAAATACGGCATCGACCCTCTGCAAACGTTTGCCCTTACTAAAAGTTGGCGAAAGATAAGAAAAAAATATCTCCAACAAAAGATTCAGTGACGTTCGTCTGCTAATTATATGAGTAATGAACGTGATGTTGCCGAGACCATATATTTCGTGCGTCGTAAAATTTCCAAAGAACTCGCATTGAAATTGCGAATGTTCCAAACTTTATTTATACTGCGTGGTGTAAAGGTCGCTGTACACACGTTCGGACGATAAATTAAAGGAGTGAACGGACGCAACGGACTTTAAATCTAAATATTCGTTGTACATAGTTTCCTCTGCTAGAAGGTCATCTGGAAGAGGTCGCTATGAGCTATAAGACCGCCTAAATATTCTTTTTACCACTAAGGTGGCAATAAGCCTGTGGCTCACATTATTGTTTAGCGGTTACTGTAACCTATAGCCTATACACGTGCGTTGCCTTCCCGAACACAGTACTAATACTGTGTTGTGTTTGTCCTGTAATGTTTGTATTTTATGCGATAACATGGAATAAATATATCTATAAGTTTTATAAATTGTCTGAATTGAAGCTGCCACAAGTACAAAACACAATATTGCTTTAATCGATTCTTCACATTAACAAAGTCTCATTTTTATTTATTTTCGCTAGGCTATTTAGGGGATGTTAGGGAGCTACCTCTCTTTACGTTTCAAGCCTCACCTGCTCGTGGTGCATCCTGCTGAATAACAAACGAGGCTCTGGCAACCGACTGGTGGCGGTTTAACCACCACAATTGAAGGCGTAGCTAAATACCATGAGCCGATGGTGGAAAACAGTGTCACCGGAGCGAGGAGCTACGCCGTTCAATCACACCCGCTTGCCCAACGCGATGGCGATTATGGCTAAAGCTTCCGGATCTTTAACTAAAGTGGCGAAACTCTGCAGAGGCCTATGTCTAATACTGGACTGGGATAGGCTGATGATGAATTAAAAATGCTATTTAAAGATACAACCTTACGCGGACTAAGTTGCGTGCACGATTAGTTAGTTGATAAATCATACGTAGACGTGTAAAACCTGCTTTACGGGGTTAAATGCCTGTTATTTGAGTTCGCTCATATTTCCGCTAATGGTTTCACGAACTCCCGCGAGTACCCGTGGCGTATTTTATTGCGGATTACATTAACACTCCCGTTTTCTTATATGTTCCTTTGTTATTATGTATGGGACTTATAACTCCGTAAAGTACATATTTAAAACAGATCCATTATATTGGAAAGTGAGCAGTATTGTGTAAGTATTCTTTGTTGCACATCTAACAGTTGACTTCTTAAATAAATTGACTTTTCATAAGTTTAATTTTTTGATGATGTAAGGGAGAAACATAGGAAATAGAGGAACATACTTATGTTGGACTGACTGTTGTTGGAAACGACTGACATCGATTTTAGACAATATCAGACAATAAAAGTTATACTTACTAAAGTTATACTGTACATTGACCCAATCCCTAAGTAAAATAAAGTTAATGTTTAATCCTCAATAAACTCCAAAGTAACCCTTTCTAGTAAAAGATAAAGTAAATGGCGTTATTAAATTTAGCACGCCTTAGCGACATTCGGTCGAGACACTTTCTTTCACTTACTTCCAGTTAATAATTTACAGGCCATTTCTCAACAGTCGAAAAAGAAGGTTTATCCTGACACATTTGTTTGATAAACGCTACTTTCCGAGCTAGTGAACAAAACTCTTTGTGACGTAGACTGCGCTGAATAAATGTCTATACTTATAATAAATCTGTAGAGAGGTCAATTCTGTACATTAAATATTTTTTCAAAATAACTATCAGAGGGTGATTAGTGATCGATACTGATGCCAAAAATGCAATCAGTAAAATTTTTGTCTGTCTGTACGTTCTTTATAGAAATAAAAACTGTAAGACCTATGGTGGACCTATCATCTTTTCGTTCCAAACCTCACCTGCCCGTGGTGCATCCTGCCGAATAACAAACGAGGCGCTGGCAACCGACGGGTGGCGGTATAACCATCGCAATTGAAGGCGTAGCTAAATACCACAGGCTGGTGACGGACAGCAGCGTCACCGGAGCGAAACGCTACGCTATGCGATCGCCAACCCCCAACGTGGCGATTATGGGTATATTCTCCAAATGTTTGCCCTAAGTGGCTAACAACTGGAGAGGCCTATGTCCAACAGTGGACTGCAATAGGCTGATGATGATACCCAATATAAAATCCGCTTCGCCTTTCACGATAACCCTGCGACATTTCTATCGGACAAGATCAACGCCCCCATCATCTCACCGATCGCAATCAAAGTCATCCCACGTGGTTTTGCGTGGGCGATAAAAAAATTTCAATAGCCCAATAGGCCGGGATGTTATTGGGACGATGGCCGAGTGAGCCGGGTTCGACGTAGGCAAATATGTCTGTAAAACGGGCCGCTTTTAACCTGATAGTCGATTTATTGTTTTTAGTTTGACTTGTCCGGTATCTCGTTTGGTAGGGGTTTACGCTTTATAACATACTAGCCAAACCACCCTCGTATTACGTATTTGTAATTCAGTAACAATAAAAGTACGATTTCTTTAATAGTTATTCATTTACATGACATACAGTTTACGTTACAGTTACAGGTAACGTTTTCAATACACGTCAGTTTGAAAGATGAGATCAATAGAGAATATCCATAAGTGAAAATTTCTTTGATGAGGGTCTCTCATAACATCTAAACAAGTCGGTCAACAATTTAAACACAGCATAGCTCGCCGCTTTCGCATTTACAGGCGGGTTGTATTTATTTGCATTTGCAGTAATGGAATGTGTTCATTAGTCGGGGCTCGAGTGGTTGGAGTGGGTGCATGTGGGTCGCGGGGTCGCCTCTCCGTAGCACTGGGAATAGGCCGGGTCTGGCTAGTCTGAAGGAGACCTAGTGAGGCCACTTACATACTGCAGCTTGTGTTTCGTAGTGGAAGTAGGCTAAATCTTAGTAAATTAAGAGGGAGTAGGCTAAATCTTAGGCGTTGTTTATGAGAATAGGCATTATGCGTCACATTGAGCGTTTTCTGTTGAGACCGGGCCTGGCTAGTCTGAAGGGGACCTAGTGAGGCCACTTACATATTATAGCTTGCAAGATTTTTGCTAAGTTAAGAGGGAGTAAGCTAAATCTTAGGTGTTGTTTAAGTGACCAGACGTTACGCGTCGCGCATCCCCATATGCGGGAATATGTGGGACTCACTCCGCCTTTAGATGGAAGCGAGACGGAGTTATACCCACTACATTAGTTATACCCACCAACCGCACCAACCCTCACTGGACTCCACCGGGGTGGTCCTATTCTAAATTTAAACCACACAAACTGAGAGGATACAGTTGGACCAAAGATAACTGAAACTCTATTTTCGTCTTCTATGCAATCTTCAAATGCTATAGAATCTTGATATTATGTCACAACACTATGTCCGACGGTGCCTCGCCGAAAATATAATCTCACCTTTATTTTCGTCGGTCGAGGAATGCGTAAACAAAACTCCCAGTTATCCCGGCAATTCCCGGATCGCACCGGGATCACGCGGGTCATTTAGGGATAGCCTGCGTACGTGCCTAATAGTCCATTCAGCTAGACATTAGGAGATTCTTGGACGAAACATCTACCTTGATTGTGTTCTGAATGGCGCGTGAGTAAATAAGCACTTACGTGAAAAGGTGTAAGAATTCCTGGTAAACGAAAACCTTGCTTACTTTGTTTAGGTTTTATTGCTTTTAGAACAAAATAATAATAATAATAATACTGTAAGGACCTTTTGGTTAGTGTGCGACGCAATTATCTATATCTATGCTTATAATAAATCTGTAGAGGTCAATTCTGTACATTAAATATATTTTAAAAATAACTATCTGGGGATGATTAGTGATAAATCTTCTTCATCAAAGAGTAACTACTTGCCTACTAATTTCTCAAACCAATCCTTTTCTTATTGCCGAAGAAAGGCACAATGAAAGATGAGAGCAAATGGAGTTTAATAGTCGTCGTGACGTCACACCTAATGCGTTTAGTTTCCGGCGTCAGTGTATGTTTTACGAGATACTAATGGCGACGGTAATGTATGCAACCGATGATAACGCGTTACTATCTGTGTATCAGGCTGAACGTTTATTTGGCCAACGGGCCCTCTGTTTGTGGATGTACATTTGGAAATGTCTGGACAAATATGACGGAGATGTGATATGAGTGACCGGCGGCTATAAGGTTGGTAATAAAATTGTACTGTTGGGACGAAAGCGTTTAAATTCTAAGTTTCGCGCAGAGAACTATGCAATGCATGTTTTATTATCGATTTATTTAATGAAATAATACTTTTATACAGGTAGGCTAGATGATTTGCGTCAAAAACATGTACGTATATTCGGCGATTTGTCATAGTTTCAAATTAATAATGTTTTTTTTTTTTTCAAAATTGTCGCAAAAGCAATTTCGAAAATTTTAAAAGAAGCTATTTTTGGCATACTTTTTTTTAATCTTCATGAGTTGAAAGAGAGAACACGACACGAGAGGGACCTAAATATTATTTTTTTTGACGTCAATCTTCGGGCGACCTTTTAGGTATATTTTTTTTTCAAATAAGCACAACCTGTATCATATTCTGTATGTGCGTCTGTATATAAAACTGTTACAATGCAACACAATTTAATTAGAAAACGTATTTTGCCACTTTGACAGCTATTAAAGATTATCTTGACTAACTTGACAGAGTACTTAGTTATAAAGGAGCTCTCTCAACTTTATTTGACGTAACATGACAGGCATTCGTGATATTAAATAAGGAGGAATGCGCCATATTGTTTTTCAATTCACTACTGCAAGACTCCCTCGTTGGTCGGTCGCGAATGGTACGTAATAACCAAGGATGATGTTACAAAACGTAAATGCTACTATTGAGGTTCAATATTCCAGATGCTAGTTTTCCGGTAGGTAAACAACTCCGGTCGAATGGTACATGTTGAAAGCCGGACGTGACGTCATGACAGCCGATTAGTTCCGCCTGGGATTAGTGATAAATTAAATTACCCTCGAAATAATTAAATACTGTAATGAATTGGGATCCGGGGATTTAAAGCAATTAAGAGGATAATATTAACATGTTTCAAAGTTAAATTATAACGAAATTGAAATGCAATTATTGCGGAAACATGATTTGAATAATTTTTAGATATGTTATTTTAAATGCCTGGCCCATTACTTTTTAAACGACTTCAAAACAAAGGATAAGGTTCTCAATTCGTCTGAATATTTTTTTTGTTGTACATTCATACAACAAAGAAAAAACATTCGGACGAATCAAGTTTTAGACCAACATTGATCCGGCTCATTCGATAAATAATATGTCTATAGATATTTATAGAAAAGATCCTTCCCACCTAAGTAGTTCTAAATACCTTCATCCGTTCTAGTAAAGAGATTCCTTTAAGAAAAAATAAGTTACGTTAAAAAAGGTTATTTGGTAGATCCTTGGTTATTTTTCAGATAGCGGTTATGGATATACTTATCCTTCAGATGTTTGGCCTAAGTGGCGAACAACTGAAGAGGCCTATGTTCAGCAGTGGACTGCGATAGGCTGATGATGATGATGAAAGAAGAAGAGGTTGTAATCACGATACGGAATGCTAATGTAGTTTGACACGTGTTTGGCACGATATATGACATGATGACACAAATACACAAGTACATTTTTTATGCAAGAGGCCGCAGACGAGCAATTGTGATACCTGATGGTAAGCAGTCAATACCGCCCATGGACACCCGCAACTCAAATCGAGTGCAGAAGATGTTTGTACTGTGCGGGGTCAACCCTGCAACCGCTGTCTCACTAATTATCATACCATTAATACTAAAAATTTATGCAAAATTACTTAATTTACTATGCAACATCACCACATATCAATAAATATCGTCTAAAATTGCGCAATAGTACACAACGAACGAAAGTACCCTTTGTTTCGCCATCTCCGCTCGTCCCACGCGCTCATTCGGTCTCATGGTGTCAAATGTAGCTCTAGACCCAGTAATCTCACTTACCGATTAAGTAGCGTTTCCCATGACTTTTGTTTTCTAGTGAACATAATTTTCTTTGAAAGTGTCGCTTTCATTTGATCTTCGATGTACGTAAGTGTGATTGCATTCTTAATGCTTTCGACGCAATTTGCGGCGACTGCCTATGTTTTTTTCCGCGGTTTAGAGTTGTTCTAGAGTTTACTAGAGTTCCGTGGAATAACTTAACGCTAAAAACGAACAGATCTGGACGAAACTTGTTTCCTCGTAACGTTTTATTAACAGTTTCAACTTATATTTTTGAAAACGTGAGATATTCCTAAGAAATCTCCCTCATCTGCAATCTCAAAAAGTCGCTTACTCTTACTACACCCACAGGAAAAGATGGAGGGGTTATTTGTACCCCACCCCGGATAAGCATGTCACACACATTATTTTTTTCTGTGTTTTATCTATGATCTAGAATCTAGATATTTGAGTTTATATTTCCTGCTCTCTCGTTGACCCTCATTTCTGTAGCGCAAGGTAATATTGTCCGCCATCAAAATGTATTCTTATTTAAGCGCTACTTTTCAATAATTATATTATCAACCGTCAATCTGAGTTAGTCATACTCATTACGGAGTCTGAAATTAACCTAACATTTCAGAGATTTTATGTAGAAATAAAGATTGATCCAATAAATGTCATGTTAATAACATTAATAAGTCAGATTGAGAGATAAAATACGAGTACAGTGTCAAATTTTCATAATTTTTGTTAAAATATTTCTCTTTGCAGGACTTTTTTATGAGAGAATACTTTTAGTAGTCAGTAGTAGTTCAATCCGTGGGCTCTCCGAATATAGAGAATAGAACCACCCCATCTTATCCCATGGGCTTCGCAGAAGACAATTAAGGGAATATCAGGAAACGGGCAAGCAGCGTTTACATGGGTACAAATAAAACCTACTGCGGTCACCAACCACCAAGCTAGTTGACTAAGGTGAATCGCGCCAAATGATAATTATCGTCGGGTTTATGTCCAGCAGTGGACGCGTATATTTGTGTTCATCATCATCTAACTATTGCAGTCCACTGCTGGATATAGGGCAAACGGCACGCCACTTAGGGCAAACGTTTGGAGGGTATACCCATAATCGCCACCCTGGGCAGGCGGGTTGGTGATCGCAGGGCGTAGCTTTTCGCTCCGGTGACGCTGCTGCCCGTCATCGGCCTGTGGTATTTAGCTACACCTTCAATTGTGATGGTTATACCGCTACCAGTCTGTTGCCAGCGCCTCGTTTGTTATTCGGCAGGATGCACCAAGGGCAGGTGTGAGGTTGGCTTAGAGCGAAAAGATAATAGGTCGCGCCCTTACATTCCTATACAATACATATCACGAACTGATCCCTCGTCCTACTATTTTCAACGGTCCTGGTTTCAACAGCTACGTCACTGGACATATGTTTGTGATCCCCTCATTATGCGCAGGCCACATTGTCTCGCACGTGCAGCTAGGATGCGCCGATGACGTGAAAGGAAATGATGCAGTTTCCCATCATATAATGTTGTACACTCACCAACAAAATATGTAATTAATTAAGAACGCACAGCTTTTGTTTTAATCGACGACTCTCTATGTTTCATCATCGACCTATTGCAGTCCATTGCCCAACTATTATGTGTATATTTTATTATATTTTCTAAATACATAATTACATATTCATGTATACTGGTATTGGAGACAATCCTCAAGTGAGAGGTAGGACAAATGCCAGGAAGTAGAAGAATAATTACATATTCATGCTTGGTTTTTTAATATTATATTTTTTATTTATTTGATTAAAAATAAGACTAAAAAAGATTTAAATAACCATTTAAAAACTACTGAAGTAGGAATACGCTGATACTGTTTGATTTTAGCATTTATATAATCATAGTGAAACATATTAAGGATGTATGTAGTATACACTTTGAAGTTATACAGCATATAAGATATGGAAACAAAATTGTAAGTTTCTTAGATCACAATTATTTATTAATCACTTACTTCTTCTAAATAATTTAAACTACACCACATAACCTCTTTAGAGGTATACTACTTTTAGCGAAGTAGGACATGTTTAGTTAGCGAGATCATTGGCTCTTGAAGATTGCTTAAACGTTTTGTTGACGAGTGTACGTATCGGCATTATTGTATTAGAAGGCGAATGCGATAAAACCGACAGCTTCCTTTATTCTGACTTCAAAGGAATGCGAGGAGTGGCGCTCAGCGAATTTATATGGCTTTGTTCAATGCCTCGATATGGATGTGAATGCTTAGGTTTGCTATTTAGACGTCACTGTTGAGTCTAGGCAACGATCTTTTTTTTTAATTTAAATTTTGATTATCTATTTTCATTTTCATTTTTTTTTTCATTTCATTTCAGGTGATAGTCAGGACACAGGACTATCACCTGAAGGCGGCAAAGCGACCTTTCGCCCATTGGATAAATCTAGAGAGCATTTATTACTTTCGACCCGCCGTTACTTTTGTACCCGGTCTCCCTTACTTATACATACAATGCGCCAAAGAATTCACATTAACCATCGTAACAAGTAAGGTTTGCCCTTATATGGCCGGATTACTAAGAGTATCAGATACATTTTTAAGCAAATACTAAAAATAAATTTCACTCCTGTCATTGTAACAGCTAATTATAACTACGTGAGCTGCAACTCGACAGGTTTGTGAAGTACTCGTGAATGACGACACCAGCCAACGCAGCGTTGCGACACCTGCCCAGCTGAACTATTTCTGACTGTAAATACTACTAACATTGCACACCAACCAGCTGGTTTCCAAGCTATAAGACCGACTGGCTCGATGGCTCATTTGGTAGTGACCTCTGCCTTCTATAGACAACTGACACTATAAGCTCAAAGGTCTATGTTTCATCCGCTACCTAGTTGGACGTTTAGTGACGCGTGTTTAGTCAACGTTCGGTCTAGTCATTCAATTGAATGTCGTCATTTAATGAACGCGCTAGCCATTCAAATATATAGGAGAAAGAGAAATATATTGAATAGGAGATTCAACCAGATGACTACAACAGGCGCCACCGCCATCAGTCGGTTGCCAGCGCCTCGTTTGTTATTCGGCAGGATGCACCACGGGCAGGTGAGGTTGGCTTGGAGCGAAAAGATGATAGGCCCGCTCCTTCACATCGCAATGCAAACGTTTCCGTGCATCAGTTTGTTTTGGTCTGGGTAGGTATGTAAAAAAATGTAGCTATTTAAGTACCATAGTCCACCAAGTACCACTTGTGTGGCATATTATCGGGCATACCCATAGAGCAAGCTTCGGCTCTGTTTGAGACTAGATGACGCTGTGTGCCCAAGCATGGCAAGTCTGGAGTTATTTAGACTAAGAAGATGCTGGTTCTTAGCCTTGTCAAGAAAACTTACCGCCAAATAAGTTTTTAACATAATGAAATTCTTCTATCCGGGTATCTAATTGAAATATATAAATGTACTAGCGACCCGCCCCGGCTTCTATTCTATTTTGTAAAGAAGTGTAAATAAGTTTATATAACACTTAAGACTTGAACCGAACATGATCTTAGATAATATTTCTGCGAGCATAACCTATTCCAGATTCTTGTCATGTAATCACGTAACACGCTTCATCACGCCTCGTTTAAAGTGCCACACGTTTACGTATCGCCTTACTCTTGACATTGAAACGACTAATTATATCTTACAACAGAAATTCTGGTTAAGTTTTCAGTGAAAATGACGAGCGTCACTCGCAATGAAAGGGAATATGCGGTTACAACACTCGCCTAGCCGTTCTATTTCTGACTCCCAACAATCTGAGATATGTGTCGCTGAGTGGTAGATTTACCCGTCTTGTGGGAGATTTACCCCACTTGCGAGATAAACAAGGTTCATTACACGTTCTTCTTCTGGTCTTGTATGGTAAAAACCATGTTTCTAGTGATTTATTTCGCAGTTTATAGGTTAAGTACCGTTGGAAGCGACAAACTCGAGTGGGGAAAGCTTAGTAATTAGTCTATCTAAAGGATCGAGCCCTCAATAGGGACAAATATGAGCCAAACGGTTCTGAAGCCTGGAAGCATGTTTATTCCCAGTCGCAGGATGTCCCAAGTTCCACAATATCCAATTTTCATCGTATACGCGTTAGGGCATAGCGAATCTTCCCTCGAATTGAGCCGGCCGTCCGGTGAAGGACCTCGACCCTATAGAATGCCGCAGCCAAATGACCTCCGGGTTGTGTTTCTGCCGGTGAGTAGTGGTTCCAAAGCTCGTGGGGGCTTAGGGTTGGGCCGGCATGGCGGTGGCAATTGACAGATAACTAGCCAGTTACTTGCCCATTGTCGCAGCGACTAAGGCTTCTCTTTCGCTTTACATTAGGCGTAGGGGAGCATTATGTCGAGCTACTAAAAAAAAAACCAGTCACTGATCTTATTAAGATGAAAATTGGACATTTCGCTATTTAGCGACTAAACGATATGAACTGTCGAGAAATATTTTTTAGTCTTAATGTTATATTATTAACTTTAACTCCGAAAGGCTGAATCTCTTAGTATTCATGAAACGTCGACGCAGATAAGTCGATTTGTTTGTTTTAATCAAAAGATAACGCCGCGATTACGCTCCGGAGTTTATTTTACAGGTTTATGTAGCTAATCTGATTCGGAATATGGTAAAAGCTGATCAAAACTTAAACAGAGATGATTACTTCAACATACGTTTTTGTTTACGTTTCTTCATTATGAACATGAAACAACGTAACATCTTTGATGCGACACAGAGTAAGTAGCTTTTAAGCACATGTATTATGGAAATGGGAACAATGAAGATATTACAAGTTTTAATGTACAAAGTGTACTCTGCCTTACTTCCTCTACTTACTACCTTTAGATAAACAATAATTCTAATGCTCATTAATTAAACCGTCCTACACTACGTTTGCCTAAACGCAAACAAGATTTTGGGGCTGCGCAGACGACAGACTCTTTGTGCGATAGAGTCTGCGTCTGAGACATTTAAAAAGAGCGTCTAGGTCTGCCGACAGAATGATCGAAGATGTGCGTCGTGTGCGTTGAGGCTGTGAAATATCCGCGACAGATTTTTGCGCGTCGTGTGCGTTACTGCATATAATTGCAAAAAAGTGCGTCACTGAGAGTCTGTCGTCTGCGCTGCCCCTTAATGATATTATTTATTATATAAGTGAGTAGTGTAAGCTGCAAGTTAATATCCTAATAAAACGCCAACTTAGCCACTAATTGGCTTAAAAAATCCAACCAAGTGAAACTGTCGCATCTTTTTATTTTTCTCCAAATTTATTTTCGGACTGAATCGTTCCGTATCGGGCCCTCTTCCGACAAGCTAACAAATTAAGAAGCATCAGCGAAACCAACGTTTAATTAAAGTTGAAAAATGGAGGCGCTGCCCGCTCAATCTCGATCGTTTAAAATAGTGAGCCACTGACGGTTCAAACTAGTGATGCGATGGAGTGAAATCGGATTTATTGTGACTTTATATTGGCACAAAACTAAGGAGAAAGAAACCATGTCTAGACTGGCTCGGTGGCTCAATTGGTAGTCACCCCTGCCTCCTGATCCAAGAGTCGTGGGATCGATTCCCACCCGGGACAAACATACATTTGCTGAGAAGTTTACCCCAACCATTGGTGGTATCAGTTCTTATGGTTATCGAATAATGCCAGTCCAAAATTTAGAAAAAAAACTAATTTGACCCGACTGGGAATGGAATCCGAAGACCTCGTACTAGCTTTAGGCTTAACTCTCTAACAATTACGCCATTACGAGGCCGTCAAACGTATATTCGTTTTCCATATGACTTTACCACGCTTTTTTCACAGTCCGTGTACTATTATTGTCGCTTCTATGTCATGTGCGTACCATCTGTTCCATATTAATGCTCACGACTTTGTTGATAGACCTTGAACTGGCCAGAACTTAAGTTTCACTCAATCATAATGCCACACATGTGATTGATTTTGTTGTACAGCGGGGTGTAATCTAGGTGTTTGTAATGTACGGACCTTTAAAATTAAAACTTGGCTAACGTTTCAAGTTTACCCTGTTAACCCTTTAAAACATCATCATCATCAGCTTAATGCAGCCCGCTGCTGGACATAGGCCTCTCCAGTTGTTCGCCACTTAGGGCCAACATCTGGGGGAAATACCCATAATCGCCACGCTGGACAGGCGGGTTGGCGTTCGCAGGGCGTAGCTTCTCGCTCCGGTGACGCTGCTGCCCGTCATCGGTCTGTGGTATTTAGCTACACGTTCAATTGTGATGGTTATACCGCCACCAGTAGGTTGCCAAAGCCTCATTTGTTGTTCGGCAGGATGCACTTATTCCAGCCCGTGGTGCCAGCGATCTATTATCTTCTATCAGGTGAAGGTGGCTTGGCGAGAAGATGATAGATCGCTCCCTTACATCCCATCCCATCAGTACCAGAAGCAATATCCACTCCAAAAATCGTTTAATTAACGGTTGTCGGCCAAATAAAAAAATCATAAAACCCATGATGGTATTTAGGTATACGATTACCGGTTCCCCATATTCCCAACACTAATTCGCAATCGATTACCTTGTCTGTGTAATTTATACATCACGAAACTGGATGTGATCGAATTTAGAAGCACCATAAATCCGTTCCGTACGGATATGGCGAGTCGACGGATGTCGGAATCGGAATGTGTTACCCGCCCTGTCTAATCAAACACTGGGATATATCGTGCGTGTGTTGCATACGCTTGTCGAAGTTATTTGTTCAGTAAGTCTGAACGAAGTCTAGGGTTGAGTTATTTGTTTAATTAACCCTTGTTAAATTAGACAGTAGGTACATTCATTTTAAGTTTAAAGTGGCTTTGAAACATTTACAAACATATATAATAGAAACTATTAAAATATTATGTGCCGCAGGGAAACAGGAAGCTGGAGTCATAAATATAGACTATTGCACACCAATTTATTGACTTAAAACAATACAAATTATACAATTGTTGGATATTTTAGCTAATTCTTCAGTCCAGTCCTAGAATTCATTGATTTTCTGATCTCTGTATGACCTAAAGGTTGACTGTCAGCTTTTTGTACCATGTTGCGCCATAAAGTTTAAATGAATAAGCTTGATATCGAACTCGTAAATTTATACTCATAATTATTATTCTATTCTTGCAACATTTTATCATCATCATCATCATCATCATCATCAGCCTATTACAGTCCACTGCTGGACATAGGCCTCTCCAGTTGTTCGCCACTTAGAGCAAACATCTGGAGGATATACCCATAATCGCCACGCTGGGCAGGCGGGTTGGCGATCGCAGGGCGTAGCTTCTTGCTCCGGTGACGCTGCTGCCCGTCACCGGTCTTTAGTATTTAGCTACGCTTTATCATTGTTCGAAAACACAATTTGTGTAGTTAAGAATAATCTTGATTTTCGTACCGGATAGAAAAAGACCCAGTAAGTATACTGTAGAAAATCGAAAAACGGCCAAGACATTTAAAATTACGCATTCACAACTAAATATTCCTTAAGCAGTATTAAATCGAGCGTAAACATGGTCGGCGTCAACATTTAACTTTCACCGAATTAAACTGGAAGTGCGTTCCCATAAATTATGGCGATATCTCGCGAACGTCCGGATAAACATCAATGACACGACCGGTAATGACCATTAAAGGCGTAACATTTGCTATTGTACTCATCATCATTTCAGCCCACACCCACCCACCGCTGGGTATTGAGTACCAAAAATTTTTATTCATAATTAGTTCATCATCATCATCAGCCTATTACAGTCCACTGCTGGACAAAGGCCACGCTGGGCCGGCGGGTTAGCGATCACAGGGCGTGGCTTCTCGCTCCGTGACGCTGCTGCCCGTCATCAGCCTATGGTATTTGGTATGGCAACCGACTGGTGGCGGTATAACCATCACAATTTTGAAGGCATATCTAAATACCACAGGCAGATGACGGGCAGCAACGTCACCGGAGCGAGAAGCTACGCCTTGCGTTCGCCAACCCGCCTGCCCAGGGTGGTAATTATGGATATAGGTATCCTCCAGTTCAGCAGTGGACTGCAATTACTGCAATAGACTGATGATGATTATGAACAAATACTCTCATAACTGAATTCCTGCCAGCGACCAACCTCGAAGGAGTGGGTGGACATACATTCGAGATGAACATTGTGTTTGTTCCATGTCTGGGTGTTTATATTTGTGGCACCTTCGTTTTTCTGATACCCATAGTACAAGTGCTTAGCTACTGACTTTGGAATCGCAGCAATGTACCTATGTGATGTTGTGTGATATTTATTATTTTACTATGAGTCGCCCCGCTAACGCTCCGCCTGAGTTTTTGTGTGAATCAACCAGTCAATGCGTAGTGTATATTCACCCGTGCACTTGACTCACGGCTTGGTTATATTTGGATCTCCCTTCAGACATCTGGGACTAATTTGGTCGCCAGACTAACTAGGATATAGTTAGTAACATCTGCCTACATGTTATGTTAATGATAATGATCGTTTGTGTTAATAACGGATGTAATTGTCTATAGGCTACTACCGACCCGCCCCGGCTTCGCACGGGTTCAATACTATTTCTCCTGCTAACTCCCGTTCCCGTGAGAATTTCGGGAATTCCTTTCTTAGTGCACCTCTACGGTACCTAAGCTACGTCTCCTTCCAAATTTGAAGTGCCTACGTTTAGCCGTTTAGGCTGTGTGTTGATAATGTCAGTCAGTCAGTTTCTCCTTTTATATATTTAGATGTTTGTTTCACCTGCTATGTGAAAAAAAAATAGGAATGCCAGGCTGCATACTGCATTTTACTATCTCAGGCAAAAACATGCATAGAATTTACACATTAATATGAACTAGCTATTACTTATACATATGTCAAATGTTCGGAAGAATTATTTAATCTGTGGGACGTGGAGCGAAGTAAAAGATGAGGAAAGTTCTATTTACACTATTTAATTATTTACATTAACACACGTCACAAGAAAAAATAAAATAAAAATAAAAATAATATTAATATAATTTTTTTTTACAATTAAAATTTATGATATGAAATGAGGTTGATCCATGGAGGCCACAAATCTAATACCAGCTGCTATTTTCCATCATCGTACATCTTGTACATTCGGCATTGCATCCTTATCATCTTGATAGTTGGAAGTCTTCCACGGTGCGTTTTGCGCGCAATTTCTTGCCTCGTGCAACGCTTCTTTGTAATCAGGTTTAAGCTGCAACTTTTCCGAATGGATACGACTTAGGGACCTTCAAAAAGCTCTTCTTCTTCTTCGACGATAGATGTATCAAGCTAGTTAACCCTTTGTAATGGTGTTGTTCAACGGTGTTCCTGTGTATCCCAACAAAAATAATGTTCTGTCTAATTTGGTGAGTTACATTGAAACTCACGGAATAGAACCCAAGGTCAACAAACCAGACGGCCGGCAAAACAGAGGAGCGGCAGGTAAATTGACCTATTTTTACAGTGTTTGGACAGACAGATGGAATGCCATTTCAAACATTGGGTTCGCGTGAACTTACCAACTTTGTGGTATGATTATTATTTTTTTTCTATGTAAATACATATTTATTTTTTATACGAAATGGGACAGGCAGTGATATGCTTTATGATCGCCAAGGCCCGGTTGTATTATTATGACTTAGGTATGTAAAAGAAAACATTTTATCTTTTCATTTTATATTGGCAGAAATTAACCTCGTAAAGAGGCCGGTTGGCATTAATTAACACCTTGAATGACTTGAGGAAAATAATCTATTTGAACTAAATCAAATTAGTCTTGAGAAAGGGGGAGAGTAGGTACATAATATTTGTTGTGAAAAACATCCACCAGATTCAATACAAAATCTAGAAAAATATTAAATAAGGTTATGGGAAATCCCAATTTTAATGTAGATTAATATTATATTTTTTGAGTCATTTTGTAAAAGATACTATTTTGACCCCAGAGCCGTTTATATTGTAGGTATATAACCTGGGAGAACGCGAAGACGACCCTTCGGCTCCGGTCCAGCGTCGTCGTAGAAGGGGGCGTAACCGGCGGATGTTCGATCGCCTGCAGCCTCCTGACGGGGCCCGGCGGATGGTTGGTGCGGGGGCACCTCCATCCGCCATCCCATCCCATCGGGCCTCGTCTATGTCGGACGGGAGCGGACTGGCCCTCCGGGCCGCTCCCGTCGCTCCCCCCTAAGAGGGGGGGTTTGTCTGGCCTGCCTAGGGCAGCACTAGTGGTGTTGCGGCAGTTCTAGACCATTCCGGGCCCCGTGACACCACCCTAAAAGTGCTAGACGGAGGGGCCGGGGTTTTTAGTGGGTATTCCCTGCCTCCTACCATCCTGAGGCAGGGTGCCGCTCTTCCGTTTTTGAGAGCGGCGTGAGTCCCACATACCCCGTCGTTCCCCCGAACGGCGGGAATGCGCAAAAGCATTTTCCCCGGCTTAAAAAAAAAAAAAAAAAAAAAAAAAAAAGGTATATAACCTGGAATAAAATTTCCTTCTATTCATATCAAATTTTTTCATCATTTCAATGATTTCCCAGGGGCTCGATACACCATTGTTTGTATGACAAAGGCTAATTCATAACATATCTGTTTGATTTTGAATTCACACGGAAAATGTACATGTCGACAAATACAGTATGGGTACAAATTAATAAAAATTCAAATTTAATTAACATATTCAAACCTTTACAATTCTGTAATGTATGAGTCGAGTTTTAATTTTAGACCCTTAGAAGCACGAAATATTTTCATCCTTTTATTGGCGAAAATTTAATTTCTGCTATATCTATTGTCTTAAAATACGTCTATCAGCACAAGGGTCATAATCACCATAATTAATTAAAACATGTAAATAAACAAAAGCTCTAAGCCGTCATTCAACCCTAAATCGCCGTGTAATTTTAGCACATGTCGTGAGGTTGGGTATAAATTATCCCCTGCTAAGAATTCGTACGGTCCGGAGTCTTTAGCATTTAAGCACTTTATAAATAAAGTGGTGCAAAATGATTTATTTTAGTCAACCAACTAAGTCAGGAGACACGTACTGGGAATTACGAGTTAGAAACAAATTATGTGCAAGAATTTACTAGTATTTTATAAACAGGAACTTATTCGAAGGTACTGCCCTTTATAGAGGCTTTAATTCATGATCATGTAACGATCATGTTTGTTTCGGTTTAAAAGAACGAAAATATTTCTGATTCATATTTACGTACCTAACAGAATTTGAGTACCTATTTAATATTAACGATAGGATAACGTCAGCCGATGATACTCGCTGTATTTCTTACCTTGTATAATCTTAACTAATATTATAAAGCTGAAGAGTTTGTTTGTTTGTTTGTTTGAACGCGCTAATCTCAGGAACTACTGGTCCGAATTGAAAAATTATTTTTGTGTTGAATAGACCATTTATCGAGGAAGGCTTTAGGCTATATAACATCACGCTGCAACTATTAGGAGCGAAGAAATAATGGAAAATGTAAAAAAAACGGGGAAAAAATTACTATTCCACGCGGACGAAGTCGCGAGCACAGCTAGTAAAAGATAAAAGTAGTATCGAAATAAACAATTAGAGGACTTAAGAAGAATGGGCCTAAAAGATTTACTACGTTACGTATTCATCGCCAACAAATAATATTTCGGCCAGGATCACAAAAGAAATCGGTAAACTTTTTGTTATCCAAAATATTTCATAATTAAAAATTAAACATGAACGATTTACTTATCTCAAAATTTATAACTTCATGGCAGTTTTTATCTGACAGCTAGGCAATTTATATTTCTTCTTCAACATGCTTACTTGAAATACCACCATATTTATAAATATCGCTTTATGCTTTCAAAAAATATTGATCCTGTTAGAAATTAAAACAAATATTAACGTCAACTCACGACATTTCCTACACCGTTTCTCATCCATACTTAATCTCTTAAGACTTTCCCATTCCTGAAACGCGTCTCGGAACTTGTATACTGCGGCATATAAATAGCTAGATTTGTGGAGCATGTTATGTTATTATAGCGAAGAAATATAGGATAACGTGCGTATATATCGGACCGAAACGGTTCGCGCGAACGTCTTAGTCGCACGCGCATGCTTGTAGGGAACGCGCGTTCAAAACACGGGCCTAGCATTTTACGTAACATCAAAATATCGATACAAAAAATCAACACAGAAACTGTATTGAATATGTTCAAGTCTAATTCATTAACTTAAATACCCCGCTCAAAATATCTAACCAAAAAATATGTATTGAACTTCGTGTTGTGCAAAATTAAAGAAAAAATCAGCCGTGTTTGTGAAAATACTGTGATATTTATTTAAGAAACTAATAATACCTATAAACCTATACGTAACCGTGTGTGTTTTCGTTAATAACTAAAATAATTTTACTTAAAAATTAGTCATGCTTAGTTTAGTGTTAACAGTTCGCCAAATGAAATGCACCAAATAATTTAATTTAGAATATCTTATTAATGAAAGTGTGTGATACATCATAAGTGTTTTTATGGTTGTTAAAAATAAAGCAGTTTATAAATTCTAGTGGCGAATATTTGTGAGTGTTGTCGTGCCAAGACCGAAGAGTGGGTGTTGTGTCTTTAAATAAGTGTTTATTGGCTATAATGGTGGCTATGGTGGAAGTCGAAAGGACGAACAACGACTATTTTAGATCTTTTTTACCTGTAAGTCACTTGTTAAGATGTAATCATTATTAGTTACCTATTTAACCGGTTTTTTTTATAATAGCTCGACATAATAGCTTCCCTACGCCTGATGGAAAGCGAAAGAGAAGCCCAAGTCGCTGTGACAATGGGCAAGTAGCTGGTCAGTTAACTGTCAGTTGCCACCGCCATGCCGGCCCAACTATAACCTCCCGCGAGCTCCGGAAAACCTAATCACATTCAAAAACATGACCCGGAGGCCATTTGGCTGCGATACTCTATAGGGTGGAGGTCCTTCCCCGGACGATTCGCTATGCCCTACCTCTCTTTGTAGTGAGTAACCGGGAGATTAATTCCTGGCTGATGAACTGGTGGTGGTAAAGACTGACCTGGTGATACCTGCCATTCTAAACCAACGGTCGTGGGTTCGATTCCTATCCGGAAAAAACATTACGTGATGATCGTTTGTTTTTGTTTCATGTCTAGATCTTTGTTGTTTTGTATTCGTGGTACCGTGTCGTTCTGACGCCCATAACACGAGTGCCTAAGCTACATTTTAGGAAGCCTATGTCCAGACTAGGACGTCAGCAGGCTGATGATGATGATGGTTCCAATAAAGCTTTTCTTATTCTTACATTCATTTGATTAAGAGAGGTAGGGCATAACGAATCTTCGCTCGAATTGAGCCGCCCGTCCGGGGAAGGACCTCCATCCTATAGAATATCGCAGTCAAATGACCTCTGGGTCGTGTTTCTGCCGGTGAGTAAGGTTTCCGGAGCTCGTGGGGGGTTAGGGTTGGGCCGGCATGGCGGTGGCAACTGACAGGTAACTGACCAGTTACTTGCCCGTTGTCACAGCGACTTGGGCTTCTCTTTCGCTTTCCATCAGGCGTAAGGAAGCCATTATGTCGAGCCCCTATAAAAAAAAAATCGCAAGGCAGGGGTCACTACCAAATTTGCCACTGCACCGGCCAGACAATAAAATACAACTTAGATGAAAGATAATACTTGTGTAAGGACCTTAAACTTCCCAAAACATGTCTTACACGCTCTCTAAATGATGAGGGATTTCTCTTGATTGACACGGGTAAGGAGTTTTACATGGAGTGGCTGAAATGAGAAGGGAAATTAATATAGATTAGTTTGGATAGTGGTCCATTTTAAGTGATAGTTTCCTAATAATTATAAGTGACTAGCTTTTGCCCGCGACTTCGTCCGCGTGTTTAAATTTATACATACAAAAGTTTTTTCCTGCTAACTCCCGTTCCCGTGGGAATTTCTCAAAATACAGCCATAACTAAACTTTATATTTACTAAGGTACCTGCATGCCAAATTTCAAGCGTCTAACTTAAGCGGTTTAGATTTTTCATACAAAAGGATTTTCCCGCTAATTCCCGTTCCCGTGGGAATTTCGGGAATTCCTTTCTTAGTGCACCCCTACGGTACCTAAGCTACGTCCCTTCCAAATTTCAAGTGCCTACGTTTAGCCGTTTGGGCTGTGCGTTGATATGTCAGTCAGTCAGTCAGTCAGTCAGTCAGTCAGTCAGTCAGTTTCTCCTTTTATATATATAGATAGATATCAATACAGCATGTTCCTTTTCATTATAATAAATGTAATGTATTAATGAGACCAAAGCAATGAATCAAATATAATAATTATTTGATTCATTAATGATAATAATAAATAACCCAAGATATGCCACGCTGGGCCACTCATCGCCATCTAGTCCCAACCTAAGCCGAAAGCTTGTACTATTGTGTACTATGGGTACTAAACAACTGACAAACTCACTTATATACTTTTTTTAAAAATAAATACATATTGTACATAGTAAACACCCAGAATAATAGGCAATCTCGAACATGAATGCATGTATTGTGTAATGCTAAATGTTTTTAAAAGGAAATAAACATTTTTTTTTATTTTTTTTTTATTTTTGAGAATACAAACAGACATGTTCATGAACACAAATGTTTGTACTGTGCGGGAATCGAACCCACGACCCTTGGCTCAGAAGGCAGGGGTCACTACCAATTGAGCCATCGAGCCAGTCAAAATGTAAATTCTCCGCCGCACAGTATGTATAAGTACATCATGGTTTAATAAATATCTCTTAGGTTTATTGTATTTTTAAATAAATTATAGTCACACATTACCAAAATTTTTAACAATATCAGTTCAATAGTTTTCGTGAGTAACAGTAACGAATAACCATCCGTGGGTCCATACAAATATTCACGTTTGTAATATTAGTAAGATTAGGAACTGAATGTATAAACATGTTATAGTGAAATGTATAATAGTTATACACAAATAATAAAACAAGCCAATCTTGTTTACGCTTTCAACTATTTTACTCAAATTCAACTAGACACGAAAGTCTTTCGTAGTAGCTCAGATTTACAATCCTCTGCCAAAAGTTGAAGGAAACAGACAGTTTGTCATTATTTTTAAATGTTACGACTTCATATAATTAAAAACGTCCATCATTACGCTTAAATAATTATGTTAACGATAAGATTTTACTAAATTTTATGTCATTATTAATACATGCGCTATACACGCTATTTAGAAATAAGTTTGCATTTCTTTTTGTAATAAATTGTTACGTATTTTATTGTAGGTATACCTTGACCTTGAAATGGTCAAATACCTTTAAGCATTACATACACTCTTTTGACCGGGACTTTGAGCGTGAATATCGAGAACATTACTTTTGTCGGCATGAAAAGTATTTTCATCATAAATGTCCGTCTCGGTACCTACTCTTATTTAAGAGTAAAAACGAGGTAGTCTAGTAGGTGTCTTAATGTGTACGATGCGAAATTACGAGAAGATATATGCTGTAGGGCATTAAGAGGTACCTAACAACAAAATCAATACACAATCTCGCTTTCGAATTTATGGTATAAATCCTACTTTGATCTTTTACTCAATTAAGAGTACCGAGAAGAACAAAGAATGAAAATACCTTTGATGCCGATAAAAGTATTGTTTTAAAGGATACGACTGTAGTACAAGACCTACACTTGATGTTAAGCGAGAAGAAAAGTTTCTTTCCTGTCAGTATGGCAACAGGCAAATTACCTGCCTGTTAGTTGCCACTGGCCGTGCTGGATTGCGAAACCCTATTTGGATGATTCGTTTATTATTAATTTTCGTGTTGATTAATTTTAAACCTTCGATACTGGGAAAAGTTTACAAACAGATATAACCGAAATATTATCGTCACCGAAATTCTTCGTGTCTTTGAACTATAACCTCTTTTATCTAGAGATAAACGGTGTGAAGTACGCAAGTCGTTGCTAATTATTTCCGCCATGTCTAAATAAATAAGAAACTCAACAATTCATACGTTTTTAAATTTTGAAGCAACGCCTAGATTGCGACCTTGCTCATTTGTCTTGTAGACAGCAAGGCGATTTGTACGAGATAATAATAAATATTTACGAATTCTTACTATGATTTGTGATGCATAGTTAAGAAATCTTTAGTAGGTACCTACCTACTACTTATTATGATCATGTTAAATACTCGTAGTTTCAGAAGCCAGTCAACAAAGTGTTACATACGAAACAGAATATGGTCTGAATCCTTTTAATCCTGGCATAAATTTGGAAGTACATACATAAATAGGCTCTTCCTGTCTCCGTGGTATGCCCATTTGAATGCTGGTATAGTAAAGGTTGTCAAAAAAAACTTATAGCATTCCTTAACCATAATGCACGTACATACATACATATTTTTCTCAATCAATACAGCCACAAGTCCAGACTTATGTTAAAGGCGCAATGCCCAGGCGTTGCGACTTTAAAAAAATATTTTAACTTGCTTCTATTTAATTGTTAATTAGTCATCGCTATATCTTATAAAAAGAAAACAACTTGATACTCTTTGTTTTAGTAAAGTCTTTGTAGTTTAATAAGTCTGTCCCTCGAACGTACCTTTTCTTAAATCTCATTTCCTTTGATGAATTGTGTCCACTGTCTACTAAATTAAAATTACAAACAAGCCATTATAACTTCATAAATGGAATCCAATACGCTCTTTGCTTTATTAATTAAGTGAGACCTTGTTAAAATGATGTTTTCTCTCATTTTCAGGCTGTCAACTCTCCACCGGTCCCTCACAGAGAGGTAACAGGGCTCTCCTCTTCGTATCGCCCTCAAAATGAAGAATATGCCCAAATCCAGCGACGCGTCGAGCGACCAACACAGCCCGAGGCGGAGCTCGAACGGAAGAAAGAAAAGAAATGGTCTCTTGGCAAACTGTTCAGAAGAAAGAAGAAGGAGGAAGAGAGCGAGTCTTCGTCAGAGAGCGACGAAGGAGTCAGCACGCGCTCCCCGTCCAAGAGAAAATCAAAGAAAAAGAAGAAGACGCCCGCTGTGAACAACTTCGACCACATAGTTATAAGGGACACGAGACGAGCACAGAGCTTGGCGAAACCAAACAACCGGGATTTGACCGATGACGGGGTCCTGTCAGACCCTTCAGCTGGCTTCATCAACTACCGAGCCAAGCAAAACATGTACGCTGCTTCAAAAGAGTCCCTCAGCTTAAGAGATGACAACTCCAGTCGTTCTGCGAGAACCGCACTAGAAAATCCAGTAAGGAAAACGAGAAAAGGCCGTTTGAAAGCCCGCGTCGAGGCCTTGAGGAACAGTATGAGAGGAGATTCTAGCAGCGACGAGGAATCTTTAAAGTCATCCAACTCCTCGTCTATGGTTCGCTTCAGAAGCGATGACTCTCTAATGCGATCGCGCGACAGTTCCTTAAACAAACGGTCAAGGAGTGCCCGTAACGAAAGGTACATAAAAAGACTATCGCGGGACGATGAGAACCAACTCAACAAAGAAGCTGAGTTAATACAACAAGGCTACACGAAGGCAGAAGTTGAAATGTTGACAAGAACGCCTACGAGCCAAAGCAGCGGCTATGGCACCTGCAAACGAGATCCAACTACAAAAATCAAGCAAGACCACCTTTACGCCAATGACATAAACCGCCGCCCTATGAAATCAGAATCGATTTCATCATTCCCTTCAACTCAAAGTTACCCTTCATCCATTAATTTTAATGCTAAAGTCAATAATGAACATATTAATTATTCCATTCAATGCCCTAGTAACACAATAAAAGAACCGCTTTACGCTAACAACCGAGAAAGGAGTGTAAGTAACCCTTATGAGAGGCCTGAAAATGTTATGTGTGTCAAGTTTCCCTTAGGGAATGTCACGAATATAAAACGAGAAGAAAGAGCCCCACCTGTGCCGCCTCCTAGAGATATGCAAAGGAAGGTCGCTACACCCATATCAATGTATTATGAAAATAACCCCATAATAGCCGATAGAATGGTTAATCAAAACGTAATTCACGGAGTACCTAACAATGATTTTGAAAGAATAATGAGACGAAGCCAAGATAGGTCGATTAGTCAAAGCTTCAACGGTCTGAGGCGACCAATATCGACATCGGAAGATCATATTGCTATGCAAAATAACGAGTACCTTCCAAATTTTCAATATAACAAAAATGAGCAGCCTCGACGGCCAGCATCTGTGTCTGCGGAACCCAACCATTATGGACTTTATGCTAATACCCCTCCATGGAGGAAAAAGATTGAACAACCTAATATCGTCAAGCCAGAACCTGTACAATTAAGACAAGATTATCTTTACTATGCAGACCAGAGTCCTCGTTCTAGACGACCAATAAGTATAAAAACTAGTCAAAATAATTATGAGAATCAATATTTGAGTGATTCACAAGCATCTTTGAATGTAGGTGAAAGTGTTTACAGAAGGCCCCGCAATGCATCTGAGTTTTGGAGGAAAATTGATGATGCAGAAAGACAAAGAAGACAGCAAGGTATATTTGCAAATTCTAGAAGTAACAGCGAGTACTCTAGTAATACTCAATTACAACGAACACCATATTTAGAACAACATATAAGCTCTCTGGCAAGAAACGCTAATACAGACATTCAAAATAAAAATAAGATCGACTTCAAGTCACAATCATTAGATACTACCGATGGTGCCAAAGTCTGGAAAGCAACTACAGAATATAAGAGGTCCGTCACAGTTGACCCGCCTAAAGCTGTGACTTCACCTACCTCGAAAACTCATGTTCGTCATAAATCTGATACTTTCGTACAAAATACATATCAAATGCCATCCGATGACGAAAAAAGTTCCGAACGTCGAAAATCGACAAATCTCGATGATGCGCTCAATGAACTAGAAGCTATTTATAATAGCTTAGGATTAGGTGATGAAGATTTACTTGACAGAGCAGAACGGCGCGAATTGATGACTCCTAAGTTTAATGATCATTTCAATGATTGGAATGGTAATGATGACGAGATTCAGTTGAGAAGTCAACCGTCAACGCCATTGAGACGGGTGCCGAGACGATCTACTTTACCTGATAAGTTACAAGACGATATGGCGTTCCGCAGAATGAACTCATTGACGAAAGAAAAGCCAAATTACAAAGAAACCCAATCACAAATTAGTTATATGTTAGCTTCACCAGTATACGTTCCTTACGGATCTGATGACGAAAAACATTCAGATAGAAATGAACCCGACATAGTTCACGATGACGTTGTTTACAGAAATATAAAACAGACTAATAATAGACTAAAAACTGTAGATCCTCAACCGCCATTTGGTATTCCTGTTGGGCCGGTATCTCCAGCTCCTCAAAGTGATTATTTACATGCAACGCCAGAAAACAAAGGTCGATCACGTTTTATACCTAGACGGTCCCCTGACCTTGTATCAGACGATTTAGCTTACAGGAGCTTAAGAAAAGACAATAGACATTCATCTTTATTCAATGGCGATGATTACAATGGTCAAGTTAATAATAACCACAATTATACTGAATTCCCCTTTACAAAGGAATCCGCAGCCAGCCTCAAAAAGAAGAGGGCTGTTAGATCACTATCCGCTAATATATTTACTATGATTCAAAAAGAAATTGACGACGCTCTGAACATGAGTAAAGTGGCGACATTACAAAAAACTCACAGCAATAGTGACGTCATGAGACGTCTCCGTGAAACTTTTGAAAATAACGACAAGGATCAGGATCATTACCCCCGTAACAAGGTAAAACAAAGACACAATACTGTCAGTCTATTTGTCAATAACTCACATCCTACCGCACCTCATTTCGCAAAAGACGATTCATTCATTCACAATGATGATAATTATCTTGCTAAGCCTCCATCTTGTGACAAGTCCAAAAGTTCATCACCATCAAACAGGTCACCTCAAGCATCAAAACGATCTTCGAAAGACGAATTTCAGCATGTCCTTAGCATGCTGGCTCAAGAAGCTATGGATACTAGTAACAAGTTAGGAGTGGCGCTAGCTGAATTAGACAAAAATAGAAATAATTCTGAAAAGAAATCTGACGTGCAAAGCCGGATTTCTGATAGCAGACTTTCATTTTTAAATGGCCTGACTAGCAGATCTTCAGAAGATTCTGTGCCCGAAATAAAACTAGTTAACGTGCACTCTGAAATTGTAAATGACCATAAACATGAACCTAAGGAAAATGTTATTTCCTCGAATGAAGAATCTAAGGCCAAAAAGACTGAAGATAGTTTACTAGCTATTTCAGATCAGCTTCATAAAGTAGAAGATCAGTTAAAACATAGCTTTGAAAAAGAGCTTAACTTTGAAGATGAAAGTTTGAGGCTTTCTAATTATATAGCAAAAGCTAAAGAACAAATAAAAGCTGACGAAGCAGTAGTGTTAATGCCTGAAAATAAATTAATACCAGATGTTGTACCATTGAAAATACAAAATGATTCGATAAAAATTGACAACTCCAATGAAATCGAAGAGAAGCCTGAAAGTAAAATAATAAGGCCGGAGTTCAATTCGCTTAATCCTTTCTTGAACTCAGATGACAAAATCAAAGAAATAAATGAAATTAATGCATTTAAAGAATTAAAAGACGGTATCTCTGATTTGATAGCTGGCATTACACAAGTTAATGAGAAACTGTTTGTACCAAAATCACCCAAAGTAGAAACAGTATCTAATGATGTACCGAAATTGACTGGTATTACAGAAGCGAGTGAAAAATTAAATCAAGTTTCTCAAAATGTTTGCAGGCAAGAAGTGCCTAACAGAGCCTCCGTTAACTTATCAATTTACGAAGACGACTTAGAAATAAAGAAAGATGCTGCTGATTCGAATGAGTATAACTCCTCAGAAGAGTTAGCTACGATATTCAAGCTAGATAGCGTGAAGACTCACAGTCCATTAATGAATGATAGTAGTAAAGAGTCTGAAAAAGTGATTCGTGATGATTTGAGCTCGCCGAAGCTTGTTCAAACGATGAATCAGCAACTGAGAAGGCTATCAGTGGACCAAACGAACGACACTCCTAGTCAAAGCAACTCACTGCCAACTAACGTAGTGCCGTGGCGAACTAAAAGGCAAAATCATAATTCACAAAAAGAAAACAGAGGTACGTGGCCAATTATCATGCATGGTATTTGGTTTTCATTTTAATCATTTTGCATCTAGCTTTTATTGTTTTCATTGTCACATTTGTGTTGCATTTTTAGATGTTTTAGTTTGTAAACGCTTATGTTTGGAGCATGTCCACAGAAAATGGGTTCCAAAGATTTCTTGATAAATCTTGCCTTCCAAAATATAATTGACGGTGTTACAAAATGAAATATCCGATAGATGGCATAATGTAGCTTTGCGGTCCAGCTAGGTCAGTTGCTATTTAAATGTCAGTGCCATGTCAAAATGAACCAATTACGTTCGGTTGGACCTGCTGCCTATGTGGTTGCATCTGGTAGATTTCTTTTAATTTCTTTAGTATTATTTGCTGAGCCAATACAAAATTTTTCTATTTACATTTCTGTTTAGAATTAATAATTCTCTGCCTCATCGTCGTCCCAGCGATTAGCTATCCAACTAGGTATTTCTGAAGACATGCTCCTTCCCAAGCCATTAACAGCAACTGTTGAATACAATATCGTATGCGTTTCTCCCAACAGGCGGTAGCGCGCAGTCGAAGCGCGATTGGCACGACTCTGGCACGTTGATGTTAGCTTGTTCGTACACTTTGATGTTCTCCCAACACCTGGCAGACCTCGATTGGCTGACGCTGCTCGGCTTGCTGCTGGCAATTATCACAATTATCGCTATGCTAATTATCTAACCTTTAGATTAGAAACACGTAAATTTTATTAACACTTATGGAATACTTTGATTGATACGTACCGCGTTCCATAGTTGCAAGAAGGTCGTGTGTGTGGGAATCAGTTCCTTCATATCCTTGATGATGATGACATGACCCATGGGGTCACGGTCTACGGAGTAATCATTGTAATCATAAATAAGAAGACCATTTCGTGTTCGGAAATGAAACTCGTTGCTGGCATGCGTGTTTCCTTCTTCAAATATCAAATCAAATAATCAAATCTTTCAGGAAATAAAAATCCTTAACGGTTGCTACAGCAATTTAGTATTTGAAATTTTAAAAAAGGCCTTAGAATGTAAGCATTGCAACTTGTTAATAGCAATCCAGATAAATAAATGCCTCTATAAGTTTAGTTCTCTAGTTTAGTTTATGATAATTCGGATTATATGAATCAAACTATTCTCTTCGTGTTAATAAATGTTAGAAACCATTGTTACTAGTTTTGTTTTTATAACAGCTCAAGCGTTGTAGACTATAATAATGACAATGTAAGGAAGTCAATTGTTTAGTTCTTTTTCAGGCAAGGAAAGGGAAGTAAAAGTATTAATATTTTTTCATACCAACATCACATAAAATTTTTAAAATGATTAAATTATTTTAAATTAAGAACACTTAACTAATGCATAACAGATGTAGAATAAAGTAATTAAGATAGGTATATTAATACAAAATTGTGCTAGAATTTTAACTTTTTTAAGAACTACTGCTATACTATTTCAGAAACCTATCATTTATTTAAGACATCGATTTTATTAACATCGACCTACCGTATTCTTAAAATATTATTAGCTATTAACTGTGATGTTATTTTATGTACTAAATTTTATCAATTAATGATTTAAGTGAAATTGGTAAATCTAGTAATAGTCTCAGTGCCAAAATGTTTGATCAAAGCGCAATAATTAAATAATATGAAGGACTTGTTTCAACGTGACTTCAGATTTATTTTCGCATGTTTTCGAGTGTTTATTATTAACGTTTGATGTTTGTAACTATGCATGTTTATGTAATTATGTTTTTTTTATTATAGTTTTACGTTTAAAAGTATGAACTGGGTCGTAGCCGGTTCAACTTTGCAGTAGTTTTTTGTTATACCTAGTTAGGTATCCAGCTTGTAATTTAAACATCATATTATTTTGCCTAGATACAGCAAATATGGTACCTATAGGTATAGTGTTTTTATTTATCAATGTAATACCCTAGCAGATTAAAGTTTTATTTCACATTTGCCTAAAAATTACGAAGCATTAAATAAAATTATTCCTTGTCTGTCATTTTAAAAGTTATATTATGGATAACCTACAAGATGATTGTAGAAGGTAAACTTCTTGTCTGTCTCAACTAATTGGGACCATACTATTTAAGTAGTTTTGTGCTTATTAAATCGGTATTATGATAAAGCCATTTGATTATAAATAATTCTCAAATTTAAAAAAGTTAATGCTATCTACTTATTTTTATTTGGACTTCTAAGTTATTGATTAGGTACATTTACCTACATAATTTACCAATATTGTAGCGAAGTTGTATTTTTTTTCTATAAGATTATACAAAATTTCAATGTTATAAGTCTAAGAACGCAGTTTATGAAAATAATAATGGGCTGCATTTATTAAAAAATAAATTGATTTCTTTTTAGGTGATAACTGAACGCCAAGTCTCCACGTGCGAGAAGTGAAATCTACTTTTAACTAGTTCTATTTTCTAAACTAAGTTAATTTCTGTATGTACTTTGTCCCTATAGCTTTATGTGAAATACCTACCTACTTTAAGATGTTTATGTAGAGGCTTCCAGTTATTAAAGAGAGCATTATTTATATGAAGGAAAGAGTTATAATTTAAATAAAATGTTTCAGTTTATTTGATGGTTTTATTTCCTGGTAACGTTTTGTTGTGACCGAAGTTGTCTTTTCTGAGCATTATCATGCAATGGAAATTACCTATAAGCAGGGACCTACATACCTATAGTATCTTCCTTGATCAACCTACCGCCTTTTATCTGTCAAACCCCAAATAATTTATCCCATACATGGGGTAATCCAATAGTCATCTGCTTAGATTTTTTTTTTTTTTTTTTTTTAATATATGCTTAACGGCTTTGGACGTATCCATCAAGCCTATCCGTTATTGCTTGGAACTTTTCTATTGGTATTCAATGGTGTATGGTAAGATGTCTTGATTACTGAATCTTCTTGTAGTTATATTAATTGTATCCAGTTATACTTCTTCTATTGTAGAAATTATATAGTTATAGATCGCTTCGTATGTCTCTGTGTTTTGAAGTAGCGATGGCAAGCGGCGGGGAATGTCCTTATCTTTATACAGCTTAATTAAGCCATCTATTAATAACAATCTTTGAACACTGAAGGCGGGGCAGTGTAAAATCAAATGATCTAAGGAGCCTTCTTCGTTGGAGCAGTGTTCGCAAATGCCGGAGTTAATCAGATTGATCCTCTTGAGATGTGCTGGAAATTTGCCGTGTCCTAGTCTCAATCTGCATAAAGTAGTAATAAACCTTCTAGTTGGTGATTTCAACTTGAAATACCATGGCTTGGTTGGAATGTTCTGTTGAATTTCAGCGTACCACTTTCCTTTATATTGTCTGGTATATTCCCAATCACGAGCCCATGCATCAAACATTCTTAATTTTATCGAAAGGTAGAAATCTGTATAAGGTGTTGGTGGCGGAGGATAATGCGATGGATTATCTCTATACGGTGTCTGTATTTTCATTAATTTGTCCACCGTCTCATTCCCAGTTATTCCCGAATGGGCTGGCACCCATATAAATTCAATGACTTTATCTTTATTGTAATATAACAGTTCACGAATCTTTGTGATATACATATTGTTTTTGACAGATATTTTGGGATTTTGTAAACAACTCAGAGCACTTAGAGAATCGGTGACAATCAAGAAGCAGGTATTGTAATTTATCCCCTTTATATATTGCAATGCAGTGTAAATGGCATAAACTTCAGCTGTGAATATTGAAGCATTGCTGTCAAGGGTGAAACATCTTCCAAATTTTGCTGAGGAGTCATAATATGCAGCTTTTGTGTAATCTTTTGTTTTAGACCCGTCTGTATATATTTTTATGAAATCTGTCTTTTCATTATGTACAAAATGTAAAAATTCCTGATTGTTCTTAACGTTATTATTACAAATTTTAGGCACCGTTATATGAATATCTAGCGTACTTATTTCCCAAGGATCGTTATGGTTTATGTATTTACACAGATTACTGAAATCATTTATATGAGCCCCTTGTAAAAGATTATTGTCCTTATACAAAAATAAATAATGTTTATTAGCTAAAATCTTACAATAATGTTTTTCTTGGAGGTATTTAAGTCTTATATCAATCGGACATATACCAGCCTCTATTTCAAGCGAATTAATAGGTGTAGAACAAATGGCGCCTGTAATTATTCTGAGCCCTTTATTTTGCATTACTACTAATTTACGGAACAAAGAAGGACTAATGCATTTGCCAAATACGATTAAACCATAGTCATAGTGACTTCTGACTATTGATTTATAGATGATGTTTAATAATTTGGGATCCATACCCCAATTTACACTTGCTAAATGTCTCATAACATTAATACTTTTTTGCATACTATTTAAAACTTTATGCACGTGAGATTTAAAAAGCATTTTCGAATCAAAAATTACACCGAGAACTTTTTTCTCTTCTACTACATTAATATTTACATTACGATAACTTAAATTAATATTTACATTCGAGAAATCAATTACGTTACTAAAAATCATTGCTGAACTCTTATTTGGGTTAATTTCTAATTTCAGTTTACCATTATAATACATAAAGAGTTTATTAAGGACTTCATTAAGCGTATTTTCTGCTAGTAATAAATTTCTGCTAGTAGTGTACAGCACAATATCATCGGCGTATTGTAAAATCGACACATTATTACCATTAAGAAATGAATGAATTTGCGAAGTGTATAGAATGTACAACAATGGCGATAATGTTGCTCCTTGCATTACGCCCTTATAAGCTATCTTAGGACCATATATTTTTTTATTAAATTTGACATATACAGTACGGTTATAAAAGAAATTGAATATCCATTTACATATTTTGCCGGGAACGTTAAAATCATGTAAAATTTTCGAGAGACATTCTAAATTTACATTATCAAATGCTCCAGTTACATCTAAAAATATACTAACTAAATATTTATTGCAATTAAGTGCATCCTGGATATCACCTCCGAACTTTAAAATGCTATCCGTTGTACTCCTGCCCTTTCTAAAACCAAATTGATCATGTGGAATAATTAGTCTAGATTCAGCGTAAAATTCTAGTCTATTCTTTAACATATTTTCAAATAGTTTCCCTACACACGATGATAGCGATATAGGCCTATACGAGTCAGCTAAACTAGGATCCTTGTCTGGCTTTATTATGGGAACAACAGCAATTGTTTTCCAACATTCTGGTATTAAGTTATGCTGCCACAAGTCATTAAAAATTTTTAATAAAATTAATTTCGCAGAATGATCAAGGCGTTTAATTAAAAAATACGGGATATCATCAAGGCCAGGAGTAGTGTCTCTTTTGCTATTTAGTGATAAAAAAAATTCAGATTCGGAAAATGGCAAAATTAAATGAGAGTTTAAGTCATTCTTATCAAAAATGTGATTGAGGTGATCAGTATCGTCTAATGGTTCATGAGAAGCTATTTTATTTAAAAAGTCAGGGACAAAATTGTCATCTCTAGATTGGGCCCTTGGATTCTTGCGATTAAATACTTTAACTAATTTCCAGACCTCACCAATGGGCGTATTCCTGTCAAAATTTGTACAAAACTGTTTCCAAGACATAGTTTTCTGTTCTTTAATAATTTTCTTTTTAGACGCATCCAATTTTTTGTATAATAGGTAATTTTCTATTGTAGGATAACGTTTATAAGCGTGAAGCGCTAACTTACTTTGTTTTACAGCATTAGAGCAGATATCATTCCACCAGGGTACAGGTTTTCGTAATTGTTGTCCATTATTAGAATAATTTTGTATTGGAACAAACTCCTTTCTAAGGTCATACAATCGCTCACAGAAAAGATCATACGCTTTTAGAACATTCTCTTCGTGCACTACATCGTTAAATAGACTAGAAGATTTATTCAAATACCCATACCAGTCAGCTTTGCTGTAAATAAATTTTTCATAACCCTGTGTGTAATCATATCTTTCGGGAATAATATCTAGATTCACCAAAGTCGGAAAATGATCACTACCTAATGCATCATCAGTACAAACAGACCAATCTGCAGACGCTGCTAAAATTGGGGACAAAAATGCAATATCAATTGCCGATGCTAATTGAGTAGGACGATTTATTGTGGTAGGTTCTCCGGTATTTAATATGCACATATTGATCTCGTCTAACATATCAAATATTTGAATCCCTCTAGGTTTATTACTGGCTGATCCAAATGCAGTATGATGAGCGTTGAAATCTCCTAATACTATAACTGGTGATGGCAAAGATAAAATAATATTTTTTAATGTAGTGATAGGAAAACGACCATTTCTAGGTGGACAATAGGACCCCATAATTGTGATGGAAGTGTTCTTTGTTTGTACTTTAATAGCCAAAGATTGAATTCTGTCACTACTATTGATAACAATTTCCGAACATTTAATTATATTTTTACATAAGATGGCAACCCCACCATAACCATTGTTATTGTCCCTTCGAAATAAATTATAACCTCTAATGTTGATAGAATCGGAAGGCTTAAGCCAAGTTTCATTTAATATACAGATATCTACGTTATAATCTAACAGAAACTGATTAAAAAGAGCAAGCTTTGGTTTCAAACTGCCTATATTGTGCTGTACAATAACTAAGTGACCAGTACTACCCATGATGGTCACTTATTTTTTTAATGAACATTTCTTTAATTGTAGACGAATTTATAGGTGTGTTATTATCTTTGTTGTTCAGACTTAATAATGTTTCAACTATAGCTTTAATTATAATATCGTTATTAATCACATCAGTTAATAAATTTTTGGTTTCTTTTGTTGTTACTTTCTTGATTTGACTTTGTGGAGAACTCATTGCTTTTGAAAAAGATTTGCTTAATGTCGGGAAAAAGGATCCCAATGTTTGCTTGTTCATTATTTTTGATTTATTTTCATTAATCTTTTGTTGTTTAATTGGGCATTCTTTAGCAACAGCAATGTGTTCACCTTTGCAATTGACACACAAAGGTTTGTCTACATTTGTACATTCTTTGTATGAGTGACTTTCTGAACATATAATAGCTAGAAGAACATATATAGAACAAACAATAGCTCTTTTACAAAATTTAGTTGTATGACCAAATCCCATACACTTGTAACATTGAAGAACTGGCTTTATATATTCTTCCACAGGCAAAATACATAAACCATAAGTTACCTGCTGAGGGAGTACGTTTCCTGCAAAGGTCACTGTTACAGTCTGCAACGGGATGATGCCTTCTGGAGTTCTTTTCGTGAATCTACGCACAGATAGTATTTCCTGTGAACTGATTAATTTGTCAAATAAGTGTTTGCATGTCAAGTCTGTGGGAATGTATTTAATCACTCCAGTACATTCGGAGGTGGATGCCGGGATGAAAGCTTTAATTTCATGTGATGACAAAAAGGCCGTGTTTGCAAGCAGTGAATTCGCATTCTTGGGATTATCAAAGATTATAGCATATTTCAACGCATTGACTCTTTTGATTTCCTTTACTCCCTTATTATATCTACTAAAGATATTGTTTAAGTAGATTGGATCTTTATTACCAAACTTAATATTTTCATTAGTGCTCTGTATAAAAACTGGAAAAATCACACCTGGAGAATTATCGGGGTAACTTCTAATGTGGTTTTGTTTGAAGTATGGTAGATGTTTATTCTCCTCATCATCCGAGACTCCATCCGGAGGCTCTTTTTTTCTCCTCTTCTTATTGGCGACCTTAATGAACTCGCCTCCACTTTCAGAAGACATGCTAGCCCTCTAAAGTGCTTTTCCGGAAAGATAACTTTAAATAACTGCAGAAAATTAAATTAAATTTAAAGAGAGATAAAAAGTTGAACTTCCCGCCAAAGTCCCGCCTTTTTTCACCGCTTAGATTTTTGAGAATAGATTGATTAGTCTGTACCTACATTAATAAAAAATACTCTACTTACAATAGGTAACCGCATTACCAATTCCTCGAAATGATTAAAACATTAATTACGAATAAAGTAGTACAGATTTTGTAGTGAACACAATAATCTACAGTTAGGTAAGGTACAGTGCCATCTACATCTAGGTTACTTCTACAACTATCCAAACGTATACTGCCATCTGACGGTCTCATGCTGAAATAGAAGAAGTTCAATCTGTCTCTATAAGTACTAGAATAATCCACTAGATGGAGCTTATACGCATACTTTTAATTTTAGGTCTTTCAATAGGTCAAATAACTGAATGTTTATTTATTTAGATTGCTATTTCTTGTTACAACAGAAATGTATTAAACCTACTTGGAAAGGGATTTGGATTTTTTTAGGGAACTTCGCTCCCTTCACTCTGTAAATTTCGGAATGAAGGCCACGGGCGAAATTAAAAACAAAATTTAAAGTCAATGTTGGGTTCTTTGGAAAACGAAAGTGAAACGCTTGGCCGATTATTATTGCTCGCTTTTTTCATGTTTGTTCACCGGCTTACATGTTTGAAGTGATCGTTAGTTTATGCTCTAAAATTCAGTAAAGTGCAGAAGTTCTAGCATCAAATGAAATAAATCACCTTCGACGGTGCGTTGGATGTCGCGTGATTTGTCACGGAGCACTTGCTTTGTATCCATTGACGACTTGAAATTTGCTTGCGGGAAGATTAGTCTCCAAAAAATACACCATAGCAATATAAATGTAATTTTACTTCCGATTACCTAGTTATGGTAGAAATTTTGGTAGAAATGAACCACATGAAGGTCGGTTGCCGTTATGTAATTAAAAAAATGTTGTAAAATGTTACGCTTTCGAGCTATAAGCATTTACACACGTGTTATCAAAAAATCTTATACCACATTTACACTTTCGTCTCGTAGCTCGCACATCGCGAAATCTATGGTAAGGTAAACGAGCTTGGTGCAGGGCTTGGAATACCGGTAAAAATATGGTAACGTTACTTTTGCCTCGCCGAGGTATCGATACTTTTTTAAGTAGCGATACCTAAAGTAGCGGTAATTTTTAACGTTAAAAATTACCGCTACCTTCATGATGGTATCGGTAAAAAGTATCGGTAAACGTTCAAACGTTACTTACTTAATTTTGGATTAAATTCATTCTCTGTCTCTATCGCTCCCACCCAACATGGTCTCATGCGTCTCGTGTCGCGAAGTTGCCGCTCTGCTATAGGTAACCGTGCGGAGCGGCAATGCAGCAAAGTAGCGTAATAAGTATCGTTACTTTTACCGGTAACTAAAGCAGGTATCGATACTTTTAACGTTATATTGCAGTATCGATACCTGAAACTTAACGTTAAGTTTTCGTTCCGGTAAAAATTACCGTTATAATTTACCGTTAAAATTTAGTATCGCTACCGACTTACCGGTAATTATTTTACCGGTAAAAAAAGTAACATTATAAATTACCGTTACTTAACGCTATTATAATGTTAAATTGGTAACGTTACCAAGCCCTGGCTTGGTGTTTACACTCTCGTGCGTGAGCGTCTAGTCTCACTCTTGTCTCGAGTATAGACTCATAGAAATGTGTTTTATTATCTATTCAGATGCGTTCAAGATACTTTCCGTTCACATACAAACATACATAGATCAAATATTATGAAAGTTAAAACTCTAATACGATCTACAATGGCTAGGTACTGCAGCGCCATCTATAACAAATACTAAAGGAGACTGATCGTGACTACAATAAAGCACCCACTTGTCTGTGGCCTCACTAAACTTGAAGTCTGACGAAGAAAAAAAAAACAACTGTCACTTTTTCGCCAGAATCATAATCGTGTTGTGAATTTTATTTTGCAAAATAATTTTTATTGTTTTGGGTAGACAAAAACAGTAGTAAATTGTGATAACTATTTTTGTGGATATTTTGTACTTAGTGCTTAGTGTATAATTGGAGATGACGCTGCATGTGTGGTTTTTATGTTAATTTGTGAGCATCAACCTACTTTGTTCCTGTTGACCTGCCTTGACTGTGATTTTTAAAAGGTAACGGTTTTAGATTATCTTTGTAAATAAGGTTTTTCTTTGAAATCTGATGGGTCAAATTATGTCGAAATTTGTGTAAATAGCTAATAGAACTCTAGCGGCTTTTGTTTCGTAATATTTGGTTTCTAATTCACAGCATTGTTCCATTCAAAACGAGGTGTTACTACTAGTTTCAGTAGGTACAAACGATATTTATTACAATTAGTATATGTCTGGATAACCTCCACAAAAACATGATCTCATGTGCTTCTATTTGTAAATCATTGAAGGCCTTTACTTTAGCCTTTATATATCAGAGAGTGAACTTGCCAATTCTGCCAATGTGGTCTTTAGAAACTATTCTTGTACCATTGATAGATGTACTATGATAATCAGTAGGTAGGTATATCTACCTATCGCCTACCTTGGTATCCCAAGTACTGGTCAGAGTGTAGGAACTTTTTCATACATTCATTTGTGAATATTATCCTATGTCTAGTTTCAAGTAGAATATAATATTTTTAGTTTAGGAAGTGCCACTCTGACCTGTGTTTGCTTAATTTACCACAAAGGATAAATTAATTATTGAATTTGAATGAGTTATAGCGGAAATAAAAATTTGGTAAACAATTTGTAATAAGTACCTTATAATATTTTGTAAACATTGAACTGTGATGAAAATGAAACTACAGTAGTATAGTACAGTAATATAGCTCACACAACAGATCATCAAGGATATAATTTAACAATCAATTAGCAATTCACATATTGGTATTCATGCAGGCAATGCCACAGGCTGCTGCTAGTATTATTATAAACATGGAAGTTTATATATAGCTATAATATTTATTGAAACAGTTTGCATGACGTTGCCCCTCTCTTCAGAAATCTACACTTCCTCTACCTGAAGGTTGTGTGGAAGAGATCGCTTACTAGCGATAAGATTGTCTAGATTGTACCACAAGATGTCTGTATCACCTTTTCTGGACTAATTGTGAATTTTGTGCAATAAAGAATATCTATGTATCTATCTTTATAATAATTTAAAAAAAATATTATTATAAATATGGATGGATGTTTGTTTGATCTTTTACACTAGAAATACTGAAGTGATTTTGCTTAAACTTAACAGTTATGTATCTTAGACACCAGATAGGCTATAACTTATATTTAAGCTACATGCTAAATGTTACTTTAAAATACTTGATAGTGGAATACTACAGAATCACCTATAAATTTAAATATTATTGATAAGGTAACTCTCATTAGGTCATCTTCTTATTACTGTTTACTTACTGTTGATAAAGTACAGAGGCTATTTAGATAGTCATGAAAATTATTGTCTTGACGGTCTAAATTAAATTAGAAATACCTCTGATGAGAAATCCAGTGAGGGTTCCCTATCCTTCACTGGATTTCTCATCAGAGAACCCTTAGAACCCTTTCCTATGGCTCTGTCCGACTCATTCAACTATGAGTCTCTTTTACTAGGAGCATTTGTCCATCTTTTAAATTGATGGTCTACAACAATTTTAGAGAGTTCATGGTCTTATCTTGGGGCCACGCTGTGCGAATTCACTGGTACATTAATTATTTATGATATTATTATGAGCATATTGAGATTACTATAGTCTTTTATATTTTTATAATGAAAAGCTTCACTCGGAAAATCAAAATACTCTCCTACCTCGTATTGGGCACTGCCGCCAATCTTCAAGGAGACTAAGAGAGGTAGGCCTTAGCAAATCTCCGCTCTTATTGAGTTGCCCGTCTGGGGAAGGACCTCCAACCTATAGAATACCGCAGGCCAATGTCCTCCGGGTTGTCTTGTGTTTTTGTTGGTGAGTAGGGTTTCCGGAGCTTGTGGGGGTTAGGGTTGGGCCAGTATGGCGGTGGCAACTGACCAGTTAGTTGCCTGTTGTCACAGCGACTTGGGCTTATCTTTAGCTTTCCATCAGGCGTAGGATGCAGGAGATATTTAATTATTGTGTACAAGTGTATGTGCAAACACATGTAAACTCTATAACTTTACACTCATAAACAGATAGTATCACAGTTCAACACAAGTTGAGAGAGATCAGGCCAAGAATCTATGACTTAACATGCTTTCCGATGTATGGAGGTGTATCACTCCCAAGTTCCTGACTCCAGAGCCAAGGTCATGTGGTTGTCGGCAACCACTAGATCAATGAGTAAGTCTTATAATATCCCAAGTAGGTCAAGCTAGCATGTTGTTGAATGTGCTGTCCTCAAGAGCAATTGGATAAACCATTGAATGGGAAGTGATAAATCTTAGGATCATTTGGTTTGGACAAGGGACCTCAGGTTTATTTTTAGCTACATCCGTGTTCCTGAGTGGTGTATGGTGACATCTTTGTCTACTCACTATAGGTAGGTATATAGAAATCTGGTTTTACTAGTCACAAGCGTCATTAAAAGACCAAGAAGTCTTCTTTAGAATCCCAGAGCAGACTAGAAAATGACTGCTTGGTTTTTCTATAAGTTAGCAGTACTCTGTAGAAAGTGATTGCCTCTGTTTACACTCTTGTGGTATACTATTCTATTCTCAAGTAATCTTCTTGAAAATTGGCTTGATGTGGCCGAAATTTGATCCGGAGAACATGTTTATTTCTTTAATTTGGTAACCTAATTTAGGATTGTCAGTTATTAGGAGAGTTTTTTGTCATCTTCATAAGCCTACCTACTAGATGCAGACTGTTTAGAACTGGCCATTACGGAAATCTTTGGAGGATCCTATGTCCTGTTTAGTTTGTTCCTTATACAGTTAATAATGATAATGAAGATATACTGTAAAAACTACTATTTCCTTACTGTATACTATACTGTACAAGTACATCTTATTTCAAACCTGATGTGAATGACGCATTTGATCTTGGTTGTCAAACTGGTACCTACTCAGTTCAAGTATTCAAGTGTTATGTTTTTCTTACCTACATCTACATCATTACCTTAGAATAATAAGGCAATACCATTACATACTGTACAATGTACATACTGCAGACAGTCGTTGTAGTCCTGGACCCTTGGCTGCCAAATTAAAGATAAAACCGCAAAAGAGGCAAACGCTCGGATGATGAATGAGGAAAATAATAAATTACCGGGCGCTGCTACCATACCTAACTACCTAATAGTTCCTGAATAATAATCATGTAGGTGCCGGGAGGACGTAGGGCACACCCCTCAAGATAATGAAGCCGGACCGGTAACTCGATTAAGGTCAAAGGGAGTTGCGTCCGTTACGTCGTTTCGTATGACGATGCCGGCCTTCCACAAAACACTTTGTTCTAATTCCTGTGCGAGATTTTGCTGTAAGCTTTACTTTGATCCGGGATACTGAAGGTCTGGTAATTGGTTTGCACATTGGAGTTTTGCTTATACATATGAGCGTCGATTCAAAATGTACGATTGGTGGCAACCGTGCAGCCCGAAGATATTCCAGTTGGGTTTAAAGATGTGAATCTCATGTTGACTCGTTCCAGAGTTAAGATTATCAGGAAGTTAACTGTTCGGCGATACCTCCCCGTTGGTTGGTTCCTGACGCTTGTTTGTATTTGTTCCATTTTTACTTACTTACTGGGCTGGCTCAGCGACCCAAGGTGCATCTTGGCCTCCGACACGAGATGTCGCCACTCTGCTACAGAGCAGACAGCTTCAGACAGCCAGTCTGCCCGTTGAAGGTGACTTGAGATCTTTGCCACCTGGTCCATACATATTTGGATGTGGAATATTATAGATTACAAGGTTATTTGTGTATGCTCGCTGTCTCCATCTTATCTCTGAGTTTGCGACTGCTACCACCGTAATATGGTCATATAGTTCCACATTAACCGTATTAGGTTTAGTAAGCAACCGATAAAATACCCATTTAGATGACCAATACGATTGTCAGTGTCCTTGAACTTGACCGTAGTCGACTCTATCGAAGCGCCATTTGTTAGCTGTCCTCTAAAGGCCATTGATTGGGCAATGAGCTTTGTGAATGGTCATTATTCTATTTAATGAGGGCCGCTAGTATTCTAAATGATAATAGATTGCATGTCACTTATGGTATCTGATGGGATCAATTTTGCGCGTTACGAAATTTATTGTGAAATGCCACAGTTGTTTTGCTTGCCTTTTAGACCTTCGGACATAAGCCTCTTCAGCTCGACAAGTCGGGCTATCCAATACAATTGGACTATTGAGACGTGGCCGTGTCTCGATATCTATATGTCCACCGACTTGCCGACTGGAGACATCGTTCTACCTCTCTTGGTCTGCTTCTTTTGCAAGTAATTGCACAGGATCTATGTTTGATAAATTAAAGCCTTCTTTCTCGATATTAAATCAGTCAACTGCTGTCCAATGGGGTGATTGGCTGATGTGTATTCTAAATGACTGTTGAATGTGGCCTTCTTTCCCCCCAGAACACCAATCATTCCGATTCTGGGATTTCCAGTCATCGTTCCACCATGTTAGATGGCGTCTTACACTTTGTTTACCATACTTTCCAACACTCTCCGACCACCATATGGAGCACGGAGCGCTTGGGACTGGGAGACATGATCGTCCCATTTCCAATTCAGTACGAAAATTTCCAATGTCAGTTACTTGGCTCTTTGGTGGATGATATCGTTACAAATCCTATCAACCAAATCTATTTGGTATTAGATATGGTAAATAGATTATTGAAATCAATCCACCATATGACCATGTCTAATTTATATGGATTTCAGATCATTACACAATTACGTCTTAAGTAATATGCACGTACTACGTCGATAATACATCTATAAACGTCATGTCATTAATAGCAAACTGATAATGGACGTCGTTAAAGTCCAAAAATAGTGCTGGTGAAAACAATGGAATCATGATAAGAAATATAGGTACCGAAATTTAATTTTTCCGTGGATCGAAGTTTTTGCATTGTCATCTTTACAGGTATTCGTAAATAAGGCGTGCGAATCTCTTATCTAATCGACTTTTTACGCTCGTTGTTAGCGATTCTCCACAACAAAACTGCACTGGTGACGTCACAATATCGTCCAAATTCTGCCGGACCGTTCCCCTGTCCCGTTAGTCATCTTATAAAAGTTTTTATACGAAAAATGTCGGTCAAACTTATATAAAAATGAGATAATGCTGCTTCCCTTTTTAACTTTAACGAAATCTTAAGTAACAATGCATTTTGAGAGCAAGTTAGCAACTTTTTTGAAGATACTAGGGCAATGAAGGATAGGGGATCCGCCCCTGATCTTTCCATAGGCTTTTCGCAGGAATATACAACCGTCACGGAAACTGGGCGGTCGGTTTTCTGACCATCATCGAAGAATTAGAGAAAGGAGTAATGTTGCATATAGGTGTGGGTCTAGCTAGGGAAATTAGAGGCGCTATTGATAGGTACGGGTCGTCTGTTTCCTGATTTAGAATAGGACCACCCCATCTTATCTCCTTGGTGTCCTAGAAGACGACTAAGGGAATACCAGGAAGCGTTTACCTGAGTACAAATAAGACCTACTGCGATCACCAATCTGCATGCAAAGCGTGGTGACGAAGGCAAACTCCCCAAATGACAATGGAGGCCTATGTCTAGTAGAGGACATTTGCAAGCTGATGATGACGAGAAACTGGACACGGAAAGTTTTACGAAAATTTTCGGATTAATACTTTATGCTAAGCACAAAGACAACGTACGACTGTGTGAATGGATTCTATTTCGATATAAACCAGGCAACCAATAGAATAATGAAGGACAGGTGTGGACAGCAAAATTGACGCAGACATAGTTGCGTTAGTCGGTGCAACGATCGCGGTGACCGACGAACCGTGAATATTCATATCCAATTATTGCACAAATTGCATTTTCCGTTGAGTTCAATGTGGTTTCTAAAACTCAAGGAGTTCTTTCTAGGAACACATATTTAATCGTTTCAAGTTCCGGGAAATTGTCACGTGTGAAAAGGTGGATCTTCCTGTGATATCCAAATATTTACTTGTAGTACTTTTATGTAATGATTTTATTGAAAATCTAATTTGTCACGAAATTGTTTTCACAACGCAGACAAGAAGCGGTACTCAGCTGCTAAAATCGTGTTTTTCACTAAAATCCTGTACACAAGTAACCGCTTTTAGTAAAAAATAACACACACGTATAACATTATTAATTGATTTCTGTAAGACCTAAAAGTAAGAAATCTTGCGACGTCCTCTCGTTAGCTTTCAATCGGATCCTCTGATCTCAGCCTGCATTATAGGCTGGAGCAGATTATACTTATCATTATGCATTATATGACCAAAATATCGATCGTCTTCATTAGTCTTTGCATATAAATTAATAACTTAATCATAAAGACGTTCTTTTTAAATAGTTTCCCATTCATATGCTACTTGTGTGCGTAGTTTAAGAGATAATGTAAAATTGAAATCAGTATTTATTTTATACTACAACGTTTGTGCGCTGCGTTCTATTGGTGAGATAATACTGGGCGAGGTCATTCATTTACTGATTAAACACGAAATCTCGAAAACTACCTGATACAGTACATGACTCAGTGTAGGTAGGTACATTCTTTAACACTTATTACGGAATTTCGCAGTGGATAAAAGTCCACCCTACAAAGTGTTAAATGGAATGACATATTTCGTTTGTATAGTAAATAATATAAAGTCATAAAACAGGAAATATGCCACGTTTATTATATTCCTTTTACTATTTATTGTCCAATAACGCGTTAACTTTATGTGTTTGTAAATATATAAAATCGATCTGGTATTTGTATTAAATGACTTCCACTACGAATGGTTGTGAAAGTGTGTAAAAAAGTAGTTTGCTACGGTATATATTTGTATCTTCATCAGTTTCTTGCAGTCCACTGCTGGATATAATCGTCTCCAATTGTTCGCCACTTTGATCGATCCTGGGCTTCTGGCAAAAAAGATTATGTAGACTTTGTATCATAGTCATCATGAACCTGTCGTATTCCACTGCTAGACATAGGCCACTCCAATTGTTCGTCACTTTGATCGATTTTGGGCTTCTGGCATCCAGCTCTTGCCAGCCATCTAGCGCAAATCGTCACTCCCCCTGTCCTGGTGTCATACACCAGTCATACTCCGAGAAGCGGTATTAACTCCAAAAACTCGTTTACCCCAACGTCGTCGGTCGTCGGTTCTGCAGCTGATATGGCCAGCCCGCTGCCTTCTATAAATTCATATGCACTAGTTAAATCTCTGAATTCAAATGCGACGTTATTTTCGCTACAATATTTCTTGACGTAGATTTTATATCAGATGTGTATGCTTCTTAAATATTTACATAACACATTTATTTCAGTAATACTTTAGTAGTCTATTTCGTGTAATCTTCCATTTTAAACTAGCTTCTTTGTCTTAATCTTCTTAACACTCACCGGCTTCTCGTTTGCTATTATTACTTCGTATGTTGTACGATTGTCTTATGAATTAAAACCAACAGAAGATCAATTATCATCCCGTGCACATTTATGTGTGAAACGTATTGTTATTGTAAGCAGCTCACTTTGTCTCGACGAAAGTGGGCTATAAGGTCAGACGATTCTGTCCCCAAAGGCAACATGGAAAGCCGAGACATTAAATGTTTACCGATATCGTATTGCGTATCCGATTTTCGTTACTCTGAAGTAACAAGGCGACATTCTAGGGCTCCTGGTTTGACGTGGTAGGCTTAATCACCCACGTATCGTAAAGTAATTTGATCGTAAAAATCCTTCTAAAATTTTAGAAGTGACGGGGTGCTCGAAAAATTTTTCCGAACGGGACAAGATATTGGTGCATCATTAATACTTACTTATTTTAGGTATTTATGATTGTTGACCTGTGTAAATTGTTGAAAGTGGTAGGTAGTAACATATCAAAGCCACAAGCCTTAGGAAAGTTGGGTCCACCTGGGAATTCAGATGAAAACAATTAACTCGGAGAATTTCGCTATCACAGACTGAACTGATAGATCCGTAATGGGTAGATAACGGATTGTTATCAAGGTTGTTAGTATAATCACATAGAACAGTAAGTAGTTACAATTATGTATAAAGAGAAACTGTACCGGGACGATTAATATTCCGTTTGAAGCCGAGCAGACACTTACAAAAGACTAAAATATGCATGGCTACATTCGTATTATGTAGTTCAGTTGAAATTACTATGACTGACAGTGATAAAAGTAGTGTTCATCGTTTAAATATTTTTTCTTTCATTATTGTTTCTTTACTAAGTAATTTTTTTTTGTTCATTTTGCTGTCTTATTTATTGATACGATGACAATAAAGGGTATTAAATATCACTCGTCTAGGTTATTGTTCTAATATTTTATCTATATTTTGCGTTTCTTGTGTGTTACTTCTTCTTATTGCTGATGGGGGAATTTTGTGAAATTCTTTCGGCTGTATAGACCGCAGAGATTAAGAAAAAAAAATAGCAATTCATATCGATATATTCTATTGATACACACAGTCATGTACATAGGTAACTACTATAATAGCAACTCTGTTAAGTATTTTATTCTATTTTGCTTCGATAAATAACATAGTTTAATTAAAAAGCTATACAAAATATGATTTCTTTGAAGTAGGTAAGTAAGTAATTATTATATTACCATGCCATTACCAATACCATTGAATAAAATGTATTATTTGTTATTAGAATTTAATTATTGCCAGCAAATTGAATAGAGAGAGGCTTTTATTTAAATGTCACTACATAAATTTATTCATATGCCCGGGAGACTGCCCACACTAACAAAACCTGTCTGATGTGATAATCAATCTACATTATGTTCCAATATATTTGTGTCGCGTTAGCCACATCGCGAACTTTCTCTTCAATCTTCACTACTAGCCTTACATCTCTATTTTAAAAAGGTTTTTAGCAAAATTCTAACTTCGGATCAGAGAACATTTCGCAAATTAATCGCCGACGTAATCTCGTAACGCGCGGCGTAACTGCAAAATAATTTTAATTCTCGTTTGCACTGGCTCGCGTTTTCGTATTATTTTCATTTAGCCGCGTGCATTGTGAGTAATCGTGTCGGTCTTTGTTTTTTTTTCTGAATCTGCGAATGCATCGCGAATTTCATCCGAGTCCACCGGTATTCAGAACCGGCTTCCGCGTGACGTGTTCGGTGTGCGACTAATGGCCCGAGTCGTGCCAGTAACGCTCTTCGCGCCGCACCTGTTGGTGCACTTACGATACCTCCAGCGTTATTCTCTCGCCCTGGTACCCTGGTGACTTGTGTCAAACCAAATACGGACTTGTGGTGTGTTTGTGGGATTTTTTGACATAAAATTCGGAGAGACTTTGCCTGTTTATGTCAAGGTATGCTATTCTATAAGTCACATTCGTAAAATTGTCATTTGTTTTGATTTCCTCATGTAACTTTAAATTCGCGTTTAAGATGTTTTCAATTTAGAAAGTGGCTGTGATCATTAGCGGTTCGTTAAATTATGTACATTTATTATTAACTTTATTCATTTATATGATCTATTATTTCCAATGATGTAAGTACTGAGTAACTGTATATTCATGATAGATATAACTTACGATAATTACATATCCACGATAGTTACGTTGATACTAAAGTATAGGAATTATTCAATATTGGCATAATGCAAAAAAGGCTTACTTTATTTTTAATGTTTCATAATATAATAACTATTTTTTATTATCTTATTTTTGTAAAGTTGCAATAACTTTATCCAGACAAATATTTAAGTGACTCGTATACTTACAAATACAATAAACATCGTTAAAACTGAGATGTCGCTTATTCAAATAGCTGTGTCGTTGAACTGTGTTGTGGGTCGATTGTGTCAGTTCCTTCCTATATGTAAAAACAATCATTTAGCCGATGAATAGTACGTATATGTAGATATGGCTTTTTAACTCGTAATGTTTAAATGGCTCCTATTTATAGATCAGTCTAAAAATGGTATTGGTATGGAAAAACGATCATCTCCTTTTTAAACTTTTATAATATTTATAGTGTATTTATATAAATTTAAAATATTACTTTATTTTTTATATTATTAATTAGGCATCTTTCTTTTACTGTGACTTTCTTTCTACACATAACGCACACAAATATGCTCCTCAATGGTCAATGCTTATTTTTTATCAATGGTTTAAATATATATTCTGACAAACAGTTTAAAAATTCTAATAAACATATTCTAAGCTCAAATGTTACGAAGCGTTATGGCCATTCCTGTCCGCTATTTACAAATCGATGACCAGCTTTATATGACTTCTTTATGGTCAAACGCTTATCTCTTACGCATCGAAGTGTTTGTAAAACCTTAAGCAATGCAGTAGTAGGAATGCAATTAAGTTAATCAGTTTATATATTGAAGGTTGGCTTTCAATAACCGTACATCCTGTTTATAAATACGAATGGTGTTAGTGTCATTTGCAAATGTAAATTGTACCATTAATTATCTTGTTTCCTATTTAACTGTATAATGGGCATGTTATTGTTTATCATTAGCCTGCAAACGTCCTCCCCCCAATTACAATTGTCATTGGGGGGGATTTTCCTTAGTCATCCCGCTCGGCAGGAGGATTTGTTACCTCATTAGGTGTTATTTGTACCCAGGTAAACGTTATTTTTTTGGGGTCAACATTATTAACCCTGCGTTTTCCTGTGTTCTGAATGCTTTCGCAAACATGTGCTTTAAGTTTAGCCCTTATCTATATCTGAATTGTCAATATTCTCCAAGCTCAAAGCTATTGTAAAATTTCCGGTCTGTCACAATTCTCGAAAACTAATGTCAAATTTGAACAACTATTAGTCCAGAATCTAGGACCAGGTTCCGGATAGTGACAGATCTTGGTTATTATAATTGAGCGATGGTCGTGTGACCTCATCAACCCGATAAGGGAACTAGACCGTTGTCATCATAGTTGTATATACAGAGTGGACCGGAAATGAGCACTAATACTTAAGGGTCGTATAAAGTAGTTGATATACGATCTGGCAGCACTGTGCCCGGAACAAAAGAATTTGTATGTTTTAAGTAATTGGTGATTTTCATTTTTATGCAAAAGTCCCAAACGGCAACCCTAAAAACAGATGTTTAGTCCACTAATAGTGATCAAAGAATACAGAGGCGACACATCTAATTTAATGCTACCTATTACCTATGACGTAGTTGATAAATTAATCCTCAAAATTACGTGTATTTCGTAAATTCAGATATTTATGTTCCTACAATAATAAATATTACGAATACGAATCTTTGATAGTAACAGTGTCATAATGGTGAATATTTAACGATTTTTATAAGTTTTCACCCTCAAACTTATCAACCTCATTCAATTTAAAGTAGATTTGAAAGATAACAAAAGATAAAAATTATTTTGAAACATTACTGACATGATTCAGTAATTTTCAAGAATTACGAATTCACTTTTGTGCCTACTTGCGTAACTGTATCTAAGCCATTCACGAAACGGCGCAGACGGCGGTCAGAGGTCAAAGGACGAAGCGCTTTCTTCTGATTGGTTGCGGCATCGATTGACTTTCGCCGCGGGCGCCGCCTACTTACCTATTTCTTTTTTCGATAAATACAACTAGGGTTCTGGATATTATTGAAAATAATATCAACTGTATTTATTTCGAATGAAAGTATCATCATGAGCCCTTTTCAGTTTCGAACATTGGGCTCTCCCAATGTTCGATGCGTATGCCACTATGCCCAGCAGTGGTCTAATAAGGATTTTTATTACTTTGTTTTTACAGATTTCGGGGATTTTATTAATTTTAAATATCGTACATATTCTCAGTTCATACGACTGATGAATTGCAAATGTGTAAATTTGGTAGTAACATTGGGAAAGGCCTATGTCCAGCTGTGGACTAATAAGAGCTTTTATTTTGTTTTTACTCATTTCGGGGATTTCATTAATTTAAAAATATCCTACACATTCCCAGTTACTTTATACGAGTGATGTTATTGCAAATGTGTAAATTTGGTAGTAGAGGGTTTTTCAATTGTGAACTGATATTACCGAACCCTACGGGAATTGGCGAAAAATGGATTATTATTTTTTAGTCACGTATCAGTTGTTTCGTAACCTTCGTGAACGTTAGTCGCATCTTCTATCGGCATCACATTATTACAATGATGAATTTTATGAAATGACGCTAGGTATGACGGAGCGCCGCGCGCCTGCTCGCCAATACTTAGACAGGCGTTTGGGCCTGGGCTGATCGGCAAAGGAGGCCCTGTAACGTGGCCAGCCCGCTCCTCTGACCAGACTACCATGGAAGTTTTTGTGTGTTGTGTGTGTGGTTAAGTGAATAGTCAATGAATGCGTCCGTGGCGTTTTATTCGGATTTAAAATCAGTACTACGTAGGTACGATAGGTAGCTAGCGGTGTGCCGCGCTGTCACTGCGCTGGTCTAGTTATAGGTAGGTTCGTAGGTACGATATTCGGTCAGTGACCTGTCTTTACAAACAAACTTTCAGGGTTGTACAAGGATTTGCCACAAAATTTGTTTTTTAAAAATGTATGGAGTAATAAAGTATCACTTTCAATGTTCATTACCTTCACTATGCTTTCTTTACATGATATATATAAACACCCTTAAGTATTAGTGCTCACTTCCGAAACACGCTGTATTCAGAAGTTGGCTGGAATTGAAGTTATCATAATTTATTTGTATAGGTTTAAAATACTTACAATGAATCAATCGATTTACCACTGATTCGGAATTCAGTATTCTACCGAGAAGAAACTCGTGTAGTTGACTAAACAGTCTTAAAACGTCCAGAGGTTTTATCGAATGAGATATCACCGCTCCCGTTTTATCTGGGGTATATTTTATTAGTTGAGCATTTTGATAATTCTTGCTACATAAATTCTGCTTTAATTGGTATATTATGTAAACTTATAAAGTAAAGGAACCAATTACCAAAGCAGGATTTCTTTGCTTATTTAAAGGGATTGTATCTGGTAGGTTTCACATTTCAAAGATTAATCCTTTTTAGTCGTTTTTATTTTCCAAGCTTTGAATTTTTAGCTTTGAACACACCAAGTAAACCTCCAATAAGAATATCCCAAAGTCCTAAAGATATTTTCTGAAATGCTTCTATAAGGCGATGTTTCATCTCCAGCTAGAGCACTTCGTCCATTTTCCGAGAAGTATAAAGCTAAGTTTAGAAATAACTCAGACATGTCCGTTTAGAATATTCATAGGATATACTAGTTCCAGTCTTGGATAGTTACGTGCAGTCTAGAAAACACGATGACACACATATTCAGATGTGGTGGTTGAACACGCAACTTTTTATCGGGGTCGCTTGAATAAACTTGCAGATGAGATCCAGTCGATACATCCACCTATAAACGGAATTGATTTCAGTCTACATAATACTGGGAAAGAATAGGTTTGTGAATCGTTTTGAACACTCACTAGCCTTTGTGGAATTATTTAAGTGTGGAAGTCTGATCAGTTATGATATGGATAATGATAAATCCCTCAAGGGATAGGAAATGAATGTACGACATAAAAAAAACCATTTCTCAAAAGACGTAGATAGATAGCTTTTGCAACTCTTCAACATCAATCAATATGATGTGAAAAATTAACATTAAGGCGGAATTTGTAGACATAAGGATATCTGAGAAAGATTCAGTTTCGGACAAAGTTTCTATCATTTTAAAGGAAAATTCTGTGTCTCCTTTATAGTTTAGAGAAGAAACGGTCATTATGCCAGAAAAATTCACATTCACGTCTTCTTCTACCTCTAGTAAACTGCATTATAGAGCGTAAGCGAGCGCGCGTACTGCGTTGGTTCGTGATGATCTGTGAAGTAGTCCATTTTCAAATTCTAGGTTATTAATACATCAATCCACCGTTATCTTTTGAAGTGAATACTTAGTGCATCCGAGTGCGGCGTCCTATCTAGTTTTCTTTGTGATATCTGACGTCTACCTATCTTACTGGGTCGTCCACCTCTTAAATAGGTGCGCAAACTTCCAACAATAGATTATAATGTCTCATGTGATTGATATTTTCATCATTGCAAAAGTTATCTGTTGTGTAAACTGGTCTAATTTAAAGTAGGTAGTATGCACGTGTCATGTTGCAAAAGTCTATTAGATCTTTTATTTAGCGCTCGAATTGAATCCAAAAAAAAAATAGATTTTTTATATTGAATAAATAAAGCTGAGCAAAGCTATCGTAGAAATTTGTCTATCTGTTTACAAAAATAACTTCGCACAAGCATATACATATTTTACAGACCTTGAGCAAACACGTTTTTTTTTTCAAACATAATTCAAGAGCTATTTAAAAGATTGCAGAAGATACCTTAAGTATGCTATTTGTAAAATTCAGCGTTTAAAAAAGTGCTGAACGATATTTGCAAGCCTGGTACCTTAATCTTGTGCAACCTACTGACCTATAAGTCTTTGTTGGAAACGATCGCTATTACCGGCCTGTACCGGGCATAGCCCGGGCGGATAAGCAAGCGTTTATTTACCCTTGCCAAAATTTTCTTATCGAAAATTCACTTGATCGATCACTTCTCTCCATCAATCTGTGGGAATTTGTGGCGATTCCATTTTTAAACGATACCTAGTGCTAAGTATGACATCTCAACGCCTCTTTTGAATTATTTAAAGCATTATTTTTATTACGTTATCTCTTAACTAGCATACGTACCCGTTTTATAATGAATTCATGCAGTAGTGCATCTATAACTAACAATATGGTCTATCTTAGTCTTTTTCTGAATAGGTATTTGAATGTTCATTATACTGTTTACTATACTAAGCTCTACCGTAATGAGGGCGATATGCATACAACGCATTCACTGCAAACATTAGTAGCAAGATAAAGGACTAAATGAGAAACTAATTTAGGTAAAATCGTTGCGAATTGTGAAGCTAAATATGTCTGTTTTGTCAAATGAGCCTCGCTCTCCTAAATTATGTTGACAGAGATCAAGATTGAAGTTAAGGATCAAGTTAAATGAGAACGCTTTATTTGTTGCAACGGAGCTAATGCTTGCAGGTCATATGACCCGGCCACAAATAGCTGCTAAAATAATTGTCAACGGTGCCATACTAAAAATACAAGAGATTCGGGACGTGTTGAATCATGCGTTGTTTTGAAGACATCTGTTCCACCATTGAAGACGATCCGTTTTAAATGGCATTTGCTAATGTGTATTGGTGTACTAAATAGCTTTGAACTTGTTCTTCCTCTGTGTCATACTCAAGAAAATCGGTCCTGTGGGATTACCGAAATAAAATGCGGAATCAATGCGGACGGAATTCCGGACTGAAACTAATACGTATGCAATAAATTTGACTTGAACAGCAGAAAAAAAAATTCCAACAAGTCGTGGATAGTGTAGAAACTCTTTCCATTTCGTCATTGAAAATGCAATTACAAAATTGAAGACATCCGTGATAGCATTTGTGGCAATAAAGCACGATGGCTTGTAATAAAATTGTTAATTTAAAAGCGTTTTTATCGTAACGCCACTTAAATAGCCTTATTTGTAATTTTATTTAATAACTAGATATAATTAAATATAATACCCGACCTTTACTAATTTATTCGTATAGGTAGGTATATCCTTATGGCTGGCGCGTTCACTCTTAGTAATTAGTGGACTGTAAATCTGTTGAATTGGACATACATTTTCAGCTCGAATGAAATGTAAGCCGACGTGTGCATTCGTCACACAAATTCAGACATAACGAACGTAATTAGCATAACAATATAATCTATAGATTTAACTCTTTGTGCGGCAGTCAGTGGTAACTATAACTCGAAATTGAATTTATGGCGAGAATCGATCAAGATGTAGAATGCATTCTCTGTTAATTTTGCGTGTTCTATACCGAATATGGGTAGCGGTTCAATGTCGTGCGCCAAAAAACAGTGGACCGGTCACCATTTGGTTATATTGCCTCGTGTAAATTATTATATGAAGTGTTCTTCAAGGTGGAATAAAGCAGTGTTGCCAACTGTTTAACTGGATTCTCGCTGTAGTCTGTTATGGCTGGACCGGTCATTCGATTATTGGCGAGTCAAACTGGGAAATTTTTGTAATTTTTTTGTCCATCGGCATCGTAACCGTCGAAAAACCTATGTATTACGCCCCCAAGACCGTAAACCAGCGTGATCCGAAACGTTTATTAAGACGTGATTAATTCGCGCGACACACGGTGCGTTTTCTTTCAAAAGAACTCGAGAACTTTTCAAGTCAATTCATTTTATTAGAGACTAGCTGTGCTCGCGACTTCGTTCGCGTGGAATAGTTATTTTTTCCCCGTTTTTTTTTACATTTTCCCTTATTTCTTCGCTCCTAATAGTTGCAGCGTGATGTTATATAGCCTAAAGCCTTCCTCGATAAATGGTCTATTCAACACAAAAAGAATTTTTTAAATTCGGACCTGTAGTTCCTGAGATTAGCGCGTTCAAACAAACAAACAAACAAACTCTTCAGCTTTATAATATTAGTTAAGATTAGTTAAGACTAGCAGTGCTCGCGACTTCGTCCGCGTGGAATAGTTATTTTTTTCCCGTTTTTTTTTTTACATTTTCTATTATTTCTTCGCTCCTAATAGTTGCAGCGTGATGTTATATAGCCTAAAGCCTTCCTCGATAAATGGTCTATTCAACACAAAATGAATTTTTCAATTCGGACCAGTAGTTCCTGAGATTAGCGCGTTCAAACAAACAAACAAACTCTTAAGCTATAAAGCTGAAATGTTTGATGAAAATGAAGCTATAAATGTGTATAAATATTTTATAATATTAGTTAAGATTAACTTGAAACTTTGCTTCGTTCCCGTGAGTGTGGGTGGCAAACATTACATAACCCAGTCACACAATCTGAACTAGAAAAAAACAGATGCAATCATAACAGCATTTAATTTTCATTTTGGCAACGACTATGTACTGAAAATCTTTATTTAAAAATCTTAACGGAACATTTGTGCAACGATTGCATCAGCGGAGCTCAAGTTTTATGTTGGTGCAGTATTATAAAATAATAAAAGTGAAATTATATCTGCTGTAAAAAAAAATCAAACCGCGCAGGTAAAATGACTCAAGTTGGCAACGATTCAAATGAAATCCGGTCTCGATTTACTTTTATTTACTATGCTTGAGTTATAACTTATTTTATCTTATGGGTGCGCCGTTGAGCAGTGAGGCCGACACAGGCAGATTTACAGAGATCTGAAAGTACGAATACTGTTCTGTCATCATCATCACCAGCCTATCGCAGTCCACTGCTGGATATAGACCTCTCCAATTGTTCGCCACTCTGGGAAAACATCTGGAGGCTTTACCCATAATCGCCACGCTGGGTTGGCGATGGCAGGGTTTCTCGCTCCGGTGAAGCTGCTGCCTGTCATCGGCCTTTGGTACTTAGCTACGCCTTCAATTGTGATGGTTATTGCGCCATCAGTCGGTTGCCAGAGCATCGTTTGTTATTCAGCAAGATGCACCACGGGCAGGTGAGGGTGGCTGATATCCTCAAGTTCTGTACAGAAGTTGAATAGAAGCTCCAAGTCAGGTAGTTGGTGGTGGTACTGCCCCGTTCATCGGAAAGCACGTTAAGCCGTTGTTCCAGAGCTCCTGATGTCTTATTCAACTGATGTGTAATACTAGAATTTGTAGAAACTAATTAATTAGGCTAATGTGTCAATCATAATATTGTTAAGTCCATAAGTGTTATATGATGCTGTATGTTTCTCTAATAAAGAAAATAAAATAAAATAAAATGTGTCTTCGGTTGTATCGAACTAGGGTACTATCTGATTATGACAGTGGAAGAACAGAGAGTGATGTTGTTTGTGCACACAACTGTGCACTTTAATATCTCCTACAAGCTCGAAGATTTTGTCAGCTCTCCTGAAAATAAAAACTATTAAAATGGGTACTGGACTTCAAAAGTAACCAAAGTAGTTGAAGTTTCATGGGATGTCATGTCATTCTGATATTAGACTTAAAAGGTTAAACCGGACAGCGGGTCGGGACTGTGATGTGACCTCGACGCACCTCCACTTTTTGTAATACACAGACTCCATACAAGAAAACATACTGAGCGGGGCATGACGCAATCCTTCGGTTGTGACGGAGCCGTGTGCTTTTTCATATTTTTTCCTTTTTATAGTCGGAATATTACAAGTATTACAACCACTTACAGCACCGCCACGCCTCGGGCATGGCTCATAAACCATAGGACGTGACTGACGTTGAACGTATGTTATTTATACGACCCGACGCGCTAGGATCCCGCTTGCGTTTGGGCTCTGAAAGATCTATAGACCGGATCGTTCACTAAGTTGGTTCAGTTTTGCACTCGCGTCATATTCGTCGTCCCCAGACCAAGAGTGCCGGCCGTTTATCAGTCCCCAGCAGACTCAAGGGTGTGCTGGCTTTTCCGGAATAGTTGAGCTGGCAAGGATAACTATTCCTAAGGACTTTTAAACCGACTTGCACATGCTAACCGCATCTCTTTAAACGGATGCAAATAAGCCCGTACCGTATAGAGGTGAGAGCCCTCCGCTCCCTCGCAGTCCGGTGATTTTCACTCTCAGTCATCATCATCAGCCTATTGCAGTCCACTGCTGGACATAGGCCTCTCCAGTTGTTCGCCACCTAGGGCAAACTTCTGGAGGATATACCCATAACTCACCCATAACCCACTCTCAGTCATTTAGGTAGAATTGGGAGAAAAATCCCTAAGCGTTGACTAGTTCGAGCACTGTTCCCTAGCGGACGAAATTATGATTTCCGATTTGACACCTTACTACATCATTTTTATACAATAGAGAACCTCTTTTCTAGTTAATAATTACCTAAATACTCGTTGCGTGTTCCAGATGGCTTTATTAGACGACCAATAAAGTTATGTTACTGAATTAATAGATTAGCTTTCGTTGTAATAGTAGAAAAAGGCAGTACACCGTTTCAGCTTGCCATGTTATTTTAAAAATCTAGCGTTAACTTGCTTTAATACCTGTTACGCTTCGTGTTTTCTCTAAGAAATTCATTATTTATAACTGGAAGTATAATAATTCATAGAAAAAATCCTTCTAACCAAGGACTGAGGAAGGTTTTTTCTTTTGTTTTATTGGCTCGATCTACTACTCATACTCATTTAGTACTGGTACCATAAAACACTGTAAATCATTCGTCTGCATTCCTTGCTAGTAGGTATCCAGCACACGTGGTCTTTGAAACATCTTGGGTCTTTCGAAATGGGCGTGAAGCGTCATTAACTACTTGAGACCAAGATATTTGACCTAAAACTGAAAGTCTGGGTATTATAACTTCAGGCACATCTAGTGGATTTCACAGTATGCTTACAAATCACAAGTTTGGTATCATTGAGCTGACCTTATGAAGAGATCCCCAAGGTAGGTAACGCTCTCGCAATATCCAAAAAGATATAACAGACTGACCAAGGAGAAAACGGATTTGCAGGGATATTCCCAGCAGGGTACTCCATCGTTATCATACAAGTCTTACGTTATACTTATTTGTTTTCAAACCACTCTCTTTATCACATTTATCATCTGAATTGGTATCATGTGACACATATACTCGTATGTTCGATGCTAAGATCATTTGCAACTGATTATGGTACTTGATGTTCAATATGTTATGCGAGACGCGAAAAAAATGTGATCAATTTATCGTTGAGATGTTATTCGATATAATATGTGTGTGTAGTGTAGAATTCATGTTTGATTATGTTTGTTTTTATTGAATAACCTTTGTAAATAGACCAATGACTTATAAATGTGACTGTGGTACGATATTTATTTCGATGCATTAGAATCAGTTTTTGTAGGAGTTTTTGGAGTGACTAGGCAATCAGATTGTTATTTATATAGATAGGTCATATTCTTTATTGCACAAAAATACAAAAATTTACAGTAAAAGGTATTACTGACATCGTGTGGTTACAATTTAGGCCTTATCACTAGTAGGCGATTTCTTCCAGAAAACCTGATAAGTATTTATTCATAGGCGAAATTCTAGAAATCTAGAAAGGTGTGCAGCAATTATCTTTCTAATTATTAATAACTGACAATTTGAACAATCAAGCAATTATTTAGAAAGCTATCTAAACTTGATAAGTATCATAATGTTTATAGTTGGCGGTTTATCTTTTGGTTATTTTATTTAAAGACTAGCTGTGCCCGCGGCTTCGCCCGCGTTTCCCCCCATTTTAGAGAAGTGGGGAACCCCCCCTTTCTAACCAGAAAGGGGGGAAAAGTAGCCTATGTTACTCTCCATCCCTTCAACTATCTCCACTTAAAAAATCACATCAATTCGTCGCTACATTTTGCCGTGAAAGAAAGACAAACATACAGACAGACAGACGCACTTTCCCATTCATAATATTAGTAAGGATAAGGTTAACAAAGGTTAAAGGTTAAGGCTTCCCTACGCCTGATGGAAAGCGAATGAGAAGCGCAAGTCGCTGTGACAACGGGCAAGTAGCTGGTCAGTTACTTGTCAGTTGCCACCATGCCGGCCCAACGATAACCCCCCCGCGAGCTCCGGAAACCCTACTCACCACTTCACTTTTATAATTTTAGTAAATTCTGGGCATAAATAAATTTAGTTATGTACAATCAATAGGCAATGTCAATCATGTTAAATTTAATCAATATGACCCACGTAGAACACTTTATTTATAGATCTTTGTTGTTTATTCACGTGTTTATTAAGAACCTATTTTAATGCAAATTGTATTTTTAAACAAAGGAATAGATAAGTTATATAAATTTACTGTACAGTCGGATCACATTGTGCAAGTGGTCAAATGGGCCTGTTTCCGTAAAAAATGTAATTAGTCCGTCTTTTAGATTGTTCAAAATTAAAAGACACGTATTTTTTCATTTGTAAATTTGACCAAAAATGACAAAGATATAGCCCGTTAAAATTACGCGTGACGTCACATAGTGGGACTTTTTTCGCCACTAAGTAACGTCAAAAACCCCCACTCCTAAATTTTGATGCCTTGTATCTTTGTTATTTTTTGTTTAAATGAAAAAAAGGAAAAATACGTGTCTAATATATTTTTATAATCTAAAATGCGGACTAAATATAATGTAATTATTCTGACCCTGGAAACATCCCCATTCTAAGTCACACAAGAATTAAAATTAGCTCCATTAAGGATTTAAGGTAGATTAATCTGTTTTCAGTGTAAACAAGCGATGCTTATCGCCTTTTTAAAGCTAACCTTGACCATGCTAACTCCATTGTAGCATTAACCAATATGTTGATCAAACAACGAAAGTAAATCCAGTTAAACGACTTACTCGTACAAGCCTGTTATTGTTTAATGCAATGTTGCTCATTTATTTTTAATTTACCATGGTCGGTTCATTTTTCAATTACATTTTAATTTTCATGCTTATACGGTTAACGTCAAAAGTCGATGATTACCTACATCAGCATTTAAAAATAAACTTTAATATTCAGTCAATAGATCATCTGCTAAGTGTTTTTGATACAAATATCTATCACCAATCAACATTCGTGCTTGGGATTGAGGAGTCTTTGTAATGGGAATTAGTCATTAAAATGGACGCAGCAATCCAAAATTAGTTCAACGTCTCAAATACCAAAAGCCCCCAGCAAAGCATCTACATCCTATGGTTCCTCCTGTCCTCCTATGCGCCAGTGCATTGGAGTTCACAAGTCCTTTCTTATTTCTGCATCTCAGCGGTAATCGATCTTTCCCCTATCATCTCACGATTGTCACTCAAGCTTAAATTGTAGTTATAGATAGATATACTTTCATCATCATCAGCCTATCACAGTCCACTGCTGGACATAGGCCTCTCCAATTGTTCGCCACAGGGCAAACATCTGGAGGAGGACCCATAATCGCCACGCTGGGTAGGCGGGTTGGCGATCGCAGAGCGTAGCTTCTCGCTCCGGTGACGCTGCTGCCCGTCATCGGTCTGTGGTATTTAGCTACGCCTTCAATTGTGATGGTTACACCGCCACCAATCGGTTGCCAGCGCCTCGTTTGTTATTCGGCAGGATGCACCACGGGCAGGTGAGGTTGGCTTGGAGCGAAATGATGATAGGCCGCTCCCTTACATCCCCAGATATAGATATACTTTATTACCTAGGTATAATAGACATTTGTATGGTATGGTATGGTATCTGTCACTGTATCCGACTGTACCGTGGCCAGTTTATATAAAGCGTTAACTTGATAGCGAGAGGAAAGTCCACGGGCAGGTCGTTTGCGTCTATCTTTACTTTTATGAGACGTGCTAATATTGACATTGAGCATTATCGTCCGCCGTGTTATATATATGCACACTTGTAAGCCAATGTTTTTAGATGGATTTCTCTTTTAAATCTTTACGATGGTATAAAAGTACATATACGGAAATTACCAAAATAATGAGGAATGTCCATGTAGAGCCTTGAACTTGATTACTTTTTATTGTACACCAAAAATTTACTCAGAACTAGACAAGATATATACTTAATTGTTGTACAATTTAGGTGGTCTTTCAGACGATCTTGGGTAGAGAATAGCAAAATAGAATACTTAGGATCTAGTTAGTCAAGTCCAGTTTTGGCAGAGGCTATTCTAAGGTCCCCATCACAATCGCCCCGATTTCTATATCTTGCTATGTAAAGTCATAAAAACAACATTAAATTATATGTTTTCATAAACAATCAACTCATTTTAACTGAAATCTACATTTGCAAAATGTTTGTCTTGGAGCCAATATACCAATGTGAGAACGTCACAATTATTTATTTATTTAATCTTTATTGCACAATTAAACTGTGTACAAAAGGCGGACTTAATGCGACGTAGGCATTTTCTACCAGTCAACCATTGGGCTAAGCAGAAACTAATTTTAAGGTAGTGTTTCATGTCCAATATCTATCGAAGATCGGTGCTCACATTGGAGTATTGGCTCCAATCTACGAGTACAACCTGGTGCAAACATTGGTGCCAATGAGTAGCGCCGGCATAAAATATTACATGCTTTGTCATCATCATTGTAATTGGCTATGGATAACCGATCTGAATCAAATTTATTGCCCAAACAATTTCTTTTACTTCCTATTTCTCTTACATAAACCGTTAAATTAAATACCACAGTTACTTGTAATAATCTTTTCAAAATTATCCCTTACGTTTATACTGATTTCATTTTGTAATGAATGTTGTTGCTATGTTGGTATTCCGCGTAAAGCTTCTCTTTGAGGTAATTTAAATTTATTCGTGCCCCATAATTCACTTTCTGGAGAGCGGTGATGTGGCCGGAATAATGATATGTTTCATTTTTATATGTGTATCAATCTGATTTAGTAGAGCTTTTTAGGGTTCCGTAGCCAAAATGGCAAAAACGGGACCCTTATAGATTCGTCATGTCTGTCTGTCTGTCTGTCTGTCTGTCTGTCTGTCTGTCTGTCTGTCTGTCTGTCCGTCCGTATGTCACAGCCAGTTTATTCCGAAACTATAAGAGCTACATTATTGAAATTTGGTACGTAGATGTATTCTGTGAACCGCATTAAGATTTTAAAATAAAATCGGAAAAAAATCCAAAATTTTGTTTTGTTGGTTCCTCATACATAGAACTGAAACTGAAAATTTTTTTTTTCATCGAACCTATACGTGTGGGGTATCTATGGATAGGTATTTGAAAATGATATTGAGGTTACTAACATCATTTTTTTCTAAACTGAATAGTTTGCGCGAGAGACTTCCAAAGTGGTAAAATGAGTGTCCCCCCCCCCCGTAACTTCTAAAATATGGGCATGATAAAACTGAAAAAAATATATCATGTGTATCACTATGAAAACTACTAACGAAATTTAGTTTGAATGAAATCTAGCCAGTAGTTTTTTTTTAAACGTCATAAATCAAATTACCTAATTTTTTCATTTAATTAACTCCAATATAATAAAACGTAAAGAAAAACATTTATTTAGCTGTATAGTGGTACGGAACCCTACGTGCGAGAGTCCGACTCGCACTTGGCCGGTTTTTATATCCTTTGGTGATTTATTCTTATATCCAATACCATCGATGGTTTGATATCGTAAATGTCAGAAGAGCCTAACAAGGTTTATAGTATTTTAGATTCGTATATAACTTGTCTCAATCGTAGGTTATCTCTTTCGTTTCTTCGAAATCGATAAACTTTATCTTCATCCTAAAAAAATATCCGATCAGTGAAACTTTAACTCTATTTTAATCTTTATGAATAAAATATTGTACTTTCCTAATTACATTTCTCTGAAAATATTTTATCGGTTTTTCAGTACTTTCTCTAAGAAACGATGAAAATAGAACATGGCTAAAACTGAGTCAACTTTAATTTTAAGTTAGATTTCTCTGAAGACTATTTTGAACGAAAGTTTACTTGTTAAAAACATAAGAACAGCCTTTGATATTTTTTATCACATGTTAAGTAAGTTTTTATTCTGTTTGTCTTTTTGGTATTACAGTTGAAATAATTGTAATAGGTAATATAAACAAATAAAATATTGTATGTACTTTCGTTGCCCAAGCCCATGGGTTTTTTCAAGCCCAATTGACAGTTTGATTTAGTGATGCTTTATTCCTAGCAATTGTGGCAATTTTATCGATGTTGCTTACAGTCACTGTTTATCGATGACTGCGATGCAAATAAAGTTATCGAATGCGATAGTCGGCTTTAAATTTAAGTTTAAACTTGCGCCATTTGTTTTCAACTCGCATCGTACGTTTGTAGCAAGCATTTCGCGCTCAATTTCCTCTTTCATTATTAATTTCTCACACATAATGTTTGCGTTATTCATTATTTATCTAAACCGCGTGAACAGGGCACCGGAGTGACAAGTTTGTGTTAAAACAATGACGCAAACACGCCGCTAGTGTCACCTAATGTTGAATGACGTGACATTGTGTTGTTTACGTCTTGCTGATTCGCAAAGCGTGTGGTCATTTTGTACGGAATATTTTACATCGTAATTAAATTTATCTACAGCTGTCTGGTGATAGACGTTTAGAAGTTAATTAAGTAAGTTACTTATGGATATATATTGTTTGGATTTTTATTTTCTTTCAGCGTGGATAGTGAATGTTTGATTTGCGTCGGGTTGTTTCAAACAATTTTTGGCCTGGATCGTTTACCTGATATGAGGCAGATGAGGTCATTTTCGTGCTACTGTCGACGCCCACATGTTTACAATACTTACTTGTATTTGGGTATTGTGTAATACGAACAATGCATAATAAAAATATTCTTATATTAAACCTAAGCTTAATATAATCTAACTACACCAGTTCGGAACGCAGTATTCTAACAAGAATTAGTGTAGTTGCCCTTTTTAGAAGAATGAATATTTTTTTAAAGTTGCCTAAACTTTTTGAAAGGTTTATCTAATCAGGTTGACTTACTATTTTTGGCTATATCATGGCTTGCGATCATTTCACTTTTGAAATCTTTTAGGAGATTTCACATTTATGTTCGTAACCTAGATAAAAAGACTCGATAACTCAAGAGCCTTTTTAGTCATGACTGCGAAAACATGTAACTTTTTTATAGTTACCAAAAACATAAAAATATGTATTTAACCTTAACTCGCGTCATTACGTAAGATGTCTTAAACGGTCAACGAATATGTGTATTTTACCGCGGCTAGGCTGCCTGTCCATTAGAACAGTGATTTTTAAAGTTTTCACTTGAAAATGGTATCACTATGTTACACAACATTTCATATACTTTTCCCCTGATGGAGGGAAAAAGTTCCATATGGCATATAGTTCCCTGTCGATTGCCATATCGCCATTCATGACCACGTAAGGGTCAATTCTATAAATTATGCTTTTACTGTCTCTCTTATACACTCTTCAATCATACACAAATCTGCTCTCTGTATGACCTAAAGGTTGACTGACAGTGAATGCTCTTAGCATAAAGTTAGCCTTTTGTTCTACTTTGTTATGTGAATAAATTCTAACCCATTGTCAAACTAATCCCATATTTAAAGATCGGACGGGGCAAACAAACACATGCACTCGTAACCATTTACACTCTTAAGCCGCGGTAAACTTATCTTTCATTGCTTTATATGCAGATATTGCATGTTATAGTTGAAGGGTAACTTCGTACCACTTTTATTTTCTGCGCTATTTATCTTACATTTCTTGTCGATAGTTGCCGAGAGCAATGCGGATCTGTGCGTGGCGCAGCGACATAAACACTCGTAATACTGCGCGGGCGCACCGCACGTGTGAATTAGACTGTGAGATAGTTGAGCACGCGACGCTTCCATCTATAGTGAAAGAATGCGTGCTCGTATTATGTATGTGGCTTGTGAAATTGAGTGGTTAGGTGATTTTGAAACGTTTTTGACCAAATTGATAGGTTTGGTGTACGTTGATGATACTTTCATTGCGTGATGCTAACATTGTGGCTCGATTTCCATAGTTTGATGGCGAGTGAAATGGTTTAATCGCTTTTTTTTTACCGAGTCGACAGCAAACCATAATTTAGTGTGAGACCAAAACTCCGAAACTCTCATCGCTTATCATTAGCGTTCGCAATCGCTTATGTATACTTAGCTTGGCTTAGCGACCTGAAGTGGATCTTGGCCTTCAACACGAGTTGCCACTCTGCTCTGTCCATAGTCACCTGTCTGGCCGTTGAAGGTGACTGAGATCTTTTTCCGGTCTGGTCTGTTCAGCGGTACCTGGGGCATCTTACCGGCCGCTTCTCAGTTGGTCAACCCAATACTCGTATACTCTCTTCGTTGCCCAATCCGACTCCATCCTTCTAACGCCTGTCTCACTATGTACAAGACGTTACAAGTCGTAAGACGTATAATAATTTCTATCCACTATGTCACCAGAATGAGAGTAGTTCAGGACCATGGTGACTGGCAATCAGGCGAGGTTTGTGCTATGTATATTAGAGGGACTCATAACATAAAAAAGGCTGATGATAAACCACCATTTTCTTTTTAATTAATTTGACCGTAAAAGCTAAAAGCTCACAACGGAATTTTAATGTACAAACAACCTTGGCGCCTTATGTAATAACTTGCTCGTTTTCTTCTACTATGCTTATATGACTTTAAACATTATATGATCGCTTCACATAAAAAGATCCATCAATTTCCTCCTTATAAAGTTAATATTGAATACGGCAGATGTTACTCGCTATACACCTATAAAATCTTCCGAAGCAACTCGAAGTTATTATGACATCGAAGAGTTTACGACTCTCTGTCTAGCTTAAGGATAAGTACACTAAAGATACCTTCCAGACTCAGTCTAGACTTAGGATTTACTTGATTAGTGCACGCTATTGCGAAGAGCTGAAATGTTTCTCAGACATTTAATGACCTTAATGGGTTCGAGGTATTTCGCAGTGAATTGAAGCAGAAATGCAGAGTTTGAACTGTTCCAACAGTTTACGAATGCGGTATTGCAGTTCAAGTTACTTTTCGATTAATGCGGTATGTGTGTCGTTGGAAAGTAGTTAGGAGTTCGACTTTGACCAAGTCCAATAAGTTGACTGTATTTTGATTTGATACTGGCATTTCAAAGGCCAGGTGTAGACGATTTGCGCAGGATGGCCGGCTAGTGCTGGATGCGATAAGCCAATGATGTAAGTGGCGAATAATTGTATAGGCCTATGTCCAGCAGTTGATTGTACACTGCCTGATGTGAGATAGACGATGAAGTATGAAATGTAGGTAATCCACAACACGCGGAAAATGACACATACTGGGATTAAAAATTCTCTTTGGTTAAGTGGCCTCGAGCACCAATAACTCAACAGCTCTGATCCACTGCTGAACATACGCCTCCTTAAATGCAGGCCACATTTCTCTATGCCCTTCTTTTTTTCTTTGACTCCCCCATCTAGCCAATACCAGTCCTAAGGTCATCAGCCCAACTGGTCGCAGTTAACTGTTCACTAAGTGACAAAGTTAGGTATCTATTTTTGTCTGTATGTCCTGTCTGTCCAAAATCTCTCTGAAACTGCGGTTGTTGAACAAGGAGTTTTTCGAAATGTGATATATCCGAAATCTTATGAATATACAGTCTAACGTTTTCGCATTCGTCAAGTTCACTGTACTTATTAATTGATACGATTTATTGAATAGGCGTAGGAGTGCAGTCACCGTAATTGTGCATAGTAACCTTTGTTTTCACCGTGACTAATTTCCATGTAATCGCGTAATGCGTACATCGTAACCACGTGACTTGCTAGTGCTGTATTAAATTATGTACAATGTCAATGCCAATTATAGTTTATCGTGTATACCAGTGCTTCCCAAACTATGCGTCACTCTCGCTCGTCGCTAATGTTCTAAGGGGCGGTCGCGAGGCGATCGACAAACATTCGCTGACATTACATGAGCTCTAGTTCGGTTGTATCTACAGTTCAGAAATACAAGCACATCCTTTTCATCAGCATTCTTCCTTTCCTTTACTTCATACGTAAGTCTCTTCCACAGTGCGTTTTGCGCGCATTTTTCTGCCTCTTGCAGCTGTTCTTTGGAATCAGCTTCCGGCTGCAATTTTCCCGAATGGATACGATCTAGGGATCTTAAAAAAACCGAGCCTACAGAATTTTCTAGGGCCGGCAACGCATGCGAGCCTACAGATTTCTCAAGGGCCGGCAACGCACCTGTGACTCCTCTGGTGATGCGGTGTCTATAGACTGAAGTGACCACTTACCATCAGGTGACCTTCAAGCCCGTTTGCCCCCTTGTCATAAAAAAAACGTATTTTGTCGTCGTCGCAAGAAATATAACAGTTCTATAGGGCGTCATTGTGTAAATAAGTTTGGGAAGCCCTGGCTGTAGACATTGCCTTTCCTAAGCCGGAGCGAGGCCGTCACTCGGAACGTGCTTATACGCTTCAAAGGCTCCACCTGTAGCCGATAAGACATAAGCGACCTAAAGGGGGTGGAGTTCATAGTGCAATGTTGCTTGTACGATACAATTCCAGTTTGAAGTTAACGTAATGTAGCCCGTGAATGTGGCTTTTTACACGTGGACCGAGCTAAGCGCTTTTAAGTGCACGATGGAGATGAAACCGTTATGAAAATTGATGGGCTAAAAAAAGTTAAACGGTGTAGTTCATAGAAATACTAGTATATCTATATAGACGACGTTCTTGTGTTCTTTCTTGAAGGATCGGTACTATAGGTTTTTGGGTCGATACCCCAAATCCTACAGTGGCACTGTGAATACGACCGTTTGCTTATAGTTACGTTCTATTTGAAACGAGCGCCGGAAAATTGCTTTTAAAACGCCTGTTGGATGTAAAAAATCGTATTTGTTACTTGTCTATCGTTTTTACAATCACGCATCATAGAGCAAGATTGAGTAGTGCGTTTAGTACACACCAGGCTGTTCTATCTTGATATATTTCTGTGGTTTTTATATATTTCGTTTTGAACTAAATTTCATGTTCTTAACCTTCGTGCAATTTTCTATAATACATATTAGCAATATCTAATTTACATACCAACATTCTGACGGTCTGTTTTTGTGATCGTTTTGCCTATTTTTATATTGAAGCACGGCAAATTCGTTTCCATGCCTGATGAAAAACGAAAGAGAAGCCCATGTCGCTGCGACATTGGGCAAGTAACCGGGTAATCATCTGTCTTTGTTGCTCTCGTTCAATATGTGTTATGCATAATTTATGTATAGGGGATGTAAGGGAGCGGCCTATCATCTTTTCGCTCCAAGCCAACCTCACCTGCCCGTGGTGCATCCTGCCGAATAACAAACGAGGCGCTGGCAACCGACTGGTGGCGGTTTAACCATCACAATTGAAGGCGTAGCTAAATACTAAAGACCGGTGACGGGCAGCAGCGTCACCGGAGCAAGAAGCTACGCCCTGCGATCGCCAACATCGCCCAGCGTGGCGATTATGGGTATATCCTCCAGATGTTTGCTCTAAGTGGCGAACAACTGGAGAGGCCTATGTCCAGCAGTGGACTGTAATAGGCTGATGATGATAATTTATAAATAAAAGATTGATCCGATCGGCACCTCACAACATCGGAGTTACTCAACCAGGCATCCTATTAATGTAATTAGCGTTCAACTAGTGGGGTTACCGTACAGATAACCGATTTGCTTTTATTACGCTAGCCAAGCGTGATTGTGGAACAGTAAATAACACATTAAGTGTGTTTAACGGGTGCTTTGACGTGTGTGCGATAGATGTTTGAAGCGAATTTTCTTTGAAGTTGATCCTTCAGTTACTTTATCATAAGTCTTTTCTATTTTTATACAATAGATATGTCACCGGAAAATAGCAAGAATCGTTAGTTGATCAATTTCCTAGGTAGTTGATTAACTTTCGAAATATAACAAACGGGACTTGAAATGTATTATTTAACGCAATGGATTTCAGTTAGTTGATCAATTTACGGTAGCCTGACAGTCATTTAATAATTTAAGATTTTGACACAAGTAAAATCATCCTCAAATGGGCCAATCGTTGCTCAATGTACTATTTAACGGTGCACTATTACCCGTAACTTAATACACAGTTCCCTGATTGGTTGCCGGGATAACGCCACGTGAGCCATTGAACCAATCAACGTTCACCTCACCTTCGTCGGATGATTTTACGGCAAGACCCCGTAAAATGATCAGTTTACTAAAATACATACGTTAAATAATACATTTCAACTGCCGTTTATTATTTTCCGGAAGTTAATCAACTACCTAGGAAATTGATCAACTTACGATTCTTGCTATTTTCCGGTGACAGATACACATAATTGGGAGTCTCTAAATCCTTAATGGTGTCCCAATTTCGGTCACATTCATATTGAAGAAACTTATACGACGACCTAGTGGGTAATCCTACATCTTCGCCTTGTTGTGTCAATGGGAATTTATCATGGCATGGGAATGGGAAATCAGTATGTCATGTCTTGGGTTTGGATGTATCTATCGTCTTTTCGCTCCAAGCCAACCTCACATTCTCGTGGTGCATCCTGCCGAATAACAAATGGGGCGATGGCAACCGACTGGTGGCGGTAGAACCATTTTAATTGAAGGCGTAGCTAAGTACCACAGGCCGATGATGGGCAGCAGTCACCTGAGCGAGAAGCTGCGCCCTGCGATCGCCAACCCGCCTGCCCAGCGTGGCGATTATGTGTATGTCCTCCAGATGTTTGCCGTAAGTGGCTAACTACTGGGTTATGAAAGACCGGTGGTAAATTTACGGATTCGGAAGTGTTTCTTTAGAACCTGTACAAATACAAATGATTTGACTTTGAGACGTATTTCGAGGTTAATTCTATAACCAATTAAAATCTCAGTTAACAAATTATTTTTAAGGCTTATTCTCGTTATTGTGATGGGAAAGGGTCAAGGTCTGAACCCCTTTCGCGAGTCAGGACTAAGTGGTCTCTATCAACATCAAAAGGGTTTCGGGTCGTCTGTACTACATAATGTCCCTATCCATCATATAGCCTCACATATACATAATATACATATAATATGTACTAGTAAACGATATTAAATGTTCTCTAATATTTGTGCAATTAAAATAATGTGTTCTAATCTGTACCAAATACTCTAAATGAATTTCATAGAATAGCAGGCTTTTTATTCAGTGTAGGGCCTAGAAACGGGGATAGATAGAAACTCTTTATTGCACAAAAACACAGACGATGTAGGAACACACATTACAGACAAAAAAAAAAGTACATATAATCTATCTCTTCCAGACAACCCTCAGGTACAGGAAACCAGTTTCATGAAAGAGATGAGTAAGCCAGTGCAAAACTATAGTACTTTTAGTTTTCGGGTCTTATTTTACAATACTATATCCGGTTCTGGTCCACACGTGATATTTACGTCATCAACGTGAAAACGTCTTCCCCAAGGAACCCGAATGTAGGAGACCATACACACTGTATAGAAACTGAAAAATAATCAAGTAAAATCTATGTATTTTTATTTCCAGTTTATCCGCCCTCAAACGGGGAAAATTTAAACAGCTTTACTAAGAGTAAGAACAGGATCTAGTATTATGAATACCTACAAAGCTTAGTAATATTACACATACACTATTTCTTATGCCACTACTTGGAAAACTACTCACGAGCTCTCATAATCGTTCCATTATATTTGTATGGTCGTATTTATTCTTATAACTTTATCGATTGAATGTTATGTTTCAATTCGTTGTAAACACACTGTTCCTTATCTTTCCGATACACAATAAATTATATTTACACAAATCTATTTATTATGGTCAGGCAGAGATCGAACCCACGACCCCTTTGTAAGAGGCAGAGTTCCTTACCACTGAACCAAACTTGTAGTCATACCTTAGTTGTACTTATTTCATTAACGTGCTTAAGCTACTTTAGGATCTTATCCATATACTTTGGTTATAGTGTATAATGTATAAAATTACTATAATATACATACGCATTCCGTACAATGAGTAGGAGTATTTGCAGTAACATTCCCATACGTTACTCGGAGTTATCCAACAATAGAACAAAAGAGTAACGACGTTTCGCTCGAAACGTAACTCGGTGACTCCCTTCGTCGTGAAGCCATTAATTAAACACCATTGTTAATTATCATCGACTCATCCATACCTTTCAATTCAGCTGCTTCCAGATAAATATTGTGTAACAGTCTTGCCTATTTAAAATACGATTTGACGGTACTGTTTAGTCTTGCAGAACTTAAACTAGAAGTAAAGTTGACATTTGCTGGGTACTGGTCGGTTTAGAGGTATTATACCTATTAGTGTTTAGACTTTCAATTTCTGTTCAATATAAGTATGTCTGACTGGACTGGCTCGGTGACTCAACAGGCCTTTTGCCGTAAAAAATGTAATTAGTCCGTCTTTTAGATTGTTCTTTTAGATTGTGACCAAAAATGACAGAATGACGTGACGTCAAACAGTGGGAGTTTTTTCGCCACTGAGTGACGTCAAAGACCCCCACTCCGACATTTTGATGTCTAATATCTTTGTTATTTTTTGTTTAAACGAAAAAAGAAAAAATACGTGTATAATGTATTTTTATAATCTAAAATACGGACTAAATATAATGTAATTATTTTGACCCTGGAAACATCCCTATTGGGAGTGACCCCTGCCTTCTGAACCAAGAGTCGTGGGTTCGATTCTCACTCGGGACAAATATTCGTGTGATGAACATTTGTGTTTGTTCCATGTCTGGGTGTTTATATGTGTATTTAAGTATACATTTGTGGTACCTTCGTTGTTCTGATAGCCATCATAACACAAGTGCTTAAGCTACTTACTTTGGGATCGGAGCAATGTATGTGATGTTGTCATTTGTATGTGATATTTATGTCTTTCGTATTGTCGTGTCCTGGAGAGTGCGGGTAATTAGGTTACCTTCAATTGGTTGACTGAAGCAATCGCTGGTACTAAATGGGATACTTGTGAACAGGTGTCTTTGGTGGAATTGGGCTATTCGTGATTCACCTTGTAAATGTTATATTGTAAAATATTTAGCCTATTTCATAGTTATTTTATAGGATTCAAGAAGACTTTAGACTGTGTGACTGTCAGTTAATTGAATTCTGGATTTATGTTGGAGGACATTTGCAGCCATTATAAACTTGTTAGCAAACTTATTGCACTGAACATCTTATTAGAAAATCGTAGATCTTTCTATATTATTATATATTTTGTGTTAGAAAAATGCCTTTTAATTCTGATCCAAGATTTAAACTAAACATGCAAAGATACGAGTACAATGTATTAAAATGCAATTTTTCTCTTTCTTTCCAGTTCGCAACCGCCACGCCAACCTTATCACTGCCAACTATTCCGCCCTTTAATGTGCTTAATGTCGCCATGCTAGACAACGTCTTTATTAAACATAAGATAAACACACAATCCTATAGAAGATTCGAGAGGTGTTGGCGTACGTGACGTCATCGGTGACGAAGGAACGGCGGCATGAGCCAGCCGCAGGACGAGGCCAGAGCGGCCAGGATACAGAAGTATAAAGAGGAGAGAAGGAAACAGTTGACAGCTAGGACGGCGACGCTGTTCTCTGCTAATGTTACCGAAAGGTTGGTATTTTTAGTCTTTGTTGTCCCATTCTTGAACAAACGTCTCCCCTAAGTTTATAGCTCCCGGTTGCCAGCCATAAATTCTGCCAGTCATGCAGGTTGTCTAAGTCATCTCGATAACTTTTGTTTGGCCTGCCTCTCTAAAGCTATCTGCCATTAGGTGATGGATGTGCCCCACCCATCCCCATTTTAATTTTGCGATCTAACCTTTTTCCACATCCACGATTCTAGTCTTAGACGGGATAACGGCATTTCTGACAGTATAGGCCTTTATTTCTTTTTCTGTAAAATTTACCAGTTAATTTGTGTCTCAAACATCTTTTTAAATCAATACAGGTAGGTAGATAACTACTTTCGTGAATTGTACTCCCAAGGTTATTAAACATGCATGACGTAATAGGTTATTCACACTTTACTGCACTATTCTTTTTGCGGCTGCGACCTTGATAGAGATACGAATGTTTATTCAATTATTATTTGTAAAGGAACATTTATTTTAGTTTTGTATATTAATTTTTGCTTGTTTTTAATTGCAGGCGTCCAAAAAAGGCCGCCGGCCGGTCGCAGTCTGACGACAACGCCGATCATCTCAAGTCTTCCTCGGAGCTGAACCTCAACACGGCTTCTACTTCAGTGCCTATTAGAACTACCCGTGCGTCCCGTTTGAGAGCCGCCGCCGCCACCCACTCTGATACCTCGCCGTCTCCAAGGAAATCCAATAGAAGTTCTTCAGTGCAATGCCTATTAGAAGACACTAAGAGAACACCTAAAAGCTCTAAACTTATAGATCGAGACAAACAAAGGGCAGCCAATAGACGACAAAGCCATGAGAAGGAAAACCTGAAAAGCCCACCCACGGCTTGCTATTCTGATAGAGAAATTGGTGCTATTAAGACGAAACCTAAACATTCCAGTCGTAAAATTAATTTAGAAAAAGACAAATGTAATTTTTTAGTAAATAGTCCTAAAGATAAAATTGTTGACGGTAAATGTGATTCGAAATTAGATGACAAAAGGAAAAGGAATTCTTTAACTGATGCAAAACATGAGAGCGCGAAGAGTGGTCACAAAATCATAAAATCATCGTATGTTAAAGATAAAGATATATTAAACGACATTTTAGGCGATAATGGGCTATCAGATAGTTTGGAGAAACAGAATATCGATGATTTGTTTAACGATCTTGTCGTTGATAACGCTAACGTCCAGAATAATATCGAAATCGAAAACAACGAGATAGATGTTGAAGGAGCTACAGGATTAGATCGTAATCGAAAAGTAAACATTCCTACGAAAGAAGCAATAGAAGTCAATAAAGTTGTTAATTTAGTGAAATTAGATGATAGTCGTGTGCCAAAAGTTGTGAAAGACGAGGAGATAGGAGGTTTGCTAGGAGCCGTGTGTGTTCGTAAAGTAGAAAGATTTAGTGAATTGCTCAGTAATCTATGTTCCCCTTGTGAAGCTGATATACTATTTGAAGACATCTTGGTTGAGAATGGCATCGATGGAGATGGCGATTTGGTAAGTAACAAATAATCTTTGTAGATTTTGAGAAGACGAGATACATTACTGCTTTATTGTGTTAATGCACTAAGAAATAAGCAGATAGTGGTCTGAGACTACATGTTTAACTGTGTTGCGAAATTATTATTTGGTAGTCATTATCAATTTTCGCAAAATTAATAGACTTAGTTTGTAGGAGTTATTATAAGGTCTTTGATTTTAGTTCGTCCAATTATAATTGACAATATCTTAGTAAGATTACATAAGAACGGAAGCATTGTCGTTACAAAGTCTGCGGTTTATTTGTATACTGGTGTTAATCAGGCATTGGGAACAATATTATTGAATTGTGTATCAATATGGCGCCTAGGGATAACAAATAAGATTGCGGATCGGAATATTTATGTAGAAACACGTGGTCGGTTCTAACATAGGTACATAAGTGTGTAAGGTGATGTGGACATGGTTCTTGCTATATTGATGAATTATTTTAGCGAATTCTTCGTCATATTCCGATATGATAAAAAGTTTTATTATATCAAAGCGTCTATGGAGTTCAGACCGATAGCTTCCAAGCAAACGGTAGCGGTTTAAATCCCTGCCACGTACCAATGTGTTTTCAAATATGAGGTTTTTCTATACCTCGTATTTAAAGTGAAGGAAAACCTCGTAAAGTAACCTGCACACCTCTGAAGAAGTTCTAAGGTTGTGTATGTCGATCGACCCGCAATGGGACAGCGTTAATTAAGGCTTTATTGCTCTAGTTTAGGGTAGACTTTACCCTAGGGGTATTTTACCTGCCCGGACCAGGAGTGCCGGCCGCTTGTCATCTGCGGTGGTTCAGTGCAACAGGTGTGCTACCTGTATACCTGAAAATTGCTGCCCACTGGCGACATAGGGGGGTTTAAAGCCATGCATACCCCTCTAGAAAAAAAGGGTAGACTAGTGTACACCCCTTAGTGGGGATATTTATGAATGGATGAAAGCGTCTATAAAGATAGGAAATCCATTGTATCTTCCTTAATATGCCCACTCGTTTGGAATCGCTTTAAGACAATCGACTCTTCAAAAGATTAATTAATGCTTCGTGATGTTTACGTGACCCACGCGTGGTCTTTCTCTAATTAATAAATGGTGGTAGGCGTCGATCCGAGACCATTTGACCGTTATTTCTTATGACTGTGGTAACTGGTTTCTATGTTAGGTCAAAGGATTATCTTCATTATGGCTAGTGCAGTTATATCGTAACCTACTGCCTATTTGTAAAGCTTTGAAGATGTTTGTCGACGTTTTTTGTACTACTTTTTTTAAATAAATTAATGCGTTAGATTAGACAATTCGCATTATCAGACCTGTATTTGGTGTTTGGTCTATAGATATAGAATTAGGTTTTTTTGTCAGCACGTCAAATGAGTGTATTCTACCTGGTGTTAGCAGACGATGAAGTCCAAACAAGTGTGAGTAAGCGATTCACATCACGCTTAATTACTGCCACGTACATCGATCACACTATGACGGCTTGACTAAGTGCAGCTTCACGTCCCGTTTAAAAGACCCGAGATTATAAGAAGGGAACACGTGTGCTGGAAGAGCGTTCCACATCTTAATGGTTCGGCAGATGTACGCTTTACCGTAATTTGTAGTACAAGTGCTGATTATCTGCACATGGTTTCTTGATTCTGACCGCGTAGTTCTAACGGAAAGGAATGGAAAAAATCAAAGAGTTCTTCGTAGCTTTCACCATGATTTATAATATAGGATAGTATTTTAGGACAGCAATTTTTAGTTTAAGTCCTCTAGCGTTTTTTTACTTTTGGCATACCTATTTTGTTCTCATTTTTTTTTATATAACAAAGTCACAATCACAGCTGTTCATCATATAGAGAGAAATAAACATTGATTCACTATGACAATGTACCTATTATGACAATGTGTTACTACGATTCATTCTAGAAATAGTGATTCATTCATATGTGATTGCCGTGTTCTGTTACCCATTATACCAATCATATGGCGATATTACTCTCTTAGGTCTAAAAATTAAAGGTTAATCGATCGATGGACAGAAACAGACATTCAACGCAAAACTGTTGAAGAAACAGTAGATTTTAATTTTTTTGGAAAGCGGGCATGTGGAGTACATACCAGTATCCAGTAGTGGTCCAGCTGTGGACATCTTCAGGCTGATGATGATGATAACTTTTGTCCCTTGTATCCTTATATTTTTTCTGTAATATATAAGTTTATGCATTAAATATCGTCTTGATATTGGTGGTGACTGGGTGGTATTTCACCGGGATGCAAGGGAGCGGACTATCGTCTTCTCGCTCCAAGCCAACCTCACACGCCCGTGGTGCATCCTACCGAATAACAAACGAGGCGCTGGCAACCATCTGGTGGTATAACCATCACAATTGTAGGCGTAGCTAAATACCACAGACCGATGACGGACAGCAGCGTCACTGGAGCGAGAAGTTACGCCCTGCGATCGCCAATCCGCCTGCCCAGCGTGGCGGTTATGGGTATATCCTCCAGATGCTTGCCCTAAGTGGCGAACAATTGAAGAGAGGCCTATGTCCAGCAATGAACTGCAATAGGCTGATGATGATGATATTTCCAACAAGAAACTTTACAATATATTTTTATACAATAGGTACTAAGAACTTATGAGAAACAAAACTATTTTATGTATCAATTTATTGTTAATAATTTGTCTTAGATGTATGATTGTAAGGTCAACATTATCAAACGAGGACTAATTGACCATAACTCTATTCAGTTTACCGTATAAACATTGCCTACTTAGTTTATGATGTGATTTTCCTTATGATTGTGATAGGCAGGTATTTGACATTTACCTTTTTCGATAAAATTGGTACCTAATTTTCAAATTGTTCTGCTATAAGCAATTGATTATCTATCTATATATATAAAAGGAGAAACTGACTGACTGACTGACTGACTGACTGACTGACTGACTGACTGACATATCAACGCACAGCCCAAACGGCTAAACGTAGGCACTTGAAATTTGGAAGGGACGTAGCTTAGGTACCGTAGGGGTGCACTAAGAAAGGAATTCCCGAAATTCCCACGGGAACGGGAATTAGCGGGAAAATCCTTTTGTATGAAAAATCTAAACCGCTTAAGTTAGACGCTTGAAATTTGGCATGCAGGTACCTTAGTAAATATAAAGTTTAGTTATGGCTGTATTTTGAGAAATTCCCACGGGAACGGGAGTTAGCGGGAAAAAACTTTTGTATGTATAAATTTAAACACGCGGACGAAGTCGCGGGCAAAAGCTAGTATATTAATAAAGCCGTTTAAAATTATTGATTTCAAATATTCGTATTGAGTTGTGATTTATTGTTGTATGGTTGTGTGCTTTTAATGATGAAATTGTGCTTTATATTCATAATAAACTATTTTTAATACAATTAGTTTTTCACTACACATACATAGCTTGTCCTTTTAGTATATTTGTATATACTTTATAAGCATTTTGTTGCGTTGAAGTGACTAATTAATTAATCCTAATTTAAATGATTTCTTTAGTTTAAAGTTGGTAAAGTAATTGATAATGTTTGCCATTGCTAATTTCGGACACTTTATTAAAGCCACACCAATCGGTAGGTACAAAGATATCGTTTAATACATAAACAAAATTATATGACTTTATTTTGTAAATAAATACATACTTGTATATAGAATTGCTAACTTTCCCATTAGTCCCTAGTTGCGTTACGTACCACATAATGATTATTTCATTGCGTCGAATTTACCACACACTCGTGTTAATTAATCGTCATTAGCCTGTGGTGTCATTAATTGGACTAAAATGCGGTAAATTAATTGTAATGGCCATTCAATTTGTTCAGGCGCCACCTTTGTTATTATTTTGTGAGAATATGTAATTATTTATTTCTTTACAAGTTTTTTGGGCTTGAAATAACGCGTGGTTCATATGTGAAAACAATTTTTTTTATATCCAGCTTCATATGTGTAGTAACAAGTGAAACATCAGAATAAAATACTAGGATGCTTTTCAGTCTAGGGGTGAAAACCTTTCACTCCCCCGCAGTTGGGTGTTTTTTTTTATATTAGCTCGACATAATGCCTTCCCTACGCCTGATGAAGGACGAAAGGGAAGCCCAAGTCGCTGTGACAACGGGCAAGTAACTGATCAGTTACCTGTCAGTTGCCTCCGCCATGCCAGATTGCCAGCCCAACCCTAACCCCCCATAAGCTCCGGAAACCCTACTCACCGGCAGAAACACGACTTAGAAGTCATTTGGCTGCGGTATTCTATAGGGTGGAAGTCCATACCCGGACGGGCGGCTCAATTCGAGCGAAGATTCGCTATGCCCTACCTCTCTTAATTATATTATCTCTTATTTACTTGCATTGCTTAGTGCCTCATAGAATATTTACTAATCATCTAATTTGTAATTGTTTATCGTACATGGAACTGTCCAGATACAACAATGTACTCGTATAACAAAAAAGCAATTAACAAAGAATAACATTGTAATTGTTCAGAAGTAATTGTAATAGTAGTACATAGATGTTAATCTTTTAAACGTGATTGCTGAACAATGTGTCTGTTGCCTAACGCAATGAACCGGCAACATTATCCGATGGTCATTATCTGCAACGTCATCAACGTATACTAAACTATAGTAAATAACTGGAACGAATTTCAATAGATACTGTGCAAAACTGACTGCTTCTAAATTTCGAAACTCTAAATATCGAATTACTGGACAGTATTTCCAACTCCATTCGACCATTCGAAGACTTCCAACTATCAAAATGATAAAGAATTAATAAAAGATACGTATTTTTTCCGTAGCCAAAATGGCAAAAACGGGACTTATAGCTTCGTCATGTCTGTCTATCTGTCTGTCTGTCCGTCCGTATGTCACAGCCAGTTTATTCCGAAACTATAAGAGCTACATTATTAAAATTTGGTACGTAGATGTATTCTGTTAACCGCATTAAGATTTTAAAGTAAAATCAGAAAAAAATCCAAAATTTTTGGGGTTCCCCATACATGGAACTGAAACTCAAATTTTTTTTTTCATCAAACCCATACGTGTGGGATATCTATGAATAGGTATTTGAAAATGATATTAAGGTTTCTAACATAATTTTTTTCTTAGATGAATAGTTTGCGCGGGAGACTCTTCCAAAGTGGTAAAATGTGTGTGTGTCCCCCCCCCGTAACTTCTAAAATATAGGCACTATAAAACTGAAAAAAATATATAATGTGTATTACTATGTAAACTACTAACCAAATTAGTTTCAATGAAATCTAGACAGTAGTTTTTTTTAAACATCATAAATCAAATTACCTAATTTTTTTCATTCAATCCGTGGTACGTGGTACGGAACCCTACGTGCGCGAGTCCGACTCGCACTTGGCCGGTTTTTTTTATTTGTAAATAAGATTAAAAATTACAAAAAAGGAAAAACACGTGTCCAATATTGGTATGATTAAAATACGGACTAAATATAATGTTATTATTTTGACCCCCAAAACATCCCTATTATCCGGTTAAAAAGAACCGTTCCCAAGCTCTAATGTAAACCTGGTTATTATTTTAAGAGTTTTGCCATTTTTCGCCTGAATCGGAACTTTTTATTTCTGCTTTTTAGCCAGTGCTTGCGGACTACCAAACGAGACAGACAATACACAGTAGTTGTTAAACTTGACCCGAGTTACCTCATTACATTATTTTCTGACCAAATACGCATGAATCTGCTTAACCTTCACCTTTAAAAGATAATCTTTATAATATTAACTTCAAGTATTCTTCTTAATACTGCCATTTACTTGTCAAGAGCGTCAAGGAAATTTTCCTGTTTATATTTTATCTAATGAAGATCTAAATGTCTCTAAGGGGCAGCCAGACGACAGACTATCCGTGACGCACTTTTTAGTCTGTGATGCAATTATATACAGTAACGCACACGACGCGCCAAAAACTGTCGCGGATATTTCACAGACTCAACGCATATCTTCGATCATTCTGTCGACAGAGCTGTAGGGACCTAGATGCTCTTTTTAAATGTCTCAGACCCACACTCTATCGCACAAAAAGTCTGTCGTCTGCGCAGCCCCTAAGTGTATCCGAAGGTTCCCTTTGAAGTTAGTTCTTTGAGACGGTTTATTGAATGCCGGTATTATTTGTCAGAAGATGCAGCCTCAACCGAACTGGTCTTCTGTAATGTTGACTACTATACAAAATCATCATCATTATCACAGTCCACTGCTGGACATAGGCCTCTCCAATTGTTCGCCACTTTGGGAAAACATCTGGTGGCTTTGTCCATAATCGTGAACACGTAAGCTATTCAAATAGATCTAGAACATGGAAGCTTTCAAAATGATATCGCCACTCTGGACAGATGGGTTGGCGACCGCAAGGCGTAGCTCCTCGCTCCGATAACGCTGCTGCTCTTTATCGCCCTGTGGTATTTAGCTACGCCTTCAATCGTGATGGTTATACCGCCATCAGTCGGTTGCCAGGGCCTCGTTTGTTATTCGGCAGGATGCATCACGGGCTGGTCAGGGTGGCTTGGAGCGAAAAGATGATAGGCTTCCTTCTATCCCTATATACAAAAATACTATAATGTATAATACTTATATAGTTTTTCTAATTTAGATAATCGTTACGTTATGTCGTGACATGACATTACATTAGTAGTGACACATGTACAGCGCTGTAGTAATTACAATAATAAACAAAATACTACGTGTCTCCCAAAACATTTGAAGCAATTAAGACAATTTCATTTCCTTAATTGACCCGGCCATCCATTCAAATTTATTTCAAATTACATACACGCGTCACTTATCCCTTTGTGATGTAAAAGCTTAACTCTAAAGGACGAAATGTTGAACACCCATGAATAATAACGATATGTCCTTATGGTTTTTTCATTAGGGTCGGTGATTGAATAGATTTACGTCTTATGGCGAAATGATAACGAAACCAGTTAAAAGGTCGAATCTCGTGTGGCGGTGTGGGATAATGTACCTAAGTCATATGTATAAGTCGGACAAAGCCATATTGTTCCACGGGGCTTAAGATTTTCGAGTTTTCATGTTTCTTGTTAGCTTTAGAGTTGAAATTGGAACCTAGATCTATTAATCTTTTTTCTTTATATAAAAAGAGCGTTCAGGATGACCGCACTCGTGGTCAGGTCCAAATGTTAGGTCGACAGTCTGGCGTAATAGGACAAACCCACCGCGCCTGTCGCCCCCTCCCTGAATGCCTTAAAAATACCCAGTATTGTTAGAAGAGATGAGTGTATCAATTTTTTTATATTCTGATTTTCTAAATACTTATTGTAGATTGCGTACACAAAAGGAATTAAAATGGTTGCTTATTCTCAGGATTTTTAACCTATAAAGGAAATTAATTCTAAATAAACCGAGCACTTAACTAAACGTTTGTGATTTATCGCGCGCTAGACTGTGAAGAAAAATAAATAGCGTCCACCACTGGTCCCTGACGGACTCCCACAGACTCTTTTTCCTTTTAAGGTACGGGCCCTAACGAGTATATTTACATCGCCCTTTTATGTTTTAGTTAAACACAGGAAAGGTGCGACGAAACGTACTGATTTCTTCCACTTTGTTCATCCCACGTTGTCCTTTTAATAAACTTTTCTAGTCGGTTTAATTTTCACTCGGCCATTATCCGCAACGTCAATATAAATAACGCAAATTGAGAAAAGTGGTTTCAGTAAAAAGGGAAATGGTCCTGACATTTATTAGTAAATGTCTTTGTCCATTGCTTAATTATAGGAAACTAGTTGTGGGCAGTTTCGCCTGTGTGGGAGACGCTTAAATATAAAAAGTAGCCTATATCTTTCCATAAAATTCGTCACTATATAAAATTTCATCGAAATCGGTTCAGCTAGCCGTGAACAGAGGAGTGGAGTTTGTTATTGTTTTTGTGGTGTATGTGTTTCCTCCCTCCTACATGGGATTCTTTTAGCGAAGCGTGAAGAAGCATCTCACGGACAGCATAGCGGTGGCAATGGACAAGGCAAAGATGCCTGCACATTGCCACAGCGCCCTGGGTGCGACAGAGATAGCAAGTGCTGAATTTTTTCTTGTTTCTTTTTTTATGACATGATAAATGATCACTTCGTTGGCGGAGTCCAGAGAGGAGTGGAAATTGCTCAAGCGACAAGAGCAAATCTCTTAAATTTAGTAATAGGTAGTAAATCACTTCAGCTCATAGACACCGCAACACCAGGGGAGTAAGGCGCGTTGCCGGCCCTTGAGAAATGTATATTTTTGAAGGTCCCTAAATCGTATCCATTCGGACAGTCGCAGTTGAAAGTTTAAAGTGCTGAAACTGCTGGAAGTTTCTTCTGTTTGTTGATGGCACTTACCACTATGTACTAAAAACTAACTAATAATAAATCTGACTGTATGTTGACTCTTCCGACAACTGGTTAAGAAGTAGGTAATTATGTCCATAACCCGATACTGACTTAGAAACGACTCAATTCGAACTATTCCGATATAAGTGGATTAGTAAGAACTTAGAATTCCAATTCGAATCGGAGACAATTGAAACTCGGATTGTTCGAATCCAAGTTATTGTCCCTACTAAAGGTTATCTCATGCAATCGGGTCAAGCGTTTTACCGATATGGCGATGTCGTGAAATTGCATGTAAATTATTACCGCAGTTGTCGACGTCCTCTAAAGGTTGAATCATATAGATGTTCGTATAATAGGGTAGATAGTTTGTATTAACTTACAGAACATATAATCAGACCTATTTCAAAAATCATTGTAAAATGAGCAGATAATTTGTTTTCAAAGATTAAACTCATGACATGCTGCAACACAGCGCCACCTAGTACTAAGCCAAACCAAAGCTTGTAGTATTAGGTACTAACAACTGATAAACTTACTTACATACTTTTCTAGAATAAAAACATATACCTATTATTTTTAAATTTTTACAAAATATCTCAAAGTCTTTGTTCATTAGAAGCTTTTAATCATTTCTAAAGAATAATAGTCGTAATTACAATCTTCGTTGAGCCGAAGGTCACTACCGTTGCTTGTATAGGTATTATTCCTTTCCTAATTATCTATAACCGATTTCAAAAAAGGAGGTTCTCAATTTGACTGTATTTTTTGTTGTTGTATGTTTGTTACCACATATCTCCGAGAATTCTGAACCGATTTAAAAAAACTTTTTTTGTTTTATCCCATTGTCACCACCATATTGAAATCGGTTATTTTTGCTAAAAATGCTGTTAATTTATACGAGTATTAATTGTACCAAACCTACTATTTATTGCAAAAACATGGCATACAACAAAATGTCGTTACTATCTCATCATATCAACTTTTAGACACTTCAAAGCCGTACCTTATTACCAGATCCAGTTTTTATATCTAGGATTGACACTGACCTATTAAGAGTTGATGAAAGTATCAGATTTACATTAATATTTAATACAGCCGATGTTATCAGTGTCACTGAATAAATCATTAGTCGTCTGACAGCTCGTAATGAATGATCTCGTTTTAGAAACAACTCCTTTCCTGGAATATTTTATATGGAAACTGTTGGCAATGAAGTTGGCGATTAAATAAACTACATTTTATTCGTCATTATTCGCGGGGCCGCTGAAGATAAGCCTCCCCCGAAGACTCCCACAATAGCCAGTTATAAGCAGCTTTGCATTCAGCGATATTCCTATGATTCCTATTTATCCGCCTGTCGCAGTCCACTGCTGGCCTTTCCAGTTGTTCGCCACTTTCGGCAAACACCTAAGGCTTTACCCATAATCGCCACACTGGGCAGGCGTGTTGGCGATTGCAGGGCGAAGCTCCTCGCTCCGGTGACGCTACTGGGCATAGGCCTGTGGTATTTAGCTATGCCTTCAACTGTGATAGTTATATGTACCGCCACCAGTCGGTTGTCGCAGCCTCGTTTTTATTCAGCAGGATGAACCACGGGCAGGTGAGGGCGTGCCTTGAAGCGAAAAGATGATAGGTAGCTCTTTAACATCCCATATATATCGTGGCCCATGCATTAATCTCCTAATTCGCCTTTGAATAAAGTAAATCCTGATAACGACTTCCAATAAATAAAGAACGGATAGCGACCGCAGACCGAAAAAGTTTTTAATTACGGATCTTTTGTTACGTAATAATGACGAGCGATATCACCTTCATTACTCTTCATTCAGGGCCTCATTAAACAAAGTATTTATGTGAAACAAAAAAGTTTTCCTCGATTCTTTAATTTTCATTATTTGCCCTCCCACGCATCCGACCCGCACCTTTACAACCTTGTGAATTTGTTGACTTTTTTTGATGAGTCATTGAATTCTTTGGGCGTCTTACTATTTTCTTCATCATTATCACCATATTCAGCCGTAGGAGATACACCGCAGGACATGTGCCTTCCCCGACTTCCACAACGGCTGGTTGTAAGCTACCCGCAATCCAAACCCATCCTGCGACTCCTGTCGTCTGTCCACCTCTCTGAAAGGCGTCCCACGCCACTTTTTCTGTTGAAAGGTGACTATAAGTCTGGAAACCGAAGTTTTCGGCCCCAACGGCCAACCTTCTCACTAAATTTCCTGCTCACTGCCACTTGAACCTGCTAATCCTCTTGGCTTTGTCCGTGACCTTGGTTAGTCTACGCATCTCCTGATTTCTGTTTCGATCTCATAGAGAAATAACGAGCGGGCTATGCTCGTTATTTCTCCATATATTTTATTTGTTGTATATGAAAGTTCATTTTTGGCGAGGTTCTGCGATAGCCGCGTCCCGATTACAGTGGTCTGGTCAGTGGTAAAGCGAAACAATACCAATTTTGGTAGCGCCCACGGTATTAATCGATTGTATTGTGTTGTCTGCGTCTGCGCACGGAGTGTTGCTGACATGCTGCCGACCTCGCGTCTCCGGTCGGCTCTTATTTGGTTATGATCGTCAAGAACTCGGGATTGGGTGACGAAATATGCTATTTTATATGACTGCTTTCGTTGCGGTAATAAATTGATATTATTTATATAAATTGTTTTTGCGGGAGCTTATTATTTTACTTACAGATGCTCGATAATTTTTTAACTGGTTAAAGTCTGATTTTTCAGTCAGAGGATAAAGTTAACAGATTGGTTAAAGATAATATGTGACATGATGTATTCCTTCTTACTTAAAAAATTACTTTTGCAGATAAGTAGTTGTTTTATTTTGAATATTCGGCGATTTAAAGATGAGATCTAAGAGGACCAACTAAAAATTCACAGAAAAAAAAAAAAAATTATACATACAGACGAATTGAGAACCTCCTCCTTTTTCGAAGTCGGTTAAAAAGGGGAGATTTAGTGAAATTAAAATTTATTTCAGTATATCCTTGAAAGTTAATTTTGAAATAGGATTTATACATTTTTTATATTACTTAATCGTCAAAGATGTTCTTCTTGAGAAAATCTTAACGACACTTGACATCCATGCATCTTATTTAAACTTATCAATATAAATTAAAACTATGCGATTGTGTGTGCGACTATTTACCGGAGAAGTTCTATACCGAAATCCGTGTACCCCGAGAGATATAATCTTCATATTTTCAAGGCGAGAGTACATTGGTTTTTGTAGTGTGAGCGCCCTCCATCGTAGACACCAACATCGCATAACATCAGGCGAGTTAGGTTTTAAATAGTTAGTTATAAAATAAATAAATAAAAAATTTGTTGTCATTCATCATTCATTCATAACTCTGTTAATATGCTAAAATAAATTTGAATGTAATTAAAGCTTACACAAATGTGTATTGTACACTGCACATGCACAATCATTCAGTAATCAACAACGTTTCGTTTCACTCGGATTTGCATGGTTATTTAATGTAATTACTTTTACTTGGTTGCTTTCAAATATTCTATTCTGTTTCTATTGCACAATATGTGCTATCATCATAATAGGCAATTATCTTCGTACGTGCATACTCACATGCTATCTTAAATCATGTGTGTTGCCAACTCTGAGATTATGTTGATGCGTAAATCATCTTGCAGGGTATATTATTGTTCAAAATTTTTAAAGAGGTTTTTTGCTACTTTTTCAATGTAATCCTTGACGCTTAGATAGATAGATACTCTTTTTTGCACACCACAAATTCGAACCTTGCCACAAACTACTTGATATTCTTACTAGTAGACTTTATTAGCGTTTGTCATAAACTACTTGACGAATTGTAACCGAACGGTTCTAAGAAGATGAAACCCCATTATGAAAACCTTGCCGGAGCTGCGGCGAATATACAAATATTGTAGTTGGTTCCGTCATTTCATCAAGTAGTAGTTGAATTCCTAATGTGGATGATAATTCTTCATATCCCGGTCTCTCAAGTTTCCTTTTATGTAAATATATAACGGGATGTTTGCCACCCGATGGTAAACGTCTGCGTAATAGTAACAATATATGATTTACAATATTATAGTCCAGCGCTTCCTCGCGCCCGTCAAACAAAATTATAGTTGTTGGTTTTGTGTTCCTCCTAGTCGTTTCAATACTTCAGGCCCCGGAGCTTAATTGAAATTACTAATAATAAAATATATACAGCACACCAACCACCTAGGCTTGAAGTTAAGTGCTTCCAGGTATTATTTGTATCAGATTATCAGATCACTACGGGTATCCAAGACAGCCAGACTCCATTTTGCAAAGTTTATTCCCAAAATTATCTCGACCCGAAATTTCAAGTCACTTATGCTCGAGCACCATAAGCGCCATCGATATCTTGGAGGACGCTATACTAATAGTATTTGTTGAGACGTTTATTAATTCATTGTTGTACCGTAAAATCTGTGGTATTCAGAACTGAATCTCAATGAGTCCCGATACGATCATTGTACTCGGAAAACTATTTGGCGATAAAAACTCCACTATTTACTTAATCAAATGTTTTCTACTTATGTGCTCATTCGAGTTTGACGCTGGTTGATATGATCAGACAAGCTATTTAATAATTGCTGATTTCGCAGAATTGATGTAAGCGCGTGGTTTATTTATGTGATTACTGATTGTGTTTTTGAAAAGGTAAGCAGATACCAAAACTATTGACTATAACTATGGCATAGAGTTTAGATACTGGACATAGATGTCTCCCAAAGTCTTCTATAATAGCCGGTTGTAATCTGCTTGCTAGGTAAATCGATCCTGCGACTCTCTTTTCATCTACCTTTACCTCTTCCAGCGCCCATGCTACATTTCTTATCGAAAGATCTGAAGTCAGTAATTTTTCTGCCCCAGGGGCCATCTGGTTAGAAAATAAAAAGATGCTCGATAATGTCACTGAGATTCCTCTACATAAATGGACCTGAAAGAAATCATTGAAAATAAGTCCTAACAAAGTATCTTGCATTTTGCTAGTATTTCCTATCTGAATTTCAATTAAAATAGTAATGCAGATACATTGGCTTTATGTATACCATAGCCACACAAGAAATTCCCAATTTTGTCAAAATAGCAGGACGGATAATGGACTTAATGTCTTGGACATTTAGGTGAAAATTTATTGAAGAAATTTGACATAATGGGATATCTTGATGTGTGTGGCCGTCTGTACTTATTACTGACGTGTAAATTAGGCCTAACCGCAACGCAGATTGGGCTGCTCGTCAGGCTGTGGCTTTGTAGATGATCAATACATAGATAAGCACTATGGTATTATGGAGTTGAGACATGACGCTCTAATTTGAAATGGCGCGGAGAACCATATAATGAACCATGTTGCAAACCTCGAAAGACTACAACGGACTGTAGACGCTGATGGGCTTTCAGACAAACCGCGTTGGAGCTGAAGTGAAAACAGCCAGATAAAAAAGAAGTTTGACAAATGTACTCTATATAAAATACAGTAATTAATGATTACGCAGTTCTTGAATTTTGGATCATTTACAAAATTCACGAACATCTTATACAAATGAGTCATAAATTAGGTGTTTCAAGGTCACTACCATACTAGTCCATTAAACCAACAAGTTTTATGTCAAGTTTTTATAAAAAAAAATAAACATATGGATGCGTTGCACAATTGTGACAGCAACTGTCAATTTTGTCCAAATAAATATCTTATCTGCATACAAAATCTTCGCGTAATGCAATTTTTAATTGAACCTTTTTCGGTCAGCATTGTCTTGCCTTTAATCTGGTAACGAAATGGTGTCACGGGTAAAATAGTGGATGGTAATCCTTTAATGGGAACGTGCCTTTACGGGTGTGTTGCGCCGGAGCCGAAATCGGCCGAAGTGAAAGATTGCGCACGCGTTGCGCCGTTTCGCGCGCCTCCAGTAGCGAACCCGCCGCGGTTACTCACGCGCATATCGTACCTTTTGTATCGTTTGTATCAGTTGTATATTTGATATTACCGCGAATAATATTAAATATGTTTACTACAATATTAACAAAAGCTATGCAATAAAATATAGCGTTTTATGTGCTTGTAATTTCGTTGTGATAAGTGACGATTTGTTTGTGCTTTACGGTTTCCTGCTTTGTTTTGTAGAAATAGAAAGTCTTATTGGGAAATTGCGTTTTGTCGACAATGTTAAAGCGTTAAGTTATTGGTCTAATTGGGCAGGAAGTGACCAGTATTAAATTGTTACTTATATGCATTGTGCAGTTATCCATATCTATAAAAACTACCCAGTTTTTATTACTTGCTACTCTATTTATTATAAAATTAACATGTAGAAATGGCAAACCCCTCCATATGACAATTTTCACTGGGGGAGGCCTATGTCCAGCTGTGGACATCTGAAGGCTGATGATGATGACGACATGTAGAATGTGGGCAAGACTCGACATTTTTACTACATTAACAAGTTATTGAAGTAACTTACTGACTGTAATAAAAATGTTCATAAATACTTCAACAGAACTAATCCGGTATACATATACTATGTAGGTTCCAAAAGAAATAGTATTAACAAAAGTACTGCATACAAATTATAATAGCATAGATTTTGACTTCATGATACATATTACGTGTTGAAATGTGAAACTTGATTAAAAATGGCCACATATGCTTATTAAAAGCACCATAAAATACAGTTTTGGGTAAAGTACGATTATAAAGTCCTTCTACGAGTACATTCTCTCTACAAGGATCTACTTAAAGTTGAAACTTACGTAGGTAGATCTACATTGAGCAATGATATTATCGTTACATTTGGTTTGTCGCGATTATAATTTAGCATTATAATATAGCAACTTAGAACTTTACTCTTATACATGTGTCAAATTATACTTTGGTTATCGTAAAATACATGTTACATTACATAAATAATATCTTCTTTGTGTTCTTGGATTATTGCGTATTGTTTACTTACATAACGTCGATCAAATTATTCTATATCTTTTTCAATCCAAACCCTTGCGAGGCGTCTAAATAAAATAATGGGTAGTTACATGTTTACTTTTTATAAAGACGTTGTATTCAGTTCTAGATTGATTTCTCACCTTAGATATCAAAATACCTTATGTTGCCTATCTTTTATAAAGTATTTGGCACAGTATAAGTAAACATACTACTATATATTTGGTAGTTCTTCATAGTCTAATGGTTGTTTTGATTGGTTATGAATGCTTAAAACTTTTAGTGCCGATGATACCCCGAAATCGCCGAGCACCACACGGTTTTGCTCTAATAGAGGTTCAATCTTGCACTATGGTGTATATCTGCTAATCAGCGCGCAAGTCAGTACAATTTAGTCATATCATATCCAATATGCGCTCTAAATGTATTTTATAGCGCTAGTTTCAAGGCAAACGTGCAATCTAATTTAATTTAAGCGATATGTGGTCGTCGTTGTTTCGAACATTCGCATTTTCTAACCCTACAAAAACCGACTCGCCAAGATTCTTTGAAAATAAGACGTGATCATCGTATATCTAGCTAGATAGAGATATATTTCTATGGTTACAACGCAAAATGTATAGAAGCATCAAGTCCTTAACGCTGTTTTACTTGGCAATAAAGATTAAATAAATTACGCTGATAACGAAGCGAGACCTTGAACTTAATTTCTTCGCTTCCGCTCAAACGTCTGCTCGCGACATTGACTCACAAATGACTGAGCAGTGTTGTAGGAAGTGCAGGTCAGCTCCCGCTGGCCCTTGTACGGCGAATCAGCTTTATGGGGCACGCCTTTGATCCTACGTCTGCCCGTTATGGTAATTACGACCACTCGATATGGTTTCGAGCGTGTCTGTCGATTCATTTTTTTTTTGTTTTTATGACTCAATATAGTGGTTTTAATACGCCTAATGGAAAACTGAAAAGGAAGCCCAAGTCGTTCTGACAATAGGCGGGAAACCTCGGTTTCCAATCAGCCACCACAGCCATGCTGGCTCGCAAGATGTTTCTTCACGCTTCTTTCGCTTGAGTTAGAACTTTATAAAATTTTTATGGTTCGTCATGATATTGACTTAGCATGTTGGAGCTTTTTTATTGCCGAGGTTAGCAGACAAGCGAACCGCGTCTGATGTTTGTTTTGCTTGAGAAACACCATATTATAGGTACTTCACAAATTAAGCATCTTATGCTAAGCACACATGGGATAACTTAGGTATTAAAACAGTGCCAAAATTTTTCGGTAGATGTGGAATAGTTATCAAATGTTGACTGACTTATTATTGAAATGAATCTTCACAACACAGCTGAAAATGCTACGAGTATGTCGAAGGGCAATGATTGGTATCGATTTGCGTGATAAAATCGAAAAACTTTGAAAGACGTGGAACTTTAATGGATTTTTAAATAATGGGTATAACTTTTATAAACATGAAACTTAATGAAAACTTAGCAGTGACTTTTGGAGTCGTGGTAAATGTACTGAACAATTAAGCAAACATCGATATGAAAATCAGCTTTATGGTCTATTCTAGAGGATTACAAAGGTTTCTCAAGGCCTAGTGCTCTCCGTCGATGACGTCACTAAAGATCTATCCAAGATCTTTTGTGACAATGTCCGTCGAAGTTTTTATCTGCTTTCATTCATCTTATCTATTGACGTCTCTTTTTAATTAATTATAATTGAGATAAATCCACGCATCCAAATGTCATAATAAACGATTGAAATTAAAAGTTACTGATGCTCATAATTCGTGATATGACTTTGTGTGTGGTGGTACAGTATAGAGTAGAACTTTTAACTTTGTTTTTGTAATGCTCAAAGTAATCACTTTAGAAACCATCTCTTAATAATTAAAGTTAGTTCGGTACTCGTTTTTGTCGCAAATTATTCTTATATTTGTCTTGACTTATGTTTAAAGTGCATATGCATGGCTATATTAGCCGTAGAGACGAGTTGGGGTAAACGAATTTTGGAGTAGATACCGCTTGTTGGCAAACTGTACGATGTCCTCAGGCTTGGTTTAGCGACGATTTGGGCAGGATGGCTGGCAAGTGCTGGGTGAAAGAAGTCCAAGATCTATCAAAGTATCCAATGGATACCGATCTATAGGGTCCGAGGCTGAAAATGAGATGCATGGTGGTTTGACTAGCAAGCAATAGTTCATATTTTATATTGTATACGTATGGGTAAACCTTCTAATGATTATTTTGTATCTTACTTAGTATTTTACGTGGTTAAACTAAGTAAATACTTATTGGTAAAAAGTTTATTGCCGATTCCAAAACATTTCGGTTCACTCATTAAATTACTTCGCAACGAAATACACTTAAATTCTACTAGTTTATTAAATTAAAGTGTGAATAAGCCAGAACGAATTGATCGTTCTAGATTCACCTTTAAAATAGAGCAATGAAATCAAGTTACAGTCAGTCACGTAATATCAAGTGATTGAGCTTTTACCTGTGAAATTGCCGTTCTTCCTTTAAGGCCATTTCAAACAAAAACAAATTGATTGGCTGTGAATTCTAAACTCAAATCAATTTTGTTTTTAAAATATGAAATTAATTTTAATGACAGTATTTTGTTTATTGTATCATGTTGTGTTAGTTAACCAATAAAGTACCACTGTATTGCGTAAGAAGCATCGATTACTTGATAAAAGAAATAAAAATAGAAAAAAAGTACTTTTAACTTATTTAGTACATGACGGCCATATCACTTATTTAAATACCTCTTCTCTTTCGCTAGAAAAGCCATTATGTCGAGCTACTATAAAAAGAACCTAATACTTCTCGGGTACTGAAAGGAATGACTAAAAGCATTTTCATCAGTGCCAAAAATGATGTCAGTTTTATTAACATGGCTTAATATGTGCTCAACTGTACCTACTAAATTATTCACTAGATCGGTTTACTGCGTCCAATTTGCATTGCGGGGGAGGCACGTTCTCAGGTTACCTAGATCGACATTCTACCTAGCCGCCGAAGGTTGCCCACAGCCAACACTACAACAGAGTGCTTACGTATCCAAAATATACCTTATTACGTTGACATTAGAATCTAATTAATTGTCAACTACTTCAGCAAAAGTGATTACGTAAATTAGAGCTTATTACGTTGACGTAAGAGTCATCTTCTGCTCGTGAGCGTATTTTGTGGTTTGAGATCTGGGACTAGGCGATATGTGGTGTCGAAACAGTAGGAACGACAATTTGTTTGCATTTAAATTCGAAAGAGAAGCCCAAGTCGCTGTGACAACGGGCAAGTTACTGGTCAGTTACCTGTTAGTTGCCACCGCCATGCCGGCTAAACCCTAACCCCCCACGAGCCTAACGAAACCCTACTCACCGGCAGAAACACGACCCGGAGGTCATTTGGCTCCGGTATTCTATAGGGTGGAGGTCCTTCCCCGGACGGGCGGCTCAATTCCAGCGAAGATTCGCTATGCCCTACCTCTCTTAAATACGCTTCTTTTATGAAGTTACTCTTACAGTCCACATATTAGGCGGATGTTCTAAAAGGTTCTGTATTGTAAGCTCAAACCTATTTACAACCACTGCTTTTCCTACTATTTAGTAAGTACGTATGGAAATACATTCTTGTGTCGTCATAGTGAAATCGTATAGACGTGGTTCATATAGTAATAGTGATTGCCTGTAAATCATATGTGCTTAAGCATAATGCGTGAAAATTGCCAACGCTTTTCTATCATTATGGCGTTAAATAAAACCGAGAAAGCATTGTGCTTAACCGTGACTAAACCACCAGTTTTCTAACGACATAAATCAAACTATGACGACATAAATTTTCACACATCATTTAATAACTTAAGTTATTATGATCATTTTCTTTTATTATATTAGACTAGCTGCTGCCCGCGGCTCTGCCCGCATGAATATTCGTATAAAACATAGCCTATGTGTTAATCCAACGTATAAGCTAAGTATATTATTGTAAAGTATCATTAAAACCTGTTCAGTAATTAATGCGTGAAACAGGAACAAACATCCATCCAAACAAACTTTCGCAGTAGTAGGATGTATCACATAGAGGTTATTTACAAATGAGAGAAATTTAGTATCTTCGTGCTGAATGGAAAATTTATTGCTTCTTATAACTACGAGTATAATAATTGTATTCTGGAATAGTTAAAAACGTAATGAGCGTGATGTGGCATCATTTATTATGTTAAATGTTTCTGCATTCTGTGGTATTTCGCTGCGATAGATTATATCACACACATTTATTTATTAGCAACCGATGCAAATATCCTCAAATATGTTTTAGATTCTGTAACAGTGATTACAAAATGCTCGAAACTTTTTTTCGTGAAAGATATATTTCGACATTTATTGGTTACATCCTTCGGTAATATAATCCAATTAATTAAGTATTTAAAATGTTTTCTAGTTTGTTGTCCTAATATTTAATAACTAGCTGTGCCAGCGGCGTCGCTCGCGTGGATATCGGGTTTCAAAAATAACGGACTTCCATATAATACCCATCTATACCTTGTACCTAAGTTAAGTTAGACCTTTAGCAATACATTGGTGAAAACCGCATTCAATTCTATGCAGTAGTTTTCGCGTAATGCGCGTTCAAACATACAGGTTTAAATTTCTCGCGTTTTCCCAACACTTCCCGTCACTGCTCCGCTCCTATTGATTGTAGCGTGATGAAAAGTATCCTATAACCTGCCCAGGAGTATGAAGAATAATTGTACCAAGTTTCGTCAAAATCTGTTCAGTAGTTTTTTTTTCTATAACGAACATACAGACAGACAGACAGACAAAAATTTTACTGATTGCATTTTTGGTATCAGTATCGATCACTTATCACCCCCTGATAGTTATTTTGAAAAAATATTTTATGTACAGAATTGACCTCTCTACAGATTTATTATAAGTATAGATAATTTATAAATAAATTATATTTAATAATAATATTACTGACTGAATAACCTGCGACTGTGTCAATATCTATAGTTTAATGCTGTTTAAAATTCACTTTTATTTATTTAATTATTATTAACCCGAGAAATTGCAGCTAGTTTAATAAACATGATAATTTTATATTCTTGCCTACTTAATTTTCATTGGGACTTACTTTCAAGTGTTCGTTAGATTGTGTTTTTTGTTTTATTTTATCATTTAACAAACGTCAATTCAATAAAGTTAGTTCTATTAATATAAATGACATAACCCGAATTGAAATATGGATAAATGTAACTCCTACTTAAAGCTTTTAAATTCACTTTTGTACACATTTTGTAGGTCTCACTAAGCGGCTTTAAGAACGCATTGATTTAAGCCCTTGTGTGTTATTCATGTTTCAAAGGAGAGTTATGGTTATTGAATAGATTCATAGCTGCAAGTTTTTTGTTGTATTTTGGATATGAGACAACAAAAATGTAGTGAAATACTGTGACAGCTTGCATAGTTACACAAGTAATTTTGCTTTTAGTATTGTACATCCATAGGTCGCTGGTTTATATCCGGCTCGAAGGACCAAATGCCCCAATAGTGTGTTGAATGTAATCCCACGTAGTATTGTAGAGAGAAGCTTTGATGGTGTGGCAGATTCAATGGTTTATTGATCAGTGTATTGTGAGATCGATACACAGTTGGTATAAAAGTGCTCTTTGTCAGGATAAAATTTAAGCATATGAAATTGATTGTTACAAACAGCATGTTTGACATTAAAGACATTGTTGACAAACGCTTGCTTAGAAAGCATCAACTTTTTTTTTTACTTATGTTTCTTTCATTGCATTGTCGACGGTCAATCACATAGATAGGCTTACTTTACATATCACATACACATATCGCGTTACATTGCGTTTCGTTTTTCTATAATCCGATCGTTGATCTAACCGTATAGCAATTAGTCGATTGTTAATCCGAGGTTAGGCACGAAACGCGTAGTTTTTTCTACTAGTCTTTTTATCGCAGCGTTCAATAGAAAACATCAAAGTATAGATAAAGTATAGATCAAAGTATACATCAGTGAAGTGTCCGCGGCTGAGAGGATATTAAACGGCGGTATAGTTCTTGTCTCTATGTGACGTCATAGAGTTCATGAGCTGATCGCTAGTTTGCAAAATGAGGATCTACTTCAAGGAGTATAAGATCAAAGCGGTAAGTTCCTAGTGAAGCTTTTTAAAGTCTTGAATAGGGATGACCTTTATAAGACATCGATATTTATCGACACTGCAATTATTGTATTAGAGACACCCTTTCAAAAATACTTGCACATTTACATTGCTTAATTCATTTGACAGCAGAGTTTAAATTCACCATATTTTTATACTTTCCTTTACGGTTCATGTTTCGGCTCAGTTTGACCCTAGATGGCGCTGTATAGCCTAGTGTGGCATGTCTTGATTTGTTTCTTCTTGTATGGAAGGACGTGGTCTCTGCCTACCCCTCTGGGAGAAAGGCGTGACGTTATGTATGTATGTATGTATAGAAGGTATGTACATAATGAATGGACCAAATCGTTCACAATCATTCCTTATACCTTCCCCTTCAGCAACAGCCGTCTTTAGCAAACATTGTGTGACGATTCTAAAGGGGAATGCATTAGGCACCATCACAACGCCTCCAGGGGAGACGGCGTGGTGTGTAGGACTCGCACCTCCCAGAATGAAACGGCATACCCACTGAACCCCCCTGTGTTGCCAGTGGGCAGCAACTTGCAAGGATTCGGGTAGCACCGAATCATACGGCCGCATCCCAACCTGCCCTGGCCAGCCTCAGATGACAAGCGCTGGTCCATCTCTCCTCTTTCATCCTGCACACATGACCTGCACATAAAAATCAATCTACTGTATATTAAAAGAAGCATAATAAGGATATCGAATTCTTTTGAGTCATCCCTACTCAGTAAATACGGAATCGCATTAAGTCACCGATACAGCCTCGAGACTTAGTAGTTACAATGGCGATACAAGCTAAGTTCAGGCAACTTTCATTAGTACTTGACGGTATTGTCGGCTTGAAGACCTACAATATGAATTGGATCGAATATAAAGGCTAGATTAAAGGTACGGACGCTTTGTCGAAGCTGTGAGTGATGATATTGTTGGCGTTATTTGAATGAGAGCTTTAATTTTTCAGTGTTTTTTGTTATACCACTAGGGGTTTTCTTTGTGTACGAGTATAAGTAAATGGGTAGCGTAGTAAATAAATAAATAAATAACCCAAGACATGCCATGCTGGGCCACACAGCGCCACCTAGCCCCAAACTAAGCCGAAGCTTGTACTATGGGTACTAGACTACTGATAAACTTACTTAGATACATTTTTTTTTGTAAATAAATACATATTATACATAGAAAACACCCAGACCAATACAAACAGACATGTTCATGAACACAAATGTTTGTTCTGTGCGGGAATCGAACCCACGACCCTTGGCTCAGAGGGCAGAGGTCACTACCAAATGAGCCACCGAGCCTGTCATGTTTGTTCTGTGCGGGAATCGAAAAAGTAACCTCACCTGCCTGTGGTGCATCCTGAAGAAGTTATTCTGAATATTGCCAGTTCCTCGTTTGCACGGGGCACTGGCAACCGTCTGGTGGCGGTAAAGCCTTTAAAAAAAATTGAAGGCGTAGCTAAATATCACTGGCGAGCACTGATGAGCTTGCAGCGTCATCGGAGTGACCCGCCTGGCCAGCGTGTAGATTAGGGGAATATCCTCCAGGTGTTTGCCCTAAGTGGCGAACAATTGGAGAGGCCTATGTCCAGCTTTAGACTTGAACAGCCCCTGACTGTATTCCCCTCCGAAAAATAAAACCTTTCTTTGTATTTTATGACGATCAAGGCGGTCCGTAAGCATTTCCTTCACAAGCAACAAAGTCCACTCAACCAAGCGTCGTTTTTACCTACTTAATCAGTCCGGTGTGACATATGTTGTTATACATTTTAGTTGCACTACATAAATCTATATGATTAAGTAACGACGATTTGTTATAAAATCAGCCGTACGGAAAGATCTAAGTGTTAATTTTTTAAGGCCATGTTCTATGTGCGATCGCGTGTATACAAGTTTGTGTCATTTTGAAGATGTATGCATGTTTACAATATACTCACTTTTCTCTGTTTTGGAGCTTGATTCGTCTTTGAATGAAAGATGGTTAACAACACATGATGGTCCATTTCTCTTCTAAATCGATATATATATAAGTACATAATGAACTTCTTTAGACTATGCATAGAAACCATAGGTTTAAGCAAATACTAAAAAAAACATTTCCTAAATAAGCCTGACTTGAATCTTGCTTGACTTAGACAAACATCATGCAACACCAAGATCATCATATAATGTTAATATTTTCATGCAGTTAATATTCTGTTATTGACTACACACAAAGATATAGGCGCAAGAACTTGAAAATTTAGTAGAACTATGATCACAGTTATTAATCTAGTTATAGTAGTTCTGGTACGGTATCTATTTCTATATCAGGTACAAAAATATGGTCAGCGGTCTGTATTCCATTAGGGGCAGCACAGACGACAGACTATCCGTGACGCACTTTTTTGCAATTATTAGGCGGGCTGAAAAGTTCGTAGGCTCACATATAAATGGCGTTGCTAGTATCAAATTCATATGATTTTTAGTTAGCCCAATTCTTCAAAAAGCGCGTGGATAAATTTGACAGGTGTTGCACTATTAATATCTGAGTTATAGCATTTTTAGTAAAATAACTTTTGATACTTTGAAAAAAATGTATAAAATGGAATTTCGTGTGCTAACAAGGCGTTGCTTTTTGTAAAGAAAAGAACTGTTGAAGCCATGATTTGGATTGACAAACATTATTTGGACTTCGCATCACGAAAATAAACCGTATTGAAGAGGTTTGCTTAATTGGAATGATGAAAAATGAGTCCCAAGGACGACGCACCCAGTGGACGCCGGAAAGAGGCCGCTACCGACGAAAACATCAAAAAAATCCAAAAAAATATTTTTGATTAGCGGAAAGTAAAGTTTATTGAGATTTGAGATCCTAAATATATCAAAGGAACATATTGGTCACATTGTGAATGAATATTTGGGTATGTGAAACCTCTGCCGAAAAATGGCTGCCGCGCGAGCTCACAGTCGACTAAAACCAACAACGAACCAATAATTCCAAGCAGTGTTTGGAGTTGTTCAATCGTAATAAAACTGATTTTTTGCATCAATATGTGACGACGGATGAATCATCTCTCTATCATTTTATACCGGAGTCGAATTGACTGTCAGCCAAGCGGGCTGCACATGATAACGGACTTCAAAGTGGAGAAAGTTTCAAATTTCGGCTGGCAAGGTTATGGCATCAGTATTCTGAGATACTCATAGAAAAATATTTATTGACTATCTTAAAAAGGACAAAACTATACACAGCAACTATTTACATAGCGTCATTGAAGTGTTTAAAAGATGAAATTACGAAGAGCGGCCTCATTTGAAGATAAAAAAGTGCTGTTTCATAAAGACAATGCACCGCATCACAAATCAATGAAATCGATGGCAAAATTTCATGAATTGGATTTCCAATTGTTTCCCTATCCACCGTACCCTCCAGACCCGTCCTCTAGTGGCTTTTTTCAGTTCTCAGACCTTAACCAGGATGCTCACTGAACACAAAATTCGCACAAATGAAAATGTGATCACCGAAAGTGAAGCCTAGTTTGATGCTTAAGACAAATCGTTTGATAAAATGGTATCGATAAATGGTATGACCGCTAAAATCTCTATATCGCCTTAAAAAGGAACTATATTGAATAATAAAACCAAATTCTATCAAAAAAATTTTTTTTTCTATGCTAGCCTACGAACTTTTCAGCCCGCCTAGTATATGCAGTAACGCACACGATCCGCAAAAATCTGTCGCGGATATTTCACAAACTCAACGCACACATTCTGTCGGCAGACCTAGACGCTCCTTTTAAATGTCTCAGACGCAGACTCTATCGCACAAAAAGTGTGCCGTCTGTGCAGCACCTAATTGTCACCTCTAGTTAATTTCTCTTCCATTACTTTTTTTTCCGTGTGTTCTACATATATTAAATAGGAAACCACCTAAATTTAAATTGGAAAGATATAGTCCCACAAATTCTTGACGAGCGTGTCCAGTGAAGGGCAAAAGATTGGTACCCTTGTACGAATCTAAAGCACATTTTGTACCCAACTCACACGCGGGACCTTATTCTGAATTCGACAGCTTCTCACAGACGTAACAGGGGTGGAAGGACACACGATCACCCGACCTTCTGTATAAGGACTTCAGTGTACGTTATGTTTAATTATTCTGGAAGGTCAGACTCAATGAAGCTTTGGGATGCATTGCGCTATAAATCTTAACTAATATTATAAAGCTGAAGAGTTTGTTTGTTTGTATGTTTGTTTGTTTGTTTGAACGCGCTAATCTCAGGAACTACTGGTCCGAATTGAAAAATTATTTTTGTGTTGGATAGACCATTTATCGAGGAAGGCTTTAGGCTATATAACATCACGCTGCAACTATTAGGAGCGAAGAAATAATGGAAAATGTAAAAAAACGGGGAAAAATTAACTATTCCACGCGGACGAAGTCGCGAGCACAGCTAGTTCTGCATAAATGCAACAAGGACGTGAAAATGTTATCTGATATAATGTTCTTTGTAGTCATGTTGTTTTAAATAGAATATGGCTTTATCGTTAAGAAAACTTAATTTAGAATAAGCATTTGGTTTTGAATAATTGTTATGCATAATAAACCCGAGGGTTTATTCGAAGCAACGCTACAAATATTAGTTTATAAGTAAGTTTAGACCTACCCTTACGTAAACTGAAACTTTCACGACTAACAAACAATAAAGTCTAGGCTATAGGCTTCAAACAGACGGGATGGGAACGGGACGCGATTAGTGATTACCTACTAATGCAGTCCTATGTGAATTCATAAACTCTGGAAGCGCCCAGTGCAGAACAATGGAACCTAGGTAGATTCCATTGTGTAGTGGAATCAAAGTTTTGAGTCATACCTTACCCTCAGCCTATCTAGCATCAACGGCGCATCGTGATGCACGGAAGGCCTACCCTTATACGTATACCCATATTCACACAACACTACTTTCTTTCTATCAAAACGAACAACACTATGCTAAGTAAGGCATATATTATGGCGCCGTCGGATCATGCTGGCCACCGAGAAATTATCCTTAGTTCTTAAATTGTCCAGCTCTCCTCTTCTCCTAAATTTAAATTCCGCTTCACACGTACGTTAATGCATGTTCATCTCTTGCAGCGGACGGCACCAGAATGCACGCCGCCTTGCCGACGCGCGCAGCCTTCCCCGCGCACTACGAGCACGCCGATGCGCGAAGCGCAGCCAGCATTCAACGTTGCCACTGGTAAGTCTATAATATACCTTGTGATCTGTGGATTAAGACCTTTATTGTGTATCAACGAAGGTTTTAGTCGGTGGTTGTCCATTCGTAAAGCTGGAAGCAATCTCATCAAAGACAAAAAAGCGTTTTTTTTCAGCAGTCGTTTCTTTGCGATTTTACCACTTTGGAAGAGTCTCTCGCGCAAACTATGCAGTTAAGAAAAAAATGATGTGAGAAACCTCAATATCATTTTAAAATACCTTTTCATAAATCGACCACAAGTAAAGGTCTGATTAAAAAAAAATTGAGTTTCAGTTCTATGTATGGGGAACCCCAAAAATTTTGGATTTTTTTCCGATTTTATTTTAAATCATAATGCGGTTAACAGAATACATGTACCCACCAAATTTCAATAATGTAGCTCTTATAGTTTCGGAATAAACTGGCTGTGACATACGGACGGACAGGCAGACAGACATGACGAATCTATAAGGGTCCCGTTTTTGCCATTTGGCTACGGAACCCTAAAAAAAGGTACCTTGGCGACTACTCTTCCCTAATACGGATGATGACAAGGTATGAAAATGAAGAAAATAATTAGTCCGTCTCTTAGATAATAAAAAAATATAAGACCCGTATTTTTTGTTTTGTCGAAATAACAAGAAAATACTTAGATATAGCGCATTAAAGTTACGGAGTGGGGGCTAACTACGTCACGTTAGAGTATATTTTGTACTCTAACGTGACGTCATGTGACATTTAAAATCAATGTATCTTCGTAAATTTTTGAACAAGAGGCAAAATAAAAAATACGTATCCAATATTTTTCATTAATCTATCTGATGGACATTAAATTATTTTTTAGTCATCATCCCAATTGCGTATCTTTTAGCGGAACCCTAGCATCTTTTGTCCATAAATCACCAATAGTTACTAGGAAATTTGTAAAAATCACACTAAACTTGAAAATCACCAATCCAAAAAAAAAGACTACTCTTCCCTTGTGCGTTGAGACTATAAAAAAAAAGAATAAGGCCGAATATAAACCAAAATCGACCGATTTATCCCACCATTCCAGCGTTGACATAGCAGGTATCGTAAAACTAGTTGACATGCGTCGTTCGGGGTCCAAATGTATTGTTCTATCTGCACGTAACATATCTTTTATCGCCGCTGTCGGTCCCACAAACGCGGTTACGCAAAGATACGATGACACCTGTAGTTTATTGGCACGTGTCTGTCACCTCGGCCTTGCCTTACGATCTCTGCTCAGAGCGGGCTTGTTTTGGTGTTCGTAATTCTTTTTTTAATAATAGCTCGATATAAGGGCTTTCCTACGCCTAATGGAAAGCGAAAGAGAAGCCCAAGTCGCTGTGACAACGGGCCCCAACTCCCCACGAGCTTCGGAAACCCTACTCACCGGCAGGAACACGACCCGGAGGTCATTTGGCTGCGGTATTCTAAAGGGTGGAGGTGGAGGTCCTTCGGGCAGCTCAAGTCGAGCGAAGACTATGCCCTACCCCTTTTAAATTACCCTATGCCCTACATTTCGAAATTGTCCTCTGTTGGTCTTTATGGGATATTAGCTATCAAGAGACTTGTTCCCTACAACCATGTCATCATCATCATCAGCCTTTATCAATCCACTGCTGGACATAGGTCAACTATATTAGATTTTGCGTTTATGAAATTGTTGGACATAAGCCGTAAAACATTCGTGAGGAAACCATCTTGTTGAAAAAAACATCCGGATTTTTAAAGTATAATCTAAAAGGTTTATCCAAAAGCTTGAGAATACTAAATACCTACTTGGTACCGATGCCAAGTCCAGGTATACTAGAATGTCGCCAGACTGTTAATCGCAGACACTAGACATTCCAGTTTGTTAACCTTTTAATTAAATTAGTTTTAGTGGAATTCAGTTCGCGAAAAGTATCCAACGTAGAACGGTTAATATGTGAGCGTTTGATTTGACAACGTATCGCTGGACTAAATAAAATAAATATTGCACTAGACAGTTCCCACCGACTTTTATATCGGTTTTAAACTAATGTTTTCCCTTGTATAGTACAAGAAGTCCAGCCCGAAACACTGTAAAATTACAAATGTCTATTAAATCATGTACCAAAAAAATATCTAACTATCAGTACTACGAGTAGATGATGACTAAGACTCTATTGCACAAAAGTAAGTAAGTAAGTATATATAAAAGGCGACTTAATGCTAGGAAATGCTTCTCTACCACCGCCAACCTTTCATGGTCATGCAGATAGTAGATTTGTGTGCGGTGAGTGTACAAAGAGTATAACCTAATTTACATAAAATTTATAAATCAAATTAAGTGCCGTTCTATTCTTGATAATTTTCTGTTGATACAATCTCTTGGTACTGCAGTTGTATAGCGACATTGAATAGGTAAATGTCGGAATGAGTTTCACGGAATGAATAACGTCAGTGCAATTTTCAGGGAACGAGAATGTTGGCTCCGCTTAGTCATGACTCTGTACGTAGAAAACGTAGGAGTCATTTGAAAGAAATCGATGGAGCTTTTAACGAGTGCTTTTTGTTTTAACATTATTGTATGTTTTTATTCAAGGTTTCTTATACTCAAAATGTGAGCGCGGATAATCCGATGCGGTAATGTATGTGATGTTGTCTGACATTAAATAAATAAATAAAATATAAATATTATGGGTCAGTCATATTTATATTTATTTATACTTTTACTAAACATCTGCAACATGAAATGTAAATGTGATTACGATCGTACAACGTCAACGTGATTGATGAATACAACTTGCGAGTGCGTACTTAATGCGCGGTGTCGCCAGTGTTGCTACATATACAAATATACCCCCTTGAGGCTTAACAGGAAGTATTTGGGGTTTATATTAAGCGCAATTTGGAAGTTTGCAGTGGAGCGCAAGAAATGCGCCAAACAATTCACACTAATCTGAGGGGCTATTCACAAATCCGTTCGGAAAGAACTCTCTCGAAAACGCGAGATCCGAGCGGAAACATTCTCGATCGTTTGTTTAATTTGACGGTTAAATAAATATCAAATAACATCACATACTAAAACAATGTATCGATAACCGATCCCAAAGTAAGCTGTGTGAGCACTTGTGTTATGAGTATCAGAACAACGAAGGTATGTACCACAAATATTTACTTAATAAATACAAATATAAACACACGGAACAAACACAAATGCTCATAACACGAATGTATGTCAAAGGTAGGGAACCCACGACCCAAGGCAATAGCCTTTTGAACCTTGAAAATACCACTACTAATTGACTTACCGGACCAGTCGATATATTTCATAAAAAACTTTCCCGAGAGCCTAGGATGGCGAAAACTTGAGACGATTTGTTCGAATATGTTATAATAATAATGTTCTCTCATAAATGAGCATCGAAACACATCGGAAATACAAAAAAAAAACAAAAAAGCCTGAATGAACATACCTGCAATATTGCAAACATTCTCGTATGGCAACACCGTTCGTCATAGATGAGCCGTACATTATTTAAATGCCCCATTTGTAGGCCACAGGTAGTCTTCAATTTCAGGCACGGCAGTATACCTACTCGCGTAGGCAGCACGAATTATTAAAGGATACACTCGACTCGGTCTGCGTCCATAGCTGAAATATTATCCAGGAATTTACTCGAAGCGTAGTGCAGTACTAAGGCCAGACGTCCCGATTTTCGGACATAACGTCGCCAGAAAATCGAGACATTGGCATCAACTCCCTGATTCCAATCACATTATGTAGGTCCTCGTAACAATGATATAAAGTCCCAGCTCTTTTTATTCGATTAAACTCCGGTCTTCTAGATTTGAAATCAGACCATACAACCACTTCCACAGGAGACTAGTTCATGACCGTGTATATACGGAACGGAAACGAACGGAAAGACTACATTGGAACATTTTTATGTAGTCCTATTGACAGTACATACTCCTAAGTACAAGATTATTATTAGAACTATTTTACTAACGGGATTTTTACCGAGAACTATAATAAAATAAAATAAATAAAAAAAAATATTGTACGGCTAAGATATTGAACAAGAACAACAAATGTCTCCGTTTCTTCGACCCTCCATCTTGAAATTCAAGACACTGGACATCACTAGCAGTTATGTGGGGCAAGGTAGTCTCGTAACGTGGAAGTTTGTTATGTTATCACTTAACGTTCTTCCTCGGAGAATTTCTTAGCGGGCACCATTAACCGTCCGTGCACTAGTTAATTAAGTATTAACCGGTGTACGCGAGCGAGCGAACGTTAAAACCGTTAAATAATACGTGACGCTTTCGGAAGCTTAGCTGGGAGTAGCTGTAGCACGGTTCGTTTCAGACCGGGGTTTTGTACGCTCTTTTTTTGAATAGTGGTTCAAAAGAATGCGTTGTCCCCTTTCTTTTCCCGGAATAAGCGTGTCGTGAAGGAGACGTATGCATATAATTTTATGATTTTGACGGATGATTGATGCCTGTCAAGGTACAAATTGTAGTCATATGTAAAGAAAACATATCATTAGAGACATTACGTGTTTTGTATGCTACGCATTTACGCAACTAGATACATTTGATTATCCAGTAGGATGTAAAGCTTTTGCATGTATTTTCACTACGTAATATAAAACAAAATCGCTTTTGTTTTCTGTCTGTCCCTATGTATGCTTATATTTTTAAAACGCAACGGGTTTTGACGCGGGTTTTTTTAATAAATAGAGGGATTCAAGAGAAATATAAGTGTATGCATATAGTATTGCACCCGTGTGAAGCCGGGGCGGGTCGCGAGTTTAATACATATAAAATCTACATCTACACTAATATTGAAAAAAGGATAGTTCTTTATTTTGGTATGTGCGTTTGTGATAAAGTCAAAAACTCACTGTGCTGATTTCAAGAAATATTTCACCGTTGGAAAGCTATATTCACTCTGAGTAACATAGGCTATTCTTACTTAACGCCAATAATACCTATAACCAAATTAAATGTTTATCTGAAACACCCGAAGCGAAGCGAGGACGAAGCGCTAGTGAATAATATTTTTGCAACGAGATACAATCGCATTTGCCCTTTACACTCGTAAAGGGCAAATGCGATTGTAAATCTTGTACCGCGCAATGCATTAGAGATATAAAATTTACTCAAATTTTATATCTCTAATGCATTGCGCGGTGTGACCCAAGTATGTACGACATGTACGTACAGGTAGGGTAATATTTCTTGCACGACCCCGGTTACGACTTGCGACGCGCGATAACTAGGGCCTTAGGTATTATGGGACTTAGTGGGTCCCGGATCACTTCAGGTGTCTATGGTTTATGTATTGTTAGAGGCTGCGTGACACGTGTGCAATAGGCAAGGTCACATTGCCCTTCTTCAGTTAGTTATATACTTGTGTACTGAGGAAGTATAAACAAGAGATATCAGTAGTGTTGTCCGGATTTAGAATAGGTGAATAGGTCTACCCCATATTCTCACCCGGTTAATGTCGTAGAAGACGACTAAGGGAATATTAGGAAACCGGCACCATGCAAATAAAATCAGTGGGCGTTCAGGGTGGGGGCGACAGGCGCAATGGGTTTGTTCTATTATGCCTGTCGACCTTTGGACCTCACGACCGCCATACCATCAGGTGGAGTGAGGTCATCCTGAAAGCTCTTCTTATAAAAAAAAGACCTATTGCGGTTATCAACCCGCAGGCGGGACAAACAAAATTGTCATTGGGCGAGGCTTATGTCCAGCTGTGGACGTTTGCAGATGATGATATTGACTGTTATCAAGTAAGTAATCAGTACTCGCATCATAAAGTACGGTCAATGGTACGTTTGCCAAACCTTTGGGCTGTGGAACACTCTTCCAGCACACGCGTTCTCTTCTTATAATATTGTGTCTTTTAAACCGTGAAGCGTTTGATTCTTAGCTCGCCTGATGTTAAGCGTTATTGAGGCATACGACGCGCACCCATCAAAAACCGATTCAGTCTTGCCTTGAAAACCTGATGACACACATATACTCGCATATATCTATATTGGACTTAACATCATTTTACATTCAGCATCTAACACTCAAAGTACAAATAAATCTTCATATTCATGCATTATGTCTCGTCTGATACTTTATTTAGAAAGTGGATTGGCTTCGAAAATGGTTATTATCATTTGACGTTGTCAGTTGAGAAATTCATAGATATTACCCACAGTGCAAAGCTGATATTAAACTTATTTTCTACGTCTCATGAATTCTTGATCGCTCATATATCTTGGCTCGTTGTTATTATGACGGTTGGGGTGCGATCTCCTCTAATGCATCATGTAGACCGCAAGGGGAAAATAATACGGTGAATCTGTACTTAGGTTTTATATGGAAGATTTATTATTTGTGTGTTCTCTAATAAAGTTACAACCTCGTTGGTGTAATGGTCGGGGATGTCACCTGAGACCCCTCGTCTTGTGTCCGGCAAGAATTGTTACTAAGTTTCTTTTTGTAAAGAAATTTTGTTTTTTTTTTGTTTTCAAAAATCTTTTTAAAACATCAAATAATTCTTAGATAACCTAGTAGTTCATGTAAATTACTAGACACTTCCTCAGGCTAAACTCTTTTAAGAAACATTAATATTTATAGGAACTATTCGTAAAACATGAATGTGTTGAAGATTCACTCGTGTTATCACTATAATAAGCTTTTAGTATCAAGCTTAAAAATTAAAAAGACAAGGATCCTTTAACATTTAGTTTAAGGTGTTATCTTAAATATTTGTGCCAAAACACCTTAAATTCTAGTAAATTGGTCAACGATCGTGTCAGGTGTTATTCTTTGGACGGGGGGCTCTAGTTCATAAATGGTTAAGAACCTATGTTCTTATAGACTACATAGTTTATTTATTCTAATTTCCTGACCAGATCTGTTACATACATATTCGTCAATGGTAGCGAACAAAAATATATAGTAGGTACTGCTAGTTTGTTTTAACCATTAAAGCAACACCTGAGCAATAAATGTCAATGTCACAATGACATTATCTAAACAAGCATGTAGAATCAAATCCCACAGGGCGGAAAAGTTACTCAACACAAGGTAACAACCCTCACCTGCAATATTGGCGCCCTTGAATGCAAGATTTCTAATTAAACTTGACGTTATATGGGAGCTATAAACAACAAATTAAGTGGAACAGTTTCTTGTTGAACTAGATCTTGAAAGTAATCTGCAAGTTGCTAGTAAGGTTGCTAGATAATCTTTATTGTATGATATATTGTCAAAGCTTTTAGGATTGTGATTGCATTTTTATATAGTACACCTACTTGCCTATCGTTTTTTTTTAAGATTTAGTTAACTTAATATACAACGAATCTTCTTCTATGCTTCATTTCCTATGTGGCCCTCCGTGTCCTTATTCCGAGCATACTACTGAAACGATCTTCCAGCCGCGGTGCTTCTTGATCTCTACGACATTTCCCTTTTTCAAACGAGGTTTAAAGGGAGCTCTTACCCCACGGTAGGTAGCGCCATTGCTGTGCCCCTGGCATTGATGATGTCCAAGGGCGGCGGTTACTGTTTAACATCAGACAGGCCGCTTGCTCGTCTGCCACCAAAAAGAAAAAAATACATGCATCAAATCCGGGTGTACCTAATCTCAGCGTCTTCATATCTCTGCCCTCGGCTCCCATCCAGGTCATTTGTGGCCTACCGCGACATCTTTTAGGCTCTTGCATTGCCAATGCCGTTCTCGTCATGTGATCTTCTGACCGTCGTAAAACGTGACTGTATCAGCGTAGGTGTCTTTAAGACTGTGGATTCTGAATGTCCTGGATTCTGGCAACCGACTAATGTCGATATAGATATACTCGTTTGTCCAGCGACTGCGATAGGCGAATATGATTTGGCAAACTTGAAAGTTCCTAGTATATAAATTATTTCAGACCTCGTTTGTACATCGAGTACACTTTGAACATAATTTTATGTTAGGCAGTAGGTACGTGCCGCATTTACCTTATGATGTGATCCGAGACCAATGTTATTACCTAACGAGCTACTCCTCTTAATAACATTAGCGAAAAGGTCGTCACCAAATTTATCTAGGAGATTTTTTGTGTCTCACTTGTTGAACAGCGACTTTCATCAAAAGCGGCCAAGTGCGATTCGGACTCGCTCATAAAAGGTTCTGTAGCAGCAAGTACCATAATCTAAAAGTTCTTGTAATTCGTTGTAACTTCGGTCGATGTTTAATAATAGGGATAAATTACAAAAAAAATACTTTTTATTCTATCTTTTTCACACTTATTTTCGGTGGAAGTTTTCATAATAATCCTACTAATATTATAAACGCGAAAGTTTGTTTGGATAGATGGATGGATGTTTGTTCCACTTTCACGCAAACACTACTGAACGGATTTTAATGAAACTTTACAGAAATATAGTTTGGACATCAGATTAACACATAGGCTATATTTTATATGAATATTCACGCGGGCAGAGCCGCGGGCAGCAGCTAGTGTATATTATACCTTTTTTTTAATTTTAGCATTTCTTATAGACCATTGTACAGACGTCCAGACATACGAGTATATGACGAATCCATAAGGGTTCCGTTTTTTGCCAATTGACTGCGGAACCCTAATAGCGAAACGTGTATTAAATATGTTATATGAAAGCCATAGCCATTAGCGAATTGGCGGAGCCATCTGCTCCCGTCGCGACACTTACGCAAGTTATAAAGTTACGAAATTTCAGATATTCATTTGCAGTATCAGCGAAACCGTTGGCTTGTAAAATAAACAAGATTATAAGATTTCTGTTAATGTTTTATCTTAATGGAGAGTTGGTGCAATTTGTATCATGCCTTATTGACTGCTGAATGAAGATGTTTTAATGATAAAGCGAAATTACTTATATATTGCGAAAACAGTGTTCTTGATATATGGAGTCTACAGTTATGACTAAGAGAGGTAGGGTATGTTCGAACTTCGCTTGAATTGAGTCGCCCCGTCCGGGGATGGATCTCCACCCTACAGAATACTGCAACCAAATGACCTTCGGGTAGTGTTTCTGCCGGTGAGTAGGGACTCCGGAGATTGTCGGGGGTTAGGGTTGGGCCGGCATGGCGGTGGCAACTGACAGGTAACTGACCAGTTACTTGCTCGTTGTCACAGCGATTTGGGCTTCTCTTTCGCTTTCCATAAGGCGTAACTACTAAAAAAAAGATATGTAGACTTTGTATCATAGTCATCATCAACCTGTCGTATTCCAATGCTGGACATAGGCCACTCCAATTCACTCCAGGTCACTTTGATCGATTTTGGGCTTCCTGCATGCAGCACTTGCCAGCCATCCTGTGCTGCTCGTCACTCCACCTGGCCTGAGGGCGTCTTACACTACGTTTGCTGACAAGCGGTATCCACTCCATTACTTTGTATCATCATCAGCAGCCTGCGGCAGTCCACTGCTGGACGTAGACCTCTCCTAACATACGCCATTCTGCATGATTAGCAGCCACACTCATCCAATTAATTCCGGCCGCCCTGCGCTGGTTGTCAGTCCATATAACTGAGGGGCGTCCCACACTGCGCTTGCCTGTACGCGGTATCCACTGCAATTCTTCAATAATTGTTAGCCACTTTGATCTTGTCTTGGGCATAATTTTTGAATAGTCATCGTTATTCCAGAATTCCTTACTTTCCTTACTAATCGGGCCGATCTTTGTTCATCGCTGGCCAATGGTAATGTTTTTCTACCCCCATAATGTTTTTTTTTTGTTTTGTGTGTGCCTGTGTTGATATGCACCAAAATTTTAGTGAATATCTGTTTATATTTAATTGTTGGTTTAGTAGTACTTATGCGATTTTGTACGTTTAATTAAGTTACCCTTCTTATTTAATATCTCACATAAGAAAACACTTGTAATTCTTTGTGAGAATGATAAAGATTTTAAACTAGAAACGAATACCCAGAGAACTCAAGATTCCCTGAACCCTAGACTTATCCATTCTTCACCTACAAGCTTCCAGATGGCAATCACTTCTATGTAATAATCAAGACATACCGTAATTCAGATCATAATCACACCGGACATGCTTCAAAGCAAAAGCCTGGGAGTCTACTTAGTAATTTACTCTTAAAACGCCAAGTGTTTTAATTACCGTACTTAGTGTTTAAGTGAAAATTCCTGCTATTTACCTCAAATGCGTTCCTCTTGCCCATTATGACCATCTGCATCTTTTTCTAATTGCATAATAGTAAGCAAGAAACATACTGCAGATTCTAAGTAACGGTATGTTCTATGATATAATATGGTTATATCTGTAATGTATCTAGCGGCATCTATCTATCTACTCGTACCTAACGACACATCGATAAATCTTGAAACATTATTGTATTCAATTGTAAAAAGTAACTAGTCAGTTACCTCCATCATGCCGGCCCAACCCTAACCCCCCACAAGCTCCGGAAACTACTCACCGGCAGAAACACGACTCGGTGGTCATTTGGCTGCGGTGTTCTATAGGGCCTCGGCGACGGCTCATTTCGAACGAAGATTCGCTATGCATCAAAACTAATGGCCAACCTATTGAAGAGTCTAATGTAAAATGTACAGTCATCGGATAGATTACAAGTGAGTGGGTCGTAAAGGCCTAGTAATGTTCTCGTTACACATTTATAGGGTCCGTATGTTCTCACTTAGGGAACGATCCCGGGGGAACATTTCATTTCCGCGATCGGTCTTTTGCCGATAATTGGATCTACAGTGATTGCTCTGGATTGAAATGGACTATATTTTTATTATATTTATTTATATAGAGATGTAAAAAAAACATTAGGATTCAGATGACTATTTTATCAGTTAATTACAGTAGGCGCAGTCCACTGCGCTGGGCAGGCGGTTTGGCGATGGCAGAGCATAGCTTCTGCCTCCGGTGACGCTGCTGCCCGTCATCGGCCTAGGGTATTTTGGCAACGCTTGCAATCGTGATGGTTATACCGGATATTCACAACCCATACTTATCTATAAAAACTAACAACAATATGCGAGGTAAGGCTTTTACAATGGCGATTGGGACTCAAGTGTTGTCTATGAATAGGTTTTTGGGAACCTGTGCGTACGCGCGCCGCATAGTACCGTTTGTGAATAAGGGTGATAATCTTCCGATGTTCAAGGCGAGAGTGAGTCGGTTTTAAAGGTTCTGCCTGCCATCAGTCCGGAGGTGACAGAATTTGCTAGGGATACATATATACATAACGTCACGCCCTTTTCCCAGAGAGGTAGGCAGAGACCACGTCCTTCCATTTGCTACGATCTTGCTGGGAACACGCAAAATAAATGAAACGGCCTGTCGACGGAAAGTCCAATGGCAAATCGGTCGCTGAATCATTGCACTATTGTAATATTGCTTTCAGTCCACCCCTATAAAGTTCTAGCCTTATTGATTCACTGTGAGCGAGATCAACTTTGAATGCTCACTTCAAACGGGTCTTTTCGTGTCCCTCCGTGTAGAAACAACCGATACCAACTTATTTGCTTACACAACTGGCTCGTCTAGTTATCATCTTTGAATAGAATTATTTTTTCTTTTAATTTTCCAATTAGCACTAATTTCTTTATTAAAAAAGTTTTTAAAAGATCCTTTTACATAATTACCGATTTACCTATAAGACAAATAAAAATAACCAAGACATGCCACGCTGGGCCACACAGCGCCATCTAACACCAAACCAAGCCGTAGCTTGTACTATGGGAACTAGACAACTGATAAACTTACTTAAGATGCTTTTTTTGCAAATAAATACACATAGTGAACACTCAGACCAATACAAACAAATATGTTCATGAACACCAAAGACTTGGGAACCTTCAAGAAACGAGTGTGTTCCTATTTAAAAGGCCGGCGGCGACCTCAGAACTCGATTCGAGCTGCGTATCCCTGAGCAGTGTTGTCTGCTTACCATCACGCATCACACATCTGTCTGCCGCCTCTTGTATAAAATACACAAATGTTTGTGCTGTGCGGGAATCGAACCCACGACCCTTGGCTCAGAGGGCAGAGGTCACTACCAAATGAGCCATCGAGCAAGTCAAGAACTGACGGATCGTACAGCGCAATCATGCCGTACTGGGCCCTATTAAGTAAACTAAGCCTGTATGACGTCATTTTACCAATAAAACGAACTGAGTAATCATTCCGCGACATTGTTGAAATATCTATTTCGATCACAGATATCTCCAATAGATACCGCACATAAGATATCGCGCGAGAGGTAATACATCAATGCAATGCAGGCGCGAAATACGCATGCGCTTAAAGTGCGTCAGTACCACGGTCAGTACTGACCAGAAGTCAGACCCGTGTGTATCGGAGACACTTTTAATAGTTTGTAGAACATAAACGTATGAATCTTAGTATTGAACTCCTTGGCGCCGGAGCTCAAGTTACGATGGAAAATATTTGACAGATGTTAGCTCGCGTTGATGTCTTTTTTCATGATCCCTTTCTTTCAATTACCAATTTCACTATTTTTATCCCTTTCTAGCATAGACACGTTTGACAATAGTGTTACAATGTATTACTTTCAAGTATATCGATAATGCAAGATGAGAAAAATTTTAGTGTTTCTACTTTAGATTTCCAAAGTGTCCTGAGAGAACATTAAAATGGACAAATGCCGCACCCTGCTGTTAGAGACATTTACATAGGATAGTTTTCAATGTATGAAGGATAGAAGACGAGTAAATGAAAACTGCTGTGATTACTTCACCTAACCATATTTATAACTATACTCATTTGAATTTTTTTTTTCCCAAGACATGCCACGCTGGGCCACACAGCGCCACCTAGCCCCAAACTAAGCCGAAGCTTGTACTATGGGTACTAGACAACTGATAAACTTACTTAGATACATTTAAATATACTTATAATGTCAAAACGGCAGTTGAAATGTATTATTTAACGTATGTATTTTAGTAAATTGATCATTTTACGGGATCTTGCCGTAAAATCATCCGACGAAGGTGAGGTGAACGTTGATTGGTTCAATGGCTCACGTGGCGTTATCCCGGCAACCAATCAGGGAACAGTGTATTAAGTTACGGTTAATAGTGCACCGTTAAATAGTACATTGAGCAACGATTGGCCCATTTGAGGACGATTTTACTTGTGTCAAAATCGTAAATTATTAAATGACTGTCAGGCTACCGTAAGTTGATTAACTAACTGAAATCCATTGCGTTAAATAATACATTTCCACTACCGTTTGTTATATTCCGAAAGATAATCAACTACCTAGGAAATTGATCAACTTACGATTCTTGCTATTTTCCGGTGACATATATAAACATATATTTATATACATACATAGATAAATATCCAGTATTGCACAAAATACTGAAAAGGTGATACAGACATAATCTAGTCTAATATACCTGATTGGTAATTTTTCGATAAAATTATCGACATTGCACAATACAAATGTACATCACTTGAGAAATGAGTTACGTCCCCCGCACACCCTTCCATACCACCTGAAATTGACTCGCGAAACTCAAAGCAAAATGCCGAACATGCGGTATCTATTGGGGGTAATCTGTGATTTCGATATACAAGGTCGACCACATCATTTGCCCTTTTATGTTAAACCAAAAGTGTATGACCGCGATGTGAATCACTGGTTCCTACACACTGGCGAAAACATATATATGTGGCTTATTATTATTGTATGTAGAAATGAATAAATTACCGGAATTCTGTGGAAGTCATTATCTGGAAATAGAAGTTGTTTTCTTTAGTCGTTGATTAATGGTATTCGCGCGGTTCTTTACGTTATTTGATATGGATTTGGTATGAAATGTTAAAACCAAGTAGTCACAAAAATATTCAACATACATTGAAGGTGAATGCGCAATCTAAATGCAATTGATGCGATATGTATTTTTTATATGAAGCATTCAGGATTACCTCACTCCACCTGATAGTAAGCGGTCGTGAGGTCCAGAAGTTAGGTCGACAGGCATAATAGAACTCGTGGGCCGGCATGGCAGTGGCAACTGACAGGTAGCTGACCAGTTACTTGCCAATTCTCACAGCTACTTGGGCTTCTCTTTCGCTTTTCACCAGGCGTAGGGAAGCCATTATGTCGAGCTACTATAAAAAAGGAAACAAACCCACCTCACTTGTCGCACGGTGTCGTATATATGTGTGTACGTAGTATGTATGCAGTTCTATTTTAATATACGTAGTAAGTACCCCTTCGTAGTTCTATAGTATGATTGAGTAGATGAGATACTAATGCACTTGATAGCCGTTTTCATAATGTATAATATCAGTAGGATTCACCAGATTCATATAATATAAACCAAATGCCAAAACAAAGAATATTACATCTTTTAAGTAACTTTCTTTCTTTCTAAGTAACTTTCGGCGTTTATCAGTTTTTTTTATAGTATTCAATAGGGAATATGCATGACTTTTTTTTATGGATTTATTGAGATCTTTTGTCTTCCAGATACATAAATATCGAAGAATTTTTAAACTATCTTTTCTATTAAGCGAGTTATAAAGCGTTAAAGTTATTGATTAGACAGAGAGATCCGATGCGGTAGTTGACGTCACGTACCGTAAGCGCCGTACTAACTCCATAGAAAAATCTGTTTCGCGAGAGAGAGACGGATATATTCACTTTCAATGACTGTATCTCGCCCATTTTTCAACCAATTTTGATTTTGTTTTCACTGTTCGTAGTAGATTTTGATCTATTTTACGATAAATTAGTAAATACCTGAAACTATTTTTCATGCATATTCCCTATTCCTTTATGGAACAAGACTTACGTCATAATAGCACAAAAACAATTTCTTTGGTTATCACAACATCGCATATAAGGCATATACCATTATATCTCCTTGGGAGATTTCCCGCTAAACCGTGCAAGTAAACATATTGTTTCTTGTTTTTCTTCTTTGAAATGATTTGTGTAGCGTAATTGTGTTTTTTTTTTTTGCTGAACGCACTCAATTTTAAGATCAAACGATGCAAGGATGAGTTACTGCGTTTAAACGTCAGTTTAGTGCAAACACTGTCTCGGTATGAAATAATGGGACTTTGTATAGTTATAACAGCATTTGTAGCAAAAAGAAATGGTGACTATATGGTGACAATGGCAACAACTAGAAAGTACCTACACCATTTCGAAAAAAAAAAAGAGTTTTTTTTTATAGTAGCTCGACATAATGGCTTCCCTACGGAAAGCGAAAGAGAAGCCCAAGTCGCTGTGACAACTGGCAAGTAACTTGTCAGTTACCACTGCCATGCCGGCCCAACCCTTACCCCCCATGAGCTCCGGAAACCCTACTCACCGGCAGAAACACGACCCGGAAGTTATTTGGCTGCTGCGGTATTCTATAGGGTGGAGGTCCTTCCCCGGACGGGCAGCTCAATAATTCGAGTGAAGATTCGCTATGCCCTACCTCTCTTAAATTTCAAATCGGTCGACAATTCACGGAGATATGTGGTTTCATTAACCATTCGTTTTTTCAAATGCAATTAATTGTCACCAGAATCGATAAAATTATTCGATTTAATTCGTTATTGATTTCCCTATTTCGATAATTTATTCGATACCGAAAGAGAAAGATTTGCAAATATAATGTATTATTCAAATTTCGTAAAATGTGATAATGTCAAGTGTGGATTGCATATTATATTATGCAAATTCTATCTAGTTTTCACATTAATAAATTAATTGGACACGACCTCACCTATTTATTATTAGCATCTATTTCCATCCAGGACATTGACACCTGTCTGGTTTAGAAAACTTTTATACGCTAAAGTAGAAATTGCTATATTTTTTGTTTACATCACCCGCGTGTGTGCTTTATTTTGGTTATCATTCAACGGGTGTATTGTACTGCACGACACATGTTCGCTTGGCCGTCGCGTGCGCCTACGCAGAGCGGGTCAGTCGAAGTTTACGGTTCGACAGGCGCGTTTATCTATACCGATGATTTATACCGAATTAATTAGTACGAAAAAAAAGTTTTTTTTTTATAAAAAAAAACGGGCGGTGTTTTTTTTAAAACGAGTGGTCGATCATGTCTGTTGATTTAACAATAAAGAGTGCTTTTTATTTAAGCTTGTGTACTTAAATCGATCTCGGACAGTTGAAATGGGTGTGTTTTTTTTTCTTGAAAACGTGGAGTAATTAAATCGGACGATTTGGTTGGTTATTTGGATCGCGACTCCCGCGCATGTGCCAAGCGTTCCGGCGCGCATTTCTTTAGAGTCAGTCTAAATGACATCGACCTGTGCGTCTACCTCACATGCGTTTTTTAGTTTTTCAACCCGCGTTTGAGGGAAAAAAAGTCTACCGACTTTTTTTTTGCTGTGAAGTTAGTGTTTACCAAGTACTTGGTACGTGTAGTCGTGAAGATGGAAGTGTTATTAGTGCAGGACGGCCCGATAGTGATATCGTGGATTGTTTTTCTTTTGTTGATATGTCGGTGTTATTATCAAATTGGCGCCGCGAATCCGTCTGGTGAGTTTGTTTTGGATTTTTAATGTTTGATTTTTTCCCGGCCATTTATTAGGGTCTATCAACAGTTAATACACGCTTTAAGCTTTTATATAATTCCTAGAGACCCGCCCTGGCTGCGCAGCACGGGTGCAATACTACGAGTATATGCATATCATACGTAAACGTTCCTCTTTAATCTCTTTATATATTAAAAAAACCGCTTCAAAATTCTTTGCATATTTTTAAAGATGTAAGGTATACTATATAGGACAGACAGAAAACAAAAGCTACTTTTTTTATACTATCTAATGATAGAAACTAGCTTAATAAATTAACAGTACAGTAGGGTACAAAAACTAATAATTACCTATAGGTAAACACCGCATGCAAAATATACCGGCCGGCTATTTGTTGGTATGACAGTCATTTATTATTCTGTAATAATTTATTCACGCTTTTAAATATATAGACAAGTTTTTTTCATCAATTTGATGCTTACATCAGCGGACACCTTTTATTTCGATTTGTGAAACCAAACAAAACATCTCATCGTAGGCAAAGATGTTTGAAACTTTAGTTGAAATTTTCAATATACGTATTTTTGCGAATGTCATAATATTTTATATTCTCTCGTCCGATAGACAGATTACACAGATTTATCTTTTAGTATTCAAATAAGAGAATGGGTATCGCGTAATTGTGGACTATTGTTCTCGTTAAATGTTTTCCAACATTCCACATTCGTTATTCGAGACAATGCCCTTATGGGCTTAGTACGAAATTGTTCGCATTAGGAAGATCAAAGATAATTCGAGTTAACGCTTAGAGGAAAAGGTACCATTTGCTTAGTCATTTTTATCTTCTTTTGTTTTGCTGTGTTTTTTGTCATCATCATCAGGCTGCAAACGTCCACTGCTGGACATAGGCTTCTCCCAATGACAATTGCGTTTTTTTTGTATATCTTTTTTTTCTATAATCGTCTTTTCCCTTCGGTCCCTTTACCTATTCGATCTTGCTATCCTCTTCTACCTTAAGGTTGTCTAGAATAGATAGCTCACAGCCATAAGACCGCCTAATTGTGCAATTGTTTTAAGCAGACCAGGTATACTTTCCCAGTTATAGGTATTATTTTTATGGTGTACAAAAAAGATTTATCTATTTCTTTGGTTCTGTCCTATGATCAACAAACCGTATCTGAGCGATTGCTGAAGCATATCTGTGCTTCCGACTAACTACTTTTAGGTTTAGGAAGTGCATAAGGAAAATGAGCGTTTAATAAGTCATTTTGGAAGATTTACGAGAAGCAGCCGTGAATATACTGTGTCTTGCAGGAATGTTTAGTGCATTGTGGGACGGCGGAAAGTGCACTAAGATTTATACGGTGGCCGGGTTATAAGGTATCACTAATCTTCATAGAATTCTTATTGGGTTGTAAGGTGACCTATAAAGCCCTTATTTGGTTAAGCTTTATTTTTTTCTACCATATCTTGTTTTAAAATTCGTGAATGAAAAAGAAAGTAACTTTTAAGAAAGTAACGTTTTTTTGAGTAAGATTAACCCGAGGGAATAAAACTGTTCTATTAAAAACAAAACATAGTTGTTAGTTAACGAATTCTGTTTCTATATAGCTATATTATTAAAAATATCTGCATAAGGTTTTATTTATAAGCTAAATTATGGAATAAACAAATAACTTGATATGGCGATAACTATGAGAGCGACGACTCCTTGAATTTCCAAACCAATATAGAAAATTTAATGTTCCGAATTGCGTAACTTATCCTATCTTATATGACGACTAGAAACGGGGCGGAATGCAGATTTGTTTAACTAAACAGTCCTGAATAAAGATAATTTGTTTACAACCGTTCTAGTTCCTGACGTCTAAAGGTTACCACGACTTCCGATGAATGCGGGAATGCGAACATTAGGGTAATTTTTAAATGGGAGAAATGTTAAACAAGCATAGGTACGCGGGGTTAATGACATCGATACTGCACGCAACGGCAATGTAACTAGGAGTTGATTGTTGCCGTAGTCGTAGGATAAGGCGTTATGTAGTAGGTTCTGTGATGAATAGAATAGAATAGAATAGAATATTTATTTATTTTCTTTTCACAAAGAACATATAACATATAACAAGTTTGAGCCTAGTGATACAATTAGTTTTATGGTCCTTTTTTGTGAAAAGCTGGTGCCTGAGATGGGTTATAGAATAACCGGTGTTACAGGTCACCAGGCCTTCCCTCGCAGAAGGAAACAATTTGGTTGTGCAGTAAACATAATAAAGCTAGGGCGAATTTGTTACATTATGATAAAGAAATAAAGGGGTAATAACATTAACAACATAAAATAATCTGCAGTTATAATTAGAGTATGTTGTGTGTGAGTGTGTGTGTGTGTGTGTGAGTGTGTGTGTGTGAGTGAGTGGGCTGTAAATAGAAGTGAATAGGTGTGTTGATATGTGTAGTGTACAAAATATGTGTGAAGTGTGTAGGTCTAGTCAAATTGGTGGGTGAAGAACGCTAAAGGTGGAATGTTAGTTTTAGTGGGCAGTTATTTGAGGACACTAAGAAGCAACTCGGTGGCGATGTCAGAAATAGGTACCTTTTTTTTTCAAATAGGTACCTTATCAGTAGGTTCATCATCATCAACCTGCAAACATGCACAGTTCGACATCGGACTCTCCCAATGCCACTTGTCGTTTGGGCAAATTTGCCTTGGTCAGCACGCTTGGCAGGCGGATTGGTGATCGCAGTAGAATTTATCAGTACCCAGGTAAACGCTGTTGCCCATTTCCTGATATTCCATATATTTAGGACCTGTGAACACCAGTGTATTTGGCATTTTAAACTTCTAAGGACGAATATAGTCTTGTTTGTTCCAATAGAATTTCAAATATCTAGGTTACGAGTTAGTTCCTACCTGGCATAATAAATTCTCTATAACGATTACTGCAAATGGCTTTAACTTTGCTAAGTGTCCATTCAAAATAAGGCACCAAAAACAACGTGAAAGTTGAAATTTAATGGTTTCAATAGATAAATCATACATATTGACGGCTAAAGTTGACCTAATTTTGTGTCTGCATTACGAAATCGATGAATGCATCCAATTATTCCTGGAGAAGTAGAAGTTTCTAGCAGTGTTGGCCCAAAGTTAATCTGATTAATGATTAAAAATTCATGATTAAAAATCATAATCAAAAAATTGATTAAGATTAAGTAATCATAATCAAATATAAAATGATTAAGATTATCAATCATAATCATTAATCGTTAATTTGATTGTTTGATTAACTATTTATTAACTACTTATTTATTCATTTGATTTTGTCACTACACACTAACAGCTTGATACGCAAAATATGTATGCATCAAAGTTGATCATGACAACTCCCAAATCTAAAATTCTGTGAAACACTTGCTGCTTGCCGCTAGTATGTCTAACTGCCGCTGATCCAAAGAAGTGTTTAAACATTTTTAAATCAGTCATAACGAAGGAAATATTAGAAATCCCAGAACTTTTAACAGTCAACAATGAAACCGATAACACACACCACCAAGAAGACTCTGGCAGTGAAGCGGTATTAGTTGATGCTAAAAAAGAGCAGTTATGATAATTTCAATTTATTTATTTATTATCTGACGACTTGTTTGAAAAAAGAGTAGTTAAGAAATGTAAATTGAACAAACAAAAAAATAGTAAAGATTAGTTAAAGATTCTTCAAAATTAGAATTCCAGTATTTAAATGTTAGAAATTATTTTTTGTTCTTTGAATGATTAGTAAAAATATTTTAAGAAATCTGTCTCTTTATTTAACATCATTTCTTTGCTGTAGAATTAATTACATAGATAAATGTATTAGGTTTATAATCAAGTTAATCAATTAATGATTAATAATTAATGATTAAAGACAATAATCATGATTAAGATTAACTTTTTAATTATGATTACTTTAATCATGATTAATGTAATCTGATTAAAGTTAATCAAATTAATAAATTGATTAAAAAATTAATCGATTAATGCCTACACTGGTTTCTAGCAATGCATTATTTTTGGAATGCATTATTGAAGATCTTATAGATCCGTTTGATGTGTACGTTGTATGAAAACGTTTACGATGCTTTGAGTGTATGGGGGTCCTGGTTTTTTTTTATATTAGTGTATATTTTTGTTTTATGGGTCTACTTAGTGACTATAGAGATACATACATTGTTCATGACTAATCTTATTGTTAAGCCTCTACAGTAAACTACATATTGAAAAGAAATAGTATTCCGTTAGAAGGAGAATTGGGCGAGTTGGAATTTCGGCCACATCGCCATTGGCCTATGGAGAAATGAGAGATGCTCCAAAGAAAGTCGCCAAGACAGAAGCACTCTCTGTTGCTTTACTCTTTTCATCCATACATCTCGTACTTTCACAATTGAAGGCGTAAGAAACCACAGGCCAATGACGGGCAGCAGCGTCACCGGAGCGAGGAGCTACGCCTTGCGATCGCCAGCACCTGCCCATTGTGGCGATTATGGGTAAATCCTCCAACTGTTAGCCCAAAGTAACGAACTGGAGAGGCTATATCCACCAGTGGATTGCGATAGGCTGATCATGATGATTGTCTTATTCTAAGTACAATTTTTGGTGTGGTGTTGTACCTCATCTATCTAAAAGTTCAAGTATCAAAATGAAACTGTGTCAGTACATTATAACCGGGTTCGCCGGTAACATTCTACTAGAACAGTTAGTTATTAGTTCGCGTGTTTGTGACATTACCGTTGGTACTGAAGCGTCGTTATAGCATTATCGACGTTTCTGTCTGTTTGTGTTTCATGAGCATGCAGCTATGAATTCGGTTTTCATTGCGTTGTAGGTACACTAAATTATCGTGTTATGATTTTAACCCCATTTCAAATATCAGGACAAAGATGTGGCGTTACCAGGCTTTCTAAAATAGAATAAACACATATAATTAATTTGCTCACTACGGCTAACACAATAAGGTATTTGACTATACATAAATAAGTACTCTTTATTACTCAAAATACAAACATTTGAAAAGATTAGACTTGACTATAACATTGTATACTCAGATATAATCAGTAAAACCGAACCTATCTGAGAAATCACGATTTAATATGGTTGCAAAATGATTGTGATAACTCGGACAGTATTATATCAATTTGACTCGACTAATTTTATACTAATATTTCTTTCATGATATAGTCTATCGATAGCAAGCTAAAATAAAAAAAAGTCAAATTGCCTGTTAGACTTACTATACTACTATATAGATATAGGACTGTCCTACTGAATAGATACTGACTGATAGTATGTAGATAATGACTCAGGTTCAGACCTTTTATATGAACAGACTAAAGTCGTAATTAACGGTACCTACTCTAATTTAGCGGGTATATATTATAGCATGTATGTATAATGCACAAACTATTGTACGTCTCTCATACAGATATTGCTTTATAGGCGCTTGTCGTTGGCTGACATTTAGATTGACTGAGTGACTGACATGAAAATAGACGAGGTGATCTAATTATTAAATATATCGCTAGAGCATAGCAAGAAAATTATGACGGGATATTATAAAAATGTTACAGCTTCTAGGAAAAAGTTGCTTTTAACTAGTGCTTAATAATTCAAAGCATTTTAGCCAGGGACATTCTATATGTTTAGTGTTATAAATTTGACTCATTTTCAGCAAGTTTCACCATAAAGCTTGATTTAAAAATAATAAAGTAAAATATGTTTAAAGGTTGGGTTGGAGCCAAAAGCGTATCTACCGCATTTATTGGTTCAAAATTGAAAGAGCATTTTGGGAAAACTGTATATTACCTATTATAAAACCTCTAGTTTTATAATCACATAAATTACTTTAACCCAATAATTGAAGTAATATAAAACCATTTGTCGTACCAAATTCCTTTTACTAATCCTATTCTGACAAGTACATAAAGAACTTAAGTCGAATTCTCGTGAGGATGTAATTAAATGCTTATCTCAACGTAAAACAAGTCGTATGTTAGTAGAATTTATTTGATCCCAAAGAACTTATCGATGTTTCCATATATCAGCCTCTCCCTGGGGAGAACTTACCGCAATGTTTGTCAAATATTCATGGGTCTGCCGGAGTTTTAAGTCTAGAACGGCTGACACCGTTTTGAGATACAGCTAACTTTACTGGTCTAAATATATAGTAGGTAATGAAATTTAATTGCGTAACTTCCTTTGATTCAAAAATTCTTTAAAATCTAACCTGATTATAACGATGCTGTTCGATAGTATCGATATACCAACTAACGATAAGAAAAACTAGTATGTATCGATATTCCAAGAGTATCGATGTTATCGTAAACATCGCCACTATCCATAATTTCTTTTGGTCATCTATCTATCTCGAGGCAACACTACTGATTTAGAAGTTAAGGACAGAGGACAGCAGAAAGATATCAAACAGATGTTGTCCAACGAACAAACATAAGCTTGTAATAGAAATTTCACTTGTAACTTCATTTGTTGGTCGATTTCGTTGTTACAATTCATATGAAAATTATTGTGACTCAGTGAACATGCGAATCCCAGGGGGAATTAATTTCGATGGTAGATAACAATGCTGAAATGTTATTTGAAGTGAATTTTTGCTCGGTAGTAAAACAGTGTTTATTAATAAAATTAATAAAGTTAGAGTGGATCTTTCCACGAAGGACCTGGTTCTACGAAATTTACATTCTTTTCTAAATCTAATGTTAAAGATTTACAGAGATCCTTTATCTTCAATTTGGAAAGTTCCAACAAATCGAGTGAAATGTCTCCCTCTGTCATCTCCGCTTACATAGTTTTCTTGTTCCCGTTCCAAAGACGTGAGCCTTCCTTTATATCATCCAGAATTTTCCGAGACGTCCACAGTCCCATGGCCTCGACTCCGTATCTAGGTCAGTCGTTGCGCTGCGCCGGATGCATTATAAAACTGTATACCCCAACTCGTACATTTTGTTTCATATAATAGTAAGTATCAGAATTGTCCAGTGTGACATCTGTTTTTCGGTTTCCAGTTTTGTATTTAATATAGTAAATACTGGAGTAACATTGTCGTTTCATTGGTACTATAAGTACTTTGAAATTTTGGATTTGTTGCTGCAAATATATTGACAAATATCTCTTGTTATTCAGTATTTAGAAACTTGAATTGAAAGTGCATCGATTTTAGTAATGTTGATGACGATGAGATATTGATTGTTCAAAAATCAAGAATCATTTTGATGTATTTAGGCATATAGATGATAGATTTTACCTTGATAGAATGACCTGGAGATAATTAAAGAACATTGGGTTACCATGACAAAAAAAAATGCTATTATACGGTTGAAGATTATTTGAATGATGTGGTCGTTTAGGTTGACTTGGTCGATTGGATGTTTTTTTTGTACCTTTTTCACATTCGTATGCCTTTAAGGTAAATCGCAGTGTAACGAAAACAAAATCTATATTTCCTTTCATTTTACGAATATAAATTGTTATACAATATGATGCTGTCTGTATTGACGTTAACTGCAAAATGCAGCAGAAACACAATACAACACATTGCCAGCAACGTGTTTCAAATTTCCGATGGTTGATCGGAAAAATGCAACGCTTTATATTCGATAGCGGAACAGGTTTTCATTAGCAATATTTCTAAACTTTTTGTATATTGGATTTCGCGTGTTTTGCATGCGGGTCGGGAAAGCTTTTGAATTTTGTTTTTGACTTTATTGGTTGCAGTGTTGCCGCTTTAAAACGAGCAATCTGTTGTTTAATTAGTATGTATTTATTCTAAAGTCACAGGATAATGGATCATTTACTTTAATATTTCTGATTAATGTTGTAATAGCAGGAAAGAGCTCCTGACCTAAATTTTGACCACGGAGACAATCTCTAAGAACTACTATACAAGTGTACAGGAGATTATTAATCACAGCCAGCGATGGTGCACTCTCTGTTCTGTCATAATCAGATATGATGATAGTTCGATACTATCGATGAAAGATAGGGCGCGCAGGATCAACAGCTTAGCGTTTATTCTTAAGTAAATGGTTAATCAGTGTAGGTCAACCACATCTTAAATGTAAGCTTCTACACGTACTTTATTAAATTACGACGCGACTCCGATTCTATTTGAGGTTTGATCTTAGCATGATCCCGACCCAAATACAGTAAGTCTCGTTTAAAATTCTAAGGTTAGGTGGTCAAAGACCATTGGTCATCACACCAAGGTTCTCATTAACTAATTGGCAGCATTTAATGTTCGCATCGATGCCCATGTTTCTGTTATTTATAGGTGCACTATCAGAAAATGCATTCGTTTCTTCATATCGATATTTCAATATTATATTGCTGTTACGTGAATATGTGAGCGGTTTTCGATGTTCATAAATAATGTTTCGTATTCGTCGTACTGGCACAATATGACTTGATATATTTTCGATTTGCTTTCAGTGCTTTTTTATCGTAAAAACTATTGTGTGTTAATAGATTTGTGTTATTTTTTTTCGGATATCGTTGTTGTGTTCTATTTAAAGTTTCTACTTCTATTACAATAACTTTATCAACACTGTGTAGCTGGACCCCCCGTCACAAATCGGTAACCTATATTTAGTATTGCACATGCACCAAGATTATGTGTTTATTAATATCTTAGCTTTATTAACTCTCCCGCTGAGGCTATTTATTGCTTCTCTGGGTCAATACCCTTGGTTTGAAAATTTCACATATTAGGTTAACATTTATCTACGTAGTCTTTCTTGACTAAGCTATGATTCATTCACGTTACGAGATCTTGTAGTTGTTCAACAAGTAACTGGAAAAATGCAAACAAGGATTCTTTAATTATGAATAATTTGATAAATAGAAACAAAATATCAGCCCTATATAATCGTATTTGATTTCATTTTTAATTTAACAGATAACTTGAGTTTACGTAATCTTAAAGTAAGTGTAATTTTATTTAAAAAACGAAATGTAAATGTCAGCCCTGCCCTATATTGTAATTAATTCAATTTTTAATTTGATTAAATTAAGTTTAAGCTACAAATTTTATTAACGTTGCATGATTCGTATCATATATATTTATCTATACTAATGTTATAAATGGGAAAGTGTGTCTGTCTGTCTGTTTGTCTTTCTTTCACGGCAAAACATGGGGTTGGAAGTTTGTATGGAGCATTCACCCCGAATTTAACGCGAGCGAAGCCGCGGGCAAAGCTAGTTGATTTAAATATCTAACTGCTGAGTTATAACAGCTTTTTGTGTGGATCACAAGGACAGTCACTTTACAAAGACGTTTGTGAGAATACTTTAAATTCTTTTGATAAATCTTTATTTGAAATTCATAATAGAATACTATTTGCAGAATTTGCTAAAATCAATTCAGAGAAAATTTCCTCAAGAGCATTATTGAACAACAATTCGTTCGTTATTCGCGTAACGTTTTGCTCAATATAAAAGGTTCAACGCGCTTTGCTCTCCAGTTGCCAGGCAAACCAGCCCGATGGTTACTTGATTCCTAGTAAAACAGGAAAACATGCAAATTAGAACCCGTTCCATTCGTATATTGCATCGGAAATCGATGGAGTTTATCCAACGAAAACGTTTTATTCATGATCTGATACAATTCGTGCCGCCTTACCTACTGGCTGATAAGAGATTTTGTTTGCATGATGTAATTTGAACGAAACGTTCGCACTATTTTAGGGGGTGTAAAGGACCTACCTATCAACTTTTCGCTCCAAACCAACCTCACCTGCCCGTGGTCTATAGAATATAGAATCTATTTGGTGATAATATATTTTGAGTGTGATAACTTTATGAAGTTTTCTCTTGTTTCACCCATCAGAATATAAGTTTTTAGAGAGGAAGGGCATAGCGAATCTTAGCTCAATATGAGCCGCCCGTCCGGATCGTATAGAATACCGCAGCCAAATGACCTCTGAGTCGTGTTTCTGCCGGTGAGTAGGGTTTCCGGACCTCGTGGGGGGCTAGGGCTGGGCCTATATGGCGGTGGCAACAGACAGGTAACTGACCAGTTGCTCGCCCTTTGTCACAGCGACTTGGGTTTCTCTTTTGCTTTCCATCAGGCGTAGGGTTTGCTTTCCATAAGCCATTATGTCGAGCTACTATGAATCAATCTCTATCTCATTTTTCATTTCGTTTTTGCCTTTTTCATTGGGAAAGATGTGTGATGTGATAAAAATGACGACATTATTTAATTCAATTCTGACATAAGTGGTCAGATAACAAGGCGTTCTAAATGAGCTTGCTGAAAAACTACTCGTAAATATATAAAAGCAAATGATAAGGTACGCAGATGGTATTAACTGGGCCAAGTCAATAATGCATTGTACGAGTAACTACCGGTATAAAGTAGCCAAATGGGTCTCTAAAAATACACGCTGCATCTTCTATGGACGCAGGGTACAGCCGATAGGAAAAGTATCCGGTGGAATTGTCCGTTCGGAGTATACTACAAAGGCCCTTATTGGTCAAACAAATGAAGGTAGGTATTCAATTCGGTATCGGATTTGGAGAACGGGTGTTGTTTTCATAATTCTTTTACTTGTATCAAATTGAGAGGTTTGTTAGCAAGCTTGGTTGACAAAATTGTCACGTCTGCTTTGAATTTGAAGCTAACGATATTTTGACTCTACGGGGCTGGCTCTCTTTAATTTGTACTTTATTTTATTGTAATAAGATTGATAATTTGGTCATGTTCTTATGGCAATACAATTAACAAGTTTAATTTATTAAAAATTTAACAAATGATGAAGGCTTTATTATTTTAAATGAGATTTTGCTGAATGAATTGTTTTTGTGGTAATTGTTGATAGTCTTAGAGAATTTCCTGTTCGTTTGGAGGATTATTTTTAGGGTGCAATTAAATCTTATCTTGTATTAAGTCTTATCTTTCTAAAACCGGTGAGACCCATCTAGGCACAACGATGAGAACTAACAACGATTTGCGGGTTTATCAGCAAGGTTTACTGCCTGTATGTACCCTTATTATAACACATGTCGTTCTGGTCGAGGTCGTCTGTTCGATTCCCGCACAGTACAAACATTTGTGTTCATGAACATGTCTGTTTGTATTGGTCTTGGTGTTTTCAACAAAAAACAAGTATCTTAGCAAGTTTATCAGTTGTCTATTACCCTTAATTCAAGCTTCGGCTTAGTTTAGGGCTAGGTGACGATGAGTGGCGTGTCTTGGGTTGTATATTTAATTTACACGAAATTTATTAAAGACAATTCCATTTATATTAACAAGGTTGTATGCGTCTGTACAGTTTTGTACGTTTGCTTACCCAAAGTTCGATTCACAGTAAAGCGACGTTTTTCACATTGACCAATTTGATCTTTTAACGGACTAAAACTATATGTGTAGGTACCTACATATACATACGTATAAGCGAACATTATATTTGACCCGGCCACGTTTTCCGTGAAGCAATTTCATACGTTATTCAGGCCATGCATGTTTGTGCCATATCTCACCGGGACGTCTGTCCGTCACGTTAATGCAATCGATCGTTAATCTAGATAAGACATGTGCATTTGTGATATATGATATCGGTGTACTTTGTATATTGAATGTGTGATTAAATAAAACCAAAACCAATATGGTTTTATTGATCGATTTCGCTGCGGCAACGGACAAGTAACTAGACCAGTAATATTTAACTTATTTGGCGATGAAAAAGAGTAACTATCGAGTTTCTTACCAGTTCTTATCGGTAGAAAACAACCTTCCGAACACGGTGGTAGATTTGTACCTGCATAATTTGACGATTCATAAAAGTTCTTGTCATAAGCCTACTTGAATAAAGATATTTTTCATTTTCATTTTCGTAACTTACTAAAATAACGACTTAACTCAACATTTTGAAGAAATGAGTCTATGTCCTATAGTGGTATAGTGGTCTAGGACGGTTTTTCACATAAACTAGATACACGACATATAGAAATTGAATGTTTCCGTAATGTTCTGAATGAAGTCTTTAGTGGCGCGCACCAAGAGGTTTAGTTCCTTGTACCTGCTCCGTGCTATCAAGTCATGGAAAGCCCTTCCAGCTCATGTGTTTCCTTCCTCTTGCAATGTTGGGTTTTTAGGCGGGGCGTGAAACGACATCTCAGTAGACCTTCAGAGTGAGGGCGACAGGCGCGATGGGTTTGTCCTATTATGCCTGTCGACCTAACCTCACGACCGCTTACCATCAGGTGGAGTGAGGTCATCCTGAACGCTCAATAAAATATAATAGTTTATTTCTGCAAATAGACTTACTAGTAATACTTTTGCACGTCACACTTTTTTCCTACCAGCACTTCGACGTATAGCCTGCTGAGACGAAGTGAACAGTTAGCCTTTTAAAAAGCGCACTTTGTATAAAATCATTTAGCCAAGTCTAGACACGATACTCTAGTAACTCGGTGGGTAAAAACCCCTTTTGTGGGTAAACTCATTCGATCCATATTATTTGTTAAGGTAATTTTATTATCGTTGCTCCATTATATTAAAGTAAAGTAGAAAGCTAGTAGCTTCCTTGACCCGTTTGACGTTTTAGCATAAACATGAGCTTGTGGAATTATTCAAAAGCGATGGTGTATTTAAAAATGCACAAAGTTGATGGCACGGTATCACAGACAGCGAAATCAATTCCTTTTCAAAGCAAAGTATATATTAGTGAGTCTGATACGGAATTGTAAATGCCGCTTTGGTAGTAAATCTCTTGTTATCTGTATAAATAAATAGAATTAATTGTTCATAGTGTAGATTCGAAATAAAAGCAAATTTTCTCAATAAATCAACAGTTATGGTCCGTCCTATGCTGAACTTAGGCCTCCTTTAATTTGCGCTACATTTATATCCTGCGCTGCGAATCACATGCCAAAGTTATACGAGTATGTTGAAAGTCGGCACAATGGGAGGCTATCATAGCATTGCACTACATAATATCGTATTTATGCTGGTTATCCGAAGTTTTCTTCGACCTCGTGAGACTAAACTTCGTCTCTGGGCTTCACTGGTCCCGTATATCTTTTCGGCACGGTCCGGCGCGCAAGTTGAAAACTTGTAGAAATATAGCTTTATTGCTTAGATCCACCACTGCCGGTTCGTATTTAACAGCAGCTGAAATTAGCTCGCAAACTTCAAATTGTCATCGAAAGCAACCATTTATTGTTAAAGAAACTATCCTTGTCTGCCTTGAGTAAGAATTACGTTTTGATTTATCCGCGGTGCCATATAAATTATCATATAAATGTCATAGAACGGCTATCCATTTTCCGTGTAGGTCGCATTGGTGACGTCACCGAAACCGCGCGGCCTTCGCGGCCGGTCGATGACCCCGCGTACCGTTACGATGCAGCCATGTACTTATGTATTACGAGTACTTGGGCTGGCTTGCGATTCGTAATTAGCTCACGTGCGAATTTCAAATATCGAAGTCGGTGTACGGATGTGATTTCCTTTTTTGATTTTTTTTTATTTTATTTTGGAATTAGAACTCTGCTGTAAATATATGATACCATTGAAATTGGATTACGAGTAGTTAAGAGTGGTTCCTATGTTAGATAGGTAGGTAGGTACTTGAAGAGAAATGTAAGGAAACATGTCGCAAGTCAACTTGGCAAAAGCTTTCAGGTTGAGCCTATTTGAGCTCCCGGTTAAGCACAAGCAATTCAAATAAAAAATGTATGAATTTAATCTATGTATGTGTACGAAGCTTCTGTAGAAAAATTTAATCTATCTATGTACTACTCGTATACGAGTACTAGGAAAAGAATAATTTAAACTCAATTTTTTTATTGCATCTAAACTGAAACTATTATTGAAGTGAATCCGGGTTCAGGATATTGATCACAATAATTGAAGGTGAAGCTAAATACCACAGACCGATGATGGGCAGCAGCGTGGCGATTATGGGTACATCCTCCAAACGTTTGCCCTAAGTAGCGTGGCGAGCAACTGGAGAGGACCAGCAGTGGACTGCAATATTTTGGTGATGATGATAACGACACAAAATACAGTAAAAAATGGGTAATTAAAGCTTAGGAGAATATTATGTGCATTTTTGTATTTGACGCAATTAGCTTTATTATTTTTATTTTATTATTTTTACTAGCATCAGTAGCATCCTCAATTGTCTCCAGTCATCCCTATCCCTAGTTTCTTCCTGCCAGACCACCAAATAATGGTCCAAGTCATTCCACCATTTTTTCTTTGGCCTTTGTTTTTTTTTCAACCACTTTGCAAATGGTCGCAAATAAATCTTGGAACAAACAATGATATCGTAAAACCAAGTTCTTCCAGAATAGGTGAAGACGGTGATAAAACGAATCCCAAAGGAATCGATATAGCACTAGTCTAGTCTATAAACTTCCCGTTTTTGGATTTAAACACCAACTGTTGTCGCGTTGTGAATTCGAAGAGTTGTTTACAAAATGCAACGGGAAATAACAACTTGATACGTTAAAGAAACTCGTAACTTTTGCACTTCGTTTGCATGCATTTATTTTTACAAGCGCCGAATGTGTATTGTCGAATAAATATTTCAGCCTTGTGCGCCATTGTATACCGAAATTTCAAACAACGACAAATATATTATGGAACGTCTGAGGTTACGTAGCTATGTATAGGTATACATATAGTATAGGTTTACAGAAACATTGGCGGTGTTTGCACGAAATCGGTGTAGTATTTTGTACATGAACAACATTTTTGTGCATAGAACAGTAGAATTAGAATTGACTGAACATTGGACGAGATCATTATCAGCTTATCGCAGTCCACTGCTGGACATAGGCCTGTTCAGCTTCAGCTGTTCGCTACTTAGGAGAAACACCTAGGATTTACCCAAAATCGCCACTCTGGACAAGCCGATTGGCGATCGCAGGGCGTAGCTCCTGTGGCGCTGCGGCCCGTCATCGGCCTGTGGTATTTAGCTACGGCTCACCAGTCTCTGGCCAGGGCCTCGTTTGTTGTTCGGCAGGATGCACCACGAGCAGGTGAGGGTGACTTGGAGCGAAAAGATGAAAGGTCCTTACATCACACGGACAAGATATTCGTTTTTAGGGTTCCGTAGCCAAAATGGCAAAAACGGGACCCTTATAGATTCGTCATGTCTGTCTGTCTGTCTGTCTGTCTGTCTGTCTGTCTGTCTGTCTGTCTGTCTGTCTGTCCGTCCGTATGTCACAGCCAGTTTATTCCGAAACTATAAGAGCTACATTATTGAAATTTGGTACGTAGATGTATTCTGTGAACCGCATTAAGATTTCAAAATAAAATCAGAAAAAAATCCAAAATTTTTGGGGTTCCCTACATACATAGAACTGAAACTGAAATTTTTTTTTTTCATCGAACCTATACGTGTGGGGTATCTATGGATAGGTATTTGAAAATGATGTTGAGGTTACTAACATCATTTTTTTCTAAACTGAATAGTTTGCGCGAGAGACTCTTCCAAAGTGGTAAAATGAGTGTCCCCCCCCGTAACTTCTAAAATATGGGCATGATAAAACTGAAAAAAATATATCATGTCTATCACTATAAAAACTACTAACGAAATTTGGTTTGAATGAAATCTAGCCAGTAGTTTTTTTTTAAACGTCATAAATCAAATTACCTAATTTTTTTATTTAATTAACTCCAATATAATAAAACGTAAAGAAAAACATTTATTTAGCTGTATAGTGGTACGGAACCCTACGTGCGAGAGTCCGACTCGCACTTGGCCGGTTTTTAATTTTATTTTGGTTCAGTATTTGGTAGTGAAATTTTACCTGATGGAAATCTAAAAATGGAATATGGCAAGATGCTCATCTAAAGTAAAAAAAGATCTCATATTATAGGTGGAAAACACATGTGCTGGTAAAGAGTTCCAGTTACTAATGGTATGCCACTGGTAGGAGCCACATTTTCACAAATAACCACTTTAAAATTAATGAAATAATAATCTTTTATCAAAATCAATTAAATTACTTCATTTTGGTACTTTATAACGTATACGTAAGGAATATTACTTGTAACATTTATTTTATTGCTAGTACGATTGTGTTTAAATTCCGTGAAATCTCCTCGGAAAATATTGTCAAGTTTGTTTAGAAGAAAGACATCTACCGTTACAGAGTTTCAGTTAGTCGACTTAAAACAGATTTCTATTATTTAAAATACCGCTTCTATTATGAATTTTACACTGGCACAATTTCGTTTTGTTTCTTTGAAAGCTTTTAGTAAATTGAGTTGGAGATGTAAAACAATATTCTTATAGTAAAAGCGTTATTATTATAATCTTATTTCATTAAGAATGATCGTGTTAGAGCTTTGTTGTCACTTTCTATAATGCAAAGTTATTTTCTGTTTTTATCTTTATTTCAAAGATTGAATCTAGTGTATAATGTTTACTTTATTTATATTGTTGTACTTTGCTTAGTAACCCTTCTTTTCTGTATTATATTTTTCCAGTTCTTATAATAAGCAATTTTGTGTACAAGCCGTTATGGAAGTTATAAATTTTCGTTAAAATTTAATACATCTACAGTAATTCACATTGTCACCCGAAACCCTTTTAAAAATGGCTGAACTGATTTTTATGACACGTTAAATTCGTGTAGCATCTGCAAAATTCTGTATTTTCCCGGATTCAGTGTAGAACATATAGGGTGTCAAAAAGCGATACAACAGCTATTTATTCGGGCGGGCGTGGGCGGTCTTAAATCAAAGGATATTCTTGTCACCGCATCCTCTGAGAGATATTTTAGTCCGCTTAAAGTGACCTGAGAATCTAACTATATTATGGCAAGGCCGTAGAGAAAATTATTTGTGGATGACATTTCTTGTAATCGATCGATAAGTGAGTAGTGTGCATAGGATTAGGAATTGTATATGTAAATAAGAATACAAAGTTGTCTTTACTCATGCACTTATGAATACAGGAACCCTATATATTGACTTTATCCATTTTGGTTCTATAATATGCTTTATTATATAATAAATTGTGATGTAGCTACACATGCTGTAGCGATTGCCTGAAAAACGTGTCGTGATCGGAAATGTCGGAACTCTGTCTAATCTGAACTTTTAAAGCTTGGTAACTCTACTAAGTATAAGTAGAAAGGATATTTTATAAAATATTCGGTATTCGTGTATCTGGACGATAAAAGATTTTATCAAGTCCCTATTAAGAATAACTTCAATTTAAATATAAGTTAATACCTCCTCCATTCATTTTTATTCCTTGTTGTTTTATCAGTCCCGGGCTACCGCCCGGGCAACGCTTTATATTGGACGGGGGCGGAGAGATTTGTGGCGTGAAAGATGATTGGATTGAATGCCACCGTCTGAGGATCAGTGTTTCCTCCACTACGACTCCACATATCCCTCTGCAGAACATGTCTTTATGTAAATGTTTATTTTTCTATTTTGTTTCGAAAAGATAGTTCTTTCTTTGTGGGAATTAGTTATATTTTTCTAGATTATTGGGTGTCGTGGTATACAAGATTGGAGAGAACAAAATTTGTGAGCTTTAGATTTATAAGGTCGTAAATGCAAATGCAATCGTAAAAGCGATGCTGGTCACAAACGAGTATTACGGAAATAAATAAATAAGCCAATGATATGCCATGCCAAGGGTCCACTTGTTACAAATTAACTCGAAGTTTGTACTATGGGTACTTCTGTTCTACTGCTCGGCTCTGTCCCTCCCAACTTTTTCCTCAGTTCTCTGGCTAAAGCCAGAGCCTTTAATTCTTTGGTTAATGTACCAGATTATCACATTATCTTTCTTTCTGGGTATTAGAGAACAAAAAGTTCTCTGTTAAAGGTCGTAAGTGCGAATCCGAGCTCGTATTTCTGAATTGACAAAGTTTGCATTCTTCGTTAGGAATTCCTAAATAAGACTCAGGTTTCCACGAAGTAATTTAATATGTTATTCGGGCCATGCAAGCGTTCGGTCTATCTCACTGGGACATCAGCCTATAAACGGCCGAAACAGCGATCGGTTAATCTAGCCCAGGCCCACGCAGGACATTTTTATGTCTGCGTGTAGGTTTATTGTGTGCGGCGAACTACTACACATGTTGAGACCTGTTTGGGGATACGAATATTCCACTTGGAACCTCATCGGGATTGTTGGTTAGCTAGACAGCTGATCAACAATCCCGAAGAAATATCCCGAAGTTTTCTCCTAACAGGCACTTTCTTCTGAGCCTCATCTCGGCAATGTCAAAAGATTTGTTGGTCTCATCAATGTTCCTAATGCAAGAGTTTGAAGACATACAAAACAGAGCTCTCGAACGCTTGGAAATCCTTATGAAGGACCTCAAGCTTGATTGATGAAGACGAAACTTTAGATTGATTGACTGACAGCTCTTAGACCAAGGCGGATCACACGCATCTCGTTAGATATCGCGTGTCTGTTCAATTGCTTATTTGATATTGCGTATTTGACTAGATGAGATTCTTCCCTTTACGTTGCGGTTCCATTGAAGCGGAGCGGAGACGAGCTGTGGCACGATTCGTCAATCAAATGGCTTGATGTCCAAGAGAGAATCTCCGCTCTGCTCCGCTTCGCATCAGTGGTACCGCAGCCTTGGGAAAAAAGCCCAAAGCCCAAGCTTGAACCTGGAGTTCGCAACGACAATGCTAAGAGTAGGCTCGGTTCCACCACTTGTTGAATAGTCTGTGCGCATATCTGTCAGATAATAAAAATGCTTGAAGCTAGTCATATGATTACAAGTAGTTTAATGGAGTTTTTACGAGAATCTTACTTTTTATCGAAATTCTCTATGTATTGATATTTTAATAAAATATGTTAAAGAAATTTTACAGTAAGTAGTTTAATGCACAGTTAGATGTGTGATCGTCTGTACCAACTCTATAGATAGATAAATTGAGATAGAGGAATTGGGCCGAAATGAAAAACTTGTTGAAGAATATTAAATAAACGGTACTATATTATATAATGTATTTAACAAGGAGCGAGATTTCGGGTTCCTTAATCGGCACCCTCTTAATTAACGTTTAGATAAATTCACATCTAAATAAACACTCCACTATCCGACGATACCGTTCTTACGCCAACGTAATAGGATTCAAAGTTGTATATTCTTTTCGATCTGTTTATATAGACATATGACTATACAAACATCACCAAATTAATGTCGTCCCGAGAACATCAGACGTGATACTTTGTATAAAACTGCCCAATTTATTTAACGCCAACTGATGTATGGAAGCGATCTCGTAGAGTTATTTTTGATCGGCCGAATATTCCTTCTAAAGTGTATTTTTCCGCCTTTTGTACACTACTTAATTAATTGTGCAATAAAGATTAAATAAATAAAAGTCAATGTTTTTTAAACTTTCAAATCTGTAAAAGAGTTATACTTGATTGTACATATTTATTGTACTGACTGTACATGTTCATTTTGATAATCTACATAATTACATTTAGTCTGTCTCTCTTTACCCAAAGTCTGGAAGATAAACGTTTGTGTTTGTTCTGTGTCTGTATTTACACCCAAGTAAATCTAAAACGACTCCGCTTTGGAAAGTTTGGTAACTCCACACAACATCCATAGTTAATTGGGACACGAGTCAGTGCTAGAGAGCAATAGTAACTATTCTAAAATATTGTAATTTAATAAACATGTTCCTTAATTTCGTTAAATTGTTACGTTTTACAATCTTTCGACAGTTTACAATCTTGTAAGATGGATGGATAATTTAACGGTATTTACAATTTTACGATAACATAATTTATATAAAAAAAACAACTGAAGGCAGTTGTTCCTCTATCATCGGAAAGCAGACGACTGTTGCAGAAAGTAATGACCAAGACTTGCCGCATTTCAAATCATGGTTTCAGATGACCCCATGCCCTATCTAAGCCATTTAACCTTAACTACTGAATGGAAAATGCTTTCGTAATAAATCGTGTAATTAATTACATTGAGAATAATCTCAAAGAGTTATAAGACCATTGTAAATGAACCGTGCATAATTTTATAATTACCGTTACGCAAGCTTGCGTAATAAGAACGATTGAAACGTAATCGGTTTGAAAGAACCTTTGAAAAGGATAAACATTATTTTCTTAGATTGATAAATTTACAGTTATTGGAAGATAAATTGTGTTGAAAAGCTTTTTCTCGTTTCTTTTGCTAACACCGAATAGAAAAACGTAAATAAATAAAATAAAATAATTTTATTTCCGACGATGGTCCATATATTTTTAATGTACAAGCGACATAAAAGGTTGTTAGTTAGCAAAATAATAATAATAAAATATCCATACTAAAAATTACCTAAAGTGACTTAACTTCTTTTAGAATTACTGGTTCGGTACAAAACATGAAAGCGAAAACTATCTAAGTCGACTTAATGACTACTCGATTGATAGATGTAGGCAGGCATAACTTAATTGAAAATTTGAAATACTTGTCTCCCTCCCTGTACGGGGAGTATTGCTATGTTTGCATATCTATTAGTTGGTGTGCATATCTATCTACCTAATTTTCACACTGATCATTTTCAATATCCGAAATTTCATCATGCTCCTTTACTTCTCAAATATTACCTTTTACTCCCTCTGACTTTTGATTTATTTGTTCAATCGCAATAACATAAGCAATATTTGCTTGATTTCTGATACTCGCTCGGTTTATTAAAATTTCAAACTCTTTCATGTTTGCTACCGAAAGTGTACACATGTAGTCTCGAAATTAATTTGCGAATCCGAAAGCTTCTCGCTAAAGGAAATTGCATTTGGATTAACGGTTAGTCGACTACTATAACCGAAACACAGTTTCGTTAAGCAATGCCGACGGCAATTTGAATTTTAGTAGGAGGCAAAAAGTGAACAAAATTCGTTTCTGGTCAAAATTTCAATACCGGGGAATTACTGATTTTGCGAAACAAAAAGTTTGATTAAATCGAATAATGCGGAATTTTTTTGCTTGTATTTAATTTTTGCTTTACTTCATCATTGATAAGCTTCTGCAAAATAATTTTGGATGTTTGAAAAATTAATGACCTCAGAGTTGTGTTTCTGCCGATGAGTAGGGTTTCCGTAGTTCGTGGGGTGCGTGCCTGCATCGGTAGCCCAGGGTTAGGATATGCAACGCGCGTGTGATACCCCTGATGTTGCAGACGCCCCATTGGCTGCGATAACTGCTTAACATCAGGAATGTTGTAGGTTTGCTTACCACCTTTTTTAACCGACTTCAAAAAATGGAGGAGGTTCTTAATTCGACTGAATGGAACAAAAAATTGTAATGATACCTAAGAACCAAGAGAACCCAAGTTCGGTTTGGGCCAAAAATTGTTACTGGGTGTACTGTTAAAAATACTTAGTAGCAACTCTCAAACTCAAAGTAGCATTATGCCAACAACCTGATACTTTTGGTAAATACAATCCGTGCGTCGGAAAGCTCGTTAATCCGTTACTAAATGTTGGTTATTGTGTTATAATAACAGAATTTATGTTTAATTATATCAATTAAAACATTTAGCCTTGGATTTTATCATCGGACTTAATCATTTTGGTAGTCGGCTTATTTCCATAATGTTTCTTATTATGTATTCTAATAATCCTAGTAATGAATTAATCTCCAAAAGCTGTCTGGCAGAGAATTTGTATAAAATTAAAGAGATTATTAGCGATTATAAAGTGTATACTGGTACACTACGAGTGGTTTACGATATTAGTCATTTCAATCTGCAAATTTTAGCAAATACACGAAAATATTTCTGCTACATAAAATCGTCAAAAACAGTCTCAAAGATTAGTTAAAGGCGAGCAAGCTTGTTCGTAAGCTATATTACAATAATACAGTATATCTCATTATAAACAACTCTTGGAAACAAACTCCAACCGTACAGAGTTTAGTTTATTTTCCTTACTGCTCGCGTATCCAGCTTATTAGCTTCTCGAGAAATAAGCTCTCATTGTTGTGCTGGTCTTTTATCCGAGTCTCCTATACCAGATGTGACCGTCTGATTTTTATCGTAATAGAATATTGCGGCCTCTGCCTCATTGGTCTTTAAGTATCGCGATTCCGACTCTAGTTTGAACCTAATTAGACCTATATATATTGTTCTGGGCTTTATCTGATTCGCTTTATTTGCCTTCTTAGATTCCTGTGTTCGGAATCTGATAAAGAATTTTATCCCAATTAGAGGTATGTTTATATCCGATGATAATATCTTTAAATAAATAATTGGATGTGTTTAGTTTTATATTGTCTTTTTCTATTTCCTTTTCCTTATAGGCTGGTAGGTTCAAATCCCGCCTCATAGCAACGTGTTTTCAAATTTGAAATTCATATGTACATTTTTTCGACGGTCATACGGCGAAGGAAAATATCTTGAGGACGGACACCTGGACACATCTGTGAAGGAATTCTAAGGTTGTGTTAAGTGGACCAAATTGCCTTTGGTCTGCATAATCGACTAAGGCTTTATCGCCTTACTTTGGATTCACTGGAGGACATACATCAACTGTTGATGATGATTGTCATAAATGAATCTCATTTGGTGTATGCAAAGGGAGGAAACAGGCTGAATGCATGATAATGATATTACCATCAATAATGAGTTTTCATGTCATCGACTCACTTTTGTTTTAATCGCGTACCTACTTCATTTAACCTGTTCTACAATTGAACCGCGTCTCTGAACTTCTATCGCTGAAAGTCTAGACACATAGATATAAAGAATTAATTGCTTTACGTGTCGTGATATTGTAATAGTCTTCATCAATTCAATATTAAAGAGAACCTTAGCAGTTTGCTAAGGTTAAACAGCTTTATATACGCATTTTCGAGCCCACGGTTCGTTCAGTCTAGTAGATACTAATTTTAATAAATCCACTTGACTTCTGTTATACCTTAGGATATGTTCAGAGGACAATTTTTGTATAGCGTTCACATTTTGGCCAGCATGGCTGTGATGACTGACTGGAAATTGGTATTTCCCGCTTGTCTCGTTGTCAAAGCGGATCGGGCTTCCTATCCTGCCATCAGGAGGAGCCACTTTGTTTAGTTTAGTCAATATAAAAAAAAAAACTTTGCCAGGCGTAGAACGCGCGTTGCCGCATCCGCCAAGGTTCAGTCAGTAGAGGTCATAGATTTCTGGACGACCTTTTAAACCCTCAAATACGTCTATCCGTATCGAAAGCGCGCTCTCAACTGAACAGAAAATAGAAAATTAATGATCTCAAAGCGCGCTTTGACAACAATCGGGCGCTAGCGCAGCGTTCAATGCGCGTGAGCATGTGTATAGGAAAGGAAGCGGCCTATCACCTTTGCGCTCCAAGCCACCCTCACCTGGCCGTGGTGCATCCGTACATGGCCAAACGTCAAACAATAAACGAGGCTCTGGTAAACCGACTGGTGGCGGTATAACCATCACGATAGAAGACGTAGCTAAATATATCACAGGCCGATGTCGGGCCGCAGCGTCGCCGGAACAAGAAGCTACGCCCTGCGATCGCCAACCCGCCTGCCCAGCGTGGCGATTATGGGCATAACCTCAAGGTGTTTGCCCCTAGACACGTGACGTAGGCGCATGAGACAACCAACACTATACAGCCAATACACTACATCGATGATGATGAGCATGTATACGATCTAAATAAAACCTTATGTAGTTGAAAACGCGCGTTATCAAAACACACGTTGAATGCTTATCATCTGAACATACCCTTAATCTTGAAAGGGAAATTAGGCTTCAATTAAATGCCGTTATTAAATCGCACTTCATTTAGTGGCTCGTTAATGATAATTAATTTTAATTTAGGTGCAACATTGAACGCACGCTCAATTAAGACTAGATGAAACTTAGTGAGCTATTAAATTAATACGCTTAATAATTTCAATAATTTATTTATATGGTTTGTCGTCGTATCGTTTTGTATTGTGTACCTATTTACTTAAATATTTTGGAATCTACCAAACAGTTTCAAGTTGAATAATTTCTTGCGACATCTGACCGAAATGGTTTACCAATTTTTATGTTCAAAAATCTGATTCCTTCGATTTCGTTTTTTTTTATTTTACCGACGATTAAAAGCAGTGTTATTGCATTTATCAAAAATAACATTATACTCTGTGGGTTTTTGAACTTTGCATTTTTACATGTGGAGTGTTCTACTACCTACATTTGAAGCAAGATGGTCAGTTTTAGTTTGATTTAATTTATTTATTTTGTCTATTTTATGACTTTTCTAATATAAACTTCCTTCTCTATAACACATCATCATCAGCCTATTGCAGTCCACTGCTGGACATAGGCCTCTCCAGCTGTTCGCCACCTAGGGCAAACTTCTAGAGGATATACCCATAATCGCCACGCTGGGCAGGTGGGTTGGCGATCGCAGGGCGTAGCTTCTTGCTCCGGTGACGCTGCTGCCCGTCATCGGCCTTTGGTATTTAGCTACGCCTTCTATCGTGATGGTTTTACCGCCACCAGTCGGTTTGCCAGAGCCTCGTTTGTTGTTCGGCAGGATGCACCACGGGCAGGTGAGGATGGCTTGGAGCGAAAAGGTGATAGGTCGCTCCCTTATATCCTATAACACAATTTAGGTAAAACCCTTACCGTTCTAACTGAACTTTCTTCACTCTTACCGTTAGCACTCGCTTCAAATTAGCTGTGCACTGAAACTCGTCGCCTGCCCGAATTAGTCCGTTTTCGTAACGCAAGAGTCGTTCCCAGGACAGAGTCCGCCCATCCCATTAGTGGGTAGTGGACCGGTGTGACTGCGTTTTGCTCTATCGTGAATGTCACTAGGATTCAAGCTCCCCTTGTTGTTCTATTTCGTTATGACTGTTCATCGTTTAATCAAAGTTAGTTTTCATTAAAAGCTGCGGTATTCTATAGGGTGGAAGTCTTTCCCCGGACGGGCAGCTCAATTCGAGCAAAGATTCGCTATGCCCTACCTCTCTTACCTTCTTAAGGTGACTTGTTGATTGTGTTAGTTTATCGAAACCAATTTTGTTTATTCCAATTGCAGTAAATACTCCGATGGAAATCTTTAAGAATGCTAAACAAAACTCATCGATGTTAAAACGATTACTCGTCGAGGTTTTCCATCGAGATAACCTATCTCGTATCGACGTAGATAAAAACGCAGTGGTTTTTTATTAGCCATTATGTCATGGCTGTTGCATCGTTGTGTCGAACGAACCACAAGACTCGGACGACTGAAATAACCTCGTACTGAACTGAAACTCTTCGTTTCACACTGTTTCTTTTTCTACATCGCTTATTTTAGATTGGGTTGGTATTTTGTATTTTTAATCGTGGCTGAATGTGGAGGAAACGAGAACTGCATAGAAAGCGAATAATTTGGTTCTAGTTTCGTTCAGTGGTAATGAACGCTGCAAAAAAGTATCCAAGTAGGTTCATCAATTTTTTTTTACCAAATCAAATCAAACATTTCTTTATTCATATAGGCTTAAGACAAGCACTTATAAAAAGTCAATATTGAAAATAGTAAATTTAAAAGAATTAAACTACCACCGGATTCGGAATGCAGCTGCTATCAAGTAGAACCGGCAAGAAACTCGACAGTTACTCTTTTCAATGCCAATATTTATCATATTACATCATTTATATTTCATTAAAATTATATAAAACAAAGCATAATTCAGAAGCATACAAAAACATCCATCCATACATCCAAACTAACTTTTGCATTTATAATATCTAGTAGTTTTTAATTGTAACCAATAATAGGTTAAAATGACATATTCACCCTTTCTATCGTGCTATGTTACCCAAAGGCTATCTAGAAGTGAACGCTCATAGCGATTTGACCTAAATTGTACAACAATTGTGTACTTTGTTTAGATATAAATCAACTTTTTGGTGTGCCATATAAAGTATCTATCTATCAAAACGACCTTACTCATTACCTTATCTATACGAACCGATTCTCACATTCACATCTACTTAGACGATGATAGTGAGATCGGTACTTTGATAAGGGTAGTCCCTTATCAAAGTACCATCGTCTCACCGTCCATAGATGCCGTATCAATTAAACAAACACTCAAGTCTCATCTCACTTAAGTTCTCGCGCACCTGACTACCACAAGCGTAGCGCCAGTCGCTCACCAACCGTCGGCGGAGACGCGCGCCCTTTCTCCCCCAAACAAAATACGAACTCTTTAATAAACGCATATTTTTAAACCGCGGAAATCGCGTGTCGTTCCCGATTACGACAGTGGCACGGGAGTGCGACGTCTTTTTTTTTATTTTCTAATAGTGTGTATATACTTAGGTGAGTTGAGAGTTTGTTTGTGTTGCGATCAGCTGTGGAACGACGCCACTTTACGCCGAGAGCTGTTGACAATGCAAGTTTGCGCCGTTCGTGTTGGCACGGTTTTCGTATAAAGTGCATTGTGGATAAGATAGCTGTTGCTTTTTGAGGTATTTTTTTGTTTGTTTTTTTTCTATCTAGAAAACGCTTACGTATTTTGGTAAATATTTGTGATATCGACTTCAGATAAGAGATACTCGGTTATATTGTGAAATGCTTTTGGAAAGATTAGTCTCGGAAATGAGACGATACAAATATTTGATCCAAAAATTGACGAAAGTTTCTACCAGTCTCAGTGTAGTAAGTTACCGATGTTAACTGTCACAGTTCTGAAAACAAATGTCAAATTTGAATGATTAAGCGAAAAGTTTTCGAATTTCCGAGCCTTATATAATGATGAAGATAATAATCAGATAGCTAGAGCTTATTAAAATTGTATTATGGATTATATATTTACAAAAGGCTGACTGTTGAGTTGGTTGCGGCACTCTTCTCAGCAGGTCAGACAACACGTCGAAGTACTGTTAGGAAAAAGTTTTGACATGCAAAAGTAAGTCCTTTCTTAAAATATATCCAAGATACATTTTGATGATTAAACAGAGATATTCTTTGTTAGTCCTGTCTGATTTTACCATCCTGTTATAACGAAGGCTTAAACTTGGCCGTGCCAAGAGCCATCTGTGTCTCAAATTATAATTTATTTATGCATAAAGTGACTAACGCAAATTCCGTGAGGTGTAACCAAGAAACACAATTAAACAGCAATTCGCTGTCTAAATCTGATTTAAACGCTTGTTAAGCTTCCAGTTGGTGAATAAATTAATTATTATATAACATTTTAAATTACAATAAGGCTTTGTAGGAGTTTAAGTTGTGTTGTGTAACTTGTCGGTTTTATGGTTTGGTTCATTTTGTTTGAAATATTTCCATTTAGGTAATATCAATTTGGTGTGACTTATTACAGAGTAATTAGAAGCTGATTAAGCAATGTTATAGTGAATCCACCTAAAAAGAAAATACAATTGTGTTTTCTTAATACCTAATTGGAGATATTTTGCACAATATTTGGCTTTCTTAATAAAATATTCAAAGAAGTACAGTCTTATTTATTATTTTATTACGAGTGCGATTTACAAATTCAGATGGGCAGGCAATTAAACTTCTAATATCTCAATAGGATGCGGTTGACGGTAAAAAAACGATATACTCGTACATAAATATCGTCGAATATTATAAACAAAAAGTATGGCAAATGATCGACTATTAGAAAAATCATTGTAAGGTACAAATAATGAGATAAGTGTTCTCTAATCTATTATCTTTATGACTTAATTCGTCTTTACAAATAGATTTGATCCAATAGGTCATTTTGAGTGAACTATCAAGGATATGATTTTTTTACAAAGATCGTTAACATAAAATAATTAAATGCTCTTGACAGTATCAGATAGGTCTTTTTATTGTGGTATACAATATAAATTGTACAAGAAAATAAATAGTTTATTTTTAAAGAATAGCAGAGTCCCTTTTTCTACTCTCGAAACAAAAAACAGACATATTGCTCAAATTAAATTGCACGTCCTTCTTGTAATGAAACTAGGAAACACATTTACGAGTAGAACACGTTTTGCACGTATATGCAGACATTTGAAAAATCATTCAAATATTCTCTTAATCTACTAAAGTAACAACCAAACATAAAACAAACACATATTTAAAAGTACATGTTTGATTATGGTGGCATTCGAACACGTAGCAGTTTCAAAAGCGGTCTTTGTTTGACTTAATACTAGTTAGTTAGTGTCTTGGGAAGCTCTCCCGATAGTTATAGCCTAGTTTCAGGACAGATTTATAATGTAGAGCTTTAGTACTAACATTGTTCTAATCAAATTATCTACTCATATATGCATTTCACTAGAATCCCTAATTCAAACTATGTTGAGTATTAGTGTCTTAGAGATAGAGATTGAGAAATAACATTACTAAATTCGGAGATCTGGGCATGTTTACACTTAAGACATGGTAGGTATCAAGGATTCTCATGGACTTAAATAGACAATTAGTTTATCAAAATATTAATAAAAAATATCAACAAAGCATGTGAAAAAATCTCATGTACTAGACTGTAATTACGTTATCAATCGCATTTGGTAAGTTAACTAGGGCAAAGTATCTAGGAACTTTTTACCTCTAATTTCTTTGCACGTGTAAAATTCCAAATAAAATTCAATTAAACTTCATTTCCACGGAGTAGCCCTTTTAATTACCATTTGTTATCTTATAATCATGGTAAGAACATATCGTTATATGAAGTCGATAAAGACGATGGCACTTACCGTGGTAACCAATTTGTTTTAGTACCTACCCAACCATTGTCTGCGGTAAATAAAACGGACACCGCGTACTAAAATTGCATTTTTATTTGCGTCATTTACCTTGCAAAGGTTACTATGTTACCAGTCTCGGTTTAAAGGGCGTTTGTTATTAAAGTACTTTTTTTACAAAAATTGGAAACGTAAAGCTTTTATCCTACTCAGTGTTATAAATGCGAAAGTTTGTTTGGATGGGCGTTTGTTACACTTTCACGCGAAAACTACTATACAGATTGGAAGACTTTTGTTTATACAGCGGATTAACACAGTCTATAAAATTATAAGGATACCTAGTAAGTTATATAGCGATAAAGAATTTGAAATCATTGTGTTATGAAAATTATGGATTATTTCTAAACAAGTTATATTTATAACGCGTTATACCTACATATTTTCACCCAGTTGTCCTTGAGTATTTCAGTAGTAAATAAGCAACACATCAATCAGACTTTTTCGTGTCATCCGTGTACCTAACTCGGGTCATCTATCTTTCTTAAAATCTTGTATCAGAGTATTTTTTCTATCTTCCTACTTTAGCTTTGATTTTTTTACGGACTAGGCCTTTTGACCTTTTGAAAGTTTCGTTCTCACCAAATTATTCATAACTAGCGACCCGCTCCGGCTTCCCACGGGTGCATTATATGCATATGTTTATTATACATACATATAAAACTTGCTCTTGAATCCCTCTATCGAATAATATTAAAACGGACCGCATCAAAATCCGTTGCGTAGTTTTAAAGATGTAAGCATGCATGCAAAACAAAAGTGACTTTGTTTTATACTAGTAGTGATTAGTTAACAAGTTTATTTTTTCAAAAATATTTTTGACATGAAATATAAACTTATCTTGATCATACATATTCACAAGTAAATATTCTTGTAAATATCCATTACAATAAATAAATAAAATAAAATAATAATAAATAACCCAAGACATGCCACGCTGGGCCACACAGCGCCACCTAGCCCCAAACTAAGCCGAAACTTGTACTATGGGTACTAGACAACTGATAAACTTACTTAGATACTTTTTTTTTTGTAAATAAATACATATTATACATAGAAAACACCCAGACCAATACAAACAGACATGTTCATGAACACAAATGTTTGTACTGTGCGGGAATCGAACCCACGACCCTTGGCTCAGAGGGCAGAGGTCACTACCAAATGAGCCACCGAGCCTGTCAATCAATAAATCAATGTTGATTGGTTTTAAATGCCTTTCCTATTTAGGTCAACAGTGGGTGAGATAAGATATGCACTTCCAAGGTCGTAAAAAGTGCTCCCTCCCTTGAACTTTCAGGCGCAGGGTGGAAAATAAAAAAAGGAATGTAAGGCAATGGAGCTCGGAAAGTAATTTCAACTAAGATATACTTGAGCAAGTTACTTTATGTATTAAAGTTATTATAAGCCATTTGAAAGCAAAATTTGTGGTTATCCGTTTAACATGAATAGAACACAAGCTGGTAAGTTAGTTACTTAACAGTAAGAAAAGTATTTTGTGCCTGTAATCCTCTGCTTTTACACTCGAACACCTTCGTATTCGATTGTGCTACTTCTGAATAAAGTTCAATGGTAAAATACGTGTTTCAATCGATTCAGTAGTTCAATAAACTCTGTTATCGATTAGAAATTATTAAATCAATCAATTAGCTCATGCTACCGTCCACTGCTGAACGTAGGCCTTCACCAGAGAACGCTAATCATTCTCCGATCCTAGACAAGCCGCATCCACTCTCGGTCGGCCATCTTTCTAAAGTCAAGGTCCCACTACCGTGTTGGAGGGCATCCAACACTTCGTTTTCCAAGATGTCCATTCGAACTGCTCCGTCGTCCATCGGAGTGACGACAGGGAGACATGACCTGACCATTTCCACTTCATTGTGCGAATTGGGCACGCAATGTCAGTTACATTAGTTCTTTGGCCGATGACGTTACGGATACTAACAAATATTTCTCCTTAACCATATTGGTTGGAGTAAACAAGTCCTGGATCTCGATAAACTAGTGTAGGATGCCCTCAGACCAAGTGGACCGACGATTTGCGCAAGATGAATGGCAATTGCTGGACGTGGAAAAGCCGAGGATCGAGCAAAATGGCGAACAAAGTGATGCTTCCAGTCTCACTCTTTGACGTCACGCGTAATTTTAGCGGGCTATATTTTTGTCATTTTTGGTCTAATTTACAAATGTAACTTGCAACCGACTGGTGGCGGTATAACCATCACAATTGATGGCGTAGCTAAATACTACAGACCGATGACGGGCAGCAGCGTCACCGTAGCGAGAAGCTACGCCCTGCGATCGCCACCCCGCCTGCCCTCCGATTATGGGTTTATCCTCCAGATGTTTGTTGCCCTAAGTGGTGAAGAACCGGAGAGGCCTATGTCCAGCAGTGGACTGCGATAGGCTGATGATGATCACATATGTAACGTGTCTTTTATTTTTGAACAATCTAAAAGACGGACTAATAAAATAACATTTTTACGGCAACAGGCCTATTAGGAGAGGCCTATGTCCAGCAGCATGATGTTCATGAATTATTGCCAACTAGGCTTATTGTGTATGGGAGTTCCTATGTGTGTCACATATAACGTAGTTGTTTAGCAAACACAGTGAATGAGTTAACTATTGTTTAATATTTCACAGTTTATTTTTATAGCCGTGTTCCACGCTAGTAACGTGAATGGTTGTGTTAATTAATCATCGTAATAATGATTGTTTTAATAGTTGAGCGAGCTCGCAGCAAATTTGTTGTAATGTTTTGTTTAAAAATATAGTTAGTAATTAGTTAAATGTCCGTTAATTTGAAAGCGATCGTGAATTGATGACAATTCTGAAAATATCACATATGTAAAAAATGACGATTAAACAGTTAAGGATTGTTGTTTATAGGTCGCACAATAAAGATATGTAGGTAGATCTTAAAAAATATGGTATTACAGACATCTTGTGGTACTATTTAAACGGTCTTATGGCTAGTAAGCGATGTCTTCCAGACGACCTACAGGTAACCAATGTTTTGTTACAATAGCTAGAAAATTCTCTATAACTATATGATATTGACTGATGAATCCGGTATTCAGGAATTCATTTTTCCTTTTCTATATATGGTGTGAGGGGCACTAGTACATGGTGTAAGACCGTGGGATATAAGAGAGGTAGGGCATAGCGAATCTTCGCTCGAATTGAGCCGCCCGTCCGGGGAAGGACCTCCACCTTATAGAATACCGCAGTCAAATGACCTCTGGGTCGTGTTTCTGCCGGTGAGTAGGGTTTCCGGAGCTCGTGGGGGGTTAGGGTTGGGCCGGCATGGCGGTGGCAACTGACAAGTAACTGACCAGTTACTTGCCCGTTGTCACAGCGACTTGGGCTTCTCTTTCGCTTTCCATCAGGCGTAGGGAAGCCATTATGTCGAGCCACTATAAAAAAAAATATACTTGTATAACTTTTCGTAATAGTTTCCTGTTTATAATTAAAGTATTTTTTGTTACTGATATTAAAACAAAAGTAGAACTTGCGTTGCTATTCAACTAGCTACTTAGTCTAGCTGTGTCGAGGTTATACCGCAGGGACGCTATATAGCGCCATCTTTTCTTAATTAAAAAGTTAATGTTCGGGATTTCTAAAAGAAAGAAATCCAACAATTATAAAGTAACACCAACTTTTCTAAGGTATCCCTTAGGATCGTCTAAGGTTATCCCAAATCATCATCATCATCATCATCATCAGCGTATTGCAGTCCACTGCTGGACATAGGCCACTCCAGCTGTTCATCACTGTCGGAATATTACAAAAATCAATAATCACTAAGGGCAAACATCTGGAGATACCAATAATCGCCACGCTAGGCAGGCGGGTTAGCGACCGCAGGGCGTAGATTCTCGCTCCGGTGACGCTGCTGCCCGTCATCGGTCTGTGGTATTTAGCTACGCCTTCAATTGCGATGGTTATACCGCCACCAGTCGGTTGCCAGCGCCTCGTTCGTTATTCGGCAGGATGCATCACGGGCAGGTGAGGTTGGCTTGAAGCGAAAAGATGATAGGCCGCTCCCTTATTTCCCTTCCCAAGTCACGTATAGAACTTAAATACCAATATGGTGGTTGGAAATGTTTGAGGAAAACTAAGAAAAGCGATTATTGTTAAACAGGATCATATTAAAAATGAGAGGTATGTTACTACAAAATAACGAAGAGAATTTATGTTATTATTACAGACACAGTGATCGCAAAAGCTATCTCGTTGGCTATAAAACTGTTATTGTTATTTCGCATACAATCGGCAACTTTCCTAATGTGACAGCGTTGGCATAAAATATGCATTCAAATGCCACGCGGCCGTTGGCATACTGCTGCCTTTATTGTGTCTGTACCTCTTGGCATTAATATCTTGTTCGCTAATTATCATGCTTTTATTATGTATATTCTTTCTAACTTCGTCCCTTGAACTTTTACTACAAGATTACATATATTTGTAAACCGGTTTGATATTTTTTTCTATTTAAATCATCATCATAATCAGCCTGCAAACTTCCACTACTGGACGTAGGACGTCTATCCCCCCCAAATGACAATTGTTATAATCATTGGGGGAGCCCAATGACAATTGTCATTTGGGAGGATTTGGCGTGGTCGTCACGCTTGGCTTGGCTATGACAGAGGGGCCAAATGGGATTGTACGTCACCTGAGGGTATTTTTTAGGTTTCGACATAATGGCTCCCTCCCCCCCCCCCCCCCACGAGCTCCGGAGACCCTACTCACAAGCAGAAACACGACCCGGAGGTCATTTGGCTGCGGTATTCTATAGGGTGGAGGTCCTTCCACGGACGGGCAGCTCAATACGAGCGAAGATTCGCTATGAATCTACCTCATATCGCTACCTCTCTTAAATGCATTATTGTTCCTTGCATTGTAACTTTTATAGAAGTGATATATTTTTTTCATTGTCAAAATAAAAGCATTGGTAGAACGTAAGGTAACCTTAGTCGCATTATATCCTGCCTCACTCTGCTCATTTAAATATCTCTGGAGACCTTAAAATATTGCCTGTTTGTAGTGTAGCTACCACTTCAGCCCTCCAAGGGCTAACATTCTTCCAGTTATATTCAAATGAAGGCAAAAATAATATACCTACGAGTATCTTTTCCTGAATATTTACCTCGAATTGAGAATATTCTTACGGAATGTGGCCTTCGTACATTATGTGTTATGCTTATTAGTCTATGAAATATTGGTGTGAATAGATTAGATAAGGTTCCTCTGTCTTTTTTTTTCTTTATCTTGACATAACTATCTATCTATGACGTAGTCCGCGAATTCAGATATTTTATCTTTGCCATCGATCAATCTTATATTTGAAAGAGGAAGAAAGAATTTCAATAAAAAAATTGTATCAAAGTGAGCACATATTCATAATAATGTAGTGAAAGGCTGGTTTGTATAACAAACGGTAATTTTAAAACTAAAAAACTCGACTGCATTTCTAATTTGGAAATGACAAACGTAGAGTCGTAGCCGAGCCATTTTCATTTTTTTTTGTATTGATATACCCAGTATCACTTTCACGCTATATAATTAGACTCTTCGACACCTCTTAAACTAAAATCTATTGTGCCCTTCAGGCTGAAGAGCATGCCAACAATCATAATTTCACAGGCTCGGTGGCTCATTTGGTAGTGACCTCTGCCCTCTGAGCCAAGGATCGTGGGTTCGATTCCCGCACAGTACAAACATTTGTGTTCATGAACATGTCTGTTCGTATTGCTCTGGGTGTTTTCTATGTATAATATGTATTTATTTACAAAAAAAAATGTACATCTAAGTAAGTTTATCAGTTGTCTAGTACTAGCTTCGGCTTAGTTTGGGGCTAGGTGGCGCTGTGTGGCCCAGCGTGGCATGTCTTGGGTTATTTATTTATAATTACACATACTCTCGAACAGAAGATTACCGACCTTATGTCACAGTCACAGTCCAGTAAATATTAAGCTAATAATGTCTTTAAAACTTACATTTTCCATAAAATAACTCCATATTTACGAAGTTTACGCAGTATAATAATCTTAGATAATGTTTTCATTGAATTAATCCTTGCTGCCGTTAGGGCTTAAACCCTGCAAATACTATCGTATCTCATTATAAGTCTGTCCGCACATTATTAACGGATAAAAGAACTCATTGAATACATGACTGGCTTGACTAACTTCAAAGACGAGATGAGAGTTACCCCTCAATCTAATACATCTTTGACATGAAAGGGACAAGTGATGCGTTGCAAATAAAATAGTGCTAGTAATATGTTAGGACATCAAATGCGCATTTGAACGGATGGCACGACAATTGAGATTTGGTATAAAGTAGCTCCATTTTATATGATTGTGAAAATGATCTATTGTTAGTAAATTCAATTTTAACGTGCGCTATGGACGGGACGAAGTTTATAGCAGTGTAATATAATAAAGTTCAGTAACTTGTTTTAAAATGAACTTACTTGATTTCTTACTAATATTTTAAATGCGAAAGTTTAGATGGATGTTTGTTATTCCTTCATGCAAAAATGAAAGGATTTGAATGGAACTTTATAGTAGCAAAGCTTAATCATAATTTAAAGGATGTGGCTCTCATTCCATATATCACTCCTATATTTAACTAGCTGTGCCCCCGCGACTTCGTCCGCGTGGAATCGATTTTCATCCCATATTTTATCCATAATTTATCCCTAGAGTCTTCAAATTAACCGTCTACATAATACATACTTATATTAGAAATTGTAGACTTATACACATTTCAGACTTGACAAAACATCCAAAGAACAAAGGACTATAGAATTGGAGCGACGTCTTAGAGAATCCTTTAAAGTCCGCTTGGACGTTTTTAAAAGAAAATGTTACTTCTTTAATTTAACATTTATTTCCTTTATGAGGTCCGCTTTGAAAAATGACGACGTCTGGGTACGTTTTCATTTTGTTTTTCCAATCTTGCCGAGTGGTGGTACTATTGCATTTGTTTGCCGGGATCCGGTGGCCGTCTCGAAACTTCGCAGACTGTGTAATGTCAGTGTTCCACGTTGATGGTCGCGGCGAATATAATGAATGCAGCTGAATTTTGTAGATTTAGGTTGTCAACCTTGGTTGGGGCGTTGGTCCGACTAATTTGGAACTTTTCAAACAATAAACGTACTGGCTACAGAGTAATATCTACATAGATAAAACTGCGATCACGTTTTGGTTTCAAACAATCAAAGGATACCACTTTTTTATGAGCACCGCCTATTATTGTGACGTCACATTATATTGAACCCCGCGTAAAAAGCAGATAGGTATCGCTCATCTAGTTCTTAAAAGCCGTAAATATACACTGATGTTGAATACAAAAAAAAAAACTTTAACCAATTAACGCTAGATGCATAAAGAAACATTGTGTTATAGTTAACTCAATTTTAGATTTTTTGACGTAAACGTCTTTTAAGAACTAGATGTGCAATATTTTAACTTGCTTGCGGCATCTATTTAGACTAAGGTCTGTGGTTTAAACGAATTAATGGTCGAAGACTGGAATCATAATTCAATAGTAGCTGAAAGATAGTGAAGTCCCATTTTCACCTAGTATTCCGATTGTTATAATATTATTTTCTTATCTTATCATAGTATTTATCACTATATCGATATAAAGGAAAGTGAACACTTTCAGTGCTAAGATGTAAGTTTAGATGAGATGTCCATAATATAAATTTATGTACTGTTTATTTCTCCTGAGAGTATAAAATATTGTTTCACAGAACTTAATATAGTCTACATATTTATTGTCACATGACAACATCGCCTAAGTTTTTTTGTATAAAAATATACGACTTTTTTGTTGGTCCTGTTTTTCCTCGTGTGCCCATAGGGCCTTAGAATTTCCCTTTTTATTGCTTTTACGCAACACAAAGAATACAATATGCCTACTTATTGAAACATTAATAACAAGATCAATGATCTTATTTTAGTTACCCTTAATTAGCTTTTTAGCTAACATTAATTATTATTGTTTGATTTCCTGTTCCTTTATATCCAATTTTAGCAGTCAAGACTTACAAGGACCTAACACGAAATGAGACGTATTATATTTGAGTACCAAACTATGGAACTCCTTGCCTCTTGGGCTCTTTGTTCCCCGAGACATACAATGTTCAGGTGTTCAAGGCAACAGTGTATCGGTATTTTTTGGGTAAGCGCGTTCCATCGTAGGCTCCAATATTACTCAACATCAGGCGAATTGTGGCCAAGCGCAAGCATAATAAAAAAGAGTAATTTTCATTGAATTGTACTTTCTTAAAATGCATTGATTAAATACCGTGTAAGACAAAAAAAAAATGTTATGACTGTAGCGTAAATATTGTATACTAGGTGTGCTCGCGACTTCGTCCTCGTGGTGGAATAGTTATTTTTTCGCTCCTAATAGTTGCAACGTGATGTTATATAGCCTAAACCCTTCCTCGATAAATGGTCTATTCAACACAAAAAGAATTTTTCAATTCGGACCAGTACTTCCTGAGATTAGCGCGTTCAAACAAACAAACAAACAACTCTTCAGCTTTATAATATTAGTTAAGATAGTTAAGATTTAACATGGGGTCATAATATGACTACCTCAGTGATTGCATTATGTAGATTGTACCGTACAGACATAGATTATGCGATTATTCCAAGTGTACAGAGCGGAAACTTCGAACATTTTGGTTGAAAATCATCTGGCGTATTTATTATTTATATGTCAATAGAATGCCGGCGACGTTTCTCGATAGACAATTCTGATACCTACCCAGCAGTTTTCATAGTAGATCCCTTGATATACCACAACGTGACCTCCGTCGCAGGAGCCCCGTCCCGAAACTGCATTATTCCAGAATGTAAAGTTGCATAATACATTACCCTGTACCCACAGCTGTATGCTGGCACGTTGAAATTGGTTCAGCTTTTGTAAGCTCCGGTTCGTACGTGTGTGACGAATAGACACCTTGACATTTAAAAGTAAAATAAATAGCCACCCACGGGATCTTTCTTTTCGAACTTAATATATTATCTACAATAGTTTACTGTCCTTTCCTCAATTCCTGTCACATTTCACATTTCCTAAGTTTATTTCAGTTATTTGGGGGGATGTAAGGGCCTATCATCATTTCGCTCCAAGCCAACATAACCTGCCCATGGTGTATCCTGCTGAACAACAAACGAGGCGCTGGTAACCGACTGGTGGCGGTATAACCATCACAACCCTACTGACCGGCAGGAACACGACCCAGAGGTCATTTGGCTGCGGTATTCTATAGGGTAGAGGTCTTCCTCGGACGGGCGGCTCAATTCGAGCAAAGACTCGTTATGCCCAACCTTTCTTATCCTATATAGGTATATTATTCTTTAGTAATAATGAATTTTGAACGAATAAAATGTTGTTGATCCAGACAATGGTATGACGGGTAATACGAGGTCGTTTACCGCCCACAGTTTAGCAAGACAATATCCAAAAAATGGGAGCAGAGTGTCACAGGACAAAGGATGAAGTTTAATAACCCAGGTAATAATAAAAATCACAATGAAATTTCGCTAACATTAGCCACGTCCGTGTCGTACAATGACTTGATTCGAAAAACTAATTACTGCCTTGCCCATTTCTTTAGCGATTGTCCTTATACCTGAAGGTTGTCTGGAAGAGATCGCTGCCAGCGATAAGACCGCCTACATTGTACCTGTTATATGTTTGTATGCTCTTTCCTGTGTTTAAGTTACCTATCAGCTAAATACCAGCTTGAGGCGTTGGAGACCATAGAGAGACGTGCCAAAAGGCTCATCGACAACGACTTGCTTTGTGACGTGAAATTACAAAGCCTTGATCACCGTCGAAAGGTTTTTTATAGTAGTTCGACATATATAGAAGCCCAAGTCGCTGTGACAACGGGCAAGTAACTGGTCAGTTACCTGTCCGTTGCCACCGCCATGCCGACCCAACCAAAAGCTCCGGAAACCCTACTCACCGGCAGAAACACGACCCGGAGGTCATTTGCCTACGGTATTCTATAGGGTGGAGGTCCTTCACTGGACGGGCGACTTAATTCGATTCTTTTCTTCGAATTTCATAAATCTATGTATCTAATTAAGCAAACTATGTTTATGTGACATTGATGAGCGCGATTTACATAAACATACGAGAGGTCATTTTAAACATAGTGTTAGGCTGTTAACACACTGCCACACACTACGCTGCATGTTGCGTATCGGTGCACCAGGCGCGTACTTGCGGGATTGCAGATCTGCATGATCATCAGGTTATTGCAGTGCACTGCTGGACATAGGCCTCCAAGTTGTCTGCCAGTTAGGGCAAACCTGGAGGATATACCCATAATTTTGAGAGCGGTAGGGCATAGCGAATCTTCGCTCGAATGGAGCGAGAATCTACGCCCTGCGATCACCATTCACCAACCCGTCTGCCCAGCGTGGCGATTATGGATATATCCTCCAGATGTTTGCATTAGCGGTGAACAGCTGGAGAGGTCTATGTCCAACAGTGGACTGCAATAGGTTGATGATGGTGGATGCGTGATGTTTGGCAGTGTGTAAATCTCCTTAGCTTTGCTCTACCGGGTCATACAATGTTATATCTTGTAAGACCTCGGTATTGTTCAGTGTACAACATAATGACGCCTGCTATCGTACTATGTCATCACTTTATTATTACCTGTATGTATAATAAAACTTTAATGGCATTTGATCACTGAAGGTTCACTTGCAATGGGTGTTTTGCACATAAAATAACAGTTGTAAAGTTTATTTGAGTCTTACACTATCTTATGACATAATAGTTATGTTCAGAATAGGATTGCGTTAGCCATATCTGTTTAAAATACTAAAGTGGTCAGTTTAATATCCGTTTAATTTAAAGCCCTGCAAATTTAGCCATGTATAGAACTTGGAAAAGTTTTAAAAAATCCTCATTAAATGCGATTATTGTTAAACAATATCATATTAAAGATAATAATATTGAATTCAAAGTTCTTACCGACCTTGCATCCAACAACCATCTAAGCTTGAAACTTAGCACGGATGCATTTCGTATGCACATATTAACTTTGAAAAACAAATGTATTTTATACTCAATGTACGAGTAAGTTCGTGACGGTGAGCCAGTTCACTTAGCCGGTAACTCTACAACTTGTTGTTTGACTACTTTATGTTTATACTAGCTGTGCCCGCGACTTCGTCCGCGTGGAATAGAGTTTTCATCCCCCATTTTATTCCCTTAGGGGTAGAATTGTCAAAATCCTTTCGTAGCGGATGCCTTCGTCATAACATCTACCTGCATGCCAAACTTCAGCCTGATCCGTCCAGTGGTTTGGCCTGTGCGTTGATAGATCACTATGTCAGTCCGTCAGTCACTTTTGAGTTAACTATATACTTTTGTAGTTTGTTATAGTATGGAATATAGCACCCATCATAATATATTACCCAGTATCCACGGGCACGCTTTAACTTCTAAATTAAAAATCTATCATTTAGTTAAATCCGAACAGAGCTACCTAGCATTATCACTTATATTTATCACTTTTGAAATTTTTGAATGCTTCATTGCTTAGGTATTACTGATATTAATGTAGTCTGTTTTGAGTGCCTTGTTTGTTAAAAAAGAAACATGTTGTGTACACAAATCTTAGGTTGCCGTCTAGTCACTACTATATTTAATTATGGCTATTATACATGTTATGACAGTAATCTGTAAGTGTACCTATAATAAATAAATATTATAAGTAATAATGCTAATGTATAATATAATTATTAAGTTCATTATACTGTTCGTTTAAATTTTCTTGGAACTCTTATCCCTTTATACGGTTTGTTGTAAAAAGTATAATCTACTTACGTGTCTAGAAACAACTTTTAACAATATTCTTAGAAATAGAATTGGAAAAAGATTTAAATATTCAATAACTTTCAATTACGTTGACAATATTATATTGAATTGAAGCAAAATTGCTTTGATAGATGCAAAAAGGTACTAGATGTATCTGTTGAGATTGTGAGGATTTACGCGGGATAGAAACTTTGAAAAAGACACAGATTTCTTTAACATTCAACATCAAATGAAACATTTTTATTTCGCTGTAATTATGTTATGTCTATTAATGCCGATGATAAAGTCTGTTAATTTCATGATTTCTTTTGTTTGAACATGATTTTTTCTTTCTGATATTCAGAAATTATTAGAACTTCTTTCGCCTATTTTGTTTTCTTTACTAATTAGTGATCTTAATCCAATGTTCTTTATTGTTTCAGGTAAGACCTTCAAGAGTATCTTCGCACGTGTATTAAATGAAAATGTTATCCCTGTACAAGGTAACCCTTGTTTACTATGAATTTCATGTAAACTATTAGGTACGTTCTAGGTATAATGTAAGTACAAGTATAGATTTGAAAACTTTATGTACGTTTAAGACGCTCTTACGGTGGAGGGGAATAGAGCAAGGAACTGAGAACGAGTACAAATACGGAAAAAAGCTATCGTTTTATAGTGCAAGTCCCAAGGACTGGCATGGTACGTTTTGCCTCTACTTTCTTAGTGCGTACGGCCAAACTAAGGAACTCCTTGTCGATCTCTTTGTTCCCTGTGACATACCATCTTCAGGTTTCAAGGCAAAAAGTGGACGGTTATGGTTTTTTCTGGGTAAAAGCGCTCCATTTTAGCCTACGCTACAATATCACTTAACATCGATGACAATAATTTTCTATTGTCTCTTCTTGGCAGTTAATGAAATGTGTGAGTTGTGACAAATAGACATGATTTTATAAAGCAATACTTATTGTAATTCATACGTTCATCAGTGGTCTCACTACTCTTGGCGATTGCATCAAAGTACCTATACCGATGTTATAGTCAGTCATATAACCATTAAATCGTATGGACGGTTATAAATAAAGGTACTAATAGCTAACATCAACATGGATTTATCATCCCATACTTGACGCCTACTGTTCAACTTGCGTAGGTTTGTTTTGATGAGTTGTTATCAAAGAAGTATATTTAGATAGAACGAAGTTCTACAGCTCATTTAGCCTATATGGCTATTTCCGTTCGGATTCGGAAACTTTGAATAAACGTCATTCAAATTTGACATTAATTGTACTAGATTTATGCCAAGTTTGTATTCACGTGCATACGTTTCCGAAAGAAATTCATCCGAACGCGTTTGAGAATAGCCCCGCTAGTCTTATTTTAAAAGAATGTCTTTTCACACTTTCGAACGCTTGAAACCACAACGAGGCGCTTAGGTTGGCGCTTTCCTTGAAAAGAGCGCTAGGAAACACATTTAGAACGCGTATTGGTTGGGTATCAATCGTAATGATTTGCGCGCTGATTTCACTGACGCTTATTGATATAAGTGTATGAGCTAAGTGTAGGAGGCCCCCCAAAATTCAAAAATTTTGGCGAGGATGGATACAGACAGATTGATCAGGATCGAGATGGTTGACGTTCTCTGGGGGAAGCCTACGTTCAGCAATGGACAGCAATCGGCTGAATATGTGTAACGGCCTAATGCAAGATTTAAATTCGGTTAGCGTACATTAAGTCGGTCTATCCTTGATACATTTGTTATCCAGTTTTAGCCACAGTCGCAGATAACAGTGTATCTTTGATAAAGTAATAGTACCTCCTGTCAAGAGCCTGTCGTAGGGATAAGGAAAAGGTCTTGTGACGTCTTCTTTTTAGTCGTTATTATTTTTTCCGCACTGTAAAAAAAAGTTAGCGTAGGCGCTTGTGTGTTCTTCGTCCTACGATGTGCGATTGTTCAAGCGAAACGGTATAATCGTATCCTATGTTATCTTGGTCGGAATACTAGACATTAAATAAAAATATCTCTAGGCAATACAGTTTGCACTTTAAGTCAAAAGTAAATAGGGTATTAAAGGGTCGGCTAAACGGATTCGTGCCCCTGGTCATATGATTAATGAATTGATTTCGAAATTATTATGTATTAGGTTTGTAGGTTTCAATAATACTTAGAAAACACTCACAAAAGTGATGATCGGGAACCATTGATCTAGATATTTTGACAGATTTGTGTCCTTACATTAATATATGACTGTGTACATAGCGGAATTAAAATGCCCATGCCTAGTATAAAAACGACTCTCGAGATTGTTCACTTTAAGATCGTCTCACATCTCCACGTGTGATTTACGAGTTTTATTTATTATAAATTCAATGAAACAATAGCAGATACGGTACTGTTATTTTCAAATAATGTTCTTGTTTTATATAACTTTTACACTTGACTCAGATTACTCTACGGTCTGTTACAGAAAATCGATCAACCAAGGACCACTCGGATAGTCGGACGAATTACCAAATTAATGTATCGTTTCTCTGTTCAAATAGATTAGTTTCATTAAGATCCAACCAAGTAGGTAGGAAAGAGTAACATTCGAAGAAACTTTCGCATTTATTAACCAACTTTATAATATAAGTAGGTCTAGCTACCACCCGCAGATTGCTCGCGTAAATAGTAATGATATGTGAAATGATAAACTCCTTATAAATTATAGCCTATGTCTTAATCTGATAAATAAACTATATTGCGGTAAATTTTCATTAAAATCTTTTCAAACCAATGTTGGTTTACATATACAATACATGTGTATTTACTCGTATAATATTACGAGTAGTAGAAGCCGGTTTTGATTTATAAATCGCACCTTGTTTAGTCTAGCAGATTTATAGCTGAATCATATATTTTATTGCTCCAACTGACGTCACAAAGATTTGACGACAGTCATAACGTATGGATCATCTGATTTATTCCATCTCGTGAACAGTGGGTGATTTGCACTAGGTCACGAATGATTTGACAAAAGCCATAGAACCCCGGCCAAGTGCATTCTGACGTATCTCTCCTCAGAGAGACATAAGCCTTAGGCCGCAAACTAGACGGCCGCGGGAGCGGGTGCAATGGCGACTGCGGCGCGAGCTGCGAGGCGGGCAATCGTCGCCCGCGCCGCGGCCGTCCAGAACGATTAATACAAAAGTTTAAAAATTTCAAAAAAAAATCAAATTTCAAAAAAAAATCAAAATTCAAAATTTCAATTTTTTTTTATAAATACAAACTTAAGCATAAATATCAAATCGCGCGAGCCTCGCAATTCACCGCCGTCGCTCCCGCTCCCGCGGCCGTCCAGTTTGCGGTCTTACTCGTAGTATCAACTAAGCATAGTATGCTGAAATACATGCGGTGAAATTGCACGCATCGCAGGGCAACGGAGACTTTTTGAAACAAATCATCATCATCAGCCTATTGCAGTCCACTGCTGAACCAAGGCATCTTCAGTTGTTCGCCACTCGGGGTAAATATCTGGAGGATATACCCGTAATTGCCTGGCTGAGCAGGCGGGTTGGCGATCGCAGGGCGTAGCTTTTCGCTCCGGTGACTCCACTGCCCTTCATCGATCTATGGAATTTAGCTACGCCTTCAATTGTGATGGTTATACCTTTAAAGTATTTGTATTCATGTTCGTTTATTTGCACCATGTTCCTGTGACCAAGTGATTAAATAACTTATAACAGAACATAGACCCTGGCGAAAACATAATCGTCTTTATTTATTTGTATTTGTACCAAATTTAAAAGGCTCGTGATTTATAATCACATTTTAAAGTCTTACTAGGTCTGATTATATAGTCGGTTTCAATTAAGTATCCTTCTATTGCACTCTGTCTATCAAAATGGCTTTCATCATTGTTTGAATATGACTTCTTTACGCTTCACGACAACTTTTTTGTTTTATTTTATTCCAAGAATCTCGAATAGAAAATACCTATTAACTGTTTAACGTCAACGCTCACTTTGCGAAATATTTTATAAAGAAAACTCTAAATACTTTTCTTTTTGTTGCGTCGCGACGTTTGTAAAGTGAATACCGTTTGCTACTTGAAATTGTTTTTGTGCATTTTTTTTATGTTTCTTTGCGTCTGGTCTTCTTTATGAATAGAATTGTTTACTTTATAATGTAATATAAAGAAAAGTCTTACAATATTTAAAGTTACATATTTTAACCTGAGTATTGGCATGTATATTTTTTTTGTTTCACATTCAGCTCATTGATGTCATTGGAAAATACAATACAGAATAACATCCTAAATTGTGTATGTTAATTGTTTGATGTGCAAAAAAGAATATATCTACATATACGACAATGTTCAATCGCTTTTGTCTTCTTTCAGGATATTTTCTGCATATCCATCCATAGTTAATATATCTAGCGATAACGAAAGCAAATCTAATGAATGTACTAATACAACTCTGAAAATTAATTCACAAAGTATTTGTTTTATAAAATTAACCGTTAACAATTTTTAAAGGGTTAAGGATTTTGATGATAATATTTTATTATTTGTTTAAAAAAGACCTAAATATAATGATTATTTGCTACTGGTTATGGAAATTAGAGGTCACAATCACGGTCAAAGTTTAGAGCGATACTTAAATATGCCTACCTATCCCTGTATATGTGGATTAGTTTATTGCCAACGTTTCCTTGCGTGCGACTGATAAGGGCAATTTTAGGTTAATTTTACACTTTTAATAAGAGTCGTTTGCAGCAATTCTTTTTACTGATATATACCAGTATTTAATAATAACTCTTCACAGGCGTTTCGTTTTTTAAATGAACTTGGTTTATGCAATGTGGGGTAATTTAGTATACTCGTACTATCTAAGTATGGTATCTAAAGATGCATGTTTTATTTTCGATTATATCATTCCTTTGAGAGAGTCGGATAGGATCCCCAGAGCCTGATTCGATTTTTAATTGAGTGTTTTTTTATTTAGGAAGTCAACTGCGATACCTCAGGCCATCCGTTAATACTAAATGTATGGCTAGTTTTATTAATATACTTAAACTGTAGATGAGGTTAATACTAAACATTATTATGTCTTTTAAAGATTTGTTGTTTGTAAGTAAAGAAAGTCTTTACTTACAAACAACAAGAACAATCAATGCAAAATTGTGTGTTCTGATTTGCGTCGGCCACCTCTAAAATACGTAAGGCTATGCCTCTTATTCTAGTTATGCATTACACAGGTAAAAAGGTTTGCATTACTAACTTTTGGCAAGCGGTGGAAAGTTCTTCACTTCAAAGCTGAGAATGAGTAGACCTTAAAAGCTCTTGTATAAGCTTCAAAATTGCTTAAATCTCTTAGTAGTACGGATTCAGAGTGAGGCTTTCATGAGAGTTAATTTGCATTTGGTTTGATCTGTCCTTAGTACATTTGCTTAACGCTCGGTACTAAGTAGTCCGATGTTTGAGTTAGCACTGTATAGTAATAGTAATGTAACGGCTTACTCATGTTCTAGTTAGAGAACCAAACGCTTTAATGGTTAAACGTTGAATCTTATGATAGGCTTACTTACTCAGGCTCGGTGGCTCATTTGGTAGTGACCTCTGCCCTCTGAGCCAAGGGTCGTGGGTTCGATTCTCGCACAGTACACACATTTGTGTTCATGAACATGTCTGTATTGGTCTGGGTGTTTTCTATGTATATTATGTATTTATTTACAAAAAAAATGTATCTAAGTAAGATTATCAGTTGTCTAGTACCCATAGTACAAGCTTCGGCTTAGTTTGGGGCTAGGTGGCGCTGTGTGGCCCAGTGTGGCATGTCTGGGGTTGTTTTCTCCGCTAGTTCGGCGATCTGTAGCGGATCTTGGTCTTTGACACAACAAGATGTCATTCTTTCTTATCTTGAGCCAGCTCAGACCAGTTGACGCTCTGTAGCCTAAGTAAGTCTTTCTTCACTCTGTCATTCCAGCGATACTTGGGGCATCAAATAGGCGCCCGTTTGCTTGGCTGTCCCATGTAATCTTTCGTATTATTTACCCGCATATATTTTCAATTTGTTGGATTGATTATATTATTTTACGATTTAAACTATATTTAAGCAATATTACTTTGTAGAAAATTCAAGCATTGTTTCTTAGACAAGATAAACTTCTCTAGTATCTCGAAAAATGTCTAGACAGGATCCACTTATCGAGTTGCTATGTACTTACATCACGGATTGAAAACTTTGAGAAAAATCAGCAGATAAAATGCTGCAGTGGCTATTTTGTATGCAATATGTCAAAACCTATCAGCGATCGGGAGTTTCTTGTTTAAAGTTGCCACTGCTATGCCGGCCTGAAAGATGCTTCTGCACACCCCGTTTTAAGAATGCTACATCAAAGAAAACACATGCACTAGCAAATAGTTCCATATTTTAACGACGCGGCAAAGATAAGAATTGCCGAACTTTTTTGTAGGTATATGTGATGAATATGTGGTTCTGATACTCGTATTATAGATGAGAGTGTTTAGATTCTTCCCTGAAACGCAGGGGGTTATAACACTTCCAACTTCTTGAATCCAGAATTGCTACTGAGACCTCTCTGTTCTTAAATATCATTTGCGTCCACTAAACCAACGAATATAGTGAACATTCAAGTAAATCGATTGAACAAATAAAATTCGCACCGAAAACTTTCCAAGTATGGACTCGATAACCGCATGTGTTTGTCAATAAACAGTCTTTAAGTCTCATACAAACATCTTTCAGTAACAGAACTACAAATATGATCTTTGTCACGAAAAGGCACTGAGTTCCATTGTAAGTGTATTTTCCGATGGGTGCGATTTGCTTTAGGATTTTCGTCTTTAACTTTACTGGAACAAGGGTGGATATTGTATGCGGTTCACGTTGTGGTTACGTATGAAGTGGATAAACAAATATCGAACTGTACAAATACAGACGCCGACAAAAACTGCTTACAAAAGCGCAGTGTACGGTCGTACAGTCAACAGCGACTATGTGCGGCGAATACGATTCTTATGTCAATATGCTACGGTCTGTTTTGGAATAGAACCGATCGTCCAATTTTGCCGATGATCGTGTTCTTCTATACGAACAATTGTATTATGACGTATTGGGTCTTTAGAAATACTGTCAATGGTAATTAATTAGAATGCGATGCGGCGTGATAATGAAAAGTTTGAGTAACGACCTTGATAGTACCTATTGTATTGTAAGGCGTTCGACATACAATCATGCCGTAAGACTAACTTCTGCTCGAGTCCTCAAATTTCAATATCCAGTTTGCGAAGCCAACCTGACGCGGCCGGAGTGAGTTCATGGAGTTCTTGCATACCTCCAGAAAAACAACGTAGGTGGCATTCCTCTACTACATGTAACGTGGTCTGATCCAGAGCACCACAATCACAAGCCGGCGCGTCCCTGAAACCCCACTTATAAAGATGGTGGTGACATTTCCCGTATCCAGTTCTGAACCGATTTTCCTTTGACCATACGGTACGGCACCTTTTAAAACCGGGGGGGCTTGATAGTAGGGTCCACTCCAGTATCAGATTCTTCCAAGGGTAATGCGTCCCAACTCCCAAGATTTTCGCCATTCTTGTAGATCATAGTCCGTGTGCAAGTCTAAAAACAGAAGATTCTTTCCCGGTTTCGTTCCCTATTTAAGTGTATTGGGATGTGTCTACTAGACGCAATAAATTCCTATATATTATTCTAGTAAAGCTCATAGGATCCTGTTACCATTAATTTCAGAACCAACTTTTCTCAAGCTTATGCATGCGTTCAGCAACGCTCCAATCATATTCTAACGTATATTATTGTGTTTAATGCCAGGCGAGTTATTTTTTATTTACGGGAGAAAAATTTATTAGTACAACTTTTTCAGTGCAGAAAATGCTACAGAAATTGTTCTCTTGAGACGACAACCGTAGGCGGCGACATTTTATATGTGGGACGTCATGATATTCCAAGCTAAAGTAATTACCCAAATTATATTGTTTAACAAGAAACAGAGGTTGAAAATACAGCGTTTAAAAAAAACTAGACATTTATGTTTTTTAACAACAAAAATCTTATTATCTTTCTTAAGTTGAAATGATAAAAAAATTATCAATTGATCACTTTTTTCAATTCGTTTCGTTCGTTTGAAATTTCAAAGACTAGCCCTCTCGTAGTAGGTATACCTACTGGCTTTTTGAATAAGTATTGGTTTTCAAGTTAATTTGTTCGTTTTTTAGTAGGTATCCTACAAAAATCCTACTTTTATTCTAGCTCGAAATAAGATTTGATAAATTAACAAGGATTGAATAAGGTATTCAAGATGAGGATGGATCTTTGTATGCTCCATTGTATTTTACATCAAGCGAATTGTTGGTAGAATTTTATACAATTTGCCCCGTGCGTCCATGATATATAAATAACAGCATTTTTTGCGAAAAAAATCCGACTTATGTGACAATGGGATATTCTCGGAGATATTATGTGGTAACAAATAAACAACAACATTTTTTTAAAATCAGTCGTATTGAGAGTCTTCTCCTTTTTTGAAGTCGGGAAAAAATTTCATAACTCATCAATCATCAGGATTACTACTTTAATCGCACTAAAATAAAATTGCACGCTTCACACAATGGCTGAACATAACATTAAAATGGATATCCATTTCGGAACGCGTTTAATATAGAACAGATTAAAAAAGACAGACATTAGGCCAGATTGAGGTTATTATGAGTGTCGCGGAGGTCGTCGCCCCCGGCCCAATTAACTGGGGTAACCTTTACCACGTGATGGGTACATTGTTGCGAGATGAGTCCCGTTTAGTGTCCAGAGCTTTTAGGACAGGGTTAAGCCCTTCCCATCTCGCACACGCGACGATTCTGTTAGTTTAAAGAGTACATTTTTAGGATGTTAAGTCGTACACATCTCAAACACGCGACGCGGCCAGTTGAGACATGACGCGTGTTATGTGACCAAAAACACTTGAGGTGTTACCAGATTAATCGATCAATAGTCGTACTATAGTTGTTTGCATCGTATGATATATTATAGTTGCATAAATATGTACTAATGGTACACTCTTAAGTATCATGGCATAGTACAGGTAATTAAGATAAGTAAATAACCCAAGACATGCCACGCTGGGCCACACAGCGCTGTCTGGTCGGTCCCAAACTATTTCGAAGCTTGGACTATGGGCGCTAGACAACTGATTAACCTACTTAAATACTAATATTTTTGTAAATAAATACATTATAATACATAGCATACACCCAGACCTAACATTGACTAAAAATAAATCAAATTCGACTATGTGAGCAATCAAATCCGAAATTTCTTTTCATGAGGACATCTAATAAAACCATTCTGTCATATTTTAATATCCCTTCGAATAGTACTATAAGTGAGAAACTTTTCAAAGTTCGTTTCGCGGTCAGTGTCGTTCGCAGACGAATTTTAGAGTTTAACGCCTCAGAGGTGCCGTACGTTCTATCAAAAGAGCACCGCTTCTCAAACTGCTTGAACGACCCTAAAAAAAGGTTTAAATAAAAAAAACTTTTATAGTTGCCTCGGGTACCACGGTGGTATGGACTATTTTAATTTAAAAACCCTTATTGTAGCCATTCACATTTATTGTGTTGCTCATGTGCGCGTAACGCAATATTATCGACATGCTCGGTGGCTCATTTGGTAGTGACCTCTGCCCTCTGAGCCAAGGGTCGTGGGTTCGATTCCCGCACAGTACAATCATTTGTGTTCATGAACATATCTGTTTGTATTGGTCTGGGTGTTTTCTATGTATAATATGTATTCATTTAAAAAAAATATATATAAGTAAGTTTATCAGTTGTCTAGTACCCATAGTACAAGCTTCGGCTTAGTTTGGTGCTAGGTGGCGCTGTGTGGCCCAGCGTGGCATGTCTTGGGTTATTTATTTATTTATTGTTGTTGTGGGTATTTTCAGGATGGTTATTGGGTTATATTATTCCTTAATCATTTCCGCTGCGACTTGGCTTCTGTTTCTCATCTTCATCAGGTGAAGGAAAGCTCCTATACTGTCACATCTATAATCCTGTCCAAAATAGAGCCTGTGAACCTCATAGCCTCTATTTTGGAGGATTTTGGACAGGTATTTTGGGAAACACTGACCTAGACGGTTTCTCTACTCAATTATTCAGACAAATCTGGAGTTATTTTGGTTATCAATCAATACACGTTTGAGATTCTTCGTTCGACTTTTGTCTGGGGCTCTAATTACTATTGGCCGTACTGAATTCAATCTTAATAGACATTGCGTGACTGTATAATTCGTATTACTAATTTAGCAATATTGCGAAAGCTTTTAGGACTCATTAATCTTGGAATAAGTTGTAGATTTAATAGTTAGATTAATGAGAAGGTTCTAATACAGTCCATTGGACTCGGATTTGTTCTAGCGTTATATTTTTATAATAAGTTTTACTAGCGACTCTCCCGATTTTGTGTAAGGAATGGTATAGTGGATTTTCCAATCTTTCCATGTGGATTTTCGATTCCCTTCGGTTTCGGTTCATATCACATATCCATTGAAAATAAGACGTAATTGCATACTCCACAGCATACTTAGACATACTTATATAGACTTACTTACACGGGGCTTAAATTCTCTACAGCTAATTAATCAACTGTTTAATAATAAGACGAGATATCCCCGATATATTCCAGTGTGTATAAGCACTTATATGTGTATATTCAGGGTTTTATTAAAATATCAACGACCGGATTACGTAACCGATGGCAATTCCATCCTCATCATCTCGATGGTTGGCGATCCTCCACTGTACGCTTTATGAAGAACTTCTTGCCTCGTGCCTCGGTTTTGTGGAACCAACTTCCTGCGACAGTATTTCCGAATAGCTTTTCTTGGGAACCTTCAAGAAACGAGCTTATTCATATTTAAAAAGCCGGCAGCGACCCTAAACTCGATTCGAGTTGCGGGTGTCAATGGGCGGTGTCGACTGCTTACCATCAGGCATCACACTTGCTGGCCAGCCGCTACTCGCATAAAAAAAAAGACTCAAACTAATAAAAAAACCGTTACAATAATAATTAAGTTTATCCTTTCATTACAAGTCGTTATCGGTTCAGCCAAAGATTTCCTTTATTATAATATCGGCGACCATTAAAGATGCTCGTACTAACACCGAGTTAAAATTTTTGCTAAATTACACTGAGGTGAACGTCCGTCCGAACGGGGCACGAACCCGCGACCCCGCGTCATTGACGCCATTATTTCACCCGCATCCAACCTTTGATTCTCGCACCGTTGTCGAATTAAAAACTTGGATTGTGAGTGATGAGTGAGATGTTGGCTCTTGGTAGGATTAACGAGGATTGATGGTTTCTTTCGAAGTAATTTTTTTTTTTGCGATTTTTAATAATAATATATATCGCGTTAAGAGAGGTAGGGCATAGCGAATCTTCGCTCGAATTGAGAATACCGCAGACAAATGACCTCCGGGTCGTGTTTCTGACGACGAATAGGGTTTCCGGAGCTCGTGGTGGGTTAAGGTTGGGCCGGCAAGGCAGTGGCAACTGACAGGTAACTGACCAGTTACTTGCCCATTGTCACAGCGACTTGGGCTTCTCTTTCGCTTTCCATCAGCCGTAAGGAAGTCATTATGTAGAGCTACTATAGAAAAAAATCATAAAGAAAACAAATTAAGTACAAGACACCAAATCAATCGTGTACTTACAGCTTTCGCCAGCCAGGCGAATGTGTCATACCACCGGCTGATAAGCTGAAATCTCAACAAGTCCCTCAGTCGACTTTCGAACACCGGCGGTGATTAATCTTAGCTTTAGGTATTTGTTCTTTCATTAACTTAGATTATAAGTGAACTTATATAAAGTATGTAATGTACTTTATCAAAAATAAAGTTTTCCGAACACGTTCAACTGTATATAATGAGTTAGTGGTTGGTACATTCATCCATTATACCAAGTTTTAAAAACTAATTTAGTTCAGTTATCGTCGCATTTTTAGCGACGTTGTCGCATTTATTTTATAGGATTTTTTATAATACCTTGACATAATGGCTTCCTTACGTCTAATGGAACCCAAGTCGCTGTGACAATGGGCAAGTAACTGGTCAGTTACCTGTCAGTTGCCACTGCCTTGCCGGCCCAACCTTAACCCACCACGAGCTCCGGAAACCCTATTCGCCGGCAGAAACACAACCCGGAGGTCATTTGTCTGCGGTATTCTATAGGGTGGAGGTCCTTCCCCGGACGGGCGGCTTAATTCGAGCGAAGATTTGCTATGCTCTACCTCAATTTTAACTTGAGTATCTAGATAGATATCTATGGTGCTTAAGAATTCCACTCCCCCGTAGCCTGGCATGTCTTTCTAGAAAGTACATAAAATAAATACTAGGTATGTAAGTATTTATTTTATATATTTTCTTGAAGCACACATAAACAGCCATTACCCTTTTATTCAAATTAAATAATCCAATAAGACTGCCCTTACTTTGTGGCGTTAACAGTTTATTCAATCAAAGATGTCCGATACGAGATTAATCCGAATCGAGTTTGGGCCACAGAATTGGGCTTTATTAGTAGCCATTCATTGCCCTCAATGGGTTTCTTCCTCATAAAAGACTTATCCATCAGTCTTAATAATGTATTACTACCACTATAAGTACCTTAGACCACTATAATAGATAGAATGAACAACTACTTAGTTTTATGACCTAATCATAGTTTTATTTTCATTAGAAATCGATTCGAATCGCTTAAGCAGGTACAGGTACATACATACTTAATACAGGGTCAATTGTCTTCAATTGGTGTTAATTTCATAATCATTAGATATTCATCATTATGTAGGCCTTTCTTCTTAACATTTGTTCAAAATTTTATGATAATTGTACGCACACACCTAGATTTTAGGAAACGGTTACATAATACATATGTAGTACTGTCTTATATCTCAGTTTCGCATCTATTATCAATACATAGTTTAACAAAGTAGCTTTTGTTGTCTATCCGTTTCTATGTATGCTTAGATCTTCAAAATTACGCAACTTACATTTATAAAAACTATTTTTAGACAAATGTACACAGCACACCTTATTTACATGACTTTTATGTGTCACGTACTTTTATCGATAACATATTTTTCCCCGGTTCAATGTGCCCTAGTTTGGAAAGGGTTAAGCGTTGTAAGAATCTAAATTCTCTTTTTCCATCATATCATGGTAACCTTCATAGGAAAATTTCCTAATAAATTGCCTTATATATTTATTCCATCCCAGATAGTTTGTTTGCTCTTAAGGAATTTTCCTATCACATCGTTGTACTAACAACATTTGGACCTGAACTTACTTGCTACGTTTCGTTGAAGAACGAATCTTCTATTCCAAACGTTTCATTAAACTTTTATCTGGGTGCCAACATCACTGCATTCATTTCGTTTTAATACCTTTTTATACGGAACAGCAAGTTTACTGGTAATTACCGGGATGAAATGAATGACGATAAGCGGACGGAGGCCTCGCCGACATTAAAAGTCTAGCCAGACTTATATATTAGTATCTAGGTATCAGTCTCTTCGTTATATGTTGCCTTTCGTGTGGTTTCCGGGTTTAGAATAGAACGATCGATCCCTGAACCATCAATAACCACCAATCATCATCATCATCATTGAAGTGGGGTCTGGTTATTCTTTTCTTTATTTTCTTTATATTCTTGACACTTACATGTATGATTTTGTTGCTCGGAATTCATAAAATTCCGGTATTTTATTGATGTCATCACGGGCTGCAAACCAAGTGATGAGCACCAGAAATATGTAATTTTATTAATTCGTTTGTAGAAAACGTCGAACGATGCGTCGTTGATGTATTAGATATTATTAAGATGATAGAATTATGTATTATTAATATTAAATGTTCAATTTTGTATTTGAACGCCGAAAGGCAAAATATGGTAAATGCCACACTGCTATTTAACATCACATTTTATGTATGTATCACCCATATTTGCGCAATAAATTTTGATTTCATTTTATTATCTCCGTAAGTGTAAGGAAAATTCCCCTAAATAACGAGGTTATTTCCAGGGTCAAAATATGTACTTCCATATTTTTATACTTACCACCAAAAAAAAATTACCCTGCAACCTACTTAAGTACATACATTATATTTAGTCCGTTTTTCAACGGGATGAGGAAGTTAGGTCCTATTCTTAATTTGGAAAATACATGGACTGAGTGTAGATGTAATTATTATTATTCTATGTGCAAAATAGTGATGCGACGCGTGCCACCTCGCATAGAACAGACCTATCTCCATCAGCCATATTGGAATTCACATATTCCTTTTGAAGCGTTCCATCAAGATTTTATAACGTTCCCGCGGAATGGTCCATTCCACCCTCAGTTCAATACTGGTGCAGGCAGATGGCGCCGTTGCATCCATTCTGTTTTACAACCTTTTTATACTGTTCGCCCATTTTTATGGCTTATGTAGCTCCTACTCCTCAACCTTATTTTATTTCGTTCGGCCTCGGACAGGGTCGCAAATAAAGGAACTTTATTACTCGGCCGGTCCGTTTTGTTTCCGTAGGTAAACAATGGGTTATTGAAATTCGTATGAAAACTTCATCTGGAAGTTTTGGTGGTAAATTTTCGGGTGGGAGACGAGAAAAGGGATTTTGGTCTGAATCGCGTAGGAGGTAGGATCTAACAAAAGTACACTTACAATAAAATCTTTTATGGTCGTCTGGTCATATTGGATTTAATTTTTTATTGGTTTGTTATCAGTGGTCTAGTATCCCTAGTACAAGCTTCGGCTTAATTTGGGACTCATAAATCGTTACATAGATAAAAACTTTTTATTGCACAAAACACAGACATTACAGGAAAACACATTATAAACAAAACAAAGTACAATTTATTCGGTCTTATCGTTTATAGCAATCTCTTCCAGACAACCATTAGGTAGAGGAAACCAGATTCATCAGAGATGGGTAACCCAGTTCTAAACTAGAACGGGCTATGTACTATTTAGGTAAAATATTCTGCAATATTTTTTATAGTAACGCCCCTTATAGCTTCTATAAGGGTATCAGGGGATGGAAAGCGAAATAGAGGCCTAAGTCGCTGTGATAACGAGCACGTAACTGGTTCATCTGACCGCTGCCACGATTTGATATAGAACATCTTTATTATGGACCATACATATGTATATAGGCACGGCATATTAACATGTTATAATGTTGTGGCATAAATATAAGTCAAATGTAATCATATCTTCGCAAAAAAAAAGTATATCAATTTTCTTTCTTAATAAATCGTTCCGTTAATAACACAACAATGAAGTAAAACATGATTTTTACGACAAATTTGATGGCATGATGAACATCTTTATTAGGGACCATACATATATATATATATAGGCACGGCATATTAACATGTTATAATGTTGTGGCGTTGTCGTAACATAAATAAATATAAGTCAAATGTAATCATATATTCGCAAAAAAAAGTATATCAATTTTCTTTCTTAATAAATCGGTCCGTTAATAACACAACAATGAAGTAAAACATGATTTTTACGACAAATTTGATGGCATGATGAAAATAGTGTTTAATACAAAGGAGTTACGGCCTCATAAATTTGACATAATTGGCTATGATGATCAGGTACCTATTTGGCGGGTTGCCAAGCATCGCCGGGTTTGGTGCCGTCCGTGTTTCCTAGAAACGGATTTAGTGTAATAACATTCTGTGATGTGTTGTGTACCTAATAGGGTATAAAAAGGGGATGCGAAAACAACTTTCTTTTTTAAAATTACCTCAAAATTCAGAGGGGATTTTTTTTTAATAATAGGAATATGTCGTACCGTCGGGTAAAATTTATTTACTGATGCTTGCTTGGTAGCCGAAATAAGATACTTCATGGATGTTAGAGCAAAGGATTTGCTTTAGTCGCGACGGTTGGCAGACCCGTTGGTGACCGCAGTAGGTTGCACATTATGTATCGGGGCAGAACATTATCAGACAGACAACATCACATACATTGCTCTAATCCCAAAGTAAGTAGCTTAAGCACTTGTGTTGTGGGTATCAGAACAACGAAGGTAGGTACCACAAATAAATACCTAAATACAAATTGTAAACACCCAGACACGGAACAAACACAAGTATTCATCACACGAATGTTTGTCCCGGGTGGGAATCGAACCCACGACCCTTGGTTCAGAAGGCAGGGGTCACTACCAATTGAGCCACCGAGCCAGTCTGTGCGGTAATGGATAAATAATACAAATGACCGCCCCATCGCCTCCCGTGGTTGTCGACTAATGCCGGCCATACACTCTACGGTCTACTGGAGAGGTCCACCTGAGCAGGTATGCTTGAGCAGGTCGATCTGAGCGTGTGGAGGATTAGACCATTTATTGTACCTGCGACGGCGGCGGGTATATCCCAAAAAGCTATTAAAATTATGAAATGAATGCACATTCAAACACGTGGTTGGATATTTAAATTTATTACTAGCTGTGCTCGCGACTTCGTCCGCGTGGAATAATTATTTTTCCCCTTTTTTTTACATTTTTCATTATTTCTTCGCTCCTAATAGTTGCAACGTGATGTTATATAGCCTAAAGCCTTCCTCGATAAATGGTCTATTCAACACAAAAAGAATTTTTCAATTCGGACCAGTAGTTCCTGAGATTATCGCGTTCAAACAAACAAACAAACTCTTCAGCTTTATAATATTAGTTAAGATGTAAACATAGACTTGTCGTTGCCAATCTCGGGCTTCACGAACCTGATAATTTAATTCTTTTGTGGGGTTAAGTTGCCACAAAATGTTATTAACTTGCCTCGGCACAAATTTAAATTGTAAGTTAAAACACGCTTAATGAAAAAGGTTGCTTAGGTTCTCTTTGATCGTATGACTTCGGTGGTGTGGTAATTTCCTGGTACCCACGTTTTGTGCACACATATACCTATTGTAGGTACACGATAAGGTAAAGGATTTATAAATGTGTCAATTTGATAGTAAGACGATAAAAAAGATTTGAAATCGGGCGCGTGTGAAATCGCTCCATGAGTTCTTAGCGTTACTTGTCCGTTGACATAGCGACTTGCGCTTCTCTTTCGCTTTCTATCAGGCGTAGGGAAACCATTATGTCAAGCTACTATAAAAAAAAAACTTTAAATTGCACAAAACAGAAAAACACGGTCTTATCGCTTGTAGCGATCTCTTCCATACAACCATCTGACGTTCGTCCTCTTTAACAATTGAATGCGCATTGCATCGTTTATTAGGCCGATATCTTACGCTCGTTTGCAATACCGTCTTCACCATAAGGGCACGCGGGGCCCATGCCCAAGGCCCCCATTCTCGGGGGGCCCCGAAGGATCCACAATTTCTCTCACACATTTATTCTCAAAAATATTTTTGTCGGGCATATTAAACTTTTTTCACAAATCAAATCTTATCGCAAGGTTCGATTTACAAGTCATATCATTTCTTTTTATGCGAGAGGTAGAGATAACTTTCAAAAAGGGCCCCAAATTTTTGTGTGCCCAAGGGCCCCAGCCTAGTTTAAGACGGCGCTGCTCGTTTGCATTCCTTTCCTCTACATACATACGATTACACAACACATATAAGCGTGCTCCTGGTTACCATTAGCAACACGAGTCCTTAAGGACTTGCTCTGGGTGATTCGCGTAATTAATATTGTTTCCCGTACTCGGTCAAGGTTCTCCTCGGTACACTGTGTAAGTGTGTGGCTACGTATAATTATGTTTGGTTATGTCAGTCGAATTGTATTGAAAGGTCAACCCTTGTGAGCCAAGTGTGTGATTGGTTTGTATGTGTTTCGCGTATTAGTTTTTATTTCGTTTATATGTAATAGCAAGTTTTAGATTAATTTTCACGGGAATTACAGAGGCGATCGTATTGTTCTTAATGATATAATAAATAAATAACCCAAGACATGCCACGCTGGGCCACACAGCGCCATCTAGTCCCAAACTAAGCCGAAGCTTGTACTATGGGTACTAGACAACTTATGAACAAACTTAAATACATTTTTTTTGTAAATAAATACATATTATACATAGAAAACACCCAGACCAATACAAACAGACATGTTCATGCACACAAATGTTTGTAATGTGTGGGGATCGAACCCACGACCCTTGGCTCAGAAGGCAGAGGTCACTACCAATTGAGCCACCGAGCCATATATATAGATAGAGTCTAATGCTTATTAAAATTTTCGATAGATACCCTTACTCGAGTTTGAAACGGTTCGCCAACAGTCCATTGCTCTATGCACGTTTGACCAACATAATCATTGGCCCATTAACTTTTTACCCAAAAGACATTTGACCCATGAACTATCTGCCAAAAGAACGGTACATCAGTGAACGTTTGACTAATACTTCTTAGTACCTACGTATATACAAGTATCATCATCATCATCGAATTATTCATAGCAGTAGTTCACGAGTACGGTGTAACTTAGATAGTCCTTACTAATCCCGCAAACCTGATATCGGGTGCGACACAATATATCTGTTGTATCTGGAACCTGGGATGTAAGGGAGCGACCTATCGCCTTTTCGCTCCAAGCCATCCTCACCTGCCTGTGGTGCACCCTGCCGAACAACAAACGAGGCTCTGGCAAACCGACTGGTGGCGGTAAAACCATCACGATAGAAGGCGTAGCTAAATACCACAGGTCGATGACGGGCAGCAGCGTCACCGGAGCAAGAAACTACCCGCCTGCCCAGCGTGGCGATTATGGGTATATCCTCCAGAAGTTTGCCCTAGGTGGCGAACCACTGGAGAGGCCTATGTCCAGCAGTGGACTGCAATAGGCTGATGATGATGATCTGGAACCTGCAAGTATCTGCAGGTACCTGAAACGTTAATTAACGTTAGCTTTGTTGTGTAGACTATGGTACAACATACCATAATTAACAAATTATTTAATCGATCTGTAGTGTTTATTTTCTGAGTGTTAATTTACTTTGTGAGAGTTCTTGGTTTGATGAAACTATGTAACCAAGACGTCATCTTTATCCTTCCGGAACAGGCAGCTCCATTGAGTTCGAGTGTTATGTTTCTATGGTGTGAAAATAAGAAAGATGGCGTGAGGCTGTGGAAACGTGTGCTCCGAGAAATTGGTGCGATTAACGTTGTTTTCCTTGCTCGGTCAAGGTCCCCCTTTGATCACACACCATATGTACATATTATGACATATTTGTTTTCTCGTGTCGGTGTTGATTCGGTTCTAACGGCTAGCCTTTGATGCTCGTTTCAGAATGAAAGTGTGTGATACACCCACGGACATGTATGTAAGGGATGTAAGGAGAGAGCGACCTATCTTTCCGCTCCAAGCCACACTCTCCTGCCCGTGGTGCATCCTGCAGAATAACAAACGAGGCTCTGGGGGATGTAAGAGAGCAACCTATCATCTTTCCGATCCAAGCCACCTCCCCCCGTGGTGAATCCTGCTGAATAACAATCGAAGCTGGAAACCGACTGGTGGCGGTATAACCATGACGATTGAAGGCGTAGCTAAGTACCACTGGCCGATGACGGGCAGCAGCTTCACCGAAGCGAGAAGCTACGTTCTGCAATCGCTAACCCGCCTGACCAGCAGCGTAGCGATTATGAGAGAATCCTCCAGTTCAATCTGGAGAGGTCTATGTCCAGCAGTGGACTCTAAGCTTATGCTTTCCATAAAAACGGGGCTGCGTACAGTTGAGACTAGCGAAAATTTACCAATGATCCACCAAAGCGGGGCGATATCATTCACACCGTTAGACACATCCACAGTTAACTTTTTAATTTACAGTGAACCCACAGTGTGGATTACAAGTCATGTGATTGATGACATCCGCTCTGCTCCTCTCCGCATCAGTGGAACTGCCCTTTTGTCCCAAGTTAGGCAGGCGAATAGGCACCAATATATGGTGCAAGTACCTAAGACTCGCACAGCACAATTCGCCTCTACCTTCATAGTGCGAACGGCTAACCTATGGAACTCTTTGCCGGGCTCCTTGTTTCCCGAGAGATATCATCTTCCGATGTTCAAGACAAGAGTGAGCCGGTTTTTGTTGGGTGAGCGCGTTCCATCGTAGACTGCGAAACTGCAAACCCATTCAGAATAAAAAATAAGTTAGCTTTTTTGTTTTTACACCAACAGCCACTTACTAACTTAGCTTATAAGTTACCCCTAAACAGAATTCAGGGTAGTTACTCTTTGGCACCACAAAGTTCGCACAACAAAGAGGTCACTTACCTGTCTATTGGTTGGTTAATGTCTAGGCGTATAGGTTTCACCCTTATTTGCCATGACTCATCGTGATTGCACACCCCGCTGTTTAGCCCGCTCGGCCAATGACATTCCGTCAGCTGATTTACGTGTATGTCACAAACATTTAGAAGTACATACCTACATAGACTTTTATTCAAAGTTGATTGGCATAGTTCATAGTTAGTATTTATTAAATTATAAATAGTTGATGCCAACGGTTCGTTCGTGTCGACTTTATCATTATCAGCGTATCACAGTCCACTGCTGGATAAAGGCCTCTCCTATTGTTGGCCGCTTTGCTCGATCCTAGGCGTCGACTTTATACTAATGATAAATTATTGATTCCAATCACGACTTCTCCACTCATCAACTGGTCTTTGTTTTTTACAAATCAACAGATGTTCCTCATACTGAACAATTTTTGCAAATCATTTTCATATCTCTAATAGTTTCAGTGGGCTATTGTCTGCATCATGTGTTCAACAGATGAAAAGGCAAAATATTTTAAGATTCTTTCTCTATTACTGTTTTTACGCCTTAATTATTTTTGTAAAAGCATCATTGGTACACTTTTTTACTATTTTCCAATATGTATTTATTGATGGTAAAAAACCGTGGTAAAACAGTAGTGGTAACAGTAAAGTTTTACGAAAGTCTAAGCTAACATAAAAATATAGTGTTGATTGATATAACACCTTAGTAAGAGTAAAACCAAGTTTCACTTAAGTCTAAGCTAACACAAAGTAAGCACAATTAAATTTTGGCCTAAGATGAGCTCGCACTTCGCAGTAATCTTTGTAGATAATAATTATGTTGGAATAATATTTTCGGCCACTGCGTCCATTTTAATGGGGCCTAGCCAACTACGCATAAGATATTTAAAAGCTGTGAACATTTTCGAATTATTTTCTCGAACAATGCCCTAAATAACATTAGTAAAACCTCCTTTAAAAATAGTACAATCATTCAGTAATGCGCTTTGAATTGTTTGGTAATGTAACAAATAGTCCGCCAGTGTAACAGACGCATAGACGGGGAGATGGAAAGCAAATGACGGAATGATTGGGCCGCTGTGGGTAAATCTGTCAAAATATATGAATGGACCATGGAAGTATTTGTACGTAGTACTTAATACTTCCATGGAATGGACTTTATATTGGACACTTAGTTGAGAATTGTTTGGAAATATATGATTGATGCATCGTCGTCTGTATTTACACATTTACAATCGGCCGCAATAGCAGATGGTGCTAAGAATGCATCAATGTAGTGAGGTCTGCTATTGAATAAAAGTAACAATTAAGTTTACCTAAGCTGAAGCTTAAAAAAGCGACGAGAGTAGAGCTTGCAAACACGAAACGATAGTTAATAATTCGACACGACAATATATAAAAGTGCTTGTCAGTGTTAAATTACTTAGTACAATAGGTAATTTTTAGATTGCTATTAAATTGCATTCTGGTCGTATTTCCCTCTCAACTCCGCGCTGTGTTCTAACTAATTTTAATGTCTATTGTGTAATCAACGTACCATAGCATTCGCATTGTTCGTTCACGCGACGATGGAAAACAAAATTTCGGCAATCTGTTTCATAATTGCGAATATAATTATGGAAAACAACAGAGCACTTGATAAAAGTAATGTTTTGAGTTCACCTTGAACTGTGTTGTGTCACGTCAAGCATACTGCGTGGAAACATGTCTATTAGTGTTTTTTTTTATTGTTACATTAGTTCATCATACTTCCACCCTGTTCCTATGTTATTTGGGGTCGACGTAATATGTTTGTTCTTATAGAAACTTTGTTTCTATTGTTCATTCGCGTTAAGAATGCAGTAAATTTAGTAGGTAGATAGACCTTGGTTTTCGCAACTCAAACAAGACACAAGCTGAGTTTTTTACGTATTCTTTACTGCACAAACAAAATACAAAAAAATACACAAAAGGGTAATACAGACATCTTGTGGTACAATCTAGGCGGTAGAGAAAGTGTAATTTTTACATATAATTAATAAACTTTGTTTCCCTAAAATAATACTATTGAGAGTGATTATTATAATAATACATATCCCCGAACTCATTATATTCCAGTCATAACTCGTTAAAAGCTACAGATTATTCTAATAATTTTAGATTACTCGGAAGACCGAGCGAACTTCTATTGTTGATTTTCAATGAAGGCTCTATATTATTTTTTGTAATCAACGTTCAATCAATATGCGATGAAATTCTGAAAGCTTTCTGATATCTCTTGTAGATTATGATGGACAGTCTTATCTATCTATACTTATAATAAATCTGTAGAGAGGTCAATTCTGTACATTAAATATATTTTCAAAATAACTATCAGGGGATGATTAGTGATCGATACTGATACCAAAAATGCAATCAGTAAAATTTTTGTCTGTCTGTCTGTCTGTATGTTCGTTATAGAAACAAAAACTACTCAACGGATTTTAACGAAACTTGGTACAAATATTTTTCATACTCCTGGGCAGGTTATAGGGTACTTTTCATCACGCTACTATTAATAGGAGCAGAGCAGTGAAGGGAAATGTTAAGAAAATGGGAGAAATTTTTTGAACGCGCATCTCTCAAAAACTACTGTATGAAATTGAATACGATTTTCACTAATGTATTACTAGAGGTCTAACTTAAAACTTAGGTATAGGTATAAGTATTTTATGGAAGTCCGTTATTTTTGAAACCCGATATCCAAGCGTGCGACGCCGCTGGCACAGCTAGTTATTAATATAATTATCTAACGACTTTTGTTTATCTCTTAGAGCAGCCGTACACGGACTGATTCAAGCATTTGAGACCGACTACTTCAAGCCACGACCGCGCAGTGAACTATAGTCATTTATTTGGTGCCATACATGGACATTTTTTTTTACCCGGAAAAATGCTTTTGCGCATCGCCTTCGTTCAGGGGAGCGGGGTGTATGGGACTCACGCCGCCCTCAAAACGGGAGGGCTGCACCCTGCCTCAAGATGAAGAGGAGACATAGAATACCCACTAAAAACCCGGGACCTCCTTTCAGCGCTCCGCTGGTGGTGTCCGGGACCCCGTGAGCCAAAACTGCCTTGACACCACGCTCTATATGGCAGGCACCACAAGCCCAACATTATGGGGAGGCGACGGGAGCTGCCCGAAGGCCAAGCCCACTCCCGTCTGACAATGACGGAGCCCCGTGCAATGCAGATGGAGGTGCACCTGCCACCCGCTAGGCCACGTGCCCTACACAGACGTCGCGTCTGCTTCAAGCATCCTATGATAGGCGTAGGGAAACCATTATGTCGAGCTTCAATAAAAAAAAAATCAAATATCTTAGCGTACATAGGGACAGACCGATAAAAGCAACATTGTTTTATACTATTTCGTTATTTATTCAATGCTTCAACATTTTGAATATATCACTCACAAAATGTTTTAGGTATCTAAAAAATCCATTACTCCAAAATGGTACGTAGTTTAACGAAATTTGAGTGCGTCCTCTGAATTCCAGTTACGTTGAACAACGCTATATTTCATGGCTAGATTTTCAGTTCGGAACAGTAGTAAAATGAATTTCACACGTTTCGATGTAATTACTCAGTTATTATTGCGTAGTTAACTACCTTACCCACTTAAGTAAATAGGGGAGGTGCGGTGTTGAAGTAATTTGTATTATGTCGGTCTAAGATTTCAGTTATTTGTGTTTAATGGTTTGAGATGCGGGTACTGGAGAGAGCTGTGACACTGACTGGTGTGTATGACACAAACAAGAGAGTGATTTATTCTGTTAAGGACAGGAGAGGAGTATATACTCCTAGTGATATGTGTACGGCTTGTTAGCCATCCCAGGCACATCAGAGCGGATGCAGAAAGAACGGTCCAGCTTTGCAGAACAAACCTACATGGTAGTTTGGTGGCTAAATATTAGAGGCCTACACTCAGTAGGTAGCTGCGTCAACATAGCTTTTTACCATTGACTCCGATTTTAATAAAAGTAAATAATTGTCCAGGACGTCCAAGAAAATATGGATGGGCTACACGTGAAGGTTGATATGCCCGAGAACCTGAGAAGGGAGCACATGGGACTATGACGGCTGATAGGGATGAATGGAAGAAGAAAACATATCGCGCAGAGCCCAGACAATAAGAGAAGGTCAGGCGAATATTGACAAGCATTTCAAAACGCCACATTTGACATGACAGTATTTTTAATAGTTATTATTAATTCAGATGCACAGTTACTCTCGCAAAATACAAAGCAAAACTATCGGGAACTCGCAGTTGGCACAGGATTAGTTCCAGCTCTTGGTGGCTCTAAAAGGATTGAAAAAGACCATTAACCGGATTCGAACGACCAACATCCGTTGTTTCTTGCCATTACTGTTAATCACTGAGCGGTCTCGCTTCGGGAATGGGTTATTCGGGTTTTAGGTTACTGCGGAAAGTTTTTATTCATCAGTTAATACTTACTACGAGTCTCAATGTAAAGGATTTAGTCTACTTAACACTTTTTAGGAATCAAAGTGTTCACGCGACAAGAAGCGATCTCTTAGTTTTTTCATGTTGACGTGAAGCGTATTTCATTTACGAGGAAATAATGAACAAGCAAGCATTGCACGGGTTAACGTGCAATATTTGCAATGTTTTCACACTCGTCAGTCAAATTTCTCGGAGCGTTAGCTTGAATATAATCGCATTTTGCATTTCCGTTCATCGTTTCCTTGGCTTAAATTATGACAACCGTGTTAACCCTGACTGATTTGGTCACGCCAAGTAACATAGATTGTATCTTTAGACCGCGAACCGCGAATCTTTAAACAGCATTCTATTAAACTGCTTTCCGTAGGCTTATTAACTTTGATCCTTTTCCAATGAATAACTCGGCAACAAAATATAAACATTGATTATATTTTCCCCACCACCCTTCGTTATTGCAGCTACTTTCGTCCGAAACTTGTAACAAAATGTGCTTTATTTATTATTAAACTCCGCTGAATATACTCGTACTTAGCCTGCCAAAACAGATGCCACTTTTGCCGTCGCTTAGGAATACTTTGACGGGGTTTTACCCATTCCATACTCGACATACTTCCTCCGGTTTGTCTGTAAAATCCCCACAGAGCGCATAATTTTATGCATCTTTTTTTTATAAAGCTTTTCGTTTAACGGGGTCGCGTAGTTCGTCCTACATTCTGCCCTAATTCTTGGGTCGTTAGGTCACACGGTCGTAAGTAAGCTGTAATCACACTAAAAACTTTTATGTGCAAAAAAGCCAAGTTCGTAGCAAATGAACATACTAGACCTTCCAGAGGCAAATTTGGCAGTGATCCTTGATTTCTGAACCGATTTCTCATATGACCCGGGATAAACATTCATGATATAAACATTTGCTTTCGTTCTGAATCTGGATGTTAATATTGTATTTGAGCGTGTATTTGTAGTACCTTCGTTGATTCCTATATACATAACACAAGTCCTTAACTTACTTACTTTGAAATCGGGAGGTCTAATATTTACCTATAGGAGATTCTTTGTAATATTTAGAGGATATTATTTTCTGATTTATGTTGGAACACGGATTTGTTCATTGTTTTAACAAATAAACAACGTGGCAAGTGCTCGGTTACATCAAGCATGTGCTTTTTACTGTAAGTGGAACTTTTCCAAATAGTCGGGACATCATGAATCAGAGATCTAATTAAAGTTACGGTATTGTCGAAATTAATCTGATAATATCTCCCTATTCCACTGCTTACTTACTAATTCTGCAAACTTGGCTGAAACGCTACTGTGTGTCTAGGTCCATTAGTTTGGCGCCGTAATAATTACTGTGCGACTAACACCGTGTTTAACTATTTTATGATGGCAGTGGTAATTTACTTTCAAGGGCTTGTTGGTAAGGGTTAAGAAAGTTTAATTCATTCTATACTGGAAGGTTGAATGTAGGGTAGTGATTCATCATAACATTTGTGGTAATGATTAAAAAAAGGTATATTTTAGAATCTCCTTCCTGTTTAAGTCGAATGATTTAATTGTTTCATCATCAGACTGCAAACGTCAACATGCTGGACATAGGCGGTCTCCACATTGACAATAGGCTATTATGGCTAAAAATTGTAATTAGTCCGTCTTATAGCTTATTCAAGAAAAAGAGACACGTATTTTTCATTTTTTCATTCAAATAAACGATAGCAAAGATACAAGGCATCAAAAGTTAGGAGTGGGAGTCTTTGACGTCACTCGCTTCCGTAAAAATGCCTCACCGAGTGACGTCACGGGTAATTTCAACGGGCTATAACTTTGTAATTTTGAGTCTAATTTACAAATAAAAAAATACGTGTCTTTTATTTTTGAATAAGCTAAAAGACGGACTAATTACAATTTTTTACCATAATAGCCTATTGTCATTTAAGGGGATTGGCCATCGTCACCACGCTTGGCTGGCAGGCGGGTTGGTGATACATAATTCTAACGTATGAATATTATTCAGGCTTGGGATCCCATCGCTTACCATCAGATGATGAGAAAAATCACTGTTTTGTTTTTTTTATAGTAGCTCGACATAATGGCTTCCCTACGCCTGATGGAAAGCGCAAGAGAAGCCCAAGTCGCTGTGACAACGATCAAGTAACTGGTCAGTTACCTGTCAGTTGCCATGCCGGCCCCCCACGAGCTCCGGAAACCCTACTTACCGGCACGTACACGACCGGGAGGTCATTTGGCTGTGGTATTCTATAGGGTGGAGGTCCTTTCCCGGACTGGCAGCTCAATTAGAGCAAAGATTCGCTATGCCCTGCTAGGGCCAGGGTCGTTTTTAGCACAAGAGCCAGGCCTCTCTTGTGATAAAAAGGCAATCATAGGTTCAAGCGAACCGCACCCACGCATTCAAAGTGGGTGTTCTTTACATCCTGACAAGAAAATTACTCCGCACATAAGTCATAGATGATGAACATAGATAAATCTCGTCAACAAGTTGAGCGGTAACTTGGGGGGGGGGCGTCAGGTGTCTACGCTAATGGAGCGTTATCTTAAGCCGGGAATATGATAAAGTTACTTTAATACGAGTGTAGGTATGCCCGTGTTTTGCTACTTGCGTCTTAGCCTCTCCTTGAATTATTTAAGGACAGGTCAAGACTGCGCAACTATTTATTTGTCAAAATAAATAGTTTATTTATTTCCTTCTTCAAAAATATTTAGGCAATATCACATAACCACAATATTATAATTGTATAAAATAAGCTTTTGTCTGTCTGTCTATTCCTATGTATTACTTTACTTAATCTATAAGACTATTCAATGGATCTTGATGCGGATTTTTTAATAGATAGAGTGATTCAATAAAAAGCTTTATCTGTAGGTACAATACGAGCCCCGATGCAAAATAGTTCGTCTAGTACGAAAAACGTGAAGTAAGATTTTTTCTAACTTAATTATTTTTGTACAGTTAAGTAAACAGAATAACTAGTATACCATCTCATGTTTGGTTACTTATGCACTATTTAATGTTGAAGCAATAAACTATTTCCGCCTTATAATTTAAGAGATATACTCGTACATGCTTAAATATGTAATTGTAGAGGTTTCTAATAGTGTTTTTTTTTAATACAGGTCAGTTATTATTTTTACAAAAAAAAAATATCCTCTTGAGACAATATCTGACCTCTTTACTATGCGTTAACCTGTGTGACTTTGGTAGCAAGCAAATATTAAATAGTAGGTCCTTGTCGGGCAAAAAGGACCACGCCTTTTACTTAAAATAAGAGCAGACGAGAACCATGCTAATGTTAGTTTTTCAAGTCTGTTGTCTTTGCTTCCATCACTTGATAAAAGGTTTTGCTTAAAAAAAACTCGTTAGTGAAAATGCCATTAGGCTCAACTCAACCCATTGCGCTTGATCTCATGTTTTTTTTTTTGTGGAAACTGTCTGCAAATTATAACAGATATTTTGACGTAACTTAAGTATCCTCAAAAAATCTTAAGGAAAATTCAGGTGTAGCGACATCCTAACACGTACTTTTTATTGTCATTCCTTCTTTTGCTCGATTTTTTTTATACCACTTCGATTGCAAGCAGGCTTACGGTCCGCCTGATGTTGAGCGGTTATCGCACGCAGCCTATGGACACCTGAAACACCAGGTGAATCACACGCACATTGCCGAACCTTTAAAAACCTCTTTACAACCTTTTTGAAGGACCCCATACTGTACTGGTAGTCTCGGGGAAGAGCCTCAGCATGAAGTTCATTCCCATTAGCCGAGTGTTCTTGGCCAGAAGTTTCTCTTGAAAAGGGCAGTATGCGACTTTATAGGCTCTGGAGTACCTATGTAGCTGAATCCTCTGTCGACGGCGAGCGGTGTGGTGGTAGAACGCCGCACGGTGGATCCTGTACTATGGGCGGCTTGGCCAATATTATTTAAAGGATGTTTTTGACTGAAACTAGTTTGTAGACGTATGTAATGGCAAAATAAGTGCAATTGTTTAAAAACCCTTGATTTTATAAGATAATAAATGAAAAAATATTATATAGGTACAGATATTAGCTTAGGTATTTATACAACTTTGGAAAATTTGCTAAAATCATGTTTAAACCTCGCTAGGAAGTCTTGCCCTATATTTTCTTATCACCCTTGAACATGATAATATGATGAAAAAAAAAAAATAAACTAAAAATATTGGTCAGGGTATCTTTTCGGGGTTTGCGGGTGTCAAATTCTCATTTTTTTTGGAAATCTTTATTTTTCGCTTCTAGGGCTTCTTTGCTCTAATGACCCATAGGCATTATAGCATTTGACACTATAGACGAACCGTGAATTAGCACCTTTAGTAGGTACGGTGGTGCGCATGTTATACCAAGGGTACAGGTACAGCCGAATGTAAAAATAAACTTTATCCAGCAATGGAGAATACTCAGACCAAACAAATAATTGGATTCAGCATTAATCATTTCGTCCAATTTTGCTAAACTTGCTATCTAAGCTCTTGTATTTCATTGAAAACAATCTTTCACACAATTCTCTTCTTTTTATTGAGTAGGTAGTCCTCCCCTAAGGAAAAATGAATAAAAAAACCTAAAATCAGCTACAGTTGAGTATAACGTCTATAATTAAATAAATAACCCAAGACATGCCACGCTGGGCCACACAGCGCCACCTAGCCCCAAACTAAGCCGAAGCTTGTACTATGGGTACTAGACAACTGATAAACTTACTTATATACTTTTTTTTTGTAAATAAATACATATTATACATAGAAAACACCCAGACCAATACAAACAGACATGTTCCAATACAGACAGACATTAAAGTTTAATACAGTAACATTGCGCATATAATCAGGATGAAAATATCCCAAATACGATCAATATCAATTTTGAATCTACTACCCCTTTACTTCTAGGCCCTGCCATTTCCAAAGGGGGATTTTGCCGGAACTATTCGACTCATATCTGTAAACTACATTAGTATATGAGTCACCAGAGACCAATTATTGTACCGGCAAAATCCCCCTGTTGTAAAAAAATTAATATAAAGAAATTACATTTTCCAAACAGACACTCGGTTATATATATATTTTTTTCCAAATAACTAATTATCAAAATCGGGTAATTTTTTATGTTTTAAATACTACATACCTTCACCATCACCCATGATTTTTTTTATTAGCTATACTTTGTTACTTCTTTAGATATACCTGTTTTAAGTCTGAGCTAAGTTTTGTTATTTTCAATTCACATCAAGGAAAACTCAAAATAGGTGAAGTTTGATTTGCCATAGAAATGAAACTAGATGACTATTATCATTTATTTCACCATAAACTTATGTAACATACCTTCAAGTTACTAAATAAAATGAAAATATTCATCTACCTACATTTTCGAAAATGCCTTTATGGCCAAGCCGCCCATAGAACAGGATCCACCGTGCGCCGCCGTAGGCATAATCTCGAACAAGTCTTTAAAACACTCTCATTATACAATACAATAGATAAACGTTTTATAAAGGAACATTAGCAACGAAATAGAGGTCAATATCTTTATTGTCCTCCATAACTTAAAACGGACTATTCTATCACAAGTGAGGTGTGTAAATGGGGAGGGCGGACACTTTAGTGTTCTAGCTGTAGAGGTGGCGTGGGTAAAGGTGAAAGATAACAGAGAGAAATCAATCAGGGGGACACGTGTGCGGTCGGCGTCGAAGTGAATCCGACCGGAACGTCTGGTACAAATGTGCTGAAACAATTAATGGAGTTTGTCGTTTGTTATTAGTCTACAAGTGTGAACACTCATAATAATGATCTCTCTCAAAGTCTAAGCCTACGGCCCGCCTGATGTTAAGCGGTTACCGCAGCCTGTGGACACCTGCAACACCGGAGGTATCAAAAATGCGTTGCCGACCCTTTAAAAATCCTCTTCAGAACCTTTTTGAATGACCACATACTGTACTTTCTGAGAGAGCCTCGGCGGGGAGCTCATTTCACAGCCTGAGTGATATTATCGGCTTTCGATATAATTTCTTAAGACACAAAATGATCGGTATTTAACGCGCAAATAACTTTTATTAGCCCGACGTTCCATACCTTATGATGCAACCCGAAAGGGTGAAAGTTATTATAAAATTTTAAGCTCAATCTTGGTATTAAGTATTATTATAACCTATAAAACATATGAAGGCCGTCACAGTGTGATCGATCCGTGTCGCACCAACTAGGCGTGTTGAGGAACAATTTTTGAACTTCGTCGTCCGGTAGGACACAGTAATTTCGACGTGCTAATAAATAAAAACTTCTGCTATCTCACCTTTATGAAAGCAACAGTACATTTTATCCAGTTACTACTACAATATCCATTCACAACGCAGGTCTCCGATGCTACGATGCACCAAAACCGCACTCGCCGCAGACCGCAAGCCTTTGGTATTTTACACGTGATTGGACTATCGTATGGCAGAACATCGGGATAGGAAATTATCTATTAGCCCCACGGCCTTGTCTACAAAATGTACGGGAATTATGTTACCTAGCAGCGAAATTGAAACTGTTGACTGGTCGAACTTTGTAATTACTACGGTCGCTTAATGAGAATAAACTTGAAGTAATTTAAAACTTTACCAGTAGCGAAATAATAATGGCCGTGAATCGGATGCTTTCCACTGGAAATTTTGTAATCTTATAAAGGGTTCTGTAATTTCGACAGATACTTTGGTACAGTTTAAGTGATCTGCGAAATTGTTCGATTTCATTTTATTTCTTCTAAATTGTGCTCTTGGCAGTCACAGTGTGTTTGTGAACTCATGAAATTGATTATCTTATGTTTTTTGTAGTACCACTATACTATCATCATCATCGCAATCACCTTTAGGATATTATCGTTGGCTGAACATGTTTCTACCTAATCTTAGTACCAGCTGTCGTGAATTAAATTTAATTGATCATTAGGTAAAATGTCATGAAGATTTCTCAGTAAACCGTAAGAAGTACCCTAAAAGTGAGCATACGTTAATTGTATGGTTAAGCCAATTTCATTCGTCAATTATCAGATAAAGCTCGGTATGGCCTGTTAATTAAAATTATTTAAGCGTTAATCCAGAACTCAGCGTCCTCGTGAACTCGTTAAGTAGTACATATTTTTAAAATAATACAGCCTCACAAAGACATAATATTGTATTTCATTTCGTATAATTCGAACTACTTTAGAGAACCATGAGGTAAGGTAATCTGTTGACTGAACGAGACAATCATATTCGTATTGACTGCAGCAATGCCAAGATTGTCGAAATGATCGTGCGACTCTACAACTCTAGTTATGCAAAGCTTATTTGTGTTGTTTTATGTTAATGTCGTACATATTGTTATTGCTTGCATATTGTTCCATGGTAATCTGGAGCTAACAATGTACCAGTGTGTGTAGTGTTACTTTGAATGCATAATGTTGTTGAAAATGTGGCAAAGCGTAACTTAACAATAGCGTTGGACGCCATAACGCGCGAAATGTCAGGCTACTCGGCGCCTGGGCAGTCAGTGAACCTATGAACAATGCGAGTGGGTACATATGTATGTGGCACGTTGCCGGTCAACAACTTCCTCTTCCGTTTTTATATGTGGAGGTCGAGATTTGTTATTAGTGTGCACTTGACAAATATTTTTGGTTCATATGACTAATATTTTCTTTTTGTATTTTAGTATAGAACCATAAAATGTTTATTAATATTTTCTTTCACAAACATAGATACTTACCGAAACTCAATTGTTTTGATAGTGGTTTGTTTGATCCCATAAATATCGGAACAAATAACTTCTTTTTATATTTTTGATCATTTCATCATATCTTAATCTCTAGGTATAGACTTTGATAACCTATATGAGTTATTGTTTAAAATTTAATGTCAAATATGCCTATAGTAAAAGGTGATAAAGTATGTATAATGGGCAACATTTATTAAGAATATTTTCTCTTGTTCCAGGAACGGCCGCAAAGGCGAGAAATCGCCGACCCTTCGATTCGCCACAACCCAAGACTGAAACCTCACTGCCGTCTTCCAGAGTGTCTCCTAAAAGTGCTTTTAATTTATCCTTCGGCATAAAATCATCCCTTCTCAAGACAACCCCCAACGCCCCTACCAAGCCTAGTGAAAGGCGTCGCAGTTCTGAAATTAGCACCAAACCTAGTTGTATACCTTTATCAAAAAAGTCTGCTGAGAAAACAACTCGCACTTCTACGTCACCCATTAAACCAGATACGATATCGAAATCAGACCCAAAGTCAAAGTTGGAATCGCCAAGAGGAAGGACAACTCGCATAAGTCCCGAGAAAGCGAAAAGTGATACTGAAAACAACCGAATCGATAGAAGACATCGAGCTCAAAAAGAAAGCGAAAGTGTTAGCGAGAAATATCATTATTCAAAGAAAAGACTGACTAGTTTAGAAAATAATTCTCCAAGAGATACGAATGACGCTAGCCACACTTTGTCTAAAAATGTACTGAAAAATAAATTGGATGCAAATAAATCTGATGCTATCGTTGGTGACATAGAAAATAACAAGGACCCAAAAATGCTGTCCACTCTCCATGAAACTGTTAGACCACATGCCAGTAGTTCCAGACTTTCTCAGGAGATGGACAGCTTAGCTGCATTGACTAAACAGACTTTAGATAGGGTTAACAAATTGTCAAATAACTTGACTAGTAATAAGTTAACTTTAGACAAACCTGAACAACGTTTTGTCTCTTTATTTGTAACTAATAATGAACAAAGGAATAACCATAACTACAATTACGGTCTCCTAAATGATAATAAAACTGCTCAAATGAGAGGAGTTAGTGAGAGATTAAAGGATATAGACACAGCAGCTCAGAGACTTATCGACTTTGAAAAGCAAAGTGCAATGTTTTCTGATCTCAACGAAACGTCTAGTCAAAATCGCCGTCTTGATACTTCGTCGACGTCCTGTAGTCTTACGCCTGTGTCTATTTTGAAAAGAAAGTCTATTAATGAGGATAGCGCTTTATCCAACGCTTCAAATCACGCTATTGCTTCACCACCAGTCACTTTTTCTCCTAGCGTGGTTGAACCACGAAGTTGCCGATCAGACAGGCAACGACAAGGGATATTAAAGAAACGACGAAGTTTAGACGAATCCCAAGTCGCTAGAAGGAGGTCTTGTAGTCCGGAAGTATCTTTTGCCGAAGACGGTTCTATTGATGCAAATAAACCAATTTTGAAAAATAGAAGGTCGTCATTAGAGGACGTTGTTAGAAACAGGTCGCCAGATGGGCAAATCCAAGGAATCTTAAAGAGAAAGCTGAGCAGAGAAGAGGATCCCACTCAGGAGGATGTATCACACGGTTCTCCAGAACCTCATGGGATTTTGAAACGTAAATCTAATTCTAGCTCTAGTAGTAGTACCACATCTTCTCATGTATCTATTGCTCAAGCTGTTCTCTTAGCTGCCGCGGGCGGAGCTGAAATTGTTGATGATGATAAAGAAACTGTAAGACCGATTTTAAAGAAGAAGAGTTTCTCCGAAGAACGGCCTTGTCTCGACGTTTTGCCATCTGAGACACCTAAACCGATATTGAAGAAAAAGTCTACAGAACACGATGACCACGACTTCGAACTACCGAAAAAACCGATCCTAAAGTCATCCAAAAAATTGTCCGGTGACGAAGGGCACACTTCAAGTTTCGATTTGAGCGAAGATGATAGAAGCTCAAGAAGGCCCTCACTACTCAGGTCGCGGACATCAGATCACTCCGGTTCCGAGTGCGATGCGACTGTTAAGCCTATTTTAAAGCAGAGAGGGTCAAGTCTCACCAGGGAACGTAGCCAATCGCCGCGCCCACGGCTCTCATTTTGCGCAGACAACGATGCGAACATTAGTGTGACGAATATCAGTTGCGACGCGAACGACTTATCGGCGGCTGGACCGCGACGAATGTTGAATCTCGCGGCTGACACGGAAGATAATTATCCATGTGCTGTGCTGCGTCGGAGAAACTTGCGCCCGAAAACGAATCCTCGATCGAAAAGCTTAGTTTGTGATGTGAACGACGAATTACTTTCAATACTTAACAATAGGAGGATAAAAGTGGAAGAAAACTGTGAAAACGGACATTGTGCACCGTGGGAGCTAGGCGAAAGGGACGAAGCGAGCGGCAATGATAAGCCGAAATCGTTTCCATCTATTGCAGCCCGAATAAAAAGTATGGAGCAGGCTCTCACGAAGGACTTAGTGATTAAGGACCAGCCTTCAACGTCGAGGTCCAAACCTCGTGATAAGGAGCGTTATAAGACCCAACCTATCACCATAGATGAGATGCGATCTGTAACATCCAGGTGAGATTCTAAATACATATGTACATACATAATTTTGATTACGTTTAGAATACTTCCTAAATTATACAACTAGAGTAGTATTATTTCATTGCATATCTGTTTGTGTATTTTTGTTAGTAAATTACATTAAAGTAGATTTACTAGGTCGAATCGTTTTGAGATTTACGATCTATCGATTGGAAAGTAGGAAGCGAATCTTAGATATCAAAAGTTATTTGTTGTTTGTTCAGAGCGATTCTTCATTGTCGGTCGGTCGAGTTTCTTAAATATGGCTTTTCTCGTGTAAAGGTGATTGTGCTCTGCGATCCCGGTCGTGGAAGCCGAGTGTTGGCTCCACGCCATTATTTTGATGGGCGGGCGTGGAGCGTGGGCACCCACCAAATGTTTTGTTCCGAACGCTGAACGTTTTGATGTTTCGTTGTGCTGCCAGTTCCTTAATATTAGTCTCTATCGTTTTATCGTGGCTTTGTTTGTTCGTATCCTGAAGGTATTTTTTATTTAGAATAGGAAAACAATTATAGGCCTTTTGGTGGTGAAACGCAGAGTATTTGAAATACAAAAAGTTCCAATTACAAAAAAGGTTCTGTGCGAAATGTTTGCGTAAATAAGAGTTTTATCTTCAGGATAATGGCGAAACAATTCTAAAACGTCACATCTTTGTTAAAATGTACCCTTTTCCCCATAATTTATATAAAATTATCTTGTTCTAACCCTATAAATTCAACTTTTTCTAAATTCTATCTCATTTATATTCAGACGGGAATGTCCGTTTCGGAATTGCCTGTAACAAAAACTCGAGCCGAGTTTTAAACATTCATTCAGTAGAATTCGTTCCTTTATTTTAAATTTCCCTATTTTTAACCAAATTAGCAATTCATTAAGTTGATTAGCAAACTTTGCTCTAATTCCTTGTTTATGAATTCTGATCCCTGACATCACCATAGTTCGCTGCACAGTTTGAGTCATGCTGTGTAGTGTTTTGGTCGTGAACTATATTTGGCTGTATAACATTATTTTTATTTGTTTAGCCAGTGTTTTTATAGTGGTGTTGTAAATAAAACTATGGATAAATTGCATTGGGACCTCAGATTGTTAGTATGTCCGCGTTGTTAGTTTAATTTATGTTAACGTATCTGCAAAGGCGAAATAGTTCACAAGAGTGCATTTAGGTCACGTGAGCAAAAATAATAAGCGAAAGCCATTTAGTCGGTCAAGCATTTATTTTGTATAGTGTACTCAGGAGTTTTTTTCAGCTAGTTGGGAGCGAATACTTTTTTGTTTTGATGTTTGTTTTCTTTTTATTAACATACTAGCGACTCGCCTTCGCTTTGCTTATTTCGGATTACATTATTGGCGTTTTAATAAGGATTCTTAATCTTTTCTAGTAATAAATATGGCCTATTTCACTCAAAGTTAATGTAGCTTTCTAATGGTTAAAGAATTTTTGAATTTGGCTCGGTAGTTTTTGAGTTTGTTCACTACAAACATACAGACACAAATTGATATCTTTATATTTTATCCTTATAATTTTAGTGCAGATTTTCCGCAAACAATAGAACATTTAATAGAATGTAACTATTATTTCTTGGTAATTAACATACTGGTTGCATCCCGCGGCATTGCTCGCGTGAACTGTATACTTGATGTATGAGCTATTATATGTAGCTGTAGAGTTTCATTTACGTTCAGTAGTCTTCGCGTGAAAGATTAACAAACATTAATCCATCCAAAAAAAGTCGATTTTATTCCGATCTCGCATTACACTTCTTCATCTCTATACACACCGGAAACTTGTTTACGCGGATAAATCACATCATTCTGTCGCCACTCAAACACTATCTCTTAATTATCCCAACCCGAAGGATGATCCGGTGGCACGTTTAATTGCACAATATATAATTACACCAGTTAAGTGATCTTCAGCGAGCCGCATCGCAGAATCGCATTAATCTACCGTGTGATTAACATCGGTGCTCGAATGGCAGCATGACGGAAATACGTCCAGTTAGCAGCGATATTAGATGATGCTTTTGGTTCTTGAGTCGATGCATTAAGGTCTATTGTTGAATACACATTTGTCGCTGACCGTACTCCAGCTGTTAGTGGGTCAAGCACTATTTCTGGACCTGTTGTACTTCGGCATCGGGAGTTTTATCATCCGTGCTTCTTGTAGCACTAGGGAGATAGTGCAAAAGCTCCTTATTGACTAGGAGGTGTATTGACATAGTTTTTGCTCATGTTTCTTTTGATTTTATTGTGTTGTTTTATGCACCTAGGCAAAGTTGGATCGAATTTCTTCTTTCATAGTTAATATCTGTATATCTGATGAGAACAACTGTTGTCGTATTCTACAAGAATTGTTAAACCCTGTCCTGTATTATATAACTAGCTGCTGCTCGCGGCTCTGCCCGCGTGAATATTCGTATAAAACATAGCCTATGTGTTAATCTGACGTACAAACTATATTCCTGAAAAGTTTCATTAAAATCCGTTCAGTAGTTTTTGCGTGAAAGTGGAACAAACATCCATCCATCTATCCAAACAAACTTTCGCCTTTATAATATTAGTAGGATTTGATAGTTACTCCTTATGTTTGTTTCGATTTGATAGTATTGTTTTGTGTACATAGCAAAGTTGTATCGAATATATCCGTAATAGTAATAATTGTATTTCTGAATTTAATAACTGCTTTCGTATTCTACAAGGTATTCTATAGGTCTTCCTATATTTTAATTTGATAGTAAACATTTTTTTACTAGATTTGTTAATATCTGAATAGGAACTAAAAATATCAAATGGGATATGTGACTTTACATTATTTCACTACATCATCATCATCAGCCCACATCAGTCTACAATCCCTGATAGTTATCTAATAGCTAACACAAACAACTTCTGTATTTTGCGCAAGAATCCGAATTCAAATTAGGTACTTTAGAGCACGTGTCGAATAAAAGTTTTGTTTAATATCCAGCAATTTGAATAATGGATTAAGTTTACATTTTTTTTCTGAAAAGCTATTATGCAATGTTTATTATAAAGAATATGTAAAAATATTCATTTCTAAGTTATATGGAGTAGTTTGTAGAGCGTTAAACTTATTTCGATTCAAAGTGATTTGCCTTGTCGCCAAAATTAATGCAATTTAACGTTTTCTTTTGTCAGTTATTGTTTTGTTAAACGGTTGACTTTTTTACAGTTTTTTGTACAGAACGACTGATTTATGTGTAAGAAACTGCTCAAAACGGTCTGCATAGTAATACATGCAATACTATTAGAATTTTATAAACGCATATGATTACCAACATGAACAAGTAATAAATATTGTCATCGTTGCTTTATGTATTCAAATTGATTCATATTTCGTTAGATTTGATGAACAAAATGAGTTTCAACTTCTGTCGTCTTTCTGAAGTTTTGTTTTGTTTTTTTTCATTACAAAAGTACAATATACATGTAGGGTTTACGTAAATGTTATTTGTCTGATGCCTAGTTGTCAAGGCGTATCTACGTCTAAACAACGGAAGGTTTAGGTCTGAAAATTTAGGAAGATTTTCTGAATTGGCTTAGAAAAAGGCGATTTTTGGCAGATGCATTCAGCAGTTGTCTGTTGCAGTTAGGAAAAGGGAATCTTTTGTTCAAAGTCTATTGACAGCATCTGTTTTTATGAGTCCATCACCTTTATAGTGATCATCAAGGAATTAAATCTGATTGTTAAAAGTTTTATTCGGAGCAGTTATAATAAATTCAACTCCCAAACTAAATTCAACCGAATCGTTAACGTCTCAACACATTCAAATGGGTCGCTGTTTATCTATTTTCCCAAATTGTGTCTCCAACTCTGTGCTGCCCTTAATGGCACGGATTTAAATGCAGCTGACTCCATAAGTCTTAATAGTTGTACTTGCGTATACGATTTTAGCAGTGCTTGGAGTTTTACGACGATGCCCTAATTTGTTTATCTCGAGATATTGCAACGAGCTAGTTGCATTCAAGTAACTTTCAAGGATCATACATATACACTCGAAATAAAGATTGGCATATAGACTATACAATCTTTTTGGTGTTGTTTATATTCGAACTCGAGACATGTTTGTTTACGTGAAGAGTATGTTTAAAAACATATAAACGTAAATAAAACCGGCATTTGTAATCCTATAATTCGCCACGGAAGATCGATAGATTTTTTCTGTATCGGGAACAATTATATTTAGCTTATATTGACGATACTATCGAACCCTCCGGAGCGATAGATCGGCGACGCCGTTCCAATCAATCATACCATAATTCATGAAAATTTATGAAGGCGTACCGAAAACGCATGCATCTCTCTCTAATGTACGGCTGTGTTCTACATTGACGCGCTTCTTTTCTCATTTCGCAGTTTGGAGCCGGGCCAAGCGAGTTTCCAAGCGTTCGCGACCGCGGGCTGTAGTTTTACGAGTCGTCCCGTCGAGTCCGGTGCTGCTCCTATAGCCAGGTGCCCTGGAGCGAGGGAACCCGAGAGAGATCCCTTCGTCGACTTCGCCAACGACTTGGATTCGCCCCCTTTCGGCACCAGCTCCTTCGTCAAATCGCCTATTACGAACGGCGTGCCTGAAGTCAAGGACGAACGATACGGCGAGGCCACCTTCTTGGACTTCGAAAACATCGTTGCCAATGCCGAGAGGAAACAGTCCACGTTGGAAGAGATCGAACAAGAAGTGAACAAGGTCCGTGTTGCTCTGGACGAGGACAGCCGTGCCTTGGACGAAGACGAGAGGCAACAGGCAGAAGCAGACAACTGGAGTCTAAATGTGTCTTGTGATAGCGGAGTGTACAATCGAGCTTCTTCCAGGGACTCTGGACCGCATTCTGGTAAGTTTCTCGAAATGTGACTAAAAGTGTCCAGTCATGTATTTTTTAAATAAACGCTCTCTCAGTGGAAATTTGTGTCGCAAACAGCTGTTTAGTGATCGTCATATCTGCACCAATGTCGTTAAGTAAACATGTGGAAGTAATCAGATCGGGCGTTGCATTAACCGCGGTTTGTTTATGTTGTATGTTAAAATTAGCTTTGCTGTATTCGTCGCTATTCGTATTAGGTCCGTTTTGAAAATAAACGTCGTAACCTTGCAAATGTCTCTCGGTTTATTTGGGTCAATGTAATGCACGTGTTCTTTGTCAAATTGTTATGTTTGATGCTAGTTAAGCAATTTGATACTTTTTTTTCTGTAAAAAAGTGACATTGCCACGGTTTCAACTGGCTTTCATAATGACGGCTAAGGCAGACGGCAGTTAGGGTGATGAATCAGCGTGCGACCGTCAAACCATAATGTCATGGTCGGTTCACTCCACATAGATTTCACGTAAATGGAACATTTATTGCTATCTAGATACTCGTACATAAAGCGGATGTGTAGCAGAATGCAGCATTATTTCAGTTGTTTTATCCAAAACCAGCTGGCACAATATTTTACTAACAGCAGCGTAAGCGTCAGTTCAAATATTAATCGTGAAATGTTCCCTAGTAACGTTAATTTGTAAATGATCGCGATCGGTAAAGAGTTTGTTTGTGTTGACGACATCCTTGGCACAGTGGATCGTGTTCGGACGCGTGGAGTGAGTGTCGGTTCTCGGTCAGCTCTATTTAGACAAACTTGTTTTGACTCTGGTATGTTTTACAAAATGTTCAAGTGTATCATGTATTTGGCATGCTTTCTGGAATTTGATTCTTCCTGAGGAACGTTTCTTCATTTACCAAACCTAACAGTTTGGATAATGGTTTGCTTTCTAATGTTTAGCTTTTTCTTAGAGACGTTCTATCAAATACCATTCAATTTTTGTCCCAAGCTTTGTGATTGGTAAATCGCGGCACAGCTCTGCTCTGCTCCGCTTCGCCCCAATGTAACCGCAGCCGAAATATGTTCAGCTATTTCCCTCTTTTACCATCAGGCGTAGGGAAATAAAATGGGAATCCTCTTTCAAGTAGGCAGAAACTAAGCCACTACTTACTTATAAAATAAAGCAAGTGTGTTCCTTAACTAAACTATCTCTTCTCCAATTTTCAGGAGAGGAACTCGGCCTGATCGAAAGCCAAGAGATACGCGACAACCACGCGACGAACAGCAGCAGCAACGAGTGGTCTTCGTCGTCCATCGAGCGAGGTCTCGTCAACATGGAGCGCGAGAGGAAGTCCACGGAGACTGAGGCCTTGAGGAGTCCCGAGGGCCCCGCCAGCGACGACGAGGGCGCCGACAACAGCGCCGGGTTCGCTCTCGGTCTCGTGAAGAGCAACAGCGTTGTCGCCCGCGCTAGTATGTGGCAGCAGCTGCAACAGCAGGCTAAAGGTGACTCTTTTTTTTTAATATTACTGTGGGTAGCAGACGTTTGATGTTATAATAATAATCACCACACATCGCCATTTAGTCCCAAACTAAGCCGAAGCTTGTACTATGGGTTCTGGACAACTGATAAACTTATTTAGATACAAAGTAAACACTTAGACCAATCAAAAGAGACCTTGAACCCATGGTTCAGAAGGCAGACGTCACTACCATATGAGCCATCGGGCCAATCAATGCTTAGGACAGACAGTCCAATACCATGGGCAGATAGCCGAGCCGCTGCCTACCATTTCATCATTAGCCTATCGCAGTCCACTGCTGGACATAGGCCTCTCCAGTTGTTCGTCACTTTAGGCAAACACCTGGAGGATTTACCCATAATCGCTATGGGCAGGCGGTTTGGCGATCGCAGGGTGTAGCTTCTCGCTCCGGTGACGCTGCTGCCCGTCAGGCCCGCCGCAAGCGGGCGTGCAAGGCGTGCAATGCACGCGGGCGGCGCATTCAGGGGGGCGGCAAATCAGACAATCATCTACTAAAATTCAGACATTGTCATCTCACAATACTAAAAAGATTATCCTTATGAAAATAATATGATGAACGGCGCCCAAATATTTCTTTTATATCGTAGCATTACATAGCGCCATCTATTGAAATTCATGAAAACAAAGTTAATCCGTATCGTGCTCTATGCGAAATAGGGAAATCCCACAGTTATCAGGGGAAATCCCCTTAACACAATTGCGAAATTGATGTGAGTGAACAAAAAACTTCAATTATTTTGTTATAGTCCTAATGTGAGATCCGGACACGATCCAGGTTACTTAAAATTAATAATTTATTCTGTATATTTTTGTAGTTTTTCACTGTACAGCATTTTTTTTTTCAAATTTTTATAAACACCTAGGTTTAGTTAGATAGGGGCGGCACGATAGGAATTGCACACCGGCGTTCAAACCGCTGGCGGCGGGCCTGCTGCCCGTCATCGGTCTGTGGTATTTAGCTACGCCTTCAGGTGTGGTTACCAATACAAAATTGATACATAACTTTGAAGATGGCTGTTTTCTTTAAATCGCTGCCCCAGCTCAAAAACCCTCACAAAAATTATATAACATGTCCTAGGACTTTTTAAGCCTTCTTTTACGTGCATATTTAGCGTTACAAAGCTTAGGAAAAGCAATTAAAGATAACCTATAATATTGTTTAAGGATCAGTCTAAAACATTACGATCTACGCCAAAACGACTGCACTCCGAAAATCGAAGCATATTTTAAGCTAAGTTATGTAAATGTCAAACGTCAGTCGTTAAGGAAGTATAAACGTTACGCTATCAATATAATGTATTAGTTTCTATTTCGAGTCATTGTATTTATATGTAGTTATGTGTTTGTACTATGTGTTAGACACTTAGTCATAGGTTACGTCGATAATATCCATCTGTTATGGCCTACCTCGACATTGCTGCGTATTATTAGACAGTTGGCAGGTTCATCAAAGACAATTATATTCGTATGATCTAATCACTTTATATGCATTGTAGCTCCATAGAAGTAAATGTACTATGATGGTATATCGTAGTAGATTTTGTCTGTGCCTTCGCTGGCGTTTTTAAGATATGATGTAGAAAGATTGGTTTAATCCTTGTATGTACAGTCATCAACTTGTTTGCATTTGTAAGATGATCGTATGCAACTAAGCATACTCACCTTGAGACGCATCTTAACTACTCCGAGAAGCGCACTTTATAATACTTATTTTTATTGTTTTTATTATTGTAAAACGTATCTATCTGAAATAAAAACTATTGTCTGAAGTGGAACACATTTCAGCTGTTCAAATAACTACGTATCTATAATTAATTGCCACCATTGATAAACCTTATATTCACGTCTGGTCGTTCTCATGTAGGTATTTGAGGGAAAAACATGTTGCGCAATTTATTTATCTCAAGTTCATGGCATGTATAAATCGCATATGATTTTATTTAGAGCATACTTTTCTTAAAATATAAATATTTAATAAATAAATATCAGTTGCTCTACTGATACAAGTGAAGAAGCTCTATTATGAATGAATAAAATATCAGGCAACATCACATACATTGTTCTTATCCCAAACTATGTAGCTTGCGCACTTATGATGTACTATGGGTAACAAAACAACGAATATACCATAAATATTGTATAAATACAAACACCCTGACACAGATCATCACACGAACGTTTGTACTGGTAAGGGGATCAAAGGTCTCCCTTGATTCAGAAGCGCAGGCCACTACCAAAGGAACAATATTAATCGAAACAGATGACCAAAGCTTAAAATAACATTAGTCTGCCCTATACTGACAGATATAAGTAATAATTAAAATCATACCTCATTAAATTTGTGATATTTAGATGATGTAATGCTAAATAGAGATAGGATCCGCTGTTTCTTTATTACTCCGCGGCCAGCGAGTTTAACACTGATATACTCGTAGTTTACTTTTTCTATATGAGTACCAAGATGACCCGGGTGATCTTGTCATCACCGGACTAACTATGATTATTGTGTCATGGTCAGTCATTACTTTCCCACTGTTTCCAGGTACCCCGAAGCCTCTGATCCGTCACAGTCGCTCAAAGAACAAGGAGGGTCCATCGGTGACGGATCGCTTCAGGACCCAACCGATAACGTTCCCGGTCTCCTCCCCGGAGACGACGCCCGAGACGCCGACAGAGACCTCTCTCGCTCAGTCTAAGAGCTCAGGCAATGTGTTGGACAGAGACGAAGATGGTGAGTGTGGAACTATGGAAAATGTAGTGTTGGTGCTCCCACATAGCAGTTCTTTATAACGTTATAGAGCATTCTGTAACACGTTAACAGTGTATTACATTTATTTGACTGGCTCGATGGCTCATTTAGTAGTGACCTCTGCCTTCTGAGCCAAGGGTCGAGAGTTCGATTCCCGCACAGTACAAACATTTGTGTGCATGAACACAAATGTTTCTATTGGTCTGGGTGTCTTCTATATATAATACTAGCTGATGCCCGCGGCTTTGCCCGCGTGAATATTTGTATAAAACATAGCCTATATGTTATTCCAATGTATAAGCTATATTACTGTAAAGTTTCATTAAAATCCGTTCAGTAATTAATGCGTGAAAGAGGAACAAACATCCATCCATCTATCCATCTAAACAAACTTTCGCATTTATAATATTAGTAGGATGTATTTACTTACAAAAAAAATGTACACAACTAAGTTTATCAGTTGTCTAGTACCTATAGTACAAGCTTCGGCTTGGTTTGGGGCTAGATGGCGATGTGTGGCCCAGCGTGGCATGTCTTGGATTATTTATTTGCTAGAACTTTTTTCTTATAAATCGTTGTACAGAGTATACCAAGAAATGGACGTCCAATAGAAACCTGATGGTAGACTGGCTAAGTCGGAATATTTATCACAAAGAAAAGTCTAAGATCATTGAAAATTACAGATCCAACTGAAAACGTGTGATAAGCTAAGTTATAGTCATGTTGAGTCAAAGTTTTTGGCATCGTAAGACCGAGATTTCCAGACGTAATAGTTTTAAGAACTTTAAAAGGACATCCAAACTTATGAATTTAAGCTATTTTAAGCCTATCATTCATTCATAGCAGTGATCAAAAAAGTGTAAATACAATCTACACACTGACATGGTATTACTCTGCCTATAATTAAGTTTTGGTCGGACGTCGATTTCAGAGACACTCTGTATATCATCCTGTAAGATCAAGACACGCAAGAACGTGTCAGCCAAGTTCCAATATAAGATTCTGTATCCATTAATTTAGGTTTGCCTTTTGAGAAAAAAGTTATTACTTTTTACATCATGTTACAATAATTAGTTGTATAACATTGTTACATGAAGTCATATAACATCACTATTAGTTTATAATTTTTGTTACAATTTGTTAAAAGGAGTTAGACAGCTAATCTCTATAACGTTATATATCTGCTAACTGGGAGCACTATTAATTAAGTTTGTCATTTTTTGTTTGAGTCGAGACATAGATGATTTTATTTCGATTCATCACTTTACCATAATATTACAGACGTCTCCAAATCTAGAAGCATGTAAATTGCATTTTGTACGGTAAAGTGATCAAACAATACGCTTCCTGTCTTTTGATTGTCCGCTTATGTTTCTTTTTTGCATGTCCTCGACTCTGTGTATGTCCCGGGTATAAACACAAACTGCACAATGTTATGTAAATACGCACACACTCACTGGTGGCAGCTAAGTTAGATGAAGACGATCCGGCTAAGATGTCTTTGAGCGAGAAGATGAAGATGTTCAACTCTAAGCTGACGCATAAGCCACCGATGGCGGGTATGCCGAAGAGCAAAGAGGAGAGAGTGCCGAGGACGTCGCGGCTACGGACGATGCCCGTGTTAGCCAGCCAAGTTCAGGAGGCGATGGAACAGAACGAGCGGCTCACCAAATCTCTGACGCACGAGGAAGTACCACGTAATCCTGATTTCCAACTCAAAATGGAACTGTTCCGATCGGCCAGCGCTAAGAACACATCGCTAGAATACATGATGAGGCAGAACGCAAAGTTTAGAAGCTTAGGTCTGATTTTGTTGATTATTTCAGTTTGATTTTGTTGGTTTTTTTTTCTTTCGTTTTCCTCGCTTGAGTCGCTTGAGGGTTCAGCACTAATTAACGATTGTATGGTAAGTTCGTTCGCATGGAGTTTTAATACGCATGGACGCTGTAGTTAGATAACTTTTTGTGATTGCAGGAATGATGCGAAATGGTGGAATTTTTTAAACAAATGCAAAATCTAAAATGTTTTTTTCCTTATTTACCTTACTAATACTGAAATTAATTGTTTTTGTATTTATATGATGTGAATTTGAACTAATTTCATTGGATTTCTCACTGCGCTGCTTCATACAAGTTGTTACCCTAATACTAACTACTCTTAATAAACTAATGGAAACTGGTATTAACAATGACCTAGGGTTCCTTAACTGTCGTGAAGGCACAATGGAAGTTGTGTTGTTTGTCGGTCACCAGATACCCCCATGGCAGTTATCATGTTAAAAATTGGGTTCTGTATTAATATCTCTTCGCGTTAATATGTATGACGCTAAGGCACTTTTTCACAATTGCTACCTAAAACAAGAGGTCAATATGAACGTTATTGCCTAGTCCAAGAATGTCCAAATAGCGAAATGTTCAACGTTTCATCGTTACAAGATCAGTGACTGATTTAGAAGTGCCGGGAGCGCATAAATGCATGAGAAATCGAAGACCAAATTTTCGTTTCTATGAAAATGTAATAATCTTAACCAACATTAGGTAAGTTATCGCAACTTATAGACTTAGGGCATAGCGAATCTTCGCTCGAATTGAGCTGCCCGTCCAGGGAAGGACCTCCACCCTATAGAATACCGCAGCCAAATGACCTCCGGGCCGTGTTTCTGCTGGTGAGTAGGGTTTCCGGAGCTCGTGGGGGGTTAGGGTTGAGCCGGCATGGCAGTGGCAACTGACCGGTTACTTGCTAGTTGTCACAGCGACTTGGGCTTCTCTTTCGCTTTCCATCAGGTGTAGGGAAGCCATTATGTCGAGCTACTATAAAAAAAAAGACTTCCTTCGTATCTATGCGCTCCTGGTACTTTTCACTCGGTGTCTGCTCAAATTGTGATGAAAATTGGATATTTTGCCAGTTGAAAATCGCGTTTCGTAATTTTTTTCTTCGCGCAGCACTTTAATAAAGTGCACCCTTAATGGTTGTTGATAAATGCCTTATCAAGCTTAAAATGACAAGTGCAGCAAAACCATGCAAGCAACATCATGTGTCTAAATTGTTTGGACGTTTAACGTTCAAACAATTTTTTATAATGTCTCGGGCGCGATTGGAAACGATGTCGATTCTATTTTCGTCTCGTTTTAACTTGCATCATTTCTAAATTAGCTTTTACATTACTTTATCTCGTATAGACTATTTTTACAAATGAATACATTAACATGATTTAGTTAGTCTAATTGTTGGTATTTGATAACTTAAAAAAAAAACTTGTTTACTTAGTAGCGTGACTCTTCGAACCATTCGAACAAAGTCATAGGATTTTTACTAAATGTGCCCTGAACTAAAGTTGGGAGTTAAAAGTTGTAAGTGCATCTTATGAGCCGGCGTGACGGTGGCAACTGATAGGTGACTTTGCCTGGTTACTGACTGGTGCCGGTTACTTACCCCAACGGGTATCCCGGGAAATACGAGAATACGGGAATCCCAAGTCGCTGTGACAACTCACAGCGACTTGGGATTCTCATTAGGAAGCCACTATGCCGTGCTACTGTAAACACAATTTGTAGGCGTACCTAAATACAACAGACAGATGACAGGTAGCAGCGTCACCGGAGCGAGAAGCTACGCCCTGCGATCGCCAATCCTTTTCTGCCCAGGGTGTCAATTTTTCCATATGTTTCCCCTTAGTAGCGAACAACTGGAGAGGCTTATGTCCAGCAGTGGACTGCAATAGGCTGACGATGCCTGTAAAAACAAAATATTTGCAGACTTGCCATCCTGTAGTTACGCCATTGATTTATTGGTTACTAATTCAAATTCAAATTGTTTATTGCATGCATGTGGTAAAATACAAGATGATAAGAACTAGTCGTACAGCACATGCACCCTGCAAGGGCGTCGCAATTTATACACTATCAAGATGAAATTATTTTAACATTTTTACAAAGTATAATCACGTCTTAACCCTAACCCTAATAGTAGGTACTACAGATATATAAAGCTTTTGCCATATAAAGCGTTGTTGGTTGGGTCACTATAACAGCACGCTTTATCGCAGTGGGTCATCGTAACTCGAATCACAGTGGGTCATAACTCATAATGTAACTCATCTCTAGTGGATGCCGCGTTCCCGAGTACCTAATATTTATTTTGGGCTCAATAGTTAGTCATGCAGTCGCTCAGTATATTACTCACTAGCTGTGCTCGCGACTTCGTCCGCGTGGAATAGTTATTTTTTCCCCGTTTTTTTTTTACATTTTCCATTATTTCTTCGCTCCTAATAGTTGCAGCGTGATGTTATATATATAGTCTAAAGCCTTCCTCGATAAATGGTCTATTCAACACAAAAGAATTTTTCAATTCGGACCAGTAGTTCCTGAGATTAGCGCGTTCAAACAAACAAACTCTTCAGCTTTATAATATTAGTTAAGATAAAGTTTAATTTCTTTCTCCGTGCTATATATTTCACGTTTCGTGAGGTTTTCTATACCTCCATAATATTGCATTTAACTTTTGAAAAAGAAATAATACGTTTGTGATATAACCACAGAATGCTATAACTAAGTTACTATATCTTTGTTGCAAGTTATAGCTGTTGGTGTATTTAGGTGATGGTTCCGTGTGATAACGGATAAAGAATACAAATTACTGCCGCATTACAGTCCGAGCTTGTGCCGTAAGAGTCGACTAAGGGACTTGTTGAGATTTCAGCTTTTTAAGGGTATACCCGTATGTCTAACCACCGTTCATTCGGTGAAACGAAAGTCGCGTTTCGAAATTAGTCTGTGTATCGGTTCAGTTGGTAGCCAGATAAATCGTATTAGTTAATACAGCGGTGGTTACTGATAAGCAATTGATTTGGTTACCTGTCCGTTACCGCAGTGACTTGGGCTTGTTTTTTTTAAATTCTTATTAATTTGACTGTAAACATCCTTTAATCGTTTTCTGCTCTGACGTCTGTTTTATGAATTAGGTTACTTTCAGCGACTTGATATGGATACATTTCGCGAACTAAATAATGCAAGGTGACTACAAATTCTGTCGTAGTTTCTGCTTGGGGCTATTACCAATTAGGTATAATGAGCAATATTCTTGTAAATATGTACAAAGCTATATTAACGCTTGTCACGGGGTATATGAATTAGTTTCAATAGAAATTTCCAATTAATTACGGATAAAATGTGAAATTAACAAAATATATAAAATAAGAGATAAGAGAAAAAATCATATACAAAACATGCTTAGACATCAACTAGCTCGGTGGCTTAATTAGTAGTGACCCCTGCCTTCCGAGCTTAGAGCACTTGTGTAAACACAAACACCCAGACACGGAACAAACACATAATATTAATAGATTTATCGAATCATTTTTATCGGACTATGAGTATTAATTGGAAATTTCCATAGAAACAAACTGGTATAATCTATTAAGGTTCGTTTATTAACCAGTATCATTATTACAGATTTGGACGACGACTCGCCGTCTGAGAGGGCGCAGCGTATGATCACTCCCGAAGTGAGGGGCATCCTCAAGTCGGGCTCCACAGTGGTGCCGGCCAAGCCCAAGACTCTGGCGAAGGGAGAAAGCTCAGAGGTACGTTGTATTTTAATTGAACCACTAAAACGAACTATTATTTGTTTTAAAAAATTGGATAAGCGAATTCGCCAATCGCCACGCAGTACAAACATTGATGTGCGTTAACATGCCTGTTTGGATTTGCATTAAATAATAAGTATGTATATAAAAAAAGTATATTAGTAAGTTGTCTAGTACCCATAGTACAAACTTCGGCTTAGCTTGGGACTAGATGGCGCTGTGTGGCCCAGTGAGACATATCTTGAGTAATTATTAATATATGTTTTTCAACTACAAGATTAGACTAGCTCGATCAATCATTTGATACAGACCACTGCTGAATCCTGAAAGTCGTGGGTTCGAACCCCACTGGGGATTCGTGTGATGAACATTTGTGTTTGTTCTGTGTCTTGGTATTTGTATTTAAGTATCTTTATACATATTTGTGACACATTCGTTGTTCTGATACCCATAACACAAGTGATCAAGCTACTTTCTTTTGAATCGGCGCAATCACTGATGTTTTTTTTACTATTTATTTACAGGGCCTCAAAGACGAGGGCATAGACAGTTCATCCGACGACGAGTCCGCGTCAGCATCCAGCGTCTCCTCATCAGAGAAGAGCTGTTCCTCCGACAGTTCAGACGAGATGCCCGGCCCGAAGCCGAGGCGGTTCCAACGCAAGAACAACAAGCTCAAATCCTCCAGAACAGACTCGGATCTGACGAGACTTCAAGACCAGTATCCTAGGAAGATACAGATGCCGGGAGCGAATGAGCTGAAGGCGCGACTGACGGAAGCGAAAAATGCGGAAGTGAAGCCGCTTCTGGCGAAATTGGGAAGGAAGCCGTCGGAGGAAGCGAAGAAGGAGGAGGATAATACTAGGTACAGGAGGTAGGAGTCTCCTATCAGACTATGCCACACCTAATTACTTTTTTTTTGTATCACTAAGGTGGCAAAAAGTCTACGGTCAAGCGGTTAGCGCAGCTTATAGACGCCTGCAATACAAAGGGTATCGCCCCCGGCTACCTATATCCCACCATAGGCTATTATGGCTAAAAATTGTAATTAGACCGTCTTTTAGCTTATTCAAAAATAAAAGACACATACTTTTCCTTTTTTCATCCAAATAAACAATAGCAAAGATACTAAGCATCAAAAGTTAGGAGTGGGCGTCTTTGACGTGACTCGCTCCCGTAAAATGCCTCACCGAGTGACGTCACGCGTAATTTCAACGGGCTATAACTTCGTAATTTTTAGTCTAATTTACAAATAAACAACATACCAGTATGAGACCACAACAGAACATAATATGAGGCTGCGTTCAGTAATATGAGTATTTTATTGATCCATCACACAGTTATTGGTGTGAGCAACTGTGCTACTTGACGCAGTGGTAGTGAATGTTTCCTCTGAAATAGTGGTCGCGGGTTCGATCACCAAAAACATTTATGTAAATGAACCTGCTTGTTCATATGGTCTGAGTGCTTGCTAGGTTTCATTATCATGAGCACCATAGACATAGTCCATTCACCAAGCTTGGCAAGCGGGTTGGTGACCGCAGTAGATTTTATTTAAACCTAGGTAAACGCCGCTGTCCGTTTTGTGATATTCCCTTATTCGCCTTTTAAAACACCCGCGTGATTAGATGGGATAGTCCTATTCTAAATAAATAAATAAATAACACAAGACATGCCACGCTGGGCCACACAGCGCCACCTAGCCCCAAACTAAGCCGAAGCTTGTACTATGGGTTAGTACCCATGTCTGTAAGTAAGTTTATCAGTTGTCTAGTGACAACTGATAAACTTACTTACAGACATGTTCATGAACACAAATGTTTGTACTGTGCGGGAATCGAACCCACGACCCTTGGCTCAGTAGGCAGAGGTCACTGCCAAATGAGCCATCGAGCCAATCAAATCCGGAAAACACACGGATATTTCTTACGGATAGTCTTATTAAAACTTCGTCTTTCATCCGCAGATTCGTCAAGAAACTCGACGAGCCGATCCAACTGGGTAAGCTGAGGAGGCCGCCGGAGAAGCTGGTCACGCAACCAGTGGTGCAACCGGTGATGCAACCGGTGATGCAACCGGTGATGCTCAGCGCGGACGTGAAACCGCCCACGGTCCTCAAGATAACGGCACTCAACCAGGACGCGAAGAACAAGTTCTTTGGCTTGGACGCTGTTAAGAAGGAGAGGAGCATCGACGAGTTGGCTGCCGCTGTCAGAAAGTACATTCCACCTGTGAGTTTTTTTTTATTTTTTATTCCACTAAAGTTGCCTACGGCCCGCCTGATGTTAAGCGGTTACCGTAGCCGACGGACGCCTGCAACTTTTTATCTGTATGTTTGAACGCGCATCATGCCAAAATTACTGCATGGAATTGAATGCGATTTTCCCCATTATTTATTGCTAGAAGTCTAACTGAAATCTTAGGCACTTTATGGAAGTTCGTTATTTTCGAAACCCGATCCATTACGATCCATTATACACGCGTGCGACGCCACTGTCACTGCTAGTAAGAAATAAGAAAGTTTTGTTATGTACGATAATAAACACAATATTAATAGAACATTTTAGCATTGTAAAAACGAGGGCATTGTAAAAACGAGACATTGGAATATTGATTGTCTTATCTCCAAGATTCCCAATACTCCAATCCAGAATGAAATTCAAAGTATCCCAAACGTCAAATTACAATAATGGATTGTGCTTTTAATATCTGTTTACTAATTACGATTTACTATGTCGATTTATCTTTCATATTTACATAATAATTTCCATTACCAGGTTAGCAAGTCGATGTCTGTGCACACGATCGAGGTCCCGGGTTCGGGGAGCGACGGCGAAAGCAGCGGCGGTCGCGAGGTTCGCCAGATCAACACCAGAGTGCGACACAGGTAAGGAATCTTGTTATTTAGTACACGTGTACCTAACAGCCGAGATCAAACTTCATAAAGCTGGTGTGTAAAGACATGACTGAGTACACACTCAGTACGTCTATTCCCGTTGTAAGTAGTGGAAATTTTTGTCCACCAATAGGGAATGACAATACAAAAATAATAGTTGAACATAGTTTTTGTTTTGATAAGTTTAGTGATCCTTAGTCGGTTAGTGAAGGATAATAAAAATTATTATATCAAGCTTATTTCTTTCCAGGGAAATCAAATCGTGATTTCTGATTGTTCATACAGGTCTCACCAAAAATGCTTAAAATGTCGGAAATCATTATGACACGTTTTATGCTTCGTAATTTGTGTTTATTACCTGAGAATTTTGATTCTTCATCTACGTGTAATATGCTGTGCATATAAGAAAATTGTCCAACTTTTTTATATGCCGAAAAATAAATTTCTACTGTATGTATTCGGTAATAAACCTTTGCAAACTTGAGAGGTTGTTCGTCGTTAATTTCTAGGCCAGAAAAAAACAATACAATTATTTTATCAAAAAATAATTTACATTTCTTTCATAATATTTATGTTGTTACTGTTTAAATGTACCTAATAAACGTTTTAATGTTTCTACATAAACTTAAGAATCTGTGCATTGCCCCACGCGTCGTAAAATCCGGTTGTGCAACGAGTTATCAGACCAAACAAACAGTATTTAGTACTAGTTTCGTGATGACTGAACGTGTGAAATATTACTTTTAACTAATTCGAACCATTTACTAATTATATAGCTACAAGTAAAGTTGAAAAATGGAATGCCCTTCGGCTTCAACATTCATTTAGTTAGTGAAATGGTTACTGGCAGTTTTAACAATAACCACTATATTTTGTTAAAAAGAACAAACATTGTGACTCCGATATTTGCAAAGAAAACTAAAGTGTCGTTTTGCTCTGTTTTCTATGTGAACGGTCACTTTGAAACTCCTTGCCGGACTCTTTGTTAAATCTTCAGGTAAATCAGTTTTTTCTGGGTAAGCGTTCTCCAGCTATCCTACCTACTACCTAGGAAGGTTCAGTTAAATTGTAGTCTAGCCTAAACCTATAATAAAGAATTTAAAAAAGGTTATGTATGTATTAAACCAAAGATATAGAATACAAATCAAAGTACTTTGTTCTTCATTTCGATCTTTATCATGAGTGACGTAATTTCGAAGCGCAGGTTCATCAGTAACGATAATTTCCTAATGCTAAATCCGTGAAATTTACTTGATTAACGTAATCCTAATACACAAAATTTAAACCGCAAGGTCTCGACATTACTTCATTTAACTATAACGGTATTCGGTACAACAAATCGTTACTACATAGGGAAGCCGTGGTTCCTAAAGCAATAGAGCTGATTTATTGCCAACTGCGACCTTGTCGACGATCGCAACGAATTTGCAAATAGTATTGCACCCGAAATAAATTGTATGCGTTGTAATTAAGGATTATGCAACGTGGCGTCACAATGGGGGAGTATACACACGACTATGGTTATCGTAGAGATAAGACTTATGAAAGTGACTTACTAAAACGTATTCCGTATGGAATATCATGCCATGGTCAGCAGGGTTTAATATAAGATTAGAATAAAAAAAACCTTTTATTTCCAGGTATTTGAAAATTGCCAAAAAAAAAATATCTCAGGTAATTAGTAAGATGCGCCAAATCCCGAACGGCAGTGATCCATTTCAATGCACAAACGTTTTAATAGCTGGATATAATAGGTACGAATACACCGTATGTGTCAATTTTGTTTTTATGTATAATGTAGCATAGCCTAGTGACCTCAATGGAAAGCAAAAGAGAAGCCAAGTCGCTGCAGCGACGGATAAGTAACCAAATCAGTCACTTGCCACTTGCAACATCTCATACTCTTTAGTGCAATATAAATGACTGCCATGGGGGTGGAGCCGCGGGCTAAGCTAGTCTTAAATAAATAACAACATTTTCTACTTAAACGTTCGGCGGCTTGTATGTTGCGCTTGAAATTAATGAGTTAAGTACAATCGTAAATGAGGATCTAAGCCCATCTCGCGTCGGTGAGATCACACGACCGGTTTGGTTGCTGCGTAGTTAGTCCATAAGAAGGTAGTTTACCCTTCCTCTAGCTTAGGGTTGCCATCGATGTGAGGTGATCGGGACATTTCAAGAAAATCTAGTTAAGATAGAAAAAAGGAACTTTTATTACAATAATCATTGTCAGCCTATTGACGTCCACTGCTGGACATAGGCCTCCCTTAATGTCAATTTGGGGGATTGCCATAGTAACACGTTTGGCAGGCGAGTTGGTGACTGCAGTAGGTTTTATTTGTACCCAGGTAAACGTTGCTGCCCGTAGCATGATATTCTATACGTTTTATTAAGTTACATTCGTAATCAAATCTTTACAATGACAGTTGTCATTAGGGGTGGTTGACCGTAGTCATCGCGTTTGACAGACATGTTGGTGACCGCAGTAGATTTTTTAATCCTTGGTAAACGCTGCTGTCCGTTTCCTGATATTCTCTTAGTCGTCTTCTACGACACCTATAGATGAGATCCTATTTTAAATTCAGGAACCACACGGACAACAATACTTTACAGGCTTAGTGCTTGCCTAACCACCAAACTACTTTTAACAAAGCCATTCAATTTAAACTATATCTACTTTATTTAAAGCTATATTCTGTTTATCAATCATACCACCAGCCTACTACAAATTAAATAACTATGATTATGAACCGAGACCATTTTGCGTATGGCCTGGTACGTAGGACATCATGATTCTAACCGGGACATGTCCCGACGGACCGAGACGCATGACAATCCTACTTGAGCTGGATACTAGACTTATTGGCGTTACATTGTTGGTGGTGATTCCTTCGCTTATAAACAGTAGGACTTGTTATCGCATTTAGCGGTCGAAACATTATTCATCATTTTATAATCCATCTACATAATGTACATACGTTTTTGTAATCGCTTCAAAGGGAATGAGCCGTGGTACTTTTTTTTAAACTAACTAGTATTGTTAGTGTCAAATTATGTCTAAACTCAACAGAGACTCGTGTAATTAGCCCAGGGGCTCATTATTTGGTAATGACTCATCTGCCTACGGTCACATTGAATCTTTGATTTTTTGTCGCTTCATATTATAATGTGGACATGTGATTTATTATTGTGACAATTTTCTAAATTGTATAAATATTATTCTTGTTGACTGTATTACTGTACTAATTTTTCATTTTGATTTTTTTGCTATAAATTCCATTATTCATTTTAATATTTTAACGGAGTGGTAGATTTATGGTGTATTTTTAAATGATTTCAACGAGTTTCAACTTGTATTCTTCTAAGACTTCCCATTGACAGTATCGGCGAATCAAAGCGCTAACGTAAGGTATAATTGAAATTCTTTGTATAACGAGCAATATCCTTCGAGGTGCGGGCTGTATTACATTCCTATAATCATCTGGATAGGTAGTAATTGGAAGCTATAGAGCGCACTCGAGTAATTTTTATTAGATACCTGCTTGAGTGTAGGGAATTTGATATCGTCGTGGACGTGACTATTATGCGTTAGGAATCGGTTAAAAATAATAATCATACACATAGATATTCTTAATTGTAGGAAAATACAAACGTTGTCTTATCTTATCATGATTTTCAGAAGAGAGTGTTTTCAGAAGTTTTCTGATCGGTTCCACCTAAATAATACATAATGTAATTTTATTGTAGAGATACATAGATATTCTTTATGGCACAAAACACAAACGTCATAGAAAAATGCGTTACAAATTTTATATAGTATCTACACTTTGGGCGGTCTTATCGCTACTAGCTATCTCTTCCAAACAACCTTCTACAAGTAGAGGAAAGAAATATCACCGAAGAGGACCTTAATTTGTTCACAAATAAAGGGAATTGTTATTTCTAATACCTACCAACGCGGCTTATGCTATTAGAACCTTCTCAGATATTCGTCGGAAGTTCCTTTACTTCTCTAATCTTTAGAAAATTGCAAGACCATTAAAGATGTGCACGTTTAAAATGCAAAACGCGGACATGAAACTAAAGATAGGTTCCGGAGATAAATGCGAAGATTAGGTACAAGTCTTATTTACATTTATAATGAGCTGATTTGCGTTTTGATATTCGTTTACAAATTGAATTTTTTAAAAAGATTAAATACATGTTGAGGGCTAACATTGCAACAACTTGTTAGTACATGATTATGAGAATGATTATGCAATTAAGTTTTAGGATGTTTTGGTATGGTTCCATTCTCTAAAGCAGCATCAGACTCTTTATTTTTGCTCTGTTGCGTAATTTGTCGCAGGCAGTGAAGGGTTAGGGATGTAAGGGAGCGACCCATCATATTTTCGCTTCAAGCCAACCTCACCTGCCCGTGCTGCATCCTGCCGAATAACAAACGAGGCGCTGGCAACCGACTGGTGGCGGTATAACCATCACGATTGAAGGCGTAGTTAAATGCCAAAAGCCGATGACGGGCAGCAGCGTCCCCGGAGCGAGAAGCTATGCCCTGCGCTCGCCAACCGGCCTGCCCAGCGTGGCGATTATGGGTATATCCTCCAGATGTTTGCCCTAAGTGGCGAACAACTTCAGGCCTATGTCCAGCAGTGGGCTGCAATAGGCTAATGATGATGATGAGGGAAGGGTTAGCCGATTTGATTGGATTCTTGCTGGCATTTCTCGTAGCCATCAGCTGAGACTTTTTGTGTGTGTTTCTGTCTGTATATAATCTAATTCAAACTGACTGTTAGAATAAACACCTAAATGGAGAGCCCAAATCTCTACCACATCTGACAAGTAACTTCAGTTTTCAGTCATTTGCCGTTGTCATAATTTCCTTTAAGTTGCTATTTCACTCTTCCTTTAAAGGATCCCAATGATTGAAATTACGTGGATTGTGTGTATTCTCTGATGCATTAATCATTCATTTAGAATAATTCATGTATAAGTCATGTAATCGTTGATTAATTAATAACAGGTAACTTATTCATAACTTTAATTAAAGTATTTTTTCGAGTTTAAGAAATGAAAGCTAGACCGTTTGACCCAGACAGAAGATGCATATATTGTTATTATTTATCATGCAAATTATATAAATAAATAATCAAAATGACATGATGTAATATTAATTTGCATATTAATATGAAAGCTCGACAAAACTGTTATATTATTATTTATGCAACTTCTTATGAAAATGCTATATTGGCCAAAAATTTCATCAAATATTGCCAAGGCACTGAGGTTCAAGGTTCGAATCTTGCTTTGATTTTGGTGTTGATAAATTATATTAACGATAAAGACTGTAAGCAATATCTATCTTAATATACTTTGCTTTAATGATTTAGTCTAGCTTAGAATGACTGAGTGCCGTTAAATTTTTCTTTAAGTTTATTATCACAAGTTTTTGTCCGCAAATCTCCAAGTTACCTTGATTTCCCTACCAGATAATAGGAATTGCCACCTAGTCGTTAGCGGTTAACCTTCCATCTAGCTCAACAAATTATCTTATATGTAAGCTAGTAGAGAAATTGACTGACGAAGGAAAGTTATCAATTACCTCTTGCCTGCTACACGGGAAATCAAGTGAAGTGAACCGGCGCATTAAATGCGACACAGTAAGATTTTCTCACTCAGTGAAAGGGATATTTTCACTTTATTTTTGCTCAGTTGCGTAATTTGACGCGGGCAGTGAAGGGTTAGATGATTTGATTGGATTTTTTATGCCTATTAACTGTCTTTTGAGGGAAATTAGTCCTCTTATTACAATGTAACGCTTTATATATCTACTAGTTCCCGCGACTACGTCCGCGTGAAATTCAGTTTTATTCCCTATTTTATCCCCTTTGTGGAATTGATCAAAATCCCTTCTTAGCGGATGCCTACGTCATAAATATGTACCTGCATGCCAAATTTCAGCCCGATCCGTCCAGTGGTTTGGGCAGTCTAATGAATTGACAATATCATTTCCGATGCACAGAAAATTATAATTTCTCACTCCCAACTGGCATTGAGTATTTTCCCGGACGCGTTGGTCATTAGCATACCATTCTATTTGTACACGTATTGAGTATGAGTATACTCGTACCAGGTTAATTATTAAGGAGCTAACTAAATTCTATTTGCTAGTTCTATTTGCAAGACATCGCTTTAAATACCATTAGATGTGATGGACCTTAAATGATGGAGAGGTCGGCCGAGCTCACATCAGCTGTTTTCTAATCACCTCGGCTTTCTAGTTTGCGGCCAATATTAAGGTTTTTGTCCTCACATCAGCACTGTTTCATATCTGTCGTATATAGATAATGCTGAAGACATGGCATGCTATCTAGTCCAAAATTCAAGCGAAGCTTGTACTATGGGTACCTACTAGTCTACTGATACTTAGCTACTTTTTTATTGTAAATAAATATATAGTGTACATAGCAATCCCCCAGACTAATACAAACAGACATGATCATGCACACAATTATTTGTACTGCGCGGGAACGAAACCCACGGCCACTGTGTCATTCATAACACACCAAACTGTCGTTATACTACTTCAACATAGTACTTCAACACATGCGCTGAATTTTCACAGTAAAAAGCTTAAGGATGTTATTTAGATATTTGTTTTAAACATAAGTGAATTTTATGTGCAATCATCATCATACATCAGTCCACTGCTGGGCGTAGGCCTCTCCCAATGCTCGCCACTTCGATCGGTCCCGGGCCTCTCGCATCCAGCACTCGCCAGCCGTCCTGCGCAAATCGTCACTCCACCTTGCCTGACGGCGTCCTACACTACGTTTGCCGAGACGCGGTCTCCACTCCAGAACTCGTTTACCCCAGCGGTTGTCGGTCCTGCGGCTGATATGGCAAGCCCACTATGTGCAATAGGTGAATGCAATTTCTCAATCAATCATAATAATATTAATCGTCATGCACATTATTCTCGCTAAGCATAATAAACACACTTATTTCCTCTCCGCTAGGTAGGTAGGTACGCGTTACATCAGCACAATATATCTGAACCAAAGCAAAACAAGGAACTTAATTGAAATAACACCAAAGCAGACCACAATACGCGATGTTATTATGATCTATAGCCACGAATCAGAACATATTACCATAAATGGTAATGGTCTCTTACGGCATTATATGCTCGTGTGGCCAATGCATTTTGGACATTACGCCATATTATTTAAGAGTCAATAAAGCGTGGCCCCGGAAACGCTGCGTACGAGTGGCACAGTTGCTTCTTTGCAAAATGGATAGGAAGCCAACATTCCATGTAGGGGGAAATGGATTACAGGTCAAGTACAGTACCTTCGTGAAGACCGGTTTGTTTTACCAAATTAAACCTTACTGTATCGTGATAAGATCGGCCCTGAAATACGAGTATATTGATACGTTTGGGGCAGATTTGTGTGGAAAACTTTCTTAATTGCCGAATGACACTGTTGTCCTGCTTTCTTTAAAAAGTTTGTATAAGCTATCGTTTTTATATGTGGGTATCGCCACATCATGCTGTAGATAACATTACTTACTTATTTTTAACTAGCGACCTGCCCCGGCTTCGTACGGGTGCAATTCTTTAAGCATGTATTTATAAAACCTTCCTCTTGAAATGCTCTATCTATTAAAAAACAGCATCAAATTCCGAAGAGTATTTTTAATTGATAGTGCACTTTTAAATATATCTTCCTCAATAGATAATTCAATCAATTTCACATTCCAAGGAGACCAGTCAAGTATGCAGGAGATATTAAAGTACACTCTTTGGTCCGTCACACGTTCTATTGGACGATGGTTCGAGAGAGAGAGCCAGGACCAAGGACTTAACATGCTATCTGATGCACGGGGCCAATTTCCTGACTCTAGATCTGCTACTGACAGTTTCTGGCCCAACTAGGGGTCTCTAATTAAAGCTATACACATAACGACAGCTATGGTTTCATTTACCCAGCAATTTACACTTGCTACCGCATCCCTTTTTCCGTAACTCACTAATGCTTGCACTTTTCTATCGCCGCCGACGGAACTGAGTCTAGGTTTAGATAAACCAACACAAACCATTATGTAGAAACATACGGGTTTCCGCTTCAGTCTAAATAGAATATCAGTCGTTCGTTCGTGACACTTATTCCTCCTCTATCGACTGTGCCCGTATTGTGTCCGAATTGCGAAACGGCTAGCTTTGTATGCGACTGTTCATGCAAAAAATTGGTTGAACTGGATTTTCGCTTTTTTGCCCCAGTGACATTGTTTCGATTTGGAATCTCAATTAGATATTTATTTATTTATTTATAAAAGGTACACACACAGAATACAATCAAAACATAACAATATTAATATTTTCTAACAATTCTGATCTAGACTGTACTCCAAGGTTGGTGTACACAGCATAGTTGGAATAACTACTTATTGGATAGATAGAACCGAACGAAAATATTTTGGTTGAAATTTTATAGATATAACTGTATGAAGAAATAGATTGATTGGAGTATGATTGGCTTAGCTTCTGAATTAACCGCAAGCATGGTTCTTCGAAACATTTTCAAGCAAAAATCCGTCAATAGATTTTTAAAATATCCCTCGTCTAAATAAAGGTTACTTTTAAAGTACTCTGTGTATTGAAATGTTTATGCAATTGATTCATTCTGTTTTTGAACATTTTCATTTTCGTATCGATCATCGGTAATTTGGTAATCCATTTAATACTGGCTTTAGATTTCATGCTATTTCAAACCGTCAAACATTCTCACATTTTGCGTCTAACATTAACAAAATTCTTCGTTTTTTATTCGCATATTCGGCATTAGCTAACACATTTACGTTGCACGCTTAATGCTCTTTTGTTGTTGTTTGTGTGGCAAGTTATGTTAAAGTTGTACAACTGGGTCAAGTACATCTCTGCTCTGATGATCAGAGTTAGAGGTGTGCGCAATTTACATCAGCGTTAGGAAATAAATTGCTCATTACCGCGGTGCCTCTTTGTGGAAACTGAGGAACAACTCGTGGTTTGCTTAAGACTTTTGACACTGAAGTATTATTGGTTACTTGTAGTTAATTATCTGCTATATGCATTTTAAGAATACTTGTACATTGGAATTTTTAAACAGCTGCCATTTTGTTGTAGCATTTCGAGAGCATGAATCGGTGTCTTTTCTATTTATAGTATGATGATACTGGGTGCATCCATTTATGTACCCTTAAATTCAACATGGTTGTTTTGCCCTTACATTGTAAGACGTGTGTAAATTTTATACAACTTTCAATATCTTTATCTTTCTAGCATATTTATTATCTATAACATTCTTAATGTCTAGTGTTAGCATTTATGTATGTCTAGTTCTCAATATACCTACAATTACCACGATTGACTCTATTGCACACCTTTGACTTATAGACTAATAACAAAGTAACTAATAATATAATTAATTGTATATAACGCTACATTTATGTACCAATGAGCTTGTATCTACAAAATTTATCTACAAATCTAACTAAGTACATAATCTTCGTGTAGAATTTACTTTCCATTTGATTCGTCAACTATACTTTAGTAATGGTTTTCACAAATTAATAAATCTTGAGAATTTCTCCGGCGCACCGAATGATAATTAACAACTTGTTACGTTGATTATTGTTATTGTTCGTATAGCGGCGTGTCGATCAAAACTGTGAGTCATAGTATAGAGCTTTCACTGACGTAGGCCTCGATATAGCGACCTTGTAAACATACTACGGCAATGTATAGTGAAATGAGTATCAGTGAAGAATCTACAATTTGATACCGATTGCTATCCTATGTTTTATTTTTATAGTGATAAATCAACATCATTATTATCTACTATGGATGTTGTTGAGGAACAGTAATCAAAGTTAGAACTTGTACTTTAAGGATCACCAATACAGTTCAAATAGTCTAATATACATTATTATGTTAAAACTTTTGATGTTACCAAATTTGCAGACTGATTAATTTTGTTACGAATATTTCGTAAAAACTTACAGCCGTATCCACAATCAATACTTATCTATGAAAACTAAAAACACTAAGACAAATATGAATACTGTACCGGCCTGGGGATTAATTGGTTAGATATGATCTCTAGACTTGAGTTCGAATATCAATATTTTTGAAGAGATGTCATTTCAACGTACATTGTTTATTAGTTTTTATACACGTACTACTATCACCTTATCTACACTGTGTTTCATTATGACTCATTCGGTCTTTCCTCTATCGCGTCTGAGAGCACGAATATGGCTGGATTTTCTGTCTTTTGTTTTTACCATAATGGGGCCTCTGGGCTATTGTCATGCCCTCTATTGCAGAAAGAATGAATTATATGCGCTATCTATCTCCATCTAACTGCTAAGTAACCGTTTTTACTTCGCTATTTTGTACTTTACTTATGTTTTACGAAATCATTTTGTTTTTCACAACTGCTTGTGAGCTGTGTACATGTTTATGTTAGTAGGCTACATTTCATTTTGAAAAAAATTAGGGATCCTTGGTAAAATTTGAACAATATAATTGTCTACCCCGTGCGAAGACGGGACGGGCTGCTAGTGTCTATATACAAGTTTATTTAAACTATTTTATTTTTTATAGTTGCTCGACATAATGACTTTCCTACGCCTGATGGAAAGCGAAAGAAAACCCCAAGTCTCTGTGACAACGGGTAAGCAACTGATCAGTTACTACCTGTCAGTTTTACTGGTCAGTGCCACCGCCATGCCGGCCCAACCCCTACCCCCACGAGCGTGCCACTTATACGTAAACGAAGTGTAGGTAGCCTCCGGGCGATAATTTACGCAAAGTGGTGAACAATTGGAGAGAGACTGATAATGATGATGATGATCTTAAGTTATTGTTTCTCGAGCATATTAATGTATTGCAACATTTTTCACCCATTTTTTTTTATTTTAACTCTGCGTACCCCTTCTTATTTATTACTTTCATCGTGAATCATAAAACCACGTTCATCGTCACCGTCTCCAATGTGGATACCAACTAATTCCTCACCAAAATCAGGTTGGCACCTACAGCTCGCGCCCATTCCGTCACAGCAATTACTCATTACACAATACCGTACAATACAATAGGCCGCCATTATTCGGCGTGCGCACGAGTGCCCCACAAACCTAACTCGATTAGGGTTTACAACTCAATCGATTGTCGTTTTTAGTAATCGTTTTATTTGGGTAGTCGTTTGATGTGATCATCATCAGCATGCCAACACCCACTGCTCTACATAGACCTTCCCCAATGATGATTGTCATTTAGGGGGAGCCGTTTTGGTCACCACGTTTGCGTCACCTAATGCGGTGGTGCAGTGGTGAGAGCGTTCAATTCACTTTTCTAAACTGTCTCGGGTCTGGATGTTATAAGAGGTACCTACTCTCAATCGTCATCTAGTTCAAGGAAAACCTTAGGCTAAAACCAAGTGGTTGGCATAAATAAAAAAAACTCTGGCTGCTTTTATTCATTTATAGTGAAATTGCCACTTTTGACAACATACTTCCTTTTTTGGTAGTATTCTCGTAAAAACTACATCGTTTTTAAATGATTAAGCTTAAAGAATATCAAAACCATTTCTTAAATGTCCTACTAGTAGTAAGTTCAGGCATGTTCGCTTATATGACCATTCTTGTTGATAACGACAGCTCAGATGCCGATAGACTGGTGTCATTGGATTCAATGTCAAGTTAAATCGTGCCATTATGTAGCTCTAAACTGCATGTGAAGTCATTGACCTTAATTATCAAACAGGTCATGATAATCATCGGAACTTTTAGAGCTTAAGCACGTTTTTTAACTGCTAAAACGCGTTTTGGCAGACGTTATTGAACGCAGAGCAAACGTCATAGAAGGTTCTAGTATAGAATCTCTCCTAGGACCCTGGGCACTCAATTCACACTCAAAAAGCAGCGGCCAGCCCCTGCAACATATTGCAAATCATTTTGAATCTTATTTGTGTGGTTACATAGTTCATAGTTATTTCCACCGCATTCATAGTTGCCCTTTGAGGCTCCGTGGTCACTGGTCAGTCGCTTACTCTTACACCTGATGCCGGCCGCTGCTCCTTCAGTGGGCATGAAGAGCCGGGATTTTAGTGGGTATTCCCTGCCTACTAACTATTTTGGGGTAGGGTGCCGCCTTCCATTTTTGAGGGTGGCATGAGTCCTACATACAATCATTTTCCTGGTCTGAGAAATATGTTAGTAAATATTCATCCAATTGTCATATTTAAAGACATGTCTGTGTTTTTTATTTTCATGTATCGTCTCACTTTGTAAGATTCTCTAACGAATCTGTCTAACTAAATATAATGGTAGAGATTGTTTATAAGGCTGCCTAAATTGTACATCAATAATCTTTAGTCTGCTGCCAAAGTTTTATGTCAACTGTTTGGTGTGCAATAAAGTATATCACTATCTATCCATCTAAAATTAGGTTAGTTAGTCTGAACTTACCATTTTCAGAATGTTTACGTCTGATTAATATTAATTATGTTTTACTAAGACTAACATAACATTTATATTGACGTTACAAACTGGATTCAAAAGCATTAAGATCATTGAACTGTATAATTTGTTAATTCCTACGCATACATTTTCATGAATGCAATTAATTATTATAAAGCACTTTATTATTATACCGTCGACCGCGTACAAATCGCAAACTGATTTAATGTTCACCATAAATCATGGACATTATATACTTGTTGATAGATACTCATTTAGTTTGAATAAGTTGCTAGTTACGATAATTTGTGAGACAAGTCTAAATCGTTAAGAAACTTCGAAATACCCTTCCTTCTGCGTCGGCGCTTTTTTTTCATAGTAACTCGACATAATGGCTTCCCTACGCCTGATGGAAAACGAAAGGGAAGCCCAAGTCACTGTTACAACGGGCAAGTTACTGGTCAGTTACCTGCCGGCCCAACCGGAACCCCCCACGAGCTCCGGAAACCCTACTCACCGACCGGCAGAAACACAACCCGGAGATCATTTGGCTGCGGTATTCTATAGGGTGGAGTTCCTTCCCCGGACGGGCAGCTCAATTCAAGCGAAGATCTTGTAAATTCTTTACAAGCTAACGGTTGTAACTACTAAATAAGAAGAGTTATATAGTTACAAAGGTTGTTTTTATCGAACAAATAAAATTAAACCTTAATTTGAATAGTTTTTTTTTAAAAAGGCACTTATAAATTGTCATGTTCCTTATACATATTAATATAAATAACTTGTCTCTAAACCAGGACATCTTATTAGCAAATCAAATCCTGAACTTTATTATAATACTGACTATTCGTTATAGTCTTAGCTAGATTATGAAGCATGGTCCATAGCAAATTTCTAAGTACTGGTGCACGATTGCAATTTTATCTGACATTGAAGTCAATGTCACAGATATATACAATGTCATAGACATACCATGAGACCATGGTACTTTATCATGTACCTATCATGCCAGGAACTTATGCCCATTTTCACCAACAGCGAAAGAGCCCTTGAAGATGTATTTAAGACTGGACCCACAAAGTTGACTTATTGTCAGAAGGTAGATCTACCTACAATAATACTTATGATTGCATCATTGGTCTAGTAGTCGCAGGTGCCACCTGATGAACGACAGATCCCGGGTTCGGATCCCGGGTCACACTTCCTGGGTTTATCTGTAAAAAAAATATGTATGTAGTCGAATGATTGTGAAACCGTCTTTGTGTGTTTTTTAATGACGAGATGTTTCTCAAATAAAAACTACTCAAAAAAGCGTTACGTTAAAACACGTGTGCGCACTGAGACTGGTTTTGAAACAAAAACAAGAACAACATTTAGCAATTTGACAGATTCAATTTCTTTCACTTGTCATTTTATCTTAAATAGGCTATGTTGTACAAGATTTATTAACACTGTCGACTATATTTCACTGTTGTGAATATAAAGCGTCTACTTAGAACTATAACTCAAAAGTACCAATCTAAAATACATATTTTAGATGTAGTTTTAGACTGTGACACAGATTCGTTATGTAATCCATGTCTGTTAATGTCAAAGTATATTTGCTACCACTATACGCTTTATCTATTGAAAGAATATTCTTGAAATATTATTCTACATACATACAAATAAACAAACATATAGCTAAGAGCAGCAGTGGCAGATTAAGAGTATCCGAGGCCCTAAGCACCGAGCCTGTGCGAACCTTTTTGTATGAAGCCTAACATACTTTAACTTGGAAGTACATGAAATGTACCTATTTTTTACGTATTTTTTTGCGCGCCTGGGGCAGGGCCCTGCGTGGGTGCATGAAGGGAGACTCCCAGACTGTTTGCGCCTTGTGATTTCGGACATATAGTGGATGAATCTCGATAAAATGTAGGTATAACATGGAACGCCAGTAGAGGATGGAGGCCCCTGGAGAACAGGGGCCCCAAGCACGTGCTTATAGTGCTTATATGTTAATCCGCCACTGAAGAGCAGTGACGTAAGGTACAAATCTGAAGGAATTAACTATTTTACACTATTTATTTCTCCAATACTGCGATGTTCTGCCCAAACAGCTTGGTCATGATGGTTATTATTAAAGGATACCCAAGAAGTCCAAACCCTTAGACGCAAAAAAATGTTTCCAAAATTGACACGGTACTTAACCCAAAATCTTCCAATCGTCTGCGAAGCGAGAATGCCCTACACAATTTGTCATTGAGGTCGTCAAATTACACATATTTGTACACATCATCATCATCAGCCTATCGCAGTCCACTGCTGGACATAGGCCTCTCTAGGTGCTGGCCATTTTGGGAAAACATCTGGAGGTTGCACCCATAATCGCCACGCTGGGCAGGCGGTTTGGCGATGGCGGGGCGCAGCTGCTCGCTCCGGTGCCGCTGCTGCTGTGGTATTTAGCTACGCCTTCAATCGTGAGGGCTATTCCGCCGCCAGTCGGTTGTCAGAGCCTCGTTCGTAATTCGGCAGGATGCACCACGGGCAGGTGAGGGCGGCTTGGAGCGAGAAGATGATAGGTCGCTCCTTTAGATCCATCCCCATTCATGTTCTATCTTTCTTAATCATAATATACTCATAATGTGGGTGAGACTTCTTATACCTAATAGAAATCATACGGTAATGGTATCTGGTAAAAAGTTTTAATGAGGTAGTCGGAAGTACGTATAATGGGATACTATCATTAGAACACTAAGTACATAACGGCTTTGAAATTAACAAAGGAATCCCGGAGATTGCACAAGGAGTGAAAATCTTGTTTAATCACATTCGACTGACTCGGTGGCTCAATTGGTAGTGACCCCTGCCTTCTGAACCGACGGTCGTGGGTGGACAAACATTCGTGTGATGAACACTTGTGTTTGTTCCGTGTCTGGTTGTATAAAATTTGTATTTAAGTATTTATTTGTGCTTAAAGCTACTCACTTTGGGGTTATTAGAGCAATGTATGTGATGTTGTCTGATATTTATATTTAAAATAACATGTGTAGACGATAACTACGTTATTTAAATATAATTAAACATGTTACATCTGCTCGATTTGTTAAACCGTTCCTTCGCCGTAACGTATAAAGGAAGTAGCGATGGTGGAAGCTATAGAGAGCTGACATTTAAGAATTCAATTATAACGAAGCATACGTAATTGACCGTTAGTGGTCAGAGGTCAGACGGTCGGAAGCGGTATAGAGATTACTGACGTTGATTTTATTTAGAGAAGTGCTTGTTGATTTAGTTGTTTAAGTGCAGCCTAAAAACTAAAAGCCTATACAATGAGGAGTTGATCCTACGCCTGATAACTATAGTTCCATCGGATTATGAGAATTAAGGTAGATACGAATAGTGAACACACTTGTGCACTTTAATATCACCTGGGTCTATGTCATTTATTCACAGATGCATTGTAATATCTCCTGCATATTTATGTCGTCTAATAGCAGAATACCCAAGTTGCAAAATGTCCAATTTTCATCGCAACAAGTTCAGTGATTGATTAAAAGTACTAGGAGCGCATAGATATGTAGAAAGTGTATAGGTTGCGTTAGCTTACCTAATGTTGGTAAATAATGATAAGATAATTAATTATTACATATCCTAAAGAACAAAAATATGGTCTTCGACTTCTCACGCAGCTATGCTCTCCTAGAACTTTTAACTCAACAAATGACAGATCTTGTTACCATATTAAAACTAGATATTTTACAAAACGTCCTATGTGAAACTGATTATCAGTGATTGCCACAACAGAGTGACCAATGATCGTTAATGTGCGTACGAGTCTATCACTTATTTTCCCAGGTAACTTACTAGGAAGTTCATAATTATTTAATGACACAGTAATTTAAATTGTAAACCATTTATACATAATTGACGGCGTTAAATCGACAGTTCATATAACTTTTGGTTATGTAGTGAAGACTTTGTCATATTATATCATAAGCGTTAACCTTTATTTCGACATACAGAAACGTTAATATGGCTTTAAGTAAAAATAATATTCTCTTAATTTATATTCTTTTAATATTATTAAGAGAATATTCTCTTAATAATATTCTCTTTATTGTTTGTTTTTTTACCTGATTACTGAGAAGGTATTTATTTAGTATACCTACCAATTTTCCTCTTTACATTATATGCAAAGATTTGATTTATGTCAAGACTTGACTAACTACCTATGCTGTGTTATGTTTTGTTTGCTCTTCTAAATATATCATTATATTTATGTCTCTATTAGCTACAACTTAACATTGCCATAATTAAAACGGATATAATCCATTAGTTACTATTTTAGCTTGCAAGCCACTGATTCCACTGTTTACATCGACCTAGAAGCACCATCTACGCTTATAAGTGACTTGTGAACGTTATTGTTCGATCTGGAGATCTTAGAGCGTAACGTTTAATTTCGTAATAACAGTCGCCAATAGCTTACATTCCAATTAATTATTTAAAGGTTTTAATTTCAGAAAATTTTATTAATCTTGATTTTATTGTTTTGTAAAAACACACTTTTGCCATTCGAGATTCGATGTTGTATCTATAAGATCGCTTAAATTGATAAGACCGACAAAATCAACTGTTTGGTACGCAATAAAGAAACCTATCTATCTAGATAGTCGTATCTAGTTAAATCTAAATCAATGTCCGTTAACATAAATACTCTACGTTTACGTCTAATCGATACTAGATTCGATACAGAATCGGATCTTGTTCAAGTGAGTGGGATATATCTCCTTATATGCTGATAGGCTTGATGGCTGCTACCTCTTCCGTATTGACCATAAACGATGATAGGAAGCAACGTTAGAATCTTGTGACATGTTTAACGTCTTAGAAGTATGTTTAGAGCCAATATTACTTACTTTTATTGCGCTGGCGCAGCGACCCGAACTGGAGCTTGACCTCCCACACGAGATTTGAGCCAATATTGTATGTTAAAAAATTGAAATCCAGTAATGAAGCATAAGTAGTCCAGCAGTGGACAGCGAAAATGGCTGTAGATGATGAATAAAGTAGGCTGCTGAATCGAGAATCTTAACATCAATCTGAATAGCGAACAGTTAGAGATGCCTATGTACATAATTATACAAGGGAAAATCTATGTTTGAGACCCATGGGTAAAGCCGATTGCTTCCTTAATTACTTATCTTAAGTTACTTATCATACCTTGAATTACATAAGTCCTGTTATTGCTGTATTACGTGTTCTCCCTGTACTTATTTAAACGTTTGTTATTTTGTAAATGTCGATAAAATATCAGATGTTAAATAATGTATTGCAATCTTTTATATTATTTGATATTAACTTCAACTTATTATTGAATATATTTTCTTAAACGCATTTAATTATTGCATTTAATGTGCATATTATATGAAACATTAATTATATAATAAAAATATACGAGCTGTAAAAGACGGATTTCAAAGTGATTTACAAAAACAATTTCTGAATATTTATTTGATCAACATTTTTTATTTGTTTTTATTAAATTATCAGCCATTTTCGTCGAACGATATATGTTTCGTTTTATATAATGGCACAGTTATGGACTTCTTAGGAACGAGTAAACGTTAGAGCCTTGTCTAAATGAACAAATGGTGTTACAGTTGAACCTGGTGCGTTTGTGGTGTCACCTGGTGGAATTCTTCTTTCAACAAACTCTCTTTGTCAGCGTCATGCATGCATGTTACTTCTTCTAAGATGCTTCCAATAGAATTAAGGAAAAGATATAGGTAGTTCCACTTAAACTAACGCTAAAAAAATTCATGACAAAACAAACAATCAAAAATATGTACTCTTTATTTTTAAAGGAAAACATAAAAATTATCGTAAATATCTGCTTCAAAACGCATTATGCAAGTATGACGACCAGTTCATAAGCGCATCCATTTCAATCTATGCACACGGATGCGGCAGACTTCAATGAATATTTTAAAGACCACTAGAGACGTAATGGGTGGTCGGATTGTGGCCAGAATAGTAACAGATGACCGGTTGTGTACTCACTTGAACCGTAAGTTAAGTGCACATGGCATAGTTATCGGTAAAGAAGTGTATATCAAATAGGTACGTCATTAAATGAATGAACGAATAACCCAAGACATGCCACGCTGGGCCACACAGCGCCGTCTAGCCCCAAACTAAGCCGAAGCTTGTACTATGGGTACTAGACAACTGATAAACTTACTTAGATACATTTTTTTTTGTAAATAAATACATATTATACATAGAAAACACCCAGACCAATACAAACAGACATGTTCATGAACACAAATGTTTGTACTGTGCGGGAATAGAATCCACGACTCACGACCCTTGGCTCAGAAGGCAGAGGTCTACCAAATGAGCCATCGAGCGAATCAATGTATGTATAAGTATTGTATAAATCAATATTGTCACAACAATTGCTGACCTTCAAGTTAAAAGGAAATATAGCTTTTATTCGGGTTTGACAACCTTACTTAAAGCTAAATTTGATTTAGAATCTGATCTCATTCGTTGCCTTAGCGACTAAAGCCTCTCTTTTACTTACTATCAATATAAAAAATCAATGTTGTGATGCTACCCGATATTAATTTATTGGTGTCAAAGTAATTACTCATCTACTCCAATTTGCTCAGTAATTTATACGACAGACAGTCGCGGATGCGCATTTACTCGTAGCAACCAGACCAGACGCGATGACACTCTAATGGTACCCGGAATAGTTAAGGAACCCCCCCAACTATGCCGGCACTCGCATACTTGAATAGTAAACTGCCATTCAGCTCCGTTTCACGAGCGAGTCCAATTTAATTACGGGAGACGAAAAATGTCTCTTAGCACTGTTAATTAAAGAGGTTGCAGTATTCGTTATGATTTTTGGTGGATGCTTTTTGTTAATTGGGCGAAGAAATTCAGTCTTGGTATTTTTGTATGTTAACTAGGCACATTTTCAGCTTGTTAAGGTTTTATTTGGGTTTTAGCAGACTGCGAATTTCAATTAGGTACCTATCTTGTATAACTAGGTTTACGCTAATATTTTACGGTTGCAAATTATATTAATTTCTGTAAGCTTATGATTTTTAGTATTTCCGTATTTAACGGTCAATGAACATTACATTTGGAGGCTTTTGAAATAAGCCCTTTTTTAGGGTTCCGTAGCCAAAATGGCAAAAACGGGACCCTTATAGATTCGTCATGTCTGTCTGTCTGTCTGTCCGTCCGTATGTCACAGCCAGTTTATTCCGAAACTATAAAAGCTACATTATTAAAATTTGGTATGTAGATGTATTCTGTTAACCGCATTAAGATTTTAAAGTAAAATCAGAAAAAAATCCAAAATTTTTGGGGTTCCGCATACATGGAACTGAAACTCAAAAATTTTTTTTTCATCCAACCCATACGTATGGGGTATCTATGGATAGGTATTTGAAAATGATGTTGAGGTTTCTAACATCATTTTTTTCTCAGATGAATAGTTTGCGCGAGAGGCCTCCAAAGTGGAAAAATGTGTCCCCCCCCCCCCCGCACTATAAAACTGAAAAAAATATATGATGTGTATTACTATGTAAACTACTAACGAAATTAGACAGTAGTTTTTTTTTAAACATCATAAATCAAATTACCTAATTTTTGTCATTCAATCAGTGGTACGGAACCCTACGTGCGCGAGTCCGACTCGCACTTGGCCGGTTTTTTATTATACGGTTTATTAAATTACTCCACACTACATTTATTAAGTAAGCTACCTTGAAATCTAAGAAGCATATTAATTTTAAAAGATTCTCTTAAAACATAATAATTATACGATATTTACGAAGTTAAATTTCGAAAAATAAATTAACTGGCCATCATAATAAGGACCAGTTACGATTATTTTTCTAAAGCACCAACGTACTGTCAACCAGGAAAATATTGATTTCACCTTAGGGGTCATTATGTTCCCAGTCGTAAACTCACCCCATCCAGACGGAATAGTCTAGACCGAGTCTAGACAAACTTTATATTAGCAAAATGTGGATAGCTCGCAGACCCCTTCCTTTTAGGACGAATGTTTGGTGATCCGGAGCACGCGCCAGCATCCCCTTTGTTCTATTCAACTGTTAATTTAGTTATTTAAGTTGGACGCCACTGGCTAAGTTAGGAGGCAAACCATCGTAAACGTTAAGTTGGTTTAAACTTTCACGGTCACTATTTGAGCTATTCACAAATTGCTTCTCCAAAATTTCTTATTGTTTTTTGACCACTTCCGCTTCCCCCCCACACTTCCCCTCCCCTCCGCGTGTGAATTGAGTCTCCCAATAAATCAGCACTGTTGCAAACGCGATGATTACGAAAGAATTAATCCAAATCGTTGTTCTTTACTACGGTCAACTACTATTAATACTGGAGACGTGCCTCAACTATTACAACAATATAGCCGCAGTCAGAATCATAATAATATTATGATCTAAATTAAAACTTATCACAGACTTACAAAACTCCTGGATAGATGCGCACAAGATAAGCGAACTCAATCAGTGCCAACAAAACACCTATTGATGATGATAACTTCGTATAAGAATGTTATCTTGGCTGCAATTGTCACCTATTTCCGAGGTTTTATTCTAAACATTATTATACACGATTATTCATGCCGTAATTTCAAATAGTAAATTAAGTACTCCATAAAGTATAAACTAGATTTACACGCTTCATTCCTTATCGATTCTTTAGTACAAAGACCGAGCTAACCTTTCTTCATCCAAAGTTCCAAACAAACGCTTGTAATGATTGCAAAATCTAACGTAAAGAAACCGCGTGAAAATCAACACATCGCTCCATCAACAAAGCAAACCCTAATTCGAACGTTACGCAACGCATTTCCCATAATTTCAACTCTATCATCTACATCATAACCGCTACTGGATACGTCATTACATTTTTTATAACTTTCGGTTTCAACAGAAATGTGTAAAGAGGTAATGCCGACTCACGGTGCGCTGATTCCGTTTAGACGTATTAAGCAATCTTTTATGAGCTACGATTTGGATGTGGGTTAATGTTCAGCGTAAGATACAGATACTACAACCGTGGTTGATGGGCTCGCTTGAAGTTCCAACCACTCTGAACGCTCTTTGACTCTTATTATAGATTCCAGATGTTTTAAGTGTATTTAATGATGCAATTCTTGTTTCAGGTATGTCTCCATTACATCTGCATCTTCATTCGTTCGTAAGTAACTATGTATAAATTCCGAGTAGGCCAGTTCTGTTGCATTCGGCATTCGAAAGGTACAAACGACCAAAGAAGATCTTTATGGTACGGATAATGGTTCCAATTTACCGATCATCGACAAAAACACGATCGTGACGCTTGACTCGTCTGCCCCGACTGTATTCACGCATATTTCCCACGATTCTTGAACTGTAGTCACGAGTGGTGACTTTTTTAAACATTCATTAAGAGCATCATTATGCTCAGTAGCTAGGTGCACCGGTAATTTGAAGGAGTTATTGTTTTATTGATCTTGTGGATCCGTTATTTCAGGGCACAAGTATCTCACAGTTCTGTAGACATTTCCTATTTGAGTAAATATCAAGAACCTTTGGTATTTAGCTACGTTCAATGTTTTGCAAGCGCACGTGTGCATCTGAAGCGAGACGCTCAAAGGTCAACCGTTGAATAGAACTCCGGCAGATGCTTCGATTACACAATGGGACTGTTAGACTGTTAGGTGGTAATAATTCTACTGTTGTAAATCAGGAAGAAACGACTTCTGTCTTGATCCGAATGTTCGTGTTATGCCTCTGCGGGGTACCGGCTACCTAAGTTGCTTTTGAACATTATAATTTCGCAACACGTGTTCATGTAGCCATTAAGATTTTGAGTAATGTGACTATTTTGTCTTCGTTATTTGTCCAATTAAGTCAAATTCGTAACGATAATTTAATTTCCTATAATAATAGATAGTATTAATATTGCCAGTTCAGGTGTACCACATTTTGTCCTAATTATTTTCCCGTTATTACTCTTTATATTATTACCATTACTCTATAGCTTCCTAATAAAGGTTTAATCTTCGATCAATTTTGGTTTAAATATTTCTAACAATCGAATATTATACATGTTTAAAAGTGTATGTTTTCTGAGAATATCTTAGTGCTCATTGTGTTTTGTTCAAGACTAGCAGCGATAGCCTTTGTAGTTAGGTCTTCATTGTTTATTCATCTCCCGTAACATTTATACAACGCTTTTGTATTCGCCCTAGTTAACATGATATAATAACTTCAGACATGACAAGAATATCATTTAAGATGTTATTATCACTATACTTAAGTGGTATTTGATGTTCATATCATTTTGGACACAATATATTTTCTATTGTTTTTCGTCTGAATTTCGCATTCATTTTTAGTGCATGAGCATTAAGGCCAAATTCCTCCCGTTTTTGTTGAAATTCTTTGTAGCACCATAAAAGTCAGCATTAGATTTGGTCATTGTCTTTTCGAGCGCTGATGGTTTTAGAGCATGTTGTAAACCAGCACGATTGTGTCAAAATATGACACAATAAATATGGCGTTTCACTTCACGGTTTTCGTGTGATTCGACCATTGTTTGCTTTGTCCCTTAAACCAGACAGTTTTGTCATAATTTCTCTTTAAAGTGTTACGGTGATTTTATCTACATTTTGTAATACAAGTAGCTGTTTCTCAATTAATTTATGTAAAGTAATTAAAAAAATGTTAATTCAATTGCAATATATTTGGCTAAAAACAAACTCATATGTAAATGAGCAATATGAGCATACTCGTATGTCCTACTAATAATATTATAAATCAAGCGAAGGTAGGATGGATGTTTATTACTCCTTTACGCGTAACATACTGAATAGATTTAAATGAAACTTTACAGTAATATATGTGACATACATCAAGTTAACACATAATTATATTATTCTACAATTGATCAGGATATTATCATTACACAAATCGTCAATATTCACGCAAGTAAAGCCAGTTGCTGCAGCTAATGTATGTGTAAAATAAGACTAATAATTATTTATTTATCAAAGTGCGCCACTGGTTTTAAATTTATAACGGTTGGGAATTTTTAAATTACATTATTTATTAAATTACAAATACTTTTTATTAGTTTAATTTTATTAGTACGAGTAATCTCACTTACTGAGTGAGATTACTCGTACTAATAAAATTCTTCGATGAACTCCTTTTTTTACTAACGCTGACCATCGAATCACACGAGAAGCTCGACGATTTGTTTGTTTACGTATCGTCCGTAGTACGTCCATGTGTATGTAACGGTTCGGCACCAACCCAAGACACCGCGGGCCCGGCGACGCTCAGGCCGGCCGAGCTCAGTCGCGCGCGGCACGCCCGCCCGTACGCACACCGTGTGTATCGCCTCGCAACAGCAACAGCTGATCGCAACCTCTCGTACCGCATAAACAAAACACATCACGAAAAACAACCAAACACAAAAACCGAATAAACACGAACACGACTACTTGTGAACAACGAGTCAGAAACGGTACAGACTGCACCGCAGGAACCAGATCGATATCCCGAAAACGGGCCCGCGACCTCCAGCGATAGAGCTTTGCTATACACCCCGTGCAATATCAAACAGTTGCAATAATTAAAGAGACTGATTTTTTTTTGTATATTGTGATCTCGATTATACGGTGACCGCAAGAGTTCGCCTTACAAGTGCAGTGTCCGCGAGAATGGATTTCCTTGATTGACTCTAGTATCAGGTGATTTTGCTGCGTCCTCCAAGGCATTGTTTAACCTGAGTGAGTATTGTGCATGTTTGGTATTTGCAAACTCCGTTTATACGTGTTTGTTTTGGTTCAGTTTACCGCCTCGTCGTGGGATTTTTTATCGGATTCTTCGTATTACGTCAATTAGTCATGATTAGCTATTCTTTTTATCGCAATATCGTGTAACTTAGCGCCATTATAAATGGACTGATTGTTATCAACTTCGTCGATTATATATTTGTTCAATTCGCCGTCGATGTAAGTGCAAGTAAATTTTATTTTCGCGAATCAATTTGTCCCTTGCATTGTCCCTTTCTCGCCGTGTCTGTGTGAACGGTTCGACGTTCCCCGACGTCGCGCCATCCCCGACTGTGAACTTGAGGGGTGGTTACCCTCTGCCTGTGAATGGAGACTGCGGAGGTCGACAAACCCAATCACCGCATCATTGTAATTCAACCCGACTTGGTCTAACTGAACCTAATTATTTCGTCTGCCTTGTCACATCACGTGTAAAATCTTTATCGGCGTGTATACTGCTCCAGTAACGAATGCAAATGGACAATAACCGTGTAATGAAACTAATTAATTATGCGTTCCGCAAACCTAGTAATTAAATGTTTTTGTCGACGACCGGTGTTGCAATTTCGACTGTGTACGAAATCTTTGCAACTGCTATTAATATTGCGATGTTATCTTATCTAAAAACTAGATGTGGGGACACGCGATCTTGAGCATTTTTTGCAGTGTCAAGGTTGATGGACGTTTATTTATTAACCAATTTCGTTATTGGTTAGCGATTTCGTCTTTAATTTTGCGGTGTTGTTAGTTGGATTGGATTATTCTAGTCTTTAGTTATAGGCGGATAAAATGGTTTGGTTTCTGCATTTTGAGTCCTATTGTGCCCGTTTGGCTCTTTAGGTAATTTAATGTTATGCTTATTTGATTTATTATCGTCATTACAAACATTTTTATCTACTTCAACCTGTTGTTGTACATGCATATATAAATTATCTCCTATCGGTATGTTTATATCTTTATCACCAGCATCTACTAGCTCTGCATAAGTATTTATTGCAATGCTAATGCGGCCGGTTTAACGATCGTTGTCATAATGATCTTTGCATCTATCATATGTCACGCGACGTTGAATAAGAAGGACTTTCACTATTGACGCGAGTAAGCACAAGGAACCGGTAACATTGTAATGGGATGGTTATCATTTGACGCTATAAAGAGTTTTACTTTATTACCGGCCAACAGATGCTTTAGTTTTTGATAAACAATTACATCTTTAGAGATATTTATAATTGCATTTAATCTCGGTCTTCCTAATGGATAGATACTCTTTATTTTATTGCACACCAAAATATTGTGTTTACATATAGTAAGTATACAGTTGTATCCATTTAGGCGATCTTATCGCTATGAGCAATCCCTTACATACAAATTTTGGATAGAGAACAGAAAGATAACAAGAGTTAGGTGATGTATTTGTTATTATAATATATTGACGAGTTATATTGGTTATTTAAAATTATTAATATTAGACGTGAAGATTTTTAATTATTATGTTTCAAACAAAAACAAAAGTCTGGCTTGTTTCAAAACAATCGCACGCATTTTCGGTATATTGAGATTCTAAGAAAGTGGTTCATGCTTATTTTGAAGATTTCCTCAAGTGAATTTTATTATCCTCAAAGGTTCTTGCTTTGGTTAGTTATTCCTTTAACAATATAGTCTTTTATTTAGAATGTACGAACATATTTGAACAAATCGCGGTATATCTGGGGCACGTGCTGTGTACCACTTGATTACTTCCGGGTAGTTGTTTGAACAAATGTCTATAATTGGATCCATTAGTTAAATAAAATAGATTTTAGACGGGTACACATACCAAATTATTATACCAATATAAATAAAATGATATTATTTGCACTATTGGATTGTGAACAGATTAACAAACTATGAATTGTAATTGTGTCTCAATTACAATTATTTCAAGTACAAATTGTAATTGAGATTGTATTAACAACGGCATCGAAAATGCCTTTGTTGTGTATTTAATTGAAATTTCGTTTACTGCACATTATTATAAAATACAAATCATGTAGGTATTGCCATCCATTTCGTAAAAGATACCGACATAGAATATTCGATCTAATTTCTCGTCGCCGTAGAGCGTTTAGATGAGGTTTGAGCTATGACGGTTTAGAGGTATATTTTATATCGGTGGTATATTATACGTAATATGCCAAGCCATAGTTTAATTCCGAATAATAGACAGCAACGTTTTCTCCACATTTCTAATCACAGATCAAGAGATGATGCGTTTATGCTTGTAACAGCGTATACCGAACGAAATCGAATTCGCCATTGGATGCGCACGCGTCACCTCGAACCACTCCCCCCTCAGACGGAAAGCGGTCAGATCTCTTGATATATCGACAGTTTCACCTTCTTTTGTATTCCGGGAAGCTATCTGATGAGGTGTCTAAGAAAGTGCATTTCCCGTGGATTCCGTGTCTCTAGAATGCGTAATGTCTTGATTGACTGTCTCGACGGCTCGTTTCCTCGTTAAAATGATGATTAGCGCCGGTTATTTTGTTGGTTGTCATCGCAGATATGCATTTTTGAATGATGCTTGTTCGTCACTAGCGGAGTTAATCATGATGAAGATGGTATTCTCTACATGTACATAATGATTCTCGATTCAATTACTAATGTTGTCTGAGTGATTTTTCACAGCAGTGGGTATTTCCAGGCCGATGATAATTTTTGGAGATTTCAGACGAAATTAAATAATACTTATCAGACGACATATTAAATTCTATGTCACTGTTATTAGCTTCACAGCTGTAGTAAATAATAACAGCTACTATTTACTTAAATACTTTATTAATTTAAGACTGAGCAAATTACCACGACCCATATCGATAGCCGGGGTCAGTGAACTTAAAATTTTAGGGCAAGATTTCTTGTCATTATTGTAGTATTTTTAAATACGTTATCTATTGGAAGCTATTTAATGTCTAAGTTACATAAAGGACATAAAATTAGAATACTAAGTCATTCCCGGAAAAACGTGTAGGTTATATTTCAAGATCGATCCTCTAGCAAGCATAGTATAAATTAGGATCACCGGTCCGTTGGACACGCGAAGTCGTTTCTCTCTCTCTGGATCTGAATTCTGTGATCTGACTGTTACCATACACAGTGGCGAGACTTCATAAAAACATTTCGCATCCGCGATAAATCCTTCTATCCCTTGCACAAGCGTTTTAAATTGTCCCTTATCATCATCAGCCTATTGCAGTCCACTGCTGGACATAGGTCTCTCCAGTTGTTAACCACTTAGGGCAAACATTTGGAGGAAATACCCATAATTGTTACGCTGGGCAGGCGGGTTGGCGATCGCAGGGCGTAGCTTCTTGCTCGGATGACGCAGCTGCCCGTCATCGGCTTGTGGTATTTAAGTATGCCTTCAATCATGTTGGCTATACCGCCACCCGTCGATTGCCAGCGCCTCGTTTGTTTTTCGATAGGATGCACCATGGGAAGGGAGGTTGGCTTGTAGCTAAAATATGATAGGTCGCTCCCTTACATCTCAAATTGCCCCTCAGAAATAAGGAAAGCAGATGAACGAAATTCCTAGCGAAACTATAATTTAAACCATTACGAGGAAACATGGGTGGTTAAACAGCGGTGTTGTACATACATATAGTGACGCAATATCTATGGCGAGATCGCCGGCCCTACTTATTATATTCGTTGGGTGAACTCTTTCATACAGAGTCGTGTTCACCTAAGCGCGACCGTGCCAGCCGTGTTTTTGCTGCATTCCATTTGAGTAAGTCGTCTGATAGTGCGTTGTGTTGTGGTTCAATTGTTTTGAGGCTATTTTCCTCGATTCGTGTAAATACGGCACAAATGTCATAAATGCACGGTTTAAAAAATAGTCTGCAGTTGACGGGTTAGGTAATCGTTTGATTTATTCATTGTAATTATAGTGAAGCGAGGTATTTGCTATTTTGGTTAACCTTACCCGTTGTCCTGGAGGTTAACAACAAACGCGCGCGAAAATATCAAGTAGTTTTTGTATGAAATAATGCGCTACGTTGTCGCGTTAGTTCGTGTGTGATAAAGTATAGTATACCGCAGCCAAATGACCTCTGGGTCGTGTTTCTGCCGGTGAATAGGGTTTCCGGAGCTCGTGGGGGGTTAAGGTTGGGCTGGCATGGCGGTGGCAACTGACAGATAACTGCCCAGTCACTTGTCAGTTGTCACAGCGACTTCTCTTTCGCTTTTTATCAGGCTTAAAGAAGCCATTATGTCGAGCTACTAAATAAAGAAAATATAGGTCGCATTTCGTCGCGTCCCGTCGCTCGCTCATCAAGGACAATGCCTTAGTACGAGTATTTAGGTGCCTCGTAAACTGACCAAGTTATGTGAGGCGTTCACATATGACTTAAGTTATTAGATAGTTGCAATTCCCGGCAAGTTTTGGGTAACGATATCCCTGATTTCGGACCACCACCAATTTAACTATACTTGCGAAACGGCACTGTAAGTTGCTTAAGTTGGAAAGAGACAAAGCAACTTAATTAGACTTAGTTTAAAAGTTTTTGAGGTGGCAGGTTCGTTTGCATTGCTTGGAGCGCTATACTTTCAAAAGCGTAATAATATGTTTTTAATTAGCTTTCGCAAGCTATATCTTTTACCGTCGTAGGTAGGCATTTCAGATACTATAGAAAATCTATTGAGCCTTGTCCAATATCGCGTATTGAGCATACTACCTATAATATTTCTGCTGCCTTTTAATCGGCAATTTCAATATTTCGAAATCTCGACATTGGCCGTTAAACACCAAGTTGCTCTTGATCTCAGCAGTGTCCCAAGGCCGTTCATTGTTGGTGTCTTAATTTGGAACCCGTGTATTATTTGATATTTCTTTCGAGCCAATATTGTGGTTTTTGCCGATGGCGGGGTGTGAACGTCGCGAGGTTGGTCACGTTTCCACCGAGAGGCTGTGATTTGCGCACCGATTGCATTTATTACAACCTTAGCGTGTCGTCGCTCCCTCATAACTAGTGGTGTCATGATCTGGTGGTTGTGGGACACGTAACTATATATAATAATAAATAAAGCGACAGAGTCCAGAAAAAGGGACATTATTTCATTTGTTTAGAACGCGCGTGGCTCACTATCGACTCCATTTTACAGATATAAGAAACCAATAGTGTTGTTTATAACTACGAGTAGTCAGGCTCCTCTTTCCCACTGGGCACTATGGGCACGTGCCCAGGGCCCCGTGATCAAATGGGGCCCCCTAGTTCCTGCCAGATTACCAAATGATAACTGATATTTAGGTCATAGGGGCCCCATGATCCTAATGTGCCCAGGGCCTCAAATAGTTTAAAGACGGCCCTGCGAGTAGTAGTAGTCTTTATCTGTTGGGTGCGGGTCACGTGGACAAAAGGAGGTAAAAAAGGGACACTATTCTAAGTAGAAACCGCTCACTGTCGACTCTATTTCACAGATAGATCAAACCAACAGCGTCCACATAGTCTTCAGATTTTAAAGGAGATTGGTTTTTGTTGAGTGATAGTGCTCCTTCGAGGTTCTTGACATAAGGCTGTCCCTCTAGTAATTCATGTGAATTGAAGAAAAGAGCATAGCATTGCATACAAATAGCAAACCGGGACAAACACATTAGTGTACCTGATGTCTGTCTGGGACGTCCCACTTTATTTACAGTCGTCGCTACATTACACTTATAAGCGGTGCCATCTTAATACCGCCTATGAGTCTGCGTAGCAATTTATCACTATCCCTAATCAGACACGGTTGCGGTTTGGTGGCCGTTTGTTTTCTCTTTTGAATTGCAAATGTTTCCACAATAGAATGTCATTTTCCGTACCACTCGTTTTCCCATTATGTACACGCCATTTCCATTTTGCGAGTTTTATAAACTTGTATGTTATCATTTATTTATTTAATCTTCATTGCACAAGGAAAGTGCAAACGGCGGACTAACGCAGTGGACAATGTTTAAAACAAGTAAAAATATTAATACATATATTTAGTACTAGAGCGACCCGCCCCTAGGATGTTTCAGATAAAAAAAAATTGTAGGCCCTGAGATCCCATATGTTTTTTTTTGCTTTCCATCGGGCGAGGTACCGAAAATATATAGATACTAGCAGTGCCCGCGACTTCGTCCGCGTGGAATAGAGTTTCATCCCGTTGGAGGTAGAATTGGTCAAAATCCTTTCTTAGCGGATGTCTACGTCATAACATCTACCTGCATACCAAATTTCAGCCCGATCGGTCCAGTGGTTTGGGCTGTGCGTTGATAGATCACTATGTCAGTCAGTCAGTCAGTCGGTCACCTTTGAGTTTTATATATTTAGATAATTCGTTTTCTAAATTAATTCGACCAGATCCTTTATTCACAAAACGTCAAAAACGTTTTCGATAAGTAATTTTACGAGTACCATTTATCATTTTGTTAAAAACATCATAAAACATTTTTTTAGAAGCTTGACATAATGGCTTCCCTACGCCTGATCGAAAGCGAAAGAGAATCTCGAAAGAGAGGCGCTGTGACAACGGGCAAGTAACTGGTCAGTTACCTGTCAGTTGTCACCGCCATGCCGGCCCAACCCTTATCCCCCACGAGCTCCGGAAATCCTAGTCACCGACAGAAACACGATCCATAATCTTAGTTTCGGAATTCGAATAAGTTTCCGGTATTTTGTGAATAGAGAGCAGAGATAAGATAATTCTACAGAAGCGGCTCTTCTGAGTTTAAACAGTACGCCACTGATGATTAAATAAATAATTAACTACTGACAAATTGGTCGATGATTTAATTTCACGTGCAATCAAGTTTTAATTAAATACCTGATCTGTAAACTCATGACGTGTGTAAGTTATTTTTATAAACCAAGCGCATAATGCCTTTACGTTTAACAATAACCATATAGGTTAAATATAACATGTTTATCTCTTTGGCCCAAAACCATTAGTGGCTAGGTGTGGTCCAAATTTAGTATAATGAGCACAGTCGTTGTTGTCACGGCAATTAACGCGGGGTTCGCTTCCTGGCTCGGGTATTTTCGGAACGTTGACTGATAACCATTGTGAGTGCTTCCAGTGTCTATTTTGGTAACCAGTTTTATGGTTTTTTGAGATCTCACGCCCATGTGTTATGGCGATGTGGTTGTAACCGGTTTCGTTGAAGGAAACGGTGTTGTGTTAACGAAATGTTTAAAAAAGCGACACCTGTTTAAGAATATGATTGCTTAAGTTTTAGATGTTGTTTATGGAACGTACCCTTGATCGTAATTTAGCATCTAAGTATTGATGATGATGAGTATTGTCTAACATTGGTTTTTAATTTGGCAAGTCTATATGAAGACTGTTCTAGTACGCTAAATAGATACGAATACTACAGTCTGTCTTACACAGGCTGCCACCGCGTGCTAAAAAAGTCAATATAGGTTGCTTGCTAAGATAAGTTGTCCATAAAAGTGACACTATTTCTGGTTTAGGCTGCGGTTCCATTGAGAGCAGAGACGAGCTGTGCCGCGATAAACCAAACATATAGCTTGAAATAAACAACCACATAGGTTTCAAGCTATGGTGAATCGCGGTCGTCTCCGCTCCACCTCAGTGGAACCTCAGCCTTACGCGGGCGTTTCGTCCCGGTGGAGAGCTAAAATAAGTTACATTATTTTAGGAATATCTTGGATATATGTATCCTCTTTACTCCCCATACCGTAAAGCACAAGTATGACATACAAACTCAACTACGCAACCAAAGCCAAGTTTCGTATTAGCTGATCGGCTTCTTAATCCGATGTTCCTGTATCCGAACTGCTAGTTATATTTTAAGTTAGGCAAATGTGCGTGATATGGACGGCTGGCAAGTGCTGGATGCGAGAAGCTCAGGAACAATTAACGTGACGAGCATTGGGAGAGGCCTATGTCCAGCAGTGGACTGATATAGGCTGATGATGATGAAATGTGCGTAATGACACTGTAAGACGATTGGTGATTTTAAGAAAGTTGGCTGGTCAAGGAGTCGATGCAGATTGCCCAGAACGATTGGCGTTCTCAGGATAAGGCCTACTTTTAGCAGTGGCCGGCTATGGGCTCATTTAATTGTGCGTCATGGTAATTTTTCGCGACAAACGACCTTGTAACTTTTATTTCCTATTATCTATTGATAACGTTTGCAATCTAACAAATTGAATAGGTAGCAACTGACTGGCTCGGTGGCTCAATTGGTAGTGACCCCTGCCTTCTGAACCAAGAGTCGTGGGTTCGATTCCCACCCGGGACAAACATTCGTGTGATGAACACTTGTGTTTGTTCCGTGTCTGGGTGTTTATATTTGTATTTAAGTATATATTTGTGGTACCTTCGTTGTTCTGATACCCATAACACAAGTGCTTAAACTACTTACTTTGGGATTAGGCAATGTATGTGATGTTGTCTGATATTTATTTATTTAATATTTATTTAATTGTAAGCGGTTTATTTGGCGTGCAACAAAGACGTATAGCGTAACAAGATAATCGAGAAAGGCGATATATCACAATTGGTGCAATTGCATCTTGCTGCGGATGCAAGCCGTAGAAGTTTTATTATGACAATGAACCTTAAGTTAGATTTTAATGACCTCCCACACTAATAGGTATCTAACAATACAATGTTGATGTGCGAGAAGCCCAGGATTGAGAAAAGTGGCGAACAATTGGAAATGCCTATGTCCAGCCTAAAACGCGGAACGTTCTATGCTCAAGAGTCTTAGTCGCACAGTGCAAACATTTGTGTTCATGAACATGTCTCTTTGTATTTAGTCTGGGTGTTTACTTTGTACACAGATTACCCCCAATAGATACCGCATGTTCGGCATTTTGCTTTGAGTTTCGCGAGTCAATTTCAGGTGGTATGGAAGGGTGTGCGGGGGACGTAACTCATTTCTCAAGTGATGTACATTTGTATTGTGCAATGTCGATAATTTTATCGAAAAATTACCAATCAGGTATATTAGACTAGATTATGTCTGTATCACCTTTTCAGTATTTTGTGCAATACTGGATATTTATCTATGTATCTATATAAATATATGTTTATATATGTCACCGGAAAATAGCAAGAATCGTAAGTTGATCAATTTCCTAGGTAGTTGATTATCTTTCGGAATATAACAAACGGTAGTGGAAATGTATTATTTAACGCAATGGATTTCAGTTAGTTAATCAACTTACGGTAGCCTGACAGTCATTTAATAATTTACGATTTTGACACAAGTAAAATCGTCCTCAAATGGGCCAATCGTTGCTCAATGTACTATTTAACGGTGCACTATTACCCGTAACTTAATACACTGTTCCCTGATTGGTTGCCGGGATAACGCCACGTGAGCCATTGAACCAATCAACGTTCACCTCACCTTCGTCGGATGATTTTACGGCAAGATCCCGTAAAATGATCAATTTACTAAAATACATACGTTAAATAATACATTTCAACTGCCGTTTTGACATTATAAGTATATTTAAATGTATCTAAGTAAGTTTATCAGTTGTCTAGTACCCATAGTACAAGCTTCGGCTTAGTTTGGGGCTAGGTGGCGCTGTGTGGCCCAGCGTGGCATGTCTTGGGAAAAAAAAATTCAAATGAGTATAGTTATAAATATGGTTAGGTGAAGTAATCACAGCAGTTTTCATTTACTCGTCTTCTATCCTTCATACATTGAAAACTATCCTATGTAAATGTCTCTAACAGCAGGGTGCGGCATTTGTCCATTTTAATGTTCTCTCAGGACACTTTGGAAATCTAAAGTAGAAACACTAAAATTTTTCTCATCTTGCATTATCGATATACTTGAAAGTAATACATTGTAACACTATTGTCAAACGTGTCTATGCTAGAAAGGGATAAAAATAGTGAAATTGGTAATGAAAGAAAGGGATCATGAAAAAAGACATCAACGCGAGCTAACATCTGTCAAATATTTTCCATCGTAACTTGAGCTCCGGCGCCAAGGAGTTCAATACTAAGATTCATACGTTTATGTTCTACAAACTATTAAAAGTGTCTCCGATACACACGGGTCTGACTTCTGGTCAGTACTGACCGTGGTACTGACGCACTTTAAGCGCATGCGTATTTCGCGCCTGCATTGAACTGATGTATTACCTCTCGCGCGATATCTTAAGTGCGGTATCTATTGGAGATATCTGTGACTTTGTATTAAGTATTTATTTACAAAAAAAAGTGTCTAAGTAAGTTTATCAGTTGTCTAGTACCCATAGTACAAGCTTCGGCTTAGTTTGGGGCTAGACGGCGCTGTGTGGTTCAGCGAGGCATGTCTTGGGTTATTAATTTTATTTATTTGTAATCAACCGAAGAAAGTATTCATCGTCATCATCAGCCTATCGCAATCCACAGTTATATATAGGCCTATCCCGTCACTCCGTCTGGAAGGACGCAAGTTTTATCTATACAAAATTAGTTACACCTTTTTTGTGGAGTTCCCCCGCCAAGTCGAACAATTAATGTGTTTAATTTGATATAAAACAACTTGGATCACTTCTTAAATTCGTTATACAGATCAACTATAAACGATTTCAATGAAAACGCATATAAATTAACAACTCTGTCTCACTAATATGTACCTTTTACAACAACTGATTTATCAAACGTCAATAAACCGTTTCTTTCTGTGTGCTATGTGATTATAATTACACAAAATGCTATATCATTGTATGATTAATTCGTAGGAGAAATTCTATATAGCAGATATAAACTGATTGTGCGTGTGCGCAGTGCGCGCGACGAATTGATGTGTTATTTACATTTTAATTGTTTTTTTCTGGATTAGGGCTACATCAGAAACATTGAATGTTTTTTTTTGTAATGCATATGCAAAAGTAGGATAGTCAAACCTAGTTAGTATCCAAAACGAGCGGTTAATTGACATCAATTGAACTATTTTGTAACGTATATTATTTAAGTGTCCCATTCGGGCGAAAATATTGTAGGATGGATCACTGAAGAGTATAGATCTTGTATACCGAGTAATTGCTCTAGCTAAAGGTTCCTGGCATGCGCTAAAAGTTAGAACCATGCTAAAGTCTTACTTAAATGACCATTTGTGAAATCTTTACTTAAATACCAAGCTCCAATAAGATCAGTACGTTTATGGTTAAATTAGTTTTTCTACTTTTAAATTGATATCGCCTATAAATGTTTGTTTTGATTACAAACCTTATTTCTATCACAATCATAATAATAGCCTTGTTAACAAATTCTCTCTACGTTTCAAATCTTGTAACAGTCTTTATTTAAAATTCTACGTCAAATAGAATATTTGATTCTGATTAATGCCTTTTGAACTTTTAGTTTGATAGCGTGTAGTCTATCCTACGACTATTAAACTATCTATTCGATGTTGTCGAGATTCGTATGTGGATTTATCTGCAGAACTTTTATCGCAATTGCACGTACTATGCCGTCCAATAGTCTGTACATGGTTTAAATTTTCTTTACTGGACACGATAGCTGTACATTGTCGGTTTATTATAAAGCAATTCCTCTCATACCGATTTCCTTTTTAATATCGTCAATGTCACATTTTCGTAGGTGTAGTACACGCGTCATTGATTTCCATCCATATTTATGGATTCTGGTGACTGTTTCGACAATCTACAATGTGTGTTACCGTGATACCGGCGTTATAGTATAAATCATCTTGTTTGAACAAATGTTTTATTGTGTCGGCGTTACTATTAAATTAAAGTCATCACCGCCTTTTCTTTTGATCGGCTTTTTGGCATATTTCTTTCCAATGCTTTGTTTACTTTGTTACATATTTAACATCTTTTTGTTAGAAGGGATTATTATGGAAAACTGTTAGCAGTTTGTAATCTAGATATGTGTATGATTTAGTGAACCCAGCTTTAAACGTATTACATTTGATAAAGATTTAAGGAATGGAAACAGATGGACATTGGTCTCCTTCAAAGGCCGATTGTAAGCATTATGTTGTTTATATCTAACACAATCCTACGGTTTTTCTTGAATGGAAAAATAACAAGAGATACTCGTAAATTTATAATTGGAAAACCAATTGTTTTTTTTTAAATAGTAGTTAATTCCGCATAGATTCAGAAACTGACACATTTATTCAAATTTGACATTATTCTAATACGACGTTTATCATAGTTTACAAACCTTATTTGTTATACGAGTAGAGTAGAAAACCAAAAACATATTCTATTATTGTTTCACTCTTATCGAGGAATACTACACCACATAACCTGTATCACTAAATGTGTAACGTAAATTAATCACAAGAGAACACAAGTGAAAAAAAACAATGACTTCTGTAACGAACGAGTGAATCACAGGCACAGTTTTTCCAGCATAATGTAACTGTTCTGTGCCGTGCTCTGTGTGAACAGGGTCAATTAGGGTTGGCCGCGATTGTGACTGATTGCGCCGTTTACACGGAGGTTGCTTTACGAAAACTACTGTACATGTACATTACATACAAGTATGTATATTACATTACATGCTCTGGGTCATATGTCCATGACTTAGGTCGGCTGTAGGCTGTATTGGGGCTCTTTTTTATAGTGACACGATATAATGGCTTCCCTACGCTTAATGAAAGGCGAAAGAAAAGCCCAAGTCGCTGTGACAACGGGCAAGTAACTGGTCAGTTACCACCACCATGCCGGCCCAACCCTTACCCCCCACGAGCTCCGGAAACCTTACTTACCGGCAGAAACACGACCCAGAGGTCATTTGGCTGTGGTATTCCATAGAGTGGAGGTCCTTCCCCGGACGGGCGGCTCAATTCGAGCGAAGATTCGCTATGAACTACCTCTCTTAAGGTTTCATACTCAAAGGATGAAAATGGAACCCTATTACTAAGACTTCGCTGTCTGTACGTCTGTCTGTCACCATCGCCAGGCTGTATCTAATGTGGTGTGTCTAGCTATTGCTAGACAGTTTATGTTTTTGCTGCTTTTTGCTCGACATTATAATTTTTTTACAAATTTTAAAATTTTTATAAAATTGACACTAAGTAAAGCTTGGTAAGGCTTGAAATCTAATCAATCTTTATAAGTTATACTTAGGCGATGTCAACATTAAGAAATGTTTTACACATACACCTTTCTAGAGCAAACCTAAATTCATTAATGTTTCTGACACGGATCGGCCAAACAATAAGTTCATTAACGCCCATACGGTAACAGATGTTCATAGCTTAGCGCTTTAATAAACCCGGGTAGAACGCGTTCACTGATCAGAAATATATCAAGATAGTACGGCAATCGCGTCTTAATTGAAAACAATCATAACGTGTTCTCTTTTCGAACGCTTGTAACAATACACGTATCGTTGAACTACAATAATTAGATTGCGCGTTTTCCTTGAAACAAACGCTAGATTATACAATTTGAACGCGTATTGGATGTGAATAAGTAGATATGCACGCTGGAAATGCGGACAAGTAAGCCTTTATGTTATTTGGTACTATTGTTATCTTTCGTCTAATGCTCTTACCAATTAAACTCATATTTTGTTGTACTCGTATATATCATTAATGTTAAACGATTCTTCATACAATACGTAAACATTTTTATCTAGCCAAGATAAATGTTAATGATGTATATTGCTTAATAACGACTATTGGAAGTCAACTGTCAATTTTAGAATTCTGTAAACCCTAAATCTATAACACAGCCCTAGCGTTGTTTGACAGAGGCCATTATTTAAGAGGCTCTCGTCAACATTATCATCAGCCTATTGTAGTCCACTGCTGGACATAGACCTCTCCAGTTGTTCGCCACTTAGGGCAAACATCTGGAGGATAACCATACTCGCCACCCTGGGCAGGCGGGTTGGCGATTACAGGGCGTAGCTCCACCCTCCGGTGACGCTGCTGCCCGTCATCGGCCTGTGGCATTCAGCTATGCCTTCAATCGTGATGGTTATATCGCCACCAGTAGGTTGAATTCATACAACAGTGTTTAATACTACACTTATAACATCTTATCATCACTCTAGTTCCCACAGCCCATTCGTTAACCAGTAGATACCAAACATTCAGATCAGTCGTGTACACGAAACACGGACCCTTTGACCCGCCACAGTCAAACCGTATTAGAGAAAGCTACTTTCACACAACGGAAGTGCGCAATGGACAGACAGACAAACAAAGGCACAACTCTTTTACAGTCGACCCGACCACAATGAAATCATATTTTACATATAACAATGTACACACATCTAGTAACAAAATCTGTCAAAATAATATCAATGCATAATGTGCTCTATGCATTGTTCACTTAGTTGAAAATTGTTTGGGGGAGTTTGATAGATAAATTAGGTTGATGTGTGGTGGTCTGTACACACAAATGATTAGGAGGTTGGCCCGAAAGGCATGAGAATTGACCACAGTACGGCATAGTACGAGTATAGACAAAGACAAGTTGTACTCAACCTTTACAGAACTGACATGTAAACGTTTTTGTGTTTTGTAAGGTAATGCGGTTATCATTGCAGCCTTGTTGACAGTTTTTAATATAGATTTGAAGCTTAAGTACAACTCGCATGATGTTTAGCGACCTTGAAACCGCACATATTGATTGCTACTCAGCAAACGTTGGACAGGCCAGGTGGAGTGACGATTTGCGCACGATGGTTGGCAATTGCTGGATGCGATAAGCCCATAATAAACAGCTTAATTAAAAAAAGAACTTCAATATTGGACCACCTGGAAAGGAGGTATACCCTTTCGAACAAAAAAAGAATTTTTCAAATCGGTTCACAACTCCCGGAGATATGTGTTAACAAACATACAACAACAACAAACAATCAGTCGAATTGAGAACGGATCGTTTTTTTTTTCGAAGTCGGTTAAAAATCAATCAAAGTGGCTGTCAATTAGACAGGCCTATGTCCAATAGTGGGACCATGGGACAGACTAACGATGACATTCACAAGACGCAATGAACTAAGTTAAAGCAGTGATTATTTTTGTATTAGTCTGATTTCTTGTATATCAATGTATGTCAATGTTTATCGAACATCAGTTGACATTGGACGAGTATCGTCGTAACTGCAGTTTTATGCCTTCCAAGCCTTGTCCCGACATCTGGCTAGCATGCATATGTGTCACAATGATACCTTGACAATATAAAAAAAAATTAAACCGACTTCGAAAAAAACACAAACGACCAAAACTAAAAAGCGATAAATAACGTAAGTAATTCTATCCTTAATACATAATTATTTAAATATTACAATTATCACTTATTTTTGAAGTCGGTGCCAGCCTCTCGGTACCTAACGTAGACTGTTGTTGTATGACGCGCGCGGCCGGCAAACACGACAATATATTTATTTGTTTGGCACCGACTTCAAAAATAAGTGATAATTGTAATATTTAAATAATTATGTATTAAGGATAGAATTACTTACGTTATTTATCGCTTTTTAGTTTTGGTCGTTTGTGTTTTTTTCGAAGTCGGTTTAATTTTTTTTTGAAAAATAATTTTATTTCTCTATTTTTAGTTGCGTTAATGTGCTGTGCCTTGAATAAAGGCTAATTAATGTCCTTAAGAGTTTTACTTAGGAATGAAAATTTTTGCTTTAAGTCAAGTGAAGACTTTGCGATCTAGAATCAAGCAAATCACTTGTCCAAATCACCTGCCCTATTAGCCCTGCATAAGTACATACTACTACCTAGTTTAATATCGACCAATGTCAGTACTGTCCCCTAACTCCTAACCGTTAAGGAGTTCTGTGGCTTCATCATCAGCACCAGATGGTGACGCCCGGAAGCATATACCTGAGTAAAATATAATTACGTAACAAAAACACCATATGTGCATACAATTTTCGGTTGTTGCCCTCAATTTCTCCAGGATCCCATCATCAGATCCTGACTTGGTGAAAATGGGACCACCTCGGAAGTGTCCTCTGTCGAACTGTCGAAAAATTTTTGAAATCCATCCATAATTGACGGAAATATCGGTGAACAAACATAAAAAAAAAAAAAAATATTATACATACAGACGAATTGAGAACCTCCTCCTTTTTCGAAGTCGGTTAAAAAGTAGATGGACAGTTAGTCTATTGTGATTGTTAAATCTCTGCACAGCTCGTCTGTGCTCTACTCCGCTTTGCCTCAGAAACTGCAGCATAAGGTGCAGCGCAGACGGCACACTTTTGTGCGATAGAGTCTGCGTTTGAGACATTTAAAAAGACCGTCTAGGTCTGCCGACAGAATGATCGAAGATGTGCGTCGTGTGCGTTGAGTCTGTGAAATATCCGCGACAGATTTTTGCGCGTCGTGTGCGTTACTGCATATAATTGCAAAAAAGTGCGTCACGGATAGTCTGTCGTCTGCGCTGCCCGTAACTATTGCAAAATGCAATGGTAATATCGCTAAAGGTACTATTCTATGAAATGATACCCGACATACTAAATGGTATGTCGTTGCGCTATGCACGGATACACATACATTATTTATAATTATAGTATCGCAGTCATATGTTGGCTTGGCACATATTGTGTCATCGTCATATTGTATGGTGCTATTATCATAAATATATACACAGGAGTTACACAATAATGCGGTGTATCTTTTATGTTTATCACAATAGCGGAAATGCGGGATTTGCTTTGCTCTAATCTATCGTTTATGGAGTAGGTACCTAATCATCATTTGTTTTTATTGATATACCTACCAGGCACCAAATATTTGTATCTGTCTAATCTGTTTCTTGAAATACAGATTTTTCACATGTAAGTATTCAAGCATAAAACATTAGAAACAAATTGTAAATCACGAAATATTAAAGATATTCATTATCGAAATTGGTGAATATGGACATTCGCCGATGTATCTTGGAATCCACTAACATTGGAAATTCTCAATAACATAATAAGTTATTGTCGGTACTCGAATTATTATTGTTGTTTTTAATTATTTACATTATAATCATTTATACTATTATCTAACCACATAATCTTTGTTTTTACTTTATTGATAACGTTGTTATTATCTGATTTGATTTGAAAACGGTCGGTATGATATTTTGTACGAAAATGAAAGTTATATCGTATCTATCTATAATTTGATAATAATTATTTTTCTTTAGAAATTTGAGTAGATACATAAGGAATGAGTGGTAAATATCTCTCGTTTGCTTTTGTTTAGCAATAAAGGCTTAAGACATTTATGTATGAAAAAATACATACCTAGTTTCTAGACACAAACGGCCTGGATGCATATAAAATAGAAATAACTTCCTGTTTGCGTTACATAGTCAAGTCGCGATAGATCACTATAAATAGCAGTGGACACTCAAATTATCTAACACATAGCTGCTTGTTCTAAAAATGAGGTATTTAGTAGCATGGGAAACTAGAATTATACAGTACGGTGCTTCAGTAAGCACTGTTCTCATTAAAATTGCTGTTCTATGGCGATACTAAAGCCCTGTAATCAATTCGAGCAGAAGAATGGCCTGCCGATTTGTGCTGACGAGTGAAGACAGACTATAATTTGATTTATGCAATAGAACATTTGTGTGCCGAAATTGTGTAATGGCATTTTGATCGATAGTTTTTTACATTTCCGGCGTTATGACGGAAAATAGTGAACGTGTTGTGATTACTTCCTATATGTATATTTAAAGTAAATGGTTTTTATTGAGAAGTAGGATAAATTACTGAGCCGGTGGCTCAATTAGTAGTGACTCCTGCCTTGTGAACCAAGGGTTCGATCTTCCGGGATCACTCGTGACAAACATTCGTCTGATGAACATTTGTGTTTGATCCGTGTCGGGGTGGATATATTTGTTTTGAAGTATATAGTTGAGGTACCTTCCTTCATTATTCTGACACCAGCTTGTTAGGGGAGGTCTTCCAGATATAGATGTACTTTATTGCACACCATACATTTGACTTAAAATCTAGTATAATAGATATTAGTTAAAAAATAAAAAATAAATAACCCAAGACATGCCACGCTGGGCCACACATCGCCATCTAGTCCCAAACTAAGCCGAAGCTTGTACTATGGGTACTAGACAACTGATAAACTTAGATACTTTTTTTTTTGTAAATAAATACATATTATACATATTAAACACCCAGACCAATACAAACAGACATGTTTATGAACACAAGTGTTTGTACTGTGCTGGAACCGAACCCACGACCCTCGGCTCAGAAGGCAGAGGTCACTACCAACTGAGCCACCGAGCCAGTCGTACAATTAGGCGGCCTTATCTCTCCAAGCATTCTCTTCCATGCAACCTTAGGGTAGAGAATAAATTAAACCGAAAGGGTGAGGTGAGCTGTAGACTGAACAGAAATTGATGATTAGAAATTTACGACGCAAGAATCATATCTGACGACATCTTTATAAGCCGCTTCACCTTTTTAAATTCTGTCATAGCGGCACTTAATCGCTTACCTAAAACCAACCAAATCTCAATGAAACCCACAGCTTTCCGCGAATGCACCTGTCGCGTGCAAAATCAATTATCAAACGCGTTGGGAAGCGGTCGTACTTGAGAAGTAAAAGGCCACCGTCGGTCGTGGGCGGGCGTCCTCAAAACTAACGGTGGTTCCGAAGGGACTGGGCTCACTGCTCAGTAAGAACTAGAGGTACGTTATGTAGACATAGATGTGCTTACTGCGTCTGCGACCTTTTGTTGACACCCACAGGTTGCAGACGCGAGTAATATTGCCTTACTCGCGTCTGCCAGATAAAAAAAGAACAAAAGAGCGATGAAAAGTTAGCGATTAACTTAATATATGACCACATGCGTTTAACACGTTCATATTTATCTTTTTTCCACGCGAACAATTGAATTTCGTTTGCGTTTAGAATTTCGGGGGTTAAAATAATATGAAAGGTCCTCACATTTTTTTTACCTTGACCGTTATCAACAGTAATACAATAAAAACCACTTTCAATTAAATATTGAGAAATAGATTTGTGATGAATTTCTTGAACCTCATAACTGTAATCGTTTTAAAAATACCCTGACCCACATGGCCCCATGTGCTGTTTTCGAAGGAATTCACGGAAATTCCAGATTTAATAGGATGTACTCGTACTATATTTTTACGCAAATAATTACGTCAATATAAATAATTGTAAGCAAAACTTTCCGCATGCTTGTATGGATTGGTTGGGAGACTTTATAGGAAAGAAATCACACAATAACTTATTTACCGTAAAGTCACAACGTCAGAGAACGCTTTTTAAAAGAAAATACGAACCAAATACAAGCCAATGATCCGATGACAAGGATTATTACCAAAACAAACAACGCGCAGAAACAAAAGACGACAGCGAAATTTTAAATCGAAAAAGAATGTAATCTCAGAAGTGTGCGAAAACAAAAGACGTGATGAAAATGAAAAGCGAAAGATCAAAGTAAACGAAAACAGCATGTCTGGTGTTGTATTGGTGTTTGTCGTTGTTCTGATACCCATAATACAAGAGCTCGCTTGCACTTGAGCACTTACTTTAGAATCGCATACTATCTAGAAGTAATGTTACGATGTATCTCCAAAATTCATTTGACTAAATTTCTTTTTGGAAAGTTCTTGTTTTCACTTCGCGTAATGTTGTCTCTTGAATAGCTTGCCAATGCAATAAAACAGCCTTAATATAGTACAATGTGAACTTGCTAATAGTTGAAATGTTGCCACCTGTTATGAAATAATCGCGTGGGGTGTAACCGGTCCTATAAATTACGTAACGATGAAAACATAGACCCTTTTGGTGTTAGCAAGATTGTTCAAGTATTTTGATGTCCCGTCAAAGTTCTCTATATAGGAAACGGTCATACCAGCATTCGGATTGCCCAATGAAATCTTGTATATTACTGAGAGGAATGTCGCAGCAATTAAGATTGGTTAAGTTTAGTTTAATTTCTATCTGCAAGTCCATACACAGCTATTGATGTGAGCAACTTGGTGCTACTTGAAGTCCAGCTTGCTCAGTGGTAGTTAACGCTTCCTCTGAAACAGAAGTCGGGGGTTTGAATCCCGTACGAACTTTTGTGTGCATGAACATGTTATGTGTATTGATCTGGGTTGCTATGTATTTATTTACAAAAACAAAGTATCTAAATAAGTCTATCAGTTGTCTAGCACCCATAGTACAAGCTTCAGTACTTCAGTACAGGCTTAGTTTAGCGCTAGATGGCGCTGTGTGGCCCAGCCACTTGTCGTGCGTGTGCGTCTTGGGTTTATTTCCTTAATTCTTCCTCAAGTAAAGCAATTTCGGCATCTGTAATTTTTGCATCAGACTTTAGTTAAGTCGGGTTTTTGAGCATAATAATATGATTTGTGTACATTATGTATTTCGATTGAAGGCCACAGCAAGCCTAAGACAAAATTCAAGCTTCCATATTTCGGAGCGTAGGAGGAACGTCAATCAATTAATCATGTTTGCTTAGTTTAGCTTAACTATTGTTTATGTTAGTCAAACGACGAATAGCTTATATTATTACATTATTTGTACTAATTGAAAATGTCAATGCACTCCTGGATTAAACTGTACTGAGATAAACTTCCAAGGTTTTAATATGTTTTTGGCTTAGATGTCGATTTATTAATCTCACCTGAATTGGATTCTTCAAACCAGTCGCAGTCAGCAGGCTTCAGTCTCGAATCCTGCGACATATGGTAGTAACGGCGTACCTGGGACATTGCCAAAGTGGATATTCTAATCGTAGTAAGATATTGCCTCTTAAATCTTGTATCGACTCAGGTTTAGCTAAGGTTTGTATGTTAGCATATTAAGTAGGTATAACATTAAAGCGATTAGTACAGATATATTCAATTAGAGCTAGTTTATATAATTGTACCGTTGACGAATAACGTTTGTGTGGTTAGTAAATCCGTTTCGTTAATGATCAAATCTAGACTGATAAAAAACGTGGTGGACAATTAAACTGTTTTTTTTTTATAATAACTCGACGTAATGGCTTTCCTACGCCTGATGGGAAGCGAAAGAGAAGCCTCGCTGTGACAACTGGCAAGTAACTGGTCAGTTACCTGTCAGGTACCTGTCAGTTGCCACCGCCATACCGGCCCAACCCTAACCTCCCCTCGAGCTCCGGAAACCCTACTCACCGGCAGAAACACGACCCAGAGGGCATTTGGTAGCGGTATTCTATAGGATGGAGGTTCTTCCCCGGACGGGCGGCTCAATTCGAGCAAAGATTCGCAATGCCCTACCTCTCTCGAAACCTACATAGTTTAAATTGGATTAATGGTCGTAAACGCTGCCTCTGATACAGTGATAGCGGGTTCGATCCCCGCGCACTATAAACATTTGTGTTCATGAACATGTCTGTTTGTATTGGTCTGGGTGTTTGCCATGTATCATAATTATTATGTATTTCTTTACTAAGAAAAAGTACCTATAATACAAGCATCTACGTAGTTTGCCACTAGACAGCGCTGTGAGGCCCAGCGTGGCATGATCATGGGCTATTTATTTATTATTACTATTTTATCTGAAATTCTATTCATTCACATAACGATCCTTTGTATTTTGTTGCACATGATATCGTACAACTCTTTCTTGCCGGTTTTGGCAACAGCGATCAGGCAATTTACAAGAGTGAATGAGCTATTAAAACAAGTTCTGGTTTACTGCTAACTGTTTCTTAATGTGATATCAACACGTGCTATGTGCATTTATATCGCAAATGACGAAAGCGATAAACGATAAAGTAGTTTGCTTTGCAGCTCGCGTGAGGAATTGCGTAAAACGGCGATTATTTTATAAACGTAGTAACTCTTCAATTAAGAGAAATGTATTAAGCGACAAGGTTAGTGCATTGTTTTATACGTCAACTGATAAATAAGACACACAAGTAAACACACTATGCCGAAAATACGCGACCGAAGTTCGACGTGACTACGCCTGCATCCCTCCTCCTCTTAGCGTTGTCCCGGTTTGTGCCTCTAGGCCCAGGGTCCGCTTTGACCATGATCCTAGATTTAGCGAGTCTGGTTATTACATTGAAGCAACTGCCATCTGACCTTCACAACCCTCAGAAAGGGGAACCAGACAAATTTGGATCATGGTTACACATTCAAAATTAAACTGGATGTGCAGGTTTCCTCACAATGTTTTCCTTCACCGTTAAGCTAGTGGTATAATATGGTGACTACGCCTGCAATGTATTTGAAATTACTGGTGACACACCATGCCGAAATTACGTTGCGTATAGCGTACAGTCGAACTTCGGTGATCGCAATACGTTTTATTTGTAGTTAGGCAAATGCTACTGCCCGTTTCCTGATATTCCCTTAGTCGTCTACGACACTCACGAGATGTACATACATGTATTGACTTAAAAAATCAAGATTGTATCAACTGTTTACCATTCTTATCATTTAGAAATGTGTGTTATTCATTCATGAAAGGAAACGGCGTAATATCCTTATGACTCAACTGGTCATAAGCCGGTGGTAGTAAATCAAAGAGCCTTATCTCACTGCCACCTGCTAAGATTTCTAACGAGGCTTTTTATGGTTAGTATTATTGGTGATAGATAGTATTATTGGTGATAGGTGACGCAATGCGGCCTGAGGCTGTTTTGGTAATTTTAGCAGTCACAATATTTTTTCCGTTTAAGAATGACTTGTGTAGTGATATTTTTACTTACATTTATATATATCGATCACTCGTCTTTTGTTTAAGAGAGTGTTTCTTTGTTGATTGTTACTGAATTTGAAAAGGAGCTTTTATTATGTGGTCTGTGGGGCTATACGTTTACAGAGTTTTATAAGTTTATCAGCCCGTAGCGTAGACTATATAATGTACATAAATATGTGATTGTATTCTGTTACTTTGTCCCCCAAAAAAAAATTTAAATTAATATTTCGAAAAAAATATTATTCATAGCATGCAGATTTCTATGATGCTTTTTAACATTGACACAAGATTTTTTAACATTATGTTCGATTATTATGATAGATCTACAGAACATAAAAAACTAGTCAGAAACTAGATATTAAGGATGAGGTACAATTTTCTTGCTTTATTTGTTTAAATAATAGTAAATATCTATCCGGATACAAATTAACATAGCCGTCTAGCGCTTGTATTACAAAAAGAATTAGAATTTGCAATGTGTAACCTGAAACTTGAGAGTAATCGCGTCACAATGAAAATAGGCAAGATTTACGGGTGTTTATCGTGAAATATTATACATTTTACGGTGGGTTTGAGTCCCAGACCAATGGCGCATGCGATTACCTCAGCCGATTATTAATGATCTTTACATTTGTGCTTAAAGGACCTATCTCAGTAGTGTACTAGGGGTGCCACTTAAAAAATGCGCGAGTGAGAGAGTCCGGCAGACTATCAATCAGGTGGGAGAGATCAACCAACCAAAAAATTAACTTAAATTTTTTTCTAACGATACGATACGTCAAGACGGTCTATTACGATAGGTCTATAACCGATCTTTCCTCACGGTAGGCAGCGGCATGGCTGTGCCCCTGGCATTGCTGATGTCAATGGGCGGCGGTTACTGTTTAACATCGGACAGGCCGCTTGCTCGTCTGCAACTAATTGCAATAAAAAAAAAACCCGCGGTCTATCAATGACCGTCATGACGTATCGTTAGAGCAAAAAAGTTGATTTTTGAAAGGTGGTTCACCTCTTCCACCTGATAAAGTCTACCGGACTCTCCCTATATGATATCAGCTTGGTTGTAGAAATACTACCAAAAGTGGAACACTGAATTCTCTATCCACACAACCTCCACGCCAACATAGTGGTGCCATGAACTGTCAAGTGAGAAACACGAGAAAATAGGTTTGGATAAGGTGGTGAACAACTGGAGAAGCCTATGTCCAGCATTGGACTGAGATGATGATGGTGGTTGATTTTACATCGTTCACTGCTCAGCAAACCTCGCTCCGCTTCTTAAACTGAAGAACCTGGTGCGAACTGTAGAGTTCCTTGGTATTCTTATGAGGTAGGGCACTAAATACATGCATGTGAGCTGCAGGTAGGCCGATGCAAATGGCGTCTGCCGCGTTATTTATGGTTTTGACTGCACGGGCTTAAGATTGATAGGGATGCGATTCCGTCCCTGATGGAGATTTATGATGATTTTTGTAGTTGAAATAATGAAGTGAATTATGAGTGGTGGTTATAAAAAGCAGTTGGTCTAGATTCTCGATTATTTATAAGCATTCGTTGAGAGGGTAATGAAAAGCTGCGTCCACATCTGACGAATGCGCAGTTCGCAAACTGTCGGCAAGCTGCGTGCGAACGGCGCAGAAATGGACAACGAACCAAAAATGCACGCGCTCAGCTCGCTATTTTTTTTTAGAGGGGAATGCATTAGGCACCTTCAGGGAGCCTTTTTCTTCACTTGCCTCCGGGGGGAGTCAGCATGGTGTGTGGGACTCACACCTGCCAAATGGGAGGGCATACCCACTAAACCCCCTTGTGTCGCCAGTGGGCAGTAACTTGCAAGGACACGGGTAGCACCGAAGCATACGACCACATCTCTGCTTGCCCTGGCCAGCCGCAGAAGACAAGCGGCTGGCACTCCTGGTCCGGGGGAGGGCAGCTAGCACCATAAGATTATTGTACCCAAGATTATAAAATTATACTTTAAATGGAGGTATACGCAATTTATAATTTTAGTTTTGCTGCTGTTTTGGTCGTACAGTAATCCTACTAAGGGGCGCCCTAGCTGTGTTGCTTAACTCTCTAAGGGATAAGAGCCTTCTTTTCTCCCGCAATTCGCTGATGATGACAAGGCCGCCTTTGCTATCATCGTAGTCATTTAAGAAAAACAAAAGATATTTTCGTCAAATATTGTTTCTTGTATTCTATTATTTAGATTATTCAATGCAAATATTTAGATTACCTGCTCACTTTTAACTCACATTCCTATAGCACATACTAGCTCTTACAAGTATAAGATAACATGTTGTTAGTACAAGGAACATAGTAATTTGCTATGGATATCTGTATGCATTACCCTTTGCGGTAAGCCGCAAATGTCAGGCTTAAGAGAGAGTTTATCCAGACGGCTTGTTGCGTTATCTAATTACAATTCAAGTTACGGATACATAGAAAATACACGCAGCATTTGCAATGTCGAGACTCGAGAGATTATTAAGTCTGATTTATGTACTTACAAATTAAATGTTGAGGGAACTTGCAAGAAGAAGATTTTCGTACCTTTTTAGTTTTTTATTCAGGTATACCCATATCGATAAAGGTGACGTAGGGACATGTTAGAATCCCACTGTCAGGAGGTTTGCTAACGGAACTCATAAAAGGGAAGGGAAGTAGATTACCCCCTATAAAGTACCAATTTCAACCTTTTCGGCCATAGAATTACGTCCAACCATGTGTGATTTGTAGTCCTTTGTAACCGGTCTTAAATTCTCTTAGTTGGCATTATCAGCCTATATCCTACTAAGCACTCGTATTATAAATTCGAAAGTTATAGTCAGTAGTATTAAAACAACCGCGTCAAAATCCGTTGTACAATTTTAAAGATCTAAGCATACATACGACAGACAGACGACGGAAGCTACTTTGTTTTATCTTAACTAATATTATAAAGCTGAAGAGTTTGTTTGTTTGAACGCGCTAATCTCAGGAACTACTGGTCCGAATTGAAAAATTATTTTTGTGTTGAATAGACCATTTATCGAGGAAGGCTTTAGGCTTATAACATCACGCTGCAACTATTAGGAGCGTAGAAATAATGGAAAATGTAAAAAAACGGGGAAAAAATAACTATTCCACGCGGACGAAGTCGCGAGCACAGCTAGTATACTTATAATTTCATATATCATAAAGATAATCACGCGGGCGGGTTTGCCCGTTTGGCTGCAGCCAGTGTGAACACAACAGATTGGGCCAACTTTCTAAAGTTTAAAACCGAAGGACCGTAACGAGCGAAGCGTAAACCGAACCGAACGGGTCCCCCGCTAATAGCCGATCCGAGCTTCGATAATCTATTTTGTGGTATTACAACGGATTACGGAGTATGGACACAGTGTAGAAGAGTTAGCAGTGAAAAGGGTATCAAGGGTCAATTAATACTATCAACAAAATATAGACTATGTTATAAATGTAGCAAGCTGATGGAAGCCTTTCTTCCCAGAAGATTCACGCTCCTTGGAATACTAAGGGGCTATGGCGAGGTCACCCCGGGGTTTAGCAACTAACGTGACTTGTACACTACACATCACCGTCTCCCCGGTCTAAAATAAAAGAAAAAAGGGATTTGCATTGGGTACAGGCGTTTTCAACCTTTATTTAGGGAAAACCTTTGGGGGAGGAGTCCCAGAAATTGATTTCCTATGATTAATAATCGTAGTTGCAACTGCCGAGTTTAGTTAGCCTTTGACTGCCATCACACATGACCAAACTAGACACAGTGGAAAATGTATTGTTTGTCGGTCACTGTTGACCCCTATGGGAGTTAACGTGTTGATAGATTGTAGTTAAATGTACGAGAAACACGCTCGACATTTTATATTGGTCCCGTTTGTGAAAAGTCACATTTTTCCGTAGTTCAGTCCTGAAATATTTAGTATGCAAACAAATTTCGCGAGCTCATGATCATGATATGATATCATACCTAAATGTATAATAATGTTTTCCTCATGTATGTACTAAATACTAGCTGTGCTCGCGACTTCGTCCGCGTGGAATAGTTATAATTTCCCCTTTTTTTTTACATTTTCCTTTATTTCTTCGCTCTTAATAGTTGCAGCGTAATGTTATATAGCCTAAAGCCTTCCTCGATAAATGGTCTATTCAACACAAAAAGAATTTTTCAATTCGGACCAGTAGTTCCTGAGATTAGCGCGTTCAAACAAACAAACAAACTCTTCAGCTTTATAATATTAGTTAAGATAGGGCAGTTTAAAGTAAATCTAATCAAAAAATATTAACACTGTTCATATCTTTTTGATCATGTTTGACGCCATATTTGTTTTGGTGACTACTAAACTAACGCCACGTGGGAAAAAAATTAACTAAATTACAATTTCCTGCCTGCTTGACTGCGACATGTATATGCTCCCGTTTATAACCTATGTTTACATTTTCACTGGACATAGTATTTGGTGAAATAAACGAAAACCGAATGTAGGTTTAGACATAAAATGAAGCTAAAAAAATATGGATCTGCAAAGATTCATATTATGATAATAGGTAAATTTTTTGTTACTGATATTAAAAGATGGGCTGGCTGGTTGTACGGAAAGGTATGAATTTATAAAATCTCCACGATATACAGCAACTGTTAGCGAATCATTTTCACAAACCTACCATTAAAACTAAAAATAAAGAAATTTCTGAAATAGTGTCGGGGAAAACATATTTTTGTATAAGAATGTAAAAGGGGCTCGAAATGTATGGTACATTGTCTGACTCGACTTAGTCAATCTTATCTTACGTATTGGTCTTCTTCAGCGCAGGTGGCCGGGTCGTCGTATTCGGGAGCAGTGGAGTAGATGGCACTTTGGCCTCCCTGAGAGTTCTTGCGAGCGTAGCGGCTGTTGGCACGGGGCTGCAAATTGATTTAATTTTTAGTTTCACAATATAAAGCTACACTACGGAATATAACAAACGGTAGTTGAAATGTTCTATTTAACGCAATGGATTTCAGTAAATTCATCAACTTACGGTACCTGGCAGTGTTTTAATAATTTACGATTTGAAGTAAAATCGTCTTCAAATGGGCCAATCGTTGCTTAATGTACTATTTAACTGTACGGGTGCACTATCACCCGTCACTTATTACACTGCTCCCTGATTGGTTGATGGGATTACACCACGTGAGTCCGACGAACGCAAGGTAAACGTTAATTGGTTCAATGACCAATTAACGTTCACCTTGCGTTCGTCGGATGATCTAACGGCAAGACCCCATAAATTAATCAATTTACTAAAATTGCGTTAAATTATAAATTTCAACTGCCGTTTATAATTTTCCGGGAGTTAATCAACAATCTAGGAAATCGATCAATTAACGAGTGTTGTTATTTTCCGGGGACATGCCTAATACGGTTTGGATTGGACGCTGTAGACTCACCATGCTCTGCGAGCCTGCGCGCGAGTGCGCGGGGTGGTGCGGGTGCGGGTGCGCCAGCGTGCCGGCGTGCGCGGGGTGGTGGTGCGGGAACGCCAGCGCCTTGCTCGGGTCCATCTCCTCGCGGAAGCCCAGCAGGTGGAACGTCGCGTACGGGCAGATCTCGTCTTCCATGCCTGTTTTATGTGCAACGATTCGTCGTTAGATTCTTATAGGATTCAAATTCTTTATTACAAACTAACTGATACATTTTGATCTTAATAAATTATAGGATCTTTAGAACTTAGTCGCCCTTTTCGGGCATTGTAATGTATTAAAGATCGTCACAGTAATGTTAATAAAATTATTGCTTCAAATATTCATCCAAGGAGTAAAAACATTTTGATAGTAAAAATTGTTTTAACTTGGTTTTAAATACAGATAATTTATGCTCAGTTCTAATTTGGATCTGATTGGTTGATTGATTGACAGGGCTCTAAGGGAGCTACCCATCATCATTTCACTCCAAGCAACCCTCACCTGCCCAGTGTTCATCTTGCGGAATAACAAACGATTTTCTGGCAATCGACTGGCGGCGGTATAACCATCACAGTAAAGGCGTAGGTAGCTAAATACCACAGGCCGATGACGACAGCAGCGTCACCGAGAAGCTACACCCTGCGATCGCCAACCCGCCTGCCCAGCGATTTTGGGTAAAGCCTTCAAATGTTAGCCTAAAGTAGCGAACAACTGGAGAGGCCTAGGTATGTCCAGCAGTGGACTGCGATTAAGCCCATGAGACCAAGACGACCAAGATCTCGCGACAGTTAATTATGGCGGCATTAATCCGCCCGTAAGGTGTTACTGTGTTATTTATTACTAGCTGTGCCAGCGGCGTCGCTCGCGTGGATATCGGGTTTCAAAAATAACGGACTTCCATATAATACCCATCTATACCTTGTGCCTAAGTTTTAAGTTAGACCTCTAGCAATACATTGGTGAAAACCGCATTCAATTCTATGCAGTAGTTTTCGCGTAATGCGCGTTCAAACATACAGGTTTAAATTTCTCGCGTTTTCCCAACACTTCCCGTCACTGCTCCGCTCCTATTGATTGTAGCGTGATGAAAAGTATCCTATAACCTGCCCAGGAGTATGAAGAATAATATGGAGTATGAATAATTGTACCAAGTTTCGTCAAAATCTGTTCAGTAGTTTTTTTTTCTATAACGAACATACAGACAGACAGACAGACAGACAGACAGACAGACAGACAGACAAAAATTTTACTGATTGCATTTTTGGTATCAGTATCGATCACTTATCACCCCCTGATAGTTATTTTGAAAAAATATTTTATGTACAGAATTGACCTCTCTACAGATTTATTATAAGTATAGATAATCTCAACGAAATACTACAACAAGTTCAGACTATTGATGTTCTGATTTAAACTCTTGTAATGGTAAAAGCCTTAAAACACTACATTACAGGTTGAACAAGCGACGTGGATTCATTACAAATTAGTGGTGAAGCATCTTTAAGATTGTAGAGACGTCATGTCTGACTCATACCAGGAAAAATCTCTCATGTTGATATTATGTGCTCACATAATCTCTTAAACCGCTACAGGCTCTGATTCCAAATCGGTTTGATTACAAATAGGATTCATATAATCCGTATATTGAATTAGGTTTCAGTTATTTATTACATTTAAAACAAACTTAAGCAAACGACTACCATACAATATAACCAAACTCTTATAATGTATTTTTTTTTAATACAAATAAGACCTTTTGAAATAACTTGAACACAGTTGGAAGCACTTTACTGGTACACAGCCTACTGTGGTCCACTAGTCTAAAGGGGTAAATGGACGAGAAATAATCCAAATTATATCTATTTTCATGGCGATATCCAATCTACACCGAGAAATCAGAACAGGAAGGTTCAAATTCGCTAAACAAACGTGTACACCACACGTTTGAAACTATGTTACTGACCACGCGAGGGTTGGGCGAGAGAAATTCTAATAGTAACTGGAATATTCGTGGCAATACCAGAATTTCCCCACATTTTGCCCCGACACCTATGTACTGACGGCCTCCCCCTAACTTACTACTTTTCGTCAAGTTTCCACGAACAGACAATTTCAACAAACAAACCCAAGGATATGACGTCTGTAATAAGGGAAATAGTACAGTTGCATTCATACCCAATAATATTGAAAACAGGTTATTGCTAAAGGGACTTGGACCGTTATTAGTTACGTAGTTTAGGTACATATCTACGGCTACATCATCATCACCATTAGCCTGCAAACTTCGATTGATGGACATAGGCCTCCCCCAATGACAATAGGCTATGATGGCTAAAAATTTTAAGTAGCCCATCTTTTAGCTTATTCAAAAGACTATTATAAAAGACACGTATTTTACTTTTTTTATTTAAATAAACAATAGCAAAGATACAAAGCATCAACAGTTAGGAGTGGGAGTCTGACGTCACTCGCTCCCGTAAAAATGCCTCACCAAGTGACATCACGCGTAATTTCAACGGGCTATAACTTTGTAATTTTTAGTCTAATTTACAAATAAAAAAATACGTGTCTTTTATTTTTGAATAAGCTAAAAGACGGACTAATTACAATTTTTAGCCGTAATAGCCTATTGTCTTTTGCGCAGATTTGCCATAGTCACCTCACCACGCTTAGCAGGCGGGTTGGTCATCGCAGTAGGTATTATTTGTACCCAGACCACGCTGCTGCCCGTTTCCTGATATTCCCTTTGTCATCTTCTACGACACCCATGGGACGAGGTGGGGTGATCTTATTCTTAATCCGGGAATTACACAGACTGATGTGTTTATTTATCCAAATTCAGAAGCATCTTATGGGCCGGCTTAGCGGTAGCAACTGACAGGTGACTGGCCGGTCACTTGCTCGTTGTTCGCAGTGACTTGGACTTCTCTTTCGCTTTTCATCAGGCGTAGGGAAGCCTATATGCCGAGGACCAAAAAGATCAGTGTGGTTCATTGTTAGTGAACGCGGCTTACCAATCTACCTATTAAAAGTATTATCCAACGATTAGCAAATATTGAAACTTAATCATAACTTAAAATAGACTGTGATAGTTCCAATGGTTCTGCGTGACTTCCTATCCGGATTACTTAAGGTCAACATACTACTATACCTACTTTCCTACTGCGAACTTGGACAGAATGATGCGCAGGATTTTGAACCTTGTTGCATTGAACTAAAGCACTGAAAAACAATATTACATAAAGTTTTGGCATAAAGAGGTCTTGGTATTTGAGATATTCTATTCTATTGTTTGCTTTGGCCCAGTAAAAGTTTAAATCTTATTCCGACTCAAGGTCAGGCTTATTATCTTCGTATTGAGCAATTTTGATGGACAGTGCTTGAAACCGTTTACGTTGATCGATTGCTTTAAATGTATCTTTGTGGCATTCAATTTTGTTGATGAATGGTTTAATAAAATCATAACCTTTGTCGCTCTTCCATTTTTGTACCGATTTCTAATCCGGTGAGCTTGCTAAGTAGATGGTTGCTTTGGTCTTCTATTGGAAATACTATGAAATTAGGTACATCAAAATCATGAATATTATAATTAATGCTAGTATCTTTCGTTGTTTGTAGACTGTGATATCGCACAGGTGAAAAGCTGCCCAGCGCCAACCCATTTCGAATAAAAAATCGCAAATATCCTTCCTATGGTGCTTAAGCACTTGTGTTATGGATATCAATGGGTATGAGAACAACGAAGGTACCACAAATATAATACTTAAATACGAATTATAAACACCCTGACACGGAACAAACACAAACGTTCATCACACGAATGTTTGTCCCGGGTGGGGATCGAACCCACGACCCTTGGTTCCTTGGTTCAGAAGGCAGGAGTCACTACCAATTGAGCCACCGAGCCAATCATGTAGAAAACTATTTACACAGTAAACGTATTTAAAAAGGTCGTTTTGCCACACACTTCCTATATTTTTATCGTTGTCAAATAGAACTTACCAAGCGTATCATTCATAACAAATGACCCAGGGGTATCACTTTCTTAGATCTAGCGATAGTATCCACGCGTCTGCCGTTTCCTCGGACGCCCGCTCGGGTGTGAAGTGCACACACGTCCGGCTTCGCGCCGGGAACTCGGGAAGCCAAGGGAATGCACAGGGAAATTGCAACGCTGCACACTCTGTTGCATCTGACGCGGCTATGTTCATGTATGTGGTTAGATAGAATAATATTGAGCTACTTTGTGACTCGTTGAGTTATTCTTGCAATTAATATATGTATTTTAGCATTATTGCTCCTTTCCCCGTGTACTGTAACGTGAATGCTTGCGGTTTGACTATAAGAACAATGTACCACGAATACATAATACACTTAAATATTGATTTTGACAAGGCACACAACACAATAGTTTGCTAAAGTAATATTTGTTGATTTTGTAGACTAATCTATCATAACAAATATTCAAGAAAATAATTCTAGCAGATGCATGAAGGCAATAATCGCCCTCTGAAATGCGAATAAAGCTTTAATTTTATATTTTACTGTACACAAGGAAATTAATTATCATTCCTCAAACAGTCTGTTCACTGAGTCTGTTTTAATGTATTTTGTATTACACCTTATATTTTATCATCAGGAGTTGGCTAACCTACTCCTGATAATAAAATAGAACATAACTAGTTTTATCGAACTAACCCACAATCTTAAAGATGTTAGGTATAGATCTTTAAAAGTCTATTCATCCCAAACCAAACTATTACAAAAAAAAAATCTGTGAATACAACTTTTCTAGGTTCAAATGCACCTACCTATAAGACTTAATACTAATTTTATTATCTGTTACGTATAATGCTATTATAATAAGCGCGTTGAAAAAAGATAAGTCTGCCTACCGCTTTCATGTTTACGGAAATCCAAAGTTTCCTTTATGCAATAGAATCATAATCTCATATCCTATATCTCACAGTCTGTCTTGTTCTGCGTTTAATAGCCTTGCGTTAATTAAACGACCAACGCACTAGACATTATCGGATTACGGACGTAACGAATGCACTTTAATGCGTTAACTATAGAGTTTAAAATGTAATAATTAGTTGAAATAGGGAACACGTTGAACGCAACGGTCATTTAATATCTGTATACTAATTTGTAACGTTTTGTTGTTTGCAGGTACGTATTAGGAGACCAAGAGTAGTGCAAATGAGTGAAGTTTGTTTTGTGGCATGATGGCGACTGCAGCTGTTGTAGAGAATAAGTACAGGTGAGATGTTTTTTTTTGCTTTGCTTTAAATGTAAATTAGGTTGACTTTTAGATGAATTGAGATGTTTTTTCTTCAAAAAATTATGATCGTCACTAAAATTCCTAACTTCACTTTAAATTAGTTCAAAATTCAGACACCAGTATTTTATCATACTAATTTTGCATTCTGATTTTGGTCTCAGGACCATGCTGAAAAATCTTAAGTGAGTATGAGATCTTAAGAGCGCGCATACAATTTTAAGCAACTCGAAACGCACGCGGGAGCCGATTCCGAAACACACATAGACATCATTTGTGTCTGTGTGGGTGAGCGGCGTGTCGGACGCTAACTCCGGCGGACGAACATATTTTGATACTTAACAATTTATTATTCATCTAAATTATTTGAACATTCTTTTATTGCTAAATATTTTATTAGTGTAGTATAGGTGCGTACTTATTAAATTGATTTAAACACTTTAGAGTACATTATTCTTAAGTGTTTATTAATTAAGGTTTAAGAAAAATATTACAATATTTTTGTCTTTCTATCTTTATATTACCAGGTACTTACCTATCCAAAGGTATTGTGTGAGTGATTGACATTATTAATGTTGCTTTATAAAAATCAATAATCCCAACTGTGTTTTCCTTGCCTTCTGATCATTAGTCAAAGGTCGTGAGTTTGATTCCCATCCAGGACAAACATTCGTGTGCTGAACATTTGTGTTTGTTCTGTGTTTAGGTGTTTGTATTATTATTTAAGGAAAGAGCAGTCTCCGTGGTTTCCACGATATAACTGTAACCCGTTTATATTTTAACTTGTAAAAATTACTTTGTTCATTTTCACTCGGCAGAAATGGATCTCACAATGAGGCTGGTTGCCATCATTCAAAAAAGATTAGTTTGTAAACAATTTGTCCAATTTGAATTAAGGTCCTAAGTCTCCTATGCACTGATCACAGAGATCATGTATACCTACTGATGCTTGTGCTGAAAGTTGTGCTTGTGTTTCGTAGCAGAAACCCCAGATGGCCTACAACAACTAAAATCTGGTTCCTATCCAGCTTGACCAATCCATCACTTATTCTCGGGATGAATATTCGTCGTGACCCGAATCCTAAGGGTTACATTGAAGGAGTCATTGACTACTGCAGCGTTCTCTAAAATAGGTGTCCTGAACCTGATTCTGAAAGAATATATCACGACTGACCAGCGTTGTTTTTTGTATAAGGCACAAATCTTGCGTAGAATACTGCTTTTACGCAATTATATAAATGATGCAATGGACAGGTTACAAAGGCGAGCTATCTGAATAGGTAGGTATGGTGAGTCCTCTTGTATATATTCAAAAATTGTCTAGGATCGGTATTTTGAAAATTAAAATTAAATACAACAGCAAGTAAAAAATGTTGTCATTATCTCATTTATTTTCTACTTTACGGTCTAAATTAAGAAGACTAAACTTGTAGGAAATCAATTTTTAAACAATTTTGGTTCCTTCCTTTTCCCTAAAATCGATATTTTGGAAATAAAACTCGCAAACCGCGACATATTCAAAACTGTATCATTATCTCCTATGTTGTACTTTTTACGGCATAAATGAAAAGAAACAAAGCTCTAGAGAGTCAATTTCCGAACAATTTTGGCTCCTACATTTTCCCCCAAAATCGACATTTTGGAAATTAAACTGAATTAATTAATTACTTAATAATATGACCTCTGCCCTCTGAGCCGAGGGTCGTGGGTTCGATTCCCGCACAGTACAAACATTTGTGTTCATGAACATGTCTGTTTGTATTGGTCTGGGTGTTTTCTATGTATAATATGTATTTATTTACAAAAAAAAATATCTAAGTAAGTTTATCAGTTGTCTAGTACCCATAGTACAAGCTTCGGCTTAGTTTGGGGCTAGGTGGCGCTGTGTGGCCCAGCGTGGCATGTCTTGGGTTATTTATTTATTTTATTTATATTTCGAATTTAACATAATTCCAATGACGGCGACGAAGCAAATAAAAGAAATAACAATACCTATTATGGCAAACTGCTGCACTAATGAGGGCGCCCATATCGCGTGTGAATTCGCCACCAGAGGTGCTAGTGTAGCGTGAGGTAGCCGAAATGTCAAATTACATAGGTTCTGTGGGTTAAACGAGTTTATTTCGGAAAATTAAATAATTTTGTGCAATTTTGGCATAGCTGGCATTAATTTTCGAATAAAATATGAGACACGGCTCAGTGATTATCTGCGCCTTAAAAGCGGAGCCGAGAAAATGAGGTGTAAAAATTAGCGGTCTGAAAGAAAAGCTAGTTCACTGGTTTGTTTATTAACCGTTAACAAACAGTTTTGCCTTTTGGAAACTTATGTCCTCCTTCTTATAACGAACAAACAGTCATCACATGCATAAAACAAACCTTAACAGCTATGCCCGAAGACCTCACTATACAGTGGCGCCCTCTGGTGATTACAAAAACGGTAGCCCTCATTGGCAACGTTGCACCTTGCGACTTGCATACTGCAAGTTACATGCTCGCCCTGCTCGTCGCCATACTACCATTCAGCATACGTAGCCGGTAATTTTAACGTAATGTATGTAAATAAGTTACCGTAACATATCCGTATCTTACCAGCCTTTTCGCTAAAATCACCCCTAGTAACCGTAATGGCCATACATTTCACAACTATCATATTGCATTTTGGTTTTACATTTTGAAACTATAAAATATAATTTTTACTTCTTTCTAATACTATCTGAATGAAAGTAGTAATCTCATATCGTTATCAGCCTCTCACAAGCCACTGCTGGACATTGGCCTCTCCCATTGTTGACCACTTTGATCGATTTAATTTTAATCTTAGATACTTGTTATTATTGTGACACAAAGATTCACTTATTCCACACTAAACAATTAAGCGACAATTTCAAAATTGGATTCGAAGATCGATTTATCTAAATTTAAATAGATCAATTTCGTGCATACTATCAAACATTTTATCATCCATCTTTACACATATAATTTTACTAATAATAACTCGACTATGGGATTTCTAGGACTTTCAGCTTCATTGTATGCCTTTATTTATAGTCGTGAACATGTGACGTAGATTCCTTAAATGCTCCCAACTCAAATGAATCTCCTTATCAGTTTCTTCATGGAAGTTGTTTCTGACCATTGATGTTATGCTCGTTAAGCATAATAATAATCATTGGAATAGCCTTACTTTGTAACTTCATTAGTGAACTAATAAACAAATAACATATTAATTTTTTGAAATATTTAGCATATGTGGTTGTAGATAATAATAATTATAATAATCCTGATGTTTGTATTTGATACTCATGACTAAACATTAAATCATTTCATTAATTTACTGTATTATTTTAACTTAATAAATTTTCCATACAAAAATAATATTACAAAGTATCAAACTCGTGAAGTTGCACCCGCGCAGAGCGGTATACGCTCATAAAAGTGGTTGTGCGTATGTGTGCGTGAGCGGAGCAGCGAGCGGCACGTCCTCCCTCTGGGATGACCCGATTTGGACTGAATCGGCAAGCGTCGCGCGCGTGACTTTATAGTCACTTTTAAAAAAATCGTATAAAATAACAGGCATAGAATATTAATAAAATAATAATTAAGTGCACTTAAGAAAGACTTCTTTTACATTTACACAAAATTTCAACTAAAAGAAACAGTGTTTTCTACTAGAAAAACACTGTTGAAAAGTGTGAATTGAACTTATTTTGAAAAATTATTTTGGGCAATTTAATAACACATTTTTGAAAGTTTTATTGTCTAGTGCACTAATAGACCATATAAGCTATTGTATAAACATATATTTAAAACATATGTATGTAATGCAATTGATATTAAGACTTTCGAAATTGACTCTGACTCGCATTTTTGCGAATCGGCTTACGGGAGATCTTTGATAAACAAAAATATACTAGTAAATGTTGTATTTTATCTAGCCTACGCACTGCTTGAAGACTTTATCTATATAAAAAACTATGTTTCTTATTTTAAAAAAATCGTTTTCTATGATAATAGCTCGCCCGAAAATACCAGTTTCGCCGCAAATACGTCGAATTCTGTATGCGCGCTCTTAAGTGAATATGAGAGACTGATCTTTCAGTCCTTATACGGTTCCATTAAGAACGAATTATTGAAAAAGGATAATTTGTCTATGATTTGGGCCTAACTAGTCTAGCTAACTAGTAGTTTGTGCTGTGGTGTATTTTGTCGTTTGGCACTGTCAACCGATTTATTATCTCAACTCAATACTCAGTGGTTTGATAGGAATCACTTTGTATATCCAATCAAGTTAATTAGAGGGCTTACGTAGATCCTCCTATCGTAGATAGTTCTTATGTAGCCCAGATTAGGACCATTACGAAAATTAGTTTTGACTTGACATACTGCATTTGTATTGACCAATCTCTTTTATCAGTCATAATAACATTATTTAAAAAACATGACGAATCTATAAGGGTTCCGTTTTTTCCATTTGGCTACGGAACCCTAAAAACGAACTTCAATATGGTGACAATGGGATAAACTAGGAAGTACACCCTTTCAAACAAAAAAAAAGGTTTTTCCAAATCGGTTCACAAATTCTCGGAGACAACAAAAAGAATTTAGTCGAATTGAGAACCTACTCCTTTTTTAAAGTACATAGGTTAAAAATAATCACAGTAAAGTTTTTTGGATCTTGTTAACGTTTTAGATCATCCTGTAAGCTTCAAAATAAATAAATCAAAGTGACCACTCAAAATCTAATAAAATCCATATTGGCTCAAACATATCGAACGGGTTCTCATACATATAACATGGCACACTGGTTTGTTTATAACCGAGTTCATAGACCCAAAAACGGACCGCGCTCGTTGCGTCACGAAGCGATTACCATAGCACGCCATGGTTATGTAAATTCATTAGACGCGCGCTACGGTGCATCCTTGTGGATGGACCCATGCTTTGCTTATGCAGGTTTACGTAGAGCTACGTTTGTATATGTCATCGAGAAATTGTCAATACCGTTAGATTATTTATTTTTATTTATTTATTTAAGGTCTACCAACAGATTTTGCATCAATACATGCATTTATATAATTGCAAACACATGCTAAAGAAAACAACATTAGTAGGATGCAAAGAACTAATTACAGGTAAACACCACATGTAAAATTATTGCTCTCTAAAATTCTATATACCTATATAACATTTGGAATATTACATGAAATAACCTAATATAATTTAACTTAAGGTTGAAGGCCTTTATGATCTATCTCGGGAGATTGTAAGCTGTAACATAATGCTTACATTTTAAATTCACGAAAATGATACCTAGTGAAATAGATTTCACGTCTCAAGTGACATATTGAAAATAGATCAAGTCAATTTTAGTCTCGGTTCGTCCACACAAATGTTGTTGAAAACTCATCAAAATCCGTTTAAAGTTCGTTCGCGACGAATCTACTGAACATTACCTACTCTTATCGCCCTTAAGTGACTACACGTGTTTGCACTTGTGCCCTTATTCATATGGTCGTAAAATGAACATGATAAAACGAGTCATAGGGTTGTTAAAGAAGTATTTGCATAGGACAAATATTAGATTGTTATCTTTATGTTAAAGTCATTCTTATATTCCACTTACAACCAGACTGTCTCTTCTATAGTAGTTATGTGTGGATATACATTTGTTGTTTTACAAACATAAAGCTGCAGTCATTCTCATCATCATCAGCTTATAGTAGTCCACTGTTAGACACAGGCCTCTCTAGTTGATCAATACTTTTGGCAAACGCCTGTTTGCTTTAGTGCTTTACCTATTATCGCCACGCAGGGCAGGCGGGTTGGCGATCGCAGGAAGTAGCTCCGGTGACGCTGCTGCTCGTAATCGGCCTATGGTTTTAGCTACGCCTTCAAATTGTAATGGTTATACCGCCACCAGTCGGTTGTCAGAGCCTCGTTTGTTATTTGTCAGGATGCACCACGGGCAGGTGAGGTTGGCTTGGAACGAAAAGATGAGCCGCTCCCTTACACCCTGTTGTTTAAAACACAAAACTGCAGTAGTAGTAAAGTAAATTGTACAACTGATGTGACACAATCTGTTTCTGCATTACGTTGTACAATGCGAACAATAGGTGCTCACGAGACAAATAAAAAGTTTATTACATCCATTCAAGATGAGAATGAACAGCAAATTGTTGCAATTGACACAATGGTTATAACAGATCATAGTTGTATTGTATTTTCTATTTATATTTGCATTTATTTACGACTAAGGGAGTATCAGGAAACAGGCAGCAGTTCACCTGAGTAATGTGAAACCTACTGAGTTCACCGACCCTCCTGCCGAACGTGATCATCATCATCATCATCAGCCTATTGCAGTCCACTGCTGGACATAGGCCTCTCCAGTTGTTCGCCACTCAGATCCAACACCCGGAGGACATACCCATAATCGCCACGCTGGGCAGGCGGGTTGGCGATCGCAGGCTTCTCGCTCCGGTGACGCTGCTGCCCGTCATCGGTCTGTAGTATTTAGCTAAGCCGTCAATTGTGATGGTTATACCGCCACCATTCGGTTGCCAGCGCCTCGTTTGTTATTCGGCAGGATGCACCGCGGGCAGGTGAGGTTGGCTTGGAGCGAAATGATGATAGGCCGCTCCCTTACGTCCCTACGCCGAACGTGATGACGAAGGCAAATCCAACGAGGAGGCCTGTGGACGTTTGCAGACTGATGATATACATAATGACGATTTATTTATGTCCGTTTGCCGTAAAAAATACTGCAGCCAAGTCTGATAATGATAAAGGTGCGTTTTCACAGAAGCGAAGCTGCGCGGGATCTAATTTAACACGTTGAGCGCCATGACGGTCACCGGTGACCGACAAACAATAGTTTTTCTATTGTGTCTAGTTTCTCGGCAGTCAAAGACTTAATATTGGCCTCTATGGAAATGCACCCTTAGTTTCAGTTAGATCAAGTAGTTGAGAATAATATTAATAGAAATATGTTGTAATGACAAAGCATTGTGTCTCCGCATCTGATGAAAAGCGAGAGAGGGGCCCAAGTCGCTATGAAAACGGGTAACCAAACCTGTCCGTTGCTACCGCCCCTGCTCGTATGATGCTGATTCTCCAATCATAGCATTTAAATTCGTGCCCGTATACAGTTCATATAATGTTTACCATTTATATATTTACTTAATATCAGTGTCCTACATTCTATGACCCACGTTGAACTATCTCAGTGGGTTTTGATGCTAAATTTGTATTTATTCATTCAGCACACGATTTACATAAATTTGAAATTTGTCGCGAACACAAAGTTGTTTATGAATAATATATTTCCAGGGCTTTGTCCTTTCTTCGAATATAAGAATACTATATTACGTACGTGATATTTGTAGTATTGATACATACGTACTATCATCATTGATTATCATCATCAGCCTATCGCAGTCCACTGGTAGATATAGGCCTTTCCAGTTGTTCGCCACTTTGGGCTAACACCTGGAGGCTTATTGCCCATAATTGCCACACTGGGCAGGCGGGTTGGCGATCGCAGAGCGTAGCTTCTCGCTCCTACGCTGCTGGCCGTTCGTCGGCCTATGGTATTTAGCTACGCCTTCATTTGTGATGGTTATACCGCTACCAGTCGATTGCCAGAGCGTCTCTTATTTAGCAGAATGCACCACATATGTGAGAGTGGCTTGAAGCGATAAGACGATGGGTCGCTCCCATACGTTGCATCCCATCCCATCCCATATATACGATAATCTGACCCCAAAGTCAACAAGCTCAAGAACTTGTGTTATTGTGATCTTTTTTTTTTATAGTGGCTCGACATAATGGCTTCCCTACGCCTGATGGAAAGCGAAAGAGAAGCCCAAGTCGCTGTGACAACGGGCAAGTAACTGGTCAGTTACCTGTCAGTTGCCAACGCCATGCCGGCCCAACCCCAACCCCCCACGAGCTCCGGAAACCCTACTCACCGGCAGAAACACGACTCAGAGGTCATTTGACTGCGGTATTCTATAGGGTGGAGGTCCTTCCCCGGACGGGCGACTCAATTCGAGCGAAGATTCGCCTTCGATCGAAGGCATACCTTACCTCTCTTATTCGAGCGAAGATTCGCTATGCCCTACCTCTCTTCAATCAATCTTCTAATCAGAATAATGAAGGCACTAATATTAACACCCAGACACGGAACAAACGGAAATGTTCATCATGAACGTTTGTCCCTTGTTGGGTTCCAAACAGCTCGCTCGGGTCCAAAATACAGGGTCACAAAGTGCGGACCTGCCATACATTTGTTAGCCAAAGATCAAAGTGTAAACCATATTGTACTTTAACGTCTCACTAACCGCCTTTGTCGTGAAACAAAACATAATATAAAAAGTATTGTTTGACGGTCACCGATGACCCCATGGCGGTTGACGTGTTAAATAAGTGACTAATTTGATTTGACAAGTGATTCTCACCGCTAATCTTTATTTTTGAGGTTACATAGATATAGTAGTCTATAACATCTCTTTCCTGTACATGTTTTATTTTGGTGCAATAAAGAGTATCTATCTATCTATCTAACTATTGTGCCAATACTGGACGGAGCCTGTATAGATCGTACCGTCAGCATTTCTTGGGCCTTGTATGCGTCTGTATCTTTGACCTTGGGCTGCCATAAAGTGTCGATCTTGGTCCACCTTTTGAGGACCATTCGAAAAATTTCACGTTATCTCTACTCATCATCAACATCAGCCTATATCAGTCCTCCGCTGGACGTAGGCCACTCCCAAAGTTCGCCACTTTGACCGATCCTGGGCTTCTTGCACTCATTATACAAGAAACTAATCATTAAGTCATGGAATGCCCTTCCAGCTCATGTGTTTCCTTCCTCTTACAATCCTGGGTTCTTTAGGCGGGGCGTGAAACGGCATCTCAGTGGACCTTCAGGGTGAGGGCGACAGGCGCAATGGGTTTGTTCTATTGTGCCTGTCGATCTAAATTTTGGACCTCACGACCGCTTACCATCAGGTGGAGTGAAGTCATCCTGAAAGTTCTTCTTATAAAAAAAATGCAATAAAACGTATAATACCAACAACAAAAAGTTAATTTACAATTTAACGACATTTACCCGTGTCTGTCACACCCATTCGAACAGGATCTACAGTGTGAATGCGTGCGCGCAACGTTTGTTACGAAATACTGTTTATCGGTCTGACCTATTGATTCGCGATGCTATGGTTACCCATATTAGCTGTGCCGATAAGACATCCTTTCATCATTACATTATTATGTGAACCATATGCATAATATCGGGGACATTAGTGAAACTTCGATTTTAATTACACATACATCGTGTATTCAGGACTTTTTTGATATCATCGCAAGTTGTATGCAATGTGATACGATAGATTATAATAATTTACGATAGTAAAATGTTATGATATATTTAGGGGATGTAAGAGAGCGGTCTATCAACTTTTCCCTCCAAGCCAATCTCACCTGCCCGTGGTGCTTCCTGCTGAATAACAAACGAGGTGCTGGCAACCGACCGGTACAACCATCACAATTGAAGGCTTAGGTACCACAGACCGATTACGGGCAGCAGTGTCACCGGAGCGAGAAGCTACGCCCTGCGATCGCCAACCCGCCTGCCCAGCGGGGCGATTGTGGGTATCCTCCAAATGTTTGCCCTAAGTGGCGAAACTGTGGCCTATGTCCAGCAGTGGACTGCAATAGGCTGATGATGATGATCATGAGATTTAGATATATTGTTACTACCAGAGGCAGCGTTCACTACCGCTGAATTAATCTGCTCGAATCTTGCGTTATTTACCACTAGAGGTAGGTATTTTAAGTACCGCGTTTAATCTAGCGCGGTATTGCCGCTAGACGGCTTTTAATCTCGGATTTTTCTCATTTCCAACTCGTCGTCCTAATACGAGTTCCTTAGGCGGTTTGCGCATTCCGTATTCTGGAGACGTATTTTATGATAGTGAAAGCTTCACTCCTACAAGCTCGTCAAATGTTTATACTATATACTCACTACGTACCTATATGAACAAACAGGGATTCAACCTGTTTTTCGTGATCCATGTGCTATTGATCCAAGTCTAGTACTCATAGTACAAACTAGGCTCGTTTGGGACTATAAGATGCTGTACGGCCCAGTGTGGAATGTCTTGGGTTATTCTATTTATTAACTTCATCATACATTCAGAATATTTCTCTCAGAGTGCGGGTGAAATGGCTCCGTGAGTTCTTAGCGTACGGTTCCTTTAATTTTTTGCCCAATAAGTAGCATAATTATTAAATCTAATAACTTTTATAGTCATCAAAATACTTTTTCACTCGTAATTTTTCCGTTTATAGTGTTGCACAATACGGTAAAAGCGATTGCTATGCATGCTTTAAAGTTATATTCATCTTACCGCTCTCATACATTTCTGTCACGTACTTTTAAAATCATTTTGTCGTGAAAATATCGACATGCGATGCTACAAATGACACATAAAGGCTCAAAATGTTAACTGTTCCTGCTCTTTGTTGTTTTATTATGGAAAAATATCGCTTATAGGCACTTATATTAAGTGAATTTAGATTAATTGGAGTGTTTATCTTTGATGACTAACACTAGCTTAGAGTTGCGTGACTATTTGTCCTGATAATTCTAATTAACGCTGTATAATTGTGCTCTTACTTTCTTTAGAAATAATCAGTTAACTAATTGAAAATAGTCAAGACAGTGTTGTTGTTTGCTTATCAACATCATATCAGAATAGACAATAGTCTAATAAGTTGTACTGGTGACTGCTAATAGTCTTGCCTGTAAGTAGTAGATTACCCGATTAACAGGCTGAAGTAGCAACGGGCCGGGGTCAACGAGTTCATATGATACACTGGCGACCCGCTCCGGCTTCGCTCGGGTTCAATACTATTTTTTTCCCGCTAACCCCCGTTCCCGTGGGAATTTCGGAAATTCTTTTTTTTTTTTAGTTTTTTATTCATTATGGGTTTGTTCTTGGCCACAATTCACCTGGTGTTAAGTGATATTACAGCTTACCCAGAAAATACCGATTCACTCTCGCTTTGAACACCTCAAGATTATATGTCTCTGGAAACAAAGAGTTCCATAGTTTGGCCGTTCGCATCAAGAAAGTAAATTCCTTTCTTAGTGGTACCTAAGCTCCGTCCCTTCCAAATTTCAAGTGCCTACGTTTAGCCGTTTAGGCTGTGCGTTGATATGTCAGTCAGTTTCTCCTTTTATATACGTATATTTAGATAAGTTATGTAGGTAAGTATCTAATCTTGGCTGAAAATTTTCGTGAAAAAAGTTTGCAATGAACACACGTAAAGTTACCGTCCCGTATCGAGCTGGAGTAAGTATACTTATAGTTAATATGAAAAGAACGAAGCATTGATGTATCATTAATCAAATCCCTGTATTGTCTACTACATTCCTATTTGTAATTTGTAGGTACACAAACAAAACGAAGAGGAAATCAATCCAAACGCCTACTCGAACGGAATAGCAACAAGTATTACTCATTCGTCAATCCGTCGGCCGACAGGAGCGGCGCGGATCATTACTTACGCCCGGTGTCTAGTCACTCCGGTACACCCACGCTTTCGTTACTTCAGAGCAGTGTTGTTGATCGATAGTCGACTATCGACATCTCAGAACCAGGCAATAATATCGTTAATATTTACTCCTGGACATCACAGCACAATTTTTTTTGTTTTTTTTTTTGTGTTAAACATTAATATATTGACACTTATGGCTGCTTAGAAGTTACATGCTGTAAGAATTAAGGAGGCTTATTTTTATAAACTGCGAATGTATACAGGTACACAGCACTAATAAGACAAAGATACATTTCAATTGAAAATTACATCAACAACAAGTATATCAAATAGACCACGAACGGGGTTATGACGTCCAATGTAAAAGGGCCTCACTCAACATTGAACCGTGGCCCGCGTTACCCGCGTAGCAAACCACGGCGCTGGTTTTCGGGGAGTCCTGCCGAGTGAAGCCCACAGACGTGTATGCTGTTCATATTCAATCAATCAACAGCCTTGGTCCGTCCACTATTGAACGCCTCCTTTAATTCGCGCCACATTTTTCAATTCCGGCTCCTCCATCCAGGCACTGCCAGCAGGTGTTCAGCCATACGGGTTAAAAGGCGTCTTACACTACGTTTGCCTAAAAACCGTGTCCACTCCAAGACTCATTTGCTTCACTTATTGTCGGATCTACGGTTGACATGACCAGCCCACTGCCACTTCAGCGTAACTAGCAATCCTTGCCGCCATGTCGGTAACATTCGTCCTCTGATGTACGAGTATATGCTCGTATCATACCCTATCTTTTAACGAGATAGTATTGTTCGTCACGAATACTAAACAAAGCAATACTCTCGATAGTATTGGTTTCATGCGAGTTCCAATATTGTTTGGTTCTGAACTAGATAGAATTCAGATGAAAATCGATTGTTAAACTCTCGATAACTTGTCAACACTACTCCAGAGTAAATTACTTTTCCAACTCTCACGATCATTTAAACAAATTCCCTATTTGTTATCCTGCGTAGGTACATAATTGAATTCGAACGTGAAATAATGAATAGCACTGTTCTTTATTTTGAATGGAAAAAGTTTGAGGATCGTATTCAAATATCATTATAAAACTTTTCAAATTAGCTGTTGTAATGAATTGACATGAAATTCTATTGGTTTTTGTTTTATTATAAGAAACGACCCTTCTCATCCCGTGGGTATCGTTGAAAACGACTAAGGGAATATCAGTAAACCGGCAGCAGGGTTTTCCTGGGTACAAATAAAACCTTCTGTGGTCACCAACCCGCCTGCCAAGCGTGGTGACTAAGGAAAAACTCCCCAAATGACGATGGTCATTATATCCAGTTATGGACGTTTTAAGGCTGATAATGATGATGATGATTATAGGGTACGTAATTACATAGTTTTGATAGAAAAAAGATTACCAAAGCTTAAACATTCTTGAGACATTTCGATGTCTAAGTTATCTCATAATCTCTTTCTAAAGCTAATGCCAACGTCTTAGCCGAGCTTATTACTTAAGTTACTAAGACAATAATTCAAAGTTACGTTGCAACATTTAATATTTTGTGTAGGAACTTTGGAAAGATATTAATTTCGCAAGTCTGAGTGCGTACTTAACTTGTGAGTTCGTAACAAACTGGTAACTCGCTACTTAAATGAGGAACCGAAAAAGAATACGGACTAAGTTGTCAAGTCAGACTTGGCACTTAATTTCCTACCATCTTGTACAAAAAAAAGTTATCATTTTGCAATGTTTGTGTAATTTTCGTCGCAAAAAAATATGCTTTTCTTCACAAAGAACGCATTCGTGAGTGCTTTTAAGATTTTCATTTTTGTGCAGTCTAGACAGAGGGGGGAGCGAGGGGAAATAGGGTTGTCTGTTGGATTTATCTACGGTTTTTATTATTTTACTGCGTCTTTATACATATGAGATGCTTGATATCCGTATAAAACGCCTTTGTCCTGTATAAAATGGAAATCATTGAAAATACTACTTTTAATATTATACTTATGTATTTTATAAATTAACATGTGGGTACAACCAGGGAAAATTAGATATAGATTTATTTCTTTGTTTTGCGTTTTCTACGCATTTCAAATTATGCAGTTTATCTGACTGCTGAATTATTATATTAGGCGGCCATATACTTTGAGACATTTTTATAATACTGATTAACTGTCCACAATCAGATTTTATGTCTGAATCGGACAGTATGTTTAACAAATAAAGCATTTTTCCTACTACTTAAGTAGTAAGTAACTTTTGTTGCTTATATTGAATTAACTATATATGTTTTTGGATTATAGTTTATAGTATCAGTTTGTTAGCAAAGACTTTATTTTTCTGCTAAAAAAATTACAGAATTCCAATCTCATAGTTCAGTCAGATGGAATCATCTACTTAGATATTTTAACGGGTAACTTATGTGTGTGGCCATATATAATAATCAATTCACGTTTTCGTAACATATTACATTATATATAATATGTTGCCATCCCTACTCTAAAGGCCGAGTCCCTCACGTAGCGCCGAGTCCGCAGGCCCGGCCGTCTTATTATTTCGTGAGATGAAATGTTTTGTCCCTTAGTTTACCACCTCGCGGCTTCCGTTCAAATGTTTCCGCTGATTTCGCCTCTTTTTAAACCGTTCCGGTCTCATTATATTTTTATGGGACCTTGATAATTTTACAAGGGTTTGTTCGTTCTCGGAATTCATTCATTTTCCCAGCTGCTTTTCGTGTTGAATTGGATTCTTTCTGGAAATTACATTTTTTGTTTATTACAAGTGAGTGTGCTTCTGATGTTTACTGGTTGTGCGTCACATGCTTTTGATAAGTTACCTATTTACGAGTACATATATGCTTTTTGACATACTTGTTGGGTTATTTTGCAGAGAGATCGTGAAATCTTGACGTCATCGTTATGTAAGAGGATTCATTTTATATACCAAAATATATTTTTTTTGGCCAATTTTCCTACGGGGCATTTGATTTATTCCCCTGCAACGTACAGCTTTTAGTTATTGGCTGTACAGAGGGGTGGATGATTAACGCACGGCTTAATTATTGTCATGTGCAACTGAAGGGGAGGCCGGGGTGAAAAGAGCACTCGGGGGTAGTTTTTCTGTTCGTTTTGTCATTTTGCACTAAACAGGAGTGCCATTTTGTGCGGGCTGATTAAAATGTGCAGGGTATTTAGACGATGTGTGGTGTTTTAGATGTAAGTTGAGCTTACAGAGAAATCGGTTAATGTTTTAGCTCTCCTTGGCAAAATTACTATACATACTGTGCATGTAATAGTCAAATATCTTTTAGTCCATACATGACTCTTTTTCGCATATAGTAACTTACATAAAAGAAAAAATTACAACCTACACAATTACAATATAGGTAGTACAATTGAGGTATATATTTATTAGAACTAAGGTTATATTTGTCATAGGTTGTCAAAACTTGCGACACAGTGTTTACAGCTCACGTCTAAAGCCTCGAGGTACCTTTGGACCAGCCATATCCAAAGGTACCGGGTTCTGTTCCCTGTCAAGTCAATTTAGATTTTTTTCTATATTGTCTCGTACTCTAGGCGGCATCCCCTATGATGACTATCATCACCAGTACTTATAATACAAAGGAAAACCTTTGTTTGAAACCGAGGTGTATGTTGTAATGGTAGTATCATTGTATGTTAGAAATTCGCGCATAAAACGCGATCCAACTCCCGTTCATGTTTTCAAAAGCAAAACACTGTTTCAGTACCACGATCCAAAGAGATAAATCTGTTCCACAATGGGCAGCCACTATTCGCATGGAAATTAGTTTCACGCCGATCGGCGGAAACGGAAGCCGGTAGACCGGCGCTGTCGTCGCTCAACGCGTTGTCGTAACTTACAGGACGGGTCCTGTATGTATGTACACCAGACGTGGTGTTTAGTACCTAACGCTTGCAGTTCGATAGTTGGTTTAGTTGGTACCATGCAAGTTAACTGTCCAAACAATACTCTGCTAACCGATTTGCAGTCCTAACGATTGGTGGACACGGCATTACCCTGAGGCCACGGCGCTGGTTTTCAGTAAGTCCTGCTGTAAAGCTGACGGAAAATGCGCTTGCTTATATTTAATATTGTATCATGTACACATTTATTGTATCATGTTTCAAAAGTTTGCCAGTTCATTAAATTCCACCTACCATATCATCATCAGCCTACTGCAGTCCACTGCTGGACATAGGCCTCTCCAGGTGTTCGCCACTTAGGGCAAACGTCTGGAGGATATACTTTTTTTTTTTTATAGTAGCTCGACATAATGACTTCCCTACGCCTGATGGAAAGCTAAAGAAAAGCCCAAGTCGCTGTGACAACTGGCAAGTAGCTGGTTAGTTACCTGTCAGTTGGCACTGCCATGCCGGCCCAACCCTAACCCCCCACGAGCTCCGGAGACCCTACTCACCAGCAGAAACACGACCCGGAGGTCATTTGGCTGCGGTATTCTATAGAGTGGAGGTCCTTCCCCGGACGGGCGGCTCAATTCGAGCGAAGATTTGCTATGCCCTACCTCTCTTAAAAATAATACTAAGGAGGGTTGGCGATTGCACGGCGTAGCTTCTGTACAGTTAGACCTCACGACAAGCTTAGCGGTGGCAACTGACAGGACACTGCTCGTAGCGACTTGGGGAGCCTGAACTTTCTCGCTTACAGTCAGTTAAATCCTGGCAACTAAGAGGCGAGTATGTATAACAATCTGCAGCGACTGGGCCCACACCTTTCTCGCTTACCTTTGAAACTGTAGTCACTATTATACGCCACAACAAAAATAAAAATAACCTTTACACACTAGCGGAGAGAATTTCAAACCGTCAGTTAACATAAGATCCTCCTTGTCAGCTCGCATCCGGAGATTCGGAGGGAAGAGGGAATGAAAGGACAGCTTTGAGGAGGATACGTTATCTCGCAGCTCTAAGAGGGTGACGCGCAGCTGTTTGGTTAATGACGAGGGTGCGGAATACGAGTGGAGAGTATTGTTCACGTATGTGTATTGAACACAATGTGAAGTTACAGTTGACTGGGAAATTTAGTATGATTTTGTGATATGTATAGGTGAAGTGATGACAGAACAATTTGGCATATGAATAATTTTGATAAAGTTATACCATCTCATCGCGTGGGTGTCGTAGAAGCTGACTAAAGGAATACCGGTAAATGGGTATAGGAGTTTACCTGGGTATAAATAAAACCTACTGCGATCACCAATCCGCGTACCAAGCATGGTGTCTTAGGCTTACGTGTCCTATATAAAAATATATTGGACACGTATTTTTTCTATTTTCATTTAAACAAGATACAAGGCATCACAATTTAGGAGTGGGAGTCTTTGACGTCACTCTGTGCGACAAAATGACACACGGCGTGACGTCACGCGTAACTTTAACGGGCTATATCTTTGTAATTTTTGGTCTAATGTACAAATGAAAAAATACGTATCTTTTATTTTTGAATAATCTAGAAGACGGACTTATTACATTTTTAGGGCAATAAGCCATATTGTCAATGGGCACATATTATTATATCCAGCAGTAGACATTAGACATTGAATATGTCTTTGAGAATTCATAATACGGGAATTTCTATAGCATTCTATACGGGGTGATTGGTGTGCTGTGTCGGAAATTTATTATTTATTACATAGGCACCCTCTATAAACACCATAGGCTTTGTCATTATTCAAACACCAGGAAGGTGCAATTTCTTACAGTGCACTGCAGGAGCGGAATAAATCAGTGTGGCCATTAATTATGTCGTTAAATGTTTCGAAGGCTATAGTCCTTTACAATATAGAATGGATTGTAGTGAAGTAATACTTATTTAGTTTGTTTCCTGATAACCTGATTTGGATAGGATATTTATTTATTTAAACTTTATAGCACAAAAAGGTAAAAAAGGCAAATTTAATGATAGGATCATTCTCTAACAGTCAACTTTTAAGTCATACAGAAAGTAGATTTGTGTGCGAATAATTATAATTCACAATTTAAACCTGGCTCGAAGGTTTTCGGATGGGTATGTACACTAGTCCTCATTTGGTATCCACAAAACGAGATAAAATCGTAGTTTGAGACCAGCCTCCCTACTCTTAATACTACGGAAAAATAGTCGTAATTGATGTCTAGCTTTATCTTTTTTTAACCTTAATAGACTCACAGTGAAAATACATAAATATCGAAATTAAATGTTGTGAATAGGGGGTTATCTTTGCGCAGGTGGCTTGTGTATGAATTTTTATGAAAATATCTCTCAAAATATAGAATATTTTAGATAAGTATTTAATTTTTCAGAAATTTTCAGAAAGAGCCTTTTTAGAAATTTCTGCCAGTTTTGCAACTCATAAGTTGAAAAATGTTCTTTAGTGGTTAGGTAGGTCTTTACCTACCCTATTCCCATCTTTGAAGGTAAGGTTATTTGTCACCAACTATAGTTTGATGGCATCTAGGCGACGAATATATTCCATACTGTTACCTTATGTGGCTGTGTACAGGCTCGGCCACTGCCTTGTTCGATAATGACGTAATAGCCGTTATTTATTACGGCTAGATTGTTTCAGCCATAGTTAATAAGTAATAGTTACCGGTATCCCGGTATTCCAGGTTTTATATCCCGCCTTAAATGGTTCAGTAAAAATAAGAAAATGCTTCATTGAACTTGACTTGTCACTGTTGTCCTAATTATAAAATACCATAATATTAAAGTACTCCTAAAATAGAAAAATACTAAAGAAAAATTAAGAAAAGAAAAAAAAGAATTAAAATTTCTTTTTTTTTTAAAGCTTTTCTTGATGGAATTCAAAAGAGAGGCCTTAGTCGCAACGGCAATGGATACCAAATCAATCACATGTGTTTTATTTTGATACTAATACATAAAATGTATTTATATATTATTAAAATTGATGGTAAATTAATAAAATAGATGGTAGTTTACTTTCTCTTCAGTGAAACTGGACCCTCTACAATGTTTGTAATGTGTCTTGTTGTTATGTTTGTGTTATATCGGGTATATATCTATCTATCTATATCACATCATATTTGAATAAATAATGTGAATACATTACTTATGTTACTTACAACATACATAGCGTGTCCCAAATATTCAGCGTAGCGTACGATTCACAACATATAGAATGACAAACGTTCCTCATTCACACATTAGTAGGCAGTGCGCAACATTATTCACAACGTTTTTTTATTGTTTTTAGATCATACGATTATTAATTCTTATCGAAGTGATAAGCGACCGATTGTATAGTGCATTATAATGTCATTGGGCCGAAGATAACGTATCTTTAATTAAAATAGAGTTGTATTTTCTTCAAATTCAATGTGCTATTTTATTTGAGTGTAAACGTGTTCAGTGAAAGTGCTGCCATTCGTGAATTATTGTTTACTTTTGAAACTATTCACAATAATGTTTATTAGTAGTTATCGATATGTGAAATAAGCTATTTTATTTTAGATTTGATTTACAGATATGACGTGGTAAATTAGTTTTATTGATGCGTAAAATATTAGTGATAAATTGTGATCCGAATATCTAGTGACCGTTAAACGGAGAAAAGTTTAAGTAAAGATTAATTGTATAAAATCGTTCCAATAGATAATGCGTGTTTAATAAATTAAATACCTAAAAACATCGATAATTGATTAACAGTAGTAAGAAATACATGTTTGATGATACGGCTTAACATTTTGTTTTACATTATTATATTAAACATTATATTTGACATATTGTACATTTTCAGATTAATAAACTTTATTTTGCTATTGAAAAATCAACCTAAAATAATAATATATTTATTAAATTAAACATTTAATTGGTGTCATAAGTGAAGATTCGTGGCTAAAATAAAAGTCAGCTTGTATATGAAGAACAAGTTCATATTAAAAAAGTCTGGAAGTAATTTTGATTCATGATCACTGTAGGGTATTGTCAAATTCAAAGTTCAAGTGCCTATGAAGAATGCCCCAACCACAACACAAACAATACAATCATCAAAATATCTCATCATATCACAAATTACGATGAGCGACGTCGCTATGCATAATATATCTATCCATTACATAATTTATAACAACGATTTGACCGGCGACCAGCCTTCATTGACCCCGCATTAAGCGTAATAGCAATACCAACTGACCAGTGACAGAAGTCTATTCAAATTGGACGGTCAACCCAACATTTATTTAACCAATGCGACACCCACTCACGATTCAATTCAATTTCATCTAGTGCAGTGACGGAGCTAGTTGGGAATGCAAATGAGTTTGAATCTTGATTTGTTGAATTTAAAGATTGATTTGGTTCGTTATGCTCGATTGGAATAGACGATTGTGAGCTGATTTTAATTGGGATGTTGAGTTATGTGTTTTGGTTTTAAAATAATGGCTAGCATTTGTGCTGGTTAATGAAATCTCCATAAAATGTCACTACGTTTTCTTGCAGGTCAAATTTTTGTTATGATCTGTTTCATAGTATTTTAATTTAATAATAAGAAACGATTGACCATCTCTAATTAGTTGAGGAAAGCTTTCAGCTTTCAACATTATTTCCATTCAAGTAGATTTTGCTAACGATCAAAAACAGTGATTCTGAACAGAAGAAAATTATCTATTATTTAATGATCATCATTATCATCATCAGCCCACGTCAGTCCATTGCTCTCGCCACTTCGATCGGTCTTTATAATAATAATAAAAAACCGGCCAAGTGCGAGTCGGACTCTCGCACGTAGGGTTCCGTGCCACTATACAGCTAAATAAGTGTTTTTCTTTACGTGTTATTATAGAGTTAATTAAATTAAAAAATTAGGTAATTTGATTTATGACGTTTAAAAAAAAACTACTGTCTAGATTTCATTCAAACCAAATTTCGTTAGTAGTTTTTATAATCATACATATCATATATTTTTTTCAGTTTTATCATGCTCATATTTTAGAAGTTACGGGGGGGAGGACACACATTTTACCACTTTGGAAGAGTCTCTCGCGCAAACTATTCATTTTAGAAAAAAATGATGTTAGTAACCTCAACATCATTTTCAAATACCTATTCATAGATACCCCACACGTATAGGTCCGATGAAAAAAAAATTTTTCAGTTTCAGTTCTATGTATGGGGAACCCCAAAAATTTTGGATTTTTTTCTGATTTTATTTTAAAATCTTAATGCGGTTCACAGAATACATCTACGTACCAAATTTCAATAATGCAGCTCTTATAGTTTCGGAATAAACTGGCTGTGACATACGGACGGACAGACAGACAGACAGACAGACAGACAGACAGACATGATGAATCTATAAGGGTCCCGTTTTTGCCATTTTGGCTACGGAACCCTAAAAAAGAGCGTAGGGAAGTGACGACCCCATCGCCCGCCGTTGGGAGGTGCCTAATACATTCCCCCTTTTAATGCCCATAAAAAAAAGTTGCACATGATTATAAGTTCAAAATCTAAATCACTTCTCAAGTGGAATACGAATCCCTATTAGTATATCTACAATAGATAGCTTTAGACACGTACTCGTAGATATGGCGGGCTCATTGCTGAAATACGGGCGATTGTTGAAGGATTTTCTGGAACGACTAGACCGGAGAAAATGCGATAGCCCGTCGGCGTTGGCCTCGGCAGGGGTATGGCTAATAGGGAATATGCATGACTTTTTTTTATGGATTTATTGAGATCTTTTGTCTTCCACATACATAAATATCGAAGAATTTTTAAACTATCTTTTCTATTAAGCGAGTTATAAAGCGTTAAAGTTATTGATTAGACAGAGAGGTCCGATGCGGTAGTTGACGTCACGTACCGTGAGCGCCGTACTAACTCCATAGAAAAATCTGTTTCGCGAGAGAGAGACGGATATATTCACTTTCAATGACTGTATCTCGCCCATTTTTCAACCAATTTTGATTTTGTTTTCACTGTTCGTAGTAGATTTTGATCTATTTTACGATAAATTAGTAAATACCTGAAACTATTTTTCATGCATATTCCCTATTGTAAGGGCTGTTCAGACGGGAAACTAACTTTTTCATTTCCCACCCTTACAATGAAAATGGATTATATAAAATGTATGCTTTATTTTTTAAATGTACGAGACCGTAGCCGTTAAAAATAAAATTGAATTGAATCTTTCTCACGTTTCATTGGATTTTTTATCATCATCATCAGCCTTTTGCAAACTGCTGCTGGATATACCTCTCCAATTGGATTTTTACATTTCGTAATCGAGTGAATTTCCACCCATTTTTCACAAAACATTTTTTAAGGCCACTTTCATTGTAAGGGCAAAATCTATTTTATCTTTTTTTTTTTGCATCTAAATCATTCAAATCTTCTGTGACATTACCCGTTGTCCAAACTACTCTACTATAAATATAATTTATAATGTAATAAAATATAATTTATATTAGATTAGTTTAGGCTACTAATCGAGATGTAATAGGTATTCAGAACAGAATTCGATATCGTTCGTCTCTTATTTACAAACACGACAAGTCTCTATTACAACGGAAACTGAGAGCCCAACGAATCGCTCATGTTAAATCTATTGAAATCTGACCGCGAAGCAATAGAATTCTATAAACCGATCAAACAAGCGCCAAGTTCAACAAACTTGTCGTCTGCCTCAAAATTTCCTCTCTAATTTCACCCGTTTACTCCCTGCTAATTTATCGGTGGCTGTGTCCGATGGAATTTAATTCAAACACGATTCGGCAAACAGATGGCGCTCCGTCCGATAGTATGCACTAGTATTTACATGGGACTGGAGTTTTTAGGGTTGGCAATATAGATTAACTTGTGTTATTTGCTAATCTTTCAATCATCCGAATTACAGGCACACAAAAAATACTTTTTTATACGGCCATATTAGGCCTAATGTACGCTGAGTATTGGAATAAACACAATGTATGTTTTCCATCTTGCCTTGAACTTTCAAGAAAGCGTGAAGGCGTACCTCCTGGCGGTTATAGATCTAGACACGCGGAAGCGCATCAGCCAAGTTTAATCCATGTGTAGGTATATTACAGGAATCAACAGCCTCTCCATTGGGTATATTTTTTGCCTTCAAGTTATAGTTCTATAGTAAAAAATAGTTATTTTGTTCATTAGCTATAATCTGAGCCAACTTTACATTGAACAATGCAATAAAGATAGATATTCAAAGAGAATCACGCTGCGGCAGGTTATAAGGGAAGAGTCGTAGTGAAAGCTCGATTGAAAACGGAATGAAATATTGAATTTCATACACGTTCCGTCCGCTCGAAATCATAACGAACGTGTTTCAATTATGCACTGACATGTCGACAGCCCTACAAGCTAGACGGGCGCTGTCCTTTTGCGCTGTGTGCGTCGAAATTCGTATACAAAACCACAACATCTGAGCTTTTTCCGAAATACACCACCCTAAGGTCCGGGAAATATGGTGCATATTTGAATAGCTCCTCTTTGTTGATGATCGATGGAAAATTCACGGTGAAACGGGAAATTGATAGCTCACCTGCCTCTGCAAATGGTGGGTATTGGTTTTGCACGGTTGGCAGATTCGGCATGACGGCCGGGAGGATTGCAAGCTGGTTAATGCGCTTTTCGATGGTTGGTTAATAAATGATAATGGAGTAGGCTAAAGTGGTATGGTGTAAGCATAATTTAATAACCTATAAATTTGTATGAATGAACTTTTTTTTTTGGAATGGACTCTATCACGCGTGTAGAGTTTACGCGGATAATTCGCCAATGTCAAGTGCTTAGAGAGACACGTCAAAACGCAGTTGGCCGGTAAACGAACTTTTTAATGCTTTTAATATTGATTTTGATTGAAAACTTTTGACAACATTCAATTCCGTGTGCGCATGACATACATAGATCAAGTTATTAATAAAATGGGTAAAAATCATGCATTTATTCTCTACCTGAACCTTTTGTTCACTTCCCAATGATTTCTCTGTTATCCCATTATCTACATAAGTTCATTCTGTATAATGCACTGTACATTATGTAGGTGTGTAGGGTGTGTATAATTCAGTGATATCTAAAACTGCCGATAAATATTTAAGGTCAGTCTGATAAGACGCTGATTAATTTAATTGTACTATTGTATTGTTAGTATACACAACAGAATAGATATGGATTTCGAAAAGTTCCGAATGGTGTCAGAATACAAAGAGAAAATAAACATTTAATATGTAATCCTGTTTACTTAATATGTATGTTGTAGCGCAATATATCTACAGATCACTAGTACAGTCAACTAACCAAAAATAATTGGATTATTAATGACTACCGCCTAACTATAGTTCATTCGCGTTAAGAAAATAGTGACTATTTTCTTAACGCGAATGAACTATAATGTTGTCTAGATGTTAGTTTCCTGAAAATCTATAGATACGGTCAACAACGTTTGCTATCTGTAAAATAGCTGTTTATTATTAGCAAATGCAGCCAATTTAACTTGAACCATGATATATTTATATCATACACATTTATATTATATTTATATTTATACATCACTTATATCATACACTAATACATGGTTATGGCTCAACTTTGATTGCTAATGCACATCTACACATGCCATATTTAGCCCCTGTCTCCCCTACAAATGCTTACCTAAAAGATTTCCATTTTCCAAACTTAATATCTAATGTTTAGGTGTACCACAGAAGGTCCTATATTCAGTACTAAATTTTGGAATCCATTACCACCTTCAGGCGTTACATTAGCGTTACTACGTGTAGTAATGAGTGCGATGCCGGCGCGAGCGCTTTTGTTGCGGCACAATGAAGCCTGAGTACAGTCGCCGACAAAAGTGCATTGGAACTGCGCCTTTGTAACTGTATCACAATGGACGCTGCGAGCGAGGCGCGTGCTCGCTAAAATGCTATTGGCCTGCGAGAATTTTACCGTAAAGCTTTGAAGTTCTTTTTACATACCGCTGTTGCTGACTGTACATAAATGTTCAGTCACGTTTTTTTTATTAGCTAATTACGCTTTGAATAGGGAAGTGGTTCCTGAATTAAGTCTATTGTGTAATTAATTTTACATTCATTAATAATTTGTACTTTTACACAATTTTTGACTTCTTAAAAATTTGGTAATTAGTAATTACATTCCAAATGAAGGGCGAATCAAGTGGTATCTGTTGTATTAATTTCATAAATTAGGTTTTTATTTTATTCGATCCTGAAAAATATTAGTAATGTTAGTTCAATATGTATTTCAATGTAATAAAAGAAATCAGTAGTAGTAGTAGTCAAATTTTAATAGGGATTCAATTTATATCTGATAAATTTAATTTTGTTTTTATTTTACAAATTATAGGCTCTACAGTCGGAAGATTTACAAATGATATGTACAACTTTAATCAATTTATTAACTATATTTGAAAATTATTAAATCCAATTGACCAGTCACATTAAATTTCATTATGTATCTTATCTGATACAATATGCAAACGTATCACTTAAAAGTTAATTTTCCGTGTTTTCCCTCAAAGAGCCTGTATTCACACCTTCCACTCGCTTTGAAAGCTGCCTAATGAAGCATGAATGAACATTATACAAACTCGAGTAAGTTAAGACTAAGGCGAGCTTATTATAAATATTTCAAGGCTTATTATAAATATTCCAAAGTGTAGCATAAAATTAGCACGTGAAAATGCCATTAGTAGATTTATATCTGCTTTTAGAAAATAAGCCGTTGGTACAAATTTATTATCGCAGATTGATATAACATTAATGTAAAGTTTAGATTGTGTTACCTACTTACATTAAGGCTAACTTATTTAGTCAGTATTTTTCAGTTGCGAAAACTACGGTATATAATAAAGTATAGAATAATAAAATATAGACTTAGTGGAAATTATACCTAAATTGTAATAACAATTATAGTACATGAAACACATAAGAAATGACTGTAAAATGTTTGGTACACTTATTTTTGTGATACTCTTAACATATGTGCTAAAGCCATTCTTAGCGATCGAAGCAATGTCGGTGTGTGACATTGCCTGTAGGTATATTATTATTTTAATAATATACATGAAATTGATAATAACATTTACTAGAAGTAATACCTCCACGGCTTACAAATTGAAGCCATTTGTACTACAGTATTGAAGTAACCAAGTGGTATTTTATAACAAACAGGTATAAGGAGTTAATCGTGTAAGCGCTAACTTTATACGGGAATCAAATGTCGGGAAGCACTAGAAATAACAATTACATTATCCTTTAAGGAAGTCGACTAACAATATACATTACATTCAAGGAGGTATCATTGGTGTAGTGAAGGGTCTAATGTAAATGATCTTCTAACAAATATCAACATTTCAGACGTAATAGGTTGGTAATTGTTTAGCCTTCCGAAATCTGGAGGTTCCTCTGAACGGTCATAACATTCAGATTTCGGATAATGCACTTTTGTTTTATAAATTAATATTTATCAAAGCCAGTCAATTTTTTTCTTAAATAAATAACTACGATGATAGTCATCATCTTTGTCATCATCTCTGGACTTTTGGGGGAAGGCTGAGTTCAAACAAAGTTCTACTGGAAAATATACTTATCAAAGATTCTAATTCTTACTAGTGACTTACCCCGGCTTCTCCTAAGTGCATGAATTATGCATATATTATTACGAATCTTCCGCTTGAATCCCTCTACCTATTAAAAAAAACCGCATCAAACCCCGTTGCGTAGTTTTAAAGATCTAAGCATACATGGAGACGCACAGACAGACAAGAAAAGTGACTTTATTTTATACTATGTACCTAGTGATGATGTGAAGGCAAGTTGTCAAAAATGGCGTTTCTCTGTTGTCTGGTCCAGATTTTACCAGACCTCAATAGAGTTTGTATAGTATGGACCAATAGTAGTAGGTACTATGTTAAGTGCAGACCTTAATTTAAGGACTTTTCCATTGTTGTCTAAAGCCTTTGTCCGCGCTATAAAGTGAGGTTAATGCCACCAATCACATTATTTCTTAAGGAAACGAGCGTGCACTATAAAGTGCATTTAAATTACCTGTATGAAAAAGTGCACAGTTTTATAGCAAACACTGGAGCCAGCTAAAGCTTCATCGTTTCAGAGCTTTTGTCGAGTCAACGGGACTGACTCTTACTTTCGGTTCTCGATAGGATTTCACGCGATCTGTAACTATATCGAGTTTGAAATGCCTAGGTCTATGAGTTCGGTTAGAAATATAGTTTGACTTTTATATGTCTTTTGGTAAAATTTCAATATCAAAAATATCCTATCTGATGTCTTTATGTTATCTAACTGTGTTAATCGCTCGATTAATTGTTTGCAATTCGTTACGAACTCAGAATCAAATGACGATTGTGCATCAAATTAAATATTTTATAAATAAAGACTTCCCACGCTGGACCACACATCGCCATTTAGCCCCAGACTAAGCCGAAGCTTGTACTATGGGTACTAGACAACTGATGAACTTACTTAGAACACCCATACCAATACAAACAGACATGTTAATATTTTTACTGTGCGGGGATCGAACCCTTGGCTCAAAAGGCAGAGGTCACTACCAAATGACCCATCGGGCCAGTCAAAAAATATGCATTTGATTCAAAAGTTTTACATATAATATTAAACAAAGGTTAAACTTGTGTTTTCCTAAACTCGAACCGTCTTTGTATGCGTGACATTCGAGTTCGAGAACCAATAGTTGCCCATCTCTTGCCGTATCCGCGTCGCCCGCCCGCCCAACAGTCGTTCCGCGCTTTCCGTAGGGCGCGCTCGCTTCGGAACTTTCCGCTTCGGTACTCGCTTCGGAACGCGAGGGGTTTATAAATATCGAAGCAGCGACTACGGTAGGTTACTAATTATGTTTGATTAGGTTTTGAAGGCTTTTTGCAGGTGTAGAAATGGTGTTTATCTTTATTTATGTTTGCTGTAGATTTTTTGTTTTGAAAATGTTGCGTATTTTTAAGAAACCTTTGAGTTGTAATGGGAATATGACAATAGGTATGAAATTATTTGATTTTCAAGATTTAAATTCTGAATTAAAATAATGAGGATTCAATCGAAAATAAATTTCGCCTCAGGGCCAATACTAGCTAGCATGAAACATCTATGGTTTTCTTAACCCCTTAGCTGCCCTAAAACCAGACAAAATAGTTTAGTTTTTATTTGCCACATAGTAGTTACCAGGTGTTGTCAACCGTGGCGCTCAACGTATTAACAAAATTTGTGGTAGTTTTGACAATGCAATTTTTGATGAATGTTCCTCATAGCTTAATTTATTTTTAATACCACGAACTGAATACACTCGTAGTTATAAAGTTCTTCTTACTGTTTATGTTAAGCCCAATGGTTTATTGGTAGAGCGGGCGAGCATTGTGTTCGCCTTTTGAAAGTACAATGTTTTATGGATACTATACATTAAATAAATAACATAAGCTTAATATAATTTGATACAAATTTCAAAGCTTCTACTTAAAACGATCTGCAAGATAATAATTGTATAATACTCGTAATTACACATTGCATGCCAAACAATTAACTATTGTAAACAAACATTTACGCTAATTACGCTCTTAAACCTTAATTAGGTGCATTAGCAAATAAAGCAGTTTTATCTCTGTTAACATACAATTAGTTATCTCTAAACAGAGGCACAAACACAGTATCTTTTTATCACCTACTGATATGTTTCTTTTTAGGGTTCCGTAGCCAAAATGGCAAAAACGGGACCCTTATAGATTCGTCATGTCTGTCTATCTGTCTGTCCGTCCGTATGTCACAGCCAGTTTATTCCGAAACTATAAGAGCTACATTATTGCAATTTGGTACGTAGATGTATTCTGTAAACCGCATTAAGATGTGAAAATAAAATCAGAAAAAAATCCTAAATTTTTGGGGTTCACCATACATAGAACTGAAACTCAATTTTTTTTTTCATCAAACCTATACCTATACTGTAAAATATGGACATGATAAAACTGAAAAAAATATATGATGTGTATTACTATAAAAACTACTAACGAAATTTGGTTTGAATGAAACTAGACAGTAGTTTTTTTTAAAACGTCATAAATCAAATTACCTAATTTTTTCATTCAATCAGTGGTACGGAACCCTACGTGCGCGAGTCCGACTCGCACTTGGCCGGTTTTTTTATCTTTTGCTCGTTTAGGCCTACGATGAGATAAGATCTTATCGTTATTGAGATATTTAAAATTATAATATTTTTTTATATCAAAAGATGACTGACACGGTGGCTTCATCTTTGCCTAAGAGGAGATAAGATCTTATCGTGATTGAGATATTTGAAGCTATAATAATTCTTTGGTAGCGAACCAGGGTCGTACGGTCTACCTGCCCTGAACCGTGGGTTGTGTGTGAGTTCATCCCTGCGCGAACGCTTGTTGGTCGCGGTATGTATTTGGGGTATTTTCGTTGACTCCGATTTTCATAACGGAAGTTCCTTAAGCCGTTCTCATCGGAATCAGTTGAATATTATGTAATACTAGCTGCTGCCCGCGGCTTTGCCCGCGTGAATATTTGTATAAAACATAGCCTATGTGTTATTCCAATGTATAAGCTATATTACTGTAAAGTTTCATTAAAATCCGTTCGGTAATTAATGCGTGAAAGAGGAACAAACATCCATCCATCTATCCATCCAAACAAACTTTCGCATTTATAATATTATAATATAATATAATGTATAATATAATATAATAATAATAATAAATAATATAATATAATATATAATAAAGTAGGATTATCTGATACTTATATTTAATAATGTCGCTTAAAATCAGGCGAAGGCATACCCAGTGAAATAAAAAATATAACAAACAAAAATTATACACTTTCCTAGTTCTATATAAATGTTCATGGTGTACAATAAAGCTCTATCTATCTATACTGCCAAAACGTTACTACCGGTTCGAAACACGGTCATTAGTAACCATAGTTTTCGGCACAGATTAAATCTGTGGTTTTCGGTAACCAATTATTGTCTAGCTCCGCCAAACGCCCACTACGCGATGCAGCAATTGTGAAGTCTCATATGACTAGTAGGTAATTTGCTTTAGTTCCCGTGCGCTTCACCCAAAATACAAAAATATCTTTTATTATTACTTAATAGTAAAAAAAAAGAAAATAGCATTACAACGTTGCTAAACCATGTAAATTGGTTCAGATCAATGAATATGTTGTGAAAATATGATCTTTATTTTTTAAAATTCAAACTAGTTAAAGGCTCCATTAAATGTTTACAATTTCTGCAACTTTAGGTCCACCCCACTGCAGGGCACACGTTGCATTATTGTCCGAGGGCCTTTGTCAACGCGTCACAAAACATTTAACAAAAAAAAAACGCTTATCAGTAACCACCAGCTCTTTCCGGGCTTAAAATACGGTAATTGGGTGTAAACTGTTACTTTATCGCGTACAGACTTTGTCGAGGATTTTATGCATTTGTCGGTAAAAGTGAAATTGTTTTAAACATCGTCGCGAGTTACTTAGTCATCGAAATTGAATAGGTCGCGAACTAAAATCAACATGTGGGCTGTTTAGTACGAACTATACTTATAAAGTGGTGTAGACGTGTTTTATCATCATTATTAGTCTCACCTTTTACAATACAAGTGTGTATGTTTAGAAGCTGAAAGTGTGTCCGAATTTTTAGTTATAGTTAATCCTTTGCCTGCCGTGAAACCAGACGCAATAGAAAAAGTATTGTTTGATGGAAACGGTGATTCATGGCAGTTAACGTGTTAATAGAAGTGGCTAATGTTGAGGAAAATTATTTAATTTGTTAAGTACACAGTTCAATTTTAAAATCAACTCCTGCTAATTATACCTCCAAATATGGGAAAGCTCTGGTGTAAAAAAACAAATATCATTATCGTGTTGTTTATTCGTCATTGGTCAGACACAAACAAGTGATTATAAAAGATATGAGCACAAAAGCTCAATGGTAATCAGCTTGTTAATATTAAGAAACAATAAATATTTATTATTTATTAACGGCGCCGCCTAAGTTATACAACAATTGTATATGTACTTAACCTAGTTCTAAGCAACATTTTGGTATGCACGTTTAACAGTGATCTATTAATAATAAAGTACGAACAAAAGAAAAAAAGATAAAAATTTTAAAGTAGATTACGTTATATTCCAGTCAATTAAAAAAATTTACTTAATACTAAAACTTTTCCATTTTTGGCCAGACAAAGCAAATGTAGCAAAAAAAAGTACTTATTATCATCACAATTTACAACTTTATAAAATGAGGCGAGTAGGTACATACATATCTTACGATGTAAGTTCGTTTTATGAAACATGCAACATCATCACTCTTACTTCCACACAGTCAATAAAAAAAATTGCAACGAGCTGTATAATATACTACATATAGTGTATATTTATATGATCTAGCCCTTGTTTACAATAAGCCATTATTTATGTACAAACAGGATAACCAGACATGCCGTACCATAGATAATAATAAATTAATTAATACAAAATAGTTCCGTCCATTTATCGGTTGAACGTACTCGGAATCGAATCTGTGACATTTGCTCTTGTCATTGTCAGTTTATCTTCGGTGCCAGGACGGGCAACACACCCTTCTGCCGTTATTTTTTAATAATATCTTTATTTATAACACACTGAATATCATTTTCACTCCAACATAGTACGAAGATTAAATTCACCATGTTTTAATAGTATATTTTTGTGTATAGTTATACATAAGTGTAGTGTGGAATTTTAGTGTCTTTGTAGAAGTAGAATCTGTGAAAATGTTGTCGGTGCGATCTGTTCAAGATAGACTTTTCAACTTTAAGTCTATAAAGGACAAATTTGAACAACCCAGGTAAATAGATTTGGTTAAGCTTTTGTGTGGCGTAAATTTTTGTGCTATTGGTAGCATAATGTATGGCGTGGCAAGCCTGAGGGTGTATTTTTTTACCAGAGAAGTGCTATGCAGCTTTTCAATCATCTTATCAATTGATTGATACAGCAAGGTGGTAGAAACGAATTCAACTGAGCTATGTAAGAACTATGAATGAGCTAACTCGCTCCATAGCTTGGCATCAGTGGGAACGGTCCCATAGTCTTGTAACTTAGCTCTCAAAGCCTTGCAGTATAGCTGTATAGTACATCTCTGGTGGAAATGCATTCTTAGGTTTTGTCTAAGGTGACGCGTCGCAATGGGCGTTTTTCAGTATAAACTGCTTACGCTGCATGTAGAAAACGCTCGAGGCGATGTGTCCCTTAAGGCTCCATATAAGTAGCATACAAAGCCTTATACCTAAGCTTCGTTGGACTAACACCCGTAGTCACAAACATTACTTATCTATGAAAACCTACAACACTATGCGAAGTAAGGCTTTTACAATGTCGACCTGCACTCAAGTGTTGTTTGAATAGGCTTTTGGGTACCTGTGCGACCGCTCGTCGCATAGTAATGTGAATACGGGTGTTGTAGTCCTAAGTGTCGGTTAGAAACCGGCCTATGATTTGTTACTGTGAAACAGAATAAATCAGAGTTGCCTATTGGAAACTTGTACTTAAAATGGTCATTTATTGTCGATTCCATATCTCAACAGGTTTACAGCAAAGTAGATAATACAAACAAATGGTCCTATGTCAATTGAACTTGTGTTGATAAGAATGTAGAAGTTGCTTCTGATGGAAGCTATATTGTTGCGACCAAATGGTTGTTACATTGTAACTGATGCACTGCCAACTATGTTTACTATGTTGAGAAGATATATCAGAAACGCTATGGCTAAACGTTGACAGGCTCGGTGGCTCTTTGGTAGTGACCTCTGCCATCTGAGTCAAGGGTCGTGGGTTTGATTCCCACACAGTACAAACACTTGTGTTCATGAACTGTTTGTATTGGTCTGGGTGTTTTCTATGTATAATATGTATTTATTAACAAAAAAAAATTATCTAAGTAAGTTTATCAGTTGTCTAGTACCCATAGTACAAGCTTCGGCTTAGTTTGGGCTAGGTGGCGCTGTGTGGCCCAGCGTGGCAAGTCTTGGGTTATTTATTTATTATTAGGTAATCTAAAGTATAAAAAGCTAGCTTCTATACATTTGTTTGTAACGTTTGTCCATCTGTTTGCTTGCAGGGCGGGCGTCGGTGTGCAGCGCAGCGCGACGCATGCCGACATGCCACACCGAGGGGGCACCATTGCCGAAAGGTAAATATATATTCTACATAGTACATAATCTTTACAATCTAAATACATATATAACTCAAAGGTGACTGACTGGCTGACAGACATACGGCCGTATTCACAAACGTTACTATGCGTCACGCAAACGCACAGGTATCCAAAGCCTATGGGATTTTGGGCATTGCGCATCCGCGCGTCGCATAATAACGTTTGCGGCCGATAGTGATCTATCAACGCACAGCCCAAACCACTGGACGGATCGGACTGAAGTTTGGCATGCAGGTAGATGTTATGACGCAAGCATCCGCTAAGAAAGGATTTTGATACCCCACCCCCAAGGGGGTAAAATAGGGGATGAAACTCTATTCCAAGCGGATGAAGTCGCGGGCACAACTAGTCTTATTTAAACGTCGTTCTGTGCGGTGACAAGAGAGAATACATATCATCTCTGACTGGTAGATTTGAAGTTTAAAAACGGTGGCGGAGGATATTTATATCAAAAGGGAAAGCCATTGTTTAATACTTCGTGCATTATTATCTATCTATGAGTATTTTATTTATTTATTATTATTTTTATTTAACTACCTGAGTCAACAATTTACAATCTGCGTTGTAACAGCATGCTTCATGTAGGTACGAGTAGATAATATACAATTCGCTATTATTGAAGTTGGCAAAATAAGGAAAACTTATGCTGACATACTAAAGTAATGTAAGTAGGTATGAAACTGATATAAAGTCTATATTAGGTGTATCGTATGTACGTATACTTACCTATTATTTATTTAGGCCGGTCGTGTTATGATAGTTTTAATTGAGATTGGTTTACAGTTAGTATTATACTTATTCGAATGTACACCCATGGGGCAGTCGATATTTTACATAATTTATGCCGGCTTCACTTATCTATAGAAAGATTAAGAGAGGTATGGCATGGTGAATCTTCGCTCGAATAGTGCCGCCTCGTCCGGGAAAGGACCTCCACCCTATAGACTACCGCTGCCAAATGACCTCCGAGTCTTGTTTCTGCCGGTGAGTAGGCTTTCTGGAGCTCGTTGGGGGTTAGAGTTGGGCCGGCATGGCGCTGGTAACTGACAGGTAACTGACCAGTTACTTGCTTTAGTGCAGTCAATGAAGCGAAAAATAGGGCCTAACCTCCGAATTTTTTTACTGTGATCCGATTTGCATGAAATTTTGGAATGAGGCTTATCTTACCCTTAACTTCAAAAGTGAAAATGATCTGAACTCCGCCAATTATTTTTAAGGGGTGTAAATGACCCCTTAATGGAAAAATTGAGTTTAAGCCATTTTATCGCTAGAAACCAGTCTAATAGTAAGTGGTGAAATTGTAAAGTGTTTTTTAATACAATTACCTCATATTAAAATCATTTTCAACCCCTTGAAAATCTTACAACCCAAGCAAACCACCCCTAAATTGAAAAAAATCACAAAAAATACTTTGGTATGACTTAAAAAGATGTAAATATAGAGTAAGTAATATTTTCATTATCATCATCATCGGCCCGTATCAGTCCACTGCTGGACATAGGCCTCTCCGAATGTTCACCGCTTAGATCGATTCTGTGCCTCTCGCATCCAGCACTTGCCAGCCGCCCTGCGCAAATCGTCACTCCACCTGGCTAGGCTTACGGTTCATGTCCACGTTTCGGCTCCGTATGTCATAACTGGGAAGGCACTGATCGAAGATTTTCATCTTTAGGCACTGTGGGATCGACGATGTGAAGACTCGACGTAGTTTCCTAAACGCTGCCCAGCCTAGCTGAATTATCCTATTCACCTCGTCCTCAAAGTTGTTTCCACCTAACTGCAATGTCTGCCCTACATATTTTTGAACAACTTCGAGGATGGCGCCGTGTACTACAATCGGGTCCGGTAGAACATCTTCATTGAACATAACCTTGGTTTTGTCCAAGTTCATCCATAGGCCGATACGCATAGAGGAGTCAGCCAGTTCATTCAGCATTTGTGTTTTTAGGTCCTGCAGCGATTCTGCCATTATAACGATGGCGTCTGCAAATCGCAAGTGAGAGATGTATTCGCCATTTATGTTGACGCCACGTCCTTTCCAGTTCAGCGTCTTGAACATATCCTCCATTGCATTAGTTAATAGTTTCGGGGAAACGACATCCCCCTGTCTCACTCCTCGATGCAACGGTATAGGCCTTGTTTGCTGATTCTGTATTTGGACGGACATAGTGGCAGCTTCATAGAGACATCTCATCACTTGGATGTATCGCCGATCATTTCACATTGCTCCAAATATTCACTCCGAAACTTTCAGTTACTAAGTAGAAATAAATATGATAAATTTTTGGGCCATAACTCCTTAAATTTTCATGCTATCACAATTTATAAAATACCATTGTAAAGATAATTAAGAGAGCTACAACATCCTCTATTGCAATATATAGTAAAAACCCTTTTTATAAAACGGTGAAGGGTGAAAGGGCTTGAGAGAAGCTGTGATTGCGCTACCACGCGCTCTTTAAACAATCATATCTCCGTCAATTTTTATTTCACAGAAAAAATAAAAAGACCAAATTGTTGGTCAGAAAAATACCTAAATTTTTAATCCCTACATTTTTATACGTATCTATCGTAATTTTTGAGATATTATGAAAAAAAGGTGGGTTTTTTAAAAATTTGAAATTTTCGATTTTTCTTCAATCACGACTTTTTTGAAAACTATGTGTCCTAAAGCAGCCAAACTTATACAATCTATCAAACTCCTTATAATCAAGTTAATTCTAGGCGGAATATGATTAATTTTAGTTTTGGTGGAAATGGCACTTATTTAAACCCACTGATTCTAAAGAAAAAACAGTCGATGCTCCTCTTATTTGCAATACAGCTCACTTATTTTACATGTAAAAGACTTTTAATAGTGCTCATTTTAAAGCTTATTTTAAGCACTACAAAACCCTTTTTGATTAGAAAGCATAAAATGCATTTGCTCGCTGATAGATGGTATTGACTACATCGATGAAATTTCAGATAAAATAAAAAACGGCTTTGATCTTTAATATCTAGCTTAATATTGCACTTAGAATACTTTATAAAAAACCAAATTGTTAATTCTTTTACCTGCTTCAATTTTGTTCCTTATAAAATTTTCGATAAAACTTATATTTTTGGAGATATTTGAAAAAAACCGATGAAAAAAGTGAAAAATTTTCAAGTTTTCAATTGCCAATAACATGAAAAGTATTAGATTTTTCGAAAAACTTTATAGATAATTTTTTGCTTAAATTTGGACCTTCAATCGATATCCGAGGTTATTTTGAAAAAAAAAACCATTGACAGCCGAGAAGGGGTGGCAACCACCCCCAGGGTGGTGGCGGAGTTCAAATCATTTTCACTTTTGAAATTAATGGTAAGATAAACCTAATTCCAAAATTTCATGCAAATCGGATCACAGTAAAAAAATTCGGACCTATAATGCTTCATTGACTGCACTACTTGTTGTCACTGCGACTTGGACTTCTCTATCGCCTTCCATCAGGCGTAAGGAAGCCAATATGTCGAGCTACTAAAAAAGTGCACTCATTCACACTCGCAGTTTTCCACAGTAACGTACAAGAAATCGTAGAGAGTAGCAGCAGAAATGACGTCTTCGACATCCATCGTAGTCGCGAACAAGACTGAACTGCTTTGCGAGTGTGGTTGGTCCATGGCATTTATTGACAGCGTGAAATTCACGACGCAACCGTCACACGCAAGTGTAGAGCCGGCTTAAAAATATTATCATTTTCCATTTCACCGATGTTCCCGCGGGAGAAGCCGCAGGTTGCAGCTAGCTAGTATACATATGTAGAGACAGGTGTATTTGTGATTCTTGAGACGCTTGTATGTGTGTGTATACGATAGGACTTTTACGATACGACATAGTTCGTGCATTATCGCACTTTTTCTATGAATGATTGAAAGGGACGAGACGGGGTACACGTGTTTAAGTGATTAACTTCATCTAACCTTTTGAAGCTTTAGTGGGTTTGTCACACCCGGGACATACATTCTATGGTGAACATTTTTGTTTGTTTCATATTTGAGTAGTTGTGACTTAATGTACTAAGGCGTTCAGCGACTTTTCATGCTGACTGTACCTCCGTTGTTCTGATACCTATAACACAAATGTTGCAGCTACTTACGTTGGGATCGGAGCTAAGCTAGGTACATACCTAGCTTTAAATTAAATGCCCGATATTTAATTTAGGTATGCCTATTTTAATACAATATTCATTAGCATTTAAGCGTTTCTGTATCTATCCCTGTTAGTCACTAAATATTTTGTTGTTATCTGTTCCTCATGTCAGTACCTACATACAGCTGTAATTACAGCTAAGTAGGCAATTAACTCATGGACAATTGTATGCTTATTTTCTACCTTACCAAAAAGGGTTGTTACTATGTTAGTGTAGTGGTGTAGAGACACTAACATACATATAGTATACTGGGTTAGTTGATTTACTCTATCGACTGGCGTATGTTTCATAGGTGTAAAGCAAAAGAAGTAAATTTTGTTTCCTGCATCTTAGGTATACCAGTCTCCATTAAAAAATGTTCGAAGTATTTTGTACCTGAACCAAAAATGAAAAAAACTTGTTAATTCTCGATGAGCGAAACCGAAATTATTCATGCGCAATACAATAATTCTAGGATACTTCTATGAATCGGAACTTATCATTCTGCTCTATTGTGAAACACTTCCTCGATAGATTGAAACGGCCCAATGTTATTCTATTGTGCGTTTATTGTATGGATGGGTATCTTTGATTGTGCTTCAATTAAATAATACTTCTTGATACCCCTTTGTTACACGATTTGGTAGACAGAGTAAGTAGAGTTAGATACTTTATTACACAAAGCATTTACAAGACTGAGTATTACAGAATTCATTTAGTGTTCTTAGAATGGTATTATAGCTAATGGCATTATCTTATGTTATTTAAAAAGAAGCCTAACTGTAGTTATGAGGACTTATATAAATGAAATGTGCACTATTGTACGCACTTTTGTATTAAAATGAAAACAATTCTAATATTTAATGTAAGTACATAAAGTTAAGTAGGAAATGTGGAATGTATCTCTTATTTTATTTAATCCTACGCGTTGCCAGTAACTAAACAATTTGAAAGCCTAATTTTCGTATTATTTATTCCGACTGATCCATTGCTTTCATAATCACAAACTTTCAAATGAGTAATTAGGCAAGGATCGTTCCCAAATTCGTATTTGCCCAGTAACAAACGTCTCGAGTAGGGATTGCAATCCGGCCTCATTTTCAATCCGGCCGGATCCGGCTGGATATCCATTAATCCGGCCGGATCCGGCCGGATCCGACCGGATTGATCTAATCAGGATAACTTAACTTTGGACTGTTAAGGAAATGTTAAAATAAATAAATAAATAACCCAAGACATGCCACGCTGGGCCACACAGCGCCACCCAGCCCCAAACTAAGCCGAATCTTGTACTATGGGTACTTGACAACTGATAAACTTACTTAGATACATTTTTTTTTTGTAAATAAATACATATTATACATAGAAAACACCCAGACCAATACAAACAGACATGTTCATGAACACAAATGTTTGTACTGTGCGGGAATCGAACCCACGACTCTTGGCTCATAGGGCAGAGGTCACTACCAATTGAGCCACCGAGCCAGTCAACAAAAACGATATATATACGAATACGAAATCACCTTTATTATTACTAAAAGAAAAATCTCAAAAACAAAATATAGGGGGGTGGAGGCGCGCCGCGCGGTGCGACTCAGCGTCAAACGACTCGCACGCACACGCACAACATGTTTAAAGTGCCTACTCATACAATAGCGCAGGTATTTTACCAAAATATGCAATTACCGGATCCGGTCACCGGATCCGGTATATTGGTGCCGGATCCGGTAAGTGTATATTGACGCCGGATCCGCCGGATTGCCGGATCCGGTTTTCCGGATTGCAATCCCTAGTCTCGAGTCCTTGAGATTCAAGAGAAGCTTTGTTATTGATTAGCAAAAGATATTACTGCCTAGAAACATCAATTTTATATTACACCGCTGTATATACATTTTTATCAAATTCTTGGTATCATCATCAGCCTATTACAGTCCAGTGTCCACTGCTGGACACTGCCCCAGTTGTTTGCCACTTGGACAAACACCTGGAGGATGTACCCATAATCGCCACGCTGGGCGGGCGGGTTGACGATCGCAGGGCGTAGCTTCTCGCTCCGGTGTTGTGTCTGTGGTATTTAGCCTGCGATTGTGATGGTTATACCGCCACCAGTCGGTTGCCAGTGCCTCGTTTGTTATTCGGCAAGATGCACCACGGGCAGGTGAGGTTGGCTTGGGGCGAAGAGATGATAGGTCGCTCCCTTACATCCTAGTTAGTGACTTTCTTGTGTGTGAAGTATCTCCCCACCCACTTATCTAGGTAGGTGTTGTAGCTATACAACCACGGGCAGGTGAGGTTGGTTTGGAGGGAAGAGATGATAGGCCGCTCCCTTACATCCCAACTAATTTAACCCTTGCTAATGTGTGGTGTGTTTTTGTTACAGGCTGGCGGCTCTCCAGGCAGCCGGTGCGAACGACTGGCGAGCGAGGCTGTGCCGCCTCAGCCCCGACCGGGAAGACTCGAAGGCCATAGAGCGGGCCAAGAACAGAATCAATGTTAGTATATTTTCTTTCCTTTTTTCTGAAGGGGAATGCACCTTTATGCCACCTTCGGGAGGCGACATGGTGCGTGGGACTCACACCTCCCGAAATAGGAGGGCGTACCCACTAAACCCCCCTGTGTCGCCTGTGGGCAGCAAGTTGCAGGGACACCGCGCACCGGTAGCGACGAAGCATACGGCCGCATCCCTGCATGCCTTGGCCAGCCGCAGATGACAAGCGGCCGGACCGGGGTCCGGGGATCTACTTAAATTACTTTTGCTTCTTTTTACTACCAGCTTCCCAAACTAAGAGGCCCCTTGACCGTTTGTTGCATGTACCTATTAGCCAAACTTTTTTGGTTGGTTTTCGATATTAATCAGGTTCTAAGTATGTTTGTTATTTTCGAATAACAACTTTTGAATTGATACCCCCAATCAAGATTCAGATATTGACTAGTACCAGTAGGTACTTATAGTACTCAGTTAGGAACCAAGGTTGAAGGACATTGCAAAAAAAAAAGAAAAGCATCTATAATTCTGTTCTCTTTTATACCCGCTTCGTCTCAAGTATTTTCACCAGGTACTTAAGATCTAAAGGAACACGCTTCCGAATTATTATTATTCCAGATGTGCCCACAGTTACGCCTTAGGCGAATAAGTACCTAACGAATTCTTTTCCTAAGACAAAAATACTTTATTTTCTTACCTACCGCAGATATAAGAGACGTGTCACGAAACTTTAGTTGAGACGAAAAATTGGGACAGCACACATTTTTATGACCTTCTAGACAGACCGTCTTAAATTTTGGTGGGACCCTTGGGCAAAAAATAATTTGGAGTTCAAAAGTTCGCAGTCCACTGCTGGACATAGCTCTTTGCTATTGTATGCTACTTTGCTCGATTTGGGATTCTTCGCGCATCCAACAATTGCCAGTCATCTTGCGCAAATCACTGCTCCACCTAGCCTGAGGGCTTTATTTTGGTTATTACCAAAATAGTAAATTCTGATTATTACTAAAATAGTACATTCTGATTATTACTAAAATAGTACATTTTGGTTATTACCAAAATAGTACATTCTGGTTATTATCAAAATAGTACATTCTGGTTATTATCAAAATAGTACATTCTGGTTATTATTAAAATAGTACATTCTGGTTATTATCAAAATAGTACATTCTGGTTATTATTAAAATAGTACATTCTGGTTATTATCAAAATAGTACATTCTGATTATTACTAAAATAGTACATTTTGGTTATTACCAAAATAGTACATTCTGGTTATTATTAAAATAGTACATTCTGGTTATTATCAAAATAGTACATTCTGGTTATTACCAAAATAGTACATTCTGGTTATTACCAAAATAGTACATTCTGGTTATTACCAAAATAGTACATTCTGGTTATTATTAAAATAGTACATTCTGGTTATTATTAAAATAGTACATTCTGGTTATTATCAAAATAGTACATTCTGGTTATTACCAAAATAGTACATTCTGGTTATTACCAAAATAGTACATTCTGGTTATTACCAAAATAGTACATTCTGGTTATTACCAAAATAGTACATTCTGGTTATTACCAAAATAGTACATTCTGGTTATTATTAAAATAGTACATTCTGGTTATTATTAAAATAGTACATTCTGGTTATTATCAAAATAGTACATTCTGGTTATTACCAAAATAGTACATTCTGGTTATTACCAAAATAGTACATTCTGGTTATTACCAAAATAGTACATTCTGGTTATTACCAAAATAGTACATTCTGGTTATTATTAAAATAGTACATTCTGGTTATTATCAAAATAGTACATTCTGGTTATTACCAAAATAGTACATTCTGGTTATTACCAAAATAGTACATTCTGGTTATTACCAAAATAGTATCTTCATTTTGGTAATAAATGTGGTTATAAATGCTAAATAGAATAACTGTAAAAAATACGCATGAAACAGAAAACAGAGGCATCGACTTGGATACAGCAAAATCTACTGTTAAAACGGAACCCTTACTGGTAACTCGTAACAGTGACGGGAGTCGCAAAAGTTGAGGGCTCTCGTCACAGACGACCTTGCTGACTCGCCGAGTTTCCGCCTGAGAGCGTGGCTTTGTCGCTGCTTGTGGCAAACACTTGAACTTGTCGTGAATTTGGATATTCTTTAGGTGTTTCACCAAACAATGGGGAATATGCATTTTTTTATTAGGTACCTTAAAATATTACCCAGTAACTTGCAATAAAATTGAAATAAAATCTAAAGTGAACGACTGGTAGGTTTTTGTGGTTAATCTTTTTAAATCTTTTATCGTCCCGTTACACAAATATTTATGAATATTGAAATACTTTTTCTATTATACCAGTTATAAAGCTTTGTATTCTTAATCTTCACTGCACGGATTATTTTTGCGATGTAATCGAATCAAGTATCTACTGGTCTAGTTCTCTTGAAAATTGGGCGATAACAGCATCAGAAGAGTATAATTTCCAAATGTTCTAAATTGTACTAAAATTGCCTCTAAGTAATTTTTTTAGTGTGTAGTAAAGAGTTCTATCTATTTTTATTAACCATGCAGAATCTAAATGACGAGCTATTTATAAGAGAGTCGAAAGGAACTGAGAACTAGTCGTATTGTGCAAATTACCAGCCGAGCCCTTAGTGTTTATTAAGCTAATTGGGCGTAACGCGGAAATGCCGTGTCTCCCGCTATCAACACGCTCGCGTTTAAATTGGACTTCTTAATTAATAATTTATTTCGCTAGCTGCCCTTGGAAGTGGGTAGTTTAAGATCATTTCATCATCATCAAATCTTTATTTCGGATAACTTTGATCCATGGGTTAGTAACAATGCTTATAAATCTAAGGGTTAGTGTAACAATACAATTAATTTATAAAATACATTTACCTACTCTATTGTGTCATGTACCTAAGTGGCACCCCCTGCGAACGCGACCCAGCACTTTCTTCGGTCATCACTCGCATGAAGTTCCTTAATATAGGTGCATGCGTGCATTTCGATGTCCAGTGAGGAGCTCGGTGGCGCCGCGGTCTTATAGGCTTAACAATGATCGCAAAGTTGTGCAACCATTGGCGCGGTCAATCCGATGATGGGTGACCAAAATTTGACACCGATTTCCTCCGTGCTTCGGAAGGCACGTTAAGCTGTTGGTCCCGGGTGCTATCTTTACCAACTCAGATAGCAGTCGTCACATCATATCAGAGATCATGATAATTCTGACGCCCAACTGGGAATGGGTATAGCTTACCCTAAATGTTGCGGAGGTCTGATGGCAGTCGCTCTGTGTAAAAGCTTAGCCCTCGCCAAATCTCTCAGTTTGGGAAGCCGGCCCTGAGACAATCGGGAAAAAGGCTAGGATGATGGATGGATTTCGATGTCCAGTTAAGTTTGGTGGTAGTGAATTGCGTCAGAAGCAGTGGTCGCAGGTTCAATAACCACTATTACAGACATTTGTCTGCATTAACATATCTGTTTGTGTTGGTTCGGACCGTTGCTATGTATTAAAAAATCAAAATTAATATAAAACGCAAAGGTAGAATATACTCGTAGTAGAGGCTTCGGCTTAGTTTAGCGTTGTGTGGCTTGGTGTTTCATTATTAGAATGCACCAGAAAATCCACACCAACCATGGTTAGATGGTTCAACAATTCACTAGATGGTGATAATAAAAAGTTTCTTTCTTTATTGGAATAAAAAAAAGAATGTTTCGTTGATCTCTAAAAATACAGACGTTACACCAGCAAGCATCTGCTATTTTCTTATTCGCCAACTAACTTATTTGAATTATTACGGTATAAATAGCCTGACAGAATACATGAAAAATTGAGACGCAATGGTTTTGACTACTATAGGATTTGATTTCTTTCCATTTAGTTTTAGGAGGACAGACGGAATTGACTATTAAAATTATTTGATTATGAAACCAACACATTAAAATATGTTTCTTTTCCATCAGTCCCATTTCACTTTTTCACCCGACAGGCTCGGTGACTCATTTGGTAGTGACCTCTGTATGTATAATATGTATTTATTTACAAAAAAAAATGTATCTAAGTAAGTTTATCAGTTGTCTAGTACCCATAGTACAAGCTTCGGCTTAGTTTGGGGCTAGGTGGCGCTGTGTGGCCCAGCGTGGCATGTTATTTATGGTTTTTTATATAGGGTTATTTATTTATTTACTATTACTTTAACAATTTGGCCGATCATTATTATAACAATACTGTAATACCCCAACTTAGCGGAGATATCCCCGCCTGGGACGCGAACTTGTGACCTTGACAACTAAAGCTATTGATTGGAAGTTTAGTATTCGAGCCCACACGATAGTGCTTTTGGCAAGCTACACTATGTAGGCGCTGAATTTTTCATGATTCTTATAACAAAGTCGTTTTAGTCTAAGCGTGGGTAATAAAAAATAGCTCGGACTGAATAAATAGAATGCAGATGTCTAGTTTCTTTAGCTAGATCAAATTAAGAGAGGTAGGGCATAGCGAATCTTCGCTCGAATTGAGCCGCCCGTCCGGGGAAGGACCTCCACCCTATACAATACCGCAGTCAAATGACCTCTGGGTCGTGTTTCTGCCGGTGAGTAGGGTTTCCGGAGCTCGTGGGGGGTTAGGGTTAGGCCGGCATGGCGGTGGCAACTGACAGGGAACTGACCAGTTACTTGCCCGTTGTCACAGCGACTTGGGCTTCTCTTTCGCTTTCCATCAGGCGTGAGGAAGCCATTACGTCGAGCCACTATAAAAAAAAATTACTTCATCTCGTAAATTCTCATCTATATTTTTCGTGAGGTAATGGAAAGGAATACAAATCATAACTCCATTTCTTGTCATGCATATCGTGATAGTAGAGTAGATAGTTGACTGGCTCGATAGTCATATGGTAGTGACCTCTGCCCTCTTTTTTTTTTTTTTTTTTTTTTTTAAGAGGGGAATGCATTAGGCACCTTCATGCCGTCTCCGGGGGGAGGCGGCATGGTGTGTGGGACTCACACCTCCCAAAAGGGAGGGCATACCCACTAAACCCCCCTGTGTCGCCAGTGGGCAGCAAGTTGCAGGGACACGGGTAGCGCCGAAGCATACGGCCATATCCCTGCCTGCCCTGGCCAGCCGCAGATGATAAGCGGCCGGCACTCCTGGTCCGGAGAGGGCAAATACCCCTGCCCCCGGATCCGGGGAGCAGTAGAGTGCTCCCCGGGCGGACCTCGTGCAACGGTGTGGCTGCACCCACCACACCGTTACGCCCCTATGAGTGGATCGCGCCCCCGCACTCACCACTCGGGGCACGAAGGAGAGGCTCAGAGGGCATACGATGCGTTGTATGCCCTCCGGCGACGCCCGGGCCGGGGGCGGCGTAGAGCGGGCGCGTCTACCGCAGCCTCACGCTCTCTTTCCGCCGCCTCCTTCTGCGAGATCACTGTCTCGCAGAATGCGAGCATCGCTCGCCAGACCTCCTTCGACGCCGTCATCTGCCGCAAGAGTTGCGGCAGGTCGAGGTCCTGTGCGACAGTGACGAGGACGGAGCGCTCATTGGCCCAGGCAGGGCAATGCTGAAGCGTATGCTCTGCCGTGTCCTCCGAGCCACTGTCGCAGTGACGGCATAGAGGATCAGGCTCTCGCCTGATCCTCCATAAGTACCGGCCGAAACATCCATGTCCCGTGAGGACCTGGGTCAGCCGGTACGTCACCACCCCGTGGGGGCGCCGCATCCACTCTTCCAAGATGGGGCCAATGGCCTGAGTGGTGCGGCGCCCCCATGGGGCAGCCTCGAGGCGCTCACGCCATACTGTGAGCGCCTCCGCCTCAACGGCCTCTTTCTGCGCTCCGACTTCGGCCGGCGCTGGCCGGAGGCCCCGCGACCGCTGCTCGGCTCGCCACAGGTAGACTGCGGCGAGTACGGCAGCGTCCAGGTCCTACGGAAGGGACCCGGCAATCGCAGTGGCGGCATCCGCGGATATAGTTCTATATCCGCGGATGGCCCTCAACGCCAGGGGGCGTTGGGCCCTCCACAGCGCGCGGGAAGTCTCCACCGTAATGGCGCCAGCCCAGACCGGCGACCCATAAAGGGCCATCGATCTGAGGACGCCTAGGTAGAGCCGCCGGCTGACCTCTGCCCTCTGAGCCAAGGGTCGTGGGTTCGATTCCTGCACAGTACAAACATTTATGTTCATGAACATGTCTGTTTGTTTTAGTCTGGGTGTTTACTGTGTATAATATGTATTTATGTATTTACAAAAAAGAAGTATTTAAGTAATTTTATCAATTGTCTAGTACCCATAGTACAAGTTTCGGCTTAGTTTGGGGCTAGATGGCGATGTGTGACCCAGCGTGGCATATCTTGAGTTATCTATTCATTATTTTCTAAGCGACTGGAGATTTCGCTTCTCAACCAGTTAACCGCCTGGCTGGCGCCCATCGTACACTCGGTGAAACACCCGTGAAGTGACTTAATTCGCATTCCGGGAAGATGCCGCGGCGACTTGGGCTTAACTAGTCAGTCGCGTCGCGGCATTAAGTTCGCCTAATGTACTCTAATATTTATTGTGCAATAAAGATTAAATAAATAAAATACATTTTAGTGTGTAATTTAGGCCTCGCATCACTAGTTACTGCAGCGACTTGGGCTTCCCTTTCATTTTCCAATCGGCCACTATAAAAAAAAACAATGACCTTTTTAATTGCATGCGTCATGTCAACTGGATGGGATTATGGTTCCATCAAATTAGCGGGGGTGTTTTTCAACTTCAAAGAGATTAAGAGAAGGACCATAACTTAGCGTGCTATACAGATAACGTAATATTCATATCAAAGTGACACTTACCGAAGATAAGAACTTGATAAGGATAATAACAACCACGCCTACCAAGCTTTATCTATTAAGGGCAGAAAGATTAGTATAATGAAAATATCGTGACGGATTCTAATAACTACGCATAATTATTATGAGAAGGCGATCGGTATTGCTTTTTCGTCATAATGGCTTCCAATTAACGATTTATGTGATTGTATTATTATTGATGATTGCAAGCGGTAGACCAATGTCAAGGTATAAAAATTAAAATAAAATAGTTTATTTCTGCAAATAGATTTACTAGTAAGACTTTTGCACGTCACACTTTTTTCCTACCAGCACTTCGACGTATAGCTTGCTGAGAAGAAGACAAACTCAATAGTTAGCCTTTTTGTTAAATATAATACAATAATATCATTTTAATAAGCGCAAGCGAGCAGACTATCATGTCCATGTGATATTATCATCCATATAATCTTGTACTATGTAATAACCTTTTGACTTTTGGTATACGAGCAGGAATACCAACTGTGTTGGATCCCATTTTCTCTTATAAAGTGCCTTCGAATCGAAAGCACGTTAAAACGTTGCTACTGCGCCTGTTTGTTTGTAAAAGCAAAGGAGCAAGAGTGCGTTTGCGCACTCATTGTCTGTAGGTATTAAAATATCGTGTGCGTTTTAGTCTCCATAGAGATTGGTATCTGTAAATGTCCAAAAAGGATCAATGTTCGGTCAGAAGTATGAGCCTTATAAAGGGTAAGCAAATTAACTATTTAAAAATGAATAACGTAATCTGTATTCCGGTTATAGCAGGTCATAAACCCCATTCTAACCGTGATCCATTAGCGTACCCTTTACTGTTTCAACTAAACGTGCTATTTAGGGCAAAAATCAACGTAACCTTTGCACACGTCAAATCTCGTGGCGATCGTTAGTACATACTATTAACCCCACGCAAACGACGGGTTGTAAAATGTAATTACCTCACCGCACCTCCTGGTGCGAAGGTAAATTTGACAGGGAATTCGCGTGCTATATAGGACGAATTTACTCTCACTAGCCGTCAGAATTTATGCTATCCTAGTTTTTTTATATATTAGCTTGTCAAAATAACTGCATCGTGCCTCATGTTAAGCAGACGATGAAGTTCAAGCCATGTAAGCGATCAACCACACTATTATGGCATGCATAAGCGCCGCTTCAAAAGATCCCCGTTTCAAAGTTCCAAGACTTAAGAAGAAGGGAATAAAAGGCTAGAGTGAAAGTTAAGCTATTAACCACATCATCACATAACATCAGTAGTAGGGGTCATAGGCTTTACTTACGGCCGTATTCACAAACGTTACTGTGCTACGCGCGGACGCATAGTGCCCAAAATCCTATACGTTTTTGGGTACCTGTGCGTTCCCGCGACGCATAGTATGTATCGTTTGTGAATACGGGCCTTTGAATTAAAAATAACAATAAAAAAAAGATATTATTTTCTAGTTTGAGTTTCAAAGCCAATTTTAAATTATTTTTCAAAGTTCGGCAGTTTTAATATTTACTGCTCTCTATAGTAGGAATGCTGATTTGTTACCACGGTATTGTAATAATTACAATGCAAGTAGCAATTACAGTGCAAGCATAAGAAACAATTATTGTTTCTTATGCTTGCACAAGGATTTCTTTTATTTTAAAGAAAGGAGAATGTTAGTAATAGGGTTGATAGAACGCTCCCTTGGTGGACCCCAAGGTTTATGATGTTGTTGATGTTTGCAGGTCACGGTCCAGTTTGTATCAAGCAAACGTTGACCTCATTAACCCTTCAGATGCCCGCAATTGAGTACATATTGGCATTGGTTGGAATGATTGATTTGCTTCGCTTAATGTGCACGTTGATTGATGGCAGGCGTTATGATCTTGGATTGCTGTAATGCAAAGTGCATTCTGTATCTGTAACATCTGTTTTAACAGTCACGAGATCATTAATATGCATATTATAGCGAACTTACTTGTCTATCATAGACTTTACCTTATCAAAGATTTTTTTATACTAGACAACATGACATACAAAGTATACAGTAAAAATCATTAAATATTTTTATCCTTATGAGTTTCACCATAAGAGCTGTTAGTAGTAAAACAAAGATAGAATAGACATAGGATTTCCAATATAATTTCATATTTTTAGTGAACGGAGGTCAATCACCCGGTCAGGATATCCATCCCTTTGCTGATTAGATATGACATACGTCACATCCTAATCATATTTTTTTTATTTCATTCCATGTAGGCATGTAGCCTAATAAATAATTTATATGAAAGTGGGCAAACGCACTTGTTCGTCTCTGGTTGAGGCACTTTTATATTAGACGTCACAACACCGTGTCAAGTTTTATATGCTTGTTTTGATATTAGATGGGAATCAGGCGAGCTTCAGATCCGTTTGCACAAACGAGCCTTCAATCAATCAACCAAGCCTTGGTCCGACTACTGCTGAACGTAGGCTTCCTTTAATTCGCGCCAGATTTCTCTATCCCGGCCCTATCCTTGAAGCCCGCCTTATGGTAACTGATCACTTCAGCCCATAGACACCGCAACCTCAAGGCAGTCACAGGTCTTTCTTCTTGAAAGTCTCCAAGTCATATCCATACCAGAAAAGTCGCTGCTGGAAGCTGATTCCAAAGAACTCTGTCTTATTATGTTTCTGTCTTTTTTCTTAATATTGACATTAACGTTCTCCTTCTACTGGCGCGTTGAAGGCGCTGGCGGAGTCCAGGGAGGAGTGGAAATTGTTCCACCGACAAAAGCAAAGCCCTTTTAGTAGTAGTTTCTAATATTTTCTTGTCTTTTGTTAATGATAAACTTATGGTAAACATTTCTTTTAATACTTTTTGATTCCTTGGCCACTTTCTCAAACCTCCCAAGCTCCGCAATATAACTTCAATTTTTCTCCGCAATAGCGTTCCGTGTCTCGTCAGACATATTTTCCACTCAAGTGCTCGGGGGAAATGTTGGCGAGTATGGCAATAACACCGACCGAATGCTTTTGGATCTTTGCTCTTGTGATTTTGACGGAAATTCTGCGGTGCTTGTTCAACCCGGAAATTGGGGAAAAAATATTTCTTGTTGTCGTTTAAAGAACACTTACTTCTGTGATTTTCATTAGATTGATAATAATATTATATTATAATAAATGCTTTCGTCAATTTTGAGAATTCATTCTTCCTCCAACATAATGTATTGGCATTTGGCAAGTGATTGAATTTATTACTTGTCTGATGTCGTAGCGATTTGGGCCTTGAAAAATGTGGGAGTTTTAAATTGATGGATAAATTTTAAAGTAAGACGTCTGATTGCAAAAATGTAGTTTTGTATTTGCTAGGAAAATACTAAATGACGTTCTGCCATCTATCTTACATTTTATCAGTCTTACCGTCAATTAAAAATCAAACTTAATAAAACATTTTTAATGGATTTGTCGCAGTGTTTCAACTTTTATATTACATATTTATAGTTAACAATGTATTTCGATATTAGGTTATTTATATCGAATTATGCATATCAGTATTCCTGATCATTTTCCGTGAACGCCGCACTGAATGCTAATCATTAATTAAGATTCCTCGCCACCTTTAGACGCCGTTCGTAGCTGAAATGGCGATAAGTTATCCCAAGATATTTACACCATAGCCGTTCCTAAAGTTCACCTATTTTTAGTACAATGACATGGCTATTTTGAACCTGAAATGTCGAGCATCGCGACCTTTCACCGCGTTTTGTTTCGACCTTCAGTTCCCCCATGGTGCCCTGTCTTATATTGACACTTTATTTAGGAATAAACTAGGTATACAAATAGTTTCTAAAAGTATAACATATTCTACTACTCCTGAACATAGGCCTCTCCCAACGACAATGGTCGTTTGGGGATTTGCTGTAGTCACCACGCTTGGCAGACGGGTCGGTGACCGGTTTTATTAGTATCAAGGTAAACGCTGCTTTAGAGATTACTCGTATGTATTTTTAACCGACTTCGAAAAAGGAGGAGGTTCTCAATTCGTCTGTATGTATAATATTTTTTTTTTTTTTTTTTTTTATGTTTGTTCACCGATATTTCCGTCAATTATGGATGGATTTCAAAAATTTTTCGACAGTTCGACAGAGGACACTTCCGAGGTGGTCCCATTATCACCAAGTCAGGATCTGATGATGGGATCCTGGAGAAATTGAGGGCAACAACCGAAAATTGTATGCTCATATGGTGTTTTTGTTACGTAATTATATTTTACTCAGGTATATGCTTCCGGGCGTCAACATCTGGTGCTGATGATGAAGCCACAGAACTCCTTAACGGTTAGGAGTTAGGGGACAGTACTGACATTGGTCGATATTAAAGTAGGTAGTAGTATGTACTTATGCAGGGCTAATAGGGCAGGTGATTTGGACAAGTGATTTGCTTGATTCTAGATCGCAAAGTCTTCACTTGACTTAAAGCTAAATTTTTCATTCCTAAGTAAAACTCTTAAGGATATTAATTAGCCTTTATTCAAGTTCACAGCACATTAACGCAACTAAAAATAGAGAAATAAAATTATTTTTTAAAAAAAAATTAAACCGACTTCGAAAAAAACACAAACGACCAAAACTAAAAAGCGATAAATAACGTAAGTAATTCCATCCTTAATACATAATTATTTAAATATTACAATTATCACTTATTTTTGAAGTCGGTGCCAAACAAATAAATATATTGTCGTGTTTGCCGGCCGCGCGCGTCATACAACAACAGTCTACGTTAGGTACCGAGAGGCTGGCACCGACTTCAAAAATAAGTGATAATTGTAATATTTAAATAATTATGTATTAAGGATGGAATTACTTACGTTATTTATCGCTTTTTAGTTTTGGTCGTTTGTGTTTTTTTCGAAGTCGGTTTAATTTTTTTTACTAGCTACGTTCTAAGTTAGACACCGTTCTTCATTCCTAAGTTTAAGAATAAGAAATATTTATTTTCCGGAAATCACAACAACACAAAGCGCACCACACACTACAAATAACAAAATAAAAAAAAGAAAGAGAGAACAAAAAGAAAATTTAGCCAAGGCCAGACACAAAATAAAAATGCTTTCCAGACACAACATAAAAATGTTGTGTCTAAAAATTCCACAATTGGAAGATTGATCTGCATACAATGAATTGCATAACAACAAACGATATTCTATCAAAGTACATCCACCGCAGAAACAACATTTATCGTGTTCAAAATAAAGGTGACCCGGTACCCGCCATGTTTATCGAAGGGAATGATTGAATTTCGCAGCTTCCGAGGCGTGCTTTTATTAAATCTACCGTCAGCGCCATCTATGTTTGCCAGCGGAAATTAAATATGCCCCAGTGTCGCCCCCGGCGGGCTTCCCGGTAACTAAATTATGTCGTTTAAGTTCTGATGCTACCTATTAGTTTGTAGGAAACTTTCAAGTCGTATACTGGTGCACATAATGTTGATGAGATACGGATTGTTTAGGTTTAGTACTAACATTGAATTATTATACGGCAGTGTCTGAAAGATACCCCATTAGTTATCTTCTACTTATAGTTCTGAATGCCTTAATTGGAACCCAGATCGTTGGCGTGCAATATTATCTGACAAATTTATCAACAGCTGTAAATAACATTGATATTATTTATTGCATTTATGGGCCTAGTGATAATGCATTATATTAGAGCAAGGATTATTTATCATTTTCCAGATTAGAAATACTGTTTAAATCACAAATTAGTGATATAGAAAAATAAACTTATAGAGATAAAAGAAAAATACTAATAAGAGAAACATTTTATTGTTAAAGTTATTTTGTAACTTTTTAATAAACATAAATAAATTTACATTTAGTGAACTCGGATTAAAAACAGGAATAGTTGGTTGAATCGGCTGATCTGGAAAAAAAGATTCGATGTTTGTTACCACTTTAAGAATCTGACGAACTCGCCGGCGCAATGTTTGGAGCGTCCCTTCTAAATTGCGAGTGATCCGAGAGAGAGGGTTAAAAAAAGAAAAAAAATACTTTGTAAATGTGGCGCGAATCAGGCCTACGTTCAGCAGTGGACAGACCAGGGCTGTTCGATTGAATCAATAGATTTAAACTATTTAGGTTAGAAAAAGTCAAAGAATGGGTATTGTATTTGACTATGATTCCATAGTGTTCTGAATCAGCATCATCATCATTGGCAGTCTGTGGCAGTCCACTGTTGGACGTAGGCCTCTCCCAAAATGCGTTATTCTGCTCGATCGGCAGCAACACTCATCCTGTTGTAGCCGGCCGCCCTGCGCAGGTCGTAGCTTCATCTAGCTGAGGGGCGTCCCACACTACGCTTGCATCCACTGCAGAACTTTCTTACTCCACCGACCATTAGTTCTGCGGCACACGTGGCCAGCCCATTGCCACCTCAGCTCACTTATTCGAGTAGCTATATCGGTTACCTTAGTTCTCTGGAGTATTACTTTATTAGGAATTTTATACCTCAGAGAAACTCCAAGCATAGCTCACTCCATATAGCTCGCTGAGCCACTTTAAGCTTTGAATAGGGGGTTGTGCACGTATCTACATATGATGTACCATACGTATATATATATGTAGATACTTTACATACATTCTCTGCATTCTAGGCCGCATAGTACACCATTCCCTTATAAGGGTGTGCGCATGGCTTCTCACCGTGCCTTAAGAGGAAAGAGGTCAAGTCTCCAGGTGTCGGGCACTTCCGAAGCGCAAGGTCGAATGCGCACGCGCAGTGATTTGCATAACGACAGCGAAGTTAAGTGATTGCTTGTGAGGTCCGTTAAGTTACTTTGTGCCAGAACTAGTGATGTGCATTATATCTGTGAAGTCATATTTGTTAAGTCATTAAGTTTAACCCGTCACATCAAGCGACCAAACTGTAACACAAATTGTACTGTAACATGACGCTACACTACAATTTGCGTTACGCGCAACCTTGGTGCGAGCTTGACAGGTTAAAGTTTAACCTGTGAACGCTAAAGGAATACAAATGGAAAACGTTTTCGCAAAATGTTTGGGACACTAGTCGCAGATCCGATAACCGTTGGGATAAACGAGTTCAGGAGTGGAGAGACCGCGTCTCGGCAAACGTAGTGTAGGACGCCCTCAGGTCAGATGGAGTGACGATTTGAGCAGGATGGCTGGCAAGTGCTGGATGCGAGAAGCACACACTTGCTCACTATCATGATACAATAAAAGTAATACTCTTCTTCGAACCTATAACTAGTTACAAAAACTAATCATCCAGTATTATAATTTATATTTTTAACCGATCACAATTACGGTATTCAATCGTCATAGATCATAAATATTCAATTAGGTTCGTAGTACATATACTAGCGTAAAAAATATGTTCACTCTAGTATAACAACATAAAAGACACGCCCACATCACTTTGAGCGTAATTAATATGAACGTATCTTTGCTCGCCATTAAAAGGTGGAACTTGTTACGCACGCATGTGTGGATTCTTCCTACAATAATTTTTAACAAGGCTTAGAAACATAGTACAAGCTTGTAGTAAAGTTGACAACGGAATGGACACATAGGGTGATATTGTAGAAGATTTGTAGTAATGTATGTATTTGTATTGGGCTACTATAGTATCGTACTTTAAATGAGCTGAACTCAACCTTTTTCATTGGGACAAGAAACACAAATTTTAGTTATTGAAGTTCTTTCTTTAAAAATAAATTATAATTATTGGTATGACTTTAACCACAATTATAATGTGATCTAGATTGTCTTGCGGGTATTGACTGGCTAAATTGATCCAAGGGACACTTGCAGAGAAAAAACAATCTGATGTATGCTAATTTTGGAAATAATTGTAATTTATTTCAGCCACAGTAGCCGATCACCAGAGTGATTTGCCAAACAGGAGATATTTACGTTCATACGTGTAGCGCAAACTCATTATTGAGCAGAACAGGTCTAAATAACAGGTGACAGATAACAGACCAGTGACTTGCCCGTTGTCACAGCGACTTGGGCTTCTCTTTCGTTCTATTAAAAAAAATACTCGTAGTACTTTTAGTGTACATTTTATACAGCAATCACGGACAGTGTAACTAATAAGGCATTCGTGATTGCCGTCATAAGTATTGAAAAATAATGTTTCACATTTTATTATTAAAGCTTTAACTGTAGTAAGTTAAAAATCTAGTAACAATAAAAAAATAATGTTTACTCTCTAACTACTCTAACAATAAAATCTATCTTGATTACCTTGCGTGAGTCATTTACAATGAACGCTAATTATTGTATGAACAAAGAATTGCTATCTTGACTTTGGTTAGCAATTCTAATTAATATAATATGTCGGATGTGTAGCATAAAAATATAATTTTAGTTCCTTATGTTACATCGTATGAAAAGTGTATACTGATTAAAGTCAGATAAGTGGTTTTCCATGAGAGGTGTTGACCGCTTACCATCAGGCATCACATTTGCTCGTATGCCGTCTCTGGCATTAAAAAAAATCTAGTGCTGGTTGCAAGGAACCCGGGTCCTGGGCAAAAGGCGAACAACTGGAGTGGCCTTTATCCAGCAGTGGGCTGCAGAATACAGGCTGATGATGATGAAGACATCTAGTTGTTTTTTAGTGTCTCCATCTTGTAAAGTACGAATTTCAGTACGTATGTTTGTTTGGGCGAGGTTTTTCAAGGATAGATACTTTTTATAGGTAGGTACTATTACATTGTGCTACTAACTCTTGTATCTGGCTCTGTTTACATACATATGGTTTACCCATATAAGTTTTAAACTTCCTTACCTACACAGCTTTTGAAAATTCTAACTAACATTGGCGCAACTAACCAAACTGAGTCTTGGCCTCCGTTAAAATAACGTCAATAGGTCTGTTCTGCGCAAATTGTCAGTCTTCCACTAGTAAATTTAGAAAAATATGTTATTAAAAAAAGTTGTTGTTTTATTATTATTATACTATTCTATTAAATAAAGCAGCCGTAATCTTACCCTTGTCTCTCGAAAGCTTAGCAGAACTGAGTCACACACTTTATGTGGATGCCTTTTGCCTTACACAATTGACTTTACTGAGGCTTGCTGTGCCCTTTACCACATTAGTTATTTACTGAGCTTCTTGGAAAAAAAAAATTATACCTTGTGCAACATAACCAACAGTTATCTCTAGTGTACTGACGACCACACATCAAGCTGTCCATCTGTCGAACTCCCATTTCCGAAAGCATTGTCCATCGAGCTGTTTTGACAGATTACGTAGTGTATATTAAAAAAACATAGTGACAGATTTGGTTAACCTAATTTATATGTGGCCGTATGTACGTACAGTCGTACACTCCATAAATATAAAAAAAAAACATTAAATAACAAATCGGATCAAAGTAAATAGCTTACTTTTGTATTATGGAAAAAAAATAAAGGTACCGGACATACATAATAGTGCCACAGATTTTTGTTATACAAATACGTTATTCAATTCATCTTCATTCATATTAAACAATCATTGTCTGGGTGTATTATAAGTGCACTAATTAAAACTTGGCACAGCTATTACGTCTCCAATTAAAGTCGCTCCTTTAACGCACGCTCTTCTATTTTGAACCAGTCGCGTTATTTCATAGTTATAATTAAGATGGTCGATTGCCCCACACTTATGACAGTGGCCCAAATAACATTTGGCGTTAGGTGGTCGAGCTATATTTACATTTTGGCCACAGCGAACCGCGTTAACAGAAATCTAACTGGAGTATGTATTTAAGTACACAGATGATGGCCTCATGTTGGCTAGAATTTTGTATGCACTTATTCTTGCAACCTATTGCTAATCTTCCCTAGAAGATGATGTTTGATCTTGTATGTTATTTTATATCTGCCAGAAAGAACCATTATAATCGGACTTATTTGAGAAATTATCACCATCATCAGCCCATCGCAGTCCACTGCTGGACATAGGCCTCTCCAGTTTTTCGCCACTTTGGGACAACGCCTTGACCTTGACACATAATTGCCTTGCGGGGCTTGCGAGCTGGTGATCGCAGGGCGTAAGCTCCTCGCTTCAGAGACGCTGCTGCCCGCCATCGACCTGTAGCGCCGCCACCAGTCGGTTGCCTGAGCCTCGTTTGTTATTCGGCAGGATGTAACACGGGCAGGCGAAAAAATGATAGGTCGGTCGTCCCTTACACCCCATTTGAGAAATCACAATATACTTTTTTTTTAAATAAGAGGCTTTCAACGTTGTTTGTGGGTAGGTTTTAAAAATGTGTCCGTACATAATATATGCATGTAAATGTGAATGTGTTTTTTAATCAATGAAATGTTTAAATAATGAGCCAGACAATGTTTGAGACTTCCTCCAGACACATTATCACTTACACGTAAACCAGTCGTCGTATCAGTTGATGCACGCATTTATGAATAAACTCTTATAGTGCTGGGCAGAACGCTACTTGATAAAGTTTTTGTAAGAGTAGGCGCATTTTTGTACTGATCCAGTACAATGTAAACGAGGAGAGGCGTACTCAACCTTGGCGACATAATTATGTGGCTCACTCCCTCTCCATCTCTTACTCTTACACTATAGTTTACTTACAAATAATGAGTATGAGTAAAAAATACTCCTGGCCGATTACCAATGAGATTACCCAAATACCTACTTATGAGATGTTAAAGTAAACAAATGAACAAACATTATCGGTATCTTTTCTTTCCTCTTAAGATCAAAATGATGCAGGATGTATCACGGCCATCTTTATAAATCCGAAGTTTCTAAAGATAAAGATATTTATTTCACAACAAACAGAGTACATAAGAAGTCTACTGTGTTTTTTATTTACTGAAAATCCTGGGGACAGTAATTGTTAGGCAGATCCAGGATTCAAGGCCGAGGAGGATGAGCTCATTAAAATTTCGTTGGACTTAGATCCTGGACCTCTCAATAGGCTATTATGGCTAAAAATTGTAATTACTCCGTCGTGTAGCTTATTCAAAAATAAAAAACAAGTATTTTTTATTTGTAAATTAGACTAAAAATTACAAAGTTATAGCCCGTTGAAATTACGCGTGACGTCACTCGATGAGGCATTTTTACGGGAGCGAGTGACGTCAAACACTCCCACTCCTAACTTTTGATGCCTTATATCTTTGCTATTGTTTATTTGAATGAAAAAAGAAAAAATACGTGTCTTTTATTTTTGAATAAGCTAAAATGCGGACTAATTACAATTTTTAGCCATAATAGCCTAATGTCTTGACGCACTCGACGACTGTTTCGAAGTATTTGAAGTAGTAGGGGAAGTAGGGGAGCATTGGGCACTTTTTTACTTAAATGTTAATAAAACTGTTATTTTTTATCATAACCAAAATTTTCTTCCTAATATATGGAGCACACATATTTGGCAGTAATTATTATTAAGAAAACTTTCAATATTGTAATTAGTCTCAAAGTTACAAGAGATCTTCGAACACATGTCCAAAGTGCCCAAACCTCCCGGCGGGCGGGAGGTTTGGGCACCCCTGTAGGGAGGTTTGGGCACTGTATTTAATATGCACGAAATTGCTTTACTATACTACTAATACTTTTAAAAAATCCCCTTATCCAGTCTTTGGATGCAAGTTTCTTCTCTGTCCAGTTATCTGGTATTTTTTTTATTGGCAGTGGCGTATTCATAAACCAATTCGCGTGTTTTCAGTTTTGATAGTCCATGGTTTAGTTCAAACGATGTTACAAGATATGAAATTTTCTCTTCTTCATCTTTTGTGAATATTTGAGACGATATAAATTTACAAGAATTATCTTTTACGACACCACCCTGCTTGATATACTTTTGAAGGTTAGATCTCGGTATGTCATATTTATTCGCAGTACTTTTAATTTTAGCACCTTTGGAAACGTCTTCCAATGCGCGCAAAATAATATCTTTAGGGATTTCACGTCGCTTATTTTTCTTTTTAAATGAAAACGGCATTGTCCTAAAAAGAAATGATTAACCACTCAATCCAATAGGCATAGCAAAAAGGCACAAAAGTTTGACACCAAAATACACTAAAAACAGAGGGAGCATTGGGCATGCCCAAACCTCCCTCCTATCTGCGTGCCCAATGCTCCCCATATCCTCACTTTTCAAATAGATTAGAATAAGATTATTTTTATCAAATGTAGAAACCTAATTGACAGGCAAATATAATATTCATTAAACACAAAAGAAAAAGATAACACAGAAACTTACACATTCTTGCAGATTTCTTTGATAAGTTACATTAAATCACAAATAAAATATTTACTTCTGTACGCAGCAAACCGTTACGCGCATGTAACTTGACAACCAAGTGAAATGATAGCTGACACTTTAGTTATGCGGTGTTGCTAGTGACTAAAGTATAGTGCTGTGATAGAAAACAAAAAATATGTAGGATAGTTTTGGAGAAATGAGGGGGTGCCCGAACCTCCCGACTGCCCAATGCTCCCCTACCTCCCCTATTTGTACTACTCTTACATTTTGTTGTCATGTGCAGGACAAATGTACCGCATCTTATACGTACTACTCAACTCTTAACTCGTATAAAACGTCGAAAACTTCACTTATTAGTCCATTCATTGTTTACCGTTTACATTCACATTTCAAGGGGCAGTTTTAATTAATCACGATATCTGTGTAACCTTGTCCGCCGTATAATATTTCTATAACGATCATTAGAACATTGTAACTATTACGTTATTCTATTACATAAAGTAACTTAATCTTGTCGTTCAGTGGTTTAAGTGTAAGTTAAACTTTGATGGTTCAAATCGCCTTTGCTAACTTCATTGTACAAAATTATAAAAAAGGCGAAATTAATGGTTGGAGCATAGTCATAGAGTAGGTTTGTGTTGTGAATTTTCATCAACATACAATATCACCTTTTTAGGCCGGCCGTAAAGTAACATTTATTTGTGCTTGACGATTCATAAATTTATATTTTAAGTCTAATGACTAAAGCTATGTTCTGTTTTAAAGTGTTTTAGGATCGTCTAGGACAGAAATGATAAGGTGTTTTGTTTAGTCAAATTATAGTTTCAGTCAAACAACAGAGTACTTGGTTCCTTAACATTTCACTTATTATAGAGGTTACGCTTTAGGATTTCCTTATCACTGTGATATTATATTCTCTTGACCCTTTTGATATGGTCTGTTGGTTCATTTCGTTGTGATCCTTCTCTCCGTGTTCGATTCCTATCCATAAGCTCTATAATCTTGGCACCTACTTTCTTTAGTTCCCAAAAGATGAAACTACCAAGTAATTAATATTCACTTTAAGTATGAAATGGCCAATGAAACATTAAACCCGTTTTAACCTTCTCATTTCGCCATTTCCCGGATACAATCGTTCGAGCATTCTGTATTATAGTGTTATTAACGCTTAAACATTTAAGAAACGTGTTTACAAATTCATTACGATTGGCAATGACCCACTACTAAGTAAATAATAACCTTCCGTGTTTTAATGTTTCGCGAAAATCGCAAACGTTAACGCGTTGCAAAATATCCTGAATATTGTTGAGGTGCTAACTACTCGATTAACGTAAAGGTAACATAAAAATAGTCTTTTTTTCAATTGTTTTCGGTGAATTAAGTATTCTATTGTAGTCCCAGCCTTATAATATCGAGTTTCTAGTAGTTTTTCTATTTTTTATGGCCTGTTATTGCGTCCACCAGACTAGGAAAGTCTGATGAAAATCAAAAGAAAAGCCCAAGTCGTATAATTGGTTACTCTACCTTTTAAGACGAGGTAAAGATTTATTAAAATAACATTAACTTATGCGTGAAGTTAAAAGGTTTTAGTCATGTGTGTATATGTAATATATCTTATTGCGTAAACCAATCCCATGCCTAAAATGTATCATTATGTCTACGCTTTTTACTGCAATGGACAGTTGTATTTGTCGATGTTTCTGTTTTTAACCGACTTCAAAAGAAGGAGGTTCCCAGTTAGTCCCATTGTCATCACATTGAAGTCGGATTTTTTTTTGTTGTTTTGTTGATTATTTATAGAATAAGTTCATTATAAGAAAGTGTTTAATTTGGACTGGAACGGTCTGATTCGATGTGATGCCACGCTCTGTTACAAAAATAGAATATTGCGTATCAATATTGTATGAAGTTTTCGTAATCATGCATCGTTAAATTTATTACAATCTATTAAGTTGATACTTTTCGATAATTAACCCTATAAATTTATTATTTTATTTGCGAACATACAGCTGGTATTTTGTAATATTTCGGTGGTTAAAAATTAAAACTTTTTTTAACCTATTACTTTATACGACTTTATTATGAAATCTTTTACTTCGCATATCGTGTGAGCGTAACTTTAAAAAAGTTTAAGTACAAATAAGGGGCTTCGTTCGTGCTTTTACTGAAACATGGTTTTTTACAATCCATTCCGTCCTCTTGATTTGAACTATATTAGTTTAAACCAATCTAGAAAAACATGACTCCTCATCGGGTAAGGATTCCGGTTTCCCAATGGAACAAATTGTAACAATTTTAAGTCCCATTATTATGTAAACATTGAAATGTTCCGTGTAAAATAGGAAATTATAGTCGCTAAAATATACTAAGTCCTTCCTGCAATGCATTAACCTGCAAACGATATCTAGAGGTAGAGGTCATTCACTTAGACCTTCCTTTTCACTTGCAGAGTACTTCACTGTGATTCTATAAAAAAAAGGGTTATAGGAACCAAAGGGACCATAGTGCATATACGAGAACTGGTATTGGCGTTCGGCAATGACCCGCGGCGGGCAGGCCTGTAGACGTTCTGGCACCGGCATCAGTAGTTTTGGCGGGCTCGCGGCATGCGCGCACGCATCGCATCTGCGCAAAACTGTTTCTTTTTTATATCGCAACGCAAAAATACCGCTTTCTACAAACTTTTCGGGAACTTTGAAAGAGTGCCAGTGTTTGTTTCTGTCTATTGGATGTTTGTTCAGTGTGTTCCATTGTATATTTCTTTGTTTATTATGACGCTTCAGCTTGCTAAATGCAGGCTTCAAGTGTATTTTTTTTTTTGGTTGATTAAATTATGGCTTCGGTGAAGTTTTATTAGAGCGTATTGTTGGCTAATCTTCGCTTATCAGCCTTTTATCTTGGAGATAATGTAGATCCAGTGACCTTGTAATCACCTTCTTTGGTGGTATTTACGGAAATATGCTTCATTCCGATCGAGCTCAACACTTGAGCATTTTTATTTGCATTGTTTATTATTATCTTTATTTAATATACCTAGTTGGAATTCCGTAATACTTTTAGCTCAGTAACGTGGATTTGAAACAACTGTCTGACATCAATTTCACATTAACTACACTTCGCATTTTAATCGACAATGTTTTGTCTCGGAATGTACAATAGAAGAAAGAATTAAAAAATGTTTTCGATACAGCCCGTGGTTTTTATATTTAATTTATACACCACATTAAGAATGGCTACAATTTTAGACGCTGAGTCATTGAATTTAAATATTCCGCTTTTTTTAGCATTTCAACAAGATATCATTGATCAAGTTGTTAAAGGATCGTCATGCTTTGCGATTTGACTTTCACTTAGCAATTGCACATCCAATTTGATTTGCTGTAACCTTAATTAGTGTTCAAATAACTTGTGTTAGGGCTTTAAACATCCAGGTCGGCGTTTTCTAATGCGAGTTATTTGTATTCATTCTGAGTGCGACAATTTGTGTGTCAAGTGTTATGTATTGAGATGGACTCGTCCTACATTACCGATATCATTCTCTATTGATGTTTATTAGTTCATTGGCCGTTGCACGTTACTTTGTTGACCGTAAATAAGTCTTTGATCTGTCGGCTCCACTCGTAAATCAAGGAATACGATAAGCTTTTGTTTTAGAAATTTATATTTCTGACGTTTTGTCTCCATGTCTGCGAACCATAACGATTGGTTTCGGAATTACTGGATTATAAACGCTTTTATGAAGATTAAAAGTCTAAGTGCTCGCAGTTTCCACTTCTTGACGTTTACGGATGGATTTATTTTGAATGTTTTTAAATTAAGTTTTATTTTTTGCCGTATCCGTATTAGGTTTGGACGACTGTTCGTATTTGGTATCGGCGGTCGTCACTCGGTCGTCTTGCAACGTTCAAACGGATAGGAATGTCGTCTCTTTAAAGCAAGGCGAACTGCTTAGATTTTCCTTAAATATTTCCATTTACCACGTTTCATAATGTTTCAAATTTATATTACGTTGCAGTTGCAAGCTTTCCGACGGAAATACTTCATTATGAGTATTCATATCGTCTCGTGCAGTATCTAAATGTATCCGATGTATCAAAAGCTTGGTCTAAAAGTAGTTAGTACCTGTCATCAATTTGCGTATTGGTTCGATACTGCGTTTTAATCCGCTTAATATATCGACACACGTGTGTAATTTATTTCTTTTTTGTTGTCTCGATTATGGTTTGGTTTGCTCATTATATGGGGTCCGCTTATTATGTTTGGGTGCGGTACGTCGAGCCAAGGTCTCCGAACAGAGACGCTACGGGTCAAGACGCATTTTGACAAAGTTTTATATATTAATATGAGATGCGTCATGTTGCCGCCGGTCGCACAATGTTTACACGCGTTCTAGGACCTGCGCGTGAGTCACTGTTTACTGCCTGATGATAGTAGCGAGTCAACTGATCAAACCAGTATGCGCTTGTCAGTCCGTTGAATAGGTCAAGTGTTACTGCATCCACTGTCCAACTGAATTCACGCCGCATCGATTTCAGTGTGTGAACTACAATCGTATGTTTTTTATAGATGTTTAGTCATCAATCAACATTCGTGATGTGGTGATTGTGTATAGTGCAAAAACACTTTATTGCTCAATTAACTTCGTACAAATGGAGCGCGACAATTTCAAGGATTATTAAACAACTACGTACATGTCGCAAATCAACTTATTCTAGTCTGTGATGTGATTGGAATTGTAATAAAAACAATATGATGTATGAATTAGTTATTGGATTATCTGCATTCTTGTACTTAATATGGAAATATGTGCTCTCTCGGAAACCAAAACCACTTACTTTAGCTTCGTCAGATATAGTACAGAATGTAGAAATAAAAGAAACTGAAGATCTCACCCGTCATGACAATGTTAAGGAGATAATACCGGCGAAAAAATATAGTCAAATAGAGAATAAGGTATCCATAGTGGAATTAGTACAAAAAGAAGAGCCTCTTGTTGAAGAAAAGCTTGTAAGTGAACAACCCAAAGATGGATCAATAATAAATATCCATGACATTTCTTCGATTAATTCTATCAATAGCAATGAAAGAAATGACAGTGCTAAGCCTGAAGTGACACAACAAACTTTAACAACTGCCATAGAGAATCCACCAAAAGAACTCACAGGTTCAATTACAAAACGTGAAACGATAGACGTACAAACTGTATCTGAAACTGAAAGTAAGGAATCCCTCAATCAATTATTACTGGATACGCTTAATTCAAATATCCTTGATACTCCAAATAATAAACCTGTTGAGTTTGGTGCACTCATTACACCTTCTAAGTTATTACAACAACAAAAGAATAGGCATAATATTGTACTAAGCGGTAAAAGAGACAGCCCGCCAAAAGAGAGATTAACAGAATTCCTCGAAAAGACTGTTTTAAGCGATGACAAAATTCAATCTATCATTCATAACTTATCTTTAGATAAAACTGATGCTCCTAGAGTGAAAGAACCTGATGTCATCTTAAATGAAACGGTTTTATGTACTAATTACAAACCTGTTAGCGTTCGTGAAAGAACAACGCAACTACAGGATTCTATTGATGAGATAGCAAACAAATTTAAGGAACTGAATGATGGAAATGTAGTAATTGAAAAGAAGCCTCAGGAAATAAGAGAGAAGCTTAGTAAAGAAGCAGATTTAACTCCTAGAAATGAAGTAAACAAAGATGCCAAGTTTGAAGAGGTGGTAAACAAAGAAGAAGTTAATCCTCTACTAAAACGATTACAAAAGCAGTCAGGATTCCCTGGAGGTCTAAATTTCGGCTCTGTTATTGGAGAATTGAAGAATAAAACTAAGAACGGTGGACTAAAACCAGTGTTCAAGAAATTTGATCCGGATTCCGAAAATAATATACAGGCATGTTTATTTTATTATTTACTAGTTTACGCCCGCGAAATCATTCTCGATGAGATGGTTATGATAATCTTCATCATCAGTCTAATCGCAGTCCACTGCTGGACATAGCACCACGGGCAGGTGAGGGTGGCTTGGAGCAAAAAGATAGGTCACTCCTTTACAATCTTTAATTTTGATAAGCACGTAGTAGTAGCCAAATTAAAAATAATCTAGGTAATAAAATATCTGTGCTGTATCATATCTATTTGTAGATCAAAAACAAACATACAATACTTATTAGCAGGATGTGTTAGGCAAATAGTTCTACATTAAGTTAATCAAATGAATAAATATTTGGCATCCACATAACTATCTCATATGACGTATTTAGATACTACTGCATCGCATTGGTAAGTGCAAAAGTGGTATACTTAATTATAATTATTATTATTTTAACAGTTATAAGGAAGATGGTTTTGCGGAAAATATTTTTCCAAAAATAATAATCATTTTGTTTTATTTGTATATACCAAGAAGGAAGGAAACATAATTGTTTATTCCCATCATTTATTCTGGATGATCCAACATTGTATGCGATATTTATTTATAGTATCTGTAACACCGAAACCCTTCAATAAATACGAACCAAACCTTCCTGTTTTTCGTGGTTTTCGTTGCAGTAACTATGTTTTTGACCCATTGTCTGAAGTCTGAAGATAGATTACATTTATTGATTAACTAAAGTTTTCTAACTCAACTTAGTTTACTGCAGTAATATCTCTTGCCTTTGTATTTTAATAACTAATTTCGCTTTCCCTTCAAAATGTCTACGGTCTTACTCGCTCATCTTAGACACATTATAATATATAGTTGAGATAAATTTAGCTTTCAGAGTAGAAGTGAAATTAAGCTAGTACAAAGAAGCATAAAACAACGTAATTATTATGCATTGTTAACTAGATAATTCACTGTTATGTTTGCTTTCGAACATAAAGTATATTTACCGGGTAATTATACTATTAATAGTCATCGGACACAAATAACAGATAGTATGGCATATATTAGGCAGTAAAAGGTGTTACCATTGTTTTAGCCGTCATCTTCATGAACATTTTATTTCCACTATGTATATATATGTATAGTGTATATGACCCTACATCGTTTAATCAGCTTTAATTAGTCCATTCATTAATTAAATTAGTCCTTGCCATTTCGCGAATTAGGCATTAAACAACTAAAAGATAAATAACATCAGATTTTTTATGGAAAAATATTGTAAAACAGTGTATCACTGGCCTACACAAATTTACACACTGCTATTTGTCGCTACGCTTTTAGTTAACAATAATTTTGTACACGACTTAATTGCCATCATTTACATAAGAGCCTTTATTTTTACATAATCGACGCACATAAAAGGGGGAATTTGACTCGTTCTAAATCCCGCTAGACCCACGTAACAATAGGATGTTACCATAACCACGGAAGACTCTTTGATATTTCACACTAGTTAGGTTCTGTTGCACGCTCGGTTTTAATTAAATCATTTGCCTGTGACTCATGGAAATGTCATTAAAACATTCACGATGCTGCTGTACGTACCTACTGATATTTCAACAGTGCATTTCCTGACGAGTTGTGATAATTTAATGTTTAGATATACATAATTAGGTAAAGTAATTAAATTGTTAACTATATTTATCCTTTGTGTATTTGTTATTTATTACAGACTAGCTTTCCGCCCGCGACTTCGTCCGCGTAAAGTTTTTTTTTCCAAAATAAAATTGTGCCTATGTTACTCGTGGATAATGTAGCTTTCGAATGGTGAAAGAATTTTTAAAAACGGTCCAGTAGTTTTTGAGCCTATTCATTACAACCAAACAAACAAAGTTTTCCTCTTTATAATATTAGTGTAGATTATAAATAAATTCGAGAATAATTCATTGTTTTCAAGGGATTAGAAAACGTTTTTTGCTAAACATAAACTTGGCATTTTGAAAGAAATGCAATTGTAAATCGAAAACGCGTATTTGCACAAGTTTAAAAAGATTGGGAACGATCATTGGAGGGAGAGAGACCATTTAACCCCCTGAAAGCCAGTGTCGCTTATATGCGACTACAACAATGGATTTTCTATATTGCCACATTTCTCGGCGGTCAAAGGGTTAATGTAAATTGAGTTGTGAATTGAACAGATAGAGAGCCAGCTAGAGAGCCAAACACGGGATCCGCTTAATATTATACATTCCATAAGAAATATGCACATGTTCGTTACAAAGTCTATGGAAACTTTCTTCTGAAATCTTTTATTTAATATGTTTTTTTTTTGTTTACAGGAATCTCTAAACGCGGCTGTGGATGAGAAGAAGAAAGTACAAATAGAGGAGAATGAGCTTGGACAGAATATACTCGCGGACAGGCGGACGAAGCTCGAGACTGCGGCTCAGGTGACTATCAATCTTACTATTTATGTAGTAGTTTAGTAGTACTATTTTATAGTTGTAGGTGTAGAGTATCTCACCCAGTGGGTGTTGAAGAAGACTGCTAAGGAATATAAAACCTACTGCAGTATCAATCCGCCTGCCATGCGAGGTGACATGCTGACAAACACAAAAGAAAATCTATTACTGCGCAGCCGAATTCGGCTTTACGACCGTTGACCTGCTTTATTGTGCAGTTTGACCGGGTCTGATTTTTTAAATAACCACTTCATCATCATCATCATCAGCCTATTGCAGTTCACTGCTGGACATAGGCCTCTCCAGTTGTACGCCACTTAGGGCAAACGGATGGAGGATATACCCATAATGGCCATGCTGGGCAGGCGAGTTGGCTAACGCAGGGCGTAGCAGTTCGCTCCGGTGACGCTGCTGCCCGTCATTGGTCTGTGGTATTTAGCTACGCCATGAATTGTGATGGTTATACCGCCACCAGTCGGTTGCCATCGCCTCGGATACACCAAGGGCAGGTGTGGTTGTCTTAGAGCGAAAAGATAAACTTACTTCAACTTTTTTACAACTTAAACCCGCTCAAAACAATCGCACATTAAGAGACCCTTCTGAAGTGAAATGCGCGGCGAATGTCGCTTAAATCATAGTGACCTCTGCGCGTGCGCCGCTGTAAAACAACGGTAATTGTGCTAATAAGTGTAGCCTTTGCACTAAAGGCTGCGCAAAGATCAAGGCGAAACGTTTTCGCGTGTTTCCGTTTTGGTTTTTGGTTCGCGTTCAATTCTGCTATCTGCCTGATAATTAATATTACATATTAGCGTGTAATTTTCCATTGTTGGATATACAAAGTTTAGAATAGAGAGTAGAATCGATTTCACAAAGAATAGGCGTATTTGATCGGAATTTCTCAGTGCTGGATGCGAGAAGCCCAAAATTTATCTAAGTGGCGAACATTAGGAGAGGCCTATGTCCAGCAGTGGACTGATACGGGCTATGATGATGATGATGGTGATGATGAGGGGTAAAAATTTAATTGCGAATAAGAAAGACAAGGGTATTTACATTGCTTCACTCTATTATCAGTGTTCGTAAGTTTTTACCTAATCATAACATAAACATAACATTTTAAACTGAGCTTACCACTTGAATGGATTTGAATAAAACTTTTTTATAGTCAATACGTCTGGTCAACATACAGGCTATAGTTGATTTTGGAAAATGGAACACACCATGCAAATCCACAATAGCCCAGCTAAACTATAACAGATATGAAAATGGTCCTATAGTAAAAAAAAAATCCGCGTATTTAATTTTTATGTAATTTGAAATGCATACTCATTTTTAAAAGGCGTAAAGTTAGCTGGAAATGTGACTAACGGCTTATTAAATGATTCACTGACCACAAAACGGGAATTGTTAACACAACGAAACGGACTATTTGCAAACAATAAGATTTACCAATTATCGTCAAGGAGTTGTACGTACATATTACGCATCGAAATTTTGTGTTGTTAACCAGCGTAGGTGTTTATTATCATCTATTTAGCTTTTTGTTAGTTTAATTAAACACAACTGGCTTCTTTACGAAGTTAATTTCTGCCAATGTCGATGGAAATTGATAAAGTTTTCTTTCACAAAATTATAATACCTACAACTCGGGTATACAGAATAAGCTTGTTGCCGTAAATTAATTAGTCCGTCTTTTAGCCTATTCAAAAAAAAAAACACACGTATTTTTCTTTTTTGATTAATTAAGTACAATTTCTACCCATAATAGCCCATTGTATATGGGGAGATCTATGTCCACTAGTGGACGTGAGCAGACTGGTGATAATGGTATTATGGAGTGAATAGAGCCTGATTTAAGAGTTTTGATCAAGCCGTTTAGTAGTAGAATGTCCAAGTTGCAAAATATTAAATTTTCATAGTAGTATGTGAGCAGTAACTGATAGAGTGAAAAATACCAGGGGCGCATAGATATGTAGGAAGTGTTTACGGTAACTTACCAAATTTTTAACCGACATCAAAAAAAAGGAGGAGGTTCTTGATTCTACTGATTTTTTTTAACCACACATTTCCGAAAATTGTGAACCAATTCGAAAAAAAAAAGGTTTTGAATTCTTTTTTTGTTCGAAAGGGTGTACCTAAATTGCCAAGTTGGTTCCCTTGTCACCGTGAAGTCGATTTTCTTTTTTTGCTAAAAAATCCTATATTTTGGTTACAAATGTCCATCTTTCTTTCAGGGATGGCGCAAGCGCGTGCCGCAGAACGACGCGAACCTCTTCACCGTGGCCGGCAGGCTGGAGCGAGACAAGGTTACCACCGCGACGCCGCCCATTACACCCCCACCGGTCGCCACCCCACCAGCCGTCGTCGCCTCCCCGGGTGTGCCTACCCCAAACAAGTTCAGGTGAGGAAGAAACAATGATCCAGGAATCATGTAACATTTGTGCTCGTTTCGTGTCTAAGTGTTTGTATTTGTATCTACCCTATGTATTGGTAATTCAACAATATTCTGTGGTACTTTGTTAAAGAATTTTACACTTAGCCCACCAAATGAATTGCCAATTTTATAAAGCCTGACGTTTGGAACAGCAAGTTTGTTCTTGTTTCTTGTGTTATATTTATGGCAATGAGCATTTCTTTTGTAAAGATGATTATTCTTTCGTACGTGCACAATACAGCCAAATATGTATTATGATACTACAGTCAAAACAATTATCTTTAAACAATTCTCTAAGTGAAGCACGCGAGTTAAGTCCATACAAGAAACGAATAGCCCTCTTCTGCAACTATATTACTTCTCTAAACTATTAATATAAACTGCCTTTATCGCCAGATCCCGCAAGCAGCCATCGTCGCCCACCAACGGCTTCGCGTCCGGGCCGCTCCGCTCCGCGTCGTGCGCGGTGGTGAGCGCCGCCGGGGACGCCAAGCCCAAGGAGCAGCCGCGTCCCGACCGGGAGTCGTTCAAGCGCAGCCACTCCGTCAGCGAGAGCATCAGCACGAGGCTGGATGAGAGTGAGTGTTGGCTGTTTGATTTAGTCCGGGGCCACACATTGGACTCAACTTTGCGTCCAATCACTCTCCAATGCCCAATATTAAGGCGCTTAATACACACATTGATGCAGGGGCGTAAAACGTTGCGTTGGTATTGAACAACATCAACATCACATAAGACAACATCACATACATTGCTCCGATCCCAAAGTAAGTAGCTTAAGCACTTGTGTTATTATGGGTATCAGTACAACGAAGGTACCACAAATAAATACTTAAATACAAATATAAACACCCAGACACGGAACAAACACAAGTGTTCATCACACGAATGTTTGTTCCGGGCGGGAATCGAACCCACGACCCTTGGTTCAGAAGGCAGGGGTCACTATCAATTGAGCCACCGAGCCAGTCATATGGTGCAAATATCTCCAATGTGTGGCCGCATCAAAAGATGCCCGCGGCGGTGGTGGAACTGAGGGTTACGCAGCCGATCATCCGCAAACGTAACGAATTATGACTGCAAGTTTAAGGGCTGTTGTAGGTCTCGTCATCAGCCTATGACAGTCCACTGCTGGACATAGGCATTTCCAGTTGTTCACCACTTTGGCACCTGAAGGCTTACCCATAATCGCCAAACTGGTTCGGCGATCGCAGCGCGTAGCTCCTCGCTCCGGTGACGATACTGCCCGTTATCGGCCCGTGGTGTTTAGCTACGCTAAATCGTGATGGTTATACTGCCACCAGGCGGTTGCCAGAGTCTTTTCGCTCGCACCTGCCCTTGGTACATCCTGTCGAAAAACGTCTGGCTTATTATGTAACTTATTATTTTCGGCTAGATTGTACTTCAAGAAAATTAGCTGCAACTTCCAATAAACCATTTATGTACATCCAGAAATCAGACTTACGCCAGAAATTTTAGAAACTTAATTTCAACTTCATGGTTTTCATCATTACTTCTGAAATTTTGTTCCAAATTCCAATAGACCATCTACTTCCAGAAGACGAGGACCGCTCCCCGGGCGCCGAGAAGACCGGTTTGCCGGTGCGTGTGCCGCGGGCAGACGACGAGACCTTCCACGCGTTCTTCGCGCCTCTGCAGCAGGTGGAGAAGACCAGTGAAGCCAGCGTCGACGTAGACCTCGACGCCATCGACAGTGGCTCCAGACAGTTGTGAGTTTTTTTGTTGTTTATGGTACTTATCTATCTATCTACAGAGAGGCGAATCTTCGCTTGAGTTGAACTGTCCGTCCGGGGAAGGACCTCCACCCTATAAAATACCGCAGCCAAATGACCTCCGGGTCGTGTCACTGCCGGTGAGTAGGGTTTCCGGAGCTCGTGGGGGTTGGGCCAGCATGGCGGTGGCAACTGACACGTAACTGACCAGTTACTTGGTGTGCTTCAAGCTGTAATCCTCATCTTTGAAATCTTAATGAAAACGAATTTTGACTATGCTAAAAAATAGTCATTAATAAATTATTATTAAGAGGAAATAAAGAAATTATTATTATTAAATAATAATTTCTTTATTTCCTCTTCACAATAAGGATCTTAATCTAGTAGTTTACATAAATACTTGCTTATTGCCATATCTATCCCAGTGCGAGAGAGGATAAATCAACCTATAATATCCTATAATATCTTACTGCTCGGCAAACTCCCCAAACTTTTCCATAGTTCTCTGTCGTAAGTTAGTGCCTTTCAATCCTTTCCAAAAGGAACTAACCATGTCTCCTTTTATCTTCAGACTCGCAAGCGACTGGGCGCGTCGTGCGAAGCGTGAGAGGAGACACGCGGCTTCTCGTAATCCCTTGAAGGCGCTCGCGGCGCGCACCGACCTGCGAGAGGAGTACGTCGCTCCTCCCTCCACTATAAGGGAGCAACTGTTTAAGGAGAAAGGTAAGGTCTAGTTATTTTGGTTAGAATCTGTTCCTAATACACATGATGACGTATGAAGCTTCCAATGCTGCTAAAATCATTATTTTTTTTAGTACTTCACTTCATTTCAAACCTAACCTGTAAATTCAAATAATATCAAATGTTTGGTTGGTTCCTGCGACACAGACCTCGAGTCTAGTGCAGCGACCGCTGATAACTTTTAAAGGTTCCTGTAGTAGTTAATTTAGTTTTTATTTTAATTAAGACCGTATGTTTTTGTACATGGAACGATTGTACTCTATTACTGGAAATAAACATTTCATTTCATTTAGTTGGATAATAGATTCTTTAACGACATTTACATCTTAATATGTAATTGATACTCGTGTATTCTGACGATTGACAATGACTGTATGTGACCATATTTTATGATAATTTTGTGACAAATGTGGGAAGCTAACGTCTATCCAAAACTGAAAATAAAACGACATCAATCCAAAAAGAACCAATCCGCCGAGATTTGGCAAACGCGCAAGGTGCCAAGAATGCGCGTGTCTTTTTAAAGTATCAGAAGTAAAATGTGTGCGTTACGCTGTGGAGATAAGGTTCAATTTGTTGCGCTTCTAATCTACGCTAGTATAAATTGACCTTATTGACTCTTTAATAAGAAATCAAATCATAATGTACCGGACTGGAGTGTATGTATTGTAAATTAGTAACTGGCTTATTCATATACAAGTTTATAGAACTTTGGTGCTGCTATGCTACTATTTCCGTTCCCAAATACACGGTCTCAATTCCTTTTTGCAGTGACGGCCAACTGCGGCCTCGCGGCGGAGGCCCTTGCGGCTCTCGCGACGAAGGAGGACTTCTCGAACGTCGCGCTTCGCAGCGCTTCGGCCACCTCCGTGCCCGCCCACGGCGTCAAGTCGCTCATGCTGCTGCACGTCAAGGGCAGGAGGCGCGTTCAGGTTAGTAGTTGTAACGCCACCGACTGTACTCGACCGCTTCGCAGCGCTTCGGTCACATCCACCCTTCAAGTCGTTCATGCTGCTGCACGTCAAGGCAGGAGGCACGTTCAGGTCAGTACTAGGAGGTGATCGATTGTACTCGACCGCTTCGCAGCGCTTCCGACACCTGCGTGCCTGCGAATAACGTCAACAACTTTTCATTTCTAATATGTATGTCTTTTCTGTTCCCTTTACAAATTTAAATAACACCGGACCATCAAACAAAAGGTTTACTATTGATTCCATGGCGAAAATGTCTTCACTTTTAACCGGGCGTGAATCTAGAAATATTTCACTAATATTGGAATCTATTACAAAGTGATAAAGTTCAAAATATGTAGTATAGCGTTCAATTCTTCCATGTCTTCTTAACGCTAAATATATTATGTATGTTGTTACAGACTAGGCTTGTAGAGCCAGTGCACACGAACGTGAACCGCGGCGATTGCTTCGTGCTCACCACGCCCGACCAGGTCTTCCTCTACATTGGACTTTACGCCAACGTCATAGAGAGGTAAATGCAATGGCAGTTATATTATATGAATGTTAATATAATATTTCAGGATGACCTCACTCCACCTGATGGTAAAGGGTCGTGAGGTCGAAATGTCGGAGGGATGCTTGGAGTAAGGTTTTATTTGTACCCAGGTAAACGATGCTGCTCGTATTCTGATATTCCCTTAGCCATGTTCTACGACATCCAAACTCACCCATAATATATAGATTTAAAAAAAACCTGAAGGCTTCAACCAACGTGCTCGAAGGGATGTAAGGGAGCGACCTATCTCCTTTTCGCACCAAGCCATTCTCACCTGCCCGTGGTGCATCCTGTCGTATAACAAACGAGGCTCTGGCAAACCGACTGGTGGCGGTAAAACCATCCCGATAGAAGACGTAGCTAAATATCTTAGGCCGATGACGGGCAGCAGCGTCATCGGAGCAAGAAGCCACGCCCTGCGGTCGGCAACCCGCCTGCCCTGCGTGGCGATTATGGGTATATCCTCCAGATGTTTGCCCTATGTAAGTGGTTCACAACTGGAGAGGCCTATGTCCAGCAGTGGACTGCAATAGGCTGATGATGATGAAGAACGGGCTCGAAATTAGAGGTCGAAATTGCCCTTTAGCCACTTATTGCTGGTCTCATGGTATGAAGTCGTTTCTATGAAGATTATTTCACATACATACATACATACATCACATACATTGCTCCGATTCCAAAGTAAGTAGCGTAAGCACTTGTGTTATGGGTATCAGAACAACGAAGGTACCACAAATAAATACTTAAATACAAATATTAACACCCAGACACGGAACAAACACAAGTGTTCATCACACGAATGTTTGTCCCGGGTGGGAATCGAACCCACGACCCTTGGTTCAGAAGGCAGGAGTCACTATCACACAGTCAATTTATACCTGAACATTTTTCCCACAGAAACCGCAGCACAGACATCGCTCTCCACATTCACAACACCAAAGACCTCGGCTGCAAGAGCTCCGCTGGCGTCATCAAAATAGACGAGCAAACCAAGAACTACTCGAACAAACACTGGAACCAGTTCTGGTCGCTCCTAGGCTTAACAGACGTGGTCGAAGACTACAGGCCAGTGGAGACAGGACACGCGGACGAAGACGAAATATACGAATCCTGTATAGTCCAGACGAATATGTGCTACGAGGTCATAGACGACGAATTAGTCCCAATCAAGGAATACTGGGGACAAATGCCAAAGATATCTATGCTCAACCAATCCAAGATTATAGTATTCGACTTCGGATCCGAAATGTACATCTGGTACGGAAAGAACGTGCCGCTCGAAAGCAGGAGGCAAGCGGCCCAATTAGCGCAAGAAATGTTCGACGAGGGGTACAATTACGAAGACTGTCATATCAACCCACTCAACGCGGCTATGTACCAAGGCGCGCGAGACATCGAATCGAACGGTGTTGCCAAAACTTCGAAGTCTCGACCCGAATGGGCGATCCTGTCCAAAGTGACACAACATATGGAAACTATACTGTTTAAGGAGAAATTCGTCGACTGGCCCGATTACTCGCGAGTGATCAAAGTAAAAGCGCCCGAAAATAAGTCGAACAGTGTTGAGATAACGCCTTGTGATGCTGAAGAGATGTGGTCGAATGAATATCAAGATCCGGATTTGATACTAGAAGGGTCTCACATCGGAAGAGGCACCAATTACTATGATAAAGAGAATATGAGACATTACGATATCAAGACTAAGTCTGTCGCTAAATGGGTTATACAGGAGTACGATTTCCAGAAGGTGGAGAATGATCAGCAGATTGGGGAGTTCTTTTCCGCAGACAGTTATATTATCAGATGGGAGTATCAGATCACTGCTACGGGGAGGGAGTTGAACGGGAAACCGTCTAAGCATAACGTGACTGGTCGAGAGCGTTGTGCGTACTTCTGTTGGCAGGGCAGGGATGCTTCTTCCAACGAGAAGGGGGCCGCTGCTTTGCTGACTGTGGAACTTGATAGAGAAAGGGGTCCCCAAGTGAGGGTCGCTCAGGGCAACGAGCCCGCTGCCTTCCTCAACCTGTTCCAAGGGAACCTGGTTATCCATCAAGGGAAGAAGGAAACGGATAAAAGCAGATATAGGCTGTACGTCACTCGTGGCAACCTTTCGAACGAGGCATATCTGCTCCAAGTTCCGTGTTCTGTGAGACAGTTGCGTAGTAGGGGGTCCTTACTTCTGGTGGATACTGAGAAGGGGTGCCTGTACATTTGGCATGGGGCGAGAAGTTTGAAGCACACCAAAAACATTGCCATAGAATTAGCGAACAAGTTGATTGCGCGGAAGTCTTCGTACCTCTTCGGCGATAAGGCGTCTGATATTAAGATCACGGAGGTCAAAGAGGGGGAGGAGCCTAAGGAGGTACGTTACATATCTTATTGCACATTAGTTAAGGAACCGCTTTTTTTACTGTCTGTCCGTCTGTCCGTCTGTCAGCGATAGTTAAACAGTTGGAACTTTTACAAATAAAACTTGTTCGATATAAAAATAAATGCACTACACTCAATGCACTGGGATGCTGTGATTGTTTGTAGATAAAATGCTATGCATGTGCAATGTATATCAATACTTCTGTATTTATGTATATGACACAATAAAACAACAATAAACAGTCGTTTATTGAAAAATCAGATAAGGTAGAAGTAACTCCGTTTCAAATGACACCCCATTAATGTTACGCCCGTGTATAAATAAATAATAATAAATAACCCAAGACATGCCACACTGGGCCACACAACGCCACCTAGCCCCAAACTAAGCCGAAGCTTGTACTATGGGTACTAGACAACTGATAAACATACTTAGATACATTTTTTTTTTGTAAATAAATACATATTATACATAGAAAACATCCAGACCAATACAAACAGACATGTTCATGAACACAAATGTTTGTACTGTGCGGGAATCGAACCCACGACCCTTGACTCAGAGGGCAGAGGTTACTACCAAATGAGCCACCGAGCCTGTCATTATGGCTTATTATGTTTGACATACTTCTGTGTATGCTGTTCTAATTACTTCCTATTTAATTTACAGGTGTTGGAAGCCCTAGGCGTTGCCAACAAGCAGTACTACAAGTCCGTTCTGGGGGGCGGCGCGGCCGTTGGTGGTGGTGGCGAGGCCACGCCGCGGCTGTTCCACTTCTCGGACCTCGGCGGCTCGTTCGAGGCCAGCGAGGTGTTGTCGCCGCTGCGGCACGAGCATTTGGTGACACCCTTCCCTTTTGAACAAAAGGAGTTGTACTCGGCTTCGCAACCAGGTGAGGATAGTTTATCTTCTCTAAATATATAAAAAAAGAAACTGCCTAACATATGTTAGGCAGTTTCTTTACGTAGATATCAACGTACAGCCTAAAATTACGCTTAGTCTATTGGTATTCAAACTATGTTTCATTGATTTATTGATTATTCAAACTATGTTTGATTCATTTTTCAAACTATGTTTGAGTCATTAATCAAACTATGTTTGATTCATTATTCAAACTATGTTTGAGTCATTATTCAAACTATGTTTGATTCATTATTCAAACTATGTTTGATTCATTATTCAAACTACTTTTGATTCACTATTCAAACTATGTTCGATTCATTATCAAAACTATGTTTGATATATTTGAGTGAAAGATGATGTTTCCTTCCAGCATTGTTCTTGTTGGACGACGGGGTGGCGGTGTGGCTGTGGCAGGGCTGGTGGCCGCGCGGGGAGGACGGGGAGCTGGAGCCGGCGGAGAGGAACGCTGGTCAGTACCTGTTCTGTTTGTTGACATTTAGTTGATAGGCTCGTTACTGTAAAAAATGTAATTAGTCCGTCTTTTAGATTATTTAAAAATAAGAGACGCGTATTTTTTAATTTTTTACATTAGACCAAAAATTACAAAGATGTATTTGTCTGGAAAAGATCGCTTATAATAAATGAATGAATGAAATAATGTTTATTGCTAGTTGGGTAGATACATAATAATTGATAAACAACTATATCAACTTAACATAATGGCATGTAGGTACTTTACAACTAGCAAAGGGAGATGGCTCAGCTTGTGCTGTCCGAGGAACCATGTCCCGGATAGCGCTGATTTTCAGCTATTCCCATGATCTCTGCAGGTGTCCAACGAGATAATATGCAATAGCGATAGGATGCCTAAATTGTGCAACAAGTGTCTGTTATACCTAGTTTAAAAGTTAATAGGGAATATGCATGACTTTTTTTTATGGATTTCTTGAAATCTTTTATCCTCCAGATACATAAATATCGAAGAATTTTTAAATTATCTGTTCTATTCAGCGAGTTATAGAGCGTTAAAGTTATTGCTTAGACAGAGAGATCCGACGTGGCAGATGACGTCACATACCGTGAGCGCCATACAAACTTCATAGAAAAATCTGTTTGGCGTGAGAGAGACAGATATATTTACTTTCAACGACTGTATCTCGCCCAATTTTCAGCCAATTTTGATTTTGTTTTCACTGTTCATAGTATATTTTTATCTATTTTACGATAAATTAGTAAATACATGAAGCTATTTTTCATGCATATTCCCTATTGTATGGTGCGCTATAAAGAATATCTATCTAAATCTACAGGCGTAGGCGCATTCGCGGCCCGCTGGCAAGCGATGCGTTTAGCGGCGCTGCGCACGGCCGACGCGTACTGGCGCGCCTCCCGCGACACTCGCGACTCGCACGCAACCCGCGCGGACGTGCGCGTGGTCGCCGCCGGCCTGGAGCCGCAGGCCTTCACCGACCTGTTCGACGAGTGGCGCGAGCACGACGACGCGGCAGACGCTAACATCGCGGTGAGTGTTCTCCGTAAATGATGCGCGGGGGTGACGGAGGTGGATGGTGTTTTGTATATATTGCGACTTTGGTTATTGGGAATTTTGCTTTTGGAGCAGGCATCACCAACTAGAACTCCTATTTTGTGTGGAGTTATCTTTAATAAAAAAGCACTCCCCCAATGGCAGAGTAGGCAAATTATATTTAATAAATAAAAAAAAATAACGCATTCGTGAATAGCCCCGTCCGGGTTTCGTTTTACTTTTTTTATTATGTTTATAGTCTTCATACTATACTAATTTTTAACATACCCGCATACATGAAACCAATTGGTGATCCCTGCTTTAAAGTTTCGGTTTTGGTACTCCGTCTTTGATTCATTATTTACTTCTGAATAAATCTCATACATTTTTATTTGAAAGTTCTCCATAGTTGCATAACTTACTTCGATAATTCAACGGCAATCTTAAATATATGTTTAGCCGTAAAAACATAGCAAGTTATTGTAAGTCCGTATACTTTACAAAAGATAATTATTACAGACTATCACACAAAAAATATTTATACAGTTTCTTGGTATAATATATATTGTGCATATATTATCTAGCTACCGTAGGATTTTGTATTTATAATATAAGCGGTATTCATATACCTATATTTATAAAGAAAGGGTTATCATAACATAGTATAGTAACTGTACTTGAAATATCACCTTTTGCATTTCCAGAATATACATATTTATCATCTTACGAAACCGTACCCATTGATTTTCATAACTTATAAATCCTTATACATAGTTCTATCGATTTATACTATAGAAAAGTTCATCAAAAATAGAACATAAGTTCAAATTAATGATCACATTCCTATAGTATCGAACTGTTTTAGTGCAGATCCAGAAATGAAACCAAAAATTAGTTTTAATCTTCTGCTGGACTCAAATCAGTCCCAAATTATCTTTTATTGCTAAAATATAACCACTCACACCAAATATTCTGTTCAAATGACGCGTTTTCATTTAGATATTATGTAGTTACTATAATATTATACTACTACTACAGAGAAATCGTCTAGTTTGCATGTTAACAAAAGATATCACGCGATTTCATAACGCGCATTTGAAAACGCGTCATCTGAACAAGACCTTAACTAACCCAACAAAACGGCTTCAAACTGACCGGTGTCAGTATCACTGTACAAACGACACGTCAGCACTGTACAATGTTACACAGCACGGGTACAAGGCGGGCGCGGTACTGGAGGGTGCAAGAGAGGTGTCTCGGCTCAGCAGCTGCGCCGCGGAGCTGCCCCTCGCCGCCTTACAGCGCCGCCCCCTGCCCGACCACGTGGACCCGCACCGCCTCGAGCGGCACCTCGCCGACGCGGACTTCCAGGTACACCCCAGCGGCGGCACAAGCACACACTCGCCCCCAGCAGCCTTACGGCGCCGCCCCCTGCCCGACCACGTGGACCCGCACCGCCTCGAGCGGCACCTCGCCGACGCGGACTTCCAGGTACACCCCAGCGGCGGCACAAGCACACACTCGCCCCCAGCAGCCTTACAGCGCCGCCCCCTGCCCGACCACGTGGACCCGCACCGCCTCGAGCGGCACCTCGCCGACGCGGACTTCCAGGTACACCCCAGCGGCGGCACAAGCACACACTCGCCCCCAGCAGCCTTACGGCGCCGCCCCCTGCCCGACCACGTGGACCCGCACCGCCTCGAGCGGCACCTCGCCGACGCGGACTTCCAGGTACACCCCAGCGGCGGCACAAGCACACAGTGGCCCCCAGCAGCCTTACAGCGCCGCCCCCTGCCCGACCACGTGGACCCGCACCGCCTCGAGCGGCACCTCGCCGACGCGGACTTCCAGGTACACCCCAGCGGCGGCACAAGCACACACTCGCCCCCAGCAGCCTTACAGCGCCGCCCCCTGCCCGACCACGTGGACCCGCACCGCCTCGAGCGGCACCTCGCCGACGCGGACTTCCAGGTACACCCCAGCGGCGGCACAAGCACACACTCGCCCCAGCAGCCTTACAGCGCCGCCCCCTGCCCGACCACGTGGACCCGCACCGCCTCGAGCGGCACCTCGCCGACGCGGACTTCCAGGTACACCCCAGCGGCGGCACAAGCACACACTCGCCCCCAGCAGCCTTACAGCGCCGCCCCCTGCCCGACCACGTGGACCCGCACCGCCTCGAGCGGCACCTCGCCGACGCGGACTTCCAGGTACATCTACACGACACAACACGCACAAGCACACACTCAGCAGCCTTACAGAGCGCCCCCAGCGTCCGTGACCCCATTTCGGGTTGCCCTAGGCACAGTATGTATGTATGAGGTCAGCCCGGGGAGCACTCTATTGCTCCCCGGATCCTGGGGCAGGGTTATTTGCTCTCCTCGGACCAGGAGTGCCAGCCGCTTATTATCTGCGGCTGGGGCAGGCAGGGATGCGGCTGTATGCATCGGCGCTACCCGTGTCCCTGCAAGCTGCTGCCCACTGGCGACACTGGGAGGTTTGGTATGTATGCCCTCCCATTCTGGGAGGTGTGAGTCCCACATACCACGTCGTCTCCCCCCGGAAACGGTTAAAGATGCCTTTTGTATGTAAATATTCCCTGTTATTGTGTAAGTATACCGACCTGGTGGATTGTTCCCGAATAATTAGTGACCTTCTCGACGGATTATGTACGTACCGGTAGTTATAAGTTTCTCGTTGTAAGTGGCTGTATGGTTTTTCAATGAGGAAATAAATATTCTATAACCATTGGAGGGCCTGAAAATTAAACAAAAAAAAAATTGACAAAAATAATAATTAAAAATTTGACAATGCATCGTCCTTTTAAAAAAGGCACAGTATGTATATTATGCCTTCCCGCTGTGCCGCCTACTTAATCGTATTTAGGCGTTACTGAGCAGGAGCTGTTTGTATTCCGACACTTAAACATGCCACAAAAACAATTTTAATATGTATTTCCTTTTGGTTTCAACTCTGTTTTACAATCTCGTTCTTCAAAACCAAGACTGAAATTTGTTCCATCTTTCACAGGAGGCTTTCGGCATGACCAAAGAAGAGTTCTCAGTTCTCCCGGCGTGGAAGCAGACCAACTTGAAGAAGGACGTAGGCCTGTTTTGACGGGTTAATGTCACACACAAACAATGCCTACCTAACCTATACATACATATTTTATATACAACCGCAGCTATTTCGTACTTTTTTACTGAATAATGAAGGATTTGATACAACATAATGTTAGAGCACGCTTAAAATTATGTAGTGGTTGAACAGTCTTTTTGTACTAACTGAATATTATCTATGTATTCCTTGTCGTGATATTTTCGTGTAAGGGCTTTTACACGCGGACGGTATATCGGCGACTGTCAGTGACTACAGCTGTCGATGTGATGTTAGAGTAACTGTAGTTGACCTTAGGGCTTGTACACAAAAATGAATTACGTATCGCAAGAATTTGCAAGTGAAGGACTTAGAATTTCGTATTACAATTTTTTGCGTTGCAAATTCGCATCGTATGGCATCGCAATTTTGTGTACAAGCGTTTAAGACAAGTCTACGAAATACCGATCGTGTGTTAGGGCACAAACCGGTAGGTACCTATATTCGGCGAAGGCGCCATTCTTCGGCCCCTGCCCTTACGTAGTCGTTTTAATCTATTTATTATTTTGTAACGTCGTTCCTGTATTCAATAAAAAAATATTTTAACATCTTTTAGTATGAATTTGTAATTAATATAATTTTTAATTTTATATAATGGTCGTTTTATTGTCCTCGCGCTCGCCGGCATGGATTTGACTAGATGCAATGTATATCGTGGTGATATTTTTCGATTTTATGACGTTTATTAACAAATGATGGTTTCCGAAGCCGGCGATGGTTGGCTTGCGTCGTTAGAAGTATGCGACGTGTACTCTCGTAGGGCAAATGTATTCGGTCAAAGTGTGGTTACAAGTTATAAATCGCTAGATATACAAACACTTCTATTATACGCTTTAGAGTAGGCTTGTATCGATCTGTGACTGTTGGAATCCTATACAAATAACATGTGATAACTGTATTATAATTATTAATCTCGTATTGTTGCTTTGCTAACTGTTTATGTATTCGATGCTTCGAGTATCGCCGTTATAACGTATTTGTATAACATTGCGATTGTCACAGAGCCTCTATTTTAACAACATCACATATCTTATCTACTCTATGCTACTCTTTTATACGTGCGTTAGGTGGACCATATTTTGATATTTAATCTTACCGTAATTTCGTTGGCTAGCTTCGCATCAAGACGTAGATTAAATTGACCACATATTTTGACCTAATATTCTGTTATTTTGCTATGCGTCATTGACTGATGTTATTATTAATGGGAATCTAATCAGACGAGCGTGCAATGTTACCAGTAATAGCTATTTAAACGTTTTTGATACCGTAACACAAAATGGCGGAAGTATACGTATGATTTGAAACACGGTGCTCAAGTTGAAATTAAATTAATTGTATAAAATAAACGCTCGTCTGTAAGTAACTTAATGGTGTAGAGCGGTCGGCCTGAAGACCTAGAAGATAGCGTACTAACTCAGATCGATCCCACTGTGTTCTAACGAGCTTGTGATTTTATCTACTTTATTCGAAGTAACTTTCCATTGTACTAAGACTTAGGCGGCCGACTACAAGGTTTTTTTTTAATAACTGTTGCTATGTTATGTATAATTTTAGATGTTTATTTTTTATAACTAGCATTAAATTACCCATGAACTAATGGTGGGTTAGCGAGAAATGTTGCCAGTATTGGTGTAACTGCCAAGGAGTAGGGTATCAGTCGAGTCATACATTAGTTAACTGTAAAACATTAACATCATTTCTTAATTATGTCAAATGCATTTAAGGCAGACGATTCGTGCCCGCGACATAAATGTAACTCTCAAATTCAATGTATAATGTTTTGCTTTGGTTGTGTTACTTATACCTATGATTATTATTGTATTTGAGATTTATTTTGTATAATAATGTAATAAATCGCTAAATTGGTCACATATGTTTTTCATTTCAGTACCAATTACTACCCTTATCGAGATAAATATTTAAAAAATTTGACATCTTTAAATGTAAAAGAACATAATAATAGAGAATCATTTAGGATCATTTCATCAAGAGGTATAATTTAACCATTCATTTATATGTGACGACACGGAACTTATTCCCATTGAATGTCAAAAAGTCAGGGGCTTCTTCCTATCTTAAGTTTAGAATTTACTATCCATTATTATTAATCATTAAAAACACGATTGGTGTGTTCATGGCGTAGACACCTAGGTAAGCCTGAACACGCGAAGTGTGTCTAATGTCTATGTCAGTGAAAGTACATATCAATAAAGTTTGAGGAATAAAAGAGAAACAGTAATTTGCATGGCAATAGTTTCATTCTCACATATTTACATAAATTGCACAAAGTGATTGTAATGCATACTTATTTGTACTTAAACTAATATAAATTACTACCTATGCTTACTACATAGCATATCAGCGTAGCATTCCTAGAGGAAAGCTTTTGAATGCTCCGACACTTCAAGCCAAGAATCTGAAGATACCTTTGAAGAATTTCTTGAAGTTGCTTTTGTGTGCGTCTTCCGATTCATCGGATTCGTCTTGGTCTTCATCATCGTCGGTCTCTTCTTGGCGGTGCTTTGCTTTACGTTCTTCATCATCATCATCATCATCACCATCGTCATTATCTTCATCGACCTCTTCTTGGCTACGGCTGCTCACTTCATCATTGTCCTCATCATCACCTTCGTCGCTCTCTTCCTCTTCCGCTTGGCGCTTTACTCGTCGAGCATCATCATTGTCCTCGCTCTCATCACCATCTTCATCATCTTCAGCCTCTTCCTGGCGTTTGGCTTTACGTGCTTCATCATCATCATCGTCGACTTCATCGCTCTCTTCATCTTCCGCTTGGCGCTTTACTCGTCGGGCTTCATCATCATCATCATCTTCTTCGTCATCACCCTCGGCCTCTTCCTGCTTTGCTTTACGTGCGTCATCATCATTTTCATCATCTTCATCGCTCTCTTCCTGTTCTTGGCGCTTCACTTTACGTGCTTCATCATCATTTTCATCATCTTCATCGCCCTCTTCCTGTTCTTCTTGGCGCTTTACTTTACGCGCTTCATCTTCATCATTTTCATCATCATCATCATCGCTCTCTTCCTGTTCTTCTTGACGCTTTACTTTACGGGCTTCATCATCATTTTCATCATCATCATCGCTCTCTTCCTGTTCTTCTTGACGCTTTACTTTACGCGCTTCATCCTCATCATTTTCGTCATCATCATCATCACTCTCTTCCTCTTCTTGGCGCTTAGCTTTACGGGCTTCATCATCATTTTCATCATCATCGCTCTCTTCCTGTTCTTCTTGACGCTTTACATTACGCTCTTCATCATCATCATCTTCGTCATCATTCTCATCACCCTCTGTCTCTTCTTGCCTGCGTTTAGCTTTTCGGACTTCTTCAACATTATCCTCCTCATTGTCACCTTCCTCATCAATCTCCTCCTGTTTCTGCGTCAACAGCTTACCCAAGTCTTCTTCAGGCACCTCCTCTAGCTCCTCCACTTCCAATTCCTCTTGCCTCAACAATTTCTTGATTGTGCTCCTCAATTTGTCACCGTCGATTTGCTCAAGAATTTCCGCTTGCTCATCATCGATTTCTTCCTCATTCTGCTGGCCGAAGTGGTGAGGTCTGCCGTGACCGAACCCAAAGTGTGGGTGACCTTGGCCGTGACCGAATCCAAAGTGGTTGTTACCGTTGCCGTGACCATTCCCAAATTGGGGGTGGTTGCCGTGATGATGGTTGTGGACGTTGTTGTGGCTGTGGCTGTGATCGTGGTCATGATCGTGATCATGGTCGTGGTCATCATCATCATGGTCATGATCGTGATCATGATCGTGGTCATGATCATGGTCGTGGTCATCTTCATCATGGTCATGATCGTGATCATGATCGTGGTCGTGGTCATGATCATGGTCGTGGTCGTGGTCATCTTCATCATGGTCATGATCGTGGTCATGATCGTGATCATGGTCGTGGTCGTGGTCATGATCGTGGTCGTGGTCATGGTCGTGGTCATGATCATGTTCCTCCTCACTGTCATTTTCCCCGCTGCTCTCCTCGCTCTCTTCAACGTCTTGCTTGATCACCCTAGCCTTAGAAGACCTGATGTGTTTAACGATGGCGTCCAGTTCCCATTCTTCTTCGCCAGATCCTTCATTGGCCGATTCTGGCTCCTGTTCTGGTTCTGGTTCAGGTTCGGGTTCTGGTTCGGGTTCTGGTTCCGGTTCAGGTTCGGGTTCTGGTTCTGGTTCTGGTTCCGGTTCTGGCTCCGGTTCTGGTTCTGGTTCGACGATGCATGAAGCTGGAGTGGGGGACCAATCGCATGTCTGAAATATAATATTCAGTACTTGTTACAGTTTCTGTTTTTGCTACATGTAGTTATAGAAGTCAGGATGAGCGGCAGTGGTCTTAAGACTCTAAACTCGGGTTCGGCGGTTAAAAGATGGCAGATATGTATAGTAATAAGACAATTTACAATTTCAAAGGTTGATGATTTCAATAGACAATTCTAAAGGTTCCTACACACAGTGCCGACGTCATACAATGCCGCTTTGCACTAAGGGTCCGCCGGGGTAGGCCGGCGGGTTGCGCGGCTTGTCGGCGTCAGTTCGTACCCGGCATTTCTATGTGACTGTCACAACCGGAATGATGCTTGAGCCGCTCGGCATGAACCCGGCGGCATTGCCGCCGGCATGTGTGTAGGAACCTTAAAATTCGAATCGATTTTTCAACAACAGACAGGCGGGTTGGCGATCGCAGGGCGTAGCTTCTCGCTCCGCTGACGCTGCTGCCCATCTGTTTAATACGGTTTAGTCACATTAAAACATTAAAATATAAAGTTAAAAATTAATAAATACATAAATTATATAAAGTAAATAATAAATTAAATATCCCTCCAGTCAAAACATAAAATATGTTTAAAACAAATAAGTAATTATATTTTTATAAGGAAGTAGTACTGTGTTGAAATTAGAGATGGCGCTGTATGTAGTTAAATCACGCAATCAATATTTTTCTCCGACCATATAACCCCTCAAGTGTGATGAATAAAAAAAGTTTTATCAATAGCAAGTGGCGGTTTTATTTTGAGCATCCTACGCAGCAACATCTGGTGCCGAAACCCGGGAATAGAGAACTAAGTATGGACAAATCGTGAGTAAAGTGACACAGTGCCAGTGCTATATAGTGACAGCGGAATAGTAAGAAAAAAAAAAAAAAAATTGAACGAATGATCGGATTTTATTAGAAGTGAAATTGACGTTTAGAAAAATATATCGCAAAAATAAAGAATTTTCTGTGTGTGGTGAAAAAACGTGGTTATCATGGTGGATAATATTTTAAATCAACAAGACGAAATATTACAGCAAATACAAAAGACATTTAAAAACTATAAGAAAACCGGCAAGGACAGATTGACTACATCATACATCGAAACAAAATTAGAAAATTTGGATCAGCTATGGAAAAAATTTACGGACAACCATTTCGAAATAATAGTGGAAACAAGGAAATCAGATCGAGAAAAGATGGCATATTTCTCAGAAGATTGGTACGAACGGTCAGAAGAAATATATACAGATTGTAAAAGCAAGATGAAAATCGATTTACGTCTCAGCCTACCCCGTCAACCATGTGTGATGAAAGACAGCGATGCAAATACCGGTGTCCCGTCAAATCTGGAAGTAAAGCTACCACAAATACAATTACCATCATTTTCTGGTGCATACGAAGAATGGCAAAGTTTTCATGACATGTTTGTCTCCCTAATTCACAACAATAAACATTTGAGTGCTGTGCAAAGGTTGCATTACCTTAAGAGTAGCTTAAGAGGTGAGCCTGAAAACTTATTAAGAAGTATGTCTACTACTGAAATGAATTATGCAGAAGCATGGGAAAAGTTAATACGCAGATACAATAATAAGCGATATAACTCAAATGAAATATTGAAACGATTATTCTCACAAAAACCTATTGGTCATGAGTCCGCCGCTGCCATAAAGCAAGTACTAGACACTACAACCGCTTGTTTGAAATCCCTGCAAAATTTGGGTATAGATACAAAGTCATGGGATGTTATGATTAACTACTTGATTGTTTCGAAGCTAGACTATGAGTCACGGAGACAGTGGGAGACCGAAGTGGGTCGGTCCACATCAGATGATTTTCCAACATGGCTGCAACTTGTGCAATTTTTAGAAATGAGATTTCATACATTGGAAATGCTTTGTGAATCGAAACAAAACACAAAATCTACACCAAATTTTACTGTCAAACAAGTGTCAAAACAGAGAACATTTCACTCAACTGTGCAAGAATCCAAGAAAGAAAATAGAGATAAAATATGCTGCGTATTTTGTTCAAATCCACATTTATTATACCAGTGTAAACAATTTGGAAGCAAATCTCCCGAAGAGAGATCGATGTTTATTCAAACCAAGAGACTTTGTTTCAATTGTTTTTCAGCCAACCACAATGTAAAGAGCTGTCACCAGTCGACATGCTGTCGTCGTTGTGGCAGAAGACACCACACTTTGCTACACATAGAGAGAGGCCCGGTTCCAGAATCTGTGGGCATGTCGCCTACGAATGTGGGACCATCTTCTGATCCTGTTGATGTTCCAACCCAAATGTACGAGAGGAAGGTAGTAGCTCATTTTGCTAAGGAAGAATGCCAAGGTAAGGTTTTATTAGCCACTGCTTTAGTTAGAGTAAAATCAAAAGATGGTTACTGTCAAACTGCTCGTATATTAATTGATCAAGGCTCTGAGGCATCCTTTGTTAGCGAAAGAACTGTACAATCTTTAAATCTTGAGCGTAGGCCTGTGAATGGTTTAGTATCAGGCGTAGGTGATGGTAAACTAAGAACTAAGAATGTTGTTACTTTTGATTTGGAGTCATTACATAATCCTGACTATTCGGTTTCGGTCAATGCCTTTGTTTTGAGCACTTTGACTTCTTTTCTTCCATCGAGTGAGACTTCCGTTCAGAACTGGCCAGATTTAGACAAGTTACCTTTAGCAGATCCTCAATATGGTTCACCTGGAAAAATAGACATAATATTAGGAGTTGAGATATATAGCCAAATAATATTGAGTGGTCTGTTGAAACATCCGTCTCCGGGGGGTCCAGTTGCACAACATACCCAATTAGGCTGGATACTGTCGGGAAGGGTCTGTCACCAAAATGAGTCAAGTCGAGGAGTCGTGAGTATGCATTTACAGGTCAAGGTAGAACAATTGTTGAGACAATTTTGGGAAATTGAGAGAGAACCGGATCTGATTGGAAAGAGATTGACTAGAGAAGAGAGTAGATGTGAAGATATTTTTGACAGCACTACAATAAGAAATAGTGAAGGACGTTATGTAGTTCGGTTACCGTTCAAGGACTCCGACCCAAAATGTGTCTATGGAAGATCAAAAGATATTGCGATCAAGAGACTTCAACTATTAGAAAGGAAACTAAAGAAAAATTCAACATTACAATTAGAATATGCAAAAGTTCTTTCAGATTATTTAGAGCAAAACCACATGGAACTAATCAAGGATCCCATTGAGCTAGGAAACCCTTATGCTGTGTATTTACCTCACCACGCCGTGGTGAGAGAGGATAAAGAGACAACAAAAGTGAGAGTAGTGTATGACGCTTCTTGTAAAGGAGTCAACAACATATCATTAAATGATACATTGATGGTAGGCCCCAAGATCCAACAAGATTTGCGTCACATATTGATGAGATGGAGAACACATCAATATTGTATTGTTGCCGACTTGAAGCAGATGTATAGGCAGGTAGTAGTGAATAACGATGATGTAAATTTTCAGAGAATTGTTTGGCGTGTTGATCCAGAACAGCCCATCCAACATTATAAGTTATTGAGACTTACCTTCGGAACATCGTGTGCACCATATTTGGCAGTGAAATCTCTCCAACAACTAGCAAAAGACGAAGAAATGAAATATCCATTGGCTGCAAAAATTACACTAGAAGATTATTATATGGATGATTTATTAACTGGATGTGAAACCGAAGATGAAGCTATACATATTTACAGTGAAATGAATAACCTTATGAAAGCAGGAGGATTTCAGCTACAAAAATGGTGCAGCAATAGTCAGAACTTACTAAATCATATTGAGAAAGAAGAACAGAGTGCCAATGATACTTTCACTTTTAAGATTAACGATACAATCAAAGTTTTAGGTATTTCCTGGAACAAAAATTCTGACAACTTCGAATACACTTACAACTTACCAGAGTTAGATGAAGCGGCAACCAAACGTAAAGTGTTATCCGATATAGCGAGACTTTACGACCCAATGGGTTGGGTAGCGCCTGTGTTGATCACTGCAAAAATTTTCATGCAAAAATTGTGGAAATCTGGTTTAAGCTGGGACGAAAACTTGACACCAGAGTTGTCAAAGGAGTGGCTCCAGTATAGAGAAGAACTAAATAAATTACCTAATGTTGTCATACCCCGATGGCTGTTGACTAAAACAGACCATCCAATTGAGCTTCATGTATTCGCTGACGCCTCTCAGTTAGCTTATGCTGCTGTTGTGTTTGTGAAACATAAAAAGAATGATAGCAATACTTACGTAAATATTGTTACAGCAAAAACCAAGGTGGCCCCAATCGAGAAAGAGATTTCCATACCAAGAATGGAACTGTGTGCAGCTTTGTTGGCAGCTAAGTTGATATTTGAAGTAGCACAGATATTGAAAGTTCCCAAGGAACGGTTGTTTGCATGGTCAGACTCGACTGTAGTGCTTGCATGGCTCAGAGGTGAACCAAGCCGTTGGACCACATTTGTGAGTAATAGAGTATCTGAAATTTTAACTATCCTGGATCGCAATCAGTGGAATCATGTGTCCACGAACGACAACCCGGCCGATTGTGCGACCAGAGGCATATTGGTAGGGGAATTAATTGAGCATGATCTATGGTGGCATGGTTCTAAAACCATACGGAGCACCGACCAAAATTCAAGTGAGTTAGAAGTTGACACTACTATTGAGGAGAGGCAGACACGAGCACTTGTTGGTGTTCTACAGCCGGCTGATGATTTTATATGGGTGAGATTCTCAAAGCTAAACAGGATGTTAAGAGTTTTATCTTACTGCAGGAAAATTTTGAAACTGATAGAGCCTAAACCAACTAGAGAAATAAATAAAATGGTTACTGTGAAGGAAATGAATGAAACCTTACAGAGATGTATAAAGAAAAATCAAGAAGTATATTTGAAGAAGAAATTAAACAACTGAAATCTAAATCGTAAATCGTAATCTAATCTCTTTCTCCATTTTTAGACGAAAATGGATTGCTAAGGGTCGGTGGTCGAATTGATTTGGCTACGGTTCAATTTGACAAGAAACATCCAATAATTATGCCTAGTGAGTCTCATCTCACTAAGTTAATAATTTTGGACGCCCATCAAAGGACACTTCACGGAGGACCACAAGTTATGATGAATTATTTGAGAAGCAAATATTGGATTATAAGAGCTCGAGAAAAGGTAAAAAAATGCTACAGAGATTGTGTAACCTGTGTTCGTTATTCGCGACAGAATAACAATCAGTTTATGGGTCAACTCCCCAAGGTTCGACTGACACCAGAGAAACCTTTTCGATCATCAGGAGTCGATTTCACCGGTCACATAAATATAAGATTTTCACCAGGCAGAGGATCAAAGTCTTACAAGGGATATATATGTCTCTTTGTTTGCATGTCAACTAAGGCGATTCATCTGGAAGCAGTGTCAGACTTGACATCTACGGGATTTATAGCTGCATTCAAAAGGTTCGTTTCTCGTAGAGGCTGCTGTCAGCATTTATACAGCGACAATGGGTCCAATTTTGTTGGAGCTGATAAAGAACTTCAGGATATGTTTAACAGAGCCAAATCTCAATTGCCTGACGAAATTGCCAATGCACTTACTCAAGAAGGTACCACCTGGCATTTTATACCACCCCACGCACCCAACTTTGGAGGGCTGTGGGAGGCCGGTGTTCGATCTACTAAAGCTCATTTGAAGAGAGTTATAGGTGATGCAACACTTACCTTTGAAGAATTGACGACTGTCTTGACACAAGTAGAGGCGTGCTTGAATTCTCGTCCATTATCTTTTTTGAGTGACAACCCAGATGACCCGATGCCCTTAACACCAGGTCACTTCTTGGTTGGGGAATCATTAGTTATAATACCAGATGAGGACTACTCTGCATCTTCTTTATCTGGCCTTCAGAGATGGAGACTCACTCAAAAAAATGATTAACGATTTTTGGCGAAAATGGTCAGATGAGTATTTAGTGACTTTAAATAATAGATATAAATGGTTTACAAAAAAAACTGAGCCTGAAATTGATGATGTAGTAGTTGTAAGAGATCATAACATTCCTCCAGCTAAATGGTTGTTAGGGAAAATAATTGAGAAACATGCGGGAAAGGATAACTTGACCCGAGTAGTTACTATTAAAACCAAAAATGGCATTTTTAAACGCCCCTGTAATAAAATTTGCTTATTGCCAAGGGCCTAAGTTGAAGGCACCCTTGATTGTTTAACCTATTATGCTGTTAAATAACATATTATGTAGAAAAGTAACTTTCTGTACTTGATAGTAAAGTTATCAAATTATTTATCAGTTTTAAATAGTCTCATAAATTTTATGATGTACTTACCATTTTTAGTTTGATGTCAGTGTAAAAGGCATTAATTTACATTTTTGTACCTGTTAATTTAGTTAAATGTTCAATAAACGAATTGTCTTAAGTTTAATACTGTAGAAAGTTAAATTTAATACTGTTGAAAGTTAAATTTAATACTGTTGAAAGTTAAATTTAATACTGTTAAAAGTTAAAATTAATAGTGTTGAAAGTTGAATTTAATAATGTTGAGAGTAAAGTTTATTACCTACTGTCTGTATGACTGTTGTGTTAGGTTTATATTGTCTGTATGACTTGCATTAAGTAGGTACTGACCGTGTAACCCTTTCTGTTATAATGTTTATTTAAGAGTTTTGAGTACCTATAGAGTTGTGTTCAGAACTTTAGAGTCTATGTTGAGTTCTCACGGTGGGCGGGTTATGTTTTTTATGATTTTAATGTCATAGATACAGTTTATATACTAGTAGTAATTTGAGTTTTAGTGTGGAAAAGGACGAGGCCTTTTGGTGGGCGGGATGTTTAATACGGTTTAGTCACATTAAAACATTAAAATATAAAGTTAAAAATTAATAAATACATAAATTATATAAAGTAAATAATAAATTAAATATCCCTCCAGTCAAAACATAAAATATGTTTAAAACAAATAAGTAATTATATTTTTATAAGGAAGTAGTACTGTGTTGAAATTAGAGATGGCGCTGTATGTAGTTAAATCACGCAATCAATATTTTTCTCCGACCATATAACCCCTCAAGTGTGATGAATAAAAAAAGTTTTATCAATAGCAAGTGGCGGTTTTATTTTGAGCATCCTACGCAGCAACACATCATCGGTCTGTGGTATTGAGTTACGCCTTCAATTGTGATGTTTATACCGCCACCAATCGGTTGCCAGCGCCTCGTTTGTTATTCGGCAGGATGCACCACGGGCATGTGAGGTTGGCTTAGAACGAAATGGTGATAGGCTGCTCCCTTACGTCCCCAAAGTTTTTTCTATTCTATTCTAACCAATAAAATTACCTGTTCTTCCTCATTGAACCACGTGCCCATAGGACACTCCATGAGGTAAGCGCGGCCGGTGTAGCACTGGTAGTAGTGGAAGCAGCTCAGGTCGCTGGCGATCCTGAGGAAGTTCTCCTGGCCCGCGCATAGCGTCTCCGGGTCCTGTCTCAACTGGATGGAGAGGCCGGAGGCGGGGGCCAGCGCCGCCACGCACGCGACGAGTGTTAGCGCAACTGGGGACACAACATTTTTTTTTTGTAGTAGCTCGACATAATGGCTTCCCTACGCCTGATGGCAAGCCAAGGAGAAGTCCAAGTCGCTGTGACAACTGGCAAGTAACTGGTTAGTTACCTGTCAGTTGCCACTGCCATGCCGGCCCAACTCTAACCCCCCACGAGCTCCGCAGACCCTACTCACCAGCAGAAACACGACCCGGAGGTCATTTGGCTGCGGTATTCTATAGGGTGAAGGTCCTTCCCCGGACGGGCAGCTCAATACGAGCGAAGATTCGCTATGCCCTACTTCTCTTAAACATTAGACCATCAGAAACATTTGTTTATCCAGAGACACAAAAGTGGAATGACAACGCGTAGGTAGTTTCCCCAACTACTTAATAGTTACCGCTTGTGATTTATTCGGCATGAATTTTGTTTCCTATAAAAATTGCGAACCTAGGCAGTTACTATACTTATCTATTAAACATATTGATAAGCTCAAGGTTTTCACATCTCGCAGACAATCGTCAATTGTCATCTTGCTATTGATTAGATTAAATAGAAGAGAGATAAATCGGCGTAGGTAAGATACATTTACGTAAGTCTATTTTCTCGGTATTTTTCCCTTAAATTTATCTTTGTTTTAGCATTCGAACTGTGTATGCAATTGAAAATAATATTATTTCATTCTTTATTTGTTAATTTTTTAACATAAATGCAAATTTGTATAATACTAAAAGAGACAAATAAACTATGAAATACGTACAAATAATTAAGTAAGTACATGTTTAATTAATTTCTTTACCTGTTAATACAAAAATATTAATTAGTAAAAGTTTGTTTAGTAAAAAAGTCTGATATTTATTATTTATTTATTTATCTTATTTCTTTTTATAGAAAGCTAACGCAGTGTGCTAAAACCATTTCTAATAGGGCCGGTTAAAGCCGGTTTAGCAAAAATATTGTAGATGTTTGTGTAAACCTACAATATTTTTGCTGAAGCAAATACTGTGCCAACTAGCCCTTGTACTAAAAAGAATTTTAGATTACCTATGTTCTCTTTATTCCTAACTAGGATGTACCTACTATAAAAAAGAATCTGGGTCAAGTATGTAATGTAATGGTTTAGTCATAAGATACGAGACTAAAATAAGGTCTTGACCAAATGTATGTGAGGTCCGTGGAGAATGCCCATGATTTATACCTACTTAGTTTAAAAGCTATTACTTTTAGCTAGCTACCTGAAAAATATAGGGATTATTTTATTTTCATGAGTATAAGTATTTTGTACGTGTTACGTAATTTAAAATAATAATACAAAAATAACTAGACTAGAGCTGTTATTGATAGGGTAGATTCCTAATAATTGAAAATTAATCCAGAACCCGAGTTAATTCTTAACCGACCCGTGCATTGCATTATAACTATACCATTCGTTTTGGAATCTATCAAAGTAATTAAGTTCGAAATTGTGTGGCTTCTATTTCTTAACTGTCTGGTAAAAACGAACCCCTCATCATCATCAGCCTATTACAGTCCACTGCTGTTTATAGGCCTCTCCAGTTGTTTGCCACTTAGAGCAAACATCTGGAGGATATACCCATAATCGCCACGCTGGGCAGGCGGGTCGGCGTTGCTGCCCGTCACCGGTCTTTAGTATTTAGCTACGCCTTCAATTGTGATGGTTATACCGCCACCAGTCGGTTGCCAGCGCCTCGTTTGTTATTCGGCAGGATGCACCACGGGCAGGTGAGGTTGGCTTGGAGCGAAAAGATGATAGGCCGCTCCCTTGCATCCACGGGAGGGACAAATGAGAGGGTTTATGGGGCAAAATACACGATCCGTTCAACGAACGATCGTTTTCGTTTTCTGTAGTAGGGCCCAAGTCCTAGTGGAGTTCTCCTGGCATTTTTTTGCAAGGGGTGACGTCGAAGACTCCCACTCTTAAATTTTAATGCCTTGTTGTTGTCCAATGCTATGCATTGGTTGTTAAATCGAAAAAAATAGGTGTGAAATTTTTTTTATAATCTAAAATACGGACTAAATGTATTGTAAGTATTTTGACCCTGAAAATTACCCTATTATGTATGATAAAAATCCACTTACTATACATGTTGACCGCTGATTCTACACGAGTCGCGATCCGCTACTGAAGTAACTTGGCACACGAAGATACATCAATTTTATCGACAGTCCCATGGTATCGGGATGCGATAGCACCGAGATACGCCTAAGATAAAGTCCATCAAACGGACTATCGGAAGCTGTTGCGGGGACGTTAAGCCTACCAAATTGTACGAAACTAGCTACCCGCCCTCGCTTCGCTTCGGGTATTTAAGATTATAGGCTTGTCGCCGAAAAAGATGTAATTAGTCCGTCTTTTAACTTATTCAAAAAGAAAAGACACGTATTTTTTCAATTGTAAATTAAACCAAAAATTACAAGGATATAGCTCGATAAAGTTACGCGCGACGTCACGCCGTGTGGCATTGTCGCACGGAATGACGTTAATGACTTCCATTCATAAATTTTGATGCCTTGTATGTTCGTTATTTTTTGTTTAAATACGAAATAAGTATAACCTATGTTCACCGGGAATATAGTAGTTTCAAAACAGTGAATTAATTTTCAAATCGGTCAGTAGTTTCGGAGCTTATTAAATTCGGACAAACAAACAATCAAATTATTTCTCTTTATAATTTCAGTGTAGATTAGCGTAGACAAGTTTTTTTTACACGAGACCTTTGTGTGACGGAGTAGTGCATCATTATGATGTTATGTCAGCTGTCAAGGGAAGATAAGTTTTGTCTGTCAAAGAGATTTCTGTTTGAATGCAGACTCTTCGTGCTTACTTACGAATACATGTTTGTGCTTGAGTACCTATTTTACTAGGTTGGTCTTTTTTGCGTTCTGGTGGTCTTATATCGTTATAGTCCATGTGGTTTCCGAATTTAGAATAGGACCACCCCATCTCGGTATGTAGAGCGGCCTATCATCATTTCGCTCCAAGCCAACCCGCCTACCTATTAGCGTGGCGATTATGGGTATATTCTACAGATTTTTGCCCTATGTGGCGAACAACTGGTGAGTGGAGAGGCCTACGTCTACCAGTGGACTCCAATAGGCAGATGATGAACGATGATGATGACTCCATCTCATCCTTCAGACTGGCTCCATGGCTCATTTGGTATGGACCTCTGCCTTCTGAGCCAAGTACAAACGTTTGTGTGCATGAAATCTCTTTTTGTATTGGTCTGGGTGTTTTCTATGTGTAATTTATGTATTTATTTACAAAAAAAATGTATCTAAGTAAGTTTATCAGTTATATAGTACCCATAGTACAAGCACTAGCTTAGTTTGGGGTTAGATGGCGATGTGTGGCATGTCTTCGGTTATTTTATTTAACTAGCAAACCGGCGAACTCCATTTCGCCACCAGATGGCGAAACGGAGAATTTGTTTTTTTTATCCTGTAAGTGTCTTAGAAGACGACCAAGTATAATATCAGGATATGGGCAGCAGCGTTTACCTACCTGGGTACAAATAAAACCTATTGCGGTCACCAACCCGCTTGCCAAGCTCGGTGATTGAGGCAAATCCCTCGAAATGACAAATTCTTATTGAGGAAAGCCCATGTCCAGCAGTGGACGTCCGTAGGCTAATGATGGTTGGCAGAAATTTCCTCTTAACTTAAAAAAAGAAACAAATTTTATACGATACAGCACGTGTCTTAGGTAGCATGCATCCTATGTATACTCGTATGTTCCATTTAATCTCTACTTGTATTTTATTCTCTGTGTTCGTACTTACAAAGAATTTCATGGTTCATTCACAGTCAGAATTTGTCAGAGGAATTCAATACATGCAAGTTTTGCACATGTTCTGTGCTCCGTTTAAAATAAAACAATTATTTCTAGCGAGATCTATATATTTCAAAAATAGCGCTAAGTAGTATTTTTCACGAAAAATTATATCATCATTCGGTGTTTGATACCACATTGCATTAGGTAATTACTATTGCTTCGGGGAAAAGTGCGTCAAAAATATTGAAATGATAACTTATTTTGTTCTATGGGAAATCCATATTATTTATCATTATACTTACTAGCTAGAATAATCCTACTATACAGACCAGCATAGTGGTGGCAAATGACAAGTGATTGATTAGGCCATTTATCCCTTGCCGCAGAGACTTGGGCCCTGTGCTTGGGGCCAAGTCCCACATGCTACTATAATTAAAAAAAACCTACACTAAACATGTTTTTAAATAGGTTGATATTCAATTTAGGTGACATTAGACTAAACTAAACTAGTATAGCAAAGACCCAGATTAATACAAGTAGGTATGTTATGCACATAAATGTTTGTACTGTGCGGGGATCGAACCCGCTATCAAAAGCAGTCGCCATTGAACCAAACTGGTCATCATTTTTCATACATGAACATTAATACCTATTGATGATATTATTAACCAAATAACAGCATTTTTAGCAAAAGAACCGACTTTAATATGGAGGAAATGGGGCCAACTAGGAAGTACACCCCTTGGAAAAAAAGAAAATATTTTCCAAATCGGTTCACAATTCACGGAGATATGTTCATAGGTGTAGGGTACCAGGGGCAAGAAGTCATAACAACTAGTAGTGGGTTTTATTGGGATTTAATAAATTGGTATTACAAATTCAGCATTTCAACAACGTCTATAAAAATCGTCTGTCTATCAAATTATATTTTTCTAGAAGACCATAAATAAACTGACATAGGTTTTATTGTAAACCTTCAACACCCTTCCTCAATAAAACTATGGTCACATCCCATCTATTCAAAAAACTAAATAATAATAAACTGAGGCACACCTGCTACCTTTTCACAAACTATAACCTAACACAGCTACATATATTTATACAGCACGTAAACCAATTTTCTGACATAACTTCTGAAATTGATCTTTACCCAAACCTTTAGTGAATACGTCAGCTAACTGCTGCGTTGTCGGAATGTATTCCAAAACTAATAACCCCTCACTTATTCTATGCTTTACATAGTGATGTCTTAAATCTATATGCTTCAATCTTTTATTTTCACAACTCTTAGCAACTTGAATGGCTGATTGATTGTCAACAAATATTTTAAAATTTTGACTATGCAGCTTAAGTTCTGAAAGCAAATTTTGAATTGAACAAGCTTCTGCAACCCCCTTTCCTAAAGCTATATATTCTGACTCTGTAGACGAAAGCGAAACACACTGCTGCTTCGAGCTACACCACGACACAGTACACCCGAACACTTTCATGACAAATCCAGACGTAGACTTCCTGTCTGACTTATCACCTGCCCAGTCCGCATCTGTATAACCCAACAGTGGTGTTTCTTCATCAGCCTTAAAAATTAGTTTGTAATCAATAGTACCCTTTAGGTATCTGAGGATACGCTTGAGCGCCTTCCACAAGCCTTCACTCGGCGTAGATTGAAACCTTGAAAGGTAATTCAACGCAAAACATATATCCGGTCTTGAACCCAACATAGCGTACATAAGGCAGCCAACCAATCCTCGGCATTTCTTCTCCAAGACTTCATCACTTGATTTCTCCGAGCTTAGATCAATACCTAACTCAATTGGTGTTGCTATAGTATTGCAATCTTGCATGTTATATCTTCTCAAAATTTCCTCTATGTATCGTTTTTGGTTTAGCTCTATCGTATCTCCCTTCATCACTATGTTTATACCCAGATATTTTAGATTATTTTCGCCAAGACATGTCATTTCAAATGTAGTTTCCAAAGACTCTTTCAATTTCCTTATTTCTTCCTGGTTTCTTCCCAAAATGAGTATGTCATCCACATACACTAGTACATACAACTTATCGTCACTCTTATAGTAAAGACAACAATCACCATCACTACGGGAAAACCCTTCCTTAATCATAAATTCATTAAATTTGTTGTTCCACATCTTCGGCGATCTTTTAAGACCATACAATGATTTTTGTAACTTCAGAACTTTATGAGAATCTGAACCATCCCTCATACCTTCCGGCATTTTCAAATATACCTCTTCTTCTATATCTCCATTCAGAAATGCACTCTTTACGTCCATTTGTAACATTTGCAAGTTATATTTACAAGCAATTGCCAAAAGTATTCGCAACGTGGAAAGTTTCGCTACTGGTGCATATATTTCTGAGTGATCAAACTCAACCTTCTGTTGAAAACCTCTAACCACAAGTCTTGCTTTATACTGCTGTTCACCATTCTGTCCTTTCTTTACTTTGAATACCCACTTAGTGTCAATTGTCTTCTTCCCCGCTGGTAATTCTGTATAAAGCCAAGTTCCATTCCTTTCTAATGCATTAAGCTCTGCGTTTATAGCTTCTTTCCATTTATTACTGTCACTTCCTTCTGTAGCTATTTTATATGTAATTTCACTTTCTTCATTGATTGCTGTAAATCCTGTATAAAAATCCTCAAAACGTTTAGGCATTACTATCTGTCTAGTCCTAGTTCTTGTTCCTTGTCCTGTTTCAGCTGTTTCAGTACTTCCTGTTGGAATATCCTCATGTTGAGTCTCAGGATCTTCCAATACTTGCTCTTCTTCCGGTGATTCATAAATACTGTCTTCTTTTTCTCTAAGAATATCTTCATCCTCTGTAGTCATATCCATCCGAATATAGTCAACCTTCTGTGTCCTCTCCTCTGTCTTCTTAATATTCTTCTGTTCATCCACCTCTCTCTCTGTATGATTGTCTAAAAACGTAACATCCCTGTATACGAAAGAACCTCCCAAAGACCTTTCCTCCATTTTCCCACATGAATCCATATGAATCAACTCTCCTGGAGTATTAACTCGACTAGAACTATTACCAAAAGATTGCCTATGCTGCTTTCCTTCAATACAAGTAACACATTGTTCAGCCAACCCTTCAAGTTTTACATTATTTTTATTTAAAATGTTTTTAACCTGAGTGTGATTCTGGTGAGCCAAAATACTATGCCACTCATTGACGCTTCTAGTAGTAAACGCAACTCTATCTTTAAATTTAAAATTCATTATAAAAAGACTTCCTCTGCGTGACGAGGTGCATGTAACTTGGCCTCCCTTCATAAATTGACAACCCTCTTTATTTGTAGTCATTTTATACCCCTTATCTAAGGCACAAATTACAGAAAATAAATTAACCTTCAGACCTGGTACATGTAAAACATTTAAGAGTACAGATGAAATTTCACATGACTCCATCTCAATTGTACCTATGCCAGAAACCTTCAACTGGTTACCATCCCCTACAATAACAAACCTATCCTTAACTTCCTTGTATTCGGTGAAAAGCTCCCTGTCGTGGCACATGTGCTCGCTGGCTCCTGTGTCCATCACCCAATAAACGCTCTCCTTCATTATGTAGGCATTCTTTTCTCTCTTTTGACTCTTCCCCTGTCTCGATCTACAATCTTTAAATAAATGGCCAACCTTGCCGCAGTAATTGCATTTTCTGTACCTACAGTCCCGCTTAAAATGGCCGAACTTTCCGCATTCGAAACATTTCATTCTTTCGCTACTATTACTGTCCTCAGTAGCGCCTCGTGCCTTGTTCTTTTTACTTACAAGCGCTGCAGACGTAGTTGGTTCCGTGTCATTAGCACCGTCGCGCTCTTCTTCTACAAGCAAACGAGATTGCAGATTGCTCAATGTCTGCTCTGACGCGGCGACGGACTCCCACGCTGAGATGAAATGTTTATATGTATCCGGAAGACTCATTATTATCTTAGTAATAATCATTTTTTCTGAGAGGTCTTCTCCCATTGATTTTAATTTATGTACAATTTCATCGACAGTTGCCAAAAATTTTGCCATAGGGCCTTCAAATTTGAGATTGTAAAATTTCTGATGAATTAAATGAATTCCTACTTTCGTTTTAGGCTCATAAATTGTGTTTAATTTCTGCCACATGGAATAAGCTGTATCACAGGTCGCGATATATGTGAGCACATTCTCCTCTAATCTAAGTACTATGACTTCCTGAGCCTTCATATCCAATTCCTCCCATTTCTCTTTTTCAACTTCATCTTTAACATTTTCCGGCCGTGTCTCCGTCACCACCTTATACAGCTTTCGAGCCTTTAATAAAATACTTGTCTGTAACTTCCAGGCCGACCAGTTACTGTCGCCAAGTATTACCGTTCTACTCTCCATACTCTATTCTATAACTTCCAATTCGGCTCGTTATTAATTACCTCTCACGATGCCGACGACGCACGTATTAGCATGCGCGTGATACTTCTGTAAACTACTTACCTATGCCTGGGCCCATAACCTGTTCATAGGTGTAGGGTACCAGGGGCAAGAAGTCATAACAACTAGTAGTGGGTTTTATTGGGATTTAATAAATTGGTATTACAAATTCAGCATTTCAACAACGTCTATAAAAATCGTCTGTCTATCAAATTATATTTTTCTAGAAGACCATAAATAAACTGACATAGGTTTTATTGTAAACCTTCAACAAGATACAACAAAAAAAAACAGTAGAACCTACAATTTTTTTTTTAAGTCGGTTAATAAATAGCTGTTCTATACGAATTCGGAACATGTCCCGATTTTGCATAAATAACATCGTTTCATATGAGCAAAATTGTATGCATAATCGGAAATTTTCTGAATTTTCCGAGAAGAAATTCCGATAATCAAATGATACTTAATTATGTTTCATTGTCTGATATTGGTTTCTTTCTTCTTGAGGCTTAAAAGTACCTACCTATTTAAGATTTCTGAATATACTTAAGCTTAGCTGATCTCCTATCGATTTCAGTCATGACCAATTCGGCTCTTGCGCGGCGGTCAACAACCCACCTGCCAAGCGTGGTGACCAAGACCAATCCCCTCAAATGACAAAGGATGTTTCTAGGGTCAAAATAATTACTTATATTTAGCCTGTGTTTTAGATTATAAAAACATATTGGACACGCATTTTTCCTTTTTTCATTTAAACAAAAAATAACAAAGATACAAGGCATCAAATTGTCGGAGTTTTTATTATGCGAGATGCGGCAGACGAGCAAGTATGATGCCTGATGGTAAGCAGTCGACACGGCCCATGGACACCCGCAACCCTAACCGAGCTTAGGGTCGCTGCCGGCCTTTTAAATATGAATACACTCGTTTCTTGAAGGTTTCTAAGTCGTAGCTGTTCAGAAAGACTGTCGCAGGAAGTTGGTTCCACAAAACCGAGGCGCGAGGCAAGAAGTTCCTCATAAACCGTACAGGAGTGGCGAAAAAACTCCCACTCATTGACGTCACGCGTAATTTTAACGGGATCTATCTTTGTCGTTTTTGGTCTAATTTACAAATGAAAAATACGTGTCTTTTATTTTTTAACAAACTAAACGACGGGCTAATTACATTTTACGGCAACAGGCCTATTGTCAATGTGAGAGGTCTACGTCCAGCAGTGGTCGTTTACAGGCGGTATTACCATAACCTACTTTAACTATTAACTACTAGTACTTACTAACTACTTTACCTATAAGAAATGTAACAATTTCTTATTTACCTTGTAGAATTAACATCCCGATCTGCTTACGAACACGACACATAAGTATTATCTATATCTATACTTATAATAAATCTGTAGAGAGGTCAATTCTGTACATAAAATATTTTTTCAAAATAACTATCAGGGGGTGATAAGTGATCGATACTGATACCAAAAATGCAATCAGTAAAATTTTTGTCTGTCTGTCTGTCTGTCTGTCTGTCTGTCTGTATGTTCGTTATAGAAAAAAAAACTACTGAACAGATTTTGACGAAACTTGGTACAATTATTCTTCATACTCCTGGGCAGGTTATAGGATACTTTTCATCACGCTACAATCAATAGGAGCGGAGCAGTGACGGGAAGTGTTGGGAAAACGCGAGAAATTTAAACCTGTATGTTTGAACGCGCATTACGCGAAAACTACTGCATAGAATTGAATGCGGTTTTCACCAATGTATTGCTAGAGGTCTAACTTAAAACTTAGGCACAAGGTATAGATGGGTATTATATGGAAGTCCGTTATTTTTGAAACCCGATATCCACGCGAGCGACGCCGCTGGCACAGCTAGTGTACAATACAATCAGTGATTTTGACATAAACGTATCGGGAAATCTCGAGATAGACTGATTCACGTTGCGTTCAAAGGGATTTTATCAATATTGAATGATTTGTCAAGTGCATTTACTGTGGAATATTCTGATCATGTTGCGTTTTGTTACTATCGTTCGTGAAGGTCTATTAAAAGGTGAAAGGAATCTGTATTATAATTTTTTTATAAATAAGTACGAGTAGGTAATCGGGGGAGGAGCGGGTATGTGGGACTCACCCCCTCAATCACCCCCTTGGCCTCTCATCCTTTGTCCAACAGTGGACATGATAAACTGATAATGATGAGTTCTTAAAATAGTCGACCGATGAACAAGAAAACGTGTTTCATTTCTTATAGTTAGGTCGAGAACTTTCACGAGCTAACTTTAAATAACCGGAGTCACTCTTTTGAAAAAAAAACAATGAATCGTTGAGTCACACCCGATCGCAGGCAGTTATCGTCCTTCAAACACAAGGTTTCCAGGCTAATTGAGTTTTATTGAACATTTTAATCAAGGCTTTTTTGACGAGATCTCATAACATTTATTTATGTTTCAAGATCTTTTTTATCGCAGCCATTTGCAGAAAAGCCGTGTGAAAAATAAATCAATTAGTGTGATGAATGAGTGTTATGAATTAATGCACTAAATTTTCAGAATGAGAAAACTTATCTGAATGTTTTATTAATTGATGAATTAAAATGGATTTGCATATAAAGCTGTTGTCTATTATAAGACGTTTTAAGTAAAAAGCGCAACACTTGAATTTACTACATACTTTGGAATCGAGAGTAGAATCGATTCCACTGATAAAACAAGGGCCGAAATTTTAGCCAAAAACATATTTCAATTTCGCTGTAATTAATACTTGACTCTAATATTAGCGTTTGTGCGTTTTTAGCTAACTTTAAATTACGCTCATATAAAAACTTTTATAAAAAAGCTAATAACTAAATTTTAAACTCATTAAATTATTATAATATTGGGATATGATGGAAGGAAGCGTCCTAACACCTTTTCGCTCCAAGCCAACCTCACCTGCCCGTGGTGCATCCTGTCAAATGACAAGCGCTGGCAACCGACTGGTGGCGGTATAGCCATCACAATTCAAGGCGTAGCTAAATATCACAGGCCGATGACGGGCAGCAGCGTCACCGGAGCGAGAAGCTATGCCCTGCGATCGCTAACCCGCCTGCCCAGTGTGGCGATTATGGGTAAATCCTCCAGATGTTTGTCCTAAGTGGCGAACAACTGGAGAGGCATATGTCCAGCAGTGGACTGCAATGGGCTGATGATGATGATGATGAAATTATTATAAAGAGTGAAGAAGAGAAAAGTGTGATTACGATCAGTAAGTATTTTGTATGAAAACAAATGAAATTAAAGTCCGTTTGCCGGACGTATATTAGCGATTTTAGCAAACTCCTAAATTGAAAGCAATGAAATAGGTCAACGTCCGATTAATCATTTAATTATGAAAATACGTACATAAGCCATAGTGCCAACAAATTTAAGAAGGCCTCACGCGGAATTCAAGAAAGACAATACAGCTTTTAATTAATCAAAGTTATTATTGGAAACTCGTTTGATTAATTAGAAGACCATCCATTGTCTTTGTAACTCAACCGCCGATATCTTCTATATTTCCAACAACAGATTGTTTCTTTTGTAAATAAAAATAGCTTTAACGGTTATAAATACCGCAGATGTGGTTAGTCCGACAATTTGTTTGGGAAACGACCATATTAATGGTCGTATCAGTCAACCTGGACTGGACTGTTCATAAAGGTAACGGATCTTTTGTCATTTGTCAGATGTGATGCGGGGCGACCTAACTGGCAGTGTAGGAAGGTATTGGGGCTAAGTGGAGGACTCCCATGTTCTTACGTAATCACTAAAGTTATTCTGTGGTAACAAAAGAAAGATCACTGCAAAGAAAATTCTTTCACAAACAAAAAACATTTCCTTTGGCGCAACATTTAAATTTGGAACTCATTCAAATTGCGATTCGACGCCGCCGTGTGTGTCATGTTGTTCGATATTTAAAATATTTATTTTCTTCGCTGATTTGTCACAACTTTTTAAAAAACATACAGTTGCCATGACAACGGTCCACACTGCCGCCATTAAAAAATACGGTGGTTGTTGAATTGTTGTCGTTTTGTATTTAATTGATTTTTTTTATAAAGTTTACTGGAAAACACGTGTCTTATCGCTGTGTGGTGTTGTGCTAATTTATTTATACAATAAATATAGTGGTAGGTATATTACTTCAAAGTGTGTACCTATAATTTAATTTTGTAAAATGTGTGGAAAAGCATATAAATAGATACCAACTACACCGGACTGCCATTAATAATGAAAACAAAAATTGCTTCGTATGAATATTCTATTCCAAATAGCGAGTCTCATAAACGACATTATTTTATTTTCGTATTCCTTTCTGAACATTATTCACATTCTGATATATTCCCACCTTTTAATCACACTTGTATGTAATCTGGAGCGTAATAGCAAATGTGTAGACGAAATTTTTACATACGACTATATCTACCGAACAGCTGTACCTACCATTTCATTTTATTTGTAAGCACGTCGTAGCCGTCCCTTGGGACGTGAAATTATGTCAATATACGAAATTTATAGAAGAGTACATTTAGAATTGTCGAATAAAGATGGAAAAAATACTTATTTAATGTTGGTCTACTAAGGGTTTTCTGAAAAAAGAAATCCACATGGCATCACGTAAACGGAAAGTCCAACTGTCACGTGATTGGTTAATTTTGACATGGCACTGACATTTACAGCAGTAGTAGCAACCGAGTGGATACGACCCAAGAAGCGAGCCTACGGATTTTCCAAGGGCCGGCAACGCACCTGTTACTCCCCTGGTGTTGCGGTGTCTATGGGCTGAAGCGATCACTTACCATCAGGTGACCTTCAAGCCCGTTTGTTCCCTCTGTCATAAAAAAAAATCTGACCAATCACATGATAGCTGGACCTGCCTTTTATATATAAAAGGCAGGTCCAGCTATCATGTGATTGGTCAGATTTTTTTTTGATTGCACTATAGTGCAATCTGGTGGATTTCATTTTCAGAAAACCCTTATTTGTCGCAGTAGTGGTTTGCTCATTAGTACTCAGCATCCGACCAGCTCCACGTCGTCGTTCGGTGTTCACACGATGTCCACCGGTGGTCAACGAGTCCACAGATGACCAATGAGTAAACGTCGCGTAGCGATCTGGCGTAACATAATGGCTACCCTGCGCCTGCTGGAAAGCGAAAGAGAAGCAAGTAACTGGTCAGTGGTCAGTTACCTTTCAGTTCATTTGAAAAAATGCTCATAGCGATTACCTGCTTCTGATCTCAAACAAGATTTAACCTTAGACCTACGTACTATCAAATGATGTTTGAAGGTGCTTCCCAAAATAACCAGACAAGAGGAAGACAATGATTAGTTCCCTATATTGACCCGACCGGGAATCGAACCCGGTACCTCCTTCATACTTGGCTAGTCTCCTCAAGCCTCTGTAGTCGACATTTGGTCCCAAGATTATTTCTGACGGCCCATTGGTTTTTTACTAAAGATAAAAGTTTGAGAACGGGTTATATTCAAATTAATGTTATCTACAATAACTATCTCATCACTTTATTATCACTTTACTCATGTGACATTGAATGGTTCTCATACGATATAACGTAGATACTACGTCACATACAAAATACAAGTGCGTACATTTTTCTTCTATAAGAACCTACCTACTTGCTAAATCTTTGCTTTCTTTTTTTAAGGTTCCGTATCTCAGAAGGTAAAAACGCTATAGAATCTACTTTTTTGGCCGTCCGGGGAAGGATGAACCCTATAGAATAGCGCATCCAAATTACCTCTGGGTCGTGTTTCTGCCGGTGAGTAAGTACGGTTTCCGGAGCTCTTGGGTTAGGTTTAGGCAGGCATGGCGGTGGCAACTGACAGGTAACTGACGAATTATTTGCCCTTTCTCACAGCGACATGGCTCCTCTTTCGCTTTCCATCAGGCGTAGGGAAGCTATTATAACTGGCCAAGTGTGAGTCGAGGCCGTGCATCGAGTATTCCATATAAAGTTTTTTTTTTATAGTAGCTCGACAATGTCGATATATACTCGACAATGTCGATATATACTATGAAAAAAAAACTTTCTATGGAATACTCGATGCACGGCCTCGACTCACACTTGGCCAGTTTTTTTTTAATATTCTAATCGAAAGTGGAATTTAGTTCATCGTGTGTGAGTAATATTGTTTTCCAATATTAGTCGTGGATGTATCTAGAGGAAGTTGCATATCGCATACATTTCGGATGAAGTCATACATTTAAGAGTCGAGTTCAATAAACAAAAATACCTATATTAGTAAGAAAGTATGAGAAAGTAAAATTTCTGTGTACGAACATGTCTGCTTGTATTCGTCTAGGTGTTTGAAAAAAAAGGTGTTTGTATGTATAATAGGTATGTATTTATTTTAAAAAAGTATCTATGTTTATCAGTTGTCTAGTACCCATAGTACAAACTTTGGCTTAGTTTGGGACTAGATGGCGCTGTAGGTGCGCCAGTGTGGTTTGGGTCTTGGTTTATTGCACTGTTAGTTGCCTCACCTTTCTACCCAATTCCCATAAGCTTTTGCAAATTCATTGTTTTAGCTGAAAGGTATTAAAAAAGGACCGCATCATCAGACCGCAGACGTCCACTGCTGGACATAGGCATCCCTCAATGACTTCCATGTCAGCGGTCTGGGTCCAAAGGATCAATGGTATATCTACCAGGTCGTCAGTCCATCTCGTAGGAGAGCCGTCCCCTTCTTCCCTCTTGCGGTAGCCACTCGACAACCTTTCGCACCCTATCTATATAGACATATATCATCGGTTCTGATGTGGTGAATGTCGATTGCCTGGGTTCTGCGAATATCCTTATTGCGGATTCTTTTATACAGTTAAACTCCGAGTATAGTTTTCTCCAAGGCTCTTTTCACAAAAAAAGACTGAAAAGCGTTAATTAGATTGACTTGGCGCCGGCTGCTTACTGCAATTGCGTCCGTACATACTTGCATATACAGATACTTCAGCTTATATGCGTCCTACTTCCTACCAAATAGGATCCATATGTTCCCAACCTTTTACTACTTACTGCTTTATCAACTACAAGAAATCACTTATCCGACATTCCTTTCAAAGGTTTTTGTTCATTCGCAGATTAACATTAATTGAAAGAATCCTCCAGTGATATTTCAAGTCCTTCGCTAATCTAGTTGTAGTAAGTACCACCTCGGGATCTCTTGGTCCTTAGGTTCGATTGCCGGGTCGGGCCAAAACTTGTTACTGGGTTTTTCTATTAAGAAATACTCAACAGCTGGAGGTCGGCGGTGATCAACAATCGTCCATAGATAGGAAAGCACGTTAACCAAACACGTGTCAGACTAAGATCTACTTTGTGTTACAATATACAATTACTTGCTCCTGCAGCAAATTGCTTTTTTAAGCGCTAGTGGAAATCGAAATCAACGAAGGTACCATAAATATATGCCTATGTATGTACTTAAATATAATATTAACACTTGCATAGACAAGGAACAAACATAAGTGTTTATAAGAATGTATGTTCCGGGTGTGGGTTGAACCTACGGTTCACTACAAAATCAACCATCTCGAGCCAAGTCAATAAGAAAACTGTCAAGATTCTTATAGCATCATTACGTTACGTACAAGACGATTGAAATAGTACTTAATAAGATGAGGATGTTGTGACGGATGTGCGGAGTGACAAAAATGGATTAGATAAAGAATGAGTGTATTAGAGGATGCATGAAAGTGGCGCGATGACAGAATAGAGACAAGATAAAAGGAAATCCTTTGTCTTGGTACTGACATAATATGAAGGGGATAGATGAAGAACATGTGACAAATATTACATGGAATATGAAGAAGTTATGCGGTGGAAAGGATGAGAAGCTACAAAGAAAAAGATTGTGAGAAAGATGATACGGGCAGCAGCGTTACCTGGGTACAATTTCGTCACCTCACGGATATACTTAAGCTTTTTTTTTCATTATTTGAATGAAAGGCAAGATATTCCGAATCCAAGGTACTGTGAATAGCTCCTCTGTTAATAGATGGACTTTCATTTTCTCTTTTACATAGGTCTGTACAGTTTTCAGATTTTGAGTTTGTGTCTACTCAGACAGAAGCCCCTATTCATATGCACTTTGCAATAAGGGCTTAGGTTAGAAACCAGTTGATCGGTGTTCATAAGAGTAATGGAAAATCATATCTTTGTAGAATGACGTCAAATCATCTTAATGGCACTTGAACGAATAGGGTTTTCTCGAAAACAGTGGCTTACGCTTTCTAACGGGTAATTTTGTATTAAGTACAATCCATAATACAAATCTTGATAAATATGAAGTTTACATTCTTCCGATCAGCAGATAAGATAAAGATATCTTGTGACCGTGTACTGGCACTGGTCAAATGATACAGAGAAATATTGTATCTCTACTTTTTTTATAGATTACGACATGGCTTCCCAACGCCTGATGGACAGCGAAAGAGAAGCCCATGTCGCTGCGACGACGGGTAAGTAACCGGTCAGTCACCTGTCAGTTGCCACCGCCACGCCGGTCCAACCTTAACCCCCGGCTGCCGAAGCAGCGCTCACTTCACATGGTCCGGAAACCTTACTCACCGACGGAAACACGACCCGGAGGTCATTTGGCTGCGGTATTTTATAGGGTGGAGGTCCTTCCCCGGACGGGCAGCTCAATTCGAACGACGATTCGCTCTGACCTACCTCTCTTAAATCTCTTTTCATACTAAATTTGTATATATTTATACACCCAAACTTCTTTCTTTGCAAGTTCTATTGAACTTGCAAAGAAAGAAGTTTGTGGGACATCAAAAAATAAAGCTTATTCCAACCATTAAAGCCTGCTACTCAGCCCAGCTTCCAGTATTCGTTTGATTTTAATTCCATTAACTAAAATAGTAGCTTTTTCCAAACTAATTCGACCATTCGTATTTATCGGTGTGGACGAGTGCGTCGAGCCGGACAGGGCTGTCAAATAAAAATAATTAAAATAGGCTTGTTGCCGTAAACAATTTCATTAGTCTGTCTCTTAGTTTATTTAAAAACTAGCTGTGCCGGCGGCGTCGCACGCGTGGGTATCGGGTTTCAAAAATAACGGTCTTCCAAAAATTGTACCTAAATTTTAAGTTAGACCCCTAGCAATACATTGGTGGCAAAATCTCATTTAATTTCATGCAGTAGTTTTTGCGTAATGCGCGATCAAACATACAGATAAAAACTCTTTTAACTTCTCCCACTTTCCCAACACTTCCTGTCACTGCTCTGCTCCTATTAAATGTAGCGCGATGAAAAGTATACTATAACCTGCCCAGGAGTATGAAGAATAAACGTACCAAGTTTCGTTAAAATCCGTACAGTAGTTTTTTTTTTCTATAATGAACATACAGACAGACAGACAAAAAATTTACTGATTGCATTTTTGGCATCAGTATTGATCACTAATCACCCCCTGATAGTTATTTTGAGAAAATATTTCATGTACAGAATTGACCTCTCTACAGATTTATTTTAAGTAAGTATAGATAAGAGACATGTATTTTTTCTTTATAAATTAGGCCAAATACTTATTATACAAAGATATAGACCGCTAAAGTTACGTGTGATGTCACTCCTCGCATTTTGTGGCAAGGGGTGATGACAAAGACTCCCAGTCTTTGCGAAAAAATTTAATGCTCGCTAATTTTGATGCCTTGTATCTTTGTTATTTTGTGTTTAATCAAAAAATAGAAAAAATACGGGTCAACTATTTTTTTAATATCTAAAATACTATTAACAATATAATGTAGATTATTATATCACATCATCGGCATCAACATAAACATCAGTTGTTTTGATTAATAATTTTTTCCACTAACTGACTCATCGAGGTGTCACATTGTAACATTTAGTAATAGTACGCTAGCGTTGCGGCTTGGCTTGGCTAATTGTGTGACGTAATTAGAGGTAAGTAGAGATTTGACGTGACCACAGATACAAGAGCCGGTTGAAAAGCGATTATCAAAGGGTTTTAGAATCCAATATTCATTGAACTGTAGACCACATTTTGTTTAGAATGTGGGGAGAAATGTGTAAAAGATTTCGATTTAATAGTGCAGAAAGTCTTTTAAAAAATCTTTTCAGTCCATTTTCCATTACACACAATTGAAGGATTCTAGTGTAGCTATTTTATCCTTCCATTTTCTTATATGTTGAATTTTGAAGGGCGTCGGAGTTCCAAAAATAACTTACAAAAATAACCTAAGTTTTACGACATAACCTACCTACGCAGTCCACTGCTGGACAAAGGTATCTCCAGTTGTAGGCCACTTTGGGCAAACATCTGGAAGTTTTACCCAGAATCGCAATGTTGGGCAGGCGGGTTGGCGTTTGCAGGGCGTTGCTGCTCACTCCGGTGATGCTGCTGCCCGTAATCGGCCAGTGGTATTTAGGCACGCCTTCTATCGTGATAGTTATACCGCCACCAGTCCGTTGCCAGAGCCCCGTTTGTTATTCAGAGCTTGTCTGATGTTGTTTAGAGCGAAAAGAAAAATAGGTCGCTTATATCCCACATAGGTAATGTCTTATTTTCAGGATACTTACGGTCAGTGCGTTTAAGATCTAAAGAATCTCCGAAATATGTTTTCTTAACTACATAAGTACTAAGGGTGTGTTTCCAAGGGATCGGAACAATGTATGTGATGCTGTGTGAAATTTATTTAAATAAAGCTGTATGACCCTATTTGGTAGCAATGCGTAATGCACCTCCATAAAAATTGTACGTGGGTGGACACGGGATAAACAATTAGAACTATAGATGTTGCATGCCAATCTGTACCTACATATATATTTTTTTTATTTTTATATATATATTTATATCCGAACGGTGATGGAAAATAATACAAATCACTGCCCATTGCTGCCTGTGGGCGTTTTAAGTGTCGGCTGAAGGGCTTCTTAAGGTTTCAGCTTCTTAACCAATGGAAGGGTTTGCCCGTCTGTCTGCCGACAACTCGTCGAAACACCCGTGAAGTTACTTTGGTCTTTCGGGACAATATTACGATTTTGATGGTTTTTTTTTAAATAGATAGAGTCAAAAGGAAGGTTCTTTATTACGAGTATACCGGTCGCTAGTGGTCTATAAAAAAATAATTGATTCGTATCATAAAGGCTTTGATTTAATTACAAATGTAGGTAATACTGAAATATACGTAATTACGTATATTTGAAATCCGAGCCATGGTTTGGAAGTGTTTCAGTAATATAAAATAAAAATATATGAAGGTATTTGCACCGCTAGCGTGTCTTTATAAAATGGTCGTTTGGTTTCATTTAACCCGACCACAGTAAAGAAAGGTAGGCAGTAAAGTATTTGTATGTATCTACTTTGTGTCTGTAGTAGTTGTGACTTTGGAGATACAAATAATTAGATAGTGACCTTCCGCTCCCCCTACAGTCCGGTGATGATGACAAGGCCGGCCTGGCCATCATCGTAGTCGTAGTCTAGTTATACCTTGTGCCGCCTAAGTAAAGTACCAACAGGTCCCGGATTTGAACTCCGAGTCAGGCCAAAAAAAATTTTTTTTTACTCAGTAAGTAGCAGCCCCAAAGTCAGGAAGTTGGAGGTAAGACAACCCCGTCTATCCGTATCCGTATATGCCTTTGGCCCTGTGCCAGATATCTCTTTAGTCATGTCAAACTATTGTCCAACAGGATTAAGGGAGTGAAGGTACTGGAGAGTGCACTTATGTTTGCGCACACGCTGTCCACTTTTTGTCTCCTGCGTACTTCGTTTTGGTACCTTGAATATAACTAGTATAGACTTGTTAACTTGCTTAACCACTTTGGTTGTCATTATGGCACTATGACGGTGACGCTCTTTTTATTAATATGAAGCAGCGGTAGCTACTGGATAATTTCTTAATATTATTCGGTTTTATATATGGCTGTGAATGAATAAAGAAGCTTAAAATATTCACAAATGTGGCCCCTCTGATTTTGACTTCAATAGTCTATGAGCTGAACTTGCCATGGTGACCGGAGTTCGGACTCAATGCTTTGATTAGACGTGCCTCACTGTCATTCAATATAATAGCCGTACCCGATCAGCATTTTTTATATGAACGGATTCGAGATATTTTTGAATTGGCTACAAAATACAATGTTTGACTAAAACCAAACTAGATAACAATTTTAGTGATATTACATAGCTTTGTACGAGGTGAACGAATTCCTATTAAATCGGGATAGAAAATGGAATTTGGAATGAAAATGTTTTCGTGTTCTATTTAAGTAGTTATTACATAGTCTTCATAATTTTAGTCGCATTTCTTTATTAGTCGCAGAACCTACTTACAACCGATGGGGCAAACGAGTTCTATAGTTAAAATGGCTTCTTGGAAAACGTATGGCCTTTATTGATAGCTGACGAGAGCTATTGAGACAACATTCAGTGCACCACATTTTTTATGAAGTTCATCGAGATTCTTGAGGTCCGTGTGGTTTCTGGTTTTCAAATATGAGTTGGAACACCTATGTTATTCCGTGGGTGGGTTTCATTTGAAGACATTGAAGGGAATATCTGGAAACGGCCAGCAGCGTTTACCTGGGTACAAATAAAACCTACTGCGGTCACCAAATCGCCTACCAAGTGTGGTGACTAAGGCAAATCTTCCCAAATGACCATTTGTCTTCGGGGAGGGCTATATCCTGCAGTGGACATTTGCAGGCTGATGATTAAATGATAGTCGTGTATTTAGGTGTAAATTGTCAATCGTCGTGACCTTACCTAACCTACCTGTCATTCTCTCATTTTATACTGTGCTAAGTTAAGCTGGCTTTCACAAATGATCCGCCGCGTCACAATATGTAGGTGAAACAAGGAAATTGGTAAAGTTGTTGTTTTTAATGTAAACTGTTGTTGGCTGCGATTCGCGGCGAGTGTGAGCTTTGTATTCGTGACATTTGCGTCTGTTTGTAGGTCGGACGAGTTTTACAAATAATACTCTATTATTGGATGCGGCGTGTTAATAAATGTCAAGCTAAGCAGTTCATTTTGATATTTATACGAATGAATTGCTTTTGCTCGGTAATACTACTGCGCTGGCTCCGACCCGAAGGGATCTTGTCTTCCGAGACGAGATTTCGCCACTCTGGTCTATCCTCAATCATCTATCGCAAGTCTGTGGTGACTAAATTTCTTGGTCTATCTAGCGATACCTGGGGCGTCTCACCTACCATTATTACCGAGTTTAACTTTCAATTAACAGTTCCAAATCAGGAAAATGACACCACCTCACCCAATTCTATACATCGGAAAGCACTTTAATCCGTTGGTCTTGCAACTCTGCCATGTCAAACTGTTACGTCCTTCCGGATTCATCATCAGCCTATCCCAGTTCACTGCTGCACATAGGCCTCTCCAGTTGTTTGATAATCCCTTAATCGTCTTCTACGACATCCACGAGATGAGATGGGGTATTCCTATTCTAAATCTGGACACTATACGGATAGAAGAAAAAGGATAGCAATATCGATTCATTCAGTAAGCATGCACGTGAGTGTTCCAAAGTTTCCACGTCCATTCGTTACCCCTGATAAAATCGCCAGCGATCAATCAGCACCGTCAAACCCACCTGTACTTTGGTCAATACATTTGCGGTAGGAAAATCTACTTGTGACTTAATTATCTGCCATGGTTTTATTTTTGCCTCCAAATAACTCATAAATATTAGTGTTAGGTTGCGTTACCGTCGGGTATTTTAGGGAGCGACCAATTATCTTTTCGCTCTAAGCCAGTCTCACCTCTGCCTGTGGTGCTGAATAATAGTTGAGGCTCTGGCAATCGACAGGTGGCGGTATAACCATCACGATTGAAAGCATAGCTAAATACAGGCCGATGACAGGCAGCAGCGTCACCGGAGCGAGGAGCTATGCTGTGCGATCGCCAGCCCGCCTGCCCAGCGTTCCGATTATGGGTAATATCTCCAGGTGTTTGGATAAGTTGGCGAATAACTGGAGAGGCCTATATCCAGCAGTGGAAGTAGATAGAGAAGTATCCCACCATTTTCCCTCTTCTGCTCTCAATACTTTGCGTCAAGCTCCGTTAATGAGTATTACGCAACATATCAAACGATGTATATTTCCGTCATGCATAATGAGTACAGGAAGAAATTTACAAACAATAATTAAATTACGTAAGAATAATTAACGCACACATATCTACAATGTGCTAATGCTTAATTATCTGCAGATGTCACATGGGTGATTTATTATAATTTTAATAATTAAAATCGGGCGTGGAACTCGTCCCTTCGTTGAGGTAATGATGACACCCTGTCTGCGCGTTACAAGTTGCTTAACTTGGTACCTGCATACTTCAGACGTACTTACTACTTAGCTAGGCAAGTTCTTAACTGATCTTAATGTCACGGACGCATTAACACCCTAATTATTGTCACAGTATAGTGGCAGGTAATTGGTTACCTTTGGAGCAATGCCTTTAGATACGACCGATACGACCGATGTTTAGCAACATTTAATAGCCCGGTTTGTGTAAATATAGATGCTACTTCTCGATAGTAGGTAGCTACATTATTAATTTTGTGTAATTTTTAACTGTATTTGATTGTATCAAATCGATTTGAAAAAAATATATTTTGAATTTGTATTGAAACATTGAATTAGCAATTCGTCGCCATTCATTGTTGTGTTTACAATAAGAATCGGATATATTTCAACTGAAGCTCTAATTAAGCGAAGATGAAACATGTGATTTGAGCAATGTAATGGTAATTGTTTGTTCGTCTCAGCTTTACTCCGCCTAAGCCCACTTCTGTGGAAAATCATCTTTAATGCTTACACCCATCTCGTCTCTTTGCTTTGCTGGTTAGCTTGTATACTGTGACATTGTGTTGTACTCATATAATGACGGTTTTTCATTTGACCATTCGTTGAAATCCTTGAAACTTTCGTTTCTGTCTTGGTGATGTTTTCACAGTTGCATTGTTTGGCCAAAAGTACTGCAATAACAATAATCTAAACTATAATTACCTAACAAGATAAGTTGTATTGAATACCTCAATGGCGTACCTGAGGGATTCATTTGAAAGTTCTTGGTAAGATTACTAGCAAGTTATGTTTAGTTGCAAGCAATAATGGATCTTAGAGCATTGGCTTTAGAATGCAAGCATCGTGTATGTAATGATAATGTTATTGAGTTTTGTGTTTGTCTATAGAAATGCATGTAGCAAGAGCTTCATTGTTATAATAACTAAGTATATTTTATTTTTAATAGCATTTGAAAGTTAAATTAAAGTTATTATGAAAATTTTGCACTACCAATTAATTCTAATCTAAAGAAGAGGTTGAGAATATGAAACGGAAAATTTAATTAGATGAACACGTCAAGTAAAAAAGTGCCTCTCAGTATTCAAATACTTACTATAATAAGTACTTTTTTAAATTGGGCACGTATGCAAAAAAAGTTGGCTGTCACAATCCGTCTGTAAAGAAGTTTCCCTACCATTGGTACATACTCTGTTTGCCAAATGTTTAATGTTAAAAAAGCGAAGTACCTGTAATAGTCTTGCCATATCTCATTTTCTAAGTACTCCGGTCTCCATAATTAATGTTTAGGATCCGACCGAGACATTATAAACACTGTAAACAACTCTACAAAGTTAAAGGTGATATTGCTCCATAAAAGTTTTAATTTTGCTCTCTTAGTATAAGGCTATCGGGTTATATCCGGGAATTTCAGGGAAAATGTATTTACTTACAACAAACCAGACAGTAGGTAAGGTTCACTTCAATATGAACTGTAAACGCTTTGATTAAATTTATTTTTTTTTTATAAGAAGAGCTTTCAGGATGTCCTCACTCCACCTGATGGTAAGCGGTCGTGAGGTCCAAAAGTTAGGTCGATAGGCACAATAGAGCCCATTGCGCCTGTCGCCCTCACCCTGAAGGCCCACTGAGATGCCGTTTCACGCCCCGCCTAAAGAACCCAGGATTGTAAGAAGAAGGAAACACATGAGCTGGAAGGGCATTCCATGATTTAATGGCACGGGGCAGGAACGAGGAACTAAACCTCTTGGTGCGCGCCTTGGTGGTAGTTAAATTTAATTTTGCGTTTTGTTACAAGCTTTTATTTAACTTGTGTTAGTAGATATACTTACGTGTGGTTGTATGGATCAGTTGTTGAACGCTAAATTAAGCCCATTTTCCGACCTCCAATTGAGCTGAAATGCTAATGTCCTAACTACATGTGTAGGTACTGCTGTCGGCACATTTTCATAGGTTGTAAGATTAGGTCTAAACGCTGCTAACTTTATTAATATTCCCTTAGTCATGTTCTACGACATCCACAGGATGAGATGGGGTGGTCCTTATCTCAATGCGAAAATTACACGGACGCTGTGTATTTCTTATAATAATTTTATAAAAGAGGTAGGGCATAGCGAAACTTTGCTCGAATTGAGCTGCCCGTCCGGGTAAGGACCTCCACCTATAGAATACCGCAGCCAAATGACCTCCGGGTCGTGTTTCTGCTGGTAAGAAGGGTTTCCGGAGCTCGTGGGGGTTAGGGTTGGGCCGGCATGGCAGTGGCAACTGACAGGTAACTAACCAGTTACTTGCCAGTTGTCACAGCGACTTGGGCTTCTCTTTCGCTTTCCATCAGGCGTAGGGAAGCCATTATGTCGAGCTACTAAAAAAAGAAACAATTTTTCGGCTTATTAGGCGAAATGAGATCGGGAGCCAATATCATCATCATCCCCTTTAGCCTTTATCAGTCCAATATGATGCGCCACAAAAAAGCCCGATATTGGAAAGGTACCTACATAAAGTACGATGAACCTGTTTTGACGTGTGTGGGTTAAAAATTTCGCTAAGATATAGTAAAATAACAATTTCTTAACCCCAAAATATGTATTTGATACACCAACACGCCACTTTTTGTTAATGTGTACTTATTTACGCCGGTCCTTCTGTAATATTTATGGGGTCACATAATTGTCAGTTTATTTTATGCGTTTAGATGCCACGCTTACCTTCTGAGGGTTAAATGTTTTACTGACCCCGGGTGGAACGTGTGGGGCTGTTAGTGGGGATAAGTTCATGTTGTAGACGTGCATTTTAGGGTTAATTTAGCTTACTATTTATAAATAATCCTGCTAGGTATTATTATAATAAATAAATACCAGACAACGCTGGTTTCAAACTAAACTACTTACTAAGAAAATTTGAAGATTCGAGAACACGAACTCTAGCAAGCATAGTTCAGCTGTTCGCACCGTGAATGTAGAGGCAAACCGCTTTGTACGAGTTTTTGGAACCTGCATCGTCGGAGTCTCCTTGCCGTGTCTCTGCTCGTAACATGGTAAAACGGGGAAAATTATTCCGTAGCACCCTCTCCAATGCTACCGATAGAAGACCAAAACTCCCTTACGCTTCTAAACATTATTGTTTTTTAAGTAGGTCCATAAGATCCTTTCTGACCCGTGAAACACCAAACTTCACCTTGGTGTTCCACAGTTAACTTTACTGTACCCCTTCACCTAGGTTTTCCATGGTTAACTTTTTTGTACCCCTGGTGCACCTAGGTTTAAATTTTCTGTAGGTCAAGGATACCTCATCTTCACACACCATGCAATATGGCGTGCACTTATAACACACGTTAATTAGTTAGATTCAGAATTTTGGTGTGAACTATTTCATTTTTAATGTAACCCCCTATTTCCCTTGGCACTAATTAATTCCCTTCGACTGGCCGCTCCTTCAGTAATGATTTATTCACTAAATACATTTGGAATTAACTATGAACCTACATTAATTTCGTGTTCTATAATAATTATGTATTTTCTACCGCTCGTTGCAAAAAAAACATGTAGGTAATGTAAATTCCTAGTAGTAATGCCCGCATGCGGGGTGCGGAAGATTTTTGAAACGTATGCTACAGGACTCGCATGGTATAAACCGTTTTCATTAGTCGTTAGCGTTCGTATGCGGGGTGCGAGAGATTTCTAATGCAGGACATAGCGCCCGCATGCGAAAGTGTGAAAGAACCTAAATACAATTTTTTGTAGAAGGAAATAGAGTCTCTGAATTATTTATATCGACTGACTAATTGTAATTTTATTAGCCGGGGAATGCGATAAGCTCCCGTAAGCATTGAATCGATCGAATTATCGGTCGATAAACCTCATCGGTCGTTACCGCGACTATCGATCAATGAAAATTTGCAGCCGTTGTTATTTCGAGGGCTTGAAAAAGTGAATCGCTGTGAATCTTTGAAAATAAAAGACTTATTTGCCGTTCTATCTAAATATTTTAGGTCAACCCTTCAAGGAGTGATTTCCTCCTCAGGGTATGTAACAAGATACGCGCGAACATTTCAAAGCATTTCGCCTAATAGCAGTAGGACGTAGGTTCTATTCTCGTAAATACAACGAACGACTATTACCTTAGGGGTACTAAATATTTCATTAAATAGTCTATAAAGAACTTTCTGGTATAAAAATAAAAACACGTCAACAAAAAAAATCTTTTTATATTAATTTAAAGTTAAATTTTCTTTTACTTACACGTTCTTTGATGTGAGTGGTAACCAATTAAAAATAAGATAAGAAATTGCTCTTAATTTTTCAGCACATTTTCTCATTACTTTTTCTACTTTAACATACTTAGTAATTTAGAAAGTGATATGACCTGATATTTTTTATGTGAGTAGATTATTAACCAAAGTAATGTTTAAGATAGTATTTTCAACCTAGCATCTCCACAAAGCCCTTTCGTCAAAATAATCCTGTGCTTTGTTTTTTAAGCCTTTCTAATTAGGTACCTACGTAGGTAATAGGTATTACGTGTACCCAAAATTTTAACTTATTTTTAAGCATTAAGAGTGCGCACATGTAATGCCTAATTAACCGACTTCGAAAAAAGGAGGTTCTTTTTAGGGTTCCGTAGCCAAAATGGCAAAAACGGGACCCTTATAGATTCGTCATGTCTGTCTGTCTGTCTGACTGTCCGTCCGTATGTCACAGCCAGTTTATTTCGAAACTATAAAAGCTACATTGTTAAAATTTGGTACGTAGATGTATTCTGTTAACCGCATTAAGATTTTAAAGTAAAATCAGAAAAAAATCCAAAATTTTTGGGGTTCCCCATACATAGAACTGAAACTCAAATTTTTTTTTCATCAAACCCATACTTGTGGGGTATCTATGGATAGGTATTTGAAAATGATGTTGAGGTTTCAAACATCATTTTTTTCTCAGATAAATAGTTTGCGCGAGAGACTCTTCCAAAGTGGTAAAATGTGTGTGTCCCTCCGAGATCTCCGAGAGTTGTGACCCTTCTTGGATTTTAGGTACTGTGGCAAAGATGACGTAAAAGATTAATTAAAGCATCCCAATTCTACTTAGGAGGCTCTTTGCTAAAGAGTGCTGGTGGAAATAGGTATTAGCCTCTCAAAACCAAATGGATCCGCTTTTAGCATTGTCCGTGCGCTTCACATTGCCGCGTATGTAGGTCTCGCATACATAAATACGCGATGGCCGCGGGTAATGGACTTGCACCATTGTTTTGAGACAATAACCATGGTTCTTTGTTCGCATGCCATACTGCGACGAAAGGCTACTACAAAGGTGCTTGTCTACAGTATAGATGCGATAGGACTTTTCTTTGGAATGCAGTCTTTTTTTAGAATAATCTTGAACTGTTTGGTCGACCCCATTTAGAGCTGGATAAGTGCAGGAGAATGATTGAGGAGCTCGGTGGCGCCGCGGTCTTGTTCGCTTAACAATGATCGCAACGTTGTGCAACCATTGGCGCGGTCAATCCGATGATGGGTGACCAAAATTTGACACCGATTTCCTCCGTGCTTCGGAAGGCACGTTAAGCTGTTGGTCCCGGGTGCTATCTTTACCAACTCAGATAGCAGTCGTTACATCATATCAGAGATGATGATAACTCTGACGCCTAAACTGGGAATGGGTATAGCTTACCCTAAGTGTTGCGGAGGTCTGATGGCAGTCGCTCTGTGTAAAGCTTAGCCCTCGCCAAATCTCTCAGTTTGGGAAGCCGACCCTGAGACAATCGGGAAAAAGGCTAGGATGTTGATGAAGTGCAGGAGAATGATGATGATTCTTGAACTGTTTTGTGAGAAGTAGTTGGCCACGGTGACCGAACCCCATAAAGACTAGTCAAGTATGCAGGAGATATCAGGTTGACAGGCAGGCAGGGACGATTCGCATACTTTTGTGCTACCGGAATCCCTGCTATTTTAAGAGAGGTAGGGCATAGCGAATTTTCGCTCCAATAGAGCCGCCCGTCCGGTGAAGGACATCCGCTCTATAGAATACCACAGCTAATTTTTTTTGACAGGCTCGGTGGCTCATTTGGTAGTGATCTCTGCCCTCTGAGCCAAGGGTCGTGGGTTCGATTCCCGCACAGTACAAACATTTGTGTTCATGAACATGTCTGTTTGTGTTGGTCTGGGTGTTTTCTATGTAGGTATAATATGTATTTATTTACAAAAAAAAATCTATCTAAGTAAGTTTATCAGTTGTTTAGTACCCATAGTACAAGCTTCGGCTTAGTTTGAGGCTAGATGGCGATGTGTGGCCCAGTGTGGCATGTCTTGGGTTATTAATCTAAAATACCCGAAGCGAAGCGAGGGCGGTTTGGCTAGTCTTTGATAACTCCGGAATAAAGGTATTTTATAAGGTGATGTTATTTATACCAAAGAAATATCTCGACAAAATAGGTAGGTACTTAGTATGGTAAGTACGAGTACTATGGTATGTACTTACGAACAATACAAACACTATTTTTTTTATTTACAAAGCCACAAAGCTTATTAAGAACGTGACAAGTTGAAATACAGGAGAGTATACATGTATCAATATAGGAAACTGTTTTATTAGATTTGTATCGCTGTCTCGACTCTAGAGACAAACCTAGGGCTGGGAATGGGGTATAAAATCAATTTTTAATACATTTTAAAATTCAATAAACTTTTACTTATTAGGTACACTAGTTTACATAGTAGATATTACACTTAATTAGCTTAAAGCTACATATTAATTTTTTGTACATATCAATCAATACACACAAAACAGAAGAGAGTGTCAGGTTAAGTTTCCAAAATAATAATAATAAGGCTTCTTACAAAGAGCGTTTCTTCATGAACACTTCCATTCTTCGCTATATTGTTCTTTCCCCGATGTTATTCTTTGTTCCCCGAGACTCTTCTTCCAATATTTAAGGCGAGGGTGAACCGGTTTTTGCTGGGTAAGCACGCTCCTACCCCATATCGCTTACCAGCAGGCGAATTGCAATAAAGCTAAAATCCATTATAAATAAAAATATATATGTTTTTGATAGACCGTGTCGCGCGCTATACGAAGCCTGACTTCATAATATATAAAATATTGGCATAAGACAACCCTAATAGACACAAAAGTCAGATTTGCCGTAATATCACCTCATAGCTCAATGCTTCTTCCCTCGGGACCATCCACTTTGCCAATCGCAGAGTAAGAAAATAGTTTTATTTTGTGCTTATTTGCCACTTCATGAGCATGCAACCTGTCTCAAAGTGGATGTCAAAAGATAATCTTATTCCCTCGGCCTTAGCGGGTGAAACGTCATGACTTTCATCTTTATACAAATCACGTTAAGTTATTGGAATGCCTTTGATGTTTTCAATTTTTTGTGAGGATATAACATTACCGTATGTAAGGGAGCGACCTATCACCTTATCGTTCCAAGCCATCCTCACCTGCCCGTGGTGCATCCTGCCGAACAACAAACGAGGCTCTGGCAAACCGACTGGTGGCGGTTAAACCATCACGATAGAAGGCGTAGCTAAAAACCACAGGCCGATGACGGGCAGCAGCGTCACCGGAGCAAGAAGCTACGCCCTGCGATCACCAACCCGCCTGCCCAGCGTGGCGATTATGGGTATGTCCCCCGGAAGTTTGCTTTAGGTGGCGAACAACTGGAGAGGCCTATGTCCAGCAGTGGATTGCAATAGGCTAATGATGATGAACATTACAACATTGCTTACACACATACACTCGGATTTCAAAACATATACCTACCATGTACAAACACTTGAACTTGTGTTATGAAATTAACCTGTCTCTATATGTGCGAAGCATGGCCATATTTCCAGACTTCGAATAGAACCACTCCATCTTATTATAGGGACCGTGCACAAATTTTAGGTGGCAGCACTACGTAGTGAATGTAAACCAGGATAGAACATTCAAATTTATTACACCAGTTGGCAGCACCATCGATATGCACGTTCCCTATCCCATAGTTTCCGTAGAAGAAGACTATAAGGGAATATCAGGAAAAGGGCAGCAGCGGCTACTTTTGTACAAATAAACCTGCTCCGGTTACCAATCCGCCTGCCAAAGGTGGTAACTAAGACAAATCTCCCAAATGATAATGAGCACTGGCTCGGTGGCTCAATCGGTAGTGACCTCTGCCTTCTGAGCCAAGGGCCGTGGGTTCGATCCCCACACATTACAAACATTTGTGTGCATGAACATGTCTGTTTGTATTGGTCTGGGTGTTTTCTATGTATAATATGTATTATTTTTTACAAAAAAAAAGTATCTAAGTAAGTTTATCAGTTGTCTAGTACCCATAGTACAAACTTCGGCTTAGTTTGGGGCTAGATGGCGCTGTGTGGCCCAGCGTGGCATGTCATGGGTTATTTATTATTATTTATATTTATTTATTTATTCTCTGAAAAAAGAAATCCAACGGGAGGTCCAACTGTAACGTGATTGGTTAATTTTGACATGGCACTGACATTTACATAGCAAGTGACCAATCACATGATAGCTGGACCTGCCTTTTATGTGGCGCCATCTGGTTGTCAGAAAACCTTCATTACCATTGGCGGTGCCAATATGTCTAACAGTGGATGTTGAAGCTGGTGATGATGAGTGTTCCCATCCAATTAAAGCTTTTAAACAGATCGCGTGCAGAGCAGAAACTTCCATGTAGTATATGAACAACAAAACACACGATGAAGATGAATGTTTTAATATCGAAGGATGTGTAAATCATTTCCATGAAACGATTTGAATCTGAATGCGTTTATGAGCAATTTAATGTGCGCTTGCTTGGGTTTTATTAGTTAAATCCTTAAAATACGTAAATATTGCTTATGTAAGTTGAGATGCAAGTAAATATATGAGGTAGTACCTAACTACAAGGGCTTTCTAAACATTTGTCTTCCGTGGCGTAGGTATTCGTTGAGAATTATTCTGACAGCTAACCAAATGATAAATCAACCACATAAGCTGGTGATTGTAAGTTAAGACACCATTATACTCTGCCACTCTCTACAGATGTGTCTTACTCTCATCGGATCACGCGAGTGAAAGAACAGAGAATGCACCTTAGGCTACACTTTAATTATAATCTTAACTAATATTATAAAGCTGAAGAGTTTGTTTGTTTTCTATATTGAGAGTGTGATCTAATTTCAGGAACTACTGGTCCGAATTGAAAAATTCTTTTTGTGTTGGATAGACCATTTATCGAGGAAGGCTTTAGGCTATATAACATCACGCTGCAACTATTAGGAGCGAAGAAATAATGGAAAATGTAAAAAAAAAAACGGGAAAAAAATAACTATTCCACGCGGACGAAGTCGCGAGCACAGCTAGTATCCTATATACTTGGCTAGTCACCTTGGAGAGCCGATGAGGCCGAAATATTTATAACTGCTTCTATTTAGCATCTAGTAAGTATCTGCAGAATGTACAAAACAGATTATTCTAATCCTCCAAATAGAAAAGCAGCAAAATCCTAATTAGCATCGTTAGAGCGTTTTAATCGGAACCGATATGAGCTGATCTGCGATTTCATTAACGGCTTAGGCTTTACACACACGGACGCAAAATCGACACTTTTGAGAGTGCGGTATTACACTTAATTTGATGAAAAGTGTCGATATTAAATTATACATAGCTAATAAAGCTACAAGAATTACAACATTTTTATGTAAAACGAAAAGTGAAGCTTTTACATTTGACATGTAATCGTTTCAAATTGCTTTGTGGTCATCAGTCTATGCAGTCCACTGTTGGAGATATCTTGTTTGTCACTTAGGGCAAACAATGTGGAGTGATAATTTGGTGGTTAACAATTATGGCGGATAATGTTCCATGCTTTTAACGGCTCGGAAACGGAACGTAAATGTTTAAGTTCGATTTTTTTAGTATTCTTTGTATCAGACAACATCACATAGGTACATCACATACATTGCTCCGATCCCAATGTAAGTAGCTTATGCACTTGTGTTATAGGTATCAGAACAACGAAGGTACCACAAATAAATACTTAAATACAAATATAAACACCCAGACACGGAACAAACACAAGTATTCATCACACGAATGTTTGTCCCGGGTGGGAATCGAACCCACGACCCTTGGTTCAGAAGGCAGGGGTCACTACCAATTGAGCCACCGAGCCTGTCAGTTAAGTAAGGCGGCCGAGGCGGTAAGTTGTATTGAACCTTTCTCCTGACAACTGAAGCACACTAATCAAAAAAACACAAAATCGTAATAATTATAAACAACCTATCGCATGTGTTAACCAATGTTCCATAATATTCGTTATTTTAGGTCTAACGTTCGTGTGTTGTTGGACTAAGACGAGAGCTTGCCAGTTATTAAAACGACGGTAAATTGTAAATGTTTCTAATTAAATGACAAAGCAATTTTCTACTGTCTTTACATTTCTGTTGGTTAGGGAAAGTTCATTTTGTGTTTAAATAAATAAAGTAGTATCAACAACGGCAATGATAAATGTACCTACTCGTAATTTCTATTTTTAACAATACATAATACTAATACTACCATAGTGTTAATAATACTACCTAAGTGTACACTTGTTCACTTGTTATAGAAGAAAATTATAAAAGATATATAGGTTTTCGGCCTATATTCAATTGTTTCTTAAATAAATTTAAGATATATTTACATAAAACGCCCGCACGGCGTTGGCTGGATTAGGGAAGCCTGGGATAGAGAAAACTGGTGCGAATTATATAGGAGGCCTACGTTCAGCCGTGAATGGGCTACGGCAGTTGATTGGTTAATTGAACATCCAATCCATTCATACTATGTACCTACTTTAATTTATAGACAGATATTCTTTATTGCGCACCATACAATTGACTTAAAAACTAGGTATTACAGACACTTGTAGCACAATTTAGGCGGCCTTATCGCTATAAGCTCTTCCAGACAACCTTAGGGTAGAGGATAGGTGAAAAATAAACGGTACTTTAATTTATATTATCGTTTTAGTATATGACAGGTAAATTTTCTCTCTTAATTGCGCGTCAAAATTCTTATTTGCTTTATGAAGTGCAATTAACAGGGCCCTACAATAGGTAACTGAAGATCCCATCTTTAGATGGAATTTGATTAAAACAAAACTTTTGTATTTAAGTATTACAAAACTTCGCTTGTAGGCTTCTTAAATGAAAACAACTTGTATTAATATTGTTTTAATTAGTTAATATCCATTGTTGCCTGTTTGTTATTCTTGTAATAACTCCTGACATATTTATTGCTCAGAAATCTTTCGAATTATCACATAGACCTTTCAAATCATTATCATCAGCCTATCGCAGTCCACTGCTGGACATAGGCCTCTCCAGGTGTTCACCATCTTGGGCAAACACCTAGAGGTTAGGTGCTGCTTAATTAAAAATAGATTGATTATCCCATACCAATTCAGACTTCTTCCTTCGAACATTGGAATCTTGGTCGTCACCGTCAGACGACTTCATCATCATCAGCCTATTGCAGTCCACTGTTGGACATAGGCCTCTCCAGTTCGCCACTAAGGACATCTGGAGGATATACCCATAATCGCCACGCAAGGCAGGCGGGTCTATCACAGGGTGTAGCTTCTCGCTCCGGTGACGCTGCTGCCCGTCATCGGCCTGTAGGGGATGTAAGGGAGCGACCCATCTTTTCGCTTCAGGCCACCCTCACCTGCCCTTGCTGCATCCTGCTGAATAACAAACGAGCTGCTGATAAAATTATCCTGGTATTCTTGGTGAATCACAAACTTGAACAGTCCGATACGGAACACTGGAACGCGTACAATGAGCTATGTAACCCACACTTCTCGTCTTTCAAACAAGACGATTCGCTATCCGAAACTTCCCACCTTTTTCCGCCAACTCCAATGTAATACGAATCTTAAATTAAAGCGTTAGAATTTATTTTTCTTTGTTGTATCTGACCTAGTGCTTTAAATTGTACAGGGGTTGAAAACCTAGAAGTGATTAATGAAAGCAATTAATATTTACATGGTTTCAGTACTCTTCCTTTTAAGCAAAAACAAGTCGTCCTGTAGTTTTTAGTTCCCTCTTCAATCGTGATGGTATACCGCCAACAGTCGGTTGGCAGAGCCTCGTCTGTTATTCAGCAGGATGCACCACGGGCAGGTGAGGGTGGCTTGGAGTGAAAAGATGATGGATAGCTCCCTTACTTACCAAGGATGAGATGTGGTAGTTCTAACTTTAAATATCATCTTGTACGCACTTGGCTAGATTTCGTGGCCTCTGTGATTGAATGTCATAGATTGAATTTCAGGAGAAAAATTATTATACTAGTTATATTACCATCCGATCAGTCATTGTCATAAAGCTTCCACAGGACGGATGTGTATCTATAGAGACTTGTGTTGTGAGAATATCATTTTCCACTCCTCAATGGGAACTCTTGAGGCAGACGGCTTTATTCGCTCGTCATGAAGTTTCATGTAAAGTTGCCTCGAGAGTTGCTTTGTAACTTTTATCATGTCATCTATTTTATTCTAACGCTATTATGTGAATAGAACTAATGTCGACTGGCAACTTCTGAAGCTTGTTGAAGCTTAGGCAATGTGTTACTTTCTTTTTAACCGACTTCAAAAAAAGGAGGAGGTTCTTAATTGGAATGTTTTTTTCTTTGTATGTTTGTTACCATATATCTCCGAGAACATTGAGAACTGATTTGAAAAAATCTTTCTTTGTTCAAAAGGGTATACTTCCTAGTCGGTCCCATCGTCACCATATTGAAGTCGGGTATTTTTGCTAAAAAATTTTGTTAATTAAGTAACCGTAATTTTTAGCGTTTACTTAATTAGGAAAAGCGCGAAAGGTTTTGCCACTAAATATGACTGTAGGCCTACAGGGTAGTAGGTAATTTGAAAAATGGATTTTCTTCTTAAAGCTTCTCTTGAACTTCAGTTTAAAAGTTATGCATTTTTAGTGAAATTGTTTTCTACTATTTAATACCTATTGTAGATTAGTTTATTCCGATTTTCGAACCAATGATGGATGCACTTTTGTTGATTTGCAAGCTTTATACCTACATGAATAACTACGCAATATTTTTATTTTTGAAGGCTTTTGCTGAAGAATTATTTTCAGCAAATGGTTGTATTTCATGTTCACTCCATTTGTAGATAATTATTATTAGACTAGCTGCTGCCCACGGCTCTGCCTGCGTGAATATTCGTATAAAATATAGCCTGTGTTAATCCAATGTATAAGCTATTTTACTGCGAAGTTTCATTAAAATCCGTTCAGTAATTTTTGCGTGAAAGAGTAACAAACATCCATCCATCTATCGAAACAAACTTTCGCATTTATAATATTAGTAGGATAGGATAGTTTCTTGTGTTTCAATAATAACTGAATTAATTTGACTTGAATACGTACATACATAGAAGATAATCTTATTCGCGTATAATCGAAGGATAGGAGAACATAATACTTACTATGTGAACCTGAGGTAAGTTAGTTTAGGCCCACGGTCCTCAGTGTTAATAATTGTTTATATTATAAAGTTTGTATTGTATACCGATTAGTTACCAAACTGGTATCTGTTTTCAAGATGCTCCGGGCGCCTGAAGGAGGAATCATTGTATATGTATACTACGTATATGACGTTAACCGATTCGACCGGGTTCAGTTCATAGACCAATATGTACAAACTGTTCAGTTGCTAGTGAATGCAGCCATTTGAAACAATGGTCGCGGTTTCTTTCCACACACAGTACCTATATTTGTGAGCATGAACATATCTGCTTGTATGGGTCTGGGTGTTTGCTATGTATAATCTATACTTATAATAAATCTGTAGAGAGGTCAATTCTGTACATAAAATATTTTTTCAAAATAACTATTAGGGGGTGATAAGTGATCGATACTGATACCAAAAATGCAATCAGTAAAATTTTTGTCTGTCTGTCTGTCTGTCTGTCTGTCTGTCTGTCTGTCTGTCTGTCTGTATGTTCCTTATAGAAAAAAAAACTACTGAACAGATTTTGACGAAACTTGGTACAATTATTCTTCATACTCCTGGGCAGGTTATAGGATACTTTTCATCACGCTACAATCAATAGGAGCGGAGCAGTGACGGGAAGTGTTGGGAAAACGCGAGAAATTTAAACCTGTATGTTTGAACGCGCATTACGCAAAAACTACTGCATAGAATTGAATGCGGTTTTCACCAATGTATTGCTAGAGGTCTAACTTAAAACTTAGGCACAAGGTATAGATGGGTATTATATGGAAGTCCGTTATTTTTGAAACCCGATATCCACGCGAGCGACGCCGCTGGCACAGCTAGTAATAAATAATAATAATAAAATAATAAATATCAGACAACATCACATACATTGCTCTAATCCCAAAGTAAGTAGCTTAAGCACTTGTGTTATGGGTATCAGAACAACGAAGGTACCAAAAATAAATACTTAAATACAAATGATAAACACCCAGACACGGAACAAACACAAGTATTCATCACACGAATGTTTGTCCCGGGTGGGAATCGAACCCACGACCCTTGGCTCAGAAGGCAGGGGTCACTACCAATTGAGCCACCGAGTCAGTCTGTATAATAGGTATATATGTATTTACAACATAAAAATAACTTAAGTAACTTCAGTTGTTTAGTACCCATAGTACAAACATTGGCTTAGTTTGGGACTAGATGGCGCTGTTGTATTGAGTTATTTATTTCTTTGCTTACTTACTTTACTTTACTTTACTTTGCTTACTTTGTGCACTGTAATATCTCCGGCTTATTTGGGTAATAGTTATCCATAGAGATTGGATGCTGAGGCCTAAATTTGGTCTGAAGAGTATTCCACATACCTCCACCCTTTATAGGGCATAGGGAACTGGCAGAGTTAAAGTAATTCTGTCAGTGGTTTTACCTATCATTATATGTCAAAAATCAAAATATGTAAAGAAAAAAATATATTTTTTTTTTTTTTAGGTGGGAATTTTTTCCCCTCTGCCTATGGCGACACCTGTATGTTTGCTAAGGGATGGTTGTTAGAACTAGTTGTTCATGTAAAATATGATAAGATAATACTAATAGGACATAATATAATAAAAACAAATATATAATTAAATGTTTTATTTCAAAGTACAAAAAAAAACAAGAAATAATGTTACTTTCTATGATAAGCATAAAAACATGGCACGATACATAGAGGCACTTCACATTTCTCGCACATTATCTTCGACCTCTTGTCGTTGGTTTTAGTGCTGCAGAGACGGCAACGTTTATAGTTTGGTAATGTGCAAGGCATATGATCACCAACATTGGTAAAACGTATCTCGTCGGCAATATTACCGACAACTTTTTGGCGAGTATTAGCCTGTGCAACTTTTTTGCGTATTATGTAGTTTGCCATGGCTGAACGCCTTTTACGACTCGTAAATCCACTTATAAGTCCTCTAGCTAGAGCAACGCGAAATTCAAAGTGCGTGAGATTAACTTTGCAACTCTGACTCAAAACAAAAGCGTTAGTAATGCTGGCATCTAGCAAGAAGTAAAAAATTCGCAGCCACCATCTTTTGCTCCTTCGTCCAACTGTGTAAGTAGATTTTAGACGGTCAAACCGATCTACTCCACCCATTCTCTTTGTGTATTCCTTGATGATAAGGGGGCACTGAATATCTACTTTGGACCCATCTTTTTGTGTCCTTGCCACCGTGGTTATCCCGACCGTAGGATGGAAGACGTTTGACATTAATAACACTTCCTTGTTGTCTTGCCAAACAACGAATGCTACGTTCTCTTTCACCCTCCACTTGAAACTTCCTTTGGGTAACTTCAGATCCTTTCCACCAGGTCCTTTTATGAGTTTAGGCAGGTCTGCTCTTAGCCTTCGTATCGTGCCGGTCGCGTGTTCAGATTCAGAGTCGGAATCAGAGCTTGAGCTCAAGTTGTCAATTACAGGACTATCGGGAGATAGAGGTCTTATACCAGAACAGCTGGGTAATACCGGAGGTTGAGGGTCGGGATTAGTTGGGATAGTTATTCCCAGAGAAACTAGGACATGGGCTACAATTCTCATTTTGTGGTTTATCGGGTAGTGTAGCCGATTGTGGGTTGTCAGGTATTGTAACTTCATCATCTAATCCTTGCAATATACTTTCGAGTCTAGCTGTACTATATTGTTAGAATAGAATAGAATAGAATAGAATATATTTATTGCACCATGTTCATAGATAGTGTACATACAGGGTATACTTACTAACTAATACAACATAGACCCTGTAAGGGTATAGCAACATTAATATGGTGTTGGAACATTAACACTTTTTAAGTAAAATAATAGTTAATAATAGTTAAACATAGAAATGAGATTAAATAATATTATCAACTAAATATAGAGGAGAAACATAAATATTTATCGCAGACATGAAATTAAATCTTCTACTTATTTTAATTTATTCTCGAAATACTCTTGGATGGTATAGTAGCATTGGTTGGTGAGCATTGATTTGAGTTTTTTGTGAAATTTGGTTACGTCGGTTTCGCACTTAAGATTGGTTAGGAGCTGGTTGTATATTTTGATGCTTCGATATTGTGGGCTATTTTTATACATTTCTAATAGTGGTACAGGTAAGACTAAATTAAAGGGGCGGCGGGGATTTTTGTCGTGTTCATAGAGATTTAGGTTCTTTTTTACAAAAGTGGCTGTTTCTAGTATGTATAGAGAAGGCAGAGTAAGGATTTTTTGTCTAATGAAGTGAGGTCGGCAACTTGTTCTCTGTTTTATGTTCAATATAATTCGAAGGCATTTCTTTTGGGCGATAAAGAGGTGTTTGGCGTCTACACTGTGCCCCCACAGAATAATACCGTAGCGAAGCCAGGAGTGTGCATATGCGTAATACGCCGACTTTGCGCATTCCTTATTGGTGTTCGTTTTTAAAACATGTAGAGCGTAGATGAATTGGGATAATTTTGTTTTTATTTGTTCAACATGTTTCTTCCAATTCAGATGCGTGTCTAGAGTCAGTCCTAAAAGTTTAATTTCACTAACCTCTTCAACATTCATACTTTTTGTTACAGGTATTAAATTAATGTATTGTTTTTGATGTGGCTTAAATTGTATTAGTTTGGTTTTATTGTTATTTATGTGAAGGTTGTGTTCTTGTAGCCAGAGTTTAACCGTGTGGTAAGAATCGTTTATAACTGTATCAACATTTTGAGCATTGTTCGGAATTTTGAAAAGTAGGGAAATGTCGTCTGCAAAAAGTATACATAATGGATCGCATATGGAAGGGAGGTCGTTGATGTATATGAGGAAGAGAATGCATCCTAATACGCTTCCTTGTGGGATAGACCAGTTGGTGGTTAAGAATTGGGATTGAATCTTATGCAACTCATTATTATCGTCTTCTGGATGTTCCATTTGGACGCATTGCTGTCTATCAGTGAGGTAAGACTTGAGCCACTCGTATGCATCTCCTCTTATACCGACCCCATGTAGTTTTGTGAGAAGTATTTGATGCGAAACCATGTCATAAGCCTTGCTCATGTCAAGCAGGAGCCCAACTGCGTAATTTTTATCCCTAATGTAAGTGACAATTCCTTGGACGTATGTGTAGACAGCATGGATGGTGGAGCGCTTTTTTCGGAAGCCGTATTGATTATTGTGTAGAATGTGGTATTTTTCAAGAAACTTGCATATACGATTGGTCATAGCTTTTTCGAATATCTTAGAGAAGGCTGGAAGAAGTGCTATGGGTCTGTATTGAGTAGGGTCTTTAGGGTTGCCACGTTTTTTAAGCAGAGGTTTAATAATTGCGGTTTTTAATCTACAAGGGAAAGATTTTTCTGAAAAAGATTGGTTAACTAGCTTGGTTAAAGGAGGAGTCAATTCAGTTGCACACGCTTTGATCAGTGTGGGAGGTATTTCATCTATCCCACAGCTGCGTTTGTTGGGGAGAGTTCGAATGATTTTGTACACTTCATCTTCCGTGACGGGCTGCAGGAACATCGAGTTGACGGCGGGGGACAGCACGGGCCGGCCGCGAGGCTCGGATGTGGTGTCAGTAACGGAGCTGGGCGCGCCGACAGATGCAAAATATTCATTAAAAGTATTGACTATTTTTATTGGGCATTGTGTCATACCTTCACTCGTACTGATTTCCATGGTTTTGATACGGCTGGTTTTAGTTTTGGATGTTACCCGTTTTATTATATTCCACATTTTCTTTGTTACGTTACTTGTATTTTGAATTTCGTGTATATATGTAAGTTTTTTTGATAGTTTTATACTTCTTTTTAAAGTTTTGTGATAAAGGGTGTAGTGATTCTTAATGGTTTTATTTTTAGATTTATTAACAATGATTTTTAAAAGTCTTTTATGTTTACAAGAGATTCTTAATCCTTTTGTAAGCCAACTACTATTGCCTTTTGTTGAAAATTTTATACGTTTTATAGGAATAGCTGTATCTATGGTATTTTTTATTGTGTCATCAAAAAGGTTATAGTTTGTGTTTACGTCGTTGTGCGAATTAAGAATGTTTTCCCAAGAAATTTGATTGAGTAGCGATTTGAATTTGTTTATATATTTAGGATTATTTGTAAACCGGATGTGTTTATAAAATGGTTTTGGTTGCGTATTTGTTTCTAATTTGAAGCTATACGTTATGCATTTGTGATCTGAAATGCCTTTATCTTCAACGGTTAACGACGTGAATTCGTTACTGTTTGTAAAAAGTAAATCTATACAGGTCGAACTAGTAGCTGTTTCTCTAGTGGGCTTATCTACTATTTGGTGTAAATTCACTTGACCCATGCGTTGCATTTATGTTGAAATCACCCCCAATTACGATATGCTTTTTATAATAATGTGATTTTAGTTTCCCCAGCAATACTTCAAGAAAATTGAAAAACGTTTCTAGATCTCTATCTGCCCTATATAGACTAATTAAAATTAACTTAGGTTTAAGCTCTATTGCACAACATTCTACTACATACTCTATGGATAAGTCGGTCAAGTCTTGTCTGTCGGTAAATTCGGTCCCGGTCGGCAGCAGGATGGCGACGCCGCCTCCCCGGCGTTGGCCTCGGCAGTAGGCAGCGGCGATGTCGTACCCCTCCACTCGCACGTAGGGCTGCTGTTCTTTTGTGATCCAAGTTTCCGACAAGCATACAGCTTGGTATTTATTTTCGTTGAGTAGGCTCTCTAATAAATCAGTTTTATTTTTTATACTTTGGACGTTTTGTAACATAACATTAAAATTAGTTTCGAAAGGAACTATTGCTTCTATTATTATTCCGATTATTGGGCTTGCTTTCTGGTAATGTCGTTGAAATGTAGCTCGTATCGTCTATTTTGTTTGAAAGTACGCGAGTTTGTTGGGTTGGGCAAGTATATTCCAATCCATCAATCAAAAGCTTGTTATTTCTTATTACAGCATGGTGTCCTTCTTTTCTTGCTTCTTGGAGTAGTTTGCCTAATCTGTTCCGTTCGTGAAGTGCTTCATTTTCCAAAAAGCTGTTAATCGCTAGTCCAGTGTTTTTAAAAAATCGTTTATTTTGTAATGCTTGCATGGTAATTCTTTTGCTTAGAAGTTCGACAACTATCGGCCGACGATATCCTTTCTTTCCTAATCTAGTTAGCCCCTCGATATATCCCTCCAGGTTTAAGTGTAAAATATCCGAGAATATGTGAAGTACGCGGTCATGTAGTTCGTTTTCCGTCTCCCATTGATGCTCATCGAGTCCGTATAGAACTAACTTCCTGCTATTATCTACACCGACTTGGTGGGTAGTTTTGGTGGACAATGATGAATTTTGGTGGTTTCGTATATCTTTTAAATCGCATAATAATTTATTGTATTCTCCTTCCAAGGTCTTTATTTTTTCCGTTATATAGTCTATTTCCATATTTAACCTTCCTTGCTCTGTTATTACATTTTCTAATCCAGTTTTTAGTTCGTTGTTAAAGGTGGCAATCGCATTTTGTATTTCTTCTTGTATCAGGGGTCTCAGTTCAGCCTTAATAATTGAAAGCATTTTTCTTTCACGGTCTTCCAGTTTTTTATCTAGCAGTTCACTAATTTGGTCAAGTGTTATCGATTTTGTTAATCGATTACCTAAAGGAATATCTATTTGTGAGTTAATTGTGTCCCCTAGGATGCTTTCATCATTATTCAACCGTTCATCTATTTCAGAGTCATCGCTGTCTGATAAGGGAGCCGACAGTTTTCTACGTTGGGTTACATTCATGCGGGTCAAGTCTGAAGCGCATGATAAGTCAGCTGCGATGTTTGCCGCACAAGCAGGAGATTCGATGTTATTTTTTTTACGCAATTTACAAACACATTGTTGGCATTTCCAGTTCTTTTTATTTTCAGGCAGCATGAGGAAAAAACGTTTTTCAGATACGTTTGTACATGGAAGGTCGTATAATAGGTCGCATGTCCCACACTTAAGGAACATTCTCTTAGGTAACGTACTGTGACATCCTGAACACTTTTTATCAGTAGGGGCCATTGTAAGTAGGTATATAAAGTAAGTATAATAGCAAAAATAGTATAGAATAATTTCAAATTTAAACTTCTCTCGACCAATCAGGGTTTCCAAGCAACAAAGTAGCAACAAAGTAAATTCAGTATACTATTATTTAGAAAACGGGTAGCGTCATCTTTTGGCCTTGGGTAGAATACTAATGCTATTTGCAGCGTATCGATGTAGCAATAAGTCAAAACTTCTTCACTAGATGGTGCTGTGTCGCACTTTCTCGACTTATTTTACGCATGCGCACAAGAGGTGAACAACACAAGCGTCTTTAATTTTCTTTAAATTATAACGGCACAATTTAGTAATTTTTACAATTAGTCTTATTTACATAACGGATACATGTAGTTTTCGACTTTTCACTTACTGGTACCAGCTTTTATTGAACTTCTGTTTTCTAAGGTCTTCACTTTATTTTCGAATTTCAGTATATAGTATCACTTAAATTTCTGCACTTGTAGTTATTAATTCACTGAACAAATTGTTTTGCAAACATTTGTGTCTGGTTATTGGAGTAGTCTTAACACTTCTTCACCCTCCGATTCGTTGACATCGTCTGATTCTTCTGGGTTTTCTGGCAAGCCAAATATTTCATCTAAAGCTTCTTCAATCTCTAAATCTTTCAATATTTTTCGACTCATCTGCAATAAAAATGCAAAAATCCATAACCCATGCCAAAGCCCTCACACAAACATTTTAATATTTTTAGTATTTTCGGTTGTACACCTTAGCACCCCTTTAGATAGATTCTTTATTGTGAAATATCAAATAAACAAATCAAACCAAAAAACCAGTTACGACAACACCAAAGTACCCGACGGGCAGAGGGAACATGCAACCCACCTTGAAAAAATTACACTAGGAAAAACGAAGCAGCAGAATTTGAAAAATATCCAACACATTATGGTCACAAAACCCAAATAAAACGAATAAGTGAAAATAATACCTTCCGACAATAGCAGATTCCGGAGATTCTCTTTGATTTCTTCCACCATTCAAAAATACTCCACTTTTCAGTTACGAATGCAATTCACAGAAAAAATTCAAATGGCCGGCTGTCATTGTCTGATGTCAAATTATTGACACTTAACTATTAGTGTTGCTAATGTGAAAAAATAGACCGTTCGGATACATTCACTGAACTTTTTACTCCAACAAACATGGTGGTAAAAATATTCCCTTTATCCTAAAAAGGGTTAAGAGAGGATTATTTCTAGTAAGTATATATTTTTATCATAATACTTAACTAAATCATCTGTTTCTGATGTTTTATTTAAAATATACGTACACAGTACGGGGAAACACAATTAATTAAAATTCTGCGTAATTTTCCCAACAAACGATAATGAAAATTATTCAGGATTCTTCGTTTACAGTGAAAAATCTTATATTATTTCTTATGAACTCTTTGCTTTATCCACATGGTTCAAATTTATTAAGTAGTATGTGTTGATACTGACTAGAGTAATTTGTACAAAAAAAGCGCTTTATGTTTGTACTACCACAGCATAGTGACTTACCGTCGCCTGAAAGAGTGCGAAAAAGCCCCAAGTCGCTGCGACAACGGACAAATTAATGTCAAGGAAGTATAGCTTTGGCTCTGTGTAGCCATGTTGTGCGGCTGTTTCGGCGAACATTTGGAGGCTTTGCCCATAATCGCCATGCTAGACGGGTTGATGATCGCAGGGCGTAGCTTCTCGTTCCGGTGACGCTGCTGCCCGTAATCAGCCCGCGGTATTAGGCTACGCCTTCAATCGTGAAGGTTATACCGCCACCAGTCGGTTGCCAGAGCCTCATCGGTTATTCGGCAGGATGCACCACGGGCACGTGAGGGCGGCTTGGAGCGTAAAGATAAAGTGAGGAAGTGGGATGTAAGTTGGTCCCAGTGTACCCTGAACTGACTGCCTCTGCCCGTCATGTGCTTTGTGTACGCGTCGAAGGCATCCGCAGACATCGACGGGCAGACGCGGTCTTTATTGCTTCGCGGACAAAAAGCCCGCCCCGCCCTGTCGTCTGCAAAACGCCTTACATTTCACTATACAGGGTGTTTGGTGCATCGTGTGCCAAGTTGAAATCAGTGATAAGTTCAGAAAAAAACATGTTATTGGGCTAAGACTTTCTTAAAGGTGGTTAAGAAGTAGCCAAAGAGGCCCAATTAGTGATTTCAATTTGGCACACAATGCAACAAACACCCTGTATATCTCTTAAGTATTAATCTTTTTTTTATCCACTAGTCTACTGGCGTTCTAGTTGCCACTTTATCACTACAAAACAGTCCCCTAAAACAGTTTTTCGTGAACAAATCTGTTTGTGCCGGGTGTGAGCACGGCGCCGGCCGGACACGGAACTCCACTCGCGCTCCCTCCAGACTAATGTTTGCGGTCCATCTCAACTAGCGTAAGCGTAGGACTGAATCTTTCTAAGCGTTACTTTTTTAAATTAATTTGGCTATTTAAACCTTAGGCAATAAAAGAGCTGCTGCCTTCCAAGGCCCGCATATCAGTATGGCCATACAAAGAGGAAATACATTTTAAGACAGGTAGGGCATAACGCATCTTCGCTCGAATTGAGCCGCCCGCGCGCCCGTTCGGGGAAGGACCTCCACCCTATAGAATACCGCAGTCAAATGACCTCTGGGTCATGTTTCTGTCGGTGAAAAGGGTCTCTGGAGCTCGTTGGGTGAGTGCTGCATCGGATTTAAGGTTAGGCCAGCATGGCGGTGGCAACTGACAAGTAACTGACCGGTTACTTGCCCGTTGTCGCAGCGACTTGGATTCCTTTTTCGATTTCTATCAGCGTAGGGAATCCATATAATGTCGTGCTACTATATAAAAAGAAACAAATTTTTAAGTAAATTCACATTTTGATGCCCACTTTTCTACTACGATTTAGAGATCGGTATTCAATGTGCGCAAACAGAACAAATCAGTCATAATTTCCTTAGCCCTTCACACACAAATAAGTACCTACGTGCCCTTTTTCGATCCATGAACAGGCGAGAACATACTTTGTAATTAAATTTTGCGACAGTGTTCGTTCCAACATATTATGCGAAACGCGCTTAGGTACTAACTACGTGCGTGATAATTAAGCTGAGCCCTTCAGTTTCTGTGTTCAGGATCGTCAGCAAATGGCTGTGAGGCTCAAGTTTAATTGTATTAAAGAAGTGGATTCATTTTTAGGTTCTTATGTAAAGGTTTGGAGGGTTGGGGGAGACCTGCGCCCAGCAAGCAGAGCATAGGTTGATAAAGAAAGAAGTATATAAAGGAATGAACAAGTAAATGTCAACGTTAACCCTTAAGACCACTCGATATTTTCAACTTGCACGTATATACTAGTGGGGAATCTATACAAAGTTTAAGTAATAAAGATTGAAATATCTTAAAATAAAGTTTCACGCAGCACTGGTTGTATAATAAAGGCTATGTTAAAGTCAAGCCATATCAAAAATAATCGTTATCAATATTACACTTAATTTAAATAAACATGGTTAATTCATATTTTTAACATGTATATTTAATAGAACTTGCAACGAAAACAATAAAAAATGACTTTTTTTTCAACAAGGTAGCAAATAAGAATTTCATATTAAAATAAAAGCACTTTTTAGCAAAAAAAAAACCGACCAATGTGTGTCAATGGGACCAACTGTGAAATCGAAGAAGAAGAAGGTAACCTTTTTTGAAGTCCGTTAAAAAGACCTTTCTGCTAATAAAAATTAAACGATATTTCACTGTTGTCCATTGAAAACAAATAAGTACAACAGTACAATTTCTGCGACTATAAATTTGTATTTGTAAACTTCATTCTTGTCTCGAGTCACAGCTATTATCTTTAAAATGTAGCAGAATATTTTCTAATAGGCACGATGTTTCATCATAATGGGTGCACCTGGAATAATAGATCTCCACTTTGTAGTTGCTAAGGAAACAGTTTATTTCCTAGAAATAAATTATAGAGCAGACATAAAAACTGTCTTTCTTAATAGGCTCTACCTATGTATAATAAAGTTGGTTTATTAGTTATCCAGGGAAGTAAGGGAGCGGCCTATCATGTTTTGCGCTCCAAGCCATCCTCACCTGCCCGTGGTGCATCCTGCTGAATAACGAACAAGGCCCTGGCAACCGATTGGTGCCGGTAAAATATTGCGTAGCTAAATACGACAGGGCGATGGCGGGCAGCAGCGTCACCGGAGCGAGGAGCTACGTTCTGCGATCGCCAACCCGCCTGCCCAGCGTGGCGAATATGGGTATGACCTCCAGGTCTTTGCCCAAAGTGGTAAACACCTGGAAGGGCTTTTGTCCAGCAGTGGACTGCGATGATTAGTTTATCCTATTGTCATGATTTTTAATATTTATCTAATTATAGTCCATAGATTTAGTATGTTTTTGTAATAATTCAGTGGCAACACTGGTAACTTCTAGAACGCGCCTCTCTGGCGGCAAAATAGGCGGGAAAAAAGGAGGGGGAAAAAGCGATGTTGGGCGGACGGACGGACAGCTGGCCATTCGATTTCGGGCACCGGAGCAGCAACGATAGTTAGGAAAATCTATGTTCGACGAAGAAGTGATTAATAAGTAACCTTAGAAGTCTAGTTGTAATACTTTTATACCAGTACAATACCTTACTCAAAGTTCGACGGCGTTTTATTCTACGACATAATCCTGTTCACTATACTATCTACTATACGAGTATATTTAGAAGGAATTGTGGGTAAATCCTCCAGGTGTTCGCCCAAAGTGGCAAACTACTGGAGACGCCGATGTCCAGCAGTGGACTGCGATGATGATTAGAAGAGAGACACTATACCACCTTATTATTTAATGTTTGTTAGGAAAAAACATTTTACTACAAACAACAAACAGGAGGAGCTCGGTGGCGCCGCGGTCTTGTTGAGGAGCTCGGTGGCGCCGCGGTCTTGTTCGTTTAACAATGATCGCATATGTTGAGCAACCATTGGCGCGGTCAATCCGATGATGGGTGACCAAAATTTGACACCGATTTCCTCCGTGCTTCGGAAGGCACGTTAAGCTGTTGGTCCCGGGTGCTATCTTTACCAACTCAGATAGCAGTCGTTACATCATATCAGAGATGATGATAACTCTGACGCCTAAACTGAGAATGGGTATAGCTTACCCTAACGGCCGTATTCACAAACGTTACTATGCGTCGCGGGAACGCACAGGTACCTAAAAACGTATAGGATTTTGGGCACTGTGCGTCCGCGCATCGCATAGTAACGTTTGTGAATACGGCCGTAAGTGTTGCGGAGGTCTGATGGCAGTCGCTCTGTGTAAAAGCTTAGCCCTCGCCAAAATCTCAAAGTTTGGAAAGCCGACCCTGAGACAATCGGGAAAAAGGCTAGGAGGATGATGTTAGGAAAAAACATTGTTACCTCGTTAGTAAAGTCTGGTTCGATGGTAGGGAATGTGGTTATAATTGAGTTGCTTGTCTCTTTCCTCAGTGACTTGGGCCTCCCTTTCGTTTTCCATCAGTTGATGGGCGGCCACAAAGCTGTGCTTCTATAAAAAAAAAAACACTTCATAGTATATCAGACACATTTCCGATCAGGAATTTTAAATAGATAGCTCCGTTTACTTTCAATAAGGAAGATTTGCACAAAAAACAAGCGTGAAAGCTAAATGACCTCAATTCCCTGTGTTCATTCGCTTACCTTTTTCTGATATTGAACACTTTGCCTACCACCTGATGCTACAAGGGCAATGGTTCCATTGCCCTAAATGTATCAAGGATAGAACGGTCTTGTGTGCAGTGAACGCGTTGTTTAATCTTGCAATAAGATGCATGATCGGAAAACGTCAGTTCACAAAAATCATGATTTGTGGAATTACAACAAATGTTGTTTTCTTAAAAAATAATTGAATATTTTTATTTAACAGAAAATAAGCAAAAGAAAATAACTCAAGTCATGTCAGTCACCACACAGTGCCATCTAGTCCCGAACTAAGCCGAAGCTTGTACTAGACAACAAAGGTATTGGTTCAAAAATAGGACTCCACGCGTGTCAAATCTGACGCACCTTTCACGTAAATACGACTAATTAACATTCAATAAGCGATTTGAGTGGATTTTCTAGCAATATGTATGCTATGTACAATATGTATTTATTTATAAAAAAAAGTATTTAAGTAAGTTTATCAGTTGTCTAGTACCCATAGTACAAGTTCGGCTTAGTTTGGGGCTAGATGGCGATGTGTGGCCCATCGTGGCATGTCTTGAGTTGTTTATTTTATTTAAAGTATTTCCAAGGAAACCTCGCAATCTATTTGAAGTTGAGCGAATATGGGCGTCGTTGCTTCGAGCGTTTAAATTTCGAACGCTTGAAAAAAGTGTCTCGCTATGGTTCTTTGAAAATAAACAAGGTTCGCCGTACTATCCAGATACATTTTTGTGGGTAATGGTGTCTGAAGGTTTTAGTAAGATGAAACGTTACGCCTATATTGGTGTTGATAAAATGTTTCCATTCCCCCAAAGGATCAAAAACGTAAGAGGTAGATACTAATTATTAGGTTATTAATTAATTCGGATCGTGTGGGTGTACTAGATCTTAATTTTGATAATATCTGGTAGGTACACGCGAATATGTTTGACTGAAATTCTTTGAAACATTATGCATTTGGAGTTTTATAAAATATCTGACTTTAATTTTTAAAATAAAAGTAGATAGTATAGTAGGTAGGTATTTACATAAACTTCACCGCTCTTTTTCTTCCCGTGGGTTTTACCGTGCGGTAACCGAGAACAATCCTTCCTTGAAGTTTTTTTTAAAGTATCTTGGGATTTCTTGAAGAATGACTTTTCGCCAGCCCGGCTGGTAAACCCTATCGGTGACCACCTGCATTGCCTACCTGTCAAAGCAGACAAACAATTATCACTTTTACTAGTTACTTTTTTTTGTAAATAAACACTCAGATCAATACTTTTATGGTCATGAGACGTGTTCATGCACACACATGTTTGTGGGTAGGTGGTACTATGCAGGGTTCGAACCCGTGACCACTCTCTCAGAAGTAGCGTTCACTAGCACTAAAGCAAACTGGTCGTCTACATTATATTAAATAGAAGAAAATTAATAAAAGAAATATATTATGATAGTTAAACCCTAAAGTCCCTTGATTACGTCCTACCTTTATGATGTCATAAGCAAATAATGACGTTACTAAAGTCATTTTATGCCAAATTATGTTTTTATACGCCGCTGTTTATCCGTATTATTAAGGAGGGAATTAAGAGTTTAGGAAGACACCGTAAAAACGAAAGTAACCAAGACTTTGACGAAGCAACTACTTATACTTCGTTTTTTTTTAACATTAGAAATCGTGTAAACAAAGTGACAGCTTTAATTATAAAGCCTATTAAGGCAACTGAGCAGTTACTTGCCCGTCACAGCGACTTGGGCTTCTCTTTCACTTTCCATCGGGCGTAGGAAAGCTATATGTCAAGCTACTATAAAAAGAAACATTTTCATACATATACACGACGACAATAATATAGCAATTTTGAGTTAACAAACAAACCAACTGCGAATAAAATTAATTTTTCTAAATTGTCTCTGTCTTGGGTGTTTTGGGAGACTCCCCAATCGTCACCTGGGTACCTACTCATAGTAGAAGAAAAAACCTTAGTTTGAGACTACGAAGTCCATGTCAACTTTCTATATTTATTTAGGTCCCCATCTAGAGCTGCATCTATATATACGAGTATATCTGTTTTCCTTAGGTTGAGTTCCAACATGTTCAGTTTGTCAAATCGTTAATGGAATTAAGTATTTTTAAACAAACAAAGTCACTACACGCCGACCTGAATAAACTGACTATGCTTTCTAAAAGCTAAAAATGTTTTCACATTTACAGTGACATACAATTCTTTGTAACTGTATAAGTTTTTACAAACGAATATAGTTTTTATTCACGTATCATTCGCAGTAGCGTTTTCTATGAAACGAATATAGGTATCTACTCACGTTTTAATAATGTATGTGTGTGTGTTTATTCATCACTAGCTGTGCCAGCGGCGTCGCTCGCGTGGATATCGGGTTTCAAAAATAACGGACTTCCATATAATACCCATCTATACCTTGTGCCTAAGTTTTAAGTTAGATCTCTAGCAATACATTGGTGAAAACCGCATTCAATTCTATGCAGTAGTTTTCGCGTAATGCGCGTTCAAACATACAGGTTTAAATTTCTCGCGTTTTCCCAACACTTCCCGTCACTGCTCCGCTCCTATTGATTGTAGCGTGATGAAAAGTATCCTATAACCTGCCCAGGAGTATGAAGAATAATTGTACCAAGTTTCGTCAAAATCTGTTCAGTAGTTTTTTTTTCTATAACGAACATACAGACAGACAGACAGACAGACAGACAGACAAAAATTTTACTGATTGCATTTTTGGTATCAGTATCGATCACTTATCACCCCCTGATAGTTATTTTGAAAAAATATTTTATGTACAGAATTGACCTCTCTACAGATTTATTATAAGTATAGATAAGTATAAAATCATATTAGAGAATTAAAAACGTCTTACTTAGCTGTTTTGAAAAGACATCGTTGTAGCAAAAGCTTTGAAGATGAGATGACATCACGTGATTTCGGGCATTGAGGTCTTTTTTATGTAAGAGGCGGCAGACGAGCAAATGTGATGCCTGATGGTAAGTAGTAGATACCGCCCATGGACACCAGCAACTCAAATCGAGTTCTGGGTTGCTGCCGGCCTTTTAAATAGGAGTACGCTCGTTTCTTGAAGGCTCCCAAGTCGTAGCTGCTCGGAAAGACTGTCGCAGAGAGTTGGTTCCATAAAACCGACGCGCGAGGCAGGAAGTTCCTCATAAAGCGAACAGTGGTTAGTGGAGTCGTGTGTACTACATACAAAGTGTCGGGAGGGCACCACATCATCTACCCGAGGTGTGAAGGTATTCATAACAATTAATCAGATTTCAAGGCCGACCTCTTTATTCAATTGTGCTATAGTACTGTACGCTGTAGTAAACTGAAGTGGCAGTGGGCTGGCCACATCAGCCGCAAAACCGATAACCGTTGGGGTAAACGAGTTCTGGAGTGGAGACCGCGTATCGGCAAACGTAATGTAGGACGCCCTCAGGCAAGGTGGAGTGACGATTTGCGCAGGACGGCTGGCAAGTGCTGGATGCTAGAAGCCCAAAATCGACCTAAGTGGCGAACATTAGGAGAGGCCTATGTCCAGCAGTGGACAGACACAGGCTGATGATGATGATGATGATAGTACTGTACGAAAGTTCTTTATGAGGTACCGTATGTAAGTTCTTCAAGAAATATTATATCATTCAGTTTATAGCCCTTGCACAAGGGTATTACAGGAAGACAGGTGTTGTTAAATGTACGGCCTTACAGCTAGCATTTGAGATCACAATAAAGGCTTATCTCTGCTCAATATATCTATTTCTACGGACAGCTGAAATAAGCTTTAAGCTAGCTCATAGCTGGAAGCTGTTTTTGATTGCAAAGTGCTGTGCTGAAGTGGTGTAGATTTCAAAGGTTATTTTTCTACAATACCTTGGTTAAAATGGGCAATAAAACTAGACAGTCAGTCACCTATACTTAATTTTTAAGATGATTGAAATTGCTTGTATAAATACCTACATCGTATTATTTTTTACACACTCGTTGAAAAGTGCACCTTATTACAGAGTTACTTGCCGACTTTTCTCCCAAATGACATTTGTCATTCATCAATATCATCATCAGTCTATCGTAGTCCACTGCTGGACATAGGCCTCACCAGCTGTTCGTCACTTTAGACAATCACATGGAGGCTTTACCCATAATTATTGCCACACTGGGCAGGCGGGTTGGCCATCGCAGGGCGTAGCATCTCGCTCCGGTGACGCTGCTGCCTGTCATCGGCCTGAGGTAATTAGCTACGCCTTCAACTGTGATGGCTATACCTGCTGCGAGAGCCTCGTCTGTTATTCATTAATGTGCTGCAGTCGTGCGACTTAATGACGGACAAAAAGTGCAGAATTTTCTTCTTACGTTGTTAGTCACCTAAGATCCGACGACGCCGCGTTTCCATAGCTAGTTTACAAATTCGAAGAATCGCATTAACGTCAGCGGAAAGGGACAAAAAATGGCCATAGTTAAGATCCGGAGGATTTTTTCGACCTTCGGGCACAAATAAAATGGAGGTATACTCACGTATCAGCCTAATTTCCGGCGCCTATTCACTACAAAGCGACGTGTAAAATAAATTGGGCCTTTTTAGGATTCCATAATGCGAGGGCTTTTGGAACCCTTATTGATGGGGGCGCGAAAGGTTCCCGAGAAATGGGACAAGATGTGGAACAGGAATGTTTTGGTTTGTTGAATGACAAATTGACAAACATTTTCTGGTTACTCGTCATTGCTTTAATGGCCCGAAACGGTCGTGACAGAGTAGATATTCTATTTGTGAGCAAGGAATTTTAACACGTTAATTGTCAAAGGTGTAGCAGAAGTCGACTAAGGGAATATCAGGAAAGAAGCAGCAGCGTTTACCTGTGTACAAATAAACCTACTGCGGTCACCAACCCGTTTGCCAAGCGTGATAACTAAGGCAAATCTCCCCTAATGACATTTGTCATTGGGACTGCTCTATGTCCAGCAGTGGACGTTTGCAGGCAGATGATGATGATGAACTACAAAGTGGTAAACAATGCTTTTCCGTCTGGTTTCACTGCATGATGCGGGATGTAATGGAGCGAGGCGCTGGCAACCGACCGGTGGCGGTATAACCATCACAATTGAAGGCGTAGCTAAATACCACAGGCCGATGACGGGCAGCAGCGTCACCGGAGCGAGAAGCTACGCCCTGCGATCGCCAACCCGCCTGCCCAGCGTGGCGATTATGGGTATATCCTCCAGATGTTTAGGAGAGGCCTATATTTAACAGTGGACTGCAATAGGCTGATGATGATGATGTTGATGACTGGTTACACTGCAGTGTCACGCGCCCCGTCCCGCCAACGCCGACTGTTTGACGTTAAATTAAAGTACCCAATGTTTTATTCCGCAACTTTAAGAAATTACAACGACTCCAACTCTTGTTAGCAACAAATTTGAAAGCTGAGATTGGTTGATAATTTAATTAGTGATTTTGGCAACTTGCCAACAACCGATAATTTTGTTACACTTTCCAATTTGTGAAGCTAAATGCCAGTGTGCCATTAGACGTAGAATAATCCCGTGATTGATCGTATCGAATCTTGACACGGGATATGGGAAATATATAGAAAGTGCTAAAAGAAAGGGCCAGTCAAAATTAATAATTATGCACTTATGCTTGTCGTATTTAAAAAGCTATACCTAGAGCCTTGGATTACTTACACCTGGACAGTGATCTCCTTTGATGCATATTTTATTTCCTTTCCTCACTTTATAGAGCATTCTTAGTAAAAACTGTTTTCAACGTAAATTCTCGACTTTTATCCAAGTTAACATTATTTATATCTTTATTTTGCGTTGTTGCATTTCTTTGTAACGGATATCAAGCTTTGTGCATTCATTTCAGGTGACTTTTTTGCCTTTTGGTTTTATAATAAAACCCTTGTGATTTGAAAAAAATACATACACCTTTTAGTATCTGTGTAGCAATTCCTACCTATCTATCTCCCCACATGCAAGAAAGGACTGTGTTTCTAGGGTATGGCTACATTTGTGGGGTTCAGGGATCAACGTGGCCGGGTAACTCGTTGCAATGTGAAGTATTCTGTTCGTCCGAATACTCGTACTTCGCGTAACTGGCGCGAATCAAAGGACCAACCGGTTAATATAAGTTGTACAACTTTTAGTTGAACAACTGTTTTGTCGAGTGCGATAAGTTTACAGGAATTTAATGCATGAAAGCGCACATACTTACCTACTGTCAAGTCGATAGTTGTTTGACAAAAAGGTCAAAAATATATCGATCTGCTTTAGATTCTTTTCAACATCTAACGGCTTAACCCATAATCATGGGCGATGAAAAAGAGTACCTACCTAACTATTGACTTTCATGCCGGTTCTTCTCGATGTAAGGGAGCGACCTATCATCTTTTCGCTCCAAGCCAACCTCACCTGCCCGTGGTGCATCCTGCCGAAGAACAAACGAGGCGCTGGCCACCGACTGGTGGCGGTATAACCATCACAATTGAAAGCGTAGCTAAATGCCACAGGCCGATGACGGGCAGCAGCGTCACCGGAGCGAGAAGCTACGCGCTGCGATCGCCAATCCGCCTGCCCAGCGTGGCGATTATGGGTATATCCTCCAGATGTTTGCCCTAAGTGGTGAACAACTGGAGAGGCCTGTGTCCAGCAGTGGACCGCAATAGGCTGATGATGATGATGGGTTGGCGATTTCAGGGCGTATCTCCTAGCTTCGGTGATGTTGCTGTCCGTCATCGGCCTGTAGCATTTAGCTACGCCTTCCATCGTGGTGATTATACAGCCGCCAATCAGTTGCCAGAGCCTCGTTAGGATGCACCACAGGCAGAGAGTGGCTTAATACAAACTAAATAAGTAGTCTATTGCACTTATTACCGTGCACTTTTCTTGAAACGAGGATAACTTTTTACATTTACCTCCAAAGCATTACATAAACTGAAAAGCCTACCACTCAGAAAATTATATAAAAAAGGAAGCATATTTCGGGTTCAAACATGGACAGGCAGACATAAATTTTAAAAGATCTCTCCGTCTTTGCCAGGCAGGTATAATACGTAACCATGAAAATAGCTATTTTAGTTGTAAATTTACCATTTTGCGGTTTTCTTCATATGAACGGAGTAAGCTTTGCGGGGCAATCTATGAAATATTCAGATGCATCTGGTTATTAATAGAGTTATCGAGTACTCTCGGACAGTGCACTTTGCCAGAAGATACTAAGACTAACACAACTGTGACTTAGAAGTTATCTGAGATAAGTACTTGTGACGCTAAGTCTGAGTACACGAACAACTAAGTTACTAATGTATATTGGTGGATGACCCGTATCGGTTTAATTCATTGTAGGTATGGTCAGAATATTTCTATATGAATATGGACGAAGCAAAAGTTGTGTGCCAGGATCGTAGCAAATGGAAGGACGTGGTCTATGCCTACCCCTCTGGGAGAAAGCCGTGACGTTATGTATGTATGTAAGTCGCTGTGACAACGGGCAAGTAACTGGTCCGTTACCTGTCAGTTGTCACCGCCATGCCGGCCCAATCCTAAAACCGGAAACCATACCCATCCGCAGAAACACGATCGTTGGTCATTTTGCTGCGGTATTCTTTAGGGTGGAGGTCCTTTCCCGGACGGGAGGCTCAATTCGCTATACCCTACCACTCTTTACCTCGATTTACCCTTACACTAAAATTTTCCTGTTGCTTCCAAACATTCAGCTTAAAATGGCAAAGTTAAAGCTTTATTGACTGGTTTTTTATCGGAATACGTAAGTACGTATTTCATTTCAATAAAATAATATACTTATAATCCTATTGCACACTTTTTTAATTAAGAAATGTTTTAATAACAGCTGGATGCTCTTATTACTTTTATTCTTTTTTCTCGCGTGTGCAGTCTTAATAACATGGACATGTTTGTGCTTGCTCATTAAAGAGGTTCGTTATTTGAAACACAAACAAGAAATTGTTATTTTAGATAAATTTTATCAACAAGAAGATATTATTTCGTAGCTATGGCTATTTATGTAATGTACCATGTAACTTTCGATAACTTAAATAAAATCGCACACACATCTTTACTGCACATACGATGTAATATAGCGATCTGTCATCTTTTCGCTCCAAGCCACCCTTACCTATTCACTTGGGCAAAAGTAATTAAAATTTTAAGCCTTCATCTCAGACGCATATTCAGATGCATCAATTTTGGTTATTACTAAGTAAGAGTTGCTAATAATTTTTTGCTCTGTCAAATTATAATTAGCTATAGTTAGCTCAATTAACCCACTTTATTATCAAGCAATAGTTTCATATTATTACTCACCCGGTAATATTACTTACTTACTATAGACTTATAGAGTAACGGTGTTGCCATGGTAACGGTATTGCTTGATGTTTAATTAGTTTTGCTCACTAACATATGATTAATACTTCTAATGTTACGAAATTAGGGTAGCTGTGTAATATTTATTATAATATAGCTACGCTAGCAACGTATATTTCAAGAACATTATAGTGTAAGGGAGACTTTCATACATCGGTATATAAAATATGTTTACTTGAAGATTGTATACCTAGCTTCTTTTCATGAAAAATAGAAGTTTCTATTCAAGTCAAAACATTTTTGTTTGCTTTTTGTTAACTTAGTATCTAAGTATACTACGTAGGTACTGAACATAAAATTAATAACATTTTATACAAGCCTTTAACAAATATAAATATGTATATATAATGTAGGTACATTTACTCTATAAATTTGTAAGTACCTACCTATAGCAGATGATTGATAGATGATAAATTCACTGGGGCACACTCGCAATTTAATTATGTAGTATTTATAAAGTTGTTTAATATTCTATCTGTATACCTATTTACGACCAAGCACAGTCATAATATTACGAGTATTCATGTACCATTCTACGAACACGTAGGTACTACCTAATTTCCACACATAAGTTATTTGAATTCGTATTGCTCAAAACTATAAAAAACTATAAACAAGTCACATTTACATGCAATAAGAATGCGTGGCTCGGCATGAAAAGGTTTTATATGTGTCCTAAAAATATGTCCTATGCCCTTTAGCTATAAAAAAAAGTATAAAAAGATGAGTGGGAAAACAATAAAATGTTTGTACGCAGGTGGACAGTTTAATAAAGGTAGGTATAGTTTTTATTTAGTATAGCGACCTACGTGTGGCGACTTTGATTTCAGTAAACTTTATGATACTCGATATATTATGAATTGTGATTTTGTTTTATAGTCTTTTTCTGCAAACAATTTCAAAAGGTCAGTGAATATTTTCATACTTTGTATTATTTAATATTTACCTATCTATATAAAATACTGAATTTATCATATTAAGCAGATGCTTAATAAATAAATTCAGTATTTTAAATGGTGTACTAATTTTATACTTTACTCGAGTGTAGGTATCTATGTATGTGCCTATAGTTTAACTTAATTTTATAAAACCTATTGTGAAGGATTTCGCTCAAAATGTTTATAAGGTCTCTTTTTGTTTATCGGTATGTGTATACATAGGTACATACACATGCGCCCTTTTTTATGAGCAATGAGCAACTGAGCATACCTGTAATTTTGGTCAAAAATTGCTTCTTTTTTATAGAATTAAGTGGATTCTCGTTGCCTGATGGAATGCAAAAATTTCAGTAAAAGATAAGATTTTTTTTATTTCTTTTTTTACTCCGTCTATTTATTCCGTCCTTATAATTTACGTGTTCTAATTTCTGCAACGTGATTATTCAACCCTAAATTCACTTCCCACATAATCGCCCACGTGAATTTAACTAATGTGTAAAATTATTTCTCATGTGTTTTGCTTTGACCTGACGCAGTTAGATACCTTGTGTGGACAGGTACAGACGGCGACACATGAACCTACCCATTTCAGTAAAATTTCTCCACGTAATTTTCAACTAAATGCTCAAGGAATAGAGTCTATTATCCATCGACCTCTGACAGATTTAGTATTTGGATGTGTGATGTGCGGACAGGTACAGGATGTGTACTCGTACAAACAATCTTGGTGTCATGGGACCAAATGAATTACTGATTTCGTAGCTATTTGTGTGGCCTACTTTACTTTTCAATGTTTACTTTACTCACTTTCAGGTCCGTGGATTAAACCGAAAGATAATTTCGTTTGCATGTGACTCAAGACTTTTTAAATTAATTATATAATACCCTATAGAATACCGCAGCTTTATGACCTCCGGGTCGTGTTTCTGCTGGTGAGTAGGGTCTCCGGAGCTCGTGGGGGGTTAGGGTTGGGCCGGCATGGCAGTGGCAACTGACAGGTAACTAACCAGTTACTTGCCAGTTGTCACAGCGACTTGGGCTTCTCTTTCGCTTTCCATCAGGCGTAGGGAAGCCAAAATGTCGTACTATAAAAAAAAATTGTAATTTGAACATTTTTTTCAAGCCATTTCTATGTAATGGTGGTATACTTGAACATAATATGTATATGTTCTGAGATTGAACTTCACAGTTTACTTACTATACATTTATAGCGGAATGTTACCCCCTGCATAATACACTTAGGCTTCCTTCAGATTGACGTTTAACCGCCATCAAACCGCCGTCAAACCGCTACCCCTGTTCACACTACGAACGCGGCGGGGCGCGGCGTTCAAACTGCGGTTTGGCGGTTGATCCGCTACCCCTGTTGACACTATCGGCGGCGGCGGCCGCGTTTTGGCATCGGCGGGCTAGGGCTGCTCTATAGTCAAATTGTGAATATCGATGAAAGTAGAAGACAAATGCCCATCGCGAATCTTACATATGCAAAGTAAGCGTATCTGCACTACGTAGTGTCACTAGGAAAATAACTTAGTGCCGACGTAAGTTCTTTAGTGTAGGTACTCTCGTAATTAATGGTTCACAATTGGTGGGCAGCAATACTATCCATATTTTGGGTAAAATTTTTAACTACTAAATATTTTTAGCTAGAAGATATACTCTACCACAAGTCAATGTCGCAAAATTTCATATTCATTAATTCTAAAGAGGTTTGCTCTTGTCGGGTGAGCAATATCCACCACTCCCTGAACTCCGCCAGTGCCTTCAAATCCCAGTACATAAAACAGTACTCGAAGGTAATATAGAATAGGAAAGAAAGGATGAGAGAGGCCACGACGACCATTACACAACAGCTAAGGAGAAAGTTATTTAACTATTTCCTAAGTGATAATAATGGCCCGTTTGCACTATAAAAAAATTACCTTTCTTTACTCTTTGTCGAAATATTTTCTCAAAAACTATCCATTTCCATTTAAAATTATTTCACTTTTCAGCTTATTATATTTAGATATTATCGAAACTTTAATAGCACTATACCTCCATCACTAGCTAGTGACATTTCTTCTTCTGTTTTATAGAACGTAACTTTACACGGTTAAAATAAAATATGAAACAAATTTATTTGAATTTATAAATTATGGTGGAAAATATAAGTACACAATGAGGCCACACTAATTATTTAGAAATGGTTATTAAACTATGGATACATTTTTAGTTAGCATTTTTCTATACCAAAAATCAAACATTATTTTCTATGAAATACGAAATAATGGAAATCTGAACATGATTAATTCATGAATACTTATACGGTACTTATGTGGTATCCATATTCAAACTGTGTTTCTTATTACACATCTTTTATTGTGTTCTCATAAACTTATTTGTTAGCGAAAATCCCCAATTGAACCGGTATCGACCCTGTGAGATTTGTTTGTGTGCGTGTCGATGATAGCACCGACATGACTGATGTGTGCTTCTCTAATTGAAAGTACCAGGAGTGCATATCACATAGGAAGTTTAAATTATTCAATTTCTAAACAAGAAGCATTGTAATATTTGATAAGAATTTCTTTAAGTACCTATTGTGGGAACGAAAACTCCCATTAGATCTACCGTAAAAACAGTAGTAGAACAACATAATACAACATAATTTTAGTATGAAGTAAGTAAATACAATAATTCTTTATTTTCGCAACGCGCTTCAAAAATGGTTACGTTCTGTTAGTAGATACGTAATTGTTTTATTTTTAGTGTTGTTACAATTTAATCGTTACGCTAATGGATCATAATGATTAATCGATATGTAAATAGTACAAATTGTAATCAGCATTGGACACCAGAAAGTTAAACGATTACTAGGAATCGTTTATAATTTGCTGTTCGCTTTAGACAATTGTGACAACTGTATTAAATGTGAGTTTATGAAATTTATTTCTTAAATGAAGATGTTATTATAGATAAAAATACGATAATATTATAATATAATCAAAACTTAACTTTTGTAATAATATTTGAAGTTTGTAGTCATCAATAAACTTCGCATTTGCAATCAATTTAGTACTCATGGCTCTCAAATAAGTTAAATTGTACTTCTTCTTAAGGTGACCAGAAAGTAATATAAAACAGTAAACAGTCGTGTATCCTATTCCCAAAAACAGAGTTACTAAAGTCACACATAAATTATCTTTAAAGCGATTATCGATGTTTAGATTGTAAATCATTTGGTACTTGAATCGATTTATTCTCACTAAAGAATCAACAATTACCTATAGCCGACCATCGATCTACAACACTACCAGCTGCCGAACCGCAAAACCGCGACCGCTAGTGTGAACACCTCGGCCGTTTTGCGGTTGATCGGCGGTCGATTTGCGGTCGCCGCCGGGCGGATCAACCGCTAGTGTGAACGAAAATAAACGCTAGTATGAACAGGCGCTTATTCCCTACAGATAGGCTGCTGTGACCAAAATACTGTCAACTAAAAATGTTTAAAATTATTTTATTAATCATGTATCTTTTATGTAAGGCGTTTTTTTACTAACCGACGTAGAAGAGCGGGGTTTCCTAGGGCCTAGTTCACACATGGGGTCAATAGGTTCCTTTCTGGAGTCGTGTGAGATTGACTTGACTTCACCCATGACACACTACAGGGTGTCAATAATGGGTCATGTGTGGGGTTGCTTATAAAGCAAAGGGAAAGTCAGTGCTCGTATTTCTGTCAATGGAAATAGTAGGATACACCCTTCCCTTCCTACAAAAGTGGGAAACGCCCACCGATCAACAAATGAGTACGTAAATGGAGCAGTAAAACGGAACGGAACAGATATTTTGCCAGCGATGTTAAATGTTTAATGTGCAATAAAGACTAATATACTCTTTTTTATTTGTATTTCTAATGTAAGACTAAGTCTATCCTAAAAAGACAAATAGTTTATTGGTCTATCTATATAATATCTACAATATTAGATTTTTAGTAATTGTTCCATGTCCCATGTTCTATTTTGTATTTCCATAAAAATAGTGAGATACCTACATCCCTAGCTGCTTCATTCATATGCAAATTACTGTAGGTACCGCCTGATTTGAACGGTGAGAGTACTTAAGCTCTAGGTAAAGTATAGAGTAGTTTGACGGTTCTGCTAATAGAAACACTGTTAACAGAGCCGGCAAAGTACTCTAGACTTAGTTATTACACACTTAATGGTTATTGTGGTCATTAATTTATAACTAGAAGCTTAAATAATTTGTATTTTATGGGACAGGCAGCAGTGTCACAGGAGCAAGAATCTACAGTACACCCTGCGATCGCCAACCCGCCTGCCAGTGGCGATTATGGGTAAAGCTTCCAGTTGTTTGTCCAAAGTCTCTACTTTGTTCTTTGTCCAGCAATGAACTGTGATAGGCTGATGATGATTATGATGATGGAACAGGTGTTGGAAATAAGATCACAAACTCGATACCCGATATATTTATTTATTTTCTTCATAACGCGACAATAAACAACAAACTAATTATTGGGTATCCAAACATTCAATTTACCAGTAGTCTAAAATTTTATAATTTATACAATATTACATGTATGTATGTAGAGATACTATTACAGGACAGATTTTTTTATTTTATATAATTTTTTTTTCAAAATTGACATCTTTAGAAATTACCAGCCTGCTTTCTACAACAAGATTAACGTACATTTAAAACGAACTAATATTCAAGTTTGCCTTTCCCCTTAGTGTTTGAACAATAAGTACAGAGTAAATACGAGTGCAATCATTAGTTGCATTGCAAGCAGAATAAACATAACAAAGTTAACCAACAACAATAAAAAGTTATAACAAAGTAAAACAGAGAGAGTAGTTAAGATGAAAAATTAAACTACGAAAGAAAATATACTAATTCTAATCATAATGACTATTTAATTTATCTACTTACAAATCAATTTAAAATTAGCCTACTTTCTGAAACAATTTGTAGTTGAAAAACTAAAAGTTGTCATTTCGCGATAAGAATCCATTTGCCAAATCTCTCGATAAACATCGTTGAAACGACAAAATCGTAGATAGATTGCACTCAGATAGTATAACTGTCATTTCATAAAAAAAAAGTATGTGCTCTCAGGTAGGTGTAGCTATGTAAAATAATAAAGCTTTTCAAAAAAGCAAGATGAATAAAACATTTTATTCCTATTCTCTCCATTGTATCCGTGTAACGTTTCAGCAATTCCTTTTTTTTCTATACAATGTTTGATTAAAGGAGAAAAATTCTACTCAAGTTAATTCGACAGACGACACTGATTCGATATTTCATCATGATAATGACTAACATTAAAATACACTTTTAGTCTTGTATCTCTTACAATATTCAGATGTTGAATTCTAATTTTCATAATGGATCCTTTATTTCTCTGGTTTCCGGCAAACTGATTAAAAGTACCAAATGAGAATCTAAGAAATTTTTATTTCTACCATTTTGAAAAGAGTATTTTTATGGACAATTTTCTTATGCCATCGACATCGTATTTAAATTTAAGTAAATTATTTACAACACTAATAGTCGATACCGAACAACAATTTTTTATTTAAAATAGCAATTGATACAATGAAATAACTAATCGTATATATTTTTATACATTGTCAAATGATCGAAGATATTCCGTTTTATTTCATATCACAGTACCATAATTCCAAAGATAATGTAACTTATAAATATAGATAAACATATTACTTACAGTAAAATATTCATACAAAACAATAAACATTTGAGTATTAAATTAACTATGAGGAGACCTAATTAGACCACGTTCCTGAGAAGCTCGTCCGATGTCAGTTGTCCGTCCTGGAACAAATTTTAATGTAAGTGTCATACACAGAAGGCTTAGTAACTTAGCCTAAACAAGATTGTCAGGCTTCCCGATGTGGGCTTCGTCGGAGAACCTAGAATGCATTATATGCCCTCAAAACCTATGGAGCCTTGGGGCTCAATGAGCAGGGAATACCTACTTAATAGAGCGTAACAATGTGGTTGGTACCTACAGCACACCATCGCTCCCCAGAATTTAAGGGTAGGGCTAATTCAATGCTAATTAAAGGCTAATTTACCCTTTCTAGACTAGCAGTGCCAACCACCTGCATCTGGTCAGGGTAAGCAGGGACGCTCTCTTATGCTTTAGAGTTGTTGCTGCCCACTGACGACAAATGGGGGTTTAACGCGTTCTTAGAAGGCAGGTGAGGGAGGCATGTTGGAAACAATTTTTGAGAGCACTCACCGTCATAATAAGACATTATCATCGCACATACATTACGTAACAAAAACTAATTCGAAATACAGAGAATCAGATAGCAAAAAGTCCAAATATCCAATTTCGTCCGGTGGAATTTGTTTCAAAGTAACGTGAGTCCGGCAAATATTTCACAGTTTCGAATTCAGAATCACTTCTTCATTCCGTTGGTGCGAAGCTTTGTGCTACTGTATGGCGAATGTCAATGCCTTTGCATCCATTATTGCAGTTTGAATACAATTTCCATCGCCAATATCTGTCAGACTCGTGCTTTGCATGTTATAGCTTATTAAATTCAGGTTCTTGTAAGTGGTTTCTGCTGGAAACTGTGCGCGTAATGTAAATAAAAGTGATTCGTTGGAGTAGATGAGTGTTTTATAACGAACTTTGTAAGTGATTTTATGTATTTTAAAGTGTTCCCTTGCCATCAATCCGTTTGCTCTATTATATAAGACGTTTCATTAAACTTTCCTTCCTAATACCTACCTAATAATAGGTACTTTTATGTAATACTTATTTTGGTCGTTGGTGATGTTTAACATTAGGAAAATGTATTCTACGCAGATTTTTTATTTCTTAGTCATTCTGACATGATAGTCATAAAAGTAATTTTATAAGGAGCCCAACAAAGAGTAGATATAAGACACTTAATTTAATATGCAATGCATGTCCCTTTAGTGTCACACTGTTTTTATTCTGTACTTTTGATGCAGCCCTTAATTTTTAAAGGTGATATTAGATGATAGTGATAGAGATTATTTCTAAATAATATGCAGAGTAGATTACCTGATTGAGATCAATAAATTTACGGACTACAGATCGCGTGAAATCCGGGTTATTCAACATCTCGTTCACGAACCAGTCCTGGGGAATGCTGTGGACAAACAAACAAATTGTTATTTCCATATAAAAATATAGATAATTTTAGGGAGGAAAGTTAAATTACATAAGTATTTATTATGAAAATTTGTCTCCGAGGGACTGTGAACAGTCTGCGAAAACAGACTCTTAACTTATTGTACAGACGCCCACTTTTGTAATTTTTTCAACGATCAACTATCAACGAAATGCGTGATATAGAGTTGACTTAGCTACAACCCGCTGATTTCCCCGGGAGAATATCCAATGACATATGAAATAGACCTATAGATTATAGCGTATGTGTTAATCTGATTAATTACTTTAAAGTTTCATTTAAATCCGTGCAGTACTTTTCACATGAAAGAGAGTAACAGACGTCCATTCACACAAACTTCCGTATTATTATAGTAGGATTAATCATCGAGCTATTTTGTCAAATTTGTCAAATTTAATGTACTGTCCGTGCTAGGAACAATGACCCTTGTTCCTAGTGTCCGTGGTACCGTCTATGTACTATATTGACGAAACGTGACATTTTCACTTAGACGATCTGTACAAAGGTATTCTTATAAGAACCGTAAAAAAATATGGAAATGTAAATAAATCAGAATAGCATTTACGACTTTTGCCGCTAGAAAATTCCAACGTTTTTCTGAATTCATCTATGAATGAACACGTATCGTAAATAACTTCACAAATCACAGATTGTGACTATTTGCAGAAGATACGAGAAATACGGAAAATCCTTTATTTGTGCCATTTCACACGATTTCGAGACACGAAAAAATATAATGTTTATTTTATAACTACAAATGGTACTTTTGGTTTTAACTAATACAAAGTCATTTGAAATTTAGTATAGTTATAGATCGTCAAGGTAATATCATGTAGGTGCCTTTTTATAAATCATAGCACAGAGTAGTAACCTCTCGTCATCTGATGAAAAGCGGTAAACCCAAGTCGCTGGAGCAACATATAAGTACCCAGATCAATCGCTTGTCCGTTGGCCCTCCCGTTCTGGCCTGCGGGTTTATTTTTGTTGCGAACATTCATCTATAAAGTAATCCAATAAGATTTTTAACTAACAATTATTCTAGTCTTACCTTGTGTTAAAATAATGATAGGCATTGATATATGTAAAAAAGCTCCAAACTTGAGAAGTTGAGAAGAATTTGTTAACTTCCAAAGTTAGCTTCTGTTACATAAATACCTAATACTTATCATTAAGAGCAATTTATTCTATTTAATAAGAAGATGACTGTAGTCCTTCATAAAATAGCTACATTATTAAATGTAAGATCGAATAAATGTCATAAATGTAACTGTAATTGACTTTATCTCTTTTCAAATCGGTAAATTAAATATCGAAAACGATATACCTAAATTGCCTCGGAATGAATTGACACTTTTGGTCACCCTTATAACTCAAGAGGTGTCAAGAGACGGAATACGATGATATTTATTGATAAACAGGTACCTATAGCAGTCATAATAGTAATAATAAATGCGAAAGTAATTTTATGTCTCGCTTTAAAGTGTAACCTGCCGAACCAGCTGGTATTTGAATGTAAGTGAATTCCAATTAGGAAAAGAATATTGAAGTAAACTGGCTCGATGGCTCATTTGGTAGTGGCCCATGCCTCCAAGGATTGTAGGTTCGATTCCCACTTGGGACAAACATGCGTGTGATAAACATTTGTGCTTGCTCTGTATCTGGGTGTTTGAGTCGTTCTTCTGAAACCCATCACAACTACTTACTTTGGGATCGAAGCTATGTGATATTGTCACATATTTATTTATTATTTACAAGGTAACAAAATTAGGGGTACAATTTTGAACATTGAAAATTTAAGTAGGTAATTGGCTTAAATTTCAAACTATTCAAAGACGAAATGGCATACCAGAGCTAGGTACCATTATAATACTATAGTGAAAGATTAACGCATTCTCAACTTTATTCCTATTAAATGTGGAGCTTATTATAAAGGAAATGGATTTTGAATAACTAAGTACAACAATTTGTATTCAATCAAACTTTCTAGTGTCATGAATATTTAGTTCAGTTTGTATTAAATTTCCTCAAAGCATTCCTTTAAGGATCACAACTTTATCTACCTGTGATAAGGTTCAAATTGTTACAATTCTTGCGTACTGACAATAATCCTACCTTTTCAGTAAACACGATCAATTTAAAATTAGCTCGTCGACATTACTACGAGTATCACGTTTACATAGTTTCGGCGTGGTTTGAAAACGAGAAAAACGGACTAAAGTAATGAGATAACATTGTTTGTATTTTAATTTGCTAAAATTTCTTTACGTACCTAGGATAGGTCGTATTAGGATTAGGTCGTTAAAGGTAAAGGTGAATCGGGTTTACTTAAACAAAACTTTAATCGATCATCTGCTGTTATTTTAAAGGTCCTACTAATCCTGCTGTAACAATCGAGACTCTGGGAACCCACTGGTGGCGGTATAACACCGTATCCATATACGCGATGGAAGGCGGAGCTAAACACCACAGCCCGATGACGGGCAGCAGCGTCACCAGAGCGAGACGCTACGCCCTGCGATCGTCAACCCGCCTGCCCAGCGTGGCGATTATGGGTAAAGTTACGAGATGTTTGCGCACAGTGGCGAATAACTGGAAAGGCCTATGTTCAGCAGTGGACTGCGATAGACTGATGATGATGGTCGAAGAGGCTTTGCAATTATCACCAAGTTGTTTGGTGCGTGGATGACTCTTGTTCGCGGAGTGCTCCGTGTTCTTTTTAGTGATATAAATGTTGTCTTAAAAAAGCAGCGTCGAAGACGCCAAGAATTCTTTGAAATAGGACAAAATCACAATTAGATTTAATCAAGCAAAAAAGTGGCTCCGGTAAGAAAGATAATATTCAATTTCCTACAAAGGCAGTGGAAGCCGGAAGATTATTTTATAACTGAATTAGAATGGAGTGGAGGTAAAGTAAATAATAAAGAACGAAGCATTTATCACGTTGAAACTATTTTTCATTTGATGAGCATTTACCCTATTTAAGTTAATAATAATCAACATAAAAAGCCATCAGTTTCATACCTATCAGCATTAATTTAACTAGCTATTATCCATACGGTGACGGATGATCCGGCAGAGAACCAAAGTCACCGACATAGCTCACCGGATTAGTAAGGTGAAGTGTACCGATAACCGCGGGGGTAGACGAGCTGGAGTGGAGACCTCGTCTCGGCAAACGTAGTATAGGAAGCCCTCAGGCCAGGCGGAGTGACGATTGATTGATGAAGGACGGTTGTCCTGCGCAAATCGTCAACGTCATCAATCAACCGACAACCGACAAGAGCTGGATGTGAGAAGCCCAGGATTGATCAAAGTGGCGAACATTGGGAGAGGCCAGGACATACCTGGACTGATAGGCTGAAGATGTTGATGATGACGGATAAAGAATATCTACAAACCGCTGCCCTATCTCTTCACATGGGTGACGTAACAGTCGTCTAAGGGACTTCTTGAGGTTCCAGCATAGATGCTGGTGATAGGATTTACCGAGCGCCTTGGTCTAACATCTGGAGGTTTTACCCATAATCGTCACTCTGGGCAGGCGCTCCGATAACGCTGCTGCCCGCCATCAGCCTGTGGTATTTAGCTACGCCTTCAATTGTGACGGTTATACCGCCACCAGTCGGAACAACATTATTATAGTTATCATAGTGACAATGAAAGCCTTACGTTAGATATCCACCGACAATTTTAACCTACATAAGTGTCAAATTCATTACAGATAAGTAAGGTTGATGTTCTGTCTGTACATTGTACGTAACGAAATTGTACGTCGTCATTTATAAACAACCAAAGTCAGTTAAACTGACCTAAATAACTTAAGTAAACTCAAGCGTAAACTAAAATTATCAGGTTGGTTATTTTAAGGCGATTGTAAAGCTTCGATTTCAATTGATACTTTACTTATTCATAAACTTGACAAATTTAAAGGAATTTATTTTGAAGGTCTGAAAACCGGGAAACATCCGGAATTATTCGTCTATATTGAAATTTTAGGTGTAGCTAATAGGAAACCTCAGTTCAAGATCAGGCACGTTGTATGCATTGTCTGGTACTATAAATTGAATATCATGTATCTATGAGATGATCCAATAACGGTTCCCTATCGGATTACGGAGGTTAGAAGGCAATCACTCCACTGTTACAATATGTCGGATCATGGCTAAAGCATACTTGGCTTCTGAAGCCAAGATTAGAAGGAAACTAGAACAATTACAGGCTAAGTACTTAATACGTTTTTGGTCTTAATACGAACAAGAATTGTATGGATGTTTGTTACTCCTTTAGACAAAAGATACTGGACAGATGTGAATGAAATTTTATAGGAAGACTTCAGACTGACACACAAAGTATAATTTATAAGATCCGACATTAAAATCGGTCAAAATCGCGGGTTGCAGCAAGTAAAATCATAACGTTATTTGAAACTTAGTCGCCCTTTTCGGGTATTGTAATGTCTAAAGACCGTCTTAATAATATCTTGTCGGTTTATTTTTCTTGCCAACTGAACAAAAATATTTTGATAGTAACAATTTGTCTTAGCTTTAGCTTGGTTTAAAATTATGAAAATATTTGTTTAGTTCAAATTTGTAGTAACCCACATAAATTGACTGGTCTGATGTCTCCATCGGTAGTGACCCCTTATTCTGAACATCGTTAAACGGGTCGTAGCTTTATTTCCCACCCTGACAAACATTCGTATGATGGACATCTGTTTTGTTGTTCCGTGTCTGAGTGTTTATGTTTGTAGTTAAGTATTATATTTTGTCGTAATGTCGTTATTCTGCTGAAGCTTTGAGCTTGCATAGCCTATAGACGCCTTCAACATCAGTGGTATCACACGCGCGTTGCCCACCCAAACCCCCCGATGTAGCACTCGCCCCATGAGCTCCGAAAACTCTACTCACCGGCAGAAACACATCCCGGAGTTCATTTGCTGTATTATATAGGGCGGAGGTACTTCCCTCCCCGGGCGGACTCAATTCGAGCGAAGATTTGCTATGCCCTACATCTCTTTTCGTAAATAAATGTATGTGTCAATTCTACTTCTAATCAGGTAAGTGCACTTTCCCAATTCATCAATTTGTACCTATTGTTCGTTTTCGCTCGTGCGATCGGTTCATTTGAGATAGCCTGTTCTTATCAGAGCTCATTTGTCAAATGCTTAATCTACGTCCCCCTTTTAAACGGGTCACTTGTTCGACGTTCATTTGATTCGGAGAGCGAACATTGCGATTGTCTTTTGTTTCGAACGCCACATGTTTTGTTAAAGAACTAATAGAGTAGCTACCTACTACAAAAACAGTGTGAGCAAAAATGAACTGTAACGTTGTTAGAATAGAATATTATTTGGTTACGAGGAGTCAATGGGCTACCAGTAACATTATTTTGTTAATTAGGAAGGTTCTCTATAATTCCGACGCGTCATTTTTAGTTCAGAACGCCTTTGAAACTTTGGATTATTCTTCTTTTTTGTTAAATCCGACATAGGTCTGTACTTTTATTGCATCAGCATTCCTATATGTCATGGTTGAGACGTTGTCCTTCATCTTTCTTTGATATTTTTTAATTTTTTTCTCTGATCTTTTCGAACTGGTCGTTTCACCAATTTAAGTTCTAAGGAATACAAATATATCATGCTATTTAAGACCGAATTGTGTTGTGTACACTATAATGTATGTAGGTACAGAAGGGTTAGGGGAATAGCATTATTTAAAACTTAAATAGAAAATGTTTTTATCGCGGAAAAAGTCGGTCAACTTGCATTTTTCACGTTTAGGCTAAGTTCATATGGCCGCGCGGCACCGCGCGCCGCCGCGCGGTGTGAGAGTTCACATGACAGGGTATATACGAGCGCCAGTCTGGCATTAACATTGATATACAATGGACGTGGAGGAGGCAATTTGCTTGTGGATTTTATATAGAAGACTGAGACGTCGCAGAAGACGACAAAGGCGATACTGGGTGCATCCAATATTAAGTGACAGACTTTCTTCAAGCCTGTTTGTCACCTTATATAGTTGAGGTTACATGAAGAAAAATTTTTTAATTATTTCCGTATGTCAGTTGCAACCTTTGATTTTTTATACGATTTCATTGAAAATGATTTAAAATCCAGTGAAAATGCGCGCGCGCACATGCGATAGGCACAATGTCATCTTCGGTACTCATTGCATCGATCTATGTGTCTTTCCGTCTCAAGGCACGCGGATCAACTGAACAGGTCAATACAGGTTTGAAATACTTGTGCCGCGCGGCAGCGCGCGGTTCTAGATCTTGCGCGCGGGTCAGAGCGCGCCGCGCGTTGGCGTGCGGTACCGCGCGGTAATGTAGACGATAAACGATAATTATCGTTTATATTGATCTTGTGCCGCGCGGTTCGTAGTTCCGCGCGGTACCGCGCGGCCATATGAACTTAGCCTTAAACTTTGTGTTTGCCAACTGCGCAACGTAAAATTTTAGTTCTAATAAAAATATCGAATATTTACATTCTGTGACTAGTTTATTCGCTTGCTATATTCGTACTACTGACGGACATTTGAGTGCCAAATCAATAACTGAATTTGTAGGTTCTCAAAATTTTATGAAATGACAGTGTGGTCTTCTGATATGGTTCCAACACTTATAGCGTGCTTAGCTAGTCTCTGAAGAGATCCTATACTTGATCAATAAGTATCTTAAGACATGCCACGGGGCACACAGCGCCATCTAGTTCCAAACTAAGCAGAAGTTTGTACTATGGGTAGGTACTCGAATTTTTTTACTTTAAATAAATGAACATCTTGTTCTCCGGAGATCGAATCCGTGACTACTGCTTCAGAGATAACGTAACCTTAGGCCATGTAATTAGCTTAAAAAAAACAATGTCAAATTCCTACTTACCCTACCGTAATAACGACAAACATACATACCTTTCCAGAGCCTTTTCATCGTTGCCGTCCTGTCCTTCCCTCTCCGGCGAAGCCTCTAACATCTCCCAGAAGTTGTCCAATCCGTACACTATACAGAAAAAGTATGTATTAACAACTTAATATTAAAGGTGCAAGTTGGTAGGCGACATGAGACGGCAGCGGACGGTGTGTCGCAGCGACGCTACTGGTTTCTATGTTTTTCATAGAAATAGCGACACGAAGCTAGCGACGAATTTCATAGAAATATTCGTAGATAGAAACCAGTAGTGTTGCTACAACACATCGCCCGCGCTGCCTCATGTCGCCCGCTACCAACTTGTACCTTAAAGCATAATTTAAAAATAGGCTGAAATGGCGTCAGATTCAGTCGTATCGAATCTTTAATTAAAGTTATTTTTAGTAGGCGTAATAAAAAACCGATACGGCTCTGAAATATTTTTAAAACAAAGTAATGACCAGTTATTTAAGAGATATACGCTTGAATATTTCAACTTTAATGTAATTTAGTGCTGAACTGAAGTACTGAAGTTAATTCAATAAATCGGCTGTAAGTATATGTAACCTAATTTAAGCGATCATCTATCATGAATCGCATTCCGGGATCCGTTGGTGTTTGATCAGAATAATACTACAGACCAGTATTGCGGCAACTGACTAGGTACATCATAAAGAGGTCGTGTGGTCGACAGGCATAATAGGACAGACCCACCGCGCCTGTCGCCATCAACCTGAAGGCCCAGTGAGTTGCCATTTCACGCCCCGCCCAAAGAACAGGGGCATCCTGGAGGGGCATTCCATGACTCGATGCAACGGGGCGGTTTTTGATTGCCTCTACTAAAAATGTAGGTAGCTTCAGAAAAGCCGGTACAATGGCGCAAACGCATGCGCTTGCGTCAAACTGGTTTAAAGTCAAATCGAATCGTAAAATTATTTTTTGAGAGCAAGATACAATAATTGTATATGATTATGGTGAAAATTAATACTTTGGGAGGCTATAGTTTTAATTTTTCAATGTTCAGACATATTTTTCCTCATATCACATTAGTTTATAATTAGAGGATGTCAATTGCCGTGGAATGCTATGACATGGAAATGAACGAATCCTGTTACTACGCTTCTTTACGCCTCTAATAAGCTGAACGTATTTTTACATACATAAGTTTATGATTCGATTTAACTTAGGAGTTATAGCACACATCAACTTGAAAACGGCTCGTAAACGTGTCAACTGTACCGCACCTACTGAAAGACGCACTTATCGGATCCGAAACGTAAACGATTCGGTATTCGATGACGATCCCTTTCCAAGTGGATATGTGTTTTGTGTGACTTTTCAAAGCCAAGCAATAACGCCTTGGTGTGGCGTTCACATCATCCGTATATTCTTTTAATTATCATACATCTGCAAAAGCACACAATATCAATATTGAAATCGGTCATCATGCTTCTTCATACCAAATGACCCAAAGTTAAAATACCTAGACAAAAAAGAACACAAAAACACTCGTTGCGTCTTGCATTTTCCACATTTGTAGAAGTATATAATATACCACAGGTTAACAAACTCAATACCATGTAAAATAACATAGCGGTAATGTTTTACACAGAAGTTTTTAAACATTACGAAATCCAAGATGGCTGCTGTTTAGCACATGTGTATTTGTTTACATACGAGTATACGTAGGCGGCAAAGACGGTGAGATCTTGTAAAATCTTGTAGGTTTCTGGGTTCAAAATCAGCATAATTTTTATTAAAAAAGATTTAATAAAAATATTAAATTACATTTCAGCGGATTAAGTAAGAAGATAACCTTTGTTATTTTTTGCGTTTGTTGCAAATTTAAAAGTCTATAGTAAAATAATAAAATTACAGGCGATGTTACCGTTAAATGACCTTTTTTCACGTCAAAAAAGGTGTACATCAAAACAAGGCTTAGTTAAAATATTAAGGCCTAGGGTCATAACCAAAAAGTACTTATTTTAATTATAAAACGAAGGCTTTTTATTATAGGAATCGATTCTACTCGTACTAGCTATTAATTTTGAACAAAGTAATATCGGGTATTGCGCTTTTTCATTGAGGCGTTGTATAACATAACAGATGAGTATATGCTATTATATAAAAAAAAAAAACAATTTAATAATATATTAATAACTAGAGTAGGTAAGTACTTAACGACTCGGCTGACCCTTGTCACTGAATAACTATGTCATATCAAAGGTTGTTATGAAGATTAATCATCTTTGAGGTATGTTAGTGGCCATTGAACTTATGTTAAGGTCCTCACTTGAGAACCCTTTCGATGAAGAGAGCTTTCGGTAAGTTTTTTTTTCAGAATTTTTAGTCCGATATTATGTTGAGTTATGTAAAGTGAGTTAACTTAACGTTAACTAACATTTTATTATTATAGTGCTTTTTTATCTATTAACAGAATTAGGATTCAAATAAATAAATATTCTGAGACTGATCAACTGTTTCAAAACGATTTTGGCCATAATTAATAGATTTTGACTGTAAATTTACGACTGTTAAAACAGTAGTGTACCTAGTAATGAATTAATGATACGTCCGATTCAGAAATCAGAGTAGTAAACATAGGTTTTTGAACTCTAGCTATTAATTGTAGTATCGCAGCTTTCAATATAACATATCTCCCGTTTAATCAACCATAGGAGAGGTAGGGCATAGGGAATCTTCGCTCGAATTGAGCCGCCCGTCCGGGGAAGGACCTCGCTCTAGAATACCGCAGGCAAATGACCTCCGGGTCGTGTTTCTGCCGGTGAGTAGGGTTTCCGGAGCTCGTGGAGGGTTAGTGTGGCATGGCGGTGACAACAGACAGGTAACTGACCAGCTACTTGTCCGTTGTCACAGCGACATGGGATTCTCTTTCGATTTCTATCAGGCGTAGGGAAGCGATTATGTCAAGCTGCTATAAAACATTTTAAAAAGCCATAAAGTGTATTTAAACCCTAAACGGCACTTTATACTCTGTATCTATATACATTGTTAACTGTTTTTTTAGTAATAGGTAAGTAGTCAAGTATTGTGCATAATTAAAGCCAAGTCACAAACATAAAAAATTATAAAGTTATACCGGGCCAAACGTCTTCGAACATTCGCTAACTGGATACAACTGAGCTGCGTCTTCAATGAGAGCGGAATTGTTAAATCTTCTATTCGAATACGAAGTCAAGAGCTTAACATGTTGTCACAGAAGGTAACAATATGAAGTTTAATATCAGTAACATTGTGTTTTCAAACTACGCTACATAAATATGTGTAGGTAGCTAGATAGTTATTAAGTATCTATTCATGCTTTCAAAATGATATTTAGGTACCTATAATGTTTCAAAATAATAATAGTACGAGTAATAACGGATGGACCAATTCTACACTTTATGGTAAATTTGTTATTGTGTTGTGTAAAGTTGTTAATTTTGTTGTGAAAAGTTGTTAATTTTGTTGTGTAAAGTTGTCTGTCCACGTGTCAATCTACACTTGTGTATTCCTGAGTTCGTTACACAAAACCAAACATATTGTTTTACAAGTGCCCTTTCTCTAAAAATTGACTTCAATTTATTTATTTTTGATTACTAACTAATTGCTTGCACCTTTTCATCTATATCTCATCAATAATCAAAATGCGTGATATTTTCTTTATAGACGTAGATATACCTATTTAACTCAACGGTCACTGACTGACATAGTGATCTATCAACACAGAGCCCAAACCACTGGACGCTATTATGCTAGTACTAAGGATGTAATCTACCAAAATTTCTCAAAATACTCGTACCTTCGTGCGTACTTTCTTATGTTTTTAGCTAGAATTTTTACTATTTTTTTTTTGTAAATAATGACTTACTTAACCTATTCATATATTCCGCTATCATCATAAACCCAGCTCAAAAGGTAACGAAGTTGCCTACCAGTCGTTAATGCCATTAGCCAGGTCGGCTTTTAACACAAATAATTAAGTTTGCTTTTTTGTTTTGGAAGTAGACACGGCAGAATAAACAAACGGCAACATTTTAGAAGTCACCTTACACTGCTAACAGTCTAAGGCCGCATACTGGACGGCCGGCGGTGAACTATACTTAATAATCATCATTCATTCGCTGCCGTAGGTACACTCGACCGCTCGGGCAGGCGAGACCAGGGCTTGGTAACGTTACCAATTTAACATTATAAGTAGCGATAAGTAACGTTAATTCATAATGTTACTTTTTTACCGGTAAAATAATAACCGGTAAGTCGGTAGCGGTACTAAATTTTAACGGTAAATTATAACGGTAATTTTTACCGGAACTCAAACTTAACGTTAAGTTTCAGGTATCGATACTGCAATATAACGTTAAAAGTGTCGATACCTGCTTTAGTTACCGGTAAAAGTAACAATACTTATTACGCTACTTTGCTGCGTTGCCGCTCCGCACGGTTACCTATAGCAGAGCGGCAACTTCGCGACACGAGACGCATGAGACCATGTTGGGTGGGAGCGATAGAGACAGAAAATGAATTTAATCCAAAATTAAGTAAGTAACGTTTAAGCTTTTACCGATACCATCATGAAGGTAGCGGTAATTTATAACATTATAAATTACCGCTACTTTAGGTTACCTCGGCCAGGCAAAGTAAGGTTACCATATTTTTACCGGTATTCCAAGCCCTGGTCGAGACCGCATCTATAGTTCACGCGGTCACGGCTTTAAGCAGTAGGCAGTCCACTGCTTGAAGCAGTCCGTGTACGGCCGCTCTAAGATCTGAGTGTAAGAACCTTCACAGTAGGTACTGGTTGCTGTATAAAAAGTATTCTAAATTAAAAAGTAGATGTTAAAAACAATCAGGTACAAGTGCGTTGCCTAAAAAAATCAGTCTATCTCCACGTATAATTAATTAATTTTTTTAAGCATTTCTCCCAGGACGGACACAATGTGCACACGTTAACGTTAGGTTGACTATTTTAACATTATGAAACATTAGGTCCAGAGTAAGATAAGAAATATTTACCAAAGACCTATATTAAAAGTTTTCTTTTTGCTTTCAGTCGTACAACAATTACCTTCATTTGCATTTATGATTAAAGGAAATTTTAAAACATAATGGCTGTGATGAGTGAGAGATAAGATACACAATAAAGGGGCAGAAATTTCGTTCGTTCTGAGAAATCTTTTCAAGTAGAGATGAAAGTGAACGCCAATCGCTTTTGATAACATTTCATGTTTTGGATAGACACGTTTCCATAATCCTGAACAGGTATGCCTAAAAGCATTTTTTCCAACCGAAAAAAAAACGAATGAAGTACAATATAAACCTCCTTAAAGTAGGAGGTATCCCATTATAGCACTTTTGTCACAACACTGTCAGGTACAGAAAAAGAAAAGTGTCTCCCTCACAGTATGGAGGTCCAATCAACACGTAGATAACAATGTGGTGTACCTACAGTAATAAGTAATGCTGGCACACAATGGGGTTTCGCAGGAATCCCCTTCGGAACACAATGGCTCTGACGTAAGCAACTCCAGACACTCGTATCTTTATAAGCTATGAAAAGTCATCGCAGGTTTGCCAAGATAGATTTTTACAGGGCCCGACTAAGGGTCCTTTTTCATAGAAACGTGGCTGCGCGGATTTAAAAGAGAGAGCTGAGGTTTTTCCAAAAATTTACCGATGATCTTGCACAAATCACAAGCGGAACAATATCTTTTTTTTTAATATTGGTTCAGCATAGTGGCTTCCTTTTGCCTGATGGAAAGCTAAAAGGAAGCCCAAATCGCTCTGATAACGGGCGGGAAACCTCAGTTTCCAGTCAGTTACCACAGCCATGCTGGCCCGTGAGATGCTTCTTCACGCTTCGTTTAAAGGATCCCATACTGTAAGAAGGAGGAAACACGTGTGCCGGCAGAGAATTCCAAAAAATGCAGTAAAAAAAGGGCTATTTTAGTAGGCAGGGCTACGTAAGTAGCTCTGCTTTTTTACATTTATTGCATTGCTTTTTTAATTTTGCTTTTTGGTGGCAGACAAACAAGCGGCCTGTACGACGTTAAACAGTGCTTTGTGGAAACCGCACCCTTAGGGTTAAGTGTGTTTGATGTCTCAGTATTCCAAAATGGAATAGTGTAGCAGATATATTAGAAATTATTTTTGACTGTCTTGGCTCATTTTCTAAGTACACAAATAATAACATCTACAAATAATACATTTCCTACTGAGCTACTCAAATGAATTACAAATTAGTGTGATATTTATATTTAAACATTAAAACATTTCAATTCGTCCCTGTATTTTCCCTACAATTCTCTCTACAAGAACACCAAAAACGACTAACAACTCAAGATATAATTGGTTTAGATACATTCATAAACGTAATATTAATATACATATATAACATCTTTATGTCTAGCAAATAATAAGAAACACATTTTCTTTATGCTTCTCTAGAGAAAGTTGTATTGTTTATCTAGATAAAACTTCTCTTTTATCTAGATAAACAATACAAAAAGCATCTTACGGCTATATTATTAAAATGCCAAATGGTAATGCTGTACAGTTGGTATTGCATGATTTTTTTGTATAAAGCTGCTAGGAACAGACTTGGTTTACGATATTACCGTATAGAATAAAAAATAAATAATTCAGAGCGAACTTATAACAACAGCAAGCAATACGAAACGTACATACAAGTATTATCTATGCATTAAGCATTAAGTCCTACTTTTGTTTAATGTTTTATACTGTGTATTAGATATTAAATAATCACCTATATGAATAACGCAAAGTCATATAAGTAAGTACCCTTATTTAGTTCTTATTAAAGCATAACAACAAAAGAACAAGGGCAAAGGAAATCCTAGAATTAAAATATTCCTATCTAATACGAATGAATGGTAACTTTGTCTGAGTGATGTATTATTATTATTTTATTTATTTTGTATAATGGCGCAGTACCTTTTGCACGATGGAAAGCTAAAGTCCACGTTGCTCCAATAACCGAAGGAAAACCACAGTTTCCTTTTGGCCACTACAACCATTAACTGTAGCATTAATTATTATCGATACTACGAAATACCTATTTCGTGCTTATTCCTAAGTATAGTATCAGATATTAAGCACGTAAGCTACTCAAATAAATCTACACGCAATAAAAACCTTTCGGTGTGTAGACTGTTTATCGGTATCTCTATATGAGTAGGATTCACACAGACCTGGTGCTGATAGGACCTACCTAATATATATTCCTTTATATAAGTTAGCAAATATGTATTAACTGACTTAGTACTTATTCACAAAAATAAAATGATAAGAGGACCGTAACAATAACAATTTACGCAGTTATTATAAAAAAGACTAATAAACTTTTTAAGATCTTGTTTTACAATCAACACTCTGCCAGATACTTCGGTTAATTGGAAGAATTAAAGACATTAAAGTTTGTAAATTATTTCTAGAAAAAAATTTCCCGGCCAATATTCGTGTTTCTAATTATAAAGTTTCGTGTTAATTATTGAAATTTGTACATTTTTCATCTAAAACAGGCGGGTAAGATGAACTAAAGTTAAATTACTAAAGGAAATGTTTTTATATATTATATGGAGTCTAGATGTTCTTATATATTTTTATGGATGAGAATTATTTAGTTTAATGCCGATTTTCACATAATATTTTATTACCACTGAAGGTACTTGTATATTTCCTTGAGATGCATCTTGAAAAGATGTGCTAGTTATAAATGAAATAATCCTCTTACATTACTGGAAGTGTGTATAGGGCATAACAACAGTAAAAATCTTTTCTTATAATATTGAGATGACAAAGAAAACTCGTCGACAAAAAACAGTTGACAATGATACGAGTACGTTCTAAAAAACAAAAAAAAGAACAGGCCACTTTTAGCTTTATAGTTCTAACTGTAAGATTAAACGAGCAAAATAACAAATGAACGTCGTTTGTTCAAAGCGATATCGCAAACTCAACAATCGTGTTTGTAGGTCTCAATGTTTTTTTTAGAGCGAAAGTGTGTTTTCAAAGACAAACAACAAACATGTGTCTCCCTGTCCTGGGGCGGTTCAGTCATGTTTATCCGTTGAAGTATAAAGCCGGGGACGGTTTTAAACCGCTTTCTCACTCTAACGGTAAACAAAATCAGTAAAACTGACCGAAGAGATTTGTTGGAGGCATTGGTTGACAGGGATGTTACGGATACGAGTAATTAGATTGTTCATTAAAAATTAAATAGAGTATCAAAATAAAATAAATCTTCGAAATGTATGTAAGCTCATAACTTTCGAACGATTTGCACCAAATTGGACGTTTCTTGGTTTAATATATTTGTTATTATTAGGTAAGATAAAACTGCAAAAATAATTAAGAAATAGGTATGGCAATACTTAGTACGCCGAATCAGTAACCTTATAATTTTTCAGTTATATAATGCCATAAAGAGGCATTTGTTAATTAAAAGTTGTTAATTTATGAAACGAAACCTGCACTAGCTCAGTAGCTTAGGTATCTAAGGAAATAAAATTTGTGTAATATTAAAATTTTGCAAATTATTAACAACTATTAAAACTTAAACAGGATTCATTCATCTGGAAATGTATTGCAAGTTAATTCATTTCCAGTTAGCTTGCAAATCATAGTTTCAAATGAAACAATACTCTGACAAACTTTTGGATAGCGGGAGAACTAAGCCCGATACTGATTGCAACTAGATCGGGTGTCGTCATTTATTTGATACCGATTTCTAACACTCGAAACTCCGTAACATCCCTGTTTATTGGCTCGAATATTACCGTCTCCCAATTTTACCTCTTTGAGGTACGTCTCTCTTTCCATAGCCTCTCGCGATAAGAACTTTGGAACTCGGCTTGAAGGTGCCTCTCGTCACTCTAATTTCGTACTCTGTCCGAATTAAGGGTTAATTAATTAATCTGGTTATTACCTAAAGCGACATCAAGCCTGCCTAAATGAGTGGGCAGTCTTTGGTAATGCTATGAATTGAGTTTAGTTACTTATAATGATTTTCTTAAGACAATAAAATCGCAGGTAAGCTTCAAAGAATCACCGCGGGTCACCTTGTCAAACGTTCAGAATTCGAATTCCAATTCAATTACAATAGAAATGTACAGTACAGGTCAGTTAAACGGGCACCTTCACAGTACACAGTGCAATTTCACTATGAAAGAAAGAAAGAAAGAAAAAATGTTTATTAGGTACCACAAAAGACTTAATACTACTACAGCACGGTTAATTACAAAAGTGTACCTAAAAGGTCTCCGCTCAGCATATGTCGCTGCGCAGATAAGCGCTGCGACGCTGGTATTCTGCAGTATGTAAAGTACATCTATATCTGTCCTCTTCACACTCATAAGCTAGACCACAAGCGAGAGAGACAGGCAGACTTTACATGATGCGCATGTAGTACGACCTCACGCCGCGCGCTTATACACAGGACAAGTGTCAATGTGTTCAACGTACCAGCTATAGATAACTGACCTGTAATCTTTATTATACTTCGACATCACAACTCACTATAAAGAAATAAGAAAAATAGAGAAAATAAAAATTAAAAATAATACATTTAAAATAGGGTTGTGATATACAGTATTTAAATCATGACCTGCGCAGCAAGCTACGGCACTGGTATTCGGTGAGTCCTGCCAAGTAAAGCTCACAAACGAGTAAACTAAGTATGTCGGTAAAAGGTGTAAATAGAGGTAAAGTGTAAAAGTAAAAGATTGAGCGTTAATCTTCTGTCCAGATCTAGAAAATACAATTAGAAGGCTTATTGTATGTGAAGTCTTAGTGGCATACGCGCTGATTAAACTTACATTTACAATAATGCACCATAGTGCGACGATGGAACACAAAGCCCTATCCTTGATGCATTTCTGTAGTCTAGACATAATGAGACTACAATACACTGCATTGACCTGTGTTGTGGCAATTGCATTCTTGCTTATGTTTAAAAATAGATCTTCATTGCTTTGCTTAATAAGTTGTTTCGACAAACAAAACATTTTGCCAAAAATGTCAATAAAAGCTAGCCTCGCAAAAATGTAGCCTTATTTCTCTCAAACGGGTTTGCGTCCGCATGCGGATACATGTCTGCTGACCACGCAGGACATAAAATCTGCTCCGGAGCAGTGTGGTGCGTATTGCGAGCAGATGCAGTCAGATAGGCGGAGTCCCGGGACAGGGGCGGACGCAAACCCGCATGCAAGGAAAAAGCCCTTAAGCAAGGCTTTACTTATGCAGCACTGTTACCTTCTTCGTCATCACCGTTGGTTTTCTGTTTGCTTTGCGAACAGGTTGGTCGAAACTCTTGGTCACGTTTGGATACCTCTGGAGTACCTAATGTGTGGTAAATAATGTGTTAAGTAGGTGTAATGTAAGTACAAGGTTTTGTAGTAAGGCTTAATTTTTCAATTATCTCTGATCAGACTGTTGAAAAATCAGCCTTAAATACTTGAGTTTGGCTAAAGCTGTTGTATATGTGTCATGCGAGTAGGCGTAAATGCAATGAATAATGTAGGGGAGTCGGGAGACTTTATCAGGTGAGAAAGACCTTTCAAAAATCAACTTAAATTTTGCTCTAATTATACGTCATAAGTCATAAGGTGGCGGTATAAGTTATAAACCGTCTTTAAATTATAGACCGCGGTTATACTCGGAGACATATCGTTACAGACTATAACGATGTGTCTATACCTATCCGCGGTCTACCAATGACCGTCTTGACGTATCGTAAGAGCAAAATTTAAGTTGATTTTTGAAAGGTGGTTCATCTCTCCCAGCTGATAATTCTCCCGGACTCCCCTATTGTGTGTGTTTGTGTCCTATGCGTTCGTGATGCATGCACATGTGTGTGTGTGTGTGTCTGTGCATATATAATGTGCATAAGTATATACGTATGTTTATGCGTAGGTATGTGTGTGCAAGCGTAAGTATATGTATCTAAATGCGTATGTTGTGCGTACATTATGTAAGTCTGTAATATTAATGTATGTGGCAAAATAATCAAGTGATGTATTTGTAATCTTAACTGGAAAACCCTTTTTATGGTTACAGCCACAGGTTAATAGGGAGTGTGGCAGAATAATAGAGCTCCATTGTCACTCTAAGAAGAATAACATTCTATTTTATCACATAATATTATCATCATCATAGGTCATAAGTACCTGTACCTGTGTATCAGTATTAAATTAATGATATACCCCAACTAGCGACCCGCCCCGGCTTCGCGCGTTCAATACTCTTTTTTCCCGCAAGCTCCTGTTCTCGTGGGAATTTCGGGCATTCCTTTCTTAATGCACCTCTACGGTACCTAAGCTACGTGTCTTCCAAATTTCAAGTGCCTACGTTTAGCCGTTAAGGCTGGGCGTTTATATGCCAGTCAGTCTGTCAGTCAGTTTCTCCTTTTATATACATATTTAGATGTAAAAAGTTCAAAGCGACGAGAAAAGCAATGAGAGATAGCCGAATTTTTTAATTCCATTGCATTACCTTCGTTGTTAGCATTCCGATTTGTGCTGTCAAATCTGTTTCCTCTGAAGTATTTTCGCCTGATATATTTTACCTTTTGCAAAACTAAAAAAACATCAAAAACTTCTTGAGCAATGAGCAAAATATTATACAACATTTAACAACTGAACTTGATAACTTCATTACTTTACATTATTTATTTACATGCTTATCTTGACAAAGTTGTAATACTTAATTATTAATTAAATTTAGCAAAGAATATTCTTACGGTTGAAAAACTATTTTTACCTCCTTTGTCATCTTTCGGGCAAAATTCCACAGTTTTACCCTTTCCGCGATAGAATTCTGCAGTAACTGAAGGAATGTGTATTATGTAACACAGTACCTATGTACTAGTGTAGCTATACATTCATAGTTAAGCTGTAGACTTAATCTTCAGTTGTCATTAAAAAATATCGCAAAATGTACACAAAATTTATAGCTCTTCAAAGCATGTTTACAGATTTTTTTTACATTTGACATTTTTATTAGCAATTTATATTAAACCCGACCCATGACGACTTAAAGACAACATATTCTGACGGCGAGGCTTGACCCGGCCCTCCGCCACGGCCGGTTACCCTTGTAACAAAGGACTCCCAAAAAAAAACCAGCCAAGTGCGAGTCGGACTCGCGCACGTACGGTTCCGTACCCCGGATTAAATGAAAAAATTAGGTAATTTGATATATGACGTTTAAAAAAAACTACTGTCTATATTTCATTCAAACCAATTTTCGTTAGTAGTTTTCATAGTAATACACATCATATATTTTTTTCAGTTTTGTCATGCCCATATTTTAGAAGTTACGGGGGGGGGGGGGGGGGGGACACACTTTTTACCACTTTGGAAGAGTCTCTCGCGCAGACTATTCAGTTTAGAAAAAAATCCATAGATACCCCACATGTATAGGTTTGATGAAAAAAAATTTTTGAGTTTCAGTTCTATGTATGGGGAACCCCAAAAGTTTTAGATTTTTTTCTGATTTTATTTAAAAACTAGCTGTGCTCGCGACTTCGTCCGCGTGGAATAGTTATTTTTTCCCCCGTTTTTTTTTACATTTTCCATTATTTCTTCGCTCCTAATAGTTGCAGCGTGATGTTATATAGCCTAAAGCCTTTCTCGATAAATGGTCTATTCAACACAAAAAGAATTTTTCAATTCGGACCAGTAGTTCCTGAGATTAGCGCGTTCAAACAAACAAACAAACTCTTCAGCTTTATAATATGAGTTAAGATCATAATGCGGTTAACAGAATACATCTACGCACCAAATTTAAATAATGTAGCTCTCATAGTTTCGGAATAAACTGGCTGTGACATACGGACGGACAGACAGACAGACAGACATGACGAATCTATAAGGGTCCCGTTTTTGCCATTTTGGCTACGGAACCCTGAAAAGCAGCATTTTAATATGTTTCATTTTTAAAAGCTTCTTAGACATATTAAGTGTCGCAGGACAGACAGAAGTAGCAATATCCAATATCGGAGGCCAAGACTAACTTTGAGTTGCTATGCCTTCATAATAAGTAAGTAAATCTTGTTCATGCATTTAAAGCGCAATTTTCCTAATTTCTTCAAAGCTGTAGTAGGTGATAATGTTACCTTCGGCGGCCCCAATGTCATTCCTTTTTTTGCCCATCCCATAAGCTGTCATTAATTGGCAGATGTCGTACTTTCCTAGTGAAATTAAGTACTTTATAGAAGTTGGATTGGGCTGTATATGTTACGGACCAAGTGATTAATGCGGGCATTATTTATAATGCGCGGTCATTATGAATAATGCCAAATTCTATTAATCTATAATTACTGTTTAAACTTCATTATTTATCACATTGCCGGTCATTATTGTATTGCTACTTGACAATTTGATAACAACGCAAAATTTTACGAGTTGCGGGAAAGGAAAGACGCGTCTAATATATTATTTGTTTAGTTTTGCATTGAAAATACTAAAAATTAATTATGTATGCCAAATAAAGAGTAGTAATGTTTTATAATAATATAACGAGTCTGTTTGTTTAACATTTCGTTGACCTAAAGTTAAATAGTAATAATTATACAAGATATTGTTATTCAAATATGATTTATTACTTTGCCTAAAAGGTGATAGACAAAATATTATTATATTAAATAATCGCCCGGTCAATTTGATTATTTGAACAAGTACTATCAAATTTATTGGGCGTTTATCATAATGCCCAATTCATCACTTGGTCCATAACATATACATTTTGAGTAGTTTATTTGAACGGGTCATTTCTGGTCTGAGCGCATATTTTGCATGAAATGGGCTATACCTACCTACAATCCTAAATTCATTTCGCCGTAGAAGCCATTCAATTCAACCTGCTGAATATGTTCTAGAGTGTGTTTGTATGGAAAAGGTATCTCGTCTTATAACACCAGCGCATACCATCAAAATGGGAGCGGATGTTTCCTCCGCACCTAGATACGCTCTATCTAAGTATATGTCGTAGTCATCTAGTTGAATCTCCTATTCAATTGAATGGCTAGCGCGTTCTTTGAATGACGACATTCAATTGAATGCCTAAAGGACCATTCGTCAAGTTATTGAATGAAACGTTCAACGTCTTGACTATACCTACGTCATTTTAGCACAGTCGTTGAATGGGTAAACGCCGACTGTGTAATGTTTAGTTTTTAATTTTTCTTTAAAAGTATCCGGCGACGGCGTATTAATAGGTAAATCCATGCTGTCACACTATTTTATTACGAATAAGTCAGTTTAAAGTAAATGTGATAAAAATATGAACAATGTTCATAAATTTCTGATCATGTTATGGCGTCAAGTACATATTTGTTTTGGTGACTACTAACGCCGCGTGGGAAAATAATGAACTAAATTACATTCACCTGACTGCTTTTACGTCCGCTCTTTTCAAAGGGCTATGTTTCAATCCGCTACCTAGTTGGACGTTAAGTGACGCGTGTTTAGTCAACGTTCGGTCTAGTCATTCAATTAAATGTCGTCATTCAATGAACGCGCTTGCGATTCAATTGAATAGGAGATTCAACCAGATGACTGCGACATATACATTGGGCTATCTGTGATGCCCAGGTTGTGGAGAACGGATTGTGACCTGTCATGACCGTTACGACCTCTCTTAGTTGACTTTAGCTTAGTTAGAATTGAAAAGGAGTAAACAAAAAATACATATTACGAATGAAATGATCTACTTAATAGTTTTAAAAACTGGTTACCTTTTCCATCGGGGACGGGGGCTACAGACCAGCATTTTGGCCTAAAGGTTGGTCGTTTATGTGCTGGTGTACCTAATGACATATAATATGTTATGTAGTGTAGTAAGTAGTGTGTAAATGTATAAAATAAAGACTTAGGTAATTTTATAAATATGCGTATGTCATTTTATCATCTCAAATGTGTGCAAAGCCGACCACTGGGGATTTCCTGCCTGAAATGCAAAATTTTTCCGATTATGTTTACTATGTTCATTACTGAGAGACTTAATAAAGAATTTACATTACACATATAATTTTATAACAAAGTGAGACGACTGTGTTGATCGAGAAAGTTTAGAAAAGTTTGACTTTGGGCAATTACAGCATACATTATAATTATTTATATATTTATTAAAACTTGATTGCACAAAATGGTACAAAAGGACGAACGAACTTAATGCTAGGAGCATTCTCTACCAGTTAACCTTTAGATCATGCAGAGAGCAGATTTATGTATAATGTATTAATTATCTTCTTCTCATGTATGAAAGTTCTACATGTTATTTTGTTATTATTTTCTTAAACATCAGTATAATATATAAATATAAGAAAACCGACCATCTAAATAACTAAACGGTATTTTTCTTAAAATGTAGGTGTATGCATATTGCAGGTGAATTAACGTTTTATCTAACTTTCAATTAATTACCTTGGTCGTCATTGATGTAATCATTCCTTTTGCCCATCCCTCGCGCTCCCATATAATCGCAGGGTCCGTATGTCACTTCAATAAAGAAAATATGTTCATTATCTAAGCCTTGTATGTGGCCAATGGCTCCATAGGCTTTATTCATTAATTATACTTATAACTTTATATTGTATTTAAACTAATTTACTAAATAAGTACTCAATCGAAAAATCCAATTTTATTACTTCTGTAGTTACGAGTTCTAGGTAAAATTGACGTTTTGTTTTACAACTGAAAATGTAATTGTTATGAAAGAAAATACCTTTGTCATTCATAAGACATGTAGGATGATATGCTGCCCGCTTGAATTGTGTTGAAATACCTAATGAAAATAAGTGAGTAGTGTGTAAATGTACATATGATATAGCATAAAGACTTTTTTTTGTCAGATAAACGTCTCAAAATTTTAGAGCACTGACCGAACTCCCAAATTTTCTGCGATCATTCGAATTATTTCTCTACGATCTCTCTTTTATATAGTATTGTATATTGGAGATGTAAGGGAGCGACCCATCATATTTTAGCTCCAAGCTAACCTTACCTGCCCGTGGTGCATCCTGCCGAATAACAAACGAGGCGCTGGCAACCGACTGGTGGCGGTATAATCATCACAATTGAAGGCGTAGCTAAATACCACAGACCGATGATGGGCAGCAGCGTCACCGGAGCGAGAAGCTACGGCCTGCGATCGCCAACCCGCCTGCCCAGGGTGGCGATTATGGGTATATCCTCCAGATGTTTGCCCTAAGTGGCGAATAACTGGAGAGGCCATGTCGAGCAGTGGACTGCAATAGTCTGATGATGATGTATATTGGAGTGATTAATACAGCATTTATTAGCAAAAACAACGACTTGAATATGTTGACAATGGGACCAACTCGGACGGATAACCCTTTCGATCAAAAAATATTTTTTTAAATCGGCTCCGATTTCTCAGAGATATGTGGTAACCAACAATCAACAAATAAAATATCAGTCGAATTGAGAACCTTCTTCTTTTTTTGAAGCCGGTAAAAATAAAAAAATAAAACCCAGTGCTTAAGGTTTTATTCTCATGTTGCCTGAATCGTTTGTCTTGCTAGATAATAATACGTACCTAAGATACAGTAATACAATTTATACAATGAAATACTATGAAAATGTAGTGCATAAGTTATTTTTTATCTTTAATTTACCAATGACTTTTGCTTTTCACAATAATACAGAATACCTATTATGAGAATATCAAATGGCAAATAATCATGTGTGTTGGTTTTGATCAAATATTGAACCTAGTTTAAAAACCACACTGAGATAATTACAGATACTGAGTATGCATTCGTACCCAATCAAACAACATAAACCAGTTTACTATAGTTTGATAGAATTTGTTTGCGCACCGACTGACATATTCAAGTTGTATTTAACTTAAATTCCATTGTTATGACTGGAATCTATTGTTAGAATGGAATTTAAGTTTAATATGTAGGTATATTTTTTGTCAATTTTTTATAGGTACACTTTATTATTATTATTGTTATTTTTTTAATATTATACGAGACTCATAGACTCTGCAATACCTAGAGCACAGATATACTGCTGTCTACCATGAGGAAAGAACTCTCTTTAGATGATCACGTTTGAAGAAGAACAGAGTCGTAGCGATCCGGAATTACCACGGCTGGGACATCATTCCAGAGGTTGCATGTAGGTACGTGGTACAAACGATCGTTGGAATCGAACAGTTTTTCATATCAAGTTTCTAGCGTGGTCTTTAAAAGCTCCTCGGAGTACTTATATAGGATCTACTGTAGTTGACTGTGTGTGATGTGTTGCTTTGAATCGATTGTAGGTAGGTATTTTGTGTGGAATATTGTAATATGTGTTGCTGTAAGCTGGGGGAAATTATTTTACAAATATATTGGAGAATCAATTGACTGTTTGATAGTCAAAAGTTAGCGTAGATCTTCTCAATAACATGTTTATCCCCTCGATAAAATAAGACAAAGATTTGTGTAAAAAAATAAATCGATACTCTTTTACTTTATGATAGCTTACATTGTATTTTTTAACTTTACTTATATTTATTTAAATTATCAAGAATGGACCAAGTAGTGTTATAGTAGAAGATCTACACTTTTATTACTAATTACTTACCAAATGACTTATCTAATGAATAAGGTATTTATATAGAAAATTTTCACACTTATATGAGGCAATTAGATACAAAATACATACACTTATCTATTCCAGTCTTTCTGGCGTTAAAATTATCACTTAACCTAGACATACCTACAGTAAAATTAAGACACATTGCCGGAGCGACTTGTATAGTTTTAATTGAATGACATTACCGGGCGACCCCAGAGCTGGCTCGTACCTCGCTCAGCGCATCTCGCTAGCAGCGAGGTAACGCAGCCAGCGTCCTGGGGTGACTGCCACAGGGTCCCGTTTTAGAAGATTTTTAATATTTGTACATATTACTTAGTTTAGGTTAGGTTTGTTAATATCTATGCCATTACAAACAATTTAAAAAAAAATTCTATCTCGCGTTAACTTCGCATCTGTCTCTGTACCCAACGCTGAAAATAATAATAAAATTGCCATACGTTGCGATTTCGTGCGCATACCTTCACGATTCGGGTGTCTCATCGCAGGAATGCGATGAGAATCAATTCGCAAGTTCTTGCGATACATCGTGGAAGCGATGCGACGTAAATTCATGCGATGCGACATTGCATCGTAGTCTTGTGTAACAAGCCCTAACACTATAACCATTGGTTTATTTTCTTGTTCACAGCCTATGAAGTACCGTTATTTATATATTTAAAAAAGTACTACAGTAATATCATACTTTGGTATGGGTAACACCCACTAAAGACAGTAGGCCGATGTTATTTCAGCAATGACTTATTACTATAACAAATGGATAAAACATTTTTCGTACACTTACTCCAGTCTAAATTGGGTTTTAGTCTCGCTTAGCCTAACACACTGTAAAATCATACTTCAGGCGTATAACAGTATTATCACCATACAATCATTATGTATACAATTGAGCTTTTATACCATTGTAATAAGGTTTATTGTTGCATAAGCTTGTATACATTATAATGCACATTTTCACGGAGCTTTCAGCTGTAAAAGCTTAGTAGACACAAATCCTTCCTACTGTTCGAACTTAAACTTTCTTATTGATACCTGCTTTCGTAACAAGACAGGTCGTAGATTTTAAGGTGCATTGATCTTGTTGTCATATGTAATATGCATAGCCAAACACAGCTAAGGGTGCATATACAAAGAAAAGGGCTGCGCCGAGCTTAAAAAAATTGACTAATAATATTGCTCAAATCACATATGAAAACAACTTTAATCCACCTTATATAATTGAGTAAGGTGTACATTTATGGTATGATATGTACGATTAATATCTTCATAGGGGAAAGGCCGTATTAAGATATGAAAAATAAAACTTTATCGTTATATCTGTCACCGGAAAATAGCAAGAATCGTAAGTTGATCAATTTCCTAGGTAGTTGATTAACTTTCGGAATATAACAAACGGTAGTTGAAATGTATTATTTAACGCAATAGATTTCAGTTAGTTGATCAACTTACGGTAGCCTGACAGTCATTTAATAATTTACGATTTTGACACAAGTAAAATCGTCCTCAAATGGGCCAATCGTTGCTCAATGTACTATTTAACGGTGCACTATTACCCGTAACTTAATACACTGTTCCCTGATTGGTTGCCGGGATAACACCACGTGAGCCATTGAACCAATCATCGTTCACCTTACCTTCGTCGGATGATTTTACGACAAGACCCCGTAAAATGATCAATTTACTAAAATACATACGTTAAATAATACATTTCAACTGCCGTTTATTATTTTCCGGAAGTTAATCAACTACCTAGGAAATTGATCAACTTACGATTCTTGCTATTTTCCGGTGACATATCGAATGGAAAGACGTGGTCTCTGCCTACCTATCTGGGAGAAAGACGTGACGTTATGTATGTTTTTTTTTATAGTAGCTCGACATAATGGCTTCCCTACGCCTGATGGAAAGCGAAAGAGAAGCCCAAGTCACTGTGACAACTGGCAAGTAACTTGTTAGTTACCTGTCAGTTGCCACTGCCATGCCGGCCCAACCCTAACCCCCCACGAGCTCTGGAGACCCTACTCACCAGCAGAAACACGACCTGGAGGTCATTTGGCTGCGGTATTCTATAGGGTGGAGGTCCTTCACCGGACGGGCAGCTCAATTCGAGCGAAGATTCGCTATGCCCTACCTCTCTTAAAATGTGTATGTATGTTATATCGAATGAACATACCTATGCGAATATCTAAGGTAGAAAATGGGGTACAAGTACTTGAATATCCGTTAGTATCCGGTAGTTCCACATTTAGGTAATATGTGTAAAACTAACTTTCGCATTTATAACAATTATTAGGAGAATCTAATATTAAATTAGCATCAAACACAAATGTTCATCACGTGAATATTTGTCTAGATTTAGAATCAAACCGTGTACCTTTAGTTTAGAAGGCACAGATAACTAATGAACCACCGAGCCCGTCATATTGAACCAATTAAAATTAATAGGGGCTGCGCAGACGACAGGCTTTTTGTGCGATAGAGTCTGCGCCTGAAACATTTAGAAAGAGCGTCTAGGTCTGCCGACAGAATGATCGAAGATGTGCGTCGTGTGCGTTGAGTCTGTGTAGGTAATATCCGCGACAGATTTTAGCGCATCGTGTGGCGTTTCTTCATATGATTGCAAAAAAGTGCGTCACGGATAGTCTGTCGTCTGTGCTGCCCCATATAGATGAACTAGCTTTTGCCCGCGACTTCGTCCGCGTGTTTAAATTTATACATACAAAAGTTTTTTCCCGCTAACTCCCGTTCCCGTGGGAATTTCTCAAAATACAGCCATAACTAAACTTTATATTTACTAAGGTACCTGCATGCCAAATTTCAAGCGTCTAACTTAAGCGGTTTAGATTTTTCATACAAAAGGATTTTCCCGCTAATTCCCGTTCCCGTGGGAATTTCGGGAATTCCTTTCTTAGTGCACCCCTACGGTACCTAAGCTACGTCCCTTCCAAATTTCAAGTGCCTACGTTTAGCCGTTTGGGCTGTGCGTTGATATGTCAGTCAGTCAGTCAGTCAGTCAGTCAGTCAGTTTCTCCTTTTATATATATAGACCTTTTATTAGAGTCTCAGAGCCATCTACATCTTTCTATTATAGAGTTGACAGTTTCTGAAAGCCAAACTACCTTTCAAACTATGTTCATTAACATAAGTACGAGTGGAACAAACGATTGGGTTTGATTTTGACCACTGCGCAGTTGGCACTAACCATCAAGGCATTCTCATATAAACTATCTTCCTCGAGATAGTCCCCCGTGGGTGGCTCAAAGGGACCAGGTATTATTAGAATTAGTTTGAAACACCTTTACACTAGGGTGGCACGTGGTAAGTGTCCAATGAATGGTAGACCACAAGGTGATCAGGGTGGAATTTCAATTTGTGGATAAACTAATATTCGGAAGTTACCCCTGAACGGCTGTTCACAATTGATTTAGGTAGACAAATTAACGTGGTTTGCCGTACATAGAGAAGTTAGTTTTAACATTATTTCTATAGACAGAATAAGTTATCCCACAAGCCAGCACGGCGGTAGCAAGTGACAAGTGATTGATTTGGTTACTTGTGCATTGCCGTGGCGGCTTGGGCCTCTCTTTCGCTTTAGTATCTATAGTATAGATAGTATCGTAATCTCAGAATGAACTCAAAAATTACTGTGCCTATACAAAAATTCTTTCACCATGGGAACGATTCACTCTAAATATATTTGCGTAACCATGAACAGCTATCGTTTTTCTATTGTGCGTATAACTCTCTGCATACTTAGTTCAGTATTTATAATAAGGCTTAAAGCGGATTCCAGGTGATCCTAAAAACAAGTGGGTTTTCACTTATTTTGTTGCTAACGGCGCTACAGTTAGTAAAACATTTTCTCGCCAGTTTTTTGTCAATGTTTGTTTAGATTCAATCAGATTGAAGCCCACATGAGAATAAATCTGTATTGAATCGAGTGTGTTTTGGGTGTTTTCATGTATTATAAGTAACGATAAATAAAATAGTCATGCTGAGTATTATAACTAAAATATGACGGGAATCGGTCTAAACTGTAAAACAAAAGACGGTCTAAATACCGTTTAGGCACCAATTCTCTAATAGTCAACCATTGGACTAAGCCAAAAGAAGTGTAAAGGCATTGTGCTTCAAAGTTTTATTTTCAAACCAAAACTATAGTTCATTCGCGTTAAGAAAATAGTGACTGACAGGTCACTGACAGGCCACTAGCCAATTAAAACGCTAGAAATTATAATTTCTAGCGTTTTAACTATACACCATTGCACGACGATTAAACCTAATGCGGTATCACAATCGTATCTACTTATAACTTGATATGTACAATAGTGAATTCACACAGAGAACATGACAAAATGTCTACTTTCAGCTACTGCACTTTGTCTACAGATCTAAGAACCAAGATTACATGCTTACTAAGTTCCCGGGATAGAATCGCTAGCGGGCAGTTTAATGCAAATCACGTTAAGCCGTTGGACGTAAGCCTTATCTCTTGTCTAGCCTTGTCTCGGACTATCATCCCGTTTGATAATGGGAGTGAACAACAGAGTGGTTGAGAGGTGTCCCGTGTCACTCACAAACTATACAAACCGATAATATAAACATCCTATGCGCTTAAGGTAAGATTCCGTTCCCTCAGAACGATTTTTTTTAGCTCGACATAATTGCTTCCCTACGCCTGATGGAAAGCGAAAGAGAAACCAAAGTCGCTGTGACAACTGGCAAGTAACTGGTCAGTTACCTATCAGTTGCCACTGCCATGCCGGCCCAACCCTAACCCCCCGCGAGCTCCGGAAACTCTACTCACCGGCAGAAACACGACACGGAGGTACAAATCTTTCCTCTTTTATAATATTAGTGTAGATGTAGATTGAAAGTGTTGTCAGAAATCAAAGCGCCCAATTAAACTGTCATATTTGCAGGAAACAGAAGTAATTTGCGTCAATACCTGCTTAGGTGAAGTATTGAATTAGTTGAGTAGTGCATTCGGTTCCAACATTAGTTCGCTCAGTACTTTACCGATGTCAACGTCACTCGCATTGGTTGTACTTACGTCGAATGCTAATGACAATTTAACAACGTATTGGGAGCACGAGTTGAGTACAGTTGACCTACAAATAACAATCGGTTTTAATTATTAACCAATTTTATATACGGTAATAATATGCTTACTTTGATATGTAGTACTTTGTACTTTGTATCTAGTTTCAAGTCACATTTCAAGTCAACTGTTTGATAATAAAAATCTATTTATGTAGATACACACGCGACTGACCCGATGGCTCAATTGTAGTGACCACTGCCTTCTGAACCAGGGGTTGTGGGTTCGATCCCCGGTGTGCATGAACATGTTTGTTTGTATTATTCTGGGTGTTTTCTAGGTATGTATAATATATATTTATTTACAAAAAAAGTATATTAGTAAGTTTATCAGTTGTCTAGTACCCATAGTACAAGCTTGTGGCACTGTGTGGCATGTTTTATTATTTTTGCAAATTCTTAATGAACATTTTTTCATCAGATAATTTAGAGAAAATTTTTAAACTTTTTAATGAATTAGCCCGACCATCATTATTATACCTCTTGTCATTATGTGGGATAATACCTACTCGTATTTGTGGTCAAAGTTTTAAGTGATGCAAACTGCTCATTTAGGTATGTAAATAAACCTGACGACAGTTGCCCGACCCTTATTATGAGTAGCAATTAGGACTTGATATAATTATGTGTTAAGTACCTACCTTATATTTGCGTTTTTTGTTATAATTCCTTTTATTAATAGACGGTTGGCCCGTACAGAGCTAGTGCCACGTTATATCTCTTCACTTATTAATAAACTAGCTGTGCCAGCGGCGTCTCACGCGTGGATATCGGGTTTCAAAAATAACGGACTTCCATAAAATCGTGCCTAAATTTTAAGTTAGACCTCTATAAATACATTGGAGAAAACCGCATTCAATTCCATGCAGTCGTTTTATATTTTTATTCAATAACGACATGGTTCCATCAATAGCATTTCTTTTACGAACATTGACGGCGCTAAATTCTCTTACAACTAAGTCATACCATAAACGTACACGTTAAACGACACCCATTAAGCAGACCAGTCCTTTGGCCTTATCGACCACATCCGCTCGCATTCCCACGTCATTTCCGGACGAGCGCGCCACATCCTCACATCACTTGCGAGTTAATTTTCCATTGATTCTTAATTAGTACCTTGGTTGTCATAAGATCGTTTGCCGTAATCTCTGGCAACGCCAACTCCGGAGGCCTTAAATGTAGGTGTACCTCGGTGAGTGCGTCCCGATGTTTGGCTGTTTACGTCTCCTTGTAAAGTAATCATATTTTATGTCATACAGTCGAAGGTAAAGTAGAAGGCACGAGAGGAAGGCAAGAAACAAACGTATACCTATAATCTAAGATCCCGCCATAGAACGACCTTCACCGAGACGTTTATTGAATTATTTTATATGTAATTAAACATATCAATAAATATAATGCATATGGGTTGCCGATCTTTTAGTCCAAGGTATGTTTACTACACAGCAGTTGAAGAAGAAAGTTAAAGTAAACGTACAAGGAGTTGAAGGTATCAGGGTTAAAAGAAAGAATGAAAACTTCTCCATCGACAAGAACGAAGCTCTTGAACATTTAAAAGACACCACATATATTCCGGCCATTGTATAATCTGCATTACTATCACGTTCACCTGCCAGTAGGTAAACTGGATTAAACATTTTCAAAAAAAGGTGGGGAGTGCGTAAAGAGGTTCAGTTTTGAATGAAACCTTTGTGGATTTAGATACAAATCAAGCCTTTTGTCCATCCTACAGCTGGAACCAATAGCTTTAACACACGAGCATAATGTTGGTCATGACAGAGGTTTATTTATATTATTTTCCTAAATATCCTAATTAACGATGATGGTGCTGAGACTGGCTTTCACCTCTTAATCTTTAATCAGCTGGTCATGTGTAACGCTGAGTTTGCTTAGCTTAGTTCGCAAAATTGAGCCAGTTTTCCATATATGACCGTGGTGACATTCGTTTCATCTCTTTTGCACTTATAAATGTTGTATGTTATAAATGAGAAGAAGAGACATACGGTGACAAAAAGTCACCAGTGCGCCTAGCCTATTGGGAGTATAGGCTAGGCACAGCTAATAGCAGGCTTCAGATAACAGTAGAAAAAACAGAGGTTCGAAGCCTTTTCAGATCATGTAAAATTATAAATGAATACTACAATAATCCTGGAACGAAGTTTGACTTAACTTAGATGGCGGTAGAAGATTGACTTAGCCAAATTAGAACTGTCCTCCAGTTTACTTCACAGTCCGCTACAGGCCATTTGTATTTAAACAAGGTTAGGCTCAGGCTATACATGAAAAAAAGGATTATATCAAACAGTTCTACAGTTATTAAAACGGCAAACCGAAATTTATTTCACTTTAAAATGCCGGAATGTCTCATATTTTCAGAATTGAAACTTTTCATTATTTAGTAACATAATATAATGTTTTACCTGAAAATAAAACAGTTATTATATGCAAAACCTTATTCGAGACCTATAGAGTGAGACAGCACTACTTCCGCTTCCGTGAACAGCCTGATTTCGCGCGCTTTTTGCGCATTTACGTCACTACCGGTTGTTTAACAAGCCGTAGTAGTGGGGAGCGACGCTTGCCGCCATGGCAGCGCAGCGCGATTTTCTCGTCACATTGCATCTCACTGTTGTAGAAAAAATATAAGATTAGGCCATCAGGCAGTATTTAAAAATATAGGTCTCGAATAAGGTTTTGCATATAATAACTGTTTTATTTTCAGGTAAAACATTATATTATATGCGTTGAACCGTTATTCGAGACCTATAGAGTGAGATGTGTTTGTTATCGCCTGGTGGCAAGCGAGATGAGAAAGAAGCCAATGTGTGACATAGATTTAGATCTAAGTATAAAGATAATTGTAAAAATTAAAGAACCAAAATATGGAATGGAAATAGGTATATGTATTACTTAATTTTAATCAAACTTGATCATTAAATCGAACAAACAACTCAAAATTATTATACCGCCTGGAGCCGCTCGAATTTCAGATGAATAGAAATGAGCAAACGTCTTGGGGGTTCGCCAGTTTCCTTTTGTCATAATCTCTTCAATGGGGCATTGGTCGATCCAGTTGCGCGAGGCGGCGGCGCTGCGCGTGGAGCCGGCGCTAGCGTCGACGCCTGCCTCACGCAGTAGCCCGCGCACCCAACCACCCAGCACTGTGCGCGACGCTGGTCGGGCCATGCCTCGTGCCGTTATGAACAGTGCATTCAATGTATGGCCTTGTATTTGACTGGTTGATAACTTTATTATATGGCTCTGATGGTCCTCGAAATGATCATTATCGATTTGCAATTGAGTCAAATCTTGGACCCTCCTACTGGAAGCGAGCAGTAGAATTAATGCCGTACGTCGTGACACTTCGTACAGTGTAAGATTCTTTGGAATATTAGATAACAACCAAATGACTACCTTAGTAGGATCCCAAATTTCAGACCTCACTTGTTTCTTGCTTATATCTATTAGCCAAAGATATCACTTTTAGAATTCTTTTAACGATAGGATTATTGCTTAAAGAATCCGAGCCGTAATTGGTCATAGTGGCTACGACAGATTTGTACACCAAGATAGTTTCGTATGACAGACCTTGTGTTAAATGCAGATGAGCTAAGAACTGGGTTAACTGAGAACCCGTTGGTTCGTGTGCATTTAATTCTTTAGCAAGACACCAGGCTTGCCACTTACTCCAACATGAACGGTATACTGTTTTAGTGGACGATCTCCAGCTAGAATCTAGTAATTCTATCTCTTGAGACGACCATTCTGTTAGTTGGCGATTCCACCCTTCACGGCCCATACCTCGAGAAACATCTGATTCACATCTGGTGGTGGTTTCTGTGTTTTGGTGTCCATTAATTTGTTCTTCAGATTCGTTATTGTCCACGGTGCAGCTATAGCTCTGCTCTTTAGGTCCGGGCGCCAAAATATCTTGTGCCAGCGTGGAATTACTACTACCTTTGGCTTGGTTCAAGTGTGCTAATACCCGGGGTACCAGATGTGGTGGTGGAAAGATCGATGCCTTCTGGGTATTGCCATTGTCTGCTGAATGCATCGTGGAGTTCCGCTTTTGGATCTTTGTCATCCCTCGACACATATCGAGGGAGAATGTGAGCTGTTCTCGATGCAAACAAGTCGATTTGTGGTATTCCGAAGCGACGGAATATTTTTCGACAAACAGGAGGAGTTAATGTCCACTCTGCCTGTACTTTCTGCCGTGAAAGCCTGTCGGCTTCCACATTGTACTGGCCGGGAATGTAATGAGGTATTAGGTATATGTTGCTCTGGTCCAATAATTGGAAGAGAGAGCGAGTCATACGATACAGATTTTCGGAGCGTAGTCCGCCTTCGTTCCGTATATAACTGACTACACTTTTGTTGTCTGACTGCACAAGTCTAGTCGAGTTCTGAAATCGATACAAGTTGCTCTGTATCGAATGTATTATCGCCCACATCTCCTTGAGGTTTATGTGCCATTGTAGTTGGTCGTGGTTCCACTGACCGTCAGTCTTCTGGGATCCATTGATCACCGCTCCCCAGCCCGTGTCCGAAGCATCCGTGGTTAAGAACTGTGCTGCGGATGGGACATGTATGGGTGTGGTTGCCGTAAGCGCCTGTAACCACCATCGGCACTCTTTCAGGGCTTGAAGACAAATGGCAAACTTCAGATAGGGCTGATCTTTCGGTAGTGTGATGCAAACCCTCTAAATAGGACGGGAATGAAGTCGACCTCTGTGAACGGTAAACGAGGCGAAGTTCAGCATTCCTAGAAGTGCTTGAACGTCCTTGAGGCACCATAGACCGACATCTACAAGCTGTTCTATATTCGACCTGATTCTCCGTATTTTGTCCAATGGAAGCTCTTTGATGTCTAGCTTCAAATTCCATTTGATGCCCAGATATTCTATTATCTGGGTTGGAATTAAGACTGATTTCTTGTAATTCAGGTTCCAACCAAGTAATCTCAAGATCCGGACGGCTTCTGCAGCCTGTTGTTTCAAGACCTCGGGATTCTGATTGACTATTAAAAAATCCAACCGATCGTGGGGCCTAGAAAAGCCCGATCGGGAGTTTTTTCGTGTTCATAAGGCCTAGAAGCCCGATTAACACCATTCCCACGTTCCAGGGGCCTAGGAGCCTGTTCGGGAATTGGGTTGGACCAGGTTGAGAGGGATCTCGCTCACCTTCAACGGCCAGACTGCCGAAGGGTGACTGAGGACAGACCAGGGTGGCGAAATCTCGTGTCGGAGGCCAAGATCCACTTCGGGTCGCTGAGCCAGCGCAGTAAAAAATTGTCTAGGTATACTATTACCCTCAAACCTTTGTCGCGCAATACCTGAGCGATCCAGTTTGTGATAGATGCAAATGTTACGGGCGAAGACGAAAGGCCGAACGATAAAGTCGTTATTTGTAAAAGCTTCGGTGTCATTGCATTTTCAGATTTGTACAGGACTCGCAAGAAAGGTAGGTGATTGAAATTATTTCTGTCATTGCAGCGCTCGTTGGCGTTTGATACCACTTTGATACTGTTTTAAAAGATTGTGACTGACAAGTGGGGGTATTTTTCGAAAAGGAATCCGATAACCTGATATAATTTTTATTATATGATCCGGGGCATTGAATTGCTGCCAAATATGTATGTATCTATTAAGCAACCGCCGTAAAATGAGTCATTTGCGAAAGTGAGAAGTGGCATTCCTATTTGTGGAGCTATTGACCTTCCCATCCTTATATTTAGGATTGGGCTTGTTATTTTAAAAGAACCTCTCTTATTCCTATATTTTGAGCCCCTGCTGGTGGAAGGACCAGGCATAGACTCTTCATAGTAGTCGGCTTCGCGAACCGCTGGCATCGGCAGCCGTTTAACACGTGGGTTGTTTTGTTTCTCATGCATAGACATTATAGGCTCATCTGCTGAGCGTTTATTATTATTAGAGAACAACTTGTTCGTGCCGCCAGCTTTTGTCAAGAATGAGCTCAGCGTGTCGGGATTAAATAAATTACCTACTGCAAGTAGGCGGAATTTTCCGTAAATCCTCCTTTACATAACGATCTTTAACGCTTGACAAAACGCTATCACGTCGCTTATGAATCGTATCAGCCCGTCTTCCGTACACCAGCTGTAGTATATCCTGTGATAACTTTATGTATTGAAATTTTTCCGAAAACAGCTCGCTTAGCTTATTAAATATAGAATCGGAAGACAAAAATAGTGTCTGGTTTGTAAGACCATTCGACCAAATGCTGTAAATTAGCCTTAAATACCTCATTTTGCTGTATAATCGCATGAGTAAGTGTCCCGTAGGAACGATCAAGAGATTTAAGCCACGACAAATCAGGATCATAAGATCTTAATTCGGTATTAACATCTAAATCTTTAAAACCTGGTCTAACTTGGTATTTCTTCTCTGTATCTATATAGCGAACTCGTTCCCAGTCGTGTGTGTCAAAATGATGTAATTTAGACAATATAGTAAGCCTAGATTCTGTAGCACTATAAAACGGCCGTTTCTTTTAAATTTGTGGAAATACGACAATCTAAATTCTTTTCAGCAATAGGTTTTTTTAAAAAAAAAAGGGATCATTTGACAATAACGAAATTTTCAAATCGTTTTACAGTTGTAAAGGTCGAGACTGAGAGTCAGAATCCGTCTTATAAGATTGTTCTTTTCGTGATTCTACTTTATCCTGATATTCTATATATTACAATATCGTACTCACTTGACGTGACAACGAGTCAAAGTGCTTCTTATCCTCCTTTGAGTCAAAGTGTTTCAACGCTCGCCGACGCGACGATCCTTTGTTGTGGCGGCGTCTTTCACCGAAATTGGATGAAGATGGGGATGATGATGAGGTAGATGATCTGTCACCCGAAGACTCTGATGATGAGCTTGCGACACGTGTACGTTTTGGTGGCCTAGGAGCCTTTTCATGTCGCCTGACCCGGTCGTGGGGCCTAGAAGCCCGATCGGGAGTTTTTTCGTGTTCATAAGGCCTAGAAGCCCGATTAACACCATTCCCACGTTCCAGGGGCCTAGGAGCCCGTTCGGGAATTTCATCACTATTTTGGGGCCTAGCAACCCGCTCGGAATCGTCGTCCATTACAAAACACTATTTGTAAAATATAACTTTTATCACAAAGCAAAATAAATGTATAAATATAATTATTATATTAACGAACAACAACGTTGTTAAAAATAGGTGTTCACTCGACGAAAGTCGATGCCAATGTGACGAGAAAATCGCGCTGCGCTGCCATGGCGGCAAGCGTCGCTCCCCACTACTACGGCTTGTTAAACAACCGGTAGTGACGTAAATGCGCAAAAAGCGCGCGAAATCAGGCTGTTCACGGAAGCGGAAGTAGTGCTGTCTCACTCTATAGGTCTCGAATAACGGTTCAACGCATATAATATATCTTATTGCTAATTCAAATCTGTTTTTTTTTTGCTACAGGAACATTTTAATGCTTACTTTACAACTAAGAGGTAATCATTCAGTCTTTGATGCAAATTCGACAAAAACATTTTTATTTTGACAAAATATTTTTAATTTTCACAATGTTTATAAAAATGTTTTAGTAGGACGAATAAAAAGTATACCGCCGCAGTGTGAAAAAATTGTGTTCAAAAATCCTTTTGATTGCCGAAAACCATATCAAACCACGGTCCATGTCGCAGTCAACTACTTTTATCAGTCTTTCAATAAACAGTCCAGCCTTTTTAATAAATGAAGTCGTTGTCCTACTATGGCTTGAAGCATTCAGCGACTTCGTCAACTAAGCTTTGATTATATTTTAATTTTAGTCCAGGTAGACAAATCTCTTTCTGACTTGGCTATAACAATTATTTATTTATAATCTATGATAAATGTGTGTACAATTCTTTTAAGCGTTATAAAAATATTTATACCTAAGCTTAAAAGAATTGGATTACTTATAACATCTATGGCGCAAAAGTCGCGGATGAACCCAAGGTTCCAGGTCTGATATTCGATTAGGGCAATAATTAAGGAAAAGGAACTTTAATTAAATATCCCCAGATACTAAGCCTGGGTGACATCGCATGATACTCTTAGTACAAAGAAAATCTTAAATTTAAGATTAGCTCCGGACTTGTGAATTCTCTGATGCATATAGATATTTATTCATATTATCAACCAGACCTTTTTTAGTTAGGTGTGTGTACTATAGTACATACAGTATGTGTATCAGGCCAGTCCAATTCAATGGCTGATTAAGTTAATTCTCTGCGACATATATTATTTTGAATCAACTTTCCACGCGTCGGCAAAATAGCCTATGAAACTGAAATTGAACCCGTTAATTTCGATCGGTGTTCCAATGTATTTTAAAATTTAAAGGTAAAGTAATTAAGGATTTAAATGCAATAAACAAAATCTGAACTAAATTTAGAAAACAAACAAATGGCTTTTAAATATTTAGTACAGTTAAATGAAGGCCTATTTAATTTTATCCTAATAAAAAATTAATGAGCTTATTTGTAGTTTATAATCCTATAAAAATGCTATAGAGCTCATACAAGTACTTATTCAAAAAAGGTATGAGACGTGACTACTAGAGACGTATTACTAGTAGGTGTAAGGTTTCATGAAAGAAATCTACTTCTCATTAAATTACCTTTCCATTATTTTCTACACAATTCTATTAAATGAATCATTTGAAATTTTTAAGTTAGAAAATAGTTAAACTCTTTTACATTCACTATACTATAATAATAATATCAAACTCATAGGTAATAGCCTATTTTTAAGGAAGGCTTGTACTGATTAGCATAACTAACTGCTTGAGGTTTACCTCATTAGATAAGATTTCTTTATTTACATGTGACCGAGATCAGGACCAAAATAATTGTATTCAATTCAATAGTATCACTTTCAAAATAGCAAATCAATGCGCAACATATGCCTACACTCGGAAGTTGATACTAAATGAAATTAACATACTGTCCCGTTTCACGCACACAGCGGAACTAGGCTGCTCCCACTCATTTCCCGTTCAAAGGATGAATGGAATAAATTTCACGGTGCAATTGCCTTTACTGTTCGATTTGTTTATTGGATTTCAATTAAGATAACTCTGATTGAGTACATCACGATTGATACAGAAACTACTAGTTAACTTATCCGGCTCGAAGGACCATCGATGAAAATACTTGTTTTTAGAGTTAATAAACGGAAAAAAGAGATTCGTAGCATTAATAAGGGGAAATATTATTGAAAGCTTGTGATCAACAAATATCAGACCAAACACTAACAAATTAATATTTGCCACTAATAAAATTATGTATATCAATAAAGCCTTTAGAAATCATCTTTATCTTGTTATATTAATTTAAAAGGTCAAAATATTTTGAAGAATTTGCATCAACGAATACAACACAAATTCATAGATGGAATTATCATTTGAACAGTCAACTACATCAAACTTTTTGATTAGGATCAAAAGTTCCGAAACTTTGGCCGGTTACACCTTTTGAAATTCAAAATGCGGGAACTTAGATGAGGATGTATAATAAAAATTCATAACAGATTATACGGTCCATTAGGCGAAGACCCTCTAAAGTTGGACGGAAAGATCGATGTTCTTTTAAATACTTCTTCAGACACAGTCTGGATACGACAGAGTGCATTTTTCTACCCATTCATTCAACATAATTTATATAAAGATAACATTATGTATATAACTAAAGTAGTTTCATTTACTTTTAAAATAAAACTACTTTGAGTAATGAGATGTTCAAAATATAATAGTCTTATTATAGAACCTATTTTATTGCCAAATTATAAATAGGTAGCCTAGCCTATTCTTATGGTAAAACCTTGAACCATTCTAGTTCTATAATAAGTTATTGATAAATAATAGCAAGGAATAATCCTTACACCATTGTACGTAAAGCTATTTTTTGTCTTACAATATAAACCTATTAATAAGCTTCAAACGTGGCCTATCAATTCACAGATAATAAACACTATAAAAACTACTCGATATCCTATTAATTTCATGTGAATTTGTATTTGAAACCAAATTTGAATATACCTATTTAAAAATTTATAAGGAATCGTAGTTTAAACCAAACATCTGGTGTACTTTATTAAAATATTAGATTATATTTTTAAAATGTATTTTTTTTATTTATTTAAACTGGTTTTCGTTGATATTCTCTATGTGTACACGACACAATATAACCAATATTGAAAATATATTGCTACTAAAACAACAAGTCCCAATTTATAAAATTGTAGGTAGGTATAAACTATTTAACTAAAAGCGATCCGAATACTAGAAGTGTACACTTTTTTAAGTGCTATCCTCCAACTAGCGAAATTAGATTTTACCATTTTACCATTCATATCGAAATTGGATTACTCTCAATCTATTCACAAACTACCCACCTACATTTATATTTTCAGATTGGTTTCACACGTAAATAGCATCCTTTCCTATTTTGATTGTGTTTCAGCTTATAACAAGATAGAATTTTTGGAAGAAATATTATTGTTAGTTTATCATTGTGCAATTTCTTCATCCTATCTATTTTCCTTGTAAGTTTCAATCTACCAAATAAAAACAGGATAAGGCCTCACAACGCTGTTACTATTTAAATACTCACATATTTATATAAAAAAAAATATGAAGAAAGAAATATTAAGTACCTATGTAGAACAATACTCAATAAGCTCATAATACCTTTTAAAATAATATGTCCCTACATTTTAACCAATTTTGTGTAACTTAGGCACGCTCAACTTTATATCGTTTCATTTTTACAAGAGTATCTCTCAAGTTTCATTTGATTTCTGATGTTTTTCTTCATTTCTACCTATAGCTTCATTTGAAATTACTCGTTTCATTTGACGTTAAGTGTTTCATTTGATTTTAATACAGTCTCATCGTCAAATTTCAACAGATCATGCAGAAGTTTAGAGGTACTCACGTTCAGCCCTGGCGTTGGACGGGTCGCGCTTCCCGAACCCCCTAGCGGTCATCATCTCCACGTTCTTGAACCCACGAGTGGGCCGCTGTTGCTTGGCGCGGGCCACGCGGATGTCGGGAGCGCCCTCAGCTAGGCACAGGCATACCGCCGCCACCACTGCAAGCTGCATTGAGATGTTCATGGCTGGAATAAAGAGAAAAACTTGTATATACCTAAGTTTTTTCAGTCTAACAGCTTTGTGGCTCTCGCTCAGGTGAGTAAACTACCATCGAATGAGGCGCTGAAATCTCAAGACCTCTCTTAGGTGATCAATTGATCATACATGGGGATCGAGATTTGACCATCTTGATATATGTAGGTTAGTAATGACGAATACTTTAGAGCATTTTACATTTGCATTTTGCAACCTTCGTACTTGATGATTGTTTGAAGAATATTCTGTTCTGAAAATTTCTAAATGACTGAATGAAAAAAAGAATGAATTTATATATGACAACAATGTATCATGAAAATTTTCAGTCATAAACATTCCTATGTCCCACTTTTCCGGTTGTATAACACGACAACAGCCCATAAAACACAACATTTGTAACGGGCCCACGTGCTTGTTAGAACACATCGCATTATCGCAAGAGTGGCCATAAACACTGCACTGAGCGCATTATGATGCACACCCACCCTTTGTTAAGGTAGAAACTAAAAAATATGCACGATCTAAGGCTGGGTCCAGAAAGACGCTTGAAGCAGGACCGGGATTTTTATTAAGTATTTCCTGACTTTCTACCATTATCAGGCAGGATGCCGTCCTCCAAAGGCGACGCGAGTCTCACATACCCCGGCGTTCCCCCGAACACCGGGCATGCGTAAAAGCATTTTTACCGGATAAAAAAATGGGCCCAGAAAAACGCTTAACGCTCGCTTGGATAAAAAAGCACGCTTATTAAAGTCGGTCGTGCGTAACTGTAAAACGAATGTTATGAACTGGCGTTCGTACAGCAAAGAGTTGTTTGACAGTAAAGAGATTGGCCTTTATGCAACCATGCATAAATGCCAACCTCATTAGATTAACAATAACAGCATTTTTTAGCAAAAGAAAAAAAGACTTTAATGTGGTGACAATCAGACCGACTAGGAAGTACACCCTTTCGAAGAAATTTGTACAGGAGATATGTGGTACGAGCTCCGGAAACCGTACTCACCGGCAGAAACATGACCCGGAGGTTATTTGACTGCGGTATTCTATAGGATCCTTCCCCGGAGGGGCAGCCCAATTCGAGCGAAGATTCGGTATGCCCTACCTCTCTTAAAAGTGGCAGTTAAATTTAGTGGACAGGGATTCGGGGTGCACAGAAGTTTGAGGACGCGTCCCTACCTGCCCTGGTCAGCTGCAGATGACAAGCAGCCAGCACTTCTGGTCCGGAGAGCAATAGAGTGCTTCCTGAGCGGACCTTATACAACAGTGTGGTTACACCTACCACACGTTACGTATTGAATGGATCCCCCGCGCTCAGCGCCCGGGGCTTTGTGAACAGACCCTTATAATTAAGCCAACCTGACACTACGTCGTGTGTAGTAGTTAAGTAACTACGCTTTTAACGCAATTATTCTTTGTTTTCAGAGTTGGACATTCCTATGCGAATCTGTTTTTATTAATTTGAACATGTTTTAGTAGCACTTTTGCTTTTACTTCATTATGCACGAGTAGGTATTCTATTTATATCATAGATTTATGTTTATTTATATCTTACTAGTGACTCGCCCCAGCTTCGCACGGGTGCAATACATATATATGCATATATTATACACATAAAACTTCCTCTTGAATGCCTCTATCTATTTAAATAAACCGCATCAAAATTAATCAAAAGGTTCGTAGTTTTAAAGATGATAGCACACTTAGGAAAGACCGAAAAAAAGTGAGTAGTGATTATGTGATCTAACACTATATTGAAAACAGCAACTAAAAAAAATTAAACCGACTTCAAAAAAAACACAAGCGACCAAAACTTTAATTTGATAAAAACTGTACCTGCATTACCAAAAAGCGATAAATAACGTTAGTAATTATCTATCAGTACATATTATATTATCACTTATTTTTGGAGTCGGTGCCCAATAAACCATATTTCGCCCAAATGTCCGGAATTTTTGCCGTGTTATCCGACGCCGACAATTTAGGTGATGGCAACTCTAGATCAGGCTTACCCGCCTGGCTGAAGATCTTACACAGACGAATAACCCGTGAAGTGAATCGCATTCGATCGCGTTTCGGGCCCGTCTTTTGATGACTGTTGATGACTTTTGTTCGAGCACTGAATAAACACATAGATATAAATAAAACTGAGTAACGTCTTATAAAACTGCTGCCATATGTATAAGTAATGCGATTTCCTGACATAGAGATAGATTAAACGGAGGTTAGGGCTTCCTTGCATAGAGATAATCGCACTTGATGCTTTATACTAACAATATAGGGTATAACTTGATCTAAAAATAACATTAAACCTGAGGGTTAGCGCAGACGACAGACTATCCGTGTCGCACTTTTTTGCAATTACATGCAGTAACGCACACGACGCGCAAAAATCTGTCGCGGATATTTCACAGACTCAACGCACACGACGCACATCTTCGGATATTCAGTCGGCAGACCTAGACGCTCTTTTTAAATGTCTCAGACGCAGACTCTATCGCACAAAAAGTGTGCCGACTGCGCTGCACCTTAGTCTTACATAAAACTTTGTCATGCCCCCGTTATTCTAGTTCACATTAAAATAATTGATTAAAATTTGTGTTAAATAACTAGAAAGTCTAGCAATGGACTCATGTAGGCTGATGATGATGATGATGATGAACTAAAGGGTCAGTTGACCTTTTGTATTTGAGACATTCCATATAAGATAACTATCCTTCATTATAAAAACATATTTCAAAAAACCAAAAGACCTTTTGCAATAACTAAACTAAATTAGATACTTACTGCCTGGAGGCGTTACCAAAATTCTTATTAATATATGACATTGCAAATACCTCCCAGGCTATTTCGTTGGTAGGATAAAAAAAGAAACAGGGATTTGACCGACATCTTCAGCATTTACTAATTGGAGAGACACTTGACGCCGTGGCTCACAAAGGCACGAGTGGTTTTACACCGTTATACTACTTTCTTAGCTTGTTGGAAGGTGTGATGACGTAAGGTGACACCTGAGTATATTAATAATAATTTCGCGCCCAATTTTCTCAAGATTAGTTTCGTAAATACGTTTGTTTATACAAATGTTAAGTATTAGGGGCAGCACAGACGACAGACTATCCGTGTCGCACTTTTTTGCAATTATATGCAGTAACGCACACGACGCGCAAAAATCTGTCGCGGATATTTCACAGACTCAACGCACACGACGCACAATGCACATCTTCGATCATTCTGTCGGCAGACCTAGACGCTCTTTTTAAATGTTTCAGGCGTAGACTCTATCGCAAAAAAATGTGCCGTCTGCGCTGCCGCTAAAGAGTAAAGATTTGATTGTTTGAATTGAATAGGTACCGAAACTACTTCTCGAATTTCATTTAAAATTATATAATTTATAATATTTTAAAAAAATGTATAGGTAATACTAGCTGTGCCGCCGCGGCTTCGCCCGTATTCATATTACAGATTGGTCACAGAAATGTTTTACAAAAAGTAGCCTAGACGTGTAATTTATAATAGTAAAAAAATATATTTAATATGTCACCGTAAAATTGTAAATACCGTTAAATTATAGGCAGGTAATCTACTATATACTGTAACAACTGCTTACAATTTAACGTATTATTTTTCTGTAGAATGTGATTGATCAAAGTGACTGTTGATAATTTACCGCGCGATAGATTTTAATTTAATAATTTTACTTGTAGGTATTACAATTTTCCGAAAAATAATAACTGTAACATAATGCTTACAGCTTAACTAAGCTGTAAGCATTATGTTACAGTTCACAATCTTTTAACAGTTTACAATCTCGCGAGATAGATTATTATAATCTAACGGTATTTATCACTTTACAGTGACATAATAATAAAAACGAAGATGTTGACAATTTTTAAGCTGAGTTGCCTTGTTAAATGTCAATATCAATTTCCATACAATGGCTAACCCATCGTAACAAATTTCGTAAAAGATTCACGCGAAGTTGGACAAAGAGATTCTTCCAAGGAAATTCTGGAGCACTCTGTCGTACTCAGAAAGACGGCAATACACATTTCACTGTCAAATACCTCCTCGCAAAATGCACTCATTGTTTTTTGAAAAAAAACTATCCCGAAACAAATGGTTAAGACTGATCTTTTATTTCAATAGTTATTTGCGCTGAAAATCGGGTATGGGATACCCTTACATTATTTATTTATTTAAACTTTAATGCACAAAATGGTACCAGACAACCCTTAAAGTCATACAAAGAGCAGATGCACAGATAATTTGATAAATATGTATGTATATACTTAGGTACATGAGAGCTTAGTTTGAGGCTAAATGACGTAGGCAAGGGATGTAAGGGAGCGGTCTATCATCTTTTCGCTCCAAGCCAACTTCACCTGCCCGTGGTGCATGCTGCCGAACTACAAACGAGGCGCTGGCAACCGACTGGTGGCGGTATTATAAACAGCACAATTGTAGGCGTTACTAAATAGCACAGACCGATGATGGGCAGCAGCGTCATGGGAGTGAGAAGCTATGCCCTGCGATCGCCAACCCGCCTGCCCAGCGTGGCGATTATGGATGGATTATATATCCTCTAGATGTTTGCCGTAAGTGACGAACAACTAGAGAGGCCTATGTCCAGCAGTGGACTGCAATAGGCTGATGATGATAATGGGGCTAGACGGCGATGTGTGGCCCAGCGTGGCATGCCTTGGGATTTATTTACCATTGATCGAAACAGGTCTTCTATCATGCTAAATCTTAACTAATATTATAAAGCTGAAGAGTTTGTTTGAACGCGCTAATCTCAGGAACTACTGGTCCGAATTGAAAAATTCTTTTTGTGTTGAAAAGACCATTTATCGAGGAAGGCTTTAGGCTATATAACATTACCCTGCAACTATTAGGAGCGAAGAAATAATGGAAAATGTAAAAAAAAACGGGGGAAAAAATAACTATTCCACGCGGACGAAGTCGCGAGCACAGCTAGTAGCTATATAAAAGCGAAAGATGACTCACTCACTCCAGTTTTAAAATAGCTAAATGTTGTTAACCTAGTAGACGTCTTTAGCCTTCATTACACTAAACGAAGGGCGCATGTTGCTATCACGACAGTTTCGCGGTAATTTTTAGTCGATGAGTTACAAGGATGTTTATAGGGCAGCCTTTAGGGAAATTACTTTGTTAATTTGATATTTCCGTCGTCATCCGTTCATGCGATGAATATAAATAGCTATGTAGTTTAGTCGTTACAATGGGTAGACTAGAAATGTATAATTTTTGTGCTACAACTCGCTAGACTTGTTGTAGTTTTTTTTTGTGGAAGCTAGACATAATGACTTCCCTACGCCTGATGGAAAGCCAAAGAGAAGATCAAGTCGCTGCTACAACGGGTAAGTAACCGGTCAGTCACCTGTCAATTGCCACCGCCATGCCCACAGTATGGGGGGGTTGTTACAAAGGTGTGAAGAAGCTTCGCAAATACTGCCCAGCCCAATAGGCAGCCTATACTTAGGCTATTATTGATTATATCTATGTATTCAAACTATATTTTCCGCTATGAAGTGAACTAACATTATAATCTTTCGTGTATTTTGTTCCAAGACGAAAATCTTGCCCGAAATATTGTAATCTCAGTTGATATTACATTCCAAGTAGAAAATATTTGCTTATTAGTTCAACAATTCGGAGCTATTTCCGATGATCATCGATCATTTATTTACTTACTTATACTACATTAGTTAGGTACTTCGGAGGAGTAAGTAATAACTTTTCCCCTTGTTGAACTATTAACTTAGAGCTATTTACGTTTCTTCTATAGGTAGTTCAAGCTTTAAGCTGTATGCTGTATTTCTTACAGATAACCTTGGGGGGGGGGGATTCATGCGCACCGGCCCCGAGGAAGACGACATGCTTTCGGGCATAGTGGTCAGTGGCGTCGTGCACCGTCCTCCCGAGGTGCCGTTCACGCTGGGCGGCGCAGCGCTGCCGCGCTGTGTGGGGTTTTGTCGAATCCCTCCGGGCATCCAGACCCCCCTCGAACGAGTGCTCGTAGCGGACCACCGTCGGGCTTAGTGGGTATTCTCCGCTAAATAGGAGTGAGGCCCACATAACCCAGGTGTCCCGTACCCAGGGCCCTGTTGTATGCGTAAAGGCATTCCCGACGAAAAAAAGGGTATACAGCGACTCAGCTGTGTTGCTTAATTTTTCCTACGAGTGAGAGCTTTCCACTCCTGCTGTGCCGATCAATTTGGTTCAGTAGACACAGCCTCTGACACATTAGTAGCGGGTTCGACCCCGCACAATACTATTCTGTGCATAATGATAAATCTTAATATACCTAACATTTCTAAAGCCGTGTCATGAAAACTGTTTCAGATTGTATTCACAAGATTTAGGTGTTCATTTCAGAACGGAAAATGAAAAGTAGAAAGGGTGAAAGAACCCTGAAAAATGCACACTAATAACATAGCTCGATCGTTTCCGTGAACTGAAAGTTCCTTTGAAACAGCTAGCTTTTTATAGTGATACGTTTAAATGACAGCTATCGTACCTGATCACACAGTAAATAGACGTTGAAGTCCAACAAATGTAAAAGTATTTTTGCTTTCTATTTTTTTATTATCGAGCGAGTGTAGAGCTTAAAACGTTTCATTTTTATTAGTAAATCAATAAATAAAAAAAACAGAGCCATTGCCAATCTCAAAAGTAACTACTTTAACTAAGTACTTGTGTTATAGGAATATGCAGTACAGTTTATAATGAAATTGTCGAACCTATCATCTCTTCGCTCTAAGCCACCCTCACCTGCCCGTGGTGCATACTGCTGAAAAACAAACGAGGCTCTGGCAGACCGACTGGTGGCGGTATAACCATCACGATTGTAGGCGTAGCTAAATACTACAGGCCGATGACGGGCAGCAGCCTCACCGGAGCGAGGAGCTACGCCGTGCGGTCGCTAACCCGCCAGCCTAGCGTGGCGATTATGGGTAAATCCTCCAGATGTTTGCCCAAAGTGGCGAACAACTGGAGAGGCCTATGTCCAGCAGTGGACTGCGATAGGCTGATGCTAACTTATTAATTTGTAAATTAGAATTAGAAACGCACGAAGCAAAGCTAAAATAGAACAGTGTGCCTAGCACGAACACTTTCGAAAAAGTATGCGTAACGTAACCGTAAACAGGGCGATAATTTTCACTACGTTAACGTACGTAAACGTAGTACCTCTTACGCACGATATGTACCAAGTTTCATACAAATGTTTACGGTAACGTTACGCATACTTTTTCGAAAATGTTCGTGCTAGGCACACAGACAATAAACATGAAGTATGCACCAGCCATCGCTCCACTCAACCGCATTACCATTCATTCCCATATAGACAAGGATCTTTAAATTTAGTACCTTCATATTGCCTACCCACTAACCAGTCAAAACGGTTAAAGATTAGCCATTTGCACGGCACTTGAGCTGATAGCGTATTAATTGCGTGGCGATGCGTCGGTTCGATCAAAGCTAATCAACAGGCTAGAATTGACTTCCACGCCTGTGCATTTGCGATACACACCTACAGATTACTGCGATTCCAACTACTTTGATTGGAATCTCTATACCATTTAATAGCTATAATCTTCACTCGAGTTCCTGTCATATTATATTGCATGCATCTCTATCCCTTAGGTAAAGTACCGACAAAACTACAGATTACTGCGTAGGTCCTATCTATTGTGCGTTTCTTGGGCGAAAAATAGCCGAACCGATTTACTGCTTTTTTGCAGGCAGTAGTACAACTGCCTACGCCAATACTACTAGTATTCAGTGGTATATTTATCTTAATATCTAATTTATTAATAAATTAAATCATATAATCTCCTTGTTTTGTATTCTAATTTTCCCTATCTTTGCTTCCCGATATCAAAGTTATGGACCATTTTATTTTAGCTTTAAACGAAATTTAATTTACAAAGGCACTACTTATAAAATGATACTGTTTTTATAGTAATAACCTATTTAATTTATCTGTTAACGAACAAACGTTTTGGCAGAAGAAAGAACCTTCTAGTGCCTTCCTAAGAGATTTTCAACTTCAACATGATTTTTCTTCAATTTTCTGAATAAAAATAATTAATTATATAAAAAAAAAGTTTTTGAACAAATTCTTTACCACAATGTTATGACCTGTTTACGAGCATGCATAACATTTCGAGCAATTTGTCGCGTGAAACCTGCTTCCGGTAAGATTAATCTGCAAGGAATTCACGATAGCGATACAACTCTAAACACCCGAGCTATTGTCCACTGCTGGGCTAATAGTAGTAATAAAAAACTAATGCTTGGCAGGCAGATATACTGTAATTTTTTTGTCATAATCAGAAATGAACCTCGTAAAGAAGCTGTCATATATTAAAAAAAGCTTGCAATAGTTCTAATGCCGGAAATTGAAAACCAATCTAATTATGTTGTTCTAATACACGCTCTAAAGTAAATTAAAATAGATCCCAAAGCTCTAGTAGGCAATTTAAATTCCCACTCTTGTTGAAAGGCGCGGTTTTAATACGTTTTAATTATTGTCTTCAATTACACGTATTCGTACTGGGAATTGGTGTATGATAGCGTTAACTAATGTGTTAGGACATGTTAATTATTAAGCGTTAGCACGTCATATTCATAAACTTAACGAATTGAATTAAAATACGAATATTTATTCTTGAAATTGGGATCTGTTTTCTGTCTACCATTTCCACCGGTTGATATGATTTAAGGATGGTGTTACGGCTGGAGCTGGCGTCTATGGGTGTGGAATCAAACACAGGAAACAGGGAAACCACAAAACACACTTTAATCCCAGCCGCAGATGGACTGTAAAACTTCAACTACTTACAAAACAAACAATAAAAACCATAGCAACTAAATATTCTTAAAAAACACTTCTAAATACAAAAACTATATATAAAACTATTTACATTATAAACGTATATAAAAAGGGTCGTTCTGTCCGCAACAGATGGGATGATCTTATTCTCGCTCGTTAGCGCGAGAAGCTACGCCCTGCGAACGCCAACCCGCCTGCCCAGCGTGGTGATAATGGGTATTACCTACAGATGTTTGCCCTAAGTGGCGAACAACTATCGTCTTTCCACAATCTCATTTCTCCAAAATTTTGAAATGAGTCGTTATTTTATTGAGAGTGCGTTGTGTTTTTTTTTTGTGCGATAAATTAGAAAATACACAATAACATTTTAATACATATTCCCTATTACCCAAAACAATCCTTACTAGCAAAACTTTATTTCATTTTCATGCCATCATTTCTTTTATTATCACGCCCGTTCCACACTTCCAATAACATCACAATATGATTGAATCTACTATGGTCACTTCGCAAATTCCTCATTTAAATCTCACATTGGGAGGACCCAGAGGATCCAATAAGATTAGCTCCTGAATCTTGTAATAACCACATTTTATTGCCGCAAATCTGACCCTCGCTCTTTCACTAAATTCCTCGGCACTCGCCGAATGATATATTTCTTTACGATCGTGACTTTCTAAAGAGTCTGAGCTTTTGCAAATCGAATGTGGATCTTATTTATGAATTGATGCGGTTCAGGTATTCTTTTTAGCGTTTCGTACCTCAAAGGAAACCAGCCAAATCCGTATCAGGTCATTGAATAGGGTTCCGTAGTCATTCATAACGGCTCGTGGAATTTCCAGTTTTACAAATAAAGTCTCTTCAAGTCTAATCGTCAGATGGCAAAGCTGTCTGATGCCGTCGGATTCCTCCAGAAAAACAACAAAGGGAACAGTCCTCAAGCCTTCTATAGCTCTTGAACTGATAGAGTTATCTAAGCCATTACAGTTTTCCTGGAAAATTCATCAGATGAAATGACATGATGTTTTTTTCAGATTCCTTTAAGCCGGGGAGGAGTGCGGGATGGGCGGTTGATGTGGACAGCTCTGATATTTTATTTATACAACACCACAGCATAGTGACTTTCCGTCGAAAGGCCCAAGTCGCTGTGGCAACGGATAAGTAACCAAATCAATCACTTATCAGTTGTCACCACCAGGCTGATCTGAATGTGTTCAAATTTGATGTCAGCGCTGAGCTACCAACGATTTACAAATTATGCACTGTAGTGCAAGAATAACTCACACTTGTACCGCACACAAGACCTTTCTATTCTTGAGTTAAGGACATTCCTCGTGTACAAAGTAAGAACAAATTGCTAAGAAAATCATTGCTTAAAATGCGGTACAGAACTTACAACTTAAATATTAAAATTACACCACCCCGCAACGGTTCCGAACTCCGTCAAAATTGAAAATTAAGTGTTTATCCTTTAAGATAAAAGCCGAAACAGTGTCAGAAACGATACAACCTCCTTTGAATATTAAACGTGAGTAAACATTCTGTTCCTTTGAGTAATTAAGCCACAAAGGTTTGGACGGAAACTTGTGGATTCCAATCGTAATTTGATGAGCAGTGCACCCGAATACCTAGAGTGCTTGCTAAAAATTAAGACGCCCTTTGTATCCAAACGATTTAGAAGTGGCGAGACGCAAACGGACCACAACAAAACGGGTTAGGTCTGCTTAAGCTTAATAAACAATAGCAGGAATCACGGAGAAAGTAATTAAAGTGTAGGTAGTTAAACAAAAGACTGTTTTTATAACATTTTTATGAATAATTGCTGATTGCAGAGAATTGTTTTAAATTAAGAAGATACCAATGTAACTGTCCTCTCAAATTTACTCGTATAAAATAAAATCCCAAAGGTTATCTGAAATAGATCGCTCAAAGTGGTAAGAGCACCGAAATTGTACTTTGATATTATCTTTGTGTCTAGTTGATTTGGTACCTATGCAATAAAGAATATATTATATCTATCTAAAGTCACATCCCGCTGTATGCCTGCCCCTGAGTCTTTTGAGCTCTTAAAAATTACACAATAGATTTTAATGCGATTTTTTAAATAGATAGAGTGATTCACGAAATTATAAACACGAATACATGCATAAAAACCTATGGGCATGCAAAAGCATTACGTGCCTACTATGAAGACTGAATAAAATTTCTATATGGACACAAGGTTTTATGTAAGTTTTATATTGAGCAGGAGTGGCCTATGTCGAGCAGTGGACTGATACGGGCTGATGATGATGATGATGTGATGATATTAAGTTTTTATAGGTTTGAGTTATTTTTATAATCTATTTAAAATTCCCAATGCTCGCCACCGCAGGCCTATGTCCAGCAGTGGACTGATGTGGGCTGATGATGATGAAGATTTAAAATTCTATGATTTTGTTTATATTGTTTTTTGTTTGTTTCGCGGCATAGGGTGTGTTTTTAATAAAGTGCTGTGGAAATCACCATCGGTGTTAATTTTGATTGACGACTTGATTGACACACTGTAGACGACTACTCTAGCCGCCACAATCTCCATGTACTTAAAATAGATATTTAATCAAACGTATTCGAAACAACTGTACAGAACGTACGCCCAATTTAGATACATTTGTACGGTCAAATAAAAAGTTTAAATGAATACATAATCACTCAACGGAAACCCCATTTCCGTCACTGGTTATTTGCGTTTATTTTCCAGTTCTACGAGTTTATGAAAACAATTCTAGAGAGGGTCGAATTAAAGCAAAATATTTTTATTAAAGCCTAATCTAACAGAACTGGAAAGATCAAATTGAGCTTTTATAACACGCCTTTGTGAATTGTACACTTTTAAATATTTTACGCGAAAATCCTAATTAAATCTTGGTGGAAAAATAACAGGAGTTCGTGGGATCATTTCAATTCAATTTCACGAATTTATCTTATAAAAACTCTAGGAACATAGGTAGATATTTTGACTAGCTCGCTGGCTAAATGGGTTCGATCCCCGCCTGGGTCAAACATTCGTGTGATGAACATTTATGTTTGTTCCGTGTCTGGGTGTTTATAAATTGTATTTAAGTATATATTTGTACTACCTTCGTTGGTCTGATACCTATTACACAAGTGTTTAAGCTACTTACCTACATTGGAATAGGAGCAATGTATGTGATGTTGCCTTATGTTTGTTTATTATTTATTTTATTTTATTTTAAGGTGTTCTCGAACTAAATGCTTACCGCGACCAATGTGGTTCAGTGGTAGAAAACACTGCTTCGGATACACTGCTACTTATAAATAAATAAACTAACCATTATGTAGGTACTTTTATTGAACTAACCATGTAAATACTGCGGTTTTAGCAACACAATATCAACCCAGCTTTACTGGACCAAAGTTTTAGTAAATAGCAAATATTAATACAATATTGTACATATTTGCATTAAGACCGTTCGCACTAATCTATTGATATTAGCGACAAAGGGTTATTCAGGATCAAAGCCCGGAAATCGGCTCTGGATTAGTTTTGTTTTCTGATCTCTGTGTAAGTTAACCGTTGGACTGTTGGACTTTTGTTCAAAGTAACACGGGTTAACGTCACTGTTTGGCCTCGTACGGGTATTCTTAGTATGTACAAATGGACAATACGATCAATTAGGATTAGGTCTTGCCCCGTACCATTAAGTCATGGAATGCCCTTCCAGCTCATGTGTTTCCTTTCTCTTACAATCCTAGGTTTTTTTAGGCGGGGCGTGAAACGGCATCTCAGTGGGCCTTCAGGGTGAGGACGACAGGCGGAATGGGTTTGTTCTATTTTGCCTGTCGACCTAACTTTTGGACCTCACGACCGCTTACCATCAGGTGGATTGAGGTCATCCTGTAAGCTCTTCTTATAAAAAAAGGTCGCATAACGGCTACACCAGCCGCGGATTTTCCGCGAGTTCTGGAGTAGAGACCGCGTGTGGGCAAACGTACCTAATGTAGGACTTTCTCAGACCAGGTGGAGTGAAAACATTAGGAGGGGCCTATGTCCAGCAGTGGACTGATACGGGCTGATAATGATGATGATTATTTATGTAGTTCATTCTTATGTAATTTTTATTTATGTTTAAGTTTTGCGATCCCGACTCTGACAACTCTGATCTCAAATACAGTTAGGCTCTTTCAACATTAAGTTCTTTTTAAGAGGTTTGCTATGAGGGCATTTTGATCTTTATATCACTTTTCTGCATTTTTACACTACTTTTCCAATAGGCAAGTTTCTAGACATGAATGGATAGACAAAGCAGATTGTCCGCGCGATAAGTCACTCGACTATCAATGCACGCTCGATCAAGTTGCTCGATTTTCGCTTGATTTATTTCAATTCTCTTTGAACTTGGCTGAACACGCTCTAGATGTTTTTTTTTAGTTTTGTCAAATCTTTCATTTCGTTATTATATTATGCACTATTATAAATAGGAAATCTTCAAGATTTAAGTAATATATTTCATTATCCCATACAAAGTTGAGTGTAGTATTAAAAAAAAACTTATTTTAAAAGGGATGGTTCAATGTAAACAAGTTATTTATACTCATACACATAATATAAATATAAGACAACATCACATACATTGCTCCGACCCCAAAGTAAGTAGCTCAAGCACTTGTGTTATGGGTATCGGGACAACGAAGGTATCACAAATATATACTTAAATACGAATTTGTACACCCAGACACATATAAAAACTAACTTTTCTATTAACTAACTATTCTATCTGTTTGTTGGTTGTCTGGAATAACACGCTTATACCGATAAGATCGCCTAAAATATACAACAAGTGTGTACTATATACCTACTTGCTTTTTAGTCAATTGTATCGTGTGTAAAGAATATCTATCTACATAATATGAGTACATATACCTATATTCTTGCTTACAGTACTAATGAGACTTTCTTATTGTACCATCATCTAAATGAGATCTTTTGCCCACACCGGTAACATTGTACCAAATAATCAAAGCTTACCTTGCCTGCTCATTCCCCATTCTTATGACGTCACTCGCTTCATTAATTACCTTTTCAAATACCGCCATGTCACTGGCCGTTAATTGAAAGCTCTTAGCAACTTTAATAAACAATTGAAAGTGCTACTTAACAAATATTCGGTAGGCGTTTGAATGGTTAACAAAGGTGAAATTATTCAGGTAATACTTATCTAATTTGTGTGTGGTAGTGGGCAGACTTACATAAACTTAAAACATTTTTATTCAGATCGGCTTACGACAGACACTTATAAATATGAAGTTAAAGCTGACTCTACCGCTGGGTATAGAATGTAGAATCGACACAGTGTTCCCGTGAAAAGTAATAATGGAATCTTTGTAAAGACTATGGTTGACGTGTTCCAGTTAATACCTTTCGTGACGTACCTCATCACAGTGCCATCTATCTGCCTACGACTGTACCTTCCAATATAACGTTGTTCGTCAAAAATCCCTTTGAGCCAACACTAGTGTTCGCTGCAATGTGTATGGGAGCGTACGCGGAATATATACGGAATCCAATTTCGCATATACAGCGATTGAAGATCGTATTTTTGAATCCAAATATACCTGATGATTTTAGAAAAAACTCTGTCTTTTAAAAAAATGTGTTGTGTTCTTAAAATTATGAATTGTCATAGCCATCGTTGAGAAGAGAGAACCGTTGAGGAAATCTGGCTGACTGGCTCGGTGGCTCAATTGGTAGTGACCCCTGCATTCTGATCCAAGAGTCGTGGGTTCGATTCCCACTCAGGACAAACATTCGTGTGATGAACATTTGTGTTTGTTCTGTGTCTGGGTGTTTTTATATTTGTATTTAAGTATATATTTGTGGTACCGTCGTTGTTCTGATACCCATAACACAAGTGCTTAAGCACTTACTTTGGGATCGGAGCAATGTATGTGATGTGGTGTGATATTTATTTATTTAATCTCGCTGTCTGATCCATCAGGATCTCCTTAATCGCAGCCTAATATACGTGCATTTTGCCATTTAAGATAGGATTAGTTACTTCCTTTTTGTTTTTCTTTTTACATACATATGTTCTGTTAGTTATCCTGTATGTAGAACGTACTTCTTTCCACTTACTGCATATTTTTATATATCAATCTGTTAGCCAAATTTGGCTAATGGAAAAAGCTTTTAAAAAAGGCTTCTCTTTTTCTGTCATTTGGTGCATTTACGAGTATGAATAAATAATATTTAAGTGGTATATGTGTGCGTGGTCCCAGATTATTGTCTTTATGGTATCCTGCTCGAATTATTGTAGACAAAGAAGATTTTCAATAAGTTAAACTTAGAGTTGGCCATGTTAAAGATGGTCAAAGGGCAAGCAATCAATCCAATCATTTGTCAATCCAATAAAAAACAATTTTGACATCATTACATCAGGATGTACTTAGATACCAATTTAAGACCTATTGTTATGTCTGAACCCAAACTCGTTAAGTACATTTATCCGTGCTTACTCGACTATTCTGGTGACCATAGAGATTTATACGGTGTCTACGTTGACCGAATACAATGAACACATTTTAGCTATACTATCAACAACTTACACAAGATTTTTCACGGTTTGGAATCGTGGGTCTTTTGTAACATACACACGACTGGTGATGTAAAAGTTCAAAACGTTAATCGGTAATTTCCAGTCCGTGCAAAAACCAGAATATTTTATTTAGTTGCTTCGACATAACATTATTCCAATAGTTCAACATAAAATATTGCATGAGATTATTAAAGATATGAGTAATCATAATAATAAAGCAGTTACCAACATCGCCTATTGAAAAGCTTTACTACCGAAAGAAACTGTTATACCCATTTTCCAGATATAATTTGTTATTTTCCATTTTTATGCGACCGGCAAAGAGAAACGTGTAACATTTATTTACCCAACACTCATGAATAAAATAAACTGATTCATGTACTCACTCCACTATTTTTTGTTTTCTTTGTAAAAAATAATTTGGGGCAAAAGCTATAGTATATTCTGACCATTCTCGTTTCTGAGCTCATGTTTATAAATCAAAGCACTACTTGTTCATCAAACGTTATGCCAACAAGTATAAAAAATGTATATTGGTTCATTAATGAAGTTTTAGTCTTAATTAGATTGTCCATCATCCTCCCTTTTGAACCAGGCTAAATGGGTAGGGTACGATTAGGTAACTAGTATTTTATATTCATATATAGTGACTTCTCGTATCGAAAACGAAAGAGATATCGAAGTCACTGCGGTAACTGACAGGTAACCAAGCAATCACTTTTATTGGCTTCTTTAAGCTACTAGACACGTACTTACTCATTACTAGCATTTAAGCACGCTTTTATTGAGCAAGTGCTCATTATTAGCAAGTATGTCACCACATTGCTTATATAAGCAAATGATAAATAGAATAATACTTTTAATCAAGCGTATGAGCATGCTTTTTTTGAGGACGTCTGTAGCTTGACACGCATTGAAGCCTCTAAAAAGCACCAGTGTGTTAAGGGCTCATTGACGTCACTTTTGCACTAATTTTACTTTTAATTTTAAAGCCAGTCTTTTCAAGCCTATTGCTTGATTTTTATATGAAGCTTTTATTAAAAAGAACAATAGGTAAACATAAAGCGAAAAGAAAGCACTTTAGAATGTCACTATTAGATAAATAACCTAGGTACCTACAGATAGGTATGTCCTTCTTGTTAAGGGTAAGGTAAAGTCGTGTAAAGCTGGTGCGTAGCGCCACGAGATTGCAACTCTCCAAGTTGTTTAGATTGTGAAGATTGATAGGAAAGAACAAGGGCTTTGTAAGATATTGCATAAAATGATTGATCATGGGCGAAGGAAAGCTAAACTAAAAGTTGTTTATAACTAGCTGTGCCCGCGGCTTCGCCCGCATTTATTAGCCTATACTTATTACTCTCCATCCTTTCAACAATCTTCACTAAAAAAATCACGTTTTGTCGTGAAAGAAAGACAAACATACAGACAGACACAATTTCACATTTATAATATTAGTATGGATAGTATGGCCTGGCCGAATCTCCGAGACTAGCCATGTTATATCACTTTGCTCGATCCGGGGCTTTTCTCAACCAGCTTTTGATGGCCATATTGCGCAAATCGACCAGGAGGTACTTAACGTACACTACGTTTGCCGACGTAGTATGCACTCAGAACTCCTTTACCTCAACGGTTGTCGGCTCTGTGGCTGATATGGACAGCCCACTGCCACTTTACCACGCTAATCCTGTGAGCTACGTACAACAAATAAATAAAATCATCGGACGTTGCTTCTCTGTCAAATCACGTCAGTTCGTAATCGATCCCGTAGAGACACGCATAGCAATATCATAGCGCCTAGCCAAGTAGGCAGAGGATATTAAAAGTCAGTCTTATAATCCCATGGAACGGTAGTTGGACACGAACGAAGATAGATCAGGTGGGTTTATATTGCTTAATGTTGGGGCTCCGCTTAGTAGACCACGAAGCTCCGTACATGAGTTGTATTAAGTAGTAGTTAGTACGCCAAAGAGAAAGATCGCCGGGGTTTAAAGTAATATATTGTAGTTAAGTAAAGTACACGTAAACAATGTGGCAATCTTTCCTTGATTAGTAACTTAGTGCTATGACAGTCGGTGACGTACTACTGTAAATAAATATATTATAATGTAAACAGTAATCACGCGCGGCCCAATATAGGGAGCGGTGTCAGCAAAACGCGAAAGTACGATGGCTTGCCCGTACACTTAAAAAAACGAAGTATAAATAAACTGAAATCTCCATTCAAAGTTATTTAAAATCGAGCATAACTAAGTTCAAACGTTCATATTTACAATTCACTTTGAAACGCATTTTTGTAACCACTTCACTCATTTCCCGGAATTTACCAGTGCCGTAATATCGGATGTTGAAGAAGCCCTTATTCCAATATTTTACAGTTGATAAATTCGGCAAAACCTTTTTCCAACCGATAGTTGGATTGTTGGACTTTTTATATGGTTCTTCAGAGATCTTATAAGTGCAGATTAGACATTGGCATTTGTATCATACATATAGGAAATATATATTAAGGGAAAGTGGAAACACATATGACTGGCTCGGTGGCTCAATTGGTAGTGACTCCGGCCTTCTGAACCAAGAGTCGATGAACATGTGTGTTTGTTTCGTGTCTGGGTGCTTATATTTGTATTTCGTTGTTCTGATACCCATAACATAAGTGCTTACGCTACTTACTTTGGGATCGGACCAATTTAGGTGATTTTGTGTAATATTTATTTATTTATATACTGGCAAAGAGTTCCACTTTTTAACGGTAGCACACAGGTTAGAGATGCAAAACTTTCTACTTTGCAAAAAAATTATTTGTTCTATTTCTTTACGTGTTCTTGTTTCCAAAATAAATTTCGTCTCATACTTGGATTAACAACAGAAAATTGGTTAATTATTATAGATAACGGAGTAATCAACACGGGTCGTGGGTATAAAGTTCAAGTGTTTCACTAACCCATTTTAGTCATCTTAGGCCTAGTTCTAAATGGTAAATTGACGTTGATGTATTATGGCCGTCGGACTCAATTACAATATTAGCTTTGCCCATAAGTTCTGAGAAGTACATGAACCCAAGACATGATATGGTTTGGTAAGGTTTTTAAAGTAAAACTTATCTTTATGATATGATAAGTATTAATAAACTTCAAATACACAACGAGACGTAGGTTCTTAGTATTATTAAGATCATCAGGATAAGGTGCAGCCGCAAAAGATTCAAGCCATTAATGTAAGGTCTACTTTTGAATGCAACTAATCAATAAAAACTCTACACCTAATTTTGATTTACTATTTCAAGTAGGTAAATAATCTTCTTCTTTTCGTGTCAATAGGTAAATAATGAAATAGTAAATCACAACATTCTATGTTTTTTAGCTTTAAGAAGCACTAACAAAATTAACAAATGGTGATCTAATAAATCTACACGCGTTAAGTATATGGTAGACTCGTGGTATATGGTAGATATCGTGAATTTTGTATAAACGAAACAAAAAGTAAGCTACCTTTGATTCAGAGTTAAGAAGATTTCCCGAGGGATAGAAAAATTGCTTTAATACAACTTAGAAATGCGAAAGAAGGTGAGAAAAAGCATTGTTTTCTCGCAAATTATCTAATTCTATACTTAGTTAATACTACATAGTATAATCGTATCCCATGAATAACCAAGCAAGATTTGCGTAGGTCTATTTTTAATTCAGAAGGCAGAACTTGTGAGATTAGTTAACTTACTTTTTTTGCTACTTTGTAACTAAATATAACTACAGATTTAATTTAACTACGATTAAGATATTTTAGTACACTACTAAATTTAAGAGCCTTGCTCTTGTCGGTGGAGCAACTTCCACTCCTCCCTGGACTCCGCCAGCGCCTTCAACTCCTTGTACGTCATGACATTAACTTTCTCCTTTAGCTGTTGTGTAAATGTTCGTCTTGGCCTCCCTCTTCCTCTTCTGCCTTCTATTTTACCTTCTATTATAATTTTTATAAGTGTGTCATGACGCACAAGGTGTCCCACCATTTTCCCTCTCCTGTTCTCAATCGTCTGCATCAAGCATCTCCTTTCCTTTACCATCTCCAATACCTCTTCATTTGTCTTCTTTTCCATCCAGCTTATTCCCTTCACTCTTCTCCAGCACCACATCTCAAAGGCCTCGAGTCTTTCTCTATCTCTCTGTGTCATTGTCCACGTCTCACAACTATATAGGGCTATACTCCAGATGTATGATTTTACAAGTTTTTTTCTTAGCATTATTGAGATGTTAGATTTGAATAGGTGTTTTTTATTGTTGAATGCTGTTTTTGCCATAGCTATTCTAGCTTTAATATCTGATGTACATCTGGAGTCATTGGTTATTATACTGCCTAAATATTTAAATGAGTTTACTTGTTCTACTTTTTTATCTTTAATTTTTATTGGGCTATTGATTACTAGAAATTTGGATGTAGCTAGTGTTTTGGTTTTCCCCACATTAATTTTCATTCCGAAATCTTCAAATGTTTTATTTTAGTACAGAGAATTAAAAATTCTTACTCAGTTAAAAATAAATACAAATTTCACATAGAAAATATACAAATAGACATGATCGTGTACTGGGCGGGGATCGTAGCAGAGAAGCCTTTACTTCCACTGAGCCAAGCTTGATTCGGCCTACTTATTACATTATGATGAATTTAATGCCGTGTTGCATTCCCTAACAGTCAACCATTGGGCGAGCCAGATAACTATAACGTAGTGCGGTAATAGGCATTCTAACAACTGCTACAATTTATATCTTCTAACATACAAGTAATGCACAAACATTATTACTAGTTATCATGATGGAACGTCTCACTGCTGCCTAAATAAGTGACTTCAATACTATTGCAAAAAATCTTATGACAATTGTTCTACAAACTGCAAATTCCGACACAAAAGTTTCTCATTACGGACCATTCACTTTGTGCATCGTACTCGTACATTCCGCCAACTATTGCTCAGTTCTCATTAAACGCCGAGCGTTCGTCACAGCCAGTTAGATATTGTTTCAAAGTTGAGATGATATTGAAAGAAAGAAAGAAAATCCGTTTATTTGGTGCCACACATCACAAATTATGAAACATACATATTATTAAATTACAGTGACAAATATTTAAAAAAAAGAAAAAAACACAAACAAAACAAAAATAAATAAAAAGAAGAAGATCACAACAAAACGGTTATATGACACGGCAAATACAAGTGGGCGCAATAAACGAAACATCATAACAATCACAGACAACAACAATACAGAAAAAAAAAATTAAAAAGAAAATGGATGCCGGCTGTCAGAAACATGTCATTGATGAGACGATGCTTCTTTGTTTACATAACAACTAAAACGCATCGCGACGCCGCAAAGTGCTCTTGATACCTGCGGAACCATCAAGTGCCTTTGCTCTTAGCTCATTTCACGATAAATTTGAATTTTGAGCCCACTTCAGCTACTTACGGGTTGGGGATATACGATTTGTGGATTAAAAGATGGATAGAAGTGAACTGATGCACGAAATGTTGACAGTATTGACAGGAAATGTTTTCGTTTGACCGAATTACGACAACATCGGCACATCTCCAAACACACAGGCAGGTTGTAAAGACGTATACAGCATAGCCAATCTTCACTCAAATTAAGCCGCCCGTCCACGGAAGGACCTCCACCCTATAGAATACCGCAGCCAAATGACCTCCGGGTCGTGTTTCTGCCGTTGAAGAGGGTTTCTGGAACTCTTGAGGGGTTTAGGTTGGCCCGGCATGGCGGTGGCCACTGACCAGTTATATGCCCTTTGTCACAGGCGGCTTGAACTTCTTTTTTGCTTTCCATCAGGCGTATGGAAGTCATTATTATTATTATTACAGAAGAAGTGTTCAAGTATGTGTACAAACACAGGTGCAGAGTCTGTTTCTTCACTCTCATAGTCCGATCACGATGATGAAAGGCTTACGTGCTTTCCTAGACCGTACAGAGAGGGAATATGACTTGTTTTTTTTACCAAAACGCATAGCTGTCAGTGAAAAAAGGGATATTGCAATGTTTATAAATAAATAAACCATTAGTTACAAAAAACGCTCATGATTATGATTTACTAGCTGCTGCTCGCGGCTCTGCCCGCGTGAATGTTCGTATAAAACATAGCCTATATGTTAATCTGTTCAGTAGTTTTTGCGTGAAAGTGGAACAAACATCCATCCATCTATCCAAACAAACTTTCGCGTTTATAATATTAGTAGGAAAGTAGGATAGGATGATTCCTATAATTCTTTTAATATAATTTTTTTAAGTTCGAAATATTCTTAAGTATTTCAAAGGTACGAGTATAACGATGTCTAAGTTACGAAAATACCATTTTATCAGCATTTAAACAATTTTAAGGAGACACAATACTTTTGTTCTATTTTCAGCAAGTCGAGTCCTTTTAAGTATTGAGCTAAGTTAAATTCCAGCACATTTACTAGAGATCATTCGGAAAGAGAGCCATTTAAGCACAAAACGACAACCTAAAACTTAACTTTTAACTTTAACGGAAGTGTCTAGATACTGAGTTCTGAGTTCATAAAGTACTAAACGTATTAGCAGAAAGTTTATCTCAGGTCCCGCGTAAGTATAATACTGTTGGAAACTTTCATAAAAAGCTCTAAAAGGAAATGCATCGTAAAGGGATAGGAAACTGATCCAATACTAGTATACGCAAGCATATTTTACTTTTAAACACGTTTAGTCGCTTATACAAAGAAAAAACATTGAATGTATTTTCTTTGTATAAGCTTGCTTAAGCAGCCATAATGAAAACATGTGTATGTTTTATTACTTTCCGTTAAACCACCTACTACTCATAATATAAAGAATATAACAATGTACTTAAGAATATAATACGAGTAAGCGTTACGTGAGTATACCTTAGTCTTCTATGAAACGCGCTCACCCAGCAAAAGCCGGTTCACTGTCGCCTTGAACATCCAAAGATTTATTTCTTTCGGGAAACAAGGAGCCCGGCAACGAATGTAGAAATTTTTATCCAAAAAGTAATCCCACGAAAACTGGACAGCATAGGTAGTATATGAAACTATATCTACTTCGGTAAGTATAGCGTCCTCCCTAGAACAGTATCCCGGAATGCTGAGCACTTCTTAGAGGCTTTCCACGTGTCAGCCCTCGCGTCCTACTTGGAAGTGGAACTTGGAGGCCCTTCAAACTGTTCGCTTTATTAAATTAACGCTCTTACTCTTTCTTCAATACGTATGTAATGTATGGACATTGGACACATTAACATATGTAGTACTGAAGGCTTTAGGTAGGCCATGCCATACAATATACACTAATAATAACCAAGACTCGGATCAAGAACAAGAGAATGTAAGCGGACAACCCATCATCTTTTCGCTCCAAGCCAACCTCACCTGCCCGTGATGCATCCTGCCGAATAACAAACGAGGCGCTGGCAACCGACTGGTGGCGGTATAACGTTCACAATTGCAAGTGTAGCTAAATGCCACAGGCCGATGACGGGTAGTGAGCGTCACCGGAGCGAGAAGTTACACCCTGCGATCGCCAACCCGCCTGCCCAGCGTGGCGATTATGGGTACAGCCTCCAGATTTTGTCCAGCAGTGGACTACAATAAGTTGATTATGATAATCAACGAAGAACCGTGTTGGTCACAAGGTTTGACAAATGCGTGACTTTGACACGACCACTCGTGGATTTGATCCCCACAAAGTACAAACATTTGTGTGTATGAATGAACATATTTGTATTGGTCTGGATGTTTGCTAAGTATGAATGTATTTAAAGAAAAAGATTTACCTACTATATAACGTTCTGTCTCTATAAACTTATTATCACATATCTAGGACAAGGCTCAGCTTAGTTTATGGTTTAGGATTAGACTAGACTGTGTGGTCTAGCATAGCATGTTTGGGTTATTAATTTATAGATTTGTAAATGCAATTTATTTTGCTAAGTGAAAATCCATATAAGATCACAAGCTATTTGATATAAGATAAGGGTTCCATACACGTGATACTATGCAGAATCCCAGATAATAGATTGTGCATAATAATATTAGGTACGTGGTTCAATAAACTAAGGATCTTATAACCTTCATTTATTAGGTTTCGAGGATAATATTTGGTGCTACTAGTTTGCACTCATGACTTCGTCTGCACAAAATTAATGTTAATTTAATAAGCCTTATCTGGCGATAGAAAAATCATACCTAAGTCGGTTAAAGTAAAGAGATAAACACCAGACAGACAAAGTTGCTTCAGCATTTATAATAATCGTAGAAACAAACTCGTTGTGACTCCACGCATTATAATTTTAAGTAACCTTTAGTATTGCACAGCAAACTTTGGCCAATCATTAATTGGAATCCCGTGTTTTGGACCGTATAATGAGAATAGATTCATTACTGTTGGTAAACTTACTATTTGCAATTAATGGACCTGGATAGGAAAAAACTTTTAGTATTCAATTGAATCGCCCTAAATGACTGGAATCGATGGATTTCTGTTGCCGCTACAACAACAAAAAGTAACCAAGAAAATAAAAAGGGGGCCCCTATACAACAAAGGCGTCTTTTTTGCCTTATTTTGCCCTACCCTTCGTCCGATTCGCACTTGACTAATCAGTTGCCATAGCCATGCTGGTCTGTAGGATTATACTGGCTATACATACATACAATAACTAATCCAAAAACTAATATCGAAATGCGAGTAGGGGAGATGACCATGGTTGAATTTCCATGTTATTTGATGGTTGCCAGAAAGAACCATTAAAATAACACTTATTTAAGAAATCACAACAATTTTTTTTTGCAAATTGAGAGCGCGATAGGCCTTCAAAGTTTATCGGGAAAGTCAATTTCAAAAGTGTAATATTAATCAAAAATCATCATAACACTGTTTAATGTACCTACATTAATTAAAACATATTTTGATATGAAACCCATAACATAAACGCAGTATTTAATATAACCATCGAACAAGCTTCTTAAACGAGGCATACAAAACACCACGCAATACGAAGTCGTGACGTCACGCTTTCCTGTCAATTTGCATGAAGCGAGTTTGGGCTAGTTCAAATTTGTGAGTTTAAAAATTGTAATAGAATAGCTTTTTATACAAGCGAAGTAATTCTTTCACCAATGTTTCTGTAATTGGGTGATGCATCCAAAAAAAAATTGTCACCATGCAGACCCATGGGCAGAAATGAGGATGTGATTTCTATTCTTTTCCGACAAAATTCTTTTCCAAATGTTTAACAGAGCTAATGCTAATGCTTTATTAACCTTCCGTGTGGATATAATTAACCGGGTAGTATAACTTATAATCTCACGAGTATCTCTGTATTATAGGTAGGTATGTCAGCAACGATAACGACAATGGTTTAACTTCCGATTTTTTTTATAGTAGCTCGACATAATGGCTTTCCTACGCCTGATGGAAAGCCAAAGAGAAGCCCAAGTCGCTGTGACAACTGGCAAGTAACTGGTTAGTTACCTGTCAGTTGCCACTGCCATGCCGGCCAACCCTAACCCCCCACGAGCTCCGGAGACCCTACTCACCATCAGAAACACGACCCGGAGGTCATTTGGCTGCGGTATTCTATAGGGTGGAGGTCCTTCCCTGGACGGGCAGCTCAATACGAGCGAAGATTTGCTATCCCCTACCTCTCTTAAAAATTCTTTAAAGATTCCGAAATGAAAAACTAATCTTAATAAAGCCAGTTTTAACACGTTTTTTTTGCCAACCGCCGGTTTTTTGCCAACGCGTTAGCCTTAGGCTAATGCAGGCTGGCAGGGCAGCGCTGAGTTTGTAATTTTCTAGTCTTTTGCAACTCGATCGTGATTGGAAACTTTCCGAACACAAAAGCAATTTTTTCCTAGTTTTACGCAGAAACCTTATCGGGACGTAAAGGACTGAGTTTTTCAGATGTCTTTTGATGGACTTTCGTTGATAATTGATCAATATTAATGTTAATTACCTATGTACAAATCGATATCCTATAGTGTGTAAAAATGCATCACAATTGAAGGCGTAGCTAAAGAACGGAGGCCGATGACGGGCAGCAGCTTCACCGGAGCAAGGTTCTACGCCCTGCGATCGCCAACTCGCCTGCCCAGGCTGGCGATTTTGGGTAGAGCACAGGCTCTCTTAGAGATGTTTGATCAAAGTGGCGGTCTGGAGAGGCCTATGTCAAGCATCAGTCTCATCACTCAATACCTATGTCAGTTTTATAACAAGCTGTAAAATGTAGCCTGTGATGAGAAATAAATAAAATTATTATTATATTATTATGTCCAGCAGTAGACTGCGATAGGCTGATAATGATGATGATATGTAAAAAAGGTATTATTTTTATACTTATAGTAGCTCGACATAATGGCTTCCCTACGCCTGATGGAAAGCAAAAGAGCCCAAGTGGCTGAGACAACGGGCAAGTAACTGGTCAGTTACCTGTCAGTTGCCACCGCTATGCCAGCCCAACCCTAACCACCCACGAGCTCCGGAAACCCTACTCACCGGCAGAAACAAGACCCGAAGGTCATTTGGCTTCGGTATTCTACAGGGTGGATATGACATGATTCGATTTATATGCATAGGTATTGTCGTAAAATGGGTCATATAAGTTATACACCAGCTAGTTTCTAATAAACTTAGTTTCCACTGGCCATTTTGCAACCTAATTATATTATATGCTCTTAAGTGAACATGATATTGTGACATACTGCAGGACTAGAGTTTCTCCGAGGTTTATTATTAGGTATATCATTTATATTCAATCAAGTGACATAAAATTGCATGCACAAGTCACAGTTTTGAATATTCTTGTTAATATTTACAAGAGTTTGCCTTGGAATAAAGGGTGCATGGAACTATTTCAATCAAAGTTTTGTTCCGAGTTCTTTGCATTTCATTTTCTTTAAATGGGTTTCTTGGGATTGCTTCTTTTGGTTTCCGATAGATGTAAGAATGGAAAAAACTATTAATACTAGTTTTTAGGAGCTTTTTTTTGAATTCAGAGTGATATCTAAGAGAGGGTACTTTTTAAGATCATAGGGGCTATGAAATAAAAAAAACCTCAAATCAAATAAAAATGATCGTCCTAATAAAAGGTAAAATATTAAGCACCTTTCTTATAGTAGTATGGGATCCTTACTATAAGAAGGGTACCTACTTAGCGCGTGAAGAAGCATCTTGCAGGCCAGCATGGCTGTGATGACTTACTGGAAACTATGGTTGCCCGCCCGTTGTCAAAGCGGCTTCCTTTCCTGCTTTCCATCAGGCGGAGGGAAGCTACTATGCTGAGCCAATATAAAAAAAACCCTAACAAGCATGTGTGAAGAGATTAATAAATGTGGACGAAGCAAAAGTTGTGTCCCAGGATCGTAGCAAATGGAAGGATGTGGTCTCTGCCTACCCCTCTGGGAGAAAGGCGTGACGTTATGTAGGATGTATGTTCGTAAATAAGCAGCGAACATTATATTTAATAATTTACATCATTCTTTTAAAATAAAAATAGTCGTGTGTGTAAGAGGTTTTTCTAAAGCTTTTCAAAAGCTTTTATTCTTTAATACGTTGTTATTGGATGAGATCGTTTAAGAAAATAAATTTTCTGAACGTATGTAAGTAGATAAAGTAGGTGAAATTTACAAAAGTTTTACATTTCTGCTGTACTTTTCATTTACAAATTATTAAAACTTCTATTAATACTCCGTATAACTCCGTAATAAGGTATTGACACTCGAATTTCAAAAAAAGTAATAACACATTTCCCTTTACAGATCAGGGAGCAGTTTACGACCGCAGCCAGGTTGTCAAACGAAACTGTCCCAAGAATTGAAAAAGGGGAATAAAATATTTTAAGTCCAATTGCATTGGACGGAAAGTCGGAAAGTTTCCGAAGCGCATTTTCTATAATCTATAAACTGTCTTGCAATATTCTTAACCGCTGCTAGATGCTAATAAAGCTGATATATTCAGTTTCAGGGTTCCTGCAATTCTTTTCAAGGCGAGAGTGAGTCGGTTTTTGTTGGTTAATCGCGCTCTACTCTAACCGTTTAATTTACACTGCTCCGATCCTAAAGTAAGACTCAATCAGAACAACGAATTTACCACAAATAAATACATAGGTATTATAAACACACATGTCACATCATGTCATCACACGAATGTTTGTCCCGGGTGGGATTCGAACCCACAGAAGTAGAGGTTGAACCAATTGACCCACCGAGCCAGTCATATCATAAAAGAAATGTCTTCTGATCACGTAACGCAATGTTTTACTATTGCTGTAGTAGACTCAAAAATAGCAAAATATAAATAAAAAAGTTATTTCAATGTAACATTGATGTAGGTAATAAATGCATTACACGTTGTTTAGTCAGGAGTGTTATACATACCTAATATTCAGATTTAATCAAATTTTAATAATAAAGGTATCTAGAACCCTTACTAAAAGCCACAAGTAACTCGTAACCGGCGTTTCATTTAAATCCTTAACTCACCGACCCCAGAGACAAACGGATTAGTGTCACCCGTAATTCCTGTTCCATTTATTTCGATTTTTTCTTTTTAAAACTTTTACCTGTTAGCAGACAAAAGAATAAAAAGATTTGTCATTTCCGCGGGCCAACCTTCCAAATTAGAAAGTGCGTTAATTCTCTCGTAATTAATTCATGCTTTGGATCCATCCGGTTAAATGTTTCAAAAATTAAAACCCAGAGGATATTATTTGCTATCCGTGTTCCGTAAAGTGCTTGGGCTTTCCTAATAAAGGTTAGGAGTGATTAATAAGAAGAGAATTTTTAATTCAAGAAACGGTGTTGATCACGTCCTACGAATAGAAATAGAATGGATCTTTATTTTATTACTAGCTGTGCTCGCGACTTCGTCCGCGTGGAATAGTTATTTTTTCCCCGTTTTTTTTTTACATTTTCCATTATTTCTTCACTCCTAATAGTTGCAGCGCGATGTTATATAGCCTAAAGCCTTCCTCGATAAAATTTAATGGACCATTTAATGGTCTATTCAACACAAAAAGAATTTTTTAATTCGGACCAGTAGTTCCTGAGATTAGCGCGTTCAAACAAACAAACAAACAAACTCTTCAGCTTTATAATATTAGTTGAGATATTATTTACCTAATCACTTTTAAAAAGTCTTGGTAGGTGCGATGTGAGTAGATTTTACTCAGTGGGACAGGTCGTTTTGAATCAGGAAGTTAGAATTGATCGGCCGTGTATCCAGCGACATATTATATCACAACGATTGTACTTAATTAGCTTTCCTATTCACAGGAAATGGAATTTAGATTCGATTTTAAAAGCATAACTAAGTACTGTCAAATCGTTAAGATTAGAAAAGGACAATAAGTAGTAACACATTTTGAATTCGGTTCCGAAGTGTTTGAATAGGGGGGTTCTGGTCTGCCATACAAGTACATATATCTGACTAGATATATTTTCTTCCCCGTTTTTTTACATTTTCCATTATTTCTTCGCTCCTAATAGTTGCAGCGTGATGTTATATAGCCTAAAGCCTTCCTAGATAAATGGTCTATTCAACACAAAAAGAATTTTTCAATTCGGACCAGTAGTTCCTGAGATTAGCGCGTTTAAACAAACAAACAAACTCTTCAGCTTTATAATATTAGTATAGATTTATAGATTATCAGAAAATATTTTGAGGGAACTCACGCTTTCAGATGAACACGTACCTACTTTATACAAAGTTTTCTTTATACCTGCGTAGACCCCGCGATAATAATATAATTATTAAGTATACATACATTTAACTTTCACTTATCACCCTCAATTATATTGTTCCTTACTTTTCCAGATCAAAGCAATCTTTTTGTGAAATGGTAATCTTATTAAATTCTTTGTCTGTGGGCAGATCCAATATCAGAATTAAAATATTTTAGGTCGAATGAGTCTAATTAAGATTACATACCTATTAACGTTAATGTAACGAAAGTTATAAAGCAGTAAGTAAGTATAGTCAGCTTTTGGTAAAATACTGATTTAACTTAGGACCTAAATAGCTTCCGAATCTAAATATACGAGGATAAAGGCGAAAGGTCACTTACTCAACACGAAACCTCAGAAACTACTAGAGTCAAGTGTTTCAAATTTTGCATGGGGATTCGGTCAAGAGCGTAGGTGAGCGAGCGTTCAGAACAAACTTTCAGGAAATTCGCCCCCTAAAAAGGTAGAGGGGATAAGCTTACAATTTCGGAAGAAAAGAAACTTGAAATTTTAAAAGGCCTAGCTGTACCTACTTTTGAGTTTTGATATGGAAAGGATTTGGAAAGAAATTGTAATCACGCTCAACGCACACAAATTTTAATCTGCTCTCTGGATGACCTAAAGGTTGACAGGCAGAGAATGCTTTTAGCATTAAACTCGCCTTTAATACCATTTTGGGGCAATCATGGTTCAATAAAATAAATATTGCTTCTATTTACTTTACTAAAGCCTCCAAAGAGTCGTCGCCGAAATTCAGTCAAGAAGAGAATACATTCTTGAATTTAATGATATTAAACAATTAAGGTAATGCTATTTATTTTTACACATGTACGTCCAATATACCATATAACATAGACAACAGCGTTGACAAAAAAACAACAAAGTTTCATCTTTTATACTTATTCAACTTCGTATAATTAATACTGTTAATTTTGTCAGTTAAAAGCACGGCTACGTCTGAGTTCGTACTAAATCATTTTATAACCAATTTCCATTAAGTTGTTCATAAGTAAATTATATAGGTAAATGTTTATCTTTAGTCAAAGACAATCTATCATAAAAATAAGTTATACCAAAAAACTAAACCTACGTTTAAAATTCAAGTTAGCATTCACTGTTTTTAGAAATTAAGAAAACATTCAGTTTTTTGTTTTGTTCAGTTAGTCTGTGCCATTGTTTACGTTCTCAGAAGCTTGTTTTACACCTTATTAAGCAATTACTTGATAAATGGTCTTAAGTTAAACTTCAAGTGGCTATTCGTGGTTCAATAGTCAATTACAGCCGTAAATAAAAATATAAATAAAATGTACGTACATTTTAATTATGGAGCTATGGGGAGAGATGCTTAGAGTTTCTCTGAAGGATAAATAAATAAATTACCCAAGGCATGCCACTCTGAGCCACACAGCGCCATCTAGCCCCAAACTAAGCCGAAGTTTGTACTATGGGTACTGATAAACTTACATAGATACATTTTTTTTGTAAATAAATACATATTATACATAGAAAACACCCCGACCAATACAAACAGACATGTTCATGCACACAAATGTTTGTAATGTGTGGGGATCGAACCCACGACTCTTGGCTCAGAAGGCAGAGGTCACTACCAATTGAGCCACCGAGCCAGTCAAATTTAACAAAGTAATGAATCTGAGAACTAAAGTAACCGACATTGCTTGAATAAGCTGAAGTGGCAATGGTCTGGCCACGTCTGCCTCAGAACTGATGATCGGTGGAGTAGAAAAGTTCTGCAGTGGATACCGCGCACAGGCAGGGATAATGTGGGACGCCCCTGGGCTAGATGGAGTGACGACCTGCGCAGAGCGGCCGGCATCAATTAAGAGAGGTAGGGCATAGCGAATCTTCGCTCGAATTGAGCCGCCAGTCCGGGGAAGGACCTCCACCCTATAGAATACCGCAGTCAAATGACCTCTGAGTCGTGTTTCTGCCGGTGAGTAGGGTTTCCGGAGCTCGTGGGGGGATGGGGTTCGGCCGGCATGGCGGTGGCAACTGACAGGTAACTGACCAGTTACTTGCCCGTTGTCACAGCGACTTGGGCTTCTCTTTCGCTTTCCATCAGGCGTAGGGAAGCCATTATGTAGAGCCACTATAAAAAAAAATGAGTGTGGCTGCTGATCGAGCCGAATGGCGGGTCTTGAGTGAGGCATACGTCCAGCAGTGGACTGCCATAAGCTGTTGAAGATGATATGTTAAATGCGTAAAATCATTTTTGAGACAACTTGTAATTTGAGGCATACCTACATTTGTAATGACTCAGAAGCATTTGTGTGAAAACCCATTGCAGGACTTAGGATTATATATATTTTACAGTAAAGTCTTCAAATGGACCATTAAAACGTATGTACCTTGATTTTATATAAACTTGATTACTCAACTTGATTATTCAAGTTTATATAAAATCAAGGTTTTAATGGTTATACTTTTAAAAGCTTAAATAACGGATAAAGTTAGCGACAGACACAATCATAGGAAAAACATTAAGTAATTAAAACATGTAATATGTCATGTGGCTTAATGGATGTTAAAAGACAATTAAAATGTAATTTTACTATAGAACTGTAATTGCAATACGGATGAGGGAACGCTGATCTCACTTGAAAGTAATCTTTTAAAGTTAAACAAGTTTATACGGGATCATTTTAGGATTTACCCTTCGGTTAACCATAAAACTTTTATAGTACTCTATGTTCACAACTATTTTTGTGAAATAGGTATGCGTAATGATTTGCGGCAGGCCCTAATGGAGTGGTTTGCCTCTGTTTCCTGTATAAAGTATCTTTTCACACAGACATAGGATGTTTAAACAATTATCTTTGAAAAGAAAAATTAATCGTTAAATTAATGTGTTGCTACGCGCAAAACGGCTGAACCAATTTAGCTTTTTCTTTTTTAATATTCTTTGAAATTTTAGGAAAGCCACTTGAAGGAAAAAATTGAGGGCTTGGTTTTTAAAATTAAAATTTATTTTTCAGTACCTACAAAATGGTTCAAGCCGTCATCGCATCAGCTTAAACATCTTATGATTAAATACCCCTAAGGGTACATTAAAATTTCGCTTTGAATGTTAGTAATAAGTAACTAACATCCAGATTTGAGTAAAGCGAAATTTGTAAAAAAAGCGTTTGTATTTTGATATAGGTTAGATATATCGGGAAAACCATTAAAAATTAACAAACATAATTATTAGGGACTTTCTGGATACTATGTATATTATGAAAAATGGAGTACGGAAAATTATACTAGGGTTCTATCCGCGATATCGCCCGAACCATTTAAGACTAATTTCAGAAGACTTTTGTGGTAGAAAGGAAGCAAGGGTTTCTTGCTTTTCAAAAACGTTTGAAAACTCCATACAATATTGAATTTCAGATGGCCAGGCTCTTCATTCTAATAACTAGATTGACTACACCCAAGCGTCGATGTAAAGTTTAAGTTTCTGTTTTGTAACTACATCAAAAACGGAATTGGTCATCTCTATTCATACTCTCACAAACAGAATGCTCAATATCCAGTACAGAACGTTGTTCGCAAACCCAGTGACTTCGTTTGTTGACTGTTAAAAATCTGAAAAGCTTTTTAAAGTGTGCAGCGCGAGGCGTTAAACATTGGCTCGAAAACAGAAACATTTTATGCATCCCTTTGTTGCAGCAAAAAGAGATGCAACACGTTGCTGGTATGTGTCTCACGGTTCCGCGCCTCAAAGCAAAATAAATCCTGTCTTTTTTTTACCACTGTGAAATCACTGTACGTTATCGATTCAGAAATATGCAGTAGTGCATTTAATAGTCATTTTTGATAACTGTCTCAATTAGATTCTATAGTCCTAATAACTGCCATGCTAAATTAGTAATTGACTGCTTAGAAAATAATACATATTACGTTTTCAAATTTCAGAATATCTCAGTCAGTATACATGGTAATTTAGGTATAAATTCAATTATACGCGATGCAATAAAGAATATTATAACTATCTAAAACATTATCAAATCTAACATAATAATGATTGGTTAAAATATTTAACATAAACTGTCGATTTATTGCAGTAAAGATTAAATTATATTTTTAGGATTCCAATAGCAGTTCTATTCTAATATATTTCTGATAATTAAACATTACATAGCAGTAATTATACTTTGTAAAACATAGGTACCTAGGTATTACGAGTATAATACATTTATAGCCCGTTCCGTCTCTTTGTTTCATGAAACATACATGATTCTGATCAATTTGGTATTCATATGACAAATAAATAATTGATCGATTATTAGTAACTTTGGTTTTTAACTCACAAAAACTGCTATTAGTTTAATTAACTTTTCATATCAAATGTATAAATCTTGCTTTATGGATCTTGTAAAGAGATTTAGGTTACATAGTAAGTAATTATTTATTATGGTTTATAGGTTTTCATGAATATAATACTTAAAACGATTTTTTGCAGTGTCACAGGAACACGTTATTTTTTAACAAAAGCTCTTTCATCTAAAAGGGACAGCCCCCCTATTTAGGACAAAAAGGAATCACATGAGATTTCGATTTAGATCTATGTTTGGTCAATGTTAAACTTTTTTATGTCAGATAAAATTAGTAAGTAGGTAAAGTTTTCATTTATTTTAATTAATATCGCAGTCCACTGCTGGACTTAGGCCTTTCGTAGAGAACACTTGAACATTTCCATTTTTATTGACAAACCGTTTAAAGATGTTAATGTATAATATAAGTATCATAATTTAGTTAGTCGTAATATGTGATAGTGATTGCTTATTAAGTTAGTTCTATGAAGCTCGATATTCTAAGCAAATCTTATATAGGTCAGTTGACACCCTACTCCTTTAAAAATAACCTTGTTTATGCCTTACTTAATTTAATATCCTTTTTTCTACGTGCCGATTTAAATTTCAACAAAGGTATAATATAGTAACGTTCATTTCGATAAAATGAAGCCTGGTTATATTTATGTATTCATTTTGATGAAGCGTTTACTTACCACGAAAGTATTGTTTCAAAATTCTATTTGCTTTTGGAATTTGGAAGATTATGAGCCTTGTTTCCTATAAATGTTATTAATATAATATATTGTTGCACTTTCAAAAAATAAATAATTAATTATGTATTATTTGAAGGTAATTTTGTATGTATATCGAAAAGCATTTATAATATATAAAATCTACTAAATGTTTATTAAAATAAACTGAAATTATTGCTTGTAATTTAAATGCATAGAATGTGTAATTTTTTAATACATTTTGATGTCATAATTATTTTCTCGCTTTATATTTCCTATTATGCTCTTTTTCTTACTTATTCTATCTAATACTAATTGGAAAACACATAGAACTAGTTTCTAAGCTAGGTTTTAATAAAATGGCAGATAACAATAAATATTGGTAGGCAATTAATTTTTATTAATTTATTTTGATAGAAAGAATATTATCCCTTAGTAAATACCACGAATGTTTAGGCAAAATGTTTTATTAATAAGAGCAGCTAAAAACTTCAATGCGCTGTCTCAAAATTTGAGTAGAAATGTCTATTTTGGAAATTGATGCGGCCGAGTATCGAACCTCAGATTTTAAGAAGAGTTGTGTACGATTTTTATTTTTATTTCCCTAGCAACATTTCATGTCACATCTACTTTTCTAAAACTTTACAGCATTAAGTAAAAGAAGTTGTACAATTAATGAGATTCAAGTTACTAACGGGTAGCTTTTCGAACAAATAAGTTTTCTAGTCCAACGCTAGAAACACGTTACGCTTATTTACTTCGTTATTATATGTTGTAATACTTAGAGAGGTACTTAGACCCTTATTTATATGAATTCAAAAAGTTTTGACGTTTTAAAAGGTTTTTAGAATAACTTTCACTGATTAAAGTTGCAGTTAAATGTGTCTTAATGAAGGCTTCTCACAGAACCTCCTAGTACAGATACATTTTTGAAATATAATGTACAATGCTATACTTTAAGAGTATAAGCATTTAAATTGGTCAGCTTGCTAAAAGTTAACTTAATTTAATTTGTCCCCTTAATGGTAAAACAAAATTAATACGTTATTTAAAAAAGATTTTAAGGGCATAATTTAGCTACAACCATTAGAACCACTGCTCTTTAAATTAGCCAGCTTAAAAAGTTAACTAACTTATTCCGAATTCAATTGAAATCTATTAAATAAAAGTTTTCTACTTCTTACATTCTTTTTTCTTACATTAGAGATCTTAATCTAAATTTCAACCCTAAAATGCGACTAAAAATAGTTAACCTATTCCAAATTCAATTTATATACTCAAAAAAACTTTCCAAAACCACACATCCGTCCTGTTATCTTAATCTAAAAATCAACCCTAAAACGCGACTTACCTGAAAGTTGCGAACTCGTCTCGTCTCACTCAGTAACCACTGCGCGGCTGGCGCGCTTGCAACGAAATGAGTCGGGTTGTGGGGCCCTACGCATTATATACGGGCCGGCCAGCTCGCCGCGCCCCAAGTGGGCGAGCGTGGGCTGCCTCAAAGGCTGCGATGCCATGGATGCACGCCATCCTGCCGGAAAAGAGAGGCGTCATTAATGATTTTGTAGGACTAAGAAACTCCAACAGAAACAAATTAAGAAAAACTTTCGTCAACTCGAAATCGACTTTGAGTTTCCTTCAGAAAGATGATGGCTATTGACGTTAAATACCAATGACAGCTGTCACGATGGACTTATTTATTAATTGTGGGCTGCCTGAAAGGCTGCAAAGCCATAGATGCACGCCATCCTGCCGGATAGGAGAGACTTCATTTCTGATTTGTAGGTCTAAGAAACTTCAGCAGAAACTTTTAAACTTAATAAAGGGGCTTAAAAAGAGCTCTTTCCTCACGGTATGCAGATGCTTGGCTGTATCCTTGACATAGCTGATGTCCATAGGCGACGGTTATTGTTTGTTATTGTCTGCCACCGACAGCAATAAAAAAAACCGGCCAAGTGCGAGTCGGACTCTCGCACGTAGGGTTCCGTACCACTATACAGCTAAATAAATGTTTTTCTTTAGGTTTTATTATATTGGAGTTAATTAAATGAAAAAATTAGGTAAATTGATTTATGACGTTTAAAAAAAAACTACTCGCTAGATTTCATTCAAACCAAATTTCGTTAGTAGTTTTCATAGTGATACACATGATATATTTTTTTCAGTTTTATCATGCCCATATCTTAGAAGTTACGGGGGGGGGGGGACACTCATTTTACCACTTTGGAAGAGTCTCTCGCGCAAACTATTCAGTTTAGAAAAAAATGATGTTAGTAATCTCAACATCATTTTCAAATACCTATCCATAGATACCCCACACGTAAAGGTTCGATGAAAAAATTTTTTTTCAGTTTCAGTTCTATGTATGGGGAACCCCAAAAATTTTGGATTTTTTTTCTGATTTTATTTTAAGATCTTAATGCGGTTCACAGAATACATCTACGTACCAAATTTCAATAATGTAGCTCTTATAGTTTCGGAATAAACTGGCTGTGACATACGGACGGACAGACAGACAGACAGACAGACAGACAGACAGACAGACAGACAGACAGACAGACAGACAGACAGACAGACAGACAGACAGACAGACAGACAGACAGACAGACAGACAGACAGACAGACAGACAGACAGACAGACAGACAGACAGACAGACAGACAGACAGACAGACAGACAGACATGACGAATCTATAAGGGTCCCGTTTTTGCCATTTTGGCTACGGAACCCTAAAAACAAAAGAGGAACAGTTTTGACAATTCCAAATATTTTTTTTTAGTAGCTTTGCGTGATACAAAGGTAAAAATACAAAGCTTTTGCCACAGTTAAAATAATAATGTTAAGCATTAACATTTAAAACAGATGCATAAGGCAATCTCAGTCGCTTTAGCTCTATGGGACGATATCATTTTTATTGTCTTCTATATCTATACTTATAATAAATCTGTAGAGAGGACAATTCTGTACATTAAATATACTCGTATTTTCAAAATAACTAGCCAAAAATCCAATTCGTAAATTTTTGTCTGTCTGTATGTTCGTTAAAGAAACAAAAACTACTCGACGGATTATAACGAAACTTAGAACAATTTATTCATCATACAAGATACAGGCACTGCCTAGTTTGGGAACTCCTGTCGAAGTCCGTTATTTTTGAAACCTTATATCCACGCGTCCGACGCCGCTGTGCACAGCTAGTGTCATAATAAAAGGATAGATTTAGAACATATTAAAACCACGTAACCAGTAAATTCACTTAGCTAATCAAAAACTGCCTCAAGATAGTCAATAACCTTTAAAGTTTAAAGGGATAACTAATCTGTAGCTGAACAAAAATGGCGCAGGGAATGAGCGTAACTTGGCAAGTTTAATTTTAAACTAATATACTTCCTGTCCAAACTTTGTCTATGGATGTCAATTCCTAAAGGAGACTTGTCAATTAAAGTGGGTTTATAATACACTAGCTGTGCCCGCGACTTCGTCCGCGCGGAATAGAGTTTCATCCCCTATTTTATCCCCTTCGGGGTTGAAATGATCAAAATCCTTTCTTAGCGGATGCCTACGTAATAATAACATCTATCTGCATGCTAAATTTCAGCCCGATCCGACCAGTGGTTTGGGCTGTGCGTTGAAAGATCACTATGTCAGTCAGTCAGTCAGTCACCTTTGAATTTTATATATTTAGATTTAAGTGACTTTAGTACAGGATTTTCTCCTTTTGGATAATACCAAACAGTTCTTTTTAAACTAGCTAATTACGATTAAACTGCCTGCATAAGTGTTCACCTCGCCCGTGGTGCGTCCTGCTGAATAATAAACGAGGCTCTGGCAACCGACTGGTGGCGGTATAACCATCACGATTGAAATAGCTAGCTAGCTGGCGTAGCTAAATACCACAGGCCGATGACGGGCAGCAGCGTCACTAGAGCGAGAAGCTACACCCTGCGATCTCCAACGCGCTTACCCAGCGTGGCGATTATAGGTAAATCCTCCAGGTGTTTGCCCGAAGGCGAACAACTGGAGAGGCCTATGTCCCAAATCCTTGGAAAATGCAGGGGTACCCATAGTAATTAATGATGATATGAAAGTAAAGGAACTGCACCTGTATAATGTCTCCTGCGTACTAGTCTCCTCAGACATATAGGCCGTAGTCAGAATTCAAAACCTTAGTAGCATTACTTATCAGTGGATTTCAATGGACAGTTCTTTTATTAAAAGTCTGAATACTTTTACTAATTCGTCCTACATATAACATGTTCCCAAAGACAATAAGAAAAAGTATTTTTACCTTTTGATAAAAGCAACAAAGAGCCTCGGCCTAGTCACGTCTATGTATTTGCAGTTAGTAATAGGTACAGTACGATTCGCTACGATTGGACAACGCTACGAATAGCGTAGGCGACGCGGGACCGTGGGCCGGCCCGAGACTACGAAGCTACGGTGTACTACGAGCTACGAAGATACAATGTACACAGAATAAACTTCGTTCTGACGTCATTTGAATGTTTTTTTTTTATTCTTCGATTGGTTTGTATGGGTTACTGTTAGGTATATTTGGAATTCGAAATTTCTTTAGAAATTGTAATAATTAAGAGAGTTCTTAAGTGTTTTATTTGCCTGCAAGTAGATACAGGTTAAGAAATAGGTGCAATTACTTTGTTTAAGTTTTGTTTATTCTTTTAAAATTTGTTACTTAAAAGGGTTACTAATTTGACGAACTCGTAAGTGGCCCCTTCGCTTTTTAACTGTTCATTAACACCCTTTGTTGTGGCGTTTGACAGTTTTTAAACTTTTTTTTGTGACTGTGCATATAAAGTTGGTCCACTGGCGCTGGTTTAGAATTTTTAGGTGCATCTAGGTAACAGAGTCACCGAATATTTTGTAACGCATCTCATGCATAGGTTATAACGTAAACATACCACTGTTCTACATGGCTTACGAAATTAGTTTATTTTTGTTAAAGGTTATGTATAAAGTTGTTAAGGAAATATTTTTTATACATCCTATCCTACTAAATTATAAATAAGATTGTATCTAATAAATTACTTAAAGCGATGATTGAATTTTTATAAATACATCTCGACATCTAGTTTTAGGTCAAATTTTTGGCGTGCATTAAAGAATCTATGCGAAAGTTTGTTTGGACGAATGTATGGATGGATGTTTGTTACTCCTTTAAGCTATACTGTAATTGTTAAACTGTAAGCATTATATGACAGTTCACAATCTGTCGACAGTTTACAATCTCGCGTGACAGATTATAATATAACGGGATTTACAACTTTACGGTGACATAAACAATAATACATATCTACACGTGATTTATTTATTTAATCTTTATTGCACAACTAAGTAGTGTACAAAAGGCGGACTTAAAGCCACATAGGCATTCTCTACCAGTCAACCATTAGGCTAAACAAAAACTAATTTCAAGCTACTAATTTAAAGATGTGAACCGCCCCGAAGTGTTCAAATTTAACAAACGCGTTCGAATCAATTTTTTTGGCATCATACACACTAGTGAAAGATTGAGACACAGTTTCAGCAAACACAACAATATGTTTAGTATATTTCAGTGTATGTAAACACTGAAATATACTAAACATATAGTTGTGACAAACATACCTACTTAAAAACATAACTTATCACATAAAATCATAACATTCACGGTATCAATAAAAGCTACGTAGAAGCGACATAAAGTGTTATGCAAATTGGATATTAAAACAAAGTTTTTGCATTAATTACACAGTAATAGCAATTATCGTGACTTTCGCATAATGTTATTCAGAAATGAACACGCTATGAGTGTGTACCTATATATTTTCATATTTAATAGCAGCTGGCTGAATATCAAATATTTTGAAACAGATTTACTGCCGTATTCACATGCGTTACTATGCGTCGCGTGGTACCCAGGTACCCAAAAACCTATAGGATTTTGGGCACCATATGTCCGCCCGTCGCATAGTAACTTTTGTGAATACGGCCGTTAGAAGCCGAGTATCGGTTCAACGCGGCTATATAATTGCCATTGAAACGAAAAAAAAACGCGGCTATTCAAAAATGGTTTCCGAAAAATTTCTCTCTGAAACAATAGATCCGAGGATTTTTTTTTAAACTCAAAGAGCCGAACTCAAAGTTATCTTTATTCATAACTAGCGACCCGCTCTTGAATCACTGTAAGTAGCTATTAAAAAACCGCATCAAAACCCGTTGCGTAGTTTGAAAGATCTAAGAAGCATAGAGACAGACATATTTTGACTTGAGACAAGCATATATAAATAGTCAGAATAGTAAATTAATATAAATTACCACCCGATTCGGAATGTATCCTCTATCAAGAAGAACCGGCAAGAAACTCGATAGTCTTTTCAAAGCCGACTTTATTAACAACTAGCTGTGCTCGCGACTTCGTCCGCGTGGAATAGTTATTTTTTCCGCGTTTTTTTTACATTTTCCATTATTTCTTCGCTCCTAATATTTGCAGCTTGATGTTATATAGCCTAAAGCCTTCCTCGATAAATGGTCTATTCAACACAAAAAGAATTTTTCAATTCGGACGAGTAACTACTCGTCTACTCAGGAACTCCTGAGATTAGCGCGTTCAAACAAACTCTTCAGCTTTATAATATTAGTTAAGAGTTAAGATGTGTATGATGAGATTACCAAGAGATGATGTTCTTTTCAAAATGGTTCATTCAAATTTGACAGTTCTTATCGCAACCTTTTCTGGCATTTGCCCGAGTAAATGGTTATGTGATATTTTTATAAAGTTGTCTGATATTTTAAAATACTTACATTGGTATTATGTATTCGTAAACAAACGATCTGTGGAAACAATTCCAAAGAAACTCAAACTTGTTAATTAAATACCTATTCATTTATAGAAATAAAGAGAAAATCAGTTCATCAGTTCACTTGTAATATCAAAGTTTCGATTTGAATTTAATTACGTCTAGGAGTTTGTTCCAATTTATTCAAACTAGTAGGTACTTAAAGTGTTCATATTATATGTTCTCAGGTTGTTTGGGAAGTCAATCGTAACCGCATGCCTAAAAATAATTACATATTATACATAGTAAAAACCCAGACCAATACAAACAGACATGTTCATGCACACATATATTTGTACTGTGGATCGAACCCACGACCACGGCCAGAGGTCACCAAATGAGCCATCGGGCCTGTCAAACATTGTACAAACCAATTAAAAACCAAGTAACGCGATGTAAAAAGTTTGCACCTACTGACATAGAATTAATTCAATCATCATTTAAAAATATATAACATCCATTTTAAATCACGAAATCTGTATAATTGCGTGATCTAACTTAGTCTAATGACACAAGAGGGCCCATTTAAGCACTAAAAGACGTCTTTAGGCTTCGAACTTAAGTACCACTTAAATCTTACGACTAAACACCTTGATTTACCTTTTTAAATTGACAGGGCCATTCAGAGCATCTGACGGATGAAACAGGTGTAGGCCGTAATACAGTCCGTTTATTTTTCGACTAGCATTTTGCCTATTTCTTTGCAGAAGCAAACTTTTTTATTTGTGCCCTACTATTAAGAAGAGTGGCGGGGACGCAGGGATAACTTGGGTGAGAGTAGCGCAGGAACGTGGTAAAAGGCAATCAAGAGAGTAGGCCTAGCCCTGCAGTGGGACCGATAATAAGGGCTGATGATTAAGAAGAGGAACTAAATAAATAACTCAAGACATGCCATGCTGGTCACCTAGCCCCAAACTAAGCCGAAGCTTGTACTATGGGAACTAGACAACTGATAAACTTACATACTTTTTTTTTGTCAATAAACACTTCCAAATTATACATACATAGTAAACACCCAGCCCAATAAAAACAGACATGTTCATGCACACAAATGTTTGTACTGAGCGGGGATCCAACCTACGACCCTTGGCAGGGACTGCAGAGGACACTACCAAATGAGCCATCGGGCCAGTCAACTCTTTGTCAGAACATGTTTTTCCATTATCCTAAAATGTAGGATCCTTTGGACGTAGCTTGAAGAAGCATCTTCTGGGCCAGCAGAATGATCTTTAAAACACTTACAAAACGTTAAACTACTACAAACTACCCTCGGTGCGTAGCCTGGCTGTGGTGACCTGCAAATATGGTCGCCAGTGGAACAATTCAGGATAGTAAAAAAACCTTTATTGCACAATAAAATAGTGTACAAAAGGCGAACTTAATATCGCGTAGGTAAGCATTCTCTACAAGTCAACAGTTGGTCTTAGCTTCAGCTCCAAGTATGAATGTGCCACAAGTTTATACATTTTGTTCAATATGTACATAGTAAACATTCAAAGTAAAATATCAATTTAACTAAGAGATTGCTGCAGCAGCCATGGCACTTTTAAGTAAGTAACTGAGTAGTTAGAACTGGTAGTTTTACATAAACGGCATTGATTAGTACTAAACAGCTTCCTTTCCGGAGTAGAAAGGGCAATAAGGTCTACTTATAATCTAATATATTAGCATCTATTGTTGTTGGCAGTCACAGAAATACGTATATCTAGATAGAACGGCGCTTCTTAAAAAATTACAGAGACAACGAGACAATGCACAATTTAACATAATGTTGGTTGATCATATCGTGTAAAGTTAACGCGGATATTTAGCCAATGTCAAGTGTATACAGAGATATTACAAGCAACCTAGTGCAAGATTGAACCACGCGCTCAGCGCACACAAGGCATATCAATGGTAATAATATATCAAAGGTACAACTATCCACGATAATCCTAATATCACACCCTCAGTGGACAAAATCATAAGTAATCTTACTACGAATTGTCGATTATTTTAATAATTTCTGATAAACTAAGCACTTACATTAATACTAAGTCAAATCATGCATTAATATATTCTTTCTCCTATATTTATTTGAAAAAGATTAGGTATTCTACGCCTAGAGATAACGTAGAATACCTAATCTTTTTCAAATAAAACAATTTTTAATCGAAAACGTCCATAAATTCGGATTTCAGGGCGTACTGAAAAATCCAAATTTTTGACTTATGCTTTTTTTCCACCATGGGTGCGAATATCTTTAAATATCAAAGAAAATTATAAGCAATGCTATCCTTGCTAATAAGATATACTAGAAATTGACTAATTAATATTATTAGTAATTATTATAAAATATTACTACTAATCAGTCATTTTATTTCAAATACATCGAATGTATAGAAAGTCTTGATGCTTTCAAAAGATATTTTCTTTGTAATTTTTTTTGGTAACATTACGAAATGCCTCATGCATAAGATAATTCTTTATCTATCCTTGATATATTCCTATATCCAATACTTCTTCAAGGCTGCAGACATAGTGCAGACGTGCGTAGGGCGCCTTATCACCGCAGAATCTCTAATTGATTACTCTTATCAGTAAATGCCGCAATCTGCGACACACTTATAGCTTCCAGACGTTAGGATGTCGTCACACCCCTTCCTACAAATAGGCTAGTTAACACAATTAACAGTGAATCACGTAAGCGGGAGCAATGCTTCAGAAAACTTTGTTCAATATGTTATATATGTACCCACTTACTTATATATGTACTGTGTTACTTTAGGCCCTATAGAATACCGCAGGCAAATGACCTCCGGGTCGTGTTTCTGCTGGTGAGTAGGGTCTCCGGAGCTCGTGGGGGGTTAGGGTTGGGCCGGCATGGCAGTGGTAACTGACAGGTAACTAATCAGTTACTTGCCAGTTGTCACAGCGACTTGGGCTTCTCTTTGGCTTTCCATCAGGCGTAGGGAAGCCATTATGTCGAGCTACTATAAAAACAAAAAAAAAGGCTACACTTTGCCTTCGACCTGCTATGGGGCTTAGAATACTACCGAGGTATCCCTGCATGCCTGCTAAAGAGATGACTAAAACTGACTTTTACAAAAAAATAAACAGGCAAATCTGTATCTGTTAGCTAATAAGTGATAAATAACGTAACTAATTATATACTTAATAATATTACATTTATAACTAAAATTATTTAAATATTTACAATAATTATTGCTTATTTTTGCCAGCCGGAACGTAGACATGTGTTGTATGACGCGCGCGGCACACGACAAAATACATTTATTTGTTTGGCTAATTATGATTAAGTATGACGACATTGGACAGCAGTGGACTGATGTGGGCTGATGATGATGATGACGACATACTTTTCCAAACTCCAACCTTGTCCAATTTGCGGGGCATTTCGTAATGTGCTACTACCAAAAAAAAATTACTAAGAAAATCTCTTTTGTAAGCATCAAGACTTTCCATACATTCGATGTATTTGAAATAAAAACGACTGCTTAGTAGTAATGAATTATAAGAAATTTACTAATTACTAGCTGTGCCGGCGGCGTCGCACGCGTGAATATCGGGTTTCAAAAATAACGGACCTCCATAAAATAGTACCTAAATTTTAGGTTAGACCTCTAGCAATACATTGGTGAAAACCGCATTCAATTCCATGCAGTAGTTTTTACGTGATGCGCGTTCAAACATACCGTTAATAATTTCTCCCGAGTTCCCAACATTTCCCTTTACTGCTCTGCTCCTGTTGATTGTAACATGATGAAAAGTAGACTATAACCTGCCCATGAGTATAAAGAGTAATTGTACCAAGTTTCATTAAAATCCTTTGAGTTGTTTTTGTTTCTATAACGAACATACAGACAGATAGACAGACAGACAGACAGAAAGACAGACAGACAGACAGACAGATAAAAATTTTACTGATTGCATTTTTGGCATCAGTAGGTATTGATCACTCATCACCCCCTGATAGTTATTTTGAAACTATATTTAATGGACAGAATTGACCTCTGAGATTTATTATAAGTATAGATAAATTACAAATAATTAGTCAAATTCTAAGTAGTATTATTTTTTGCAATTCATAAAATATGTTTCCAGCATCTTGAAATTAGTTTGTGCTAACTTCAAGCTGCCGTAAATGTGACTTAGTATTTGGTTTATCTAACACAATTGTCAGTGAGGCAATGGCAATTTATACACGGCATTAGGCTTAACGGGACGCTCCAGGAACACCGTGATCTGATAAGCGACCGGTGATAAAGCACGTGACGACGTCTTTTTGAGCCCAAACGCTTTTTATTGTAGGCAGTAACGTAGATCTTTGTACCGTGTGCAGTAGAATTACGGATAGAATAGGTTAGTGGGCATTTTATTTCGGCTTGTTACAGATAGACAGCTCGGTTAAAGAATTAGGAATTATTTATACACTACACATTCCTCGGAGATACATTTTTGAAAAATCCTCGCTTTTGTTCCTGTAAGATACACTTTTTTTAAACGTTATAAACTTTAAGGTACAGTGCGCAAAAAACTCCGAGCTATCACAATTTAAAAAGTTAACTAAGATGCAAGTGATTGAATTTTATTGTTAAATCTGGCAACCATTTACTTACTTCGTTACATTGAACTTCATCATCAGCCTATCGTAGTCCACGGCTGGACATAGGCCTCTCCAGCTGTTCGCTACATAAGCAAACATTTAAAGGCTGTACTCATAATCGCCACACTGGACAAACAAAATAAGTTTAAGTTATTGTTACGTTTATCACACGTCTGACAAGGCAGTTGCAGGATTTGCCGTCAAGATCTACTCGTATAAAAGTACAAGTTCCCTAAATCGACTGTACTAATTAGGAATGTTAATTAGATTAAAATCAAGTAACTATCAATGTTTAACATACTCGTATATGGGCGCCATAGCAATCTGAAAAACAATATTTTTTCTATTCTGGCCAATTTCACCACAATTAAAGTCTTATCTAGAGATCTGTAATGTCAGAATACTTATTTAGATACACATTGTATGTAGAAATAGTTTGCTCATAAACTTACATACGATTAATACCTACTGCAAGTTACGTTCCCGACTACTTGAACTAATTACATTTTATACTACACCTACTGGGTGATACTTCATAAAAGTGCCTGTCTAAGCTGGGAGTGCACCACTGGTAATCAAAAGTTTGTCCGTAAGTAATAATTTGTAGCAAAGCTCGTCTGAAGCAGGTACATACTCGTACCTACCACCTACATGCTTTAATGAATTAACCTTATTAGATAAGTAAAACTTTTTGCTACGTACCTGTATTCTACTTAGATAGATTTAGATTTCATTTTTCCATCACTGGATAAAGTTTGTCATAATGCAAAATGGTAATTAGGTACGACTGATTACAAAAATCATGATTTATTCCATATGAAATATAAGTAGGGTAAGGTCGCCTTAGTCGTACCAGTTCAAGGAAAATAGCTATAATTTCTATTGTAATATAAATAATATAAAAACCTTTACACACATAAAGTCTTCATTTATTAACGAATCAAAAAACATTAATAGACATTTAAAAATCTTTTAATAAAACTGTTCTTTAAAGGTTTTACAAAAACCTTTTTTCGGTACGACTTAGGCAACCGGTTGCCTTAATCGTACCACCCATGGCCTAAGTCGTACTTAGAGTAATTATAATACTTTTCCAACTAGAAATCTTAGAACAATTAAAACACTGCGTAGACTTGTATGCTACGAGATCAATTTCAGTCTTCCTTATTATAACAATGATAAACAAATCTTAGTTTTATTTAGTAACTAGCAGTGCTCGCGACTTCGTCCGCGTGGAATAGTTATTTTTTCCCCGTTTTTTTTACATTTTCCATTATTTCTTCGCTCCTAATAGTTGCAGCGTGATGTTATATAGCCTATAGCCTTCCTCGATAAATGGTCTATTCAACACAAAAAGAATTTTTCAATTCGGACCAGTAGTTCCTGAGATTAGCGCGTTCAAACAAACAAACAAACAAACAAACAAACAAACTCTTCAGCTTTATAATATTAGTTAAGATAATGACTAGTTATTACTTAAATAAATCATTTTTTAAACAAATATACGATACTATTAGGAAGTACGACTTAGGAAGTTTATACAGGTACGAGTTAGGCAGCAGGGTGTACAAAGTTATAAATCAAAATTGACAACGTAACCTAGAAACCGTTTACCGTTTGACCTAACTCATGTCATCCAGAAAACACTACAAAAACAGACATGAATAAAAAAAATATCGATTTCATCATAAGCTTCTGTGAAATGGCTTACGACTAACGTAAAAAAACTAGTGAGCACTGAGCAAAAAACTTACTTTTCCATTATTTTACGATCGCGAAATCCGGCAAGCCGCCGAGTTTTTTTGTTTACCCGTGCGACTGAGTAGAACCAAATTGCACCATTACATGTCACCTTTTCATGACGGGTGCGCAGATATTGACGTGGTACGACTTAAGCACTGGTACGACTAAAGGTACTTTACCCTAAATAAATAAAATAATAAAATTGTCCGACGCATATATTAGTTTTCTTATCTTACTTAAATCTTGAAACTATTGCGATGGACATAACGAACCTAAAGCCTTCCTCGATAAATGGTCTATTTAACACAAAAATAATTTTTCAATTCGGACCAGTAGTTCCTGAGATTAGCGCGTTCAAACAAACAAACTCTTCAGCTTTATAATATTAGTTAAGAAGTTAAGATAACAGCACTTTTAGCAAAAAAAAAGACTTAAAAATGGTGATAATGGTACCAACTTGAAAATACACAGAATTTTTCATATCGGTTCACAATTCTCGGAGATATGTAGTAACACAAAAGAATTGAAAACCACTTTCTTTTTTTGAAGTCGGTTAAAAAGTAATATGGTTGTTAAGATAGAACTTGTTGTTAAGATACAAGTCGCAATTAGTATACAAAATATTCGGTTTCGGCATGTGTATGCAAACGGATTTCGGCTTCAACTAGTGGTTCAGGGTTTATATTTGTATTCCCTTTGCATAATAATGATAGTATACGAAAGATCCTGTTATTCAAATATTCGTTACAAAACTAGGTGGAAATAATACCTTTACAGAATGTTATGAATAAATCTAGGGTATTAGACCGTGGTAGGTAACTAATTCGAGTAATTAGTTTGTATGAAAAATTATGTCATTCGATTCCATGATATAATCATGATTTATATGATACCTACCCCGTGTTATTACATGGATTTTTTCGGCATAATGGCTTCCCTTCGCCTGATGGAAAGTGAAAGAGAAGCGCAAGTCGCTGTGACAACGGGCAAGTAACTGGTGTCGATGAGTATAATACCTACTATCTAATACACCTACTATATCGGAGATGTAATTAGATTTTTCGTACAAGACCACATTATATTTTAGGTATGTTTTTTTTACTATGATGAGATTAACTTAATCATTGTATTTAGTCAAGCAAGACAGAATGTGATATACGCCTGCCGTGACGCGCGACACTATAACTAAATAAACCCTAAAAAGGAACCGGTTTTTAGGGTTCCGTAGCCAAATGGCCAAAACGGGACCGTAATTTTATTAAATTGAATGCATAGTACCTAAATGATAATAGGTTTTCCAATACAAATACATATCTGCCAAATTGCTGAACAGTTTGTCTGCAATTACATTGATTTGCTACAAAAAATACAAAATAACGAATTACCTGTTGTAACAATAGGTACTTTTAACAATGAAAAAGACGCGCCAATGAAGTAGCTGTCAACCAGTAAATTAACAGCGACAAATTTCGTTAATACTCAAACGATAACGGGAACAAGCGAGCTTGACAACGGATTAACATAACGTTAATTTTATATAAACCTCAGAGAGGCTTAAAGGGATCCTGTTTAAGAATTATTCCCGTGTTAATTGCTAAACGATATTACCTACGTCTATTTACTGGAAATTAAGTGTAGAAAGAGCTTACCTGTGTTGTGAGAGTTTTCATGTATTTTTGATGAAAAGGCCGTGTATAATTAATTTTAGAATAGTCTGGGTCTGTGGCACGTAGGCATTATGTCAGAAATGAGACAGGTTTTATAGTCAAAGCCAAAATAATCTTTATTGTACCTACCTATAGGGTTTTAAAAAAAACACTTACAAATCGTCGAAGCTACCACCGGTTCAGAAAGCAGCATTCTAATTACCAAGAAGACACCGGCAAGAAACTCGTGTAGTTGCTCTTTTCAACATAGTGTTTACAATATTGTCATCACATTTATACTTTTAACTACGACCACGTCATACAGTCTAGGGCCCTCTGAAACCTTACAAAATTAATTAAAAATTAGATAAAAAAAAATTAACATACTTTACTTATAATTGGGCAATCAGGAGCAGACCAGTCTCCAAGGCAGCACTGTTATTACTTACATGCTAAATTTTTTTGAAAGTAGATGCCTACTTAGTTAATAAATGTCCTTGTATGGTTTGGGAGAGAGAGTGAGATGGAAAGGGATTAACGGTTACTTGGTATTTTAGAAGTGAGTACTGAAGCCCTAGGATATAGGAGAGCCACGGATTCGTTATTATCAATAGGCTATATGTGTAGGCAAGAATCCCCGACCATTGAGTACCTACCTACCTACTTATATAGTGTTGCAATGCCTCTCTTAAGATACTAATAATTTCCACTCCAGTCGTCTAGTCAAATACTCACGAAATATCACGACACGTAATATTGAAACGGAGGCATTCTTGTCTCTCATTTTCATCCCGGTTCGTGCAAATAAAAAAATATGGCTTCATATGTGTGTTTTTATTGCCACGAAGTAAACAAACACAGGAACACCGGGAAAGAACTAGTATTATTATTGGAATTCATAAGTCTGTGGTGAGTATGTCTTTTATCATACATACGCTACAAAATATAAATGCAAAATTGAACTTTGGTTACTCGTATTGACGGTTGATTTTAGAAGTAATGGTAGGATAACATTAAGTTTGAAATAGCGATGGTATTGTACTGATCTGAACAGAGTGCAGGCTGTTTGCAGAGCAAAAACTAATTTTGAAGTGCACTTTGGGATCCATGATGGAGTAGGAAGAACAAATATTCGATGCATTACGATCTGAGTGTGTCTAGGTACCTAATCCGAGATGAGGAATGTAAGCTTAGGTATATTTAGGACTTGTTCGGACGAACAGAATTAAAAGGGCATTTCCACCCGGCACCTTTTCGTTCGGCGTTCACTTGTTCCCGATAGGTGGTCCACGGGTGGACGTCGCGTGGACAACGAATGAACGTCGTTACCATGAAAATAATTATGATGGATACCTAGCCTATGAGAAAATTCGTACTTGTGTGTACAAATTTGAATGCCAACGTCGCCGCGTCGGTCAAAACAATTATGTTGCGTAGTTTTGAAGATATACCTACCTAACTAGTCGTAAGCATAAATAGGAACAGACAGAAAAAAAAATACTGTCAAAGTATGAGTAGATAGGTAGGCATTTATGCATACAGCATTATTAGCTATCTGAACCAGTCCCACATACTACCTACCTACATACAACTAATTATCACAAGATTAGCCGGTGTCAATTTATCAAAGGACTTCTCCTGTGACATCGTTATTATACATAAATTCTATCAATTAGAGCAAATAGTCTGATTAGGACAGCTAGTTAACATTCACATGCTAACATTGTTATGTGATCCTAATAACCAGATAATTGTTTTGTGGTCAATGTTGTTTTGGTCTTAAATCTTTATGAGTCATCTTAACTCTTCTCTTCAGTCGTTCCCTTTACTGAGGATCGTGATCCCAAGTTGATATCGCAGCCCTGATCAACTGTCTCCACTTCTCCCTGTCCGAAGTTGCCCTCACCACCTGATGAAATTTGTCCAGGGCAGTGGCTTCCTTCACTTGGTCAGACCATCTGGTTGGTGAGCGGCCGCGGGCTCTTTTTCCTTCCACGCCACCAACCACAACCAGCTTTTCGAGACTCTCATTACCTCTTCTCATTATATGACCGAAATATGACAAGAGCCGTTGCCGACAGACAGTAGACAGACGAGTCTTGACCCCAAGTTGAGAAAGAATAGAGACACATTTGTGCGTTTGGCGGTCCATGGAGTCCTGAGCATCCGCCTCCAGCACCACATTTCGAACGCGTCTATTCTATTATACAGAAGGGAACAATTGTATTTGGTATCAAAGATACAAGCTTGCTTAGTTTGGATAGGTATTCTGTAAATGATAATAAAACTTTTTTTTTAATTTGATTTTTATCTTTAAAGCCTGGGTGTTCTGTGAAGGCGGTCCCAGTCATCAGATGATGCTTATGCAGCACCAGATGATGCTCAAGGGAGACCATTAGTTCGAGATCATGTGAAATTGATTGATCTAGGACGAATTGGCGCACATTTTTATTTATTATGTAGGTACATCTGCCTGATCTTTGGGATGTAGGTATTTCCTCGCCCTTTAAATAGCGGAAGATTCAAAGTTCAGATAAAATTCCCGATGGGTTCAGGTTCGATTGCCGATGGGTCAGAGTGTTCTGGTACTTGTGGTAACACGTGGTCAAATAGTCTTGTCGGTCTGTGCATTATTGCATAGCTTATGTAATTATGTAGAATGATCGCAAACAATGACATCGTTGCTAGTCAAAGTAATACATGTATTTACCTACAATTAATAGAAAACAAAAAAAACAATTACTTATCAGACAATAACATGTAGGTCACGATGTAGGTACATTGCTCTGATCTCAAAGTAACTAGCTTAACACTTAGATATGTTAAGGGCAACAGAACAATGAAAGTACCAACTTATATATACCGATACATAAATAGGTACAAATATAACACCTAGACAAGACACGTAAACACAAATAATGTTACACGAATGTTTGTCCCGGGTGGTAATCGAACCCACGACCCTTGGTTCAGAAGGCAGGGCTCACTACCGATTGGGCCCGTTAAAATGCTATTTTTGTAAAAAGTAAGCTATAGGTAATAGGTACGAGTAAAGCATTTTTTCTCAAAATCAGTGTCTTGTAATTCATTACGACACGTGAACTATCCTATTATTTTGTGCAAATATGTCGCAATTTCACTGAGCGGCCTTCGTGAGAATAATTGACATTTAATGTGTCACGTAGAGTCCGATTGGCCGACCCAATCCGAGCACACGCACCAATATTTGCCGAGATAAGGTCTAATAAAGCCGTGAGCAGGTGATGCTGAATCACGTACTTTTATGGAGAATTCGAGGGTTCGCTTGTTGCCAAAAAAATAATTTATGGTATCTAAGTATCTTTAAATATTAAAAAATGAATCCCTTGGTCACGCCCATCATGCGTGAACTGCTGAGCTGGTCCAATTTCACTTTCTTTTTGTTGTCTTTGTTATAGTTAAGAAAAGGCATGGGAGAAGGAAAAAAATTAAAAAATTGCGCGATGTCCAGGCAAAGTTTAAAAGGTGAATAACGGATGGTACGAGGTCTGCCGGGTCAGATAGTGGTACCTAATCTATTTATATTATTAGGTATAATGTCATGCATTTACAGTAGAATTCAAACCACTCACGTCGAAAATTTCATAGGAATTGAGAAGGGGGTAGGGGAGGGGATTACAAAAGGGGTCATAATTTTTTATTTTTTTAACCCCGTGTTGTTTTATTGATGGGATCTCAGGACCGCGATAGGATACAGTCCATGTTTAATTGCTCATTTAAGATGTTTCCCTGATATATAATATACTTGTATCATCGCAGGGACATATGTCGGTGTTGCTAATTTGTGTAAATATACACGGTGGTATAACCATGTCCAGTTAAAATTTGGGTGAGACTGAACGATGTACCACATCTCTTCATGACTAGTACTGTATTTACTCTGTGTTTTTGTGCAATAAAGAATATCTATCTATCTAGTATTTTAAATTGAATCGAAGTTTATAACATACTATTACCATGGAAGTAATAAAATAAGTACTTTTAGTGCAGTCAATGAAGCGAAAAATACGGGCTAACCTCCGAATTTTTTTACTGTGATCCGATTTGCATGAAATTTTGGAATTAGGCTCATCTTACCATTAACTTCAAAAGTGAAAATGATTTGAACTCCGCCACCACCATGGGGGTGGTTGCCACCCCTTCTCGGGGGTCAATGGTTGTTTTTTCAAAATAACCTCGGATATCGATTGAAGATCTAATTTTAAGCAAAAAAGTTTCTATAAAGTTTCTCGAAAAATCTAATACTTTTCAAGTTATTGGCAATTGAATATTCGCAAATTTTTCACGATTTTCATCAGTTTTTTTCAAATATCTCCAAAACTATACGTTTTATCGAAAATTTTATAAGGAACGAAACTGTAGCAGGTAAAAAAATGAACAATTTGGTTTTTTACAAAGTATTCTAAGTGCAATATTAAGCTAGATATTAAAGATCAAAGCCGTTTTTTATTTTATCTGAAATTTCATCGATGTAGTCAATGCCATCTAGCAGCGAGCAAATGCATTTTATGCTTTCTAATCGAAAAGGGTTTTGTAGTGCTTGAAATAAGCTTTAAAATGAGCTTTATCAAAAGTCTTTTGCACGTAAAATAAGTGAGCTATATTGCAAATAAGCGGAGCATCGAATGTTTTTTCTTTACAATCAATGGGTTTAAATAAGTGCCATTTCCACCAAAACTAAAATTAATCATATTCCGCCTAGAATTAACTTTATTATGAAGAGTTTTATAGATTGTATTAGTTTGGCTGCTTTAGGACACATAGTTTTCAAAAAAGTCACGATTAAGGGAGGCTGTGATTGCGCTGCCACGCGCTCTTTAAACAATCATATCTCCGTCAATTTTTATTTGATAGAAAAAACAAAAAAACCAAATTGTTTGTCAGAAAAATACCTAAATTTTTTATCCCTACACTTTTATACGTATCTGTCGTCATTTTTGAGATATTATGAAAAAGGGGTGGGATTTTTAAAAATTTGAAATTCTCGATTTTTTTTCAATCGTGACTTTTTTGAAAACTATGTGTCCTAAAGCAGCCAAACTAATACAATCTATAAAACTCTTCATAATTAAGTTAATTCTAGGCGGAATATGATTAATTTTAGTTTTGGTGGAAATGGCACTTATTTAAACCCACTGATTCAAAAGAAAAAACAGTCGATGCTCCTCTTATTTGCAATACAGCTCACTTATTTTACATGTAAAAGACTTTTAATAGTGCTCATTTTAAAGCTTATTTCAAGCACTACAAAACCCTTTTTGATTAGAAAGCATAAAATGCATTTGCTCGCTGATAGATGCTATTGACTACATCGATGAAATTCCAGATAAAATAAAAAACGGCTTTGATCTTTAATATCTAGCTTAATATTGCACTTAGAATACTTTATAAAAAACCAAATTGTTAATTTTTTTACCTGCTTCAATTTTGTTCTCTATGAAATTTTCGATAAAACTTATATTTTTGGAGATATTTGAAAAAAATCGATGAAAAAAGTGAAAAATTTTCAAGTTTTCAATTGCCAATAACATGAAAAGTATTAGATTTTTCGAAAAACTTTATAGATGATTTTTTGCTTAAATTTGGACCTTCAATCGATATCCGAGGTTATTTTGAAAAAAAAACCATTGACTTCCGAGAAGGGGTGGCAACCACCCCCAGGGTGGTGGCGGAGTTCAAATCATTTTCACTTTTGAAGTTAATGGTAAGATGAACCTAATTCCAAAATTTCATGCAAATCGGATCACAGTAAAAAAATTCGGACCTATAATGCTTCATTGACTGCACTATTTCTACACATTTGAAGGAAGGAACATTCACACTATGAAAGAACCATGGGAGAACATTTTGAAATTTCCCGCTTCCTTGCTACGTTCCATTTTAGTTATATAAATTTGAAGAATGAAAAAAAATTTTTTGAGACATTGTTTTTACGATTATGTACAAATTTGTGTAAAATATCTTAAGTTGTATGTACATGAATAAATATCTGTATATCTTTAAAAACTAATTGGTAATGTAAAAAAGGGAATTTATTAGCTCTGGCAATTGACGTAACATCCTCTCCAAATGTCAATTTCATTATCTACTTATCTATGATTCTAAGCTATGGTGAAAATGAAGCATTGCTATTGGCTTACAACGGCAGTAAATTAAAAATGGCGGGTCTTTTGTCATATCCTGTTATGTATGGGTTGGTGCCATTGGTGAAGTGAGGTGCATGGTCGCACGTTGATCCCGTTTCAAGATTTTTATTTTACAACGCCGCTGTTGTATATATGTAAAATTTACGGCGTTATATTTCGTGATGGTGTTCCCTAAAAGGCCATGGATTTGATGAAAACGGTAAGGATATCATATTTGCAGTTTAAGCACATGAAAAATTTGTTTGGCTTTTGTTTCTTGTTTTGGTGATATTGAAACTGGCCATTTCATTAGAAAAAATATCTCTTTCCAGAAATTGTGTGCACGTGAGAGGTAAGTTATTATAGTTTACAATAAATAGACGGTGTCCAGTTTCGAGTTTGCACAATAAGAATCACCAATATGTTGATTTGTCAATACTCTGATGGCACCCGGCAACTGAGCGTTGTTACGCCATCTTAGAGTCCTCCAAATGTTCCGCATATTTTGAAGCTTTACATATAAATGAGTATGATTTACGAGCTGAAAGTCGTGCTTTAACCGAAAAGGGATCGAAGGAATTGTAATTATAGTGATTGTAATCTAGGTATGTCATTTTCACTATTATAATATTGTTCTAAAACTAAAACCACATGTGCCTAGTCAGATTTGTTATTGTTATTTGTCCGAGTACCTATGTGTTATTGCATAATAAGCGCTGCACGGTAGACTGTTTCATTCTTCAAGTTTTGAGTGCATTATTTGTATTTAAACATGTATAAGTATGGTGACTGGTAAAAGTCTACGAAGATAACCTAAAATACTTTATTTGACAAGTTGCTATGAAGTCCAACGTTCAGACCAAGTGTCAGTCGTGCCCATTTTGCTGCTTATTTCAAGGTTAGGTACTTTGTGGTAAAATTTATATACCAGATCTGTGATATGCTGATGCAATATTGTTTAAATTTAAGTTCTTAATATAATTGCACTAAGTTCTTCTATACTGCGAGATTAGGTAATTTCTACAAATTACATGACTTTTACTTTCCTTAATTAAAAATTACTTTAAAGGTTACTGTCCTCTGTTGTGTTTTTGAAGTTCTTTATTAGTAATTTCTCATTTCTATTGTTGTTAATATAACCTATTTGACATGCAAATTTGTCAATCATTACTGTTTGTTGATAGTAAAATAGCTTACAAAAATGTGTCATTGTTCCTAAAACATAAAGTTAAATTGGTGTAGGTACCTATGTTTTATTAAAGATTTGCTTTCTAAGACTAGAAGTTCCTTAGCGATACCAAATTCACAGCAATTGCAAATATTGATTTGTCAATAAAGCTACTGAAGTGTCTTTGTTTTGTATTGACACGTTAAATTACTTATCATATATATACCAATAAATTGAGGTATTAACTCTGTCCGGGACCAACAAGATTTGTTTTCTCCATTCCGATACCCATACAACTTGCAGACATAAGTTGTAATTACATTTTATTATTTTTACTAACAGATTAAAAGTGACTGAAGGGCACATCCCACCAAGCTTTATGTAACTTACTCATTAAAAACAAAATAAGTATGTTATTGATAAATTACTTTATAAAACAGCTAATGAGGTTGAATTCATTAAAGGTCATCTCTGTATGTAAACCAATGACTAGCAAACAACCACTTTGCTATTGTCTAGTTATTTGATAAAATTAAAAATCTTAATAAATGTAATTTAATGCAATAACTATGTAGGTACAAATGTGATTGTGTATTCATTTATATATGTATGGTAGTTAGAACTATTCTTCCAAATTTCTTCCGAACTTCTCTGCCAAGGTTTCACCTAAATCATTATACAATGTAACTTGGTAATGATTTGTAAACTTTGGCTATATTTATTGGCTCATTCACATTTCTTTTGTAATTGTTTAAACATAAACCTACAAATTAAAGTTATTAATTTGTAATATTCTCTTGTGTATTGGAAAACTTCATGAATGACTTGATATTTACTAATAAATTTTCATATTAGTAATACCACCTGGTATATATATATTTGTATATACCATACAGTATACATATATTTTGTATCTACCATTAAGTTGATATCATTGTATTTCCATGACACAATTGATATTTTATATATTTTTATAGATTAAATCAGGTTTTGACTTGTTTTATCCTTATGCATAAAGAAATGGAAAAAGTTTGCTAAATGATACCAAATTCTTACACATTTTATCTATAATTAATGTACCTACTCTCTTGCTTGATGAAATCGCAGTGACCATGAATTGGTAAAATACCACCTTGTTATAAACTTTTACTATACCTAGTATACAAGAGAATAAGTCAATGCCTTTTACTATATTTTTAAAATACTATTGCCAAAACTTTTTATTTTCCATAAGGAACAACATTATATCTTTTATTTATATCATTCCAATTGAAATGATTATAATAGGCTCCACACTAAATCTATGGTCTACCATAGATCTAGCAAGATTTTCAAAATAAAAAAAAAGGTTATTATTTGTGTTCAATCGAGGAGTCTTTTTCTATAGAGGATAATAAGAGGATTACAAAATATAGGTACAGTAACTTTATATTTATTTTTCTATTGTGTTTGAGCCAATACAAAATGGATGTGGTTGATTAGTGTAGCATGCAGTGGGGATGTTAGTTTTAAGTGCACTATTAAACATAAGTGGCGTGTTTCAGGAATATGAGTTCCTAGACTTGTCAGATGTGAGAGAAGCGGAGCTGTGTAGTCTGCAGTGTGCACTGTTCGAGCGGAAACCTGACACTCCGGCATCTACAGCTTCACACGGTTGGGCTGACTCTGCCATAGGTAAGAAGTTAACAGTTTTAGCGGTTTAACAGGCGTGATGAATAATTTTGGGAGTTTGCTTAATCTGTGAATCGTTTTTTTGTCTTTTGTTTTGATGTAGGTATGCTCATTTATTTCAATTACTAATCATGTAACATTGTTTTTTTTTTTTCTAGTATAGCTTATTCTGTTTCATGATATTAACTAGTGCTTAGTTGACCCATATTTCTTAGCCAGTAGTAATCAAAACATTTATTTTGTCTTGGAAGCTGATTGCCCAAATTGAGCTTTAAATAAATTACCTTGATATGCTATTAAGCCAAAGCCAGTTTTTCATACATGTGGTGCATCCACTGCAAACTATGCCAGATTATATAAAAACTGCCTTAAAACTAAGCAAATGAACTTAAACTTCTTTAAGTTCATTTGCTTAGTTTGTCTTCCGGTATAAGTAAGTTCTGCTAATAAAGAGGCCAGTTTATTTGCTTCCTAGTAACAAACATGTACAAAATACTTTAGAAGCGATTTAACCTTACATTGTTTAATTTATTATGGTAGTTAAATACTATGTATGTAGGAAATAAAGTGTCTTTGTAAAGGAGTTGGTAGTACAGCCATTAGAATTATAAATTTAAGTAGTTCTCGCAATTTCATGGAGCTTTGCATATTAATTACTTACATTGGATTGGTTTGCTTTTAAAAAAGTTCTTTTCAAGAAGTTTTATTTTTTATTAGATAACTTTGGTGACAAGTCTGTGTTGAAACAGTTATGAGTTCATTATTAGACCTTCCGCCTATATTGCAATATTCTGTAATAATCATATAATTTTGGAGCATACTTATGTATCTTCTTTAATTTAATAATGTTAATTTACAGTACAAATTTAGAAATTTTCCATGATTTTCTTGCCAAGGTCTTAAAGCCATAGAAATCGCAACATTATCCCTTACATGCTTTATTTTAGCTTAGGTGCCTCAGGGTTAAATCATTATCTGTGAATCGATGCTGAAACCACACCATTTGATTCCTACTCTATTAATTGGAAATGTCACTTACCATGTGTCACACCCAACCACTTTCCCAACCGGGAAAGTGGTTGGGAGTGCCACTATTCCCACTTTTGTATCTTTATTGAGTGTTCCCGATATCGACGTTCAAAACGCCTCTAAAACATTTATAGAATGAAAAGTCTATTGTCACAGTTTAAATGTTTAGGTTAGTATAGATATAAAGCCGTATCCAGTGTTAAACTGGCTGGCTGTGTTAACTTACAATGAGTCTTAATAATACATTATGTGACTGACAATAGTTTTAATACTGTTTCCGATAATAACCGTTTCAGGTATTTCGATTCTGAAATTCTGCTCCCAGATAAATAATTTGAATGTCTTCTCAATAGATTAAAAGCTGCAATACTGCCAAGTAAAAGAGTTTCCCCGACCAAATACTAACCATTTACTCTGACCGTACTAGATATCTCATCGTGTTCGTCGAGTACGTTGGGCCCGCCGACCGTGTCCAGCAGCCTGGATAGCCTGTCGGGCGGCGAGTGCGAGATGGCGCCCCACTCGCCGGTGCGGGGCGCCGCCGCGGGCGCGCCGCACGCGCCGCCGCCCTACGTGGCGCCGCCGCCCGCCTACCCGCCGCCGCACCACCACCAGTGGCCCGTCGCGCCGCCCAACGTGTACGTGAGCCAGGTCACCGCCAACGTCAACGTGCACGGCTACATGGGCCAGTACTACCAGCCGCAGCCGCAGTACGCGCCGCCGCCGCAGGTACGCGCAAGATGCACGCACACACACACATAACACACACGCACACACATAAACACTCACTACATACACACACACCACACACGCAACATTCAGAATCACCCCATCTCGTCAGTGTCGTAAAAGACTACTAGGGGAATATTAGGTAACGGGCAGCAGCATTTACCTGGATAGAAGTAAAACCTACTGCAGTGATTATGGGCCTCCAATGAAAATTGACAATATGAGAGCCTATGTCCAGCAGTAGAAGTCTGCAGGTTGATGATGATACATGTAATTATATTATGTACCAACTATAATATTTTTATTTATTTTTGTTTTGAGTCATCTTAGTATCATAAAGTGGTATGTTACCAAACACCATACTGTTTTCTACTTAGCCCAATGTTTGACTGCTAGGGTGAATGGTCTATGCGGTCTTTTGAACTTCAAATAAATACACTGCACACACACACACACACAATAATTCATGCTATATGAAATTCCTATACTTGAATAACCTTGGTACTGTATTCTTGCTGTTTATTTTGGCATACACTGTAACATTAAGCAGTCACATAACAATTAATCAACGAAACAATGGCTAAAAATATGCACATTTTTCAGTGTCATTTTCCTCATAATATGATTATATTATGTTGCTGGTTATTTATATATCAATCGCCAATCAATGTTATTTGTATTGTAATCAGATATATTGCTCCCTAATCAGTATGTCGTAGTAAAATGCACTAACTGAACAGAATGCATATCAAAGCATCAAAAGCTTAGAACAGTTGGTACATGTTTCTCTATTGTAACTAAGTTGCCAGTGTTTCCCCAGTTTGTGGTAAAGAACAGCATTCACTTATCCCATCGTACGTGACTGCAGGTGGAGCGACCGCCGCGCAACCACCGGCGCAACGGCCGCGGCAAGCGTGCGCCCTCCCCGCCGCCGCCGCAACCGCCGCCCTACTACGTGCAGTACCCGCAGTACTACCCCGCCGCGCAGGCGCAGGGCGCGCCCCTCTACCACCTGCCCATGTACCAGCCGCTCGTCTACGGGCCCTACGCCTACCCGCCCTACTACACCGACTACCCCATGCCCGTCGAGGGCGACGACAAGGGCCCCGAGGAGTACCCACAAGAGGTCGTCATGGAGCAGGAGGCCGTCGACGCCTACTACGCGAGCGCGCACTACGCCGGACCCCCCTACGGCCCGCCCGTCGAGGGCGGCGTCGAGTACATGCCGCCCATATACCTCCCGCCGCCCCAGCACCCGCCCCCTGTCCCGATGCCGCAGCCCCAGCCGCCACACCAGTCGACACCCCACCAGTTCAACGTGCACGCCAAGAATTTTGTCCAAGGACAGGGCCAGAAGACTTACACGCCGCCGGAGAAGAGCCAGGAGCAGAAGACGCCCCCTGTCACCGCGTCAGCGTCGGCGGCGACGTCGGTGTCTGCCGCCGTTGTCGAGTCGCTCCCAATTAAAGATCTCAAAATCGCCGGCAAGGGACCCAGCAGTCCGAAACAAACAGAGCGACCCGTTGAAAACGTTCAGGTCAAACCGACGTCGCCTAGCGAGAAAGTTCCGCCGCCCAAGACGGAAACCAAGCCCGCGTGGATACCGGAAAGCAAGCCGGCCGAACCTGCAGTCACCCAGGTGGTTCCCAGTGTGGCGAAGTCGTTCCCACCGATCGCTTCGGCCAACAACCAGGCGTCGATCCCGCCTAAAGTGCCACCGACCGTTGGAAAACCGACTAAGGGTCCGGCGGCACCCTTCTCGGGAGGCAAACAGACTGCCAAGCCTCTAGTGCCGCAGACGATAGTCCCAGTGCAGCAGGCCGCGTCGACGCCTAAAGCGCCCTTCGGAAACAGACAGAAACGCGAGGGCACGATGAACCGCTCGCCGTCCAGCGATAACGCCGAAGGCTCCGACAGGAATGTCGCCACCGAGCAGCACATAAAACGCGAACCACCGCTACCGCCGAGCAAGGCGCCTGTGCCGATCTCCATCACGCTGCAGGGCTCCCAGGGTCCCCCCGTCATCGTGACAAACAAGTCGCCCTTCGCCCACTCCAGGAAAGCCGCCGCTGCGGCCCCCGAGCCCCCGCCGGTCCCTCAGCCCCCACCACCGGCGCCCACAGCCTCAGACTTCCCCCCACCGCCCACGCCCAGAAACCGCGGTGAGCCCATCCCACCCCCCGTGATTCAGCCGCAACCGCAGCCGGCTCCCGGCAAATCCTGGGCGAGTCTGTTCTCAAATAAGACTTCAGTGGCCACGCCGGCACCCACTCCGGCTCCAGCGCCGGTCGAGGAGCCGTCCAGCCCGACCACTGCCTCGCCCCCGGCCGCTACCAACGTTCAGAAGCCTGTGGCTAAAGTGTCCCCTTTTGACGCGTCTCCGCTGCAAGCAGCAGCGGTGGATAAGAGCTCGCCTACCCCGCGACCTGCTACCACGACCGCGGCGCCGGCTGTCTCCTACTCGGAGAAAACGTCGGTGAATGCGGTCAGCAACGTGGCCAGCGTGACTGTGGCGGCCAAGTCGTCGCCTCAGGCCACGCCTGATGCCCGCGACGTGCCCGTACAGAAGGAGCCCACGCCCGCGCTGCCCGTCCAGCCGTCTCCCTTCAGCGATGACCCCAACTCCTATAGGATGGGAGGTAAATATATTTGTATTATATACTTGTTGTACTTATGGGGCAGCGCAGACGACAGACTATCCGTGACGCACTTTTTTGCAATTATATGCAGTAACGCACACGACACGCAAAAATCTGTCGCGGATATTTCACAGACTCAACGCACACACGCACATCTTCGATCATTCTGTCGGTAGACCTAGATGCTCTTTTTAAATGTCTCAGACGCAGACTCTATCGCGCAAAGAGTCTGTCGTCTGTGCTGCCCCTAAGTCTTTTTAAATAGATGTAAGATTTCAAACATTCGCCTTCAGTTACAATTCAAACTTCAGGAATTAACGAGACTCAAATTATATACTTAATTAGCTTGACGTTAATCACAATGGGCACAAGGAGACTATAATTAGTCCATGTAAATGTGTTCGATTGCTCAAAATTCCAATCATTGAGTAATATTCAATACAATTTTCTTATAAATGATGCTGCTTATTAATCAATAAAATTGGACCCTTGGAGTAGTAAGGTTTACTTTGAAAACCTATCCATATTTGAGTTTGTACCTAAAAACATGAATAAAGCCCAAAGTATGTGTAGTAGACGATGTAATGTAGTAGTAATGAACGATGTGTTGGTACCGATGATATCGGCTCGCTATCCTCACACGAACACGTCTTTACTCGGCGGCGGTGGGACGCAGACTGACTGTCCTCCCACCCCGCACCTTGCGTGAAGTGTAGGAACGAGACGACAGTTGTCAGTGTCAGATGTCACTATCAGATGTTTGACAGTGTGTGTAGTTGTGTGTGTCTGTTTATATGTTCGTGTATGCTACAGTATGTACATACTTTAGTTTGAACGGGGCGATTTCCGCAACTTGACGTCTGAGCGCCCATTTTGCGTGGGAAAAATTTAATACTCTATGACAATGTTCCTTGGACTTTTTATATTATTTTTAGTTAGACAATAGTCCTAGAGTTATGGGAATTCCATATAAACACATATGGACTGTTACCTTTTCTAATTTCAGAGTTCCTATCCAAGTACCAGCTGGACAACAGGCCAGTGTCTCTCCTGCCGCGAGGGCTGACCAACCGCTCCAACTACTGCTACGTGAACGCGATCCTGCAGGCCCTGATCGCCTGCCCGCCCTTCTACAATATGCTCAAGCAGCTGCCCTACCAGACGCGTCGCGGGAAGTCTAGCACGCCCGTCATCGATTCTATGTAAGTTAAAGAAAGAAAGAAAAAACGATAATTGGCCACACAATAAGTAATAAAAGATACAGTCAAGCAATAAACATGTTATACTCTATACTATACTTCCAGTCCTTCCGTCTGTGATGTTAGTTAGACTGGGCTATTTCCCCGCACTCTATGTCTGTGCCTTCTTTGCGTGTGTTAGATGGTTTTAAATTCCTTGTGTTATGGATTGTTACTCTTGCCAGTCCAACTCCCCTAGGAAGCCCAGCAGACCCATCAATCTGTCGAAAACCTCCGGGAGTGTTTCTGGTATTCTGGAAATATCTGGAAATGGGGAGTAGCTTTTACTTGGGTACAAATAAAGCCTACTGCAGTCACCAATCCACCTGCAAAGGGTGGTAATCCCCCAAATGACTATTTTCATTAAGAGAGGCCTATGCCCGGCATTGGACGTTTGCAGGTCAATGAAGATGAAAATAACGGACAACTTCTTTTTTTAAAACGCTATTTTTACCACTGTTTTGTAAATCGTATCTGGGTCAATAGGGTGAAGTCGAAAGAATTTATATTGGACTAGCTGTGCCGGCGGCGTCGCACGCGTGGATATCGGGTTTAAAAAACGGACTTCTATGTATAATATGGTACCTAAATTTTAAGTTAGACTTCTATCACTACATTGGTGAAAACCGCATTCAATTCCATGCAGTAGTTCTCAAACATGCAGATAAAAATTTCTCCCATTTTCCCAACACTTCCCGTCACTGCTCTGCTCCTATTAATTGTAGCGTGATGAAAAGTATCCTATAACCTGCCCAGGAGTATGAAGAATAATCGTACCAAGTTTCATTAAAATCCGTCCAGTAGTTTTTGTTTCTATAACGAACATACAGACAGACAGACAGACAGACAGACAAAAATTTTACTGATTGCATTTTTGGCATCAGTATCGATCACTAATCACCCCCTGATAGTTATTTTTAAAATATATTCCATGTACAGAATTGACTTCTCTACAGATTTATTATAAGTATATATTTTATATTTTAAAAAACAAATGTCAAGTCTGTTGTGTCATTGGCTCTATCCAATATCATATTGCACTGAGAAGAAACTGGCTAGAAACTCAATAAACAATCTTTGAATTTAGTACCCCAGGCCCATACATAACATACCCCCCTGTATTTTAGTTCGCGAATAGTAGATGAATCTCACACCATCACTACTCATCAAAAAACCTCAATCACATAACCAGTTGCATTACCAACTTAGTGTTCAGTTTATTTGAATTAACTTATCATGTAATCAATACAAATTCCATGTAATGTGTGTATTTTGAGCCCAATAATAAAATTTGTTTCTAACAAAACATCTTTCCACAGGGTGGAGCTCTGCTACGAGTTCAGCATCTCCGCCGCGGGCGCGGTGGGCGGCGCGAGTGGCCGCGGGCGCGGGCGCGGCGAGGCGGGCCCCGCGGTGCCGGCCGGGCCGCCGCTGGAGGGCGGCGCGGGCCTCAGGATACTGCGGGCCCTGCGGCCCTTCCCCGGCTCGCAGGAGGGCCGCCAGGAGGACGCGGAGGAGTTCCTCGGCTGTCTGCTCAACTCGCTCAACGATGAGATGCTTGAGGTTAGTCATGCCTTTTTAACAAACTTCAAAAAAAGGTTCTCAATTCCACATTTTTTTTTGTTGTAAGTTTGTTACTACTTATTATCTCTGTTTATTGTGAACCGTTTTGGAAAATTCTTTTTGTTCAAAAGGGTGTACTTCCTAGTTGGTCCCATTGTCACCATATTGAAGTCGGTTTTATTTTTTGCTAAAAAATACTGTTAATTCTTGCACCGAGTGGCGATTTCAATCCAAGTGCATTGGGGTGTAACGATGTGGTCGGTGCAGCCACGAAATCCTTTTCCATTGTACTGGCAGATGGTTAGGGAGCGGCGTGAGGACTTGGAGTTTGGACTTTGGTCTATGTTTGTTATCATAAAACATTTCGCCATTTACAGTTGATGAAACTCGTTGAGCCAGAGGAGCCGAAGGACGGCAGCGGTCAGCCGAACGGCGTGGTCCCACAGGAGCAAGCGCAGGAGGAGGACGACGACGACGATGAGTGGAAGGTATGTTCATTTTACTTATTCGTCACTACATTGTTACACATTGGAGGGATGTAAGGGAGCGGCCTATTATCTTTTTGGTCTGTTTGTTATATTTGGTCTATTATGTTTGCCCTAAGTGGCGAACAATTGGAGATGCCTATGTCCAGCAGTGGACTGCAATAGGTTGATGATGATGATGACACGTTGGAGATATTTGTACCAACGTTACCTTTAGCGCCCAATGCACGGATGTATATTTCGGTACTTTGACACAATGAAGACATTAGCGCGTTAGTATTGGACAGTGATTCATTGTGTGGCCGCGGCATAAAACGGGGATTAATGAACAAAAAGTTCACCAATCCTTGTTACCGGGGTTTGTCAATGAGGATAAGTTTTTTTTATAGTAGCTCGACGTAATGGCTTCCCTACGCTACGCCTGATGGAAAGCGAAAGAGACGCCCAAGTCGTTGTGACAACTGGCAAGTAACTAGTCAGTTGCCACTGCCATGCCGACCCAACCCTAACCCCCCCACGAGCTCTAGAAACCCTACTCACCAGTAGAAACACGACCCGGAGGTCATTTGGCTGCGGTATTCTATAGGGTGGAGGTCCTTCCCTGGACGGGCGGCTCAATTCGAGCGAATATTCGCTATGCCCTACCTCTCTTAAAGTGTGTCCTAAAATGAATAAGGCAGTTTGCACCGTCATTAAAAAAGTTGCATCATAGAGAGTAGTGTTTAAGCTGTGTCTCTCTCGCAGGTGATGGGCCCGCGCAACCGCGGCGCCGTGGAGCGTCGCTGGCTGGCGCGGCGCACGCCGGTGGCGGACATCTTCCGCGGCCGCACGCGCCTGCGCCTGCACCGCCCGCACGCGCCGCCCGCGCACGCGCACCAGGCGCCCGCCGTCGACGTCAGCGACGCCGTGCAGCCCTTCTTCACGCTGCAGCTCGACATCGAGGTACCGCACACACACCCGACACTAGAGACACACCCAACACGCGCACCAGGCGCCCGCCGTCGACGTCAGCGACGCCGTGCAGCCCTTCTTCACGCTGCAGCTCGACATCGAGGTACCGCACACACACCCGACACTAGAGACACACCCAACACGCGCACCAGGCGCCCGCCGTCGACGTCAGCGACGCCGTGCAGCCCTTCTTCACGCTGCAGCTCGACATCGAGGTACCGCACACACACCCGACACTAGAGACACACCCAACACGCGCACCAGGCGCCCGCCGTCGACGTCAGCGACGCCGTGCAGCCCTTCTTCACGCTGCAGCTCGACATCGAGGTACCGCACACACACCCGACACTAGAGACACACCCAACACGCGCACCAGGCGCCCGCCGTCGACGTCAGCGACGCCGTGCAGCCCTTCTTCACGCTGCAGCTCGACATCGAGGTACCGCACACACACCCGACACTAGAGACACACCCAACACGCGCACCAGGCGCCCGCCGTCGACGTCAGCGACGCCGTGCAGCCCTTCTTCACGCTGCAGCTCGACATCGAGGTACCGCACACACACCCGACACTAGAGACACACCCAACACGCGCACCAGGCGCCCGCCGTCGACGTCAGCGACGCCGTGCAGCCCTTCTTCACGCTGCAGCTCGACATCGAGGTACCGCACACACACCCGACACTAGAGACACACCCAACACGCGCACCAGGCGCCCGCCGTCGACGTCAGCGACGCCGTGCAGCCCTTCTTCACGCTGCAGCTCGACATCGAGGTACCGCACACACACCCGACACTAGAGACACACCCAACACGCGCACCAGGCGCCCGCCGTCGACGTCAGCGACGCCGTGCAGCCCTTCTTCACGCTGCAGCTCGACATCGAGGTACCGCACACACACCCGACACTAGAGACACACCCAACACGCGCACCAGGCGCCCGCCGTCGACGTCAGCGACGCCGTGCAGCCCTTCTTCACGCTGCAGCTCGACATCGAGGTACCGCACACACACCCGACACTAGAGACACACCCAACACGCGCACCAGGCGCCCGCCGTCGACGTCAGCGACGCCGTGCAGCCCTTCTTCACGCTGCAGCTCGACATCGAGGTACCGCACACACACCCGACACTAGAGACACACCCAACACGCGCACCAGGCGCCCGCCGTCGACGTCAGCGACGCCGTGCAGCCCTTCTTCACGCTGCAGCTCGACATCGAGGTACCGCACACACACCCGACACTAGAGACACACCCAACACGCGCACCAGGCGCCCGCCGTCGACGTCAGCGACGCCGTGCAGCCCTTCTTCACGCTGCAGCTCGACATCGAGGTACCGCGTCACGCTCTGGACGTACCACACACCCACATCGCACTCTCGATCATCACACCCAAAATTCACCACACGCATACAAACACACGCACACACAATACACCACACACCTACACTCGTTCATCACTTGATCACACCCAAAATACAACACACACACACACGCACACTCGTTCATCACACCCACACCCAAAATCACCACACACATACACACACACATACCACGCCCAGCACACACATACCACGCACACACATAGATCTGAAACAAAACGCAGCACACACCCAAAACACACTACACAGTCATAACACAGACACACCCAACATACACACACACACTCACACCCATCACACATACACACACACGCAAACATTTTGTGTGTGAACACCTTATGCACCATATACATATGTCACCGGAAAATAGCAAGAATCGTGAGTTCATCAATTTCCTAGGTAGTTAATTAACTTTCGGAATATAACAAACGGTAGTTGAAATGTATTATTTTACGCAATGGATTTCAGTTAGTTGATCAATTTACGGTAGCCTGACAGTCATGTAATAATTTACGATTTTGACACAAGTAAAATCGTCCTCATATGGGCCAATCGTTGCTCAATGTACTATTTAACGGTGCACTATTACCCGTAACTTAATACACTGTTCCCTGATTGGTTGCCGAGATAACGCCACGTGACCCATTGAACCAATCAACGTTCACCTCACCTTCGTCGGATGATTTTACGGCAAGACCCCGTAAAATGATCAATTTACTGAAATACATACGTTAAATAATACATTTCAACTGCCGTTTATCATTTTCCGGAAGTTAATCAACTACCTAGGAAATTGATCAACTTACGATTCTTGCTATTTTCCGGTGACACATACACTAGCAGTGCTCGCGACTTCGTCCGCGTGGAATAGTTATTTATTCCCCGTTTTTTTTTACATCTTCCATTATTTCGTCGCTCATTATTGTTGCAGCGTGATGTTATATAGCCTAAAGCCTTCCTCGATATATGGTCTTTTCAACACAAAAAGAATTTTTCAATTCGGACCAGTAGTTCCTGAGATTAGCGCGTTCAAACAAACAAACAAACTCTTCAGCTTTATAATATTAGTTAAGATATTATGCACGACTCCGACCTGACACAGACCTAGTGATGTACAACACTTATACCATTCGAAGCCCGTGGCAAATTCATCGGGTTTTTACTAAATGTGAGAAGCTGAGATTCTCATCTGATCAGGGGCCCCTTACGGCTGGGAGGCTCATGGCAATTTGCCGACTTGCCATACTGTTGTTACGTCACTGCACACACCCCATAAACCCACCCACGTCTAAAAAAGTGTTTAACAATGATGCTATTTATTTTTCGTCTCTGAATTATACAAAAAAGTATAAAATCATGTAGTCAAAACTTACTGAGTAATAACCACTTACACTTCACCAGACCGTCACTTCACAACACATTTCCTAACACGTTTCTTGTCTATTTCAGCGCGCAAACAGCGTAAAGGACGCCCTAGAGCTCCTAGCCAACAAGGACACGTTGGAAGGCGTGTCGGACGCCTGGCAGCAGCTGTCGCTCGAGCAGCTGCCGGTGGTGCTGCTGTTGCACCTCAAGTGCTTCCAGCTTGATGCTGAGGGGCACACCGCTAAGATAGTCAAGAACATTGACTTCCCCATCGATTTGAAGATTGATCCCAGTGAGTTGGATATTATTTATAACTAGCAGTGCTCGCGACTTCGTCCGCGTGGAATAGTTATTTTTTCCCCTTTTTTTTTTACATTTTCCATTATTTCTTCGCTACTAATAGTTGCAACGTGATGTTATATAGCCTAAAGCCTTCCTCGATAAATGGTCTATTCAACACAAAAAGAATTTTTCAATCTTCAGCTTTATAATATTAGTTAAGATAGCTGTGCCCGCGGCTAAGCCCGCGTTCATGTTGATGTGACACAGAAATGTTTCTAGATCCCTTTTTTCACAATAAAAGGTAGCCTATGTTCTTTCTCAGGGTCTAAAGATTTTTTGTGACAAATATCATCATAGGACGTGGTCTCTGCCTACCCCTCTGGGAGAAAGGCGTGACTGTATGTATGTATGTATGTATCATCAAAATCGGTTAAGCGGGAAAGCGTAACAGACGGACAAGAGTTACTTTCGCATTTATAATGTTAGTAGGGAAGTAGGGAGGGATTACCATAGGTGGTCTTGTGGGGACGTAGTTATTGTATTAGCCTGTTTGCCTTTGTAATATGTTCATGAAATACACGCAATTTGCACCATCTCCATATCTGTACTTCATGGAAAGGATATTGGATATAATATACAACCTTATCACTAATCAACCTTAAAACTATAATTTACTATGATGTACTTATTTTTCGTCTCTGAAAGTGATTCACGTAATCACCTACATGTGGACAACATTTTCTGAGTAAAAAGTATCTATTTTCTACATCATTTACCTACAACAGGCTGTATCGTATATTATAATAATGTTATGTTTTATTTGCAGAAATAATGTCATCGAAGCTAAAGTATACTAAGATCCAGCGGCTGTACAAGCTATTCGCTGTGGTGTATCACGAGGGAGTGGAAGCGGTGAAGGGCCACTACCTCACAGACACCTACCACGGACAAGTGGGCTGGATAAGGTATTTATTTTTTTCAATCCAGTCTAGTTATATGGGACATCCTGTAAATAGGATGTTGCAATGATAGGACCTACTCGCTAATCATAATTGTAAAGATTTTTAATAAAGGTACATAAGGCTTTTTTCATTAGTATTAGTAAATATTTATAGTTATTTGTGTTATCATGAAATTACTATCGTTCGAATCAGAATGTTATAAAAAAAGTCCACCAGTGGACTGACCATTAAAAAACATTATAGTAAAAGTAATTTTAATTATGTCGTAACCGTTAATCGCAATAGCCAATGATGTCATTTATTTTTCGTCTCCGAAAGTTCTACATGTGGACAACTAAAACTGAGGCAATACCCACCCGCTTTCCAAGCTGATTGTCCTCCTTCCAGCGCTAATCTAAGTCTTCATGTCCAGGTACGACGACTCGACGGTGACGCAGGTGTCGGACGCGCAGGTGCTGAAGCCGAAGCCGCCGCGCATGCCGTACCTGCTCATGTACCGCCGCCACGACACGCTGCCCGCGCACCGCCAACCCGCCAAGGAGTGAGCCGCGCGAGGCTCCCAGCGGACGTGCGCGTGCCTGACGTGTTGTGATTGTGACCGAGTGTTACTGTGCCGAGGACAAATGATTCACTGTCTCTACGATAAGAATGCAGTGAACCAACTTTACAGTGTTGTTAGTCTGACGAGTGCCTGGAACGTTGGCACGGTGTACGGATTCAAGGAATACGATAGCGTTCTGAGGGCTCACGGTGCCCACCCTTGAGACACTCCCTTTTATGTGCCAGATCTGCGAAGCTTACGATATGCACGGATGGTACTCGGTGAGTGAATTTTATGTACTTCAGGGGTGTTCGCTACGTCTTTCGAGTGTTATGTAGTTTTGCTGAGGCACTTTTGAATGTTGGCTTGATATAAGAAAAAATGACGTCCCAGTTGTGTTGATGCAGTCGATCTTCAGTAGTTTATGAAATCATTAAATTATTGGAAATTAGGAGTAGGCCTTTGAATTTCGGTCTTTGAATAAATAAAAAAATTATGATGGACTATTATAAACTGAAGTGTTGAGGCGGTGGGGTTTGATGGATAGTTAAATATATCTTCATACCATTTGTATGAAATATCTCAATGGTATATTTTGTATGACTGTTCTCTGTTGAAATTGAGTAGTTGGGAAGGAATTTATATGGGTCTATCGAGTTTCATATCATCTACTGCTAGATTGATGCATAGTTGTAGGCGTGTATTTGGGAAGTGTTGTCGAAGGGACCGGTCGCGTGTGCAGTGATGAAAATACATTTTGTTAGTGTAAATATTAACATGTGCCTCGGGAACTCCAGTGCAAAGTTATACGAACATGTCTAATGTAAGTGTACATTTAAACAGCTATGTATAAATTGGTGTATGTTAGTCATAAAATTATGTTGATGCTGTTATGATTTTCAATTTTATTGCATTTGTTTTTATTCACATTAATGTGTGAATCGTTGTGAATGATCGTAGGATGTGGGTTATACCCCCATTTCGCAAAGGGGTTGTAAGTTTAATGATGTACTTTCTTTTTTCTTTAAATGTCAAACATGTACTTTGCACCCACATTCAAAACGATTTACATGTTAATGTAACGCGTTTCCAACCTGACTGTTCACAAAGTTTCTACTATGTATCATAATGTGTAAATTTATAAAACCTTTCATACCTGCACATAGAATTATGTTTTAGATGTAAATATAAAATTAATTAACAAGTCAAAATGAATTACAAATTAATTAAGGTTTGTGTTTGCATGGGTGTTTCTATGAATATCCTTTTATCACTGCTTGTATTATTTTAAATTCATATTCTGTTTTGAAAATTTTGTAAATACATATTTAGCATTATATTGTGAGTTGGGGCCACCCTTTGTATTAAATTATACTCGTTTGATTTTGCTAACACAATATATTTTGTTGCCTTGACAATTGAGCCAATATTGCAGGATCTGTATAAATGCGCTCCGACTCTTTATAATAACAATTAGAAAGTCACTGGACAATATGGAATTGTGGTGTTTAAATGATATAAAAAAAATGTAAAAAAATATTGTAGTCTTACTGTTTACATTCATGATACATATCCTTTCTAGAAAGAATTCTATTGGAATCCCAAAGTACAAAGTCACGAATGTATCTCAATCTTCGTGGATACGAACTGTATTCTTCAGTAGATCAACATTATTGTGACTATCCATAGAAAGGAGTATGCATCTTGAATCAACAACATTTCGTCCTAGAAATTAAATTGATAATTCTAAGATTTTATGGTTGGTATGGATCTTGGCAGGGAGTTGCCACTTCAATGAGATACTTGTGTTTATTGTAATATGCTCGAATTGCAATAAACTACTTCTTATAATGTAATCCCAGCTCGAAATATCCGTAAATAAAAAAATATCTCATGATTGCATGGTGTAGTGTAGAGTGAGACAAGCATATTACTGCAAACAGTTGGCAGTTACAATCGGTGACTGTTTGTGGCAGCGGTCCCGGCCAGTAGAGACAGAATCGGTGCTTCGTTGACGGACTAAGCAAGGCAGTGAGCGTAATGTGCCCTTGTTACTTGTGATATGGCATGTATGGTAATTACATCAGAATGTTAGTAGTAGGCTCTGTGTATCATATTGTTATAACGATATAAGTGTTAAAATATAAATAGATTGTCTATTATCTCGCCGTTGCTGAGTTCATGAGGAATGTCTGTTTTTAATATTATTCATAAAAAAATCGACTCGAGATCTACGTTTCTCCTTTTTGTTGTGACAGTACACGAATATTGGATATTATTATTAGCTGAACTGTTGGGTATACTAAATTTTACTAAGTAATTTATTATCTAATGTAAAGCTGAGCTGAGGTTCGAGAGTGGCCGCGCGTCGCGTCGTTTGATCTCACGGTATTGTTGTTTTGGTTTAGGGCGTGTGATATGGCTGTAAATATCCTTCCTTGAGTGATGAGGCAATACATCATGCCTTATTTAGTGTTTGAATGATAATATTTTGCTATTACGAAATTGACCAAAAAGTATGGATATCATTTAAAATCGCTACTAAATTAGAGCTTTTCTACTTAAGGTGTTTAAAAAATGCCATACTTTTTTAGGATAATACAAGATGATATCGTATAAAACCCGTTTGGTTGATTGTCCAAATGTATTTGAAGAATATTTAGTCTTAAAATTAGTCAATTTAACTATTATGTACGATAATGAATCGAAATAGGTTTAGTTTTGTATGATAATTTCTGATACAAATTTATTTACTAACTTCCTAAGCTTTTATATGTATAACTTGGTTGTTGTTAATACTATTTGGATTGAGGGTAGGTCGTAGGATATAGTAATTACGTGATGAAAACTGGCAATAACTATTATAATTCAATTAACTTTGCATTCAATTTCCAATTTGGTACCTCTACATGGAATTTACTACGAAACATTATTTAAAGTCAACGAATCTTGAAAAAAATTGATTCTGTAAAGAAAAAGACACCATATTTGTATACTTTATATGAGAAGTGCCCCTAAACCGGTATACAAAAACTTAGAAGAGTAGTTAGCCATTTTCAAATACATAAGAAAATTATTTCTTTCCTTATCATAATACTTGAACATTTATGCTAAGTGGCATGACATTGATTAATTGAAGAAACCAGTGCATAGGAGTAATCAGGGTTTGAAAATAAGGGTCCTTAGAAAATAACTCTCTGAAGGTAGCATTTGGACCTTATGAAGAGACCCAATGCATTTTAGTGGCACAGTAACGATGTTATACTTGAGTAGTTAAAGGTCACTTTGATTCAAATGCTGCCTCGAGTGTACTCAGCATTGAACTGAGCCACAAAACCTGAGTCACCCAGTGCACAATCTGTTACAATCCAAATACAAATGGCTATTTATCGATAACACTATTTATTTTAGTCACCGCCGGTTCTCTGACTGAACTGAACACGAATTTATGCGCCCATGCGACTCTGGCCACACATAGCTGCACAAATACCGTAGATATTTGCATGGTTAGCCCTAAACTGCTTGCGCACTACATCTCACTGTGAATGTAACATTGAAAAGGAATAAATTTTAGGGTCAGGCTTTTCTGGAAGTTCGTCTCTGCAAGTCAGAGACTGAAAATGGATGCCCATTGAGAAAAGCGATTGGGGCTCCCTTTCTTTCTTACCATCAGGTGAAAAGAAAGACTATATAAAAATACAGTATTTGAAAGTTACAAGTTGGTGTAGTGCAATAGCGGTTGAGAAGACTGAAGCAGGTTCACTGAGTCGGCTATCGTTAATGTAGAGAGCACATGTAGCGAGTAAGGTTTTATTGTAACAACTGCCTTTTAGTTAAGTCTCTGTGTTGCGTATTTATTTAAATAGTTTAGTGTCTATATTTGATTGTGTCGAACCTCTTGCGATTGTCGATCTGAGTAGAAATTGTGAAACGATGTTGTATTAATTTTTGGTACTCGTTTTATTTGGATCAGGATTCGATATTTCGCAGCAATTTTAGTTTTAGATAACAATAACCTGCCAATAATTATCTTATGACTCATTCTCTAGTTTTAAAATATTCGTACCGCATTGGTATTATTTTGATTACACGTGTTAAATGTGTACTTCAAGTATTTATTACACTTCTACTCTGATTTGCAGTCTGTTAGGATTTAATTCTAACTAGCTAACACTGGCATTTATAACCACGTATGAATCGATCCTTTTGCAGTTGGCTGTGAGTTAGCTATTAGGGACATCTGCTGTTATAAATGACAGTTAGCAACTAATATTTAACAGATTGACTTTCTAAATATAACATAATATGAATCTTAGAACATTATGTATAGTCCACTATAGTTTACGTTTAAACGACCCAAATAAATCGTATTATAATCATTGATTTTCATCCCTCATCCATTATTTACAATAAATTATTTCTGTGTAGATTATAAAATTGTTACATTATGTACATTAGTTTAAAAAAGTTAATCGATTAGTGAACGTTCCTGATAATAGTTTTTAAATATCTGATCAAAATAGTTGTGAATGAAATCGAAATATTTTAGTTTGTATTTTAGAGAAGAGAGCAGCTTAATAAGATTCATGGATTATCGCTATGTGCCAACACGGTTGCTTTTGTACAGATAATGAGACGCTCGTCGTGGTTTTTTAAGGTATTTGAATGTTCCAATGCGATAGATTGAACGTTTTGCTTCACTGTACACTCTTTAATGTTTGCCGCTACCGCCACACGATAGTTTTCCACTAATTCGCCCTTGAATTACAAATACCATAACCCGAATCCTTTTAATCAATTGCTTAATGAATTTGTTTAATGAGAGCTTATATTTTAGGTGTATTACATAATTACTAAGATGTTTGTAATATTAAATGTAATTTTATTGAATCATAGAAACTAATGACCCGCTCTCTTTTTAGCACAATCTTCAGTTTTTGTTTAATACCGTAACTAGGATGCTTTGTACCGCGCGCCCTCGTGACAAGATAACGCGATAGCTGACGAATGGGTGCACTTAGCCGCCGTCGGTTTTCTTTAAATATGTGCTGTGTCGTTTGAGCATAAAGTTTCAATTTGAACGGCCAGGCTTCACCTCACCCGCATTGCTACCAATTGATCTCCATTCATATCACTTTATTTGGCAGTAGGCGCGCGTACACATTTACTATCATTATAGCATCAACGATTTCGAACAATACTTCACTAGCAACTAACCATCTAGTCCCCAAAAATGTTTTGGTGCAATTGTTTACTGATATTTATCGAATATTTTAAAACTTACGTTACCTTTCAAACGTGACATTATACGAAATAGCTGTTCTAAATGCTTATAGAAAATATGTGCAATAGTCTGTAAAATAATGCATATAGTTGTACAATGGGGTAACAGATTAAATGAACACGTTGGCGGTCTATCTACTTAGGTTTTAGAGTATGTAATATGCATAACATTAATTTTATTATTATTTTTATATGAGAGGTTCATATTTAAGTTACGTTTAATTTTAGTGATAAGATCCAAGGCTGTATTGTATTACCTAGGAGTGTTTTTTCCTCAATGAAACTGTAACTGAATTCGAATTTTTTGTTTGAACTATTTTATTTAAAATATATATTGTGTAAAAAATACTCCTGTTGGTCGTGATAGGCGACGTCCTATTTGAAAAATAAAAAGACAAAAAAAATATCAGTGCTCGGGCGTCGCCTATTACGGGCAACTTTATAAGTTGTTATGTGGATAATGTGTGTATGACTAATTATAAAATAATCCTTTATTTTGGTAACAAATTGGTGTTATGAAAATTTTGTGAATAAAATATGGTGTCATTCTGAAATAACTATTTTCTTTTATTTGAATACCATCACGTATAAACACTTAACACACATGTCGAATCACAGGAATATAGTCTGAATAATTTGCTCGAGTCGCTCAAACACTAATCCGAGTCGCCACAACAGCATCCACATTTATTTCTCGTTTGCCACAATATTCTGAAATAAATATAGAGCAATGTTATATGTATGTGCCGCCCTGCTTCTCGGCGTACACTAACTAATCTGTTTACCATAATACATACATGTATTATTTACGCATATGTGTGAAAACTGGCTTAACTAAACGAGAATATATAAGTTAACCAGCGAGTAGTGGGGTATTGTGTAAGTGAGTACTCACACAATACCTGGATAACGATTCCGATACGTAAAGAGAAATATAGCGCGTCAGAACAAGCTTGTAAACACTGAAGCACGTTCATAGGAAAAACAAAGGGTAAAAACTGATAACATAACAATTAACTTACTCTAACTCTGCACTTGAAGATGGTATAGAAGAGCATTATCACGACGATAGGCAGGAGCGAAACCACGACCAGAATCCAGCCCGCCACGGCCCCGGCCGGCGGCCACGAGCCCAAGCCGGCCAGGAACACGCACTGCAAGACAAACAAGTTTATTTTATTTAATTAAATAAGGTAGGTAGGTACCAATAGTATTATGAACATAATATTTAAGTTACCAATAACAAGTTAACAATATACCTTTTTTTTAAGCCGGGGAAAATATGCTGCGCATTCCCACCGTTTGGGGGGAACGACGACAGGGAAAGAAAAAAGAAATTGCTTGATCATAGTACCTACCAATTAAAGGCGTAGATACACAGCATTGTTAAACAATTATAAATCAACAACACAGACAAATTAACATAACAAGACGTTGCACGCGTTGTTCAAGTAGGAGGTGTTCTCTATTTTCGGGAACGAGACGTCCCGATATTGAGAGAAAATAGAAGATTTTGTGCAAAATTTGCAGTGAAATCTGCCCCTCTAAATCAAGGGTAAGTGGAATAATCCTGGTTCTGTGTTAGTGATCGCAGTTTCTTGACATACTCGTAGTATCGCGTTAAATACTTAACTAAGCTACACATATTTTACATGGCGTGATTACTAAGAATTTGACCAAACCGATCGGATAGAATCTGTGCGCAGGAGCAATCATCGCCGTATGTCTACTTTCTCTTTAGTCAAAAACATTTACCAGCAAAAACGGCGGCGTAATAGCCCAGCAGACCCTCAGGAAGACCGTCGGGTACTCTCCCACGGCGAAGTACACGTCTTCGCAGAAGGTCGTCTGCCCGTAGACGTACGTGACCACGGCAGCCGCTAGGCCCGCTATGAGGAGCCGCGGCTTCGACACCGGCCACTCCATTATGAAGTTCAGCACGTGTAAACCGCCCTGAAAAATGGGCAACTTAACATTAGCGTAAAGGCTTTAGATTTTTGATTAAATGTCATTTGTCTATCAAAACGGGGAAATTAAAAACATCATGTTCCGGACTGAATTTTTTTTGGGCAACCAACTTACAATTCATACCTACCTAATTTTTTTTTATAATAGCTCGACCTAATGGCTTCCCTACGCCTGATGGAAAGCAAAAGAGAAGTCGCTGTAACAACGGGTAAGTAACTGATCAGTTACCTGTTAGTTGGCACCGCCATTTCGGTCCCACCCTAACCCCCCACAAGCTCCGGAAACCCAACTCACCAGCAGAAACACGACCCGGAGGTCATTTGGCTGCGGTAGTGTGGAGGTCCTTCCCCGGACGGGCAGCTCAATTGGAGCGAAGATTCGCTATGCTAAGAGAGGTAGGTCTCTTGAATCAATCTCTATTAACATTACCTACCTAATAAGTTAATATATGTATACCTCAAATACTTTTCATTAACCACTTCGTACTGTACTGGGATCCTGTACTATGAAATACGAAAATCACCTAATTCTGGATAGACCCTATCTATCTACCTACATCTTATCACATAAATATTGTAAGTAGGTACCTGTGTACACAGCGTCATGGTTCCAATCAGACTGAACAAGAAGCAAAGTAGAACCAAAAACGCCCAGGTGATTTTCCTTATGGAGCGGCCAGTCAAAGTGGACATAATTGTATGCACCAGCAATGCCTGCAAATCAAAGTGTAGTGTGTTTAGAGGTTCTACCTGGGATCTAGATCGTTTCTGTTCGGGTATAAACTTCAGAGTAGGTCCCCTACTAACTACATTATATATCCCCTATTGACAGGCTCGGTGGTTCATTTGTGGTAGTGACCTCTGCCCTCTGAGCCAAGGGTCGTGGGTTCGATTCCCGCACAGTACAAACATTTGTGTTCATGAGCATGTCTGTATGTATTGGTCTGGGTGTTTTCTATGTATAATATGTATTTATTTTAAAAAAAAAATGTAGTAAGTTTATCAGTTGTCTATTACCCATAGTACAAGCTTCGGCTTAGTTTGGGGCTAGGTGGCGCTGTGTGGCCCAACGTGGCATGTCTTGGGTTATTTATTTATTTATTTATATGCGAATGCCACCAATAGAGTAGGTACCTTACCGTTGACGTAATTGCCAGGACAAACATCATGAAGAAAAATAACGCCGACCAAAACTGACTCCCGGGGATTCTGCTCACGTAGTCTGACCAGAGCACCATGGAAGCGGACGACCCTGGAAGCCGAACATCAATACTTACATATTTAGTCTAGTAAACAAAGTGAGACTGTACATTGCGCAGGTAGGTACCTATTTTACTAAATTTCTACTATTTCATACTTTCACAGAAAAATTCTACCCTCAAAAATTATCAAAATTTTGTAGGTCGTAAGTGGCGCCGCCACCACATTTTAATACGATATAGTACGACTACGTTAGAATCGTTAAAAATTCTCAAAACTGTAATTTGAATAAATTGATGAAATGAATCAGCGTCTTTCGCGATTACAAAATTCAAATCCATAAGCTTCCGAACTTATGAGACAGTGGAAAAATTAATCGCAACAGCGTGTGTCGCAACGGCGGCGTTCGAAACTACTTAGGTGACCCTTGGAAACCATTTAAATATGCTTCCTGGTGGACGATTCGAGAACTACAAATTCCGGATACGTCGGGGAGATTTTAGTCAAATTAAACATTTATTTCCGCCTCATAGTTGAAAAATCGAGTTCGTCGAATCTGAATAATTTAATTATGCTTTAGCAAAGGCCTATTCTTGCGGTCTCATTTTGTAAAAGAATAGAGATGTTGCCTGGGTCAAAATAATTACATTTTATTCAGTTCGTATTTTAGATTATTATAAATATATTGGACCCGTATTTTTCCTTTTTTTCATTTAAACAAAAAATAATAAAAATACAAGGCATCAAAAAGTAGGAGTCTTTGACGTCACTCAGTGGCGAAAAAACTCTCACTCTTTGACGTCACGCGTAATAGAAACGGGCTATATCTTTGTCGTAGTCTAATTTACAAATGAAAACATACGTGTCTTTTATTTTTGAACAATCTGAAAGACTTACTAATTATATTTTTAAAGGCAACAAGCCCATTGTCGTTTCTCATATAGACTTCAAATACTTCATCATCATCATCATCATCAGCCTAATAACAGTCCACTGCTGGACATAGGCCTCTCCAGCTGTTCGCCACTGAGGGTAAACATCTGGAGGATATACCCATAATCACCACGCTGGGCAGGCGGGTTGGCGATCGCAGGGCATAGTTTCTCGCTCCGGTGACGCTGCTGCCCGTCATCGGCCTATGGTATTTAGCTACGCCTTCACCTGCGATGGTTATACCGCCACCTGTCGGTTGCCAGCGCCTCGTTTGTTATTCGGCAGAATGCACCACGGGCAGGTGAGGTTGGCTTGGAGCGAAAAGATGATAAGCCGCTCCCTTAAATCCCTTAGTTCAAATACTTATCCTATCAATATTGCCACCAGAACTTACCACTCCATATATTAGTCTTGTTAGTATCATAATCGAACTGCAGCGCTCCGTGCACGGCGCCCAGCACGAAGGCGCTCGTCATGGACGTGGTCTTGGACGCGGCGAAGGCCAGCAACGCCGTGGTGCCCAGCCGGTGCTGCTGCTTCGGACAGTACGTGCCCAGCATTACCAGCGAGCCTTGGGCCACTGTCATCTCGATTAGAGAGTACTCTACAGCGTCGCGCCAGATCTGAAAGTAGTTAGGTACCTTTTACCTACCTGTAGATTTGATCCGATTTTTGACCGGGATGTAAGGGAGCTAAACATCATCTTTTCGCTCCAAGCCAACCTCACCTGCCCGTGGTGCATCCTGCCGAATAACTAAGTGGCGAACAACTGAAGAGGCCTATGTCCAGCAGTGGACTGCAATAGGCTGATGATGATGATGATTCTGACTGGCTCGCTGGCTCATTTGGTAGTGACCTCTGCCTTCTGAGCCCAGCATCGTGGGTTCGATTCCCGCACAGTACAAACATTTGTCTTCATGAACATGTCAGTTTGTATTGGTCTGGGTGTTTTCTATGTATAATATGTATTTATTTACAAAAAAAAGTAAGTACCTATCTAAGTACATTTATATCAGTTGTCTAGTACCCTTAGTACAAGCTTCGGCTTAGTTTGGCGATAGACGGCGCTATGTGTATGTATTTTTGTGATGTGTTGGCTTTTTTACGCCTGATGGAAAGCAAAAGAGAAGCCAAAGTCGCTGCGACAACGAATAAGTAACCGGCAAGTCACTTGTTAGTCGCCACCGCCATGCAGGCCCGTGAGATGCTGCGGCACGCCCCGTTTGAATGCATAGCGGTCTACATTAGCAGTTTTGCAGCGCATGCAGTTTCGTATCATGCGCTGCCAAACAGACACACTTCCGCAGCGCATTCCGACCACACACTTGTTAAGTTATGTAATTGTATTTCGGTAACACTAACCAATCAATATTTGCGACCATAAAATATAGCCTTGTTACCTCCATATTGTTCAATAGGACAGACCAGTCGCAGTTCTTAAACATGGTGGCCGAGCCAGCCAGCCGGGGCGCGCCCAGCGCCATGCACACCAGCAGGAAATACGCTGTCACATCTTTGAATAGCACCAGCTGAAATATATGTAGTACACGACAATTGAAGGTGCTACTAAATACCACAGAACGATGACGGGCAGCAGGGTTACCGGAGCGAGAAGCTACGCCCTGCTATCGCAAACTCGCTTGCCCAGGGTGGCGATTATGGGTAAATCATCCAACTGTTTGCCCAAAGTGGTGAACAACTGCAAAGGTAAGGTGCCTATGTCTGCGATAGGCGGATGATGACGATGGGAATGGTATATCAGAGCAGCAGCGTTTCCCTGAGTGTAAATAAAACCTACTGCGGTCAGCCGCCTGCCAAATAATCCGGGGCTATAGAGAATGAAATCGCTCCATACAACTTGTATGGAAGATGTACAACTCACATACGAAGTTTTCATCACGACTCGCTATATATATATGAAAAACCAAGATGGTCCATCGGACCGCGGTCCCCGAGCACGATCACCTGGCTCGGCGGAAGTACTTCCACTTTTCGTAGGGACAAGTCTGTTCCTACATACATATACCTAGTAGTTTAACATTTACTTACTAACCTTAGAATAGCTATAAATCCGTTTGATGGAAATGAAGTAGACCAAAAGCCAGGAGATAATGAAGTAGCAGGTGAGCTCCCACACCACATTTCCGAGGCCGCCTTCCAGCCCGTCGCGTTTCAGATTCAGCACAAAGTTACTGAAGTTAGAAAAACGAGTTATATTTACATGGTACCTGCATTTTTGACAGGCTCGGTGGCTCATTTGGTAGTGACCTCTGCCCTCTGAGCCAAGGGTCCTGGGTTCGATTCCCGCACAGTACAATCATTTGTGTTCATGAACATGTCTGTTTGTATTGGTCTGGGTGTTTTCTATGTATAATATGTATTTATTTACAAAAAAAAAATGTATCTAAGTAAGTTTATCAGTTGTCTAGTACCCATAGTACAAGCTTCGGCTTAGTTTGGGGCTAGGTGGCGCTGTGTGGCCCAGCGTGGCATGTCTTGGGTTATTTATTTATTTATTTTAAAAGGGTTAAACAGCACACCGACCCCACTTAGAGCGGGAATCGGGATAAGGGCAGGAGAATGAAAACACACTTAAGTGATTTACCTACACACTGCCACTTCATGCAGCGTAGCGCGTAAACGCGTGTTCTAACATTGCTAGTAAGTATCTAAGTTAGTATAGAAAACACCCAAAGTCAAACACACAGAAAATACATCTACGCGTTCATGCAATCTATATATATAAAAGGAGAAACTGACTGACTGACTGACTGACTGACTGACTGACATATCAACGCACAGCCCAAACGGCTAAACGTAGGCACTTGAAATTTGGAAGGGACGTAGCTTAGGTACCGTAGGGGTGCACTAAGAAAGGAATTCCCGAAATTCCCACGGGAACGGGAATTAGCGGGAAAATCCTTTTGTATGAAAAATCTAAACCGCTTAAGTTAGACGCTTGAAATTTGGCATGCAGGTACCTTAGTAAATATAAAGTTTAGTTATGGCTGTATTTTGAGAAATTCCCACGGGAACGGGAGTTAGCGGGAAAAAACTTTTGTATGTATAAATTTAAACACGCGGACGAAGTCGCGGGCAAAAGCTAGTCACCTATAAACGGATAAACACGCACATTCGCGCGTGGTCGCGTGCGAGACGCCACACCATAGCCGCAGTGCCGTGCGTGATTTTGGCTCTAGCCAAACCGCTCTAGCCTTACAGCTTCGAATGTCATGTCATGTGTGTAATGTAATAAATGTATCTTACAACTAAGTATGTAAGTATAACATCATTTTTAACAAAGATAATAACCGTCTTCAATTTGATGACAATTGGATCAACTAGGAAGTAGGTACACTAAACAGTACAGTGGGCCAAATCGGTTCACAATTCTCAGAGATATCTGGTAACCTACATACAACAAAAAAAAATCGCATGCAGAATCTCCTTTTTTGGAGCCGATTAAAAATGAGACTACTCACAAAAAGAAGGACTGCGGTGGCGTCTCGCTGCCGGCGGTCATGGGGCGGTGTCGCGCCGCGCACGCAGGCGCCGCGGCCGCCGCGCAGTGCAGCCACGGCAGGAACGCGTGCAGCGAGTGCACCAGCAGCGCCAGGCTCCACGCGCCCACCACGCCCAGCGCCAGCGCGCCGAACACGCAGCACGACAACATACTGAGGCCCAGTCCTGGAGACGGACGGAGGGTATACAGCAAAGACGGCTGTCTTACACCCGATATATTGGGGCGACACGACGGATAGCGAAAGGGCGCCCCAGCGTCATATGTCCTCATTTAAATAAATAAATATTAGACAACATCACATACATTGCTCTAATCCCAAAGTAAGTAGCTTAAGCACTTGTGTTATGGGTATCAGAACAACGAAGGTACCACAAATAAATACTTTAATACAAATTATAAACACCCAGACACGGAACAAACACAAGTATTTATCACACGAATGTTTGTCCCGGGTGGGAATCGAACCCACGACCCTTGGTTTAGAAGGCAGGGGTCACTACCAATTGGGCCACCGAGCCAGTCAACTTAGGTTCACTTGTTGTGAACGCTTAGGAGTCTTCGTCGCGTTTAGAGCGAGAGGTACAAACATACAAAAAGCAAGAGGCATCATCATTAGCTTGCAGACGCCCACAGCTGGACATAGATCTCCTCCAATGACAATTGTCCTTTAAGGGATTTGCTTTAGTCCACACGCATAAGAGGGTATGCAGAGGAGTATCTAAATGCCTCACTGCAGACTATCGGAGCCAGCATACAAGTTTATTGATTCCGGGATCTGTATGAGCCCGGGGTGATGGGTTTGAACACGCACCAGGAGAGCATGCAGATGCAGGCCAGAGGCCGTGAAGATAAATCTGGCAGTCTTAATGAAAGCGGTAACGCACTACGCCCGATCTGAACTGGATTTCATTCCCTCTGGTAACCATAAAATAACGTGCAAAATCAAACTTAGAAAACTACCCTACTTATTGGACATGAGTTACAGTCATACCTCTAGCAATAGGAGCCAAATCCCAGCACCTCAGCACCCCTTTCTTAGTCACGATTCCCAACGCGAGTTCGAGGTAGAACATCGGATAGCCTATGATGATGCTGAAGATGTTGTAGAGGAATATGAAGGGGAGCAGCTTCCTCAAGTCATGGACGTAAGGGTGCCACCACAGCTGGAGTATGCCGATGCAGGAGGATAGCACCAGCTGGCGGTAACTGATGCTGTGGCTCCATCGGTCCGACGCCTGGAGGGAGACAGTAACGCACTTGGATAATACATTGTAATAGATACCTGTAACATTATTGTCTATGGCAATAGCCATAGAATTAAAAATATATAGTTTATGTACTTCTACTATCCTGATTTAAATAAGCAATTTCAATGTAATTTGAATAAAAATCTACTACTAATAAATACCTTTTATTTTTGTAGTCAAATAAGTCTGTTGCTACTTTTTGCCAATGTAATTCTGGTTGCTCATGAGACAATAAATATTCTTTTGTTTTATTTGAACTATAATACCTACACGCACTTGCACGTAAATCTCGCAGTGGACAACTTGCGCTTGATTATCTCTCTAACTGACGGGTGATGATGCTAGTGCATTTTTTTCAGTTTTAATAAAATTTCATCAAAGATATTTAGGGATACTTAACTTAAAACGATGGCAGGAAACAGGATGCTGGTTTTTGTCAAAAAATAGTACCTACCTATTTATGAGACGATTTTTTTTTCACTATACCTACTAAGTAACTAATTTTGTTTAGCGACTACTGAAAAGTGATGGTCACTTATGGGTTTTAATGATATATCATACATATCATGAACTTGTCATGTTGAGCGATTTAGGTTATATAGGTATACAAAGATTTTGAATAGCTTAATGTGGTCATTAATATTTGATGACGACTTTACGTCCGCACAGTTCAAAAAATGAATCACAAATGGCTTTAAAAATAGTTCCACGCATATTGGCGGTCGTTTTGAGAATTACGATACCGGATACGTCAGATTTTAGTCAAATGAAGCACTATTTCCGCTACTGCGTTGAAAAATCCTACCTACCTACCTAGTTATAATTTATGGCACAGGAAGTTAATGAAATTATTTACCAGAAATGTTTCTGTGGACTCCGAGTCGCCAGAATCGCTTTTAGTTTTAGTTCGTGTACTCTGAAAACAAATCATAAAAGGAATAGGTATTTGTACATGTGATAGGTATACTTATACAAAAGATATCACACAAAATTTTGTATTTTACTTACCACGCTTTCGCTCATATTTTAAATAAATGTTTTATTTTAAATGATGATAAATACTTGCCCCAAAATATTGTCAAAATCTATCAAAATTGAAGGCTGTCGCTAGTGAACTACTCTGACAAACCGAATATTTGCCAAAAATAATAAAGTTTAACACATGAAAGAGGTTTTTACGGAAAAATATCGGACACGGTGTCTGGAGTTTTTTTCCTAAAAACGTTCATATTCCTGATTTATTCATTTGTATAACATCATATTGAACGAGGGTTCGCCGAGTTGCTGCGATTGTAGTGCAGTACATAATACAGATCATTTTATTTCCATCACAAAAACACTGATAACTCTACAGAGTATACCTTCTTATCATAATTTAGATTAAATTGTGTTAATAAATTTCATTTAGAAAAAAAAGCGCGGGAAACGTCTAGCGGTGCGGTCGACTTTTTTCTGGCTTTTTTGCATTAATAATTTTAAATCTTATTTGGATCAGTTAAGTCGTATAGTTTGTATATATCTATTGTATATTGTATATATTTTATTTATTTGTGTTGTTTTCTACGGAAATCTGGTGAGTTTTTAAGTTTGTAATTTTGCATGAACGAACCCGAAGATCCGGGGGGGACGGCCCCCCCGGTAGCTAATTATGTAACAATTACTTGCTCAAACTCTGGTATGGAGACTGAATGCTCCTTGCAAGACACGGACGGAGGTTTTGTTACGGAAAATTCAAAGGCTAAACGTAAAAGGGCGTCCGCTCGTAAAGTATGCAAACATTGCAAAAAACGTAAACGACATCTTAAAACTTCAGCTATGGCAGGCTCAGGAGATGAATTTGATTGTCAGTGCGGCAATAGTTATCACAACGATACTCATAAAGAAATTCAAAATAATAACATTGTCAATTCCAATGATTTTTCCTCGGTACCAAAGTCTGTACATGACCGATCTAATACTGATACAACAACTCGGATCCCTATTGGAAGACTTTCATATGTCGCTTCAGATCTAGCCCCGTACACTGTTCATGTACAGAAAGAACAAGAATCACCTACTGATAGTCGCAACATTCACCCGGTTTCATTTGGTTATTTCTTAAAAAAGAACTCTGTGCAGAATATAGTCAATGGTAGTTTAAAACGGATTGGCAGAAATAGACTTTCTATTTCTTTTACAAAATTTGAGGATGCGAATTTATTTTTAAATAATGAGAAATTGAAACAAAATAAATACAAAGCATTTATACCTGTCGTTAATGTTACTCGTATGGGCGTAGTTAGGGGAGTACCTACCGATTGGTCTGAGGAGGAGATTATCCAAAGCATAACCGTTCCTATTGGGGTCGGTCATGTCCTAAAGGCTAGGCGAATAAAGAGGAAAAGTTTTGTTAATGGTAAAGCAGAATATCTACCTATAGAAACCGTTATACTTACTTTTGATGGTCAGACACTTCCGAAAAGAGTGTTTCTATGTTTTAATTCATTGCCTGTTGATCTTTACATATACCCAACTATCCAATGTTTCAACTGCTGCCGATATGGGCATATTAAGAGTCAATGCCGTTCCACTCCCAGGTGTTTTAAATGTGGCCAGGGTCATAGTGGTGAAAGCTGCCAAGTAGAAGAGGATTGTGTTATCTGTTGTTTATGTTCCGGCAATCACACAGCTACTAGTAGGAAATGTCCTGAATATTTTAGGCAAAAATCTATAAAAGAAGCCATGGCTAATAACTGCATTACATATGCTGAAGCGATTAAATTGCATCCGCCCGTTTCCAAGACATATGCTGCTATTGTTACTTCTTCTCCTGGTCATGTTTCCAATAGCCCGCGTATTTTTAATGAATCTAATTCACCGAACGGCTACATTCCCGATAATAAATCATATAAAAAGACTATTTTCATAAAACCTAAGTCTGTTTATAAACCTGGTAAAGGCTACGATCGTGCCAGTCACGAATCCTTAATTAGGGATTATAGTAGCCCTATTGTCCCGAGTCAGAGTGTTTTAGTAAATAACGACCAACAGACCCCGTCTTTAGATAATATGTCAATTAAAGATTTAATAATTACTTTAATAAATTCACTCTCACAAACAAATTTTCTAGCCTCACCGTCCAACGCTGCCATGTCTGTTAAGGATATTTTATGTGATAATAATATTAATAATTATGGATCAGTTGGATTCAGTGATCCAGTGGAATTGCCGAAGCATACAAAATAAGAAAACTGACTTAATTTATATGATCAACAAGTACTCCCCGTTTATTATAGCACTACAGGAAACCTGGCTTCGGCCAGATTCCCTTTTTAAAATTCCTGGCTTCTCTTGTGTTAGAGAAGACCGGGCTGATGGCTACGGTGGCGTAGCATTACTTGTTAAAAATTCTTTTTCATTTGTACATATTCCCATCCCTAGTCACAGTAGTGACTTTTCTATAATTGCTATTCGTGTAAATAATATTTCGTTCGCATCTGTATATATTCCTCACCCCTCTACGGTAATATATGATGAGGTTGATAATATTATTAATAATTTACCTAGTCCATTGCTAATTTTAGGAGATTTCAATGCGCAGCATCAATGTTGGGGAAGTTCCAATTCTAACCATTACGGGTCCCGCATTTTAGATCTCTTAGATAACGCTAATTTATGTATTCTTAATTCCGGACACCCTACTCGTCGTACTCAACCATATGAAGGCATTAGTGCCCCAGATTTATCTATTTGTTCTGCTAATCTAGCCTCCACCTTGACTTGGTCAGTTACTACATCAACGTTTGGTAGTGATCATTTCCCTATACTCATTACTTTCCCATCTACTTCTAAATCGCCAAGTAATCGTTCCCATCGCATGAAATATAAGCTAGCAAATGCTGATTGGCAATTGTTTAAAGAAAAGGTCGAGGAAAACATTAATTCTCTTCCTGATGTAACTGATAGGAACTCATCCATATGTGCGGAGGCTCTAGCTTCGTTACTGGTAAATACTGCTAATGCAATATTTCCGACTAAAAATAGTCGTAACAGAAAATTACCATGTGCACCCTGGTGGGATAGTGAATGTAATGAGGCAATTAAAAAAAGGAAACAGGCAGAGAAAAAATATTGCGCGAATTCAACCATGGAGAATTTTAATGAATTAGCAGATATTATAACTAGTACTCGAAAACTTTTAAAAAAGAAGAAATGGGAAGGTTGGAAGAATTTTTGTTCTTCCATTTCTCCAGACACTTCTCCATCCACAGTTTGGTCTAATATTCGCAGATTTAGGTCAGCTTTTAAAGAATCCACGCCACAAGTCCTCCAAGAGCCCTTAGTACAAAGTTTTTTAGATAAAGTAGCACCTTCATTTGTACCAGAAAATAACAGCATTGCTGACTCTTTTGTACCTATTATCGATCAATCAGGCTTAAATTCACCGTTCAATCTCTGTGAATTAAAGGGAGTTCTCGAGAACGTTAAAGACTCCGCCCCCGGTACTGATGGGATTCCCTATTCCTTTTTTTCTCATTTAAGCGATCCCAGTTTGTCTTATTTTCTTAATGTTATTAATTCAATTATGCGCACAGGTTGTATTCCTCCTAAATGGAGAGAACAAGAAGTCATACCGATTCTCAAGCCAAATAAACCTTCGGAAAATGCTGATTCTTATCGTCCCATTGCTCTTTCTTCAGTCTTGACTAAAATTGCTGAGCACTTGGTAAAAAATCGTTTAGAATGGTTCGTGGAAAGCAAAGGCTTAATAAGTAATTCTCAATTTGGATTCAGAAAGGGTAAGGGGACAATGGACAGCATTGGTGTATTTACTACAGATATTCGCCTTGCCTTTTCATGTAATGAATCAGTCTTAGCTGCCTTCCTAGACATTACTTCTGCATATGACAATGTAGTATTATCTATTTTAAAGATTAAACTTTTAGATCTAGGGATTCCTGCCCTACTTATTAATTTTATAATTAATCTTTTATCAGAAAGAAGTGTAGACGTTGTGCAATCTGAATCTGTTAAAATATCAAGACTTTTATGGAAGGGCCTTCCCCAAGGATCAGTGTTAAGTCCGTTACTTTTTAATATTTATTCGTACGATTTAGAGAGTTCTCTTCTTGGTAAAGTAAATATATTACAATATGCTGACGATTTGTTATTGTATATATCTGGCAGCAATGTACAATCCCTATCATCATCATTAACATTATCCCTTACGAATTTAAAGACATGGCTCGATAAAAATGGTTTAAGTCTATCAGTACCTAAAAGTTCTGTAGTATTATTCTCTAGAATGCGCTGTCCTCCACCATTCACTGTATTTTATGATGACACAATTATTCCCGTTAAAGATGAATCTAAATTTTTAGGTATTATTTTGGATAGGAAGTTAACTGGCCTTCCCCATTTTTATTTTATTGTTGCTAAATGTGAGCGTCATTTAAATATATTGCGATGTTTAGCGGGAGTATGGTGGGGTGCCCATCCTTTCTCTTTAAAGCTTTTATACAATGCCCTTATTAGAAGCACACTTGATTATGGGACCTATTTTTTAGAACCATGTAGTATGTTGGGATTGAAAAAATTGGATGTTATTCAAACCAAAGCACTGCGTATTGTTACTGGAGCAATGAAGACTAGTCCTAATAACGCACTGCAAGTCGAATGTGGTGATCCGCCTCTTCGACTACGGCGCCAATATTTGAGTGACAGATTCTTATTTCGGGCACTTCAAATCTATAATCATCCTCTTTATTCGAAACTACTACGCCTATCCGACTTAATAGAAACCTCGCCTTATTGGTCACATAAATCACTCCCTTGTGCGGTTATTAGTTTTCGTAAATTCACCTCCCTTGAAGCTCCAACTCATAGATGTCTCTACCTCCCAATGTTTTTAATTGATTATGAAGCTCTGATTTTACCTGCCGTTGTTAATTTTGATTTGGATATCTCAAAAACCGACAAGGATTCTAATGCTAAATTTAATCAGATTTTACACCAAAACTGGCATGATTGGGATTATATTTATTGTGATGCTTCAAAACATTCATCTGATTCTTGCCTTGGCGTTGGTGTTTACCATCAACAATATAATATTATACAAAAAGTTAAACTGCCCCCCGAATCATCGGTGTTTACAGGTGAATGCTTTGGTTTATTTAAATCTTTGGAGTACATTCTTCTCATGAAACTTAAAAAATCCGTCATCATTTGTGATTCCAAAAGTGCATTACAAGCTCTAGTTAAATTTCCTTTTAAATCAAATATCTGTTATCCTATAGTTATTGATTGCAAAAAATTATTGTATCAATGTTCACTGAAAGGGTTTAAAGTCATTTTTGCAAGGGTACCCAGTCATTGTGGTATATTAGGGAATGACATTGCAGACCGATTAGCTAATGATGCGATTGTTAGTGGTGATCTCTTTCCGTATAAAAACTATAGCCATGATCTGCTTTCTCTTGCAAAATCTTTTTTGTGTAAGGCTTGGGAAGAAGATTGGAACCAAAGTAGTACTCAAAAAGGTTCTTATTATAGAAGTATACAACCACAAATTCCTTTGAAACCATGGTTTTTCAGAAGTAAGCTTGATAAGATAGCGACATCTACTATCATTAGAATGCGCTTAGGTCATGTATGCACTCCTGCTCATTTAGCGCGCTTTCGTATAGTTGATGATAATATGTGTGATTGCGGTGCTGACATAGGTAATTTAAACCACATATTCTTTGCTTGTCAGAAATATGATCGATCCTGTTTTATGTTGTCACTTATTTCCCTCCGTGTTCCTTTTCCTACATCTATTCCTTGCCTTTTATTTATTAATGAGTATGATATTTATGTAACTTTATCATTATTTATTAATTATAACAATATTAAGATATGATTTATATAGTACATGTATATATTAATTGATTCTGTACCCTTTCCTGATCCATTTTATATATTCCTAAATCCCGTTTATCGTAACTTTATTTACATCAATACGTTTCCCAACCTTTCCACCGTCGTCAGTGGCAGAAGCACAAACCGTGCATTGCCAAAAACCACAAAAAAAAAAAAAAAAAAAAAATTTTCATTTAAAATGTAGGTACCTATCCATTGTGAGAGAGCAGACTTGTACTGTGTACCTACCTAAGTCAGTTGCTAAGTTTTGATCGGGATATGTGAAATTCAATTAAATTTATGGATTTACCATGGAAGTATTAAGTAGATACTACTTCCATGGGATTTACTGACTCAAGAATAAGTATACGATTATTTTCATAGTACCACTTGTGACGGTGCTATGGTAGCATAGGTCTTCTTGGACCTTTGGCACAGCCCCTAAGGCGCATGGCGAAAGGGCCGGGGTTTTTAGTGGGTATTCCCTGTCTCATCACCATCACGAGGCAGAGTATCGCTCCGTTTGGAGGGTGGCGTGAGCCACAAATATTTATTTATTTAAACTTTATTGCACAAAATGGTACAAAAGGCGAACTTAATGCTAAGAGCAATGTCTACCAGTTAACATTTAGGTCATGCAGAGAGCAGATTTACCGTTTCCCCTTACTGGGCTCGGATTCTGACAAAGGATGAATATAACAAAAATAAAACACCAATATATTGTTAATATAACAAAATTTATATTTCAATAATAATATCTAGCTATACACCTCTGATTTGTGGCAGCTAAATAAATGAACTAGCTCGCACCGAATTATACTACTATTTGGCTCACAAACTTTAATCCTTTGACCGCCGGGAAATGAGACAATAGAGAATCTATTGACATCGACGCATATAAGCGTCGATGGCGTTCAACGGGTTAAACAAACCGCACCAGTTAACCGTTACATTGTACTTCAATAGACATTTCGGATAAATACAGAGCTTTTTTTTTCAATCAGATTCGGTAATGTGAGAAAACGAAATATTTGAGTGCATGACAATTTGTGGGAATTAAGTGTATGCGAAAGACTAGCCCCCTGCCTGGGGTATAAGAGGGGCAGGGAAGGGGAGGTAGATAAAAGTAAGGCAAACTTCTAATAGTCAGTGTGTTTTTCGGGTTTAGAATAGGACCACCCGATCTTACCTGGATACAAATAAAACCTGTTGCGATGCCAACCCGCCTGCCATGCGTGGCGACTAAGACAATTGTCATCGGGGGAGGCCTATGCCCAGCAGTGGACTTTTCAGGCTGATCTTGATGAGTTTCTAACATGTTATGCTGAGATTTGTCTGTCCTGAAATATGTGGATTTTCTCAACAGCACCTTCCCCCGTCTCCCGCCCCGCATACCTCTGGCAATGACTAGTAGATGCACAGACTATAGAACATTTGTGTTCCTTAACTATATTAGAAAAAAAAGCAAACAAACCTATGAAAACACCCAAAATCAAATTTTTAACTCGTCAAGACCAATATCAAATTCTGCAATCACGAAAAAAACTATCAAAATTTGCAAACTTAAACTAAAATTAAATTATAACGTTACAAAAGTCACATTTACAGATAATTTTGTAGTCAGCTATATACTTATTTCTAGAAAGTCCAAATAAATCGTAACGGGATATCTAAATGGTCTGATAACCATTACATAATGGTCTTAATTCTGTGTGTCATGTGAAAAGTGATACAAATCGATTTGCTTATAGTACCGGATCCTATACTATAATTGTTGAATTAATTGTTGGTTGACAATAAAATAAAAATAAATTTACATTTGTAATGAATACTTAATACTTATAATAATCGAAAACAACGATAATGTTGACATTTTCTTGTGTATTAAAATTCATTGTATGGGGAACAATAATTTTATGTATGGGTGTATATGTAATACATTAGGCTATTGATTATGGCTAAAAATTGTAATTGGTCTGTGTTTTAGCTTATTCAAAAATAAAAGACACGTATTTTTCGTTTTTTCATTTAAATAAATAATAGCAATGATACAAGGCATTAAAAGTTAGGAGTGGGTCTTTCACGTCACTCGCTCCCGTAAAAATGCCTCACCGAGTGACGTCACGCATAATTTCAACGGGCTATAACTTTTTAGTCTAATCTATACTTATAATAAATCTGTAGAGAGGTCAATTCTGTACATAAAATATTTTTTCAAAATAACTATCAGGGGGTGATAAGTGATCGATACTGATACCAAAAATGCAATCAGTAAAATTTTTGTCTGTCTGTCTGTCTGTCTGTCTGTCTGTCTGTCTGTATGTTCCTTATAGAAAAAAAAAACTACTGAACAGATTTTGACGAAACTTGGTACAATTATTCTTCATACTCCTGGGCAGGTTATAGGATACTTTTCATCACGCTACAATTAATAGGAGCGGAGCAGTGACGGGAAGTGTTGGGAAAACGCGAGAAATTTAAACCTGTATGTTTGAACGCGCATTACGCGAAAACTACTGCATAGAATTGAATGCGGTTTTCATCAATGTATTGCTAGAGGTCTAACTTAAAACTTAGGCACAAGGTATAGATGGGTATTATATGGAAGTCCGTTATTTTTGAAACCCGATATCCACGCGAGCGACGCCGCTGGCACAGCTAGTTAACAAATAAAAAAACACGTGTATCGAGGTACGGGCAAGTTAGTTACTTGCATTGTGAAAACGTTCTTAATCGAAATACGTCAAATCCGAACCGTGAAAATATTTGCGGATTAAAACCCCGCTCTTAGTGAAAACTTAAAACCAATATAATCTAGGATTTTCTTTGCCTGCCCACCCCAATATACATCCCTGGCTACGCCCTTGCTGACAGCTAAAAATGACATGAAAAATCTATTTGATCCCATTTTCAGTTGGTATTGAAGTACAGTTGATATTTTGATAAAATAAAAGGAATTTGATTTAGGTACTTAATGTATATCATAAGTGCATCAATCAGCTTGATAAATGGATAAAGGCACAATTTTAATACTACTATATACTTTTAGAAGCTGAATGATAAAATACAGTATGAAGTTGGAAAAAAGAAGAAATATCAGTCGCCGACTAATTACAATATTTAATAGGAAATATGTATTTTTTTGTTGACAGTAGGTAATTTATTATTATCTTATTACAGTAATTAAAATTAATTATATTTTTCTACACAACATAATTTAAATTACATTGACTTAATTTAATTGAAAAGTTTAAATAAAAACTTTTTATGTCCGTTGTGTATGGCAGTAATATGTTATTGAATGAATCTTACGCTTTCAAACTGGTGTTTTCCGATAAATTTTGAAGGCCTATTGTCGTCTCATTTTATAAGACATTATTGTAGTTATAATTTCTCAAATAGGTCAAATTTTATGCTTCCTTTCTGGTAACAGTGAAGTAACATGTAGAATTAAACAGTTAAATATCCTATTTGGTCACGCACGGCCTAAGTGTGATGTAGGAACATTCTGTAGTATGAGAGATGCGATTCCACTACCTATTTGGGGAGCTCCAATGACGGTCTCAGACGCTAAAGAGGTCGCCGGCGGAGGGCAGAGGCGCCAGGCCTCCGGTGACGTCCGGCAGTCGCGACACATCCGGAAGATTTTCTATGTGGGACTTCACTTCCGCCTTTACTGCGTATATTTTTTGCAGTTTCACGTTGTATTCCTGGAATGTAAACGTAAATATTTTAATTTGAACTAAAAAGTGGATCTAAGTAAGTTTATCAGTTGTCTAGCACCCATAGTACAAGCTTCAGCTTAGTTTAGAACTAGATGGCGCTGTGTGGACAAGAATCGAACCATCTTGGGTCCTTGAAACGGGGCTAATATTTAATATTAGCACGTCAAAATTACTGCTTTCTGCCCGATGTTAAGCAGACTAAATTCGAAAATGGCGGTGGCACCTGACAGGTAACTGACCGGTTACTTACCAGTTGTCACAGCGACTTGGGCTTCTCTTTGGCTTTCCATCAAGCGTAAGGAAGCCATTATGTCGAGCTTCTATAAAAAAAGACGTTTGTTCAAAGTGGCGAACAACTGGGAGATGCCCATATCCAGCAGCGGATAGGCTGATGATGATGATGATGGTACTGACCTCGAGCCTAGTCTCGGCCTGCTTGGCCAGGTCCCGTTGGGCCTGCGCGAAGTCCCTCAGCATGGCAGCCACCTTCCTCCTCTTCTCCAACTCCTCAGTCAGCCTCAGGTTGTACTCAGCCAACAGCTCCACGGCAGAGTTCACTACTGCGCTCAGACTCAACGCTGATTCCTTATCTGTAACGAAAGGTGGTGTTTAAATGTCTTTCTGTTATCATCTAACTAAGTGACGGCTAGGTAAGAACGAAGAATTCACTGGATTTTTCAATGGACTTGAAAAATAATGTATTTTTTGTATCGATGAAGAAATTCCCCGAAACCGTGCGAGGGTTATTCCTCTCTAGAACCTAAAGCGCGAAGAGAAACGGGAATTTAATGTAAATATAGAACTTTACAAAAATGCTAACAAAAATGTCAAGCAGTGGACTGACACGGGCTGACTATGATGAAAGAAGTTTATACTTTTATATAAATATAAGTATAAAATATGAAAGATTTTTCGTAGATTTTTAGGTCACTCCTGGGGACTGTTTTCACAGAAGCGGGGCTATGTAAGGCTAACAAAAATGTATGTAGGTACCTTCATTTTATTAAGTCACCTATCTACGTACATTTTCAAATGTATTTAAATTGGACTAATGAACTACGTACCTATTTAAAATTATTGCACAATAAATACGCCTACTAATGGTGTGAATTTTATTGTTGGTTTATGGGAATCTTATGCTTAGTTATTTTATACAAAAGCCTCTTTAGCTACCTAATTCGTTTTCAACATCAACATTATTCAAATAATAAGAGAGGTATTTGATGTAGACCAAGGTTTAACCATTAGTTTAAGATACTATTGGGAAAATGTTAAGGAATTATTACTGAAAATGGGCATTAGTTATTTTGATTGCGAACATTAACTGCGGTTTTCCTTCACTTCACAAATTATGTTTGAAGGGCAATATCATGAATGTCTAATGACTTACTAACGAGCATTGGTAAATTAACGAAATGAACAATACATTAGTGAAATAGTTCCGTTTTGTTATTCCACAAAGTTATTTTTATGGCAGAGGGGCCTAAGGTCACCTGATGGTAAGTGATCACTTCAGTCCATAGACACCGCAACACCACTGGAGTCACAGGTGCGTTAGCATCTCTTGGGGAATTTATAGATTCGCTTTTTGAAGGTCCTAAATCGTATCCATTCGGAAAAGTTCCAACTGAAAGCCGAGGAACGGACAAAAGTACGGAGGCGTTTTAGCCGACGAACTGTGACGCCCTACGACCTTAGACAGGTGTTTGTCTACTTTTCTCCACTAATGCAACAAAGTGGAACGCTTTAACAATTTTAAATAGATAAATATTACATTATATAGTAAACTCCACCTTTACTCTTAAGTGACGACCCTAGTGGGGCAGATAATACTGAAATTGACTGAACTGAACTCACAGATATGCTATGGCTTTAAAAAATGTGATGTTTAGCATGATAATACCATAAAGTGTAAGTACATGTGCTCCTGTGTGAGGGACTGTTTCCTAATTATCTTATTAACTGTTGGACAAATTGTATGTTACCCACATATTTAATAATTTCTCGTGTAAGTGGTTTTAAATGAGAAATAAATATTCTTTAAACCTAAATTGTCAAAGCAAAGGCAAAGTGCAACCACTTTGTCTCACTGGTGCGGCGCCTTGGTGGGACAAAGTAGTAAACCCCCTTAAACGAGCCCTAAGGGGTTATTCTTACAAGAGAGGGCAGCGGTCGGCAGGGCACTGTAGGTATGTACGTGACCCGGAGGAAGGAAGATTTGTTAAGCACTATTCGATTGGTTTTTGAGCATCGAATTTGATTTAAGTATCGTTAATAGAACACATTTCTGCAAAAAAAAATTAGATCGTATTTTCATAATAAGTTCGTTATCCCAAATCAATGGACATAAAATTTGGCACACAACGTTGTAATGCTATAAACTCAATAAATATTAGGTCGTGTCGTGAGTGATACTAAAGCGAAAAAATAGGCATAATGTGATTGAGTATGTTTCACTTATTCTCAAATAAAGAATTTGAATATCAAAATTTGGATAGTGATTAAAAACTCTTCCTGTGTGTTATCTGTGTCCCGCCCGATTTCTACGATCGTGTACACTACTCCTGTAGCACGGTCTATCATTTTGTGTAATATAAATTCGCTGGAACTTGGCTGACACGCTCTCGCGTGTCTTGATCGCGCAGCACGGACGAGCTCCAATAAGATCGAGACGGCTTCGTCGCTCTCGTCATCAAGTCGTGTGAACGTACAATGATCACTGTTCTCGAACGCGAAGCAAATCCTGGTGTTCGCAAAGCAAATCAAAAACTGACGACAGGCTGAACGCAACCCAGCACGAATGAAATGCTCGCAGCGCGCTCGTTCGAGGCTTGTAAGTCGGTCCACACTAGACGAATTGTGTTCGGCTTAGTGTTGACGCACCTTTAGACAAAACATTGTTTCTTCAAACACAAAGAAAAATGCCTTTTTTCTTTCTTAATTTGTTAGTGGTTGACCAAAAAGGGGACCTGGAGGGATAGAAAACCTTTTTTTTGTTTTTGAATCTGTGGTCTTGATTTGGTCTAGGTAACCAGAATATTTTTAGATGGCGTAGTTTTTTTGTGAGCCGAGGCAAAACAGTCCTGTAAGTACACGAAACTTCAAACGCGATTTACTCGAAATCAATTATTTTCCATTAGGGTCCCGTTTTGTTCAACCACTCACAAACGAACTGCCCGTGTCCCACATATATACCTATAGGCATTTAAATTTTTACGATACTCCTAATATAAACCTGTATTTGATATGGAAACTTCCTAAATAGTAATGATTTTGGAAATTGTGTGTAGTTATTAATGTGTACCAAAAGCCTACCTATAATACTAATATGACAAATTCTAAAATACCTAAACAATTAACGTTTAACTCCTAAACCTAAATTTTCATGTAAGTGAGATACGATTAAATAGTGACTTTGTTCAATAATGTAAGGTGAAAATGTTAGTATGGAATAGAAATGAAAACAGATTTCAGATATGTATGCCCAAGTCCTTTACAAATTGAAAACTAAAGCAAGTGTAGAACTGCGGAAAATACTAGTACTGTGGTTCTTGATAACCGTCTTCAAATAATGTTTTGCTTCAAATTGAATATTTATTGAAGTGTTCCGTACTAGTAGACAGATTGTGATAATGATTCACTTCATACTAATTACTAATCTGAACGCATTAGCTAAATATGAAAGTTCAAATGTACTGTTTGATAACTGCTAAGGATCCAATATCATTGTGCATTCAAATTAGTTATGAAGATGCCTTTCCATATAGAATTAATTTGAAATACTAAATTCCCTTTGTTTAATGTCAGAAAGAAAAAGAAAATTGTATTGTGTCACTGTGTTAGATGTATACAAAAATCTGTCTCTAAAGATTTTGTATGGCAGTGTTAAGTGGAACTTGGCTTGGTGCACTACCGTGCACACAGAAACTTGCAATGTAGAAAGTCCTTGTAAATGGGTAGTGTTAACGCTGTTCTAATGTATTCCATGAGATAAATGAAACAAATTATATTATAAAATTTAATCATCTTCTTTATTATTACGTATGAACACGGACAATTCGTACATACGCCTAACGAGCGCAAGTATACAGTTGATGCGGTAATAAGGTGTCATTTTACCTTCTAACTTAGTTAATAATTGTACTTCAGACACTTCTGGTGGGAGGGAAGCGATCCTCTCGCGGACAGCCTCGTCGCTGGAAGCACTAGACTCGAGCTCAAGTAGGGCCTGAAAGGAGAATTTTATACTTTAGTTAGAAACTTTGAAAAAAACTACGTTATTTCAACTAGATATACAAGGGCGGGAATTTTAACTGTGGTATGCGAATCTCCTAAAGTGTTAACTAACTAATCGAGTGCACTATTGGTTGTTCGATGATCGATCATATAATCGATTACAAACTGTCACTATAAACATCGATCAATTTATCGACAAAACAGGTTGTTTTCTTGCGAACGAACATTGCCGCAAGTTTCGTCATTTAAAGGTTTTCATGAAAGACAAAGAACGTAGCTATCGAATCATTTTGATTCAATGTCGATTGCATGCGATTTAGCTGTTTTACACCTTAAGATTTCACGTCCACAAATTTAATTTTTAAAAGTAATGACAACTACTTCCGCGTCACTGTGCCAGATATATTTTACTAATTATTGTCATTAGAAAGTCTGTCGCAGTTTTCTGCAAACCTTGGTTTTAAAGACGGGATCTTTACGTTAGATATCATTGGGAGAAATCTGATATGTATGAATGAATTCTCAGAAATGAATATTTGATTGTTATAGAAATGAAATAAACAGGGAACTTGTAAGTAATCAGCATGCATATTTATAATTATAAACTAGAGTTATTATTTTAGTAAACAGCTCATGCGACCCTCAAAGCAACAAATTCGACACTGACCAAATAGGACGAAAAATCCATAGCGAAGATAACTAGTCAGCTTTTATAGGCGTTTTAGGTCAGTGTCGAATAACTATTATTAAGAAAACCATAAAACTGCCATATCGTAAGCATAAAATATAAACTCATATTAACAACAGACGTGAGACTCTATCGTCCCGTCAATTGTCAATGGCGTTTTTTTTTTAAATTAATGTTGCTCTCAACCTTCGGTGTTCGGTTTCTAAAAACAAAAGCTGTATACAAACCCTAGTCCCTATGGGGTTGCTGCACCTAGAGCACACGTTTGCGTTTACAACCGCGGCGGTATCGCGCGATCCGTGAGCCTCGACGATAGAGGGCGCTTGTTCGTTGGGAAGCGCGGGATCGACTAATAGGGTACTTGCCTCCTGATGAAATTTGTACATATTTATCACAACAACATAAACATATTCATATGAGAGCGACAGAACAATGGGACTTATCGCAGCATCTTTGGTTTATTGTGATCAATGTTGGAAGTTCTCAAAATTGATAAATAAATATTGTGAGAGCCAAAACAGCCATTTAGAGTTTTCGCAAGCCAAGTTTTATTGGTTGATTTAAGAAAAACTATTCAATTCCACCAAAAATGCTTTTTTAATTGAATTAAATTAAATCCAAGTTTGAATGGCAAATTTATGGCTTTGACAATAAAATATACCACTTGAAATAATTAAAATTCCACTCATAAGGAGAAACTTGGACCATGCACTGCCGTGCGTTTTTTAAATATCGAGACCCATATTGCCGAAAAGAAATATAGTACAATGTACCCGAGTGATCATTTTGACATGTTATCTGTTCAAAATTTAGCTAACAAGTAAAATCTTGAAATATTTATTATAAAATATGTTTTTCATAATTAAATTAAATAATTAATGAAAAAAGATTATATTTTATATGCATAATAATTATTATAATGAAATCCTGCCATATAACCATGGAAACTAATCAAGTACCCTATTATTTAACCCCATAAGGTACAACCTTAAGGGTCATAGCACACTTAAATGACTCTGAATATTTTACATTGGCATCATAAACTAGCAGACAGCTCGCTGACAGCAATCTTAACACCGTCAGACTACTCGGTGCCATTGTGAATATCTAAAGAGAAATTAAATTCAATTCAAATCATTTAGAAATTAAAGCCTAATTTGTATTTTGTTATTTTTCCTGGGTGGGAGCAGGGCGGTAAAAGTGAGCCATGACCCTACGGTACGCGTTCATTGTTCTACGCACTACTTGTAATTTGTAAATTAGCGTTGTCGAACTATCGACAGTTTAAATCTGAATAAGACAACCCTATCGATAGATCAGAACCAAACAACACTACCGCATGAAAGCCATACCACCCAATCCTCGTTTACGCCATGCCCTTGCTATTGAAACGATTTCAAAGAAAATTTTAGATGACTATCAACGCTATATTTGAACGACAGTTCACCTGAAACGAAAACGCCAGCTTATTGAACCGTTTTTCCGAATACTTAATTATTTAAAGATACAGGCATAGCCTAGTTTGGGAACCCCTGTTCAATGTTGCTTCACTGCTTTCTTCCAACGCACATAACGTATTTTTAGCAATAACTAAATAATGTAACTCAATACTGGTGCAATAAGGATTTTTTTTTATTTTTATTATTATTTAGAAGGAACTGCTGCTACTTATTTTAATCTCACGGATGTGAGCGGAGGCGACTAGTTTTTTTTGTACTACATACTTGTAAAGCGAAGTAGAATTTGATGTGCTGTCCTTTACAGCTACACCAACACCCCCATTCATATATAGTGCTAGTGGTTGCTTATTCTTCTAGAAACCTAATCTTTACTTGAACACCGGTAAAAGGTGAAAGTGAATCGGCTTCCGGTACGATTTTTAAGAAAATGTTTTTTATTGTTAATGTTAATTTTTAAAGAACGTATAGGAAATGGCGAGCCACAATTTGTCTTGTAAAAGCAAGATATGAGCAATCCTAGAATATATTACGTACAATAACACATTGAATACATTTTAACATAGAAAGTGAATTATGCATAAGTATAATTATGCATATTCATCATTACGATAGACAAAAATATAATATAAACTGTGAAAACAATATAAAAATTGGTTGAAAATTTACGAGATGCCATCATTTAATATTTGCTTTAAACAATTGCATCTCAACCATTTTTTAAGCAATTTTCGTCTAACGCTCTTACACAAAAACAGTTTTTCCATGGAAGCTATATGTGATGGGGCATTAATTACTCATTGAATCTCTCTATCTATTCAATAGCTTTAAGTTGTATAACTCAGATAATAAACAACAGCAGTAACAACAATTACTTCAACATTTTTGTTAATTTGTTTAATCTGTTCAAAAAATTCATAAATAAAGACATCCATATTCCCTATTATAGCACAAGTATCACAAAAAAACAATTATAGCTCAACAAAGTATAAAGCATAAAATAAAACAAGTCTGCTCAATTGAATAACTAATTATGCGCTCCATAGATCAACACCTATGTAGTTAAAAGGAATGTGTATTTTAATTTTAATAATAAACAATTTGAAAAACGCTTTAAAATAAAATTTGTACATATTATTACACATTTTTAGGTCCTATGAACTTGCATTATTTAGAATACAAAATTTATATCATACAGTATCAAATTGAGCAGACTTGGCAGAAAAATTAAAAATATTTATCCAAAACTGGTAGTCACATGTTTGAGTTATCTTTTTATTTAATCGTTAATAACTTCATTACTTCTTTACGGTATACTTAAAATTTTACAAAAAATTTTTTATTAAAATGTTAAAAATTCATAAAATGTATTTATTCACAAAAATGTGGCTATATCAGCTGGGCAGGCTGGGCTACGCACAATGCCTATGGAAAAACTTCACAACAGACAGTTCATTTGAGTAGATTGTCAAGATTTCGTCACTTTCCTTGAGCGTTACGTTTTTGATGCAAACTATTTACTATTCTATAAGATCAATTTCGAAGAATACAAGACCTGGCATATTTCTGTTATTCTTGTTTTCTTTTACGAGCATTGAAATCATAGCTCACCTATACTCTGCTCCCACCCGGCTAAGAGAATAAAATTCAAATATGGGTTTTAAAAATAGCTCTTTAGATATATTTCACTATCATAGTCATTGGCACCGTGCAGTCTAAGGCAGTAAGCTCGTTGACAACGAGCTGTCTGCTAATGTAAAATCTAAAGAGCAATATTTAAAGCCCATATTTGAATTTTATTCTTTTTGTCAGGTGGGAGCAGTGTCGTATAAGTGTGCTATCACCTTAAATTGAATACTTAATTTATAACTTTACTATAAAAAAATGTCTTCGTTTCTCTCGCATCTGACTAGTGATTTCCTTTAAATGAACATATAAGAGGTTTTCAAATCTGCTTAAACTTTTCTTTCCATCATGCTTGTGAATAGCCCTAAAGCGCATATCAAATATTCTTCTTTATAAAATAGATAACAAAAATACCTTTATCAGCTCTTCGGGCTCTGGTGGGTCACCAGGAGGTGTCCTCGGGCTGAGGGTGGTGTGAGTCTCAATCTGTCCGTCAACCTCCACCTTGGTTTCGCTGCGACGTCTCTCCTGCTTTGGTCTCTCGATCTTCGGCTTTTTCTCAGGCTCTTTCGGTTCTCTGTCAGCAGACTTTCTTTTCTTGCTTTCCTTCTTTGGCAGCGCGTCATTTGGGTCCACTAAAAATAAGGAATTTATTAAAACCAGAATTTTTTTTGCCAATAGTCTTTAGTTGAATAGTCCAGAGAATGCCAACCATCTCATTATTTATTATGGTGAACATAATGGGAGAGTACTCAAAGCTAAGCAATGCATGTCACATCATCATCATCAACCTTTATCAGTCCACCGCTGGACATAGGCCTCATCACATCACTGTTTTACTGTGCAAATTAGTCTGTATGTCCCTAAACTCCTAAATATGATGAATTTTTACAAGAACTAATCCTTTAGTAAACAAAAGTTACAATGTCAGATCAATAGTCGACTCTTGTTTTCAGTTAGGTCTATTTCGGTGGTAATAATAAAGTTCACCTAAGAGCCTTAGAGAAATATTAAATAAATAATAAATAAATAACCCAAGACATGCCACGCTGGGCCACACAGCGCCACCTAGCCCCAAACTAAGCCGAAGCTTGTACTATGGGTACTAGACAACTGATAAACTTACTTATATACTTTTTTTTTTTATATTGCTTGCATACTGTGCAGACCAGAAGTAGGGTACTGAACGGATCAATATGGAAGAAACAATTGACATCGGCCTAATTCATTCTTCCAACGGGAGATGTTATTGATTCATCAATTGGTGCATGTTGTAACAACCTAACACATTCCCCACTGGATTGTGTCAGAAAGACCTCTATTAGAAACATGCTTGATAATTTATTCAATTAATTGATTGAATTGTCTACATTTTCGTCAGCCTAGGAGTTCAAAAAGCTTTCGATGAAAAAACAATTGGATCTCTGCTTTCCAAGAGATATCTTTATGAAATCATTTGTGAATGAGTTGGCTGGACATAAATCTAGACATATAATACAAGTTCTATGGTTATCTATCATATCTGTTGGCATTCTGTTTCCCAGAATATAACCTACAAAAAATATCAAAATAAACCAAATAACTTACCAGCTTCTTTGAAGTCTTGTATTTTCTGTGAATCGTACACACCTCTCTCCTCCCAAATGGAGAGTATTCTATGTAGAGAGTGTTTAGTCTTAGTATTAATACCAGTCTTAGCCATGTGTTTAAATGAGTCCACGAGTACTTCTCCAAACTCTTTGCCATACTCTGGACCTTTTTTCTTGCTATTTTGTATAACGTCATTCGCTAGGTACATAAAAGTCAGTTGCTTGGTGTCCTTTGCTGTAAGTTTTCAGAATAATTAGAGATGCAGAAAAGATGTAACTTGAATATTTTCATTTGATGTTGGCACAATTCATCTGGTTCACTAAAGATAGGAGATAAGTGAGCCCAGAGAAAGTTAAATGAAATCAAATTAGTAATATTTCTAATTTTTTTAGGTTTGCGTGTTCTAGGAGGCCACAGTAAAAATCATAGTGTAAATAGTCACCTACATGATAGTATCTTGTTTAATCTGTGTTCAAAAACCATCATTGGTCCCGATTGCCAACAAGTTTTTGCAAGCTTATGCAGGCCACACCGAACAGCCCGTTCACATGCTTGTGTTTGTAGAGGCTTACGAAGTCTCCACAAGCATATAAATATCAGTCATCTGGTTGAATCTCCTATTCAATTGAATGACTAGTGCATTCACTGAATGACAACATTTAATTGAATGACTAGAGCGAATGTTGACTAAACACACATCAGTTAACATCCAACTAGGTAGCGGATGAAACAAAATTCTTTGAACAGAGCAGACGTAAAAGCAGTCAGGTGATTGTAATTTAGTTCAATTTTTTCCCGCACAGCGTTAGTAGTCACCAAAACAAATATGGCGTCAAACATGATCAAAAAGATATGAACAGTGTTGATATTTTTTTGATTAGATTTACCTGCTTTAAACTGACTTATTCATAATAAAATAGTGTGACAACATGGATTTACCTATTAATTCGCTTTGCTCGGCTTTTTACCTATTCAACGACTATGCGAAAATGATGTTCAGTCAAGATGTTGAATGTCTCATTCAATAACTTGACGAGTTGTCATTTAGGCATTCAAATAAATGTTGTCCTGCAATTAACATGCTAGTCATTAAATGGAATAGGAGCTTCAACCAGATGACTGCGACATAAACATAGAAAATCTCATTCTCAGAGCTGTAGTGAGTATGGATCATTTTGGTTCAACTGATATGTAAATTTTGTTAGTTTAAGGTCTTTTTTCTTCTTATACATGCTAATATTCTCTATTCTAAATGTAAATACTGCATTTATTGCTTAACTGGTGATACAGACATCTTGCGGTACATACATATCTTTTCATTTTTGTTTTGATGCACAATAAACGGTCAGAATGTAGATGGTAATTAAGGCAAACCACTTATTACACAAACATTACTAATGATAATGATAAGTATATTGTTTGCTCATAGCTCAAGCTAAGGTTTCGTGGCATTTTTCAAATGCCACAAGCAAGACAACACTCTGAAAATGAACACATTTTTAAAGTACTAAATTGCTTCACAGTTGTAACACTCTCACCAAACATTTTTAGATTTACGTTATGGTAGATTTAGAGGTACCGTAGGACCTACGGTGTAGGTACGTAACAAAAAAACTACACGGCTGATTATGTACCTACGTTCAAAAATAAAAGTTACCTACCTACAAAGTGACAAGTTTTAGGATTAATTTTAAACTACCTACTGTAAAGTGCATTATCAATGAATAACGTTACACAATAACATTTTAACAGTGAGTTTATGGCAAATTAAACTAGGTTTACATACCTTTCAGTAGCTCCTTGTGCCAAGTCTTTACCACGGCGGCGTGGTGTTTTCTGTGATGTATTAACCATAACGACAAAGTCTGAATACTCTGTTGACTCGAATTAAGCTCTTGCAATTTACGAACCAAAGCGTTTTCGGTAAAACCAGCCATAGTTACAACTGATTTTCTTAAAATTATCACAAGCCTTATCAGCGCACAAGCTCACTTCACTCGAGAGTCAACGCCATATTGAATTGAATTTTTTTTTAGTGAAATTGAATGAATTCTTTCCTACTTCCATCCAAGTGACGCGCGCGATGAACGAATCTATTGAATGACAGAATGAGAGAATGAAAGTTTGATTCAAATCTTTTGGTCCGAAATGCAGTAGCGGATACTAAATTCATATTTACAACTGAGTAAATATTATAATAAAGACCTTTTATTTTAAGTGAAGTTGAGGCGCTGATTGATGATAATATTACGATACTTTAGGAAATTACTACATAATTATCAAATTATCAAAGTATGTACATACACAAATCTGAAAAAAGTATTATCACAGTAAAAATCAATCTCAAGAAAAAAAAACTGAACAAAAGTACCTACCTGTAGTCATTTTGTGCGAGTTCAGCGAAAGTTCCGAATTCATCCACGTGGAAAATATGCATGTCCTGTAATGTAAAAGGCATAATACACCACTCGTTATTCAGGGACCCTGACCCTGAATCAGTATGGTGTAATAGGATTCAGGGAGTTCGGCCATGTAGTAGCAACAAAAGATCTACTACATCCCCATGTCAATGTCTGCCATTTCACACAAACCATGAGGACGGAGGCGTCTTCGAGAACACCCACACCCGGAGACAGTAAGTGTGGGTTTAAATACCTACATAAGTACTACATGGTATTAGAAACGCTACAGAATATTCGAATATGGAATTTTCTGTAGCGTCGGGTTGGACCTCACCTGGCAGCATGGAATCGCATTTGATCCGCCTGTGCTACCACGTGCTGCAGTATGCTGTGGCATTCCGCAGACAAGAAATAATAGTAAGTGATCGGCGGTGAAAAGATGCGTTAGCATCCTTTCGCGCGCTTCAGCGTTGCGGAGTCTCCCTGCCGACCATTGCATTTTGTCCGTGATGCCATTGGAATGTTTCCAGGGTCAAAATAGTTACATTATATTTAGTCCGTATTTTCGATTATAAAAAAATATTGGACACGCATTTTTCCTTTTTTCATTTACACGAAAAATAACAAAGATACAAAGCATCAAAATTTAGGAGTGGGAGTGTTTGATGTCACGCCGTGCGACAAAATGCCGCACGGCGTGACGTCACTCGCAACTTAACGGGCTATATCTATGTAATCCTTGGTCTAATTTACAAAATAAAAAATATGTATCTTTTATTTTTAAATAATCTAGACGGACTAATTAATTTTTTTATGGAAACAAGCCTATCGCCTCGATCGAGGATTCCGCCGCGTGCTATGCTATGCTTTCTGTCTCGGTCTAGCAAATGGCAGTTATAAGCGACAAAAAGAGAATGGCGACGGAAAAAGGCGATTCCGTGCTTGCAAATGAGGTCCAACCCATAACCAGCTGCTAAAACGCGCGTTTCGGCTTAACGAAAACGTGGTAAGAAAAAAAAAGATTCGTGGTGTTTCGCGTCCGTGTTGATTAAAGCTGGTAATCTATCACATGGGTAGTCGTACATTTGATTAATTTGAACACAAATTTGTCAAAATGGCATCAAACAATAACAGCATTTTTTTTTGGCATAAAAACCGACTTCAAATGTTGACAATTTGAAAGTAGGTTTTCGAACAGAAAATCATTTTTCAAATCACAATTCTCGGAGATATGTGTGGTAGGCACAGGTATGTAGGTAACAAAAATACAAAAAACCCGTAAAAATGTGAACCTCCTTTTTTTAAGTCGGTTAACTAGTGTGTATCAATGGTATCATGGGTCGAACACGGTCTAATTAAATTTTTAACGGCAATAGACCTATTACCCATTAACGGCCTTCCTTAAATAAAGAGAAAAAAAAAACAATAACTTCTTCTCTGGAGCCACATCAGATATATTGCCATCTCGCATAAAGCAACGGCCTAACTCAAAATTTTAGTAAAATTGTTTATGTGAAAATCCGACCACAGTAGGAATGAGTATTTACTTTCGTGGAAGGCTGGTGGACTAAATTGGAATAATACCTACGTGAGTGCGAACAGTGAAAGCAGTTCGTATGTATTAGTTTGCCAATTTATTACTGACAGGTAGGTCTCTAATATTTTTGACTAACATACATAGGTACCTTACCTATTCAGCAGGATACACCACGGGCAGGTGAGGTTGGCTTGGAGCGAAAAGATGATAGGCCTCTCCCTTACGTCACATCCCTGCTTACATCTACACGATCATAGTGGCCACATGGTATTACAAATGTCTGTAATATTTTTTTATTTTTTGTGCTCTAAGATAATTAATTTCCTTGGCTCTTCAACATCATCAGCCTGCGGACGTCCACAGCTGGACATAGGCCTCCCGCAATGACTGGGTCCATAGGATCCCCTGCTGTCTCAAACAGGTCTATTATTTAGATATTATCTAATAATAATAAATTAAGTAAATAACCCAAGACATGCCACGCTGGGCCACACAGCGCCCCGTAACCTCAAACTAAGCCGAAGCTTGTACTATGGGTACTAGACAACTGATAAACTTACTTAAATACATTTTTTTAAAATAAATACATATTATATATAGAATAAATACATATTATATAAAGAAAACACCCAGACCAATACAAACAGACATGTTCATGAACACAAATGTTTGTACTGTGCGGGAATCGAACCCAAAATGAGCCATCGAGCCAGTCAAGTTAACTTATTATTATCTAATTAAGTAGGTATGTACCCTCTTTCTGCTGCACATCAACGACCTGCTGAAGCCCGATATCTTAAGATACGCAGATGACAGCACTGTCGTAGAGAGTTACACATCCACTGCATGAGCTAGCGCTTCAGAAATCTAGTCACACCGGGACGCCATGGTTGAGCGCTTGAATCTGACTCTCAAGGCCGTATCCGATTGGGGGGAAGCCAACCTAGTTAGGTTTAATGCTGCGAAAACTCAGGCGTGTCTTTTCTCCACAAACAAGAGGTCATATGAACTGGCTCCTACTTTCCAGGATGTGACCTTAACGACTGCCGACCACCTGGAACTTCTAGGTGTTTCAGTTTCCTCCACACTCAATTTCAGCTCCTATATTGAGTCTAAGGCTCAGTTGGCTGCCAAAAAGCCAGTATTTCAAGCCGGAACAGTTGCTCACTCTGTATCAAGCACAAGTTCGGTCATGCATGGAATACTGTTCGCATCTTTGGGATGGATCGGCTAAATACCAGCTTGAGGCGTTGGAGTCAATTGAGAAACGTGCGAGGAGACTCATTAATAACGACTTACTGCGACGCGAGACTGCAAAGTCTGGAACACCGTCGTAAAGTCGCAGTTCTGATACCCATAACATAAGTACTTAAGTAGGTATGATACCTACTTTCTTTGAGATCGGAGCAATGCATGTGATGTTGTCTGATTTTTATTTTAATATAAATAAAAATATAATTTCCTTAGCGATCTATCGGACTACAGCAAATTCCTCGCATATCATTATCAATCATTATTATTACGTAGCCTGCTGTTATCGACGCGGCGTGATCTCGTTTGGAGGCATCGACCAGTCGCGATGAGCCTACTTGCTTCTTTCTCTGCACCTGCGCGCAGCCTCACAGTAGGTACATTTTACAGACGCCGCGACGCACGCGCTTCCGAACGACCGCGGCCGCACCGCGCGAAAATGAAATCGAGTTTCTAAATTCGAACATTCTAAATTCAAAGTTTTAATTTTAAGTTAAGAACTACCTATAAAGTTATAGAAGTAAATTTTTATTTTTTAATATTTGCAACCAGTGAATTATTGAAAATGAAGTTCCTTTTGGTTCACAATATTCCTAGTGTGCTATTGTTGTCACTGGTACTGCTGTCCAGTGCTCAAAGGACTTCGCACAATCTAAAAGACGTCGGTAAGTTTGGTGAAAACAATAATTATTATAGGTACATCGGTAATTAGCTAGAATACAAATAAGTAGGTACCTTTAAGTGCATGTCTATTAACAATGTTTATTTACATTGTTCCCTTAATACTATGAGATATGAGCCATTAAATATCTACCATAACTACCTATCTATAAACTCATAAACTCTTTCAACTTTTTCAAGGCATCCTGTATAAAAAGTTTACAAAAGTTTTATTACCTAGGTAGACTGTAATAAAATTTACCAATTTTATCAATACTAAATTAAAATTAGTATCTAAGCTAATAATAATAATAATCGTTAAACTGTTAATTAAAATCATTTCAATAGACTTACATAGGTACCTATTTTAAAAAGATAAATCACACTCCTAAATAATTGGCCTAGGTACCTATCTAATTATGAGTCCTGATTTTAAGCAACATCATAACTATAGCTACCTAATAGCCATTTCAAATCATTATTTAAGCCACCTAAATGTTTATCGATTTAAGCATAATTTTAAAAACTATTCTCAATGCAATCGTTTAGATTACAAATGAAGCCATTTACAAACATTATTATTATCTGTTAAAATAAATCAAATCCTTACATAGTTTACAACACAAACCCACGCATTTGAATAAATGCAAAAATCGTTCAACACGCTTCTGCCCGCGTTGGTTTCGAAATACGAGAACACAAAATATTTTAATTATGTTTAGTCATTCCATTCCACTTGAGTACGGAACGATGGCTGCGAATAAATGTTTGTAAAATGCAGCCCAGGAAATGTGCCAATTCCAATTTCAAAATTCATACAAAACTAGCATCAAATTATTCCATTTCCGTTTTATTCAGGCTGTTCCTTACCTAAAGACTATTAACCACTGTTTGCTAGTGATATGCCTTGCCTACAAGGAGGAGATTTCCTTGGCAAATGTTTGGGGTCTTCTATATTAATTAGTCATTGGATCTCTACAGAGAGAATTAGGTAACTAACTAACATCAACTTTACACGCGTGAGTCCAAATTAAAAAAAAAGTTGGATAATAGCAACAATGAGATATCCCACATTTCTTTTTTTATATTTATGTAATCTGTTCGATCTGCCAAGTCGAGCATAAAGGATTTCAATACATCCATAAAAATAATAATACTGTGACATATTTCAAGACCTTACTAACACAAACAAACGAAAAAACAAAAGACGATCGCGTGGTTTTGTACCGTAAAAAACAAACGACGATCTCTTGCGGATCCGTCAACGTCGATCTTCATGAATTTAGTTCGTATACGAACACAGGAGGGACTTATGGATCCATCGAACCGATACTTTTGGGTTCGTTATACTTAGTAGGACCCTGCATATTTCCTATATGTATGAAAGTAAGATTTCGAAATAGATTCGTAACTGCTCGAAACTTGGCAAATCCACTTGGTAATAATATTAATATTAAGTATTTATTTATCTATTTCAAGGACCATACATTTGTTTAAATTGGGCACTGAATGTTTGAAGTCTTATTGGTAAAGTGATAAATCTACGTAATTACAAGCAATGCTCATAATTTTATAACTATTTAAGACCCCACTGCCTTTGCAATATTTAAAGATAATTAAGGCTAATTGGATTTTGGATATTCACTGATTTACAAACTGGCAAATCAAGTTATTTGACGAATAATAAAGTCATATTACATATAGGTAAGTATAGGTATATTTATTAAATATCAGATTATGGTATGTCTTTAAACACAGATGATTTCATTTTTGAGGAAGGTATGAAAAAAGAACAAAAATAAATATTCATTATCATACAAATGTCCTGGGCGAGATACGAACATTTAAGTAGGTAACAATTTATAACAAATTATATTTCCCAAAAAATACAATTAGGCATTGGTAGGTATCTAATTAGGTATCATAAAAAACCCTTCTATAACAAATAAGAGGGATAGGGCATAGCGGATCTTCGCTCGAAGTCCGGGTTATTAATCTGTGGTCCGGGGAACAACCTTCACCCTATAGAATACCGCAGCCAAATGACCTCCGGGTCGTGTTTCTGCTCGTGGGGGATCAGGCCGGCATAGCGGTGGCAACTGACAGATAGCTGACTAAACTTGCCCGTTGTCATAGCGACTTCCTTGGGCTTTTCCATCAGGCGTGGGGAAGCCATTATGTCGAGCTTCTATAAAAAAACTTGAACCTGCCTATAAAAAGCTCTAGGTATGTTAACAGTAAGTTTATTATTTACGTAAAATTTTAATGACTATTGAAACTATACCGTCCGCAACATTGTGCATATTTAATTAGTTCAAGTTTAGTATTCTAGGACAGACGCAGTGTTGTATAACGTTATTGTGCCTATAAAATGGTATAAATACTTAAATCAAATGATATTGCACGCACGCAACGTATATCGTGATGTGACCCAGTTAATATTATGTCATATCTCACGCATGTCCTTCAAGCACAGATTTTCATCTTGCAAATTAAAGTTTTTCTTTTGGAATCAAAGGAAAAATGTTCAGAATAGTTTCAATAACAATTGGAAAACCTTAAATTTCTGCGAGGTCAAAAACGTTTGATGCAAATCGCGTCATCATCATCATCAGCCTAGAGATGTCGGGTGCGGTTCACAGCTTAGGCGTCCCCCAATGACATTTAATCATTTGGGGGATCTGTGTTAGTCACCACGCTTGACAGCATAACACCAGGAGAGTCCCAGGTGCCGGACCTCAGGACTTTGTAGGCTTCTTGAAGGTTCGTATATCTTACGATTAGGGACCTTCAAGAATCCATTCGGAAAAGTGGCATCTTACTCGTATTTGAATCAAATTCGATCTATCAATTAATTTCTATAGCTAGATATCTACTTAAACCACCAACGTGCGGTAAGAGGAATCTTGTCACAATAAAATTATAAATAGTTAATAATATAATAACTATCTATTGTTGATAGTAAAAGAATGTAATTGGATTATAGGCATTTGATATTACAAGAATCTGATTGTTTTATAAGTTGAAGTCGATAGAATATGAACCAAGAATGCGACATAATACATACCCATGTTTATCCCATAAATGGTAGGCTATATAAATTTATTACCTTTATGTGTAAAATCACGAACATTTTTATAGCATTGACAGCTTGTTTAAAGAAACAGGTAAAAATTTGAAGTCACATTTTTGTATTAAGCAATGAAAAATAAAATATGGTAAGCGAAGTTTCAGAAATGGTATGGTGTCATTATTCAAGGTTTATTTATCACAGACAACATTAAGGGCTAAATTTATTTTTATTTGTCTGGGACTAAAATAGTAGGTATCCCATCATTTGGGACCGTCTGAGATAAATGAAATAGAAACTTCCTTTAATTCAAGCGATATGATTATCTTAACTATATTATATTATATCTATATTATATATTATATATTATTATATATTATAATATTATAAAGCTGAAGAGTTTGTTTGTTTGTTTGTTTGAACGCGCTAATCTCAGGAACTACTGTTCCGAATTGAAAAATTCTTTTTGTGTTGAATAGACCATTTATCGAGGAAGGCTTTAGGCTATATAACATCACGCTGCAACAATAATGAGCGACGAAATAATGGAAGATGTAAAAAAAAACGGGGAATAAATAACTATTCCACGCGGACGAAGTCGCGAGCACAGCTAGTCTTTCATAATTTACTAAATAAATCTTGACTATTTTCTCTAAATGGTGACTATGTCAGCCATATTGGACTTGTCATCATTACCGGACTACGGGGGAGTATTTCTAGTTTCATTCCCTATTTTATCCGCTTGGGGGTAGAATTTATTAATATCCTTTTTTAACGGATGCCTACGTCATAACATCTACCTGCATGCCAAATTTCAGCCCGATCCGTCCAGTGGTTTGGACTGTGCGTTGATAGATCACTATGTCAGTCAGTCAGTCACCTCTGAATTATATATATTTAGATAGAAGAAGATTAATAGAGTACCTAGATAAAAACATTCTTACAAGAGCAGGCAACAACAGGTACCTAGTTAAACTTAGTTAAAAAGTGGTAGACAATTTACTGATTCTACTTATTTAGTTCAAGCATGATCATCAAGCAAGTATCAAGGTTATTACCTAGTTCAAATAAACAAATCAGGAACCATCCTACATTTCATTCAGCCAAATAGTGACGTTCGGCGAATGGAATGGAATGTACAATCATTCAATTCAATTGCGATCATTATAGTGATAATGATCCCGACTTCAAAGACGCTGTCAATACATAGTACAGAACCATCATTACCAACGTACATACATACCTACTATTCCTTCCGTTATTGTTACCTATTGTTATGTTTTGGTTATGACCAAACATAATGGACAATCCTGCGCACCCAGGTGTTTCAAATAACTACCGAACTGTACTTATATAACGTGTCCGTGATCATAAGAATGTATTAAGTATTTCGATTTGACAGAGCGGTTGTTGTGCCCACTTTTACTTTCCGTCGTGGGTGTGATTTCTCTCTCCGGTTAGGGCTGTCAGAAATGCACGCCGAAAACGGACTTTTTAATCTAGGTCAATGTCAGCTTTATGCATTTTTCGCTTTTTGATTTAATAATGTGTTGACAGATTATTTTACATACCCGAATTGGTGTCGCATAAACAATCGAAACCGATCGTTCGATGGACGGTTTGAGTGTTTTTGTACCATAATATGAGTATATCCCTCCCGTGTTCGTTCGTGATTCGTTCATGTACTTAACGATAGTTTTTTTGGTTCATTCGATTAATTACCTTACATCTACCTATCTGATTTCGCGAATTGCTCAGTACTTGATCATTGATCATAGCATCAAATATCGTATCTTAAATATTTATTTAATCTTTATTTCACAGAAAATAAGTGTACAAAAAGCGGACTTAATGCCACATAGCCATTCTCTATCAGTCAACCACTGGTCTAAGCAGAAAGTAATATTAATACTAAAATATTTATTTCCATGTCATAAGACATTAAGTCAAGCCAAGTTTTTCCGATACAAATCGGTTATTTAAGTCAAATAGCATTATAGCAACCGTAGATTCCATGGAAGTTAATCTTTTTATAATTACATTTTAAATCGTTACAAAGCATTATCCATTGATTCACTCTGCAGTCGATGCACGACAGGCAAATCTTTTGATGATGATTTATTTTCATGATTATACAATTTTATCATGCTCACCTAACTTATATATATAAGCAAATGTAAACCTATAAGATAAACTCTTTTTATGGTTAAAAGAAAGCAAAGTATTGATCGTTCTGTTTTACCAGCGCTTAGTAAGATCTTTGAAAAAATAATTTTTAACCAATTAGTATTTCACTTTAAGGAAAATGAGTTATTGCATAAAAAGCAATTAGGTTTTACAAAAGGTAAGTCCACTACTGATGCAGGAGTGGCGCTGATGAAACATATATTTGGTGCTTGGGAAAATAAGCAGGATGCAGTAGGTGTTTTCTGTGATTTATCTAAGGCATTCGATTGCGTTAATCATGAAATCTTACTTCTGAAGTTGCGGCATTATGGCGTCTCGAATGTTGCTTTAAGTTTGTTAGAGTCCTATCTAACTGACAGAATTCAAAAAGTTGTTATTAATGGAATTGATTCTTCTGGCGCCCTACTACGTATGGGAGTGCCCCAGGGCTCTATATTGGGACCATTGCTGTTTTTAATATATATAAATGACCTTCCTTATTTTGCTGAAGGCTTATGTGAGACGGTATTGTTTGCGGATGACCCTTCTCTAATTTTTAAAACTGACAGACATAAGCAAGTATCTGACGAAGTAAATAATGCTCTCTCGCAGGTATTGCATTGGTTTAACACAAATAATTTACTTTTAAATTCTAATAAAACAAAATGTATTAAATTCACGATGCCTAATGTGAGGCAAGTAAATACTAATATAATTATGAATGGTGAACACATTGAGCTTGTTGAGTCTACGACCTTTTTAGGGATTACTGTGGACTCCAAGTTACAATGGGCTCCTCATATAGGAGCCCTGGCAGGAAGATTCAGTTCAGCTGCATATGCAGTTAAAAAAATTAGGCAACTCACTGATATTGAAACAGCGAGACTTGTTTATTTTAGTTACTTCCATAGTGTTATGTCATATGGTTTGCTCCTATGGGGATCAGCTTCTGACATACAAACTATTTTTGTATTACAGAAGAGGGCGATCCGTTCTATATATGGACTTAAATCTCGCGATTCACTTAGAGAATTATTTAAAGAAATTAATATCCTAACTGTGGCATCACAGTACATATTTGACTGCATTATGGTTGTACGTAAGAATATACATTTATATAGTAAAAACTCAGATCTTCACCAGTTCAATACTAGAAATAAGAGCAAACTTGCTGTTTCCAATCTCAGGCTTCGTAAAACTGGTAACTCATTCATAGGACAAAGTGTAAAAATGTTTAACAAAATACCGCAAAATATTGTTGATCTACCTATACATAGATTTAAATCTCGCATTAAGTCCATTTTAATGTCAAAAGGTTATTATAAAGTACAAGATTATATGGATGACAATATTACATGGACATGATAGTCTGCTCGCTTGCGCTTTTTAAAACGATATTATTGTATTGTATCATATATTTTAAACAAGGCTAACTGTTGAGTTTGTTGCGGCACTTCTTCTCAGCAGGCTACACGTCGAAGTGCTGGTAGGAAAAAAGTTTGACGTGCAAAAGTATTACTAGTGAATCTATTTGCAGAAATAAACTATTTTATTTTTATTTTTTTATTTTATTTTATCGAGCAAGCAATCGTTCAAATACTTACTTAAACGCATAGATTTTTAACGCCCTTATATAAAAGGCGGCTCCGTCAATATAGTTTATGGTTTTTAATGGTTTTTAATTTTATGGACGAAATAAGCAATATTGAATTCGGAATTCGAACTACCGCCTAAAAATTCATAGCGTTAAATGAATGTAAGTAGGTTTCAGATTTTCTGTATGTTTGTACTAAAAAGTACGTACCTAACAATAAAAACATTATAGGTAGAACTTGACAGGCTGACGTCCTTCATTTCATTATCCTCATTATCACTTTCTACCAGGTGAAATTTAATACGCGATGCCACTCACACGTGAAAAATAAAAAGGTAACTGTAGGATGTTCACTTATGGGAACAATCAATGTTTATTTATGAAAAATAAATAAACTTATTTTTTAAATGTGAGTAAATGTCAATTAAAAAAGGAACGATTGGATGCATTTTTATTTATTTTTGGAATTATTGCTTATCCAGTTTTATTCGATTTTCCACTGTCTGTCGTGGTCTAAGCTCCTGCTATACGACGACGGTCACAGAGATGTTTATTTGATGAAACTTACTTTATATTTAATTAAATATGTTAAGAAATATAATGCATAGGTTGCCGATCAAATTTGAGTCTATGGTATGATTTGCTGGACGCGGGAAGCTGGGCAAAGAAATTGAGCTTAAATAGATAAGATACTCTTTTATGCACACCAAAAAAATTACTTATAATAGTTATGTTATACAATTTAGGCGATATAATCTATAAACGATCTCCTCTAGTCAACCTTAGCCTAGATATGTACATTTTAGCAGGCACAGTGGGAACAGACATTGTGATAAAGTCTACCAGAGATTACATTTCTCAGTAATGAGGGAACGACTAAGAATATCATTGACTGGCTCGGTGGCTCAATTGGTAGTGACCTCTGCCTTCTGAGCCAAGGGTCGTGGGTTCGATCCCCACACATTACAAACATTTGTGTGCATGAACATGTCTGTTTGTATTGGTCTGGGTGTTTTCTATGTATAATATGTATTTATTTACAAAAAAAAAATCTAAGTAAGTTTATCAGTTGTCTAGTACCCATAGTACAAACTTCGGCTTATTTTGGGGCTAGATGGCGTTGTGTGGCCCAGCGTGGCATGTCTTGGGTTATTATTTTTGATTGTGGTACCAACCCTATAGGAGTGAATTCTTCAGTGTTACGTAGTTGTATCGATAATAAGTATAAACAATGCGTATGCGGTTTTGCAGCTTGCAATAAAGCATTCCGGTAAAATTGTGAGGTGACGAAAACGCTTTTGCTACATAAATCATGGTTTGCGGTCGAAATAAAATTATCTTGTTATTGCGTTTACGTATCTTTTGAGATTTACCTATTTCTTGAACGTATGGAATCATGTTTATTCCACCGATGCCGCTAGGTCAACTTAGTTTTCCTTTTTCTATGAAGGCAGTGGCAGTGGCAGACTAGCGAATGTGATGCCTGATGGTAAGCAGTCGACACCGTCCATGGACTTTTAAATAGGAGTAGGTTCCACAAAACCGATGCGCGAAGCAAGAAGTTCCTCATAAAGCGTACAGTGGAGGATCGCCAACCATCGAGACGATGAGGATGGAATTACAATGGGTTACGTGTGGTTTTCTTTTTCATTTAAGTAGTAAGTGTATATGAGCATTACCTAAGTCCGAGTGGTTTCCGGATTTAGAATAAGACCACAAATAAAACCTACTGCGGTCACCAATCAGGCTTTAAAGCGTGGTGACTAAGGCAAATCCCCTCAAATGACAATTATCATTGGGGGAGGCCTATGTCCAGCTGTGAACGTTTACGGGCTGAATAAGACTATGAGCATTAAGTTCCTCAGATTTTATCTCTACCGGCCAGCTATAATTAAAAAAAAAAAGGAATCAAGCATTCTTTATTAAAATTGTATAAATAGTTATTTTTTTGCGATAGGCGGCAGACGAGCAAGTGTGATGGTAAGCAGTCGACACCGCCCATGGACACCCTAATCGAGTTTAGGGTCGCTGTCGGCCTTTTCTTCTAATTTAATAATAATAGTTCGATTAATAGTTTTGTAACCATAATTAGGTATGTATAGTTGAAATGGCGTCAGTTTAGTTTGGCTAATTAGCCTAAAGTTCTTGACGGTAACATGTTACGTTGGTCTAGTGTGACATTTCTTACGAAAGTATCTCACTAATCTGTCAGGTATTACAGATATTAGTCTCTGTAAAATATGCATTACAATTTCATGTGTAGGTAATTGATTGCGAAAAAAATCGATTCGCGATTTGTGGTCACGAATCACCGAAGAAGAAAACAAATCACCGCCACATTTCTTCCCGTGTAGCTGTCGTAAAAGTCGACTAAAGAGAGTTCATGAGATTTCAGCTTTAAGGTGGGGTTTACCATCCTGCCTGGTTGCTTTCGGGTTCAATCGGTGTGTGGCCAGAGCTATCTTATAGGCCAGTCTGGTCTCCACGACACAGGGAATCCTAGTGTGGCGGCCAGAGATACTGTTACTAGCTGATAAGTTCTATAATAATAATGTATTATTGTATTATAACAGCAATTAAATTGTGAGACGTGTATGTTGTGAAACCAATAAATTTTATTTTATTTTTATGTGATTGTTTTGGTTACTTGACCGTTGCTGCAATGACTTGTGTCCTCTATTTCGCTTGCCATCAGACTACACCGTCCAATAATATAAAAATAGTTTTTGAATAAGAGAATAGCTTGGTCCAGATCAATTCTAACAAAATCTAGATCTTAAACTGTAATCGTAAAGAGATGTCTTTATTAGACTGCCTAAGTCAAACTAAGCGTCATTATACTCGTATATCTTAGGCTTCCTTCAGATTGACGTTTAACCGCCATCAAACCGCCGTCAAACCGCTACCCCTGTTCACACTACGAACGCGGCGGGGCGCGGCGTTCAAACTGCGGTTTGGCGGTTGATCCGCTACACCTCGGCCGTTTTGCGGTTGATCGGCGGTCGATTTGCGGTCGCCGCCGGGCGGATCAACCGCTAGTGTGAACGAAAATAAACGCTAGTATGAACAGGCGCTTAGTCATGCCAATTATCGCGCGATATTACGAACGATGCACCTCAGTGAAGGTTGCAAGTTGCAACTGTAAGGGTGCCATTCTACTAAAGATTAGCGAGGTAGTTGAGCGGTGAGCGATGTCGAAGCTATGTCTTAAGTAGGTACATACTAATTATAATATTTAAGAGAGGTAGGGCATAGCGAATCTTCGCTCGAATTGAGCCGCCCGTCCGGGGAAGGACCTCCACCCTATAGAATACCGCAAGTCAAATGACCTCTGAGTCGTGTTTCTGCCGGTGAGTAGGGTTTCCGGAGCTCGTGGGGGTTGGGGTTTGGCCGGCATGGCGGTGGCAACTGACAGGTAACTGACCAGTTACTTGCCAGTTGTCACAGCGACTTGGGCTTCTCTTTCGCTTCCCATCAGGCGTAGGGAAGCCATTATGTCGAGCCACTATAAAAAAAAAATACTTATGAAAATACAGGCATTTTAATTTTTCTTTGTGACTTATAACTTGAGCAATCGCCAATCGCCAAGCTTATAATGTTGACAGAGTTAACTGTAATTCCATAACATTATTTTTTTGGGATCAAGGGCGTGCTAGGTATGATATTATATTAGGTATAGGGGCGGGCAGACAATCCTAGATTGTATTGTTTTGGATGTGCATTATTTCTATCTAATATGTATTATCTTAGGGGAAATGTCCTACGGTAGGTAAGTTTTACGCGCAATTTTCCAAAATATATAATCTCATTGTGCTTTTCTTATTAAATTCGAAGTCCACCGAGCATGTATGCAGCCGATAAATCAGTATTCTTATTCCTTTTACAATAAATTAAAAAAATATTAAAGCTACCCTCATCGGTGGCAAAGACATCCATAAACATACAGCTTAGCGCAGCTTTAGTGGGAAAGCGCCCTTAATTTAACCTTCACGCTTTTTACTACAACGCGTAGAGCCTGAATAAGACCAGTTTCCTTTGCACGATTAAAACTGAATTTATAAATTAACTTTAGTTAACCTGGCAATTATGGAAATGGTCCTTGAACTCCTTTATTTTCTTAAGTGATTTTAATTGCGCCTCGATACTATAAACCCGTATAGCAGGTTTCAGTCTATTGTAATTTAAGTAATTATGGAAATATGTATGCTTGCATGTTTACTCGCATTCTTTAGTAGGTATTGTATGCTATTTTAAAATAAATGGCAAGCAGTCTCTTTACCTAAGGCTCTGCCTCTGCTATGTCGGGTGAAAATAGACAACTTTTCTAAACATTAAACTTTTTTAAAGTCGGAATATGACAGGTTTAGAGAAACCTGTCATATTCAGATGTGAAAATACCCCGACTATGAGAAACCAGAGGGGTTTCACATTGCAGTTCGAAACTTTGAATGAACGTCATTAACTACTTAGGTTTTGACATTAATTCTGCACTAATGTCAAATTGATTGAACGTGCGAGAGTTTCCTAATCCGAGCGAAAATAGACATCGTGAATCCATGCTTTTGATAAAATAAATAGAAATCATAATTGAAATGCATTGCATACCCACCATAAAACAAATAGACGAGGGGTGAATGACCCCTTTGTACCTACACGCAAAAGGGCGGAATTTCTACAAATCTCGAATGAAAGTAGAAGATTTCTCGCAATAATTACCTAACCCCCTTTCAAATCCCCAAATGAACAGATAAAAAACACGAAAGTGCGTTTTATTGGTACAAAAAGCTATAAATTGCGTACCTTGCATTTTATGGGGCCCATCAAAGGAGAAGTCGGTGCGGCGACGTCCCCGGCTTGCGTGCGGTTGACGCCAATAAATTGGCACGAAGGTACCGTCCGTGATGGGTAATCTAACGGTATTTATAACATAAAGATCAGTCATAGAAGTCCTACATTTTTGTTACACAGAAAATTATTAAGTTATGTAGGTAGTATGTAGGTTATTTTTTCATACCTACTAGGTAATAAATGTTGACTGACTTGGAATATGTTGTTTTTTTAATTAGGTACTTAATAGATGATTTTTTTACACACATTAGGACTTCATCATCATCATCATCATCATCATCAGCCTATCGCAGTCCACTGCTGATCATAGGCCTCTCCAGTTGTTCGCCACTTAGGGCAAACATCTGGAGGATATACCCATAATCGCCACGCTGCTGGGCAGGCGGGTTGGCGATCGATCATTAGGACTTATAAAGTACTAAATCAAAGTCACAAGCATTCGACATGAGGCAGTGAAGATGTTTTTCGAATCAGCGTCTTTCGCGACTAGATCATACGAGTACCTACATATGCTTACGAACCAATGAGGCAGTCGAAAGAAATTCGAAACAGACAGCTTCGCAACAACGGCGTTCGAAGCCTAGCCTGCCGTTGGCACGCATTTAAAGGCAAGAACGGTTTGCCGACTTTAGAGTACCTATGTACCTTACTGATGGCAGTATAAGGGAGAGACCCCATCGTCTTTTTGCTCCACGCCACCCTCACCTGCCTGTTGGTGCATTTTGCCGAATAACAACGAGGCTCTGGCAACCGAATGATGGTGGTATCATAGCTAAAACCCACAGGCCGATGACTTCCTTAAAATTTATATGCAGCCTTTTTTAGACAGCGCTTACCTAAATTCTTTAACTGGAGAGCCAGCTCAATTACAAACCTTACATAAAAAGGCAAATAAAAAGTCCGTTAATTTATAGACCCAGACTCTAGATCGGACGTAAGTAGACATTTTATTGGATGCAAGAGATTAGTCATTTGAGACGACAAACCGGTTCCAGTCGAAAGTAGTATTTTGATATGTACCGAAAAAGATCGTCCGTAATTTGATTATTGCAATGATTTCTCTTGAAAGTACTCCAGTAGCTTTATTTAATGGATTAGTCGATATAAAATTGATGTCTACAGAGTGATAAAATCATACGTTGACAGCCTGTTGCTGTATTCGATAATGATCTTGTTGTCTGCTGCCAGGAATTCATCTGATGATCAGTCTGAAAAAACTACTCTGGATAATTACCTAAGTAGGTAGGTACCTATTACAAAAAAAGGGTGCCTTGTGTATTTATTTTTAAATTTATACAGAGTAAATATACCTATGTAGTGAGACGAGCAACGTCATATTTAATGTTAAGAGTCACGTCAGTCTGTGATAGCTGTAGCGCAGTAAATCTTTAAAAAAATATTAGCCAGTTCCATGTTTTTTACTTCCCTCGTTTCAAATCTTCACAATTGTAAAGCCGAAATTTGGCAAATACTTTACCTACCTATGAGTTTTACTATCTAATCAACTAGTCTAACAGTCGATGTGTCTTGGAAAGTTTTCCTAACTAACTAAAGGAGGTTCAGCAGTCTTGCTCAGAAAGTTTCTCGGTCATAAGGCTAGACATCACTACTTACTCGAATGCACGAGGAAGGGGGCTGTACCTACCTAAGAGAAGAATAATGAACGGCGTGTTTTGAAGCTTACCAGCAACGCCTGAAGTGACGTCCACGACTACTCTGTCAGGAGTACCTAATATCGACAAAGAAAAAGATGTTCAGCACTGGATAGAACAGAGCTGTTGATTGATTAAAATGGCAGATACTTCGAGATACCTAGTTATGGCAGGTTAAGATTCCAACTGCTACCTACACACAAAAAAATATGATATAATTGTAATAGACACAGTTAGTTTGATTGATTGAATTATTAATTTGACTAACCATTGTTAACACGCCATTAAGCCGTAGGATGTCCGTCAATGAACTTGGTTTATCACCAAATTAATAAAATAAATGTTTAATGAAACATGATACTCTGCACATGTGACGTAACTCAGGTTTCGGTCGCCGTTGACCGATGAGTCTCACATCCGGATATAAGCATGTAGCTACATTATATACTCGTAGGTAGGTTGTAAATGTAGGTATACATATACGCATCGACTTTCCAACGTTGTAAGCCGTTGTATTATAACGAGAGTTAGAAATATCCATTCAATGTATTTGATTTTTATGTTCTCTCCTTTCGTCTCTCGAATAACACGTGCTGGACAGCGTTGTCATTCGCATACCACTCAGACGATAGTGGCGCGCATCAAGAGGTTTAGTTCCTCATACCTGCCTCGTGCCTTTAAGTCATGGAATGCCCTTCCAGTTCATGTATTTCCTTCCTCTTGCAATCCTGGGTTCTTTAGGCGGGGCGTGGAACGGCATCTCAGTGGGCCTTCAGCAGGGTGATGAGGGTGACAGGTGTGGTGGGTTTGTCTTATGCCTATCGACTTAACATTTGGACCTCACGACCTCTTACCGTATTTAGGTGTGTAATAAATTAAATAATGAAGTTTATATTATGGTGGAAATATTTAAAAGCAATCGTTTCTTACGAATGTATTTAAATAGAATTTATGTTTTTTTTCCATGTTCAAACTTTAGTTTTCGTTCACAAATCTAAATTTAAGCGTGCAAAGTCGTGGACAAAAGGTAGTTACTTATACATCATCTCTGCAACACGAAAGTGTCTATTGTAATTTTGACGGCATACCCAGTCACATTTCACTATGTAGTCAGATTTCTAAATTAACACTAAGGTAAACGCTCCTATTACGGAGGTATTTCGCAACATTCGAAACTAGGAGACAAAAATAAGCATTTGTAAGTATTTCTAAATGTGCAAAACCACTTCATCGTCAAAAGTGGTTATTATATTTTGTATTTCTATTGATTTTGTGTTTCTCTTGATGTTAGTTTTTTTTTAAAAAAATATTTAAATTGCCGAGTCGATTGTTCCTAATTCGGAGGTATAATTTCGGTCAGTGCCTATTACGGCGGTAAACGGTTCCTAATTCGGAGGGTCAGAAACAAATAATGTTACGTACATTAAATAATATAAAATATGTGTTAGTAAAGTAAATTGTATGTAAGGGATGTAAGGGAGCGACCTATCACCTTATCGTTCCAAGCCATCCTCACCTGTCCATGGTGCATCCTGCCGAACAACAAACGAGGCTCTGGCAAACCGACTGGTGGCGGTTAAACCATCACGATAGAAGGCGTAGCTAAAAACTACAGGCCGATGACGGGCAGCAGCGTCACCGGAGCAAGAAGCTACGCCCTGCGATCGCCAAACCGCCTGCCCAGCGTGGCGATTACGGGTATGTCCTCCAGAAGTTTGCTTTAGATGGCGAACAACTGGTGAGGCCTATGTCCAGCAGTGGACTGCAATAGGCTGATGATGGTGATGAAAGTAAAGTAAGGTTTTCATTCATTGATTTGATAAAATTGATTCTCTTTTAATAAAATTTGCAAATATAGCAGGAATGTATGAATCACTTGAATTTTCCTTATTCTCCAGAACCTAGCACCCTCTAAATTCTAACAGTGACGTATTAAAAAAGATCTCGTTGAAACGAATTATTATTACTACATACAATAAACTACTCGTAGTAAGTACAAATGTTACATTTTTCGAAAATAGGTTTTATACCCCGGTTCAAAGGTCAAAAGTAATAATATTTTTTCTAGATACCTAATAAAACTTTGGTTTTGATGCAACACTTAACACAACTGCACTATGATGGGCATTATTCTCTTTAAATAACATTATTTACATACATTGTTAAGTTTTTATCGCTTTTGGTTTTATTAAATAAGAATCCATAAAATATTATAGAAAACTTTTTATTTATTTACTGAACCCTAAAACTTGAAATTTTATATTTTATGAATAGCGCCATAATAGGAACCCATATAACCTAATACGGAGTTACCTGAAAATAACTACCACCGTAATAGGAACACTACTCGTGTTATAATGTTCCTAATTCTGACCCATCAAAATTTCGATCAACAAAAGAGTGTAAATGCATAATCACACGATAACAGTTTTTTGGCTCAGTGTGTTAAATTTTAGTCAACAGTTATACAAAATAAACGATTTGTGATCAATTAAAATATAGCTTTTTATTTTACCGCTTCTAAGAAACCAACATTTTATGCTCAACAATTTTCATATTTAACTAGATTTCTAAGAAAGATAGCATACCGCAGAATATGGTCCTTAATTTAAGAGATTAATGATTATTTCAATAAAACTTTGATCTAATTCAATAAGTTAATAAATTAAAAGTTATAAACAATTAAACATGTCCAGTATATTTCCTAATTCGGAGGTATACCACCGTATTAGGATCAACCTATAAAATTTGTATCCTTTTACGGTGGTATTTTGTTTCTTATTTTTTTGGGTAAAAATGAGTTTAAAATATGAATTAAGCTATTTAAATAGCTGCTGTAATAGTAGGAAAATGCAATAAATAACACACAAACGAACTTGAACGGGTTATTAATACGAAAAACTTAGTTTATAAATATTGGTGTACTTTCATTTGATGTTGCGCGTTTGTATGAAAACCTCTCTCACATCGATGTCGTTACACTAATTGATTGATTTTGTTGTGTTGTATATGTGCTATACTTGCAAAACTCGGTCAACTGATGAAGGAATAGATTTGGAATAAATAGTATACATTTTGGTGCACTTATACTGAATATAATAGGAATAAAACTCGAAAATAGAAATACCACCGTAATAGGAACCGATTTTGACTACCTCCGTAATAGGGACACTTACCTTAGCGTAGCCTAGACTTTGAATAAAGTTTTTTATTATTATTTTCTGGGTTAGCTCTTGGCCGCAATTCAAATGTGTGTGATGTTTCAACGCAGCTACGTATCATAGAATAGTGTATACTTAACGTATCCACAATATTAAAAACATATCCAAAGTTTGTTTATTCCACCCTTAGACCTTTCCAATAAGTTTGTGAAAAATTATTACATTTAGTAATTCTACGTTCCACAAATTATTCTAAGTTTGAAATATAAACTTTTGGTCAAGTTTATTATGATTAATATTGCAAACAGCCTCCGCAAATATTATATGTACATTTTTATTGCATCATTTAACCTGTGGTATTTTCGGCTATGTCTATGTCTAGAAGGCCGTTAGTTAAATCAAAATAACATTATAAAATTACATATGTAAAATAGGCCTCTTGTTTTTACTCATCTCATCAATTATACGGTAGTGTATAAATCAGATGGTATACAAAACTATTTTATTCATTAAACATCCTTATATTTGTTTTTGTACAGATGATTGGCAGGCTCTGGCTTTGGAGGATTGGCAGGCTCTGGCTTTGGACAGAGACCTGTGGAAAAGTTTGGGGGAGACCTTTGCCCAGTAGTGGGACAGTATAGGTTAATAAAAAAAAGAATTCTAAGCGATTTTTTTAGATTATGTAACTATGATTAGATTCAGTTCAAATACATAAAATCATGTTTGAATTTAATTAAATACTGACTGATGTTTTAAATTTCACATGAGTTTGAAGCATTACTAACTACAGAAGATTTATAACATTACTCGTTCTTCCGTAATTCTAAGAATAATAATTGTATGAAATACTAACAAGTATTCTAAAGACTTCTCGTAACTAGAGCTAACGTAGTAGAAAATCACATTTCTACTAAATTAATAAGGAGGTAAGTAATATGTAAATAATATAATAAAAAACTTTCTTCTAAAAAATTTAGCCGAAAGTATATTTGTAAATAAAAAATTAAACAAAATTAGGGTCTGTGACTTCATTTTCACATAATTTGCTTTAAATTGACAGTTAAAAAATTTAATTTGAATAGTATGTGCAAAAATTGCTAATTACATTCAGTAAATACCTCATTATGAATGTAATTAGTTTATTATTAGTACGAAATCCAAAAGCATGAAGGTGTAAAAGTATGTATAAATTTGCTAGTAATAAACTTATACGCACATACACATTACATCACTAATGAATTAGTAATGCAATGAATGAAAGTGAGTTGGTATTTAAATTGTATATAGATACATTTTGTTCATCTGTCTATTTTAATTATTATTTTACGGTGTAGGATCTCTTTATACAGCCTGACAACTGTCAATTTAATTACAAACTATGAATCAGTGTGTTTTTCAAAGGTATCTCTAGATGTGCAATATGGAGTCATTAAATAACACATAATATGTGGTCATACCTAATAATGGGTAGCAGTTTTGCGAATCTTTTCGTTTAAATTTAATCCATATAGAAAAAGAAACTGGATTGTTACAAGACCTAAGCGATTTAATACCAAAGTATAAATAAGAATGTGCCTACTAACCTTTAGAATCCATATAAACTAAATAGCAGCTTGATAGACATAATAAAAAAAGATAGGTGCTATGTTATTATGTATCCAAAGAGGCGTGTTATGAAATAAACAATTAACATATTGTTTTATGCACTCATAAGAAACATAACCACATTTAATTTAGCCCACTTTCAGCCGTGTAACCGTAGCTATATACTTAGTGCAATAAATTATAATTACCGACAAAATAATGAAACATTTGGTGTGCATTGTGCAATGGTATGCGAGTGATTGTTTTTACTTACCTATAGGTAAGTACGCTTTTTAAAAAAAGATTTGATAATGGGACGCAATTCGTACTTAAATATATCATTACAGCACATAACACCTGCCATTCACAGTATTTTAGAGGTCGTAATTATCAGGGGTTGCATATTTGACAAGAAAAGGTGCTCTACTTTGACAATCGAACGAACAAAAAACGATCGTTCGACGGATCGCGTAGTTTTGTGCCTTAGAAAACAAACGACGATCTCTTGCGGATTTGTAAACCGAGATCTTCATGAATTTAATTCGTATATACCACCACGGGAAGGACAAATGAAATGGATTTATGACACAAGCCACTCGATCCGTCCACGGAACGAAGGTTTTTTGATTGTTCGATTGTTGTAGTAGGATATGTAGGGTAAGCCTACTGCGAAGTAAGCTGCCGAAGTTTCGGACCGTCACGAAGCTATTCCGATAACTAACAACTAGTTACTGCTCGAGGTTAAAATATCAATCAGGCATATACTAGAGACAGAGCGAGAAGCTACGACCTGCGATCGCGAACCCCTCTGCCCAGAATGGCGATTATGGGTAGATAAAGTCTACACGCAGGTGTTTGCCCAAAGTGGCGAACAAAGTGGCTGAAGAGGCTATGTCCAGCAATAGACTGCGATAGGCTGATGATGATGATGACTGGTCATGGACAGAGATCCATACAAATCATAATAAAGTGTTTGATTGGTATTGAAATGACCCCAAAACTTTAGTGTAGACTTAACCCTCAACTCTCTATTTGCTACGTACCCTATAGAGTTTGGAGTAACTGTAGACTGTTGTAGATACAATTCCAACCGCCTAAACAGATGTTTCGTTTTAATTATAGGTACACAGAAAGAAGCTACCAATAAGAGCAATGAGAATGTATGAGAATGTATGGCACATTCATTTGATCATTTCTCTCGCGACAACCTGGTTGCATAAACAGCCCGATACTTGTTTAGTGTCGCTCTGATTTAAGTAGTGTAAGTTGCAAGCATAATTAATTAACGTAATACCTAGGGCACTTGAATGTGGCATTATCATAATCTTTTAAGGTTAACCTGTTACATTTTGTGTATGCGACAGCGTCACTAAACGATAAATTAAATAATAATAATAATAAATAACCCAAGACATGCCACTCTGGGCCACACAGTGCCACCTAGCCCCAAACTAAGCCGTTGTCTAGTACCCATAGCTTGTGAAGGGTACTAGACAAGTGATAAACTTACTTGGATACATTTTTTTTGTAAATAAATACATATTATACATAGAAAACACACAGACCAATACAAACAGACATGTTCATCAACACAAATGTATGTACTGTGTGGGAACCCACGCCAAGCCACGACCCTTGGCTCAGAGGGCAGAGGGAAATTAAAAAGTATAATGGACTTAGGTAATGGTATACCTAAGTAAGGTCTCTCTCTCTCTCTCTCTACGGGTAAGGTTTAATGAAAAATAACACACAATAGGTAGGTATATCTGCTCGATTGGAATGAATGAACAAACAATATGTATCTTTGTTTTTTATACATATGTATATTTAATACTTGTCTTAAAACGATTGAACTTCACTACATTTTGCATGTTGTTGCCCTCTGCCCAAAGCCTGTCGTGAAAAGATCGCTTAAAGCGATAAAACAGCCAAATTGTATAATCAAAAGTATACATACGTACTCAATACAAGTACTTATGCCTAGTGCTAAGTCAATCTTAACTTATCTTAATCTTAATCTTAACTAATATTATAAAGCTGAAGAGTTTGTTTGTTTGTATGTTTGTTTGTTTGTTTGTTTGAACGCGCTAATCTCAGGAACTACTGGTCCGAATTGAAAAATTATTTTTGTGTTGAATAGACCACTTATCGAGGAAGGCTTTAGGCTATATAACATCACGGTGCAACTATTAGGAGCGAAGAAATAATGGAAAATGTAAAAAAAAACGGGGGAAAAATAATTATTCCACGCGGACGAAGTCGCGAGCACAGCTAGTATATATAATATAATATATAATAATATTATAAAGCTGAAGAGTTTGTTTGTTTGTTTGAACGCGCTAATCTCAGGAACTACTGGTCCGAATTGAAAAATTCTTTTTGTGTTGAATAGACCATTTATCGAGGAAGGCTTTAGGCTATATAACATTACGCTGCGACTATTAGGAACGAAGAAATAATGGAAAATGTAAAAAAAAAACGGGGAAAAAATAACTATTCCACGCGGACGAAGTCGCGAGCACAGCTAGTTGTTAGATATAGTGCATAATGAACAGTACCTACCTAGCGAGTGTGACTATGCCGAATATACGCGTTAACTTTAAGCTGGCTTTAGTGGTGTATGTACCTGACAGATTTGCCTGAATAGGTGTTGACATATTCTGGCAAACCTGTCAGGTACACCCTCAGGTTTCCACTCAACTTTACCTGACAGGCGTAACTGCACACGCAAATCTGTCAGGTACACTTTTATGGCCTGCTTTACACGCGTGATAGTCTGAACTTAAAAAAAATGGATGCACACCACCATAGTGAAGAGGCTTGTTGTCATTAAGTAAAAAATAAAAATAAACAATACAAACTATTTGTTTGTAATATGTCTTATTCGATCATTCAGCGGGTAATTTTTTACGTGATACGAGTTGCAATTATTCAAAAAGTAAAAATAGTGTCGATAGGTACTTTCACCATGTGTAGATTGGTCTATCATATATCATACAGACTGTAGTGAATGTAGATAGACATGTGATACTTCTTCAGGCTTCATACGGCTTCAGTCAATTGGGTAGTTTGTAAATATGTCAAAATAAGACAGTAGATAGATATATTCTTTATTGCACACCAAACAATTTACATAGAACTATAGTTTAGGCTAGTGGCCAATCAAAACGCTAGAAATTAAATTTCTAGCATTTTGATTGGCTAGTGGCCTGTCAGTGATCTGTCAGTCACTATTTTCTTAACGCGAATGAACTATAGGTACAGTAGACATTTTGTTGTACAATATAGGCGGCCTTATCGCTATTAATAAGCGATCTCTTCCAGGCAACCTTAGGTAGAGGATAGTCAAAAAGTGAGGGTGGGGTGAGCCATCAACTGAATCATAATCTGACAATGTTGCTGTTACTTTGTAGATATTTACTTAAGGTAACTTTAGTACAGACATGTTCATGCACACAAATGATTGTACTGTGCGGGAATCGAACCTGCGACCACTGTGTCCAGAGGCTTAGTGCAGACATGTTCATGCACACAAATGATTGTACTGTGCGGGAATCGAACCTGCGTCCAGAGGCAGCATTTACTACCAACGCCCCAAGCTGGTCGTTAAACTTCACTAATTCTTGTGCAACATTAGAAGAACTTGACATTCAAGACCCTGTCATCATCTACCTAGGTAATATTGTAATACTTCAATTAAGACGAACGTTTTCGCCATTTCATAGCTTCGTGTTTAGCTAATGTTAGTCTTTAAAAATTATTTCACGGGCTATTCACATGTCCATCTTAAACACTAAACACAAATTAAATTTGTGCCCGTCAGTCATTTGGCCGAAATATTGGGTCAGTGCTCGGAGATTATGATTGATTGCTTGACTTTTGGCTCACACTGTTTTAAATATTGATATACCTACTCGTATAACAGAAGGTAAGTATTTTTACTGGTTTCAAGCCGGAATGGTAACAAAAATTTATATATGTTATACGAGTATGTATGTTTGTAAAGTCGCTATCAAATCAAATATCAAATATCAGACTACATCACATACATTGCTCCGATCCCAAAGGTGTAATGGGTATCAGAACAACGAAGGTACCACAAATAAATACTTAAATACAAATATAAACACCCAGATACGGAACAAACACAAGTGTTCATCACACGAATGTTTGTCCCGGGTGGGAATCGAACCCACAACCCTTGGATCAGAAGGCAGGGGTCACTACCAATTGAGCCACCGAGCCAGTCAAATATATGTTCTAATAACCGTGCTATCTCCTCCTATTAAAAACTGAGATGAGGAAATGGAATGAGCTCCCTGCTCAGGTTTTCTCAAGGGAATATAGCACTTGAAGTCCAAAGTAAATATCCAAATTTGATGCTTACTTACCATCAGGTATCACATTTGCTCGTCTGCCGCTTCCTGCATAAAAAAATAGGTTTTTAAATCGTCGGCAAAGCGTATGCTACGCCTTAGGTTTGCAGGCGTTCATGGGCTGCGCTTACCATCAGGCAGGCCGGCAGCCATTTTGTCAACCGTAGTGGTGGTAGGTATACAAAAAAATAATAATATCTAAAGAGTTTAGCTTTCAATGCGTAACATTTCCCATGTTAATAATGTTTACATAATGTAGTAAGTTTAGAAAATTCAGTGCCGGCATTCACATTTTACTCACTCATTAGAGAATTTAAAAATAATCCATCTCATTTTAATAGCCTCGCATCTTATTTTAATTGACATAAATAAATTTAAAAAAAATATGGTTCAATCAAACTGCATTTTTCTATGTGCATGCAAAAACTACTTTCTGATTTCGGACGCGGCCTCGCAATTTGGGTGTCATTGTAAACTGCGCGCTTTAATTTGTGCATTTTTACATAATTAACCGGCGGATAAGTATAAGGCTGCTTTTTAGCCAACTTCATGAAAAGTAGGTTACTTGTGACTTACTTTTTACTATAGGTATGTAGGTATGTTATCGTCAACTAGACAGGTTAGCGCCATAGACTGGCTATATACCTACAATCAGCTAGTTCATCCAAAAGTCGTTGTCGGAAATGTAAACTAGACTATACTCAGTAAAGTTTGAAAACTGTGGAAGCTAAAGGGACATATAATTTTGAGAGGAATGCTTGAGGCACCGTCGCGTCGGGCTGTCTCCGGAGGGCGTCAGCGTTTGGTGTGTGGGATTTACACCTCCCATATTATGAGAGCGTACCCACTAAATCCCCCAGAGTCGCCAGTGTGCAGCAACTTACAGATATAATCATAATCATAATCATAGTCTTTATTTGCAGAAAGCATAGTTTATAATTATGGTGGTACAAAATATAAAAGAGTACATTATGCTCAGTCAGTACAGTACAATGACATGCAAATATGTATATACATTGATACAATAATTAATATCTATAGCAGTATCTCATAAAACTTCAAATGTCACTTAAAAATGAAATAAAAATCTTACACAATTTAAATATGCATCCTAATATATATGGGTAGTGCAGAACGAAGCTTACGTTACGGCTGCGTCCCGGTCTAACTTTGTTAACCGCAGATGACAAGCGGTCGACATCCCGGATCTGGAGAATAAAGACATATCTATTTACTTCGTAGCACAAAAAGTTTACAGGAGGACCTACTTATTTAAATTAAACTACATAATATTCAACCATCTGGAGGATATACCCATAATCGCCACCCTGGACAGGCGTATTGGCGATCGCAGGGCGCAGCTCCTCGCTCCGGTGACGCTGCTGCCCGTCATCGGTCTGTGGTATTTAGTTACGCCTTCAATTGTGATGGTTACACTGCCACTAGTCGGTTGCCGGCGCCTCGTTTGTTATTCGGCAGGATGCGCCACGGGCAGGAGAGGTTGGCTTGGAGCGAAATGATGATAGACCGCTCCCTTACCCTAAGTTTGCATTAAGTGGCAAACAACTGGAGGGGCCTATGTTCAGCAGTGGACTGCGATAGGGTGATGAGAATGATGATGACATATTATACAGGCGTGGTCATTTTTTACATTTTGTTGATGATTAATGGAATGGAAATAAGTTAATTTGGCGCATAGTATCCTATTAAACCAAGAGATATGCCAACTGACTGCAGTGTGACTAAGATGTTTCATGATGATTCATTCTATTATCAGCTCGGTGAAGATCGTTCTTAGTTCGGATCTTAGACTATTTGTAATATCCAAGCTTAACCCACTGACTCGCTTAGGAGTTCACTGCTACGGCCGATGGCTGCGTAGTTTCATAATGCATCGTTATAGTGAATGTTTTGAATAATTTAACGTACTACCGACCCCATCGAGGTAAACCAATTTGCATTTTATAACATATTTGTATAATATTTTGTTCGAAAATCTAGGACGCCGAGTTTATGCACTAAACAAAATAGAACGGAATGGGTGTCCGTCAATTGCCAATAAAACTACTTACATAAACTTCTTATTTAGATATCAGAACTGAGAGAAAGAGTCTGGACGAGGCTATTCAGAATAACTTATTTGATGATTTGTTTCCTAATCATTCGTCATTGTTGGTTTGTTAACCGAAGCAATGCTACACAGCGCAATTTACGCCGAATCCCAAATCCCAAACTAAGCCGACGCTTGTACCTACTATGGGTACTAGACAAGTGACACACCTGCTTAGATAATATTTTTATAAATAAATAGATATATAGTATATTAGGGATGACCTAACATCTTTTCGCTCCAAGCCAACCTCACCTGCCCGTGGTGCATCCTGCCGAATAAACGCGATTCTGGCAATCGACTTGTGGCGGTATAACTATCGCGGTTGAAGGCGTCGCTATGTGCCACAGGTCATTGACGGACAGAAGTGTCACCGGAGCGAAAAAAGCTACGCCCTGCGTTTGCCAACCCGCCGCAGTTTGCCCAGTGTGGCGATTCCATGTATATCCTCCAGATGTTTTTGCCCTGGTCCTGCAGTGGACTGCAATTAGGCTGATGATGACGACGAAATACATACTTATTATACATAGCGAACACCCAGATCAATACAATACAAGCACTCAAATATTTGTCTTGTGCGGGGATCGAACCCGCGATCACAGTATCAGAGGCAGCTGATGCTGCCACTGATACTGTGATCTGGTACTGATGTACCACTGAACCAAACTAGTCATTAAATGTGTGTATTGATCTGAATCGTCAAGCTTGAGAACTCGATTTGACAGGTCAAGGCAACTATAGAAAATATATCTTAACAACTAAAAAAGTAGTTCACATTATCTATTATTCAGTTGGCCACAAGATTACCAAAAATTTGCATCAAAAATATTTACAAATTAATGATAATATGACCTGATTAAGATATGCGAATGAATGAAGCAACCACGTCTCGAAAAGAGTGCGTTACGATTTTATCTTTTACATAATCGCTACTGCATACTTTCAGATAGGGTTGGTGCGTGGAGAAACTATAATTTTATTTTAAAAAAGCACTTTTTTCAATCTAGTTCTTCTTGAACGCCCGAAGTACGTTCTGGGTGACTGGGTACTTTTTTATAACAGAGGGGGCAAACGGGCTTGAAGGTCACTTGATGGTAAGTGATCACTTCAGCCCGTGCGTTGCCGGCCCTTGAGAAATCTGTAGGCTCGCTTTTTCAAGATCCCTAGGTCGTATTCATTCGGGAAAATTGCAGCCGGAAGCTGATTCCAAAGAACAGTTGCACGAAGCAGAAAATTGCGCGCAAAACGCACTGTAGAAGACTTCCATCTATCAAGATGATAAGGATGAAATCTTGAATTTTAAAATAGTATTTTAAAATTTAAAAAAATAATAATTTCAAAGTCCATTTTACAAACTGATCCAATCCTGGATCGTTGGCTATTTAGGCCTCTCCAGTTATTCACCACTTTTGCCAAGATCTGGACAATATCTGGACTCTTTACCCACGCTCCGCTAGGCAGGTGGGTTGTCGATCGCAGGGCTTAGCTTCTCGCTCCGGTGACGCTGCTGCCCATCTTCGGTCTATGGTATTTAGGGTAGCAAGGTCGCATTCAGTCGTGATGGTTGTACCGCCACCAGTCGGTTGTTCCTTCTAGTACGATGTAATTGTAAATGTTCATCATCATCATCAGCCTATCACAGTCCACTGCTGGAACAGGCCTCTCCAGTTGTTCGCCACAGGGCTATACCCATAATCTGGAGGATACACCCATAATCGCCACGCTGGGCAGGCGGGTTGGCGTTCGGAAGGCGAAGCTTCTCGTTCTGGTGACGCCAGTGTTAGGTATACTATTTTGTAACATGCAGTATTAGTTTTGTAAATGTAGTATTTTTGTCTTTTATTGCACTGATGACAGCCCTATTACAAGGTGAACTAAATGTTCGTATAACTTGCGCGATGCAAATGCTGCAACATAGTTTTGTTACGTTTTATGTAGTATTTTTAAGGTATTACCAAATATTTAAACACGTTTTTATGGGGCGAATCATCGCTTGGAACTGCTGGTATTACAATAATGCGTTCCATGTAGTAAATGTGAAACTAGATTGTATGTCGCAGTGTTCTTGAATTGTTCATGTTATGAAGTCAGTACGGGTTTATTTGTAAGTGTAACAGTGCAATTCATACAGATAGATAAGTAGATATTCTTTATTGGACACATATTGTTGACTTTGAATCTAGTATGATAGATATTTGATGTAGGTACCTACGTTAATTTGCTTCAGCGCTATTATACCCGAGTATCTGCAAGCTATTGCCCCCTGGTGACACAGGGCGATTTAATGGGTAGGTATGATCTTCTTCTTTCTTCTCTTCCCGGAGGCGACTTGAAGGTGCCTAATGCATACCCCTCTATAAAAAAGGCGGCCGCTATACGCAAACTATCTCTTACTGGGTACTGTATATTTAAAAGAAAGGTTGAGGTGGTGTTATTTATGTGTGGTTCACAATTGGTAATTAGTTAATATTAATTGGTAATAAATTAATATAATGCAATTTGTTGATATGAATCCAGTTATCAATGTAGGGAACATAGGAAAAGGCATTTTGCCTAGTTTGACACGAACTCGGAAAGATACCAAAGGTAGGTGCATAATAAACACAGAAATTAAAAAAGCATGCATTATCATCCTGTCAGATTTAAGTTTACTAGGAGTTAGTTAAAATTCGATTATTACAGTATACATTTATGCGACACTGTATAACGTAATACTGGTATTCAACAGCAACACCAAGTCGAAACTACTTGACCACCTATTTTGTTTGGATCAATTTATCTAATTTCCATATCTAACTGTACTTACCTTAATCCTTATAACTTGTTCATAAAAAACTGACAACGTGGTTGAGAATACGTTGAGTTCTATTAATGACGCTAGGAGTGTCGTGCTGAGAAAATAACATCAATAATTGTCAACTTACGAATAATTTAGAGAACATTCACACTAAAGACTGTTAATAAAATATTTTGTACTTAAAGGTCTTTGGCATAATTAAAAAGTTGAAAAGAACACACATCATTATAGTAGTGTATGTATAATAGACCAAATCTAATTGTCTCTGGTACAAATGCGAATTTAATGATAAAAGCATTCTCAATCAGTTAACGTTTAGGTAAACATCTCAGTTCCTACGAGTACATCCTGTAGATATAAGTTAGACTTGAACGCTCTAAATGCTAAAATAAATAAGTTAACCTTATTTAAAGAGCTCTTTTAAACATACAGCTTTATAACAATAAAGCTGTACATAATAAATAAACAAATACCCAGGTATAACAAAATATAACACTATAATAAAACCTTAAACCGATATCGTATTAATCTATTAAACCCATAATTACTGAAAAATTTAAATAATGTGTATAATTGCTTTTATTGTTCCAAATTATAAATGTCTCTTATATGTTTAAGTATATTATACTTACTTTATTTAGCATATTTCCATATATTAGTTTTTTATATAAATAATGTATTTTCTTTTATTGTGTTTCCATTTGTACACTCACCGCACAACAAATCTGCTCTCTGCATGACCCAAGGGTTGACTGGTAGAGAATGCTCCTAGCATTAAGTTCGCCTTTTGTACCATTTTGTGCAATAAAGTTTAAATAAATAAATAAATAAATAAATTGTGAATTTAGACGCAGATATTATTAATTTTAAGTGGTGATAATGGGTATATCCGCCAGATGTTTGCCCTAAGTGGCAAACAAACTGGAGAGGTCTAAGTCCAGCATTGGACTACAATAGGCTGATGATGATGATGATCATTGTACTTATCATTTTGTAATTTTTTACACTGTGTCCATAAGTATTTTTATTTCAGTAAAGCTTCGTAGCCACCAACGATTTTAATGTGGCAACGCTCGCGCTGAATGTAAATTTTAATGTTATCATTTGTTTTATTGGGGTCATTAACTTTTGCCGTTCAGCATTAAAATTGCTTCGCATATTCACGTCTATAAAATATATCGGTGGTATATTTCGCGATCGAGTTTTTAAACCTTTATTTAACGATACGCAATTATTTTTGATTTCAGGTAAGTTGATGTCGGCTTTCAAAAATCAATCGAGATAAATGAAATCGTAAGTGATTGCTTTTTTGTGTTATGTTTTATGACACTTCGCAATTATGCAAACAGGTATTTTATGCGGTAAAGCGGATTTTTCAAAAACGGAGGTAAATTCTTAGTTGCATTTTTAACTGATAGATATATGTTAATGTTGGGTTTTATGGACGAAAATTGACAGCTAATTTCGATGTGTGGTCGTCTGTACCTAAGTTTAATGTTTTGTAACATTACTTAAGCACTTATAATCAAACAGATTCGCAATCAACTTTGCGGTCGTGCTTACAGCCTGAGTCCACTTTCACTCTAGGCTTTATCTGAGATGTCCACTCGATGGTACGAGAGACCTAATTAATCAGCTGGTAACTATAATACTATTCTATTGAGATCTGATTGCGTCCAGCCACATCGTGACTACAGAGGCCTCTAGACGGACGCAATTAAATGTAACTGCTTTATACATTGACAGTTTTGTTGAGGTGGCGATTTGTAAATGTTTAGTTAACTGCGGAATGTATTCTGTAGAACGGTGCAGATTTGAAAGGGTGATGCAATAGCGGGATTATGGTAATTTGAAGACAGATTTAGTATTCGTTCCCGTGTTCCAGTGATATATTCGATGATAACTATTTAAATAAATATAACGAAGGTGCTATCTAAAACAAAAGCATATATAACAACATTCATCAGATTTTCTACATGACATCGGTATTTTATAATTTTACTTCATGATATTGACATAAGTATTATCTATCTAATCCCCCAAAATGACAATAGTCATTGGGGGAAGTCTATTGTCCAAAGGTGGTCGTTTGAAGGCTTATGGTGATAATTGTCAATTTTTTTAAAAATGTGTCATTTTTCTAATAAAAAATAGATAACATCTAACCACAATCTCCTTTAACTTTGAGTTTCAAGCAGATAAAAAAGGCACACGGAAATATTCTATTGGCATTTCAACATGGTCTGGATCACCGCTCCTAAAATAATAATTAATCACCTACCCAAAACTAATAATAGGTGATTTCAGTTTAATATATCACAGATAGATGGGACTTAGTAAAAACTATTATATAACAAAAAACTATATATGAACAAGCTTCATTCATAGTCTATTCAATCGACGATTTAAAAAAATCGACTCTCAAAGGTTAATAGTTCCTACCTATCTAAAAAAACTTCTATTAATGATATCATGAAATGTATTTTAAAATACTTCTCGAGGGCTGAAGCTAATCAAAATAGCACTGCTCAATTAAATATCTTGCAAGCTATGGCCGTGGCCCTGCAATTTGCTGTCCACTGGTGACACAGGGCGGTTTAGTGTGTATGTCCTCCCATTTTGGGACTGTGTAAGTCACCATGCCGCCTCCCTCCGGGGACCGCATGAAGGTGCCTAATGCATGGCCCGCTAGAAAAAAAGCTAGCCACTCGCTCCAGCGATGCATCTCCGAAATAAAGGGGTGACGGGGTGTCTGACTTTGAGAAAAAAAACCGGTATTTGTCATGATTTTCATGAAACATTAAATATCTCTGAAACTAAAAACCTCCATAACATTCAAGTGGGATGTCACTTTTTTTTACATAGCGCATGATTATTTTGCATGGCTATTGGCGGTCCATAGACAGTATAAAATTCGAAATCACAGTGTAAATAAAAGAAAATAACGCATTATCTAACCTTTAACCTTAACATATTGGCGGCTGCGGTCTTAATTTGGTCAAGAGACTATTATTAAGTATTTATTTGATGTCCAATATTGTTATTTAGGAATGACGCGTTGATGTCTTTTTGTATGGCGCGCGAACTTGAATAGCCTTCAACCAGGCGCTTTAAATATCAGATGAGAGCGACTGTAATAATTAAATACCTCGTCTTCATTCTTGTTTTAAATAATTATTATTAATGATGAAGTATTATTCTTAATAATAATAGATAAATGTGAATAATTTTAATAAAGGTAGGTACATGTAACACTACTAAGAAGAGAGTAGTATTATTTCAATGTTAAAGAATGTTATATCGCGAAAACTACCGGGTTTTATCACGTGTTCTAAAATGTTATAATTAGTCAATATATCAATGATTCCATAACCTGCAATAACTAAGTAATTAGATTTTTTTAGATACACACTGAAATCAAATTATTGTAAGAGAGAGTATCACATGCCTAAAAATTATGGTTTTATAATGAATACAGATAATGAGATGTAAAGGGACGACATATTTATTACATTTTCGGTCCAAATCACCCTTACCTGCCCGAGGTGCCTCCTGCCGAATAACAGACGAGGATCTGGCAGCCGACTGGTATACGTATAACCATCAAAATTAAAGACGTAGCTAAATACCACAGGCCGATGACGGTCAGCAGCGTCACCGGAGCGAGGAGCTACGCCCTGCGATCGCCAACCCGCCTGCCCAGCGTGGCGATTATGGGTGAAGTCTCCAGGTGTTTGTTTAAGGAGCTACGCCTTGACTTTGACTTTGACTTGACTTTGACTTTTGTCCGGCGTGGCGATTATGGGTGAAGTCTCCAGGTGTGTGTTTAAAGTGGAGAACAACCGGAGAGGCCTATGTCCAGCTGTGGTTTGCGATAGGCTGATGATGAATGACTACAGAAACGCTTAAATATAACCAGATACTTACCGTACTATTTACTATGCTCGGTACTTGTATTAACTGTGCACTATGAAGGAACAAAACCTAAGGGCTAGCGTCGAACAGGAAGAGATGTGATCGCCGAGCGCTCGTAACTAGAGCATAGCGTCCTATGCAATTATAATGGAATGGATGCGATTGCATGCGACTCTGTGTGGACATTGGACCTTCTAATATCGTTACTGTAGACTATTCATTGCTAAGAAAATCAAAATACCTTTATTCACATAGACTTAAAATAAGCACTTATGATTAGTCAAGTAAAAAATAATATAAAAATGTAAAAAGTAATGTAAGAATGTGAATAAAAGCAATTTAAAAGAAGCTACCGCCGTGTTCGGAAAGTAGATTTCTACCGAGAAGAAACGGCAAGAAACTCGGTAGTTACTCTTTTTAAATCGCCAATTGTTACATGTTTTGGTATTACAACATTTTTAAATATTTTAAAGTTAAACAATGCAAAATAAAAGTTGAGTCTATACAATGCAAAAAATTTCGATAGTTCCAAAAAATCTTTTTGACTTTTAACCCGCAGTTAGAAGGCCTACTCCAAAGTTAATTGTCCAAGTATTGAGGTCATTTCAAGCTAAACTCTATAACTAATCTTCCATTTCATTAGCCGGAATCCTTTTGCATAATCTTTATTTGTGTATGATGGTACATAGGTACCTGAGGGGTATACAAGTTAGCTGTTAGTTTTGTGAATAGCTCGGTAATGACCCGGAACTACAATAGCACATTTTAGAGTAGGCTTTCAGGATTTTGGCGGTATGCGCAATAAGCTAATGAACTTGCTTTGATACTTATATCTTCTAAGTATTAGCTGTCGCATTGATTTACTTGTTAAATATTTAGAAATCATCTATGCAAACATATGTACATCATCCTCTGCTTACCGAAACTAACTCGCCCGGGAATCAAACCCACTCACGCTTAACAGGTATATTACCCAATAAGCTGCCGAGGTCGTCCTCTACTTGCTCTACATTGCCATTGTTGTGACATCTACAAAGCCAAACCTTTATGTGGCAACCGAGTGCTTAATGAACATAATTATTAATTTGTAGTTCTTAACCGATTGACATAATGATGTATACAGCGTCGACGGAAATCCGCACAGAATATGTTCTCACGGCACTACTAAGGCATCAATCTAAGCCATGTGTATCACTAGCATAAGATCTAACGCGCCTACTAACTAGATCGAATTAGACATGTAGGCGCATTTTCAATGGTCGTTAAACTTTAAGAGAGGTAGGGCATAGCGAATCTTCGCTCGTATTGAGCTGCTCGTCCGGGAAAGGACCTCAACCCTATAGAATACCGCAGCCAAATGACCTCCGGGTCGTGTTTCTGCTGGTGAGCAGGGTCACCGGAGCTCGTGGGGGGTTAGGGTTGGGCCGGCATGGCAGTGGCAACTGACAGGTAACTAACCAGCTACTTGCCAGTTGTCACAGCGACTTGGGCTTCTCTTTGGCTTTCCATCAGGCGTAGGGAAGCCATTATGTCGAGCTACTATAAAAAAAAACTTCTTCAAAAAAGGTTCCGCTAGGTTTTTGAAACGCGGGCATGCGTTTCAAAAACCTAGCGGAACCTTTTTTGAAGAAGTTTTTTTTCAGGACCCGCACGGGATAAACTGCTTACATTAGTCGTTGGCTACCGGGATTGGGAAGGGTACAAGACTCTTTATCATCATCATCAGCCTATTGCAGTCCACTGATGGACATAGGCCTCTCCGGTTGTTCGATACTTTGGGCAAACTACGGTGGTCACTAGCCAGTGTGATGACTAAGTCAATTCTATGATCATCATTATCATCAGCCTTTATCAGTCCACTGCTGGACAAAGACCTCTTCCAATGTTCACTACTTAGATCGATTCTAGGCTTCTTGTATCCTGTCCTGAGGGCGTCCTACAATACGTTTTCCTACACGCGGTCTCCACTCCAGAGCTCGTTTACCCACAAGTCCTTTTATTGTTTAAGGCATCCCCCAAATGACAATTGTTATTGGGGATGCCTATGTCCAGCGGTGGGCGTTGGTAAACTAATGATGATGAACATTTTATACAATACACCAAATAATCATCAAACTCTACAACAAAAATCGATCAAACCTGTAAGCACCTTTGTACGAAGCTTTCGAAACTAAACGTTCTAGATTTGCAACGCAGCTAGTACGGAAAATCGTCCAGATATGCAATAGATAAATTACGTGGAAGTTAATCTGGACGGTCTGTGTGAATTGACAGTGCATATAGGTTAATGTAACCGCGGTTTTATGAGTTAAAGATTCATTCAATCATAAAGCCCCGCGTGCAAGCATGGTAGATTAATTAATGTAAGTTTGAAGAAAATTCAAGTCATACCATAAGAATGCTGTGTCTTGGGAACTTGAAGATAGATTCTTCATTGCACCAAATACAAAATTTTACAGAAAAGATATAACACACATCTTGTGCTACAATTTAGACGGTCTTTTGGCTAGAAAGCGATCTCTTTCAGACAACTTTAAGCTTGAGGAAGAGTAATTCTCCGATTGCATAATAAATATACATATTCATATTTCGATGATGATGATACATCGATATCAACCCAACAAAAAATTGTCGTCATGCCTATTAAAACACTATTATAAAATACCCTCAATCAATTATTATGTTCGCATACCTATATTATGTTATGTGTTAACCACAGGGATCACTTAAGCCGTCACATAAAGTGAAACCTAAGTTATAACTGCGGTCAAATTAAGAATTACAGTAATTTGGTGTAACAGCCATTAATCATTTTATTTTTCTATATTTATAAACAAAGGTTAAACCTAATGTCTGTGATATTTTCACTTAAATACTAACGACTGCGTTATTATCTCAAGGTAAGGCCTAATTATATGTTAAATCTACTATAATTAGGTGTTAAATCAGATTAGAAGAACATTACAAATACTGTAAAGTTAAACTATTTAAGTCATATTTTCAACAGACGTGTTAAATTGTTTCTTTTTTTTAATCTTTTCCGTAAGCGGTAATAAACCATACCTAAACAATATCTGATATGTATATTTACTAAGTCTTAATTTTTTTTCATGTGGCTGTGATATGTTCAAAGTTATAGGTACTCGTAGTAAATAAATGATTGACAGACTGACTCCCGAGCTGCTATGATAATAGCTAAGGGATGATGTTTTAGTAGAGTTCTAAAGAACTAGTAGAGTTCTAACTTTTAGTTAGCAATTATTTTCTCTCTGGCACCATTAAAAATTTGGATTGTTGGCTCTCTAAAAAAAGCGTAAACAAACATGTTACTGGCCACCATGCATTAATGTTTTTTTTAACTTATGGGTACATGAGGCCCATGCACTGGATACCCAAACTTAGTGGGCATATACTCGTACATTTATTGTTATCTATGACTCTACGAGTAAGTAAATTGTGTATCATATTCTTGGTCAAAACGTCCATAAATGATTTATCCTATTGCACAATAAAAGCATAACCTTATAAACACAACATTGCAGCGTATCGAATTTCAGACACGTTCTAAATCTACTAAATCTATTAATTGGTGTAACAAAAGTAATAATTATAAAGTTCAGTCGGCGATATAAAATGAGAAATAAAATTAATTTGAGTAGTTATGATAAAATTTTGCAATTGACAGGTAACTGCTGCCAGTTACTTGCCCGTTGTTACAGCGACTTGGGCTTCTCTTTCGCTTTCCATCAGGCGTATGGAAACCATTATGTCGAGAGAAAAAAATGTATCTAAGTAAGTTTATCAGTTGTCTAGTACCCATAGTACAAGCTTCGGCTTAGTTTGGGGCTAGGTGGCGCTGTGTGGCCCAGCGTGGCATGTCTTGGGTTATATTAGCTAGGTACTATAAATCTTCTATATTTATATAAGTCAACTGTATAGTGTGCAATTAAGAATATCTATTTTTGTTTATTTTGTATCGATTAAGAAATTCACAAACAGACTCTTTAATCTGTGCATTTATCTATTCGGCGTCATCCAAATTGGATAATAGTTGAGCGAAACCATGAGTTTACTAAATCAGAACTCACGCGAGCAAACCCTCGGGCGTTTGACAGAGTTGCGTAAAAGGAATTCCGATTTTGCTAACAATGGCCTGCTGACTAACCGTATTGCGAATACCATCAGATTGGTAATCCTCATTGTTTTATAGAACCTCTATATTTGCGTATCTAGATCCTAGGCTGTATTTCTAAAGGCTGACGTATGATTCGCCGCTAAGAAGATATATAGCTTTGCATAATTATAACATTTTAATGGAGAATTCGTGCGGATAATTGCAACAGTTTCATTGTGTAATTTAACCATCTGCTTTATCTCATATCATATAGATCATGTAGCGGGCACTGACCGAACGAATTTCGTTGGCTTTACTGCGCCGGTGGCTCAGTTGATAGTGACCCCTCCCTTCTAAATCAAGGGTCATGGGTTCGATCCTAATACGGGTCAAATATTCGTGTGATCGAAATTTGTGTTTGTTCAGTGTCTGGGTGTTTAGATTTGTATTTAAGTATGTATTTGTGGTACCTTCGTTGTACTGTAATCGTTATACCTATAACACAAATGCTTAAACTACTTACTTTAGGATTGGAGCAATGTATGTGATGTTGTCTGATGTTTATTTATTCAGTTACCGAAAGATAGGTATATATAATTATATTCTATGTATAATAGGTATTTATTTACAAAAAGAAAGTATCTTAAGTAAGTTTATCAGTTGTCTAGTACCCATAGTACAAGCTTCGGCTTAGTTTGGGGCTAGGTGGCGCTGTGTGGCCCAGCGTGGCATGTCTTGGGTTATTTATTTATATAGGTTTTACCTAAGTGAAATAATCTTTAACACTTTGTAATAGCTTAAGGAGACCACAAATGATTCATAAATTCTTGCATTATACGTATTGTGGTTTAATTAAAGACTAATCAATTGTCATAAGCCTGTTGTGTGCAGAATGTAGCTAAATTTGGCATTAATAACATTTATTTGGGCTTAATCACGCGCGATCATCTGCAATTGGCTTGATGCGATGTCGAAAAAGGGTAATTGAGTCATTACCGCGGTAATTGTTTGAAACAACGGGTTTCGATATCACTTATTTTATTCAAAACTAGCTGATCGGTACTAAGTACGCTGCTTAGTACCTATCGCCATGTCTTTAAACTAACATCTTCTTAATTGCTCACTTAAAACCTGCGGTGTGGCTTTCTGCGTGTTCCACGGCATAAATGCTGAGTAACGTCTTTTCCATTGAGCGTCATATAGGTACAGTCCTGCATATGGGCATCGAATTTTGTACTAGTATTATTTTAATCTTTATTAGCCCTTCGAAGCGAAGCACAAATCAAAGGAAGATTGCTCAACTTACGCTGTCAAAGAAATCATGTACTGGAGAGCGCTGATTTTCAAATCTAGATAGTTGTTTTTTTTTTTTTTTCATCTGATGCGAAGCGAGGGCGGGTCGCTAGTGTAAAATAAAAATGTAATGCATTTTTTTGCGTGTGAGAATGTCCTACATTTTGTCAGTGAGAGGAGCCGAAACACATAGGGCACCAAGGACAGTAAAAGTAGATTTGGTTTTGACCTGGATCCGACTCGATTAAAACGAGGGTGGAACGATTGTTGATTGCAGAATCGATCCGATTTCGAATGCGGTGCAACGTGCACAACGAAATATAATTGGGGCTTGAGGATTATTGCTGTCTTTAAAAGTCCTTTTAAAGGTCATGGGAGTCTCACGAGTTGAATGTGTTTAGTTTTTGACTATACTAGCTTACTACAAGCAGTGCATGGGACAGTCAACTAGACAATTACGAAATAACCATATCATAATCCACTGGCTTAAAAGATCTAACCGTAAGAACTTCGAAATTGACTTCGTTATAAACAATCATTGTAAAGATTATGATCAGTATAAAAACTGAACATAACCCTTTCCCAAACAATTATGTAGATATGCAATGAGTACGTATTATAGATAGATACTTAAATACTTTTCAATTCCTTTTGCTTGGTTTTATTAATAGGTACTTTTAATTTTTCATCTACATCGGCATCGGTACATGTCGTGCGCGGTTTCACAACACGAAACATGTTGTTTATTCCCGATACCCAAGACTGCAGTGTCAAAAAGCACGCCGGCAAATATTACTCTTGCAAATTATAACCTCATTAAAGATTCTATCTATGGTAAAGTAAGAATAAGGCTGCCGGAACATCGGCGACAATTAATAATTTAGAAGATTTCCTTACATTAATAAATCCGACTAGTAAACGAAAGTTTGTTTTGATGGATGGATCTTTCATGAGAAATGTACTGACCAGATTTTAAAGAACCGATATTTTATAACAAACAGTAACATCATGTTAATAAATGTTACTGATATTCGCAAGGGAATGCATGCAGCATGCATGCTCTAGTAAACAAATAAAATACAAAACAGTACTTTATTCTCTGCTAAGTCGTGAATTCTAAATACACAATTTATAAAAAAACATCCCGACTTCAATATGGCGACAATGGTGTCGGTCTGTCTACTAGGAAGTACACCCTTTCGATCAAATTTCAATTCATATTTTGTAATACATACTCGTATTCATTGCTCTGATATCGAAAGGAGAAAATAAAGAACTTTTTTTAAAGATACAGGATAGCTGCTACAAATAAACAATGACATACAACAGTCACATCATATTATGATATTCGTATATAGCAATTAATGATTAATTCATTACAAATATCGTCCCTTGACTTTTAAATGCAGGAAAAGTTAACAGTAGTTCTGTGCAAATGTGATAAGGTTACATGCCTGCGGATTTTGATAACAATTAAAGCAGGAAGACATTAAAATCCATTTTGAAAAGTGCCGATGTTATTATTTAATTAACACTGTAGGTAATTAATTATATTAAACTCGATTAAAGTCATGTTACACAGCTTATTATGATTCCGGTTGTAGGGTAAGAATGAGATGTAAGGGAGCGGCCTATCATCTTTTCGATCCAAGCCAACCTCACCTACCCATGCTACATCCTGCTGAAGAACAAACGAGGCGCTGGCAACCGACTGATGGCGGTATAACCATCACAACTAAAGGCGTAGCTAAATAGCACAGATCGATGACGGGCAGCAGCGTCACCAGAGCGAGAAGCTACGCCCTGCGATCGCCAACCCGCCTGCCCAGCCAGCGTGGCGATTAGGGGTATATCCACCAGGTGTTTGCCCTAAGTGGCGAACAACTGAAGAAGCCTATGTCCAGCAGTGGACTGCGATAGGTTGATGATGAATAGGAGGGTAAGAATGTTGAATTAAAATCTGCTCAATCTTTTACGGTCTACTTTTAGGAAGCGGGAGACTCTCATGTAGGTTATCGATCTACTTGGATCTATAAAGCTGTTAGGTATATCTACAGTACAGATATTATCTATATATGGCATTGCAACTTAATAGTTGTAATTTTGTAGTTACTCACCATCATCATCATCAGCAGTGGTCCACTGCTGGACATGAGTCTCCACAAATGATATTTTGGACAAGGGGATGTAAGGGAGCAACCTATCCACCTACCCGGCTAGGAGCGAAAGGACTAGTGAAAGGGTTCCCGTGATGCATCCTGCTGTAACTAACAAGGCTCTGGCACCTGATTGGTGGCGGTATAACCATTACGATTGAAGACGTAGTTAAATACCACAAGCCGATGACGGGGAGCAGCGTCACCTGAGCGAGGGCCTACGCCCTGCGATCGTCAATCCGCCTGCCTTTAAAAATGTTGACTGAAAAGTCGTTCGTAAGCAAAAGACCTTATACATTCATTGATATACTGACTGCACTCCATTCGGGGATTGCGCGTAATTGGTGTCGTAATATGTGATTATGCACTGCACAGCACGGATCAACGTGTTGGACTAGATTCTTGCCGAGAAATTAGCAACTAATTTAAGTTACCGCGGTCCGATCGTTTTTTGGTAACAGAGTATGATGCGATAATGGATTTCTTAACGTTTGTTTAAATATCTGGAACGGTTTTGTGAGGAATTCAATGTTATTTTACTTACGATGACCTTGAAGATGAGACTTTCTCCGCCATTTTGTTATCCATTTTTGATTTAAGATGTTATTAACATTTAATGAAATCAAGACTACGTAAATGTGTCTAGGTCAGAAAGAGCATAAGATTTTAAGGAAGTTAAGTCATATCTATATATATTTACAAATGATTACAAATTTACAATTGATGGAAAGTGCTATAGCGATATTGAAAGAAGAGTGAATGCTGGTAATAGTGTGAATGGAGCACTGCACACCTTTGTGAGCAGCCAGAAGGTGTCCAAAAAGGCCCGCCTGGCGGTTCACGGGGGAGTGCTAGTGCCGACACTAACGTATGGTAGTGAGAGTTGGGTATGGCAGAAGAAGCACGAGAGTAGAATAAATGCAGTGGAAATGCGAGCGCTTAGAAGCATGCTAGGAGTGAAATTGAGTGATAGGATTAGGAATGAAACGATTAGAGACCTTTGTGGTTTGCAAGAAGATGTAGTGACTAGGATTGAGAAAGGTATGCTTAGATGGTTTGGTCATGTAGAGAGGATGGATGAAAGTAGATTAACTAAGAAAATATATAGCGAGAGCGTGAATGGATCTGTTGGAAGGGGAAGACCTAGAAGGACATTCCAGGACCAAATAGAAAGTGTCCTAAAAAAAGGTAACATACTAAGTACCCTAAACCGACGAGCATGTATGAAGAGGTTGATGAATGTGGACGAAGCAAAAGCTGTGTGCCAGGATCGTCGCAAATGGAAGGACGTGGTCTCTGCCTACCCCTCTGGGAGAAAGGCGTGACGGTATGTATGTATGTATGTAAGTCATATCTACCTAGATTTAGGCTAAATCATTACCGTTTATTCTGGGTATTCGCATTATGACCTTTACGGGGAGTCCGGGAGACTTTATCAGGTGGAAGAAATCAACCACCTTTCAAAATCAATATAAATTTTGTTCTAACAATACGTCAAGACAGTCTTTGGTAGACCGCGGTTTTATTTACTTAGTTACTCTCAGTTGTTTTTGTCTATAACTTTAGGCCTAGCCTGTTGTTATAGACAAAGACAATTGAAATTTAATTCTGATTTCCCAGTAAGGAAAATAAGTTATTAGCTTCATCATCAACATCACATACATTGCTCCAACCCCAAAGTAACTAGCTTAAGCACTTGTGTTATGGGTATCAGAACAACGAAGGTACCACAAATATAAACTTAAATCCAAATATAAACACCCAGACACGGAACAAGTTTGTTTGTCCCGAGTGGGAATCGAACCCACGACTCTTGGTTCAGAAGGCAGGGGTCACTACCAATTGTGCCACCGAGCCAGTCTGACATGATGTTTATATGCATTTTGTATGTAATTGACTAGAGTCTAGCTACTTGTAATTTGTAGTGACCAGTGATTACACGATTTTAGCCCAGACTGTGTCTATGCTTTGTACAGTATCGATTTATAAATTTCGAATGTAATTATTAGCATAAAGTGAAAGTGCGCATGAAGTACATTCTATGGTAATTATTATCACGTAATACTTATTAAAAGACATTTAATTCGTTCGTTTATCAAGAGAGCGAGGCAGTAACATAAACAATATGAAGGGATTTTACTACGAGTACATAACTAGGTGTTATGGTTTTGTAAGATCCCTTGCTTTAAACCAAAACGATTGATTGATTAGACTTGTATTAATTAATTAGACATACCTATCAATTGAAATAACTTGTCCATTTTATCGAAAACTAAACATTATGATAATTTTTACACGTAATGTGCCTTGATAAATGACTAACCAATTTGCAGTAATAAATAATTTCAAAGCCAGAAGCAAAATACTCGCGTAGATACAGTCAACGGCAAAGACAGATTAATGAACTCATCAGTTTCTTAAATCAATGCAATAAGATGTATCTTCGAATGCACCTGATCGTCCTCTCGTTATCGACTGTACCAAGGTCACAACAACATAACCACTTTCTCTGCAATAGAAAAAACTGAACCGGAATTCATTCATGTCTAAATAGAAATGATGTCCATTCATGTTATGTTACGCAGCGCAATTTGATAGAAGAATGTTGGTAATTATTGTAGGTAAGTAAAGGGACCTTTCAACAGGTGGCAATAGCAGCATACACGTAATATAATACTTCATTATAATTATCAGTTTTGATTGTATACAAATTATCTCGAATGAGGTTAGAAATTACATTTGTCACGGAAAAGTCTTCGTCAGGACGATTTAGTAATGATCATTTTATATTTGTGGATTCACAGTTTCGGTCTGTCTCCTCGCAAAAGTCCTTTAACAATTTCCACTGTCTGCTGACAGTTTTCTCCAGTTGCAAACCAAAGCCCACTGACAGTTTTAGGTTATAATTTACTTAAATTACTTTTTAGGGTTCTGTAGCCAAAATGGCAAAAACGGGACCCTTATAGATTCGTCATGTCTGTCTGTCTGTCCGTCCGTATGTCACAGCCAGTTTATTCCGAAACTATAAAAGCTACATTATTAAAATTTGGTACCTAGATGTATTCTGTTAACCGCATTAAGATTTTAAAGTAAAATCAGAAAAAAATCCAAAATTTTTGGGGTTCCCCATACATGGAACTGAAACTCAAATTTTTTTTTTTTCATCAAACCCATACGTGTGGTATATCTATGGATAGGTATTTGAAAATGATGTTGAGGTTTCTAACATCATTTTTTGCTCAGATGAATAGTTTGCGCGAGAGACTCTTCCAAAGTGGTAAAATGTGTGTCCCCCCCCCCCCCCCCCCGTAACTTCTAAAATATGGGCACTATAAAACTGAAAAAAATATATGATGTGTATTACTATGTAAACTACTAACGAAATTAGTTTCAATGAAATCTAGACAGTAGTTTTTTTTAAACATCATAAATCAAATTACCTAATTTTTTTCATTCAATCAGTGGTACGGAACCCTACGTGCGCGAGTCCGACTCGCACTTGGCCGGTTTTTTTCATCTTTGGAGCACCATTCTGGGAGTCTTTTAGATGCCCCATTTCTTCGGGGAGGTCAGTAGCCTATGCTCTACCTCACTTTCCTTTTGACTTACATATGAAACAAAATGTTAAATTAAATTTGTCTTCTCATAAGTTTAAATTTATTTATTCTAATATACGTATTTATGTTATTCAAGACGCATAAAAATAATAGTACAGCAAATATATTTGACTTAGTCATAAGTGTCTGCATGAATTTGTAATATTTACACTCGCAAACGCCTTTAATTGATTTAAATCTCCGAAATGATAAATCGCTTATTAACAGCAGAAAGCGTACGTACTATAGAAATGTAAATACACGTGTTCAAAATGAAAGTTGAGTGCGTCCGCCAAAGTTCTTGGCGAATATTTATTTACAAGATCAGTTATCTGTTACCTATCAGCAAGCAGCGCTAATTATTTTGACGATGCTATCTGTCGGCATATCACTTTCTCTTGTCCCCAAACGTCTTGTCTGAAAAGTTTGAGAAATAAATAGTAAGTAGGTATAAGCGAAGAACTAGTGAGATTCAAGGTGTGTAATTAAAGGAGAAAAGAGGTTAAGAGACATACTTTACCTTATTATCCGTGCGATGATCGATATAGCCCGCCTGGCGATAATAGGTCTAGACTGCTGGTTGCAGACCAAAAGAGCTATGTTAGTTTAGAATAGCTTATTCTTGCACCCTAAATAAAATAAATAAATATCGTCGTAAATATAGTGGGTTCGATTCTCATCCAGAACGCACATTTATGTGCTGAACTGAACATTTGTGAAGTACTGTCTGGATGATAATATTATTGTTTATAACGTAAACAATCTCTTTAGCTTTTGTATTCTTACCTTAAAAGGTTGTAACCACAGTATAAACTAGGTATAAATTTAATTGATGATGAATGATGTAAAATAAAAATTTGCATCTACAAATCAGTTACATTGATAAAATAAACACTCAAGTTTTTAATGCAATCTTTACTAATACAGAATTTAATCCCAGTTCTAATTCCTTCCATTAAATATATCTAGATATTATTGTTATCCATTTTAAATGCCTTCACTTGTTCTTGGTACATCTTGTGCTTTTCCTCCAGACTTTTAAGTGTGCTTGAAGGACGAACATCACCCACATTTACCGAAAACCAAATTTGCATAGGAGGTATTTCATTGCCCTCTGGCTTTTTATCTGTATTCATCCCTCTGTTCCTAGCACTAGACCTGACAGACTGATATTTTGAGTCATTGTCTATATCATATGTTGTTTTCTTGCTGTTTTCTGTCTTCGACGTGAATTTAGCTTGCAATTTTTTCTTCTCTTTCTGTTCATGCTGAAGATTTTCCCTTTCATTTGATATTTTATTCGACCGTCCATCATTCAAAAGCTCCTTATCTTTCACTTTATCTGCATTCCTTTGGATCCCAGCTGACTTAGATTTTCCTTGATTTTTTCTATATATTTTAGATGTATCTTCCTTTGACCTATTGACTAGGTAAGAGGCATTTTGATCATCTACAAGGGTTTCTTTAGAATAGTCTCTTTGCCGTGCAGACGATTCTCTTTGAGCTTTTTTCTCGATATCAGCTTGAACAGATTTCTTATAAATTCTCAGTCGATTCTCCATTCGAACTTTTTCCGAATATCGTTGAAGACTACGAGCTCTCTCCAGCCTTGGTTTTATTTTCTCCATATCCGGCCCAAGGCCACCCAACTTGACATTTTGTATCGGTGTCACTGTAGCTCTCCTCTGGCGACGTGGTTGAGAAACCTCGGATATGCTTTTAAGGTTATTCTCAGCGGAATCATCAGGAGACTTACTTCTTATATTTTCAGTGAAGCGCAAACCTTCTTCGAATGAATTTTCCAAATAGCTCTCAATGTCTTGACTTAGTATTTTGTCATAATACATTTCATTATAGGCCTCTGTGTTATAGAATTCAGTTGCGGGGTTACTTTCCCCATCACCAATGCTTTCTCTTTCTGTATCACCATACTCTGGAGAAATAGATCGTATTTCTATCTCGTCTTTAGTCTTCTCAACATTACTCGGTGCAAATTGTTTTCGAAACATTTCCAAGTATGTTGTTCGTTTGGTCTTCTTTACATCTTTGTTGATAAGATAGCTGGTGGAACTTTGAGATTCTCTTCGCATCTTACTGTTACTTTCTTGTTTTTGTTTCCTTTTCTGTTCTTTCGGTACCTTTATGAGCACATCGTTTTCGTAAAATGGCACTAGTATTGTTTCAACATTATCTTCTGATGGTGGACCCTTGCGATTGTTCTCCTTTTTGAAAACATTTTCCAGGCTGTCCATAGATATGTTGCTATCAGAACTTGAGTATTTCTCCATTAATCTAGACGAAAAATTATACCTTTTTCTTTTGCTCATAAATAAATACGATGAAGTTCCCATAATGTCACGTTGACGTGTTTTTAATTGTGCACTTTATGTGTAACTAATTGCCAGTTTCATTATTAGTTCAAAAAAGTTTAGTCAAGAATCTCACTAATTAATATAACGTTTCGTACTATAAATATCGAGAACAACTTAATCCCTATCGTTTTTGCTGAGATTATTTGGAAAATTTAAAATTAGTAGCTTTATTTGGTTCTTAAAGGATTTCGTAACCATTAAGTAGAGTTTGAGTGAGACATGTTCTATAGAGACTATTAAAAAAAGGAGAAACAACAGTTGGAAGAAAAGTAGTACCTAATTAGTAATCCAAAGATTTCTGACTAATATTTTGCGACCATTTTTGGCAACACACATAAAATCCTAATTCTTCGGAGATTTTTGAGAAAATCTCAGAGAAGTATACAAAAAGTGCCATTTATCACTGAGCAAAAGAACTAGGGTATAAATCGATCAATACTGGCAGTGTTGCCGCACTTCTGGCTCGGGGCCAAACCAGTTCCCGAAGGATGCGCCCATATGTACACTTCAAAGTACCCCCCCATCTGTCAAATAACCCCAAAGGATTTTCATCTATATGTCCAATGCATATAAAGTCCATTATGTATCTAGGCATATTGGCAAATTTGGGTAACTTGTTGGGATGGATGGGATGCTGTGTACTCGTAGACGTCACGGGATGTATTACGTCAGACACGTTTTAGTATAATTGTGTAATCCTTTGAAGTTGTTAATGTGGTATATCTGTCGTGGCCAAATCGTTTCATGAAATAGCAGTGCGTCTAGCTGGTCCTATCGTTAAACGATTTCTTATCATTGTTCTGGCCTGGGCACATCATGATATGGGCAATGGACAGTGAAATATTTCATGAAATGCAACCATTTCATTAAATGGCCGATCATTTCATGAAATTATCAATTCATCGATTTGGCCACGACATATCCACTTACTTTGGAATCGAAACGTGTTTGTTAACCGATTTCAAAAAAAGAAGGAGGTTCACAATTCGACAGTTTTTTTATTTCCTATTATAAAGTTATAGACATATCCCCTATATGTATAGCCTGTCCATCAGGTACACATCTTTTCTCAATAATACAAAAGTCATCAAAGATAACCTACTCTTCAGATAAATGGTCATATGACCTATGACTACATGAAAAAAATATAGGTGAGCAATCATAATTAATTTTTATGCCAAATCTTTACAGTATAAAAATATTATCAAGCTAAATCATCAAAAGTATTATCAAATAATCGAAGATTAATTTCCAAAAAAAAACAGAGTTCCGTGCAAATTGCATTAATTTGACAGAATCATAATGATCAGTCAATAACCCACCTTGACATTCTTATCTTCCACATAATAATACGAGTAGTAGATATAACGTGTTAACTGGTGACCGAAAAACAATAATACTTTTTCTATTCTGTCTGGTTTCACGACGCCAATGGCTTAAAATAAACCTGTATTGCTTTTAAAGAGCAGTTTTAGGTAATTAGATACAGTCAACGCATTTAACGCATCGACTGGCTCGATGGCTTATTTGGTAGTGTTCTGCCCTCTGATCCGAAGGGTTCGATTCCCGCACAGTACAAATAATTGTGTTCATGAACATGTCTGTCTGTATTGATCTGGGTGTGTTTGCTTATAACTTTTTTATTTATAGTTCTACGACAAAAAGTTACTGGATTAAAGTTGTAGAGAATTTCATTTGCAACAAAAAATACCGTAAAAACCAATTCAACCCCTATTTTCAAGATGGCGGCCGTGGGACAAGGGTTGCGACCCCACAAACTTGTTTTTATCTTTAAACTTACCCCCCCCCCCCCCCATCAAAAAAATAAAATTGCGTTCTCAAAAAAACGCAAGGTTAGGCCTAAAAAATTTACCATTTCAATGGACTAAATAATAATAAAGAATTAACAATTATTATTCCTCTGCCATGTATTGCATAACTGTATGTGCTCGGTAGGATTCTATACCAAACAAATGTCCAGGCGTTAATCCTTAAGCCTTAAACTAAGAATGGACCAGTGCCAACGCGACTACATCCAGGCGATAACGCTCTAAGCTCCCACCGCCCACGTATTTGTGGAACATTCGTATAATGGAACATTCGTATATGGAACGCTCTATACGGAACGTTTGTAGACGGCGAATGCAAATGCAGCTGTCGCGTTAAGCTGGAAAAAGGATCAATGGCCCGTTTTGTTTGAATGGGTTTGAAATAGGAATGAAAGTATTAAACTACGCTAAAAGTGGAAAAAATATGTACAGATTTTAACATGACCTGTTTTTAAGTTTTTTATATATACCTAGGTATAAGGAGGCCCTGTTGATATTAAACAGCATTCTTACCTGTCAGGTACATCGCGCAAATTATCAGATGACCTGTAAAGGTGCCGATTCACGTCTAGTTTAAAGAATTAAATTTTGCTGATTCAAACCTTAGTACAATTTTATTTTTACTAAGTCAAATCTATAAATTATTTATACTATTGTTATTGTACACTTAATATTATTGCAGTCGGCCTATTAGTAAATTTACAAACACGCAAATGATATTTACAGATCGTTTGCAATGATTAATTGGTCGATCTTTTTTTGTAAATGAGCGAATTGTTGAAGAAATAAACAGCTTGATACTAAGTACCACATTGCATGCTTCAATAATGGTCCCCAATCAATCAATGTAATACAAAATTACAATGAGAAATAAAAATATACTTAATTTATTTCTTCTCTATTAAAGATTGAACTATACCATCTCATCTCATCTTGCTGTCCAATTCGGAAAGGTTAACTGAAAGTGATCTCTTTATCGATAAGAACAAATTATTACGAGTATATTACACTAGCGGTCCTTTAAGAAATTTGACAGTTCTCAGAAAAGAACCTTTTCTTTCTTGTGTGAATAGCACCGAAAAATGTTAAATAAAAAAAAACATTTTAGGTTTTGGAAACCAATTAAAAAAAATCAACGTTACAATATTTAGTTCAAAATAAACAAACATTACAACATAAATGGATGTGATATTCAAATTAGGTTATCAGGAAGATCAAATTAAGACGCTCAGCCTATCGATAAATTAAAATCAACGATGATTATATTTTATACGATTGTCGGTGCAATGTTAACAGCTTCGTGACTTCTGTTCAGGGTTCAGTCGCTGATGAGTTTTTGAAAACGGGCCAAGTGTGTTCAGTACAATAATATGAAGGGTTCTGTACGGTAAGGGATCCAGTCATACACATTTGTCTTTGTTTCTTTTTATGCTTAATACGGTAGCATACGTCCTTTTAATTACAGTAGGTACCAAATCAATAGATTTGTATATGTAAGTATGTAATGTAATGCCAATTTAATTCGACAACGTAGGAAAGTTATGTTGTATTGTACCTATAATACTTTTTATTGTATGCCGCCTAATAGGAAAAAGGTTTTTGGTTTTTTCAAGCATTTCAATATTTTCAATTTGGTATGGTTTTTAACACTTTTAAAATGTTACTTATTTGTTTAATTATAGCGACTATAATTCTATTTTCATCATCGTAAACATACAAATGGTAACCTAATAGACATACAAAGTAACGCTCAGAAAAGGTTAAAAATAAGTAGGGTCCCATTGGCACTTATCACAACGGAACCCCAAATGACTCATGCGTAATAATTGCTATAAAATTGTCATCAGATGAAATTAGACTCTAGCAATTTAAGTTAGGGTACAATATGCGTTGATATTTTATTTAAGTAAGAGATTATGATAGCATCAGTGACATTAGCAGCGGAAAACTAATGCAGAGGCTTAGGTGTTAGTGGCGAAACTTAAAGGTTAACAAGTTACGGCTTTGATTACTTAGAAGGAATGCTCAAGGACCGCCTTTAAACTTAGTGAAGGATGAGTAGGAGCATGGGATTTTACGTTAGATAGAAAGATGTCAGAAGCAGGTACTAATAGGTAGGTTTTTTCGGCGTTGGTCTTTGCTTGTGAACGGACGTGTCGAAGAGTTTTTAAATTTATTAAATATTTTGGTGCAACGCTTGTGGAGCCCTGGAGCTGCGCCCCATCGTGTCCTGAGACTGCGGGACCGATTGCACTTTTTAATTATTGTGCCAGGCTTGAACCGCCGTCCTCTCGGATCGCAGGTGAGCGCTCGAACCGTTGGGCCAAGTTAGCTGGCGCGGTGCGGCCGAAATTAGCGACGTTGTTCTTCAGGTTACGTCACCGCTTGTTATCACGTTATATCAGCACGGCGCCGAGTAGCGCGCGCACTATTGCCGTCTCCCTCTCGCTTCGCTTCTGCGTGCCGCAACAAAGTGACTATTATTGTGTGCTTAGTTAATGCGCTATTAGCTTGGACAGAATGCATTGCCATTATTGCAAATCAGCTGTGGAGGGCGGAAGCTTTTTAAAGTGTAATGCTTGTAAATCGGAGTTATGCTATGCATGCTTGGGATTGAATGAAGAAATGTGCAAATCGTCGCTTACTAGTGAGCAGCTAAAGTCGTTGAATTGTCCATACTGTAGGAATGTTAATAAAAGCCGACGAAAAGTTACCGGCGATGAATCTATGGGCCGCGGCCGTCAGTTCTTTCATGAGTTATCACCGAACGAGTCCGCCGAGTCGTCTTTGTCTGTCTCGACTCATGACGGGGCATGCGCATCTCCAGTTATTCCTACACACTCTAACCTATTGAAGGAACCCGTTTCGATGGAGAGTATAAGTAAGCTGTTTGATTTGAAATTGTCGCCGGACTCCACTATCATGAAAAATCTTAGATCGGCGCTTAATAAGGATATTGAGAGGATGGTGACTGTGCATGTGAACAAAGCTGTTGAGACCTTAAGGAGCGAATTTACTGTGACAACTGATTATTTATCCGCAGAACAAAGTGACCTTAACTCAAAAATCAGGGAAAGAGACGCTGAAATAAAACAAATACGATCTGATCTCATGAAATCGCAGACCTCGCTTGTGAAACTTCAGACCAGAGTTTCAACAATGGAGAAAATCTCACGTGATTTGAATCTCGAGATACACGAAGTCCCTGAGAGCAAGAATGAAAATTTAATGGCTTTATTTAAAAAATTATGTGACTGTGTACAGGCTCAAATACCCGATTGTGAAGTGAGGGCCTGCCGTCGTGTCGCTAAAATGGACGCATCCTCTAAGAGACCACGGAATATACTCGTCACTCTCTCTTCGCAACGTCTTCGTGATCTTGTTCTGTCTTCTGTGACCCGTTTTAATAAAGCTCACCCAGGGGGGAGACTTGCATCGACTCATATTGGTTTCACTGGTGAGACGCACAGAATTTATGTAGCTGAGCATTTGTCTCCTGAAGTTAAAGAAGTTCACAGTGCAGCGCGAAAGTTTTGTAGGGAAAATAATTTTAAGTTTGTTTGGGTTCGATTTGGTCAAATATACATCCGCAAGGATGAACAAAGCCCTCCCCTACTCATCAAGAACATTGATTCTCTTAGTAAAATTTTGTAAATTGGGATATCTTTCTAAAAACCTATAATATGTATTTTGTTTCCTAAAATGTTTCTTTATGTTAAGTGTGTATTACCAGAATGTCAATAGATTTCGTACTAAATTGTCAGAATTTCTTCTAAATTTGTTGAGCTCTAACTATGATGTGATATGCCTGACGGAGACAAACTTGAATAAAAGCATTTTTGATGGAGAAGTTGTAGATATCCGCTACAATATTTTCAGACGTGATCGTGTAGATACTGATTCATCAAAGAGTGAAGGCGGTGGTGTCCTTATTGCAATTAAAAAGTCATTTCAAGTCGTCCGTCGGGCATGCTGGGATAGTGGTTTAGAGGATATCTGGGTAACAATAAAATCAGATAATGCTCCTGAACTTAATGTATGTGTGTGCTATCTTCCCCCTGACTTAAGCCATTCAAAATTAGATGACTTCTATTCTAACTGTCAGACAGTGATACTAAATAATTCTCATGATTTTAATTACCTAATTATCGGCGACTTTAATACCCCCGAATATGCTGCTTTCACTATGGATATTGACGAACTTACACTGAACTCACAAAATAAGAAACTTTCGCTTTTGAGTGAATTTATATCACTTTGTCGTCTACATCAACATAACAGAATTACTAACGAAAATGACCGCATTCTGGACTTAGTACTTTCGACAGTGGATTCGCTGATAGTTAGAGAGGCCGACCCATTAAGTACGATGGATAAGCACCATCCTGCTTTAGAGTTGGAGCTTTCATTGTTGTCCCCCAGTATAAAATGTCTCAAAAAGCCCAATAATAAGCGACTTAACTTCAAAAAGTGCAATTATGAAGAGGTACGGAGCGAGTTAAGCTTGTTAGACTGGCATGAAATATTGTCGTGCCCTGATTTAGACGTATGCACTGATATTTTTTATGATACTTTGCTTAATATCATTAAAAAACACACACCTGTTGTTGATCCAAAACCTCTTAACTATCCAATATGGTACACTAAATCGCTTATAAAGTGTAATAAAGAAAAGAACAAATTCCACAAACTATATAAAAAATTCAACAACCCTCGTGACTATGATACATTCTCCCTGCTGCGCAACAGATTTAAGAGGATGGCCAGTCAATGTTACAAGAAATACATAGCTTCTACCGAAGAAAGCATGGGTGAGAACATAAAAAATTTTTGGTCATATGTGAATGATAGGAAGGGGCATGTCTCAGTGCCACACGTTATGCATTTTGGTGGTTCTTCATCCTCTAATGGGCTAGGTATTTGCGAACTGTTCTCGTCTTACTTTGCATCAGTGTTCGAATCAGACACGCAAAATAGCCATGAAACTCTTCATTGCAGAGCGACTGATGTACTGTCACATATCTGCATAACTAAAAAAGACATTATATCTAAAATAAAAAATCTGGATAAAAATAAAGGTGCTGGGCCTGACCTAATTCCTCCTTTATTTATCAAAGCTTGCGGAGAGGAGCTTAGCATACCTCTACATATATTATTTAATATGTCGCTTACTGCTGGAATATTTCCAAAGCGTTGGAAAATAGCTCACATTATTCCCATCTTCAAAAATGGTGATAAGGCTCGCTGTGAAAATTATAGGCCGATTAGTATTTTGTCGTGTTTCGCAAAATTATTAGAATCTTTAGTTTACGATCATTTGTACAGACATGTCAAGCCTCTTCTATCTGATAAACAGCATGGTTTTGTTAAAGGTAGATCTACCGTCACCAATCTTTTAGAATACAAAAATTATTTGTGTAAGAGTTTTGCTAAGGGTGGCCAGGTAGACTCAATTTATACTGATTTTTCTAAAGCTTTCGATAAGGTTAACCACAGATTGCTTTGCGATAAACTCGTATCTTATGGAGTTCACGGAAGCTTGTATCGCTGGATGACCTCCTACCTTACTAATCGGAGTCAGCTGGTGGCTCTAAAAGGGTTCACTTCACCCCCCATACTTGTGCCTTCAGGGGTGCCACAGGGCTCGCATTTGGGGCCACTATTGTTTATTGTTTTCATTGACGATCTTATAGGGCGTTTGTCTTGTGAATGTTTGTTGTATGCGGATGATTTAAAAATATTTAATACCATCACTAGTGTTAATGACTGTAACCGCTTGCAGAGGGATTTAAATGTTGTATCACAATGGTGTGAGAAGAACTTTATGTATCTCAACATCAGCAAATGCTTCGTTATAACTTTCACCAACAAGCGCTCTGGGATCGTCGGCGATTACACTATTAATGGCCAGATCCTTTCTAGATCTAAAGTTGCAAGGGACTTAGGGGTTTTGTTTGATGATAGGCTATCATTTCGAGCACATTATCATTATATTAGCGTGAGAGCCAATCAACTCCTTGGCTTTGTTTTTCGGTCCACCAAAGGTTTTAAGAAACCCCGGTCTCTGTTGTACTTATTCTTTGCTCTTGTCAGAAGCGTCTTAGAGTATGGTAGCCCTGTCTGGTCGCCCTATTATAGAGTACACATTGACGAAATTGAGAGGGTGCAGAGAAAGTGCTTACGTATGCTGTGCTACCGTCATCAAATGGGTCGCCTCTATCTCAATTACGAGTCTAGACTTATAAAATTTAATGTCCAACGACTTGAGACGCGTCGAAGGTATTTTGACTTCATTTATTTGTACAAATTAATTCACTCAGTTGTAGACACCCCTGAACTTCTTTCAGATGTGTCATTTAACACTAAGCACAGTGCTCGTAGATTAAATAAAACTAACCTATTTACTTTGCAGACTTATAAGAATAATACGTCGTTCTACAGTCCCCTAGTTAGAATGGCTCGTGAATATAATGAAACGGCAATAAAAAATCCTACGCTTGATATTTTTGTCCCCAAACTATCTCACTATGTGAGAATATTGAAGGATATCCTCTATCCCACACCGGCGGTGGCCGGCCGGAGTGTTGAGTCAGATCAGCATGTCGGCTGAATCTGATCGCTTACCTACCCCAATTGTATCCCATTTTATTAAGTATGTGTTTTTTTTTTTTTATATACTGTTTTAGTAACTTCGACACATAAGTATATTTGTTACACATATATTTGGATTACAGTCCAGATTATAATTGTATATTTTATATGTAAGTAATTCTTTTGATTGTAATCTGTCATGTGTATGAATAAATAAAATAAAAAATAAAATAAAATACTCATAAGATAATGACTTTTCAAAAAAGTATTTTTTTTTATTCATTATGGTTTGAAGATATTGAAGCCTACGGTGGAGCACGCTTACCCAAAAAATACCGATTCACTCTCGCTTAGAACACCTCAAGATTGTATGTAAGTATATGTGTTATGTCAAATGCAAAGTGTTCTCTTTAGATTAAGTTAAAGATGTATCTAATTATATTTTGACTATAATATTGACTAGCCTGAATGGCTCATTTGCTAGTGTACCGTGCCTTCAGTATCAAGCGTTGTAGGTTCATCCCCACCTGGGACAAATATTCGTGCGATGAACGTTTGTTTCGTGGGTGTTTGTATATGTTTTTAAGTATACATTTGTGTGTCTTTCGTTGTTCTGATACCAAGTGCTTAAGCTACTTACTTTGGGATCGGAGCAATGTATGCGATGTTGTTTGATGTTCATTTATTTTATGCCTAAAATAAAAATAGAAATAGCAATCTAAATATGATAATTCTCATCTCAGTTGTAATGACGTTGTCGTGTTCTGTAGTTGATCACCTTCACGAATTTGGCAGATGTGGTCACTATTTCCTTTAATGACGACCTTTAAAGTAGACCTAACACATTAATAGCTCTATGGACTTATTTAATCTTGATGGTTTTTGTTCAGCTAAGATTAAAATATGGTAGATTTCCCATAAATTGATGTTAATTAAATTAGGAAATCGACCAGGTACTTTGGGTTTTATTTTGAGTTCACCTAAAGCGTGAAGCATCCTAGTCTATATTTGTAAATTAGTCAGGGAATTCGGAAACACTATTCTACTAATTAGGCATATATACGTTTTATGAGGAACTTCTTGCCTCGCGCCTCGGTTTTGTGGAACCAACTTCCTGCGACAGTCTTTCCGAACAGCTACGACTTGGGAACCTTCAAGAAACGAGCGTATTCATATTTAAAAGGCCGGCAGCGACTCTAAACTCGGTTAGAGCTGCGGGTGTCCAAGGGCGGTGTCGACTGCTTACCGTCAGGCATCACACGTGCTCGTCTGCCGCCTCTTGCATAAAAAAAAAGCTGGTATTAAAATACCCAAGACAAGACATGCCACGCTGTACTACACGTCGCTATATAGCCCCAAAGTAAGCTAAAGCTTGTACTATGGGTACCTACTATCTGATAAATTTACTTAGATACTTTTTTTTATAAATAAACATGTTCATGCACACAAATGTTTGTACTGTGCGGGATCGAACCCGCGACCCTTGGCTCAGAAGGCAGAGGTTACTATCCAAACTACAGAGGTTACTAGACCAAATGAGCTATCGGGGCATTGAATTCTATAAATACTTCGTGATTAAAATCCGACATAATTTTAATAATACCTCCCTATAATCCAAATTTTTACAAGTGCCTAATTACTCATATACAACTAAACAAAGCATGATGTATCGGTTTTAAAAGAACCACCGTAACTATAATCCCCTTTATATTTAACAGTCGACACGCAAGGTCGGGTAACATCAAGTTAATAGACGCCAAGGCCGTCACAAATGGATTAAGCTATCAATTTAAGTGTTCTAAGCTATAACTATGCGCTTTTTTAAAGTTACGTGTTGCGGTTAGGTAATCTATTTGTGAGAACATCGGTGGCGTATTGGTTAAGGCTACGCTATTACAGTGCCTTTTAGTCATGGAATGCCCTTCCAGCTCATGTGTTTCCTTTCTTTTACAATAAAGGGTTGTTTAGGCGGGGCGTGAAACGGCATCTCAGTTGGCCTTCAGAGTGAGGGCGACAGGCGCGGTGGATATGCCCTATTGTGCCTGTCGACCTCGCATTTGGACCTCAAGACCACTAACCATCAGGTGGAGTGAGGGCATCCTGAATGCTCTTCTTACGAAAAAAGTGAAGGAAAAATCATGAGCAAACTTAGGAAAAAACATAAGGAAATTGTGTTATAAGGTTATTTACTAAAAATAAGATAAATAGGTAATTTTTTTTTATATTGGCACGGCATTATGGCTTCCTCTCGCCTAATGGAAATCTAAAAAGGAAGCCCAAGTCGCTCTGGCCAGGGGCGGGATACCTACCTTAGTTTTCAGTCAGTCACCACAGTCATGCCGGTACATAAGTACATAAACATGGCGAAATCGTCTTTAAATTATTTCAAAGTTTCTGAATAAAGCTCATATTCTCTTTAATAACTTAAGTTCATAGAGATTGATTTTGACATAGTTTGTTCATAAAAAAATAGCACTAAGGTTCATTTTCGAATGTAACAAATCCGTTACTTTTGCTGTTAACGGTACATAAAGTGCTAAATGCCTGATATCACGACATAGACCATATTGCTACTAAGATGCAACGACAAAAACGACCCGTGATAGTCTCTCTAAGATCTCTGACAAGGTGACTCAAATTAGGATAGTTCATTTGACAAATTGTTAGCAGTTTAACACTATTGTAGGTCAAGGTGAAGCAAATCGGTGCCAATTTAGTCAACAATAGTTGCGACTTGTGATATCGTACGCACTTTGATAATACAGTCTTCGGATTTGAAGCCTATCATGGAGGGTTAATTTTTTTGTGTTCCTATGGTCGTGTTTCGATAATTTTTGTTGTCTTGTTATTTTATTGTGTATCTATTATGTTGTAATTTTGCAATATAAGAAGATTTTTTTTATTTATTTTAAAGACGTTCAGACACAAAACGGTAGACATGATAGGGGTCGTTCAAGTATTACGTAAGCACTATGGGGGGGCGGGGGGGTCTATGATTTGCTTATTTTGGATGACATGGGGGGTGGGGGGGTCTAGATGATGATTACGTCATCTTTATTTATTTTCTTTTTAACACAAATGGCAAATCCTCACATTCTGTTTGCTTGAAAACGAAACGTATTTTCGGGGAATTACCTACGAATAAATCCATACGTTTAGTAAGGTTGCCGAGCTGTGACAAAAAATCGATCTTAGGAATCGATTCAAACCGGTGCCTTGAAGATCGATTCCAAAAAGAAAACGATGATATAAGATAGATCTATTAAAAATCGATCTCGATTCTCGTACGAAAAATTTTATTACACCGAGGAAGTGTTTTGGCTGATGGCTAAAGAAAACAAAAAACCCATATTTCTAAAACTTTGCATTTTACGAATTTCATGTACAGGACATAAATTGTTGCAAATGATGTCACTAATACGATGGCATTGAAAAAAGGAAGTATTTTTTTTCTTGAAAATAAAATTGAAAATTTTTCTTAGTCCCGACTTCTCCACCATTGTATAAGGCTTGAGGGCAAAACACTTAGAACATTTTTCAACTTTTTTTCGAAGTCTTTAATCCTCCCTTTTTTCGAGGTCATCGTATCATTTGCAACAATTTTTGTCCTGTACATGAAATTCGCAAAATGCATAGTTTTCGAGAAAAATGCATATAAAGAAAAAAATCAGCAATATCTCGGAAAATTTGCATTTTACGAATTTTATCTACAGGACAAAAAACATTTATTTTATCCATATTTATACATAGAACTAAAAAAAATTAGCTTACTTGAAATTCAATTTTTGGTCAAATATTTTTTAAGTCCTTAATCCCATAGTGCCCTTAGGGGCAAAAATTTTTTTGCAAAAAAATTCTAAAAATGTTTACGTAAGCATGGGGGGAGGGGGTAAGAGCTTTGCTTACTTTTGCTGACAAGGGGGGTGGGGGGGTAAAAAACTGTAATAAATCTGCTTACGTAATACTTGAACGTCCCCATAACAATAAACCTTCTAAGTATGTTTTCGAGGGATCTTCCTCGCGTTCCCGTTCTGTTGCCTGAAGGAGGCCACAGCCGACCAGGCTATCGTCACTCCACCTGGCCTGAGGGCGTCCTACACTACGTTTGCCGAGACGCGGTCACTCGCGGACGCGAGAAGCCCAGGATCGAGTAAAGTTGTGAAAAATTGGACCTATGTCTAGCAGCGGAATAACAAGAGGCTCATGATGAAACACCACATGACAAGTACCTAAAACCGAAAACTCCAAACATAAATATGTATTTATTTATTTCTTCTTTATTGCACTAGATAGTTCAAATGGCGGAATTAGTCCCATAATATTGCTTTCTCTCAAAGTCAAAGCGAAAATAATCTTTATTTGTATAGGTCTTTAAAAAAACACTTACAAATCGTCGACGCTACCACCAGTTCAGAAAGCAGCATTCTACCGAGAAGACACCGGTCTCTACCACGTGGTAATAGAATACCAGTAACTGCTTGATGTTATTAATAAGTAGTACAATGGTGTTAAGACGTATTAGTATCTCAAATTATTCCGCCCGGATATCAAATCCGGGTTTTAAAAGAAAAGTTGACTAATGGGACGGCAAGGTCAAAGTATGACAGAACCTGGCACTCCGACAATATCTGAAAAAGTTTCTTAACCTCTCATCTCGTGCCAATAAGAAAAAGCTTTTACGGCGAGAGTGACTGTCCATCACTTTTTTTGGGTTCCTTAGAGCAGAAGGAAAAACGGAATTCTTGTTTGGGCACTACTGCTTGACACAGCCGTTTGATCAGATATTTGAAATTAACTTTAAACAGTTACTTATGTTTGCGCTCCCTTGAATGAATCTGTAAAAAAAGTAAAAATTAAGTTATTAAATCAACGCAATCCAAGGATTATAACAACGGCTGTTTATAGACGCCTATTAATTAACTACTTATTTCCTACAATTTTTTAGGGGACTCAAAACCTTATTACCTACTATGGGTCTAAGGTACCGTAGATCCAGAAACTTGAAATTGAGGCCTAGAAGAAAAGTCTAAGATAATATAAAGAGATAGAGAGAATAAGATAAGACTCTGTTGATGGATTTAAATGAAACTCTATAGTGTGTCGCTCATTATCAGCTGAACTTCTTTAGTTTGTCTCTTTTTGTATGTTTCTTGGACAATTTTAGATATGATTCTTAGATACAATATTTTTTTAAAGGGTTTGTTTTGCACGCTAATTTGTACGGAACATTTAGTGCATAGCCCCGGCTCGCACCTAACCAGTTTTTTCTACAGTAAACGGAATCTGATGCCACGGCTATCTGCTAATTGGTATTTGATTGATAGCGATTGCCAAGCTGAAGAATAAAAGGTCAAGTTCGCGAAACCATAAGTTACACAACATTGTAGATAATATCTCTGGCAACGTTCAAGCGTGGACACCCACAACTGTATTGAATTTCGTAATAGCAGTACGTCTCTATTGCTCGATTAAATTGATTTTTATTCGCAAAAAAGGTTTGGAATTGAACGTTTTTATCACGATGTGGAAATACTGTGTCATTGTCAAACAAGACGTAAAATTATGGAATGTTTATTTTCGGGAAGATTTCCCTTTTTATACGATCGTCATTATCAGCCTGTTGCAGTCCACTGCTGGACATAGGCCTCTCCAGTTGTTCGGCACATACGGCAAACATCTGGAGGATATAAGTACCCATTTATAATCGCCACGCTGTTCCGGTAGATTAATAGATTCCGAAATGTACGTATCGACCGCGCAAGACAATATTACGATTAGTTAAATCACTGCACTTGACCTACATAGTTTGTTCGTAGCACTATTAGCTGTGTAACAAGTTTGATCATCGACACGGCTAATGGTAAACAAAACATTACAGAATAACCTCAACATTCTTCAAATCATTGTTTTATTTGTTAAGAACACTTTTTTCTGGTCGAGTGAAAATTTACATAGTTTTCTTTGACTTAGTTACAACATAACACGGGTGTTGAGTTGCTATCGTGGACTCATCATCATCATTGTCAGCAGAGTCATCAACAGACGTCTGCATCGTCCGTCCACTGGCGCTCAATTGTGGCTAAAACGCGGGATTTCGCGTTAAATGTCAGTTCGGCGTTCCATCGCCAAAGTACGCGTTTTGGCGGCTAAAAGAGATCTGACTGTCTGAGTCTGACTGGGCTGTAATAGAAATATCTTACCAGATGGCTGACAAACACTGATCTAGGAGATTGCTTGAATGCTCGTTAATTTCCTAATAGAAGAAAGAAGAAGAAATTACAATTTTGGAAATATGTAGGTACTAGTTGCTATGATTTTCTTACTTTTACTGTGTCAATTGTCTGCCTCGTGCAGCAGTTCAGCTTCCGGCTGCAATTTTTCCGAATGGATACGACTTAGAGACCACCAAAAAACGAGCCTGCAGATTTCTCAAGGCCAGTAACTCTGTGACTCCCCTGTTGTTGCGATGTGTATGGGCTGAAGTAATCATTTACCATCAGGTGACCTACAAGCCCGTTTGCCCTCTCTGTCGTAAAAAACTAAATAATCTACTCAACTTACCGAAGACTTGTGAACTTCGTAGGCACTGCATGACACGGAAAACTGTTTATAATGACTTTATTAAACAAATTATATGTAAGTGCATCATCTCATCCTCATCAGACCGGGCAACACCAAAATTTATGCGGAAAGTGGCAATTTAATTTAATTTATTAATTTTATCATTTTGTTGTAAAACATACGGCGTTAAAAAGGACAAGTTCATTATTTTTTTACTTTGTATTAAGAACATGCTTTTTGCGTGTAAAGATACGGATGAGATATTTTATTATTATACCAATTTATTTTTTTATACAACTTAACAATATGGCAAGGAACCTTCAGAAAATTTCTTGACACAATCACCTTTGGGAGTGAGTCACAAAAATGCGTCACTTATCATCTGTGTAGCGCAAAATTCTATATATATAAAAGGAGAAACTGACTGACTGACTGACTGACATATCAACGCACAGCCCAAACGGCTAAACGTAGGCACTTGAAATTTGGAAGGGACGTAGCTTAGGTACCGTAGGGGTGCACTAAGAAAGGAATTCCCGAAATTCCCACGGGAACGGGAATTAGCGGGAAAATCCTTTTGTATGAAAAATCTAAACCGCTTAAGTTAGACGCTTGAAATTTGGCATGCAGGTACCTTAGTAAATATAAAGTTTAGTTATGGCTGTATTTTGAGAAATTCCCACGGGAACGGGAGTTAGCGGGAAAAAACTTTTGTATGTATAAATTTAAACACGCGGACGAAGTCGCGGGCAAAAGCTAGTAACAATAAAAATGTATTAATTAATAACTCACCTGCCCGTAGTTTATCCTGCCGACTAACAAACTTGGCGTTGGAAACCGACTGCTGGCGGTATAACCACAACAATTTAAATGCCACAGACCGATGACGGGCAGCAGCGTCGCCGAAGGGAGAAGCTACGCCCTGCGATCGCCCACCCGCCTGCCCAGTGTGCCCGATAATTGGTATATCCTCCAAATGGTTGGCCTAAGTGGCGAACAACTGGAGAGACCTATGTCCAGCAGTGGATTACAATAGACTGATGATGATGATGAAGATAAATACGTTAGAGCCGGCGTAGCGGTGGCAACTGACAGATGTCGCAGCGACTTGGGCTTCGCTTTCGCTTCCCATAAGGCATAGGGGCCTTAATTCCGTGCTAATATGTATAAAAAAAGCAATAAGTTATTAGCAAAAAGACACAATCAAAAAATTATTGTTATGTGGGCGAAATGTCCAGTGGACTAAATAATAATGCATTTTTTCTCATTTTGTTCTCAAAGTAGATATTCAATAAACAGAAACACAAAAACAAATGAATTAACAATCTACATAGTGAAGCTAACAATATTTCACATTCAATGTAAAAGACGACTCAATTACTACAAATTATTGTCGACGATGTCAATAAATGACATGTTTATTATGACGTTTTCCTGTATAAGACCTGTAAACTGTGTAAAATGACTGCAAGACCACTTTGTCACGATAATACCGAGGTTAACGACACCCAATATCCATTATAATAACTGTAAGTGAGGATTTAAATCCGTGGTGTTATACGATCCGTAATTTACAACATTACTGAGGTGTTAAGAGAATCTTAACGGCATAATCCACTAATTACATTGGTCAGTAGATTAAGTTCATAAATCGGATTGTGAGGCGAAGATTTCCTTAAAGTCAAAAATCATGTTTTTATCACTGAAATACCATATTATGTTACGAGCAGTGACGGAAAAGAATTGGGGAAGGCCTAATATCCAACAGTGGACGTCTCAGGCTGATGATGATGAACAGAAGTTTTTTTTTGTACTTAAAGGTCCTTCGTCAAATGAGACCATTAATTATGCCTCATTTCTTCTAGTAGTAGTATTGTGGAACTCTTATATTTTGACGTCTTGGACATTTACGGAAAAAAAATGCTTTCTCTTGTGTTAAATACCATCTGATAAAGTCTCCCGGACTCCCCCTACGTATTATAGACACTTTTCCGTACCGCATTCTGTTTTGACCGAAATTGTGTTAGGAGAGTTTGTTAGCTAGTATTGGCTGGTATTTTACAGTATTGTAGGCACTTAGATACAAAGACCACAACAGTGCTCTTGTGTGCGATGGCAGCGGTGCGCTCACCGAACCGGTTTTTTATTCACAAACGAAAGCGATTCGTGATACACCCACAATTTCCATTACGGTTGTAATTCTTATGCGCTTTTTACAACCTTTTCAATTTACTTCAGGAAAGGTACGTAAATAGCATGGTTATTTCCATCTTATTTTAATATGTCTGTTTACTCGATAATGTTGACATTAGTCACGTTGTAAATATATCGACAAAAAGTATAAATCTCTAGCATTTTTTTCGCATTCTCTCTCCTGAACGTGCCGGAACAGAAACGAGGTATAGGACGCCCTCCATCTACCTGGTGGAAAAATATAGAGAGAGACCTCAAGAAAACCCAGCTGCTAGAAACGACAACCCAAGACCGCATGACTTGGCGCAGAATTGTGAGGAGACCCGACCCCAAATAATGGGATAAGGAGCGGAAGAAGAAGACTCTCCTGCCATCACCAAACGCCTGCTCAGCAGCTCTCTGCTCTCTCAACAAGCGGCTTAATCCTGCACCATTAATGTGTACAATTAAAAATCTTAATTAAAAAAATCCTGGACAATTCGTTTTTTTATATTAGCACGTCAAAATGACTAACACATGGAGTAGGGCTCTCCTTAAAAGTGTAATATTAGAGTCCATTCCCAAAAAAAAGCTTCAAATCGATGCAATCCAAAGATACGAGTGTCCAACCTAGGACTATGTGTGGTAAGTAGGTATAGTGGTTATATAACAGAAGTTAACGAAAAAGTCTGAAGTTGTTGTTCTATCACATTTTTTTACATGATTTCGTGCTTAAATCCGACTCGTACTTGACCGATTTGAAAGAATTACTTGTATTTAAGCAAGCATCAGATACCGCCGAAACCTTCACACACGCATCTTGAACAGTTTTCACAAAGCAAGGGCACTTTACACTGTAACCCGCAACCCTACAACCCGTCCCTACAATTATTTACATAGATATTTCCGCACATTCACCGAATATACAATCGTCTGATAAACCGGTCCTATTGTTTTCTTAATGGATGCCATCATTAACAATGGGAGGTAGGAAGAAACCCAATTTGTGTTTCTGATAGCGATATATTAGTACATAGTATTGTGGCCCTCCTAATCTACAATTGCGTTACATCTATATACCTACTTATAATAAATCTGTAGAGAAGTCAATTCTGTACTTAAAATATATTTTCAAAGTAACTATCAGGGGGTGATTAGTGATCGATACTGATGCCAAAAATGCAATCAGTAAAATTTTTGTCTGTCTGTCTATATGTTCGTTATAGAAACAAAAACTACTCGACGGATTTTAACGAAACTTGGTACAATTATTCTTCATACTCCTGGGCAGGTTATACTCGTAGTATAAGTACTTTTCATCACGCTACAATCAATAGGAGCAGAGCAGTGATGGGAAGTGTTGGGAAAACGGGAGAAATTTTTTTCTGTATATTTGATCGCGCATCACGCAAAAGCTACAATTTTATGGATGTCCGTTATTTTTTAAGCCCGATATCCACGCGTGCGACGCCTCTGGCACAGCTAGTTGTACATAAATAAATACATCTCGGTCAATTAACAAAGTCTGTATTTGCTATGTTTTGTTGGTTGTAAATATTTAATGAACGGCGCTGAGGCAAATGTTGCGATATAAAGTAGGACATCTGTGTTCTAAGTTATAAACATTTTCTGTAGTTGTTGTACTACAGAGGATAATGAATAATAACATTAAAATTATGGTGTGCTGATAGCGAAATTAGGTTTAATTTTGTATCTCAAGTAGTCATTATTACAAGCATTTTAATTAAGAGGAAAGCAAATACAGTAAAAAATTACTATGTCACCGGATTCAGAATGTAGCTTCTATTAAGAAAAACCAGCAAAAATATCTTTTAAATTCCAATTTTTCTCACTATGTTTATCACATTGACATCGTTAACATTTAATTAAAATTTGTTACATATACTTACATAGATTTAGAAATTATAGATACAATGCTAAAAGTGTTCACTTGGAGGCATCCAGGAGATGTTGTCGCCCAGGAAGTCCTCAACTCATAGGGATACCACAAGGTATAGGTAACCCCCTTTCTTAAACAGTGATTTCATGTGTGACTTAAATTTATACATACAATAAAAGTACAATTCTACACTTAAGTCATCAAACAAATGGCCTACTTCTTATTGGTTGAGTAGCTTGAATTTATTGCTGGCCTGTTCTGGCATCTTCTGATCCCGAACCTCGACCTGAATCTCTTCCCAGGTGTTACGTCAACTATTAACGCTATCAACTGTAGAGAAGCTAAAATATCAAGAAATTCCTCATCACCATCAGTACTCTATCCGGCAGTATACCTAGCAGTATACCGGTACCTCTAATCTCAGTCCAGGATAGGCCTCTCCAGTGGTTCGCCATCTAATCCAAACATCTGGAGCATTTAACCATAATCGCCACGCTGGGCGTAGCTCTTCACTCCGGTGACGCTGCTGCCCGTCATCGGCCTGTGGTATTTTGCTACACCTTTAATATTGTGATGGTTATACCGCCACCAGTCGGTTGCCAGAGCCTTGTCTGTTATTTGGTAGGATGCACCACGTGCAGGTGATGGCTTAATGAAGTCCCTTAAGTCAACTCTTAAGAGACCCACGGGTTTGTATCTTTTTCCGTCACTGCACGGAAGCATGAATAATATGATCCACAAATTTTAATACAATAGATACGCATGATGTCATGAGTAAGCGTTGGCGTTATAAAATTTAACAGTCACCTTTTGCTCTGGCCTTGACCAAAAGACTGCCTTACATAGTACTAAAATGAGCACTAAAATGCAGTTGAGGTGCCAATAAACTGGTAACCCAGTTTACTTAACTTAAATAAAATATCTATTAATAACATAGAAAATACAAGCGTGAATTAATAAAATTACTTAGGTGAATATTAAACTAAAAGTTATTTTGCAAACATTCGATTCGGGTACGATTTTAAGATCTGTTGCATTAAGAATAGACTATGGTGCATTGAGGTTTAAATTGGTCATATATTGCTGCTGAAACACTATGTATGTCACTGTGTACTATGAACCTTTCAACGAAGTCTCATAGCGTAATTAATTTTTAATGAAAGATTTATCTGCAAAAATTTACTCTTAAAATAACTTCTGAATCGTCTTGATTTCATGTAGGATTATCTATATTATTCTTATCATATCTCAATTTCAATTGAATCATTATTTTAACCAAAAATTGAAACATTGACCTTAGACTTTATTCTTGGCGAACTCTACATACGTACTAGAATAACTCGAATATGGGTAGCAGAAAATATTACTAAAGGTACCTTCATACAATACAGGTACTCAGATGCGTGTCATGCAATCCAGGCTTTTCATAGGAAAGATGACCAACCAATCTAAGAGAAGGGGGAACCAGATAAAAATGACGTCGATACCAAAACACTCTCTCTCCTCCAAACGTTGACCGCGCAGTCATTTTTATCTGTTTTCTCCTTCCTCAGATGTCCACGAGCTGGCGAGACAAAACAAGATCACCAAACAGATACTGGAGGCTTTCATACAGAAGAAACTTGGCCGGGGGTACGTGAGGCCGCCATCCCTCCAGGACATCATCCCGACGAAGATGATGGAGCAGAAGACGAGGCAGGAGCCGGAGCCGGAAGACCAGCCTGATCAGCAGGAGAGCCAGGAGAGCCAAGAAAGCCAGGAGGTCAATGAGGACGATGGGCTGCAGAGCGTGGAGAGTGAACAGATAGACTCCATTTACTCTGAAGGCATGTATTGCAATGGAATATGATGCACTTTTATTTGCAGAGAGCATGCTTTGATTTACACTCTTTTACACAAGCTATGCAAGCACTTGGTCATGATCTCATCGTCTGTTAGCTGCTGTTTAACTTTTATTGCTGCTGAGTGACTTGACCCTCCAAGAACTTCAAAGTAGACAGAGGTACTCAGGAAAGCTGTGTGATAGCTATACAGTAGAATTTTTGCTGTTCGATTTTTTTTTGCGGTCGAATGCGAGTGACCTATAGGATGAGTGCCTGTACTTAATGGTACTCTATTTAATAACTCAATTTGTGCTTAATGCCATGATTGCGGAAAGGATTCCTTGAATTAAGGCTGTTCCTGCATGCAATCTCAAAACTTAAATAGTGACCTACACTATACTACACTTAGAGCCAGGTATTTGACAAAATGTCCATAGACGTCAGGAACGAATAAAACATTAATGATCTCAAATAGCTCCCTTCTTTGACAAGGTTTGTTAACCAATTAGTAATTAGCTGAATAAAGCCCACATAAGTCGAAATTTTGAAAGACCTCCTTGAACATTATGGCATTGACATAAAAATTAAAACCATTTATACCATAAAGCTGACCTGTGGCACTGATTAGGGCATCATAGAAATTGAAGGCAGCATGAATGCCTGAGGCAAAACAAACATAATATTCAGCATCCGATTTTGAATGGACAATAGTATAAGTACGTTAACCACTATTATTAAGGACCGTTCCATAACCAATTATGATTACGAGATGCGTACAGATGTTGAACAATTGTCTGTCGCTAATTGAGTATTTAATCGGCGGATGACCTTTGTTTTCCCAAAGCTCTCACCATAGCATAGTTTGCTGGTCAAATATTTGTAAAAACCAACAGGAAAACTGATGATGGCTGTCGAAACGTCTCGTGGTTATTTCGCAAGTTAAATATTATGTATTAAGTTCGAGCAAACGTTTGTTCGTATTGCGTTGAAACTCAGTATTTGAACTACAAGAAGGTACCTTTTGGAGTATAACTGCTGTTTTTAACCCCTTGATTTCATTGTGCAATCATGTGCGGTCCTCGAGTTCTGGAGGCCGTTTCTTAAGTACCTTCTGTTTTTCAGTAATTACAACTAGTAGAATATATTCTAATGACACTAGGAGAAACCCTCGTGAAGTGAGTTTGGCCGTGTTTCGGAATCAGCCAGAATAATCAAGCAGAACAGTGCATACTGTGTGCTATTATGGCAAAAAATGCATCTTACTTAGTTTACGAGGCTCCATCAGATTAATTTCGACATCCAGCTCTGCCAATAGGTACATATAAATTAATATGAAAGGATAGCTACGGGCAAGCTTCCGGTGATCACGAGTCACGATAGAAATGTCTGCAGTCTACTTTGACATGTCGACTAGTATAGCAGCCGCATTATTTCTGCTCAAAGATCGCAATCAAGTAACCGACCTCTACTTTTACGACTTTCAATGTTAAGGTCGTTCTTTCAGCTGGTTTATAGATAGTTTTTATCATAATCTTGAGGTCGGGAGTCCTTTCATACAAGTATACTTAGTCCTTTCTGACTCCCGAAATCAAACAAAAGTAGAAGAATATTGTGTTGCAGGAGTACAAATAAAAAACAGTAAAAATATATGAAAAACAAAGCAATAATTCAATCGATATTTGACAATTTCTTTGTACCTTCTAGTTCTAAGTCAAGGTTATAAGCTTTTTAATAAATAGGTTCTTTAAAAGGAAGCGCATGCGAAGTTCCTGGTGTTGCATGCGTCAATGGGCTGCGCTGACTTCTTACCATTCATCATCATCAGCCTATTGCAGTCCACTGCTGGACATAGGCCTCTACAGTTGTTCACCACCTAGGGCAAACTTCTGGAGGATATACCCATAATCGTCACGCTGGGCAGGCGGGTTGGCGATGCTTACCATTAGGCGGCCGGTGGTATAAAAATGCTGTTAAGGCTTGATGTCATTCGGTAACTTGATGTCACTCTGTCAAGCACTCACTATTAATTCCTGGCAGAAAAGAGTAAGATGATGTGTAGCCATCAGTACTCTACTCATAAAAGCACGCACGTCTTGCACGTAGACCAACAGTTTCTCAAGACACGGAAATCTGTTTGCTGACCATAATCACGCTAATTTTTACGTCTCTCCGCAAATTTGTCGTCACGTGTACAGGCCACTATGTAGGTCACACTCTAATGAAAGCTAATTGTGTAAGTCTTTTAAAGTTCATGGATATTTATCATGATTGTAAAAATAATCTGTATAAATATAGTATTGTAATATGTATTGGCAGTAACGATAACCGATAACCGTTGGGGTGAATGAGTTCTGGAGTGGAGACCGCGTCTCGGCAAACGTAGTGACGCCCTCAGACCAGGTGGACTGACGATTTGCGCAGGACGGCTGGTAAGTGCTGGATGCGAGAGGCCCGGGACCGATCGAAGTGGCGAGCATTGGGAGAGGTCTATGTCCAGCAGTGGACTGATGTGGGCTGATGATGATTGTGTAATATGTAGTAGTAACATGGGGCATTAGGTAAAGGTTCTGGGTAAACATAAAGCAGAAGGTCGCTCATTGACTCACGATATCTTTAAACTACAAAATATGCTAAAAAATTCAAATTTATAATCAAGGGTTTCTGTTAGGACGTAAGCGCTCACTTTAGAAAGGATTTTTGAAAATTGGAGGACGTATTATTCATATTTCTGTGTTCAGACAACGTGGTTCAAATTTGTTAGTACAATCATAATAAGCCAATAAGGTGCCTACTATATTATTAGTTTTACAATTAAATTAAATAAGCAACCTAATACCCACTTTTTCTTTGTATAAATAAGTACATTTATTATTATTCTTATTCTTATATTATGCATAGAATGCAGGAAAGCTTAATTCGAAATTAGCTAACATTAGTTTGACAGCTCATGAGTGCTTAAGCCGGGACGTCATAAGTAAATTGATGACAATAAAAAAAGACAAAAGCTTCTAGTCCGATGACTAAATTTTGACCTTATATTACGACTTGAAATACCAATTGTAAAAATAATACTTAATAACTAGGAATGTGTTGTGTTGTATTAGTGAAATGTCAAAGCTAATTAGATGGATGACATGGGACAATGACCTCTAATAGTTTTGTTTACTCAAAAACTTTCACATTTCCCTCATATATTTTAATGAGTTGGTCTACTTTTTTTAGATAAACAAAACGATGCCTATCTTCTTCCTCTTAGCGTTGTCCCGGTTTGTGCCTCTAGGCCCAGGGTCCGCTTTGACCATGATCCTAGATTTAGCGAATCTGGTTATTACATTGAAGCGACTGCCATCTGACCTTCGTAACCCTCAGAAAGGGTAACCAGACAAATTTGGATCATGGTTACACATTCAGAATTAAACTGGATGTGCAGGTTGTTGCTGCCTAGAGTGTTAACATAATCATCAAAAGAGTTCGATTATGTCAAAGGGTTTAGATGGTTCTCATGGATGAATGGATGTTTTTTATTATTACACCTTCATGGGAACTGAACGGATTTGAATAAAAGTAAAAAATAAAAATTTAAATGTAAAGTTTATAGGTACATCATAATATCATTTTACGGATGATTTCGGGGATGTAAGGGAGCGACCCATACATACCAGCGTTCCCAGCGTTACAATATCCAACCTATATCCACCCGTGTGAATCCACAGGCACAAGTTAGTATGTAATTACTACACAGCTGTGTGCGGTATGAACAACCCCCGTGGAACTCCGGTTCCATACACGGCTGAGTGGGCAACCCATCCACCTTGGTAAGGTTAATGTTCTAGCGAAGGACTTAGCCAGGCTACATTAGGCCGCTTACATATTAGCGTGTTTTACGCGTGTGTACAATTGTCACCGGGCAGTTAGGTGAGAGAACTGCATAATCCATACAAGGCATGCTTCCAAATCGAGCTTCTAAGGTTGATTTCTTCCCACGGTGACGTCAGTCGAGCGAAGCAATGTAGGTACTATACTATGTAGTTCTATGAAGCACCGCTCTGCAACGTTGACAATTTAATCTGCCTCTGATGACAGCGTATCAGTGCGTTCTATACAACAAATGTACTCGTATACTGTTACACTCAGCCTTTGTCAGAGACAGGTTGGCATAGGCGGATACCACTCCTAAGCGTGTATAAAACACTAGATTGTAACCACCCTTACGCATAACAAAACCACACGCGGTGACGGAGACAAAAAACAACTGCGCAGAGTCCCGGCATCGAGACCGATCAAGCTGTTTGTTTTTTAATACGTACTTACTTTATTATTAGTGTACTTTCAGTCGGCTTTTTGTGCAATCGCTTTTTTTGTTTTGGTTGACGACGAAAACACGACATACCTAGATGGATACGATGTTATTGTAATGATACAGCCTTACTGGTGACCAAAATATAGTAATATACTTGGATGTCTTTTTGTTTCCTCATTTTTTAGATTAGGAATTAATCCATGCAAGTTTTATGATTTTAAAAATAATAAATAACAAACATTTTTCATTATTTAGTACCACGTTTTTTTCTAGGTAATAGGCAATATGCATGAAAAATAGTTTCAGGTATTTACTAATTTATCGTAAAATAGATCAAAATCTACTACGAACAGTGAAAACAAAATCAAAATTGGTTGAAAAATGGGCGAGATACAGTCATTGAAAGTGAATATATCCGTCTCTCTCTCGCGAAACAGATTTTTCTATGGAGTTAGTACGGCGCTCACGGTACGTGACGTCAACTACCGCATCGGATCTCTCTGTCTAATCAATAACTTTAACGCTTTATAACTCGCTTAATAGAAAAGATAGTTTAAAAATTCTTCGATATTTATGTATCTGGAAGACAAAAGATCTCAATAAATCCATAAAAAAAAGTCATGCATATTCCCTATTAACAAGTCGTGCCTTAAGCGAGCTACTAGCGATCCTCTTTTCTATTCTATTTTCTTCCCGTGTTTAGCTTCATTATGTTTAATCCTACAAACAAATTACTACATTTATATGCTGTGATACTATAAAAAAATATATCATAATGGAGTGAGTTTCTATATTTTGATGATCAGTTTTTAACTGATAGATAACCTAAAAGTTTGAGACCCTCACTCACAATTTGTACGATTATCATGTTTTTGTTACATGCTCGAACTTTTCTGTTGGCTAAAATATGAAGTCTAAAAAACTGACTGGCTCGGTGGCTCATTTGCTAGTGACCCCTGCCTTCTGAACCAAGAGTCGTGGGTTCGATTCCCACCCGGGACAAACATTCGTGTGATGAACACTTGTGTTTGTTCCGTGTCTGGGTGTTTATATTTGTATTTAAGTATTCATTTGTGGTACCTTCGTTGTTCTGATACCCATAACACAAGTGCTTAAGCTACTTACTTTGGGATCGGAGCAATGTATGTGATGTTGTAAAAAAAAAGGTGTCCGATTTATTTATATGAGTCAAAAGTAGGTACCTAATGAATAAGCAGTTATACATCTATATTATTTGTTCCACCCCAAATTGACATAAATTACAGGTTGGACGGAAATGGCTATAAATCCCGAAGGTGTAATACTTAGTCTGTCTAAATGTCAACTGACGAGGTGAATGGCTGGCATTCAGGGCAGGGCAGCCATCTTCAGCGAAGCAGCCAGTTTTCATTACCACGATTATGTCAATGAACTTTATCGAAGTTTGTAAATATCAGAGGGTTTTAAAAGATTTGTTTGTCGATAAATAACCCAAGACATAATAACCCAAGACATGCCACGCTGGGCCACACATCGCCATCTAGCCCCAAACTAAGCCGAAGCTTGTACTATGGGTACTAGACAACTGATAAACTTACTTAGATACTTTTTTTTTTGTAAATAAATACATGTTATACATAGAAAACACCCAGACCAATACAAACAGACATATTCATGACCCTTGGCTCAGAAGGCAGAGGTCACTACCAAATGAGCCACCGAGCCAGTCTTTCTAGCCAGATCTTTGTATTTTATTGCTATCTTTTTATCATCTTACTAGCTGTGCCCGCGACCTCGTCCGCGTGGAATAGTGTCATCCCCTATTTTACCCCCTTAGGGGTAGAGTTGATACATTTGTACCAACTTCTTATCCGCTAAAAAGCCTGCCTCAATATTTACCGGCATGCCAAATTTCAGCCCGATCCGTCTAGTGGTTTGGGCTGTGCGTTGATAGATCACTATGTCAGTCAGTCAGTCAGTCAGTCACCTTCTTCTTCTTCTATCTTCTAAATATATAAAACTCAACTGTGACTGACTGACTGACATAGTGATCTATCAACGCACAGCCCAAACTACTGGACGGATCGGGCTGAAATTTTGCATGCAGGTAGATATTATGATGTAGGCATCCGCTAAGAAAGGATTTTGATCAATTCTACCCCCAAGGGGATAAAATAGGGGATGAAAAGTATTCCACGCGGACGAAGTCGCGGGAACTGCTAGTTAAGTTATAAATTTAGACTAGTTGCAGCCCGAGGCTTTGCCCGCGTGGCTTGTGAATGACGGTGTGTGAAATGATAATTACTTTAAAAATTAGAATATGTGTCAATTTTTTTTTCTTTTTTTTTCTATTTGCCATCGACACGAAAAGAAGAATTTGATGTACTTATGAGGTATATTACTGAAAACTTTCATTTAAATCAGTTCAATAGTTTTGTTCTGGAAAGCTTTAAAAAACAACCATTCATCCAAACAAACTTTCGCGTTCATATTATTAGTAGGTTGTACATTCTGCAATATTAATTAATATTTACTTAAGATACGAAAACCAGGCACAATTACATAAAAACGCCTTCCTTAATCTCCAGAAATATCCCAGCCAGTTTAAAACAAATTATTTCCCATTGTTTGATTATGACATCCCCTCTAGGCCGGCGTTCCTGTGAAATCATTTATCTTCCTTAAAAATGTCTGCAAAAATTAAACACCGAAGAAAGAATCATGGCAGCTGGTCTAATTCCCGGTGGCTTCGTGATAACTGGGCCGTTACCAATCCGCCATTACTTTACACAGATTATAAAAGTGGGAGAGATAAGACAATACATTGATTTATGAAGCCCACAGGTTTTGATTACGTGAATCTACGAGTAGAGTACTTAAACAAAGGCTGTGCAAGTTTTACAAAACACAGGGGGAAATTATTTCAAATAGAATATTCCTTGCAGCGATGGAAAAGAATACATAGGTACCTATCAAAGCATAAAAAGAGTCCGATTATTTATTCAAGTCAAAAGTTACCTAGTACCTAATGAAAAGTAGTTATACATCTATATTATTTGACTAAAATATCTATACGACTATGTTGTTTGAAAATAAACTTAACATACAAGTAGTATGTTAAATTTATTTTCAAACAACATGGTCGTATTGTCCAAGAGACGAATAGTTTTTCATGTTTGCTTATTTCCTAACTACTACGAAGGGAAGGCCATAAAAGGTCATGGCATAGCATAGCACACTCCATGTTTACATTTTATATAAACACACGTACATAAAGTAGGTTATATACACAACTTCATTAGCAAAAAGTTTAAACATTGCAATAATAAAAGTGATTTTTGTAATATAAATTCTAACGCTTTAATTTTAATTAGAAACGCACTTTCTAAGAATAAAATAACAATAAAGCGATCCACATAATAAATTACCGTAAAAATACCTAAATTACAATTTAATTAAATATATTATGTCATCAATTTTCACTTCTAGAAGTAGGTAGTTGAGTAATAAAAAAATTGTAGGTAGGTAGGATACTATGCAATAGTTGTATGTATTTTGGCCAATAAAATTTCGACTTGTCCATTTTTTGGCCAATACAATTTTGTTTTCACTGTTCGTAACATATTTTGTCTATTTTAAGATGAATGAGTGAAACCATGAAAATATTTTTGTTGTATTTGGTCAACCAATAGGAAATATAGAATAGGATATGTAGTGTATGAATTATGAATGCAGCTGTACTTATGTAGGTTAAGCCTAAGTTTGTATAGGATGTGTCATTATTCATACTGAACAATGCGTCGTTTGTACAAGCCTTAACTTCTCAACGACCTCTTTAACAAAACCCAGTTCGCGATTTTACAACAATAACGTTTCAACAAAAGCCTATCGTCTCCTATTCCGAGATCTGTGACGCCGAAAGATGCGGAGGAAAAATTGCAAAAGGCGAGTCGTTAGCAGAATCCGCCCCAATTGTGCAGTGTTGCCGCGCTGGCACTAGGCTCGGGATAGTGTTGCTAGGTAGATTAATTATACAACTACCTATATAACTTTTAATAAAGACATTTACGATTGGGCTTTCCCATTTAATTTGCACATGCTGGCCCTCCATGTCAAGTTTTTCAGTTTTATTTTTTCGATAGAGTTAGAGCCTTTTGGAATAGGTACGTGATCACTCTCAAATCTCATCACCGCATCTGTTCAAGATTCCGGAGACACATTTGCCCCCAATGAAAATATATAATGTTGTCATACTTGGGTCTTATAAACGGAGCGCGAAGCGGCACTTATGCAGGCCATCATAGTGTGATCGATCTGCATTGTAGTTACGTAGTAACTATTAATAAATAATCTGTGATTGTAGTAACTAGACGTGATATAGATCGCTTACATTATTTTTTGGACTTAGTCGTCTGCTTAACATCGATTAAGGTACAGATTTTGAGAGATAAATAAATAGCCCAAGACATACCATGCTGGGCCACACATCGCCATCTAGCCCCAAACTGAGCCGAATGGTATGGCCATACCATACCAAGTCTATCAGTTGTCTAGTGACAACTGATAAACTTACTTAGATAAGTACTTTTTTAAAAAATAAATACATAGTAAAGACCCAGATCAATACAAACAGACATGTCCATGAACCCAAATATATGTGCTGTGCGGAAATCGAACCTACGACCCTTGGCTCAGAAGGTAGAGATCACTACCAAATGAGCCATCGAGCCAGTCATATAAAAAAATGTCATATGCAATGACAGTCAAAATCTCATTCATAGTTAACCCACCACTATTCAAAGCCGGCAACGCGGCAAGTCACCGTTACCGGTACGATAAACGCGAAGCCTAACCGGGCCAGTATTCAAACGATGTCCATTTGGCTCAAACTGCTCCCTCACAATGCGATAACGAAACGGCCGCTTCCCTTCCCTTGTAATCTCGAAGAAAGTACAGTCAAGACATTTTAGGCCAGCCTTAAGGTACAAAGTATAAGGACTGATTTTGCAGTTTAATGGGAAATCCAATGCAGCCATGTCAGTACACATAAATTTTAAGGCGAAACTTTGTGTTCCTTGTTACGTTCGCTTTTAGTGTTTCGTAATTGCGTAATATTCGCTTGATACATTTTTGTGTTTACGTATCTTTTGTGAGGTTGCGACCGTTTTAAATGCTTATCTACTCATTATGACTGCTTACTGCTTCAGCGAAATTTTAACGATGAGGGTCCAATTTACTGCAGGCAATTGTTTTAGGAGAAAATTAGGCCACTTAGAATCTCATCATCATCAGCCTATTACAGTCCACTGCTGGACTGCCTCTCCAGTTGTTCGCCACTTAGGGAAAACATCTGGAGGATATACCCATAATCTCCACGCTGCGCGCTGGGCAGGCGGGTTGGCGATAGCAGTGTGTAGCTTTTCGCCTGTGATGCTGCGGCCAGTCATCGGCTTGTGGTATATGGTTATACCGCCACCAGTCGATTGCCAGCGCCTCGTTTGTTATTCGGTAGGATGCACCACGGGCTTGTGATACTGGCTTGAAACGAAAAGATGATAGGTAGGTCGCTCCCTTAAAACCCCCTACTTAGGATGCTCTCCGGGAATTTTATAGAGATAGATAGATGGACAGATATTCTTTATTGCGCATCATACAATTGACCTAAAAACTAGGTATCACAGACACTTATTGCACAATTTAGGCGGCCTTATCGCTATAAGCGCTCTCTTCCATTCTTCCAGAGATATACTACTTAAACTTTGTTTGGGAACGGGACAACGTTAAATACTTATTACAGGTCTTATCATCATGATAAAAAAATCATCTTATTTATATGATTCTTATTTGTTGTTTCAGGTAGGAGCAAAAAGTACCCCAGTCCACCATTCGAACCCGAGCTGGAGAGCTATCGTAAGAGACTTTACCAATCAGAATCACAGTTTCCTTTCTAGCATCATCACTCCTCCGGTGTCTTCTCTTATTATTGCTCTCATGTCCATTTTCATGAAAAATCTCTTAAGTAGGTAGTCCCCTAAATCAGTGCTTTCCAAACTGTGCGTCGCGACGGCAATGTCCTAGGCGTCGCGAGGCTATCGGCAAACATTTTGCTGATTGTCAGCGAATCTACAGCCAACGAATGTTTAGAAAAGCAGTACAAATTAGGGGACTTCTTGGCTTAAGAGGCATTTTGTGTGTGGGTATTAGTTTTCTTTTTTCTCATATTAACTTTAGACTCTTCATTGTAAACTAACAATTGTTATCTTTAAGAATTTTTGTACTATACCTAAAGTTTTGTATCTTCGTGCTATCCTGAAGCGTAAGGAGCAATGAACATGTTTGAATGTTAAGGTAAGTGACACCTAATTATATTTAGACACACTAGGTACAGAATATAACATAGTGGTACGGAATTTTATTTAAATTCAAGATATACTCGCATAGGAGCAATTAATTATCTTGTTTCAAGAATTCCAGTCAAGGTTAAGAAATATCACATCCTACTAAATTTAGAAAAAAAATATGATTATTTTCTGCTTCTAACCTAGATTTATTTTTCGTTGTCTCCAATAAGAGTACCATAAATAATGGAAATAGAGATATTTCCAGGTTCAAAATAATTACATTATATTTAGTCCGTATTTTAGATTATAAAAATATATTGCACCCGTCCAGCAGTGGACTGATATGGGCTGATGATGATGATGATGATTGTACCCGTATTTTTCCTTTTTTCATTTAACCAAAAAAAGGCACCAAGGCATAAAAATGTAAGAGCGGGTGTCTTTGACGTCACTCAGTGGCAAAAAAACTCCTACTCTTTGACGTCATGCGTAATTTTTACGAGCTATATCTTTGTAATATTTGGTCCAATTCACAAATCAAAAAATACGTAATTTGGAACAATCTAAAAGACAGCCTTGTTAATTTTTTTACGGCAACAGGCCTATTCGAATTTAACTCCCGCGCGCTTTTTAACCCAGGCTACGCCTTCATAAGCTAGCGTCGCATACAAATGCAGATGACTTCAATTCTGTCACGACACTCACCACGTGCTCAGTTCAACGCCTGATCGGCGCGACCTTCGTCTCATGTCTCATGTCACGTCTGTCAGACACACAATGTCTGAATGCCTTCGCGAAGTAGATCGGAATTTCCCTTGCGTAGGAGCACCAGATGTAAGGTCGTCTAACCCGGATCGAGTTTTAGCGACTGGATGTTAAAGATGTTTTCTGGATCGGTTAAAAGTTCTATCAATACGACATTGCTGTTAATTCAACCATAGATCAATCCATAGAGATCCAATGGCATCGTTCTTATTAAGTAGTGATGTTATTAACTCGTTTTTCATCGTCGATTATAACATGCTTTGTTATAATTGCATAATTAAGCAAACGATAGGTTATAAAAGAAACAACAAAAAGCTTATTAAAAAACATAATACTTACTTTAACAATAAAAACGATGTAAAATTTATCAAGTATTATTCTCCATGATGTGTGAAATTTGCAAAATTCGTTCAATGTCAAGTCCAAAAATCGTGATTCATGCATTTATTATTGCCTTCAACTCAAGGAATAGTTTTGTTTCAACGTTTTGAGTTGGGTTTTGCTACAAAATATCGACCTTTCATAAAAGGTGTACCTGTTTATAATGTATGTTATCTACTCTTTATTGTAAACGAAAAAAGAAACGCAAAGTGTACAATTATTTAGGCGGTATTTTTCGCTATGAGCGACCTCTTCCAGACAACTTATATAGTGTTAACTTATGTTATACTTACTTATAAGTTATATACTATTGTGCCCTGTAAAGTGTTGTTAGAAGTAGTATACCTACTTGTATTGCTAGACCATTTTGTCATTAAAATAAAACTTTAATTCTAAGGATGATGTGTCTTACTGTAAACAACTACTGTATGATAGAGAAGAGCGGATTTTCCTGGCACAAGTGAATTTATAGTACACTTAAACGGAGATTCCGACCTCTGCTCATTGTAAACCTAACTTTGTTAAATGCCATAAAGATTTTTAATTTTCATTTTTTCTTACAAAATGTTGGTAACACTAGTCACAGGTATTCGCAAAGAACACGCGTCAAGTCTTGGTCTTAAAAGCACGACATTTTTTTGTTTGACAATCGACATAGGCATTGAACTATTAATCTATTGCCTAATATAGCATCCTTTCATTCGATTGAAGAGGCCATTTCTATGATGCGGTAAAAAGTGAGCGCCATAGCAAAAAGCAACGCTTTAGCTGGCTAACAAAAAAGGAAGAGGCTCTCTATTTACTTATGTTCTTGTATGCAGTACGTACAATACATACAGTTATAGACTTAAAAAAACTTAAGAGCAGTACAGTCAATTTCAAATGTGGAGAATGCATTCGATTCTTAAGATGTTGAACTTAAGTACCTATTTTTTTAATGCACTGATATTTCGACTATTGCTGTACATATTGGTGCGATCTTAAAGTTGTCGGTCGAAACTTCAACACACTATAGATAAAACTATTGGACTAAGATCATAAATATGAGGACATTGGGCCTTACAAAATTAATACTAATACCGATAAAGCACCTCGCCATAATATTACTCGTAGATGATTTCTATTGATTTTTTTACAGTCTACAACAAAATTGAGTATGGACAGGTGAAAGATTTCATCTGACATTTCTTAAATAACTTTGTCAAGATGTTACACCACTGGCGACCTTGGCTGACCTATCTCCAAACTGTCTATCCATACAACTGGGATATATTTTGCAACTAATCCATGAGCATAATATAATAAGACATATGGACATTGACATTTAAAACAAAGCTATTTCTGTAGATCTACGCGTAGATACTTCGCAGTGTTCAACTTTGGTATATAGTTTATTGCCCGCCTAAATTGGAAATTCCCATAGTTTTGTATCGGCATCAACTGGATGAATGTGGCGTAGCTGCTAGTCGTGGAAAACGGCGAGTTCTGGGAAAAGCCTACGTCCAGCTGCGGACTGCCGCAAACTGCTAATGACGATGATCATATTATATATATATATATAACTAAATACATATATAAGTATAAATAAAATAATGAAGAATGTATAAATATAATATCTTTAAATAAAATAATATAATATTGATAGTCTTGTATTCCGAAGTATTAAGCTTAAATAATTTATTATTAACTTGTATAACTCACACACAGTAAATAATATGTAGTGAATTAGTTACGAAGCGCAGAATGCAAGGAGCTGCGGCCTTGCCAAGTCGCTTGACCAGTTCAAATGTCAAATCGTCTTTACGCTCTACAAAGTACGCTGCACGCATATAAATCGTCAGTCTAATGGTCGCAGGTGCCACCTGATAATCCTGATAAGACCTGGGTTTGAATCCCGGGAGTCCTGTGCATCATCTTTCTATATTCGTGTCGACTTGACATCCAATCGGGTTATGAGACGAAGGAGGAACAGAGAATGATCCGTGTTTGCGCCTTTAGTATCGCCTGACTGGGTACTTGGTTACTCTCCTTGGATATTACCCGCTATGGCTGAAACTCAGGAGAATAGATATTTAATAATACGCGGTGCCAATAAATTCCGTCAAATTAGAAAATTATGAGTAATACTTACGTCTATTTTAGCACACAAAGTCCCTTTACACTTGATGATAAGCGAAGAGGGAGCCCAAGTCATTATGAATACGGCATTTCAATAGTAAGTATGAATCATTTAAAATAAAATAAAAATAAAATAACGTTTATTAACCATAATTTTTTTACAAAAAAGGTTTTCACTGTTAAAAAGAGATACAACCCAATGTGCAGTTAATACCTATGAAGTTGTACATAGTAACAGATCAAAAAGATTATATTATCACAAAACGTAAAATATAACCTTATTACGCTGGAAGATAACTATATAGGTACTTATTAAGTAGGTATACTGGTAGATGATTCTTAAAATCTTGTGTAGAGGTTCTTGAGTTTCAATAGGTTTTTGAGTTTGCATACATACCTAATAGACATTAGGTTGTGTGTAAATACTTATGAGCAATTTCAAGTACTTGTAGTATTGATGAATATCGTTATAATTCGCTTGTGAATCAATGAGCTGTAATTGTATGAAAGGTACTTAAGTTCCCTATTTACATAAATATTTCAATCAAAGATTCTGCTAAGGTATATCAATTTTATTCTAACATAGTCTGAAAAGTGTTTACGAGAAACCAAATCATTTTCAATGTGCCTTGAACAAGATGCATCTTACTAGCTGATATCGACAACTGGCAGGTATCGGCAACTGGTAAGAAACTGTAGCCCAAGCACGAACTTTTCGTTAATGCGTAACGTAAAGTAACGTAAATGTAAAAATACGCAGAAAGAAAGTCATAACAATCGCCGACTCGATACGAATACGTCGGGGATGTCACCCTTATCTAAACGTTCAGAATCCATATCAAAGAGATTTGAGATATAAACCCGAATAATTATTTATTTAATTAACGGGTGAGTTAAATCAAATTTATTAACTAAATAATGTTTATAAAAGTTTGAATTTGAAAAAAATATTATCGTAAATTTTTAAAATTCTAACATTATTTTCAAGTTTAATAGAAATGCTGTTTTTGAACGTCTCTCGTTACGTTTGACACTTTGACAGAACGTCAAACAAAATTTTGTTGGCATATTTATTGTGAAACTATTTCATAATATCGAAAATAAATAAAATCAAGGAAAGTTACTTTATTTTGAAAATCAAAAGTCGCATCCATTTGGAAAAGAATCAGATGGAAGCTGATTCCAAAGAAGTGCACTTGGCACGAGGCGAAAATTGCGTGTGGATGACTTTCAACTATCAAGATGATATGGATGAAATCTTGTTATTGCAACCAATAAACTTTACCTAAATTAAAGGAGGCGTACATTCAGCAGAGGATGGAGCGAGGTCAATAGATTGATATAAGAAATAGTTTGGAATTATTTTTGTATTATCTTTTGAATACATAAAAAATATTAAATATACTTATAAACATTTGTCTTTAATTTACAAAGCTAATAGCCACGAATGCCTACTACCGTTCCCATAGAATCCGTGAGGATTCACAGGGACTGGTAATAGATAGTCACTCGAGGAGACTTCCCCACGTTGTACCCCATCACCAACCTGCCTGCCCAGCGTGGTTATATTAGGTAAAGCCTATAAGGCAAATGTCCAACAGTGGACTGCGTAAGTTTATCAAATTCAGTGTATTATGTGAACATCTTGGAGAGCTTTGCATTAGTTTTATGTTTAAAATTACTAAGCTCACTTCGAAACATAGTCAATAAGTAGAAAAATCTAAATTATCAAGCAAAATATCTTTTCTCACTTAAAAATTTTAAGTGACGAAGTATTCGTAAGGTCTCGATAGCCAGCCTTTGACATTTACTTTACCATACGTCAAAACAAGTTCGCGCATGCGCTTTAATACAAATTGGTTTACGTTACGATACGAAGGCTATGATTTTCACTACGTTAACGTACGTAAACGTAGTACCTCTTACGCACGATAGGGGCGCTGTACCAAGTTTCATACAAATGTTTACGGTAACGTTACGCATACTTTTTCGAAAATGTTCGTGCTAGGCACACAGATATTTAACTAGTTGCTAACCCATTGGTATAGTGTAGTGTATTGGCTGTATAGTGTTGGTTGTCTCCACAGATATCTCCAATAATGGGGGTAATCTGTGGTTGTCTCATGCGCCTACGTCACGCGTCTGTCAGTCAGTCGATTCCGCCTGTCAAGCGGGGCGATTGGGGACTGCGATTGTATGCGTGTTGTGGTGTTGGTGAGCCGTAAAATATTCCCAAAAGCAGGATCCTACATATAGTACCTACTTGGGCTCCAACATAAAATGAGCACATCTTTTTTATTTAATTGATAATTGAAAACAGCCTCCTTGCGAGATCCAATTCTGCCAATGTTGAGTGAAAATTGTCATTTGAAAATTTAAGTTGACGTTCACCGGATAAAAAGCAAAAATTCCACTCCACAAGTCGCTCGATGCACGCTCGAAGACGTGCTCGAAGACGATTCGACTCTACAATTTGTCATTGCACTGAACTAAGAGCACAAAATAACACGAAATGTGTGCACTAAAACTTTTACAATAAAAATAAATAGCAATAAAATAGATCGAATATGTAACCCATTCAACCCTCCAATGAATCCAAACATATTTTCCTAATGACGAGCGGTAGTATTTGCCACAAACCACAAGTTGTACCTAATAAAGAATATAACCAGTGTTACCACACAAAGCAAATAATATATGACCTCATGAGTCCGTACGCATGATGTTTGATGTCCGTTGCCAAACTAATTACACATCTTGGCGTTATAATAAATGTATTAACTAAAAGTCAAGGATGTGACCGGTAACCTCCTAGAAATAAAACCTAGGTACGGCCTAAACTCAAGATTAATCTCATCAAATTGACGGGCGGTTTGGTTTGTTTGGTAGTAAATGCTGCCTCCGATACAGTGTGCATGAAATGTCTGTTTGTATTGGTTTTTATGTTTGCTTTGTATAATATGTGTCTATTTCATTTTAAAAAAGTATCTAGGTACATTTATCAGTTGCCTAGTACCCATTGTACAAGCTTTGGGTATGTTTGGGGCACTGCACACTGTATGGCCCAGCGTGGCATGACTTGGGTTATTTTTTTTTAAATGAAATGAATTGAAATGTTTATTTCCAGTAATAGAATTTACAAGTATTATCTACTGTGTGATGTTATTGTGATAGATTATTTTTCTAATATAAGATTTTAAGCTTTCGTGTTCCATTGTAATTAAAACTTTTATTAACGGGCTCACGCGTCACATTTATTATTTAATATATTAAATATTTATAGCTGGCGTTTCACAAGTGATCATAATTTCAGAAGTGGTCACAAGCGGATTCATAAATAATAAATAGCCCGTTAATAAAAGTTTAATTACGAGTAGATTGTTGATATGATTGCACCCGATTTCAATTACTAATTGACTACAAAATTACATATTGATGATATCGATAAATGATGAACACAAATAAAAGAAAAAAGAACCTGCCTGCCTTTCCTCCTTCGAATATAAAAGAGTACCTACATACTTAGTTATTTTTTAAAATTCTCTTACCAAGAACTTTCCTCTTGCCGTTTGTAAGCACCACGTTTATTTATACAGTAATTTAATAAACTTTTTCATAATTTTTACCTTTCAAACACAGCAATATGAAACCAGTGAATATTTTTTATAGAAATTAAAAATCCTTTTTAAGGCCGAGGTCCGCTTATTACGCTTCTATATAAAATTGAAATTAAGGAAAAAACAGAGAATTTTAATATAACGCAGACTATATACGACTCTGCATCCTCTCCGGAACTAATTAATTGGTTAATAGCATAGTATATGGATATACAGAGGCCTCGTTTATTACAAAATTTAATCAAAAGTTAATGATATCATCCACAACAGGCCTTGAATTACTTACGGGAGCCATAATTCTGCCTTATTACTTACATAAAATGTAATAAATTCAACATGAGACAGGTGTAAAAATAAGGAATTGAAGTTCGTTTTCGTTTTGTTTCTAAATTTGTATATTCTTGTATCCAATAAGTTATACTTGCAATATAAATGTAAAGTGTGTTTTTATTATAATTAATTACTTATTATTATACAACAATTACCTAATATGTTTCGTAATTATTAATTATGTTTCATTAGCCTTTCAAGCGACGACAGGCGTAATTCAGCCATGGTAATAGGTACTATATTTCGTACAATTTTCTTCTACTTCGTTTCGTCACACCTAGGTTAGAAGTTCTATATTTCATGTTTACATATTCATAAATAAATCTACTACACATACTTCGTACCTACATCAAATATGCAAGAAACACTAAAATTTTTAACATTTGCACTACACTGTGAATGAAATAAAAAACCAAATAATCAAATAAGATGTGGGTGTAGCCAGGCATATTGGAAAAAAGTGGTGCTACGGTGACAAATCTTAAAATAACTTCATCTTTCTCGCCACTTTTGTCAAACACCTAGAGGCTATACCTCTAATCGCCATTCTAGGCGGATGGTTTGGCGATCGCAGGGTGTGCATCTCATTCCGATGACGCTGTAAGAGATGTAAAGGGGCCACTTAATATGTTTTAGCTCCAAGGAAGCCTCACCTGCACGCAATGCATCTTGCCCAACAACGGACGGGGCCGATTGATGGCGGTATAAGCATCCTACCAAGATGTAGCTAAATACAACAGGCCGATGACGAGCAGCAGCGTGGTACAAGTACCTTTTTTATGCAAGAGGCGGCAGACGAGCAAATGTTATGCTTGATGGTAAGCAGTCGACACCGCCAATGGACACCCGCAACTCTTAACGAGTTCTGGGGGTCTCTGACGGTTTTTAAATAGGAGTACGCTCGTTTCTTGAAGGCTCCTAAGTCATAGCTGTTCGGGAAACTGTCTAAAAAAGTTGGTTTCACAAAACCGATGCGCGAGGCAAGAAGTTCCTCATAAAGCGTACGCAGTGGAGGATCCCACCTATGTACTGTACATTAATGTTATTTTATACAAAGTGGCTACAAAATGTTCGTGTGTAAAATGACTCTATTATTGTTAGCATGGGCGCGATCACCAATAGTCTTAGCTGGAACTTGGCTGACACGCTCCTTTGTGTCTAAGCATTCTATACGTAAAACAAGAGTGTGCCTACTTATACACAAAAAGCATTCGTTGTTATCTGCAAGCCTTACCCCGCGGCTGTAAAAATATGTAGGGAAGTTTAAATATTAACCCTTAATTTGATTTTGTCCGGTGGGGCGGACAAACTTTTTAAAAAAATCTGGTGTACACTGTAAACATTATTTTATTACATTCTGTTCGATTATTTCTTGGAAAATGTATAAAAAAGGTGATAGAAAATAAAATTGCACGTTGGCGACACTATATCTGTCAATCAAGAACAAAATGTCAGTGAGGAGGCGGTCATCAGATTTTGACAAGGTAAAATTATTATTTTTTCAATGTTTTTGCAAATAAAAGTTGATTGTCTTTTCTGTTTTTATTAGGATATACGTGTGTGATAATGTTTAGCTGAAATGCCTAACATTTTGAACGTGTTTTAGTGATTTTGTATTCGCTTACTCTCTTTGTCCGGCACAGCGGACATTGCCAAATACATACAAATATAACTTTGTCCGCTGTGGCGAACATCGTCAAATACGGCTTATTTTGGTTTATTGGTTGTTCGTTACTAATTTTTATTTTTCGCTTGTCAACAGCATGCGTGTATATCATGAATATTGGCTTTGGTCCCTAAGGAATAAGCTGCCTCAGGCGCAAGTGATAAAACGGATTTGCAGTATAAAAATCTTGATGAATTTGCTTCTACTATTTTGTTTGCCAACTCGTGGATATTAACATAAATAATGCGTAGCTTGTCCATCGAAAGCAGTACGAAGTCGATAGGAAGAAGAGGATGGCACTCCAAGCCTTCAGATATGCTATTTAAAATATTATATTGGCGGAAAACTACAGTGCTAATCGGACGAAAAATACAGCTCCAAAACTAGAACAATTTCAAGCAAAACGTCTTTCCAGCCCTGTAAAATGTGATAAATATGACAATTTCATGTTTTTTAGTGGCAAAAATATTTTTAAGCCTTTTTTATGAGTTTTTATAATAAATAGATATGAAAACTGACGACTTTTTATTACACCCAACATTTGGCAATGTCCGGTACAGCGGACAAACATAGCAGCCAGTCAATTGTGAGATCTTTGGCAATGTCCGGTGTGGCGGACATGAATTTTCCCAGCTGTGGGAAATGTAGGATTTTTTTTCATAATATTTTTGGAGTTCTTAGGTTACCCTTGAAGCCTAACATTCATCAAATGTATACATTTACATATTTTATTTCTTTGCCAAATTAAGGGTTAATACCGCCCAATTTAGACCTGACCTAATTCCAAAGTAAGTGGCTTAAGCACTTGTGTTAGGTATATAAGAAGGAACGAAACAGCGTCAATAATATACAAGAAGACGCCTGCCTAGAGAATAGACACAATAAAACAGCGATTGTTTAGAAGAAACCGAGTGCTATACAGACAGATATACTTTATTACATAAAAAAAATGAAAACATTTACAGAAATAAGTATTACAGACATAGATGTAGTAAAATTTATATGTCTCATTGCTCGTAAGCTATCTCTTACTAATAGGATAGCGAGATAGAATGGATCATTCAATTTGAGTAGCTATCACCTTATTACTCTGTCGTTAGAATCGTCAAAATTACCCACTTTTATGGATTTTAGCCAAATTATCCGAAAATTTCTACTCGCTCAAGTCAAGTCTCCTCTGTATTTTCCGATTCAAATATCCAATGCGCGATTAAAAAGTACGCCAAACAAAAGAGCGGAGGTCTATGGCCCTACAGGGCTCCAGCCCTGAGACCTTGCCCTTTCAAGATCATTACCTAGAAATCGTAGGCATCATTTAACTCACAAAAGAAGTCGGACGCTTGAACTGGTTCAATGCTATGTGTATCTATACTTCCATAAAGTATGGAATGCACCTTGCTTTGTTTCGTCTCGTCACCTGTCGAAGGAGATGAGACAAAGGAATTACTGACGATTTCTGGCTTAACAAAAAAAACAGAAAAAGGTAATACAGACATCTTGTCGTACAATCTAGGCGGCCTTATCGCTAGTAAGCATCAGAATTGGTGGGTATTCAAAATTCAGAAAGAAAAAAGATCATTGCTATCGCAAAAAATTTTTTTGCTCTTTAAGAATCAACATTAATGGAAGTATTTTTAGTTTTGTAAGAATCCGGTGTCGTCCTTGACGCTTCTGCCTTTGAATCTCCAATAAAACATTTTAGTCTACATTCCTTGTTCCCGTGGGCATAAGAGTAGACTAAGGAACCTCTTGAGAATTCAACTTCTGAGCTGGTGGTAGGACATCCTGGTGACCGATGGTGAAACACCCGTAAAATGACATTGGTAACATTCCGGGATCAGTCTGTGTATATCCAGGGCTATCTTACAGGCCAGCATGGCCGTGGCAGCTGACTGGGTCGGTGAACCAAGGGTCGTGAGTTAAATTCCCACCAGTTACAAACATTCATGTGATGAACATTTGTGTTTATCACAGGTCTGGGTGTTTATATTTGTACTTAAGTATTATTTTTGTGATGTCTTCGTTGTTCTGATACCCATAACACAAGCTCAAGCTTTTGGGGTCGTTTAAAAAAACTGATAAACGATTAATTTGGTTACTTGCCCGCAGCCGGAGCGACTTGGCCTTTTCGCTTTCTATCAGGCAACGGGAGGCCACAAAGATGTTCTAAAAAAGGCGTGGTTGTATTAATTTGAATTTACGATTGAACAGATACCAAATTCTGCATTAGCTACGCTGAAGACTGCGCCAAACTTTTATTTCACATTCTATATTATGTCACATCATAAAATAATATTATGTTAATCAGGTTATTCAATGTCAAAGAACATCTCGAACGACCCGCCTATTTGACATTGTCATCCGAGACGAAACATTGCAATTCAACTTTTCCTTTTTCCATCCTTTTTTCGACAACTAGATGTCAATTAAGAATAGAGTATTTTTAGGCGTAAGGAAATGTCAACCGAAAAAACATTAATTTGTATTATAATAAATCTATGCACAAATTATTATAACCTTTACCTATTGCTGTTAAGTTTCATTCAAATCCTATCAGTAGCTTTCGCGTGAAAGAGTTACAAACATCCTTCCATCCAAACCATCTTTTACATTTATTGTATTAGTAGGATTGTACTCGTAGTCAACAATAAGAATACTGCCACAGCATATTGACGTCTTTAAACACAAAACTGTGCTCGGTGATAATAAATTGCTAGATCCAGAGGTGCAGTAGAATGAATCGAAAATAAGTGGTCAGCAACTAGATATCTGAAGCCCACGTCATCTGACATTCTCATCAGAAACCTTGCAAAGGTCAGAAGCTGAGTGTGAGATCGGTTTGCGCCATCTCCGCGCATCCACCGCTTGACCACAAGAATGCGGCTCCGAATCGAAGGTTGCAAAAGCTTCAGATTCGACAACGGACCTTAGTAGAATCCGTACGGCCAACGCGCATGCGCGTCCGCACTGCGCAAACGTTCACTTTCGATCCGCGTTCGATATTTGAAATTAAACCGTTAACCGTATAAGTGGTAGTGCTGTGACAATTTAGGTACAATTTATCTTTAACTCATCAAGATTTAAAAAAAAAATCTAAGCCTAATTTGCATTCGTCCATAATTGTCTATGTATTATTGGAAAATTGATAATCGTATGCAGGAGTTTGGTGATCGTAATCGACCTTGACATTCAATCGTGTAAATCCTGATTTCTGTTTTATATTTTTTCTTTTATAATCTGTGCTCCGGCGGAATTAAGAGCAATTTATATACAATAAACCTATTTTTCGTTGACAATAATATTTTGTTTCAACCAGGTCTTCGCAGAAACATCTAGGCAATTTAGCAATTTTTTTTTACAAATGGTCCACAACCTGCTTATTTTAATGGAGCGGACCTAAAACCATATTACATAAATAAAAGACAGTTGATATCTTTGTGTCGTAAAAGAACTTAATAAAGCTCGTAATATTAATGAAGCTGTTTAAGAAATAAGTGAATTTTAAATTAAAATAGTGTTTTTATTTTTACATAATTGTGGATGAAAATTAATTATTCATTATTATTATTAGCGACTCGGATTTTTGGTCAAAAATACAAAACTGTTTTTTAACGGACTTCGAAAAAACTAGGAGGTTCTCAATTCGACTGACTTTTTTGTTTGTTGCTGCTGTATACATATTACCACATATCTCTGAGAATTGGAAATTTCTTTTTTTGTGTGAAAGGATATAATAAGTACTCCTAGTTGGACTCATTGCCACCATATTCAAGTAATATTTTTCTTATTACAATAAAATAGTGTTGTGTGAAACACGTATTGATTTTTGAATAATTATCGATTAAAATTAATTATTCATGTTGGCGACTTGAATTTTCGGTTAAAAATGCAACTGTTTTTAGACATGCAACAAACAGGTTGTTGTATAGAATTTATACAAAGTGTTAGAATATTATTCACGATTGCCGAACGGGCCGTAGGTACATCTCGTTTGTGTGACTTAACACCGGAACTGGTTATGTTATCTCATCATAGATTCACTTTCGCGAGACGCCAGTTTTTAGGGTTCCGTAGCCAAAATGGCAAAAACGGGACCCTTATAGATTCGTCATGTCTGTCTGTCTGTCTGTCTGTCCGTCCGTATGTCACAGCCAGTTTATTCCGAAACTATAAGAGCTACAGTATTGAAATTTGGTACGTAGATGTATTCTGTGAACCGCATTAAGATTTTAAAATAAAATCAGAAAAAAATCTAAAATTTTTGGGGTTCCCCATACATAGAACTGAAACTGAAAAATTTTTTCATCGAACCTATACGTGTGGGGTATCTATGGATAGGTATTTGAAAATGATGTTGAGGTTACTCACATCATTTTTTTCTAAACTAAATAGTTTGCGCGAGAGACTCTTCCAAAGTGGTAAAATGAGTGTCCCCCCCCCCGTAACTTCTAAAATATGGGCATGATAAAACTGAAAAAAATATATCATGTGTATCACTATGCAAACTACTAACGAAATTTGATTTGAATCAAATCGAGCTAGTAGTTTTTTTTTAACGTCATAAATCAAATTACCTAATTTTTTCATTTAATTAACTCCAATATAATAAAACGTAAAGAAAAACATTTGTTTAGCTGTATAGTGGTACGGAACCCTACGTGCGAGAGTCCGACTCGCACTTGGCCGGTTTTTTTAATAGGTAATATTGAATCATTTTCCTTGAACCATAGATGGTAAAAGAGTAAACACGTACACGTATGTTAATTAAATTTAAATATAATTATTAAAAGCATATTATTGTCTGGTCAGCTGTTGATTTTTATGGCAAAGTAAAACTATGAAATTTAATTTAGTTTATCAACTTCCAGTGATTTTGATAAGTCTTTGTGTTGACAAGTGGTGTCATCGGTATTTTTAACCGACTTTAAAGAAAAGAAGAAGTATCTCCTATTTGACCGTACTTTCTTTTCACAACTAAGAGTATGGTGTTTAATTTATTTAATTTTTTTATTTATAAAACAACATACTGTAATCACACAGTAAATGCAACATAGTACCTATGCTCAAGGAATTTAATTTTCATGAACGAACATTTTAAATTTGCACAGCCAAATACTTATTGCTTATATAACTTATATTATTAGATGCCGAACTTAAGTTATATAAATTCAATTAAAATAAATTGTAACCTACAAAAGCAGATCGTTTATTATTATAATATTTTAAACATTTATTCTGTTATTTACTTGGTCATTTAAAATATAAATGTTATTATATATATGCCTATGTTATTTCATCTCTTCAACTATCTCTACTTAAAAAATCACCTCAATTCGTCGCTCCGTTTTGCCGTGAAAGAAAGACAAACATACAGACAGACACACTTATATAATATAAGTATGGATACACCCTTATGATAATGCCAATAAACTCATGATAGATTTATCATTTGGCCTAAGAAAGGTCGCAATATCCTTCAGGGCACAGGCGAAGTCAACAGACTAAACTAAGTTACTTGTGTCTATCTTAAATTGTACGCCATAAGGACTGGTTTGCTTATAATGCACCTAAAATTTACGAAGTTGAACAGTAATCGTTAACGAGTATTAAGCAGGTTTTTATATAAAATTAAGCGTTGCATAAGCATATTAATACGTCACCGTCAAAGCGAGTTCTAAGTAAACAGTGTAATGGTTGAATCGCATTAGGGCGACTATACCTACCTGTAACATAATGCTAAACAAGAATCCGCCTAGATAAGAGTCAGTCATATTATATATGTCACCGGAAAATAGCAAGAATCGTAAGTTGATCATTTTCCTAGGTAGTTGATTAACTTTCGGAAAATAACAAACGGTAGTTGAAATGTATTATTTAACGCAATGGATTTCAGTTAGTTGATCAATTTACGGTAGCCTGACAGTCATTTAATAATTTACGATTTTGACACAAGTAAAATCGTCCTCAAATGGGCCAATCGTTGCTCAATGTATTATTGAACGGTGCACTATTACCCGTAACTTAATACACTGGTCCCTGATTGGTTGCCGATATAACGCCACGTGAGCCATTGAACCAATCAACGTTCACCTCACCTTCGTCGGATGATTTTACGGCAAGACCCCGTAAAATGATCAATTTACTAAAATACATACGTTAAATAATACATTTCAACTGCCGTTTATTATTTTCCGGAAGTTAATCAACCACCTAGGAAATTGATCAACTTACGATTCTTGCTATTTTCCGGTGACATATATAAATAAATAACCCAAGACATGCCACGCTGGGCCACACAGCGCCACCTAGCCCTAAACTAAGCCGAAGCTTGTACTATGGGTACTAGACAACTGATAAACTTACTTAGATACTTACATTTTTTTTGTAAATAAATACAAATTATAAATAAAAAACACCCAGACCAATACAAACAGACATATATCTGACGGTATAACTATGATGTTTAGTGTTATCAAAAAATCTTATAGATATTTACATTTGCAGGAATTACGATTCTCGGAATTTGTTCTCATAATTAATTTCTAAATCGTTACCCAAAAATTATAATATTAAATGGCTATAAACTACCTCAACAGCTATCTGTCAGAGCGTAACCTTTGTTCAAGCTGTAGTATCTGCATGTCCTAAAGGTTGAGTCGTAGAGAATGCTCCTAGCGTAAAGTTCGCATTTTGTACCATTTTGTGCAGTAAAGTTTAAATAAATAAATATCGCCAGGAAAATTGAAACTAGATTGATAGACAGATATTCTTCAATGCACACAAAACAGTGGCGAGCATTGGGAGAGGCCTATGTCCAGCAGTGGACTGATGTGGGCTGATGATGATGACACAAAATAGTTGACATAAAACATGACACAGAGACGTACGTATTAAATAACCGTACAATCAGACAGTCTTATCGCTTTAAGCGATCTCTTCGAACCTATAGGTAGAGGATGATTAAAAGGAGAGCTAAGGTGTCAATCGATGAATCAAGAACCATTAATTAAAGAGGACCATTGTTTTAAAAGAAGGCAAACTAGCATCAGGATGAATAACTAAGAAAATTAGACTTTAAAATTTTTCTTTCTTGTGGTGAGTGCATCGGTAGGCACCTCTGGAAGTCTGGACCCTCTGATGTTGCAGGCGTACATATGCTACGGTAACCGCTTAAAACCAGGCGGGTCGTAAGCTGGTTTGCCACCTTTGTAGTAAAAAAAAATACTTGTAGGTACTTGCAAAGAAAATAACCCTGAAGATAGTCCATCAAAATTTGAACTCTGGTTAATACAAATTAGGTGGTATCTAGGACGCGCATGGTTTCCTGCAACTTCCTGTGTCCTGCAGCGAACGTGTGGAAATGGTAACTTCCTACGAATTTGGGCCGGACGTTCGTCCGCCGCTCGCAGCCGATTTTAATGAAATTCCACGATTGCCAATAATCCGATAAATTGACTGAAATGTAGCCGTGACATCGTAGGGACGTCTGACAGTGAAGTGTTGTTGTATGAGTACCTGTAAATGGGCATGAAGATACAGTAATGGTTACAGAATAGAAATAAGGTAGAGACTTGAAATAATCAGAAAATACTCGCTATACCTACTTTTACTTAAATAATAACATTTAAATTTAATAAAAGGTCTCAAAATCAGCACCAGGTAAATGCTTGAAATCTAGTCAATGGTTCAGAACCCTTCGTGCTGAAGACCCTGAAGTCCGACTCGCACTTAGCCGTTTTTTAGCATTATTAAGAAATTTTGCATTGTACCTATATTAAGAAACGTGTCAATAGGATTGCGAACAATACGATAAATTTAATTGTCATAAGTGTGGACATGACATCAGTACCTGTCTGTAAAGACTGCTTCACGGAGAGCACTCCGAGATAGAGGCCAGTGTCACCATTCTACCATCGCTGCGACTTGTCCTTCGAATGTGGCCTAAAAAGAGTTCTTCTCCCGGTATATAGCTGTGCCCCTGGCATTGCAGAGTCTATGAGCGGCGGTAACCGTTTAACGTCAGATGGGCCGTTTGCTCTTCCGCTATCCTCAGTAATAAAGAAATGTGTATTTGTCTGAGTACTGGGCACGAATAGCTGCAGGTGACAACTAGGCACGTTTTACTTTCACTATTTCGGAGGAACGACATAATTGATGGACAAAGAAAGACTATTGATAAATAAAAAAAACATTCAGTTGGATTGGGTATCTTCTTTTTTAGTCGGTGAAAAATAAAAATAATTAATAAATTTAAACCTGCTTAACTGGTCAATTCCGAATTGGCCTCGCAAACAAATGTATTCGTAACGCCATATTACTTATATTTTTGTACGTATGTTCATATATTTATTTGTAAATACTAACTTTCCCTTTTAATAAATTATTTTATTGCATATGAGAATCATGGAACATAAGCAAAGGTCTTATTTTCTCATCCATGAGAAAACAAATATGTACCTTTGTGTGTAAAAATTTCAAGTATGATTAAATTAAAGAATGATTTGTTATGTAAGTAGGTATGCTAAATTTTAAAATTACATTTAAAATAAATACACGTTACGACATTTTTTGTGTACTAAATATTTACTGCCGGCATATTCATCTGTGGGTGGAATAAAAATAACTAATTGATACTTAATAGAGTCGCAAAAGAATTAATAAATACCTATAAAATATTTAGTTTTGTACCTGAATAATTTATGATTATTATTTTTTAATGATGCATGATATACTTTTTTTTTTCTTTTTTTTTTATAGTGGCTCGACATAATGGCTTCCCTACGCCTGATGGAAAGCGAAAGAGAAGCCCAAGTCGCTGTGACAACGGGCAAGTAACTGGTCAGTTACTTGTCAGTTGCCACCGCCATGCCGGCCCAACCCTAACCCCCCACGAGCTCCGGAAACCCTACTCACCGGCAGAAACACGACCCAGAGGTCATTTGACTGCGCGATTTGAATTTGCGAATAAAATACTCATACAGTTAGTATCTTTTTTCTTACAAAGTAATTTCTTAATGGCCTACGAGGGTTAACCAGTGTCTCTTTGATGTCCATTCGCATAAAGTTGCAATGCGGTTACCTAACATAGCTTGCTGCTTTTTATAGTTCGTTTATAACATTACTAGCTGTGTCCGTGTGGAATAGAGTTTCTTGGCCTAGGTATTTTATCCCCTTAGGGGTGGAATTGATCAAAATCTTTTCTTAGCGGATGCCTACGTCATAACATCTACATGCATGCCAAATTTCAGCCTAACCCGCCCAATGGTTTGGCCTGTGCGTTGATAGATCACTCACAAGGTATGTCAGTCAGTCAGTCCATTTTGAGTTATTATATATTTACAAGATTAATAAAGACATCTACTTGCAAAAGATCCGACGGCCTTGATCAGGTGTTAAATAAGCTTTTACCGTTCAAATTATATATTACACTGTATAATTATTCTGATTATATGCACAGCTTGGGCAAGACAACGCAACATTACCATATAATAAACACGAGATAAGACTAAATTGTATGTGAAACCGGTGCCGATAAATAGTTACCGGTATTTCACATACAGTACTAATGGACTACCGGTATGTCTTTTGATGTTAATAAGGACCGTTTTAAAGTATAGAAAGAATTGATTTTTTTTTTTTTTTTTATGCGAGAGGCGGCAGACGAGCAAGTGTGATGCCTTATGGTAAGCAGTCGACACCGCCCATGGACACCCGCAGCTCTAACCGAGTTTAGGGTCATGATCATGCTGGATGAGAGTTTCGTAATGCCAAGACATGATAATGGGGGCCTACTCCGAACTTCATAACCGGAGTTTCGGAATCCTCTTTGTTAGTGGCACAGTATACTGGTATCGTCGCCTAATGGAAAGCTAAAGAGAGACACAAGTCGCTGTGGCAACTAGCATGTCACAAGTTTGTTCAACTAACAGTTGTCACCGGTATGCTGGCTTGTAGGATTATTTTAGCTATACCATACCACCAGGCGATGAGTTTAAGTCTCATGAAGGCCCTTTGTCGACTGTTATGACCCTCACTGGAAGAAGAAATGGATTTTTATACATAGTCTCGGGTCTGGGTGTTCAAGCAGACGCTATTTATCACCTAGTACTCTTAATATTATGGAAAACCTTCGCATGATACCAGTGGTTGGTGTGAATTATATGGCGCAATTACTTTTACTTATCTCTTAAAGCTTTGTGCCGTTTGCAATAGGCTTTCAAAAACGAGATCATTCTGTCCTTTAACAGAACCATCCGGGTTCAATGTACCGAAGGAAATATGCGTCAACAAGCCGAACTTTTATGAATCGATTCTTTCAATTCTTAATAATAAATGCGCCAAACTGGTCTTATTTTGTTAACCGTGACTTAATTAATATCCGAAACTGTTGACGTAGGCTTTGTGAGTGGGTCGGATAGAATCAATACATAAACGAATATTTATTTATTTAGAAATACAAAGAAGTAAAAGTACAAAGTAACTTAAGTCTACAATAAATAAATAAAACCTAAACTAAACTAATATGTACAAATATTAAAAATCTTCTAAAACGGGACCCTGTGGCAGAGACCCCAGGACGCTGGCTGCGTTACCTCGCTGAATTGCTAGCGAGATGCGCTGAGCGAGGTACGAGCCAGCTCTATATGTTCTATTTACGGTGCATAATCATAAATTTTATACCCGAAGCGAAGAGAGGACGCATCGCTAGAAAATTTAAAAAGATAAGAAAAAAAAGTGTTTTCTTAGAAAAATCAACAAGAAGAAGGGGATCTATGGTCACTAAGTTGAAGATAAAACAGTTTTTATTCGAACTTGAGATTTCTTATTTCCTAAGTTTTGAATTTTCCAATTAGCCAGTAGGTACGTCACTCTTGGTGGCCAGTAATGAAGACGCAGTTTATTTTTTCTAATCCACTTAACACGTGAATTCCACAATACAGTTACCTACTTATCAATTCAATACCTATTAACATACCTTCTCATATAAAACTAATTTAAAAACCAAAAAAAGAATCAGCGCTGACCATACTAATCAAAATTCGTCGTTAACAGCGAAAAATAACTACAAATGAATGCGAAGAAACCGCGAAACATTAAACGCAATTTTAGTCATAGTGTTAATTGCTTTCTAAATAAAAAATATTGGTAAATTTAACCTCAACTTGTTAAATTGCAATCGTTGGGGTGATTAATTAATTGTCAAACAGGTTTGATTTTATTCTTAGCAGTGAAAACGTTTGTGTCAGTGCGGATATACTTCTGTTTGGCAACTGGACGTATTTTGTGTTTGTGAAAATGTGTCATCGATATCTGTTGTGTGTGATCATTGTGATGACGTGGATAGCGGACACAAAGACCGTCAGTTACCAATCGTCGCTGGGAAAAACAGGTAATTAATTCTTTTTTTTTAAGAATGATAGCTAAAGGTCACAGCACACTAATCCACTCGGAAAGGGATCGTCACCGTATCGCCTTTCGCCTCGCCGTCAACCAAGCGTCAACCTTACGTACGCACGTAACCGTAGCGTATCAGCAGCTCCTGTACGTCAACTCGGCTACGGCTAGGCGACACCGCGCTTACGGCTCGCCGACCGCTGGCTGACCTGGTTGGCAAGTCGCGGGAGGGGACAGGGGCAAGGGTGGACGAAGAGCCGTGAGCTCGCGTACGGAGAGACGTAAGCGCGGGTACGACGAGCCGTAAGCGCGGGAACTGCAAGTTGACCACGCACCGCATCGCGGTTCGGAGCCTGTTCTGAGGCGAGGCGATTACGTTACGATTCCAATTAGTGTGCGTTGCAATAGGGAGTTTCATTCAAACAATACTGAACGGCTTGAGGCGATACGGTGGCGATCCCTTTCCGAGTGGATTAGTGTGCTGTGACCTTAAGGCGGCCTTTCTTCGTTGTTACTGGACTACGGGGGACGGGAGACTAGGCCCGGAAAAGTTAAGGAACACAGCTCAGAGCCTTCTACTGGAGCTCGAGCTTCGGCTTAAGGCACTGTGGAAGAGTCCCTACGGACCATGTTACTAAATTGATGGGATATGTATACTTTAGTTTAAAGAAATGAACGCCAAGCGCGGCCGCGCAATAATGGCGTTATGACGCGTAATTTTTTAGGGCTTAACTTTATTTATTAGGTCTGAGAACCATCAGGGACGTCATTCATGGCAGCCTTAGCTCGTAGGATCCCGGATGCTACCCACAGAGTGTATGAAGGAGGTCCCGGATTTTTAATGGGTGTCTCCCTTCCATCCTGAGGTAGGATGCCGTTCCGTCATTTTCTGATGGCTGCGTGAGTCCCACAGAACTTTTTTCGAGGGAAAAAAGGGGTGAGATCTTTCGCTCCCTTGCAGTCTATTGATGATGACAAGGCCGTCTTGGCTTGGTTGAAAGGACCTATCAGGTACCTTAAGTAATGAGTGTCTTTCCTAAATTGATCAAACCATTATATCGAACCTCGATTGGTTGCAACACCTGACCATATGCCACCAAGGTCAGCAAAAAGATGCAGCTAAAAGTATGTCAAGTGGTATATTAGTAAAAATAATGTTTACTTTGCTTTTGAATTTACTTACATTGAGTTTTAAACCAGTGCTTACTGTCCATATAATGTCGCGATCGGTTACAAATGTTACATTTTATTAGTATGGGATTGTAGTTTAAAATGACAGCGGAAACTTTACTGTAAATCATCTGTGCTGTAAATTAACAAATATTGTATATATATATTTATGAGTCTTTCATTTGTCATACACTCATACAGCATAGATATTCTATCAGTATGTTATTAAGACAATTGTACTAACATATCTGGATCATGTTGTCTGATTAAATAAATATATTATTATTATTATAAAATATAAATGTACACCAAATAAAATATGCATTAAGTACATACATTATGTCATAATGACATTTGTTGTCAACACACCTGCCTAAACCCCTTTTTGAGGTTACGTAGGCTTACGTTATTTGTTAAATTTCACAAGCAATTGTACGAAGGAAATATTGCATGACTGGAGTCATTCGGCGTGCAACATAATTCGTGTGTGCATGTTACATTTTAACGTCGATCGTGTGCCTATGTGGTTGATTCGGAATAGCAGTATTAAAATCTTATCTAGTTATTATAGTATCTAGTTGTAGAATTCGAATTAATAGGCTATTATGGCTAAAATTGTAATTAGTCTGACCCAGACTCTCACAAAGGTCACGTACACAACTAATTAGTTTTAAGAGTGAATTTATATTAAGACTTTATTTGGTGTTCTGTCCTTTGTGAAGAGAAATAAATAATTTTATTATTATTATTAATGCTGACGAGATCATAGGCTTTTTATATCAGCCGCCATCATGGCAATAACGGTCACTATATACGGCCAAAGTCACTTTTAAATAACGAAGAACCGAATTTATCTAATTTAGAAAAGCTGGTTTGAGCGGAAACTCCAACTTCTATTCTTGGCAAACTTTGTGCTGACCTACTGGTTTCTGTAATCCATATGTTATTTGGCACTGATATTCGGATGTTCCAATGAAAAAGCACAACTTAAGAAAATAGGAAAAATATATTTCTCATTTGAAAACTGATGGAATAAAACAGTCCTTATAATACCTGTTTTATGTATTATCACAATAACAAAACTTTCAGAGAGATAGATAAGACAACAAAACATCGACAAAAACGTGAAGTTAGAAAGTAGATAGGTATTCTTTATGGCTCCAAATGATTCGTGTAAATATACACTTAGTAAATATACCGCAGTCTGCCAGTTCTCTTCGCTGGGACTTGGCTGACACGCTCTCGCGTGTCTTAAGTACACAAAATACTTACAAACATGACAGGAAAACACAATACAAACATACAATAGTACGATTTAAGTGGTCTTATCGTTAATAGCAAACTCTTCTAGGCAACATTTAGGTAGAGAGAATAAATTTTACTTAGCAATGATAGGTAGAAGGAAAATAAAAAAAAAACTAATAATATGAAATGTGGCCAACCTAACAGTACAATATGCCAACATAGTAAAAACCTTAATGGATGTTTTACCAACCAAAAAAACATCGAACATAAGCCATCCGTTTTTATAACTGCCTTTTAAGTAGGTATTAAAAATCGTCTATGAACTAAAATGATCGCTGAAATTTACTTTAATAATGACTTCTAAAACAATAATAATATCTCGTTTTCAGACTACGGATCGTATGGAAAATCTAACAACGACAACTCTTTGCGCTCTGAAAGTGATTACAGTAAGTAAAAAACATGGTGCTTAAAACCAAAAAGATATGTCATTTAACCCAATATCAATACGTAATAAAAAAATTAACCTATCGTCATTCGAGTCATTATAATTAATACATTTTAAATGTGTAATATTTATATTATTAAGGCCTATGTATCTTATAGGTGGAGGATATACCTATGTCACCGGAAAATAGCAAGAATCGTAAGTTGATCAATTTCCTAGGTAGTTGATTAACTTCCGGAAAATAATAAACGGCAGTTGAAATGTATTATTTAACTTATGTATTTTAGTAAATTGATCATTTTACGGGGTCTTGCCGTAAAATCATCCGACGAAGGTGAGGTGAACGTTGATTGGTTCAATGGCTCACGTGGCGTTATCCAGGCAACCAATCAGGGAACAGTGTATTAAGTTACGGGTAATAGTGCACCGTTAAATAGTACATTGAGCAACGATTGGCCCATTTGAGAACGATTTTACTTGTGTCAAAATCGTAAATTATTAAATGACTGTCAGGCTACCGTAAATTGATCAACTAACTGAAATCCATTGCGTTAAATAATACATTTCAACTACCGTTTGTTATATTCCGAAAGTTAATCAACTACCTAGGAAATTGATCAACTTACGATTCTTACTATTTTCCGGTGACACCTATAAACTCATTTCTACCTGTCAGTGATTCCACTAGGTATGCTAGTTTTTTCATACACCTACCTACTTATATAATAAAACTGTCCATATCTTCATGATTCATCTTTTTGAATGTTAACAAACGTTGACCTTCATAGCTATTTGCTTGTATGTTATGAATTACGAGCATCTCTCTGTCTCCTTTTTTCTCATCTACATTTAACTTCTTCTTCTATTGTTGTGCATGTCGATATAAAACTCATTAAGGGTTTTCTAAAAAAATAAACCAGATGGCACCACATACGCAGCAAGTCCAACAGTTACGTGATTGGTTCATTTTGACGTTTACATAGCAATTAACCAATCACTTGACAACTGAACCACAGGCTACATAATGCCATCTATGGAGTATTTCATTTTGAAACGACCTCATTGTAATGTTTTAAATAGAATATAATAATTTATGTTCTTACTGATTGTAATGGGTGTTAAATAGGCTTTTTTGTGAACATTTGTATGTTATGACTTATGAGATAGAATGGCTTTAACGAGGCGTTTACGAGTATGCAATAATATGTGATCCTAAAAAATACCTAGCTGAAGTAATGTTGACAAACATTTAACAGACAATTTTTAATACCTCATGTATTAAGTTTACTAGTGACGATTATAACTGAACTAGTAGCCCACCCCGGCTTCGCACGGGTATTCATTTAATATAGCCTATGTTCATCCTAACAGTGAAAGAATTTTTTGAGTAGTTTTAGAAGTTTCGGAGCTTTTCAATGCAAATAAAGAAACAAAAAAACCATTCAAATCTTTCCTCTTTATAATACGAGTATTAGTGTAGACTAACAATAGTAGGACTCCAATACTCTGGTCCACCTATTGTCGGTTCTACGGCAAACATGATTATGCCAATGTATTAATCCTCCGGGCCGGGAATAATTTTAATACATAATTTTAGACCACTGACGTAATTAATACGAAATATCAACGAGGAATGCCAAACGAAAATTATTCCGATTTCCACCTTCCACACAACTCATGCCACTTAAAAGTCCAGTCACCGAACGAGCAAAAAGTAACAAAATATCGAACAACTTTTTTCAACATTTCGGCGTATTTCGGATTCCCATCGAGCATCGGGCGTTATGTATTCTGTCCACGTTACGACATGCCGTCACGACAACGTACACGTCGCGATGTGAGGAATGCCAGGCACCACGCTTGTATTGTCCGAATATTTATTTTGGCAGATCGTAATCTTGAGGTATTTATTCGCACTTTAACCTGAAGATAAGCATAATGGACGATATTAGCAGCTGCAATAAAGGTTGTCTTGGTTGTTTACGGGTTAAGATGTGAGGCTGTGATGTGGTTTTTATGGGACGCGCTTTTGTTGGGCTGATGTGTGTTGATAGTAATGATATAAATAAGTATGTAATAACTCTTTGCTATCGAATAAAAACTGTTATATGTACCGTTGGTATATTAGCAAGCATGGGCATCAGCAAGCAACCTACGCTTCAGTCATAGATAACACTATAGATTGACAGGGTCTCTAGCTACTACCGGGAATCCAATATCTTCTGATCGTTCGCGCTTTAACTCTAATGTGAAGCAAAAACTTCTTACTAAAAATTTTGATTTCAATAAATTAGCTTTTTTAAAGCCATATTGACTCTTTTTCAATATCGAGTTATCAAATAACTTTCAATTTAGCTGTGCTGACACTGATATTAAGTTAGAAAGAAAGTAGACATTTAAGTACCGGCAACTTACAAAACCCATTATAATGTCAAAAAAAAGGTTTTGCAATTATTATATTTACATATTAAAATATGAGAACTACAAATTAGCTTGTGTAAAAGGAAAGATGCGTATAGGCATACGTATGTAATACTCACAGAGCGCCTTTCTTTTTGTATGTAAGAGACCCCATTTTTCCCTTGGAACCTTGGCACGCATTTTTGTTATTAATATGAAAAATATAATTGATTATGATTATTGTACTTATGTAATGTATCCAGTAATAATGTTGCGTATAATTGCGAGATACTCGCATATCTAAAAACGATATGTTTTCGAAATAAATGACATGATGTTCATTTAAAATATTACTCGGTTCTTCATACTCAAAAATTGCATTGTATCGTCCAAATGTGGAAATGAGGTACCGATTATAGAAATCAGAGTCAAGGTTTGACAGCACATTTGTGTCAAGTTTGTGCAGCAAGTACCAAATGGCGTATCAAATCAAATCAAGATGTTTTTATTTATGTAAGTTATAAAAAATCTCTTGCAAGATACTTTCAAATGTCAAATTTGTCGCATTGAAGTTTGTATGGCTCTCAAGTGTAGTGTTACATATACTCGTTCATGAAATGAGAAGTGTTTAAAAGATTATAGTCGGACATTAGTAGGTACAACGAATCACGTGCATTCAAAGTTTCCGCTCGGATGAATAGATGTAGGAGAAAATTTCAGAAGTTATTGTAAATAGCCCCAATCTTTTATTATCCACAAAAAGTTTCTCCAATAGATGTATTTCTTGAAGATAAGGTTATCATCATCATTATCATCAGCCTTTCGCAGTCCACTGCAGGACATAGGCCTCTCCAGTTGTTCACCACTTAGGGCAAACACCCTGGCTTTAACTAGAGCTGGTAGTAGCGTCACCGTAACGCCTCGTTCCGGTGACGCTACTGCCCGTCATCGGCTTGTGGTCTTTAGTTACGTCTTCAATCGTGAGGGTTATACCGCCATCAGTGGGTTTCCAGAGCCTCATTTGTTAGCCGGCAGGATGCACCAAGTGAGGGTGGCTTGAACCGAAAAGATGATAGGTCACTCCCTTACATCTCTATTTTTTTATTAGGTGACTAGCTTTTGCCCGCGGCTTCGCTCGCGTTAAATTCGGGGTGAATGCTCCATTCAAACTTCCACCCCTACCTATTAGCAAGGAAGCTTCAGTCATAGATAACACTATAAAGTCATTGAAAGCGTCTCCCAAAACACGTAGCTATTAGGTATTTAATTAGGAAAGAGTAGAAGTGTGGGGTTAAAAAGGGGCAAAAGTAGCCTTTGTTACTCTCCATCCCTTCAACTATCTCCATGTAAAAAATCACGTCAATTCGTTTGCCGTGAAAGAAAGACAAACATACAGACAGACTAGTATATTAGTATGGATTTAATTCAAGACTATAGAACTTCCATCAGTGACCTTTTGAACCAAGTTACGCATGGTATGACAGTCCTGTTTCACAACGTGTGGTCAATCAGACTTGATCGCATGAGCCTTTGCTAAATGTCACGATAAATACATACTAACATGTAGTGCTATTGCAAAATCAGTGCAATAAGTGACATTCACCATAGTTGCAACAAATATGAATTTCTTCACATACGTTACAAAGAATTCCTTAAGTACATAGTGTAATTCTAATGGAAAATTAATGGTATAACACTTCTAGGAATCGTCATCAACAGCCTTTATGGCTTGACTGGCTCGGTGGCTCAATTGGTAGTGACCACGATTCGAGCCCCTCAGTAGGGATATTAATCAACGCACCAGATCACTTCACTATTGCTTAATACCTAAGTATCTGTGATCCGTGGTTACCGGAATTATAAGACCACCCTATCTCGTTCCATTGAAGACGACTAAGTGAATATCAGGAAACGGACAGCAGCGTTTACCTGGTTTCAAATAAAACCTACTGTTGTCGCATACCTGCCTGCCATGCGTGGTAACTAAGGCAAATCCTCAAATAACAATTTAAATAATCCAAGACATGCCACGCTGGGCCACACAGCGCCATCTAGCCCCAAACTAAGCCGAAGCTTGTACTATGGGTACTAGACAACTGATAAACTTACTTAGATACTTTTTTTTTTTGTAAATAAATACATATTATACCTACATATAGAAAACACCCAGACCAATACAGACATGTTCATGCACACAAATGTTTGTAATGTGTGGGGATCGAACCCACGACCCTTGGCTCAGAAGGCAGAGGTCACTACCAATTGAGCCACCGAGCCAGTCAAATTGTCATTAACGGGAAGCCTATGTCCAGCAATGGACGTTTGCAGGCCGATAATGATGATGAACTGTTTTCTTAGTTCCATCTCGTTCAATTTGAACGTCTAGATATACCTATTCAATACACAGTTACTAGATTCTACGACGCATCTTTACATAAACATCTCTTTGTACAGACATTCACGACACAGTGTTTATTGGCCCATTTCATTTCTTATCTTAATCTAAAGTACTACTACACGTTACGTTACACTTTACTGTAATCCTCTTAACAACGCAAGGCGTGTGTCCAATTGTTTTGCACACCTGCGGGTTGTGGATCATTAATCATTGCCCAACAGACGAGAGCCTTGCGTGTAGACAGAACAAACAAAAGTAAAACATACATGTTACGACGGTAATCATATAAAAATGGACCGCAATTTGAACAATAAAATTGCTCTGTAGTGATAGGAGACGTTCGAGCGACGGATGAGAAAGTTTTTAGGCATCTTCATACAATGGAATGGATGTTTTGAAGGGATAAACATTTGTTCGAGGTGTCTGCTTACAATGTTAGCCTAACGGCGTATAAGAAAATGGTATAGAGTTTGACGAATCCTTTTTTACCGATAATTAGCCAGGGGTCAGGAAATTGGAGTTAGGTATATAACATAATACATTCCAATATAAGTCGTTGGTTTAGCTCCTATATTTTCAACGTGCCGAACTGTCGTCTTATTGAATAATGAAAGTGAAGAGTGCATTCGTTTGAGCACACAGCCATGAATCTACAGTTCAGACATGCTGGCGCATAGTGTACTAAACGCGTCTGTCCTTGTCGGTTCGGCATTCGTTCGCGCATCTAAAAAGAACCATCAATCAATTGATTATCAGCCCTTCACAGTCCACTGCTGGACATAAGCCTCTCCAATTGTTTGCCACATTTTCCGATTCTGGGCTTCTCGTATCCAGCACACACCAGTCATCTTGCGCAAATCGTCACTCCACCTAGCTTGAGGGCGTCCTACACTACGTTTGCCAAAACGCGGTCTCCACTCTAGAACTCGTTTATCCCAAAGGTTTATCGGCTTGGATTAAAAAAGCACCAGTGCCATGTGAATATCTCACGTGCGTATGGCTAGTTTCTTCTGAAATTAGCTCTTAATGCCGAAATTCAATCAGATGAGTACATAATACACTATTATTTGTATTACATTCTGTGTATTACAATATTATGTAAGTCCGTAGAATTGGGATACAATATTGTACCGTCATTATAGAAGGGAAATTTCGCCGTAAACACTATTGCAGATGCAGTCATCTTCATACAATAGGATGAGTGTTATGGTTGGGCAACCATACGTGCTTTAAGTATACGTATCAGTAGTCGCATGAGAAATCCGTGTACGGCCTACTTTCGTCCAATTTCCGCTCAGACCATTAACGAGAAATAGGTGTTTTTATTTGGCGACATCTGATAAACTAGTTTAGAGTATCTGATATACTAGTAATAGTATTAAAGATTACTAATGTAGTGATTGATCGGCCTAGATCTTGCTTTACCAAGCCTAGCTGTTGCCAGGAGGCATGCCCTGCCAAGAAAAGTTCTTTGTTAGTGTTGCTCAGTATCAGGGGCGTAGCTACTGCCGTATCTGCTGTAGGTATCATACGGGGCCCTCTAGGCTATGGGGGCCCCAAAAGTGCTTAACCTAAAACTAATAAAAAATTCCCAAATTTTGTGACAAATCTTTTCCGTTTCTATGGGCCCTCAAACAATTTTTCATATGGGGCCCCGCCAAGGCTATGCTACTGGCATTAGCAACTGATGGGCCAGTTTACTTGGCAATTTGGATAGCACCAATAGAGTAATTTTTAGGATTTCATACCTCGAAAAGAAAACCCATTTGTTACATATTCCCGGGCACTCTGATAATAGTCGTCGAAGTGTGTGATACCCTTAATACTCGTATCACACTCTATCTAAAAATATCTTTGGAAAAAGCTTTCCACTTCTCGACATTCACATTGCAATACCATGAGAAGACTAGTGCTATCTTGAGTGGCTTGTCCCTGGCCGGTCCACTTTCGCCCAATTACCTGGGTCATTTACACCTTACTGACGAGTCTCAAACAGGTGACCGAAGAGAAAAGCATTCATATTATGTGTCTTCTAAAACACACAGCGTTGGTATGAAGAAAGCTGATGTGAACATGCCTTTAAACCAGTCGTCTATGGCTGAAACTTACCAAATTGTCTATGTTTCCTACCAGTGTGCACCCAACGAGGGTGCCTGTCACTAATGACATCTCATAGCGTTTGTGAATTTTGCCGGCTAAACATCGTGAAGTTTCAAAGTTTTATTTTTGTGATAAAAGTAATAATGAAACTTATAAATAAGTGTGTTATAAAATCACACAGCGTCCGTATTTCTCGGGATTTATGTTTTTTCCGCAAAATTGTAGTGAAATACCGTGATGAAAACGGAATGTGTCGAACCATGCGGTAGAGGTAAAGAAGTCAAGAATTTTTCATCAAATCTCCCAAGGAGATTCACGGTGAGATCAACGCTCAGAGAGCGTGGTTTCTGATCTTTTGTCATCTCCCTTATCTGCGGAGGATGAGGAGGACATATCATCATCTCGTCATAACGAGACTCGCAAGAAATTTTGTAAGTACAGACCAGTTTTAACCGGCTCGGAACCGCGTGTTGGTGCTTTAATACCTACAGCATTTGGGACACATCTCTCAATATTTAACACTATCACATTTAGATACTGTTTCTAAACATACTTGCGATTTTAATCCATCTGTACAACCAACTGCCCCACTTCATTTCAATTCATAATCTTACATTCCATTTTTTCGACAAAGCCAGTGAACAGGGAATGTCTACGAGATTTAGTCCATCTGCAAAATCTAGCACACTTATAGAGTTTGACCAATGTAGAAAGGTTTTCAGTACAAGAGAGCTTTGTAGGTCTTAGACTTGTTATGGAACTGTGCCATGTTAACAAGGATGAAGGTTATTTACCTACCACTGCCTATTGGCAGGTTTAACTAACAATATTTCAGGACAGAGACATTTACATTTAGATTATTACATGATTACATGAAATACCTACATGTCTGGACTTTCACAAGCCCAAATATTATTATTTGATATAAAAATATTTTTTGGTTGGTACCACAGCCCTACTGTTTTTAATAAATAGGTAGTGTAAATGTGGAACATCTAATGCGACCATTACCTGGTTTCAGATGTGTTAATGATACTTTTTGTAGTTTTTATTCTGTAAAATAAATAATTCAGATTCTAATATGAAGTGTCTATAAGATAATTGTTAGTTTCTACATGGCGGGCTTGTAGGAAGTCTGAGACCACAATGCAAATTATATGTGGCTACAGGGCTGAGTGCATTGAAGTGAGGCAGTATAAGATTCAGAGGAAATAGAAAACCCTAATTTGAGAGGTACTCATATAGATAGATCTATACATTTCACATATAGGAATGTCAATTTCACTGATGATTGATGCCTTACAGGCTACTATAACTTCACAACAGGTTATCACACCTGGCTCAATACATCTTCCGAGAGGGAGAAAAGAGAATCAGGCAGATCAGAGCTATGTTATTTGTTTCCCTAACCTGAAGATTGTCTGGAAGTGATCGCTGGTAGCAATAACTGTACCTAGATTGAGTTATGTTCAATTTTTAATGTACCTTCCTATAACATTGAGTTTGTGCATTAGAGAGTTTCTATCTCAGCACATTACAGGTTCAGGGTGCAGAGGTTTATAAATTACAAAATAATGACTATAAATTAGTAGTAACAGTAATTTGTGTAACACCTTAATACATAAAGAGATTGATCACAACAAAAAGTTGATGACAGAACTCCTAAATTAGTGGCATAAATCTACCCCTCTTCTCACGGAGGGAAGGGGGGGGGGGGGGGGAGCATTGCAAGTGGGGCAAACTAAAGGAACCCCCCTTTGCAGTTTCCCAATAATCAGGTTTATAATGTTAACCTCAAGTGAAACTCCTGTATAACCAAGCATTATCAACTTTTCTTAGGTACTATTTATCTCAAACTGGAGTTGAGAGGATCTTTTTTATAGACCAATGAGTGGCTGGACAATAAAGTCCTTAGTTCATTGCTTGCCCCTTGGAGCTCTTATCAGTTCCAAGAATGTTTGCCACAATATTTAATTGGGTTGCGGAGACCCTATGACCTCAAGGTTTCCATATAATTTTATACCTGGCTAGATTATATTAAGCTTGTGAAAGACCTTCTGACAAACTTCTTACTCGGGTCTCGGAGACACTGAGAACAACTGGAAACCTAATGAGTGAGCTAGCATGTGTTAACAAAGTCAGTTCTAAAGCCTGTTCAGGAACTAAAATATCCCAGGTGTTCCTATTCCCCATGGAACATTAGACCAGAACAAGATAAGACTTCGGGAGTCTTAGGGAAGGTAACAAAGAATTAAATTAATCAACAAGATATTGAGTTGCACAAACAGTTCACTAAAACAAGCTCAGGGCTTATTTAGTTTGCAAAACTTTTACAACTTACATAATTTTGAATAGTAGACCTTGATGTGGCAAGTACACAAGTCTCCAATTTTCTTTAATCTGGTTTCCTTTAACTGAGAGAATATTAAGTACAATATCAATAGTACTGATAGTAGTGCTTCATTTCCTGATAACAAATGCAGCGGATGCAGACTAGGGAGCTCGTTTGAGCAGTTATCTATCAGAGATTTGAGCACCATACCAGTTCCCCTGTATACTATAGGTGGGGTTTTTGCTTATAAGTACTGTGTTCTCTTTATACACTCACTGCACATATTTTCTGCTCTCTGCATGACCCAGACATTGACTGGTGGAGAATTCTCCTAACATTGGGTTCGCCTTATGAACCATTTTGTATAATAAAGTTTACAAATTATAATTATATTTGCAACAATAAAAAGTCAGCGGATGACTTTAAACAGAGCACATGATTTATTCGAATCAGATATCAGAAGGGAAACAATCCCTAGTATTACTGAAACTGACAACCAGGCTCTTAGAACTGACCGAGAGGCTTCTCATGATACTCTCAGCCACCCATCTCCCGGAGAGATTACACAAAATTGCAGACTGCCGGACAAGGTGTTGCAAAGTACCAGAGTGGCATTTTTCCCCCAGCCGCGGAGGCTATGTTCAGAGAGTGGGGGTGTCCCAGACGTAGATTTGTTCGCGTCACGAGAGTCGGCTGGTGTACCCAAGTATGTAACTCCAGAAATGGCTTGCAAATTTTTTGCAACTCCCATCAGCCGACAATGGGACCTTATGTTGGGACGGGCATTTCCCCCACCCAGCTTAGTATTTGTATCAAGAATACCTTAATACTGGATCAAAGGAATTTATATACTAAGTTAATTGTTCCAGAGTGAACCAAGTGCTTTTGGTTATTAGACCATAAGAAGCAGGCAATTTTTGCCAATACTGGACCTGCGGAGGGTCTTAATAGAGAACACCACGGGCACCTGGCCTCTTTAAGTAGACATGTTGTCTCTTCTGACTTTTGAGGGTAGACTAAACAAGTTGCCCTGAATCCATAGGAGAACAAACTTTAAAATTAGTTGGCGGACATCTACCTTAACATCATACAGTTCCCCAATTAAGTTGACTTAGTGTGGGAATTATCACTTCGGCATTGCCCTGCCTGGGCCAATGAGCGCTCCGTCCTCGTCACTGTCGCACAGGACCTCGATCTGCCGCAACTCTTGCGGCAGATGACGGCGTCGAAGGAGGTCTAGCGAGCGATGCTCGCATTCTGCGAGACAGTGATCTCGCAGAAGGAGGCGGCGGAAAGAGAGCGTGAGGCCGCGGTAGACGCGCCCGCTCTACGCCGCCCCCGGCCCGGGCGTCGCCGGAGGGCATACAACGCATCGTATGCCCTCTGAGCCTCTCCTTCGTGCCCCGAGTGGTGAGTGCGGGGGCGCGATCCACTCATAGGGGCGTAACGGTGTGGTGGGTGCAGCCACACCGTTGCACGAGGTCCGCCCGGGGGGCACTCTATTGCTCCCCGGATCCGGGGGTAGGGGTATTTGCCCTCCCCGGACCAGGAGTGCCGGCCGCTTATCATCTGCGGCTGGCCAGGGCAGGCAGGGATGTGGCCGTATGCTTCGGCGCTACCCGTGTCCCTGCAACTTGCTGCCCACTGGCGACACAGGGGGGTTTAGTGGGTATGCCCTCCCATTTTGGGAGGTGTGAGTCCCACACACCATGCCCCCTCCCCCCGGAGGCGGCATGAAGGTGCCTAATGCATTCCCCTCTAGAAAAAAAAAAAAAAAAAAAAAAAAAGTGTGGGAATTATCAAGTGGTTGCTCAAGGGCCTGAGGGCTAACAAGTTGCCCAATTTCTAGCAAGATTATTTCTAGACTAGATTAAAAGCTAGCATACAGAACTATCAGTATGCACAAATCAGCTGTATCTACTTACTGTATGGCATCAGAAGTAGTTTTCAAAATTGTCTTCTTTATCCAGCAGGTATTGAAAGCATTTTCTCCTACCTGATCTGAACAACAAAATTACTTGTGTCGGACACTAAGATTTTGTTAAATATCTAAAGAATTTTTGCAATATTTGCTAAATATTGCTTTTAGATGGGCAGCTTTTTAGTTCTGCCTCGTGTTTCAGGTCATAGAGTCTATGATCTCACCTTACTTAATATATATTCTTAAAATCGAATAGATATGACAGACAAACCTACTATAGGGTCTAAATTTGACTCTCAAGACTGATTCCAGAACCCGCAGGCATTCTGCATGGTTGCTACGGCAGCATCCGAATCAACAGATTTGTCCTGTGATGACAGATGATGTCACATCAAGGATACGAATCCTATATGATGATATCTAACTATTAAAAGGGTACAGATCAGAAGACTAGTTTGTTCATACCATTATCAGAATGGTGAACTATTATTGCAAACTGGATTGTAGTATCTTAAAGGATGCTAAGAGTGATGCCTCACCAGGCAGTATCAGATCAGCTGTAGCCTCAAGAAGTTGGCTAGGGTATTGTCTGATTACCTGTCCAGAAAATATTAGAATGTCTGAAATGCATTCAGGCAATTAAGGAGTATTATTTAATGGTCATCCAATGAATAGTGTACTTAGTACCAATTCAAACAGTATTTATTTACTGTGCCAGCTATTCTAATATGCAAATAAGTTGTTATTTTTCTTATTAATTATAACAAACTTGCTTCTTTGCAGGGCACTTAGCCTTGTTAAGACATTTGATCTCATTTCATTTAGAAACTGTTAGTAGTTTCACCTACAGCATTTACTGTAAGTATGTTGATTTTATTTAAATATACATATATGTATATGAATACAAAATATGTAGTTCATATAGACCAAGGTATGTGGATGTATCAGAAGAAATAAATTAAGTTGTTATTTGTTTTTAATTTTGAATAAACAAATTGTTCTAAATACTTTTATAAACATATTCATCATAGCGTTTGTGTTTCCCACCAGCAGATACCAAACAGGTCTTCATACCAACGCTGTGTGTTTTAGAAGACACATAATATGACTGTTTTGCACTCCAACAAAACAGGTATTATGTGTTGAATAAAACACACAGCGTTGCAGCAATGCTCTTGCTGGTGATCTGAAGACTACTATGAGATGTCATTAGTGACAGGCACCCTCGTTGGGTGCACACTGGTAGGAAACATAGACAATTTGGTAAGTTTCAGCCATAGACGACTGGTTTAAAGGCATGTTCACATCAGCTTTCTTCATACCAACGCTGTGTGTTTTATTCAACACATAATACCTGTTTTGTTGGAGTGCAAAACAGTCATATTATAATAGCAACATGCTGAACTGGCAATGTAAGAACCTTTTAGTGCAAACATATAAAAATCTCATATGTCAATGCAACTAAGTCATAAATATAGAAACCTATTAGAAAATCTTGAATTATTATTTATTTATAGTAATAAGTAGTGTACATCTCATCATCTAAGTACAGTAAAAAACAAATCTTACTACACTTTTTTTATTGTATATCTTTTCATTTTATATTTGATTGCGAAAGTAATTTTGTGTTTTTACGCTTTCACGCCGAAACTGAAACGCCGGAATAAGAACACACAGAGACTTTGGCAAATGACATAAGGTTACATTTATGACAAAAAGGACTTATAGTAATTTTATTTTGAAGTTTGTCATCATCGACGTAAAGGAAATAAAGAAAATGAATTTATAAATATCTACTAAATGAAACATGGTTTTATTAAGCGTTATGAAGATTATTCGAAACTTGTCTACCTAAATAAAAATAAAATAAATAAAAAATAAAAATTGTTTATTGCATAATTTCTTATTAAATAACCACGTAATCCGTCAGTTAACTACAAGGGTCGTTATCAGCAAGTGACGAAACTGATTCTGAATAAAAGTTCAATTTTATACTTACATGATTAACTAGGTTACTTGGTATATTTATATGTTCCCATTATATCTGTGACAGTTTAATTAAAAAAAAAAAAATAAACCGACTTCAAAAAAAACACAAACGACCAAAACTAAAAAGCGATAAATAACGTAAGTAATTCTATCCTTAATACATAATTATTTAAATATTACAATTATCACTTATTTTTGAAGTCGGTGCCAGCCTCTCGGTACCTAACGTAGACTGTTGTTGTATGATGCGCGCGGCCGGCAAATCCACACGACAATAATAATATACATTTATTTGGCTGGCACCGACTTCAAAAATAAGTGATAATTGTAATATTTAAATAATTATGTATTAAGGATAGAATTACTTACGTTATTTATCGCTTTTTAGTTTTGGTCGTTTGTGTTTTTTTTGAAGTCGGTTTAATTTTTTTTTAGAAAATAATTTTATTTCACTATTTTTAGTTGCGTTAATGAGCTGTGACCTTGAATAAAGGCTAATTAATGTCCTTAAGAGTTTTACTTAGGAATGAAAAATTTTGCTTTAAGTCGAGTGAATACTTTGCGTTCTAGAATCAAGCACTTACCAAATCACCTGCCCTATTAGCCCTGCATAAGTACATACTACTACCTAGTTTAATATCGACCAATGTCAGTACTGTCCCCTAACTCCTAACCGTTAAGGAGTTCTGTGGCTTCATCATCAGCACCAGATGTTGACGCCCGGAAGCATATACCTGAGTAAAATATGATTACGTAACAAAAACACCATATGGGCATACAATTTTCGGTTGTTGCCCTCAATTTCTCCAGGATCCCATCATCAGATCCTGACTTGGTGATAATGGGACCACCTCGGAAGTGTCTTCTGTCGAACTGTCGAAAAATTTTTGAAATTCATCCATAATTGACGGAAATATCGCTGAACATACATAAAAAAAAAAAAATATTATACATAGAGACGAATTGAGAACCTCCTCCTTTTTTCGAAGTCGGTTAAAAAGTGCCTACTTACGTAAACTACCGTGGCTTATAAGGGATTAACGCGTTATTATGTTTCATGCGGAAGTTTTTTTATTGTAACAGAGCGTAGTGACGTTTTTTCCTGGTGATAGGTAAGCGAAAAAGGAAGCCCAAACCGTTCCTATCGCCCATGCTGGACGGTCCGTTGATTCTTTACACTTCGACTAAAATATCCCATCATCATTAGCCACTTTCAGTCGACTGCTGGATATAGGCCTCTCCATTTGCTCGCCGCTTAGGGCAAACATCTGGAGGATATACCCATAATCGATACGCTGGCAGGCGGGTTGGCGATCGCAGGGTGTAGCTTCTCGCTCCCGTGACGCTGCTGCCCGTCAACGGTCTGTGGTATTTAGCTACGCCTTCAAATGTTCATGAACAAAAATGTGTGTGCTGTTCGGGAATCGAGCCCACGACTCTTGGCTCAGAAGGCAGAGGTCACATTATATATTCACGTCTACCGCAAGCTATGCTACATACAAATGACGTTTACTTAGGTAGCTGGCGGTCGGAAGATCCGCATCAAAGTAAAGAATTTATGCACTGGCCTTTATCATGTCAAAATCGTCTAAAAACTTCATTTGTCTAGCAAAACTACTATCCAGGTAGATGAACACCGGTTTATTTACGAAACTTGTTCTTATACAAAATATGTGTGTTATTTCTAGCTAAGAATATATGTATAATCTTCAAACATTAATCATTCTGCTAGTTGAACACGCAACATTCATTTCTGACTTATAAGATGAATACATTAAAACGCATCATAGTGATGGGAAATATACAAAATACTATGTTGGTATATTATAATTTGCGTAGTCATAAAGTGTACTCGTATATGAATTAATCGTAAAGGTACGTCGTCCATATGATATAGAAATTTAATCCTTTTACCGCCGAGAAATAAGACAATAGAAAATCTGTTGTTAGTGTCACATATAAGCTTCACCGACGTTCAACGGGGTAATAACGCCATGATTATGTAGAATAGCCAGATCACAAGCAGAGCTCTTCACCCCAAATCTTTATACAATGATAGAATAGTAATAATACTAAAACTGTAAGAGGCAGTATATAGATAAATCAACGATAGCACATACCGGACATCAAAGAACGGAGCAAAATTTTAATACTATGTATTTAAGTACAAATCTGTCACACGGACCTTCTTGGAATCAAACCCACGACCCTTGATTAAGAAGGCAGGCTCATATCAAATGGACCACTCACCACTTCATACTAGTCTATGAACCTGGAGCACGCCGGTGCCCACGCCAAGTTGAGCAACAAAAACAACCCATCCTTTTGTCTACCCAGTTCCGATACCAATTATTTGTCTTAATATCAGGATATAATCTTCAATATGTAACTGCATAGTGTAGGTATTCAATACATCATTAACTTTAGGTCAGATACATCATTATATAAAACGAACATGTATACCTAAGGATAAAGTTGGATTAAAGGAGATTGACGCTTAAATTATTATGACATTAAAAACGGAGTACTTTTTGCTTGCAGTTTTTATACATTTCAAATAACATTTACTTAATTGTTTCAAAATAAAAAGAATTACCTATAGATATTCATAAATACAGACACAATAAAGGTCACAAACAACAAAACAGTTTTTGTCTGTGCACGGAGGCAACATTTAATAACAATGAGTTATAATTAATTCAATAATATTATTAATACAAAATTAAATATTTTTTTGTCATTTCTAATACTATTTTTACTCCTATCAATACACGTAAATATGTACACAAAGACGTATGTGTTTGTTTTCACGAATCTTCATTCTTTTTGACGAGAATAGCGCTTTTCAAATACATAATATGGTCCACGCGACCTGGGAAATTTATGGATACGTCTTAAAATCGTCACATACCGACTTTAAAAAAAAGAAACGACATTCCTCCTTTTTCCTCGATGAATACTTTGACGAATCCTGTAAAAACACGATTCCGTAGCCTACCATATGCAATATAAACGTCTATCCCTCATGACATTTAATTTTTACAAATCGTCAATGATCGTCAACCGGCGAGCGAGAAACTGTGCAGGTGTTGTATTGTTTCGTTTGACTGTTTCTCAAATATGTCATTTTTGTTGCAGAATGCACGAGCTGCAACGACGACGAGTTGGGAGTCACGCGGTGGACCATGCCTCTGCTCAAGTCAGGAGAGAAGAGATACTATCTAGGAATATTCTTCAAGGTAAATAATCTATGTACTTCTTCTTCTTGAACCCATCTCCTACCGGAGGTCGGCTATCATAAGGGCCATTCAAACTTTTGAGACATTGGCACTGACCACACACCAGTACAGTACAGGGACCTCAAATTGAACCATATCCGGAGATTTTTGAGCCAGGTACGTTTTCTTTCTGGTGTACGTTTACTCTGGATTTTAAACCTGCATTATGAACTGGAGCAGATTGTACTTGCATTACGAAAATAATTTAAATGTACAAAAGCGAACTGACTCATGTAACATGAAATCACAGAAACGACAAGTGGCAAACTAGAAGTCTCAAATAAAAAAGTAGGTATTTTGAAAAATCCTCCATCTAAGTGGAAGAAAGTGGAGAGGGAATATCGTATGAAAGTTCTTCATTTCCGAGGATAGAATCTTGAAATTTGGGGCTTGATCCTGTGACTACTGTTTCAGAGGCAGAGTTCACTACGACTTAACTAGTCGTCAACTTTCATACTTTCCTAATCAAACATCCTATATCTCCAAAGTTCCTATTATCTCATACCATTTAATTATGTTCCAATACTTAAAATGCAGCTTAGGCACAACAAACAGAAACAGCTTAGGTATTGTAGCATTTACAATAATAGTATGCAGACATTCGTTCATAACTCGATATTGTCCTTAAGGTCATGCTTATAATGAAAGGCAATACATACATATCTAGATAAATACTACTACTACGTACCAATAATTAACTTGAATTCCATTGTACGTAATGTACTTGTATGTAGGACTCTACTGTTCCGTGTTTTCACAAGTTAATCCACCACATCCAGATATAGCATCCTAGCCAACTTAGCGGTGGTTTCTGACAAGTGATTGATTTCGTTACTTGTTCGTTACCGGAGCAACTTGGCTCCCTTTTTCACTTTCCATCATGCGACGGGAAGTCTATGCTGTGATACTATATAATATTTCAAAATGTTAATGAAATGTCTTATTTATTAGTATACAAGAAGTGGTAGTCACCTTTTAATTAAGAGATTGAATAATGATTTTTTAAAAACATGTATCAATCGTTCAATCAACCTATTGATGTCCACTGATGAAGGTAAGTCATCCCCAGAGAACGCCAATCATCATGATCCCGGACAATCTGTCTCCATTCTCGGGCAGCCCTTCTCAAGTCATCGTCCCACCGTGTTGGAGGGCGTCCTACACTTCGTTTACCAAAACAAGGTGTCCATTACAAAACTCTCTCACTCCATCGTCTTTCGGAGCGCTTAAAAGCATTGTGGACTGTAGAATTGAAAGGGCTGGTTTTAAGGTAAAAGAGTATAATATGAAAACAAGAAGGAAAGGTAAAAAGCACAAACTAAAATAATAATATTAAAATACAAAAACCAATATCGTCACAGAATTCCAAGCAGACAGCAGCGCGTCACTATGGCAACGCGTCAACAACAATACTTTTCTTCTAAAGTAAATGGCTTCTAACCAGCCTGTCGTCGACATACTCCCGCCCGTAAGGCTCAGCCTTACTGCAAGAAATAGACGACAGACTGGCCTTACATTTCATTAGCTTACGGTAGTAAAATAATTAAAAGCTATGCAGTGGCAACATCCGTTACCCGCACAGTGAGTCACGGTCTGGTGCACAGCGAAGCCAGCTAATCTTCGAACTTCCGAAAAGCGTGGAGAAGCTCAGCAATTCTTCAATATGATTCGTTCAATGGTGGCCCTGGCTTGCCCTTCACTGCTACCTCCACAGGCCCATCAGGCGGTGGTAATGAGTAACGGCGCAATGTTGGTGGTCGAAGGCTTCTTGATTGTTCTATGCGATGCGGCAATAAAACGGACAGGCCTCAGCCGAGGTGAAAATAATGCTCCCTTCTGAAGCTCCTCGACTGCTTGAATACGGTCCTGCCCTCCGCATACGGTGTAGAAACAAACCAAGCGAAATAAATAGTCTTCGTTCAAAGTAAGGCGACTTCATTTAGCCAGGATAAAGAAACAGGTGCGTCTTGACTCCTCCATAGCCGAAAACTTGAGGGGTATCGATGAAGAAGCGAGCTGCAAATATAGCGGCTCGCAGTGCTGAGCTGGAGTTGTGCTGAGCTGGAGTTTCTTCCGGGCACGACGGTGAAGAAGCGACACGAAGATCTTCAGTGACGTCACTGGCGAGTAACGGACGTACCCTGCCGCGTCTGAAAGACGAACACTTTTAAGCTATTGTGTTTTTCAATTTAATTGGCGATAGGTTGTGAATTAAACCATAAAAAGTAAGAGATTCCCAACTAAAATAAAGCCCTACCGGTTGTAATTATAAATTATGCTACAGGCTGTAGCGACTAAGCGCAATATTCGAATCAAAGCCTGTAGCTCCAACCGAATATACAAATAAATGAGCATTAGGTAATTAGGTATGAAATTATGAGAGAAAGTCATATCACAAGAAGTTCAAAATCAACATTGAACAACTCTCCAGTATCGACATAAAAATGACATGTTTCGTAACTGGTAAATATATAAGTAAATGTTATACGTTTATAAAAATAAAAATAATAAAAGGTTTTGTTATAGACACAGAGAATTTTGGGAAAAGGCCAAAAGTAAAATGTGTTCGTAAAAAATCACATCATGTCTGAATGCCAATCGCGAATGCCAATGAGTACTCGAGGAGACCCGTTGGTATACACGAGCTGATCGGCAATGTCACCCAATGGTTAAAACTTCTTACACTATCAGCTTGAACCGATTGCGGCGAAAGCGATAGCTTGGTAACAATATGCGCGGTTGCAATATGACACGACTCCGAACAATTTTTGCCCCTAATGCCGAAACTTCAATTTTGAATTTAACCCCTTTACGCTTAGCATTCGATCGCTTATTGCAAACGCGATCTTTACGGCCAGACAACCCCAATTCGTTGGCCAAACTAGAGTCTATCATTGAAGATGATAGACCGTCACTTGTGACAGCAAAGGTATCGCATTTCCCTCCCAGGCCAGTGACAATCACTGCTACAACTTTCAAGGAAGTGCGACCCCTTTGTTCAATAGACTTGACCTTAGCATTATTTACTATAACCGACTCTTTAGATGGATTGGGGTTTTCTTTGCTAGACTGAGGGCCGTCTGTTAAATCAGAGGCCTTCACACACTTCGACATGTTATGCAAAAGTGCGTGATGATACCCTCTGCACACCTTACACCTCGCCTTGCAGGCGCGCCAGTCGTGCCGACTGCGCTTCAGGCACCTGCAGCAATGTTTTGTCTTACGGGCCCACGACAAACGCTCTGCGGCTGACAAGACCGTGAATTTGTTGCACGATCGTATGCCGTGCTTAGGCCCTCCGCAGAATGCACACAGACTGACGTCTGCGCATTTTGCAGTGCTGCAAATAACTTTAGGAGGTACCGTCCTTGACAACGTAGCTGAAGCTCGATGGCGGCGGTCTCCGTCGAGGTGTCCGACGACTGCACGTGGTGCCGAGGCCGAGGGTTTCTCCGCCGCCGGCGCCACAGCAGCAACGTCGCACGGAGCAAATCGAACCCGCTTACTCGCCTCGCGCTCCAGGAACTCCGCCATACTGAGCAGCTTCGGTTGACTAGAAAAAGAAGAAGAGTGTGCATAGTCTAGCCATTTATTTTGCAATAAAGGTGTTAATTTAGAGTAAATGTTGTTGAAAAGTTCGGATGAGTACAGGTAGTCCGTTGTGTTTAACAAGTCCATGACTCGCACACATCCCCTTACCTTGTTGGCTAAGGCTACGAGATCTCTGTTACTCTTCCCCAATCGCGGCATTCCGCGAATAAAATGGATGTCGTTGGCAACAATTTGCTCCGGTTGAGCGTAGTACAGCTCAAGAGCTCCAACGACATCCTCGGGGTCATCAGCGACGAGTAACAGAGACTCTACCAACTCGCGTGCCTCTCCCTTGAGGGCATTGCGCAACCTACAAAGGTTTTCGGCTGGGGAAAAAGATGTTTTCGTGTCACAAAAGGTTTTGTTAAACAACAGCCACTCTGAAATGTTACCACTGAATGTAGGCAGTGGCATAGAGCTGGCACCTTGTCTCATGGACATTAACGATTGTAGCTGTGCTACATCTACTGTCACCATCTGAGGCTGCGGTAAAGAAGGTATGGGATCCTTAATTGGCCGCGCGCGTTCCGCACACGCTGTGTCTAAAAAAGTTGGGTTCGTTACCTTACTTGTACCAGCACGGTTTTGCTGGTCCACATGCGCTACGGTATACCTCTTCCCTGAACGGGAATGTCGCGACGAGCGCTCCTCGGCCTGAGCCAAGTCGAGGTTTGCGCGGGCCTCCTCCTCCTCCGCCGCCTGTCGCCGCTTCCTAATGGCTGCCAACTCTTCCTCAGCCGCTAACCGCTGCTTGGCGATGGCGGCAAGCTTGGCTCTATGTTGAGCCTCCGCCACCTTACGGATGGTGCCCCCGGAACGCCTGGACGACCTGGAAGCTGGCAACGATTGGTTGTCCCCCTGACCAAATGTGGACTGTAGAATTGAAAGGGCTGGTTTTAAGGTAAAAGAGTATAATATGAAAACAAGAAGGAAAGGTAAAAAGCACAAACTAAAATAATAATATTAAATACAAAACCAAATCGTTGCAGAATTTAGACAGAACAGCAGCGCGTCGCTAAGGCAACGTGTCCACAACAAAAGAAAATATATTAAATGGTTTCTAACCAGCCTGTCGTCGACAAGCATGGACAGTTGAAAAATGTATTTGTCATTAAAGAATAAGAATAGAATAAGAATAATTTATTTGATTAAATCACAAAAAACACATGTTACATAATATTTATCATGCCTAGTACAGCTGTGGAAAGTGCCTAAAGTAACATTGCAGAATGACAACTACCCTCCGCACTAGTTATAAAACTGTATTGCGGCAGTGTAGTATCACCGCGAACACTCATTATAAAATTTACAACAACTATTTTACCCAGACACGCAAAACAGTATTGCGCGCGCGCAGCCGTCAGCTTGGATATCATTGGTTGTGCATTAGCTTACAGACATAGTACATGCAAAAACATCAGAACAATAATTAATACTTCTGTGATACATTTTTAACCTATAAGTAACAAGGAATACAATTACATTGGGCGAATAATATTCTGCGTCAATGTAAATTTTACTTTTTAAATACATAACAAAATAGCAATCAAATTACATACATAATATACTCACGCATCATTTGTGCAATATTCATACAATACGCAATCCATACAATATACTACTTATTTTACTATACCTATATATATTACTTGTTTTAAAGATTTCCATAATAAGTAGAAGATAGATTATAATTAATCAATCAACAGCCTTGGTCCGTCCACTGCTGAACGTAGGTAAGCCTTCTTTAACCTTTCAAATACCAGCATTCCATACACAATAGAAAATTTATTGCGTTACGGCCGATATCGGTTCATGAGCTTTGACGGGTTGATTTGTATCACGTTTCTAAATCCCAGGCTTCTTCTTAATAGAGTATTGCGAAATAATTGCTGGACAGCGTTGTCATCCGCATACCATCCAGACGATGGTGGCGCGCACCAAGAGGTTTAGTTCCTCGTTCTTGCCCCGTGCCATTAAATCATGGAATGCCCTTCCAGCTCATGTGTTTCCTTCCTCTTACAATCCTGGGTTCTTTAGGCGGGGCGTGAAACGGCATCTCAGTGGGCCTTCAGGGTGAGGGCGACAAGCGCAATGGGTTTGCTCTATTGTGCCTGTCGACCTAACTTTTGGACCTCACGACCGCTTACCATCAGGTGGAGTGAGGTCATCCTGTAAGTTCTCCTTATAAAAAAAAAAAAATAATTTTAATCCAACGATATTTACAATTACCAATCTTAATACTAGCTTACCTACGAGTACATTAATTACATTGTAACTTCGTTCTGAGAAAAATCTTATGCGCGTAGGCTATTTCAAATGTCAAGTAAGGATTGTTTACATTGAAACAGATAATTTCTACACGCTATTGCAATAACAAAAATATCTTTCTGTGAATGCATTCAACAAATACCACATAAATAGCAAAGTAGGTCATAAATTGGATGTCAGGAATGTTATAAAGCTATATAATTGGTGTCCCATAATTATCAAATACAGAAGCCGAACTGAGTTGAATATCAATGCACCTACCTAATAACAATAATATAAAAAAAATAGTCGTTATATAGTTATATAGATAATTTGTCGTTATGCTTGATTGGAATACTCATTTCAAAGGAAAACACTAAGAAGTCATAAAAGCGTACAGTGGGATAGGATAGCCTACCATCGAAATGATGAGGATGGAATTGCAATCGGTTACAAATATATTATTAAGTATCTATTAAGAAGAAGCCTGGGATTTAGAAACGTGATACAAATCAACCCGTCAAAGCTCATGAACCGATATCGGCCGTAACGCAATAAATTTTCTGGATGTAAGGGAGCGGCCTATCATCTTTTCGCTCCAAGCCAACCTCACCTGCCCGTGGTGCATCCTGCCGAATAACAAACGAGGCGCTGGCAACCGACTGGTGGCGGTATAACCATCACAACCAACCCGCCTGCCCAGCGTGGCGATTATGGGTATATCCTCCAGATGTTTGCTCTAAGTGGCGAACAACTGGAGAGGCCTATGTCCAGCAGTGGACTGTAATAGGCTGGTGATGATGATGATGATGATGACAAATATATATCTATCTATAGGTTCTTGGAAAATTAAACGCTATAGTATTTACCTTCAAATCGTAAGTGGAAAAGTGCGTCACTGCTTACGAAGCGCGTACGCATCTATGACGTAACGCGTTTGATCCGTTCGCGCTTTCTCTTTCACTCAGACGCAAGTAATATCACCTCGCCCGAGGCTCTACATTTAAATTCGTATTGTTGTAATACTTTTAATGGATACGAAATTATTGTCCGTTTACTAATGAATGTTAATTCATCACTGATTTCGTATGTCGAATTGTCTAGCGGAGTTTTAACGTATCTTTCTAATGGTCTTCATTATAAGCAGTGTTAGGTATGGCATTAAATGAACACAAAACGTTATGATGTTCTCCGTAAAAGGATTTGTAAAAGTTACTAAAATGAACATTTTATTTCTTAATCAACGTTTACTTCCATGTCCGGTAGAAAGAAAGTTTATGATGGTAGGTAGGTACTCACTATATTTTATGAATCTTATATTATATGTAATATCTACTAAAGGATGAGAATTTTCTTCCTAGCTATAATAGAGTCTTTAAACAGTATTGTCCTATTAATATAATAAATGCGAAAGTTTCTTCGGATTGATGGATGTATGTTTGTTGTCTCACGCGAAAAGTGCTAAACGGTTTTAATGAAACTTCACAGCAAAAACCGGTTCACTCTCGCCTTGAATAGGTATCGGAAGATTATAAGTCTCGGGGAACAAGGAGCCCGGCAAAGATTTCTATAAAATAAATAACCCAAGACTAAACAACTGATAAACTTACTTAGATACTTTTTTGTCAATAAGTACATAATTATGGGTACATAGTAACCACCCAGACCAATACAAACAGATATGTTCATGCACACAACTGTTTGTACTGTGGCGAGGATCTGACCCACGACCCTCGGCTCAGAAAGCAGAGGTCACTACCAAATGAGCCATCAGGCCTATCATAGTTTTGTTATATCCATTTCTTTTGTTTGGTTAATTAAAAACAAAAGAATGCAATAAAGTATACAATACCCACTTATAACACTGGCACTAAGGAAGGGCCCTGAGCATTTAACAATGCTAAAATATCAACTAATTCAGGGTCACATATCGGATGCCATAAGAGCATCCTTTATTTGTTTTCCTTAAATATCCATTGCTACTTAATAACTAGGTCACTACCGGTAGCATAAGCGGTCGTAGCCACGATTTTAACCATTGAAATATATCAAGGATACGGTCTTGTATGAGCTAATCAAGTTCAAGTTTGCACTATGGTGCATGATTCAATCTCAATAGGAACTTTTAACGCATTTAAATGAAACTTTACAGTAATCTAACATAATGAGTTACGTAAATAAATAAATAATAACCAAAGTCGTGGCATGCTGGACCAAACACTGCCATCTCGTCCCAAGCTAAGCCGAAGCTTGTATTATAGTTATTACTAGCTGTGCTCGCGACTTCGTCCGCGTGGAATAGTTATTTTTCCCCCGTTTTTTTTACACTTTCCATTATTTCTTCGCTCCTAATAGTTGCAGCGTGATGTTATATAGAAAGCCTAAAGCCTTCCTCGATAAATGGTCTATTCAACACAAAAAGAATTTTTCAATTCGGACCAGTAGTTCCTGAGATTAGCGCGTTCAAACAAACAAACAAACAAACAAACAAACTCTTCAGCTTTATAATATTAGTTAAGATACAACTGATACACATATTTAGATACAATTTATCTCGTTTTACGTATTTGTTAAAACTGGCACGTATTGTTTTGCACTAAATAAACGTTTTTTATTTCTTTTCATTTTGTCTTGCAATTTTTTTTTTTGTAAAATTACCTACATACTAACACAATACATACCGATACAAACAGACATGTTCATGCACACAAACGTTTGTACTGTGCGGGGATCAAGCGACCTCTGTCTCAGAAGCAGCGTCCGTTATCACTGAACCAAAGTGATTGTAGATTTAGTACACCCTTGTATTATTTAATGTGCGCTGAATAAACTATTTTCTATTCTATTCTATTGTCAAAGTAAAATAAACAAACTAGTTTTAAAGTATGTTTTTTTTATTTTCCATTTTTAAAATGCAATTAAAAATAACTACTTAGTTATCCCATGAAATGGCCAGGGTGGCGCAAAGCTCAAACGTCGCGCTTTTGCCTGTAAACTCGCAAGCGAGTGGGCAGTTTCCACGAAATTAGCTTCGACGCCGATGTACCGGAACTAACTCGACCGCTGCGATCTCTACTGGAAACTGAAAACTGACCGCACACTCGCCTGCCAGGAGCGAAGTTAGGGTGTAAACGGGAAATTTACAACGGTGTTTTGTTAAACTTTTATCTGCCTGGGTTCTCGGGAAAAATCACGTTCATGAAACAGCCCTGATGCAATTTTAGGTGCGTCTTGGAGTGAGTCTGTGTGCCATGATATTGTCATAAGACGTCTACTGCTGAAACAAAGGCCAAGACCATGATCCAAAGACCATTTTTCACTTTGGAGTATATGTCTAATTGACCACGCTTAGTAGGCGAGTTGGTAACCGCAGTAGGTTTTATTTGTACCCGGGTAAACTCTGCTGCCCGTTTTCTGATATTCCCTTGGTCGTCTTTTACGACACCCTCAGGATGAAATGAGGCGGTCACATTCTATATCTGAAAACCACATGACATACGTCATTTATTTTATATGGCTTCATGTCACAAAAACCAACGTGAACCGTTACTACGTAATTTTTTACTAAAATGGTATTTTGGTATTTATTGCGACTTTTGTCAACATCCCTATTAAAATGTCATTATCCATTACCTTCTATACTTAACTAATGTCAAATCAACAAATCACAATTTCGCCAATATGTCAAAATCACTACGAAAGACGTCACTGTTAGCACTACTCGTTTAGGTGACATTTTAGTTTAGAACACCCCTACAGAATTACTGCCGACCGAACCATTTTCACCCATAAACCTGTACTTTATGGTACAATTGCTCTACCTGCAGTCAGTGTAGCGTGCTATCACATAAATGTATCAAGGATAGAACAGTTTTAGTACTAAAAGCTAGTCTCAATGTGGTATTACAGTGCATGATTTGGTAAATGTCATGCATGCATGTCTTTGATGACATCGGAGTGGTTGTATTTTGTATGAATGTATTTTATAGTTGTTGGATTTTGTATGGATGTATTTTTATAGTGCATAGAGTATTAATATAATTTTGGATCTGTTGGTGTTGGAACAAAAATTTTAATGTATATCATGCGTGGATTTACCTTACGTACTCACACATTCTGATGCTAACCGTACTATGTGTATGCCTAGGCATTACAACTCGTATTTATCGACTAACTAATGCAGGTGCATTGTATGCGTAATTAACGGGTTAAAGCTTGCTATTCATTTATCTCGTTATAAACTTATAACGAGATACATGCGTGAATGATTGTAACGACTTTCTTAGTATGAACACAATAGATAAATAATAAACACGTGGGTTAGGACAATGATTTGTTGAATACGAACCGAGTTGTTCTTGTTGAGAAATGGAGAGAGTTTTAAGTAGCTTTTGTTATTGAGTATGTACCTAAATGTAGGTTTGTTTATTGCGTAGTGGTATAACCAATATGTATAATTAAGTATGTATTTATTTACAATAAGCTTTCTTATGTATGTTTATTAGTTGTGTAGCACCCATAGTGCAAGCATGAGTGGCATGTCTTAGTATATTTAACAATAGCGTGTCAGCCAAGTTCCAGCGAAGTGTATATTTACACGAACCATTTGGTTTAATATGACCAGAATCCACAGCAGCTTAAGCATTTATGTTTTAGAGATCAAAACAACTCAAGTGAAACTAAGTTAACGAAATGTAATGAATATCACTCACGAAACATGAAATCTCAGAAACCGCAATTGCCATAAATTTAAATTCTTGGGCGTAGGCTTTTTAGCAATTCAAGGGAAAAAAATGAAGATTAAAAATTAGTATTTGACGATTAATAAGTGATTGTTTCAAGCTTATATGAATACGAGTAAAGATAATATTTTGAATTAAAATTTGAAAAATGTAACTGCTACCTTCGACTCATTACGCAGAACCATTGTCAATTAATCCATTGGCTCAATTTGCCGCAGTGGCCGCAGAAATTACAATTTTTTTTTTCATTGTTGTTACTATAATCTTTAGCAATTGCTATAAATAAAAGATTTGTTTATTTCACGAGCATCTTTTGTAAGCTACTCCAATAACACCGTTTTATTTTACAATGATTGTTAAGCTACCGTTGCAATTGCATAATTGAAATACCTTTTGTTACAATAAGTACAATGGAGTGACGTCATTGAGTACCGGTACCGTTAGTCATTTAGCCTGTTTGATGTAATCTAAAGCGATCTTTCAAGAACTCTATTGTCCTGTCTCTACTTTGTAAGTTCATAGTCAGTGATAATTAAATTTAATATTATATAAGATATCGTATCAGGTTTTAAGTATAACTTATTGTTTCAATGACTGTAAAGCGTGCTTTGGAGGTCGTTTCAGTTGGAATCCGGTTTTAGAATGGAATAAATAGGTAAGCTTTTTTTCTTGACTTTTTCCGTCCCAAAAGTTGCAGTTTTTACTTGCAATTCCAAACACTTTAATAAATGATGTTGTTTAAATAAGCTCTAGATATTCATTTACTCACTTCTTCATAGCCAAATTTTTAATGATCATCCTTATTAGAACCGGTTTAAGTATGATTCTGGGTGGCCAATAATAAATAGATAGTTAATCTTTATTGCACAATTGACTTAAAAATAGGTATAGTACTAGTCGGTCGGAGATCAACTATTTTAATATTATCAGCTCAGTAGGTGATCTCCTTTATTTGAATTTAACTTTGGTAACTGCAAAAGACTGCTTTCTTTCTTGAAAGATTTCTTTATTCTTATCGTTTACTACTGTGTAAAAAAGCTTATGTAATTTTTATTTTAATAACAAATTTAGGTACCTGTTGTAGTTTTTATCATATACATTTTCTCAAAACCTACTCATTTAAAACGACATCAATTTTATTAACACAATGACAGAATTTTCACAATGTATCAGCTGAGACATTCATAACCAATGTTGTTTTGTCAGCTTGACACGTGTCAAAGGTCAATTTGACATTTTAGTTTGTACTTAGCCAAAAACAATAGAAGGTTTTTTTCTGATTATGGGATATCGTGAACTTACTGGATTGCAGATCAAATCTTAACTAATATTATAAAGCTGAAGAGTTTGTTTGTTCGTTTGAACGCGCTAATCTCAGGAACTACTGGACCGAATTGAAAATTCTTTTTGTGTTGAATAGACCATTTATCGAGGAAGGCTTTAGGCTATATAACATCACGCTGCAACTATTAGGAGCGAAGAAATAATGGAAAATGTAAAAAAAAACGGGGAAAAAATAACTATTCCACGCGGACGAAGACGCGAGCACAGCTAGGATCCTTATAAAATCCAATTTTTTTTTAACCAATAAGAGTAAGACATTTTAAATTAATTTAATTTTTTAGTCTAAGTTTGGTTAGCATGCCTGCCTATCTTTATGTCCATCTTAGCAGACGGGTGATGTCTTAAGTGCTATCTCGACAGGTTTGCATAAGATAGACTAATTGTTATATCATCATTGATGATAGAACAGAACAGGGCCATTAGATTAACATCACAATTGCTAATCGTTTAATGCAGACGAGCCTGGGTTTGCATAAATTGTGACAAGGATTGATAAGTCACCTGTGTCGTCATAATGCTATGATTGGCCCACTGCGCTTGGGCTCATTTAGTATTTATGACTTCTTCCTTCTGAACCGAGGGTCGTGAGTTCGATTTCCACGCGGGCCAACTTGTACTTGTACTATGGGTACCTACTAGAGAAGTGATAAATTTACTTAGATACATTTTTTTTTGTAAATACAAAACATATTATATCACTATTATTTGGGATGTAAAGGCCTATATTTTCGCTCCAACCTCACCTGCCAGTGGTGCATCCAGCCGAATAACAAACGAGGCGCAGGCAACAATCACAATTGAAGCCGTAGATAAATACCACAGGCCGATGACGAGCAGCAGAGTTACCAGCGTAGAAGCTGCGCCCACTCGCTAACCCGCCTCCTGCCTAACGTGGCGATTAAGGGTATATCCTCCTGATGTTTACTCTAAGTGGCGAACAAAACAGGAGCAGCCTATGTCCAGCAGTGGACTACGATAGGCTGATGATGATGACATATAGAGCCAGCCAGCGTTCACTACCATGGAACGAAACTGGTCGCCGGTTTAATGAAAACATTAATTTTAATATTAACTTTTCAATTTATACTCACTTCTCTATTTATAGCTCCCAGTATTTTACATTCATTTTTATTATAATATTGTGTTGCTTGTAGGTACCCATATCCGCATAATCCCAATATGGTCTTATGTAAATGCCGCTATTTAAATTTGTATGACACCGATCCAATACATTATTGGACAACTTGACCACAAATTTGTTTTGTAGCTAATTATTTAATCGTACTTATATTTAAGCATTTTTATTGCATACTAGCTGTGCCGGCGGCGTCGCACGCGTGGATTTCGGGTTTCAAAAATAACGGACTTACCTAAATGGTGCTTAAATTTTCAGTTGAACCTCTAGCAATACGTTGGTGAAAACCGCATCCAATTCCATGCAGTAGTTTTTGCGTGAAACGCGTTCAAACATACAGATAAAAATTTCTCCCGTTTTCCCAACATTTCCCTTCACTGCTCTGCTCCTATTGATCGTAGCGTGATGAAAAGTATACTATAACCTGCCCAGCAGTATGAAGAATAATTGTACCAAGTTTCATTAAAATCCGTTTAGTAGTTTTTGTTTCTATAACGAACATACAGACAGACAGACAGCCAGACAGACAGACAGACAAAAATTTTACTGATTGCATTTTTGGCATCAGTATCGATCACTAATCATCCCCTGATAGTTATTTTGAAAATATATTCAATGTACAGAATTGGTCTCTCTACAGATTTATTATAAGTATAGATTATAAATAACCTTCAGTGATGTAACTATTAAATTGGTTATTATAAACATGTTGTGCACACACTTTTGCTAGGTAACTGTCTAGGTAAACCTTGTAAATGCTATTGCTATGCTTTTACATAACTCACATAATTTGATTCCCCCAGACCCGTTTTACCATCGGACGAGTAGAGATAGGCCAAAACACCGTTTTATGGTACAAGTCCCAAGGACTCGCACGGTGCGTTTCTACTTTCTTAGTACGAAAGGCCAGCGCAAACCCATCACTGCATAGTATAAAACAAAATGGCTTCTGTTTTCTGTCTGTCCCTATGTATGCTTATTTATTTAAAACTACGCAAAGGACTTTGATGCAGATTTTTTTAATAGATAGGCTTCAAGAGGTATGTTTATGTGTATAAATATATGCTTATTAATATTGCACCGGTGCGAAGTTCGGGAGGATCGCTAGTACTGAATAAAAAATAACATGCTTATGTATAAGTCTAAACTGTATGTATATGTACCTGTAATGAATAAATCATTATTATAACAGGTATCTCTCACAGTTAATTCTAAGCATAGACAAATTATTAACAGGTTTTAAGGTAGGTAGGTATACTATAAATAAAGTTATATAAACTTAACCCTCGGGAACAGAAACACCGAACAAAATCAATTTATAGTTCTTTGATTAGTTCCAACCGACAAACTATGGCTCTGGTTGTTTTAGTACGTACAATAATTCAAACTTTGACAGCAAGAACACACCCACGATGTCGTCGATATGACATAGCGTTGACAATTTTTAACCGACTTCAAAAAAAAAGTCCTCCTTTTCTTCTTAATTCGATTGAATATTTTTTTGTTGTATGTTTGTTACCACTTATGTCCGAGAATTGAGAACCGATTTGAAAAATTCTGTTTTTTTGTTCGAAAGGAAGTCCTACTTGGCCCCATTGTCACCATTTTAAAGTCGGTTTGTTGTTGCTGAAAAATGCTGTTATTTGGTAGGGACTTCTGCCTTCTGAACCAAGGGTCGTGTCCCGCTCAGTACAAAATTTGTGTTCATGAACATGTCCGTTTGTATTGGTCTGGTACTGGCTATGTATAAAATGTATTGATTTCCAAAAAAAAAATATCTAAGGAAGTTTATCAGTTGTCTCGTACCCATAGTACAAGCTTCGGCTTAGTTTGGGGCTAGGTGGCGCTGTGTGGCCCAACGTGGCATGTTTTGAGTTATTTATTTATCTTGCTCCGTGGTTCATCATTATGCGATTACAGTCATTACTCCACAATTTCTTGTTACGAATACACTACAATTCGAACATTACATCGTAATTCGCGTTCGCATACCGTCGGACAATCCGGCGAAAATCCCACTTTACACTTTCACCGTAACCGGTTGGTTCGGTCGGAACTGTAGTATCGACTTCTAACCGCTGCAGATTTGCGCATATAATCTATTGTGTAACGATGTGCATATAGTTCATAATTAGTGTACTGGTTAAGACAAAGACAAGTTATCGTCATCACCATCCACTGCTGGACATAGAATAGAATAGAATATAATAGAAAAACGTTTATTTGGTACTAACATTTACATACAAAAAATACTTAGGAACTAAAATTAAATCCTAATGTGTACCAAACAGGTCCCCGCTCAGCTATTGCCGTGGCACATGCGCCACGGCGCTGGTATTCTGCGGATACCTTGGCAGATGGTATCTGGTTACAGGTGTTGAAGTGTGTGAAGACTTGTAAATAACAATTTAAGTTAGTGATATATATGTAGGAAAATATAGACAGGTACTTATGAAGCGATATATAAACAAAATGTGTTTAATACAGTACATACTATAAATAATATACATAAAAAATAATCAAGAATAAATATCAATCGGACTTTTGAGCTAATATTAGATGACTTTTGTATTTATATTTAAAAGATCCGATACCGCATATATAGGTAGGTCCGCATATAGAGGACATAGACCTCTCCAGTTGTTCGCCACTTAGTGCAAACGTCTTGAGAATTGGCCAGGCGGGTTGGCGATTGTAGAGCGTAGCTCCTCACCCCGTTGACGCTGCTGCCCGTCATCGGTCTGTGGTATTTATCTACGCCTTCAATTGTGATGGTTATACCGCCACCAGTCGGTTGCCAGCGCCTCGTTTGCTATTCGGCAGGATGCACCACGTGCAAGTGAGGTTGGCTTGGAACGAAATGATGTTAGACCGCTCCCTTACAACCCTGAACTTCGGTCGGATTTCGGCATCAGTAGAAATATAGCCAAGATAATCCTACAGGACAATTATATGGCGACGGCGTCTGACAAGTAATTAGTTTGGTCATGTTACCGGTGTATACTGCAGCGACTTGGGCTCTTTCACTTTCCACCAGGCGAGGGGAACATCATAAACGACAGCGATGTGAATTAAAGTTACCTTATAATGGTGCAGGGCTCCACTGCATCAAAGAATACACTTAGATGCTCCACACTTTGATAAATTAGTTCTGGGCGGTTTAACTTGCGCTCGGCGAGAACAGATCCGTGCACACTGAACTAACTTTGCTTAAACGCAGCCTAATTAATTAAGGTACACCTGACGAATGTCAGTGAAGATGGAAGCTTTCTAACAGAATGCATCTATATGTCACCGGAAAATAGCAAGAATCGTAAGTTGATCAATTTCCTAGGTAGTTGATTAACTTCCGGAAAATAATAAACGGCAGTTGAAATGTATTATTTAACGTATGTATTTTAGTAAATTGATCATTTTACGGTGTCTTGCCGTAAAATCATCCGACGAAGGTGAGGTGAACGTTGATTGGTTCAATGGCTCACGAGGCGTTATCCCGGCAACCAATCAGGGAACAGTGTATTAAATTACGCGTAATAGAGCACCGTTAAATAGTACATTGAGCAACGATTGGCCCATTTGAGGACGATTTTACTTGTGTCAAAATCGTAAATTATTAAATGACTGTCAGGCTTCCGTAAATTGATCAACTAACTGAAATCCATTGCGTTAAATAATACATTTCAACTACCGTTTGTTATTTTCCGAAAGTTAATCAACTACCTAGGAAATTGATCAACTTACGATTCTTGCTATTTTCCGGTGACATATATAATGTTTAGGATTGTAGATAAAATCTTACTTATATATTGTGCCGCTTATACTCGTATTGTACAACAAATGTGTCAAGATACAATAGGTATACCTAGGTTTGTGTGTGAAATAAATAATATAGGTATCTATCTATTTACCTATATACTGCGACTAATTATACAAATGTTTATTCATTCATTCAAAATTTAAGAGCCTCGCTCTTGTCGGTGGAGCAATTTCTATTCTTCCCTGGGCTCCGCCAGCACCTTCAACTCCGTGTACGTCATGACATCAACTTTTTCCATCAACTGTTGATAGCCTAAGAAAAAGTATGCAATGTTTTTTTACGTTTACGTTTTGGAAAGTCGTTCCTTATTCCATTGGATACTAACGAAGCGACCAACCCCGGCTTCGCATGTGTGCAATGCGATACTAAATATTCTAAAACATCCAACCCCTTTACCCCCTTTACATGTAGAGTTCGATAAAATCCATGCAGATGCCTACATCCTATTATTTATATATATTGAACCTACCGGCCAAATTTCAAGCGTGTAGATGTTGTAGTTTCTGAAAATTCTTAATTAATCAGTGAGTGGTATTTCGCTTTTCTTATATTCGGCGGCACTGTTCGAAACTGACGACGCGTTTTGTATTGTAGAATTATAAAATTTTCCTGCGACAAAAACATTATATACCTACCCTATGTTTTATGTTTATCTGTATTAATTTTTTCAAGTATAAGTTTTGTATAACGCACGAAATAAAACATTTTCTATTCTATTCTATTTGGCGGAAAATTTATATGAAAAAAGAAAGTAATAATAAATGCTTCTTCTACAACGAATTAACAACTACGACTCAACTCCTTCACACTAACAGGTGCTAATTAAGCATTTTTCTCTCACATCTCACAAAACATACGACGAATATTACAAAGTGAAACCAAAGTTTGTTTAGAAAGAATCACTTAATAACTGACTGTACTATAATAGATAATTACAAACGCGATGAATAACACCTGTGATGAACAGATGTTTCCTATAGCAAAACGCCTAATGGAAGCTATAAACCAATCTCGATTCAATGGCCGAGAAAGTAGGTCTCGCGTGATCCAAACTATATGTAATACCTACGAGTATTCACTTGCGAAAATTAAGTAATGGACTTAATTTGTCGGCAAGATACGGAGTACGCTTTTAGTTTAGTTTTTGTGTGGCACGATCGATGTGCTGACAGGTAACTTACGTACCGGTGAATCCACAACGCAACATTTAAAACAGTATATGGCGACTGACAAATATTTGTCTCAAGTCTACATAAATAAATATATTTTTGATTTAGATTGGAAGATGAAGACTAATGTAAAATTTGAATAAATGTACGAGAAAGTTTCCGAATCCAAATCGAAACTGACTTTGTGGATAGATAGGTAAAACATAAGCAGAGTCTTAAGAAACTATAGCTGCCTAAATGTTGACATTATAGTTTTATTTAATTACCTTCAAATTTTGCAGTTAGAACGCTAACGTTCAGAAGTTTTTTTTTTATAAGAAGAGCTTACAGGATGTCCTCATTCCACCTGATGGTAAGCGGTCATGAGGTCCAATAGTTAGGCCGACAGGCAAAATAGAACTAACCCATTGCGCCTGTCGCCCTCACCCTGAAGGCCCGCTGAGATGCCGTTTCACGCCCCGCCTAAAGAACCCAGGATTGTAAGAGGAAGGAAACACATGAGCTGGAAGGGCATTCCATGACTTAATGGCACGGGGCAAGAACGAGGAACTAAACCTCTTGGTGCGCGCCACCATCGTCTGGATGGTATGCGGATGACAACGCTGTCCAGCACGTGTTGTTCGGGAGTGAAAGGGAGAGGATGGGACGAGTTGGAATAACTCTTCGGAGCATTCACCATTGTAAAGACGATAGAGAACACGTAGTTATCTTCAAATTATCACTAAAAATGTACCTATATCTTCATTTCAGGCGAACTGGTTCAAAGCGCAGCAGTACTGCCGGTTTCACGGAATGCATCTCGCCTCCATCTCTTCACAACAGGAAAACGACAAGCTTGAGCAATACGTCAAAGATTCAGGTAAATAGCTGTTTACATAACACTCGAATAGAACATATTACCTACAAAAATGCTGCCTGGATACCATAGATGTAAACTTACTGGTTAGATTATGTTATATGCCCAATCTAATTTAAGAGCGTGGTTACACTATCTTGAGACATGCTCGTTGCTGTAATATAAATATACCGGCATATATTATCATATATTTTTAAGTGAAGGAAGTACTTATGTTATAATTAATGTATTGATTTGAATTTTAATAATTTTGTAACATCACTGTGATTGTTATTGACCAAAATAAAAGCTTTTGACCAAAGCTCTCTATGGTTGCGTTTTCACTAAAAGATGTTAAGTGATATTGGCCTACGATGGAGCGCACTTATCCAAAAAATACCGATTCACTATCGTCACCCTTAATCACAAACGTTACTATGCAACGCGCGGACGCACACTTGAGTGCCGGTCGCCGTGTGAATACCTTACTTGGCATGGTGTTGTTAGTATTCATTGATAAGTACTGTTTGTGATTACAGGTGTTTAACACCTAAAGATTGTAATTATATCTTAGGGAACAAAGCATTTAGTTTAGTTTTTAGGTTTCAATGGAACAATATCTTTAAATCCGCGCCCTTCTGGTAGTAGGTACAGCTATTTAGTTTACTTTTAACTCTAGAACACCCCATTTAGTTTTATACCCGTAGTTACAAGAACCATCCAACCAAGAATTGAGCTGTGCAAACTCGTAAACCGTTTTAAAAAGGCCAAGGAACGTTCGCACGAATATACCTACCACCTATTTGAGCAGTGCCTTCTACACGTGGGTAATGAGTCATAACGAAAGCTGGGGGAGGTTTAATTGGCGATTAACTCGAGCCAAGGTGAGGGATGCTATGCGCTGCCATTTTTACAATTCTGGGAAAACCTGCACTTTAAACGTTCACTCGTAATGATGACCTCATCAAATTTTCCAGTTCTTACAACGGCGAAAGTCGATGGTTTGTTGTGTTCAATAACGAACCTTATATTGGCTTAAGAATAGAACGCAATACTTTACTGACAGATAAGGTGTTACATAGCAATTGTAAGCGACTGCAATTTACTAAATTGTAGGTAATCAAATGATGCTTCAATTTGAAGAATGATCTCCAAGAAATGGTTCTTGTTATTTTTGTTAGTTTGCAAATAAAAGTTCTTCTTAAATCTGATCTTAAATTGTCCCACTTATGTTCATTAATTAACACACCCTAAAGTAGTCGTAGCTCTGAAGAGCTACCTACGGAAAAATAGCCAACAGTTTTGTCACCAAAATCAAAAATTTACTTTTTTCTATAGTGTAGAGACCCAGGTATAGCGATAAATCAGTTTCTTATTCGTCTTTTTATTTAACCTACTTCAACAAAAATAGGAGGTTTCTCAATTCGACCAAATTTATTGTCATCGTTACGTTACGTTTAGTAATAACTGCCACAATATTTTCTAACTTTTGCTCCTCAATATTCATTAATATTCAATCTACACTCATTTACATAGGATTTATAAAAAATAAAATCTAACCAAAAATGTCAATTATTCCAGGTTACGGCCGGGAGCACTTCTGGACGTCAGGCACCGATCTGGCTGAAGAAGGCAATTTCTTCTGGATGGCCAGCGGGCGGCCCCTCACCTTCGTCAACTGGAACGCCGGTGAACCCAACAACTTCCGCTACGAGAACGGTGAAGAGGAGAACTGCCTGGAGCTGTGGAACAGAGACGACAAAGGTCTTAAGTGGAACGACTCGCCCTGCTCCTTCGAAACGTTCTTTATCTGCGAAGTGCGATCGGATTGATGAAAAAAAATTAAACTAGCTAGATTTGGACATTTCTGAGTTTGCTCGCTTGCTGCGACATTTTTGGGACGACTTTTTATTGTACTAGCGTCCATTTTACAATAGCAAAACTATATGGGAAACGCATACTAGATGAATGTTAATCGGTATATCAATTATTAGCACGTAGTCATTGATCGATCAGAATAATTGAGTCGGAAATATCATAAACGATACTTGTTTATGATAATGTCCCTTCCATGTCTTACACAATTATCTAATGAGATTTTTAGAAACATAAATGGATTTCATCATTATTACATAAATGATTAATGCAGTCAGGGACAGATCCGTACTGTAAAAAGTCATACTCGTAGATATCAACTATAATACGAGGTGTGTTCGCTGTTTTCGAGAAGTTTAGCTGAATGTGAAACTGTCTCGCGTTGGATAATAAACTGATAAGACACTTGACAGAATTGAAAATGTCCACATGTTTCATAATTGAAATTGTCGCTTTGATATTATACACTGTGACTAGTAAATTTAGCTAAACAAGTACCTATAGGTATAGTTTACATATAAAACATCTACTTTGTATTTACAGATAAAATTTAAGAGATTACTGTGTGTCTCAAGACATAATGTCTTTATTGCAAAATTTCACTGACGATTTATTAGTCACAGAGTAAACCTAATTGAATTTTTAGTTACTATGTATTTAAGATATTCCGTGTCTTATCAATTAAGTGTTCCAATAATTTAGATACATACTTATCGACACGAAATGAAACGTATGTGTATATATTGTATGCTCTAGTAGTATATATAGTTTGTTATATAAATAATTGGTGTATTATAAATGGGCAATCTCAGAAAAATCCGATTTGTAGCGACAACACGATTAGTCACAAAGGAACAATTTGTGTGAAAGAAAACTAGTGTGCTAGATGCCGCCATCCTTTTTATCAACTAAACGTTTGGCGAAACCTATTAAAATACGAAAATTTCTTTATTTGAAGGGAAGAATTCAGTTTTACGATTGCTTTTATAAAAACCTGAATTTCGCACCTTCGATCTCTTGATGTAACCATAGATCGGAATAGGTATATCTTATTTAAAATTTTGGCTTAGTATAATTAAACACATTTTCGGCGTATATTTATAGTTTCTTTAAATTTAAGTTATATTTTTACACGCCATTGTACTTGAACATGTTAGGAGAAAGTTATTATATGCAAATAAATTAAAATTTCTTCCATTATGAAGCAATGCACTAAAATAACTAAATATCTCTGGGTATGTTCACATTATGCGAACATTGCAAAAGTTTGTATTATAAAAAATCTTCCACTATTCCGATGTATGTATGTAACAAATAAGTATACGATGTAATGTTTTAAACAATACTTTATTACTTACTATACCACAGAGTGAGTGTGGTCTATAATATTAATATTAATTGGTCGTTATAGTATCAGACTTCACTAAAGAAACAAAATATGTTAAAACCGCACTGAAAATTTACAATATCTGTAGTAATTTATAAAAGGTGGGGAAGGTAGTCGGAAACGATTATTTGGTCAGTATACTGTAGGCTTATGCGGAGGTACCTCTAGGCAATATTACAGAATGTCTAAGTAGGTAATAAAAAGTTTCATAAATAGACACCTACCTACTGCGGATTTGATACGACAATAAAATTTAAAACGACAAAAAAATGGAATTCATACTTACTTTTTGGAATTGATTGTCTATTTCGTTTTACTACAGATTCAAAAAATGACACTTTTGACGTTGATTTTTGACATTTTGGTTTCACGCTGACGCTTTCACGCCAGTATGTAACACCCACGAGCCAAAATATTTTGTCCGTCTGTATCTAGGTACTACATGACACTATAGGTAAACGCCTGAGTGGTAACTTTGTGAATTCGCACTCAATATTGGCAGGAATGATCCTCACGAAGAGGTCGTTTCACATTAAATAAAAAAAAATGCTAAACGCCGTAACAAAATATACAGCACGTCAAAAAATTTAATAGTTAGCTTTTGCAGCTGGTTTAAAGCAGTAGGGTTCATCCAAAATTAAATTACACCTATATTGGTCAAAGCGCCCGAAAACTCGAATATCGAATGGAAAAATTTCGAATCAAGTTGTTTTTTTGTTTAAATATGAAAATTTTAAATTCCATTTGTATTTACGTACATATTTGATATTGTTAGAATAGTATTTCACCGGTCAATACAATAATGTGTTAAAAATTAATATTGCCTAGTGCGTGCAAAGCATTTCAAACTTATTTATTTATTGTACAGTGAGCGCCACATTAGATAAGTTACACATTTCGTACCACTCTTAAGTCGTAGGGCATAAGAGCTATCGTTACATTTGTATAACTCTACATCTCGGTTCTGTACTTATTATATACCATTTGTGTGATCGTGTGTTTTATACAAGTTTGTAAAAGGGGTGTTCTTCTTTTTTATCGACAATGATATACTAAATCAGAACGAAGGACAGGTCGTTTTGATTTAGTATACTAACATAATATGTTTTAGAATTTTATTTAATCTTTGCATTGTATTATTCTCAAAATCGAACCGATTTATTTTACCGATTAGCGAAATAGTAATCGGTATCCCGATAAGTGTTGAACGTACCTTTATATTTCATTGCTTTTTAATAAAATGCAATGACAGGGTGGTAAATCGATATGCTGTCTCCGATAAAAAGGGCCACTCTGTTACAATATTTTGTGGAACGCCACTGCACAGAAAAAATATGATGAAATAAAAAGAAACACTAAATAGTCCTCTACCGACATATTATATAATTTGTCTTAAATATTTATTTCCGTAACAATTTTTAAGAAGTGAAATCCGAAACATCGAGAAATTATCGATAAAAAGAAGAACGACCCAAAAACCTTTTTTTTACTAAAGAAAGTTATTATTTAAGAGGAACCGATCACTGCCTTATGATCTTGTACGATGAACCTCCGAACCCCCGGGTTCAGGACACAGGGTGTCCATAGTCAAACGTAGTGGGTAAATAACTATAGTTACCTTAGCTAAGTGTATAATAATAGTCGTAGGGTCAGTTAATAAATATTTTTTTTACAAAATGTTTTTGTTTCTTACCTTTCCTTTGACTATATACCTATTTGACTGGCTCGGTGGCTCAATTCGTAGTGACCTCTGCCTTCTGGGGCAAGGGTCGTGGGTTCGATCCCCACACATTACAAACATTTATGTGCATGAACATGTCTGTTTGTATTGGTCTGGGTGTTTTCTATGTATAATATGTATTTATTTACAAAAAAAAATGTATCTAAGTAAGTTTATCAGTTGTCTAGTACCCATAGTACAAGCTTCGGCTTAGTTTGGGGCTAGATGGCGCTGTGTGGTCCAGCGTGGCATGTCTTGGGTTATTTATTTATTTATTTATTTGATGACCGACTCCCTCGAAGGTTCGAACCCCGTGTGAGGGAGGACAAAACTGTTACAGAGTTTTTCTGTCAAAAGAATAATCAGTACCAGCCCCGGATTCAGAAAATTGGCGGTGATCCCAAGGTATCAGAACAACGAAGGTGCCACAAATATATACTTACTTCAATAAAAATATAAACACCCAAACACGAAAGAAACACAAATGTTCATAACACGAATGTTAGTCCCGGGTGGGGATCGAAACCTACGACCCTTGGTTCAGAAAGCATGGGTGCTTTGAGCACTACCAATTGAGTCACAGGGCTAGTCAAAAAAGTAAAGATTAAACAACAACTGTGCTTAGTACCTACAATAAAACCTAATTTAATAAATAAAATAATAAATTAATTTACTATTCAGTTGTGATTACAGTAAGTAAAATTGCATACAAACAAAAATCTGCAACCACTCAAATTAAAATTGTACTTGTCAAATAACTTTAATGGCGGCGGGTGGAAGAAGGCATTACGTGGCATTTGAAACGATTGTCGTTTAATAAAGGAAACACCAGCATAACTTTTTTACTATATATTCTTCTGAACTCATGTACACTATTAAATTATAATCACCACACAATAAAACAGAACTATAACAGAGTTATTCACTCGACCGTCACCTTCGACCGTTCGTAACCAAGTGTTTTTTCGTCTTCTGACATTTGGCTTTTTATGCGCGCGAAACGGAAGTCTGACCGTACGATTAATTTTAAAAGTCAAATGAATAACTCTTAACAATATTATTTTTATTTTATAAATAACAACTTAATTAAATCTTATAATATTTATATTTATTTTGTATAATTAACACAGATTTTTTTAATACATTTTGATAGCGAAATATTTATTATAACATCAACATCGTGGTAACGACAAAAAATCAAATGAGATACCAAATACTGATTTCCATATAAATTGTTTTTATTTAGGATTATTGATAAATTTAAATATTATTTATTTTGACAATCTAACAGCTCGTCCATCCTGATATAAGTTCACGTCCTCGTGAACATGATGAGAAAAGAAAAAAAAATGATTTCTTATCCCATACGTATAAAATAAATCAGTAATCATTATTTGATAACTCACTATGATTATACATTTGTTTTAATTAACTATTTATGTATTGCCTATTACATAAGTTACATACCAAACGGGCACTTTTCGGTAGCCCATTTTACCCATGCGCACATTGCGCATTGCACCCATTGTGCTGAAGTAACTTAAAATGAAACGCACACTTTGTGCATAGCACATAAATTATGCTAGAGTTCTAGATTAAATTGCGCACGTTGCGCTAAGCACACTTTGTGCACAAGTAACACATACGTCGCGCACGTTGCGCTAGGCACACTTTGTGCTCAGATTACAGATATTATGTCGCGCACGTTGCGCTGGGCACACTTTGTGCTCAAATTATCCATAAGTTACGCACGTTGCGCAAGGCACACTTTGTGCTCAAATTATCCATAAGTTACGCACGTTGCGCAAGGCACACTTTGTGCTCAAATTATCCATAAGTTACGCACGTTGCGCAAGGCACACTTTGTGCTCAAGTTACAGATAGGTTGCGCACGTTGCGCAAGGCACACTTTGTGCTCAAGTTACAGTTAGGTGGCGCACGTTGCGCTTACATTGTAATTTGTACTACTAGAGACTAGGACGTGTCTGCACTATTATTTGAACCATCTAATGTATAAGCATAATTGAAATGTCATAATTAATTCGGGAGCAATACAATCTAATCTTACGATACATTTATCATTAATAAAGGTATACTTAAAATGTTTGATTAAACCTTAATAAAAATCTACCCTCAATCATAGCTAGAAACAGTTTCACTGTCATCAGTGCTCTCGGAATCAGAATCTCTTTCTTTGCTATCGAAACATAACCACGGGAATATTTTATCTACCGCATAAATTCCTGTATATGTTCTGTTACCCTTTTTGGTGATAGGTGTGTCGCAAACCTCGTACCTATCGTTGTCTAATATTTTTGTTATTTTAAACGGTCCCGACATCTTAGGTAGTAACTTTCTACTTTTACCTACACTATGTACTACTTTTTCAATTCTCACTAAATCTCCTACACTATATTTTCTGGCTGCTTTCCTCTTTTTATCAAAATTATCTTTTTGTTTTTCTTGACTTTTTAACACATGCTCGTCTACTTTGGCCCTAATCTCTACTACGTCCATTTTTGGGGTAAAAGACCCTTCCCGATTATCTATTTGATTATTATTTTCTTGTTGTGAATTATTTTCATTTATAATGTCAGGTTCGGCTGACACGTTTAAGCTAGTCAATGTATTTGGTTGATCACATGCACTATCAGGTAAATAGCTGTTTTCGTTAATTGTTTCCCCAGAATCTAAATTATTTTCAGTAATATTTGCTAAGTCCATTTCAATCTCCGATATTATATGACCTTCCTTTGAATTGGTAAGTTTAAGTCCAAATAAGATTTCTGACGGAGATTTTCCGGTGCCTTTATTAATTGTATTATTTAAACCCCACTGTACTTGTAACAATTTATCATCCCATAACCTTTCGTCTTGTCCATGATTTTGCGCAGCCAACGAGTCTAATATTGTACGATTGTACCTCTCCACTTGCCCATTGGCTCGTGGGGAGGCAACTGCGTTTTGGATGTGCCTAATGCCCAATTCCTTGATAAACTTCTCAAACTTTACGCTCGTGAAAGACGTTCCGCGGTCACTTATTAAGCGCGTAGGTAAACCAAATGTACCAAAATATTCTCTAAGTACTGCGATACTAGTATTTGACTTTGTGTTCTTTACTGCCTTCAGGACTATGAACTTAGTATAAGCATCTATGATAGCTAGAATATATACATTTTTGCGTTTACTAGCAACGAAGGGCCCAACATGATCTATATGAACAGTATGAAAAGGAGTAGAAATCTTAGGTATGGGATGGAGATATCCTTCTTTCTTTCCCGCAGGAATTTTACTATGTGCGCACTCAAGGCAAGAACTAACGTATTTTTTTACAAATTTTCGCATTTTTGAAAACCAGTAATTCTGTTTAATTCTGTCCAAAGTTTTCTCGAAACCAAAATGCCCTATCTGGTCGTGGTTGTTTTGTAAAATTTGCCAACGACACCCTTTTGGTACGACCCATTTCAGCCCTTCATTGGTATTTCTATAAACCCTATCTCTCTTTAGTACAAAGTTTTTCTTTATGTCTATTAAATCATCATATTGAGGATCCGATAATATGTCTTTTATACGCTTTAATTCAGTATCATTCGATTGGACAGTTACTAGCCAATCGGTTTCTGCAATGTTCATGACATCAAGAGTTTCAATTGCATCTATTACACCTATTTCGTCAGGAATTGGGTTACGACTTAATGCGTCAACGTGCATCATACTACTGCCAGACCTATAGATGACATCACAATCATACTCCTGAATTAGACTCCACCACCTAGCCACGCGAGGGATCATGTCTTTCTTTTGAAATGTTGCTCTGAGAGAGTTACAGTCGGTTATTATCGTGAATTTTATTCCCAGGACATACGGTCTAAATTTCATTAATGACGCTATTACAGCCAGGGTTTCCAACTCGTAAGACGAAAAGTGAGATTCTTCCGGGGAGGTTTGCCTACTGTAGTATGCGATTGGCTTAAAGGAGGAATCAGATTGCTTTTGTAGTAAAACGCCGCCTACCCCATGTTTACTAGCATCAGTGTGGATTTGTGTCTCTGCGGTTGGATCAAACAATGCAAGGACGGGCCTAGATGTTAAAATAGTTTTAATTTTTGTGAATGCGTGGATTTGTTCTTCTCCCCATTCCCATGGGGAGTTCTTTTTGAGTAACTTTGTCAGAGGTTTGGTAATTTCGGCAAATCCTTTAATAAACCTCCTGAAAAAGCTAGCTAATCCTAAAATCTGCCTTACATTATGAACATCGTTCGGAGTAGGGAAATTACTAACTGCTTCCACCTTTCTCGCCCCGGGTTTAATACCAACCCCAGAGATCTCAAACCCCAAATAGTCAACTTCTAGTTTAAAAAAATGACATTTCTGCGGCTTTAATGTTAACCCTGCCTTACGCAACCTTTCAAAGATAATGCGAAGTCTTTCCAGACCCTGCTCAAAAGATCTGGATGGAACTAAAATATCGTCCATGTATGCCAAAGCTGAATCAAATCTTGCGTTACCTAACGCAGTGTTAATTGTCCTTTGAAATACCGCAGGAGCATTGACTAATCCAAAAGGGACCACGTTAAATTCCCATTGCCCGTCTGGAGTTACAAAAGCTGTTAGCGGCTTTGCATTTTCACTCAATGGCATCTGGTAGTAGCCAGATGCCATGTCTAAAGTGCAAAAGAAACGATTACCAGCTAGACGATCTATCTGGTCTTCGATACGCGGGATCGGGTGATGTTGTTTCACCGTTTTTTGATTTAGTGCTCGATAATCGATGCACAGTCGTTTATCCCCGGTCTTTTTTTTAACTACTATAATAGGAGAAGCATACGGAGAAGTTGATTCCCTTATGATACCGTTTTGCAGTAATTCGTCTACCATTGTCCTAACCTCGGCCCTTTCAGTAAAACTTAGTCGATATGGACGGTGCACTACTGGATTAGAATCTTTTAATTCAATATCCATTGTAGTAACATTAGTACATCCTAATTCTGTCAAATCTTTGGCAAAACAGTCCCTGTATTCGTTCACTAAATTTAATAACTGACCCTTTTGATTATCATTCAAATTAGCATCAACGTTTAAATCTTCTAGCGTAAGCATGCTAGTTGCCTTAACTATTCTGTTTACGCTCATACACGTACCCCTCAAGTTTTCTAAACAAATTGTACCCCGGGATATAACTTGATCTATCTGAAATTGTAATGGGAAATGTTTACTATTTATTATTTGAATGTAACCTATGCCATTTTTAATATGAACTTTGCCACCCCTTATTTTATACTTTGGTCTTTGACTATCTTCAATGCAAATTTCCCCTGTCAAGCTATCGTAAGTTTTAACTTTAATACTGGCATCCCCGTATACATTTACAGCTTTATGTACTTTTAGACTTAGGCGTTGATTGCTAATTAGTCTTGATTTGATTGTTAACTTTTTATTATCTTTGTGCACTTCAATATGGGACTGTTCCGTCACAGTTTGACCTATCAAAACATCGTAATTAAGAAAACAATCTGGAACTACTACCATTTCTACTTCTAACTTTACATTGTCTATCGTCAATTCTGCGGTATAAACGCCTACCGAGTGTATAATAGAATTACCGAAGCCACGTAAGTTTGGTAAGTTTGTAACTTTCCAGGACTCTGAATCAAAAATTTTCCTAGCAACAGATTCTTTTATTAACGTACACTGGCTGCCCAAATCTACGTAGGCATTAAGTTTTGAACCTAATATATAAATATTTTTCTTAAATTTTTCATCAGCTAATGTCCCTGCATCTAGTAGTAGTACCGGCTTGACCTCTGACCTATCCTTCCAAGCTTCCCTTGTACAGCTAGGATCATTGTGACCTATCCTTGAACACTTTTGGCACTTGACTATTGGTTTTTTACAATTACTGAATGCGTGTCCTATTTCGTGACAGTTAAAACATTTTGTTTGCCTAGTATTAAAATCAACTTTTACCGGTCTACGAATTGATTCATTATTGGGTCGGACAAATTTCTTATTTTTGTCAAATTTTTCGTGCTTAACACTTCGTAAATACCCTAACAACTTATCTGAATCCTCAAAACCTACGGCCTCGGCGCCATACCGAACGGACCTATCCTCTATACCATGGACTACACAATCAATAGCATTCTTTCCATTGATACCACAACGATTTAAGGCTATCAATTTTTCGAAATAATATTCTTCAAGATCGTCTCCAAATTTTGCCCTAATATTAAGCATTTCTGTGAGTAAACGCCCATAATTTTCATAAACTGGAAAAGCAGACCTGAGTTTTTGTTGCCATACTTCCCAGGTATGCATTACTGATGGTTGACCCTCATACCATCGTTTCGCTATACCCATAAGCTTTGGTAAAGCGTAATGAGCAGTTTGTTTATTATTCCAACTGTAAATCTCAGCACACTCGTTGACCTTGTTCAACCAACTATCAATAGTTTGATTTTTGGCTTTAGGATCAAATTCGGGCACGACATTGGTGGTTAAGTATTTTTCTCTATTGTGTGTATTATCGGTGGAGGCCGCATTTAGAACCTGACTAAGATTATCTAATATCCCTTTATTAAATGATACCTCATTATTATTTGAGGTGCCTATTTGCTCTGAATTTAAGCGTTGTATCGGTTGATTAACTTCTACTTGTTCATTATTAAAAGTATGATTAGTGCTAACCTGATTATTAAGTATACCTTCAGTTTGTTTTTCATTACTGGGGTATTTAACTGAATCAGCCTCCCTTATATTACTTCGCGAACGAGTTACAGGATGAGATTGACTTTTATGCATACTGTGGCGTGAACTATGCTCTTTGGATTTACTATCACGACGGAGTCTCCTATCTCGTATAATTGAATCTGACCTTGACACTGAACGGGATGGGCGCTCCAGTCTCGACGTCCGTCCACGGTGTGTGCGTGACCTATGGCGCCTGCTCTCGATGGAACGTGACCGTCGCCTCACGGTGGATCTCGAGCGACGACTCTCATCAGAACGCGAACGGGACCGCTGCCTCACTGCTGGGCGGGACCGTCGTGTCGTGGTGGAACGGGATCGCCGTCGCCGTCCTTTGGCTGGACGTCGCTCTCGCGATCGTCTTTCACTTGGCATTGTATAAATACAACGACTAAGCAATCTGAAAATATGTCGAATGTAAATATTAATAATGTTATATAGAACTAATAACTTGATACCAATTACCTGTATATATAAAAAAAATCAATTGAGTAGTATAATTACATCCAGATTTGCACAGCCTTACTCGTTTTGTTTCTCAACTACATATATACATACATACTATATACATATATATACCTCTCCTCCGTCAGTCAACCTTCAGGTCTGGAAGATATCAATAAGGATTATTGATATACCATAATGGGCCACACAGCGCCATCCAATTGCAAATTAAGCCAGAGAATTATTATAATCTGAACCAAATAACTGGACAGGCTGGAATACCTTTTGTACATAATTACGTATGGATAGATATACTTTACCGCACATCAAACACTTGACTTATATCCAAATACAAAATACACTGACGTAAAAATTAGACGGTCTTATTTACCACTTATAAATAGGTTATACATATTACACACGTTACATATAGATCCATGTACATAGCATTTACCCACACCAATACAATCCATATATTTTACGGGGATTGAACCCGCGACCTCTAAATCAAAAGCAGCGTTCTCTAACCACTGATCCAGACTAGTCGTTAAATTAGAGATGCAATTGTTCAAGTTGTGCTATGTAATCAGTTTGTAAAATATATATATTATGTACCAATACATAAACAAGAAATAAAATTATAATGGGATGTATCTATTTATTATAATCCTAGCGTAATGATTCGCTAACACTTGTCTTGGTAAATGGATATAGCTTTATCATATTTTATTTAGTTTTATTCATGCACAACTTACTAAGACTTTATAGAAAATTATCGATCATATATTGTATTAAGAAAAAATAATGATAAATAAAATAGCAGTGTCACTCACCTGTAGAGGTATTTCAACTATTTTTACCAACCTTTGCCGAACAAGGCACGTGTACGTACCACTTTTGAGTTGAAACGATTGTCGTTTAATAAAGGAAACACCAGCATAACTTTTTTACTATATATTCTTCTGAACTCATGTACACTATTAAATTATAATCACCACACAATAAAACAGAACTATAACAGAGTTATTCACTCGACCGTCACCTTCGACCGTTCGTAACCAAGTGTTTTTTCGTCTTCTGACATTTGGCTTTTTATGCGCGCGAAACGGAAGTCTGACCGTACGATTAATTTTAAAAGTCAAATGAATAACTCTTAACAATATTATTTTTATTTTATAAATAACAACTTAATTAAATCTTATAATATTTATATTTATTTTGTATAATTAACACAGATTTTTTTAATACATTTTGATAGCGAAATATTTATTATAACATCAACATCGTGGTAACGACAAAAAATCAAATGAGATACCAAATACTGATTTCCATATAAATTGTTTTTATTTAGGATTATTGATAAATTTAAATATTATTTATTTTGACAATCTAACACATTTAAAAATAGGTAAGCCGCCGACAAGATGAGGTTTCATAACAAGATAAAACGCAATTGGTGTCACTCGGCAAAATTGTGCCATATTTTTTTGCTAGGAAGTGACAACTTCAATTAAGGAACGCGAAAAATTCGTGATTGCGTCCTAAGGGCGCTTACGTAGGTACACATTACGATTAGCATTTTATGCTGCGGCCACACATTGGATTCAACTTTGCGTCCAATCACTGTCCAATGCCCAATACTAACGCGCTCAAAGTCTTCATTGTGTCAAAGTACCGATACACACATTGGTGCATTGGGCGCAAAACGATACCTTGGTGGAAATATCTCCAATGTGTGGCCCGCGGCTTATAAACAAAGACCCGCCCCCGCTTCGCTTTTGGCATTCGAGATAAAATTATCAGTATTTCTCTACTATATTATACATGTATTATACATAGGTATACCTGCCTCATGAATTACTCTATCTTTATAGATGACAGACATCCGTGACGCACTTTTTAGTCTGTGATGCAATTATATGCGGTAACGCACACGACGCGCAAAAATCTGTCGCGGATATTTCACAGGCTCAACGCACATCTTCGATCATTCTGTCGGCAGAGCTGTAGGGACCTAGATGCTCTTTTTAAATGTATCAGACGCAGACTCTATCGCACAAAAAGTCATCTGTGCAGCCCCTTAAACTTCAGCTCAGCAGTAACAAAAACTTGTAAAAAAACTTTACATAGGCTTCTCCCAATGTTCGCCACTTTAATCGATCCTGGGCTTCTCGCATCCAGCATTTGCCATCCGTCCTGCGCAAATCGTCACTCCACCTGGCTTTAGGCCTACATAACGTTTGCTCTGCGGCTGATGTTGGCAGCCCAGAAAAGTTCATTGCCAGCAAAAAGCTTAAACCTTAATGCGGCTACAATTTCTCGACGACAGTTTAATAGCAATACTGTAATAACAATGAAAATAGGCAAAGTACCCATAAGCTTAGACCACCATGCTGAGGGGTTGTAAATAATAACGTTTAATGAACTTATTGCGTGCTGAAAACCTTTACCGTTTTCAGTTTTCTGTAACAGCATAGTCATAATTTGCGATGTATTTTTGTCGTCTTTATGTTGCGAGCGGGTACGAAAGATATTTGACGGTTCTTGTAAATGCATAGGTATACCTACTGGTATGTATATAGATAGGTTGCAAAACAGTTCTTAGACACATATTAATACTAAATACAGGTTCACTTCCTAGTAAGCTCATTGGCAATGAACTTTAGACATCAGTCATCACTCGATAGTTATAATAAGAATTGGAAATCGGGTAGTTAATGTTAATTGTCTAAAAAAGTTACGTTTAATAATAATAATCAAAGAAACTTCTTTCTTAACATAGTTTTTTTTTATAAAAGAAATATGAAATTACCTAGATGTTGAATGAATAAAGTAATTAAACGTTAAAAATCGGTGTTTAAATTTGACCAAGGTTTGGGTAAACATAAAAAATTCAACCCTATTGAAAACCTATTTTTTGATATCTAATCGTTTAAATGTACTGTATATGTGTGTGTATGTTATATAAAAAATCACTTGATTTATAAAATTTAAAACAAATTTTAGCAAACTCTTGGGTTCCCATATACTTTTCTCAATTTCCGAACGAAATAAAATCAAGATGGAAATAGCTAGTTCACGCTAATAAAAGTCATGAATCCTAAAATATCAATCTTCATGGCACCTGACGCGATCGGAAGTTGATCCAATAATATAAATTGAAGCAGTTTACATAAATCGCCGCCGTGAGAGGGGGCGCCACGTCCTTCCGGCATCACTCGATGCTCGTCTAGACGAGATGCCCATATTGCCAGGTAAGGAATTACCAATTAAGTTATGGAAGCGCCTTATGCACTAGGTTTTCGATATAGGGGAATACCTACTAATCATCTATCAAGGAATCTCGATATTTATGTATCTAGAATATGCATGATCTGCATATACAGCTGATGGTCATCTTCATATTCTAGATACATTCAATTGTCTACGTTAATAAGAGTACAAATTTTTTTGAGATCATCACATTCATTGCTCCTATCCCAAAGTAAGTACCTAGCTTAAGCAAGTGTTATGAGTATCAGAACAACGAAGGTACTACAAATATACACAAATTTTCATCACACGAATGTGTGTCCCGGGTGGGAATCGAACCCACGACCCACCCCCATCGTTCAAAAGGCAGGAGTCACTACCAATTGAGGCAACAACCCAAACAGTCAAGTACAACGTAATAGTATGTGGGTAACTAATTTAATTGGAAAAAGAAAGATACTTAGATACACCTTACTGTACACCATAGAAATTTACTTACAATTAGGAAAGTATACCTGCAAGAGTTGCACAATTGAAGCCGTCTTATCGGTATAAACGATCTCTTCCAGGCAAGCTTGGGGTAGAGAAAAAAATATCTTTCCTGTTTATAATAATAATGTACTTATCTGTGTAGATTTTCCTCTTCATCTGAAACTGAGGTACAATTTTCTTGTGCACTAAAAATACTTACGTTTCACTAAAGCCATATTAGCTCACATCAACTTATACCAAACGGTGCATTGCTAAGCAGTACAAGGCAAACGTTGCAGCCATTCCCAGCAACGGACCAACTAATTCAGCAATTTAATCGCCTTATAATCCAGCAGAATGCATGCAGCCGTAGCAAGCACCTCGGGCTACGAACGTAACGAGTATTGCTAGGAGAAACATAACCTAATCTGGTTGGAATAGAGTCCGCTTTCAACGTACCGCTTGATCGACAAAGCGGTTCATGTAATAAGACGGGCTTAGGGGCAGACTGCCGCGCCCAGGAGATGAAAAGTCTCGATTCCTGAGCGCGCATATCGATACATGCTTATGCCGGGGCCACACATTGGATTTAACTTTGCGTCCAATTCAATGCCAAATACTAACGCGCTCAATATCTTCATTGTGTCAAAGTACCGATACAATACACACATTGGTGCATTGGACGCAAAACGTTACGTTGGTGCAAATATGTACCTCCAATGTGTGGCCCCGGCATTAGGTTTTCATATCTACGTCTATAAGAGAATTATGTATTAGATAATATTGACAAATCAAAACAAATCTGGGCCAATCAAGACAAATTTTAACCTAATCGAAACTAGAACCTTCGGATCGACACTTTGCTTTCATGATGAAATTTCATCGTCAGCCTATTGCAGTCCACTGCTGGACATGGATGGATCTCTCCAGTTTTTCGCCACTTAGGGCAAAAATCTGGAGGAGATATACCTATAATCGCCACGCTGGGAAGGTTGACGATCGCAGGACGTAGCTTCTCGCTCTGATGACGCTGCTGCCCGTTATCGGTCTGTGGTATTTAGCTACGCCTTTAATTATGATGTTTATACCGCCACCAGTCGGTTGCCAGCGCTTGTTTGTTATTCGGCAGGATGCACCACGGGTAGGTGAGGTTGGCTTGGAGCGAAACAACAATAGGCCGTTCCCTTACATAAATGTGGTTTAATTGCCAATTTACGAGCACGTTGATAGCTAGCATTACTGAATCATAACTGTATTTCACACTAATTGTTCGCCCTTTTTGCTTCGTCACCACGCTTGGCAGGACGTGGTCTCTTCCTACAATCTATCGTAGTCAAATAGTCATTCAATCGCTGATGTACAGACGACCGCTCGAGCAGTCGCGACCGCTTCAACAGTTCACCGCGTGGTCGCGGTTTAAGCAGTCGGTCTCAAGTAAGCAGTCCGTGTACGGCCAATCTTATGTTCTCGTATTGTTATCGCATGACGGCAGCTTTTTTTTTTTGCTTTTTTGGCTTTGTACGGCTTGTAAATAAGCAACAGACAAGGAAAAGGTAGGGAAACGTATGGATTTTGAAAGGAAGCGAGAAAGGATAGGAATGTCGTATGGATCAGAAAAGCTTACAGTCAGAAAAATATAATATAGGTGCATGAATTTAAATCTTAATATTGTTAGTGTTTATAAAAATAGATAAAACTGTATATACATATATTGTAATCGTTCATACATAAAAGGCTAGGAATGGATACAGGGTGACGGCAGCTTAAGCTTATTAAAACTTCACACTCAATTGTTAAAGTACATACTTTCTATTGCGTAGTAGTTGCGGGTAGTTATGAAAAGGGATGCGGATGCAGCGGCGCCGGCGAGCAGCGCGCCGCGTGACGCGTGACCGGGGTATTAATAAGCACGTCACGCTCTGCGCTGCCTGTTCCCGCGCGGTGTCCACGTTTTCTACGAACTCCCTGGAATATTAGATAAAATAAAAATAAAATAAAGTAAAATAAAAATAACATTTTTGATAGGTAGGTATCATTTAAAAAACAAAACGAAACTAAAATTTATTCAAGTAAATTGTATTACACTTAGGTAGGTACAATAATCAGGTGTTTAAATAAATAAATAACCCAAGACATGCCAAGCTGGGCCACACATCGCCATCTAGCCCCAACTTAATCCGAAGCTTGGGTACTTGACCACTGATAAACTTACTTAGATATTTTTTTTGTAAATAAATACGATGTTTTGTAAATATATCATACATATTAAACACCCAGACCAATACAAACAGACATGTCCATGAACACAAATGTTTGTGTTCATGAACACACTGTGTGGTAATCGACCCCTAAGGCCAAGGGCCCTTGGCTCAGAAGGCAGTGACGGGGCGTCTCCCAGGATTTATATCCAACAGTGGATGCTTCCGGGCTGATTATGGTAATTGTCACTGAATCATAACTACATTTCACACACAGTCTTCGTACTTACCTATTGCGGTTAGTTAAGAAAAAAAATTCACGTCACGTTCTGCGCTGCATCTTCCTGTTGTCGGTGGCCACGCTTAAGGGATTCCCAGGACGCTGTATGTCAGACAGGATGTTGTTATCATAGATAACAGGGTTCGCAGTTTTGTGGGATAAATGTCTTGTGTTATGACAATCTTACAAAAGAGATGGTTTTGTGATACTTTGAGTAAATTTTTAGTACATTTTTTTTTATTGGTTTACTATATTAGCCAACTTACTATACTACACCACAACTAACTAACCAATTTACTATATTTTATTTCAGTAGGGCTAAAATTTTCCCACGGCATTTTTATTTCGTTTTTATTTGGTGTAGGAACCGTTGAGTTAAGATATAGGTACAAAATCCAAGGTCATGAAACATCTATATCCCTTCCCATACAATTCTCAAAAGCAAATAATGACCTATTTTTGTGAAAAAATAACAACCTTATGCCATCGAAACAAAGTATCTTTTAACCAGCAAAATAAAGCTGAAAGCTCCGTTTTACCGTCTTGTCTTACCAATATTACTGTTTCACGGGGAAACGAATACAGTCCCCCCCATTAAATATTCTAATGGTGACCCTACCTGGTCTCCCGCGCCCACTCCCGTGAATACTTTACGCCTGTTCCCGCATTAAATTTTTACGATAACCCTGCACCAGGCTTTATACGGAGAGTAGAAGCATATATTGTAATATATCTACTTATATAGTGTATATAAATAGGCGCATGTATTAGTACTGCAGTGGCGAGACGAGAATTGAGTATAATTTGTTACTGTAAAAGCTCGAACTACGGTAAATCTTAAGATTTAAATGTTTAAGTCTTAGGATTTACCGACATGAGTTGGTAAATGTAAGTATTTCTGAAAATACGACTATCTTATCGAGCTGTTACCATTCGACTTCAGTATATGCTAGGTTTTACTACTGTCAGCTAGTAAATGTTGGTTTTAGGAATAAAACAATGAGTAATTGTTAACTTACTTTAATGAACTATTAGACAAAAAAGGTCTATGTATGTACCAGGTACCTGTGTTCTGTATTCTGTATATAGGTATCAAACGAAGTAGTAATAATAACTAATACTAACCTATCTATGAATTAGTTTTTCTGATTTATTTATTCGTACTACATCATTGTATGGATGCATGGATGTCTTTCACGCGAAATCTTTCAAGCGAATGGATTTGAATGAAGTAGTTCATAGTCATATATCAGATTCACGTATACTTAATATTTTAATATAACCTTTCTTAGATATGTTTAAGATCATTGAATTTCCTATATAAATATATCGGTATGATATTTGGTAGGTACCGCTATATTCTTTTAATAGAAGCGTAAACATCAGTTCATTTACCTTCTCGGAAAAATATTCCGTAACGATCAAAACAGTTGAGCACCGTTGCCAACTAACGTACCTACCACGAGTATACCTACCTACAACTAAACCTCAGCCATTGCCAACCAAATTACTTATCCATTATTTATTAACATTTTCTCTGAATACTCCAAATGGTGATTGACAAGACCGATTGACTAATTTACATTCCTTTTTAGGGTTCCGTAGCCAAATGGCAAAAACGGAACCCTTTTAGATTCGTCATGTCTGTCTGTCTGTCCGTCCGTATGTCACAGCCAGTTTATTCCGAAACTATAAGAGCTACATTATTGAAATTTGGTGCGTAGATGTATTCTGTCAACCGCATCATGATTTTAAAATAAAATCAGAAAAAAATTCAAAACTTTTGGGGTTCCCCATACATAGAACTGAAACTCAAAAAAAAAATTTTTCATCGAACCTATACGTGTATCTAATTACCAAATTTTTTCATTCAATCAGTGGTACGGAACCCTACGTGCGCGAGTCCGACTCGCACTTGGCCGGTTTTATTCTACTAAGGTAGTAATATACCGCACCGTATATAAGTAGTAGGTATTATATTTACCATTTCTAAACTTTCCAATCTAGATCTGTGGGAACGTTGTGGAGAGGCTCCTGTCGACCAGCACATCAAGCGCCGCAAGTGGCATTGGATCGGCCACACGCTCCGTAGGGATCCAGACCACATACCGACGCTAGCCCTAGACTGGAATCCCCAAGGAAAACGGAAACGCGGCCGCCCTAAACAATCCTGGCGGCGTACGATCACTGCAGAAGCGAAGGCGATAGGAATGACCTGGAGCGAAGTGAAGCGCGAAGCTCAAGACCGTTCGGGATGGCGACGTACTGTGGACGCCCTCTGCCCCATCCAGGGAACATAGGACAATAAGTCAAGTAAGTCATATTTACCGTAGTATATAGTGCTATGCCGCAGCCTATAGACGCGCTCACACCGACAAGACAGGCTACACCAGGGGTACCTATCATATGCGCGTTGCCCACTTTAACCCCCCGCTGCCGATGCAACACTCACCCCACGAGCTCCGGAAACTCGACTCGCCGGCAGAAACATGACCCGGAGGTCATTTGGTAAATTCCTTTACAATCTAATCAACTAATTTCATGACTTAACTGCATGCATACTTACGTACAATAAATTGGACTGGCCCGGTGGCTCATTTGGTAGTAACTCCTGCCTTTACTTTCTGCATCATATCCATTATCATCATCTTTTCGCTCTTAGCCACCTTCACCTGTCCGTGGTGCATCCTGCTGAATAACAAACGAGGCTCTAGCAAACGACTGGTGGCGGTATAACCATAAAGATTAAAGGCGTAGCCAAAATCACAGGCCGATAATGTAATAGCGTCACCGGATCGAGAAGCTACGCCCTGCGACCGCTAACCAAAGTTTGACCAAACTTTGTATTCTTGCAGTTAAGTATATGTATAACAACCGAGGGGGACATGTTAGTAAAAGTGTCTTGTTACATAAAAATTATATACTTACCTGTTGTATTCACAGATAGATTCGCAAAATATTACTTAGACCTATTAGATTCGCAAAACATTTATTGGATGCGTGTTGCTTGTTTATATTTTTTCCAGTTCCCCTATCATACATTGCCTATCATACATTGCGTTAATTGAAGCCTAAATTTAACATCAACATCATCAGCCTATCGCAGTCCACTGCTGGACATAGGCCTATCCAGTTGTTCGCCACTTTGGGCAAACACCTGGAGGCTTTATCCATAATCGCCACCCTGAACGGCTTGAGCTCCTCGCTTCGGAGACGCTGCTGCCCGTCAACGGCCTGTGATTTTTAGGTACTTCTCTTGAAATAAGTAGGTAAATTCAACGAAAGCATGTTAATAAAAAGGTAGTGAAAACCGCGGAAGCTCTGAGGCTTGAACTTGAACAGCTAAGTTAAAACAACGCTCAGCTAATAAAGAGCAAGTTGTAGTGGAGCTGTAGTCAGTAATTAGGATAAGTTGGCCAGAGTTTCCCTCTGAACGCGAACGGAATTAGTCTGAGATGTATTGGAGTATACCTACCTACGTTTAACAAGGGATGTAGGCTAAGTAACTACGGATTATTTTTTATAGATATTTAGTCAATCGGGTGAAGTTTTTCATTTCTCAGTTTTTTTGACAGAAATGTATTATTTATTATTATGGAAGAGGGGGCAAACGGGCCTGAAGGTCACCTGATGGTAAGTGATCACTTCAGCCCATAGACACCGCAACACCAGGGGAGTCACAGGTGCGTTGCCGGCCTTTGAGAAATCTATAGGCTCGCTTTTTTTTATGTATTCATATTATGTACGCAATAATAAGAAACAATAAAATTGCGTTTCAGGTAGATACTTATTTTTACGATTAGAAAACTGTACTTATGCAACCGGCGAGCGATTTCTGCCAACTTTAATCCGCTGCTGAAACAAGGGAAAAAACTGAAAAAGCGAACTAAATATGGACTAATTCCCGCCTTTCATCGGCCATAATTTTAACTCGTTATGCAGTTTTTCCTTTGCGCTAGACGTTTGTGTGTGTGTGTGGTAGAACTCATCATCCCAGTGTTGTTTGCCCCAGGGTACTCGGCTTAGCTTTGAAGCTTTGACTCTGTCAAACCTAGCTAATTACAAATTTTATTCACATTTTTAACTTTAATGGCTGCTTAAATGGGACGTGGCTGATCTACAGGAACTAACCAAGAACCTAAGAGATTATTTAAGTGCACAAGGATGTGCGTGGGTCTGTGTGGTTTCCAGAAATAGAATAGGACCACCCCATTTCAACCCGTGGGTGTCGACGACTAAGGGGATAAAGAAACAGCAGCAGCGTTACCGCAGCAGGGTCGCCTACGCTGGCACGGCCACGTTTTACGAAAACATCCAAACTATGTTGGGAACAAATGCAGCCTCCGCCGGGCCCCGGCAGAAGGGGTAGGCCCAAGAAGCGCTGGCTTGACGTTATCACCGAGGATATGCGCGCCAATGGCCTCACCACTATGATAGGGATGCCGACAACCGTCCAAAGTACAGGAGACTTAGCAGGAAAGCGGACCCTGGGCTCCGAGGCACGGCCGGGAATAAAGCTCAGATGATGATGGCTCAGGCGATTATGGGTATACCCTCAAGTTGATAGCGAACTCATAATTCTGCTTGAAACACTTAAGTATTTAGTACCTGACATGTACACTTGAAGGAGTAAGTAACAAAATGTGTGCTACATATGCACAAAGTAAGAAAGCAAAAGCAACATGACAATGGCGGCGTGAACAATGCGCGGCGCGCAAGTACCACTCAGCATATTGCCGTAGCACTCGCCGCAAAAGAACAAACACTCCGGATTATTTGCGACAAACCCCACCTCCCACCAGCCGTGTGCAGTGTGTGAGTTTGGTTACTACAATTTTTAAACACGTGACCTAAGACATTATCAGCCTATTGTAGTCCACTGCTGGACATAGGCCTCTCCATTTGTCCGCCATTTACGGCAAACATCTGGAGGATATACCCATAATCGCCACGCTGGGCAGGCGGGTTGGCGATCGCAGGGCGTAGCTTCTCGCAATGTATGTACTGTTTGATATTTATTTATTTATCGAATCAGAAATCCAAAAGCCTTAGGATCCACATTTTAGGCAAAAAGCATTACATACCTAATGCGGTACCGAGGTCGTCTAGAAGCTAACAGTTTCAACCGCCATGAATATTTGAAAGCATTCGTGACTGGGTGGATTTACAAACCTACACACTAGCAAGGAAGTAGGAACAGCTTGCCGAAACTGGAAACCATATATTCAAGCTACCATTGTTTTAAATGAACATGGTACCTAGTACAATAACTGGGTATATGAGACCACATTTCACCACTTTGGAAGAGTCTCTCGCGCAAACTATTCGGTTTATAGTTCATTCGCGTTAAGAAAATAGTGACTGACAGGTCACTGACAGGCCACTAGCCAATTAAAACGCTAGAAATTATAATTTCTAGCGTTTTCTAGCGAAATTATAATTTCTAGCGTTTTAATTGGCTAGTGGCCTGTCAGTGACCTGTCAGTCACTATTTTCTTAACGCGAATGAACTATAGAAAAAAATGATGTTAGAAACCTCAAAATCATTTTAAAATACCTATCCATAACTACCCCACATGTATAGGCTTAATGAAAAAAAAATTTGAGTTTCAGTTGTATGTATGGGGAACCCCAATAATTTTGGATTTTTTTCTGATTTTATTTTAAAATATTAATGCGGTTAACAGAATACATCTACGCACCAAATTACAATAATGTAGCTCTTATAGTTTCGGAATAAACTGGCTGTGACATACGGACGGATAGACAGACAGACAGACTTGACGAATCTATAAGGCACAAGCAACAGAAGTCACTTTACGGGACCGTTGAGATGCTGAAAGAAGTCTCGAGAAATCCCTTAGTCTTATACGACACCCAAGGGATGAAATGGTGTGATCCTATTCTAAATCCGAAAATGTCCTTCAAAATCTATCTATATTTCCATATTATTATTTTTATAATATAAAAGAACATGTCCTGAAACGCAACGCAGAGCCGCGAAACCACTGAATCAAATGCGACGAAATTTTGCATGTAGGTTACATTTCTAACCTAGGCGCCCGCTAAGAAGGGATTTTTCGAAATTCATCCGCTAAAGGTGTAAAAAGGGGTTGAACGTTTATATATGAAACTTTGTCATTTTTGCAATAATTTTTATAAAAATTGGTATTCAGGCTTATAAAACAAAACAAATCGCACTTCTAAGGGGGTTAAATAAGGGTTGAAAGTTTGAATGAAACTTGGATCATTTTTTAAGTTCAAGCTCTGAAATTTTGAATTCGGTCTTTAATAAGAATACAAAAATTTAAGTGTTTCAGCTTTTTGAAATATTTAGCACATAAAGTGGTAAAATAGGGGTTGAAAGTTTGTGTGTGTCAAATCTTTCACGGCAAAATGGAAGAGCAAATTGACGTGATTTTTTACGTAGACATAGTTAAAGAGATGAAGAAAGACATAGGCTACTTTTTGTCTCTTTATAAAACATTTCTGTGTCCAACCTACAAGAATGCGGGCGAAGCCACGGGGTCACAGCTAGTGTGTCTATAAACACATCCATCTAACTGTACTTTATACGTGTAATGCAGTTCCGTTTTGTGTAAATGTACGATGGCGATCGACGGCACTCCTCGCAAAGCCTACAGCGGGAAATGTATGTGCAGGTGCATACGTTACTGCGCCGAACAAATGGAATGGGAATGGACGCGGCATCGGTATTCCATAGCACTTCTAAAAAGTCACATTAAAAAAAGAAATACTTCTTTTTTTAAAATAGAAATGCTTCAATCGTAACTTTCACTTTCTATGCGTTTAAAGTTTTAAAAAACAATTTGAAAACGGAAACTCTGTTAAACTGAAATAAATAGTGTTAGAATCGCATTCGAATCTTATCTCTTCCGTCTGTTTCTGCTTCTTTTTAATCATTTTAAAAACAAGTCTCGTAGGTACTCTGCATTTGGGTATTGTTTGCGGCTACAAAAAAATAATGGAATAGCACCTCTTTCTGTGTTATTTTATTTTTAAAAATGTGAAGTTCCGTTGCCATGACAACGTTCATCAAATCATGGAAAGATTGATCGTGTTTAGAATAAATAGTGGTTACATTTGACTGAAACCTTGATTCCGATGTGTTAAGTGTAAATTTCACACCTTTATACACCGTGATAAATATCGCTTCCATCTTTTTTCCCATACATCATAGATTTTTAGTTGGGCGACTGTCCTGGTATTACTGGTTAGATCAAGTTCATCACTCTCATACCACGTGACGATTTGGACAAGACAGATTAGTTTAAAAAATTATAAGACTGACATGCGAAATAATTTATTTAAAAAAGTTCTTAAAAAGTAAAGAGCTTTGCCTTTGAGTATTTGTTTGCGGCTGCAAATAATAGTAGTGTAGCACCTCCGTTTAATTTATGAGTTAGTGCATTTTTTGGCAAGAATGTTATTAAGATCGTCCTGACAGCCAGAATACGGCTGCAAGCATCATTTTGCGGAACAGCCCCGACACCTAGTGTTCCCTCGCTTTACTTTTTAGGTCGAGCGGCGCCCGCCGGTACATTTATCATCCGATGCACCGGATTTTGAGTTTCCTTTTAAAGTCACGCTATTTGCGACTGCGTTTTCGGAATCCCATTGTTACTGTGTGAATGCTTTGATTAAATGCTGGTTTTGTGAAAAGGCGCATTGTTCTTGTAAAATTTTTATGAATTTTATTTTTTGTGCAACTTGGAATGGGAAGGATTTGTGGAAGCCGTTTGAATATATTGTGTAAAAGAACAGAAATAAGCGACATTAAACAGCATGATTGATATAATTAACATGAAAAAGAAATGGCGCCCAACGTGGGGCTTTACTTCATAATTAGCCTTAAGACTTCCACTGCTGGGCATAGGTCTTCCCCCTTTCTCATTTGGTGGAATTTGTCTTAGTCTCAACGCTTGGCAGACGGGATGGTGACAGTCAGCTACATTTGTAGCGAGGTTAACGCTGCCTGCTGCCCTTTTCCTAATATTCCCTAAATGGTCTTCTACGATACACTAATCTAGGAGCATTCTCTATCAGTCAACTTGGTCATACAGAGAACTAATGGGGGCCTATGTTCATGAATGTAAAATGAGTAATATAGGTACAAAAGCAAAAATCGTCTGTTCTATTCTCTTCTGGAGTATTGTAAGTAGTTACGTAAGTGCCCTTGCCTAGTCAAAAATTTAAGAAAGTATGTTTAGTTGTAAAGTTGCGAGGTGATTTGTGAAGATAAATGTTACTTTAAAACGCCAGTCTTTAGTGCACATGGCTAGTCTACGGCAAAAGTTTTGTGAAATATAGCCAAGTGCCGTGACTGCGCTTGAAAACAGAAGATAAGTGCAAACATAGCACTTATTGTTCGACTCGCAATCCCCGTTTTGACAACGCAAAAAATGGAGTAACTGACAGGAAAGAACTTTTATTAAAGTCTCTAACATTTTTTGATTAAATTCGTGCTTTCATCCTATCATACTACCTACATGGAAATACCATGTTTTTGGCTTTTTATTTGACGTATGTTGAAAGGGAGCGATAGTATAGAAATTTCGTATGGATCAGAAAAGCTTACAGTTAAAAAAATATATAGGCACTATTTTAACTTTTACTTACGATGTTCATAGAGGGAATGTCACTTAGACATTCAATATAAAGGGGGCGATAGACAGGAGAATATAACGTGACTGAACTCTCGAGGCGGACGCGTTTTGTTACAGACATTTCGTTATTTTATAAATTGTATACTCTAACACACTTATATACGCAAACACCCTGAGCCTTTGGTGATGGTTATACCACCATCAGTCGGTTTGCCAGAGCCTCGTTTGATATGTGTAATTAGTGTATTTAGGTATTTTATAAAAGTATCTAAGTAAGTTTGTTTAGTACACATAGTACAAGCTTCGGCTTAGATTAGAGCTAGATGACGTTATGCGGCGGACCAAAACATGCCTCAGGCTATTTATGTATATTTAAACAAATCACTCTGTAATCACAATCAGAACCCGAATTCGTACATTCAGCATTACACTTGACCTGATTTACCTACACATACATACAGTCTATGAAATAAAACTTTTTGTTACAAAGGTACCAAATATTTCATTAATCTTTAAAACCATCACGTAAGTTATTAAAATTGGCGTTGAATGACCGAAGAAAGGTTATAAAAGCACGTTATACATTGTAGACGATTGTTACAATAGCTTAAGAAGAAATGCATACGATTGTGGACCTTATTGTGTTGACATAACGACTGAGTGTTTTACCTTCGGCTGGCATTGTTTCATTTTAACGTTGCTTTTAAAACTTTCGTACCAAGATAACATATAATTAACTGGATGACTGAATATTTAACTGGATACGCTTAGCTGCAGTAGTTTTGATATCTGACTGGGAAACAACTGCCTTATAAATAATAAAATGGCTTTTCATCAGGTAAGACATGTTATGCTAATTATATATAGAAGTACACCTCACAACGCGATAAGAAAATCTGTTTAGGGATAAAGAATACAAAACATCAATAAGGGAGTCAAATAAGGGAATTTTTGAGATTACAGCTTCTCAGAAACATCCGATCTTGATCCGATTGGGATAAGTTAGTATTAGTCTGAATCAGTCACTCGGTCAGAGTCAGAACTGTCTTAATAGCCGGCATGCCAGTGGCAATTGACCATTAATTGATTTGGTTACTTGTCCTATGCCACAGCGACTTGGGCTTCTCTTTAAATATAAATAAAATAAATAATAAATATCAGACAACATCACATACATTGCTCCGAACCCAAAGTAAGTAGCTTAAGCATTTGTGTTCAATCAGAACAACGACGGTACCACAAATATATTCATAAATACAAATAAAAACACCCAGACACGGGACAAACACAAGTGTTCATCCCACGAATGTTTGTCCCGGGTGGGAATAGGACCCACGACCCTTGGTTCAGAAGGCAGGGGTCACTACCAATTGAGCCACCGAGTCAGTCTCTTTGACTTTTCGTTAGGCGAGAGGAAGCCCTTTACGCTGTACCTACATCTAAATAAAATATCCCAAGCCTTAAAATATATTTACTTAATTAGTTTACATATATACCTATCGTTTATATGACTATTATATTCCGTTACATAAAATAGTCATATTCTATACCTATGTAGGTATTCTATACCTATAGGTATGTAGGTTCCCTTTGATCCCCTTCACATAGCAAAAATCAAAACAAACATTCCCCAAATCAATATACACCGTAGATACCTTTCAAAACGAAGGGACCCCCTAATCCCGGCTTTTCACAATCGATATTGCTTCACGGGTGCCTTAAAAAGGGTGCCAAATAAACTCGGATAAACTGTATAAAGACGCGCAATCAAAGTTATTGAATAGAGCCGCCCCAGTCGGAATACCCTGGTTCCTTCACCCTACTATCGACCCCTAACTTGACCTATGACCTTTGCGTTCCATGAATGCTGGATCCTAAATCGTTCCTAGAATTTAAAACCTCTAGTGCTTGGTAAATTCGCACCCTCAGTGGAACAAAAGCATAAGTAATCTTACTACGAACTGTCGATTATTTTGATAGTTTGTGATAAACTGTCAAAACCATCATGCATTAAGATATTTTTTGATGATATACTTAATCTGATTATTCAACGCCGAGAGATAATGTAGTTACGTAATAAATTCGGACACAATACCACACATAGGTACTCGTAGCAGAAGCTTCAACTTAGTTTGTGACTAGATGGCGCTGTGCGCCTCAGCATGGCAAGTCTTGGTTCCATAAAAAAAGAAATTCAAAAATCTGATCTTCAGCTTGTTTCTAAATTTAATACCGCAATTCAGAACTGTCTAACTAAATAAAATTAACATCTTAAGGCCTGGGAGAAATGCGTTGCGCGTATTCTAAAAACGCCGCAACACGTGGCTCACGAAAATACCCTGGACGGTGAAGCGACAGCAGCCGGCTCCGGCCTCTTTACGACGCCGTCAAACATCAAATCTCACTCCGGCAAAGGTCGCCCCGAATCGCGCCCCCAGACAGGTGTTCATAAAATGGCGTCATAGAAGGCTCGCGATCGGCGAAAGGTTACCTACGTTAGGCGGCGGGGCTCCCGGCCTCTAATTTTTTAAATTTCGCTTCTAAATTAGAATAAAATTGTTTAAATTTTGCTCTAACGATACGTCATAATGGTCATTGGTAGACCGCGGTTATAGATATGTCGCAGTCATCTGGTTGAATCTGCTATTCAATTGAATGACTAGCGCGTTCATTGAATGACGACATTTAATTGAATGCCTAAAGGACAACTCGTCAAGTTATTGAATGAAACGTCCAACGTCTTGACTGAACGTCATTTTAGCATAGTCGTTGAATGGGTAAAAGCCGACTGTTTAATGTTTAGTTTTTAATTTTTCTTTAAAAGTATCCGGAGGCGGCGTATTAATAGGTAAATCCATGCTGTCATACTATTTTATTACGTATAAGTCAGTTTAAAGTAAATCTAATCAAAAAAATATCAACACTCAGGTGATCATGTTCGACGCCATATTTGTTTTAGTGACTACTAACGCCGCGCGGGCAAAAAATGAACTAAATTACAATCACTTGACTGCTTTTACGTCCGCTCTTTTCAAAGGGCTATGTTTCAATCCGCTACCTAGTTGGACGTTAAGTGACGCGTGTTTAGTCAATGTTCGGTCTAGTCATTCAATTGAATGTCGTCATTCAATGAACGCGCTAGCGATTCAATTGAATAGGAGATTCAACCAGATGACTGCGACAGATATATCGTCATAGACCGTTTTAACGTTTTTTTTATGCAATATGGGTTTGCGCTTGACTGCAATTCACCTTATGGTAAGCGATATCACAGTCTACGATGGAGCGCGGTCACCCATCAAAAACCTGTTCACTCTCGACTTGACCATCGGAAGATTGTACGTCTCGGGGAACACGGAGTCTGGCAGAGTTCCATAGTTTGGCCGTTCGTACTATGACAGTAGAGGCTAAACTTGTGCGAGTTTAAGGAAATTGCACCATATAACGGTGCCTATTCGCCGTATCTCTGCTCGTCCGATGTTAGAAGGAGGCCAGAGGAGTCGAGTTGAATAATTCCGTCGCACACTCACCGAAATGTAACCGACAAAATGCCGAGAGAGAAGCGACTTTTCTAAGGTGCTCAAGACGTATCGTTAGAGCAAAATTTTTGAAAGGTGGTCCTTCTCTCCCACCTGACTACGTACTCCCCCTGCAGCCTACTTAGTAGTTCACCACGTGTGGCAGCTGTCTCGGCCGGTGTAAAGGTGAGCCGGTGAAAAGGGGCGGCCGGGCACGAGGCCTCCCGTCGACCTTTCCGCCGTCTCGGGAGTAATCGCGCATTGCCGGCAGCGGATCCCTGAAACGGTCTAGCAGAGCGGATTAGTGAGCGCACCTGGTTAGGTGGGCGAGGCGGCGCGCACTGGAGCGGGCGGCGGTGTTACCAGCGGCTGGAGACCAGAAGTAACGTGAAATGGGTCGAAAAGTAACATTTTGGTATAAAAAGTAAAGTGAACTTTTTTACGTATTTTTTATAAGAAGAACATTAACAATGACTTCACTCCGCTTGATGGTAAGCTGTAGTGCCCAAAAGTTAGGTCGAACAGGCATAATAGAACAAACATGCCGCGTTTATCACCCTGACCCTGAAGGCCCACTGAGGTGCTGTTTCACGCACTAAAGAATCCAGTTATAGGCAGGTATGTATGCTGTTGTATGAAGTTACTATGTTTAAGTGATGGTTTTGAATGTGACTTTTAACCATTTCGGGAAGTTGGAAGGGCTTTGTTGTCGCATATTAACTTCATCATCAGCCTATCGCAGTCCACGGCTGGACATAGGCTACTTTAGGCAAGTACCTGAAGGCTTTAACCATAATGGCCACGCTGGGCAAGCGGTTTGGCGATAGCAGGGCGTAGCTCCTGGTTCTAGTGACGCTGCTGCCCGTCATTGGCCTGTAGCTACACCTTCAATCGTAATGGTGACGAGTCGGTTGCCAGAGCCTCGTTTGTTATGCAGCAGGATGCATCACCGGCACATGAGCGAAAAGATGATAGGTCGCCTTACATATCCCGAAAGTAACATGACAGTGTGAAAAGTAACCTATAATGTAACAAAAGTGTCACTCTGGCAACGCCGCGGGCGGGCGGCGCGGCGGCGACGCGGCGGCCGCGCGCATGCGCACAGCGTACAGTAAAAAATGAATTCCTCGCGCCCGCACTATTAGCCGCGCGCCCGTCGCCGCCGCTTCGCTCGCAGCCTCGCGGCAGACCGGCTCCGAGTGCGGGTGTGGCTGTGACCAGTGCGGGTGCGGTGCGGAGTGAGTGCGGGTGCGGTGCGGTGCGGTGCGGAGTGCGCAGTGCACGGTGGATGCGGTGAGCGCGCGATGCGGCGGGCGGGCTGGTAGCCGCGGAATGGCACGCCGGCCCGCGCCCGCGCCCCACACCCCAGCGCACGATGACCGACCTGCAGGCCACATTCGAGTTCTCAGTGGAACTTTACAAGTTCTACAATGTCGACCTCTTCCAGAGAGGGTAAGCGAATGAGCGAACACACCTTTGAAAATTCACACAACACGCTCTTCAGATAAAAAGCCGATTGAAATACGATGCTCTATAAATTGAGCTAAATTAAAATTGCATTGAGCCCATCGTTTAATTAACCGATGCGCAGCGGTTTATGTCGATCAGCCCAGGCAATTGTGAGAACCGGGCGACTGAGTCAATAGTCAATACTAATCGCACGCTAGCCAAAACCGATTGCGAATTCGTATTGGAACTAGATTAGAGCAATTTAATTAAAGGGATCGTTTTACGCAATTGCCTTAATAAAGATTTTGGGAATGATAATGAAAGTATTAAAATCAATGGTACAGCCGATACTATAAAAAATCCACGTTGAAATGAAATTAAAAAAATCAAAACTTAGCCTAAAAAATAAGATTCCACAAAGTTATTCCATTTACCATTATAATAATACTGAAATCGTTTTTAAATCTTTAGCGTAATCAAAATCGATGGACTGATTTTGAAAAGTAAAATAAGACTTTATGTCTATGTAAGATGCGGTATTTACAAGTGTTTAAAAATTAAGCGATATAGATATTAGAAAAAGATATAAGCTTAGGACTTCAAACATTGACAGATTTTTAAATCGCCGAATGAAGTTTAACAAACTGCTAAAGGTAAAGAGTATGACAGGACATCGCTTAGTCTTGCTGAATAAGTCATGACTTCTGCAATCAGTCATCTTATATTTTATCAGTTAGTAAAACTTTATCCATCCATTGAAAAACCTCAGCTAAATTCGTTAAATGAAAGCACACACCTGATCAAACGGACAGCCGAAATCCATATACCTAGTCGCGGCAAAACTTGACGGATTCACGAACGTCACCGAATCCGCAAGCATGTTTTCACCACAAACCGTGTATGTGCTAACCCAGTTAAACAAGTTACATAATGATTGTACGACAACCGACAATAAGCAGCCCTGTGGGGTGTCGTGTTTCTTGCGTACAAACTGGTCGGGATATCGAGCTTGTCACAATTAGTTCGCGATACAAATGTGACGACTAATCGCGGGGGAGAGTTATTATGAGGCTTAACAATAAATAAAAGAAGACAGGAGATTGCGTCGGCTGCTCAGGGAACTTCTATAGCTCGCTCGTAATGGGAACTGCAATTCATCTATTCGACATCAGTGAGCTGTTGTACGGTGAACAGAAAAAGTCTGTGATTGATTGCGTATAAACTCAGACGTCCCTACTTAAAGTTAAAGAATGAGACCAACTACTTTTGTTGTTGATCAGAATCCTTGCATCATCTATCTACATTCCTGATCCACCCATTGCTGTTTGTATAATACTGGTGTCTGTTGTAATGACAGATTGAGCTGTAATTACAGTTTTGATGATAGGTAATTGATTCCAAGAATAATATATGTAGCTCAAATCAAATTTAGAAAAAATAAGACGCGCTTCATTCTTGATAGCTGTAAGTTAGGGCAGCAGTTATATTAAACATCAAGGTCAGCTTTCGCTGGTTCGAACTCGCGTACCTGGCCCTTCATCATCCTGCACCTACTCCGTACCCAGGTTGGTGGTAGCAAGAAGAATATGTTCAGGTGGGGGTACTCTGACGGGTTGGACCTTGCCTACGAATCCTTGCCCCTCTCCAGAGTATGTCTCACCTGGTGTGTTGTCCCACAAGTGGGAAGACTTGCTCGATTTTTGAGCTAATGTCCGTCTGAAGGTGCGGTCGGGGTGGCGGAGTACTGGGCACAGCGTGTTTGATTTCGATACGCGAGAAGAGGACCATTTTGACCGCTATGCCGCCACGCACTTTACTTATTAATGCTACTAAGGTGATAAACCTATTTTCAACAATACCTAAAGACGTAATAATCGTGACGCAAAGTTAGATCATCGTCCTATCGATCGGTCTAAAACTATAAAGAGACTTCTTTGCATCAAATATGAGCCTATAATTTATTCCACGACAGACTGTAAAAATAACTTTCTAGAAGTTAAATACTACTTACAGTTGGCGTGACTTACTAAGTAAAGAATAATATAATTTGATAACCTGCTAAGTTCTTCTGTTACGTGCTTTAACTAAATAACGGATAATATAAATAAATAAGCGTGCTGATCCATTTACATATTATTAGTCGAGTCTGTATTGAAATAAACCACTGGAATGAAGATATACGTAAAAATACATGAATCATAACTTCACAAACCAAAGCAATAAGAAAAGTTTCAAACTATACAATCCAAATGGATAAGAAACATGAAATTTGTGAATATCAAGTTTATAGCTTTTATATTTCAAGAAGTCAGAAAAGGAAGGAAGGAATCGTTTTATGGGGCAAGTCCCAAGGACTCGCACGGTGCGTTACTTTTTTATTAGAAGCTACCAAACTGTGGATATCCTTAGCGAACTCTGTGTTCCCCCGAAAGATATGACTATCTTCAGTCATTCCAGATGAGAGTTCTTCGTGCAAAGGCTGTTTTAAATCAGCTTCCAGCTGCGATACTTACAAATTTCTCAAAAGCCGCTAACGCACCTGTGACTCCCCTGGTGTTGCGGTGTCTATGGGCTGAAGTGATCACTTACCATCAGGTGACCAAAAAGCCCGTTTGCCTCCTCTGCTAACTAAAATAACAGTTTTATGCTGGATGAGGGCTCTACTGTACTGTAGCCTATCGCTTCTGTCTAACTTGTACCAGCATCAGCTGAGCTGCGCACTGTGGCAGCATCAGCTGAGCTAATTCCCATTGTCTTTTTTGTATTTTGGTTATTTTGATGTTTTTTTTTGTATATTATCTTTTAAGAATACAATACCTACATCTTTATTCTCATTCTTAACTTCTGGAGAATTGCTGCCAAACGCAAACGTGCCGTGAACGCGAAGTAATGTGCCGTGGACATGAACAACACGTCTATCAAGTTAGGAATGCTTTTAATCAACAAAGTAACTAAGTATGGTCAAATCAAATGCTGCTCTAACGTTACCAATTCCATTGACTGTTAATGGGATGCCAGCACACAAATGAACCAATCTTAATTAAATGCATTCCTACAAAAAAAAAACTGCCGAAGTATCTTTATGTAATTAATGAAAATAACTAGACCACTTCGTCTAGGGTAGGTTAGTGGATTCGAAGGATGAACAGAAGACTGATTTATTCGCCGATTAAACGTTCATATTCTCATGACCTATCTCTTCGTTCTTCTAATAATCTGCAGCTTTCTATCCCTCTCCATCATTCCAGCTTTTTTTCCCATTCTTTTACTGTACAAGTCATTCGGCTATGGAATGCTTTGCCCAGCAAAATTGAGTCTTCGCAAAATAAAGATTTGTTTAAAAAGAGGGTACGAGAACACCTCTTAAATGATTCGGCATAGGTAATTTCTAAAATTCCATTTAATTGCTTGCCAAGTTTATATCGTGTATGTTGTTTCAAGTACATATTTGTATAATTATATTTATGTTAATATACTTGTGTATATATGTATATATTTATTATTTATTTATTTAATAATTATGGTACATTATAATATTTATGTAGTATATGTATTTATTTATTATATTAGTTTATTTTTATATATTAGGTATTATCATCTTCCATTGTGTTTCTCTTTGAACACTCACCGCACATAAATCTGCTCTCTGCATGACCTAAAGGTTAACTGGTAGAGAATGCTCCTAGCATTAAGTTCGCCTTTTGTACCATTTTGTGCAATAAAGTTTAAATAAATAAATAAAATAAATAAATTCGCTAGGAAGCAGAATTTCAGGCGGTGTAGTCGTTCAGATAAGCGACAGAAGATTTTATGTATAACCATATTTATTTCATCGGATACGTACATAAAGCCACATAAGAACCTATCCTTTTCTATCAAAACCTAGATGGATAGTCTTAAACCCGACCACACTTAAGGTTTTCAGTGATCAACATCCCTGGTCGCGACTGCTAAATCGCATGTTTTGACCACTAAAAAGTGCCAAGTGTGGTCGCTCTGTAATCAAGAATACTCGAAATATCATGAGGAGAAAGAAATAGAGTTATTGTATATCTAATAATTCTTCCTTCATTCATATTTACGCTTCTATCATATTTTTGCGGGGTCGAAATCACCTAGGTGATTAACACGGGTGCCTAAAGTAGAGCAATTCATTGAATTGTTCGATTAAACGTTCATACTTCTATTCTTATTAGCATTAACCGTTCTATATAGTCATGCTATAACGTGCTATACACCTGGTAACCCAATTAGCACTTAGTATGGAGTGGACACGTGTATCGTTTACGGTAAATGTGCACGGTCACTAGTCCAATGGGACTTAGGGTGTGACGTATAGAAAGCTCAATATTATTTGCATATTAGGTTAAGTCAACAACTTGGCTTCGACTTCGCTGGTGATGTTAATAAGGCAATCAACATCATGATATCCATAGGGTCATAGGCCATTTTCCTATGGGACTTAGGGAGTGAGATACAGGAGGGTCAGTGTCCTTATTTGCATATGTGGTTTACTCAACACCGACCCCACTTAGAGCGAGTTAAGGGCAGGAGAATGACGGTTTACTCAACAACTTCGCTTCGACTTCGCCAAGTCATGATAATAAGGATGTTATCTGCAGACTATCCATAGGTCATAGTAACTATTACCGAATGTTCCTGAAAGAGCACCAAAGTCATTTAACGGGTGTTTCGTCGAATGTACAACGGTAGTCGCTAGCTAACCGGTTAGGTAAACCCTACCGTCTGAGAAGCTGAAATTTCTTTAAAATAATTACGTTAGCTACATTGCCCACAAAGCCTCTTAAGGTTTTGGTTTTTATTATGGTTCCCACAACACCTAATCCTGAACATATTTCCATAAGTTAGTTTCCTAATGTGACCCGACCGGGATTTAAACTTTGCACCTTCGGATTTTCCACACTTTTCACGATACCTTGTCTTACTGAGTACACCTATTTATAACTAACTTTAGCAACTAACCAGAAATGTAGCAGCGAATCGAGTTGGATTTCATAATCAGTTTATATTTCCCGATTGTTTTCATAACTGCGAGTAGCTCGAAGCTCGCAACATTGCAATCTGTTTTATTTTTAAACCAATTTCATAAGCTTCTTTTCACGTGCTTCGGTTGTTTTAACACGTTTTGTGGTTTTTACGGCATTATTTAAGTAGGTATACTCGTATATAATAAAGAACCTGTTCATTTGGCAGTCCACTGCTGGACATAAGCCTCTCCAGTTGTTCGCTACTTTGGGCAAACATCTAAAAGCTTTACCCATTTATACACCACCGGTGCCGCGCTGGGCGTCACCGGTGCTAGAAGCTGCGATCGCCAACCCGTCTGCCCTTTTTAGTTTTTCAAAATGACTGCGATGATGGCCAGGCCGGCCTTGTCATCATCACCGGACTGTTGGGGGAGCGGAAGCCTTGCCCAGCGTGGTCATTATGGGTAGGTAAATCCTAAAATATCCTTGCCTAGAGAGGCGAACGATTAGACAGGGCTATGTTCAGCAGTGTACTGCAATAGGCTGACATGATAACAGACATTTGATGCACAATTTAGGTCATCTCATCATCTCACTTTTATGAAAATTATCGTTCGACTTTTCAATCGATTCTCATCAATAACGCAAACCGCATTGCTAAATGAAAGTTAAATTTCACCGATTACTTAAAGAAACCACTTGACAACATTGTGAGCCCTGTAATAATGAGCTTTAAACTTTTACGATGCTCATTCCGCACTTCAAACAAAGTCGGCGCGCAGTTTGTAATAGCTGATTGTACTGACATCCCCTCATCAACTTGCCTTTATTATACCTTGTTAATGTCAAATTTCCTCAAAAGTGAAGTGCTTCCTTCTATCATACAGTATCTGAAAAAAAATAATACTTTTTATGGCATTGAAGTTAAAGTATTTTTCCGCGTGATTCTGATTCAAATCTTACAAACTTAACCTGACCTTTATCTGCTTTAAATATTTTTAAGAAATTTCAACGTCGATATTTTAGAATAAACTATAGGCATTGAACTATTTTCATACAATTTGTCTGGGATGATAGGAACAGTAGGTTCTGTCAAAAGGTTTATGGGTCTCCATCTATATATTTTGACATTTAATTTACTTGATTCGGGGCCGAGTGTACCTACCTGTATAGGTACGACATTATAAGTATGACTTCAGTGTATAAGTAGGGGAGATTTTTTGGATCATTAATTGGTAGTTATTAAATTTTATTGATTACGCTGCTATTCTGGCGTATCGAAATTCGTGTTTCATAATTGGAGCAGCTGTGACAAGCATTAAGGCAAGGCAACGCTGTCATCGTTTGAGATTCGGAAGGAACGTTATTATACAGGGTGTAAAAGCAAGTAGGGGCCAAATTCAAGGAGATGGTTTAAAGTAGATCTTTTAAAATATTTTCCTGTGTTCCAAGCCCGATTCACAACACCCCTATGAATTTGGCTGGTACTTTTATTTACAAATATTGTATTGATACCGATATATTTTCCTATAGTTTTCACAAACACCTCTACATTTTTTACGTTTGTAAGCTCGTTAGCTTACCTACTTACCTAATTGAGGAACTGTCGTAATCTAAAATCGATACGGATATCACTTTTCCTGCTGATGTGCTTAAATCGATAATCTTCTATCTCAACCCACAGTTAGGCCTTCTTTCTTGTTCGTGCTTCGGTGGAGAGTATTCCCAACCTGTGCATGGATTAGGTGCGATAAAATTTTGCTTAGATCAGGCAAGTTTTTATTAAAAACAAAATTTAAGGACTCGAAGGTCGCTTCTTGCATCGGATAGAATCTGAGATATTCAAACGATCCTCCCATATTAAAATGAAATATACATTCTTGGCGTATGTTTAAAATAAAACGCCCACCGCTAAATTACCACGGCCTTCTAAATGTATTTTGTTTTCCACTAAAAAGTTTAAAAGCAACTTGGGTCACTTGCCATCAGTAAATAGAATGCAGTTACTGTATAACAAAGTCTATAAAGGCACAAATGTAGACATATTCGATAAGCCAGGTGTTTTATAAGATCTGTTCGTACCACTTTAATAAATAAATGCCGTAGTTAAGCACACTGTGGGTATTGCTGTTGTATCAGCGGCAAGTGTTGCCTCTGTGGCAGTGGCATTAGTGAGCATCTTTCGATCCCAAGACGTGTAGTCGTAGGGCTAATGCAGCAGCCACGGCGGCAACACATTTCAACCATTTATGCATGCCGTGGCAGGCTTTAATTAAGGCGTCACTATAGCACTAATATAGAACTATTGTTAATACCATGTTAATATATGATTGTTTTGTTGGCTGTGCTTAAATAAATTAACACTAAAAATCGGAAGTCAAAAGTGAAACGGCCTACTACAATGTTCTACAGAAAAGATACCGGCAAGAAAGAAACTGTGTGGTTGCAGTAATAGTTGTTTGTTAAATTATGAATGATTTCTGGTAGGTTCCAAATATTATACCCTGTTTCGCCATGCTTGTGTATGTATTCAACTTAGTCAACCAAGGAAAATTTTAATCCGATTTTAGAACCGCAAGCCATCCCAAATTCATGAGAATCACATGCTACATGTCAAGTAATGGCAAAATATTACCGTAAAACTGGTTGGTTTTGGGAGGGCCACCCACAAATTACGGTAAGATGGCGCAGTGTGCCTTCAAAAAGGTTGGCGAGCGCTGCACTAAACTACTCTAATTAAAGTGTCGTGAGTGCTGAAGAGCCGTTGTTAGGGTTAACATCAGTTAACATCGTTTGTGTAAACGGTTAGGGGGGTTAATTGGACCCGGGTGGTTCTCGACCTTGCTATAGAATACATAAGTAATAAGTTGTGCCTATGATGAGTTTACGTAGACAAAGACCGTGGCAAATGTCAAGGGTTGACGCCAATCTTCGTGCTAAAATGAGAGCTGTAACTTGATGGGTTCACTTTTTGGGTCTTTCCAGTTCTTTCCGGTCTTTCAAGCTAAAATGGTAAATCGTATGAAAATAGGATCCCTTGGTTGTCCATCTATCTGTTAATACCCCTATTCTCAAGTTTTATTTCAGGTTATTTATGCCTACTATACCAAGAAATATCTACTGTACTTAATTCTAAGTCAATCATAAGGTGTGCATCAAATAGTACTTATAAATTTACCTCATGTATGTCTGCGACTTCATGTGCACTATCATGAGTCTGAAACTACTGTTTTATTCGTGTAAATAAATCCAAACATTTCGCAAGGAAATTAAAACCTACTTTCTTTAGGTCTCTTCTAATCGTCAAATATGGCAAAAGTATTTTTTCTGTGTAAGAAAAAGGCTATGAAACTTCTTTCTCCCTGACACATATAATCTTCAGGTGTTCAAGGGGAGAGTGAAGTCCATCACAGATTATTGACAATTTTGTACTGAACCAAATCATCGGTGAAACCGGCTCGCACTTGACCGGTTTTTTTAAATAATAGATTTTGACCTCACCGTAGCTCACAAGGATTTAGGTTCGACACGAAATCTGCATCAAGTCTCTCAGGAACATTAAATTTTCAGTACAAGGTAAAGGATAACTTTGCCTCGGCTTGTTTCTAAAGAGACATTTTTACCAAATTGTAAATGGAAAGGTAGTGTTTTGATATTATCAGACTCTCTTCTTGAGTAGGTATACATGAAAAATAAACTACCTATGTCATAAAACTAATGACTAAAACTAACTAACATTCAAACTTCCACAATCATCTGGATCACATTAGCAAGGCTGTTTAAATCTAAACTAATATTTTTATAATAGCTGAAGAGTTTGTTTGTTTGAACGCGCTAATCTCAGGAACTACTGGTACGAATTGAAAAATTCTTTTTGTGTTGAATAGACCATTTATCGAGGAGGGCTTTAGGCTATATAACATCACGTTGCAACTATGAGCAGCGAAGAAATAAGGGAAAACGTAAAAAAAAAAACGGGTAAAAAATAACTATTCCACGCGGACGAAGTCGCGAGCACAGCTAGTCTTTACATATAATGAAAATTCTTTATTAAATTCCTTTATTTGTACATTTCATCAAAAGTGAATCAGTATTCTATCAACACCTAGTAATTACACTAGCTCAGCTGATGGTTTACTCGCCTGGCTGGCGAACACCCGTGGGATGACTTCAGTCGCGTATTATCAGTCGGATTATAACCAGAGCTTTCTTACTGATTGGCTTAGTGGTAACATCTCATAAGTGACTGATTGGGTTACTTGCCCGTTGCTGCAATGACTTGGGCCTGTTGAGATTATCTTCAACCATCAGGCGACTATTCTGTGCTGCTAAAAACCTAGCGCCCCTCCTAGTAACACAGAAAAGCCACACTCCTATTTCATAGAGCAGCTTATATGGTGTGTCTAGACATTTAATGTACGGGAATCTACCACCTGTATAGTATTAATGTTAAAAATAACCCTTTAGTCCAAGCCACGTATAAGGTTCCCCATAAAGACACAATCTCTTTACACCCCAATTCATTTACACCTGTCCTACACGTCTGTCGCAGACCCAAATCAATTTATAACGAGTACATGTATATTATTATGTACGTACATAATACGTACGAGTATATAGGGGGAAGGGACAGCCAGGCTACACCGGAAATTCGCAATAGGCGAGCCGTTTTAATTTCTCCGACCCTTTTTGTCGTGAGCACAGATAATTATAGACACTTTTGCGTGGCTCAATCATGCGAAAGTTACTTCCTGTTCATTCTTGAACGTTAAAATAGATTATTAATCATCGATTAATTTTGTTTGCATTAAAATGTAGGTACCTATCTATTCGGCAGAGAACCAAAGACACCGGATTAGTAACCTAGAGTTGCAGTGGGCTGGCCACATCAGCCGCAGAACCGATAACCGTTGGGGTAAACGAGTTCTGGAGTGAGACCGCGCCTCAGGCCAGGTGGAGTGACGATTTGCGCAGGACGGCCAGGATCAATCACAGTGGCGAACTTTAGGAGAGGCCTGTGTCCAGCAGTGAACTGATGTGGGCTGATGATGATGATGACCTATCTATATTATATTTATTTAACACCTGACGCCGAAAAAGGTATAAGTATAATAATCGCCTGTCCAAACAAAGATACGATTTGGTTGCTAATGTGATTGAAATGATTTTTAACATTAATTTATTAGGATCAACTTAAATTAATAAATGATTTTAAAATTGAATTAAATTGGTAACTGTAAGTTCGTTTTCTGATTAACCAGGGTCTTAGATTACCATGTTTCAGTTTGGTTTTGTTTCATTACTGCCCGAAACGAATGGGCATGGATTTTTTGTGGATATTCCCTGCTTCTTGATGCAGGGGTATTTGTCTTGATGCACGGTGCCGCCCACCTGTTTCGAGAGGGGTGTGTGAGTTCCACATACCCCGCTGTGACCCCGTTTTGGAGGGATGCAAATGCATTTTCCCTGGTACTTATAAAAAAGCCCTTCCGCCAGAAGAATCCTGAACGCCACGATGCTACGTACGATAAAAGTTTGGGAAGCCCTACGAAGAAGTACTACGAGTATTTACACTACTAGAGTAGTATGCTTCAAAACATAATAGATTATGTTTTGAAGCAATATTGAAGTGCATAAATGTATTTGTTATTAAGTACTTCGGCTCCCCTTGTTTTTATAAGAACACATAGATAGGTATCTTATCGATACCATGCTTAAAATTAGACTACAAACAAAAACAAACCTTATTATGTTGGTATTAAGCGTTTATCGTACGCGATATCTCTACCGCCCAATTTGTAGATATTTATTCTCCCTTTTGCCTTTCTTTTTGGGGCCATTTGCAGGTTCTAACGACGGAAAAAACAATCATGACTCGCACATTCCTACAGTATACCTACCATAATAACAGCTATAGTATGATCATTTAACCTTCTACGCTAAATAGGTACTTTCGTTGTGGCTTTTGGCTGACAAATTGAAACAACTCTACTGTTTTTCATATTTATGCAATATTTATTTATTTATTTATTACAGGCACACAAACAGGTCACAGTCATACATAATCATAGCGCATCTCAAACATTTTGTAAGGACTTGACGGTAACCATTAAAGTGTGCAATAAAGAATACTGAAAGGTTTTTTTTTGTGGATTTATTGTAATCTCTTTATCAAATACTTTTAAAATATATCTTTCTATTTCCCAATAGTTATTAAAAGTTATTATTACTCACGTACGCGCCATACAATTTCTATAGAAAAATGTATTTTGTGTAAAAGATAAGAATGTGATAGATAGGCTACCTATATTTGCTTTATATCACTAGGTAGGTATATCTCATTATTCAGCCAATTTTGATTTTATGTTTACAGTTCATATTATGACTTTGTCTTTTTTACGATAAATTTGTGACGTCACGAAACGTTAATTCTATATTGTTGAGGCAACAAATATGCTGAGATAGCTATTTGTCTAGCCCGAATATGTTTGAGTCACGCGCGCGTGAGGGCAAATGCTACCAATCTTTCACCACTAACGTTTAACTCTCATACAATTGTAATTGCTTCATTCACACAGGTGATAAAGATTCGTTTTGCGATCATCAAGCGGCAATAAAATGTGTGAATAGCTCCCGCCGTTCCCGAAGACGAGTGACAACCGTGTTCAAATTAGAACTGGGTCAGAATCGTGTTTCGTGTCGCGATGCGTAGGAGTGGAACGCACACGCACGAACTTACGCTGAAGAATACTCTCTGGGCGTTTGTAAATATTTGCTAAGGTTTAGCGTATATAAATACGTGCACATAAATCTTCTGCTAATGTACGCTTGAGTGTGGCGAAGCAAGTAATGACGAATCGATAAACTGACATCAATAAATCATTTGCATATTTTTTTATAGTACGGCATAATGGCTTCCCTGCGCCTGATGGTATTTTTTCTAAATGACTACGATGGTGGCTAGGGCGGCCTTGTCATCATCACCGGATCATCAACCTATCGCAGTCCACTGCTAGACGGCCTCTCTAATTGTTCCCCACTTTAGTCAAACATCTAGAGGCTTTACCCATAATCGCCACGCAGGGCAGGCAGATTGGCGATCGCAGGGTGTTGCTTCTCGCTCGGGTGACGCTACTGCCCGACATCGGCCTGTGGTATTTTACTACGCCTTCAATTGTGATGGTTATACCGCTACCAATCGGTTGCCAGTGTCTTGTTTGTTATTCACCAGGATGCACCACAGGCAGGTGACTATCTAGACTTGGCTTGGGGCGAAAATATGGTGGATTGCTCCATCCATCATCCCACCCATCCATCTAACACTCGGCCTTCTGCTATAGGTATAACTTCTGCACTAAACAAACTATATTTAACTAGGAGACATCCCACGCATATGAACGGGTACAAATTCATAAGATTTACAAAATTAGGATAATTATTAATTGGTTCAGATCCTTGTAACTTTCAATTAAGTCGATAAGGGTCTATAATTATGATAATTAAATGGAGTGACTTTCGATGTAACTAATATAGAAATCTAATTATAGCAGCGATATTACTCGCCTAACCAAGGGTCACAAGAGCTAATTTTCGAAGTGATTGGACAAGTTCACAAGGCAGTAAACATATTTAGATATATAACTAAGTGCACTCTCTATTGCTCACATATACTCTTTATTACCCTCATAACATATAAATCTCCATTATTACCAGGCTGCTACTTGATAAGCTCTGCACTTAAAAATCTTGGTCTATATAAATCGCTTTATCATATTTTTTACAGTGTCATAGTAGTATATTATCTGTCAAAATGAATATTATAAAGAGGAAAGATTGATATTTTTGTGTGCGTGTTTGTAATGTAGGTATAAATTAAACTCAAAAACTACTGAGCCTATTTCAAAAATTCTTTATCCATTGAAAATAATATACATATACCCTGAGTACCTAACATAGGCTATATTTATTGCTAGAAATTATTAGGGATAGCGAGCCTTTAAATGTTTATCTGAAATACCTGAAGCAAAGCGAGGGCTAATAAAACCCTAATGACTTAGAAATTCTCTCTCTACACTACCTATAATCAAACTAAGTACCTACTCATGCGTTAAACTACTCTACTCTAAAGGCTGCTTGTAGCCTTAACGTACCCCAAATATTGGTTTGAATTCGAAAGATGCCCTATAAAACTCTTGGTTCGGATGGGACAGGAATCGATCTAAATAATATTGAAGACATTTAGGTATAGGTAGGAACACATGAACCACGCGAATCCACCGAATGTTAGTTTATGACTCATTTCCATATGCATTTTACATTCAGACTTGTGAATTCTTCGTAGTACTTATATGTCAAATTTCCTCGTAATACGGCCATTTACATATTGGCTAGTCTAAAGAAGAACAGCATAGGTATGTTCTTTTTCATATGGACTCCATCACGCGTGTAAAGTTACGCATAATTCGCCAATGTCAAGAGTTTAGAGAAACACGTCAAAACGCAGTTGGCCGGTAAACTGGGGCTATACTTTCCTGCCTTGATGCTACTGATGGGAAGAAAACACAGTATATGTTACGGTGACGGAAAAGAATGCAAATCTCAAATGACTGGCTCGATGGCACCTCTGCCTTCTGAACCAAGAGTCGTGGGTTCGATCCCCACACATTACAAACATTTGTGTGCATGAACATGTCTGTTTGTATTGGTCTGGGTGTATTCTATGTAGGTATAGTATGTATTTATTTACAAAAAAAATGTATCTAAGTAAGTTTATCAGTTGTCTAGTACCCATAGTACAAGCTTCGGCTTAGTTTGGGGCTAGATGGCGCTGTGTGGCCCAGCGTGGCATGTCTTGGGTTATTCTTTATTTATTATTATTATTAAATTCTTCGACTTCGAAGTCGACCCCCGCAATATTGTGTGCATTGTAGGTGTCTGATTTGTGTAGGTAATACTCGTATGTATTTATTGTTTGTATGGCTATGTATAATACCTGACTGACCCGATGGCTCAACTCAATTAGTAGTGACCACTGCCTACAGAACCAAGAGTTGTGGGTTCGATCCCCGTACAGTACAAACATTTGTGTGCACGAACATGTCTGTTTGTATTGGTCTGGGTGTTTTCTATGTATAACATGTATTTATTTACAAAAAAAATATATAAGTAAGTTTAGGATCAGTTGTCTGGTACCCATAGTTACAAGCTTGAGCTGAGTTTGGGGCTAGATGGCGCTGTGTGGCCCAGCGTGGCATGTCTTGAGGTTATTTAATATGCAGGTAGGTATTTATTTACAAAAAAAATATCCAATCGTTTATCGGTTGTCTAGTAATAGTTAATTCAGGACTAGATGGCGCTGTGTGGCCCAGCGTGACATGGCTCATTTCAAGAACTGACCTTGACCTTCCTTCCCCAGATTGTACCAGATCCGCGTCGGTCTGCGCGTGTCCCCCAAGGTGCCGGTCCACATCGAGGCTTCGGTGTCCAGCGGCAACGGCGCCGCCAGGACCGGGAGACCAGCCGCCAACGCCTCCCTCATAGGGGGCCTGGCCGCCTCGCGCGCCTTCCAGATCATGTATAGGAATGAAGAGGTCACGCTTAGGGATATCGTGCATTTTAGAGCGCATTTGTTGGGTAAGAGCATTGAAAATTGCTTCGTCTTTTCAATGACAAGCATTTATTAACGTTTTATGAGGCGGAGAGCTATTCTTGGAGTTTCTCTGAGGGATAAAATCCCTAACAAAGTAATAAAGAGAGGTAGGGCATAGCGAATCTTCGCTCGTATTGAGCTGCCCGTCCGGGGAAGGACCTCCACCCTATAGAATACCGCAGCCAAATGACCTCCGGGTCGTGTTTCTGCTGGTGAGTAGGATCTCCGGAGCTCGTGGGGGGTTAGGGTTGGGCCGGCATGGCAATGGCAATTGACAGGTAACTAACCAGTTACTTGCCAGTTGTCACAACGACTTGGGCTTCTCCTTGGCTTTCCATCAGACGTAGGGAAGCCATTATGTCGGGCTACTATAAAAAAAAAATACCAGCGAGCAAACTAAGGTAACCGACATAGCTGCACGAATAAGTAAACTGATGGGCAATGGGTTATACGGCAGACATATTGGCCATGATGACTGACTGATTAGTGGAGTAGGAAAGTTCTGCCCCTTAACGTCATATAGGGTATAAACCCTTATTACCCTACCCAATATTCAGGGCACTGAATACCGGGTGGGCGGGGACCCTAGTTAGTGCGGCGCTTACTACACTACTCTGAAAATCGGTCCCTAAATCAGTTGATATGCGATAATCGCCCTTAATGTTATTACATTACGCGATAGACAGAGCGGTTAGGTAGCTAGGCAGCTCGATCGCCCTAAATCGGGGCACTTACCCTAAATCTAATTAGACCACCCTTAATCAGAGTTAGGGTCCCTGAATAACAACTGCTATGAAAATTATTCTTTTCCATTTCACAGTGGACAGTCGGAACTTGAAAGAGTCCCTAGAGCGTGCGGAATGGAGCCTCGGCGTGGAGTTATGGTGCAGCGAGGGCGCGCAGTCCAGCACGCTGGCGCCGGTGTCCTGCCGCGTGCTGAAGCTGCACTTCCAGCCAGCGCAGGGGCTGCACTACCACCTGCCCGTGCTGTTCGACTACTTCCACCTGTCCTCTGTCTCCATAACCATACACGCCAGTCTAGTTGCGCTGCACCAGCCTTATATCAAGTGAGTCACTTTTATCTTGCTTATTTATGTGCCCAGCACAGTGGCCTCTAGACGCCTGATAGAAAGCGAAAGCAATTCGGTATGACAACGGGCAAGAAACCAAATCAGTCACAAGTCAGTTGCCACCACCATGCTGGCCTGTACAATTATTCTGGCGGGATTAGTCCCTCCCGAAACGTCGCCAAAGTGACTACACGGATGTTTCGCCAAGCTATAAAAGAGCAGAGTCTAATGATTTCGTCTTTAAAACACAAAGATCTTTTAAGGTGTGACACTTCTGATTGACCACAAGAAATAAATAATAATGTATTTTTCCATAAGACACTCAAGCGCATAAAATGGTATTACACTAAAAATACTAACAGCATATTTACAAAATTTACTAAGCAGAATTTCACAAACAGCCTCAAACTATGAAACCACCCACTTTGCCAGTGGTCCAAGAAACCACTGGAAGAGGATGCGTTAACACATATGTATGTATTTAAAGGTTGTATAAGACAGCGATGTGGATAATATTAACACATCTCTCCTCTTTTTATGTCTGTTCATCAAGGAAAAGCATCATGCATTATGTGCAGAGTTGGTAAGTAGAATCGGAATCACCAGCCCTGGTCCGTCCACTGTTGAACGTAGGCGTCCATGGATTGCCATAGATTTCACAAATTAATGTATATGAATATGCGCATTGCATACATTTTAAAAATGTTCCAGATTTAGTGAGGCTTACATTCATCATCATCAACCCATTGCAGTCCACTGCTGGACATAGGCCTCTCCAGTTGTTCGCCACTTAGGGCAAACATCTGGAGGATATACCCATAATCGCCACGCTGGGCAGGCGGGTTGGCGATCGCTGGGCACAGCTTCTCGCTCCGGTGACGCTGCTGCCCGTCATCGGCCTGCGATATGTAGCTACGCCAAGGCATCGCGATACAAGTATCGTGATGGTTATACCGCCACCAGTCGGTTTGCCAGAGCCTCGTTTGTCGTTCGGCAGGATGCACCACATGCAGCTGAGGATGGCTCGGAGCGAAAAGGTGATAGGTCGCTCCGTTACATCCCTTCTTCCTCCATTACTGAGTCTTACATTAGATATATTCCATTTTTAGCGCCCCACGGTCCAGCAAACAATGGGGTAAGCTGATGAAGAGTGCTGGCTCCAACTTCAACACTTCGGGCAGCTTCGAGAACGTTCTCTTCGGGTCCACCGCTAAATGTGCTGGGGGAAACTCGAGCAAAATTGCTCATGCCAGGTAAGGAATACTATTATTATCTACCATTTCCCACTGGCTGTGGTACAAGGTTTAGGAAAAACTAATATCGTTCAATACTCATAGTTAAGAAACTGGGCTGTAAACTGCAATTCAACCATAAGGCTGAATTCGGCTTCACAATTGAATTTCTATAGTCAATAAAATGTTGGTAGTAGGAGGCTGCACTATAAATGCTTAGACTTTTTTTTTTTAATTACAGGCAAGTCCATGCTGAGATCTGCGGCATTCTACTGGGATCCTTAGAAGGCCTGCAGAGCGCGCTGACAGTATGCGGTTCAGCCGGGGTCATGCTCACGCCCGAGGAGTCTACCAGCAACTCCGTCGTTGGAGAAGTCGCTCAGAGGCTGAAGGAACTCAGCGACATCGGCAAGGTAATTGAACTGTTTAGTAAGTTTCATTGTAACTGTGTAATGAAGAAAAGCTCGATTATGTGGGGCACTACTATCTGGCGAAGAATACCCACCAAACAATTAAGTCCGCCTTCTGTACAAATTTTACGTGCAATAAAGATTAACAAAATTGTAATTTTTGCAATTTCATGTACAGAATTGACCTCTCTACACCACCAATGTATTATTACTAGAGGTCTAACTTAAAATTTAGGCACCATTTTATGCAAGTGGGCGATTCTCACAAAGCGAGCGTTTTTGGCTCATTGGTCTGGCGCGATTTTTTTTAGATATTTGTAGGTTTTACTACTTTATACTAAAGATGGATTAATTAGAAGCCGAACGATGTAAAAGGCGTCATTATCAGGCCCTGCGATCACCAACCCGCCTGCCCAGCGTGGCGATTATGGGTATATCCTCGAGATGTTTGCCTTATGTGGCGAGCAACTGGAGAGGCCTATGTCCAGCAGTGGACTGTGATAGACTGATGATGATGATGAATTCGCCAGGAAAATACAGGTGAATTAGTGACAGAATTATGAGATTTTTTCAATCAATGGCAAATATATTTTGTTACGTGCACTCTAGGAATATGTTAACATTACCCTTATGTAAAGAAAACAAAACACTATATTTTTTGTACAGTACACAAAACACAACTCCATGTACATCAGGAGGTAATCAGTACATAAAATTTAGGAGCGATGCCTTACAAAAGCCAGGTTACGTTATGTTTATGCTTATGAATTTCTTCTCGAGCGACGTAGACACGTGTGCTCCTCTTGCTGGCTTTCCGGGGACTGAGTTTAAAGAGATGTTGCAGTCCACATTGACGTCACAATAAACTCACACTAACACGAACTGTGATCTACCGCGCCAGATCAATTAGTGCGACAATGTAGTAGTTCGTTGGACAAATTTAAAATTACCGTATCTTTTTTCCTGAATGTTGTAATCACTTAAACTGTTTATTCTATTAATGTTAAATAATGCAAGTATCGAATGAAATATTAATAAACATCGATATCGGTATTTTTCTATTTAAAACATTTTTTTAAAGTTAAAAAATTTGCGTTTGGACGCGCCAGTAAACTGAAAAATCGGGTGTTCAACAATTTTTTTTAAAAAAAGTATACATATTACATAAGTATTATATATTGACCATGGTAGATACTAATTTTATCTACCCACTTCAAGTGAACAATTTTAAGAAATCGTTTAAAAACATGTGTTCTCAGGCTGTGGACACGTTTTTTTGTCGTTTCGGAGAATCGCCCAAGTCCGTTTTTATTTTTGTAACCATATATCCACGTGTGCGACGCCGCCGGCACAGCTAGTTATAAGTATAGATTGACAGCTATGAATCCGTATTCCAGAAGTCGGAGGCGGGCGAGGAGGAGGAGTGGGCGATGGGCGCGGCGCACGACATCGCGCGGCTGTGCGCGGAGGTGACTCTGCGCTGGCGCGCCTTCCTGCACCACACGTCCGACCGCCCGCACGTGCACCACGCCCTCGCCGCTAGGCATCACGCGTTACGGTAATTATATAAGAATTATAGAAAACATATACTTACACTTAAGTACGGGATGTAAAGGAACGACCCATCATCTTTTCGCTCCAAGCCAACCTCACCTGCACGTGGTGCATCCTGCCGAATAACAAACGAGGCGCTGGCAACCGACTGGTGGCGGTATAACCATCACAATTGAAGGCGTAGCTAAATACCACAGACCGATGACGGGCAGCAGCGTCACCGGAGCGAGAAGCTACGCCCTGCGATCGCCAACCCGCCTGCCCAGCGTGGCGATTATAGGTATATCCTCCAGATGTTTGCCCTAAGTGGCGAACAACTGGAGAAGCCTATGTCCAGCAGTGGACTGCAATAGGCTAATGATGATGATGATACTTACACTTTAGCAGATAGTATGGTCGCGCGCGTCATACAACAACAGTCTACGTTAGGTACCTAGAGGCTGGCACCGACTTCAAAAATAAGTGATAATTGTAATATTGAAATAATTATAGTTATACATATAATATGTATTAAGGATAGAATTACTTACGTTATTTATCGCTTTTTAGTTTTGGTCGTTTGTGTTTTTTTTGAAGTCGGTTTAATTTTTTATTAAAAAATAATTTTATTTCTCGATTTTTAGTTGCGTTAATGTGTTGAGAACTTGAATAAAGGCTAATTAATGTCCTTTAAGAGTTTTACTTAGGAATGAAAAATTTTGATTTAAGTCAAGTGAAGACTTTGCGATCTAGAATCAAGCAAATCACTTACCAAATCATCTGCCCTATTAGCCCTGCATAAGTACATACTACTACCTAGTTTCTATCGACCAAAGGCAGTACTGTTCCCTAACTCCTAACCGTTAAGGAGTTCTGTGGCTTCATCACCAGCACCAGATGTTGACGCCCGGAAGCATATACCTGAGTAAAATATGATTACGTAACAAAAACACCATATGAGAATACAATTTTCGGTTGTTGCCCTCAATTTCTCCAGGATCCCATCATCAGATCCTGACTTGGTGATAATGGGACCACCTCGGAAGTGTCCTCTGTCGAACAAAAGAAAAATTTTTGAAATCCATCCATAATTGACGGAAATATCGGTGAACATACATAAAAAAAAAAAAAAATATTATACATACAGACGAATTGAGAACCTCCTCCTTTTTTCGAAGTCGGTTAAAAATGACAAAGATATAGCCCGGTAAATTACGCGTGACGTCAAAGAGTGGCAGTTTTTTCGCATAGAGTGGCGTCAAAGACTCCTAAATTTAGATGGCTTGTATCTTTCTTATTTTTTGTTTAAATGAAAAAAAATATTGGACACGTTACAATATTTTTTTATAATCTAAAATACGGACTAAATATAATGTAAGTATTTTTACCCTGGAATCATCATCATCAACCTACAGTCCACTGGATATAGGCCTTTCCAGGTGTTCGCCAGTTTGGGCACACCTAGAGGCTTTACCCATAATCGCCTCGGTTGGCAGGTTGGCGGTCGCAGGGCATATCCTCGCTCCAGTAAAGCTGCTGCCCGTAATCGGTTTGTGGTATTTAGCTACGCCTTCCATAGTGATGGTACCAGTCGGTTGCCAGATCCTCGTCTGTTGTTCAGCAGACTTGGAGCGAAAAGATGATGGATCGCTCCCTTGCATCCCCGGTTTATTTATTTATTTTGCGTTCGGTAATTAGACCTATATCTGTACTGTCTTTTTGACTACCAATATACAACAATTACAAATAGGTGAAATTTTATGGATCTTTTCTATGATCCATGAAGTAATACCTACGCAAAATCAAACAGCCATTAATCGAGACGGAAAATGAATATCTACAAATCGCCGCTTCGTATCTAACCATCTTCTCTATTAAAAACGTAAACATTTTATAATAATAATAACAAGTTTAATAATAATTTGTTAGAGTAATACCGTTATATGTTCCAGCATCAAGCGGTTCGCAGAGTGCTTCTTCGTGCTGGACAACCCTCGGCACTCCCTCGCCGGCTGCTATGACAGCAACTACCAGTCGTACCAGAGCGTGGGGGAGGTGGCTCGGAGGTCCCGCTACCTCGCCCTCCTGCCGCCTCTGCCGGTGCACTGCATCGCACTGGACGGGGATCCTCACATCATGCCTATCATCTTTGAAGATAGGTGAGTACCTATAGATTGATTGCTTGCCTGAACGGAGTTCGTGAAAATCCAGATCGGTCCAAAAAGTACCTATTCAGTTTACTTTACTATCAAGGAACATACTATTATCTTGATTTTTTTTTTAATTATATATTCAACTAAAAATTATACTGCCTTTACTTAGTCTAATTATTAAAGAAAACCTTAAAATGTTTAATTTCCCTTCCATAATTCCCCTGTTCAACTTTCAGGAAATCAATTTCAATTTCTTTATTTGCTCACTAAGTGTACCATCTTAAGTATTAGGTATGTGTGATAAATTACCCTAACAAATCTATACTGTTTCTCTTCCAGGTATCAAGATACGGCGGAATTTGCTAGACGTAGATCCTTTTTGAATTCTAGTGCAAGTAAAGCGGGTAGTGGGTAAGTTATTTGCAAGTTGAATTGAGGTGCTTAGTGTTATTTAGACATCGGAATATATGACGCATGTTTTTCTTTTTCAGATCCATTTTTATGTACAGAACCCTTAGGAGAAGACTGTTCCTGTAGTGTGAGTTCACTAATGGATTCAAGAAGACCGTCATCCGAAGCTTCCAGAGTAACGCTTACCTTACCCAAAACTATCATGGACGTTCTTGAACCTCAGTTCAATGCTCCAAAAGGCAACGCAAATGTCATGCAGGCAACATTGACCTTAGCTCCTCAAAAATCTGCACGAGGTTCCCCAAAACGTGCTTTAGTTAAACAAAGCGTGGTCGAAGTAGCGAAACCACATAACAAACAATTGGAATTGACAGCAAGAAATAGATACATAGTGCAAAATAATCAAATTAGTGAAATACAACTCCCACCAAATAGTGCATTTGCTTCTTGTCCCATTCAACAAGGACAACAACTGTCTAGGTACTCAGCTTCAACGTTATTAGACATGAACAACACAGCCAAAAGTACCACCAATATTTCGCATTCAGGAAGAGATCTAACAGATCCAAACGAATTCAGAGAAAAACATGAAATCACCAGTGGGGTCAGCACATTACCAGCGAGGCATAGTAAATCATTAGACCAGTTGAGGGTTGCACAAATGACGCCGCTTAGCAATCCCCAAACTCTAACCAAAAACGTACGGAACGGTTCCAATTCCTCAGTAAACTATCCTAAGCCGTATCACCCACCGCAGCAAATGAAACCTACAACTCTTCCTCGAAGTGTCACCACCACAGCCTATCCAACTAATACCACCACACGATGTGGCAAGGGAGATGACTACAGAAGAAATATAAGTGAATTCAGAGAAAAGTATAAGAACCCTTGCAACTTAATCAATGCCCACGGGATGAGCAATGAAGTATTCCACAACGTAGGGTATAAGTACGATGGAGCTATGAAGACTAATCCTAACCCAGTGTACGGCTATACTTTCGGTAATCAGGGTACAATGCCAGTGAATAATGTTATTCGTAATCCGTTAGAGTTTCAAAGAGGCTATAGTGTAAATTTACCCCGTCCTATGTTGCCTCCTCGTAATTCTTACCCGCCAGTTAGTGGGAAAATTCAAACGACTGATCAAAGTAACTTAGTTTCTAATAAGCATGTTCATAGATCAAATTCAACCCACGTGTTTCATCAAAATGTGGAAAATCAACAAATAGACATTGAGGCTGCGCGAAATCAGCTGAGGCACGAATTGAACTATTATCTCCAGAAGGGTGATTGGAGTTATGACTTTAACACAGGAAGCCTAATTCAAAACTACCAGAAAAAATCTAGTAAGAGCAGTGATGACAGTGGATTTGTGATGACATTAGATAGAAGTAGTGATTGCACTTCTAAATCGACCTATTCTAAAACCCCACCATCTACTCCACATTCTACAATGCCGTCGGTAAGGCATAAGAAGAGTAGATCAAAAGAGTCTAAGTTAAATAGTGGCGGCAAAGAAGCTTCCAAGGTAAATTCAAGTCGAGATTCGCTTAGCAGTCATCATTCCATCAGATCGAGAGATAGTAAATCAGATCGGCACACTTCCAAATCCGAGCGAAGTACGCCGAAATCTGATAGAGGAACACCAAGATCAGGGAAAGGTACTCCCAAATCTGGTGGTGTAACTCCTAGGTCAGGACTGGCTACTCCGAAATCTGGTAGAGCTACACCGAAGTCCGGTGTAGCAACACCAAAAAGTGGCAGATCTAGTGGAAAACCTGAAAAGCGAACGAAACATAAAGCATCAGAAAAGATGACTCAGTTAATGTCGGAAGCTGCTTCATCTTCAAGTAATGAAAGCATACCGTTCGAGTTGAGAAGGTTAGAATCATCCGCTAGTGTCCCTTACAGTTTAGATCACGGTCCTGAATTGTTAAGACATTGTCGAAGTGCGGCTTCTGTCTTAGACGAGCCTAATATAAACAACACTTTCGGATCTGAGTCATTGCCGAATTTGGCACCTCCCCCGGCGTTTGATTCACCACCTTTAGATATAGGAGATAAAGATTTCAAAATATTGCCGCCGGAAAATTTCTCAAATAAAGAAGAAAAACGCAGTAGAAGTTGCTCAACTTCAAGCTTAAGTGAACAAAGTGGATGGGTGTCCAGTGGAAGGAGCTCAGGTCCTTCTTCACCAGATAATGCCAGTAGTCAATTAAACCAAAACTTTGCCCCTCCAAAAACTACTACGGCTAAAATTCCTAGTCAAAAATACGATAATGGTGCAGTAAAGTCACGAAAAGTTGAAGGAGAAACAATAAGTGACTTCAAAAGAACTGTTCTGAACGGTGAACAGTTACGAGAGCGCCTGCTGAAACTAGCTGTGAAAGTAGCCCAAACTAATACCAACGAAAAAATTGAGTGCTGTGATAAAGAGGTCTGTGAGGAGTGTACGATATGTAGTGATTCGATTTGCACTGATAGTCAATGTGAATATAACAAATTAATGCACAGTAACGGAATAGATGCTGGTTGCAATTCTGATACGTGTACAGCTAGTTGCTTCCAACAGTTTGCGGACACAAATTCCGCTAAAGTGAATCAGAGGCATAATTCCTTTAGCGCTGGTCAAGGCAAATCTTATAGCTCCAGTATTAAAGCATCGAATGAAGGGACTGTTAAGAAATCACAAACGATTGGTGATAACTTGCACCCTTACATACGTAAAGAGATAAGTCCAAAGCAGCAACAGCAGCAACAACAACAGCAACAGAACCAACAACAGCCTGCTAAGTCTGGCTCTATGGACAAAACGAAGTTACGCGATAGGATAGAGTACACAGAGAAACTGATAGCGGCTGAAATCCGAAGTTTGACAGTAGATCGCAATTGTAAGTCGCATAATGGCAAAAAAGGGCCAAGTGGTCCTGCTGCAGCGATCCAGAAGTATTCGAATAAGGCCAAATCTGAGATCGACTTGGCACATTTCATCGGTGACAACGATTATGAACCTTTACCTCCGCCTCAGCAGTTTAGAGATGCCCCTCCACCGCCCGATGAGTTCAAGGTGAGGACATACTTAACAATTTACTGACAACTAGTAATATATTTATGGCTCGGTGGCTCAATTGGTAGTGACCCCTGCCTTCTGATCCAAGAGTCGTGGGTTCGATTCCCACTCAGGACAAACATTCGTGTGATGAACATTGGTGTTTATTCCGTGTCTGGGTGTTTATATTAGTATTTAAGTATTATATTTGTGGTACCTTCGTTGTTCTGATACTCATAACACAAGTGCTTAAGCTACTTAGCAATGTACTCGTATGTGATGTTGTGTAATATTTATTTATTTATTTATTCATCTTTCCCATTTCAGGATCCACCCACAAAATCTCCAAAACTAAGTAGACAAAGCAGCAAATCGTCAACTCCTTCAAAGACACCAAGAAAACAGCCAGTGCAACCGTCACCTCTGCAGTTAGATAACCCTCTATACCATGTTTGCGAAGGTACTAAACAGTATTTTGACTAACTACTATGGCTTTGCGACTAACGTTACTAACAATTTGCTTTGCATCAGGAATCATGGAGAGGCGGAAGCTGAGACCACATCAGTCGATAGGCTCCTCATCCAGCACTCCGGCGGGTACTCTAAACAAGAGTCAGAGCACCGGAGAATTGGCCAGCAGGAATGACAATGGCAATGGTAAACATTCTGCATGATGATTTAACGATAACACCTAAACTTATAGTGACTGAACTTTGGCCTCCTGTAATTCGCACCACATTTCTCCATCCCGCCCTTCCCACATTCAGGAAATCATACCCTGGACTGAAATTTGATAGGCAACCCATACGCAGTATATTTTTTGACATATTTAATTGATGTTATGAAAACTCAGCGTGTGTTAATTTTGATGATTATTATACAACATGTTCCTTTTGAAATATAATTAATCTAGTCCAATCGGATTAATTAGACCGTGATAAGGGAACAAATAATTTATTTATATATTTTCCATTCCAGAACAACGTGAAAGTAATCTCATCAGCATATTCGGCTTGGCGGAATCTGAACGTCTCTTCGTGAAATGCAGAGAGGAGTTCAGACAGAGCGTCAAGTACCCAGGAGCCATCTACTCAGACTTCCCTCCCGTAGAAAACTCTTTGCCTTACTTCCATATCAGCGACGAATATAGGATGTTCAATCCTGAGGGTAAGTTTTTACATAGTTTGTTAACTTACGTGTAACTTAATTAATTAATGAAAATTTAGATTTTTCCTTGTCAAGTTTCTTGTATGGAAAAAAAATTGTTCCAATCAATCAATTACTACCTAGCTAGTGGGTAACTAATTTATGATCGGCAACACACCTCCGTTAGACCACATGACACAGTTTTTATAATGGTGGCACTATAAAAAGGAAGAAGAAATATTCTATTCTCTTGCGTTTGTCGATAAAGATTTATCTCGATTGTGTCTTCTCCATCTTGTCAACTGGTACCCTGTGTTACGGTCAGCTCTGAGATCTGGGCAGACAGCTTTTTGGTCTCTGGCCATGGGTTAGGATGCTTCCACTTTATGTTCCTATGACCATCAGACATTCCAAGTGGATAACTTCACCTCTGCGGGATATGTGACCAAAGTAGCGCAATATTAGCTTTGGCATATAAGTATTAAACTTACTTCTGTAGCTGTTGCTGAGAATCCTACTGTACAAAGTCAGCGCTTATACTCGTATGAAATTTTAATGACGACTTAATTTTCTGGGCCTTTATTATCTGTGTCCTTAACGGATTTTTTTTTTAACGGATTTTAATGAAACTTTACAGGAATTTAGTTTGTGATAAATAAAGAAACTCTTTATTGCACAAGCACAGAAATTACAGGAAAACATAATATTACAACTTAGGCGGTCTTATCGCTTGTATCAATCTCTTCGAAACAACCTTCAGATAGGGGAAACCGTTTCAGAAGTGTGTGACTGAGTCGTACAAAGTCTGCTCTAAAATTAATTTCAATAACTATAATTCTAGTATTTATTTACAGGTCTACATCTAATAATTTGCGTGCACGGCTTAGACGGTAACGCTGCTGACCTTCGGCTGGTCAAAACCTACCTTGAACTGGGTTTGCCCGGAGCTAGATTAGATTTTTTGATGTCAGAGAGGAATCAAGGAGACACATTCTCTGATTTTGATACCATGACTGACAGGTAAGATGTTAGTAGTAATCACTGTATGTAGGTCTGTAGTTTAGTTTGTTTTAACAGTGGGCTCTGTATTTTATATATGGTAGGTATTTATGTATGGTAGTAGCAGAACCATAGAGTAATGAAAGAGAAGCCCAGAGTCGCTGCAGCATAGACATTTTCGTTTAAGTTTCCCATTTCTTGTTGCTATTGCCATTCCGGCCTGTTAGCATGATGCGCTCTGTAGAGGATTATTTATTTCCACCTATGACAAAGTAAACACAAAAAGCTTTTTAAAAAGCAAGCCTAAGATTTCTCTAGGTCCGGCAACGGACCTGTGACTCCCCTGGTGTTGCGGTGTCTATGGGCTGAAGCGATCATTTACCATCAGGTGACCTTCAAGCCCGTTTGCCCTCTCTGTCATAAAAAAAAAGAAAACTTAGGCGAAAATTCAAATGTTTCAGATTAGTGCAAGAAATCCTAACTCACATACAAAATTCAAGCGAACCGGCCAGAATTAGCTTCGTTGGGCATTCTCTGGGCACCATCATCATCAGATCAGCTCTGGCCAGACAGCAGATGAAGCCATTCTTGGGAAAGCTTCACACGTTCCTGTCACTAAGTGGACCTCATCTCGGTACACTTTATAATTCAAGCGGATTGGTTAATGCAGGTGAGGTTTAATTACTACTGATTACTTAAAGCTACTTAGTAAAGTAGCTTTAAGTAATTTATATAAAATATAAATTACTTAAAGCTACATTATATAAATAGTAATTTATATTGAAGAAAGAAGGTTGCGAGACCAGGCAGGTTCTTGGTCTCTCAATTTTATGTCGAGCAAATTGGCCTGTTTCTGGAAGCATTCATTCATCCAAGGAATTCTGCCGCATGACCTCACTACTTCAAGGGTGCATGAAAGGAGCCTCTCGCATGACATATTTTATTTCTCGGCTACGGCTGGAGCACCCTGGGCAATCAGCGAGTTTCCTTACGCAGATTGGCAAATCCTTTCACCACGATGGTACCTCGGATGGACCTTTCCAATGGAGAATGATTTTTTGAAATCGGCAGAGTAGTTTTTGCGCATATCACACACACAAAATAAATAAATAAATATCAGACAACATCACATACATTGCTCCGATCCCAAAGTAAGTAGCTTAAGCACTTGTGTTATGGGTATCAGAACAACGAAGGTACCACAAATAAATACTTAAATACAAATATAAACACCCAGACACGGAACAAACACAAGTACGTACAAAAATACTAATCTTTCCTCTTTATAATATTAGTGTAGATGTAGAATTGTAGATACCTACCTACAACCCCATGACTTTCTATTCACAATTCTTCTACTTTTCCAGGCATGTGGTTCATGCAGAAGTGGAAGAAGTCCGGCTCCCTATTGCAGCTGTCCCTCCGAGACGCCTCCGACCCTCGCCGGTCTTTCCTCTACCGGCTGAGCGAGAGGAGTCAGCTGCACCAGTTCAAGCACATCCTGCTGTGCGGCTCCGGTCAGGACAGATACGTGCCTCTACACTCTGCCAGACTGGAGCTGTGTAAGGCGGCTGCTAAGGATACTTCGCTGTTGGGACAGGCTTATAGGGAAATGGTAAGTCTTCTTTTTTTTTCAAATAAATGAACGAGTCTCGCTCGACCCCCAGCTCACCTGATGTTAAGCGATGTTAGAACCTAGGATCACTCTCGCCTTAAAAATCGGAGGTATGTTACGCTGTCACCTATAATTTTTATGGTATTAAATTCGAATTAACTAAAACACAAAGGTACCTATCTAAACCTAAATAATAATTATCTTAATTATTAAGATAAAATAATCTTGACAATAAAAAGTAGTTTTGCTTTCTTCTTCTATATTTATTTTAATTCGCATTTGAAACCATAAATAAACTTTTAGTGTACCTACTTAATTACTGAAATCTATAGTCCTTTTAGTGAAAAAAGTTCATAAGTGTATGATGGGCACAAATATGGGGGGGACAAAGGACAGAGATTTATTTTGCAAAATGTTGTTGTTTTTTCGTTCAACGAGCGATCGTTTTCGTTTTTGGTGGTAGGGGCTCAGGTATCCCCGCTGGCGGCGCGCCTTGGGGCGTAACTGATGAAGTATGATGATGATGATGTTGTTGATGATACATGGCTCACTCCAGGTGCACAACATGGTGTCGCCGTTGGCGGCGTGCCTCGGGCGTAACTGATGAAGGATGATGATGATGTTGATGATACATGGCTTACTCCAGGTGCACAACATGGTGTCCCCGTTGGCGGCGCGCCTCGGGTGTAACTGATGAAGGATGATGATGATGTTGATGATACATAGCTTACTCCAGGTGCACAACATGGTGTCCCCGTTAGCGGCGTGCCTCGGGCGTAACTGATGAAGGATGATAATGTTGATGATACATGGCTTACTCCAGGTGCACAACATGGTGACCCCGATGGCGGCGTGCCTCGGGCGTAACTGATGAAGGATGATGATGATACATGGTACATTCCAGGTGCACAACATGGTGCGCCTTATTCGTGACTGATGATGATGATGATACATGTCACATTCCAGGTGCACAACATGGTGCGCCTTATTCGTGACTGATGATGATGATGATACATGTCACATTCCAGGTGCACAGCATGGTGTCGCCGTTGGCGGCGCGCCTCATTCGTGACTGATGAAGGCTGATGATGATGATGGTACGCGTCACGTTGCAGGTGCACAACATGGTGTCGCCGCTGGCGGCGCGCGCGGCGGGCGCGGCGGTGGTGCGCTACGACGTGCAGCACGCGCTGCCGCACACGGCCAGCGCGCTGGTCGGCCGCGCCGCGCACATCGCCGCGCTCGACTCCGACCTCTTCATCGAGAAGTTCCTGCTCGTCTCCGCCCTCAAGTACTTCCGATGAATGTACCTACGTTTTGCTGAGTGCAATTCCCGAGAACTTAGAGAGTTTCAGCTCTGCTTTCAACAGCTAAAGTGTGAAATATAGCCGCGCTCGACTCCGACCTCTTCATTGAGAAGTTTCTGCTCCAAGTGCAAGTCCCGAGAAGTCGCACACCACGTTTCAACTCTGAACATAGCCGCGTTCGACTCCGACCGCTTCAAAGAGAAGTTCCTGCTCGTCTCCGCCCTCAAGTACTTCCGATGAATGTGCGTTTTACTGGGTACACCGTCATCAGCTTATCACAGTCTACTACTGAAAATAAGCATCTCCAGCTGTTGTTCGCCACTTTGGTCGAACATCTAGAGGCTTTATCGCAACGACGCGCACATCGCCACGCTCGACTCCGACATCTTCATCGAGAAGTTCCTCCTCGTCTCCGCCCTCAAGTACTTCCGATGAAAGAAGTAAAGAAAGAAAGAAAAAATATTGGCAGCACAGGTTACAACAACAATAAAAATACAATCAGACGATCCCCATCGAACCACCCGAGCCTGTCAGAATATCTTTTTATGTACCTAAGTGATACACAAATCCAAGTCTTTATCGAGACGTTCCTCCTTGTGTCCGCCCTCAAGTAAGTACTTCCGATGGATCCACCTTTTTTTGAGTGCAAGTCCCAAGATCTCGCACAGCAAGTTTCAGCTCTGCTTTCAACAGCTAAAGGGTGAAATATAGCCGCGGTCGACTCCGTCTCCATCTTTTCATCGAGAAGTTCCTGCTTGTCTCCGCCCTCAAGTACTTCCGATGAATGTGCGTTTTCCAGGTACACCATCAGTCTACTACTAAACATAGGCTTCTCCAGCTGTTGTTCGCCACTTTTGTCGAATATGTAGAGGCTTGTTGCTCAAGGTTAGCAATCGCATGGCGTAGCTCCTCGCTCCGGTATACAGCTACACCTTCAATTGTGATGGTTATTCCGGCACCAATCTGTTGCCAGTGCCTCGTATGTTATTCGGCAGGATGCACCACGGGCAGGTGGTATCATCATTTCTAAGTGACCCTGACTTGAAAAAGATGATAGGTCGCTCCCTTACCTCATCGTCATCATCAGTTTGTAAACGTCCACTGTTGGACAAAGGCGGAGACCTAGACCTAATGTCACAATTTCGCATCAACACCACCAAAAAACTGTTACAATTTAAAAATCACTTAGGTGTAACGGATTAACCATATTAAATTTATCCCCTTGCTTTGTACAAGTAAGAATGTTATTTTCGTTCGCATACAGCACGAAAGTACGAATAACATCTTTACAAAAATATATGAGGTCATAATACAAGCAATACTTGGAAAAGTATTGCAAAAATAAATTGATGGAATCACTTCCTATGGAATCAACCTCACACAGAAATATAATGCCTTATTATAAATCATAATATAATTAACATTACAATAGGTATGTGCAAGTACTTAACACACTGCGGTCGATTCTTAAAACTACTTAGTTTGATAAAAATAAATTAATAAAATGGATGAACCAGATAAAAGTTAGGTAACTTAAGTAATTATATTCGATTTTTAATGAATTAAATTATAAGATTGAATGTTTTATAGTCAATAAATAAACTTTCGTTAAGTAGTTTTTTCTGTATAATAAAATTATCAATACGACTTTCGTTTGCATTTTCAAATTAAGCATTCGTCTTCGCCTACAAAAATTTTAACTTCTCGCATTTTAAATTAGCATTTATTTTTAAACAGATTTTTAGTAAAAATTCATTTGAAATTTAGGTGATTAAACCATTACCGTACCTATCTTATTACTAAATTTTATACCTTATTACATTCAAATTTAAATAAATAGATATTTAAATAATTACATAAAACTTTTATCGTCACGCGAAGCTCGGTATGTACCTACACATTATAAATAAATACTGGAATCTAAAATTATTATAATGATAGTAATATCATTGAGGCCTAAACAGCCGAAACAACACATTTTTGAGTATTTTTCAGGGTAGAGCGTAGTTGAGGTTAATGCATAATAAATAAATAATCTATGAAGCGGTTTTATAGCTATACAATTGATTATACTTGATACCTATAGTCTGCTACGCAACCATATTATATGTATGATATAAATTACGTTTACCTAAAGGTAGGTATTGTTGTGTACATAATATTATACTTAGTACCTACCTAAAATTATGTTCATTTCAATTTTACCTTAATAGTTAGTTTTACCTTTTTGCATAATGCTTTTTCAAAATGACATAATTATGTTCTCTCTGTCACGATTGTTATCATGTTGATGATGATCAAATGATGCCTCTCGTATTTATTAGCGAAAAGTGTGATAAAACAGTAGATTTCTGCATCGTAGAGTGATTTTGTGAACTGTTGAAACAATGAAATGAACAATTTAAATTAAGTAGTTGTAAGACGGATCTTTACACCAATTAATTAAGACAACTTAGTAGACTACAGTAAGTAGATGTTATTTGTATGTTTACTGCCTACAGGAATATGAAACACAATTATTACTAAGTTAGGTACATTTGTTTATTGGGATGTATAATGAATTTTAAATGTACAGCAATTATGTTAAGTAGGTTCCTATTTGTTTCTTACGAAACAAAATAGCGTGCAAGATTTAAAAACTATTTGCTGAATAGATTTTAATTAAGGATCTGATGAAGGACAATCTTTGAGAACTATCCTTTTCTAATCTGTGCATTATTTGTCTAATTAGATTATTTAATTACTACAATTTATTATTCGATATTATTTACTTCTCTATCTATTTATCTACTCAAACTTTGTATACGTACCTATTGACCACCTTAACGGATTTTTTTTTTATAATAACATAACCTACATAAAGATCATACCACATTTTATACTGTCTCTTTCAAAGGATGTGATGTGCCTAAAGAAATGAACTGAGTCATACTGACTCAACTTGTTCCATTACAAGTAAAATCGATTCTCGAATTAACCCTGGTAGTTTCTTTCATACCTTCTTATGCCTTAATATTGCAAACATTTTTATATAAAACCCATTTAATGACTTGTTTTTGGTAATTTTCTTTTTGTGTATTTTTATTCCTACGTAGGTATGTACAGTCGGCCAGCAAAGTAGATGATCATTCAACAATGTCTAATCACACAAGTGCTTACAAAGAAGGTATCAGGTAACTTACAAAATGAACACGTGCGTTCATTTTATTCATAATCTCGGTCAGCCACACACAAAATATTACAGGTTTAAAAATCCTGTTCTAACTCGTATTCTATACAATTACATAATATATACTTAATAATAAGGTGCTTACTACACCCCGAACATCGGACATTAAAATTGCTCACCTGCCCAATTTGCGATACGCCACTATATTGAAAATTGTAGCATATTTATTGTTTTCAGCAATAAAAATGTAGAACACTTTACTGTCATAAGCTACCTAAGAATAACTAAGGTACTACCTAAGGGTAGTATTTCAAAGCTTTTGACTTATTTCTGCTGTTTGTCTTTACCTACCCACTTAATTACTAAATTGTTATTACATCTAATATCTACGACGCGTGGATTAGTGTGTTCGTTCGGCTGGTTTCAGCCTTTTTCAGTCATTAGGACCTGAGAAAATTAAAATTACAAGAGTCAACAGAAACAGTAAAATGTTGGAAAAGACGTTGAATTTAATGTAGGCACAACCATTTTTGCTGTTGACTGTACAGTCTCAAGCTCACATCCAGCCGACTAAACGTCACATAGGAATAGCCGTGCTTCGAAAATAAATGTAAAATAACACATTATTAATAATGTACCATGGATATGCAGATAAGTAAAAATGGCCTCTGTTATTATGGGGCCGTAGCCTTAAAACTATAAGGACGTTAGAAACTAAATATTGTAAATTTTATCGAATGTTAGACTGATCTTTAAAATCACTAAGATATTTTATAAGTTTCATAGAAGTATCTTTTATTATTTTTAGTGAACATAATTTGATATAAACCGTTCTCGATCTTGTTCTGTCCACGTTTCTCTATTAATCAGTAGGTAAAGTTTCATACAGGGGCTTAAAATTCTTATTTAGATTATTCTGTATTTATAGTAGGTACTTACTACTGGTGACTAGGTAATATAGAATACCTCAAAATTGCTCACGAGCATGCTTAAGAAGTGAAAATAATAAATTATGTAGACGCGTATCAAATGATGGGAATAAATTTTGTAAATATAGAAATGGATTTTTATTTGTAAATCGTATGTTTAATGGCAATGTGTCGATGTTATACACTTATGATAATAAATATAAATAAAGCCTGGAATTTCGATATTCATTTCAAACGTAGTCCTAGCTCTCAGCCGTTCTATCCGTCTCGTCCCAAAGAATTACCTAGGTATATTCAATGGCATATCTATTATAAATAAATACATATAATATATATAATAAATAAATAAATATCAGACAAGATCACATACATTGCTCTAATCCAAAAATAAGTAGCAGCACTTATGTTATGGGTATCAGAACAACGAAGGTACCACAAATAAATATCTAAATACATATTATACACACCCAGACACGGAACAAACACAAGTGTTCAATACACGAAAGTTTGTCCCGGGTGGGAATCGAACCCGACCCTTGGTTCAGAAGGCAGGGGTCACTACCAATTGAGCCACCGAGCCAGTCGATTTATTTAACTACATGCTAATATTACATATCATCACTTATGTACATGTAAGAAAAGAGTAAAAAATAAATTTAAAAAAGGTTTAGGAGGCAGAAAGACACTAATACCTAAAGCAAGAATTCAAAAAACCGGCCAAGTGCGAGTCGGACTCTCGCACGTAGGGTTCCGTACCACTATAAATGTTTTTCTTTACGTTTTATTATATTGGAGTTAATTAAATGAAAAAATTAGGTAATTTGATTAATGACGTTTAAAAAAAACTACTGGCTAGATTTGATTCAAACCAAATTTCGTTAGTAGTTTGCATAGTGATACACATGATATATTTTTGTCAGTTTTATCATGCCCATATTTTAGAAGTTACGGGGGGGGACACACTCATTTTACCACTTTGGAAGAGTCTCTCGCGCAAACTATTCAGTTTAGAAAAAAATGATGTTAGTAACCTCAACATCATTTTCAAATACCTATCCGTAGATACCCCACACGTATAGGTTCGATGAAAAAAAAATTTTTCAGTTTCAGTTCTATGTATGGGGAACCCCAAAAATTTTGGATTTTTTTCTGATTTTATTTTAAAATCTTAATGCGGTTCACAGAATACATCTACGTACCAAATTTCAATAATGTAGCTCTTATAGTTTCGGAATAAACTGGCTGTGACATACGGACGGACAGACAGACAGACAGACAGACAGACAGACATGACGAATCTATAAGGGTCCCGTTTTTGCCATTTTGGCTACGGAACCCTAAAAAGATGTACACAATCGGTCGCCACGGTAAACCCTCTCAACCGACATCTATCTCCACCACATCGCTACAACTTAAGTACATTCTCTAGTTCCGCCTACTAACAACAGATGGCGATGTACCTTTCACAGCAAGCAATCATCATACATACTACATAATAGCAATAATTATGTATTATGAAAATGCTCCTCTAAAAGTTCTTTCTATGGAACACCTACAGCCCCCGTCCGAAGTTCTCATCATCACGACTTAGCATATGTAGGTATACACCTACAGCAAGATCTTACGACACTCTCGGGAAGTATTTCCACCCGGTGGGCGGTGATTTGTATTATTTTCCGTCAAAGCACTGTAAATGTTTTAAGGTCAGTGCAGCTTTTTGAAATCATTAATTTCCTTTTCCCGCCAAATGTGACGTCAATACGACATATCCTTTTTATGCGTTTAGTTTTTACTTTGAAGTTCAAAGTTTGAACATAAAAACAATGTGATGACTCACATTGTTTCAATGAATAAAGCAAAAAATATATTTTTATTATAATAATAAAATTAAATACGAGTATACGTATGTATTTACATTTTCATAAATATAATATTTCCTAAAACATAGAGAGCTGCAGTGAATATAAAACTGGCAACTTTGTAATCACTAAAGCATTTTTTGCTACGGCAACATTAAGAACTGCACTAGGGAAGCGACAATGACTTGAATGGAATATATATCGATGTAATACAATTCATTCAAACATTTAATTTTGTATTCTTATCATACATTATTTTAACCAGATGCGTGGTGGTCGATATTAATTTTGCTTGTTCGCATTCGTTTAGTTCTTAAATTTGTAATCTACTATATTTTAGTTTTTGTATTAGTATCGTTGTTGAATGATTAATATCGTATGTAAGTACACTTATCTAAGCTTAAAGAACATATTATTATATACTTTTTATAACTAGAACTAATATAAAACTTCAAATCTTCGATATTCTAGCCTTTGTCATTTTTAGATTATGTTTGACAGTAATAAAGCACAGATATCGACCAATTTATATTTCCGTAGTGTTAAATAGGGTGGCTAGTTCAAATAAAGACAAAGAAAGGTTTTCAAGAGACTCTTAAAAAGTTCTATCGTAACCGCTTATAACGACTGAAGGATATCATCGACCTTACTAAGTACAATACTGACACTACACTATTTTAATGACAGTTCAGTCTTGCCGTCGCCGTCGGTCGAATAGGTAGGGCGATTGGTTGGTTTAGTAGTTTCCTCGAGTTAGTGCTTTATTGGGCGTATAAACATTTTTTAAGCCTTAAAGCCACTAAATCTGTGTAAATACTGCAAACTTTAATTCTATATATTACACCAAACTGTGCCGTTACTAGTGATAAAGTGGTTTCATTCATAGAACTTATTTGTAGGCAATGCAGTGGGTACCACCGTCGAAGTTTTAATTTGTGATTGTATATTTATATTTTAAAAAATGGGGAAATTGTTGAGTCTTTTGTCCCGTGACGATTCGAACTGCTGCTCCTCGCCGCGGTACGATATATTCCTGGATTTCGAGAACGCTGCGCCCACGGATACTGAACGGGATGTTTACGAGGATGTGCAGAGAGTATTGCTGGATTCGGAGAAGATACTGGAGGAGATACAATGTTATAAGGGAGCTGGGAGAGAGATAAGGGAGGCTATAGCGGACCCGTCGAGGATATCTCAGGACAGAGCGTGGCGCGCCGTCAAACCGCTGGTCGACAAGCTGCTCAGATGCTACAACCACTCTTTGGAGCTGCAGCGCGTGAGTTATAATTTACTTTTATTATTTCTGCTATATAAAATATAAGCTGGTAAAATCTATCATCAATAACTAAAATTATGGCCTATACCTATCTTTTAAATGGATGAACCGATTTTGATCAAATATCTGTGTATTTGAATTTTGAGTGTATTCGTAGGTAGAATACACTCAAAATTCAAATTAAAAAACTAAATAAAAATTTCTTCACCTGTAGGGACTTACTAAGCACACACAGAGAAAGGCAGATATTACATATCAAACTTATAATTCCCTTTTTTGCACAGGGGTTAACAAATAAAAGCAGAGTTCTCATTATATATATAGACCCTTATAAGGTTTGAATGCCTTGCTACTTTTGTTCTGCACAGTCATTATAAATAAGCAATGGTGAATTTATCATTATTGTAAGATAGTTCTTACATGGAAATTAGATGCCTAACTGTAGTCAGTAATTAATAAAATGTAACAGTCTCTATAATTATTTGTAGGAATATAGTACTTATATTGCTGTACCTACAAACAATAAAAGAGAATGTTATAGCTACAGTAATTATTTTCCTCTTCTAATTTTAGACCAAGCCTATGATAAGCAGTAAGTGCACACTGCACAATTGATTTTATTATTGTTTATGTTTCTTTATCTGCTGTGCTTTTATGGACCATCAATAGTCTTCAATAAACAGCTCATTTTATCAACTGGTGAATTCATTAGCATAATATATCATGTTATGTTTGTCCATTAAATTATGAATTACTGGTCAGAGTCTCATGACTATTGGTGAACTGTGAAATGATAAATCCTTATTAGTTATAGCCTATATTGTGTTTTAAAGTAATGTCATAATCCTACTAATAATCATCATCATTCTCCTGCCCTTATTCCACTCTAAGTGGGGTCGGCACAACATGTTTTCTCCTTCCACTCTCCTCTATCAGCCGTCATCTCCACACTCACACCTTTGACACGCATATCATTTCTCACGCAGTCCATCCATTCCTTTTTCGGTCTTCCTCTTCCTCTATATCCTTCCACATTCATACTCAATACTCGTCTCGTTATATGCCTTTCATCCCTCCTCATAATGTGCCCAAATCCTACTAATAATATTATTAAATAAATAAAAAAGATTTTTGAGTTGGATGTTTATTACCCTTTCATGTAAAATGTACTGTAACCTTTAATTGAAACCTGTTTTGAATCAGAAAATCGGAATTGAATCCATTCCGGAGGGGAATCCGCTCAGTACATTTCACATGAATGGGTAACAAACATCCATCTAAAAACCTTTTGAATTTATTAATATTACTAGTAGAATTATTGTAGACAATATTACTACTAATGTGTATTGTCATACAGTCATTTGGTGAACAGATAACCATTTGGTTGATTAGTGTGCTTTAACACACATATATTATTTTGCTATCTCAATGTTTTTATTTGAAATGCCTGTCACAACTGTAACACTGACTCATTATTTTATTAACACATATTGATTTCGATGTGACTTATTAAGCTGCACAGAGCTAACATAGTTAATTTATGAACTATCAAAAGAATAAAAAAGTTAATATTATCAAATTTACAGTTTATTGGTCTTGGAAATTTGCATAATATGTGTGTAGAAATAGATAACAAGTTATTATACTTATACTGGACAGGCTTACAAATTGACTATGAAATTATTAGTTTGATGGGACATTATTTGACAAAATGTCCTAAATGTAACTTATTAATTGCAACAAGACTAGAAGTTGCAATGTAATGATTACGCAACAATGTATCTGGGTTCATCATATCAAAGAAAATTTAATTAAATTACATGATACAATTGGTACTACTAACAAAGTCTAAACTAATAAGCCTGCAAATTAATACATTTTATAAGACTGGAATGTGGGCTTGTTAAGAATAATTAAGCTGCATTAAATAGCTACTTATGATTTGTTCCTACTACTATGGTCTGCCACATAGAGTGGCAAACTGCATGTACAGGCTTCCTTCACATCATCACTTCACCGGTATCTAAGATGTCCTATCCCATTAAGTCTATAATCTTTATTTTATGCATTATTAATGATCTTTATATTTATTTTGCTAACCATACTTAAAACTAGGTAGATTTTATAGTTATGTACATTTTCTTTAAGGAGAAGTGGGCGAAACACATAAGTGATCGCCCGGCCCATAGGCCATAGTGACTACCAAGAGCACTAGGAAATATAGTACTAAATTATTATTACAGTCCACAGATTACACATGATTTTGAGTGCTATGTGAATGTGCATCCATGTGATGATAAAAACGTGTTATCAGACGGGAAAGCGTTATCACGTGTGTGATTACATGATGTCACTGATAACCTTCTTGTGGTATTGTAAATAACATTTGTGTTTGCTAGCTGACAGCTATGATTATGATTCAAGATTTTTTGATCTTTTTAAACAGTATGTTTTTGTGTTTTGAAGTTCCTCTTAGATAATTACCTAGTTGTTGATCGTTTTATTAACTCGTCAATTCCCATGCTTCTGTGAAACTGAAAATGTATGTTATTTTTGTTTTAATTGACGGTCTGAGATATTTATAACATAAAAAATATCAAAAAAAAAATCTACCCCCCCTATTTTTCTGGTAAGGGGGGTGTCACCTACAGGTGACACTGGGCATAATATATACCTTTGACTTAGTATGGTAATAAAAAGAATATAACTTATTTTCTTTTCTACACTTTTATTATGTGAAAGTAATGTATTAGATAACATATATATGTATGTATATATGCTTTATTTATTACTTTTCATGAAATTTGTACCAGTATATGCGATATAAACCTATATTACACCTGAGAACACATTTTTTTTATACGTTCATGGCATAGTTTGCAAAGATGTTGCGCACAATCGTTTTCTGTATAGTCAGCTGCACTATCTGATAGTCTAGTTCAATGAAAACTCTGGATTCAAGAGCCGTATTTGGTGTTTAGTTGAGAGTTTCCCGGGTATTTTTGTAAATACGATTTACTAGAGCTTTGCGGAACTCCCAGTACTACCAAGCTTTCCTTCAATCAGCCAAGCATTTTGACAGGATAAATCTAGTCCGAAAGCAAACACTGGAAACCACCATTATTTACCTCATAAACCATTCGTCATAGAATCGGCATCCCATCAAAATGATCTACGCCACCCATGTATTTGTTACACATTTTTATAAGCGATGGGCAATTGGTTGGATGGGTAGCAACTTAGCTATTTTTTGGACTACGTTTATTTTTATTTAGTACATCAATATGATCCACTTTCGTTATTGGTGACAATCCATGACAATAAGAGGCCATATCAACACTATTGTCATGCCACTCGGCGACTTTACTCGGAGACTATTTCTTTTGACACCTTATAAACCAGCTCACTCCTAGGCTTCTTCTTTATCTCTTTCCGGTTCATAAAGGCACAGTTTTCCAGGCAGTTTTCCCTAATAGGTCCAGTCCCTCCAATATTGTTTTCATGGAAAAAAGATGCTATCATGAACGCAGGAGGTACAGGCATTGTATTGTAACAATGCCCAGTGTCACCTACAGGTGACACCTGCTAATTTGACCGTTTTTTTGAGAACAAAAACTATTGATTTCTCAATAAAGTTATTTGTATTAGAGGTTACATACCTTAGCAACAATTTGCAAAAGTAATCATTACAGTATCTACCCTTTTGATATTTTTACAGAAAAAAAAAGTTAGCCAACCGCTCCCGCGCCAAAAAATGTCAGTAACGTTCGAAACAATTGAATAATTTGGCAGTTTATGTATGGATTAATATTGTCAAATATACTTATTTATATACTACCGAATGTATACTTTATTGTAGTTGCATATATTTTCCTTATTTTTTTAATTTAATAGTTAAAAAAAAATCGCTAATGTATGTCACCTACAGGTGACACTGGGAATTGACGAGTTAAACTTTCCACATTTCGCTTATTTTGTTTAAAAAATAGAACACCTTCTTTTTCTTAGTGTGTCTATACGGAGTACATAGGGAAATGAATAAAACGAATCAATATTGAAACAAGACTGACTGTATCATATTAAGATTAAAATCGGATTATATATGAGTAGGTTAATGGAAAGTTACCTATACCCATACATGTCGATGGCAATCTTAATACCTAGATTCTGACCAGTAATCAGCCACATGAAACACATTTTATTTTTTATAAAAAGAGCATTCAGGGTGACCTCACTCCACCTGATGGTAAGCGGTTGTGAGGTCCAAATGTTAGGTCGACAGGCACATTAGAGCAAACTCTCCGCCCCTTTCGCCCTTACCCTGAAGGCCCAGCATCTCCTGTGATCAACATGAGCTCATCTCGTGTATATAGAACTGCTAATAATAATTTTCAACCTAAATATAAATTCAATTTCAAAATAAAGGCAAACATGTCCAACACGATATAATATGTATACATGTACATTTATTCTATTACAACATCCTTACAGTATTAGTGACAAATATTTAAATGCGAAATATTTCCTCTCAACTGTTCTTATTCAAGCAATAATAGTTTTAATCAGTGACATAATTAACACACTAATCATTATGTAAATTAATAACAATTTGCTATTGTTGTACAACGAATTTCAAGTATGTTTTTCTTCTGCCACTAAAATAGCTTACTTAGCCACTAAAAATATTTTGTTTTCATTTCAATACTCGCTTTGACAATGGTTACAACGTTATTCATAAAGCGCGGACGATCGGAACGTTCCGAATTCGATTTTCGATAAAGATTCCTTAATTGAACTTTCCGAAATTGTTGGTGTTTTAATACGAAAAATACAAAATTGTCGTGATTTGACATAGATTTTCGATTCATTCAGATACTAGTACCTCTACATGGTCTTAGCCATTGAATATTAGTATCATCTTCATCATCATCAGCCTATTGCAGTCCACTGCTGGACATAGGCCTCTCCAGGTGTACGCCACTTAGGGCAAACATCTGGAGGATATACCCATAATCGCCACGCTGGGCAGACGAGTTGGCGATCGCAGGGCGTAGCTTCTCGCTCCGGTGACGCTGCTGCCCGTCATCGGTCTGTGGTATTTAGGAACGCCTTTAATTGTGCTGGTTATACCGTCACCAGTCGGTTGCCAGCGCCTCGTTTGCTATTCGGCAGGATGCACCACGGGCAGGTGAGGTTGGCTTGGAGCGAAAAGATGATAGGTCGCTCCCTTACATCCCATGTTATGATAGCAGACCGAATTTCTTGTACAAATAAATCTGTATACGGGTAGTCCGTATTATTTATGTATCCATAAATTTTATGTATCTTGTAGGGTGTAATGTAAATAATCCAGAATCAACACTCTGTTGTATTATCCATTGTTTTGAGCAGCACCTATACGATTTTTTTCTGCCGACCAGTCTTGCGAAAGTCACGGGTGGTCCGGAAGTCTTCTTGCCATTGTTAAACGTATGTCTTTGCTATTATTAATGTCCGCCGTTTAATGACAAGATGCGGCGTCGTGTAGTGCATAAATATCTAGTGAAAACCAGTTCGACAAAAACCGTATACATGTAGCACATTATACGGATAGTTAGTTGTTATAGCATAGCATGTTAGTTAGTTTGAAACGCAGTCTGAGCGCCTATTTTGCGATAGGTGGGCCGAATTTGTTAAACATCTCTTTATGGTGCTCATTCCCGCCACCCCAGCTCGTCCAAAAACCTCAGCAGGCCATTCAGCCTGATGAAAATGTCCTGGAGAGTGCTGGGTTGGGCGAGATGTTTTTAGCCGGTATGCTGTCACTTCGGGGCATTCCAGCAGGTAGTGTGCAGTCGTTTCCTCCGCCTTTTTTGTTACCGCGGTAGGTTTTATTTGTACCCAGGTAAACGCTGCTCAGATTCTTTGGACACGTTACCCGTAATAACAATTCCATGGAGCGGTTGGTGATTCAGGGCAGAGTCGAAGGTAACAGACCACGGGGTCGATCGCCTACCCGCTGGACAGACACCATCAAGTCCGTCACCGGGACGCCTGTGGTGGAATGTTCTCGCCATGCCACCTACAGAGACCGGTGGAGACGGATCGCGAAAGCGGCAACCACAGTAGCAGACGACTCCCCATGACCACGACCACTCTGTCAAGAGTGAACGACTGAGAAGACAAGAAACGCTGCTGCCCGTTTCCTGATATTGCCTTAAGTAGTCGTTCGTTTTCTACGACACCAACCGAATGATATGGGATGGTCATATTCTGAATCCGGAAAACACACGGAGTATAATATCTAAAATGTTTAAAATATCTGAAGCTAAATCATCCAAATGTACAAGGATAAATATTATGTCCAAAGATCGGAAACACATAGTTACATTGTACTTATATTGTACCTTCCCGGAAACACTTCATTCGCGATCCGTTTTCGTACCGAGTTCAACAACAGTCAGTGGTGACGTACCATATTTCTTCCACACAGATTGTATGCATGCGTATCCGGTGGGTAGCCGTCAACAGGCCACATAATGCCACCGACTAGTGTGTTCGGTTAGAAGTCGACAGTGAGACCACCTCGACGTTTACGACCCAAACTTTACTGCTGTTGATCTAACAAGTTGATCTAGCTGGTGTAACATAATTACCCTCAAGTTACTTTCGTGTAGGAAGCAATTTTTAATGTTACGTGTACGTACATGCCATTACTTGAAATTATTTTATTTTTATGGTTCAAATTCAAATGTTTATGTTGAACATAATTATTTCTTACGATTTCAATTCGCTTTTAATGTGGGCTATACATACGCCTCTGCATACGGTGGGTAGTGATTTACTGTGCAGAGTTCAAAATAAGAGTATAATAGCCTTTATAAAACCTACGTGTAATGAGTTTCATTGGGTTTTTGTAAATTGGCCATACAGTTAATACGTCCTCATAAAAATGATATAACACCATGTAATGCCACTACAGGCTGTGCTGTTACATTTAAAGCTAATTTATTTATTTGTGACTAGCTGTGCTCGCGACTTCGTCCGCGTGGAATAGTTATTTTTCCCCGTTTTTGTTACATTTTCCTTTATTTCTTCGCTTCTAATAGTTGCAACGTGATGTTGTATAGCCTAAAGCCTTCTTCGATAAATGGTCTATTCAACACAAAAAGATTTTTTAAATTCGGACCAGTGGTTCCTGAGATTAGCGCGTTCAAACAAACAAACAAACTCTTCAGCTTTATAATGTTAGTTAAGATATTCTGGATGCGAAACCGGCGAAAAATAGACCTGTTGCCGTAAAAAATGTAGGTAATTCTAATTAGTCCGTATTTTAGATCTTTTAAAAATAAAAGACTTATTTTTTCACTTGTAAATTAGACCAAAAATGACAAAGATATAGCCCTTTAAAATTACGCGTGACGTCAAAGAGTAGGAGTTTTTTCGCCACTGAGTGAAGAATTGTTCAAAACGTCACAAATTGACCTAGTTATGGGACGAGTTAACGAAAATCCATTTCATGCATTATACCACGGCTAAAATGCGACAAATCTCGTTACAGATGTACCTACATCACACACCATTCACCATTCCATATGTATAGTTACTGGCGAATTTACTTTCAATGTAGGTATGGAAATGTTCAAAACGTCACAAATTGACCTAGGTATGGGACGAGTTAACAAAAATCCACTTCATGCATTATACCTACCACGTCTAAAACGCGACAATTCTCTTAGGTCAACAGATGTAGGTACCTATGTCACACTTGTAAATCATAAAGCTGTCAAACTCCACGATGACGTCACAGCCCAACTCCCGACTGCATTCTTCATTTCAGAGGCACCCTCCCACGTTTATCGCGAGCCATGTGACAATCATCCAATCAAACATTCACAACAATCACAACTATGAGCCGTCATGAGAAATTTGAATGACGATGCATCCTCCGCCCGAGGCAATGCTCCAATTGCCTTATGTGATTCTAAACGCATAAATTCATTTCAGTCCAATTACGTTTGTTATAGTAATTTATTCACTCATTGACTTCTTGCTCTATATGATTTCTTGCGGTGGCTACTTTACATTTATCACTCACGATGTCCGTATTGAACAATTGCATTTATAGAATTTTGTTATTCAGCCGGATTCACGATAACGGTATACATTTGTTACGTTTATGGTAACTAAGTCATAAGTTCCAACATTGTATAACACACACATCATCATAATTAGCCTATCGTAGTCCGCTGCTGGACATAGGCACCTCCAGTTGTCCGCCACTTTAGTAACTATTTATTAATCTGTGCTTTGGCCGAACAATGGCAGGCTGGTTCACGATTGCAGGGCGTAGCTCCTCGCTCCGGTGACGCTACTTAAAGAAATTAAAAATTGAAATTCGCCTTACTACTTTAATATAATTAATGCGAAACTTTGGATCGATGACTGTTTGTTACCCTTGACGCGAAAACTACTGAACGACTTTGAATGAAACATACATCAGATTAACACATAGGCTATAATTTATAAGGCTTATCATTTCACAGATCACTGATAATCACATGGGCAAAGCCGCGGGCAGCAGCTGGTTATCCATAGATTAAAATCCTGTTTTACAATAGTCGTCCCAAACTTATTATGCGATGTCGTGGTCAGGTCCTTTCATTTCATTAAAATAATGAACACAATCTCTAGTGGTCTCATTCTTGTAAACGTACAATGAGAACACCGAAAATAATCCTATTGTGTCCGTCAGCCCCTGGTCCGCCAAAAATGTGGATAAGGAAATCTTAATTAAAACGCAGGATGCTGGGACTTTTGAGGGCTGTGGAATTAAGAAAACCTCGCGGTGTTTAATAAATGTGTACCTAACTAAATCGAAAAATGTACGACATTTACTTTTTTTTTACTTTTTAAATTAAATGAGTTTGCGCTTGACTGCGATTCGCCTGATAGTAAGCGACATCGGAAGATTATATCTCTCGGGGAACAAGGAGCCTGGCAAAGAATTCCTAGTTTACCACGTTCCTGCCAGATTACCACGTTTAACATTCCTTCGTAGAATACGCTTACAATCAGACGAATCGCAACAAACCCATTTAGAATAAAAAAAACAATGACCAAGCTCTTTAAAGAAAAAACCCTAAATATCTAATTACCTCATTTACTTATGTACGATTGCAAATGTGAACGAAATCACGATGGTTTACAGATAAAAGAAAAGTAACAATTTTGTGGCTTTTCTCACCTCTACCATTTCATTTCACCTGAACACGCTGTTCTATTCAGTTTGTAACAATAATTGTTATCATTATGCTAAATATCCATTCCTCACCAACAATATGTTAACTAAGGAAAACAATAGTTAAATATGAGTTATTTTATTAGACAGTTTGTTTTACTTTGCACGATGTTTGTAATTAGGAACATGTGAATAACCACATTTAATCTATCAAATACATACATAATACCTATAATGGAATAATAATGATTTATTATTAATTTAATATTATCCTCGTTTAAAAGCTTTTGCATAATTCTGACGCCGACCCCTCAATTTCCTTAAATTGACAAAAGCAATCTAGGTAAATGTTTAAACATTCCAAGAAAAGTTGATTTTGTGTGACAGAATATTAGAAACTACTCGTATTTATAAATAATAATAGATTAACTTAAGTTTCCAAAATACTTGCAGTTCCCTAATTTAATTATTACGAGTAAATCCAGTTCCTTGTAACGTTTAATACACAGAATTATTTGTTTTTCTTTTGTTTTTGAAGCTATGTATGTCGTGAACATCGACATTATACATATACAGACAACAATTGTAAAGTTTTGGTGCATTACTTTTCTACGCTATTAACGCAGTTAAATCTAGCATTGTTTATACTATGAATTCAGCATGTTACTTTTATAAGACAATATAAAGTAAGTTTCGAACAATGCACACCCAATACACATCAAGGAGACGATAAAACCCGCCGTATGTCCCATTTCGTCTCGTTCCCGCTCCCATAGTTAGACAGAGATGTCTTCAAATGACGCATGATTCGTTCTGCAACTACGTATTCAAAGATTGTTACAATAGGTTCGATAGAGTTCCTTATAAGAAGAAGTTCAAGCATTTTGCAACATGATGGATAGTTTAGAGCTCAGATTATTACGGGGCTAGACTCAAACATCGGGCACTTCCTGCATACAAATAGGGCTTCGTAAACTTGGGGACGTGACCTAATTTATTACTTAATAAGATAAGAGAAACGTTGGCTCTAGAGTACATGGAACTGGTTCATTACACTACCAAAACAGTGTGTTTTGATATAACTAGTCACTCCGTGCCTTACACTGAATTTGCGTGGGTTGGAATGGTGTTACATACAATGTATTTTCTGTTTGTATCTGCCATCTTGCAATGAGTTCTGAATGATGGAAGTCGTTTCTTTGTTAACTGCGATTTTCTTCAAAGGTTCTTTCGCTCTTTTAACGAAGCAAGCACAATAAAAATATACCTATAGATCTAATAATAAATGTGATAAGAAATAATTCCTGAAATTACATTTCTGTTCAGTATGAATGCGAAGAGTTTCGTATGTATTTATTTACAAAAAAAAATATCTTAACGTTTATCAGTTGTCCTATAGTACTAGCTTCGGCTTAGTTTGGGACTAGGTTAATGGCGATGTGTGGCCCAACGTGACATGTCTTGGGTAATTTATTATTTATTTATTTAGTTTTGGAAAAAATATTACATACAAGGTTCTTACTTATTATATGTATTTGATTATTCACTCTATTTATTTAAACGTCAACTTGTAGCGAGGGCTGATATAACAACATTTGTGACTAGATCAAGCAAAGAGACTCGCACGTGATTTCGTATACAGAACGATATGCTTTTAATTGACGTTAGAATAATTGGGACCACTATTTCGCCTAAAATAACGGTTATTTTGCTATCGTCATTATTTTTAAACACCCTTTCACCAAGTTTACATCTTATCTTCAATCATACACCTAGCAGTCGCAGGATTCCGTACAAATCGATAGCAGGCCAGTGGGTTAAGGACAAACATCTCTGCTCGTTTCGTCCAGGAAGCCGTACCGTATAATGGTGCCGTACAATGTTATAAACATTGGTTAGCCGAAAATACCATATGAAAAGCGGTTCGGCAAATGTGTAGAAATAGATTTATTACAAGGGCGTATGTGCGGACTATCAAATAGTAATTGTGGTGTAGGTCTTGCTGCTCAAAACGTGTTTTACTAGAAAGATATTCAGCTCTTTATGTCTCGTTAAAATTGTATCGATAGTGTTTTGTCTGATATTAAATATTAAAGACTTTTAATTATAAGTATGGAATTTGGGTAACTGCAGCGCTGCTCAAACAATCGTTAGTTAGAACCGGGTAAGCGGTCGTGAGGTCCAAAAGTTAGGTCGACAGGCATAATAAAACAAACCCATTGCGCCTGTCGCCATCATCCTGAAGGCCCACTGAGATGCCGTTTCACGCCCCGCCTAACGAACCCAGGATTGTAAGAGGAAGGAAACATTCCATGACTTAATGGCACGGGGAACGAGGAACTAAAAATCTTGGTGCGCGCCACGATCGTCTGGATGGTTCGTTTCCTTATTATTATAGAGAAAATTTGTGTCATTCGTTACCTATCATTAAAAACACGCATTTGTGGCATTCCAGCCACGCTTGGACTAGCTTTCTATGAGCCCAAAACGACTTCTCAATAATCACTTTCAAATCTCTCCCGTTTTTATTCGAAGGGAATAAAATTGTTCCGCTCCGCACTTTATTGATTGCTATTTTACGGCTTATTTAATGCTCATGTTCGCTCAACCATACGATTTCACGAGTAATTTTTTTCACCATCATATATCTTGGTGTTATTGCGGCCTGTCATTCAGTTTTTCTTTGCTTATATTGCAGTATGTAAGTCGTATGTAAGGAATTTAATTGGCATGAGCATACATCAATTGTAATTAGTAGAGTTGGGATGCATTTCCACAGAAGCGGTGATTTTTTTTATGACAAACAAGCATACTTCGGTCCGCCTGATGTTGTGCGGTTACCGCGGCCTTTGGGTTAAAAACCTTTTCTCAAACTTTGAAGAATCCCATATTGTAGTCTCGAGAGAGAGCCTCGGAGGGGAGTTTATTCCATAGCGCGACTGTGTGTGGTTAAACCAAGCTAACAAAAATTGACCAAATCACTCATGCCATCTCCGCCTCACTTCAGTGGAACATTCATTATCATAATCATCAACGTATCGCAGTTCACTGCTGAACATAGGCCTCTCCATTTGTTCGCCGTTATGATCAAACATCTGAATCAGTCCATAATCGCCACGCTGGGCAGGCAGGTTGGCGATCGCAAGGCGTAGCTACTCGCTCCGATGACTCTACTGCCCGTCATCGTCCTGTGGTATTTAGCTACACCTTCAATCGTGATGCCGCCACCAGTCGAATGCCATTTTTGTCAGCTCCGCGCAGCTTCACGACCTCGACCACGGATTCTGTATTACTACAGAATAAGTGGTCATCATCACGTCACATCCTTATATTGACACATCATCATCATCATCAGCCTATCGCAGTCCACTGCTGAACATAGTCCTTTCCAGGTGTTCACCACTATGGATAAACACCTGGAGGTTATTCTCATAATAGCCACCCTGGGCAGGCGGGTTGGCGATCGCAGATCGTAGCTAGCTACTCGCTCCGATAAGTCTGTTGCCCGTCATCGGCCTGTATACAGGCCCCTCTTCCCCACTGGGCACTATGGGCACGTGCCCCCAGGGCCCCGCGATCGAATGGGGCCCCCTAGATCCTGCCAGATTGCCAAATGATAACCGATATTTAAGTCGTAGGGGCCCCATGATGTGCCCCCTGGTCTAATGTGCCCAGGGCCTCAAATAGTTTAAAGACGGCCCTGTCCGTGTACCGCTGCTGTAGTAACGCATCCTTATATTGACACATCACGTTCTTTACTACTGACTCGGATGTTCATTATCGTTCTCCATTACGATTCAGTACCAAAAGGAGAAATAACGTCAACTTATAACTCGTTCTTGATCGCACCTGTTCGCACTCGACGAGTAAAGACAGCAGGTGGGACATAGTCCACTAATAACAGATTGCATTGTGTTGTCGAACGGTTGGTTCTGTGAATATCCGACGGATCGACATTCTTGGGGCCTTGCGGTCCACCTGCCTTTATGTGACGGGTTTTGGCAACAAAAAAAACCTTAGTCGTATGTCTGTGAAAAAGTTTTGATACACTTGGTGCGCTTTTAAGATGCAATGTAAGAGTCCAGCTAATAAATCGGCTTTGCCTGCTTAAATCTAAGGTCCTTTCCTCCGATTTGAATTATTGCCATAATAATACCTACTTTATAGGCAGATATGGAAATCAGATTAGATGTGTTTAAACATAACATAACATAACCCGCCCTCATAACTAAAAGTAAAGGCTTGATTTCTCCTTATTAACATTGTTATATTATGTTTGATATTTATTTAGAAATACTTGTAGGAACGGATCGGCTTTGAACCTTAGAATAATAACACTAAGCTTTGAACCAAAATCTGAGGCTAATGTATCAAGCAAACTGTAATATATTTTGTACGAGTCGAGGTATTTTTGCTTTGGTACTAAAATCAATTAGTTTGCAATAAAAACAAATATATTTTTTTACGAGCCATGAATAGTAACAGTCGCACACAGCATCCTAACAAAACCTGCCCCAAGCCAAACCCGACAGCAACCCCCTCAATTGAGCGTGTTATTTATTTGTTTTCCCAAAAGTAGTAAAATTCAGTTATTAACTTCTCACAAATGGCAAATCGCAAAGCAAACTCGCGAGGGCGGACATGATTGCGCATAAATTACGAGCCCCACACCGGCACCAATTCAACATCATTAATTCAGATTCTCTGAACTAACGCCGGCCAAGTTCTTTGCCTCTGAATATTTCAATGGAAAACGTAAAAAAATCCAATTAGAAGTTTCGTTTCTCGCTGTGCACATTACATTCTGTAAATAAACGAAATTGCTGCATGCTAGATACAAAAAAAAACTCACCTGTACGCTTCAACTTATGTAAGAACGTGAATAACGCCTGTTTGTTAATGTAGTTCTGATTACTTTTGCGAATTATCGTTCTGAATACCGAATCGGAGTAGTTGTAAAAAAATTTCAACGTTTTTAATATTTTCGCGGAAAACTAATTTCAAAAATTGTGTATCCGTTTCATTTAATTTACAAGTCAATTTAACGTTTAAACGTTCTGACATATTATTTCTTTAAGGAAATACACTTGTTAAAACATTGAGCATCAATTACGATGTTTTGCCATTTACCATCAATGTAATACTAGGTTTATTGTTTTAATTAAACTAATGTTATCATCGGCGTAATAATAACCTACCAAAAAGGAACAACGTTTAAGATGTCACGTCGTGAGTTATTAATAATAAATAACTAATAATACTAGGTTATTACTTATTTCCTCGTCCGAAAATATACCGACACGATTAAATATACGGGTTAATATCAACAAAACGCGGTCATTCCAGCGAAATTTTGGCAGCAGGCAAAATAGTTAACAGTGTCACGTAATTTAAGATAAGTAACTAATTATGCTTTAACGAGGCATACTTATTAAATACTAGCTGTGCTCGCGACTTCGTCCGCGTGGAATAGTTATTTTTTCCCCGTTTTTTTTTACATTTTTCATTATTTCTTTGCTCCTAATAGTTGCAGCGTGATTTTATATAGCCTATAGCCTTCCTCGATAAATGGCCTATTCAACACAAAAAGAATTTTTCAATTCGGACCAGTAGTTCCTGAGATTAGCGCGTTCAAACAAACAAACAAACAAACAAACTCTTCAGCTTTATAATATTAGTTAAGATTTCAATAGCTATCACTGCACAGATAAGGGAAAAGTATGGGCGAGATATAGAACGAACAAGTAAGCCAATTATAATATTAAAAAACTAAAGAATTCTGCTTGCTCACTTCACGCTACGTGCACTATGCAGGCAAATAATAAAATATAAGTCAATAAAACCACACAATCGTTTATTGTACACAGTAATAAATCAGATGAGTTATTGATAAAAATGATCAATAAAGATCATTTAAATTAAGCAGGGGTGATCAAGAGCCGAAGCCGAAGAGTTGAGTGAGTGCATTCGAAAATAGACCTTACCACGTTGAATTTATAACCGAATGCATCATCATCTAACAGCTGCTTACTCTTACATACTAGCTCATCAGTTTTTTTAACATATTTGGCTCTGTATCATCAAATTTTTCATACAATTTTAAACTTTTTAACCCTTTAGTCACCTGAGTACTAGAAAAATTGTAATAACATTTCCTCTGTACAATTTTTGAAGTAAAATAGTAATTTTTTTCCGGTAGGTATTGTCGGCTATAGGGGCTTATTCCAGAAATCCCCTTGCTTTTAAGTTCCAGCAAATCGGCAGTAATCCGAATTCAGATCACATCAGAAAACTTTCTCTCATAACTGTGCTTACACATAAATATAGGTACCTAATAGTGCAAATACCTGTGGGACCGTACCTTGAACAGTATTATTTACTATGCTATTTACATAAACGCGTCGTAGGTACCCAATATACGTGTAGGTAACAAGCAACGGAATTTCGTTTATTAAGTCTTAGTACAGGACGTACTAACTATTTATTAATCTGTGGTACAGGTAGCCGACAGAACCCTACTGGTTGTGGTTATTAGTATAAACATCGGATGTAAGGGAGCGGCCCATCATCTTTTCGCTCCAACCCTCACCTGCCCGTGGTGCATCCGGCCGAATAACAAACGACGCGCTGGCGGTATAACCATCACAATTGAAGGCGAAGCTAAATACCACAGACCGATGACGGGCAGCAGCGTCACCGGAGCAGTGGTGGACTCCAATAGGCTGATGATGACGATGACGGTTCATGCTAGAAGGAATTACGATTTAACAATACTAATCACCTATAAAACGAAATTAATTAATGATATCGGTACCTATCGCACGAAAGGTGATGGACCGTGTAGTAACCATATACAAATCTCTTCCATTTATTCAACCTAACAACTATATTTACGGTAAATTTGAATAATAGTACCGTAGGAGTAACATAAAATAAATTATAATACATTACCGATGCAGATTTCGTCGGGATGCACATCACACTGCATATTAGTACACGTTAATCATTTCTCGAGGATATAAGGGTTGTCTGTGTTTAAATTGTAAGATCACTGATCAGTAATTATTAAGTAAACGAAAGTTCAAAGCCTTTTTAATTTTATTTGTCAACTTGCTGTGCTCGCGACTTCGTCCGCGTGGAATAGTTATTTTTTCACCGTTTTTTTTTTACATTTTCCATTATTTCTTCACTCCTAATAGTTGCAGCGTGATGTTATATAGCCTAAAGCCTTCCTCGATAAATGGTCTATTTAACACAAAGAATTTTTCAATTCGGACCAGTAGTTCCTGAGATTAGCGCGTTCAAACAAACAAACAAACTCTTCAGCTTTATAATATTAGTTAAGATCTGCGATCTATTTGTGATCGCAGGTTAAGATACATAAAATTACTCCGTCCTTGCGATCCCATTGAGCTGGCATTAGATAATGGGTTTCAAGAATGTGGTGAAGGAATGATATTACGATCAGCGTTCTGAAAAATCATCCATAGAGAACGAGACAAAGCACAAGGTTAAGGCGCTACCATCCATTACCTATCACCAACCACCATTTTAAAAAGTAGGAAATGACTTAAGTACACTCCGACCGTGGTGTGTTACACTGGTGGGTTGCACCAGCCATACCATTGCGTCTCTTTAGAAAGCCCCAGGGTACCACTCTGGCGTCGTATTGTCTGAGAGCATACGGTACGTAATATGCATAGGGATTGCTTCAATGACGGTGCCAACCCTACCCCAGCAGCCGATGCAGATCACAGCGTGGAACCACAGTTAATGGTGCGTGCAGTACGTTGCACTCATCAAGAAAGCATGCTTTCTGTTCGCTCTGGTTCTAGCCAATCGGTAACTGTAACTAATACGCAAATCAGTAAGTAAGAAGATTGATCATTGGAGTAAATGCGCTTAGATGCTTATCAAACAGTTACTGCAAATCTAGACCCATTTGAGCTACTGAACTCCAATGCCTTTTTCAGTTTAAGAGCTTCGCTCATATCGGTGGAGCGATTTCTATTCTTCCCGGGACTCCGCCTGCATCTTCAACTCCCTGTACGTCATGACATTAACATTTTCTTCTAACTGCTGCGTATATGTCCGTCTGTCCATCCGGTTCAGTACTTTTAAGCATACTTATTGACATAAAAATACTCTCCTTAACAAATTTCGACCAAAGGCTTTTTATTTTGGACCTCACGACCGCTTGCCATCACGCACAGGTAGAGTGAGGCGATCTTGAAAGCTCTATTAGCTCATAAAAAAAAATCTCATCGGAGACTATGTACATACGCAGGGTATAATACTACGAATATAGTACACATGTATCTACACACTCTTAAATCCATAGGGAGGACAAATCAACACAACTGGAGAGATCAGGCGCAGGACCACGATTTGTCGTATTTCCCGATACACACGGTATGACTCGGGGTCCTGTTGAGTAATTACTTGATAGAAAAACCCAGTTACAATATTGCCACCACACGCTGACCTGTAAGCTATAACTATTTACCGACTGAACACGCAACGCGACCGTAATCTTCCGAAAAAGAAGACTTCATGAGATGTTTAGGCACAATTCTCAAGAAGTCCCGGTTTCTTACGATACATAAGTACTATAGGAATAAAGCGGGCATTTGTATTCTTTTCCGTTACCGAACGGATAATCGCTGTAATGCCAATTAAAATAACAACTGTATGAAGTTAATATTACAAATTACGTGTCTCGCGCGACTTTTAATGACTTCCAAGGCCTGTGGTCTAGTACAAAGATCCACATTAGGAGTCATTAAAACAATTTATTCTGTGGTTTATACCTACGTGACAAGATGTTGCATTGAAACTATTGACGGGCATTATTAATTCGCTGCAATGAAATCTTAATTCAACTTTATACACACTGTAAAATAACTGTCACTGTGCATATAAGAACTAGTAGTTCTTATTTCTGTGATATGTGTATAAAATATTACTCTAAAACTGTATTGTATACTGGCTTCAAATGGCACAACTCCCAGCCCTAGAACTCATTTAAAAAAGCAAAAAGTAATTCGAACGAATAATTAACAAGCAGTTAAATTTTTTTTTAAACGATTCTAGAGCACATGTATTTTAAACATAAAAGTCACAATAAATTAATTTTAATTTTAGCGCAAAATAAACTCGCTTCAACTAAATTAAGTCTCTGAACGAAGTGGTTAATTCGATGGAACTTGCAAATAAACCATCTTTTAAATGTGCCGCGTGCGATCCAATTACTTAACTGCCAAAGCGGTGAGTTAATCTAAAGTTCGATTCAATCGAAACGGCTATAAATAGTGCTGGGATGACACCCGCGCTCAGCCGACATCTGCTCAAATTTACAGCTCAAATCTCGCAATTGGTCTGTAACTGGCGTTAATTTAATTAGAAGCCGGGTGTCGATCGGGGGCTCTTAATTGTGCAACGCCTTTATTACTCGTTAAAGTAGCAGACAACTACATTATAGTCTTTTTCAGATAGGATGGGTACGCTGACACTTGGGATTTGAAGTTTATAGTCATGTGGTAAAATGAAAATCGAAGGTAAAAAAATCGATTTTATGATTTATCGATTTCATTTTGTATGAAGAGAGAATCGGTTTCGAGATAATTAAAAATTGCATGATTTAATAAAAAAAAAATTATTTATCATCCAAAATTATGTAAAACTAATCATTAGATCAATTTGAGTTTGAAGAATCTCTCCATTCTTCATTTTACATAGTTAATTACTTGAATTACGATTAAACTACCCATTTAAATGTAATATATCAGTTGTGTTATACAAGATTTTCGATTTTACACCAATAACTGCTTATCCTTTATTAAAAAATTTAAACATTTTATAAAATTTAAACAATAGTTAAAAAATTGTGAAGCGATTTTACGATTAAATCGGTATTATAACGATTTCAATGTTCCAATCCCTATGAAAATACGTTTCAATTTACGCATCAAGCATTACTGATAAAAAAATATTTAATGTATTAGATTTCTTTAGTTATGTACATTATAATGTTATTCATCGTTTCAAATACAAATTAAAGTAAATCTCTGTTATCATGCGTTATAAACAAAGTGAAAAAACTTTTTATTTTGATGATAATTTATCATTTTGTCATAGAAATTGCGTAAAAAGGATTCGTTCACAAGTGTCACTGATGTGTCAGCGTACCCATCCTATCTGAAAAAGACTATAACAGTTCTTTTGCTTTTTTTTCCTTTTTAGCACCGCTCTTACTTTAACCATAGGCCACAGACAAAATAGATAGAGCCAGAGAAATTATTTGATCATGTACACGGAATTTGAAAAAAAATAATCAGGATGCTTGTAATTTTTCTGTTGTTCAAATGGAATAAAAAATATTTAACTGTCAATATATTTTTTCATATATAAGAGGATTTTTATAGAAGCAGTGAATAGAATAGGGAGAAAGTAAAAGAAAGATCCAAGAAAGGCAGAATTATTGGAAAAACGTAGAAATTATACTATAATAAACTAGTAGTACTCAAGACTAGTAGTAGAGTACTTACTGAACGTTAGTTTGAAAGACCAATTCTTTACCAGAATACTTGTCGGGATGATTCTATAATGCCGGCCTTTATATTAAAGTTACTACTTTCCCACTCTTTTACCACGAAATTCGCAGGTAGATTAGGAAGAGTGCTGATTGAACAGCTAATGCCACATCAAGGACCGTTATCAATTTTACTTTTAGCAAAACCGATCCTATTGCACTAATGGCAAAGTTCCATTTACCTGAAATCTACCCGGTCAGTTTAATTTACCTGCATCACGCACGCATCCTATTCTTGGTAACAATAATTTCGAATTTCGTAGTCCTTTTCTTTAAAAATGTTGTTTGCCTCTTAATGTTCTCGTGTTGAGGCTTTTAGACGAAGGCAAAAAGGACTGCTGTATAAAATATTTATTCGCGAATTTTATTTATGAGCGTTCAAGCAGAGTGCTCTTAGTAGTTAAATATTTTAAATCGTTTGCGACGAGTATGATACTGTTTTAGACTATAGGTATTACTGCACAGTTAAATACTATTACATTAGCTTCTTCGTTCTCATTAAATAATAGGTACATAATACCGATTCAATTGTTTCCGTATATATTATTATAAACGTGGAACTTTGTATGGGTAGATGGGTATTTATGTTAATGTTTTATTGCATAAAATAAAGAAATATACAGAAAAAGGTAATACAAACATCTTTGGTACAATCTAGGCCGTCTTATTTCTATTAAGCCATCTCGCGAGCCATATGTATGTAGGTACTTTATTACAATAGATTTTCCATTTAAATTAACGAAAACCTAAACAATATAATGTATTTTCATTACTAAACTATACATTATAAACGTAACTATACATATATATATAACTACGTGTCCGTCGAAACTTTTTTATTGTTCGCTTTTGTTATGTATGTATGCGGTTATACCGATCGCCTACGTATATTATTACTAGCTTTCCGCCCGCGACTTCGTCCGCGTAAAGTTTTTTTTTTTCCAAAATAAAATTGTGCCTATGTTACTCGTGGATAATGTAGCTTTCGAATGGTGAAAGAATTTTTAAAAACGGTCCAGTAGTTTTTGAGCCTATTCATTACAACCAAACAAACAAAGTTTTCCTCTTTATAATATTAGTGTAGAAAACACACTTCCCCATGCTTCAATGGTCTATTAAGTATTCATGTTATGCATTAAAAGCTTTAATGTATACCTACGAATAGCCAGAATACTCGTATGTAGATTCAGGATTAAACGACTGTTAAACTGATGCTTCGGAAAGAGTAATTGACACGTTAATTTTCGTTTCCACGGAAAATACATGTATTGATTCGGCACGGACAATCCTGATTGCCTTCTTTTTTAATAGATTTTCGTAGTTAAAAATATAAATCCGCATCGTTGATATGAAATCAACTGATTAGTTTGTGAATCATAATTTATTATGTCATAACTAAAAAAGAGTAGAGTACCTAATAATATTTTGGTTATCGTCATGTTAAGTAAACATAAAAGTCTGTATTATCTATGAAAGCGCGCTCCATTGTAGGCTTCAATATCACTTAAAAGCGCAAACCCATAATGATTTAAAAATCAATTTTACAGGCTTATTTTCTATTATGTCTGGAATGGAATACCCACTGGAATAATTTGAAACGTTATCAAGTCCTATGTGTGTATAAGTATTTATAACATTTAGCAACATCTGGGTTTCACTACGCGTTATTATATTTACCATATTGCTAGGAAAGTGAAATCCTTCATACATGTGAATAATTCCTCTCCCGCATTGTTAGCTCTGTCTAAATAGACAGATATGTTAGCAAATGCTAACATAGTCAGTCTAAATATAGCCTAAACTGTATCACAAATATTGGGCGATAGATAAAATATATCATTGTTACTTAGAATCGTAACAAAAACAAGAAACATGTTTTTCTTAGAACAATTTTCACTTTAATATCTATGTCTCCGCCTTATCTTAACCCACCCGCGTAAATATCGGTATGTGTTTCGTGAATAAATAACAGGTTATCGGATCTGATAACTACAAATCCGTTCAGTAGTTTTTGCGCAAAAGAATCAAACATCCATCCATCCAAACTTTTGCTTTTATAATAGGTATTTGCAGGATGTAACAGAAACAAAAAAACTAAATCAAATCAGTTCATAAGGCTAAGACGCATGAAAGCAACGTAAATAAATAATGCATTGATATTATTTAAACTTTCAGAGTTTACCCTCTTCTAAGTTTGCATTTGCGGCTAAAACATTGTCTATTCCTTTTCTTACGCGTCATATTGACCACGAATCTAAATATAACTCGGTTATTGGATCAATTGTGTGCGACATAAGTATTCAAACTAAGTGTTTATGGTATTACATCATCGTGTAACGAATCCCAGAATTATACTGGGGCAGGATGAGTGGCTCACTACAAAAAAAGTTACGCCTGGTCTCTTCGTCCATGATTCACGGTAGCTGTCTGAATCACCACAATTAATATGTTAACGCCAATACGAACCCGTTTCAGACGAAAAGTTTATTTTTAATAAAGGAGTTCCAGTAATACTTTGTGGATTTTCACAAACATGTTTAGAAACATCGCTTTAAAAGATACACTTAGCATATTAATTTAAAACAAAAAAATATTTTATTTGCCTTAATAAAACAGACATGTAACTTTGAAAACGAGCTGTAACTTTAATTACTCTGTAAATCATGCTATGAGTATCTATCTTGTTGGTATATTATTACATAGTTAGATACTTCTAATGATCATTTACATTTTTAGGTCATATCAATAATTCAAGTTGTGTAGTTAAGTTTTTGTATTACTTATTAAGTAAATGAAATGAAAAATCTCTTAAGATTTTAATGAATTTATGTCTTTATTTATTACTTATCGTAATAACCGTTTATAAAATGTAAACCAAATTAAAATTATTTCAATCTAGCAAGCTTTATCGAGGATAATATGCGACATTATAACTTTAAGTTATTTTAAAGAGCTATAAGCTTCTTCTAAATATCTAACTTACTGAGGTGATAACTGTACCTCTATATGTACTGTTTTATATCTAGTTCTACGAGTATTCACGAGGAACTAAGCCCTACGTAAACAGCACTCTGCTTCAATAATGTTGTTTATCTCGCCTGAATAATAAATAAGGGACTTAAACAGTCAGTTAATGCTTAGTCATATTATTTTTAAAGTAGAGCATACTATTTCTATTGGATGTACCAATAGAAATAAGATCTGCAAAGACGTTGATATCTTCTGTTGCTGACACATCACAAGCACAAAATCACTGGGAGTCGTAGCCCGTTGGTGCTACCGGTTACTGCTGAAGTTAGAGCTCAGTACAATTGTCCGGAAATTAGTTAATGATGCTTGCGACTTTTAGTTTCCAATTACCTTCACCGAACACTATTTGGTCGTCATGTGTTAAGTGGAAGCAACTGTACACAAAAAATGTTTACTATAGTTCATTCGCGTTAAGAAAATAGTGACTGACAGGTCACTGACAGGCCACTAGCCAATTAAAACGCTAGAAATTATAATGCGCTACGTAACGTATCGTATCATTGTGTGGATGTTTTCATATTGGTTCTATAGAAATCAAATATTTGATAGTGTATCTGACACAAAAGTGTCCACGTGTAGGCCCTGCCTTAGAATAAAGAAGAAAATGAAGAATGCCTGCAAAGATACAGACGAGAACTAATAATATCGTACACAGTTGCGACTGAGTTGTCAGCTACGTTTTGCCTAACATTATAATTTAAAAATTCATCCGTATGTTTGTGATAATATAAAATAATGTTGAAATACATACAACATCTAGATATTGCTTAGGAAATAAATCTGCCTGTTATGTGACTCTCGCGTGACTTTCATAAACTTGGCTGAAGTTCTGATGGACTGCTCCGATACCGCCTACTTCAGTCATGTGAACCGTTTATTTAGGTTACTCCATGGCTAAACATCTATTACGACCCTAAATTAAATATTACGAATTCATTTTCGATTTATAGTCGAAACGGTTTGAGTCTGTTTGATATCTGATCAGATCATTAAGATAAACAATCACATCCATTGTTTCGACTCTATTTAAGTTCGATTCGAATGTGCTCAAACACGTAAATCAAAGACGAAACCAATAGAATACAATAAATATTTATTGTTGTCGTCTTACAAGCACTTGTAAATAGTCAGCACAAAAATGAAAAGATCGAGAATCGAAATGAGAAGGACCGTGTGGTGACAGGAAATACCTAATACAAATCACATTATTATTTCTTCTTGTGTATGTCGTAAGAGTCGACTATGGAACTTCTTGAGACCGGTAGGTTTCACCCGCCTATCCACTGTAATCGGTGAAATATCCGTAAAGTGACTTCCGTCTCATTTCGTGGTCAGTCGGTATATAGTCAGAACAATCCTTCAACCAGGCCTGCACGATGGTGGCAACTGATAAGAAAATATTTGGCTACTTTTCGTTGCCTCAGCGTCCCGGGCCTGTCTTCCACTTTCCATCAGGCAACAATCCACTAGCTCTTTACCACATTACACAGTTCCAAAAACATTAAGTACCGTCCAACACAATCTTTCGATTTAAACTTACAACTCCTTAATATATTCCCAACAGTCCAAGCAGGCTAATCGGCTAAATTACAATTACTTCCTGGCATTGTTTAAGCATTAACAGCGGCCTCCATTTTCACTAACAAACGCTGCAGTGTGCGAAGCGTACCGATTGTCGCGTGTTTGGTCACCGTGATTGATACTATGATAAACTAGTAATAACACATCTTGTTAATTAAAAAGGAGCTACAAATCGAAATTAAGAATACGTTGAAAACTTTCATGTAGCATTTCATGTGCGGGTGTTCCAGCCACGATTGAAACATAATTGTTACTCGACAGAGTTCAGCCTCACGGCTAGTTCCTTTTGTTGAGGGTTTAGTCATTCCTCCTCTCGATGCTTCTCCTCTTCTAGTTATTAATAGCTATATGGCTTACGATTGTATGATGTCTCTGGAGTGAAGTTACAGACGTTAGAAATCTAGCAATAACAATTCGCACTCTGTTAGACTTTTCTATAAAATGATAGTGACGCATATGTTGGGACAAAGTAGGTTCACAGGCACGTAGGTTTTTCTGAAAATAAAATTACGCTTGAACCGCCACAGCGCGACACAGTTGTACAGGAAAACATGCGAGACATGGGAGAGAACGATGACATTTAAATAAATCACAATTTGAAACTATGCTCCTTCTCAATTATATTACAGCTATAGAGCTCAAGTCCATCCATCGAGCATACCCATATGAGCAACCGACAAACCAGAGATGAAGCTAAAGATAATGAAAACAACTTGATATACATCTTGCCAAAGTATAGAACAAGAACCACTTAATTTAGCATGTACGCTACTCAAACCAACTTATATCAAAATTCTGAACGCTCCGAGTACAGACAGATGAAATGCACTGAATTCTGTAGACAAATAGACAAGAGAGCTTGAATTCTTTGAGTTGCTACGCTAACGAATTTTCCCTCCTCACATTCCTTGAATGAAATTTTATCTCGAGTATGTCTACATTTCAGCGCAAATATTTTAAGTGCGTGTTGTAATTGATAGGCACTCATACGTGAGAAAATATTTGATAATGACTTAATTTATATTATTCTCTACTACTGTATATGACAATTTCCTCTTAAAAGTACCGTGTCTAATAAGAGAAATTGATCCATGGTCACGCACACCAAGATATGATATGGATAATATTTTTTTCTGAATAAAAGGATCACCTTTTAATTGCTTTGTAATCTCATATAGTCGCTACGTTTGGTTAAGCAAAGTCTATAATGCCAACAGGAATAACAAACCCGGCAAAGCCAGCGTTTGCTCTCTCATTCTTGTTTGTTTGTAACAGTTTACATCCAGCTTGATTGCTCCCGGTTGATCGATTCCGTTTCTCTGTACAATGAATATTGGAAAAATCCACTCGATTCCCCTTGTTTCCACAGCTTATTTCGCGCGGTTGCCGATGTCAATTTGTAGTTTCTGTAGCAATATGCGACCATTGTTCTGGATGAAGTCAAAGTGGCTAATAAAATGTCACAAAAGGGTTGCGAGTGAGCATTTGCCACTGTGATTTACTGTACTGAGCAGAAACAATGATTGCGTGCGTACGTGCTTTCTTTCAATTCTCGTCCATATTTTTTTTGCAAATATCAAATCTTTCTTTTATTTCTAAACCCATAGAATGCGTCGTGTAACATTTGAATCAATTATTCATATACAACCAAACTATATTAATTACAATGCATAAATGTATGATTAAAATTATGCATAATTAAATCCAGTATTCACGGTCACTTTCCTATTACTTCATCGGCTATAAATGATTTATTATTGTGAAACTTAAACCATTTATTTAAAGTTAATCGCGAACAAATTGCGTCATAAAATATTCCCTTAATAGCCTTGAACCTTTATCGTCGGATATTTTTATACTGCCCTTCATAGACCCCTTAGCCCCTGCACGGATAGAACATCCATTATACTGGAAACAATAGGTTGGACAGTATGAACATATTAAAAGAAAGGATCCGGAGTTTTATTTTTGCACATTATATTGATACATCGTATGAAGTTAACATTTCTACCGTAATGGCTTTTACTAAGCTGCAAAAACACGATAATGCTGAAAGTTTTTCCGGCAAAATTTACAAAACGATACTGCTGCTCAATTAGGTACAGTCGATTCCTATCTCAGACGTTATTGCTAGAGATGCTTCGTCCCTTTTTTTAAATAATATAAAGTATCGGGGATGTAAGGGACCGACCCATCACCTTTTCGCTCCAAGCCAACCTCACCTGCCCGTGGTGCATCCTGCCGAATAACGAACGAGGCGCTGGCAACCGACTGGTGGCGGTATAACCATCACAATTGAAGGCGTAGCTAAATGCCACGGACCGATGACGGGCGGCAGCGTCACCGGAGCGAGAAGCTACGCCCTGCGATCGCCAACCCGCCTGCCCAGCGTGGCGATTATGGGTATATCCTCCAGATGTTGGCCCTGAGTAGCGAACAACTGGAGAGGCCTATGTCCAGCAGTGGACTGCGATAGGCTGATGATGATGATCTCTATCATTACTTTTGATGGAATTGGTCTGACACGTTTCCGCCTTGCTAGATGATGCGTAATACCTTTGATTAATAATGATATATGTTCTGCAGGTGGTGCCGCGATTGCTCGGGTCTCTGGTGGGAGGAGCAATGAGTCCAACACAGCACTTAGAACAACAACAGGCCCTCGTCAAACAATTCGCCGAAATACTGGAGTTCGTGCTCAAATTCGACGAACATAAAGTAAGTTTAGCCAATTGAAATTCAAATGACACAAACTTTGCAACCAGAACACTTAAGTAGTTCAGCTCCACATTCAGCTAATTCAATTCATAAACACATTTTGAAATCATTACTTTATGGGAATTTAATTATAGTTAGTCTTCGTCTTTTTTCTTCATTCTTTTTGCTTCGTAGACAGCATTTATGTTAACAAATTCAGTCAATTTCATATATTTGGGTCAACATTTAGTTGCTAATTGTTTATGCCATAAAGCTTTTTAATTCAGGTTTTAACAATGCGTTTAATATAAAGAAAATTTCCTTTTGCCTCTGATTTATAGTCTAAACTCTTAACCAGAGATAAATTACTCCTTTGTCATTCTTAAGATCTAATTTAAGTACAGCAAGAATGGTTAAATTAATTAATATTCGTTGCTCTATCATCACGCGAGTTCGGGTTAAGCGCTTTCCACTTATTTATAAAAAAATACAAGTTCTCACTGAAGTGTGAAATTCAATCTATCACACTCAAAATAAACGTGTTCATACACAATCAATTTGTACACAGACATGGTCGATTAACCACTAACTTCAAAGACAGCTATATAGCACTAGGCGTGAAGATTGCCATATTCAAATTTATCAACAGGCATTTTCACAGGCTATTGAGGTACCATACTCGTATATAGTTTTACAACTTATTTAATAGATTGTAACAAGTGCACGTGTCCAGTGCAATATATAGTGGTCGTCACTAATAGCCATTTTTACAAGCTATTAAGGTGCCATGTTTTACAACTTACTTAATAACATAGATTTTAAAGAATCATAAATTATGCAGATTTAGCAGTAGTTACTAGTTATTATATATATCTTATAGTTATATCTTTGGTTTGGTTTTGATGTTTCTGATTTATCTTTGTGTAACCTACACTTTTTTACATACAGAAGAATATAATTTATAAACTTGATCCAATATAACCAGTCAAACAATCTAATGTTCGTATTTCCTCTACGTTTAACAGCGGAACCAATCGTTTTCGTCGTATCAACGTATCATTATGTTGTTACCACTGGATATCCTTTGGTTACGGTTGTCGATATTATTTTATTATTCACACAATAAATAGGGTTCTATTTTTAGACGATAGCATTTACAGCTAATACTTCACTTAGGTTTATCATTGTATGACCACATTCTACATCTGATGTCTTTGTATCTGTAAATCATACTTAATAGAAAAATACGCCTATGTATATGTATATTTTGAAATATGTATTTGTGTATGTATTCATGTAATATTGTATTTATCTTTATTGTAACAGTTTGCATCGCCTTGCTTGCCCCTTTTCTTTAGTCTAATTGTCCTCTACCTCAAGGGTGTCTGGAAGAGATCGCCTACATTGTACCTACTATATCTGTATACTCTCTTCTGTAAATGTTTAGTTTTGTGCAATAAAGAATATCTATCTAGGTATCTATGCCAAAGATTGCCTTCCATTTCATTATCCAATCGTAATCAACAGATTCTAAATCTCTGTCGTCATTTAGGATGATCTTGCTTGTTTACTCCTATTGTCACTATTGAATTGGAGATTTACAAAACATCGATTATTCATACAACGGATTGTACTATTCTGTTTACCAACGAAATTTATTAATAAAACTGCTAGTATCTTCGAAAAATCATTTTTGCTGAGGCTCACGTGAGTCATGGCTGTGAGTCAACCTTTCAAGCCTATAGTTGTACGAGTATACACGTAAATATTGAGTTAGTCGTGGAATAATTACATGATTTTAAAATGAGATGTTAAGTAATAGGGACGTTTCCAAGGTCAAAATAATTGCAATATATTTAGTCCGTATTTTAAATTATGAAAAAAATATATTGGACACGTATTTTTCCTTTTTTCATTTAAACAAAAAATAACAAAAATACAAGGCATCCATTTTTTGGAGTGGGGGGCGTCAAGGATGACGTTACTTAGTGGCGAAAAAACTCCCACTCTTTGACGTCACGCGTAATTTTAACGGGCTATATCTTTGTCATATTTGGTCTAAATTACAAATTAATAATACCTGTCTTTTATTTCTGAACAATCTAGAAGACAGACTAATAATTTTGTATGGCAACAGGCCTATTCAGAGGTAAAATCAGATGTTACATTTCACATAAAAACACATAATTGTGATCGATTCAATACATGCTAAGAAATATCATTTGAAAGACTTAGAAAATACTGTGGACAGTTGCCAAGCCCTTTAACCTTTGCTGTGGTTAGTCCGTTCGTTAGCCTGTCCGCAGTATAGTCCGTTAGTGAACTTTAATTAATTGACTAAGTTTATGGAATGCTTATATCGAACTGAACTTGTCATCGATAATCACAAAGTAATCTTTGAACTTTCTTATAAAGACCTTTTCTCTCTTAGAGCATTTTGTGTGCATGCAATAAAAGTTTAGTAAATTCGGCAAAAATGCCTTTTGGTGAATAAATAGGTACAATACAAATTTTCAGTTTATCAGTAACATCTGTTCATAGTACAATTTTGCATAATTAGAAAATCATGTTTCTCCATTCTTAGAATAATTTGTTTACTTTGCCCAATTATAATTATTATCAATTTCAATGGTATGGTTGGTATAGCCAGTAGCGGTGTTAGGGTAGGGCGCGGTTGGGCGATCGCCCAGGGCGCCGGACAAAAAAGGGCGCCGCAGGCGCCCTAGTTCGAGGTTAACTTGGTCGTAAAGTCCCTTAATTAAGCGAAAAAATATTTAACAATCTTTTTTTTTAATATTTTTGGCAACACTTAAATGGAACACAGTAATTCAATTGTTCGTTCCTCGATCATAGAAAAACACATTGTCTATCTCTTTTTCAAGTGTCTCATGAGAGGCTACTACTCTAGCCGAACGGCTAAAAGATTTCAGCTTCATAGACTCAATTGGTTGCTTGGTATGATATACTTTTTCAAATAAATATCGTAAGTAAATCTCTACAGTTAACAGATCTTGATAAATGTACAGAAATGTTGGAAAAATGCTGCAATTTCTTGGAAGACTGAAATACAGGCTTTAAAAGCACTATTTTGATCAGAATATTACCACCATTTTGAGTTGTTGAAATTGCTGAAAACATCGACTTTAACAACATTATAAAAGAATTCGCTGAGAGAAAGGCCAGAAAAGTAAAATTTTGTTAGTTTTTTTTTAATAAGCGGTTATTTTTTCTAATAAATAGTTATTTCTTTTACTAAATGGTAATTTCATATGCTTTTCCTTTTTAGGGTTCCGTAGCCAAAATGGCAAAAACGGGACCCTTATAGATTCGTCATGTCTATGTCTGTCTGTCCGTCCGTATGTCACAGCCAGTTTATTCCGAAACTATAAGAGCTACATTATTGAAATCTGGTGCGTAGATGTATTCTGTTAAACGCATTATGATTTTAAAATAAAATCAGAAAATAATCCAAAATTTTTGGGGTTCCTCATACATAGAACTGAAACTCAAAAAAAAAAAATCATCAAACCTATACGTGTGTGGTATCTATGGATAGGTATTTCAAAATGATGTTGAGGTTTCTAACATCATTTTTTTTCTAAACTGAATAGTTTGCGCGAGAGACTCTTCCAAAGTTGTAAAACGTGTGTCGTCAAGTGGTACAATTTAGGCGGTCTTATAGCTAGTAAGCGATCTCTTCCAGACAACCCTCAGGTAGAGGAAGTGTGCTATTCTGAAGAGGGGCAAAGTCGTGCAAACTGTTTAATTATATTATATAAGTAAATTTATACCAACATATATAAAATAAATATATATAAACATGGTGCCCGTGGTGCATCCTGCCGAACAACAGGGATGTAAGGGAGCGGCCTATCATCTTTTCGCTCCAAGCCAACCTCACCTGCCCGTGGTGCATCCTGCCGAACAACAAACGAGGCGATGGCAACCGACTGGTGGCGGTATAACCATCACAATACAGATGATGACAAGGTATGAAAATGAAGAAAATAATTAGTCCGTCTCTTATATAATAAAAAAATATAAGACCCGTATTTTTTGTTTTGTCGAAATAACAAGAAAATACTTAGATATAGCGCATTAAAGTTACGGAGTGGGGGCTAACTACGTCACGTTAGAGTATATTTTGTACTCTAACGTGACGTCATGTGACATTTAAAATCAATGTATCTTCGTAAGTTTTTGAACAAGAGGCAAAATAAAAAATACGTATCCAATATTTTTCATTAATCTATCTGATGGACATTAAATTATTTTTTAGTCATCATCCCAATTGAAGGCGTAGTTAAGTACCACAGGCCGATGACGGGCAGCAGCGTCACTGGAGCGAGAAGCTACGTCCTGCGATCGCCAACCCGCCTGCCCAGCGTGGCGATTATGGGCATATCCTCCAGATGTTTGCCCTGAGTGGCGAGCAGCTGGAGAGGCCTATGTCCAGCAGTGGACTGCAATAGGCTGGTGATGATGATGATGATGATATAAATAAATAAATACATATGTATAATATATATAAATAATAAATAAATACACAAAATAATAAAGTACATGAATAAATAAAAGCAATAAATACCACAAGAACAGAAAGGATAGTGGATGAAATGATGAAGGTTATTAAAGGGACAGGAGATAGGATTTAAGAAGTTAGAATGAGATCTAGACAGTAGCTTTTTTTTAAACGTCATAATCAAATTACCTAATTTGTTTTCATTCAATCACTGGTACGGAACCCTACGTGCGCGAGTCCAACTCGCACTTGGCCGGTTTTTTTCGTATGGGTTTGAATTGCAGTTGGAGGGCGCTGTAGAAATCTCGCCCAGGGCGCAGGTAGTGTTAAAACCGGCACTGGGTATAGCATTACTGTTAACAGACTCACTTCAGTCAGTGTACATTACGAAATGTTTATCCCGTTTATATGGAAGCAACATTTCATTCTATTCCGAATATCCTGAAGTGTTTGCTTACCTCTTCCAAGAATATACGAGGGTTCGTTTCCCTCGTCTTGATAAATATTTCAAGGCATCGATGGATTCGCATCGATCCTGCTAAGCTTTGGAACATCACACTACTAATAAAGTGTGTTTAGTAAAGCAGTATTTATCTGCACAATCACTAAAAGTATGTTATGTAATAAAAATTAAAACCGACTGCAAATAAGTAAATATTTCAGTTCTGGACTGGAAGGACTGGACTCTGCGATACAAGTTAAGCTTAGTGCAGAGTTCGCTAGTTTTAAGCTTTTTGTAATGTTTTTTGGCAAATAAATGATTTATTTATTGTTTATTATTTTATTATTATTTATTATTTCTAATGAGATTGAAAATACAAAAAGAAACCATGTTCAGACAATGTGTACCAAACGTAGTTTCGAAGAAAGATTTCTCCTTGCACAGAGAATACAAGTGACGCTAACAGACCCGAGCTAATTTAGAAAATATCGTTTACTTATTACCGAACCGGGAACAAAACAACACGCCCAGCACATTTCACATTTAAGATAAAGGCAATATTAAAATGTTATAATTAACAAAAAAAAACCGTTAATGAACGGCAGCAATGGCTGCCATTTATCTCAACAAAGAAGCAATGATATTAGTCATCAACAACACACCTAAACGGTTTGCGGTCCATCACTTCAGGGGCATTACCACAGCTAACAATGGCTATAAATTAACAATAACATTGTATAAAGCATTGCCAGTAACAGGCCCGAATAAGGTGTCGATGTAGCTACCAATTAAATACATAGAAAGTGGGCTTGGCATGACCTCTAGTCGCTGACTCATCGCTCCCTTGCAATTTCATCTATCTTCGTTTCGATTAAGAAGTTAAGGTCATTCGATATTGCGAACATTACTACTACTTTATTTGGATAGGTTGAATAACGTTTTAATATGCAGACTTTATTAGTCAGACGTTGGTTCATGCTAATATTCAAATCTGATATCTCTGTTAGTACTCAGCCAATCGACATTATTTATATTAAAATTCAATGAATAGACGAAATTTAAATTCACTATGCGAAATCTATGAAGTTTTATTACTAACTTTTTAAATGTTTATCTTCGACTCGATACCCTCTCCTGTTTGGCTAGTCTAGTTCGTCATGTTCAATAAATGAGTCACACTTAATAGTAACTTAATATAGCTAGAAGTAACTTTAGTTCGATCTATAGAATTACGCAAATAGGGAATATGCATGAAAAATAGTTTCAGGTATTTACTAATTTATCGTAAAATAGATCAAAATCTACTACGAACAGTGAAAACAAAATCAAAATTGGTTGAAAAATGGGCGAGATACAGTCATTGAAAGTGAATATATCCGTCTCTCTCTCGCGAAACAGATTTTTCTATGGAGTTAGTACGGCGCTTACGGTACGTGACGTCAACTACCGCATCGGATCTCTCTGTCTAATCAATAACTTTAACGCTTTATAACTCGCTTAATAGAAAATATAGTTTAAAAATTCTTCGATATTTATGTATCTGGAAGACAAAAGATCTCAATAAATCCATAAAAAAAAGTCATGCATATTCCCTATTCTTAGAAGTTATCGTTGGGACTTTAGTTAACGGAAATAATAAAATTGAGTATGTATAAAGTATGAATTTGCTTTTAGTGTCTTTTTGGAAGTACATACTAGCGTTTCCTTTGGTAATCATTGTTTTCTTTGTAATTCACCTTAGGTATTACGTTTCATTTCTACTACGAGTCGTGTCACATCAGTTTTTAATTAATTAGCTACAATATTTGTATGTAATTAAACTGACAGTGATTCATAACTTCCGGAGAGATATAGAGAACGTTTGGGCCACCCTCGCTGTGTCAAAACGAAGATAAAATCTCTTAAAAGTAGATTATTTGTGAAGTAAACTTCATATCTAATAACTGAATTTTAATATGTTTAGGCTCCTTAAATTTAGAAATGAAAATTCTACTACAAAACCAACAAAAATAAATTGACCTAAACACCTTTAAAATTAATTATACCATATGAATTGTACATTATACCATATTATGAAAATGATGGATAGACTTTATTTTTCTTCTAAATGTTGAATCCCATACTATACAAACATTTCCTCTAACGGGATGATTAAAAATATGCTCCCCTCAGGTTTGCCGAGGGACGACTTTATCAGAACACTCAAAGATGCGAGCGAGGGTCGGACCCCGAAACGTGATCTTGCTTCGTCGAGAAATGGCAACCAGAGCCATTAAACACTCGTAGTGTCTTTCGAAAGGCAATCCTTAGAAGTGGAAGGGGAGACACGAAATCATGTCACTAAATGACATGAATAAATAAAAATGCCAGCTCATTGATTTTATAGGGTTGTAATTATTTCGGTGCTTGAAAAAGTTCATTGACTCTACATAGCATGATTACTGGGTATTTACACAATGACTGCGATTGATTAGATGAGCGCGTAGATAACGTATTCCCAAAATACTTTCTCAAAAAGTTTCGGCTTCAAAAGTAAATGCAGAGTTTCTTGATCCTTGTCCTTATACTAAGACCTCAGAAACACGAAAGTACTTGCTCCGTGGTCAGAAATGTAGTCTAGAAACAAACGTACTCACTCAAACGTATCTTTGCAGATGAAGACGCCAGCTATTCAAAATGACTTCAGCTACTACAGAAGAAGCGTTTCTCGCGGAGGGCTGATAAACGCCGACCTGCCTCCAGGTGAAGAACCTCACATAAGCGCAGACGTGGCCAACAGGATGTCTCTGTTCTATGCGCAGGCGACGCCGATGCTCAAAGTGCTTTCAGAAGCCACGAGTCAGTTCGTCAATGACAACCAGCAAGATTTAGAAAATACTACAGAAACGTTGAGCACAATGGCGAAGGTCTGCCTCAGGATGCTTGAGAACCCGTAAGTACAACTTTGAATTTTTATTAGGATCCTCTAGGATAACCTGGAGCATGATTCAGCGCCACAGTACCACAAGGCGAGGTTGTGTTTGCATACCTTTTATCGTGTTAGTACCTACTATTTCGCTTGTAATCTTGTCTTTGTCATTTTATCAGAGCAAACTCCATAAGGTGTTGGTATAAATGTTTTCTATTCATTTCTGTAGTGCATTACCCCGATACAGCGTCTAATCTTACTAAATAGATCAAGTGTGCGCAAACACTATCTGTTCTTTTCGGAACGGAAATCGGAATCTACTATGATATATTTTGAAATGCAAACTTTATGATCTGACGTACGAGTAATGGCACATCAGAGAGATTTTACGGGAAAATACTGTATTTGATGTCAATGTTATGCAATCGTTAAAGTGCCATAAAAATCGTACTATGTATATGTAAGTTTGTCGCAATATGAGATATTTTGTAAAAGAAAATGAAATTAATTTTAACGTAAACACATAGATCGAGTATTACAAGTAGATGCTTTTGTTATAATTATCAATTTATCTGACTAAACTTTATTCTAGAATTTGTCAATTCGGTCAAGACGATCACAGGCATATAAATCCTAATATTATATATTTATAAATACCTATGGCATAATATATATTTATTCCATAACCAAGCGGTCAATCATCATCATTTGCCTGCCCTGTTCCCATTATCTGGGGTCGGCGCAATATGTTTTCTTCTTCCATTCATCCCTATCAGACGTCATCGTCCCATTCACTCCTTTCTCAGCCATATCATCATTCACACAGTCCATCCATCTTTTCTTCGCCAACCACCAAGCGGTCAATAATACAAAAAAATTAAAATATCACGTAATATAGGCAGTCAATTTTAAAACAATAGATCGGATGATTTACATGAAGTAGTCCATTATCTTTTGTGTACCTAAAAACGCGTTTGCTCAGTAATGTAGCCCCGTGGTGCCATAAAATCGTGACGAAAAGTGGAATGCGCCCGCGAGAATATGTGCCGTAATGAAAATACATTTATTTTTAAGTGACACGTTATTTTACGCGCAACGATAACGTAAATAACACTGGAAAACAGCAATCCACCATGTCTGGAATATTTACAGCCCAACATTATGAGCTGTTAGCTCTTCTGTAACTATTCCTCAACATTTTCTGATACTAGTTGTAAATTCTTGGTCATGAAATATCGAAGCTTGTTTTCTGTTACATTTCAAGTAAAATAATGTTGAAATATCACAATGCTTTTAGAAAATTGCTTTTCTATCGCCAGCGTGATCACTGTAGAATATTAATGTGTAGGTAAGTGAATTGATATGGAAAATTCGAAGAATTGAAAGTTTGTTTAGTGCTCTGTGCGGCGAATATCTAGATTGCGATACGCTTCATTATTATCAGATTTGCTAACTTTCTCTTAGCTCGTAATAATTTTGCGATATCTTTGCTGTGATCTTCAATATTCCCTGCATGTCGGCCGGACGCAAATAGCCATAAACAATTGTTTAGAAACTGGCCATTCTAGAATCTAGCACAAAGGTTTGTGCGCGGCGTATAAATCTCAGATTTCTCGCGCAACCAGATTTTCAAAGCGGACGTCATGAACGCCTGCGCATGCGAGCATGGCGGTTCTCTACAAGGCCTGAGCTATTACACTAATTTGATTAAAGCGATTTCTATTTGGCTTTTCGTTTTCATCTCTTTAAGTATATCGTCCGACGAGCATGTATGAAGAGATTGATGAATGTGGATGAAGCAAAAGTTGTGTGCCAGGATCGTAGCAAATGGAAGGACCTGGTCTCTGCCTACCTCTCTGGAAGAAAGGCGTGGCGTTATGTATGTGAGTATATCATCCCATATTACAAACAGTAATTAAGAGTGTATCAATAAACAATTTACTTGAATATTTTCCACTTCCTTAACAATCTGATAAAAGGTAAGAAAGTCTATGACAGGACTACTTTCTTATTGAATAAATCATGACCTTTGTAATCGGGCGTGTTTACCTTTTCAGTCTGTTAAACTTTATACGGCAATTGAAAAATCAGCACTTAGTCGTATATATCTATCGGTCGGTGAGATTGTCCCGAGTATACAGTATGCAAATGATACTGCCATTATCCTACCGCAATGTTTACCTAAAACAATACTGCTTTTGTTAGTAATTTAGTGCGACTGTATTATCATACTCATTATTTATCTTGTTTTATTTTTGCCTTGTTTTATTTCAATTATTACTTGATAATGTAATCTTACTTGTAATACACTAACGAGTGTTTGTAATCAAATAGCCACTTTTTATCTTTAGACTTGCTCGGCACTTGAGCAAGAAATAATGATTATTGACTTACACAATACTTATGTAGGAGTTTTTAGGTTTTATAACCAGACAAGCAAGGTGTTTCTTTAGCGGTCTGTTGATGTACAATGTACAGGTTATGATAGATGCAATGTCCAACTATATTATGTAAATAAGTACCTAATTGACGGCTTTACCGGACCTGCCTAGAATACAGCTAATAGATCTCTTATAGGAAATGTGTCAGGTACCGCACCCTTACTCCGTAGCAGAAATGCTAGCACACTTCTATTTCATCCTCCAACAATCGCAGTATCCAAATTCAACTTCGTAAATAGTGCTGCAATAGTGCATTATAATATCCTCAAATGGTCAACTATTATGTGCCAGGAACTACTGATATTCGGTTCTCCATTTCACCCTTTTTTCAAAGAAAGCTGATACTGTTGCTGTAATTGTTGGGTGAATATCTTTCAAAACTTCCCCATAGGGGACTTCACACAGGTGACACTTTCCTTGCCAGGCTTTGCCAAACAAAAAGAGACGCAATAGTAATATTTTCGTCCTCTGACTCGTTTTCCACAATCTAGGTCGACAGACCAGCGATTACGATCTCTGCTGAACATCACGTAACACTAATACCCGGTAAAAGTATTCAATATTCAGCGGAAATACAGTCTGAAAGCATACAACGGGAATTCGGGCGAAATGAAATTCGCAATGCACAAAGCAATAGAGTTGAAAATGTTCACGGCGAAAAGTTAACAGGACCATTACGAACTTTCCCGGGGTCACCGGGAGTAATAAAGCGAGACTACTTCAGTGCCCTTAGCATTCCTTCGGGATGGCTTAATGTACCCAGAAGTTTTCTGCAACGTGACCGATTTGTTTACACGATTATGTCTGTAATCGCCACATATATTATAATTTATTGCATTAGTTATTTGAGTTGTAGCCCTGCTAATATTGCAATCCACAGATGTAGCGTCTGTTCTCTAAATGTACATCTTTTGAAATATTTGAGAGTGGATTGCATAGAAAGCATTCATTGCGTCTCGGTAATGGAAATTCAAGCTATACTCGTAGGCGAGATTTGAGGATACTTAATTTGCCACAAATATTATTCCATCATTTCTAATTGATAGCCTTTTAAACCTTCACCAAAAGAGTAAGCCAATCTAACACAAAGTAGTCTTTACTTTGTGTTAGACTGGCTGTGTTTTAATGAAAATAACATTAAATGTGAATAATTACAACATCACAGAATAAATGTGGAAGTGAACACTATTCACGCTGATAAATATAAAATAGGACATCTGATAAAGTGTGAAATGTGAATTCCATATGTTGCAAATTAGTTTCAAAAGTTTATCAAATTAAGCTTTAAAGTCCACAGCACAAACAGCGCTTTTTATTTATTTTAACAGCGTACTTTAAAACAAATAAAACAGCACTTAACATAGCTTATAATAAAATATTCTTAGCAGTCAATGATCTACTTCAAGTATTTAAAATACTGGCTGGTAATCCTGTGATTCATGCTGCAAAAGGAGAAAATAACAAAACTGGAAGAATTTCTAAATTTGAGCTCGCTATACACCATCGGAATGGTATATTTGAGCAGACAACGCGTGTAGACTAACATGTATCCTTATAATAACAATGCAACGATCTTATTAACGCGTGGGGTAAGTATCGTTTGCTTCTTGTATAAATGGATAGGACCATTCCAAGCTTGCACAAAATGAAATTGGTGACGTAATGAAGGTGGAATCGTCTCGTGGGTTGGGTCTTATATACCTACGTTCAATTGCCTCCTTTCTGTATTTTGGCAAGATATTTTTTCACTTACGTAATAACCAAAAGACGTTTTCTACTTTCCCAATCAAAGCAAAAAAGCGAAATATTCAATCAATTTGTGAACGATATGATTACATTAATTTGCTCACGCATTCATGAAACATGTAGATCCTTAAAATGAAAATGTACTAAGCAATGTAACTCTCATGTGACGAATAAAGGACTAACTGATTGTGAAACATCTAAAACTGTCTAAATACTTCGGTTAAAGTGTTCAAATTCCTCACTCCTTGAGTAAGGAATGCGTTTACGCGCAATAAACAAATCTAGTCCAGATTCTAAATTTAAGCTCGGTGCACACAAACCCGACGAGGTAGGTGTCTGAGTACACTGTACAGTGGTATCCTTGCAACAAGGGCGTATTTATTACCGCCAGAGATCGAGTGTCGGCCCGCGTATCAATGCTCCGGGTCCGATATCGCAGCACAAATAATGCTGTGATAAATCAGTTGTCGCTCATTACTTGATGCTTTATGGGAAACTGCCTCGTGTTGATGACCTCTTGTTTAGCTCCTACAAGTTTGATTGGAATAGTTCTAGTTGTGGGTTCAACTTTAATAAGTACACAGACTCTTAAGGGTACATTAGTTTGAGCCTTAGTTTGTCCTATGTCTAGTGGTGTCAGAAACAAACATGAAACTACTGGTTTGATTTATAGATTGTTCACTAATGTCGGGGATGTCAAAAAAATTGTAGATTATTATAATGGAAAAATATAAAGACCTAATGAGAAGATATTATAGCTTTTCTAAATTTCATTCTCAGACGTGACAAATCTCATTTTAACTACTAACAATATTTTTGCTACAGTCCAAGACATTTAGACTAATAACGAACGAAACAGACGACAACATTTGAATTCCTACTTCTCTAGACCTAATTTAACAACGAGGTCGTACACATTTTAAAACATCTTTCGTTGACACTATCGTGATTTCGAAACGATATGTAACGATAGGCTGATGTATCTGCGAATGTCGTTATGAGTCATTTGGTGGTAACATTGTGGGTCAAGAGTGTACTCACTGCAGGATCTGCCCAAATATTCCAAGTTGTTACGAAATAATGACGACACACATTTGACAAACCTTCGAATCTAAATGTCCACAGTGTTATAAATATGTGGTTACTGTTTTTGCCCAAACTTAAGAATGATTTGTCAAACTCATTTAACAAAACTTAATTTCTAAAAGTCTGTTGCAAAATATAACAGGGCTATCTTTATGTCTTTCTCAAAGTCTAGCAATATATACTGCAATATTTTAAAAATACAATGTACAAATGTCTCAAAGTTTAGAAGTATTTTGACTAACTTGTAGTTTCTATTACAAAATGTTTTACCTCCATGATTTATATAAAAGTCAGTGGTTAGTCCTTGTATTTATTAAGCCTAGCTACCTTATCTCCCATTTATTTTTTTACAATACATTTTACAAGACTGGGAGGCAAACTGAGCGTTTGAATATTGTATCCAAATCGCGGAAGCAACTTAAAGCCATGCGATGTGCCAGCCTTATCCATCCATCCACACAGCGCCTCTGTTCAACCATCAAGCAAATAGATCCATTGTGTTGTACTATTACATATATAATACAGATTTCCATACCGTAAAAGGTTGCAGATAAGATGAGTCCAATCTGACATGATTTTCTGAGCAGTTGTTTTATCTCGTACCGCAGAGAGAGGCTGCAGATAAGATATCTGCATGCATATCCCGTGCCGCTCGGCGCGTTTAATGACCTGGCGTCTTTTGGAGCTCGCTTCCAATGCTTTCGTGTTTATTTTTGCATTCAGTAGCCTTTTTCTCGATTCGTGTTGGTTCTTGTTTCCGCTTTCTTTTCAATGTGGAGAGCAACGCGTAGTGCAGACAGCGTTCATCGTACGTGATGCAAACGGCTTCATGTTTCTGTAGTGCCTTGTTAAATCTAGCTCCATATTTGTTAAATCCTACTGATAATTTATGATATCAGAAAGATTGTTCGGATAGATGGATGTTTGTTAAGGTTTGAAATACATGCCTTTTATAGTTTTAAGTGGACTGTATGGTATACTATGAAAAACATCTTAACTCGTTTATCTATCTTTCACGCAAAAAATACTGCCATCCCATCCCATCACCAATTAGCCCATCCATACATCAGGTTAAATAATAAGCTATGATTGATAAGAATATTTTCGCGTTCTGCAGGTAGATTTTTATATATTTTTTATTAAAATATTAAGACCAAGCATGTCGGTTAATTATTGACACAAAGTTAATATATAATGTACACAGGTAGGCAATACCTGTTGTTATAGTAAGCTCTGCCTCAAGTTAGACACATGTGGTTGGCCTTTCTAAAGTTCTAACGTCTTGTGCGCCTCGAGCCGCAGAAGTATTCTTGTTTCAGTTGTTATAACTTGATGTGGCATACTGTACAACGAAACTTTACTAAGTTAGAACTATTAACATAGCTGAGAATGAGTATATTATTATTTTGACTGGCTTATTCATATTGTTAGTACGCTATAGTAACAAATACTGCTGGGTCATCTAACGCCATCTAGTCCCAAACTAGGCCAAAGCTTGTACTATGGGTAATAGAGAACTGATAAACTTACTTATACACTTTCTCTTGTAAATAAATATATTTATACAACGAAAACAATACAAACAGAGATGTAAACACAAATAAAGTGCCTATAAAGTATAAATGAAGCGGAAACATAAAGTTGCATAATAACAATAAAGTGTCGATGATACTGCGCTTGGGCCTATTTCGCGGATAGATAACCAGTCTATCTTCTTGCCCAATAAATTCCGACTTCCTGGGAACTGCCCGCCAGCGCCTGTCCACTATCTGTAATGGACTGTACGCTATTTGTGCTGAAATTAATATAGAACTAGGGGAGACAGGGGTCGATTGTGACACCAGTAGCAAATTACGAATGATCATGGAAATAATAACGTAAGAAGCTGTTTAAACAACCAGTAGATGCGATTACCCAATTCGCAAAATCTCATTCGACCTCACTTAAGGTCTTGTTACTTTGTTAACGCACCGATGACGAAAGCCAACAAAAAAAAAGTCGCCCGCTTCCGTTTCCGCTGTTGTTTCATAAAGATCGTCTGTACCAGCAAAAAGTTCGCCAATAATATGTTCCTCTTACAATTCACTTTTCCGGCACCAAACTGGGTGGAATATATCACAAGGGATTGTTGTTCCTGCATCATTGTTCATACTCAATGCGGAGTGTCCGTACATTATGTCCCGTCTGCGCCCGGGGGGATCTGCAATAGCATTATCTGCGAGTAACCGATGGGTTGGCTCGGCTACGTCAGCTGTGTGGGCAATAGAGTATTTAGGCCGCGTTTACACCAGACACAAAAGGCAGCCGGCGAATGTGAGTTGACTTACCTACTACGATTAATTCGATACAAAGGAGTAGAACTTTAACACTCGCATCTCGTCGCTTAATTGTAAGTCGACGAACTTCGCCTTAAAACCAAACTATAGTATCCTACATATATGTGCTTTGGTAGTTACGAAACTACTAAGTTTAGTAATGCAGCTTAGAAGGCGATAGGAGATAATCTGACTAGTGTTGCGATTAATTCCGTGCCTTTAATGTAACAAGCTACATTTAGTTTACTTGGATTATAGATCGTGTTCTCGTTGTAATGTTCTGTCTACGTATTACTAATTGATTTGCTTAATTACCGTTTCAGCTGCCGTGCTTCGTCTTGAAGCCGGTATTCACTATGCTATGATCCAGCATGACCAACTAACCATAACCATAATACTTCTGGTACCCGGAATTACCTGAAAGTGCAGGTTTCCTCATTATATTTTTCTTCACTCACGGGCTAATCGTCAACAAATCAATATTCCAGACATTGGGTTTTAAAAAAAAACCGTTCGTGTGTCGGGATTGAACCAAGACTTGCGAATATCAGACCAAATGACAACGCATATTGTTCGTTTCATGTTACAGTACCTAAGGTTATGATGACGTAAAGGTTGTGCATATTCATGAATCATTGTCAACAATGATGCATATTTCCAGTACGTTTGGAATACCAATCTAGGAATATTTGTTACATTATTGCAATAAAAATTTCCGATAACGATAGTCATTGACGAATGTGCAATGTGAAATCGGTTCGAATTTCGATTTGGACAAATTGCCTTGGACTTTGTTAATGAAACTGAACATTTCGACTGTATTTTTTGTGAGGGCAACAAAAATAATACTAAAAGTTTCCCAGGTACTCTAGCGAACGGAAATTCGTTTACCGCCTATATTGGTTCGATGGCCATTGAAAGTGACAATAGGAATAATGCTTTGAATAACAAATTAAATGGACGCGTCATTATTTAGGTAGTGGAAGGCGTGTGCATAAATATATATTTCGTGTGTGAACAGTCTTCGGCCGGTCCTAACCTGTTCATAGTGTATGAAATACCTCATCGTAAGATCTAGATTCTTCTCCTTGGTTGTGGTAGTATTTGATAATGCTATTACATGCAATGTAAGTTTAATTGTGAAGTAAATTATAGCATAACTGAAGAATAAGAAGAATTAACAGTTTTTGGTGGTCGCCGACACAAAGACTCTGATAACTGCACCCTTTTAGCCAGTCTTTGTAGCGTATTCGCACTTATAACTCGGGAGACTAGTTAGATTGCCATTGTGGATTCCTATAAAATTATTTTATCAGTTGGCAGGTTACAATACTTCATCGGGTACAAACCAACTTGTCCACCGGATAATTCGCTCGACAACCAACAATTAATTTTATCTGTGCTATTCTATTATTTTGTCACTGTACTGAACTTTACAGCACACTATACACTAAATCCTATTTTATGATAAAAATAAATCAAGAACATAGATCACCTTTATTTCTCGTTCAAGTACCATCAAAAGAAACCCCCTTTTCACCCGATGACTTCGTGGTACAAATGTAACTTAGGCTCCATACTAAATACATAATCAAATCCTACATTACATTGTATAAGAGTTCACTTATACATACGAGTACGTAAGTTTCCAGAGTCCAGTCCTCTCCTGACCTCTTAGAATCCTCGTTAATTACAGTAAAAGCCATTAAGGCTACGACAATAATGAACGTCCGTGCCGCATCACTTGTGCTGCAATTGCAACTGCAATTGGGGTACCAAGTTTTAGGCCATATCCTCAATTAATGATTGAATTGCTGACTAATCCAATCAATCAATTTATTGACATTAATAGTCGGTTATATTCTGTTACGATTTTTCATTTTACACGCATTGTATTAATGTTGACAATAATTTGTATGCAGTTTATGTGACTTACAAATCTTACACTTGTCCTAACCTAAGTCTATAATAATAAATGGTTTAAAAATATTGGTAAACTATGAACCAAGGGTCGTGGGTTTGATCCCCACCCGGGACAAACATTCGTGTGATGAACTTTTGTGTTTGTTTCGTGTCTGGGTGTTTATATATTCTTATAGTTTATATATTTGCGGTACCTTCGTTGCTCTGATACCCATAATACAAGTGTTTAAGCTACTTTATGAAAATATCCTTTATTTGTGTGTGTTTAACATAAACACTTACAAATCGTCATAAGTAAATCTAGCACCGATTCGGAATGCAGTATTCTACTGAGAAAATGCCGGCAAGAAACTGCAATTCTGTTCGGTTATTTTCTCCACTGAAATTAAAACGCTACAAATTTTTGCAACGATCTTTATCTCTTCAGACGGCATAGTAGGCAACCTACCGAGACATAATACGGTCTCAATGCAGTATTTCTTCGCCGTATCTCAGACATTGTATAAGCACTATAAGTCGGCTATCACGAATTCCTGGCTTGTACCGGAAGGCCGCCTCGACTCACAGATGGATGGTACAAGGAGGCTTGTCTGTTGGGACCTGCTTATTCAATTTGCTGTCCCTTGGATGACTACTGAAACTGTGGAGATGGAAGAAAAGATGACAATAATAAGATAATTTCCAGGGTCAAATACTTACATTATATTTAGTCCGTATTTTAGATTATAAAAAAATACAAGGCATCATTTAGGAGCGGGAGTCTTTGCCGTCACACGTACTAAAAGACTAATCACATTTTTTACGCCGACAAGCCTACTAACATTCTAATGACTTTCGTACAACTAAGTCTTATAACACGGAAACGAATTAAAAAGTGGAACCCATAGTCTCGATTGCAGGTCCAGTATTTTTTTATAGTAAGGAGCACTATTCCTGTCGCTTGATGGAAAGCGAAGTGAAGCCCAAGTCACTGTAAAACAGTCACTTGTCAGTTGCCACCGCCCATGGTAGCTTGTAGGATTATTCTAGCTGTATTCACACAACGCGACTGAAGTTACTTCACTGGCATTTCGCCATGTGTACGGTACACTATAGTCGCCACACCACAGCACAGCCAGGGGGTAATAAGTAATAACAAACATTTAAACTTAAGTTGGATATAGCCAATTTTCCTCTCAAAAAGTACATAAAAGTGCATTGAAGAGAATATGGCAATATACAAAGCTAATAATAACAATACATAATTATTTTTAATACCATATTTGAATATTGCATAAAACGTTTTATAGAAAATTAATAGCTAAATGCTTTTATTTGTAGTCTTCAGTGTGCGCAAAGAAAAGGAAGGATAACAAATGTTATATCGGCCAACATTTGAGCAATATGCTTCCTTAAAAATATTACATTCGGACGTGACTTCCGAGTTTCTAATCCGTGCTCCGCCCGAAATGTAGCGAGTGTCTAGTTTGTTTTACTTATTGTTAATAGTAGACAAATGTATTTTTCCCAAACCGCTATGAAAAGGTAGGTTCATAATATATTTATAGTGCCCCTGTAGATGTATGGTTGCTTCTCCGTCTCTTCATATAGGTATGTATTTTTATGCTTGTAGATGCGTCGTTTCTGCATCAAATTTCGCTTTGTGTATAGGGGATATTGTCCATCTATTCTCTTTCAATAGCATACGTGTTCAATATCAAATTACAGTACACACAATGCCCTTAACAGCTATGGATCCTTTGGGAATGCACCAAAGTTATCCCGTTTTCCTTGTGCATTGTTGCATAATAAGCTAACAAGAATTATACTGCCTCGTTAGTAGTTTTCTAATGTCTCCTTAAGCCCGAGAAGATCTGTGTACGATTTCCGGGAATTCCGGGTCACTCAAAAAATGTTACTGGGTTCTTTATCCAGATATTTTCAATAGCCACATAGGAATCAAGAAAGTTGGTGATACACCCCTCATGCATAGAAAAGCACGTTAAGCCCTTAAACTGTGACTGATCTTTCTCTTGTCACTTCTAGCCGAGTCCTTCCATCAGATTAAGAGAGGTAAGAAACAAGTGCACTTGTGTTTGCGCACTATACGAGAAGGTACGTGCTTACGCCCGTGTCAAACGGTTGTCTTGTCACATAGGATTATGAGAGTGAAGGACAGAAATTGCAACTGTCCTTGTACACTATAATATCTCCTGCCTACTTAGCTAACAACCTAGTTGGTGAAATTCAGTAAGGAGAGTATTTACGTTAACGTTCGCTAGTTTTACAATCGGACGTGACTCCGCAGTTTATACGGCTCCACGTTCAGCCGACCCGAATCCACCGCTGTACATAGTTTTATTGTGCCGTAAATCCCGTTTGCCAGTCGTGTAAACATGGAACACATGCGACCTAAAAAAAGTTACAAACGTTTACTTGAAATTGCTGTGCATTCACATTAGAGGTGCATTGTGCAGGGCACATTTTACCCAGCAAATAACTAATTTCCGACCGGCTATTTATAGCCCTATATCGGCCAATTTCTTGCACGCTCGTGCAAATAAAATTGCCAACTTTTAAAAATACATTAAATTGTTAATTACTTCATTTGTTTTGACAAACAATAATTACTTTTTACTTCAGTCTGATAAGTAGGTTTGCCCCATATATATAGATTTGAAGCACAATATGAGACGAAGGTTAAGGAACTGTCTGGAGAGCCCACTACACGCCGCGTAATGTAGACTTCTATCCGGAACGACGCTTGAGGTATCGAATAGATCAATGACTATCATCATCATCATTATCAGCCTGCAAACGTCGTCATACAAGGATGTAAATCTATATAGGCATACCTCAATGACAAGTGTCATTTGGGGGGAATTGATGATTGTTGGTTGGTATTGAATAGACTACAGATTTTTCGTTTTGATCGTGTGTGTTTAGCGTTCGATAGCGGCTACTAAAACCAGCGCAGGGTTTTGGACTCTAAGAGTGCGGTCCATACTCTTAAACAGGCTGTCACTGAAGACACTTCATCATCATCATCATCATCATCAGCCCATATCAGTCCACTGCTGGACATAGGCCTCTCCCAATGCTCGCCTCTTCTTCGCCTGAAGACACTTGACGTGACGAAATTTTATCTTTGTGTTACCCGAGGGAGTGCATTCAATTTCATTTTGTTGTTTCAAACCGCATCTGTTATATTATTTTTCCTGTTATTTGCTGAGCTGAACCACATCAGAGAGATTTCAAAGCCACCGAGCCGAATCAAGCGACGGCGAACGTTGAATGCGGCGCAGAATACTTGTTTGCGGTCGGATTTGCATCGATGTTGCGAAAGAGCGCATGCCATTTCATTTGCAGGACGCCGTGAATCTATTGTGTATAATATATTGTCCGACTTTAGGGTGCGGAGATCTATTTAAAGGAGCGAATGCTTTCATTTCCGAACAGATCGTTTTTTGTCAACCTGTTAAAAGGTGATGGATTCTGTTATGCTGGCCGTAGGGCCAGTCTACGGCTGTCAGGTATAATAGTGTGTACAGGTTTGCTTGTGCAGGTAAACCTCTCAAGTGATCGGTAGCTTGCGTGTATCCCTTATGCTTATCTTAAAAATCGCTATTGACACATAATATTTTTTTGCGATTGGAAGGAGCGTTTTTAGTACAATGTATAGAAAACTGTGCAACATTGTACAGTTTCCTATATAGAGTTTCACTGTTATCAATACTCTCAAATTGACCTGTAATCATCAAATGAGATATCAGTATAAAAAGTATTTCATATTAGGTATAAGTAGATAGGTAGGTATAACATTTCTTAGTCTAACTGTCTGTACATTACGAGTAAACTACAGTACTACGGGAACTTAATAATGAGTAAAAAATTTTGTCAATCTACCTAGTTGTTTATTGAGTTTTGGTTTTATTTCTCGATTCATCGTCAGTTTAACGTCACAGCCAAGACAGGCTTTTCCTAACCAAGCTTGCACGTGGGGATACCCAACTTTATTGACTCATCTCCACTCTGTCTGGGATGATGCCCTTCCCTTATTGTCGTCCTTTCATAACTCATACAGTGTACATCCAATGTATGATGAGATGACAACAAATTATTACACATTTGCAATGTAGTAACACAATCAACTTTGACTAAAGCAAGCGTTTGAATGTTATCGTGTACCCACGAACAGGGGTATTCCCTGTTGTCTGCTACGAACACTGACAAATCATAAAGACGTCATAATTATGGCACAAACAAGAAACACTAGCTTCAGGAAGAAACTATGTCTTCTATTGTATTTTTATTAGTCATTAGTCAAATCATAGTTGTCATTGTCATAAATAACACAGGTGGTTGTCCATTCAACTCCAGTAGGGTTTATCCACTCAATGGAAGTCAGGCTCAGGTTTTTTTTGTAAGACCACCATTTGAAGGTTCCTGTATGTATAATGCCTATTTATATAGGTATAATAAATAATAGGTAATATAGATATCCTTTATTAATTTTTTTATAGTAGCTAGACATAATAGCTTCCATACGCCTGATGGAAAGCGAAAAAGAAGCCCAAGTCGCTGTGACAACGGGCAAGTAACTGGTCAGTTACCTGTCAGTTGCCACTTTATTGAACAAATGAGGAACATTACAATGAAGTAATTTAAGGGTTATACTCTTGTCGGTGGACCAATTTCTACTCCTCCCTGGACTCCTATATTTTTTTCTTGGCTATAATTAATTTCCCCTACCTTAAGATTTTCTGAAAGCGATCGCTGTAAGACCGCTTAAAATGTAATGTGTACCTAAGTTAAGTTTATAATGTGTTGCCCTATAACGTTTGTTTATGTACGACAAAGAATATCCATCAGAATCGCCGTCGTTGACACGAATTTAAACGACGTAGATACTAACAAGACCTCTTTCAATTTCAGAAAGCTCGTGGCCCAATTCAGTCGCGAGGAGACGTCCCTGCTCGTCCTGCGCGTGATGGTGGGTCTGATCATCCTGTACGACTGGGTGCACCCGTCGGGCGCCTTCTGTCGTTCCTCCTCGGTCGACGTCAAGGGCTGCGTCAAGTTTCTGCAGCAGCAGACGCCGGCTAAGGCGGAGCCGCTGCTCAACGCGCTCAGGTAAGAGTTGGCAGCTCAATATAGACTGGTCTTGATGTCCCCAAGGTGCTAGTCAAAGTCAAAATCTTTATTTGTATAGGTTTTTAAAAAAGGCGCTTACAAATAGTAACACTACCGCCGGTTCCGAAAGTAGCATTCTACCGAGAAGGAACCGGCTAGAAACTCGTGCTCTTTTCAATTTTGTCGTCAAATTTTATATTTTAGTTAGGGATTAATCCATTATGATCAGGAAACAAGCGGTCATACAACGAATCGTATGACCACCGAGTCTCATCTTTTAGCCCTGAGGTAAAGAGCACGACGTCAAAAGCGCATATTTGTAAAGGTCGCATTGGTAATGGAGCAAAATGCGCAAATCGCTAAAAAAAATGACGCATATCAGTAAACTTTTTCACGACCGCTTGGTGGAGTGAGGTCGTCCTGAATGCCCTTTTTTAAATAAAAAAAATGTTACTTTAATTCCACCTCTCGGAATCGATCCTACAAAAGTTTTATAATTAATTATTAATTTATCCATCTTCCAGGTATACGACGAAGCACCTGAACCACCAGTCGACACCGAAGAACATCAGGACGCTGCTGGCGGCGTGAGGACAGCACTCCAGCCTTGCATGTTGCTGTGGGGAATGATTCGACAATAATCATTTGTGGGGATCTCTCGAGCGCACGCGTTTGTTTTGCTAACACTATCTTGTTCGGTGCAATGTGCCAATAGCCATTTCACACTTGATGCATTTGTTGATCGAGGCATGCTAAATATAGGTATTCAATTCGATGTTTCTCGTATGGGTAAAGGAATTGAAACTATGGTTCAACTCTACATAGACGACGTTTGTTTAAACGGTTACTACATATTTGTATGGATCAAGTAATTCAGAAGAGCCATTATATCTATGTTTTGCGATTTCGTCTTTGAGCACGATTTTACAACTGATTTTATTAATTACTAGCTGACCCGGCGTACTTAGTATCGCCATACAAGCAAATTTTTCTTTTTGCATTTTTTTTATATTACACAAGCCTTGTCCAAACAATAACGAATATCTACATAAAACTGAGATTCATCAAATTTGGTGTAGTAGTTTAAAAGTCATGGGCGTACATACATTTCTAATATCTATTTTTATTTATAAAGAAGATTAAAATGTTCATTATGTGAACGAACACTTGTCATTTATACTAGAATAGTAAATTGGAAATAATTCTCCAAATTATTGCACATTGCGCTGAACAATTTGGCTCAATATAGAAACAGTAGAATACAGTTACAACAAATTTCGTTAGATAGTCACGACTAACGATTAATCTAATCTTATTATATCCTGTTTTAACGTTCGTCTTTTACTAAAAGATAAATATTTTGTATACCTGCCTTTGTGTCGCATGTAATACGATGTGCGATTTTCATAATACATAAGGTAATAATTACGGTATTGTTCATACAAAAATAAATTATAAATAGTTAATTAACAAAGTGTGAATCGAAATCATAATATTTTTCAAAGTTAATAAATCGTTAATTTGAGCTTTATTTCTAGGTGTAAGTAAGAACGTAGGGGTGTAACCGCAGATTACACGTGTTATATTTGAATATGCATGCTTTAAAAGCAAACATAAAGGAATTGTTGAGAATGTGTCCCCTACCCCAGCCGAGCGAGGCGCGGTGCCCGACAGCCAGCTATAGCAGTCAATCGCGATTCGTAAGTTAGCTTTTATAAATCATTTAACTCGCTAAGAGTGCATTAATTAGACACCCTATGTAATTAAGACAGAAGTATTATTAAAATAATATTATTATAGTCCTTCAAATGCCTTGAAATTAAACTAAGTACCTACCTAATTGGTTACCGAACGTTTGTGCAATACTGTGTTACATGATCGCGGATACAGAATTTGACCCTAAATTAGTAGATACTTACCAACAGGTATCAAACCGAATACTCTTCCAATTGTATCTAATAACGAACTTTACATTCAAACATTAAATACTCCATTCATCTAAAAAGACTGAAATGCATATAGCACAAATTTACCAGAACAAATATGATTTTGTTAAATCCTTTATTTCTAATTCATGAAAGGAACGAATTGTATAAGAATATTGCACGCGTGATGTGTTCTTGAATATGCTTGTTAAATATGGTATGATGTTGATTTGATGACGTTCTGAGGATCGAAGAAATATGCGATAAGATAAAGGTTTGGAATTTACAAACAACATTTTTTCTATGAATGAGCTGGTTGCCCGTCATAGTATGGAATGTTAATTAATATACATACATGTTAAAGTTAAATTTACGCATATACCACTGCCTTGATGTTAACTATCTGTAATTATGAATAAATTTTATGATGTGTTTCTATATTGACAATTATGTATAAATTGATGTAAGATAAGCATTGTGCATGTTTATGAGTCATATATTATGTAGGGTAACGAAGATAACGATAAATTTATTTAGCCCAAGGTACATTTAAGACACGTGAGTATTTTTTAACTTTTGTTACAACAGGTTATGTGTAGTTCGTCCCGCGTTCACTGTTTGTATCATCAATTTAATCTACGAATTAGGAAAAGGACGAAGTGCGAACTATGCGTACCTATCCTACCATTTTCATTCGTATTTTATACACTAACTAGCAAACCCGGCGAACTCCGTTTCGCCACCAGATGTAAAAAAAATTTTTCCTTAATTTTCTTTGCTATAAACCTCACGGAGCCCGAGACCTTTCTAACGAATGTAAAACCGTGGAAATCGGTTCGTGCGTTCTGGAGTTATATCGTCAGGGAGGAAAACCCGACTTATTTTTATATAATAGATTATGCATAGTCGCTGTCTTTAACCAAACGCTCAAAAATCACATGTTAACAAAATAACTCATAATAAATTCTTTACAGATATGTTTACGACTTATTGTTTTAATCAGTGTTAGCAGAATAAAATAGATAATTGTTATGTCTCACAACATTTTTATAGTATTAACCAACATGTTTGAATTTGTTAGAAATATTAGAATTTATGTTTTTCTTCACTACAAGGAGGCTAGATACATTTATTATACCTACTCATATATTAGTGTTAATTACGTGAGTTTAATTATTGTTATCCATTGTCACTAGAGCACAAACATCTTTTTCTTGTATAGTCACTTAGGTAATAAAAAACTTTAAAAATATTAATTATATAAACTTGCACAGTGAGCACTGTAAAATTTACATAGTGAAATTTGTTGAGAAAATGTAGGGGAGCTTTCAAAATTGATTTTTATTCTCTTCAAATCGCATTTAGATAAGTACCTACGTAAGGAATGTGTGTGTCATTTAAGGAATTGATGGTATGAATTGAAATTATATCAATTCCAAATAAACACTGCCCAAAGCATAATTTAAAAATTATATTTTTTTGATACTATTATAAGTTGGTAAGATTCCATTTGATAATAATTCCAAACTAGCGACACTCCATAGCGAGTATAAACATAGTTCAAGCGATAATTATAAATGTAGTGAGTAGTAGAATTGAAAATAATGGTAAAAGCTTATGACTGTAGGTACACGAGTAAAATATCATGCGTAGGAGTTGGGAAACTCTGGGCCTTATTCATAAAAACTAATCGAAAATCTCGTCATTAGCAGCTGTGTTGTAATTTCATCAACCATTACTCTGGTAAGATTTTTATGAATAAGGAATTTTGTTTAATTTTTCTATATTGAAGACAATGTGTGTATTCGCTTCTTATACAGAAGTTAAGTTTGTTATTTCCTTAGCCAAATATTTAGCTAAATTTTCTCTAGCAAGTGCAGGGAGCAGTTTGTAGTTATCAAGATTGTTGTTCCTTATCTGATTTGAGACACATTTCTGTTACACATTTAACTCTAAGGTTTGTATGATAGACATATTTTTGAGTTATCTTTATTTATTGTATACATATAATAAACACACCAAAGTTATGATTAATAAACTTTAATAGACTTGTACTATTTGGTTTCATTGTATCCCAAATCAAAACCTTAATATTGTTCAAATCATTTATTATACTTAAGTAATATTTACAAAAAGAAAAGAAAATACCTATATCATCACTTAAGTATTGGCCGGGCGTGGCTTTAAGATAAGTTTTCCAGTTTCGTCACATGACATGTTGAAATCATTGAGGACCGACCGAGTTCTCGCTGTTATAATGCTGGGGGCTATCACCTTCCTGTGCACACCCATCATGAAGAGTAATACTGAAAAAAAAAACGGATTTATGACACTAAGGGCCATCTAACACTGGCGCAGACTCCAAGAGACGCGGCGCGTCATGACTCACGAATCCATTCGACCCCAGCTGAGCGTCGAAGCGCGAATGCGCGCGTTGCCATATTTACATAGCACAATTTTGTACTTAAATAGTAGAACAATAAAGATGAGTATGCTTTAGGTGGAAAAATATGACGCGTCGCGTCGCTTCTACTCTGCGCCAGTGTGAGTTGGACCTAAGGGTGATTATCCACCAATAATAAAGCTAAGCTACGAATCTATATGACCGTTTCCACTGACGCTAAAGTATTAAGCAGGTTGAGAGCTATGAAGACGCGTCGACGCGATGTAACTACGCTAGGAAACTCATCATTAGCATGTCGCAGTCCACTGCTGGACAATAGGCCTGTGCAAATATTCACTACTTTAGGCAAACATCTGGAGGTTTTGCCCATAATCGCCACGCTAGGCAGGCGATCGCGAAGCTAGACAGAGCGTAGCTTTTCGCTCCAGTGACGCTGCTGCCCGTCATCGGCCTGTGGTATTTAGCTACGCCTTCAATCGTGATGGTTATACCGCCACCAGTCAGTTGCCAGAGCCTCATTGATTATTCGGCAGGAAGATGCATGGTTCAAGATATATCACAATGAATAGATATATATCAGGGAGACTGTTCATATACATATTTATTAAAAAACCTAGAAGATAAAATCATTATTCTTCCTGGAGTTTTCCTGGAGAAAATTCTATCAATAGTCATTAAAAAGAAGAAAGACTAAGTGCCTTACCTAATAAAGTAGATGTGAACGCAAAGAATGGATGGTTCCACAAAGACTGTGTGAGTGAAACTACGGGAGTGAGAGGATCAGTCAGCCAATGCCAGGCCGCCATTGCAGTGCAAACAGAGACCACTGCCAACAGGACTGAAACAATATTCTTAATTTAAATATCTCTAATTAACTTAACAACAAGTATGACTAAACAATCTAGCCAAAGTTAGGGTCCTACCAGACCAATCAGTTGATTGATGACTGATCAATGGAAAAATCAATTGATTATTGTTTATTTATTTATTTATTTATTTATAAAAGGTACACACACAGAATACAATCAAAACATAACAATATTAATATTTTCTAACAATTCTGATCTAGACTGTACTCCAAGGTTGGTGTACACAGCATAGTTGGAATAACTACTTATTGGCTAATTAAATGTATGGTGCTAGGTATACTAGTTTATATCTATATATATAAAAGGAGAAACTGACTGACTGACTGACTGACTGACTGACTGACTGACATATCAACGCACAGCCCAAACGGCTAAACGTAGGCACTTGAAATTTGGAAGGGACGTAGCTTAGGTACCGTAGGGGTGCACTAAGAAAGGAATTCCCGAAATTCCCACGGGAACGGGAATTAGCGGGAAAATCCTTTTGTATGAAAAATCTAAACCGCTTAAGTTAGACGCTTGAAATTTGGCATGCAGGTACCTTAGTAAATATAAAGTTTAGTTATGGCTGTATTTTGAGAAATTCCCACGGGAACGGGAGTTAGCGGGAAAAAACTTTTGTATGTATAAATTTAAACACGCGGACGAAGTCGCGGGCAAAAGCTAGTAATGATATAAAGAGAAAAAAAAAATAAGACAAAAGAGAAAACTACACTTATTAACATAATTTGGTTACATCCGTTATGGAACTCGGCTGTGAGAAGTCGAGGACATCCCAGCTAGAATTATATCCGATACAACCCTCTTAAACTGGGAGAAACTAGAACCAAACACATCCAAGCATCCACCACCATGCACCACCTCGTTATATGTACGACACATTCTCACTAATGGGTTATAAAAAGAGGTGTTATTCTTATAAACCTGAATCGCGAACGTTCTTGGGTGTCGAGATCTATACCAGGTATTGAAACTAAGTAATGAAACTAAATCCGGTGCGTCAATAGCTGAGTGCACAATTTTGTGCAGATAGAGCAGGTCATATCTCTTACGCCGAGCCTCGAGGCTGATCATACCAAACTTCTTAAGCCTGTCGTTGTAATGACAAAGTGAACGACCGAAGTTAAATTTAAAAGCAATATATTTTAAACACTTTTTCTGCACTTTCTCAATATTATTGATATGAATATGGTAGAAAGGGGACCAGATGGGACAGCAGTACTCTAGAATACTGCGAACAAGGCTGTAAAACAAACACAGGATGCTGCTCGGCTTGCGAAAGGCTTTGGTGGTTCTCATTATGAAACCCAAAAGCCTGCGACTTCTTCCTAAAATGTGTTCATAGTGAGGGCGAAAGCTTAATTGTTCATCGAAATATACACCTAAGTCACGCACTAACACTTTTCGGGTTAGCGTCTCATGTTCGATCCGATACTGGTGAACAATACGGTTTTTCTTTCTGGTGAAAGATATAACACATCACTTACTAACATTGAGAAACATCTTATTTGAAGTACACCAATCAGAGATAGCAGAAAGATCGCGTTGAAGTTCTAAGCAATGTGCTGTGTCAGCTATATTTGCATAAAGCTTAAGGTCATCAGCATAGAGCAGAGATGGACATACTAAGCGGTCAACTAAGTCGTTAATGAAAATCACAAATAGGAGCGGACCCAAATGCGATCCCTGCGGAACACCGGATGTTACAGGTATAGAAGAAGAGAGAAAGCCTTTTATCGTTACTATCTGGGTTCTATTATTGAGGTAGGAAATTAGCCACCTTAAGAGACACCCATGTATACCATAGTATGCAAGTTTGTGACAGAGCAAGACGTGATCTACTTTGTCAAACGCTTTGCTAAAATCGAGATATATAGCATCTACTTGACCTCCCGAGGCAAAGGCGTGACATAAATAATTTTTAAAGTCCAAAAGATTAGTTAAAGTTGACCTTTTCCTAACAAATCCATGCTGCCTTGCTGAAATATGTTTGTCTAGGTGATTATACAAAGGGTCGTAAATCAAAGATTCGAAAAGCTTAGCCATACTGGAAAGGATGCTTATCGGCCGATAATTAGAGCAAGATGATTTGTCACCTGATTTGTAAATTGGAATTATATTTGCAATCTTCCATTGAGCTGGAAAGACCCCAGAAGTAAGGGATTTGTTGAATAATATAGATAAGGGCAAGGAGAGTTGTTTAGAGCAGTGTTTTAAAAAAATTGGGGGTATGTTATCGGGTCCAGGTCCTTTACACCCATCTAAATGTTTTATTTTAAGAGCGATTTCTTCTGGTGTGAATGTGAAATGGTGGAGAGTGGTATGAAAGACAGCAGGCATATTTAAGGCTTCAGTAAGCTGGGTTATAGGAGACCCATCTCTCTCGTTATACACCGACCCAAAGTATTCGGAGAAAAGCTCACAAATACCCTGACCGTCTGCGGACGTCTTATTATTGTAAGTCATGCTTTGAGGAATTGTGACTTTGCCTTTCTTCCCGTTAATATGCCTCCAAAATGCTCTGGGATTATCTTTAAGAGAGTCCTCTACAGAGGATAAATAAACACTATGACAATGGGCTATAAGTTTCTTACATCGAGCGCGAAGTAGTGAGAATGTATCGTAATCTCTGGGATTGTGAAATTTCTTGTAACGTTGGTGATACTTATTTTTATCTTTGATGCAGTGTATTAGCGATTGGTTGTACCAGCTAGGATACTTAGAGGTGCTTCCCCTAACCATTGGAGTGTGTTTAGATATGAGACCATTGAGTGTGGAGTAGAATAAATTGACGCACTCATTGATATCACTACAAGATAACAAGTTCACCCAGTCAACGCTACTTAGGTCAGATTTTAATCCTATGTAATCACATTTGTTAAAATTAAATCTTTTGTTACCATTTGGTTTGATAGGTTTATCCTTATGTAAATTACTAATTTCTATATTATATGCAAGATGATGACGATCCACCCGGCAGAGAGGTTCGGTTTCCGTAATAGTAATTGAAGAAAACGGGAGGTTTGCGAAAACTAGATCAAGGTATCGGTTGTTAGTATTGGGAATGGTATTAAATTGAATAAGGTTACATAAATTTATGGTCTCAAGTAGTAAAGACGCTTTGCGATCCTGAGGATTAGTCGGTATTAAAGTATTAAACTGCATCTCCCAAGTAATGTTCGGCGTATTAAAATCACCGAGTAATAAAAAAATATCATCTGAATTTGAGTTTAGCATAACATTTTGACAACTCTTATGGAAAGTAATAAGATCCAAAAGCGGCAAATCGGGGGGTAGGTAACACAAACAAATGTGAAGGGTGGGTAAACTAGAAGATCGCGATGGGATGGATAGCCAGATGTCCTCAACTTCCCCCTCCCAACAGGTTTTCCTAACAACATTTATGTGGTTTTTAACGGCAATAAGAGCGCCGCCCCCGCTCCGCTTGACAGAGTTAGAACTCTCGCGGTCACGTCTAAAAACAGTGTATCGGTCGTCTATAGACTCACAGTCATATATACCACTATCAAAGTTAGTTTCAGTTAAACAAACAATATCATAACTGTTAATTAGGATATTTAAATAAATCTGGTCAATTTTTGACCTTGCACGTCCTAAATTCTGATAGAATAAATTATACATTTTGGTTCAAGTAAGTACCGATTATAATAACCAAGCATTCCCAATTACACACTAAATCATTTCACTGCAGCTTATTCAGAGAGTCCATGTTTTTAACAAGAATAGCTCCCGCCGAGTCGTCCTTACGGGCATAGATCTGTCCATATCTGACCCACACGTACTTATATCCATGATCCTTCGCTGCCTTTCTTGTCGCAGCATGCAACGATTTTTGTTCCGGAGAAAGGTGTTCTGTTACATATATTTAACATGATTCGCCAGAGATGTCAAGCTCAGAGGAAACTAAGGCATGTCCTGATTTGGTCTTGATGTGACGGTGAGTGGCCGAGAGAACCAAATCTCTGATCCGTGGCGACGAAAGGGTTACCACAATATTACGCGGCCTTTTAGATTTAGCATAGAACTTTGCAACTCTTCGGCAAGCACTGATATGCGCGTCATCCATGGAAACCTTCACCACCTCGCATATTCAAAGTCAAAGTCTCTGCCTATCTGCCTAAATTGTCTGTAATACCTTTTCTGTAAATGTTTGTATAGGAGACATCAAATTCTATTTGTTCTTGGAAAACAGATTCTCCCATCGACCTATCATTGAATTATTAGCCTGGCAACATGACAATATAAACCCCAACAGGGAAAATATGCATAATTAAATAGCTACATTTCAGGTTGGAAAAAATTAATTCCACAGTAATTTGTATTAGCAGTATTTCACAAAATTGCCCAATTTCAGAGTGTGCTAGGAAAGTTTTGAGCATGAATCTATTCAAATAATATCAGCTACTATTAGAGGTTTAGTAATTCTATCATGCCTATGTATAAGCTATATCAGGGGTCTAATAACAAAGGCGGCAAAGTCCAGTAACAGTAATTATACGTAATTAAGAAAAAGCGAATTACATTTAAATAAAACTACATATTTATTGTGACAATGAATTTTATGAAGTATAATTTTGGTTTAGTTTATTTTATGCTAAAGTTTAATGATAAAACAAGTTAGTTAACATAAAAACATAAATAATATAATGGACATTGCCATGTTTGTTACCGACTTACTTATTTTGCCGTTTTTGTTATGAATGAGTACGGACTTTGCCATGTTTGTTAGGATATCATTTAAATAGGGAACTGCCAGGGCTGTCGCACGAAAAAAAAATTTAAGATTTGAAATTGTTTTATTTTACGTAAGTGGGTAACCAAAGAATGTAAAAAATACTAAGTCCATTCATTTTATACCATCAACGCAGAATTTTCCGTGCGAAACTCACAATAATTATTTTCTTCATTTTCTATATTATTATCATCTCCAATATGCTGGTTAATAATATTTTACGTTAATACATACAAAAATACAAGCGCTCTAAGCAACTTTACAGATATAATGTTCTCTTCCGATTAAGTATTAGGTATTTTGTCGCGCACCTTTGCCTAACTATGATACGATATGAGTTTACAACCCTAAGGAAAAGTAACGACTGACCTTCGTTTCTTAGCCTTATTTTGCTGCCAGTTTTCGGGATTCGCAGCTCTCTTCCTGGCCTTATTTTTAGGAACTATTTTAGGCCTGCCCTCCATCTTATCTGTGTCACCTTATTTTAGTTTAAAATCAACTATTAAACCCTTAAAATGAATAAAAAATATTTCACACAAAACCAGCTTAGTATGAAATGGCCATTGAAATTACTCGGCCCTGATTGGTCGAAAAGGACATTGCTGGTTTTGATGTGATAATCGGGGACTTTCCCGGGTTTGTTACAAAACGTTTATTTATTGCAGAGAAATCTATTGGATTTTGCCTGATTTGTTATATTATCTCAATGTAGTCCTGCGAGAAAAGTGTTTCTACAATCAATAAATTTAAAATCAACGTTTGACATTTTATGGGACTTTGCCGCCTTTGTTATTAGACCCCTGATATTATGTAGTGTAGTTTCATTATAATCTGTTCAGTAGTTTTTATGTGAAAAAGTAAAAAACATCCAAGCAAACTTTTGCATTAATATTATTTGTAAGATATGAAAGATATATTATTAAAAACTTGAATGAAGAGATGAAGTTCTTTGCCAGTTTGTTCAGAAGAATCATTTGGCAAAATCTCCATACTGGTTGGTTGATCCAGGGTTTCTACCTACTCTTTAGTATATTAGTGTAGGCAATTAGGGTAAGTCACTTATAGGTAATGACAGATAATATTTTTATTACATACTTCTCCATCTCATAGTCGCAGGTTGTAGGCATCCTATGACTTCAGTTAAGCGCCGCTCGAAAGCCTTCAAATCTGGAAAAGGTATTTGGAATTTCATTAACTGGGAATACTACTTACAATAATACAATAAATTAGATATAAAGTTCAAAACATTAATTAATAGAATAATAAAATGTGAATTCTCAGGTCATAAACATATAAGGAACAGTCTCCATTTTCACATTTAAATCGACAGTACACGATGATTTAATGATATTGTATTATCTTCCTCCTCCAGATACCTGAATTTATAAAAGAAATGATGAGTAAAAATTCAAATTTACGCTATCTTACCGTCACATGCTGTTTGCTCCAAAGACATTCTGACCTTTTTGTATTATTGTATTACATGTTGTAATTAAAAACATTAATTATTTTTTACTTTAGTGAAAATAATTACTTAAGAATACTCAAAACAGAAAATACAGCAAGATCAACATTCAACAAAAATCTACTTTTTAGCCCAGCTGTAATGACAGTTGGCTGACATTGACATAGTTAATGACATTATTCTTTTACTGCAACCGGTAGCGATTGGTGTAAGATTCATGTTTTTGTTCATTTCATGTGTATGTTTTGGTATCATAACTGGTATCAATTAATTGAATGAGTAGAAAATAAACAGAATATAAAACAGGCGTCTACCAATACGACTGTGGAGCTATATTTTACTTAACAGTGGTCACATTAATCTTGAAATTTATAATTCAATAAGAAATTCGGTTTTTTAACTACTTGAATATCAATTGCTCGATTACATATTGATTCAGGACATCCCTAGTGCTAGTGCGCATGTATATTCTATCTGTGGTGCGCACAGACAGTTTGCAATATTTTTTCTGATCTATTTGTCTGTCAAGCTGTCATCAATTCATCATAGACTGTGAGTTTTGTGGAAAGTCCAAGGTTCAATCTAATAAAAGTAAACTTTTAAGTTTTTTACAGAGCAATTATTCCTGAACAAAAAGTAAGCTACTTCTTTATTTATGTATTACTTTTTCTTTCTACTCTAATTAATAAGTTTTTAGTAATTATCATAGTTTCAACAAAATTTCATTTGAAAAAATGGATAATTACATAGTTCAAAAACATTGCTATACATTTGTTTTTAACTGCTGTGTAGTACTAACTATTCAAAAATGTTATTGTAACTTAACTTCAAATTGTATTTTCCTACTGAATATTTTCTTGTAAATAAAGTTGCCACCTCAAAATCATTGTTTTCTTTTTATTTTTTCTTAATAAATACTTCTTGTTTGCAGTGATGCCACTAAGATCACTCGTGGGTAATGCCAGGAGAGTCCTTCCTAATGTCCGGTGTATGTCGGCCAAAGGACCACTCACAGACCTAAAAGTTGATGACAAGGGCGTAGCTACCCTGACCCTACAACGGCTACCAGTAAACAGTCTCAATGTCGACCTGTTGCAAGATATTGAAAAAGCCTTGGATGAAGTAGAAAAAAATAAATCTAGGGGTCTAATTTTAACATCTGTAAGTATCTTTTAATGTAGGTATAATTAATTAATTATTATTTCCCAAATGAGTTCTGATTTTGACTAGAGTTCCCCAACAGTCTTTTTACAGTACTTTTTGCTTTAAAGGAGGCCTAATGTAGGCTGCAGTTCCGCAGTGGATATATACCAAAGCTCTTGACTGTTTGAACCATCACTTAAAGTTGTGATTCTATTTGAAGTAGTTGACTGCTTTAGCTATGAGCCATTATCACCAACAAGTAGCTCAATTAAGTTTAACCCATACCTACTGTTTCAAATCAAATTCTTTATTTGTGAGCACAGGTTACAATAAGATGTAGCAATCAGGAAGTTTAATAACACTATATTAAACTAATAGTTCAGAATGTGTGTGGCCCACCTAACCCCAATATCCTGGGGTTAGGTGTGCCGCACACATTCTGAAATTTAGATTTGCAAAAATAATGCTCTACTTACATATAAAATGCTGGAGTGCTTTGTATGCAAGTAGAGCATTATTTTTGCAAATCTAAATTTCAATTCAAAATTCCGAATTTATGCGGCCTACCTTATATATACTCTCTGTTCTGAATCTGATATAAAAATTTTGTTTGCAGGCTTCACCAACAGTGTTCTCCGCAGGATTAGACATTATGGAAATGTACAAGCCAGACCCGCAGAGATTAGACACATTTTGGAGAACCCTGCAGAGTGTGTGGCTGAAACTTTATGGTTCAAAATATCCAACAGCAGCTGCTATTAATGTAAGGTTCATTTAGTTTAATAATAATAAATAAATAAAATAATTTTAAGAATTTTGTGGTTAGAAAAATTGGATGTTGATTTCATTTTTATACCTAAATAAAACAAATAATCATGAACATTGAACTTTGTACCATCAAAGATTGATAAACCTATCAAGACGTAGGTAAGGCAAAGTCTAAGTGTAGTAAGGCAAATAGAATTTAGAGTAAAATTTTAAAATTAAATTAGGAGTTTTCAACAAACATCCACAACCCTGGCATCACCTTGGCACCTGCATGTTCAGAGAGTGCCTAGTCCTAGGCGCGGAGATTTAGTTGGAATGCTTTGATGTACCAAACGGGATACCTTATCCATCCCAGCACATTTCAGGACATCTTCGGCATGCTAAATGGCTTGCTGCAGTTAATGGAAGAACTGGGACGACAGGAGAGAAACAAACTTAGAATTCCCTACTTCACCCACCTTCGCCCATTTCACGCAAAATAGACGTTCAGACATCGACGTGCGGTAAATCATCAGCATCAGCCTATCGCAGTCCATTGCTGGACATAGGCCTCTCCAGTTGTTCGCCACTTTGGTCAAACATCTGGAGCGATTGACATTGCAGGACGTAGCTTCTTGCTCCGGTGACGCTGCTGCCCGTCATCGGTCTGTGGTATTTAGCTATGCCTTCAATTGTGGTTATACCGCCACCAGTCGGTTGCCAGACCCTCGTCTGTTATTTAGCAGGATGCACCACGGGCAGGTGATTAGGTGGCTTGGAGGGGAAAGATTACGGGTCGCCCTCTTACATCCCCTGCGATATCAACATTAAAAAAAAAAAGAATCTGACTTCAATATGATAATATGATAATTAGACCAACTAAAAAGTAGGTGCATACAAAGTCCTTATGTCCAGCAGTGGACTGTTAGAGGCTGATGATGTTGATTATTTTCCAGGGTCACGCGCCAGCGGGCGGTTGTCTCCTAGCCATGTCGTGCGAGTACCGCGCGATGGTGAGCGGCAAGTTCGGCATCGGGCTCAACGAGACGGCGCTGGGCATCGTGGCGCCGAGCTGGTTCATCGCGTCGATGGTCAACACCATCCCCGTCAGAGAAGCAGAGCTCGCGCTCACCACTGGGAGGATGTTCTCCGTTGATGAGGCTTTGAAGGTACTGTGGAAACATTTTTAGACCGGCCCCGCACACGTTCGGAATTCCGATGCGGAATTATTAAAAATAAACTTATTAACTGAATTCCAAATTTAAATACACGTTCGCAACAAAAATGCTCACAATTCTGTATCAAATAGCAGAATCTTGAAGTAATCAAACACAGGCCAAGAAAAAAAAAAAATAAAATATGCTCTACTTGCATACAAAGCGCTTTATATGTAGGTAGAGCATTATTTGTGCAAATGTGAATTTCAATTCGGAATTCCGAACTTGTGCGGCCAGCCTTATAATGATAGCATCGATAAACTTAGTCCACGCTGGTAAAAACCGTTGAAATATAGACCTTATTTCTTTACGTTAAGATTTAGGTGGGCGCTCCAGTATTTTATAAGTAAGTAGAGCATTATTTCTACAAATCTGAATTTCCATTCGGAATTCCGATCCGGAATGAAGGCGTGAAGTCCACAAAAAGGAGTCTCATGCCCACTCATGCCATCCCACTCATAGTCAACGCAACCGTCAACATGACAGACACCGAACATGGCGCGCACGCATCAACCAATAGTAACCGATGCGTAAATGAGTCTCAACCACAATCATCATCATCATCAGCCCATTGCAGTCTACTGCTGGACATAGGCCTCTCCAATTGTATACCACTTAGGGCAAACATCTGGAGGTTATACCCATAATCGCCACGCTGGGCAGGCGGGTTGGCGATCGCAGAGCGTAGCTTCTCGCTCCGGCGACGCTGCTGCCCGTCATCGGTCTGTGGTATTTAGCTACACCTTCATTTGTGATGGTTACACCGCCACCAGTCGGTCGCCAGCGCCTCGTTTGTTATTCGGCAGGATGCACCACGGGCAGGTGAGGTTGGCTTGGAACGAAAAGATGATAGGCCGCCCCCTTACATCCCTCAACCACAAGTCCCAAGCAAAAACCAAATTAAACAAAATGCATGACCGGCAGATCTGCCGGTCCGGTAAATAAGGCTTATTAAAGGCCTAAATTGTATGAAAAATGCCGGGCTCGGCGAAAAAATCGGATCCGGGATAATGTGAATAGCTTCATACAATTTGTACCGCCACTAGGCCTTCCGGCAATTTTACCGGACCGGGAAATCTGCCGGTCCGGCGTAATGGGAACCCGGCCTAAGGATACTTGGATAAAGATTGCGAGGGGATACATTTTCTTACAAGTAAATTAGAAGATAAGTAATCTATCAAACCTAAGTAAGCCGCTGCCATATAACTAAGGGCCATATAAGGCAGATAAGGGGCAGCAGGGGATTATAGATATATATATAATTACTCTATAATGCACAAAAACACAACATTACAGGAAAACTCGTACAAGCAAAAGATTATGTTATAGGTACCTCTGTTGATAGGCTGTTTTTATCAGATAATGATGGTCGTTACTTCTTTTTTATTACTGATGAGGAAAAGATCAAACTTTCAAACCAAGCCATCGTTAGGTACAGACGTTTAAGACGCAAATTTTCGAGGCTCACGAAGAAATCAAAACCTACCTACTTCCCGTGAACTCGAAATCTTGGAATTCGGTACAAAGCAACGGCTTTTACTCGTAGCACAAATAATCGAATACTCGAATAACATTACTTACTGCCTGCCGTTAGTAGTTGAATGAAGTTACTTACCTAGTAGTGAAATTTTATCGACTTCATTCAAGTTTCCAATGGTGTGGACCATTGGGGACTGGAATGAACTGGCTAAAATTGCGCAAAAATTGTCCACAGGTGGGCCTAATCGACGTAACAGCCTCTGACAAAGAAGACGCGATTGCCAAAGCCAGGCAGTTCATACAGAAGTTCGACAAGATACCGCCCCTTGCGCGCAGTATGACCAAGCTTAGCTGCAGGGGCGCTGCCCTGCAAGGGCTGGCCAAGAACCGAGAGGCCGACTTAGAAGAGTTCAAGCGGTTTGCACTCAGCCCTCAGGTGCAGAAAGGTCTGGAATTGTATATGGCATCGTTGAAACAAAAGGCTGCTAAATAATCACTTACTGTAACCTTCTATTGTATAGTTGAAAACAAATGTATATGAAGTATAGTTGAAAACAAATGTATATAAAGTATAGGTGAAAAAAATGCGCGAATTGGTGGTTTTTACGCAATGGATCATAAAACTTTTTATAAAATTATACACAATAAATATGAAGGGTTTTTTACGGCCATAGATATTTTTGTATTTCTCAAGGATGCGTATAGGTATGTTACATCATGTGATGTGATTGTTGAAATTGTTCTAATAATATTATGTTAAGTGTACTGTTTTTGATGTTTTGAAATATTTTCAATAAACTTTACATAAACCTAACATTAATTTTATTTTAATTTTTAAGTAAATAAATAGAGGTGATATAGAGGGAGATATCTTGACTTTTTTTTTTTTTATAAGAAGAGCTTTCAGGATGACCTCACTCCACCTGATGGTAAGCGGTCGTGAGGTCCAAAAGTTAGGTCGACAGGCATAATAGAGCCCATTGCGCCTGTCTTGTTTTAATAACGACATGGCATTGTTATAATTAACAATAAAGTGGCGAACGATTCAAGAAGCGCGAGTCCAAGCATGCAGGCTATGATGATGATGTTGATAGATTCTTGTCTGAGTAGGTAATTTTCGGAACAAGTCCTGTTCGTAATGCGTCATTTTCGGCACAAGCCCCATTTGGAATAGGTTATTTTCGGAACAAGTCGTGTTCGTAATAGGTGCTCTTGCAATACGTTATTTCCGTTCATACAGTCGTTTCAGAATAAGGCGCAGCGCAGACGACAGACTATCCGTGACTTTTTAGTCTGTGATGCAACTATACGCACACGACGCGCAAAACTCTGTCGCGGATATTTCACCGACAACGCACATCTTCGATTATTCTGTCGGCAGAGCTGTAGGGACCTAGATGCTCTTTTTAAATGTCTCAGACGCAGACTCTAGTCTTACCACTTAGAGCCACTTACGCGATAGATCGCACAAAAAGTCTGTTGTCTGCGCAGCCCCTAAGTGATTTCAGCAAAGGGTCCTTTAATAACTGTCCATTTCCGGAATTCACATTAACGTACTAATTGGATAGTTTTATAATCTAGGTAGGAATGAAACACGAATTGGTAAGGTATTATGAAAAGATTTTTATTAAGACCTTCGCAATGTGACACTCAACGTAGTTAGCTCAGAAGTCATCTCCCAACAGAGCTGCTGTCTCCGGGTCCACCGCCTCCGTCAGGCCCATCTGCATATCGGTCCACTCCTCCCTCTGGTTGTCTATGAAGTAGTTGATCTCCAAAATCCTGTCTCTGTTACGTTTGATCTCGTTTCTGTCACAAAGGGAAAACACACAAGATAACCAATCGCACTTTTTTTAGGGGAATTCATTATGCACCTTCACGCCGCCTTCCGGGGGAAGTGCGTGGTGTCTGTTTGGGACTCACAACTCCCGAAATGGAAGGGCATAGCCACTAAACCCCAGTGGGCAGCAATTTGCAGGGACTCGGGTAGCGCCGAAGTGTACCTACAGCCGCATCCCTGCCTGCCCTGGCCAGCCGTAGATAACAAGCGAACCGCGTCTGTCTTAGCGCCGCTACTGCGTCTTTGTCCTACCGTCTACTCTTTGGGACAGCGCAGACGACAGACTATCCGTGACGCACTTTTTTGCAATTATATGCAGTAGGTAACGCAAAGAAAAGGTGGCGGGATGACCTGGATCACTATTTGCCTGACTGGCAGGATCATGCTGCAGGTAGGGATGACTGGAGAGAATTGGGGGAGGCCTTTGCCCAGCAGTGGGACAATAACGGCTAATTAAAAAAAAATGCAGTAACGCACACGACGCGCAAAAACCTGTCGCGGATATTTCACAGACTCAACGCACACGACGCACATCTTCGAATATTCTGTCGGCAGACCTAGACGCTCTTTTTAAAGGGCAGCGCAGATGACAGACTATCCGTAACGCACTTTTTTGCAATTATATGCAGTATCGCACACGATGCGCAAAAATCTGTCGCAGATATTTCACGGACTCAACGCACACGACGCACATCTTCGAATATTCTGTCGGCAGACCTAGACGATCTTTTTAAAGGGCAGCGCAGACGACAGACTATCCGTGACGCACTTTTTTTGCAATTATACCTATGCAGTAACGCACACGACGCGCAAAAATCTGTCGCGCATAGGTATTTCACAGACTCAACGCACTTCTTCGATCATTCTGTCGGCAGACCTAGACGCTCTTTTTAAATGTCAGACGCAGAGTCTATCGCACAAAAAGTGTGCCGTCTGCGCTGCACCGTTATGTTGTTCTTCCACTTACTCGTTAGCTCCTTGGATAAGGTCGTCCTTCCAGTTGTTCGCGCGGGTCGTGAGCAAGTCCTCGCGCGCGTCTATGAAGCGCATGTGGTTGTCAGAGGACTGCGCCACCAAGTTCATCATCGCGTCGCGGTCCATCATTATCTGTAGTGAATGTAGAAATCGAATGTGAAATTTATCCAACGAGAAATGTAATAGCGTTTGTATCGACACAAAGAATATGGGGCCTTTTCTAAGGAAACGTGTCTGTCGCGTCGAGCGAGGCATCGGGCGTTTTTGGTTTACGTAACTCAATTTTGAAGCAGACTTCTTTTCACCGATTGACCTGAAATTTTGTATCTACTTATGTTTTGTATAGGTATAGGCACACGTTCAATGTGTGACGTCATTCTCAATCCAATATGGCGGCATATCCAAGATTTTATTTAAATAGGTACACTGTCACTGGTAACTTATTCATGGGAATTCTTAGAAGGGGTGAATAAATACTTGATACACTGCATTTTCATAAAAACCAACTAGGAACCTACCGTAACTTTTTTTGCAACAAAAAAAAATCTTTCCGTTTAGAATTAACTAGTTGTGCGAAGTCAAAGTTTGAAGACCGCTTCCCCCACACCCCTTTATTTCGAAGGTGTGTATGCCTCTCTATAAAATACCAATGGCAGTAGGTACCTACCTATAATTTAACATTATAAATAAATCTCAGGAACTACTGGTCCGAATTGAGAAATTCTTTTTGTGTTGAATAGACCATTTATCGAGGAAGGCTTTAGGCTATATAACATCACGCTGCAACTATTAGGAGCGAAGAAATAATGGTAAATGTAAAAAAAAAACGGGGAAAAAATAACTATTCCACGCGGACGAAGTCGCGAGCACAGCTAGTCTAAATGAAAGTATGTATTTTTTCGGATTTTCCCTCGATTTCCCAGTCACAGTGTATACTCGTAGATAGCTAGGTACCTCAAACAACTCCGGGGGCGCGTCGCCCAGCATGACCTTGTTGCCTAACAGCTTGGAGAGGCTCTCGAACTGGCGCGTGGACCACACGCCCTCGTTCTCGCGCCACGCCCCGAACGCGTTGCGCGACACCTCCATCAGCTTCGTCAGCATCTCCGTCATGTTCACTGCGAACTGGACTCGTGACTCCTATAACGAGAAAGCTGTGTGTAGGAAATCAATCAATCAATCAATTCATTTATTGTATCAGTTACATGTTACATGTTTACATAATAGGTGACATAGGGTGAGTGCGCCGGTTCGCGTCCACTGCCCAGTTCGCGTCCATTTCGCGGAAATCTCTCGAAATTAAGTAAACTAACATACCAATAAGTCGAAAAGTAATTACCGCCAATAGCTTAATATATATGACATTTATGCACATTGACAAAAGTTCCGTGCGCTCAATCAATCCTGTGTAAAAAATAATTAATGACGGCTTTTCACCAAAAGAGCTCAGACGCTAGAAAAAAAATAGTGGGCAACAGTGTGTTTGATAGTCAATATTTTGTTGATTTATGTGTATTTTGGATACATAGCTGTTTCTAAACGTGGATAATGATCCAAGGAATTATATTAATTATGAATTTGATTATGTTTTTTATAATTAACAGTTAAAATAGGGTGGACGCGAATTAGAACACCAAATTTATAAAACTTCCATTTTGCGTCCACACTGGACTATATCAAAAATTGGCAAAAAGATTGCATTTGTTGTATGGGAGCCCCCCTTAAAAACTTATTTAATTTGTTTATAGTAGGTATATGTTGTTATAGCAGCAAAAATACATATTTTTTGAAAATTTTAACTCTCTACCTAACGAGCTTCTTGAAATAGAGCTACAAAGCTTAACCAGCTTCGTTAACAGTGATTTATTAATATATTAATAAACATTCTCATAAAAATATCATCCTTCAATTCCATATAAAAGCTGGTGGACGCGAATTGGTCCAGGTGTGGACGCGAATAGGAATTTTTGGACGCAAACTGGGCAAATCGCCTGATTCTGATGTTTATATTTTTAATAAAAAAACCACAAGGTATTTCGAACTGAACTAAATGTTACCCTAAAATAGACTATTCTACTGAACAAATGACATAAGATTTTTATTTAAATTGGTGCTGGAACATTTTTATTTTCTCCTTCAAAGTTGCCAACTGCGCTAAATGGACGCGAACTGGCGCACTCACCCTATAATACATATAAACTTAGTCCCAATATAACCTGCCATTTTGGCGTACAATAATTGCAGTTTTAAAATTTTTTACAAGTCAAGTGAGCAAATTAAGCTATTAGTCATGCTATCTATAATAATCCTACTATAATATTATAAATCAGATTAACACATAGGCTATGTTTTATACGAATATTCACGCGGGCAGAGCCGCGAGCAGCAGCTAGTCTATATATAAAAAGACTTGTTCTAATGAAAGGTGGAGGTACTTCCGCCGATCTAGGTGATCGTGCTCGGGGACCGCGGTCCGATGGACCATCTTGGTCTTTCGTATATATAGCGAGTCGTGATGAAAACTTCGTATGCGCGTTGCAGGTCTTCCATAGAACTTGTATAGAGCGATTTCATTTTGTATGGAGATTGAGTTGCGCGGATGCTACATCGCCATCTGTTGCTAGCTGGCGGAACTAGTGCTTGTATATTGTAGCGACGTGGAGACAGGTGTCGCTACAAGTCGCTACAGTTGTACCGCCACCAGTTGGTTGCCAGAGCCTCAAAAGTTTGTTCCGCAAAGAGAACCACGGGCAGGCTAGGGTGGCTTGGAGCGAAAAGATGATTGGTCGCTTCCTTATATCCGAAAAACCAGTAAGATTCCTGTTTACCTCACACTGCTCATACAACTGCATCTCAATGGTCATCAAACTCTTCCACAGCTCGTACAAGGCGTCGTTGAAGGCGTCCCCGAGCTCAATCAACTGTGGTTCCAGTTGCTCTATGGTTGCCTGCTTCGAAGTAAACTTGCGGATCACTTCGTTCATTTGGTCCACTAACGGCTTTTTCTTTTTCTCAAACGCGTCCACAGTTCTGCAAGTTATGCTTATTTTTTTATATTAGCACGTTTAAATGACTGCGTCATGTCTAATGTTAGACAAACGACGAAGTCCAAAAAGTGCAAGCGATCCGCATCACACCTGGTTAGTGCAACGATCACACTATGACGGCCTGCATAAGTGCCGCTTCACACCCCGTTTACAATACCCAAGACTATAAGAGGAAGGGAACACGTGTGCTGGAAGAGAGTTCCACAGCCTAATGGTACCTACGGCAAAAGTAAGATTTACTGTACTTCATAGTACGAGTGCTGATTGACTGCACTATACTATACCTAAAGTTTTAAGTAAGTCCCTACTTACCTACTTGCGTCTGGTTGCTCAGATCTTCTGTTTTTTTTCATTTGACATGCTCAAGGGCTCCTTTGGTAGTGACCCCTGCCTCCTGAACCCACCCAAACATTCATGTGATGAACATTTGTGTTTGTTCTAAGTATGCCTGGGTGTTTGTATCGTGGTACCGGGGTTAGGTTGTTCTGATACCTACCCATAATATCTACAAGTGCTCATGCTACTTACTTTGGGATCGGAGCAATGTACCTATCTGCTGTGCCTGATATTTATTTTACCAAGTGGACCAAAGTTTTGACCAAAAATTTGGACTAGATATTATCGGTTTTGCAAATTACAAGTGAATGTGGGCTATACGTATACATACGATAAGTATATTGTGATTAGTCACTTTGATGACTTAGGGGTGAGAGCCTTCCGCTCCCCCAACCGTCCGGTTATTATGACAAGGCCGCCCTGGCCATCAGCTTAGTCATTTAGAATTAACGTAAAACTTTGGTGACTGTCCTGTCACCAAAATTTAGTCGGCTCGGGAGAGAGTAAGTTTGTATAATGTGGGTACATACTGCTTGCTTTTCTTAATGCTATCTTCTAGGGCATTATCAACTAGGTCCTTGAAAAGTTTTATTTCGTGTTGTCTAGCGTTATACGCTCCTTGGGCAAACTCGACTAGTCCAGCCATTGTCTCCACGTATTGTTCCTTGTATCTAAAAATATGTAAATAATATGCAGTTAGGAATCTTATATATATCTATTCGGTTAGCTATTTACGATAGCTGTAATCAAATGTACGAGTATGTGTCAAATGTATCAAAATAGATATATTCAACATTTTCATCTTTAATAGTTTCAACTTAGCTACATTTCCCAGTGTATTGGGAAATCTCATCATCATCATCAGCCTATCGCAGTCCATAGCTGGACATGGCCTTTATAGCTGTTCGCCACTTTCGTCAAACATCTGGAAGCTTTACCCATAATCGCCAGTGGGCAGGTGAGTTACCAAACGCAGGGCGTAGCTTCTCGCTCCGGTGAAGCTGCTGCCCGTCATCGGCCTGTGGTATTTAGCTACCCCTTCATTTGTGATGGTTATACTGCCACCAGTCGGTTGCCAGAGTCTAGTTATTTCGACAGGTTGACAACGGGCGTTGGATGGGAAACTTTTCATCATATTTTCGCATTGGATGGGAAATTTATTAACAATTTAATGAATTAATTTCATAATTACTGTTCATAGAACCCCAGTAGTTCTCCCCCCACTTGGAGCAATAATGATCCGTCGGGATCTTTTTCAAACATAGATTCTATTAACTCCGGTCCACTTAGGTACTCCACAAAGGATAGAGCATAGAATTCTACTCTTGCATCATACTCTTCTTTGGCAAGCCTCTCCTTTTCCGATTTTTCATCTGCTTCATCCAGTTTTCTGAGAAGACCTCTGTCGATGGAAATATTTAACAAAACGTATAAAAATGCAGTTATTTTTTTTATAAAAATAAATTTTATTTTTGTTCTCATTATTCAATTTACCTAAAAATTGCTCTTCCACTTTCCCTTTCCTCTTCAGTCACAATTTTGTAATCTAGATAAGTAACTCTTGTCAGAGCTGATTTGAGAAATTGATAAGCCATTGGATCGTCACAACATGGATTCCCTTTGAAACTTACCGATCGAAGTTTTCGAAATCTACGTAAATATGCCATCTGTAAGTCCGGTATTTTGTAAATTAGCTTATGCACCTTAGGACTTGAAGAGAACCCAAAATATTTCATAAAATCTTTGTGTTTTTTACCTCTTTGTAATCTTCAATTAAATTATCCCCAATACTGAAAACAAGCAGCTTTTCAAGAGTTTCCATGTTCTCCATCTTTCTTATTTTATTATGAAAAAGTGTTAAAACCTCTAAATTGACTAGTTCATCCAGATTCTCAATTTTTTCTAGCTTATTGAAAGACAAATCCAATTCATTTAGACCGATCAGTTGTTCTAAGTTCTCGATGCGTTCTATCAAATTGTGGGCTAGTGTTAGCTTCGTGAGGGACTTTAACATCCAGAGGTGATCTATTCTTAATATGTTCTGGAATTCTAGGCGAACTACAGGAGCCTCGTCTAGATGCACGCCTTCTTCAGCAAACAGCCTTCCAGCTTCATCGGTTGGACCTATTTTGTCATGAAGTAAAAAATGCTGAGTGTGAGAAAATTTTACGACAGGGGCGTAAGTAGGTATAGGGTGGCAAACCGGCATAATCCCAGGTTTCCTCGACCCGAGAGGACCCCAGCCGAGAGCGAGTTGCGGAAGTTAATGGTTCTGCTATAATCTATGGTGGGTATCAGAGGCGTAGCTACCGCCGTATCTGCCGTATCAATTATACGGGGCCCCGGGACTATGGGGGCCCTCAACATGCGTGAGCAACATTTTTTTATTTCACAAATGACAGAAGTCAAAAAAAGCAATTTTTTTTACCCTTCCTAAGGGCCCCCAAGCAAATTTGTATACGGGGCCCCGCCAAAGGACGCTACGCTTCTGGTGGGTATTAAGTTTAATCCTTAGATAATTTTATACCTGTAATGTAAGTGAAAGACCTTGCTAACTAGGTACCAAACTAGTGTAACTACCTACACAGTGAAAAATAAAATAAAATAATTTATTTCTGCAAATAGATTTACAAGTAAATTCTTTTGGACGTCAAACTTTTTTTCCCTAGGTACTAAGTTTTTGTGACTAACAATAACAATAACAAAATGTTTATTTGCTTAAAATACATAAACTGGGCCTATCTGATCATGACACGGCACAGTCAATTAGTTTTTCAACTTCAATCACGAATTCATTGCCTAAGACCTTGTATTATAAAAAGCGAGATTACAGCTTCGATAACGTCTCAAAATTTCTAGTATGCTTAAAGAGTCTCTCATGGTACGATGTGTATGAAAATCCTGATATGACGGACGCATTTCGAGTTTTTCTTGAGGATTTCAGACTGTTTTATGATTTATGTTTCCCCATACTTAGAATTAGAGTAAAACAGAATAAAAGTTCGTGTTGGTTTACAAATGGCATAAAAAAATCTACAGCCACAAAGAGAAAATTGAGATTTAATTATTATAAGAACTCGAATACTTCATTGAAATCGAAATATCAAGTTTACGCAAAATGCTTAAAGAGATGCATAAACCATGCTCAAAAAATAGCAAATAAAAGATATTTAGATAAATCAAGGAATAAATGTAAGGCAACCTGGGATGTTATTAAAAATAAAACGCAAAATAATAATGATAATAAAAATATTGACATTCTAATGGTAAATGATAAAATATTAAATAATCCAGTTGACATCGCAAATAGTTTTAACAATTATTATATCAATATGACGAACTCCACTATCCAACAAAATCGTATATCTGACATAAATCATATTGAATCTAATCCGGCTAGCATTTTTTTGGCCCCAACTACTGGGCAAGAAGTAGTGGAAATAATAAATTCTCTTAAATCGACAAAGTCGTCGGGTTATGATGAAATACAGATAAAAATAATTAAGCAAGGTAAATATGAAATTGCACCAGTTCTGAGTCATCTTATAAATTTGTCCTTCACTTCTGGTGTATTCCCTAAACCCTTAAAAATAGCTGTCGTAAAACCATTACACAAGAAAGGAAATAGGTATGTTATGGATAACTACCGACCGGTATCTCTCTTGCCAACCATATCAAAAATTTTTGAGAAAGTCATGCATATACGTATTACAAAGTTCTTGGAAAAGTTTAACATAATTAATTCGGAACAGTTTGGATTTAGGAAGGGCAAATCGACGTGTCCTTCAAGCTGGAATCCTCATCTCTGAAACCTGCATGAAAACGAATTTTGACTATGCCAAAAAATAGTCATGAAATAGTCATAAATAGTCGCCAAGTAAAAAAAATAGTCGCATTATAGTTTCGGAGTTATAGCTATAGGTTAGTGAGGATTCTGGCTTGACGTTCAAGCTGTAATCCTCACCTCTGATGCAAGCAAACGGCAAAGTCTATCGAATTGGTTTATGTTCCAAAAAATAGTCATGAAATAGTCGCAACGGCATACCAAATTTCAGAATTAGTCGTTAAGAGATTCCAGAGATATAAGGGTAGGTTGGTGAGGATTCTAGCTTGAACATTTGAAAACTTCAAATATCTCCGAAACGGCTACGATTTTCGATTTGAGTTTTTGCCAAAAAATAGTCATGAAATAGTCGTCTCCAACGGAAATAAATTTGAGCTGATTTAATTTGAAATTAAAAAGTGTTAATTTTTCCCTACATTTCTATGGAGGTACAGTCGTGTACAAAATGTTTACTTCATTTTATACTATTGTAAAATATTTCGCTTGAACTATAATATTTCGTCAAATTAGGTGTTTTCCAAGACTAGTGACTAGACCGAGTGCTATTATGATTAAACAAATAAAAACAAACATTTATAATTTTTGTAGCTATTTTTATTTAGGTACAATTTAAAGCTTGAAAATGCGTACATAACATGTTTAAATTAAAAATAACTAAATATAATGTTTATATCACAACCGAATAATAGGTATGCCGTTCGGGCATTTCCATGCTAGCTTCGGGAGCGCTCGGCCTCATAGTCTCCGTCCTTTATGGTGCCCCCGCACTGCCGTTAGATAATATTTGTAAACATTTTCTAGCATACATTTATATTTTATATTATTTACTCTATATTATGTATGTATCTATTAAGTTATTTAATATTTTAATCCCTGTTTAATCCTATCCCACTTTGCAACACTCTACCTACATACATCTGTTTCTGCTTAGCCCAATAGTTGACCGGTAGAGAATGCCTACACGGCATTCGATCCGCCTTTTGTGCACTATTTCTATTGTGCAATAAAGATTAAATAAAAAAAATATTTACTAACAGATGTTGTCAATTGTTACATTTTGTTAGGAAGTGTCACATGTTATAAGTGCCCGTACACTGATGAAAAATGTTTACTAACATTTAAATCTGGCATTTGCTTACTTGGTTTTGCGTTCTGAGGGAGTGTCTATAGAAAAATGGAAGAAGAATTGCCCATTAGAATAGCTTTTAGTTTTGTTTACAAAAGAAGAAGCGATCTTATTGGATGCGCCAAACAAAATATAACACTTATTTTATTTTGTTACTAGCTGTGCCAGCGGCGTCCGCACGCGTGGATATGGGGTTTCAAAAATAACCGACTTCCACAAAATGGTACCCAGATTTTAAGTTAGACCTCTAGAGGTTGTTGGATTGCTAGCAATACATTGGTGAAACCGCATTTAATTCCAAGCAGTAGTTTTCGCGTGAGGCGCGATCAAACATACAGATAAAAATTTCTCCCGTTTCCCCAACACTTCCCGCCATTGCTCTGCTCCTATTAATTGTAGCGTGATGAAAGTATACCATAACCTGCCCAGGAATATGAAGAATAATCGTACCAAGTTTCGTTAAAATCCGTCTAGTAGTTTTTTTTCTATAACGAACATACAGACAGACAACAATTTTACTGATTGCATTTATGGCATCAATATCGATCACTAATGACTCCCTTATAGTTATTTTGAAAATATATTTAATGTACAGAATTGACTTCTCTACATATTTATTATAAGTATGGATAGAAGATAACTTGTTATAAAATTTTTACTCAGTTACGAAACATTTTCTAACATGAAATAATTTTTAACACAATGACATGTGATTAAATGTCTGCTAACGTTGCTAAACATTTTCTAACGGCGCGGCAGTGTGGGAGCACCATTATAGTCTTTTTCAGATAGGATGGGTACGCTGACACATCAGTGACACTTGTCAACGAATCCTTTTTACGCAATTTCTATGACAAAATGATAAATAATCATCAAAATAAAAAGTGTTTTCACTTTGTTTATAACGCATTAAAACAGAGATTTACTTTAATTTGTATTTGAAACCATAAATAACATTATAATGTACATAACTAAAGAAATCTAATACATTACATATTTTTTATCAGTAATGCTTGATGCGTAAATTGAAACGTATTATCATAGGGATTGAAACATTGAAATCGTGATAATACCGATTTAATCGTAAAATCGCTTCACGATTTTTCAACTATTGTATAAATTTTATTAAATAACTAAATTTCTTAATAAAGGATAAGCAGTTATTGGTGTAAAATCGAAAAACATGTTTAACACGACTGAGATATTACATTTAAATGGGAAGTTTAATCGTAATTAAAATAATTATCTATGTAAAATGAAGAATGGAGAGATTCTTCAAACTCAGATTGATTTAATGATTAGTTTTACATAATTTTGGATGATAAATAAATATTTTTTTATTAAATCATGCAATTTTTAATTATCTCGAAATCGATTCTCCCTCCATACAAAATGAAATCGATAAATCATAAAATCGATTTTTTTACCTTCGATTTTCATTTTACCACATGACTATAAACTTCATATCCCAAGTGTCAGCGTACCTATCCTATCTGAAAAAGACTATAGTGTCTTCCCACAATCATCGTCGCGGACATTTCATTGACTTGAGTATTTTGCTTGACAGTCACGCCATCTAGTAAGTGTTGTGGAACTAGCTCTAACCATTTTAAAAACGCATTGCTGTGATATTAACATTAAAGGTATTGCTGTGATATTATGTGAAATATATGTAAAGATCAATAATTAAAGCTCATAGTTATTCTTTTTGCTGGGTGGGAACAGGTCGGTAATTGTGTATTATATGTACTGATTTCAGATTTAAACAAGTTTTGTACTAATATGCAAACTTTATATTATAATAAATAAAAATAGCTACATAAAAATGTTTGTTTTTTTTTGTTTAATCATAACAGCTGCCATGGAAAATACCTAATTGAACGAAATATTATATTTTAAGCAGAACATTTCACAATAATATCAAATGAAGTAAAACATTTTGTATACAACTGTACCTCCAAAATTGTAGGGAAAATTATAACTTTTTATTTTCTAATTAAATCAGCTCAAATTTATTTCCGTTGGAGACGACTATTTCACGACTATTTTTTGGCAAAAACTCAAATCGAAAATCGTAGCCGTTTCGGAGATATTTGAAGTTTTCAAATGTTCAAGCTAGAATCCTCACCAACCTACCCTTATATCTCTGGAATCTCTTAACGACTTATTCTGAAATTTGGTATGCCGTTGCGACTATTTCATGACTATTTTTTGGAACATAAACCAATTCGATAGACTTTGCCGTTTGCTTGCATCAGAGGTGAGGATTACAGCTTGAACGTCAAGCCAGAATCCTCACTAACCTATAGCTATAACTCCGAAACTATAATGCGACTATTTTTTTTACTTGGCGACTATTTATGACTATTTCATGACTATTTTTTGGCATAGTCAAAATTCGTTTTCATGCAGGTTTCAGAGATGAGGATTCCAGCTTGAAGGACACAAATCGACAAGTCTGGCTGCTTTTACATTAGCAAATAGGATAATGGAATACATGGATAAACGAATGCCAGTAACGGCAGTCCTTTTCGATATGAGTAAGGCGTTTGATTTTGTGAATCATAAAATCCTTTTTAACCGACTTCGAAAAAAGGAGGAGGTTCTCAATTCGTCTGTATGTATAATATTTTTTTTTTTTTTTATGTTTGTTCACCGATTATTCCGTCAATTATGGATGGATTTCAAAAATTTTTTTTTTGTTCGACAGAGGACACTTCCGAGGTGGTCCCATTATCACCAAGTCAGGATCTGATGATGGGATCCTGGAGAAATTGAGGGCAACAACCGAAAATTGTATGCTCATATGGTGTTTTTGTTACGATATCATATTCTACTCAGGTATATGCTTCCGGGCGTCAACATCTGGTGCTGATGATGAAGCCACAGAACTCCCTAACAGTGAGGAGTTAGGGAACAGTACTGACATTGGTCGATAGAAACTAGGTAGTAGCATGTACTTATGCAGGGCTAATAGGGCAGGTAATTTGGTAAGTGATATGCTTGATTCTAGATCGCAAAGTCTTCACTTGACTTAAAACAAAATTTTTCATTCCTAAGTAAAACTCTTAAGGGCATTAATTAGCCCTTATTCAAGGTCACAGGCACATTAACGCAACTAAAAATAGAGAAATAAAATTATATTTAAAAAAATATTAAACCGACTTCAAAAAAAAAACACAAACGACCAAAACTAAAAAGCGATAAATAACGTAAGTAATTTTATCCTTAATACATAATTATTTAAATATTACAATTATCACTTATTTTTGAAGTCGGTGCCAGCCAAACAAATAAATGTACATATCTAAGTATATTGTCGTGGGGATTTGCCGGCCGCGCGCGTCATACAACAACAGTCTACGTTAGGTACCTAGAGGCTGGCACCGACTTCAAAAATAAGTGATAATTGTAATATTTAAATAATTATGTATTAAGGATAAAATTACTTACGTTATTTATCGCTTTTTAGTTTTGGTCGTTTGTGTTTTTTTTTTTTGAAGTCGGTTTAATATTTTTTTAAATATAATTTTTAACAAAATGCGACCGGTATGGGATTCGTGGTATAGCAAATAAATGGCTGCACAGCTACTTGAGCGACAGAGAACAGTATGTGGAAATAATTAAGGTTGGAGGAGAAATATACGAATTCAGATCAGACACTAAACAAAATAGAGTAGGGGTACCACAGGGTAGTATTTTAGGCCCTTTATTATTCCTAATTTACATCAATGACCTTCCGAACGTCTTAGATTATAAATGTACACTTTTTGCTGACGATGTGTCTGTGGTTATACCATGCAATAATACACAAACATACAATCAAGAAATCAATGACACTATATGTAAGGTAATGGAATGGTTGACTAACAATAATTTGAATGCAAATTTAAAAAAGACGACATTTATGCAATTTATAAATAGGAATGGCAACAAGCTATCTCTTAACGTACATTTTGCGGGTGAAGTTATTCGAGAGTCCTGCCAATCCATATTTCTAGGGATTATGTTGGATGATCGCTTCTCTTGGAGTGGTCATGTTGATAAATTGTGTAACAAAATAAATTCATTTGCCTATGCGCTCTGGCGACTGACCAAAATAAGTGATGATAAGGTCGCCCTACAAGCATATCACGGATATGTAAGCTCTCTACTGAGATATGCCATTCTGCTCTGGGGTAATTCGTGCCAGGTTAATCGAGTGCTCATAGCGCAGAAACAATGTGTTCGGGCCATCACTAACATTGATGTTTTGACATCGTGTAGATCATTTTTCAAGAAACTTAATTTATTAACTGTCCCAAGCATATATATATTGGAATTGTGTCTTTTTGTCAAAACCAATACCCAATTGTTTAATTTACAACGTAGCATTAGGTCCAATACAAGATTCCCTAACAAACTCGTATTACCTTGTGTAACAACCGAGTTATATAGTAGAAATGCCTATTGTATGGCGATCAAGGTCTACAATAGATTGGGGGATGATATAAAATTGTTACCACTTAATATATTCAAAAAGAAGTTAAAAATGTGGCTAATTGATAAATGCTTCTATTCAGTTGAAGAATACTTTGATTCATTCAAGTGAGAGTTGTGGTGACCCAGTTATTTAGTAATGTTAATTTTCTCTTTGAAATATTTTTAATGTACTACTGTTTGACTAATGTAATAACTTATAATAAATTTTAATCATCTATCTGTTTGCATGCCAGATTCTGGAGAAATGTGAGATCATCCTATTGATACCAACTTTTGTACCACTTTTCACGCAAATAAACGATATTCATTCATTCATTCATTCATTCATTCATTCATTCATTCATACATAGATACATACATATTATTCATACTTAATACCTACTTACTAGGAAAATACAATACAACGTTTATCTAGTTGCAAATTAATTCACAGGTAGGTAGGTATCGTAGCTACCTACCACACCTACTTACCATATTCCAGTATGCATCTTGTAAGCATAGCATTGTCTATAACACCTGGTTCGATATCCGGATGAATTATTAAACAGTTTAGAGACTTCTTTTCAGTCATTATTGCAAATAAATGCTTAACTTTTAATTCAAAATTTAATCAAACAAACAAACGCGTAGGTATTTATTTCTTGTTGCTAGGCAACTATAGATAATACATACCTATCTTTTTCTAAGTACCTATTCAGTTTAGTCATTTTATTGGTCAGAGTTTGGTTCATATTAATCATATTTACATAACAGTTAGCTATATCCAATAAATTATCGATCTTATCCAACATTTTTAAATTTGTAGCTCCTAAGTCCTAATATTATTGGTACCTGCGCCAGCAGCTAGTGCTGCAAGTTTTTTTTTTTTTTTTTTTTTTTTTTTGGGGGTTGGATGGCAATGCACGGCTTGTGCTTATGCCAGTTGCGATAAAAGTTTGGGAAAACTGTTGCAAGGAAAAATAAAATTGGAATGAACGGAACGGAATTTTGATAGGATCAAAGGAGTTATGGAATCGTGAGGAGTTTCATGAAATTGGGTGAGGATGTAATATGACGATATGGTGATAATACAATACACAAATTACAATTTAATATCATTTTTTAGAATGAATTCAGATATGGCATTATAAATATCATAATTTTTTAATAACAATATGGAAATAATCGATGTAGGGAAAGGAACACGTAAAGTTATTAAACTCACTATAAATGAAGATCGATCATATTTAGAACAACTAAAGAATATATGGTTCAGATCTCCAATCCCCGCGCCACACTCGCACATAGGGTTATCAATTATGTGAAATCTAGCTAGATTTGCAGGGGAACAAACATGACCCAATCGCATTCTTATGATACTGGTAGTGGCAATTTTTCCAAGTCTTATTTTAGAGAACCACGGCTTTAATGCAATTTCATTTTGAATCAATTTATAGTGTTTTGCTTTGAATTGAGTGGTATGATCCCAATTTACTTCCCAAGTCCTATGAAGATAGACTTTGGCCAAATGAACTAAGTCCTCACAAAAGTTTTTATATGGGGTTAAATCTCCACAAAGAACAGCTTCATTTGCCAACTTGTCAGCTCTAACATTACCATAAATGTTTTTATGGCCAGGAACCCACATAAAACATATTTCAAACCCCCTGTTTACGCATTGATATAGTAGCTTTTTGCAATCAAAGATAACTGTATTAATAGTATTACATTTAAATGGAAATTTTTCTAGGGCTTGAAGAGCGCTTTTCGAATCTGAGATAATTAGAGCTTTCGAAAGTTTAAACAATAATACATATTCAAGAGCCTTGAAGATGCCAAAACATTCACCAGTGAAAACAGAAGTTTCAGGAGGAAGTTTAATCTTTTGTACGATTCCATACTCATGATGATACACGCCCACACCTACAGGGCTTATACCATTATGTTTAGATGCATCGGTATATATACAATGGTAGTTTTCAAAATCCCTGGTTAAAATAAGATTAAAATGAATATCAGCTTTGTTATCATTTGGAATATTGAGATCTAAATTAACATTAGGTTTGTGGATCAATGAATTAAAATCTGTGGCAAAAATGGGCAGATATGATGATTTATGGGTAGGTGCTTCTAAAGAAATAAACTTACGGTAACTTATTACAAGGCATGGCATATCTTTGCGAGACCAATAAGAAGAACTTTCGATATAATCTGAAAGAATTTGTAACTTTGAGTGTAATAAATGGTTAGAATGCTGCAACACACGGAAAAGAAAACGGTCGCATAAATATTGCCGCCGGAATTTTAAGGGTGGATCACATAACTCTACTTGTAAAGCATTGATAGGGCTAGTTTTCATAGCGCCAGCTACAATTCTTAAGGCTTTCGATTGCACTTTATCTAATTTGGCCATAGCAAGAACACTGCAAGGCTCCAAGAGAAAGGTTCCATAGTCTAGAACACTCCTTATCAATGCGTTGTAGAGTAATTTTAAAGAAAAAGGGTGTGATCCCCACCATACGCCAGTGAGGCATCTAAGAATGTTAATAGCACGTTCACATTTAGCAGCAATATAATAGCAGTGGGGAATACCAGTAAGTTTACTATCTAATAATACTCCTAGGAACTTGGCTTCGTTTTGTTGAGGAATAATAGAATTATCATAACATATAGAAATAGAAGGTGGAGTGCGCATTCTTGTGAATAAGACAACAGAACTCTTAGAAACTGACAAAGCTAAGCCATTGTTCTCTAACCATTGTTTGAGTAATATTAAGGATGAATCAAGGGAAGAAGTTAAATTTTCTAATGATCGGCCGGAACTATATAAAAGTAAATCGTCTGCGTATTGAAGTATTCTAACAGTACCATTCAGGCTTGCTTCCAAATCGAAAGTATATATGTTGTAAAGGATAGGGCTCAAAACGGAACCTTGAGGAAGACCTCGCCATAATACTCTAGATTTAGTAGTCGAGTCTTCAAGGTTGACACTGATACACCTTTCTGCTAATAAATTGACTATAAAATTTGAAAGCATTAATGGAACATTTAATTTTTCGAGTTTATCTTTAAGAATAGATACCTCGACATTATCGTAAGCAGCAGTAATATCCAAAAAAGCAGCAAGGAGACTTTCATTTTTTGAAAAAGCAATACGAATATCAGTGGTAAATATAGCAATACTATCTATTGTACTTTTACCCTTTCTGAAACCGAATTGACTAGGGGCTAATAATCCATTACTTTCAATAAACCATTCTAGCCTGTTTTTAACAAGGTGCTCGGCTATCTTTATAAGGACTGATGATAAAGCTATAGGGCGATAAGACGAAGCTTCAAAAGGTTGCTTACCTGGTTTCAATATGGGTATTACCTCTTGAGATTTCCAAGAAAGCGGTATTACACCAGATAACATTACAGAATTAATTAAAGTAAGAAAATAGGTCAAACTAGAATCACTTAAGTGAGATAGAAAAGAATATGGGATCCCATCCAACCCTGGAGCTGAATCGGTCACATAAGATAAAATACCTTTAAGCTCATTAAGATCAAAAGGTGCATTCAAACCTACTCGTTCTTCAGTATTTAAACATAAAATAGATGGCCTAATAATATCTAATGGAACAAAAGATGGCGCTAACTTATCAAGAAACTTTTCGGCTATCGAGCTATGTAGGAAGGGAGGCTTTGATTCTTTATAAATAGACCTATATCTCCTTATGTTATTCCAAACAATAGAAGCAGGGATATCTGGTGATATAGAAGCGCAGAAATTTTTCCAACCTTCCCATTTTTTGTTTTTGAATAATTTTCTAGTGCTTGTTATCAACTCGGCCAACACGTTATAATTTTCCTCTGTAGAGATATCTTTGTACTTTTTTTCCGCAGCTTTTCTCGCCTTGATTGCAGACGAGCAATCACTATCCCACCAAGGAGGGAGAGGAATTTTTCTGGGGCCGCATTTTTTTAATGGGAAAGTTTTATTTGCGGTTTCAATTAACAATGTAGCTAATGCGTGGGCACATTCAGGTTGGTTAGACTGAGTAACTGTAGGCAAAGATGTCAGTTCCTGTTCAATTTGTTCTTTGAACGAGGTCCATCTGTCTTTTTTAAGTGTATATTTTAATCGTGGGGAATAACTAGGTGATGATGAATTGATTACCATGTTAGGAAAACGGATTATTAGGGGAAAATGGTCACTACCTAGTGTTGAAGTATGCACATGCCAGGTTAAAGAAGTTGCTAAACTTGGAGAGCATATAGACAAGTCAGGAGCACTTATTGCTTCATGAGGCTGAGTACGCCTAGTTGGGTCACCAGTATTTAATAAACATAAATTATTTACATCTAACATATCTAAAATTCTAGATCCATAATAATTGCTATTTGAGCTACCCCATGAATAATGCTGAGCATTAAAATCACCCAAGATCAGGAGAGGAGTAGGGAGAGTAGAAATAATATTTTCAATTTCGTCATAAATATCTGAAGAAGGGTGGGGTATATAAACGGAAACAAAACATATATTATTAATACTAGCGGCAATAATTGAAAAGTCAGGACTATGCACAGGAATGGGAATATGATAAAATGGAACATTATGTTTGATAAGTAAGGCAACACCAGCATAGCTGTCAGATCTATCTTCTCTGACGCATGAATAATTATTTATTTTAAAAATACTATCATGTTTTAACCATGTTTCTTGTAGAGCAACTACAAACGGATTATAATTATTAATAAAATAAATTAAGTCGCATTTCTTATTAGAAATGCTACGGCAATTCCACTGCATTATTAGTGGGACGTGGGCCATATTGGATGTTTAAAATATCTAACAAATCGGAGGAATTGATGGCGGCGTTGGTCGGTGAAACAGAAGAAGATTGTGTTAACTTGTTAATAAGGTGTATCAGTAATTCTTTAACGGACATATCTGTTAGGGGCAAATCAGTATAGCCACATCCATTGGATGGAGAAGGCATGTTATAGTCGTGTGTTAGATTTTCATGGGCTGCTCGATCATATCCTTTACTTAGGGGTTTAGGAGGGCTTTTTTTCAAAATTACTTGTTTTTTATAATTCGTCCTGATGGGATGATTTTTAGACGGAGAATGCATGGAATGAACTGGAGATTGAGGTGCTATGGAAGTTAAAACATCAGCATAAGATTTGGTGATTGGTGGATGAAGCTTAATAGCTTCCGAGTAAGATACACAATTCTTTGCCATGGATTCCTTAATTGCTTTTTGCCTCGAAAATTCAGGACACTTACGGCTGGTTGCAAAATGATTGCCCGAACACATACAACATGTAACAAACTCCTCATCTACTGAACAATTCTCTCCTGAGTGCCCTTGTCCACATTTATAACATTTAGGAGTCGACCTGCATTGGCTTTTTATGTGCCCATACCTACAACATTGGAAACATTGGATAGTAGGAAAGATATATAGGTCAACTGGCAGAGCATTGTAACATAGAAATACTCTCTTAGGTAAGATTTGCCCGTCAAAAGTCAACACTACAGTTTCTATCGGAACAAATTCACTCTTTCCATTCACTACATTCTTCCGTTTCAATCGCCTCACTTTTAATACATTCCCTGTTCCTACTGGCACTGTGATATTTTCAATGAGTTCTTCATCAGACCAACTGTTAGGTACACCTCGTATCACACCCATACGAGTTGTGTTAAATGTAGGAATAAATGCTTTGTAGCTGTTCTTCTTCAAAGCACCATTGACTATAAATGAATTTGCATCTTCAAAGTTTGTAAATGACAGAGTTGCCCTGTTTCTACCAATTCGTTTGACACTTCCATTAACTATATTTCTAATGTTGTTTTTTTTTAGAAAATGTCCAAAAGAAATGGGATGAATATATGTGTTGTCATTGGGAGATGTTTGCTCCCTCTGCACATGTACCACATACGGAGATACATCAGTAGCACTATAGTATGCTCGTCCTACAGGAGTGCGCTGAGTATTCGATTCCAGAGTGTTTGGAGCCAAAGGATCTTGAATAGGTGTCTGAGGAGCAGACACCGGAGCGGGAGGTGGACAATCTGAATTATTAACTTCAATTTTCTTAGAAATGGGTTGAGAAGAATCAGAAAAACATTCGCAATTGCAATCAATCTCATTTAAAGGAGCTATTAAAGTGGATTTATGATGCCTTCGTTTCTTTTTATTACAATGCTTACATATTTTTTTACCAGAACAACGCTTCCTTTTTGTAGTATTTCTGGCATTTTCAGACCCATCAGTGTCAACTACTGAACCTTCCGTGTCCATTTCAGACCCATTATGGGTAATAGTTACAGTGTGGAAGACCTGGGGGACAGTCCCCCCAGGATCTTCAGGGTCGTTCATGAAGAACGAAGAATGAATGAAAAAACTTACCAGATGATGATGTTATTTACACTACAACTACTAAAAATAAATAAATGAACTTAAATATGTACACTACGCAACAAATTTGATCCTATATATCAAATTAATTAATTAAAATATCAAAGCCGAAAAAGGGACGCCCGCTCAAGTTGAGATTTCCCGCGCTTTTTTCGTGCTGCAAGTTTTAAAAAGAAATACCAGTTCAAATCGATATAAAATAATTGAACACTGATAACCATAGATCACCAATTATCGAATGATGTGACAGTTCCACTTTTTTTGTTCTGTGGTCTACATTTTGTGGTGACAAGTGAAATCGGAGAAATCTTTTTGATAAATATTTAATTAATTTGTGAAAATGTCCTTCTTTGGGGTAGGAAATCCCTTTTCTACACCTGTGGGTCAGAAAATTGGTAAGTTAACGTATAATTTACGGTGAATTTGGGAAGTAATTTATTGTCTAAAACAATTTCTTGTGACCAACATAAATTCCTTTTTGTTGCGCATCCTAAAACAAATCTCAATTTCTCTTTGTGAAGTTATTTGGTTCAGGAAAATGTAATAACAATATTCGTAGAAAAATTACATGTAATTCGTCAAATGAAAATTATCTACCTAGTTAATACCTGGATTAATGAAGTAGATACTAATTGATATGACCCTTGTTCGTATTTACAAACTTAGTATTATTGTTCACAATAAGGCGATATAATTAGGATGTATTTTTTTTACAGAACAAGCTACAGATGGATCTCTTCCTTCGGAAAATTGGGCCCTAAATATGGAAATATGTGATATTATAAACAGCAGTACAGACGGACCTAAGGATGCAGTAAAAGCTATAAGGAAAAAGTTGAATCAAAGTGCAGGCAAGAACTACACAGTGGTGATGTACACGCTGACTGTGCTCGAGACCTGCGTGAAGAATTGTGGAAAGTCACTGCATGCTTTAGTGTGTCACAAGGAATTTATCTCAGAATTGGTAAGTTATTTATAACGTTAATACCTGGAGCCCCCGGCTCTGCCTCTCTGAATATTCTCTCTGAATGCCTATAACAGTTTATCTGATGAAACTGTAAAGTTTTATTAAAATCAGTTTGGTACTTTTTTGTGAAAGATTTGTAGCGGCCTACAGTAGCAGTTTTGCAGCGCACGCAGTTTTGTATTGTGCGCTGCTTAACAGGCAGTCGTTTCCCGCCGCGCATTCCGACCACTCGCTACCAATATGTAATTGTATTATATTCTACGGTGCACCAAATATATTTCTACTGGACTTTGGACATCTATCATTTACCACACCGCACAGAGGAATCTCCACTTCTCCATACCCCATAGTCGTTCCCCGCCGCGCATTCCGACCACTCGCTATCAATATGTAATTCATTGTATTCTATGGTGCTGCACCAAATATATATTTCTGGACTTCAGACTTCTATTATTTACCACACCGCACAGAGGAACCTCCACATCTTCGTACCCCACAGTGGTGACTCTTCGACAAGAACACGCAGATGGAGCGGATAACGGAATTTGGGGACATAGCTGTGCGGTGTGCAGGGGGCGACTCACATTACAGTATCACGGTCGGATAGTGCGCGGAAAGCAAAATTTCACTCAACATGTAAGAAACACGTGGAGAATTTCATCAGTAATTCAGAGCAGAAAAGTAAACTTCGTTCAGGCGACCGAAGAGGAGCAGCATAGAACCAGCAGTGAATCGGAATTGGAGTCGTATCACGCAATGAGGTGAAGTACGTACATGGTTGTCCTATTGAGCGAACATAGAATTAGCGACCAGGACAGACCATCATCATACGAATCGTAGAGGAGACGTCGCTCATGCAGTTTTTCTCGCCGTCATCGCCATGCCCCGTTTGGTCTCACGGCTGTACCATGGGATGATGAGCTGGAGTTATAGAGACGCCGCAGACGGAAGCAGAGCCCACACAGAGATGAGGCACACCGTTCAGATGCGCAGCGTAAGGCATTGGAGCTGACTCAATTTTTTTCGCCGCGTGACTTCGGATGACGCAATCATGTTCCATCGCAACAAGCTGGACTCGGGAAAAAAGTGCAGTGCAAAGTGTTATGGTGAACAAGGTGTAGAAACTAAATTGAGCGTTTCGCGTGTTGTCAAAACGGCCCGTTCAATATTTCGCGACCTTTCCCGTTTTTGTCTCTATCTGTAATTGTTGTATGTAAATAATGAGACAATATTTTAATGTACCTATTTAAAACATGACGTAACATCAGTACTTGTGAATTTTGAGTGATTTTGTATGAACCTATGTTGTTTTATTTTTGCGTGTCTAAATATACTCGTGTAACTAATTTAGGATTTGTCCATTGTTTTAGAAATGTTTATTTTAAAAGGTACTTGAAACTGTTATCGCACTGAATGTAATTTGAGCGATCATGCGCCGACGCAGCGCCGGTATCGCTATACCGAGAATGCTCTTTACCTCGTCAGCACTATACGCTTGTCGCCAGCTGTTTATAGTATAGTGAATTAACAAAGCAATGTAACTCTGTACTAATTATTTATTTTTGTACAACTTTTTTTGTGTAATTTAATAATTTTGTATCCAAAATTTTTTCAAAGGGGAGGAATGATGTAGCGGCCTACAGTAGCAGTTTTGCAGCGCACGCAGTTTTGTATTGTGCGCTGCTTAACAGGCAGTCGTTTCCCGCCGCGCATTCCGACCACTCGCTAACAACATGTAATATTATAAGGTGCACCACCAAATATATATTCTTCTTGGACTTCTATCATTTACCACACCGCACAGAGGATCCTCCACATCTTCGTACCCCATAGATTCATAGGTATCCATCCATTCAATTCAACATTACTATGATTATGACCAATCATTGTTGTTAGCTCATTTGCTAATCTAAAGCTAAAATTACTCTAGCATTATGGGTTTAAATGTAACCCAGATAGATGTAAGTGTATGTGAAATAGTGTATAGCATTTATAATATTTACACTTTTGTAGTTCTTGGTTCTCTGCCATCCTATCACTAAAAAACCATTAAGCTTAACTGACTTCATATGGCTTAACGGCTTCTCATTGACAGCAGTTCTGTTGCCCTAAATATCCTTTAAGGCCACAGCCTTTACCTATTTATATCTTTGTTATAGGTAACCCTTGCTTTAGACTAGGTACCTATATATTTCTTTGTCATAAGTCAGATTCAATAGTATTAACATTAGAACTTGGATTTTGAATAGATAGTTTGTCTTTCAACCTTAATACTAGAGACAGAAAGAATGACTAACTTCCCTATGTATGCACTGGTGCATATTATATTAGCAGTGTTTTAAAAAATTAAATGTGTTTAATATTGAATTTTTGTAATACAAGTACAAAGTTGATTTTTGAAAAATAGACCTTATGGCTTTGACTTAAGCATCATATGCAGCATTTAATTCTGTGTGTCCTGTGAAAAGTGATACAAGTAGATTTGCTTATAGTATAGGATCCCGTAATATAAGCAAATTGACTTTCTCCCACGAACTCTCTCTCTCTCACAAAATTTCTCCCATGGCTATTTTCAACAAACTATTGTTTTTTGAAAGTACAATGGACTGTTATCAAATGAATGCTAATGTCAATGAACACCATTCATTTATCTACAACACTTTATCTGATTAAAGTGACATTGTCTGGTAAAGTATGTATTATTTGTAGCACTTACAATTGCTCAGTACCTACACTTTTGTGTTTGCAAGTGTAAATACTTTTTGACCCCTCCCCCTCCTTGTCACAGCTGGTTCCTTTTGTGGGATCTTCTTTGTATATCACACTAAATGGACCCCCTCCCCCCTCATTAAGTGTGACGTAATTTATGAATGATCCCTTTAATACAATCATCATCAGCCTATTGTCAGTCCACTGCTGGATATAGGCCTTTATGACAATAACAAAGAATTATTTCCAGGTAAAACTAATTGGCCCCAAAAACGACCCCCCGACAGTGGTGCAGGAGAAGGTCCTGAGCCTCATCCAGTGCTGGGCTGACGCCTTCCAGAACCAGCCAGAACTGCAAGTAAGGAATTAGTTCACTCCCAAACTACTTCAAATGGGTAGAGTCCAAATTTGGCTAAGAAACAACAGCCTTTCAATAGGTTATAGAATATGCACAATTGAAGGATTAAAAACTGACTAAAGTGGGATTATTCAACTGATGAATAAGTCTAACAGAGTTGAAACTAAACTAAAATGATGACTGTTGCAAAAATCAAGATGTATTTGCTAAGAAACAATATTAAATTAAATCAATATTAATGAATAAAGATGTCCTGTCCTAGCTATTTTACATTTTGTTTTCGCCTGTTAAACTTTATTTGGCGATTGAAAAATCAGACCTCAATGAAAGAGAAAGTAATGAGTTGTATTGCATTTTAAGGTTGCCTACAGAGAAAATCTGTTATCATTACAACTGCCATGACTTGCGCCTGCCACACAACAATGCAGTGTGATTCAAGCTTAGATTATTTATATATTTTATAGATTTGTCAATCTTTATGATAAAAAGGAACTTGATAATATAATTGTGTACTGACATTGCTGTCAGTTCAGAACTATATTCATCAGTCGACTATATACAACTATGTTTGAATAGCATGTACCTGTAATTAATTGACATAGTAATAACCATATGTCTCACAAAAGTCATAAATTACAAAGTATCTTATCCAGTAAAGACTTGTTGTTATAATGAACAAAAATAATATTTTAGGGTAGATAATGAGAAAGATCCTGAGTGTACCAAGGAAGCCATATAATGCTTAATCTAATTATAACCTTGCTCCTGTATTCTGTGTTTGTATAGAGTATACAGATGTATGTTTACATACATACATGTATATAAATCATACATTTTTATATCATGATTCATAATTATTGAAAAATATGCAATGTCATATCTGATGATATTTTCGATAAGAACCTACACGACCAAAAACAATGACTTTATTGATAGACAAAGAGAGGTGTATTTACTTGTTTGTCTTTGTGCTGGTTCATTGTATCATCAGAAGGTTATTCTTAGAAGTGGAACAATTTGGTACAGTACAGTAATTCAAACTTTGAGTGCCTTTATTTTAAAACTTTGTCTCATAACAATGATAATCTAAATCATTTGGAACATACATAAAACTTAATGACTTTGACATCATTATCAGTAGCTGAGTTTTAAGTGCATATGTAGGTACTTTATTGTTCACAATTAGATTGAAGTAGACATGACACACTACTAGGTATTTAATTTTAAAAAATCATAAAAAGTATAAACACAATTGTTCATAAAAAATATAATATGAGCCTACATTTATTACTTTCATGGTAATGTAGGTATATAGGAATTTTCATTTACAGGTTTCGTATATATGTTTAATCGACATAATATCTATTTTAGGGCGTAGTCCAAGTATACAACGAGCTGCGTACAAAGGGCGTGGAGTTCCCCATGACCGACCTGGATGCGATGGCGCCGATCTTCACCCCACAAAGGGTGGGTACATATTTTTTCACTATCAACTAATTTTGGACATAGGCCTCTCCCAATGCTCGCCACTTCGATCGTCCCGGGCCTATGTCCAGCAGTGGACTGATGTGGGCTGATGATAATGATGAACTAATTATTGCAAATCTGCAATACTAATTTGTAGTTCGTCTTCGATTAAGTTTGTGGCATTGCTGCCTTTACCTAATTATGTTTTGGCGCCAAATAAAAATAATGTCATACTATATGACCAAATTAACATAAATTGCTTATTAATGAAAATAAGTATGTAGAATAACAACAACAATTTTAATTATGTTAATGTTAACATTTCGATGTTATAAACAAGTTTATGGAATCTTTTAGAGCAATAGCTTGAACGAGTTTAAGTGATGACGCTATATTAATTTTATTTATTATACATACATAGAAAAACTACTGTCTTTTCTTTGGATTTGCGCTACTCCAACAGGAAATTGATGTGGAATAACCATTCAACAGTATGTCGGTATATTATGTGCATTGTTTTCAATGTAGTTATTTGCTGAATGCGTTACCTATACACAGAGTGCTAAAACTATGTGTGCTAGGTATGTTATAAGCGATTAACTTTAGTATAGCTGATAGACCGATAGGTTTTATCGTGCCCGATGTTAATCCGCGAGCAGGCTAATAATACGCTTAATCGACTGCGCTAAACCCAGATCAATCTTCTTCCGTGGAACATTCCCCGTGTCTCTAAGGTCGCCCACCGTGTCCTAATGCGCCAATCTGGTCGTGTCTGCATCATATCTGGGTGTAATCCTATCGCCTTCTTATCTCTGCTGTTCTTTGTGGTCTATCGCGACCTCTTTTAGGCTCTTTCCAACACCATTCATGTCATATGGTCTTCTGTCTGCCGCGGCGCATAATGTGATCGTATCGTACCAAGGTATCGAGAAGGTCTGGTCTTTTCGGCATTTTGGCAACCTTAAACTTTCTGGGGTTCCAATTAATGTCGGATACAAATTAAGTTGATTTTATGAACTAATTACTTCTACCGGCATTCAGAGGGTTATAGGTTATCGTATTCTGGTATATTAAAACATTTATGGTATATGAAATATTTAACAATTGTAGCGCTAAGTAATTTGATCGGATGGTTAGGGTGGCCAACGACGACCTTGATCGATAGCTGGGTGCATTGCATGCCTTCGTGTTTAACCAACGAAGGTCACAGCGGCTGAAGGTTGCACTAAACAAACGCTGTGGATAAAGTAAAATGAAGGAAACTTGTTTCCTAATCGCGACCTCGATTCGGTCGATTTGAAAAAGGTTCAATACGATATTCGATTTGCTTAGAAAATAAATTATTTGGCGATTTATTTTTCCTATGGAAAAACTTTTTCCGTTTGCGTTGTCTACTAAACTGGGTTATTGTAATAGCAACATTTTAGTACTCATGACAAAAATGAGAACAATTTTGGCGATTTTATTGCATATAGCGATCTCTTCTAGCTAGACAACCTTCAGGTAGACGAAACCAGGACCACTGGGTTACCCACCTCTTTAGTGAACTAAAGAGATGGGTATCCCAGTGCAAAACTATCTAACAATTTTATATTAAATACGTAAAATAAGTAGATAAATATAGCAAGTAGTATATATTCCATAGTGTTAGAGGAGAATAATCAACCGCTGCGGACAGCACTATTCGCCACGCTCAAGAGTCACCGCACTAACGTTGACAGTTGAAGTTTGACGTAACGGTGACACTGACGGCTGTCATCGAGCTCTCGCGTATTATTCCTTTTTCTCTCTCTGGTTGAATGAGTGTTTGTAATTGGATTCTGTAAATAAATACTTCAGATTATCAATTCTTGTGTTAACAATAGAAATGTACATATACATACAATTATACAGTTAAAACACTTTACCAGCTAACAAAAGTACACATGTATATTTCAGAGTGTTCCCGATGGCCCCGAGCCAGTGCTGGTGGGGTCCCCGCAGCGGCCGCCCCCGCTGGGCTCGCCTACGCGGCCCAGCCCCGACCAGGTCTCTGCTGCGGTATGTGCCTTTGTTTAAACGAACATTTTAAATCAAAAGAAATTACTATATTTTTAACTAGCTGTGCTCGCGACTTCGTGCGCGTGGAATAGTTATTTTTCCCCGTTTTTTTTACATTTTCCATTATTTCTTCGCTCCTAATAGTTGCAACGTGATGTTATATAGCCTAAAGCCTTCCTCGATAAATGGTCTATTCAACACAAAAAGAATTTTTCAATTCGGACCAGTAGTTCCTGAGATTAGCGCGTTCAAACGAACAAACAAACTCTTCTCTTTTATAATATTAAGTTAAGATGTTTACATCGTTTGCAATTTATATAAGAACAAATTGTGTTTATCGTTACTGTGAGTGAACCCAATTATTGGTATTTCAGTTATCTCATTCGACACTATCCTTCTCGGATCTTTAAGCGAAACCTGGAGAGCCATCTCACAGGCCAGCATGGCAGCCCATTGCCACAGTGCCTTGTGCTATTTTCACGCTTTTCATCAAGAGAAAAATTCGGCAAACCACAGTGGTGGTCTGGATTATAATAAAAAACTGGTCCTTCGAACCGGATAAACTAGCGATTAATGATCATGCTCGTCAGCAGTACCAGGTTTTTATTACAGTACAGAATAGTCCCGTCGACTATTCTGTACTTTAATAAAAAACTGGTCCTTCGAACCGGATAAACCAGCGATTAATGATCATGCTCGTCAGCAGTACCAGGTTTTTATTACAGTACAGAATAGTCACGTCGACTATTCTGTACTTTAATAAAAAACTGGTCCTTCGAACCGGATAAATCATAATGCTGAGTGACAGTCTTCTTGGATGCATATGCATACCTTACTTAATGTTAATAAGTTCCTGCAAAATTTCGGATATGCTCCGAATACATAAACTTATTATCATTAATTCACTTGTTTGGTTAGTAAGCTTTCGAGCTTTAAGCAAACATCCTATCAACACTGGTTATCCCGTTGTTTGAGGTCTAATGTGTTTATTCTCCGCAGGTGACCCTGTCGGACAGTCAGACGAGCAAGCTGCGGGCCGACCTTTCCGTGGTGGAGGGCAACATGACGGTGATGAACGACATGCTCACTGAGCTCACCACGCAGCCTCCCGCCGCCCACCATCACAGCGACATCGACCTGCTCAACGTAAGACGATAAAAACTTCTAGCAGAATAAAGCCCCAGCCGTAGTCCATGTCGTTTCCGAATTTAGAATAGGACCACCCCATTTCATCCTCTGGGTGTCGTAGAGGACCACTAAGATGAATATCATAATGGGATGTAAGGGAGCGACTATCTACTTTTCGATCCAAGCCGCGCTGGTCTGCTCGTGGTGCATCCTGCCGAATAACAAACGAGACGCTGGCAACCGACTGGTGGCATTATAACCATCACAATTAAAGGCGTAGCTGAATACCACAGACCGATGACGGGCGTCAGCGGAGCAAGAAACTACGCCCTGCGATCGCCAATCCGCCTGCCCAGTGTGGCGGTTATGAATAAAACCTCCAGATGTTTGACCGAAGTGGCGAACAACTGGAGAGGCCTACGATGGACTGATGATGATGATCAACTTATTTTAGGTCAAGGGCTGAAATAAAAGCCACATACATAAGTTACTTCTTCTTGGACTTTAGCGTTCGGTACTGGGTCCAGTACCGAACGCCTTGTGTCTTTCCACTTTGCCGGATCTTTGCCATTCTCCGGTATGAAGTTACTAAATGTAAATTGTTGTGCGCAGGAGTTGGCAGACACGCTACGAGCGATGCAGACCCGCGTCGCCGAGCTAGTCGCGCGTCTGGCAGGAGAGGCTCCCCTCACTGCCGACCTGCTGCACGCTAACGAGCTGCGTACAAAGGGCGTGGAGTTCCCCATGACCGACCTGGATGCGATGGCGCCGATCTTCACCCCACAAAGGGTGGGTACATATTTTTTCACTATCAACTAATTTTGGACATAGGCCTCTCCCAATGCTCGCCACTTCGATCGTCCCGGGCCTATGTCCAGCAGTGGACTGATGTGGGCTGATGATAATGATGAACTAATTATTGCAAATCTGCAATACTAATTTGTAGTTCGTCTTCGATTAAGTTTGTGGCATTGCTGCCTTTACCTAATTATGTTTTGGCGCCAAATAAAAATAATGTCATACTATATGACCAAATTAACATAAATTGCTTATTAATGAAAATAAGTATGTAGAATAACAACAACAATTTTAATTATGTTAATGTTAACATTTCGATGTTATAAACAAGTTTATGGAATCTTTTAGAGCAATAGCTTGAACGAGTTTAAGTGATGACGCTATATTAATTTTATTTATTATACATACATAGAAAAACTACTGTCTTTTCTTTGGATTTGCGCTACTCCAACAGGAAATTGATGTGGAATAACCATTCAACAGTATGTCGGTATATTATGTGCATTGTTTTCAATGTAGTTATTTGCTGAATGCGTTACCTATACACAGAGTGCTAAAACTATGTGTGCTAGGTATGTTATAAGCGATTAACTTTAGTATAGCTGATAGACCGATAGGTTTTATCGTGCCCGATGTTAATCCGCGAGCAGGCTAATAATACGCTTAATCGACTGCGCTAAACCCAGATCAATCTTCTTCCGTGGAACATTCCCCGTGTCTCTAAGGTCGCCCACCGTGTCCTAATGCGCCAATCTGGTCGTGTCTGCATCATATCTGGGTGTAATCCTATCGCCTTCTTATCTCTGCTGTTCTTTGTGGTCTATCGCGACCTCTTTTAGGCTCTTTCCAACACCATTCATGTCATATGGTCTTCTGTCTGCCGCGGCGCATAATGTGATCGTATCGTACCAAGGTATCGAGAAGGTCTGGTCTTTTCGGCATTTTGGCAACCTTAAACTTTCTGGGGTTCCAATTAATGTCGGATACAAATTAAGTTGATTTTATGAACTAATTACTTCTACCGGCATTCAGAGGGTTATAGGTTATCGTATTCTGGTATATTAAAACATTTATGGTATATGAAATATTTAACAATTGTAGCGCTAAGTAATTTGATCGGATGGTTAGGGTGGCCAACGACGACCTTGATCGATAGCTGGGTGCATTGCATGCCTTCGTGTTTAACCAACGAAGGTCACAGCGGCTGAAGGTTGCACTAAACAAACGCTGTGGATAAAGTAAAATGAAGGAAACTTGTTTCCTAATCGCGACCTCGATTCGGTCGATTTGAAAAAGGTTCAATACGATATTCGATTTGCTTAGAAAATAAATTATTTGGCGATTTATTTTTCCTATGGAAAAACTTTTTCCGTTTGCGTTGTCTACTAAACTGGGTTATTGTAATAGCAACATTTTAGTACTCATGACAAAAATGAGAACAATTTTGGCGATTTTATTGCATATAGCGATCTCTTCTAGCTAGACAACCTTCAGGTAGACGAAACCAGGACCACTGGGTTACCCACCTCTTTAGTGAACTAAAGAGATGGGTATCCCAGTGCAAAACTATCTAACAATTTTATATTAAATACGTAAAATAAGTAGATAAATATAGCAAGTAGTATATATTCCATAGTGTTAGAGGAGAATAATCAACCGCTGCGGACAGCACTATTCGCCACGCTCAAGAGTCACCGCACTAACGTTGACAGTTGAAGTTTGACGTAACGGTGACACTGACGGCTGTCATCGAGCTCTCGCGTATTATTCCTTTTTCTCTCTCTGGTTGAATGAGTGTTTGTAATTGGATTCTGTAAATAAATACTTCAGATTATCAATTCTTGTGTTAACAATAGAAATGTACATATACATACAATTATACAGTTAAAACACTTTACCAGCTAACAAAAGTACACATGTATATTTCAGAGTGTTCCCGATGGCCCCGAGCCAGTGCTGGTGGGGTCCCCGCAGCGGCCGCCCCCGCTGGGCTCGCCTACGCGGCCCAGCCCCGACCAGGTCTCTGCTGCGGTATGTGCCTTTGTTTAAACGAACATTTTAAATCAAAAGAAATTACTATATTTTTAACTAGCTGTGCTCGCGACTTCGTGCGCGTGGAATAGTTATTTTTCCCCGTTTTTTTTACATTTTCCATTATTTCTTCGCTCCTAATAGTTGCAACGTGATGTTATATAGCCTAAAGCCTTCCTCGATAAATGGTCTATTCAACACAAAAAGAATTTTTCAATTCGGACCAGTAGTTCCTGAGATTAGCGCGTTCAAACGAACAAACAAACTCTTCTCTTTTATAATATTAAGTTAAGATGTTTACATCGTTTGCAATTTATATAAGAACAAATTGTGTTTATCGTTACTGTGAGTGAACCCAATTATTGGTATTTCAGTTATCTCATTCGACACTATCCTTCTCGGATCTTTAAGCGAAACCTGGAGAGCCATCTCACAGGCCAGCATGGCAGCCCATTGCCACAGTGCCTTGTGCTATTTTCACGCTTTTCATCAAGAGAAAAATTCGGCAAACCACAGTGGTGGTCTGGATTATAATAAAAAACTGGTCCTTCGAACCGGATAAACTAGCGATTAATGATCATGCTCGTCAGCAGTACCAGGTTTTTATTACAGTACAGAATAGTCCCGTCGACTATTCTGTACTTTAATAAAAAACTGGTCCTTCGAACCGGATAAACCAGCGATTAATGATCATGCTCGTCAGCAGTACCAGGTTTTTATTACAGTACAGAATAGTCACGTCGACTATTCTGTACTTTAATAAAAAACTGGTCCTTCGAACCGGATAAATCATAATGCTGAGTGACAGTCTTCTTGGATGCATATGCATACCTTACTTAATGTTAATAAGTTCCTGCAAAATTTCGGATATGCTCCGAATACATAAACTTATTATCATTAATTCACTTGTTTGGTTAGTAAGCTTTCGAGCTTTAAGCAAACATCCTATCAACACTGGTTATCCCGTTGTTTGAGGTCTAATGTGTTTATTCTCCGCAGGTGACCCTGTCGGACAGTCAGACGAGCAAGCTGCGGGCCGACCTTTCCGTGGTGGAGGGCAACATGACGGTGATGAACGACATGCTCACTGAGCTCACCACGCAGCCTCCCGCCGCCCACCATCACAGCGACATCGACCTGCTCAACGTAAGACGATAAAAACTTCTAGCAGAATAAAGCCCCAGCCGTAGTCCATGTCGTTTCCGAATTTAGAATAGGACCACCCCATTTCATCCTCTGGGTGTCGTAGAGGACCACTAAGATGAATATCATAATGGGATGTAAGGGAGCGACTATCTACTTTTCGATCCAAGCCGCGCTGGTCTGCTCGTGGTGCATCCTGCCGAATAACAAACGAGACGCTGGCAACCGACTGGTGGCATTATAACCATCACAATTAAAGGCGTAGCTGAATACCACAGACCGATGACGGGCGTCAGCGGAGCAAGAAACTACGCCCTGCGATCGCCAATCCGCCTGCCCAGTGTGGCGGTTATGAATAAAACCTCCAGATGTTTGACCGAAGTGGCGAACAACTGGAGAGGCCTACGATGGACTGATGATGATGATCAACTTATTTTAGGTCAAGGGCTGAAATAAAAGCCACATACATAAGTTACTTCTTCTTGGACTTTAGCGTTCGGTACTGGGTCCAGTACCGAACGCCTTGTGTCTTTCCACTTTGCCGGATCTTTGCCATTCTCCGGTATGAAGTTACTAAATGTAAATTGTTGTGCGCAGGAGTTGGCAGACACGCTACGAGCGATGCAGACCCGCGTCGCCGAGCTAGTCGCGCGTCTGGCAGGAGAGGCTCCCCTCACTGCCGACCTGCTGCACGCTAACGACCGGCTGAACAACCTGCTCCTGCGGCACTCGCGCTTCCTCAGCAACAGGTCAGCTCGCAGCAGCCGTGACAGGTCACACGATCTGCTGCACGCCAACTATATTATATAGGCTCAACAACCTGCTGTCTTGTCTTGTCTTTGATAAACTCCTGACTTTGAACCCATTTAGTGTATGTGAATAGGGATATAAGGGAGCGGCCTATCATCTTTTCGCTCCAATCCAACCTCGCCTGCCCGTGGTGCATCCTGCCGAATAACAAACGGAAACTGATAGGTGGCGTTATAACCACCATAATTGAAAGCGTAGCTAAATACCACAGACCGATGACGGGCAGCAGCGTCACCGGAGCGAGAAGCTACGCCCTGCGATCGCCAACCCGCCTGTTCAGCGTGGCGATATGGGTATATCCTCCAGATGTTTGCCCTAAGTGGCGAACAAGAACACGCAAATAGGGAATATGCATGACTTTTTTTTATGGATTTATTGAGCTCTTTTATCTTGCAGATACATAAATATCGAAGAATTTTTATACTATCTTTTCTATTAAGCGAGTTATAAAGCGTTAAAGTTATTGCTTAGACAGAGAGATCTGACGTGGCGGATGACGTCACGTACCGTGCGCGCCATACAAACTCCATAGAAAAATCTGTTTCGCGTGAGAGAGACGGATATATTTACTTTCAACGACTGTATCTCGCCCATTTTTCAGCCAATTTTGATTTTGTTTTCACTGTTCGTAGTATATTTTTATCTATTTTACGATAAATTAGTAAATACATGTAACCTGACCAACAACCTGACAATGTAATCTGACCAACGGTTCTCCAAGATACAGGCATAGCCTAGTTTGGGAACCCCTGTTCAATGTTTAACAATGTTTAACATGAATCTATTTTTCATGCATATTCCCTATTGGGCGCTCAGACGCCTGGTTGCAGAAACTGGCCCGTTTAAACTAAAAAGTGGCGAACAACTGGAGAAGCATATGTTTTTTTTTACTACTAGAGTTGCAAATGGCTACACGGTACATGGTAAGCAGTTACCGTAGCCCATGGACGCCAGCAACACCAGGGGCATCGCATACGTATTGTGAATAGCAAGAAGATTTCATAAAATATTTAGTGAAAGGAGGATTCATATTTTTTTAAAGTAAAATATTGTCAACTAATGTGAATCCGTACTAATACATACCTAATATTGTAAATGGGAAAGTGTGTCTGTCTGTCTGTATGTTTGTAATTCTTTCACGGCAAAACGGAGCGACGAATTGTAGTGATTTTTTTAAGTGGAGATAGTTGAAGGGATGGAGAGTCACGTAGGCTAATACATGAAGGCGGGCGAAGCCGCGGGCACAGCTAATCTTAAATAATTAGTTCGTTACTGTCGTGTTTGTAGGAATGCCGCCACCGGCGCCACTCCGTCCGCCATCCTGGGCGCGGCTATGGGTGTACCCGGCACCAACGAATCACGTAAGTACTATACAATGTGTGCTTTCAAAAGGCTATTATGGCTGAAAATTGTAATTAGTCCGTCTTTTAGCTTATTCAAAAATAAAATACACGTATTTTTTTATTTGTAAATTAGACTAAAAATTACAACGTTATAGCCCGTTGAAATTACGCGTGACGTCACTCGGTGAGGCATTTTTACGGGAGCGAGTGACGTCAAAGACTCCCACTCCTAACTTTTGATGCCTTGTATCTTTGTTATTTATTTCTTTATACGAAAAAAAAATGGCCAATTCCTAATAGTGGGAGTCTTTGACGTCACTCCATGCGAAAAAAAGCAACACGGTTTGACGTCACGCGTAACTTTAACAGGTTATATCTTTGTAATTTTTGGTCCAATTCACAAATGAAAAAATACGTGTCTTTTATTTTTGAACAATCTAAGAGACGGACTAATTACATTTTTATAAGGCAACAATAGCATAATAGGCCTATTATTAATTTTCGTAGCCTTTTTATGGAATTGCAAAGTTCATACAGTTATCCCTTATGTAGTATAGGTACTCGAAACCTTCGAGTAGTCTGCGCTTTGGGCGAACCAGTTATGCTATCTTAACTAATAAGGCTGAAGAGTTTGTTTGTTTATTTGAACGCGCTAATCTCAGGAACTACTGGTCCGAATTGAAAAATTCTTTTTGTGTTGAATAGATATCGAGGAAGGCTTTAGGCTATATAACATCACGCTGCAACTATTAGGAGCAAAGAAATAAAGGAAAATGTAAAAAAAACGGGGAAAAATAACTATTCCACGCGGACGAAGTCGCGAGCACAGCTAGTGTGTTATATGTAGATACAGTAAATTGGTCCTGTATTAAACATACGTATTTTGTATTTTCAGCAAGAAAGCTGACGACGACGCTCTGATTGATTTGAGCGACGATGTACCTGATGTTACTAAACTGAGTGAGTTGTTGTTATAATGAAATTAATTAATAAGTACTATTAATCACATGTTGCATTTTTTACCACTAACATATACGAACTTCTCTGCCCTCTGAGCTGAGGGTGGTGGGTTCAAATCCCGCACAGTACAAACATTTGTGTTCATAAACATGTGTGTTTGTATTGGTCTGGGTGTATAATATGTAATTATTTACAAAAAAAAGTAAGTAAGTTTATCAGTCGTCTAGTACCCGTAGTACAAGCTTCGGCTTAGTTTGGGGCTAAACGGCGATGTGTGGCCCAGCGTGGCATGTCATGGGTTATTTATAATGTTTTTTTCAGGCGTGAAGGACTCCCAACCTGACAAGTCCCCCGGGCAGACCTCCAAGGACGAGTTTGACATGTTCGCGCAATCGCGCAACGTCACCTACGAAACATCCAAACCGGGTGAGTTATAGTCAAAAAGTCAACAAGCCTTTTTTTTTCTAGAGGGAATGCATTAGGCACCGTCATGCCACCTCCGGGGGGAGGTGACATGGTGTGTGGGACTCACACACAATGGGAGGGTATACCCACTAAACCTCCCTGTGTCGCCAATGGGCAGCAAGTTGCAGGGGTACGGGTAACGCCGAAGCATACGGCCGCATCCCTGCTTGTAAAAGTCAACAAGCCTTGACCTAACCTGAGCATCCTTCATCCTGCGCCTGATCTCTCCCTAGTCGTGTCGATCTGTTGCCCCATTGAATTACGAGAGTGAAAGAACAGAAACCGGTGTTTGGCCACACATTTGACTGGCTCGGTGGCTCAATTGGTAGTGACCTCTGCCTTCTGAGCCAAGAGTCGTGGGTTCGATCCCCACATATTACAAACATTTGTGTGCATGAACGAACTGTTTATTTATATTGGTCTGGGTCTTTTCTATGTAAAATATGTATTTATTTCCAAAAAAAAATGTATCTAAGCAAGTTTATCAGTTGTCTAGTACCCATGGTACAAGCTTCGGCTTAGTTTGGGGGCTAGATGACGCTGTGTGGCCCAGCGTGGCATGTCTTGGGTTATTTATTTATTTATTTGTACATTTTAAATTCACCTCAGTAAGCTGAAGTGGGCTGGCCATATTAGCCGCAGAACCGATAACCGTTGGGGTAAACGAGTTCTGGAGTGGAGACCGCGTCTCGGCAAACGTAGTGTAGGACGCCCTCAGGCCAGGTGGAGTGACGATTTGCGCAGGACGGCTGGCAAGAGCCTGATGCGAGAAGCCCGGATCGATCGAAGTGGCGAGCATTGGGAGAGGCCTATGTCCAGCAGTGGACTGATGTGGGCTGATGATGATGATGAAATTCACCTGCTTGTATTATGGTCAGGAGACGACAGTATTGTGTTGATACGAATGTCGTTGTTATATGACAGCGGTAGCAGCTACGCGGATAATTTGGAGCAGCAGTCGGCGGGCCTCGCCCGAGCCGCCGGCCTCGGCGCGGCTCAGCCGCAACCGCTGGTGAGTACTAACAAATAATCCCCACTGGTCACCAGCAGGAATCTAAGGGAGCGGCCCATCATCTTTTCGCTTCAAGCCAACCTCACCTGCCCGTGGTACATCCTGCCGAATAACAAACGAGGCGCTGGCAACCGACTGGTGGCGGTATAACCATCACAATTGAAGCTTAATACCACAGACCGACGATGGGCAGCAGCGTCAAGCCCTGCGATCGCCAACCCGCCTGCCCAGCGTAGCGATTATGGGTAAATCCTCCAGATGTTTACCCTAAGTGGCGAACAGCTGGAGAGGCCTATGGTGATGATGATGACTTTGGCAGGATGCCACTTCAGCTATTGCGGTTGTAGTTAGGGAGTAGTCTCTTCCGACAGAGCGGCTCTTTTCATCGGAGACAGCATTTCGATTTACCACTTTGTCATAGTATTTTATTAAAAAATATCAAATCGTTTAATCACTTATCGGGAAACTGATTAGTATTTCGCTATGATTTTAAGTATATAATAAGATAAACTATATTTTTGAACAATGGAAAAATTAAATAAGATGTTTACATCTACTAGTCAGAACAAAGGACGGATTATTGTAGGTTAAAAAGAAGAATGACCCGTGTACGTTTTACTAGAGTGAACCAGTTATTTTCAGGACTATTTCTATTTCATTGATCTAAGTTGACAATAGATTTATTTTATTTAATTATAAGTATGTATTAGAATTTTTGATTCTTCTTATAATTTTTTCGTGTATGTTATTTTATTTTGTTCATATTACTTTTAACAGCCTTCGGGAATGGACCAAAGGGAGATAGATGAAATAGCGGCTTGGTTAGAGCAGGAAAAGGTGTGTTTTGATTTTCTTCTTTTTTATTATTTTACTTTTATTTCAATAAGCTTTAGTTTATATTTATTATGTACCTACATAAACATGAAAGGCAAAAAGTATCCATTTTCCGGAATCCTTTCTTTTGTCATTTTTAAATGCACAGCACATTCTTCCACAACTTGTATCAAATAAAACTCAGCTTATTACATAATTTCATCTTCCTATCTCTTTCAGACACATCATTCTCTTGCATTTCCTAAAGATTTATTACATTTCATCTAGATATTACTCATTAGAAAGTGTACTTACCTACTTCAGCGTTCATTTGATTGCATTAATTGTAATGTTGCATAATAGTCTCAAACTAACATTTCACCTTGTTGAGTAACCAGATAAGAACACGACTGGGCCTCAAGGCACTCTTAGGCTGGTTTTAGTCTTAGTTTTAGCCTAGCCCTAGCTAAATTGATTAACTGACTGGCTCCATGGCTCATTTGGTGACCTATGCCTTCTGTGCCAAGGGTCGTGGGTTCGATTCCCGCACAGTACAAACATTTGTGTTCATAAACATGTCTGTTTGTATTGGTCTGGGTGTTTAGTATGTATAAATTTATTTGTTTACATAAAAAAGGTATCTAAGTAAGTTTATCAGTTGTCTAATACCCATAGTACAAGTTTCAGCTTAGTTTGGGGCTAGATGGCGATGCGCCCAGCGTGGCATGTCTTGGGTTGTTTATTTATTATTTACTAGCTTTGGCCCGGGGCTTTCCTCGCGTTAAATTTGGGGTGAATGCTCCATACAAACTTCCACCTCCCATTTTAGGGAAGAGGGGGGGGTTAGAAAGGGGCAAAAAGTAGCCTATGTTACTCTCCATCCCTTCTACTATCTCCACTTAAAAAAATCACTTCAAATCGTCCCTACGTTTTGCCGCTAAAGAAAGACAAACATACATACAGACAGACCCACTTTCCTATTTATAATATTAGTATGGATTTACATTATGTGACGTGTTATGTGTCAGGCGGCGTCGGAGGCGAACGGCGGCGTGGAGAGCGTGACGTCGAGCGACTTCGACAAGTTCCTGGCCGAGCGCGCCGCCGTGGCCGAGACGTTGCCGCCCGCCGCCCAGGACGCCAACGAAAACAGAGGTTTGTGGTAGCCAGGGGCGTAGCCACTGCCGTATCTTAACTAATATTATAAAGCTGAAAAGTTTGTTTGTTTGAACGCGCTAATCTCAGGAACTACTGGTCCGAATTGAAAAATTCTTTTTGTGTTAAATAGACCATTTATCGAGGAAGGCTTTAGGCTATATAACATCACGCTGCAACTATTAGGAGCGAAGAAATAATGGAAAATGTTAAAAAAAAGGGCGAAAAATAACTATTCCACGCGGACGAAGTCGCGAGCACAGCTATCAATTATACGGGGCCCGCAGACTATGGAGGCCCCCGAAGTGCATAAGTAAAAACTTCCCAAATTTTGTGACAAATCTTTTCTTCGACGGATGGTAGTTTCGACGATTTGTAGGTGTTTTTTTTTAAAACCTATACAAATAAAGATTATTTTGACTTGACTTGACTTTCCCCTTACCAACTAGCAGCCCGCTCCTCGCTTCGGATAAATCAATGATTTCAGCTAAACATTTCATACATTGTTGCTGTTTTAGGAAGGACCTCTCATATTTTCTATCAATTACTTGTATGTTCCCCATATATTAACCAATAATTATTTATTATTCCATATATTTCCCCATATTTATATGTATTGATCATCATCAGTCCACTGCTGGACATAGGGCTCTCCCAATGTTCGCCACTTTGATCGATCCTGGGTTTCTCGCATCCAACACTTGCCAGTCGTCCTGCACAAATCGTCACTTCACCTGCCCTGAGGGTCTTACACTACGTATGCCGAGACGTTTATGTATTACACGCGTTACTTTATTAGTTTAGTTAGGTAGGTAGGAAACGAGCCATCATCTTTTAGCTCCAAGCCACCATATCTACCCGTGGTGCATCCTGCTGATTAACAGACGAGGGCTCTGGCAACCGACTGGTGGCGGTATAACCATCACGATTGAAGGCGTAGCTAAATACCACAGGCCGATGACGGGCAGCAGCGTCACCGGAGCGAGAAGCTCTGCGATCGTCAACCCGCCTGCCCAGCGTGGCGATTATGGGTATATCCTCCAGATATTTGCTATAAGTGGTGAACAACTGGAAAGGCTGATAATGATGATAAATAAGCAAAAAAAAAAACAGTTTTCACTCGCTCCAGGTTCACACATGTGAGTCAAGATTATGTTTGATTGTGTCGCAGCAGGAGCGACGCCGCAGCAGACGCCGCGTCACCGGCAGATCAAGAAGGAGGAGCAGGACCCCATGTTCGCGCTCTGATCTGCGCGGCCGCCGTCACACCGACCATCTTGTTTTGCATCGAGTTGGCTGCCGTAGGGAGGTTTTCTTGACGGTCCAAAGTTGGGACGGTACGGTCGGCCGCATTAGGCTTGAAAAAGATTTATAGACGCATTAGTATTTAATTAATATGATCATAAGATAAACTCTGAGGTAAGGACGATCCGATAGCGGGCCGTGCTCGTACGGCACCATAAAACGGGTTAGTCTACTTTGCCCCACCAGTGGGACAAAGTCATCTTTCCACTTCGTCTTTGCTTTTACAATTTCAGTATGATCTGCCCCACTAGGGTCGAGTAAAAAAAAATAATAAAAAAAAAACAAAGTAAAAAGTGAACAAAGTTTTTTATGTAAAGGTGGAGTTTACCATATATAATATTTATCTATTTAAAATTGTTAAAGCATTCCACTTTGTCCCACTGGTGGGACACCTTGGGCCAAGTAGACTAATCCCCATAAAACTTATCAATCATTCTATCAACAGGCTTAGTTAGTAAAAAAGTATATTTATATCTATTACTTACTACCCGTTATCTTAATTTGTAATTTTTAAAACTATTACAACCATCACGAATGTTTAATAATTATACATTGATCATGATGCTAGGTCATATTTGGCGAGCAGTATTTATGACATAATAATCTTGTTGGCATTTAACAGCAAATAAAAATGTTTCTTTAACCTGTTGTACTAACACCTTCTTTGTTTTAAACTTTTATATCGTCAATATTCTTAATACTATTTTCAATCTTAATTGCTTTAACTAAATCTGTTAATTAACGCATTTCCAATGGTAAAATATAGCTATAACTAACTTGATGTGTAATCGTTGCGTCATATTGAAAACCGTTACAATTTTAATTAGAATTTATTCCACTTGGCTTGAATAAGTAAGTTGATTCGTTTTTATAACATGGCTGTTTTAAAATGTATAGAACTTATCTATCTGTATACGGCTTTTTTCGTCTGAATAAAGATAATATGTTTCACAATGACACAATACAACTCAACATCTTATTCATGAACATACAGAATGTATGTGATGACTGTAATTTATATGTTGCGTTCGCGCGGCCGACTGTACCGCACCGTCTAAGTTTACTCGTATTCAATATGCCGTTTGGTGCCTGGCTTTTTATAGTTGTAATTGAAATATTTTAAGCTGACTCTATAGATTCGAATGATCTAATAATTTTAAGAGTATCTACCTAATTATGAATTTCCTTCATAATACATATTTATTAAAAAGTAGATCACATAATATGTAATGTATTTAATAGGTGTATTCCACATTTTTTTGTATTATATTTCATTGTATAATGAATTACGGTTTAATGCAGATTTAATTCTGTCAAAATATTTATGTTTACAATTTACAATACATACATAAAAGACATTATTTGTAATATAAACATGTTTTATATAAAATACTAACGAGAGCCAGCATTCTAGTAGCCATTATAACAATCCGTTAACTTAAAATACTTCAATATAATACTTCTATGTAACAGCTTCCTTACCTAAATACATGCCGCGTCATCAACTAATCGTTTACACTAGACTAAGTTTACATTAAGTAGATTTCTCTAATATATAAAGTGTGTAGGATTCACCGGACCATGGGAGCATTTAATACAAGACCGGTTGGTGTTATCGTTTATGTAATTGTGAATTACGGCTTTATATCGTTAGATCACCGTGGCGGCACCAATCAATTAATATGGCTACCAACAAAATATGTACAGTTGTATGGAGGGAACCTTACGATACGGTTCACCGGAATCACTCGCGATGTAAAATGCTATTTTTTCTCATTCCATCAAGTTACCAAGAAGGCACTTTTTGTTTTGCATCGTAACTAAAAGAACTAACTCTTCGATATCCATTTTAAAAATCCCTAGCCTATAGGGCCCTACTACAGTCAAAAACGATCGTTCCATGGACCATAATGTTTTTATGCCATATAATCGATGTTGACGGATCCACAAGAGATCGTTGTGCATTTTTGATGGGACAAGATCACACAATCCGTCCATAGAACGATCGTTTTTCTTCGTTACAGTAAAGAACCTACTGTTTGATTTGGTGTTTCAAGTACCGCTGCCACGGTGTCGTACCGAGATAGAGCTCTTACGGTTTTATAGTATTCAAAAGTGATAGAAGGGTCGTGATTGTGATAAAAAAATGTATTGGTTTTATTAACACGATATTAATTTTTTTCACGTGTATAAATTGTATACAGATTACTTTTGTAAATTATATATTTAAATCATGAAGTTATTGAAAAATGACATCTCGGGTTGTTTTGTTAACTGATGAGATTTATTTTTATTTGTATAGGAAACAGGGATTACGCGTTATTTGTACCAAAGGTAAAATAGATTGGGATAATGAAATTAAGTATTTGAGAGCAGTATGTGGTAATCATGTGTGGAATCTTTGTTTACACAGTTAATCGACAGATAGGCATTTTAACTTGTACACGTTAAGAGACGCTTCAATCGCACACGCACGCTACTCGAGAGGAAGACTGATAATATGTTGGTATGTTAAGGAATGTCTTCTTTATCCTCACGTTTCCACTGTAATGGCTTCACGCAATGGGTAATGAAAGTACTATCTACCTTTACTGTAATGAAAGTACATACATACCTACTTTTTCTTTTCATAATTTTTATTTACATTTATGAAATGCTCTACATTAATTTTGTTTAAATTAGGGACCTACTCTAAAATATGTCTCGCATATCATACCAAATTTTTGCAGTGAAAATAAAGACCAATTATCTAGATTTCCTTGCGATATTCATGTGAAGCCAACGGACAATAATATAGTTTCCGGTAATTCTAATGATTTCCAAACATATTCCTCTAGCAGTCTCCTGTAACGTGAAATGATATCATAATTACTGTACTGTACCAGTTCATAACGATATTATGCGACATAAGTATAAGTTACCTTGTATATTCCCGTAAGTTAACCCCGCATACCAAAGTAGCTGCATTCTTGTATAAAACTTGATCATTCCACTTTGTCTCAATTAAATGTTCTTTTGGTGTAAATGTGATATGTAATTTGAAAGAACAAGCTTAATGTTAATTATTTAAAAAAGTTATTTTATGTTGTAATAATCGTTGTATTTAATAAGGTAATAAAATAATTATCACCGTAATTGTTTTTTATTTATTAAATGTCCCCTTGCGTGTACTGAGAGACTAATAAAAATACCTAGGCTAAATTAAACTTAGGCTTTCCTTTTGCTGTATATCGGAAATGGGCAGGTACTGACCAGTACAAAATGTTCAACAAAGAAATTGTATCAATTTTCATATGAATTCAGCGATTACCTACATGAATCATCAAAATTACGGGACCCATGTTTTAATCAGATAACTTTAATTTGGCACTTACAATTGCGTTGAAAATTGAGTAGGTACATACAAGTACAAATGTAGTACTATGTCTCTTACTCTTAGGGTCTGAATTACCTGCCTCCGAGTAGCGCTTTTCGATGGCACCGCCACTTTGACGTCAAAATGGCGGGACCAAGGACCTTTAGAGGTACAAATTTGTGGTTTGGGGTACAAATAGTACACACCCTTACATGTGCTATTTTTTAAATTGGGGACTTGGTCCCGCGATTTTGACGCTCACAAGCTATCCTCCCCACTTGATGGCGTTGTAATAAAATTTTAAAGTACCTACAGATGCGTACAGAATTGTTATGTTGGAAAATATTTTGATTATTTAAATTTGTGTAGGGTAACTATGTAACAGAAATCTTGTCATAAACAAAGTTAAATAATGAATTGAAAAGAGCAAGAGTTTCTTGCCGGTTCTTCTCTGTAGAATACTGCTTTCCGAACCGGTGATAGTTCAAACATTAATTTAAATAATATAAAAGTAAACCTTTTGTCCGTTTTGGTCAAACCACCACTTATACGTTGCATTTCTATGGGAGTAGCTTACGTGCTTACATATCTGATGCATACTACCTGGTACTATGAGTATACCTCTAATATTTTAACGAAATTAGGGAAAATAAACAATAAAATCACCTAGTAATTCTTATTTTGTTTATTTATCAATTTCTGTATCCACAATAGATACATAAAATGCGGATTTGGCTTTAATGTTACAGAGTGAATTATTATTTACATTGATCATTGTAATACATTGAAGGTCATATCAGATTTTAATGTGAATTTATAGTCACTACTTTTAAGTTTGACAGGAAAGCACCTTCGAAAGAATAAACCAACATCTTATTTTAATAGAAACAAATAAAATGCGTATAAAAATACAACAATATGACAATAAGTCCACTTTAAAAAATATTTTTGTGATGAGTAAAAAGCAGAATCTTATTTTTTTATACAAAAATAATTGGCGAAATTCGTACAAAAGAAGACAAAAAAAGAAACACTTGTTCGATGTAACTCTACATTGTACTAAAGGAATGTCAAAGAAATATAAGGCCATTATGATACAGAAATTATAAATACATTCACGCCATACATAAACTTAATTATGCTGTTCTTACGTTCTTATGTATAAGTTATGTATAAACCGAATAAATTAATTGGGTACGTGTTAGAGATCTACCGCTCGCCGCGCAAAACTCGGAGTATTTATCATAAATATCTGTGTTCGACAGCAAAACAAATAACTAATTATTTAGTATACAACCTCAACACAATTTAGAGAACAATTAACAGTCTAGCGAATGAAATGCGAAGATTAGTCTGATTAAGTAAAAAATATTATTATAATCTATACAGAACTATTCTATGGAAGTCTGGTGGCGACCCGGCGCCTGCTGCTTATAACTCGTCTCTGGCTGGCACGTCGTCGTCCTCCTCGAACTCGCTCTGCGGACCAAATCGGTTACGTGTTAATTGACAATTTGACATTAACAATAAAAACTCGAGATATTGCATATTCATATCATAAACATCATCATCTAAATATACTCGTATATGACTCAAAGGTGATTGACTGACATAGTGATCTATCAACGCACAGCCCAAACGGATCGAGCTGAAATTTGGCATGCATCCGCTAAGAAAAGATCTTAATTAATTATTCTACCCAAGGGGATAATCTGTGGGCAGACCAGCCACCCGATGGTCGGATGACATAGCGGCGGTGGCCGGGAAACATTAGACAAGGTTGGCGAGGGACCGTGTGAAGTGGCGGTTGAAAGAATAGGCCTATACTCAGTAGTGGGTAGATGTGGGCTGAAATGATGATGAAGGGGATAAAATGGGGGATGGAACTCTATTACACGCGAAAGAAGTCGCGGGCACAGCTAGTTTTGTATAAGTACGCGACTCACCACGCTGGGTTGCGCGTCGGCCTCAGCGCCGTCGGTCTCCACAAACTTGGTGAGCGCCGCCAGCGTCCTCTCTCCGTTGTAGTCGCGGACCTGTTGACAAACACACATTATAATATTCTCACAGTCGGTCTCAATGTCGAGGATGTACGGGAGCGACCCATCATCTTTTCGCTCCAAGCAACCCTCACCTGACCGTGGTGCAGTGCATCCTGCTAAATAACAAACAAAGTCAAATCAAAGTCAAGTCAATATCAAACATTCGTGTGATGAACACTTGTGTTTGTCCCGTGTCTGGGTGTTAATATTGGGTCCCCTACGTAGCTTCGAACGCCGTTGTTTCGAAGTTCATTGTTTCGAATTTTTTTCGACTGCTTCATTCGTTCGAAAGCTTATGGATTCGAATGATGTAGGTGCGAAAGACGCTGATTCGAAAAACATCTTCACTGCCTCATGTCGAATGCTAGTGACTTTGATATAGTACTTTATAAGGCCTAATGTATGTAAAAAAATCTAGTAATTAAAAAAAAACAACATAATATTGCTATCGCCAACCCGCCAGTCCAGCGTGGCGATTATGAGTAAGTCAGATGTTTTGTTTAAATAGGGGCTTGCGCACTTAGTCGTCAGTCGCCTTTCTCTGTTTTGGTCGCCGAGAGACTGAGTCGCCAGCGACAAGTCGACAGTGCGTAACGGCTCTTAGTGGCGAACAACTGGAGATGCCTATGTCCAGCAGTGGTCTGCGAAAGGCTGGCAATGATGATGGTGAGCAAGACCATACCTGGTTGTCCTTAGTGTACCTGCTAAATAACAAACAAAGTTTTGGCAACCGAATGGTGGCGGTATAACCATCACGATTGAAGGCGTAGCTTAAAACCACAGGCCGATGACTGGCAGCAGCGTCACCGGAGCGAGAAGCTACGCCCTGCGATCGCCAACCCGCCAGTCCAGCGTGGCGATTATGGGTAAGCCAGATGTTTGCCCTAAGAGCCATTACGCACTGTCGACTAGTCGCCGGCGACTGTGACTTACTATAGTTTAAATAGGGGCTTGCGCACTTAGTCGTCAGTCGCCGCGTAGTGTTTTGGTCGCCGAGAGACTGACGGCCGTATTCACAAACGTTACTATGCGTCGCAGGAACGCACAGGTACCCAAAAACGTATAGGATTTTGGGCACTGTGCGTCCGCGCGTCGCATAGTAACGTTTGTGAATACGGCCGTGAGTCGCCAGCGACAAGTCGACGGTGCGTAACGGCTCTTAGTGGCGAACAACTGGAGATGCCTATGTCCAGCAGTGGTCTGCGAAAGGCTGGTAACGATGATGGTGAGTAAGACCATACCTGGTTGTCCTTGGTGTAGAGCTTGATGGTGGGGAAGGAGGTGATCTTGGTGTGCTCCAGCTCGTTGGCGGTGGCGTCGATCTTGGCGATCACCACGTCGGCGTCGCTCTCGAAGTGCGCGCCCAGCTTGTCGTAGATCGGCACCAGCTGCTTGCAGTGACCGCACCTGGTCAACGGAAATATCATTGTGAGATCTTGTATAACATAGGGCCAGGTGGAGTGACGATTTGCATGCTAAATAACTGGCAATGTTTTAGTGAGACTAGCTTAGAATTATCATAAGACCATTATGTACTACATAATTCTGTGCAAATAAATGTTTGAGTTTGACGGCTGACAAGTGCTGGATGCGAGAGGCCCGGGACTGATCGAAGTGGCGAGCATTGGGAGAGGCCTATGTCCAGCAGTGGACTGATGTGGGCTGATGATGATGTATAACATAGAGCTGTGGGTTCGATAGGATATTTGAACATGACCGGTTGTCTGGAAGAGGCGGTTTACTAGCGATAAGACCGCCTAAATTGTACCACAAGACATCTGTGTACCTTTTGTCGCGAATGTTTCCCTTTTTTGTTATAAAAAATATGTATCTACTATGAAGTACTACTTAAATACTACAGCTTATGAAGTCTAGTTGAAAAGATGACTAGAAATTGTTAACAAAATACGGCTACCTAAACGATAAAACCTCTACTTTTTCGATCGACATTAGAAGACGCTATCTATCTATATATATAAAAGGAGAAACTGACTGACTGACTGACTGACTGACTGACTGACTGACATATCAACGCACAGCCCAAACGGCTAAACGTAGGCACTTGAAATTTGGAAGGGACGTAGCTTAGGTACCGTAGGGGTGCACTAAGAAAGGAATTCCCGAAATTCCCACGGGAACGGGAATTAGCGGGAAAATCCTTTTGTATGAAAAATCTAAACCGCTTAAGTTAGACGCTTGAAATTTGGCATGCAGGTACCTTAGTAAATATAAAGTTTAGTTATGGCTGTATTTTGAGAAATTCCCACGGGAACGGGAGTTAGCGGGAAAAAACTTTTGTATGTATAAATTTAAACACGCGGACGAAGTCGCGGGCAAAAGCTAGTACTTATAATAAATCTGTAGAGAGGTCAATTCTGTACATGAAATATATTTTCAAAATAACTATCAGGGGGTGATTAGTGATCGATACTGATGCCAAAAATGCAATCAGTAAAATTTTTGTCTGTCTGTCTGTCTGTCTGTCTGTCTGTCTGTCTGTCTGTCTGTCTGTCTGTATGTTCCTTATAGAAACAAAAACTACTGGACGGATTTTAACGAAACTTGGTACAATTATTCTTCATACTCCTGGGCAGGTTATAGGGTACTTTTCATCACGCTACTATCAATAGGAGCAGAGTAGTGAAGGGAAATGTTGGGAAAACGGGAGAAGTTACTCCATTTTTTAAGCTTCCGTCGCGTGTGCAGCCTTAATGGTTAAAGTTACATAGAAGTTATGTATGACAGAAATATTTTACATAAAATTGACTAAAAAATATCCCGCAACAACATATGTCTATCTTTTATGGTTGACTCACAATAACACGTGTAACTCCTGATAGCTTAGCAGTTCGGAGCATTCTGATTATATTTGTTTACTCTTACGTTTATAATACTCTCATTCATCCCTAATTTAAAAAAGTTATCATTATTACCTATTCAATAAAAAAAGAATCATAGAAATCGGTATAGAAACACCAAACTTATACATGAAATAAGCCATCGCGCCGTCGCACGTGAATACTGAATCATGCTATAAGGATTATTTTTGTGTAACGGTTGCCGCGCTCGACACGGGTCGCGGCGGCGGTAGGGTATAAAAAGGCGGGAGGTCCGAGAGCTAGCTTCATTCAATATTTGGCTGTTGATGCGTTCAGAGCGATCGACCTTATTGACAGACAATAATTGATATTGAGAAACCGTGCCAGCGCGACTTTTAGTTTTTAAATAGTTTATTTGAATTTCTTTTGTTGTTATATTGTAAAATATTCGTTCAAATTAAAAATTATTAAGCGTAGGTACTTTTATTAATTAAAGTAGTTATAAGTATTTATTTTTAAGTGAAGTAGGTATAGGTAGATAGTTTTGCACAGGCGTTTCAGCTTCAAAAATATATTTACAAAAAAAGTATCAGGGGGTGATTAGTGATCGATACTGATGCCAAAAATGCAATCAGTAAAATTTTTATCTGACTGTCTGTCTGTCCGTCTGTCTTTCTGTCTGTCTGTATGTTCGTTATAGAAACAAAAATTACCTACTCAACGGGTTTTAACGAAACTTGGTACAATTATTCATCATACTCCTGTGCAGGTTATATGATACGTTTCATCACGCTACAATCAATAGGAGCAGAGCAGTGAAGGGAAGTGTTGGGAAAACGGGAGAATTTTTTATCTGAATGTTTGATTGAGCATCACGCAAAAAGTACTGCATGGAATTGAATGTGGTTTTCACCAATGTATTGCTAGAGGTCTAACTTAAGATTTGGGCATCATTTTATGGAAGTCCGTTAGTTTTGAAACCCGATATCCACGCGTGCGACGCCGCTGGCACAGCTAGTTAACAATAAAATCCAATAAGTATATCGGTCTGGCAATTTCTTTACATTATTATAATAGCTTCTCATTTGCGAAATTCATTACCATAAACGAAAATTAGAATCAATATGTAGTATCTAAAACTTATTTATAGAAACACTTGTTAAGCGTACCCTCAGCTCCTCGGTGGGGACATGTGTTTATGTATTCAAAAACTATACCAGTAGCAAATCGTTGCTTCATATTAACTGTATTTTAGTTATCTGTTGGTATTTCCTGTGTGTGAAGAACATAGTCCACAAATCCTAGTTACTAGGCACTACATAATTCCGACCTATCAGTAATCAAATATAAACAACGTTATCAGCCAACTCTATCCAAATAGAACCTGAACAATGTCCTAGGTATTTCTACCCGTTCGTTAGGTATAACCAGAGTTCTGACTGCCCCTGCCTAAGTATGAATATGCAACGAGTCAGTCTGAGATTTCTACAAATGTTCCTTCAAATTCAGTTTACATATTCGTTCATCATCATCATCATACAAATGTCAACTGCTGGTCATGGGTCGCTCCCCCAATAACAATTTATCATTTGACTTAAAGGCGGGTTGGTGATCGCAGTAGGTGTTATTTGTACCCAGATAAACGCTGCTGCCCGTTTCCTGGTATTTCCTTAGACCTCTTATACGACACCCACGGGATAATTATATTTCCAAAATTACCCAAGATTATTAAGCACATATAATAAGTGAGTGGGTCAGGGGTACACCTTGATTCTTATCCCCCTTCAACCTTATTAGACATCTGTGGGTAAATCAGACCCTAGGTAAATATGTTGTAAATACATACAACACAATAAAATAGTATCTGCTTATTTTAAACACACGTAGGCGTTATAGGACAAGAAGGCAAACATATTAACATAATACTTTCCAAGACACCAAGCAAATGATGACGGGAATTGACGCAAGCGTTACTCGCGAACCAGTGAATACGCTTAACGAGAACACTTGTGCAAATTACACGGCACATAGCCCGGCAGAAATGCGACAACGCGCCTACAGACGACCGAACTTGACATAGAAACAAGTGGAAAAGACAACAATTAACCCCGAACGAGACATTGGCGTGGAGACAATAAAAGTACGGTAAACATGGCAACTGGGGCTCGTCGGAACAATAGTTGACTGTCATTAAAACAATACTATTACTATAGAATAAATACTAGATGATTCATTACCTAAAGAAAAAATATGTGAATAGCAACTTTCTGATAAATAGATCAGAATCAGAATTAGTCATTTCGCGAATTAATCCTTTTCAGACTCTGCTGGTGCAATTTCGCGAATTAGGCATTATGCGACTAAAGTAAACCATGAATCCGGTTCCGTTGTTCCGTTAAAAGTCAAAAGCACTATGCTAAAACTTAAGCGTTAATAAAAAATAACCTCATTAATCAAATTCGCAGTCAAGTCACTGCTCAACTGAGCGGTAAAGCGCCTCGGGGTAAATACTAGAATACTTGTTCCGTTAACCAGTTTACGTTGCAGTGATGTCCACTACGTCCGGTCAGCGGTAATTCGATCAAGAGCTTCATTCAGCTGCCATCGGAAAAGTTATTATTGTACAGTTTTTAACTCCCGGGCAAAGAGGGGTGTTATAGTTTGACGCGTTTGTCTGTGGCATCGTAACGAATAGATAGAGTTATTTTTTTTTTAGTTGGAAGGGTCTAATTGAACTTGTTCTATGTTTGACCAGAATCGGGTCAGACGGCCATAAGATATATAGACGATGGGTCGGGGTATCAGTACATCATATTTTCCATAGCACATTAGGAAATGAAAACATCCGACAAATAAAGCTATTAAATCTGAATATGTATTTATTACGAATGGCTAGCGGAAAGCGTGGGTAATCGCGTGTTTTACATAAGCTATCAGTACATTGGAATTTTTTGTAATCAAGTGTAATACTTATACGAGTCATTTTAAAGTCTATGTAAATGTGCAAAAATATTAAACGAAATAAATTGAGCGAATAAATACGAGCCAAATAAAGATTTTCTTTTGCCAATGGGAAAAACTATGACGATCGAACGAAAAACGATCGTTCGATGGAGGGATCGCCTCGTTTTGTGTGTAATGAGTCTTGTCTGACGAATGACGATAAGATCTGACGAATGACGATAGCATGCTCCCACTAATAGACGTATTACTTTATCAACACGTGTACCTGTCGCAGTCATCTGGTTGAATCTGCTATTCAATTGAATGACTAGCGCGTTCATTGAATGACGACATTTAATTGAATGCCTAAAGGACAACTCGTCAAGTTAATTAATGAAACGTTCAACGTCTTGACTGAACGTCATTTTAGCATAGTCGTTGAATGGGAAAAAGCCGACTGTTTAATGTTTAGTTTTTAATTTTTCTTTAAAAGTATCCGAAGGCGGCGTATTAATAGGTAAATCCATGCTGTCACACTATTTTATTACGTTTATGTCAGTTTTAAGTTAATCTAATCAAAAAAATATCAACACTCAGCTGATCATGTTCGACGCCATATTTGTTTTAGTGACTACTAACGCCGCGCGGGAAAAATATGAACTAAATTACAATCACTTGACTGCTTTTACGTCCGCTCTTTTCAAAGGGCTATGTTTCAATCCGCTACCTAGTTGGACGTTAAGTGACGAGTGTTTAGTCAACGTTCGGTCTAGTCATTCAATTGAATGTCGTCATTCAATGAACGCGCTAGCGATTCAATTGAATAGGAGATTCAACCAGATGACTGCGACATACCGACCACGTCATCATACCGTAAATCTATAAAAATCGTTGTACAAGTATGTGTTTAAGTAATCGACACGCATTCTTTAACTGTATTATTCGCAACCCATGTTTCACCTTTGTATGAGTCATGAGGTGACCTAAATGATCTTTATCATGACTAGCATTCGTTACATTTTTTTTAAACTAGCCGGCTTTGGATTCCTTAACACATTTACTGCCGCCACGACATTCTTCAAGTTTATAGAGATGCCACAATACAAAACTAAGGACACGCTGGGCGTGTTTGCTTCGTAACTCTTCGTAACTAGTTGAAAAAATTCCGTGATTATGGTATAGAAAAAACGCAAATTCTGCCCTAATAATTTGACCTAAAAATGATGTCCTTATTTTTTTTAACAGAAAATCGCGACACATACAGTATACAAGCCTGAACACGCGAGAAGAGTCTGTATTATGGAAACTACCTACTTACAATCATGTATAAAGAAAGTCACACAAGTGTTTGGTGCAGTGTATATGAAATTGACATAGCAAATTTCGTCTTCAATACTTGGTTACTAAAACATACACATAAAATATTACATACCTACGACATTATTGAATTTAAAAAAAAAATCGTACAGAAACTATGTATATAAAATGCTAGTAAAAATACTTAATATTATTTAGTGGTGTCACTTGTCAACTTTTGAAACACTTGTTCAAACGAGTAATTTAGTTTGCCGTAGCTATTGTCTCAAGTTTTATTTATTGTCTTGTACAAGCATTGTTCATTTAGTTAACATTACGCAATGTTATCCTCGAAAAACACAAGTATGAATAATAAATTAGACGTTATCATCGTCGTATCATCACCAATTAGTGTTTTCGGAGGTATCTTAATTCTAATTATATTCATAGTATCATTATCTTTAGTTAAAGTACTAAAGTTAGCTTGAGGATTTATTTCTTGTTCAAGGAAACTGAATCTAACATAGTGCCCTGAGGAACTGCGCTCATACTTAGCCGTAAGTAAATAAATTCAGTGGATAATACGAGTCGAAGAAAGTTTTTCTAGGGCCTCTAGTTTCATAAATTCAAAATATCAATACTCAGAACCCACTAAATGACAGTTGTGATTGAGAGAGGTCCCTTGCGCTCCGATCAGCGACCCCGAGGAAGACGACGACACGTGTCTTCGGACCAGGGACTGAAAGCGGTTACGGTATACGGTTACGGTACCGGTATAAAATAAGTGTACCTTAATAAAATAAAGGTAAGGGTATACCGTTATTCAACCGGTATAAAATATCGGTACCGAAAAGCCGCGACGTTGCCAAACGGCTGCGATTGTTGGCAACGTCGCGTGCGTTGCGCGGAGCGTATCGATCGACACCGGCAAAATATTCTTCCTGACATTTCTTATCTGTCCGTGCATAGCACGCGAAAGATTGCCTGTGCATGGTACACGCGAAAATTCTGGTCAGTGATAGAATGAATGTCGTCTCACTTTTCAATACAAATAATATTTTTTGATGTTGTCTGATATTTAAATTTTTTTTTTAAATAATTTTGTTTATTATGTTTAGATACTATTTATATGTATACCCATCACAATTTTAAGTACTTATTTTGTTTGTAACTTTATTATGTATCTAAAATATATACATAAGTAGGTAACAAGGTATGTGCATTACTTCTTAGTAGTTAGTTTTTTAGTTTTTAAAATTAGTTGGTAAAATTATTAACTGGTATAGAATGCCACACCGCATCAAGTCCGTCATTTGTACTTTCATCATCATGATGATGATGATGATAGTATAGTTTTCTGACTCGCCCAATGGTTGACTGGTATAGAATGCCACACGGCATTAAGTCCGCCATTTGTACTTTAATCATCATGAGGATGATGATGATGATGACGATGTTATAGTGTTCTGGCTCGCCCAATGGTTGACTGGTTGAGAGTGCCACACGGCATTAAGTCCGCCATTTGTACTTTAATCATCATCATGATGATGATGATGATGATAGTATAGTTTTCTGACTCGCCCAATGGTTGACTGGTATAGAATGCCAAACGGCATTAAGTCCGCCATTTGTACTTTAATCATCATCATGATGATGATGACGATGTTATAGTGTTCTGGCTCGCCCAATGGTTGACTGGTTGAGAGTGCCACACGGCATTAAGTCCGCCATTTGTACTTTCATCATCATGATGATGATGATGATCATGATTGTATAGTTTTCTGACTCGCCCAATTGTTGACTGGTATAGAATGCCACACGGCATTAAGTCCGCCATTTGTACTTTCATCAATGATGATCATCATGAGATGATGATGATGATTGTATAGTTTTCTGACTCGCCCAATGGTTGACTGGTATACTCGTAGAATGCCACACGGCATTAAGTCCGCACTTTGTACTTTAATCATCATCATGATGATGATGATGTTATAGTGTTCTGACTCGCCCAATTGTTGACTGGTATAGAATGCCACACGGCATTAAGTCCGCCATTTGTACTTTCATCAATGATGATCATCATGAGATGATGATGATGATTGTATAGTTTTCTGACTCGCCCAATGGTTGACTGGTATACTCGTAGAATGCCACACGGCATTAAGTCCGCACTTTGTACTTTAATCATCATCATGATGATGATGATGTTATAGTGTTCTGGCTTGCCCAATGGTTGACTGGTAAAGAATGCCACACGACATTAAGTCCGCCATTTGTACTTTCATCAATGATGATCATCATGAGATGATGATGATGATTGTATTGTTTTCTGACTCGCCCAATGGTTGACTGGTATAGAATGCCACACGGCATTAAGTCCGCCATTTGTACTTTAATCATCATCATGATGATGATGACGATGTTATGGTGTTCTGGCTCGCCCAATGGTTGACTGGTAGAGAATGCTAAATGGCATTAAGTCCGCCATTTGTACTTTCATCATCATGATGATGATGATGATTGTATAGTTTTCTGACTCGCCCAATGGTTGACTGGTATAGAATGCCACACGGCATTAAGTCCGCCATTTGTACTTTCATCAATGATGATCATCATGAGATGATGATGATGATTGTATAGTTTTCTGACTCGCCCAATGGTTGACTGGTATACTCGTAGAATGCCACACGGCATTAAGTCCGCACTTTGTACTTTAATCATCATCATGATGATGATGATGTTATAGTGTTCTGGCTTGCCCAATGGTTGACTGGTAAAGAATGCCACACGACATTAAGTCCGCCATTTGTACTTTCATCAATGATGATCATCATGAGATGATGATGATGATTGTATTGTTTTCTGACTCGCCCAATGGTTGACTGGTATAGAATGCCACACGGCATTAAGTCCGCCATTTGTACTTTAATCATCATCATGATGATGATGACGATGTTATGGTGTTCTGGCTCGCCCAATGGTTGACTGGTAGAGAATGCTAAATGGCATTAAGTCCGCCATTTGTACTTTCATCATCATGATGATGATGATGATTGTATAGTTTTCTGACTCGCCCAATGGTTGACTGGTATAGAATGCCACACGGCATTAAGTCCGCCATTTGTACTTTCATCAATGATGATCATCATGAGATGATGATGATGATTGTATAGTTTTCTGACTCGCCCAATGGTTGACTGGTATACTCGTAGAATGCCACACGGCATTAAGTCCGCACTTTGTACTTTAATCATCATCATGATGATGATGATGTTATAGTGTTCTGGCTTGCCCAATGGTTGACTGGTAAAGAATGCCACACGACATTAAGTCCGCCATTTGTACTTTCATCAATGATGATCATCATGAGATGATGATGATGATTGTATTGTTTTCTGACTCGCCCAATGGTTGACTGGTATAGAATGCCACACGGCATTAAGTCCGCCATTTGTACTTTAATCATCATCATGATGATGATGACGATGTTATGGTGTTCTGGCTCGCCCAATGGTTGACTGGTAGAGAATGCTAAATGGCATTAAGTCCGCCATTTGTACTTTCATCATCATGATGATGATGATGATTGTATAGTTTTCTGACTCGCCCAATGGTTGACTGGTATAGAATGCCACACGGCATTAAGTCCGACATTTGTACATGATGATGATGATGATGATGACGATGTTATAGTGTTCTGGCTCGCCCAATGGTTGACTGGTAGAGAATGCCACACGGCATTAAGCCCGCCATTTGTACTTTCTTTGAGCAATAAAGAATACCTACGACAACTGATAAAAAACGGACCCGACACTTGATAAGTGTGAACAGAGGCGCCGACATCCGATTAAAATCCGGACCCGACACCCATCAAGTAGGAACGGGCTCTTATTGGTATCAGAACAACGAGGGTACCACAAATACATACTTAATTACAAATATAATTTGACACGGAAGAATCACAAATGTTCACATGAATGTTTGTGCCGGGTGGGAATCGAACCTACGACCCATGGTTCAGAAGGCAAGAGTCCACTACCACTTACAACACTACCAATTGCGCCACCGAGCCAGTCATTCTCAGAATAGTTTGTCTCCTCTCCCCGTCTCTTTCATACCGAAATTACCTTTTTTTTACGGTACCTGAAAATTTCGGTACCGGTATAAATTTAGATATCGAAATATTCCGGTAACCGTTATATTTCGGTATGACGTCATACCGAAATATAAAGGTACCGTAATTTTTCGGTTATTCAGTCCCTGCTTCGGACACACGTGGTCAGTGACGTCGTACCGGGAGGGCACCACTACGTCCTCCCGAGGCGGGCCGCCATTCTATCAGGCGGCGCAGCGCTACTGAGCTGAGGAGGGGTTGAGACGAATCCCACCAGGCACCCTCGTCAGATGAGCGCTCGTAGCCGACCACAATCAGGTTTAGTGGGTATTCTCTGTTTTAGGAGTGAGTCCCACATAACCCACGTGTCCCGTACCTAGGGCCCTAGTGTATACGTAAAGGCATACCTGACGTAAAAAAAATGACTATCCAGCAGTGAATGTTTACAGGTCGATGATAGGTTATGTGTACTCACCATGGGGCGTAGAACTCGACGAGCACCTTCTTGTCCGTGGCGAAGACGACCTCGTCGAAGTTGGTCGCGACGAGAGTCTTGACGGGCTTGGCGGCCCAGTCCTCGGGCAGGTCCTCGCTGAGCAGGTGCTGCTTCAGCTTGCCGTCGAAGAACGACTGCACGAATTCCTGCACAGGACAAAACGATGTTCATTAACACCCGTATTCACGAACGTTACTATGCGACGAGCAGACGCACAGGGACCCATAAACCTATTTCAATGACAACACTTGAGTGCCGCATAGTGTTTTTAGTCTTCATAGATCTGGAGATATGCACTTATCAAAATCAGCTGGTTAATTTGATACTCCTTTATTTTTGGTGTTTCACGGCAATACAAGTACTTTAACGGTCGTTTTCACAAACGTTACTACGCGACGCGCGTACGCACAGAGCCCAAAATCCTATAGGTATGTTTAGATGTGTGGAAGTCGCAGAATAGATTTCGGGTCCGGGGTCAGCCAGTAGCATCTTAGAGGTATTGGATATAGCGTCAGTATGGTCAGATAAACGAGGTATCGCAGAGTGGCTGTGACTGCGGCTCGCCCTCACAAAGTATGTCGAACATTATACATTGTGCCCCACCACCGGTACTATGAAGGATCTGTACTAGACGACTGACAGCAGTAAAGTTTTTGTGAGGAAGCCTATACGGCTGTTTAAAATTGGACAATGGAAGCGAGATTCATATTGTCAAACGTTTAAACTAAATCGCACAACTACACACTACTTATAAGATTAAATTGTAGTATGCAGATTATAGTGTGGATTATATAAGCAATTTTATATGACTCGCGCCGTAAATAACCTAACTACCGCGAAGTGTGTGAAATGTAAAAGTCAGTGAAGTAAATTAATAGGTACAGTGAATGAAGTAGGAATAGATTGATTTTAACCATATGACTTTTTTGTTAAAACATAAATTTCAATTAACGTCAATTATATTACTTGGTAATTGGCTAAAAAATGGCAATTTCTATTTTGCTGAGAAGGGTGGCCAATATTTACACAACTATAGGTACAGGTTTGATCTAAAAGTAACATACATTACACAATATAATACTTACATACAATGCACAAGTTCATACACTTCCATTTATTGACTGAATTAGACAGATTATTAGGATACTAAGCATGTATACAGAAGATTAATACAATAATTTCTCTCGTCAAGTTTAGCAGACATAGGGACACTTTTTTTCCTTCACTTTCATTATCCGATGTTTCAAACACCGATGCGAACGTACGATACAAAATGCAGGACTTATTTTATCGAATGTGTTCTACCACCCCCAACTTTTTAAGTTCAGATAGACAATGAATAATTTCTAGAGAGAACATTCCAGTTCTAACTTTTAGGCATGACCTGAAACTTGCAGTTCAGTGACTTCCTGGGTTTAGTTCCTGAGGCGGTAGTTACGACCAAAAGATTAATGAAGCAACTTTGTGAAATATCGGTTCTATCATACAAGGTAATGACATTTCAAAATGAGTTGAGACTAGTATAAGGAAAAAATCTTCCATGAAATTATTGCATGACAACATACCCATTATTTAATTTCTTGTCATGCAACGAATCGCTGCTGTAACAAGGATGGACTAGTATCTACTTGGCAGTAATCGAGTATAAAACTATGCTTAATAAGAAACTCCCCGATAGGCCGATAAGACACGGTACTTACAGCAAATTTTATCGTTCAGCAGTACATCGAACCTTTACGTTGATACCTTTCATATCGCGAATTTCCGTTTTGCTTTACGCTTCGGTAAATTCAATTGATTGTTACACCTACTTCACATTATAAGTAGGTAAAACCTTTACAACAAGAAACCGATTGTACAAAATTGTTCAGAAGTAAAAGGGTTTGAATAAATAGAATACTGTTTAATTTTCCATACTATTGACGACTGCCAGTAAGAACCAATAAAATAACACTTATTTGAGAAATCACAACAAAATTATTTTGCAAAATCAGAGCACTAAAGTTCATCGGGAAAGTCAATTTGTGTGAAATTAAAGATATTATAGCACTCTCTAAAGTACATTATTTAGAACATAAATTTTGATATGAAACCAATGCCATAAAAGCAGTATTTAATATAGTTATCGAATAAACTTCTTACACGAGGCATACATAACACCACGTAATACATAAGCGTGACGTCACGGTTGACGTCAACGATCACGATTGAAGGCGTAGCTAAATACCACAGGCTGATGACGGGCAGCAGCGTCACCGTAGCGAAAAGCTACGCCTGCCCAGCATGGCGATAATGGGAAAAGCCTCCAGATGTTTGCCCAAAGTGGCGAACACCTGACTTTGACTGGCTCGGTGGCTCAATTGGTAGTGACCCCTGCCTTCTGAACCAAGGGTCGTGGGTGCGATTCCCACCCGGGACAAACATTCGTGTGATGAACACTTGTGTTTGTTCCGTGTCTTTTTTTTTATAGTAGCTCGACATAATGGCTTCCCTACGCCTGATGGAAAGCCAAAGAGAATCCCAAGTCGCTGTGACAACTGGCAAGTAACTGGCCTGTCAGTTGCCACTGCCATGCCGGCACAACCCTAACCCCCCACGAGTCTGGGTGTTTATAAGTTGTATTTAAGAATTTATTTGTGGCACCTTCGTTTTTCTGATACCTATAACACAATTGCTTAAGCTACTTACTTTGGGATTAGAGCAATGTATGTGATGTTGTGTAAAAAAAAACCTGGAGAGGCCTATGTCCAGCAGTGGACTGCGATAGGCACGATTGTATGAACTCACCTCAATAGCGTTGGCGTTGAGCTCGTTGGTGGCAGGCTTGTATTTGGCCATGTCCTGTTCCAGGGCGATGAGGCGGGCAGACGGGACTTCGTCCTTCTTCATGCCGAAGAACTCCAGGATTCTGGTGGACAAGGATTATGGTTAGTTATTTTTTTTATGAAATAGGGGGCAGACGAGCAAGCGGTTCACCTGATGGTAAGGGATACCGCCGCCCATGTACATTTGCAACATCAGGAGTTACAGCTGCGCTGCCGGCCTTTAGAAGTTAGTTATAAACAAAAAGACTTAGTGTTAGTTAGATCGGGCTGTTTGCGACGAGTCTACGTCCTGTGTGCGTATACCATGAACGTAAAATATGTTCTTGAAATGATTCGTCTTTATTTATCCTTGTTTTCGTTAGTAGACTCTAAAAATATTCAAAAAGAAAACCTCGTCGCCTTTGTCGTGTCAGCTCGTGTAATTTTCACATTGTTTTCATAAATGAATTGAGCATCCAGGAAGAAAATTGTGTTTGATACATTCATGGTTTATGTGTTTGATACATTCATGGTTTATGTGTTTGATACATTCATGGTTTATGTAAATGTATGCTCTCATCACAAACGCTGCTCATGATATAAAAAGAAACAAAGTATACCATAGCTTCTTTTCTACTTTTCAGTTTTCTTGTGAGCATACTTATTTTTAGATGCACTTTGATAGTTTAAATAAGTTAGTTGTTGGGAGAGTTTTGGTGTTCTGAGACTAGAGTATGGGGGGTCTTTCAAAGAAGATGTGAAGAGGTTTCAAAAAGATCGGCAAAATGCGTGTGATAGCCTTGGTGTTGCAGGCTGAGGTAGCGGCTCAACATCAGGCGTGTCAGGCTTTTTTGGCACCTTATATAAAAAAAATTAGAGATAAATGAAGTTTCATGGTACATAATTATGTCATGGTACATACCTCTGGTGGTCATCCTCGTCGGTGTCGATGGCCACGCACATGACTCTGTCGCGGTAGTTCTTGCACACAGGCTTGAGGTCCTCCAGGTACTTCTCGAAGTCGCCATTTTTCTAAAGACAAAACACTATCGTCAGTTTCATATTGAAATTTTTTATTCATTATTTTTTACTTGACCATTCATAAGTGCTTATTTTAAGTCTATGTGAATAAAGGTATTTTGACTTTGACTTTGACTTTGAACAGAATTATGGCGCCATTTTAATAAAATCCTTAGCTTCATATAGAAATAGAATTAGTTCAATGTGCAGGTAGAAAATAACTCTATATATGACAGAAATATTCACACGAACTCGTACACCATGAAATCATTCATTTGATATTCAGTCACGATAGCCCTGTAATATTTTGGAAGCAGGAAGATAAAAGTCGTAGGTAAAAAAACATACATTATAAGTACACTTTTCTAGTTTCAAGGATTCTTGAAATTGACTGACAGATATTATCAATACTACATAATCGAAAATGTGGTCATCGACACGTAGCGAATTGAGATAAGCGATTACAGAAATAAAAATGTAGGATTTACTACGTTTTCCTTTAGCATATTATCAACTCTGTAAAATCGCTTACTCAGGACCTAATAACACTGCGACTGACAGTAATTAGCAAGTTCACAATTGTTATGTCGCTGTCAAACGGTTAAGTTAGAAAAGGACAAAACATAGATACGGCTGTTTCCATAGTGTTCTGAATAAATTGACCGAGTGAGATAGAAACTCGCAACGACACGGCTGAATACCTACTATAAAATGCGCCAACACAGTCACCGTAACCACATAGGTACAATATTTACTTTACGCTATTTTCTATATCCCGTTATTAATAACGTAATCGTTTTTACTCCACGTGACTTCGTAGATATCATAAACAAAACGGTATCGTAGTATAGACGGATGCTTGTCGAATTACGGGGTCAATGCACTTGACGGGTCAACGGCTTCCTTCCCTAACGCCGATAATGTACTCATATAATTAGGAAAGCGCGGGTGTCGCTCTTGTTAGTATTATAATGCTAATTGCAACAGCATTATAGCTGTTTATTGTAAACATACCTGTATCGAATCAAGAATCAAGTCTAACATGTCCAAAATAGTATTTAATCGATTTTTAATCGAATAGTCTTCTGTTTAAGGTGTAAAATCAATGAAAAAGTCAGCATTTTTATATGCTCTATTTCCGCTGTAACCTTTCATGAAGAGCCAATATTATTTTTTGCCATTTATGTCAATATCTAGACCTATGAAGAAGTTAACCTACATATTTTAATTAGTACTTAATTATGTATTGGAATCACTGTTGGAAATACTTAAACCGGCAGTTATTATAGTAATTTATCACTGGGTATTAGAAGTCTATACGAACAGTAACAAATATCGTCAATTTAATGAAGGGATGTTATATTTCCTTCTTTTCGTAAGACGCACCGTAATAAATGGATCTTACACTCTCGACTACGAGCTCTGTCAAGTACTAAGTTTTTGTTATATCACAATACAAGTGTGCGATTTGAAATATCATCCTTACGTAAGTGCATAACCAACTTATGTTAAGACCTAGACAACCACTTTCTCTAGAAGATGACTAAACTTCGATTTCAGTATGCTTAATTAGTTGCATACCAACGCCAGTGACATTTCAAAAGCGCAAAAAATCATGTAGAAATCCGCTTGAAAGTTCGCCTTTCATAAAATTTACTTTCATTCGATCGATACCTACGTTTTTGACCCACGTGGCTTATTCGCGACTGCTATCACCGAAACGGAGCGGGTTCGACATCCGACGTGTATCACTTTCTCAACGAGGCATGTAGCGACTAGCGACCCGTTTGACCTAACGCGAACTTTCACCGTATTATCTTTGTGAATTTTGCCTATCATTCTTTGTTACGATATATAAATTATTCAAGTATTCTCGACGCTTCAAGCATTCTTTATATTGTAAAGGCACCATATAATATGTGAAGTAAATGGGGTTACTAAGGTACATCAAACCAAATATTAAAGATACATGATATAAGTACAATACAGATATTTAGCAGTAGGTATAAGGCCTTTTGTAGTAGAAAGCGAAAAGCCCAAGTTGCTGTAACCTGGCCAGATAACTGTAGAGTCACAGGTATAATGTAGGTTCTTCGACATAGACAAATTGCCTAAATCTTAGAATACACATATTCCTTGAGCTTCTACTGAACACTTAAGATAGCGGATTCCCAAAGCAGTAAAGGCTACCCACACACATCCGATATTTGTATTACCGATTCGGATCAACTTTTCTAGAGCTTATTTTATTTTATATACCTATGACATGTGCATTTTTCTACAAACCACTCCTTATGTGTTTGTGCATAGAAAACATCTGCTGTTTGCGAACAAAAGTAGATATCAGACCTTTTATAGAGTATTTTATATGGGAGTTCAATTATGATTGCTTACCTTGGACAGGAACAACAGGAGGTGGTATTTGATCTGTCCGCCGAAGATCTTGGAAGCGGTCTCGTGGGAGAACTCCACGATGATGGGCATGCTCTGCACGAACACCCAGGTCTTGAACGTGTCCTCGTCGAACTTGTCACTGGAGTACTTGACGCGGGGCTCCTCGAACTGTTGAAAATATACTATAATTAAGATCGCAACAAAGGACAATAGAACGCACATATGGAAACACAATCGGAGATGGTTGCGAATTCGGAAGACGGAAACTATACAAGACTATGCATAGTTTCTTTAACGTAAGCAGTAAAATAAACAATATCGTACATTCGTAATGAATCATTTAAAACTGTTTCAAAGTGTGTCAAAAGGGCAAAAGGACATTATGGCTGCCGGCCCTCCTAGTGGTAAGAGGTGGGTAAGCGCAACCCATGAACGCCTACATCACCAGGGGTATCATATGCTTGTCATGGTGGACATATTTTTAGGTCTCACGGCATCATCTTTGGGGCGCTTTGAGGAAGGGTCCCACATACCCCATCCGCTCTCCCGAGCGGCGGCTATGTGTAAATGCATTCTCTTCAGTTAAAAAAAAGGGGACATCATATGCGGTTTGCCAACCCATAAAACCTATTCCCCCTAACCAAGAGACTCAATTATCTGAGAATCAAACTCGAGATTTTTAAAAATCCGCCCAAATAAATGAAGAAGCGACCTACATGTTTAATGTACATATAATAATATACCCACACTAAAATTATTATTCTCATTATGCTGATAAGTATTGAGTAAAGCAGACGACTTGTTGGCTTGATAGAATATGCAAATAAGTTTATACAGGTTACTTATTTATAGTGACATCATGTCTGTGTGTGGAGTTTTGGCTGTTAGCGTGGAATACTAATAAGCAAGTCTTAAATATGTTGTACGTAATATATTCAGCAATCTGACTTTAATTAACTAAGCATTTAAAAATAAATTACGCGACCACCAAAACGGAATTGCCATTAAGCTGTAGTTTCGAATTCGATATAACAGTTTCATCTTTATCAATTAGCTTGCAACAGCGATTATTGAAATGTCTAGTAACAGGATGACCCTGAGATAACGCCTTCTAAAAGGTCAGTGTCACATAAAGTTGAGGCGACACAGCGAAGCCAGTAACGTGGCTATGCTATGTCGGCAAAATCGAACATTGCGAAACGAGCGGTACCTATAATTCGCCGGTTCTGCTTACGTATCGGCGTAGTTTGTTTTGCCGGCATATTGCTATATCGCGCACGCCACGCGGTGGTAACGCCTCTCGCCGGCCGGCAGGCGAAGCGACCTTTTACTTGTCTTATTGAATACGAAAGTATGAGGTACAATGTATGTTCATGATGAATGAATGTGACACGTAATGGCGAGTAGAAAGCGCAATAACATAATTAATATATTGTAAATTTAAATTATATTATGTATTGCAGAATTAGCAATCATAATATTTCTCAGGAGTTCATGAACTTCTAATCAAAGTTAAGACGAAAAGAGACAAAGAGAAGAAGTTTTTTTTTTTTTGATTTCTCTCTGCAACTTGGCAATCTGTTTACAACAATAAGCCATGAGGCGGGCCGGACACAAAGCGTCCATCAGTGTTTTCTATTGAGCCAGGGGGTCCCCCCGCGAGTAGATGAATCTCTCGAAAGAGAAGAAGTGAAAATCTTTTGTACACAATATTTAATTTTACCTGCTATTTATATAACAATTTTTTTTAAATACTTGAGTATGAATGTTGTTAGCCAGGTGAATAATTTGTTAGGGCTGTAATAATAAATAAACAATGCTAGTTGTCTTCTTCAAAATTAATAGGCATACCAAGTGAAGCTCTTAAATTGTAATTATTACCCTTTGTGATACTAATTACAGACTTCATTATCTATTTGAGTACAAAGTTGTTGAGGTCAGAAGTCATTATCTCAATCCCCAATAATATTGTTGCTGTGAGAATGAATTTTTTTTTATCTTAAACTGTTTAATAAAGAAATCTCTACTAGCAAGAAATGTTCACGAATGAAATGATTTATGCCTAGGATCCTTATTATTATGTGATTTAACACCACTTATGTTTTGTTAAGCAGTAAGTGACTTAAATAAAATAAAATGAGGGTACTTACGTTTTTGAACAGCACAACATCTTCATCTTCAGCTTCCAACTCCTTAATAACCTTCTCATCATTGACAATGGCAAAGATCTGGTCATCAATAAGACCGGCAACACCGAGGAAAGCCTTCGCCTTCTCCGTTTCCTTGTCGGTGAAGAAACCGAACACAACAACTGGGTTGGCCGATGTGAGTTCCTTGGCTTGCTCGGCGGAGGCGACTTCGATGGCAGGGGGGCCGGTTTTCTTCTTCAACCAGGCTACAATGTCGTCAGATTGACGGCCACCTAACGATAATAATGAGATTGCATAAAAACACTGTATGAAGTTAAAAAGTTAAAGATGTTCTTACACATTGGCATTCTAAAACTATACTCTCCCTTCCAAATGTTGTAAACATTAATTATAATCGGTATAATTCCTTATTTAACAATCATTAGAAAATAAAATAAACAAATTAAATTGGAAAATCAATCATTGTATAAATCTCCATTATCAAAAATATTTCGATAACTAGATTATCTTCAATGATAAAGGTAGGAAAGCCAAAATCAGATTTTTGGTTCTACTTTTAATACGGATGATGACAAGGTATGAAAATGAAGAAAATAATTAGTCCGTCTCTTAGATAATAAAAAAATATAAGACCCGTATTTTTTGTTTTGTCGAAATAACAAGAAACAAGAAGAGTTTATGAACATTTTAACTTAGATATAGCGCATTAAAGTTACGGAGTGGGGGCTAACTACGTCACGTTAGAGTATATTTTGTACTCTAACGTGACGTCATGTGACATTTAAAATCAATGTATCTTCGTAAGTTTTTGAACAAGGGACAAAATAAAAAATACGTATCCAATATTTTTCATTAATCTATCTGATGGACATTAAATTATTTTTTAGTCATCATCCCAATTGTTGCTATGAACCCTACACTCTGACCGAAAATTGTCCAAGAATAAACTTCTCTTTGATTCTTGCAGTACAAGGGAAGTTGACTAAATTACACTGATACGAACTAGTGGGTACAATATAATTACTTGCTTATGCAGAATTCTGATAGGCATGAAGAGTTTATGAACATTTTAACTGGCTGAGTTTACATTTGACTAATATGCATGTAATGTAATACCTGTGTAATCGATAGGGTTGCCGTTCTTGAAGAACTTCAGAGTAGGGTAGCCCCGCACGCCGTAGTTTTCAGCCAAATCCTGCTCCTGAGTGGCGTCCACTTTAGCCAGTTTGATGGGAGATTCTTCCTCCAGAAGCTTGGTTGCAGCCTTGGCGTACTCCGGCGCCAGCGACTTGCAGTGTCCGCACCATGGTGCATCTGTCACGTACACAAAACCATGTCATCGAACGCACAAAGCACGCCGGCATGACCCATCTTATCTGACGTGTCATCATAAAAGAAACACAGCAGTGAACATCTCTCAAATAAAACACTCTATAACCATTTATAAAAACGTGAACCCTCAAAGAAAAATCGTGAGAAACTTACAGAATTCCACTAAGATGAAGTCGTTCGAAGTAATAGCACCGTCAAAGTTAGCTTTGTTTAGGACGAGTACGTTCTCTTCTGTGGCTATTTCGTCTCCGAGGGCGATGCCCAAAAGGGCTAGAACTGTAACTAATAAGACACGCATTTTGATTCAAGTTGACTCTTCACAATGAGCCTACTTCTCGGAAGACGAAACACCACCAAATGCCGAAAAACGCCACTTCATTCACTCCGTCTCACTTTGACGTGGCAGCGTCGATCGTGTGTAGAGAAGTGATTGGACGAAATTTTTATTTTTTAATAATGGCGCAGGCATAAAGTTTCTGGACGACTATTAATGTTCATTAAAAAAATACCTAAATCACTTAACATAAATGACGAATTTTAATCACGTATGGCTTACATTTTTAAAACAAAAATAAAATATTAAATGATAGACAAAGTCAAGTTTGAAACTGTTACCAAAAATGCCAACAGCTGATTATGACGTTCGTTACACGTTCTGTTGTTATCAATCTTCCTGTCAAGTGTCAACACATTGTCCACCAGCCAATGTTAACCCTTTCCTGCCGGGGTAGTAATTTTTAACGAATTTTCGCGTTTGAAGTTTATTTTCTTATTAAGATAGGTAAAAGGTAACACATAGATTTTTTTTAGATTTTTATTATACCTAGAAGTACTATTTCCAAGACCTAGACTTAAAAGTACCGTCAGGCACTTCGTGTTACCACAATGTTAGGAAGGTTGATAGAAAGTACAAAAGTAATTATATTCTTTTTTTACTTAGTAGTAATAAAATTAATGGGTTTTTAATCACCGATAACCTCGTGGCATTCAATAAAACAAATTTTCTTTTCATATAGGGCTCACGAAACCACTGCAACGTTATGGCTGCATCTTCTTCAAACTACCTCACACCTTCCCCTGTTCTCAACAAACCTAAGCCAATGGATGCTTATGTTACCCTTTTTTTTGTCAGATATAGTCAGTTTTGCAACTTTCCGAAGAGCTGCCTTTTATACTAGTAGGGTTCTTTGCTTCCACCTATTTTTTACTACTCTTATATGCTATGAATGAACTCCACCACCTGATCCTTTCTGTCTTGCTACTTTCTAACCAAAGGTTGTCTGGTAGAGATCGCTCATAGCAAGCGATAAGACTGTCTGAATTGTACCTCAATTGTATAATTTGTATAGTTCTTAATATTTTTTTTTGGTGTGCAATAAAGAGTATCTATCCGTCTATCGCCATCAAGCCTCGAGTAACAGAGCATCAAAAATCTTTTACAGTAGTTTGTTCCATTCAAAGTCCATGAATGACATGTGCATAATCAAAATACTTTGTCTATAAGACCAGCAAAACTCTCAATATTATCCCCAATGTCCAAAAAATACTAAAATATTTCAATTGCTTTAGTACAGTGAGCGAACCAGTCTTCTACTAGATATTCCAGTATCTGCAATGTCTTCTGGTAAAATTTTATCCAGGTCCCCCTATTTCATTTTATGGTTTGGTTCAGGTAATTGCTGGCTAGGTATGTGAGAAGACGTATTTACAGATGGCAGATCAGTCAGACACTAGATCCAGGTATTGAAGATGTGGGCACCTGATTTATTGAGCACTCCTTACATAGATCTAAATTTGACAGCGACAATGGAGAAACTTTGGCAAAAATACTATTTTGAGCTCTTTCAAAATCCTCAACAAAACTTCTTGATGAGGGTAGTTGAAAATTTTCCTATTCATCATCAGACAAACCTGCATCAGACTGTTCATCGGAATCCGGAAGTTCTTCTAGTACACTGGCCTGAATTAGAGTAGTATAATTTTTAATATCCATCTCAATGGCTAAAAACAATAAGATATTAGGTCAGAACAATAACAAAAATAATTTAAATTGGTTTGGAATAAAATAAAATACCCACTTATTTGTGTGTGTGTGTCTTATAAAACCCATAATCTTTGCGACTAAAATCACCTGACGGTACTTTTAAGTCCACATTAGTATTTATCAAATATTTGTATAAAATAATGTGATTTTACATTATAAAAGCTTATAGAAATGTAGTCAATGACATAAACAACGTAAATAGCAAAAAAAATAGTACTTACCTATGATATTCTATTTTTAAAAATTAATCAATTTCACCGCACAGCAAAGTGACAAAATGTTCGACAATCTGTAACTTGCAATTCAAATTTTTCGGCAATTTCGCGCGGTAGTTCAAATAACGCGCTGTGATTGGCTCACGGAAACGGTACGCAACAGGATCGTCAGTTATAGTTTGCGTAAATTGTTTTCGTACTCAAGATATTATACGAAAAATGTGGAGGTACTTTTAAGTACCGTAAGGCAGGAAAGGGTTAATGTAATCCAAAAGATTGTTTCATGTTTAAAAATTTAGTACTATTTAAATTATTAATATTATTTTACACCAACTGAAGATCCATGTGTGAAATACCAATACCTACTTCTGCCCCGATTTACTGAGTGCACAATGACCTATGCCTAGGAAAATCTTAACAGGTACCTATTTAAATTCTATTGAAAGACAATATTTACTTACGTGGTTATCCATCGTTCTTCTTAATTCTTAACTATATCCACGAACCTAGTGCTTAATAATCGCACCGGTAATACTCGTAGACATTATGCTCATAAAGTGTCCATTTGTACAAAATTAATCATCTTAATCGCCATAAATTACTTATAATTTACTCTATTTACACTGCATCACATGTTAGCACTGGCAGTCGCACAGTAATTCACCAATACTGGCACACACCACACCAGACTATAGAAGAGATTTATTTTAGAAGTTTTAAAATTGGACCCAATCCAATTTTTTAGCCATTCTTCCTCATTTGAGTAGTTACAGTTATCATTTGCACAGTGTTAATTTAATTTTTTTAATTTTCTGGAATAGTGGCAAAAGAATATAATTTGCAGTGAGTATCACCTTTTGAACATATGGTATCCGTTACTGTCTTTGTAATATGTTATAGTATGCCAAGTACTATAAAAGCATTTGACCATGAAATTATTTCAGTGTTAAAGTACTTTAATTTCTCAGTTACATACTGGTGTTAATCTTGCATCAACCATAACTATGTAGCCTGCGCTAAAGTATAAGTTTGTAAACTTGATTTACCATGTACTTTACCGATTCTAATTTGTTGCTTACATTTAGATTAATAATTCTTTCTGTGCTATTAAATTAATTATATTATGCTTTGTTTCGGAGTATTTACTCTGTTCAGTTAATCTGCGGACCACTGCAGAGATTTTATAGAAGGCCAGCTTTGACAAAGAATTGGGAGGGCCTAAAAGTAATGAAATTTGTGTAACTACTGCTTTTATTTACGCTAAGAATCTTTTTAGTAGCCCTACTTACATTACCTCATTTGAAGCCTTTTTAATCCTGCCTGCTGGAAGATGAGATCACAATGACTTAAAAATGGCTCCGGGCAAACAGCTCAACTTCGCCACCTGATCGACGCTTTGAGAATTATTATACAAGATTATGTCGAGTTTAGGCTTCAAATGATGGTACAGTAAGTCACTAATACTATTTATTTTAGATGCCGGAGCTTACAGTGACTTCAGAAATATATGGAGAATATGATTACAAGACTAAAAAACCGCCTAGCACCGATGGAAGTATGTTATTTGAATAATCAATAAATATATAATAACAAACAATAGAAACATTTCTAAAAATTCATCTCAATTTATGTAAATTGTATTGTTACTTTTTAAAATAACATTATTCATTGGTCCATTTAATTTTCAGATGTTATATCAGAATTCCCTTTTTTATTGCCAAAAACAAGAAACAAACCAGAGTTTGATGAAGATGAGGACTTGGATATTGAAAGACCACAAAAGGAAATTATAAAAATAGGTATGAATCTCAACCAATTGCCCCATGGGCGAACTTTGGATACGAAATTTTCTACATCTAAAGAGTTATAGAAGATATGCTTATTGTTCAACTGAGATAATTCTGATTTCAGTTTACATAGCAGGTCCAACTGTTACATGATTGGTTAATTTTGACAGGTCACTGACATTCACATAGCAATTGACCAATTACGTTACAGTTGGCCCTGCTGCATATGTGCATCTGGTGCATTTTCAGAAAACCCTCATGCAGAAGAACAAATACAGATCTAATTCTCTGTATTACTGATAAATCTTTCATGGGACCTCATTTTGTGTAGATACACATGTATACAGGCAATACTATACCGATAATGCAGATAATTTTAGCATAATTTGTAATATTGACAATTTTAGTTTACTGCATATAAGGCAGTTACTGCATATTATGCTGTTAAGAAATACTACAAATACCCTTATTTCAAATTTCAGAGCACAGTTCAAAAACCAAAATAGCACTAGTTGGCCTGCAAGTGTGGAGGGGGGCTTTCCTCTTGGGTGATCTCCTGATCCACTTGGGCCTCAATGGAGGCCTAACTGGAAAGACTGTGCTGGAGTTGGGGGCTGGAACAGGTCTTACCAGTTTTGTTGCCGCCTTATATGCTAAGAAGGTCGTGTGTACAGGTAAAATAGCTAAAGATTGTAATTTTTAACTGTAAGGGATCACTACTATATTTTTTACTAGCTGTGCCGGCGGCGTCGCACGCGTGGATATCGGGTTTCAAAAATAACGGACATCCATAAAATGGTACCTAAATTTTAAGTTAGACCTCTAGCAATACACTGGTGAAAACCGCATTTGATTCCATGCAGTAGTTTTTGCGTGATGCGCGATCAAACATGCAGATAAAAATTTCTCCCGTTTTCTCAACGCTTCCCGTCACTGCTCTACTCCCATTCATTGTATCGTGATGAAAAGTATACTATAACCTGCCCAGGAGTATGAAGAATAATAGCACCAAGTTTCGTTAAAATCCGTCCAGTAGTTTTATTTTCTACATACATACAGACAGACAAAAATTTTACTGATTGCATTTTTGGCATCAGTATCGATCACTTATCAACCCCTGACAGTTATTTTGAAAAAATATTTCATGTACAGAATTAACCTTTCTACAGATTTATTATAAGTATAGATATAGATGGCTAGAAAGTTAGTTACTTTTAATTGCTTTTCTAAAATTAAGTAAGAGTTCCTTCTTCCACAAGTACATCACATAGGTATGTTTGACCCATTCCCAAAGTATGCATGGGAAATCGAAGATCAATACCCGGTCCAATGATCGATCGTCGATCTATACTAAACGATTGGTCTGGTAAGTAGCACAGGCATAGTTAAGTGGCCTGTTCAGTGCGTCCAGTCAGCGTCAGATAGTACCTACATACTAGTCAAAATGATCTGAAAAACATAAGTTTAAATTCTATTTAAGAGAGGTAGGGCATGGCGAATAAGAGAGGTAGGGCATGGCGAATCTTCGCTCGAATTGAGCTGCCCGTCCGGGGAAGGACCTCCACCCTATAGAATACCGCAGCCAAATGACCTCCGCGTCATGTTCCTGTCGGTGAGTAGGGTTTCCGGAGCTCGTGGGGGGTTGGGGTTGGGCCGACATGGCGGTGGCAACTGACAGGTAACTAAACAGTTACTTGCCCGTTGTCACAGCAACTTGGGCTTCTCTCTCGCTTTCCATCCGGCGTAGGGAAGCCATTATGTCGAGCCACTATAAAAAAAAATATCACAAAATATTGCCTTTTTATTTTATGTCACAAAAGATTAAACGTTAATTCCTCCTCCATTGTATTGCATTGGGGCGGTAGGTACGTACAATAAATCCAGGACACACACCAGGGTGCCTAAATTTAATAACGACGCGCCCTTGTTTTCATGCTGGGAATCATTTCCCCGTCGTGTAAGAGTCGGCTGGGGGATTATTTATACGATGTACGAAAATATGTTTAGTATCTACCCACACAAGATATATTTTTATAAGCTAAATATTTATAATTAAATTCTTGTTACAGATATCGACCTTGGAGGGATATTGGAGCTCATAAAATTAAACGCTAAATATAATTCCAAATTAATAAAGTCCACATTTAAAGTAATGCCTCTAGATTTTATGGCACAATGGGACTCGAAACTGTCTAAAGAAATCAAGGAAACTGATATAGTCATAGCTGCTGATGGTATGTATATTATTTTTACCTAATTAAAAGTTTAAATGTATTTAAAAACACTTATAAAAGCAAGAAACTATTAGAACATTGTGCAGACAAAGGGCATATGTACTGACTACTCATATTAGTCTGTGAAACTCCACACATGTTCCCTTTTTAACCGACTTCAAAAAAGGAGGAAGGTTTCTCAATTCAACCATATGTTTTTTTGCGTGAAGCACTTCTGTGGGCCGTCATGTGATCGATGCTGTAACTATGCTATTATGCACTAATTAAGCATGATGTAGGTAGATTACTCACATTTTTTTTTATGTGAGCAGTTCTTTTTCTTTTAGAATTGTTCCACCTTAATCACCTAGGTGATTTAACCCCACTAAAGAGTAATAAAAGGTAGAGTTAAAACGCCTGGTCAGGGGATTAAAGTAGACTCAATAAAATTACGCACAGGTGATAAAGGTGGAACAATCGTGCTGATATAAAAATAAATCTTGGACATATATTATTTTTCAGTTATCTACGACGACGATGTAACGGCAGCTTTTGTGGATACGATACAGAAAATTTTGAACACACAACCACCGAAAACGTTGTACGTTGTGCTGGAGAAACGCTATGTGTTCACGATAGAGCACATGGAGTCGGTGGCCCCATGCTACGAGACATTCCTCACTCTACTAGACAAGATTAAGACAGAAAACGCTCATTCCGTATGGACCGTCGAACAACTACCTCTAGACTTCCCAAAATACTTCACTTACGATCGCGTGAAGGAACTAGTTCTGTGGAAAATATCCTCCCAACCTAAATAAGACAATCTGTGATATTAAATATTATTTTCGTTAACGACGACTTTTATTTAAATCAAAATAGAGCGTAAAAAATAATCTATATGTATTTCAATTTGGTTTACTTGATTTTACACTATTAAAGATACAATTACCCGATCAATTTATGTTATAAATAAATAAATACGAAACAAAATACGCAACCTTCATAATTTAAACATGGTACAAGATGTAAATGATATAAAACATACCGTTGACTTAATTTTCGTTTCCAGTCTTGACTCTTACTTGACCGTTACCACTAAAGACAAAATGGAATTATAATCTAAGCTTAAAATTATTTCTGACTGGGCCAAAATTCGTTGTATTTGGTTAAGAATGTTTTCCTTAGCTCAGAGTTTCTCGCTTGCTGGTCCTTTTCCTTGCTGAGTGTCTCGACACTTTGGCCGACGCAGAGGTCTCCACTGAAGTGTATTATGACTACTTGAGTGTTGAACGTCACGTTTTTGTCTGGGCTTTGTTTTGAATAGTTCGTTTGCGGACTGAAGTCCATTGGGAATGGTAATGTGAGCTCATCCGCTGCAAGAGAAGAGACAGGAGTTCTGAGGCTAAGAACTCACGGAGCGATTCCTACCTGCGCCCGCAGCGGTTGTTCCCATAACGGTTTTAGGATCACGTAAGTAGGTAGATTGCAATTTACGGCAAAAGCAACCTCGGCAAATTGCACCCATGCTCTCTCTAATCATTAGTTCGCTGAACGTGGTCTGCCCTGGAGGCCTGGTGAGTTTAAAAACAAAACAGCGGGCGCGGGTAAAAACTGCTCCATGAGATCTTAGCCTTAGAATAGAAATAGGTAACTAGCTAGGGCCCAAATTTTTACGGTTACGTTAAAAAAAATATTTGTCTATGCAAAGGAGAGTGTAAAAATGTGTAGCCCGTACACCGACAGAGAATATTTTTTTGCCTGGAACGGTTTTCCCTAGAAAATACCAAAAAAAATCTCTGCCAGTTTGGGCTAATTTCCAAAATGGCTGTACAGTCGGGCACGCAACGGCTGTCCATCGGGACGCCGCATGCTCGTCAGTACTCGTCGCCTCTACAACAGACACTAACGCGAGCACTCGGCGCCCTGCACGGACGAGTCGCCGGTACACTCGGGCACGCAGCGGCCGTCCTTCAGGACGCCGCATGCTCGTCACGACTCGCCGCTTCTACAACAGACACTAACGCGAGCACTCGGCGCCCTGCACGGACGAGTCGCCGGTACACTCGGGCACGCAGCGGCCGTCCTTCAGGATCCGTATACTCGTCACCTCTACAACAGACACTAACGCGAGCACTCGGCGCCCTGCACGGACGAGTCGCCGGTACACTCGGGCACGCAGCGGCCGTCCTTCAGGACGCCGCATGCTCGTCACGACTCGCCGCTTCTACAACAGACACTAACGCGAGCACTCGGCGCCCTGCACGGACGAGTCGCCGGTACACTCGGGCACGCACGGCTGCTCATCACGACTCGCCGCCTCATCACGACTCGCCGCCTCTACAACAGACACTAACGTGAGCACTCGGCGCCCTGCACGGACGACTCGCCGGTACACTCGGTCACACACGGCTGCTCATCACGACTCGTCGCCTCTACAACAGACACTAACGCGAACACTCGGCGCCCTGCACGGACGAGTCGCCGGTACACTCGGGCACGCACGGCTGCTCATCACGACTCGCCGCCTCATCACGACTCGCCGCCTCTACAACAGACACTAACGTGAGCACTCGGCGCCCTGCACGGACGACTCGCCGGTACACTCGGTCACACACGGCTGCTCATCACGACTCGTCGCCTCTACAACAGACACTAACGCGAACACTCGGCGCCCTGCACGGACGAGTCGCCGGTACACTCGGGCACGCAGCGGCCGTCCTTCAGGACGCCGCATGCTCGTCACGACTCGCCGCTTCTACAACAGACACTAACGCGAGCACTCGGCGCCCTGCACGGACGAGTCGCCGGTACACTCGGGCACGCACGGCTGCTCATCACGACTCGCCGCCTCATCACGACTCGCCGCCTCTACAACAGACACTAACGTGAGCACTCGGCGCCCTGCACGGACGACTCGCCGGTACACTCGGTCACACACGGCTGCTCATCACGACTCGTCGCCTCTACAACAGACACTAACGCGAACACTCGGCGCCCTGCACGGACGAGTCGCCGGTACACTCGGGCACGCACGGCTGCTCATCACGACTCGCCGCCTCTACAACAGACACTAACGCGAACACTCGGCGCCCTGCACGGACGAGTCGCCGGTACACTCGGGCACGCACGGCTGCTCATCACGACTCGTCGCCTCTACAACAGACACTAACGCGAGCACTCGGCGCCCTGCACGGACGAGTCGCCGGTACACTCGGGCACGCAGCGGCCGTCCTTCAGGACGCCGCATGCTCGTCACGACTCGCCGCTTCTACAACAGACACTAACGCGAGCACTCGGCGCCCTGCACGGACGAGTCGCCGGTACACTCGGGCACGCACGGCTGCTCATCACGACTCGCCGCCTCTACAACAGACACTAACGTGAGCACTCGGCGCCCTGCACGGACGACTCGCCGGTACACTCGGTCACACACGGCTGCTCATCACGACTCGTCGCCTGTACAACAGACACTAACGCGAGCACTCGGCGCCCTGCACGGACGAGTCGCCGGTACACTCGGGCACGCAGCGGCCGTCCTTCAGGATGCCCCGCATGGTAGTCAGCTTGCTTATCGCCTTCTCGCTCACTTTGCTGTTTTGCTCGTTCTTGTGCTTGTCTATGTTGCGGAGGAACTTCTTCATCTGGAATCAGAATTGGTGTGTCAATAGTTAAATTGCCGGTTTTAGAACTACCAACATCCGCTACGACTTCACAATAAGTGAGGAAACACGGATTGTTCTACTTTACCCTACCCAGGCGCCCCCCACTGGTGGGTCAAAGTGGAACGTTTAAAATTCGCAGTGGAATCTGCCCCACTAAATCGATTTACTGCACACAAATCCAAACCGACGCAAGGGCGCCCTTTTCCTATCCGTCGCGTCGCCTCAGCGGCTCTCTGGGCCCAACCGCGCCCTACCCCAACGCCACTACTTACTACATAACTGGAACCTTGGTAAGTACCTTGACTACCAATTTGGTTCAGTAAAAAATTAAATAAAAATAAAAAATTCCCCGCAGTGCAAACATAATTATGTGCCCATGAACATGTTTGTGTATATCGAGTAAGTCTACTTTGCCCCACCAAAGTATCCCAATATGCCCCACCAAAGTATTTATTTAGCAAAAGAGTATCTAAGTAATATTAGGAATCAAGCAAGAAATCAAGTCGAAGCTTGTACCTACTTATGGGTAACTAAACAACAGTTACCCATAGTACAAGCTTCGTCTTACTTTGGAGACTAGATGGCGCTGTGTGGCATATCTCGAGTTATTGCTGTAGTTATATTTTAATAAAATGCATAAAATTAGGACATACCGTTTTTGATATTTTTTTCGGCGGATCTGGATAAGACATCTTTGGTTCCCCTGGATTACTGCCGACGACGTACATAGTGCTCTTCGGTATATCGAAGTCCGAGTACACAGACGCGCCCTCCACGGGGTCCTTCTGCCGGCCCGACATTGTCGACGACTTGCTATTCGTAGGGACGTAACCAGATTTCGCGGCATTTTCCGACTGAGATTTTTGTATAGACGTTTTGTTTTTGTTTCTCTGCTTCCTCTGCACTGGGGAGTCGTCTTCGTAGGACAAGCTCTCTTCCGAAGTCGAAGGGAATACCTCGTTCAGGCTGAGCACCTCCACATTACATTCCTCAAGGTTCGACGGGTTCTCGACATCTGCCACTTGACACAGCTGATCGGTTGAATGTATGCTGATGAATGATTTTTGACCGGAACACAATGCGGATTCCTCCTCGCCCGATGCCGACGCTTTCTTTGAAACGGTAACTGCAAATATTACCGTTAGCTTCAGTTCACGTAATTAACAACTCGTACGTATTTTATTGTAAGCGCTTACCGGCATATGTACAGCTCTCCGTTGGGTTACAACTCATTATATCCCCTGGAGGCAAAACATTTAACACGATTAGATCTCGCAACTGACAAGTCACTGATATTCCTAACTTATTAATCATTTTATACCTTCGTCTTCATTTCTGTCGGTGGCCTGTGTGTCTATTCTAATTTTATCGGGTAATTTGTGGTTATTCTTCGAGTATGACATATTTTAACAACAAATTTCAGTTTGTGAACTTTGTCAAATGGCTTTCCATTTTTCTCTTTACTCAGCGCCGTTGACAATTCTAATTTTGTAATTGCTGCCAAAAAGTATAGTGAATTTAAACCTTTGTAGTCGTTACTAAGCAAAGCTCATACTATTGTACATTACTATTGTACATAGCTTTGCACTACATTATGTATAAAAGTACTTAAGTACTTATTTCAAGTGGAGCAAATTATAAATGATAAATCTAGATTCCGTGAGGGCCTAATGTTTGCAGAATTAAAATACAAATATCCAAAATAATAGTTATATTTCATTTCATCGTAAGTACAAGTAGTTCAGTGAACATTACATTACTCAAAATGGAACAATACAAAAATAACATAAAAATAATTGTTGTTTTAATGAAATTAACACCCAAAATGGAAATACATAAAACACAGCTGTTGAATTAACATATGCGTATAACTAGATAGTAATTGTAAAACATCGACTTGTGTGTATACGGTCACTAACGTAATCTACAGTTTTATTCACAGAGGGTGTGTAAATCTTGATGGATTGTAGAATCGACCCATAAGGCCGCGTCTTGGACGCCAGCGGCCAGAGTGGGAGACGGCACGCGCGTCTTGATCAAGTTCATAGAATTGTGTTAATCTGTTGTCGACAACAGCGGCGCGGGCGGTGTGAGCTAGAAGTAAACCGCGCTTACCGCCCGCTGGCGTCCAGGACGCGGCCTTATACGAATCTCCCACTGCACCGATCTCCGCCGCGGTAGATAGGTAGCAGTCAAGCCAATACAGATTCTGCCAAACCGCGCGGAGAAGTAGTGCAGTGTGTAAACCGCCTAAGCTTCATACGAAATTTATTAACAAACACAATAAAAACATTTCAATAGCTAAAACATGTATAATCAGAGATTCTACAATCCCATTAGAATTTTAATAAACTTACTTACTTCAGCAACAAAATTTCGACATTAATTATTCAGTCTGGATAATGAATGTGAATGCAATACCTAAATTACGTGTAAGACAAACTTTTGACAAAGCTAAATGTACCTACCTATACATTTCTTGTATTGCACTACACATTTCATCACATTGGTTATATCATAGAATCTTGAGCCACACGAAAACGTTTATCAATCATAATCATAAATTATATAAAATCATTGAAAATTATTATGCTACAAAACTATAAGAGTATGTATAACTAAAATCGGTTTACTAGAAAATATTTTGTGATTTGTTTATACTTGCATTCATACCATACACGCTCAAATAAAGTACAGACGATCACACATCAACCTTCTTTATCTGTCAGATTCTTCTAAACAATTTTCAACTTATTCCAATACATGGAGTTCGTTTGTCCATTAAAATATTTTGACAAATTAGAGTAGCTTGATGTGTGTCCGTGTGTACCTAAGTCGTATGAAATTTGTCATAACCAGTACGTTACAAGAAGTCATAAAAAGCGCAGTGTTAATTCGTGTTAAGGCATCGGTACACCCTGCAGTCTTTTGTACGAGTTGTTTGTATGAACAACATTACAAATCTTTCAGATGCTATGAACTAACGATATTTTTATTAAAACGTTGACTATGTACCTACTCTTATTTTCTGACGTTTATTTATCGATCGGTAGATAACTAAATCTACATCTATACTGTAAGTGATGGACATTTATTCTACAATTAACAATATACACATGTAAAAAAGGTGTTTGAATTAATTGCGTGCGTGCATGAACATGTAAGTAATACCAGATACCATAATATGATACCAGGTAAGAATCCTATTTTCTTGCATGCTTTCGTACTAAATAAGTATATAATTATGTACAGTCAAGATGGAGAAGAGGGGACATGATACGGATTTCAAATCTACCCATTTCATGCAGAATGGGGAATTATCTTATGCCCGTGGCCCTATAATAACCATCTAACGAACAATAAAACGATCGTTCGATAAGACGATCGCGTGTTTTTGTACCATAAAACACGAACAACAATCTCTTGCGGATGGGTCAACTTTGATCTTCATGAATTTACTTCGTATATACGAACATGAAAGGGATTTATGGTACAAAAAACGCAATCCGGCCATCGAACAATCATTTTCGATTGTTATTCTAGGGCTGTGAACTTAGAAAATAACATCCAACTGACATTTATAGCTTATTATACATGCATAGTACTGATAAAAGTATTAAAGCGACAGGTTGTTATGAGCAATTAATTATCGAAACAAACCCTTATCGCATTTTCTTAAAAAACATAAACAAATGGAAACTTGTTAAGACATTACAGTTCACAATTCTCACATACTTTGCAACACACCTATTAACTAATTATCGATAGTACATGACTTGGGCCACAAGTCTTTTGTAATACAACTTTTCATACTTTATCTATTTACTGAAAGTTAAGTAAAATGGCTTATATTAACACAATCACATATAAAAGTTTAGGAGATCCTAATAACTGCAGAATAGGACATTCTAAATCTGTACCCAGAAATATAATACATACCTAGTTCCATTGCATTATTCGACATAAAAAAAGGTGGGCTTAGCTTATAAAAAAATATGCAAGATATAAGATGCACTTAGAGTGGTTTCAGACTAGCTTTTTATAAGCACGTATAAGCTCTTTAAAAAATGTAAATCTGAAACCGCCCTTACTCAGAAGCGTACAATGAAACATTATAGCCAGAAAATTATTACGTATTTTGCGAAGACTACTATCTAAGTCTCAAGAAAGAAATAAGAAAATACTTTCTGTGAAAGGATTGCACAGCAATGTAAGTATACTTTAAAGTTATGTTCATTGGAATTTTTCTATCACAAAAGCCTGGCAACACAAGGTCATATCTATGACCCACAGTGAATATAATACATATAAATATGTAATACAATTCTATGATTGTATTTATGTGTAATCCATAACTAGAGACAACTTTCCGGTATATTTCATCTAGCTACGAATATACTAAATGTTATAGACGCCGAAGTACATTAAAATTCTAGGTATTATTTTCGAATCACGCCTACACATTACGGCACTGCTACATTTTATTTCCTTATTGATAAAATGCTATGCTTAAAATATGTTGTGGCCCATTACTTGAGGTCAATTTATTGGCAGTGATTTTTTTAAATTATTCAATCAATTAAATAAACAAGTCATATTTTATTCACTAACGATTGATTTAGAAATCACAGTTAAGAAGTTGAATTTTTTACATTGACTAAAATGATTTATAAAACACGACATTTACTTAGAGATCTTAGATTAGGGAAATGGATTACGCAATTACAAAGTGTTATAATTTACTAACTTAACTATTGACATCCATTTTATGGATCATGTTTAATTTAAAATTAAAAAGCAAATTTTTTTGGATAGAAATGACGTTGAAATCGCAAAAACAAAGATTTTCATATTAAAATTATTGATATGACGTATTTTTTTAATGTGAAAATGTAAAATACGAAGTAGACTTTGTTCTAATAGGACTTAAAACGCGATTTGTTCTACCATTTCCACTACATTTCATCAACAATAACTTAGTTCAATCAAACACATAAAATATATGATAGTAAAAACATAGTTGCAGTTGACACTTGGCAATTTGTGGCAAGTCCCCTGCGATAGCCCAAGGATTACCGGAGGAAATACTTGGTAGTTGTACTTGACAGCCTCAGCCGAGGCCGGTGTTTCAGCATATGCTATACGGAGCTTTTTCTCTCCGATATGGAGGAACGTTTGCGACTCTGTATGCTGCCGGATGACATCTTCCGTTTAGTCTCCACGTGGCTGGGGCCAGGGCTGGCCGTTTTGTTCAAGATAGCGGCAGCACTGGCCATTCTATTGGCATTTTGTAGGTTGGACGTTTTCCGTCGTACAGACGGTGAGGCTTCCACAGTATTCAGTTTGACCGTAGCAGCCTGAGGCTTCTGTTCTATAATGACCGGTTGTTGGTACTTACCGACCGCGTGCCAGTGCTCCCGCTGCGCCTTCAGCGAATCCCTCATCTTCTCTTTGGCCTCAGCGTTGTCTGCCAACATTTGGTTGAGCATTTGTATCGTCTGGTAGAGCGCTACCGGACTCAGAAGGCCAAAATCATGCAACGAACTCATGTGGAGAACAAAGTTTCTATACAGATTCTTCTCGAGGAGTTCCTTGCCTTTTATCTGGAGGAACATCTGGCAGGCCAGCGGTATCTGGCAGTCTCCTACGTAGTTGTACTTCATTACGTGCAGGTTCCACATCTTCATGAGTTCCTTCTCGCCCTCGTTGACGTCTGTGAACTCGTCTATCATCATCATGGTCTTCTGCTGGAGCCAAAGGGGATCGGTCTCACTCTCCGAGTCTATGTCCAGCTCGTTCGGGTAGACGGGCAGGCAGGTGATGGTGTGGTGGTAGAGTCTGGAAATAGATGCAAACATGTGGGGTCAGAAAGTATCACTCCAGCACAAATAAAATATTATATGGGATTGTTTAAATGAAATGTACATACATACAATCAATATGGCAACATAATGTATGTTGACATATATTGATTTCCAATTTTCATGTACCATCAGGTTTACTCATATTATGTTCCTTAGTAATTTACAATAAAAAAAAGAAAGCGTTATCTTCAGATTATACTTTTTTGGTTTTCAATTTTCATATTTGTATTTTCATTTAAAAACTATTAAAAAGTTCCAAGGGTTACAGGAACATGTTAATACAGCTAGGCTAATCATATGTGGATAGAACTATGTAAGCGCTGACACTGTCCGGGTTGCTGAGATTGAATGGCTGTGTTAAAAGTTGTTTCGTGTATCATTATAAAAGTTACATTTTTCTACCTTTACTAGTTTTTCTTGATATAAAACAAAATAATTTATTTCTGAAATTAGAGATTCACAAGTAATACTTTTGCATGTCAAACTTTTTCTATCAGCACATCGACATGAAGCCTGATCAGAAGAATGTCTCGGTCTAAGTCTTACACTATAAAAAATAGCGACCGTCAACTAGTGTCACTTATTATAATGCCGGGGCCACACATTGGATTAAACTTTGCGTCCAATCACTGTCCAATACCCAATACTAATGCCGGGGCCACACATTGGATTCAACTTTGCGTCCAATCACTGTCCAATACCCAATACTAATGCCGGGGCCACACATTGGATTAAACTTTGCGTCCAATCACTGTCCAATACCCAATACTAATGCCGGGGCCACACATTGGATTCAACTTTGCGTCCAATCACTGTCCAATACCCAATACTAATGCCGGGGCCACACATTGGATTAAACTTTGCGTCCAATCACTGTCCAATACCCAATACTAATGCCGGGGCCACACATTGGATTCAACTTTGCGTCCAATCACTGTCCAATGCCCAATACTACGGCGCTCAATGTCTTCATTGTGTCAAAGTACCGATACACACATTGGTGCATTGGACGCAAAACGTTACGTTGGTGCAAATACCTCCAATGTGTGGTCCCGGCATAAAATACAAGCTACCTAGCTAAGCTTTACTTATAGTTCATTCGCGTTAAGAAAATAGTGACTCATCACCGACTGAAATTATAATTTCTAGCGTTTTAATTGGCTAGGGGGTGTGGCTTGGCCGGCAGTCGGTTATGAGTCACTATTTTCTTAACGCGAATGAACTATAGTCACCTGTTATGTCCGGTGAGGTACGGCCTCTGCGCCTCCACCACCTCGCTGTCGTCCAGCTCCAGGAACTCCGCCAAGCTGTGCCGGATGGGCCGGCGTCGCGGCCGCGGGCGGCACACCAGCACGTGCGTGAGGCACGTGCGACGCGTCGGGCCCAGCCGCGGACCCGCCCCGCCCGTACTGCTAGTGCCGGCCCCGCTGGCGGTCGCGGCCGCCCCGCGGGACGCTCGCCCCGCCCCAGCGATCAGGTCGTGCGGGGAGCCCGTGTACGACCCGTCGTACAACTCGTTGATTGACACGTCGATGCGCGCGCCACCGGGAATAGGCTAAAGTGCAACGAAAATGGTTTTTTTAAAAAACAACTATTGTCGTTGTGGCCTCTGGATTTGGAATAGGAAACACCCCATTTCATACCGTGAGGCCGTAAAGACGTGATGGCGGGCACGGTGACTTTGAAGAAATCCTTTTCCTAAAGTAAATCGCGCAGCAATCACCACTGCGCCTGTACAGCAGCTAAGTGACGTAGAAGACGACAGGAATGTAAGTAGTGCATGCGTGAGGCACGTGCGACCACCAGTAGTGGTAGTACCAGCCCCGCTGAAGGTCGCGGCCGCCCCGCGGGACGCTCGCCCCGCCTCAGCGATGACCCCGTGTACGACCCGTCGTATAACTCGTTGATGGATACGTCGCGCGCCGCGTACGTAGGCTAGAGCGACGAAAATAGTTTCTTTTAAAAAACAACAGCAATAGTCATTAGACCACCCAGATTTATCGCGTGAGGCCGAAAAAGTGTAGTGGCGGGCGCGGTGCCTTCGTACGAATCTTTCTCTCAAAGTAAATCACGCTACCCACTGCGATAGTACAGTTTGCGACCTAAGTATCGTAGAGAACGACTAGGGGAATATCGGGAAACAGGCATGTAAGTACTGCAGTCTGCAACACCTGCTGGGTGCACAAACGATAGACATTTGCGTTCATGTGGATGTAAACTCTACCAAATGACTGGAAAGCCACCGAGCCAGTTGTAATGTAATGTAAACCATATTATCTTTCATTGTGCAAAGCCCATGTATTACTTACTAGCTGTGCTCGCGACTTCGTCCGCGTGGAATGTTTATTTTTTCCCCGTTTGTTTTTTTACATTTTCCATTATTTCTTCGCTCCTAATAGTTGCAGCGTGATGTTATATAGCCTAAAGCCTTCCTTGATAAATGGTCTATTCAACACAAAAAGATTTTTTCAAATCGGACCAGTAGTTCCTGAGATTAGCGCGTTCAAACAAACAAACAAACAAACTCTTCAGCTTTATAATATTAGTTAAGATTGTGCAAAGCATAATATGTATTACCTTGGTTAAACGAGAAAATAAAAATATTTACTGAACACTTACAAAATAGGTGAAGTTGAATCTCGAGTGACATAGCTTCAGATGCTTCAGCAAGGAGTAGAGTGTCCCGCAGTCGAGCGAGCACCACGGGCAGTGCAGGTCGTCGCAGGCCTCCGTCTGCTGCCTCGAGTTGTTGTTGTACAGGAACTGGTAGATTATCTGTTGCCGTTTGGATTCACTCTCGCTCGCTTCTGTCTTTGGCTTTTCACCTGCCGAATAAAATAATACATTCTATAGACTAAATAACTTTACATGCTTACTTCATGTTTAAAATATTGTACTGAAGTATTTCTAGATATCCAACAGGCATTCGATAAAGTCTGGCCCAAGGTACTGCTGTTACCTAAGACCTCTCTGCGCAACTTGTGTTACATGATCGTAAAACCCTATCTATATCAAAGGAAGTTCCAAATAAAATATGAGAATGAGCACACCAGGCCATATGATAATACTGCTTCCATGCCACAAGGCTCAATGCTTGGAGCGGTACTGTATGCCATACAAAAATATATATTTATTTATGTAGGTCTATTTTGACCAAATAAATGCGACATATAACATGCTGTATTTTCCGTCAGATATGAACCAACCCCGAGCTTACCATTCTTAACATCATTATTAGTTGTCTTGAGTGTAGAATGTCTGTCTTTACTGCTGCTGGGCTCTTTCTTGACACCATTCGTTTCGCTCTGTTGGTACAGTTTGGGTCTGTTCACAAGGCCGTTTGTGGGCTCCTGACTCCAGCTAAGTTTCAGTTTGAGCAGAGGTCGCACTTTGAATATGTCAAATGGATTTGTATCTGTGTGTATGTCACTTTCCTAGAAACAAGTATAGATAAACAATGTATAACAACATTAGATTAATGATATAGCATAATTATAGCTTGAATTATAGAGAAGTAAAACTTTGAGGATAAATAGAGACTATTAAATTTACATGCTGTATTTACTAATTAATTTACTTTATACAATTATGCATATATTAAGAAACATATGATTGTGTTTTCCTTATGTTTGTTTGGATACTGCATATAAAATGGATGGTAGCTAATAAACATCTACATACATTTGATGAAACATATACATGCTGGCAAGGTGAAGACAACAGCCTATTAAATTAATGTGAGAGAGTAACACCCTTTGTACACAATGTCAAGAGGAATGATAAGAGAAATCTTTGATACTTGACAATTTTAGAGTCCACGCGTTTGCGGCCATACGAAATCGCAACCACGTCGGGCGACGCAAGTCGCATATAAACCTCAACGGATCGTCATGACCGTCATATAGCCTTCTGTACAAAGAGCAAATGGCTAACGCCATATGTGACGTGTACGAGCATGTGCGACGCAAAAAAACGCAGTCACGTAGCGTGAGTGTCGCCTCTCAATGAACGCACACTCATCATCATCATCAGCCTATTACAGTCCACTGCTGGACATAGGCCTCTCCAGTTGTTCGCCACTTAGAGCAAACATCTGGAGGATATACCCGTAATCGCCACGCTGGGCAGGCGGGTTGGTGATCGCAGGGCGTAGCTTCTTGCTCCGGTGACGCTGCTGCCCGTCACCGGTCTTTAGTATTTAGCTACGCCTACAATTGTGATGGTTATACCGCCACCAGTCGGTTGCCAGCGCCTCGTTTGTTATTCGGCAGGATGCACCACGGGCAGGTGAGGTTGGCTTGGAGCGAAAAGATGATAGGCCGCGCTCCCTTACATCCCTGACACAACGCACACTGAGTTCCCCTAACCCTTATGGTATGTTTATACGCTTGCCGAAACTTGGCAAACATCCACAAGCTCCAAGCCTTTACAAAAGTTCGAGTTTCATGCCTTTACAAAAGTTCGAGTTTCATGCCTTTACAAAAGTTCGAGTGTCATTTACACGCCTGTGAGTATGTAAGATTTGCCGCAAGTTTACTTAGATCTGTGTTCAAAAACCGACACTAGCACAGATCACCGACAAGTTCTTGCAAGCTTACGCTAGCCACGCCAAACATCCAGTTCACATGCATGTGTTTGTAAAGGCTTGCAAAGTCTCCACAAGTGTGTAAACGTAACATTAGAAAAATGAGATAGATAGATTGGCTTCGCCAATTAGATATTGACGTGTGAGGACTTGAGCACAGAAAAGCCATACGACATGATGATGATTAGAAAAATAACTTACATTAGGTATTGTCTCCCACTGTGCCATCAGAGCTTTATGCGGAGATCTAGCTATGGTAGCGCTTCTGCCGCCAGGGGTCGCGTCGTGCAGTACTAAGTCATACTCTCCGTTTGTTAGGAGACACCGGTTGTGTTTGTCATAAACAATTAATTCACTGCCGTAAAGCTTTGTCCACTTATTATCACTAGTTGAGGAGTTAAGGTGGTCTGATGATGTAGATGACTTTAGTCTTTTGGTTACAGGTTCTACGAAAGGAATATAAAATAAGATCTTAGGTTTAATTGTAACACAAAACGGATATACAGAAAGAGCTAAGTTTCAATGGTTTATTTATGTAGGCTGTAAGAGCCAAGCCATATGCTCCATATAATATTTAACTTTGATTTCTTAGAAATAACTTTTGTTAACAATCTAAGTTAGGTAAACTTTACTGCACACAAAGATTACAGGTTTACCTATTACATAATTAGTATGTACAATTTAGAGTGTTATCAAACTCTTCCAGACAACTTTTGGGCAGAAGAGATGCCATCATCCTCTTAGCGTTGTCCCGGTTTGTGCCTCTAGGCCCAGGGTCCGCTTTGACCATGATCCTTGATTTAGCGAGTCTGGTTATTACATAGGGCAGAAGAGATGTATTTAATTGAAATACAAAGGGGTAAGACTGTGCAATACAGTATGGATTTTTAAGAAGAAAAATAGTAAAAATACATATTTCACATACCAATCAAAAGACATTTAAAGATAAAAAAAATCTGAATTATATATGACAGCTTTATAAACAACTTACCATCATCCCCATTGGTTATTTCACTAGAACTAGAGGCACCATTCACTGTCCCGCTTCCCGAAGCCCTCGTAACGGTAACCCTCAGCATGAGCATATAAGACTTAACGTTAGGGCCCTGGGATGGGCTGAATGTGTCGCTAGAGATACTGACGGCCGAAGCCATCGCTGGTGGCTCCGATGTTGATGGGTTAAGAGGAACAGAACAGCTGCCCACCTAAAATGAGGTGGTTATTAATTGGTCTGAATTGAAAAATTCTTTTTATGTTGAATAGACCATTTATCAAGGAAGGCTTTAGACTATATAACATCACGCTGCAACTATTAGGAGCGAAAAAATAATGGAAAATGTAAAAAAAACAGGGAAAAAATAAATATTCCACGCGGACGAAGTCGCGAGCACAGCTAGTTTGTAATATAGTTATAGTATCATCTAAATATATATAATTCAAAGGTGACTGGCATAGTGATCTATCAATGCACGCACAGCCTAAACCACTGGATGGATCGGTCTGAAATTTGGCATGCAGGTATATGTTATGACATAGGCATTCGCTAAGAAAGGATTTTGGTCAATTCGACCCTTAAGGGGATAAAATCGGGGATGTAACTCTATTCCATGCGGATGAAGTCGCGGGCACAGCTAGTAAGTAAATAAAGTATTATTTAGTACTAGCTGACCCGGCAGGCTTTGTACCACCGGTTTGGACTTGGAAATGGACTTGTATCATGTGTGTACATTTGTACCACATGTTATTCACCTTTTAAGCCTTCCCAGAACTTGCACAAATAATTCAAGACCACAATTAGCCAAATTGGTTGAGCCGTTTTCTAGTTTTAGGAAGACTAACAAACAGGAATTCATTTTTATATATAGGATGAAGTAACTACCACATCCAACAAATCTGCTCATTGTAAGGGGATTATGTTCTTATAATGCAATTTTTTTAATTTTTAACTCATCTGAGTAGGCTGGGTAACAATTACTTTTAAAAATCAACACATTAGAACTGTTAACATGGCTTTCATTGAGTTATTTTTAAATATATCATTTTAAGTTATAATATTTATGTTGTTTTTCTTTTTCTCTAAAATTAAATAAACACAACTTACCGAAACCTCTACAATAGCTGATGAACTTTCTTTCCTCTTTTTATGGCATATTTTCAGTAACAAAGTTTCCACTTTCACTTGGTAGTCTCTTGGGTCGTCTAGGCTTTTGTCATAGAATCCTAGAAATGTCAGTGTCATGTAACCTCCCAAACTGTTTGGCTGAAGTTCAGTGCTCTTTTTAAGAGTGATTTTGTCAAGTAAAGAATCCACTTTAAAGCCTATACGGCTTTTGTTACTCCTAGACATCCTACGCTTCATGTAGGATAAGGTTCTGTTGAGAAATATCGGCTGAAAACCATAAAATATTACTAAGTAACGGTGTGTTCCAAATGACTTATATTTACATAGAGCGTTTACTTTTACGTACCGATAACATGTTACGGGTCCGTAAGAATCTATATATTTGAGTAGGTTCTGAAATATACAATAAAACAATCATTATAGCGACTAAATCACAGGAAACGCAAAGTAACTTCACTATCACACAGCTTACTTTCAAATGCTTGCAAAAATAACTCATGGTCAGCTTGTAAATGGTCAATCTTTGTGTTTTTATTGGTTTCACTATCTTTATCACGTTTCTTTGGAGGCATTTCTATAGCTTTTCTAACGAAATTGTTGATGAAACCGCCAAGTTCATCAGTTCGTTGACTTGACAGCGTCAGGTCAAAAACCATAGACAACTTTTTTTTGTTGTAGATATTTACTATAAGCTGCCGATTCATTTGATATAATCTTTCTGTCACCTATTAAATATGTAGTGATTTTTATAAAAATTAAATGTAAATAATATATGTAGAAAAAGACAGAAATAGTAAATGCAGTTCGATGTCCTCAGTGAAGTGTTAGGTACATATTTTGTTTTTGTACAAGATAGTCAAAAATAACGCAAGGGAAACGATGTGCCATGCATGACGGGGTTTCTGAACGACTTTAAGGGTATGTCACATTGTCACTTATGAAATGTCAAGTCAATTCTGACAGTCAATTTGAGTGAGTCAATCTTCCAAGATGACAACACCAAGTGGTTTGTGTACAAACAGAACAATTTTTAATTAAACAATTTTAATATAAAACGACTTAAATGCTTTATAAAAACAATGCGAGAGCGTTCATTTACAAAAAGTAGTGTGCGTCGAAAGTTGCGTTTCTTACAGAAACACGCAATTGACCAAGGAATAAGTTTGCACTTACTTCGAGATTTTTACATTTCTGCATCTAATCAAGACAATAAAAGAACAAATAAGGTTTTAATTGCAGCAATTGTAGCCGTATTTATATCGTTAGTGATAAGCGGCAGCTGGCTGTATAGTGGTTTAAGTGAAAGATGTTTGGTGCCAAGTAATTATCTGGTGTGGGAGGCGTCTCGTCCGCTAGCTGATTGCGCCTATTGCGAGAATGTTACGAAACCCATCATACTGTGGAATGTTACGAGGCGTGGCTTCGACGTAAGACTCTATTTTTGAACCTGTAGTTGCAGTTAATGACCAGTTTTGTCTGTCTCTAATTCATTTATATGTCTAAGAAACAAAAGTCATGACTAAGATTATCATTTATTATTCACTTTTCATATATTTTCATTCTCCTGCCTGCCAACTTTTTAGAACATAATCATTCTATCCCAAACAGATAATTCTAACTTTGTTTTTCATACTTTTGTTTTGACCAGTAAGTTATATCTATGTTTTCAGAAATATGCATACTCTTCAAAGCCAATAATAGTGAAGAATGTAATAGGTCATTGGAGAGCTACAAAAGAATTCAGTTATGAACTGTTTAAGAGACTGTATCAGCAGACTGACGGTAGCTATGAGAGTATTGAGGAAGGGTGCCAATTTCTGAACTTTAAGAGTGACTTATTTACACTGACAGAAGTATTTGAAATGTCAGCTGCTAGAGCCAGGAATGACCCTGGGGAAGAACCTTGGTATGTGGGATGGTATGTATAAGGATATTATTTTTTCAAGCAAGGGTCAGCATAAACAGAAAGGAATAATCCTTATACAATCTGCTAAATGGACACAAAAAGTGCTTGAGGATGTACAAGCCCTTTTTATCAGGTGCATGGGATGCTTACCCAGGTAGGGGCAGCTGGAAATGTTGACATCCATACTAAATATCTTCTTTTGTCAATAAAAATTAATAAAAAATCTTATTCAATATCCGCTGTGCTGTGCTCCTCTGTCTGTGCTGACCCTAAAGTGATATTTTGTCAGTTATGACTACACTATGAGTAAAAATATTCTTTCTTTATATTATATTTATTTCACAGGGGAAACTGCCATCCTGACATATTGGCCAAAGTGAGACAATATTATAGTGTGCCAGATTTTTTACCTGAGACTGCCGAATTTCCAGCGACTGAAAATATTTTCTTTGGATATGAAATTGGAGCCGTAATGCATGTATGTTTCATATGTTGTAATCATTAGATTTACTATCTTTCATCAGAACAAATGCTGAGAGAAATAGATTATATAATAATAATAATAAATAATATAGCCTTTGTATTCTGAGAATCCGTTTATCTGTGGCTTTTTTTTTTTCTCTTAATATGTCCCGGAGCTCAGTGTGCCTCTTGGCAAAGGCCTCCTTTAACAATTTCCACTGCTTTCTGTCCTTTGCAACTCTCCTCCAGTTTCAGTTCATCCTCCCATCTTTTTCGTTGTCGACCTCTATTACGTTTCCCGTTTCTGGGGTACCATTCCGTCACTATTTTGCTCCATTTGTCTTGAGTGCTCCTTAGCATGTGGCCCGTCCATCTCCATTTCATTTGGTCTATCTTTGTGAGGATGTCTGTTACACCTGTTCTAGCTCTTATATATGTGTTTCTTACTTTATCTATTTTTTTTTTTTGATTCTTATCATACTTCTTTCCATAGCTCTTTGACAGTGTTCTAACATATCCCTGTGTTGTTTAGAGAGTGCCCAGGATTCACAGCCGTAGGTGAGGCAAGGGAGGATGCAGGTGTTATAGACTCTACTCTTAATTTTTTTACTTAGGTCCGTAGCTTTCATAATTTCCTTCATTGACCAATAACGTTTCCACCCATTAGCTATTCTCCAGAGAGAAATAGATTGCTTTGCTTTATAAATAGTTAAATACGAACTTATGTGTCAGACAATTTATACCAACCACCTGCTCTCAAACTAAGGTTTTCCCTTGTACTATGAGAACCAGATGATAACTAAGGCTTCTTCCAGAACACCCAGAGCAGAGACAATTTAGAAAAGATCATATCCTCATTTCCTAAATTGATGAGCCACTTAATACTCTTAGGCTGTTGAACTATTGCATCACCTAGGCTGACTTGATCAGCATCACCTTGGCTGTCAACATGTATGAATACTTTGGAATAGATCAATAAGTTCCTATTCTGGTGATTACAGCTTGATTACATATCGCGGCTGATGTGGCAGGGCCAAGTGAAAGGCAGCAAAGTGTGGAGTGTTGCGCCCGTGCCGGAATGTGACCATGTCTGCCACAAATTTGACTTTTATGTTGAACCTGGTGATGTTGGTGTGTATTTATTATTGTGTTCAATGTGTGTCTAAAGACAGAATAGTAGTAGCAGTTAGTTTCTTTATAATATAAAAAAGTCTTCCATTTCTGTACTTGGACTTAAATAATAATATCTTGCAAAATTAAAATATAATTGCAATGATTTATTTAAGAAACTTTTGAACTGACCTTATCTAATGTTTTGTATATTTTTGTTTCAGTTTTATTAGATACCAGAATCTGGTATCATGCTACGAAAATACCCAAAGGACAATTTTCTTTGACGGTTCAATCTGAATATGGGTGAATGAAGCTGAAGATATATCCATAACATAAGTACAAAAATATATTTTTACATATCATAATAAGATGCCAAATATTTACTTTGTACCTTTTATATTTTATACACTAATTTATGCTTTGAACTATTTATGTGCCATTTCTCGTAGTGCAACTACATTAGCTTTAATTTATTCGAAATTGACCAGTATTTACTTCTTTGAATAAAATTATACAAGCAATAAAATTATCCTTGTTGTTTCATTTAGGATCGGAAGTAGCGGAGTGTATGTAATGGAGTACAATAAAAACCAAACTTCCCGTTTAAAACATTTTATTTCACTAATTCTATGATGTTCAAAAGTTTGCAGTGAAGGATTGGCTTCAATACCAACATGCATAATATAATTTATAAATTTAGATCCACTACGTTAATCACATTACACTAAACATCAATAAGAAATACATATTTGACAGTCCATTTTGCAATTTGATTTTGACCAATCCTCCACTCAGTGACTCGATATTGTAAAGTTCACATAAAGAGATCAGGTTTGAAACTTGAAGGGACAATAAGCTCATAGGGGATGTGTCTTCCGAGGAGTACAGGACATCCATACGATCCTTATAAGTAGCAACATTATACAGCTCACTGAACCCAAATGCACAAAATGCAAACTTACAATAATAATAAATAATTTTTTCATTATGACCAGATAGATGCCAGTATTTGAATGGACAATTTTAATTGACATGGCATTATTGTTATCACAAAAGAAGGTACTATTATATTGTACCAGTAAGAAATGAATTTTCATACACATTTATAATTTTTTATATTGCAACTACCCAATTAGATGATGGGAAGGTAGACATTGAGTGGACTGAGAACGTTAATTTGAATAATTAGAAGAACTGCCACACTCCGAGCACGGCATCCTTGATGGCTTCAATGTACTGAGCTGGTACCCAGTACACCCAATACCTAGACGCTTCTGTCGGGCCGAGTTGAAGTCCCTGAAAAGGAAAGGGTTATTTTAAATGTAGTTTGTCACATTTGCTATTGTTGGGTGTGTGCCAAATTAATACGGGATAACAGTGAACAAAATTAAAGTATATTTATACTTGACGGTGACTCACCATAATGTGATATTCTTCATGATCTTTGATGGGTTCAGATGTGATGCCTAAAAAAATAATATCAATGAATTACCTACATGAAATAGTAGTCTAAAGTATTCAAATTGTGTAAAGGTGTGGTGTTTGCTTCCATAATCAAACTAAAGAAAAGATACAATTTATTATAGTTCCTTGTTTTGTGTTGATTAGGCATTAATGGGATAATAAAATATATGGAGTTATTTATCCTTTATTCCTTTGACTTTGAAGAAGAGTCAAAGGAATAAAGGATCCATTATTAATCCTTTGACTTTGAAGAAGAGTCTATTGTTATTACATATAAGCATCACCAACATTCAACGGGTTAATATAATTTTTCTACTAACTTTTGATGGATGTCATGGCAAGTTTCTCGGTGCGCTCCTTTGTGCCAAGCCAGAGCTGATCCTGCTCTGGTTTGAAGGTAAGCCTCACTTTTCCTCCATGCTTATTTAACATTCCGCTAAGAGGGATTGGTGGCAGTGGCTCCTAGAAAACATTTTTAAATTAATCTTTTGTCTTCCATAAACATATTTATAAGGTTTAGAAACTAGAAGAAGAGAAGCAAAGAAACTAAATATAATGTGGGTAATAATAAAAAAAAAAATATTTATTGTAAACACTTAAAAAGACCACAAAAGTTTCTTGCCAGTTTCTTATGGGAAGATTACTGCTTTCAGAGTCAGTTTTGATGATTTCGTAAGTGTTTTTATGGGACATTCAAATAAAGTTTAAGAATACAATATCAGGGCATGACAAAATATACATAAACTATTGCTGTCTTTTTGAAACATGACAATGAAAAGATTTGTTTGACAAAATAATCCAATTAATGAGTTATTTACCTTGACTCCTTTGATACCCGGCATCACATCAGGGGGGATGCCCTTATCCAAGACTTTCCTGTGGATCTTTTGCATGCACAATGGTTCTTTACTGGACTGACCACTGGCTTTCTCCTCTAAAACTTCCTATAAAAATAAATTCCAATTCAGAAAACAAAATCCAGTTTATGGGTAATTCCACAAAAATAGTACCACTCACTGTCCGCAACTCTTTTCACATAGTATAATTAGTATTTTTCTTGTTCAAAAATTGTTAAATAACAGCTCGCAATATGTTTTATTCAATACCCATATAATTACGAAAAAATATATTTAAAAAAAACTTGAAATCTTTCATAAAGACCCCAAAATATCAGTCCCTAGTCATGTCCGCACTCCAAAATTTTATGTTTGGGCACCCATATTTATAAGTACATCAACTGTATACTTTATTTGATTTAACAACTGTCTAGTTTATCGTGTATACACCAAATTCTATTCATAATTTGTAGTTGAAACAAAAAAATAATTCGATTTTTTAAAGTTAAAAAGTGTCCTCGATTTAATACGTCATTCCCTAGCCACACCAAGATTTACAAATTTCGCGCCATAATATGAATGACGAGAGAATGATATATAGTTCATTGAAAAGTACGATACTCATTTATCCATAGACTATACTCGCTGAGCGGCAGCCATTTTGTAAATTAGTGCAAACGCGGCAATTGTTGTAAAAACACGTGTGGGTCCAGTCACTTTGTCATTCCCTAGGTTAAGTAGTTTTATTGTTTATAATAGGTAATTGATGTTAATTAATTTATATTTACGTGTGATTTGTCGGTCTTCTATGGTACATCGTTTTAAACAGCTTGAATTAGAGGTTTAACCTGCATTTGTTTTAAGTTTAACTCCAAATCGTCAGTCCCTGGACCATCAGGCCCTAGCCTTTAACTGTGCTAGGGACTGACGGATATAGCTAGGGAATGACTTTTAGTATGTATTAATGATATGAATAAAATATCTAAATATAGGTTATAAGTGAAATTAACTAGAAAATTTATGAAAATATATTAGGGGATGAAAAAGTCATTTTGGAATTATGATTTTTTTATATTTTTTAATTGAATGCATAATACCGCAATTAACGATTGGCTTTTTTATTTTGAGTTTTGAAACTGGGAAGCTATAGACTAATAATGAGTTATTTGCGGTCATTGGTCACAATAATTAAGCATTAAGTATTATTTTTCCATTTTGCTGAAAAATGCCACCTAAAAACAAACCAAACTTGTCCAAAGAGGAAAAAGCCCGTATAAAATCAGCCGCTGCAAAAGCTCAACTGGAAAAAATTAAGAGTGATCCAATTCTGTTGGCACAATATAAAGAGAAAGAAAGACTGAAATATTTGAAAAAGAAAGAGAAGGGACATCGTAAGTCTATTCAGGATATGACCCCACGCGAGCAGAGAATAATTAAAAAACAATGGAAGAAATATTCAATGGACTACAGAAAGAAGAAAACAATTAGAAAAGACTGTGAGAATTATGTTGCTCAGAATACGCCACCTACATCTGAAAATGATGAAAATATACCTCCAGAACCGCAGATCAATGATAACAATAACGAAAACCTTAGACAAGTGGAAGCTAAAAGAAAGACAGAAAGTCTTCAAACAAAGACATTGACCATTGGATATGTTTTGTAGATTACGTCCATTCTGGGTTGTTTCCCCTAAACTAACAGATCGCGATACTTGCGCCTGCATAATACATGAAAATTTCAATCTAAAATTGTCTGCTTTAAAAAAATATAAGATTCTGGGCTTACCAATATCAGTCCCTAACCAGAGCTGTCAGTCCCTAGATGCCTAAATTGGAAAAACTCTGAATTTCTCCTAAAATAAAAGATAAAATGACTGGCCCTTTTAGATGTAAGATAGTTAATAAATTACATATGATATACACTACTCAAGTGTCCAAAAGCATCTAAAAAATGTTTAGGACAAAAAATCATCAGAAGTATACCGATTTTTGTGGAATGACCCTTATACAAAAGAAATTGTGATCCAAGAAAGAAAGTTAGACCAACTGTCTATGGTTTACCAATAAGTGAATAAAACATGAAAAAAAATTACCTTAGGTGCACTCTTCACAGCCAATATGTCGTCCATTTTGGATCCCACAAGCATGACTTTGCCTCCATTTACAATGCCAGCATTCCTCAGTGTCATGGTGTCTCGAGCCATGCCTTTGATGATGAGTTTCTGGGCGGACTGCGGCACCCCGCATATTCGCTCCAGATGAGCCTTCAGATCCAACACTGACGCATCGTACGCGAAGGTAATGTCATGTTTCCCTTTGTTAAAAACTACAGTAAATTCGACCTGTTCCGGAATCTCGCAGATTTCTGTGTCTTCAGTGGTCTCCGAGGTACATGCTGCGCTCTCAGCGGGAGCTTCCATGTGTGATTTGTCGGCCTCCACTTCTACTTTATTCTCTACCACAACTTTAGACGAGCCATTTGATAACAAGGAGTTCGGGTCCCGATTTTCAGTTGAATCTCCCTTTTCAGACGCTGAGAAATAACATTATATCGTGAGTTAGCAGATTTTCTAGAACAAAAGCTCTACAAAGCTTGGACCTACAGAAAAGTTACATGCGTTTTTATTGTCAGAATAGAATGATACAGCCACGTTACTCACCAATATATTCCATAATTTTATGCAGACTTTACGTTCTATATGAATAAAATAATAAAAACACTGTATTTGTTTTGAAAAATAATTAAAATACAGCCGACTGGCTGACGTGAAGCAACAAATTTTTCCACAGATTAAAAAATTCTGCTACCGATTATTTCGTTCAGAAATGTACTTGTCATTTAGTAGTTGTATGAGGAATCTTCGACTTTTACGTTTCGGACCGTACTGCCAATGCTGTAACATAAAAAAATATTGACGAGGAAACGGAAACAAGTATGTCGCTGACAATATTGATTGACAGCTTATTGTTTCCGTTTCCATGGCGCTGAATTTGTAAACATCTGTATTCGTTCGCGGATTTTCCTGTTCTGAAGCGTGATCACATATTCGTGTAGAAAAATTTGTTGGTTTAATTAGAACTATGAGTTTTAATATTGATGACCCACTAGCAGGCATACTTAGCGATGGGAGTGACGACAGTTTTTTTGACGATGATATTTTAGGCAAGAAAAAGACTCCTAAAAAGAAAAGCACCCCAACACCAGAGAAGAAGAGTGCTTTGTTTGATTTAGACATTGATAAGCCGAAAGGCAGTAATGTATCAGAGGCAAAAAAAGATTCAATATTTGATTTGGGTAAAGCCGACAAATCGCAAGATGATTTTAAAAGTTCCAAACCCATATCGCCTTCACCGTTTAAAAGGACACTTTCCAAAGATTCTGTGAAAGCACAACCAATGGATACCAGAGTAGCTAAATCACCTGCGAAGCCTAAAGTAAGTGCAAGTGCTGATACCTTAGACATATTAGGTGACTTAAGTATAGAAACAAAGAAAGACACAAAACCTATGGAGAAGGGAAAAAGTTCGCAATCTTTATTAGATGACATTCTGGGTGGGCCATCTACAAAACCTGGGACCAGTGCGACTCGGCCCACGGCAGCTAAAAGTCAAGAATTCGATTTCGACTTGATTCTGGGCAAAAGCGAGAGTAAGCCTCCTAAAGAAATACCACCAAAATCTACGGTTAAAGTGGAAAAATCTACAAAGAATGAGAAGGCTCCAAAGAAAACGAAAACGAGCGAGGACTGGCTCGGAATATTTCAGGATAAAGAGGAAAATAATGAAACTGATGATGTGTCTGATATGCCCGCTTGGCTTGGCGGAGGAGATACTAAAAAGAAAAAGAACGTTGAACCCGAAACTAAAAAGCAGCCAGCAATAAAAGAAGCTACCAAAGTTGAAAAAGAGGTAGTACAGGAGGAAATAGTGAAGCCAAAAGAGGTGGTAGTGGAACCTGCTGAGAAGTTGACTCCGTTATTTAATTCTGGGGCGATGCAGGGTAGCAATGAAGACTTGACTGCGGAGGGGGCGGCGATGTACTTGCAGCAACAAGAATCTCAGCTGATGGTTGCGTTGCAGTTGAAGGCACAAGAGGAAAAATTAGCTGCGATGCAGAGTGAGTTCCTTAGTTTATGATATGTTCCTGGCAGTTCCAACCATGATAAAATAGATCAACTGATGGATATGCGATTTGGTGTTTCATCTCGGTAAACAAGTTGTACCTAATACGCAATCCAAAATAGTGCTTGGCAGGCGGGTTAGTGACCGTTGTAGTTTTGATTACCCAGGTAAGTTACCCAGGTTGAAACATTGCTGCCCGATTCCTGATATTCTCTTAGTCGACTTCTATGTGCTTCTTCGTTGAAATTCTTTAATTTTTTGTAATTCATCATCGTCATCATCATCACTGCTGAACATAGGCTGTTCCAATTGTTCGCCACTTCGAGCAAACACTTGGAGGCTCTACCCACAATCACCACGCTGGGCAGGCGAATAGGTGATCGCAGTGCATTTTGTAATTGGGTAATGTTTTATTGCCTTGCTTCATCTGTGTTATCTTACTGCCTTTGTTTACCAGTGCGACAGAAGGAGAGTCAAAGGTTACAGCGTGAAGCAGCTCTGGCGCACCATGATCAACTGGACGCCATGCTCCACCGGCAGATGCAGCACAGGACTCAAATGCAAGCGATCATTAATGCACACCAAGAGAGAATTACGCAAAGGATAAAGGTAAGAAACCATAGAGATATATTTAGGAGTCAATCATAGGATTTGATGTTCTTGCAATAATAATAATAATTATGCGGTATGCTTTTCATGACCAAGCTTTTGCTATAGTAATAATAAGTGGACCAATGAACGCCACACTGTACCTTATATGACATCACAATTCACATCCTTAGAGTTTTTCAATATACTCGTATTATTATTTTCCTTCTAATAATTATGCTCACATTTTAAGGCTTTATTAGGCACAGCCAATACGGAAGACAACATCAATTCAGGAGATGAATTCGAAAAGAATGTGGATGAGAACAGAGAAAGTCCTCATACGAAAGAAAAGAAGCAGTTACTTCAACTTGTACAGTCTTTGCAAGAGAATCATGATAAGGAGATTGACCTGATGGAAACATCCTACAGGTGATTATACATTCACTTATTTATGACTTAGCTCTGATTTTCAAAAATTGTATGAATCCGCGGATATAGTGTAATAGACTTATAAACAGGATGTTTCTTCTTACTTTTTCCTAAACATATCATGAGTTTAGCAATCATTCGTCTTATTTTTATCAGTCCTTTTAAAAACCAGGATCCTGTTTGGGCTTTGAATTCAAAAAATGTCTCCTTGACTTTGTTGCAAATTTTGAATCTTTCCGGTCAGGAGCTATCAGCTTGATGAAATCTATCGTGACAGCGATACAGAAACTGCTTTTTATGCTTATGTAGACTATCAATCGGGTCTATATTTTTGATAATCTCGTCAATATTTTCGTCAGACGACAGCTAGCGTTTTTAGAAGTATCATTAAGCCAATCCGAAGAACGAATGAAAGAAGAAAGTGACAAATTAACGAAGTTTTACTCCGAGAAGATAAACTGGTTAGAGGAACATCACGTGTTGTACAAGAAACTTACAGAGGATAACTTGGCGTCACTGGCTGAGAGACATAAGACCGAAAATAAAATGTTACGACAGCAACATTTGGAGAACGTCAAAGTTTTGCAGGAGCATCACGCTACACTTATGGAGAATATCAAGTTAGTAGAACCCAAAGCAAACGGCGTCAAGAGTACTATAACTAACTTCTTTAATAATTTTGCATGATAAATTCGTAACGGTTTATAACCAATGTAATGATATTGATGGTAAAAGCTTACTTAGTTTGAACAAATAATTTGCGGGAGGGCATTTATTATTATATCTTTAAAAATAGTTTATTTGATCAGTTCATAAGGAATAATTCCTCCTTATGGAAAGTCTCTAAAACTACCTATATTGCTAATTTATTACCAAATTATTTTTAATCTTTATTAACATTTAATCTGTGCTGTTGAAAAATGTTAATTTAATGTGACAGGAACGCTGTAAAACAAGAACACGCGTTGATTCAAGATGCCGCGGGCTTCTCATCAGATCTGCAAACTTTGGTGTCCGACGTGAAAGAGAATAAGGCACAGTGCCAACAGCTCGTAGATAGAGTGCAGTCTCTAGTAGAAGACACTCAGCGTGAGACCGAAAGAAATTTGCAAACTAGGCAAACTCAGATCAGTGGTAAGTGAGTGTAATGTATGGACATATATATGTTCTTGTTTAACTATGTTTAAAGGGATGTCCTTCTATGGATTGGGATAAGTAACATTTAATTTAAAAGTATTTCAAGATTATCTAAAAATTTTAGATATGATCCAGCAGCTGAAAATGGACCGTGATAATTTGGAAAAAGAAAAAATTGAAAGCAGAGAAACGATAAAATTATTAGAATCACGTTTAAAGCAAATGAATGAGGTTTGTATAATATCTCTAATTAAGTAGCTGTCAAAGTTTTTAAATACTCTAATCGATTTAACTTACAACAACATAAGTAATATTTACAGTCCATAGAAGAAGAAATGGCTAGTATGAAACAGAAGAAAATGGAATTTGAATTTGAGAAGGCAACATTCAGTAAACAAACCGAATTTGCCAAAAATGTTCTAAAGAAGCAAGATGAAGAAGTGAAGGTAAATAATATAGCTTGTTTAGCTGACATAGATATTTTATATTATGTAAATTCAGATAATATTTTCAAACGGATTTTTATGTTACAGATCCTAAAAGAAGATATCCAAAAGGAATTTCGAGAAAAAATTTATAGAATGAACGAGGAAAAAATGCAAATCCAAAAAGATAGCGTAATTTTAATTAAAGAGAAGTCGTCTGCCCAGAGTTTAAGACAAGAACTTGAAGTAATGTGGTTTATGTAAACAAGCAAAGATATAAAATGTATCTATTGTGGAATACACTAACTATTAATAACACTTACTAAAATTTCAGAAAATGAAAGCGGAACTGCAAGCTCAAATGGAGGAAATTGCCGAAGATAGATTAAAAGTGAATTTGGAAAAACAACAGCTCCATATGGATGAACAGAGAATTTTAGCTAAGTATGTTTCTTGTCAGCAGCGTCATCGGAGCAAGAAGCTACGCCCTGCGATCGCCATCCCGCCTGCCCAGCGTGGCGATTATGGGTATATCCTCCAGAAGTTTGCCCTAGGCGGCGAACAACTGGAGAGGCTTATGTCCAGCAGTGGACTGCAATAGGCTGATGATGATGTTTCTTGTCATAAAGTAATATTGGTTAATTTTAGTTTGAAACTTAACTTCAACTGACTTATTTATTGTAACTCGTAGGGGTCGAGATTTAGAGCTACTTGTTAAAGCTGCTATGGACAAACAATCTCATGCCGATAAGAAATATTCAGAGGCGGAGCTCATACAAAACAAATATGAAGAGAGAATACGCCGATTGCAAGAACACGCAGTATCTTTGAACGCTAGAGAGAAACAAATAGCAAAGGAAAAGGTTTCTCTGTCTAGAGAACGATTAACTCTTCACAATGAGAAGAAACAAATGGAGGGTAGGCAGCAGTGTTCACTGTGCAAATCGCAAAATGTGCCAATGTACAATTTAGAAAGTTTTCACACATTTCCGGATAGTTATCAAAATGTGTCTGTGACTAGGGATGAGGGAGACACGAATGTGATGTCCGCAATGAAAGCGATCGCGCAAGAGTTAGTAAGTTTGAAACTGAAGAAGCAGCTAGATTTGAGGCAAAGAGTTGAAGTGAGAGCGCCGTTGCCTAATAGTGTGCAAATGGATGACGTTGGAATGCCCGGTGATAGCTTACAACCGCAAACTTCGGATTCGACATCTGGTGCATTTAAGGTTATTATCACCCAATGTATTGCCAACTCTTTATTAGGGAGATTTGGTAGACACTTCTTTTAAACCATTGTTGATCGGTATTTATTTTTCAGGATTACATGGATCCTAAGTTTATGATGTTACGTCTAGACGTCCAAAAGATGTTAAGCAACTTAGACCCTAACGATAAAGACGACGTCGACGATATAGAAGATTAGAAAATAGTTTGTATTCTCTTACTAAGCTTCAATGATGCACATTAAATAAAAGACTGAATAAGTAATTAAAATTCATTTAATTTATGTGAATGACTAATTAAAATAATATTTTCTATACATTTACAACTACATATTAATCATTGTTATCAAAATGTACACAAATGCCTATTTGTCTAAATCTTAAGTTTATTTATAATATCTCATTGTAAAAATATAGGTACACAATTCTCTTAGCAAATAACAATTTTAGGTACTATATTGAAGCTAACTCATCTAACACATAGTAGGATAACACGCTTCATTTAAATGGCTTTAGGCATTTTAATTTCATCATCGTTATGGTACCTTATCGTAAATGTTTTAAAATTATCATACATTATTATCTACTATATGCACCCAAAATAACCATTCTCTCCAGTCTTTCATAATAATTGCTTTAAGTAGATCACTAATACATAACCTTATGGACGGCCTGGCCTTCAGTTGAATCGTACTACTTACTAATATCAATAATTCGCATAATTTGCACAGATCTGTATATAAATATATACTACAATTATTTATCTGTTAAATTAATAAACTGATAAAACTAATAAGCTTGAAAAATTATAGATTTAATTGTTTAAAAGAAGGAGCATTATTAACAATATTTACAATAAGTTACTTTGCAAAAGGGTGATTTTTACAAATGTTTGTAGAAATTTAACTGTCGTTTTAACATGTATTAAATTTTTATAGGAAAGAATCATTTGCTCTTTCATTTTATCACAGTACAAATATTACATTAAATATCATTTTAGTAAAATATTTAAGAAACCAATAAGCACTTTTACACTCCAAAATTAATATACTTGAACTGAAGATGATGATGATTGATGAAATGACAATCTTTGAACTGTTTAATTATATGTTATGACTTAGTGCCCGGTGGCTCTTTTTGATATTTGACTTCCAACAATTGCGGGTAGTTCTCTACAATAGCTAACAGGATACCGTCAATGTAGTTGCGTAGTTGGACGTTGACGTCTTGTTGTTCCTTCAACGCTTTCTGCAACTGTAAAGGTAAAATATGATTGAATTATGGGTATATAAGTAAGAATAACTTAATGGGAAATATCTAAATACTATTGTTACTGAAATCGAGCGGTGCGTTGATACGTGTGTACATTGATGATGTTATATTTTGTCGGCACTTGTTGCATAGCATGAAAAAGGTACCATTTGATTAAAAATGTATGAAACATTTTCAGGATTATAGCAGATAGCATGCACAAGTTAGTAGGGTATCTAAAGGTACAAAACATGCACAGTTAGTAAAAAAATCGTACCTTTTCCATCTCTAGGTTGAGATCAGTTTGTGTATCGTGGAGCTGCAAAAATGCATACATAAAAATATAGCTTGGCAAATAAATCAGTCGTCAAGCAAAGCATCTATGTCTTGTGGATAGATGAATGGTTAATAAATACATTTGTAAGACTAATCGTCTGTATAAGCTTTAATACGTAATTTAAATTTCTCTTATAATCTGTAACAAGGTGGCAATAACATGCATTAATTTTCCAGATGCGTAAATCATGCCCATTAATTAAAGTATAATGTAAGTTCTACTCTTCCAAATCATTATATTTCAATGCTTGGATTGAAATGAATAAATAATGAACGGACTATTAAATAATGAGTTGATTTAATTAATTCCAAGTAGATGTTTGAAAGAAGTAGGATATATTGTAATGAAGAATGTGTTATAAAAACAAATGATATGACGTTAAGAAACGTCTTATGTTCCCACGTGTTAGGAATAGGTGGATTGCACCAAGTCTGATATTATCTAAGAGCTGGCTTCAGTCTAACGAGTTAACGAGTGGTGTGAAAAAATATAAAAGCACTCTATTAAAAATAATCGCAGTGGGAATATACTACATACTATGAAACGAGTACACTTGTAGCGTAGCAGTAAAAGTATGCCTCACGAGAAGCTATGAAAATGTAACATTAATCGATTTTTCTACTGACCGGAGATTAAGACTCACTTCTGAACAAGTTGCACAGTTTTATTAATTGTAGCCAAGCAATTATATTTGTTTATTTAATAGGTAAATAACTAAAAAGCCAAAATGGGTTTGTACTGATTTAGTCGCTAGTTTAATCGCCCTTATAAATCATAAGTACATCATCATAGCTTCTTGTGAAATTGAGACGGAATACAAGTACAAGTATAGTCAAGACGAGTTAAGAGTGCCTAGTAGGAGATTTAGATAATTGACGTTGCCAGATGTAGGTAAGAGCAAATTTGTCACGTGGCATACACAACAACAGCTCATGTATGTTCCCAATATGTCCCCACCTAGGGGCTAGAGTTTACCCTAAACTAGGGCGATAAGGTCTTAGACTTGCGGTTTGATCCATTTCACACAATCTTAGAATTTCTATAGAGCTGTGCAGGTTTCTTCACGATACTAGATTGTGTCGGAAACTTGAAGGTATACGACTAATAAATGGACGTACCTAAGCAAAAACGTTCCAACCCACAGGTCACACGAACTTGAGTTAATATGATAAATCCTTTTGACACTTTTTATTATTTCCTTCCTTCCTTCCTACCGCGAACGGCTAAAATATGGAATTCTCTGCCAGCTGACGTCTTTCCTGAGTATTACAACTTGGAGGTTTTTAAGGCCAGAGTGAATAGGCTAGTTATATCTAAGTAAGCATGCTCCATCCTAGACCACATCATCACTTAACATCAGGTGTGATTGTGGTCAAATGCTTTCTTAGAACTAAATAAAAAAAAAAAAACTTATTTGACAGAATTCCAGCTTTCAATTCATACTTAAACTCCTAAAGTATAAATAAAAGGATTTATCATACCTATTAACTCAAGTACGTGTGACCTGCGGGTTGGAACGTTTTTGCATTAAGTACCTACATCCGAATAATCGCGCGATTTGAGCTTCTAAGTGAAAAACTTCGACTAGGCACTCGGCAGGTAGGACTATTTTAGTCTACTAGTCTTCGTCGCTCACCTCGTCGTCGCTCATTTGGGAGAGCTCGTGCGCCAAAGAGTTGGCGTTGGCCACGAGAGGGCCGCTGACGCCGTCCAGCAAGCTGCGGCCCTCTTCGACTCCTCGCGTCAGGATCTGGGCCTGCAGTTCCTCTTGTGCCTCCGAGAGAGCTGCAACAAATTAAGGGTCTATTCAGTTCAGTCAGGTCAGGTCATCAGCATCAACCTGCAAACAGCCTCTGGATGCTGGATATAGGCCGCACCTCACCTCACCACGCAGTCGCACGCACTGTACGGTAACCACGTGGTTACCGTACAGTAAGTAGCGTTTATTAATATCACGATGTTTATGAAATTATCAATTGATTCTGTTATTGATTTCGTAGAAACGGTTATGAGGTTTTTTTATGTAACTATATACTAAAATTAAGGTAGATCTATAGATAGCACAACTGACTAAACGGTAACTTTCGAGTAACTAAGCTAAAAACGATTCAGTGAATAAATGTCACACGCGGCTTCATTACGTTACGATCGCAATTTTGCCGTTAAGCTTTAACACTCCTCATAGGTAGTCCGGATACTTCGATGTAAGGAGGTTGTAGGACTGTTAAATTACATAAGCATCCCCAGCTATTTGAGATTGAAACATATCATGGCATAAACAGAAGATCATGGTACAAAACGTTTAAGAATCTTCATAAAGACGTATGATTAGATCGCTAAATCAATAGAGAATTTTAATGTTGGAAGACTCCCCGCAGCTGCAGACATGACAAGAAGTTAATCCCAAAGTTTAAATCTAGAGAAAAAATTATATCTTAAAGTAAGTATGATAAGTAAGTGGGATGTATGGGAGCGACCCATCATCTTTTCGCTCCAAGCCAACCTCACCTGCGCGTGGTGCATCCTGCCGAATAACAAACGAGGCGCTGGCAACCGACTGGCGGCGGTATAACCATCACAATTCAAGGCGTAGCTAAATACCACAGACCGATGACGGGCAGCAGCGTCACCGGAGCGAGAAGCTACGCCCTGCGATCGCCAACCCGCCTGCCCAGCGTGGCGATTATGGGTATATCCTCCAGATGTTTGCCCTAAGTGGCGAACAACTGGAGAGGCCTATGTCCAGCAGTGGATTGCAATAGGCTGATGATGATGATGATGAAAGTAAGTAATATATTCTTTGCACATGATTAAAGTGTTCCAATAAAATCCTCCGTTTTGCGTACACACTTTATAGCCGCTTGCAGACTGATAAGTATTCCAAATATTTCAGTGCGTGTTGTGAATGGCCGCCATAGTCACGCGACAGGTTAGCGCACCGCAACTGAAAAGACTTGTCCTAAATCACACCATGGAGTCTGATAAAAATGCATTCGATGTAGATCTGGCTACCTGCTAAATGAAAGAGTAATTGTGGTGATGCTGTGAGTGAATAACACAACAAAAGAAATATAAGTAGAAGTAGAAGATACATATTTTTACGGTGACAATTTCATTATGTAGAGGATTTGTTCCCGGTCGGTTTTTCTAATCCCGGGATTTCGGGATTATCTACAGCTAATCCCGTCATCATCATCATCAGCCTATTGCAGTCCACTGCTGGACATAGGCCTCTCCAGTTGTTCGCCACTTAGGGCCAACATCTGTCCATAATATGGACATATGGACATATGTCCATAATCGCCACGCTGGGCAGGCGGGTTGGCGATCGCACTTACATTTGTTCTGCGTCCTCAGCAGCGTCAGTTCCTTCCTCAGCTCGTCGAGCCGCGGGTCCGGCGGCGGTGGCGGCGCCTCCCTCATCCTCTGCAGCTCCAGCTTCGCCGCGGCCAGCAAGTCCGCTGTCGCCTGCGACGCTTCCCGCTCCCGCCTCTCGGCCTCCCTTGCCGCGCTTAGCTGAGCAGCAAGTTCGCCGACTTGCTCCTGGGCCTCGCGGTGCGCCCGAGACGCTAGGTCAGCGTTCGCTCGGAGCGTCTCCGCTACACCGCGAAGTCTTCCCACCTGTAAAGCAGACGTGGACAATGAACACGAGAGAAAAGAAAAAACATTTTTTTTTGTCTATTCTGTGAGACTGCAGCGGGCATACTTAAGTAGTAGGTATTTCTAATACAAACATGTTTGTATAGAACCTTCATGGTATTTTTAGATTTAAAAATGTAACTCGACAGGAGAAAATCCTGCAATTGTTTTCACAACAAGAAATTTGTCGGTTCCACTATGTGGTTGTAAATATCATAGAAGTAATATATAAGGAACAAGCTGTTGTCGGAAAATCGAAGCCGAACGAAAGCACAGTGCATGTCCCTTTTGTCTCTCTCTGAATAGGGTGACTATATTAAAATATGATTTAAGGACAATGACAATACATACGTACAAAAAAAAGGCCAACATTGAAAGCCAAAATATTTTTTATTCATAATCGTTTTTTAAATAACACCACTTCTTTTTGCAAAGAAACCGACTTCAATATGGCGACAATGGGACCAACTAGGAAGTACACCCTTTCGAACAAAAAAAGAATTCACAACTCTCTGAGATATGTGGTAACAAACTGACAAAAAAAAAACTCAGTCGTCGTCCTTTTTTTGAAGTCGGTTAAAAACACTAACAAATCGTCAAAACTACAAACCACCGGTTCGGAAAGCAGCATTCTACCGATAAGAAACCGGCAAGAAATTCGTGTAGTTACTCTTTTCAACATAGTGTTTACAATGTTATCATCACATTTATAATTTTTAACTAACTACATACAGTCTAAAGCTTTCTGAAATCATACAAAAATAGTTATGAATTAGACAAATTTAAGTGTAAATCAGATATTACTAAAGAGGACAGTCTTGTGAAGTTTCTGCCGTAAACCCAGCTTATTCCTCATATGTTTTACTGATCTTAATTTGGCATTATGTGTTAAACGTAAATTTAAATATGAATTGGCTAATGCCTTTACCAATTGAATATCATGAGGATCTTCAAATATAGATTGAGGAGGATGTGGTGGATCTAACAATGTATGCTGTTTGCTATAAAATTCTTGAACAACATACATGGTAATTTTATTTTTGTGTACGTTTTTTAATGATTGATTTGATAATGTTATAAATAGTTTTTCCGTGTATTTTAAAACTTCGAAGACGAATCGGGAAACATGCTTTAGTTTTCCTTGGTCTATAAAAGCAGTAAATGCCGAAAATTGTGTTATGTCAACACAATAGTTGTGGTCTATGGTTTTGTGGTGTAATAACACCATACGGCAATTTGAACAAGAAATTTTGTCTATCATGCTATTAACTATATAACCGGCAATGTAATAAATAATATTTAATTTAAAGTCTGATATACTAACGCTATCAACGAGAAAAAATGTTTGCTACATATAACTGATGCATTCGTCAATTTACGGGTAGATCTAATGGGTATAATATTTATCCATAATTCCCTAACATCAGGATTTCTAGGAAATCTTAAATTGATACAAAGTGAACGTGAGGTAGTACAAACAACTAATATTAGGGGCTGTAAATTATAAATTAAGTATTAAGCATCATGATAATAATATCAATACAGTAATATGCCAATGACTGCCAATGGTCTTTTAAAGTGCAACCTTTTCACAGTGATTTCTTTATTTGGATTGTATTAACGTGCGTGGTAAGTTATGTTTATATTTTTTTTTAAATAACGGAACGTACATATAGTACGTTCCTTTACGTCGAAACATGATAACACGCGTTGAACGTGCAATAATAAAAGACACAGATTACGCTCTTTCCGATACAAAAAAACAACGGACTTTATGATTGGATAATAATGCATGGTCACCCTAATTCTTCATTAACAAATTATGTTTAAAAGTATTACTTGTGAAAAGACAAACTACAATCCGGATAATACTCGCTTTCACAAGCCCCCACGACACAAATTCTCCCCATTTTAATTACATAATAAGAAAAATATAACAAATTAAAAATCCCCGCCACCAACGTCAAAGTCGGCGATGTCATGTGAAGTTGTCAGAGCCCCTACCACCGGTTCGAGAGCGATCGTTCGTTGAACGGATTGCGTATTTTTGCAAAATCATTATTCCTTTCCGTGTTTGAATATATGAATTAAATTAACGAAAATCAACTTTGACGAATTTTAGTTTGTATATTCAAACACGGGGGGGGGGGGGGGGGGGGGCAAATGAGAGGGTAGGTACGCCATCCGTTCAGCGAGCGATCGTTTTCGTTTTTGGTGGTAGGGGCCCAGGTCCGGTGTTTCGTACTCTATCTAGCAATCTAGTCGCTGCTAGAAAGGGACGTTTTGTTCACTATTTTCCCTCTCATTGGTTACGTTCTTATTTTGACAAGACTTATTTTGAACAAGACTCTTACGACCTTAACATAAGGTTTCATTTTCTTTATTTTAGCTTCAATATGCATAGATAGAGCGCCTTCCTGTTGTACGAAGTACTTGATACTTCCATGGTAAATATACGTATTAAACCAAATTATCGCCTGTTATTGAAGCTCCACCCGTAGACCAAAACCTGTTCATGATTAACCTTATAATTTTTGTTGAAAATGTATCATTTTTGTAAAGAGGATGCTTAAGATAATTTTCGGCAAAGATATTCCTTATCTTAAATCATAGTTTTATTAAAGACATGGGTTTTCAATTAAGTAATAAAGAAAGTTTAAAGATAGATTTTTTTTAATTATATTGGGGTGACGCTGATTGGAGTATCCAAAAAAGAATATCCTAAGCTTTATACTTTCATAGAATACGGAGACGAGAAAATTTAGAAATACTGCATAAGATTTCGTTGGATTATTTAGTCTCTTATCACCAGTTTAAACATATTCGAAGTGGATTGACCTTGGTTAGCAGAACATGTGAAAACGACTTCATTAGATAAGACTGGATGTTAATTTGTTGTGAAACGAATGAACGTCTGTAACGCCTTTATCAACTATTTTAATTACATTTAAAATACTTGTACGTTACAAGCACTAATTATTTGTTTCAAAAATTTCAAGTAGGCCAAATATTTATTGTATTAAAGTTTGCAATTAGTCTTTTTAATTACCTACATCAACTGTTCTCAGTCAATAGAGGCAAAGGAATTTACTGCGAACATTTGGCGATTAGAAGCGAAGATAAAATGGATCGGGCGAAGGATTGCACCATCTCACGAATTCTAGGTTGCATTAATTACACCGGCGTTATCTACCGACAGCCTGGTATGTAAGCAATCCATTATGGCAGCCCAGCTGTCCTCTAACTGAGCTGATAGGTAATTTATAGCATTTAAATTGTGAATAATTCGATTTGGTAGAATAAAATGAGCTCGGGAACGAGTTAAAAGCTTGAAAATTGTAAAATACATTTGTCGGTAATTAAACTGCAAGAAAGAAAATGACTAATTGCTTCTTCTTACAATCGTGTGTTTTTCAAACATGTACGACAATAGGTACAAGTAGATAGTCCATTATTGTACATGTACAATCTACTAAAATAAATGTACCTACCTACTCGTATTAACTTTTATTTTGAGGAATATGGTACAGTATCTTTAACTTCAAACTTCGACGGATCGATGCAAATTTTAGTAAAATACGTTGGTAGGTATCTAGTAACTGCTTTACTCGTAGGTATACTTATTATTTTAACAACTAAACAGACGGTGTTATATTCGAAATAACTTTATGAAGCGATTATTCTTAATTACCTATTGATGTCAATAGACAAAATTATTAGATATTGACGAAGGATCATTCGGTGACCACAATGTCATTCTGGATAGTGTGGTCACCGGAGATCAGATTATTCTGATTTAAATCTCTTCGAAGCACATACACTACAAGCATTTGTTTGCGCATATTGTAGATGCCTGATCGTATCTGTAGCAAAGCAGATCGAAATCAAGAAATGGGCCGTTTGTGCAAGGCTTGGGTAATTGAAAACGTGTACCACTATCTGCTGTACCAGACAAATTACAGTAGGTAATAACTATCTTCTATTTTATTGTTCTTGGAATTCATGATGCAGGCGGTCTTTAGAACCTAAGGAAGCACGTCATGTTTCTATTTTCTCAGCAATCACTCTATTAAGAAATGTCAGATCCAAATGATCGGAATTCTTCACACTTTATAAACGCTTTTGTTTAAATTCGCATAGGTTGCGAATTTGAATCCGTTCTGCGGGCAAATCTTAGATTAGTCAAATACTCGTATTAGATTTTTCCTCATTTACTGTGATCGATGACCATTTAACACCATTCTGCGGCTATTCACAATGCCTATTTGGAAATTTTGGATGAGCGCCATTCTAATTGATTCTAGGTACTTGTCCTATGTCAAATGAGGGTTTTCTGAAAAAAGAAATCCACCAGATGGAACCACTTAAAAGGCAGGTCCAGCTATCATGTGATTGGTCAGTTGCTATGTAAATGTCAGTGCCATGTCAAAATGAACCAATCACGTAACAGTTGTATCTGCCTTTTATGTGGGGCCATCTGGTGGATTTCTTTTTCAGAAAACCTTCATTGGAATGATCAGCGGTGAGTGACTCGTTCACTAATGTCAAATTTGAATGACGTTTGTTCATATAGGAAACTAGCAGTGCTCGCGACTTCGTCCGCGTGGAATAGTTATTTTTTCCCCGTTTTTTTTTACATTTTCCATTATTTCTTCGCTCCTTATAGTTGCAGCGTGATGTTATAGCCTTGAGATTAGCGCGTTCAAACAAACTCTTAGCTTTATAATATTAGTTAAGATAGGTATCGTGAATAACCCCACTAGTTTCGAGTTGTTTATCCGTTGGGAGACAGTCTACATCTTGTATAGGTAGTTACCTCTTGCTTGAGATCAGACGCCTCCGCTTCTGCCGTCGCCAGCCGGTCGGTCAGGACCGCCACCTGCGCGTCTCTGTCGCGCTCCACCCTCGCGATCGCCTCGCGACATCGCCGCTGCTCCTCCGCTATGCGTTCCTCGCATCTGCACTCGATCTGGACAAGGAAATAACAGATTGATTAACGGTTCATTGACGTCATAATGTTTAAACGCGTCGTAATCAATCGCATTTGGATGTAAGGGAACGACCTATCATCTTTTCGTTCCAAGCCATCCTCACCTGCACGTGGTGCATCCTGCCGAACAACAAACGAGGCTCTGGCAAACCGACTGGTGGCGGTAAAACCATCACGATAGAAGGCGTAGCTATATACCATAGGCCGATGACGGGCAGCAGCGTCAACGGAGCAAGAAGCTACGCCCTGCGATCGCCAACCCGCCTGGCCAGCGTGGCGATTATGGGTATATCCTCCAGAGGTTTGCCCTAGGTGGTGAACAACTGGAGAGGCCTATGTCAAGCAGTGGACTGCAATAGGCTGATGATGCATGGATGGATGGAATCAATCGCATTTGTGCAGATATTTGAGAGCTTGATTAGCCATATCCTATTTGAATTTTTCGTACAAGTAGGTGGCAAATAGATGAGAAATCCACGATAAACTAGGGAATTTTAAAAGGTTCTAGTAGATATTTTATTTTGATTACATCCTAAAGTAAAATGAGCGGAGGGAACATTTTCGTATTTGCATTTCCGGCTTTTACTTCGTTTTCTGTCCGTGTGGCCTCTAGATCTCAACCCGCGGGTGTCGTGGAAGGCGATTAGGGAATATCAGGAAACAGGCAGCAGCGTTTACCTACTTCAGTACAAAAAAAGCTGCTGAGGTCACAAATCTGCCTGCCAAGTGTACGACAAGGCAAATGGGGCATTTGCCACTTGACAGTTGTCACACAAAATGACAATTGTCATTGGAGGGAGGCCTGTATCTTAATCTTAACTAATATTATAAAGCTGAAGAGTTTGTTTGTTTGTTTGTTTGAACGCGCTAATCTCAAGAACTACTGGTCCGAATTGAAAAATTATTTTTGTGTTGAATAGAACATTTATCGAGGAAGGCTTTCGGCTATATAACATCACGCTGCAACTATTAGGAGCGAAGAAATAATGGAAAATGTTAAAAAACGGGGAAAAAATAACTATTCCACGCGGACGAAGTCGCGAGCACAGCTAGTTGGTTAAATACAGGAGATGACCACGTGCAGATTTGTACAACATTTCATGTAATATTAATGGATATGTGATATCTAACTCGATTCCACCTGTGGTCTAGTTGCTCACCTCTCTGATCTGTTCGTCGAGCATGTGGACCCGAGCTTGCAGAACCGCGTTGTCGGCTTTAGCTCTGGCGTATCGCTCGTCGGCGGTGCTCTGCGTGTCTGCCAGCGACGTCACCTGCTGCTGGAGGAGTTGCACCTGTCAACAAAAAGAAGGTCTGTTATTCTGGAGGTTTTTGTACATGTGTGTGTATATATAGGGATGTAAGGGAGCGACCTATCACTTTTTCGCTTCAAGCTATCCTCACCTGCCCGTGGTGCATCCTGCCGAACAACAAACGAGGCTCTAGCAAACCGAATGGTGGCGGTAAAACCATCACGATAGAAGGCGTATATAAATACCACAGGTCGATGACGGGCAGCAGCGTCATCGGAGCAAGAAGCTACGCCCTGCGATCGCCAACCCACCTGCCCAGCGTGGGGATTATGGGTATATCTTCCAGAAGTTTGCCCTAGATGATGATGTGTGTATATAATACAGATGATATATTGCATAAAAAGTTCCAGCAAGGTCATGCGAGAGGCCAAAGACCTATCAAGGGAGATATCAGGTACTCCTATAGATCGAAAGCAAATTAAAAAATAACAAAATAGAAATAAAATTCATTGAGTCTTTTGTCCCAATCTACCTTAACAGTTTAGGAGGAGGGAGGCTTGTAGGGCAAATGTAACCCAGGGATAAGCTCTACAAAACGGGTTTTTGATTTGAATCCAGCTATTATTTGCAACGTGTTTTTTTGCGTTGTAAGCATGGCTTCTCTGAATGCAGACCGATAAAGATCGAACTATCTGGAGGTCATTGATGGAGGCTGTTTCAGTCTTTCCCAGTCCAGACTTTGGGCTGATGATAATAAATGACAAAAAGATTTCATAGTCTCTGAACATCATAATGAGCAAGCTTAAGTGATAACTGACTGATCACTACATTTATTATAGTATCAAGATGCGTGTTCCTATCATTGTTGCAGGTTACAAGTTCACATTGACGCGTGAATTTCGCGTGATCGCCTCTACCACTACTGTAGATGATGAAACGTGCCTATTTCCAATAATGTTATTCTCATCATGTTGTTTTATAACCAATGCGTTCTTACTTGTCATTACAGTGGCTCAAGATTGCGTGATCGCCTGTGCTATTGGTAGGCTGGTTGCGTTTTATAACTCTACCTATACCTTTGACGTTAAATCTTCTAGTTAGTTCAACAATTTAGCGCTTTATTGCCTACTTCCGAGTTGTTAAACTAATTTAAAGAAATAAAACCCAAGCTTTACGAATACTACTACAGTTCACGATAGGTTGAGATGGCAGTTATCCGAATATAGTCGTAGTTAAGGTATCACCATGGTATCACGCATCAGGTCGATTGGTTACATCCATAATTTTTTGCTATGCCACAAAAGAAAATTAAAATTAATTGTAGAAGGTAGATCATGAGTGTGATTATCGCATTTTCTGCCTTTTTATTAAAATACACTTTCATTTTAATAAAGTTTAATGTTAGGTTATATTGTTTTCATAAGATAACTCTCTTTTTTCTAAATTTAATTACGTACTTGTAAAAATAAATGGTAAGTAATAAGATGCCTCAATAAGTGATGCATAATAAGATAATGAACCGCTTTTTAGCTCGTCTAAAAATAAATGTGTACATTGCAGGCTTGTTTGCGTTTGATTCATATATTATTTGTGGAACACCCTTGAGTCATATTTGAAAGTTTAACAGAAACATTTCTGCCGATAATTTTGAGCAAATAATTTTAACACAGACGGATGCCGCCACGAAATGATATACCTACTATTTTTATTAATTATCTAATTAAATACAACCTCATTGTAAGTATTTTCAGGAAATCCGAGTTGTTGTTGCTAAAAATATCCTTCAGCAATTATAACATTATATCGTACATCTACTATTAAGTGTTAACTATGTTATGTTCTATAATGTTAACTGGATTGTTCTTAATACCTATACTAAACGTGTTTCTCGGTTAACTTCCGATACTTTATGTACACTATTCAAATTCTTAAAAAGTTCTGATTTTTTAAAGATAAACTGCGAGCATATAAGCGTGAATCATAGCGTGCAATCATTTAATGCTCAGTGCATTATTGAACTTGGCTATTTTTAGTGGTATGCGATTAGCATAAGCCACATAGCAAGTAGACTGCTCAACCGTATTCGCGCATCAATGAACATTAACGTGAAAATATTGTCCACTAAAAAGTGGCCCAAATACAACAATGAATTTGAAACTTCCATAAATTATATGGTATCGGTGTTCAGCAAACGTGCTATGTTTTTATTTCAATTAAAAAAACACATGGGTCATTGACGTATGTATCAATAACATTCTCTGAGAACGATATTGTCTCAACGAGTTACAATTGCCTACTCGGCAATGGGTAACAAGAGTGACAAACAGGAAGCAGATGATTTAGTGGTGTCTAGAACATCAATGAACGCGTATGACCAATCTTACTCGTACGAGTAACAATAACTATGTAGATTTAAGAACCAATGCTAGGAATGAATCTACATTAAATAAAAACAGTCGTATTGAAATACTAATAATTCGGGTGGGCTATTAAGTCATTCATGAAAAATACTAACTTACTCTTCGGCAAAAATAAAAACATTACGGTGTAAGAGTAAATTGAAGACATGCCAACAATGATTCACGTTGCGATGACGAGTGCGATATTAGTAAGTATGAACGGACGACACAATTATACTCAGATTGTGAATTGATCTTCGTATTTCTGGAGTTATTCATGATTATACAGGAATAATACGCCTCAAAGCTGGTTGGCTGATGATAGATCGCCATGTTCCGCAGACCCAATTTAGTTAAATACTTTCACAACAGAACATGAGATTAAACAGGCGATTGATAGCGAAAAAAGCACTGTAGAGCACTTTGTAGCATTGTTGGAGCTTTCATTGGTCTATTGATCACAAATTGAGTCTTTGTAACCGGCCGCTGTTTTAATAATTACAGTTTTGTTCATTGTAATACGTGCTTCAAGATAGAACAGCTCTTTACGATTCTGTGCTACATCGTTACAACAGTAATATGATGCTTTAATAGTTGTTTTAAGCAAATATTCCTCATCTATATTTCGAGAGAAGGCGCCATTAACTTTATTAACTTTAAGCAAATGTGCAGAGATGAGTAGTTAAAAAATTGTCTGTATTTTAGTGTACCTACTTGTGATTTGTGAATGCCAGTCTGCGGTCGATGTTGCATGAATATTTATGGAATTTAAAGCACATACGGTTTCACTTGTTCAATTTGAGCTTCACAAATATGTTACGGCGTTTTTTGTCTATGCCATGCTTTTGACAAGTCACCCATTATAATGCGTATCTGTTATTGCCGGTAGCCAGTACAAGTACTCAAATCGATTAATATCTACTGTACTCCGGCCAGCCGTGTTTGTATTTACTTTTACAGTTTTGAGTCAGTATTTAACTGCATTATCTAAGTGAAAAAAAACATTGAAAAAAAATTGCATTTAATTATTAAATGCAATTTTTTTTGTTGTTCTTGTACGACTGCTCCGCGTCTTACAACGTAAGGTATCAATATAGAATACAATCCACATTGGATCTATCATTATGACGCCGGACTCTCTAGTGCTCAATGTTTACTTTCTTAGTTCAGCATCAATCATTTCTCATGCGCAGTCGCCGATATAATGATAAATAATTATTTGTTATAGAAACATGAACTTTTATAATAGCAACCAGTTCAGTCCATTCAAAGAGTTAGATGTGTGCACCTGATATCAGTGAAAGTGAAGCCAATTTTGTTCTATCGAATTTCTTCTGTGTTGTTAATGGGAAAAAATATCGCTATGTCTATAAGATAGGAAATCGAGTGCCGTTTGGTTTGTTACAATCGAGATTCGAGATTCATGACGTTACCTACACCTGAGGAGACAGACTGTGCAAAACTTGAACTGTATTACGCGTAATATTAAAACTACCTATTGGAAAAAGTTAGTAAATGTTCTTGAAAGTAGAAATGCAGATATTCTTGAACGGGCATAATAGATAACCTGTAGATATTTTATAGGCATTTAAATGGTTTTGTTTGATGAAGATCATTACAGGACTGATAAATACGACAATAAAATAATGACCTTTGTCATTCAACATATAGATACCAGACAAGAAAAGTTAACAAAGCAGTGAGATCATCGCAGTATTCTGATGTTTAATCAATATTTAGGTAATTACTGTAATGTGTACAGAAACCGGTATACCAGGGACGAATATGATTATTTTGGTGTTTTCAAGTAGCATTTTAAGTACCACAATTTATATCAGATCCATTATTTATCACTGTTTGTTTAGATAGATTGGTTGTTAAATACTTACTGTTCTCTGTAATAATGAATTATTAGAGGTCAAATGTGTACAAAAAAAACGCTGTAGGACTATTATACTCCTTAAAATTAATAGAACATTTACTGCAATATTTTGTCATTTGTCATCATCCAACAAATTACAAAAAGTTGCAGCAAATGTGGTGATGATGACTTCTGAGCTATTTATCTGATTGAAAAAGAAAATAATGAGCACATAATGTATTTGTGAATATACCAAAAGTATCAAACAAAAGCTTAACGCGAATATTCCATGACAATACGACAATAAGTAGTTCTGAAGCAATTGAGCGGTAACAGATGCCTATGTAAAACTGTGATTACCATCGGCAAGCGCAATCAATAGGCACTTTGGCTGAATAGCAGGCAAAGTGACTAGTGAGTGCTCGTGACTTCCCTGAGTGTACACATTTTCTTTAGCCAACTCGTCTAGCAACTTTCCAGCCGTTTGTTGGCGACTGAGTTCACTTCCACAGATGGATTTTGCGGCTCTCAGTTTCGTTCAATTACAGTCTGAGTAGCTTATGTGGCATTTGATTTTCAACTCTTCCTACTATTACGCGAATTGCTGTCATGTTGTTGGTAAGTATTTAATATGTAATTATTGTATGCTTATTACCAATGTTTATTTGCTTTCTGTCAAGTGTTATAATCATAATATCATCTTCTTCAAAGCAACAGCTCTAACATTAGAATTGCAGTTAATTAGAACTAATCCAGAAGAGAAGCAGGTTTAGAAAGAGCACATCTACGTATAAAATTAATTTTATTGCGATTTTTCCATTTACTAGCACTAAGTATAACTACATTTACTACAGGCACGGCATCCTCTTTTACCTTATTTAACACTTCCTAAATATTTTTTGCAAAACCATTGTTCTAGTCACATGTAAACCACAAGTTATCTGTCGTGTTTTAGTCATCTCTTGTTACTAACACCCGGTGTTTCTGCCGAACAATTAGCATAACTCTCAGCTATGCTGTAGGTCATTGCACATCGTGGCTAATTTCCTTAAGCCTGCGTCTTTGATTCGCCGTAACTATTATTTTCTAAGCCGTATCGTTTCATTATAGAATACGTAGTTCGGCTTACCTAATGTGTAAGTAAAGACTTTTGTAATAATGCCGGAAAAACAATAAAAAGTGATGTCAGTAAAAATAAACAAGTATTTCTGTACAAAAGAAATTTGTACTATTTTTTGCAGGTATCTATAAATTATTTTTAAAGGTCGGTATAGGTAGTTCATGTTGGTAAAAAGAAAATTTTATTTGTGTTTCCTACAAGCGCTACGTCCTTACGTGAAATATTAAATTGAAAGGAATAATTTACTCTATTTTCAAAATTATAATTTACTCCAATTTTTATTTGGACGGATGTTAATATGAAGTCGAATCAGGAGCTAGATCGACTTTACTGTTATCTTTACATGAACTATGTATTATAATTATTAAACTTCGAGCTTTATAAAATCCCAACAGTTTATCTAAAATAGTTTTTGCATTATGAATGCATGACTTCTCTGGCCTTTTCTTTCTTTTTTAGTTTATATCAGTAACATTCATTTCAATGTAACCGAATTAATGTATACGTTACATTAATATACTTCGTTGCTAGTTGAAAGATACTATGTATTGCTGAGTACTATTGAAGCACAATCACTATCTATATCGACAACAGATTACCTATTATCCAACTTAAGGTGCCTTAAAAAGTGCCATAATGTCGTTCCTAGCTGAAAGAGATCTTGTTTATGCTCGCTTATAGTATCAGGTACTATCGAGGGCGGGTCGCTGGTTTCAAATACATTTACAACTGCAGTACCATCACCGTCTATAGCGCTAATAGATTGCCTAGCACTGTCCAACACAGGTCAGCGCACAACGTGGCCAATTCCCACCGGAGCGTCTGTGGGTCGTGCGGTAAGCCGTTCCGCAGTAAACGCGAATCGATATGCATTATACGAGTACGACGCATTCCTCGCCGTAACGGACCCGGCAACAGTCATTGCTCGTCGTGTCTAATTTGATTAATTAGATCGTCAGCGTTGACAGACTTTAACCCATAAAGGCAGTGGAGATAGCGCTCGACTGTGATAACGGTGGTGGTATATACGGTAATAATACAAGCTAAATTTTATTCCAAAAGTAGTAGTAAAGAATTTCTACAAATTAATATTTTGTTATTAATATTGGCTTAGCTTAATTTAAATTATTTATTCCTTTAATTGTCAAAATGTATTATAAGTAATAAACTAATAATAAAATACTTCTTTATTACAGACTAAGGTCTGAAGAATTTGAATTAGTCTGTAAATAATAAAATACTGTTCAAAGAAATCGTTGGGATTTTCTAAAGTTATTAACGTCTCAAAACTGCACAGAGTTTTGTAGAACGATGTGAGTAAAATAAATAGTAAATAACACTTTTATTTGTGACGTAGACGACGTCTTATAGAACGATATAAGTAATAAAGCAGATTGAAAAGTGTATCGAGTAAAGAGTTAACACTTAGGATATAAAATTATATATTAAATAAATGGTGGAAAAGATTATATAACGTATAGGTAAGTATAACTGCACTAAATTTAAAGGATTTAGGTTCTTACCACCTGCACAAACTGCTGCACCCGATTTCCAGTTCATCAATGATTATTCGGACAACAATGAAAACTGGTTATTAAGTAACGAAAGAAGCTACAGCAAGGTTGTTTTTTGTGATGAATCGATTATTTTAACGTTTAACAATGATATGGGAAGTGTTCGAAGCATTTAATTGCAGCACGCTATGCTTAGTGGTAAAGCGCTAGAGCAAGTGCATAATCCTTAAGCAGACCGTGCCGTGCCATAGCGACCGTGGCATAATTATGACTAATTATATTAACAAAGCGAATGTCCTTAAACATTTCAATGTTAGGAAGAATTTGTGCACTGATGTGTTTTCCTTTGAAACATTTAAAGTGGACCAGTTACCTACCTCACCCTTTCTTTGTAATTACATAATTATCTTCTACCCTAAGTAGGCCTAAATTGCACTTTGTTTTATTTGTAATGTCTGGGTTTTGTGACGCAAAGAGTATCTATCTGTCTATCTAGTCATCTAGTTGCCTGAAAGAGATCGCCTAAGACCGCCTAAATTTTACAGCAAATGACTATTATTCTAGTTTTTTAAGTAAATTGTATGGTGTGGTATGCAATAAAGATATCTATCTGTAACAGAATTTGTTTCTAAATGGTTCTTAATTAAAAATAATGATTTGATGATTTGAGTATACAAGGTGGTAGAGAAGAAAATTCAGATGATTTACAGATAGGAAAAGTGATAATCAATATTATGAACGGTCGGTTTGTAAGTTATAAATACAAAAAGACGAACAAACGCACGCGCATGCGCTCATTCACGCACATAGACTCGTCACAATCTCAGTTTAATAACATAATATTGCACTTTTCCGTTTCTTTAAAGGCGATAGTAATAGAGCAATTGTGTTATGAATGTTATGTAAAGGTATTTCAAATTAATGGACAGTTATACTCTATTGTTTTTCATTATGATACATCTCTTGAGACAAGTAAATAAAGAAGGAATCACTTGGGAAAGAATATAGTACTTCTCAAGGGGAGTATTGTTGTAATTTTTGATGATAAACCAATAGATGAACTGGTGAACAAATTATAAGTTCTAAAAATAATGTATACCAAACAATACTCATACAATCATTATATCTATGACAGTAGATTATCGTGGAATTCGAATTAAAAGCATTGTGTTTTGGATTACATTATAGATAACAAAAATATGTAATTGATTTTTAATAAAATTATCTGTTGTGGTGAATACAAGGATTTATTATTATGGCAGACATACCTACAGCAAAGGGTGCTGTACAGGGTTTTACTTTATCAGCAATATCACTTGTAATCTATATGAGAAGTGATTGATACATAAAGATTGATTATAATTATAGAAGGCTCTGTTAACCATAAATGGAACTTATACTTATATAAGGCTGGAGTTATACGACTGTGAAATTGTAAAAAGTTATATTGAAAATGGTAATTTACATAGTAAGAGAAATGTCTGAACCAGTAAATCAACATTCAACGATAAATATCAATTCGAAGTTGTTACTGAACGATTTGAATAGAAAGGAATACAACTAATAAAGACTTGGAGTTATGTTAAAATATTATTACATTTTATGACAACAATTATAAATGTTTCCTAAGCACCCATTCAAACTGATTTGCATAATCAATAGCTGGCTAGAAGTTAATGCAAACAGCTTAAAGGCACGCTTCCTTCATAAGCACTGTACATTACGATTTTTGCAACATTTGTCTACTATGAACATTTTGTCTCATAAAATTTCACTATTATTGGAAGCTACATGAAGCGTGGAAGTAACTGGTAGTTGTATGTAGTGAAGGCCCCGAATTATGGCAGAAAATATATTATGTAGTAAAGGCAACTAATAACTCGAAGTAATTGATTGAAACAACAAAATTTTCAATCACTTTAGTAAAAATATTGCGTAAGTAAATAACAAAACAGATCGAGATAAATCACTAGTCAGTTATAAAGATAACGCTCCAGATAAGCGTGATAAAGATAGCGATGTATCTCAAGTGGCTATATTGGATTGTGTTTTTGGTGAACTTGGTCTGACGGATGATGATAAGGTATGTTTGATCGATGGAAATGCTGCATAGTGGTAAGATGGAGTGGTTCGCGTGACAGGCCGTGACATTTGCGGGAAAATCGGCGCTGCCGGTGATGGCACGGGTCGGGCCCGTCTCGCTCCAGTCGCCCGAAAAACTTTTGTTTTCGATTAAATTCCGTGGCCGGCGGATACGCATCGGCAGCTGGATACTACAAAGCAATAATGGAAATTCTCTTTTAGCGATCGAAGATTAGTGTCGTCTGCGCTTCGATCGTTTAGTATGATTTCACAAGTATTGCTTCAATGTTCGCCGAATAATAGAACTTGGCGGACATTATAACTTAAGTACCAATATCGATGTCGTGAATTGTTTAATACTTAAGCGAGCTAACTAGCTCAGTGAATAACATATGACTCAATTAAGGATAATATCCTCCCATTGTTTTCTGAAAAGGGGAAATCAGTTTACCGACGTCAAGAACGTTATGACGAGTTGGACCGAGAGTCGAATATACCAATCTTTTGTTTTTCTAATGCAGAGAAAAAAATATGGCAAAGACTAAAATCTTACTTGATCTGATAGGTTGTCGCACCACTGGTGTGCGGCAGTCTTCTTTCCACCGTTCAGTCCATTAGTTAAGTGGGGGGTCAGAGGGCCTCCCGTGAACAAGTCCTCTGTAAGGCTGGTATCGGAAGTTATTCGGGGGCGGGGCTCCACCGGTGGGTCCTGGGGCCCCACGAAATCAAACTGGCCGTCCCACATGTCGTACTCCAGCTCCAAGCTGTCCTCCACCTCGACAGCTTCACCCATTGTGCCCCTCGACCGGTTGAATAATCCCGATTTAAACATTTAAGATTCTGGCCGGCCACCGATATAATATTATCTTTGGATATATTCCAATATTGCACTTCGTCTTAACTTCACATTAACAAACTTTACACACTAATAAATCCATAAATGTTATGACTTTGAGTTAGATTAGAATGATAATTTTGATAAAGCTTGACTTTAAATGGCACTTGACAGTTTCTACAACTTGCAAACACTCGTGATGATATACTTATTATCAGAAATCCGTTCTTCCGTTCACAAAACACTGCACTAGTAGAAGTCACACTTCATGTCACATTTTTCACATAATGTCGTCCTTATTTCACAATGTTCCCCTACAAATTCCAAATGACACAGGGTTCCCACTAATTGTTGTCATAAACGAGAATTAATATATCGGGGAGAAAGAGACTCCGACGAAGACGATTTAAAATTTTCGACGGTTGCTCTGACATTATTTTGGAAAGAGCGCACTGTTAGCGACGAGCGCGGCGGTTTCGTTTTTTAAAACTAAGTTAATTCCGATGATATCGCTGTATTGAAATCGTAACTTTTCGGAGTTAACAGAAGCGAGCGTGAGGTTGGCGTACGGTCGCGAGCGGCACTAACCGGCGCGCGGTCGCCGCCCCACCCATCGCTTGATAATCAGGGGACCGACGCCACTGCGCCATACAAATAAACTTTATTCGCTCCCTGCACATATGCATGGCCGTCTGATAGATAGTTCCGAGGCAATAACCCCTTTCATAAGTTCCCCAGTCTGGTTACATCTCGTAATTTTACGGGCGAGGGCCTAACATGATTGCAACGGGCAGATGTAGGGACAATTTGCTTCAAGGATGCATTGCCTGGCGAAGTAGGTAGTTTTCACATTACAACGAGAGGGAAAGGGGCTTTAGTGTACGACTTACCGGTACACGTTTCCTTTTTGTTAACTTTGTCCAACATTAACTGTATAGTTTCATTAATTTTAAACAACAGTTTGTACAACAAGTTTCACGTAACTGCTTTACCTACATTATTATCGACTTGTTTCATTGGTAACGTAATATAATTTAAAATTTGCATATGTCCTAGTATTACCAATTTCTTGAAAATAAACGTCTACATAATTCAATAAAATGTGGCTGTAATTTTAATAGTTGCAGTACGCATACCAATCCAAATAGAGAAGGAGTAAAACTAGTGACGTAAATAGCAAGCTGCTATTTAACATTGACAAGAAAGGATCAGATGCACATAGTGAGTTTGATTTAATTTGTAATACCGATAAATCGAACATTGAAAGTTCGCTTAATGCCACCATAAACAAAGTGAAATCAATAAATATCTGTGCATATTAAGGGAAAACTTGCTCAGACCACACAGTTGCCGACTTCGATGCGTATGGTTCTGCTTAATGCTTATTTGATTGCTTACTCAAGATTGTATAAATAGACATCTGTGCACGAGAGAAACCGCCTAGTAAAATAGTAAAGAGTATACCTTTACAGGTACTAAAATGAATGAAAACAACGTTATTTAATCCAAACTGGAAATCGAGGTTATTGTTCGCGCCGTGTGAAATGCGAGTTAAGATTTGAATTGATAAATTGTCTGCTTAATCACAACTGTGATAGAACAAGTTTGAGGTAACTTTAGATTTGAGCAACAATGGTAAAGCGGAACTGTGTATGTATGTTTTCAGTGCAGTGTAATATAAACAATTATATTTTTAGAGGCGTATGGAAGACAAACGTGCCAGTGTCTAATGCAGGCTTATCTTCAAGGGAATCTAAATTAGTTTTAAAATAGTTTGCTCAGCCATATGGTAGTTGCTAGCTCTGTACACAGACATCAGTTAAGTATGCTAAATAACCCAGTTCTCGAAACTAATTAACGTGATAAAATAGAATAGTGTTGACAAACTGTAAGTAAACTGATGTACTTTTATGTAGCTGTCAAAACACGATTGTTTGATATATTTTGTATGGCTTCAGGGATAAGGCACATTACGAATTTTGCTAGTCGATTGACCGGATATTACTCGGTTTTAAAGGAAATAAAAATTGTTAGGTAGTTTAGTAAATTATTAGACAATCCAATGTTCCGTCCGATATTATACGGTGTCTTCTTTTACTAAAATGATATTTTGTAGTTTACTTATAGTGTCTACTTTTCTATATTTAATTTTCTTCTAATGTAAAGACAGATCAAAAAAAAATAATTTCTGTTGGCGAATACAAGTTGGAAATGTAGGTTACATGTATATTACGTATTGAAGCAACTGAAATACTACAACGAAACAACAGGTCGAATACTCTCAGTGGACTACATGAAAGTACAAACAAGAAAACTCTATTATACAACTTGTAAACAATTGCAAATGACGGAACAATGCGATCTTATACATTTTAATGTTGTTTTTGTAATTTTACCGTGGTAAAATATTTCTTGCAAATGAATTCTTGTGTTTTATAAAGTCTTTTACTTGGCATTTGAGGAATTCGCATAAGAAGTTTCAACTAATCTGCGTGATGGGCTCTGCACGTTGACTTTAATTCTGGATGTGCATGTCTACATGTGTTAAGTAGATAATTACTGATTATACTTTACACACATCTCTTATTGTCATCATCATCAGTCTGTACGTACATACCTGCATAATAATTTTCTTAAACACGGCCATGCACGTTCGATGGCTTTAAATTCTTTATGGTTTGGTATCTAATTTAAAATTAAATTGTTGTAATGCAAACTGCCCAAACACCATCATCTACCCTACACTATTAGTTGACATTACAGTAAATTTAAATTTACTTGTATTGTTAAATACTGCACCTATCTAATCTAGACTATTAACATCTGTATTTTTTTTTCATTCTCTGGCTTAATAAGTCTCGATCCACAATTAATATGACATTGCCTCGTCTTACTCGTACGTAGACGGCGAGTCAAACACTTTCATTGATTCGTTTAGCGTGATGATTGGCTGTGTATTTATATTTCCAAGAACCATTCAACAGTTTTTGCGATGTTAATCTTCGTGAATATTTATTACAAAACGTTTTAACTGAGGTTGACAAATTATCGTGATTAACATTACAACCCTATCAATGTTTTTGTATCTTACCAATTTTTTACATTTTTGTTAGCGTTGCAATTTCATAATAGAAAACCCATACTTTTCGTACCTACCTATATAATATTATTTCCATTATCTTGTCACTGACATAGTAATAGTGTCTAACTTAATAGCTTTACCTCTACATGGTATCTTCTTATGGTAATCTTTTATTAAAATAATAATTAGTTATTTCCATGCCGAGAATAGCACGTGTAACAATTTTTGTGTAATACCCTCATACGGGAATGTTTTTTTTTAGTCTCAAAAAAAATCCTTTTTTATGTTTTTATGATAAAAATGTGAATGAATATTTTCTATCGAAGCCGAAGTTCGAAAGTACTCTGGCGTTATTATTTGGATTAAGGGCTAAAACATTCTAATCGTGTCCTGGCACGCGACAATGATTCACGCGGTAATCCCCCGATTTTCATTAATTCAGAGATAGTGAGGGTAAAAGAGGAGGCCCGAGGAGGGGTGAATAAATTATTCCCTCTGAAGCACCCTCAGTGAGCGATGCATACAATAGTGTCGGAATGAATGTAATTGAACATGTCCTGCATTTCAACATAGTAAAAATTAATAACATTCTCTTGATAAATGGTTTCATCGACAAAACCATTCTTAATACACTTACGAGAACCGACATTCTGGAAAAAAAAATTGAGTACATGATACACAGGAATTTAAACTAGTAAGTAATAACCTTTAAAAGCGCAAACCTAGTGCTACCATTTTTTGCTTCAAGCGTGGTGATATGATGATGGCAAAATAATGACAGCCCACTTACTCTTGTGTTCCGCATTGCATCCTCTTGAGACAATATAAGTCGACCTCCGAAGAGTTCAAGGTTGTAAATCATAAGTAGGTTTTCAATGTAAGGACAGACCTATGGTACCTATTATAATTAGTCATGATGATGAAGCTGTATTGTAATTTATTAGAGAAGCAGTACAGTATTCAGATTTGAAATTTGGTTTGATATTGTTATTAATATTACAAATGAACTTTATGACAAATTTTAGAAATATAGCTACGCGTAAGGGAGGAACTGATGAACATTTTTATATTATTACAGTAAGTTAACTTCTAGATAGACATCTGATAAGCTGTTATGTAATGATCAGAGCAACAGGTTTTATTAAGATCCTGTTACCTACTATTCAGCAAAAAAATTATAAATTTAATCTAAACTCAAATGTAACTAAACGCAAGTAATCACGGTCGTTCACTAGCTGCATTGCTATTCAATAATGCGATAAACATTGTTCTACAAGATTCGATGTAAATTAATAAGTTATTTTACATAGTAAATTAAGTACACTAAGAAATACATGAAGATAATCTATTAGGTCTGTCATATACAAGATTACCTATATCCTGGACTAATTGTGTAGAATTCAGTGCATGAGTAATTATTATCTATATGGGCGTTAAAAGAACCGCCAAATACCTCCCAGGCTTCATTACTAAGCTATCTAGGTCTCCTGCTGACAACTTGACTTTTATAGCGTGACAGGTTCACAAGCGACTGCCATCACGGAAAGATAACGTCGCTAATAACTATAATTATAAAAATATCTGGTCTAGATCTTATCCCAATATATCTTCGCACCACGCGTCGATCTTCTCGCCCCAAAAACTGATGCTTTCTTACAAAGTTATTATCCTAAATAGATGACGTTACCCCCTGGCCCGATTTTCTTGTATCGTGTTTGGGTAGGAAATTTTTGGCAATACATACCAACATTATGGCTTATTTTATTTGTGCCATTACACTTTTAGGTATTTTACTATGATTCTATGTATTTCCAAAGACAATTATAATATTCTTTTCAACAGTTGTCGTAATGAAACTTACCTACATTATGAAAATCAAAGTACTAACTGAGCTACATATAACATTAGTAGAGTTTGATACAATTATGTATGATTTATTGAGGTCACTTGTTGGAACTGTAACAAGTGTTCATAAGTGCCTGTGTGAAGATTTAATTAATTCGGCTCCATATAAGCTGGGTCACGAATTTTAACCTGTTTATTTCGTAATAACTTATTTTTGAACCTTTACCGATTTTCGTAATGTCTTTAGCTCATTTAAAATGTTTTTGAGATGGGTTCATAAACTGATCTATACTCTTTCTCCGCCGAAATGTAACTGTAAAGCGTTTTGTATAGTACACTTTTCTTGCATTGCAAGATTTTATGGACCAGGCATTTAGATTGTCGGGAGATAAAATTTACAATAGAATATAGCGATAGCGAAACAAAGAAATTTGCATTCATCAAAGACATCAATTCTTATTGTAATGCAGCTTTTGATTTAATTAATTGAACGTTGTATAATGCAAGAATGTAATTAAGACAGATGATAGTATTTATTTATTTATTTTATTGGAAACTCAACAGCTTTTACACAATGTTCTTATGTATGGTAACTATTACAATAATTCTTAGCCTTTACAGAGTCTCACCACTAACTATAATATCTTAACAACGTACCTAACACACAATAGAGTTTATATATTTTTTTTTTATTTAAAAAGAAACAAAAACAAAAGCAAAACAGCTTGAAAGCGGAGATTGACAGCGATTTATACCTACATTTATAAAAAAAAAAATGAATGCTAAAATGTGTAGATAAAATACAATATGCATGCATACAATATATTATATACTATTAATAAACTATGCTTAGAATATAATATGCATATAATAAGTACATATACAGTTTAAATAAAAATTAATAATTCAGAAAAGTAAATATATATATATAATATTATAAAAAACATACCTATATATACATAGATAACCATATATACCATATATTTATAGACAATAATAAACAAATTGAAACAACCACAACAAAGAAAATATACTTATACATATAGTAGAGAAAGAATCCTTAGTAGATACTAATGTGAAAGTAAGTGGGGACCATCTTAGTGGCAAAACATATGAACCTGCACATCGTAATGGAGCTTTTGATTCAATTAACATCAAGTTGTATAATGTGTAGTGTAATTAAGATTAAGGCGGTGTAACAGCCGGTGTCGGCAACCGTCATCTGCAAACAATATGTTCGGTTTTCACACGCGTTCGTTCGCACCACTTTCCGTTTCGCATTGCGACTGTTTTGTACAGTGTAATGGCTGTAACACTCAGTATGTAATACGTAGTAACATATACGAGTTAGATAACGAGACGTTTTGAAAATAAAATTCTAAATTTACCGAGGATAATTTCGAAGAATGATGCCTTCTTGAGAATGATCCGTTGTTCGTGTTTTGCGCAAAAATTCGTCACGAAGAGGGAGGAAGCATGACATGGGTGTATTATCTAGTGGCAATTGCCAAAAATAAATGATATCGCTTGATTAGTTTCCTCTTGACACAGTTTCTTTAATCAGCAATGTCAAATTAATGGAGGATGCTAAGAACATTATTAATTAAAATGATGATATTGCCATTTTGAAACGACTTACCTATGTTATTTGTTCCTCTCATATTTGATTCCTTATAAAAATGGTTAAATCGTCTGTAAGCATGAAGTTAGTTGAATTACAACAGAATTGGCATTGTCAAAAACACGACACTTACATAGGTTCCATACCATCATTATCGGCAAGAAAATGTACCCAGTTCGAAATTATATCTGCGATCCAGATAAGATAAAATGTCAACTGATTAAATGATATTAACGCACTGAGCGATTTGTCCACGAATGTCACCGGCTCAGCTTAGGCAACATGAGGAGACAGCTATTTGACCTTATTTTAATTCACAATGAGCTGACGAAATGTACCCAGATCAAATCTTACGCTCGGTTAAGTTATGTAAGTACGTCTTCGATTCACAGTTGATGGCATTTCTCTTATTACGTTCCGTTTAGTTTCATTAAATATAATTTCAATTAATTTGTTGCGTCCGTAAAATTGGTTTTTATTTTGTAGTGCGGAAGCTAATAAAAGAGCATGATGTATATTTTGAGAGTGATTTTCTCAAGTTACTCTAGATTATCCGCCAGACAGTGCAATATTTCTGGATTACAAGAAAGTATTTGACTTGTCCTACCAGATATCTATGTGTGTATGGTCTTAGTCTTATCAGTAATTTTAAATGTTATGATCTGATAGTTTTAAAATCTATAGGTAATAGGTTTTCTTGTTTGATTGGCTGTTCACAACAGTTGTTTATGCATTTTCTAATTACCTATATAAAGTGTTTGGGATCTTGTTATCAGTGGTTTTTATCCACAAACACCAGTAAGTAGTTGCTAAATTTAATTACGCTTTTGCAATAGCTATACATATTTGGATTACCTCTACTTAGTAGTAGATTTTTTGGTTAGCCACAATTCATCTAATGATAAGTAATATTGAAGACGACGATTAATTATATTAATCGACGGAGCGCGGTTACCCTAAAAATAAGGATTCACTCTCGAAAAAGTTTCATCAAAATCGCTCCATCGTACATATTCAACTTATAACACCCCTTTATTTACGTCTGGGAGTTAAAAGTATAGATTACAATAAACTATGTGTCAAAGGTGAACTATATTTTTTTTTCCCGTTGTAGGTCATCATCTTAGCCGAGTCAATAGGGAATATGCATGAAAAATAGTTTCAGGTATTTACTAAATTATCGTAAAATAGATCAAAATCTACTACGAACAGTGAAAACAAAATCAAAATTGGTTGAAAAATGGGCGAGATACAGTCATTGAAAGTGAATATATCCGTCTCTCTCTCGCGAAACAGATTTTTCTATGGAGTTAGTACGGCGCTTACGGTACGTGACGTCAACTACCGCATCGGATCTCTCTGTCTAATCAATAACTTTAACGCTTTATAACTCGCTTAATAGAAAAGATAGTTTAAAAATTCTTCGATATTTATGTATCTGGAAGACAAAAGATCTCAATAAATCCATAAAAAAAAGTCATGCATATTCCCTATTGTTAATTTAGACAAGTGTAGGTTACAATGTGAGCGTCTATTAAACGCCGAGACGCATCCACTTGTGATAGCTACAATGTATTGCAGCAGACCAACGAGACACGTCGGTTCGGATCCCGGTATCCTTGGCACAGTTGTGCCCACGTCGCCACCCACTCCTGTCCCGCCTATTGTTAAGTATTGTTTCCTATCGCGCGAGAATGCAGACGCGATGTTGACAACATCATGTCTATCAATCGCTCTCTACTGGGCAATATATAAGTATGTATGAACACATACGTAAGTGTATGTGCGAGTATTCTACTTAGAAACATAGGTTCTAAAATGATAGGTAAGTATGGATGAAGAGGAAGACAGAAAAAGGAATGGTTGGACTGTGTGTGAAATGATACGCATGTCAAAGGTGTGAGTGTGGAGATGACGGCTGATAGAGAAGAGTGGAAGAAAAAAACATGTTGTGACGACCCCACTTAGAGCAGGATATGGGTAGGAAAATGATGAAGTACGAGTACATATGTACCTAAGTAAGTTTTGCTTTCGTTGGTGCATTGCTTATGGCGTTTGCCTAAAGGGTGGATTTTTTATAATTCGGTTAGACGCACGGTTGTCATAGTTATCATCTGCTTTACATGTACTTAGGTAAATAAGTATCAGTAATAGGAAACCTTTGTCAGCTTATTAGGAACTAAACTATAGAGTTACTGTATGTACGTACGTATATTGTACGAACTCGTATATAGATACGAGTAGGTACAATATAATTTGATATCCAGGTTGCTAAAATCAAAATTTGATCTGAATACGCTATATTACGATAGTTATGGGTAGATCCAATTTCGTCACATTTTATAGCTTCATTCACAGAATCGTCGAGTAAAAATTTTATTCATTCAGATATAGCTTTGTAAAATTGGCAGCAGTCACGTCGGCTATAAAAGTTGTGAGTAAAGCTTTGGGAATACTAATATTTTACTCATCCACTGTGACAAATGACACAGTAGTAGTACGTGCCTATCTGACTCATAGTCAGGGACACGAAACCACTACTTACTTGTATACGTCAGAGGGGTATAATTAATTCACAGGTAGGTCTATCTATACCTATCTAGGTAGGTACATACATATAATAAAAAAGTGTCATGAAAACAAAATTAAAATTGACTGGAAAATTAACGAGATACAGTCAAAGCAAATATGGACAATACATATTTTTCTTTGGAACTTGTACGCGTGAGTTTTGTAACCTGTGACACTTGAGTTGAAACGGATCACATGGATCTCTTGGTCTAATCAATAAATTTAAGCTTTATTATAAATTAATTAATAGTTTTAATAAATAAATAAATGTTCCAGACAAGAGAAATGGCGATCGCACCCATTTCTTCAGGGGCTGCGCAGACGACAGACTTTTTGTGCGATAGAGTCTACGTCTGAGACATTTAAAAAGAGCGTCTAGGCTGTGGTCTAGGTCCCTACAGCTCTGCCGACAGAATGATCGAAGTTTTGCGCGTTACTGCATATAATTGCATCACAGACTAAAAAGTGCGTCACGGATAGTCTGTCGTCAGCGCTGCCTCTTATTAGGATCTAATACTTAAATTAATGATTTGTATTGTTCGACTAGAAACCCTATAAAAAAGTATGGTAAATTTATTTCTCATTCGCTTCGTAACTTCAATCGCTTCTGTTGTGTTGTGGTCACTGTGAAACCTAACCTACCTAAGTGCAGAAACTGCTACAAAATGCATCGTTGTAAGTAGGTGACACCCACCTGCTTTCCTGTCGCAAATGACATTACACATCTGAGGAATACGATTTGTGTTGCAATTCAGACAATAAAATAGTTATGATGACGTATTTCAAAGTATTGTGAAATTCGAAATTAGATTCAAGTGGTAACTGACAACAACTGGAGAGGCCTATGTCCAGCAGTGGACTGCAATATGCTGATGATGATTTTGTATCAACTTTTCTTTAAAATATCGAGTAAGTATCATCATCAGCCTATTGCAGTCCACTGCTGGATATAGGCCTCTCCAGTTATTCGCCACCTTGGGCAAACTTCTGGAGGATATACCCATAATCGCCACGCTGGGCAGGCAGGTTGGCGATCGCAGGGCGTAACTTCTTGTCCCGGTGACGCTGCTGTGGCCTCACGCTCATCGGCCTGTGGTATTTAGCTACGCCTTCTATCGTGATGGTTATACCGCTACCAGTCAGATGGCCAGACCCTAGTTTGTCGTTCGGCAGGATGCACCACGGGCAGGTGAGGATGGCTTGGAGCGAAAAGGTGATAGGTCTTTCCCTTACAACCCCCGAGTAAGTATTCCATTTACAAAGTTGTACACATTCATTACATTTATCAGTTTCTTAAGCCTTAAACACATTAATATTGTTCAGTTGGGCGCGCGGCCATCTGACCGGAAGCGGCGCGCGCGCAGAGGGCGCGTATCCGGCGGCCATTACCGCCGCACCAGGAACGACTAGCAAATGAGCCGGGACCGCCATTGTCTATGCTTTCCTCCGGACAATCGCTTGTTTATGCTCTAATAAGGTCATCGAACTGGGATACGGATGACGATTGTGGAGCACGCTCCTTGAATGTTAATGCAGTGTCGGTACGTTACTGCTTAGATTACGAATATGAGTACATCCTTGATGTGTTCATATAATATGTCCTTGAGGAATAGGGTGCTGTTTTTTTGTGTGTCTACTTTTATGACATACATTTACCGATTGTGTGGTATTCTGCATGTTTATGTTTTCTTACTTAACATGAAGATAAATGTATTAAAAGGCTTACAGAATATTATGACTTCAAAGCGTAACTATAGCTCGGATAGGATTACGGGAGGAGAAATGGCATTCCCTCAAATGTCTGGTAATGATGATAAGGCCGGTCTGGTAAATTACAGTCAAGCACGAAGACAACTAAATTACAACCTATGTACTATGGTTGTAATTAAAGAAAAAAATTTACATCTACTTTTTGGTACTTGTGAATCTTTTGGTAACTGCTTTCAAAGTTGCTGTATGCCTATGTACTTGTATCTATAATGTTATACCTATGTTATTTAATAAATTTGCATGTGACGTGTGACCCATGCTCAATATATCGTAATAACAGGACAATGCGTCCTGTTTGTATTCCCTATTATTGTGTCCCAATACCTAAAGAACATTTAGTATAAGTAGGTATAAGTTATAAATAAATGCTTTTCCTACTTTATAACCTTGGCGTGGTGTTAAAGGGGAAGGCATTATGTTAAAGCCGACCAAGGCATTAATAACAAGATCAGCCGCTTTACCGGCGATGTTCAATGAGATTATGAGATGGTGAGCAATGCACGTGGCTAGCATGCAAGTTGTGTTGTATAACCCTTTACAAGTCGAAGTATGTAAACAATGTTAGTGAGCTATGGAAAGGGCGCGGCGTTTCTCTACGAGATCGAATCCGTAATGCGGTGATCCGATAGAAGAGAAGCAAGTCATCAACATAGTTCAATGGATTAACAAGCTGAAGTGGCAGTGGGCTGGCCATATTAGCCGCAGAAGGGTCAACCGTTTGGGGTAAACCAGTTCTAGAGTGGATACTGCTTCTCGGCAAACGTAGTGTACCTACACTCCGACTTCCTTAGGCGACAAAACATCCTCAGACCAGGTAGAGTATTGATAGATAGATATTCTTTATTGCACACCAAACAGTTGACTTCTTTGAGAGAAAACTAGGTACCAAGACAAATCGCTTTTAGCGATATATCATCGATCGATGTGTCTAGCAAGCAATGGATGGCTGGCAAGTGCTAGACGCGAGAAGCGAGATCGAAGTGGCGAGCAAATAAAGAGGCCTATGTCCAGCAGTGGACTGCGATGGGCTGATAATGAAGTAGGTAAACAACGTGCAGAGTTATGGAGAGTAGGTATAATCCAGAGTAGGTGTCGATTAATTTGTACATTGGCGAATAAAACGTGTTAATTAGTCCAATAGAGTCTACTTGGCGTCGTATTAGTTTACTACTTACTTCTATTTATAAACAACAGTAGGTTTGTACGTCATAATGACTACATCCCAGACGATGAAGTCCAAGAAATGTGAGCAATCCAAATTAACGCAATGACGATCACACGCTATGACGCCCTACTATGACTTATGAATAAAGGAAGTTGGGAACACGTGTGTAGGAACATATATAGGCGTATGTTCTGGCACAACAACGATACCGATTCATTATTTGTTTAGAGCAAATTGGCTGCGGAATAGTTACGAGTAATTATGCTATTGACTTCATATAAACGTTTGAAAATGGACTTGACAACAAATAAGGCAATGTATCATCTGGATGATGATGGTGCGGGAGGTTGGTGCGGGGGCACCTCCACTTTTGCCGCCCTTGCACGGGTCCCCGTCGTTGTCGGATGATAGTGGGCTGGCCCTCTGGGCCGCTCCCGTCGCTTCCCCTAGGGGGGGCCTGTTGGGCCTGTTTAAGGCGGGCAGCGCTAGTGGTGTCATGGCAGTCTTGGTCTAAAGGTCCCAAGGCACCAATCATTGTGCGCGCGACGGAGGTACCAGTGTTTTTAGCAGGTATTTCCCTCCTCACATCTTTCCGAGGCTGTGGATGAGTCCCACATGACCCTCCGCTCCCCCGAGCATTTTCACCGGTAACCGATAACCAGACTAAAAAAATGTATCATTATTCATCAGCCTATCGCAGTTCTCTTGTAGACATAGGTAGGCCTTTCCAGTTGTTCACCACTTTGATCGATCTTGGACTTCTCGCGTCCTACACTTGGATAATGTATGAGTTAATGTAATTTTCATGTACAGTATGCAATATACATGCACGACATTAGTCAGATAACATTTTAAATTGATGTGACTTATAGATATGACGAAGATGCATAATTAACTAGAATTAGATCATAAATGGCAAAAGTTTCACATCTTTAATGATGTTGATTGATGAAGCTACAAAATGTATAATAAAACTTCCTCTTAAAATGATTTATATCTGTAATTTAATCAGGGAAAGGTAACGTGTGTCGTAATATCGTGTTAATACGAATTACTTTATTATATATTATAGGTATTCGAGTAGCCTGCTATTTATAATATCTATCTAGGTACGAGTATATTTAATAACAAGGAAAAATGGTAGAGTAACTTTCGTGCTTGCTTAATAAAGGTTATGGGGTTGCCTTCTCCTAATGTCTTTTCTCTTATTAAAAGTGAAATTCATTATAAACTCTCTTCTTTATAATATAAGCTTTCTCATCACGCAATCTACTTACATCTCTCTCTAGATCAGGATATTTCATGACCACTTACCTACTATTTAGTGAAGGTATTGGTAGGCACGTTTTGAAATGAATAGGCCCTACGACTAAGGTAGCTCTCAAGTTTGGATACACTAAGTGCAATAGCACTCAGGTTCCTGTTTTCACTAGAATTCTCAGTGCAAGGTCATCCTGGCATTGGGCCAGTGCTAAATATAGCACCGCATGTGTTGGCAAACCGGTGACGATATAATGCAAAATAAACCTAATTTTAGATGAGTCGATGTTATTATTTCTCTATCTCATCCCAGCGTCAGACCACGATTGTGTGAAGTTTCCGAATTCAGGGGTTTGCTCATCCTTAGGATTGGCATCATGATACGCATTGATATTAGTAGTAGGGAGATACAAAGTCCATATAGTTTTCGGAGTCTTAAAGAAGAAGAAGATCGGAGTCTAGTCTACCGGTCTTTCCACCTGCCTCATTCGTTAATCGGGGTATTAGGCGCACGTTGGCTATGTACCACCCTTATAATAATTAACATAGCACCCAAATTCAGAATTGGTTTCAAAACGATTTGCTATACCTTCATAATGCCAACTGCTAAAATTTGGAATTTGTTACCTGCTCCCCGAACGGTATAGCTTGGCGTTTTTTAAGGCGAGAGCGAATTAATTTTATTTGAGAGATGTAATAGATTTTGAGGTAGGTTCTGATATTATCATGTGGACTAATAATACCCCAGCCTCTAATACTTAACCAGTTATCGACATAACAGAGAAAACTAACACAAAAAATAACAATTAAGTTTCAATGAACATAAGTAGATTGTAACGTATTGTATGATGGTTAAAGGAAGCTTCTTATCGTCAAAGTGTGTCAGCTTGTCAATACAGCTAATGAAGCAAGGAAGGAAGCTGACATAACCAGTCAAACGGTGATAAACAATGACGCTAGGCGCGATTCACACATGAAGCATTTTCCTGGAACTACGGCGTGTTTCTTTAGAAGTGACGTCTTGGTAATATCCTAATATCTACCAGTTAAACGAAATAACATAGACTTATCAATCATTTTATAAAACCTGTTAGTCATAATAAACTTTAGACATTTGTTATAGCGTCCCTTTGATATTGGTATGAAATAGGTGAATGGACGCAAAAGTAAATAAGTAGTAGTGCGAAGAGGCTGAAAGACTTTTACTTAGAACTGTCTAACACTAGGGGTCTTGTCCCCTAAAGCTTACATAAACAAACCCACTCATGTTTGCACTGTCATTCTTACTCTAAAACACGCACATACATAACACACTTATGCACTTACACACACACACATACACACACACACATACACACACACAGAGTCACACACATACACACACACACATTCATAACTGGGCACTGTTATAAAATTTTAAATTTATAAATAAATACATACTGTACTCTTAAAAATAAACTAAATTTGTTAATACATAATATTACTTTAAGTACATAGGTGCATATACTTTATTACGTAGTCCTAGAAACAAACCTGTGGATAGAGCGAGGCACTCCCATCACAAGTGTCTACCGACTACTTACCGGGAGGCCCCGTCAACTAATAATTGTATGGATTTTTTGGAAATAAAGTACTTTTTATTTTATTTTATTTTATTTTAAAAAGTAGTACACTTCAACTTTTAACTTGGTGAATAATTGGAATCTACAAAATGTAACAAAACCACAGGTAAATAATCACTTACGTTTGTATTTAGTACCTAAAGAGAGTAGATGTGCTCTAAGTAGGATGTGTTTAAAAAGCCTCGGGTATTCACAAACAATACTTATCTATGAAAACTAACAACACTATTAATTAGATATGACTAGACATCGGATTATATGCACTATCAAAATGCCAAAATATGCATGCAAATATGCACTAAAAAGGGGCGAAATATGCACAAAATATGCACAATCAAAAAACCATTATTAGAATTAACTTTATTTTCCCAATACGTACTATTGGTTGTAATTCTTGTGACAATATACAATAACATATTTTTCAAGGTTTTCTGGCGCGAATCGTAGATAGCAGATATGTAGTTTTTACCAATTGTGGATTCTTCAGGAATTATCTGATTAGTACAATACTTCTTCAGGAATTTTCGGCATATTTCGTTATTTAATTGATGAAAAGGAATATTGCAAGCAACAAATAATTCACATAGATCTTTGTTGAATTCTATTTTCTGTTTAGTATCTGAATTATAGTTCATTCACGTTAAGAAAATAGTGACTGACAGGTCACTGACAGGCCACTAGCCAATTAAAACGCTATATAGAAATTATAATTTCTAGCGTTTTAATTGGCTAGTGGCCTGTCAGTGACCTGTCAGTCACTATTTTCTTAACGCGAATGAACTATAGAAGTCGAAATATTAGGTAGTAATTGTTGTCGATTTATTGTAGGTTTTTGTCTTGCAGCTAAATGGGAAGCAGTATTCACACGTTGATCGATCTGATATTTTTTTTGATGAGGGTATTCGCTTTTCACAAACCTTGCAGAAAATCACAGTGCCGTCAGTCGTTAATTGACCAGGGTAACATTTTATCCAAGATTCCATTAAAGTCTAACACGTATAAATACTAAAATAAGCACTGTCAATGAAAAAGTACCAAAATATGCAATAACGCTATAAAAATGGCATTATATGCGTTTGCATATGCAAACATGCAAATGCATATAATCCGATGTCTAGATATGACCAATGACCATATCAGTAAAAAGTTTAGTTTGGATACTTTGGAATATCTAGGCGATTACGTGGGATAGCAGATATTTTTTCAACGATCTTCTACCCTAAGGTTGGCTCGAAGAGATCCCTTATAGCGATAAGGCCTAAATTGTGCAAATAGTGTCTGTTATACCTAGTTTTAAGTCATTTGTTTGGTGCGCAATAAAGAATATCTATCTAAGTATATCTACTCGTATCTATCTATCTAAAGTTTTTATCAAATCATCGGCTGTTAGTTCATCTGATAAGAACCAGGCATGCTAATCCACGTTGTCTTATTGTAACCAACCGTCATACTTGGTTAATTGATTATGTGATTTCTAATTATAATTATTATTGGACTTAACTACAGCTATTATCTTGGCCTTTTAATATTGTGTGGCTTTACTTGACGTCCGAAGTTACGCAGTGTTTGTAGGAAGCGAGGCGAAAGTTGCTCAATACTAAACTAAATATGAAACGTAATGAAAATTAATTAAATTAACGCAGTGTTCAAGTGGTATGTGTGCACATATGGACGAAACCGCGAGAGCCCGTTTCTCAATAAGAGAAGGTATAAGTCCACCCTAAAAAGTGAAAGGTTCACACCCGTATTCACAAACGATACTGTGAGGTCTCACAGTGCGCGCGGACGCACAGGTACCCTAAAACCTATTCATAAACGACACTTGAGGGGCGGTCGGCCCTGTGCGTCTCTTAAAATGAACGCATTGGTAAAATAGCTAGCGACCTATTTTACGCAACGCATAGGGTCAGTTTCTGCACAGATTAGGTACGTAAAAGTTTTGGTTTTGCTAAATTGAGGTTGTTTTTGTTCTAACGATGGATAATATTATGAAGTAGAGTTTGATAATTATATCAATGAGCAAGCAGAATAAACATAAGAAAAGTGATACGGGATTTTAAAGATCCTTTTGATTAGGTATTATTGCAAGTAGGTTTGAGTTTATGTAAACTTACAATAAATCTGTAGAGACTTAATTAATTAAATGTAATTCTGTACATGAAATATATTTTCAGTTAGTTTCAAATATCCATACTAATATTATAAATGGGAAAGTGTGTCTGTCTGTCGGTATGTTTGTCTTTCTTTCACGGCAAAACGGAGCGGAGCGACGAATTGACGTGATTTTTTTAAGTGGAGATAGTTGAAGGAATGAAGAGTAACATAGGCTACTTTTTGCCCCTTTCTAACCCCCTACTTCCCTAAATGAGGGGCAACGCGGGCGAAGCCGCGGGCACAGCTAGTATTCAATAAAACAAAAAATATTATTAGGTAAATGTTTTTATTTTCCAGTTTGTACCTATCTTTAACAATTCAATTTCAAGAACACTTTTTCAAATTGTAAATTATGTATCATATCTTCATATTCTAATAAATTAATATTGTCTTGCAATCAAAACCTTCTCTCTTTGCATTCTCAACTGGTGCACCTCCTGGTCATGTTTCATATTTGTTGTGTTGCATTTTATTCTCACTCAAAACTACCTGAAAGCAAATATTTATAATCTTAAAAATCTCTCAATAATGTATTTTGTAGAAGGTACACACAGCCACAGTATGAACAAGATAGATAGATAGATAGAAACTCTTTATTGCACTAAAACACAGACATTACATGGAAATACATTACGGACAAACCAAAGTACACTTTAGGTGGTCTTATCCTTATAGCGATCTCATCTAGACAAATACATAAATATACCAAGTACCTAATATCATAATTCTATAAACATATATAAAACAATAAATATTCACTTAAATAAATTATACATAACACCATTATACATACATGTACAATAATATTTCAATACATATTAAAGACAAGTTAAATTAAATGTAAGATTTTAAATATTACTTACTAGTGTATGATTTGAAATCATCATCTTCAGCCTATAGCAGTCCACTGCTGGACATAGGCCTGTCCAGTTGGTCGCGACTTAGGGGAAACATCTGGAGAATATACCCATAATGGTTTAAAATGTTTCTTAAATATTAGTTGTAAATGGACCTCATTCTCATTGATTTCTTTCATATCATCTACAAAATAAAACATAAGTATATATTTTATATATTAATTAGAAACATTATCTCCTATTTGTTTTTATTTTAGTAAATTTAAAGTGTAAAATGTAAAAAATAAAACTTTGGGCATACTCTTTCTCTAGTACCAATTGGAGTCAATTACAATTACATTTATGAATGGACAAATTGTATGTATACAACATTATCCACCGTGAAGCCTTCTGGGGGTCCTCAACCAGTACGTTTCATGCTGAGGGATTCTTGGGAAAGCTCTTTTTTCCTCAGGGTTTTAATATTCTCCCAGCATCTTTTTAACTGATAAGCGGGCCATTGTGACACATGATTGCGAGTTGTAGGCCACTGCGAGATCCTTCCAAGCCTTCTTCTTTAACTCATGGCAGCTTCATGGAACTGTAATATAAGTATACGCATTTTTAAAACTATTTACTACACAATGTTTTCATAATGAATGTTAATTAGTGAATTCATCTAACCTGATAGTTGAGTTTGGCGTAATTATATCCTTATTCATTATGACCACAAATCGACGCAACAATTACTGCAAAATCACCACAAAACACAAACTAAAACCAATTCTCACTTTTCCGACACTATTTTGTTGAGCCCGATTGAGGTTATAAAAAATGAAATGTCAAATGTCAGTCAAGGAAGTGAAGTGTGCAACAATAAATGAACCAATCACGGGGCTCTATTTTACGCTGTGCGTTTGCTTATTCAAGTGCCGCTTAAGTATTGTTTATGAATTGAAAGGCTCGCCATGTTCAACGCAATGATAAATGCCTCCCTTAACTTAGCGTTGCTGGTCTCCTTAGATAAGTATCGTTTGTGAATACGGGCCTTAGTCACTTTGATTGATGACCAGTTTCTTTTAAATTTAAAAACAAACAAAGTCATTGCTTGTATGATGCTAATAAGCTTTTTTAAAAATTAAATGTCTTACCTTATAATTGAGACCTTGGACGTCCTCCTCCAGCGAGACATCGGAGTACATGTCGTCCGCCGGCTCCCCGCCCGAGCCGCAGCCCGACGAGTTGAACGACGAGGACCGGTATAATTGGCTGTAACAACGTTAATTATACCGTAAATTAATTAATCCATTGCGGCATTATAAACTACGATTCCTTTGCCGCTAATGAAAAAGTTACACTTATAGCGCCATCTATTTTCAATTGTGGAACTAGAGTCTTATGATTGTTCTGTTCGCGCAAGTAGTTGTAAAGATGTTTCGATAGATGGCGCTGTTAACGACAAATGGTAATAATGCATGGCGTGACATTTTAAAAGTAAAATGCTTCAGCTACTAAATCTTAAGCGTTATTAACAGGTTTTTGCAATAATGAAATAAGATAAATTACCTAGCTAAGACATTGGAGCCTATTTGCCGCTTCCCAGAACTGAAACAAATAACAATCAATTAAAAACTAGTAATATAACTTGGAGGTGTCAAAGCATGAACAGTTTTTTCGACAATGCAATTAGGTGTTGACCGTAATGTTCCATCCTGTATACGATGCTAACTGATCCTGATGTAACGGTCACGAATCTGCGTGATTAGAGCTATTTGGGTGGGAATGTATGGTTTATATAAGAAGTTATTGGAAAGTTTCACACATGTACCTACCTAGGTTTTTGAATTTGTTAAAATGTTTAGATACAAAAGAAATATATTATGAAACAAAGCGGCAATTACATAATAAGATGTTAGACATTAAAATTAACAAAACAAAACTAAAGGAAACTTATAAATAAAAAATATGTCCGAGATCGCTCCCCAAGGGCATTGTGCCAAGAAGGCTGGTCGTGTTCCCTCTTTGTATGGTCAGACTGATACGCTGGCCGAGGAAAGCACCAGCCCTCTTGTCGCCTGAGGCTTCTACAAGGCGTTTGGCCAAGTCGCGGAACAAACGGTACGCGCTCGGCCCCCAGGGACACAGAGTTTCCACACCAAGCGGCTCAAATATGCAGGTATTACTAATATCTGCATATTTGCGCCGCTTGTTCGACTCTGCTGTCGCCGCAGCAGTTCCAGCCTCCAATGAAGTTTGAGGAAGATGGGTCGGTGCAAGGGTATCGACGCATGTAGCGTCCCATACTAGGGGACGACCTATCTTCCAAGGTGTAAGGGTCATGCCGTCGGGTCTCTTGCCGTCGCTTCGCACCAGGCCATTCGGTTCAAAAACGGCCGGAATAGAAGCGCTGGCAAGATATTTAACAGCCTAAGCGGACAGGCTCGATCGTCGATTTTCAACAATTTCATTGATATATTAGAACACGGGAGGGACAAATGAGAGGGATTTATGGGGCAAAAATACGCGATCCGTTCAATGAACGATCGTTTTCGTTTTTTGTAGTAGGGCCTCTGGGCTTGTTGATTGACAGATTGAAACGGTCTAGCGCACTAATTAAAAATCATTGTTAAACGCATATCCGGCGCGTTGATTTTAAGTGCGTTCTCTTGGCGAAAGAAGGAAATATTTCACATGTAACGCGGGCAATTATTTCATTTTATTGTTCGCGCTACCATAAGTGCGGTTACGTGAACACTCGGTGCGTGCAGTAACTTATACCTAACTATGTTTGATCTAGTTAGTGGCATACGCAGGTATGTTTGTGCGATTGTTGATGAAGATATTAAAAAAACACTCTTACATCTTTACTGTCGCATCGCATGTTTTAAGGGAAAACTGCTTTATCAGTGAAAACAGTAATTGTTTTCTTAATTTTCTGTAAATTGATGAAGTAATAATAACAGTTTGTATAAGCTCACTCTCGTTATTGAATCATTATTAAAATCTAAATATATAAAAGGAGAAACTGACTGACTGATATATCAACGCACAGCCTAAACGGCTAAACGTAGGCACTTGAAATTTGGAATGGACGTAGCTTAGGTACTGTAGAGGTGCACTAAGAAAGGAATTCCCGAAATTCCCACGGGAACGTGAGTTAGCGGGAAAAACTAGTATTGAACCCGTGCGAAGCCAGAGCGGGTCGCTAGTTATTTCTAAGAAAACCGCTAACTAAGACAAAATTAAATATTAATATTGATCAACATCATAATCTTCAACCCTTCACAGTCCACAGCTAGACATAGGCCTCTCCAATTATTTATTGTTCGCCACCATGCTCGATTTTGAGCTTCTTGCATCAAGCATTTACCGGGCATCTTACACTAATCGTCGCTTAATCTTGATATTTGGGTACTCACTCACCGATACCTACCTACTATACAATACAAAACTGACCCCACTGTAATTATTCAAACTTATAATTATAACGTACAAACGCCACTCATGTCCTTATAACTTTTAATTGAATGTTTCACCACTTACAGTCTTAGTTTTTTCGTTAATGGAACTCTCTTTAACCCGTCTAGTAGGGTTCAACATATAGTTCAGAACTCTTTGTCCTCATGTAGCCTACATTTCCCTTGGGTAGTTTTCAAGTCGTCATCGGATACAAAGTCAGTTGGTCGACAAGTCACGCGACACCCGATGCACGCTCCAAGACCATTAAGATTCAATATCATTATCACTTCACCGAACACAAAATGACACCACACTGTTGCATTAAAAATAAATTATAAAGGGGCAAAAGAAAACATTAAAACAAGTATACACGCTCAATTCAACAACTCTTCAAAGAAAATGTCATCAAGTCAAGAGATATTTTGAAACAAAAATAATTAGGGTTGCTACAAAGTAGGGATCAGTTTCATGAATATTTTCTAATGTCCACTCACTGTCGTTGCCAAGTGGATTAGGTAAACTAACAATTTCAATGTTATAAAATAAGTAATACAAAGTATTTTATGCAAACCGCATTAGACATAATATCCAGCGATTGACCTTCATGCAAAAGTTACAAAATCTAGGCCATTCACTGGAAACAAAAAATAATGCCCCGACCGTTTGGAGGTACGTGGACGCGGCCATTTTGAAACAAAGTTAATCATTAGTTATTGTATCTACTTGGCAAAGTTGCAACAAACTAAGGGAATACAGGGAAATGGGTAGCGTACTGCGGTCACCAACCCACCTGTCAAGCGTAAGGTAGGTATAACCAAGGTAAATGACAATTATCATGGGGGGCCTAGCATAGGACGTTGGCAGGATGATGAAAGTAGAGGACATACATTGTCCGATTTAATTTAATTTGCCACACATTGGAGATATTTGCACCAACGTAACGTTTTGCCCCCAATGCACCAATGTGTGTATCAGTACTTAGACACAGTGAACACATTGAGCGCGTTAATATTGGCATTGGACAGTGATTGGACGCAAAGTTGAATCCAATGTGTGGCCGCGGCATAAAAGATATTGTTACTTAACCCTTTCCCTGTCCACGGCCCAAATACAATAGATTTTCAATTGTTATGTATCATATGTGATACACAGGACAGGGAACCCGTTAAGCCATGGCGAACCGAAGTCTACACTCCGTTAGTGTATAGGTATAAATTACGTTCTAAAATCCGTCCGAACGTCACCCACGCAGAGCACAGCTTAATTGCCCCATAGAAATTAATCCCGAGTTGTCCACGCGCGGATTGCCACTGAATCGCTGCCGGCTGACTGCGCCGCCCGCGATAGTGCGCCCGCGCTGGTAGCCTCGCGGCCTGAAGGCTGGGTAGCTAACAAATTAGATTAGGAATGGCATAATTGGGACTTTTTATATGGATTACATACTCTCTAATAAGTAGTTACGTGAAACATTGAATGAATATGTAACGTTTGTGTGTTGGAAATTTAACCAACGAGCTTTGGTTAGATAACCATTCTAAACCCAACTTCGTCATCTCCTAAAATAAAAATTTAAATAAAGATGAGTTCATCATCAATGTTTAATTTTTGTTACTTGTACTCATTTAATACTGTCTAATTTCCTCATTGGAAAAGTTTTCCGGAAAATTACGTATTGGCAAAAGCGGTTTATTCGCAAAATGTATACTTTGCAAATTACAACTTATTTGTTTAATTTAAACATAAATACTTAAGTATGAGAACAAAACCATTATAGTCTATATATCATCAATGATCCTTTGATTTGTAGGGGCGCGCCCCTGGCGTTACACATAAACTATTCCTAGGTATGAGTAGGTTCACACCATTTATATTTTAAGATAGGCGACGAGTGTTTAATACAAATACTTAGTTCAGAACTGAAATCTTTAAATCAAGAACGATCCTGTCTGACTTCTTATTCTTACGCCATAAGCATTCCCATTGCTTGCATATCGGTTAAGTACTCACAAGAGACACAGTAGAAATAGCGCAACCTAAAAACACAAATGCCTTGAGTTCCAGCAGTCCATAAGTCTCCAAAGTTTTTGTCACAATAAACTTCATTATCGTACTTTTTACCATTTCCTGTTACCTCACATTCGCGGTAATTTCTCTGAACACTAAAGTAAGGCTTCCACAATAGGGTATTTTGCTGTCAAATAAATTGAGATGCTTTAACAGCTGTGAAGGCATCGTAAATTTTAAAATGATTGTGATTAGAGTCGTAAGTGAACATATACACAATAAACTTAGTAAATAGGATATTTAAAAATAAATTCATAAAAATATTGCATTTTTGAAAATTACTAATTCAATTACCTATACCAAACTTTTTAAGATTTAGGTAGTCATTAATAGGATATTTGATATTATATTTATCACATTAGCTCGTCACTGCCTCTTGCATAAAAAAAAATAAAAATGATTTCTAAGGGCCAGGACCAACGGTCATAATAGCGACTCTGAATTTGGTCAAAAAGAAAACTACAGTGAGATCAGCTCTTTAGTCTCGAGTATTGTAAACCACCTGTAGAAACCGACTTATCACTACGATCCCCGAGCTCGATCACCTAGCTCGGCAGAAGTACTTCCCTACGAAAGGACAAGTCTCTTTCTACACCACCTTATTGGATCCCTTAGTTTAATAGATAAGTTTGCTCGGCTTCGGTGTGAGCCGAAGTTACATCCATTGACCAGTACCAGCTAACTAGTCAATGCTAGGATATAATTTCTAACGGGCAGGACGTCCCGGGGGAGTGTCGGAGAAATCGCGACACAAATGAGGCGCGGGTGCGCGCGCGGCGTGTAATTGCGTAAGAAAGTGAGCACCATGCTCCGCTGGCCGGCCGCTGGGCTGACACTCGATATGTGCCTTTGGCTGGGTTTTCTCAAACTATCTCTTTGTGAAATGGTCAGCTCGTTTGGCAGTTGGGTTGCTCGTTGGCTCATTTGGTTGCATTGCTCTGTTAGGTTGGAATCCCACCTAGTATTCACAAGATACCTACGGAAAGATTTCTTTCGAAAACGAGGCAGTTACGTCCTTTAAGTCATATAGCAATACTAACGTTGAGATCCTCCTGATCCCCCACTTGTTCCATGACGATGACAAGGCCACATTGGCTATCGACCAATATCACTACTTTTCGAATTAAGGGGTCATGTAACCAATGGTTAGACGTGCAATGAGCAGTTCCATCCCCTTTGGACGAAAATTGGCGTTTTTCACATTTTAATGTCAATTTTCGCCTTGAGCGATGTTGTGTGTTAATGGATTTTTCTTATAAATCACAAATGGTACGAGAATTATTAGAATCGCTCTAAAATATAAACAGATTTTCCGATTTATATATCAAAGCGTATAGTTTCTTTACGACTATCACCTTTCTAATTAACGCAACCAACATGATGTTGATGTTTACGATGACGCGATCGGATGAACGAGTTATTTGGACATTTAACACCTAAACCCATTTTAGTTTCTCAAGCCGGGCGTGTAATTTACGGAAAGAACACATTTAGATGTTGCGCAACGTCCTTCATCTAATCTGCAAATGTAGTTAATATTTTTTTATAGGGCTGCTATTTACTATTAGTGAGGCACGTACGAGATCACGCTTGTCGTCATCATCATCATCAGCCCGCAAACGTCCACTACTGAACATAGAAGTCCATCAATGACAATTGTCATTTGGACGGGTTTACCTTAGTCACAAAGCTTGGCAGGCGGGTAGGTGAATGCAGTAGGTTTCATTTGTACCCAGGTAAACCCTGCTCTGCCCGTTTCCTGATATTTCACAGTAGGTACTATTATTACTACTTGATATTTTATTGCACTGTGCTCTTACGAAACCGCCTTTATTACTTTGAGGAACTTCAAAAAAGGGCATTTCTTACAACCGCATAAGACCAAACACCTACCATAAAAAAGGTTGGTGTTTGGTCTTCATAAGACCCTTTATAAAGGTACGATTGACAACCCTATTTTCTAACATATTTACATCGCGAGAATGCTTATTTCTGGGTTAATGTACTTCAACGTTCACATTTTTATGTAAATCTATATCACCGTAACAAAATAATTAATAAATCGTACATAAATTAGCTACGAAGAGAATTTCAGTATCTAATTAGGTACTAAGATAACAAATGAAATTATAAAAAGGTTTTATGTATATCCTCGGTTCACAATTAAATCCAAATACCCATTACATTTCATATTTTAAATTAATTAACGAAATAGGAACTGTAAGTATGATTCACTCATTTTTATGAGTAGGTATAATAAAAACACGAAAGCGCTCTCTTGCAAACTCAAACAAAAGTTAACTTTGACAGTTATTTAAATAAGAAAAGAATAGCTGCATCTACATAAAGTTATGTTGACTAGGAATTTAAACAACAGACTATAAGCCCATTCATGGCCGAAAAACCTTGCAAAAAGTAGCAGAAAAAAACTTGTTACCTAATTTAAAAAAGGAACAAGCATGAGTCACCGCACATCGTAACGTAACGAGTTCGCGTGTCAGAGGAACTTTGGTACTTGGCGGTAGATACCTATTTGTCTGCCGGACAATGGAATGGACATCATAAAATATCCGTGCGTACACATTGTTGGCTGTATGGTGCGACAACAAAATAAAGTTCAAATTGGCATGGCGGTTACGACATGACTACCTACAATGGATTGTATGAGGTGTTGCAATTTGGATGCGAATAAAATAATAATTAATTTAATTCTGAACTCGTTTACAGGTTGAGCTGGTCTGAAAACGTTGTCTAAGAGATCAAAAATTTTCGTTTAGTAAAGTTTTTGTATTGTTCAGTGTTGTAAATAATTTTAAATTTTTATGCATCAATTTAATGCATCTTATGGAAGTTGTAAAAATAAATTATCCTCTTGTAAATACCTACCAATGAGCATTATGGGTCAACCATTTGATTGTACATAACATTATTTGTTTTACAAATTTTGTCCAAAATATAGGTAACTATATGTCCATTTTACATATGTGTCCAGTTACCTATATTTTACGTAACAAATAGGATGTTGTTGTTGTTGTGAAAAATAATATAAATTTCATAATATCAACATGAAATGAATAACTTTTAATTCAATTGTTTTTTTTAATATAATATCGCCCATTGCTCTAAGCTCACTCAGACCATACCTATATATTTTATTCACAGGCTCAGGAGTCAAGTGATTGGACACGGAGACTGCTTGAGACCTTAGGGTCTCTATGTCTGCCTGTCGTTCTATAAGATGATACTATTGATATCACTTATGATTGTTTTCTTTTTTGTAAAAATTTCAAACACAATATAAATATTGTTTCTGAATAAATGAATGGAATCAGAGCGCGTGGTAGACCACCGAAACTAGGTATGTAGTGGTGCCAATAACATCAGATAGCACGGGGGCCAGGATTGGAGAAATCGGTCACAAGACTGCCAGGCATGGAAAAGACAGGAAGAACCATACATCTATTTAGGTTGTAAGACCAAATGTTCCTTTAAATACCTACCACTTTCTAGTGTTATTATTGTGTCTGGGAATCTCGGTATTTTAATGTCACTTATTTTCTCATTCATTCATGTCATCGACTAACACTATTGTAGGGATTTTATCTGAATTAATATTGTTATTATTATAGGGCTGTTACGATAATGATGATCCTCTAAGTTAAAAATTCCAAACGAGTTCTCGATTAGTATGTAACGTTAAGTTACCTAAATATTATAAAACCCAAGTTATGGATGGAGGCACGCAACTAGTGGTTATGATTTTAGCCGAAATTTTAATTTGCTAATTGATGCAATTTGTCAGCATTATGTAGGTATTATAATTCATTCAGATTCTAAGTTTTAAATCTTATTTTACTAATTTTTTATGTTGTTTTTTATGTTACACTATAACTGGCATAAATTGTTCTCACTTTCTTTGCGTGAATATACCTACTATTTACTTAAGTTTATTTTATTTTATTAACCTATAAAGTTAAATAATCTCTTAGAAAATAAGAATTTGATTAAAAACAAGCCCTAGTCATATTGAATGAAAGATATAAACGCCATTTTGGAAGGTAGGTACGTACATTATGGCTGGATGGATATTTCAAAATGTTTTTTCTTCACATATCATAACATTCTCATGTTATTGGCTGACAATAGGACACTCTCAAAATGTAAACAATAACAATACAATCAAACAACCATTTTTCTATAACGTCATAATCATTGGAATTTAAAAACAATGGTTTTGAATTATCTAGGTAGGTACCTAACTATAAGTAGTTTCTTCCAAAACGTTATTTTAGTTTAATTGATAAGTATGATCGAATTTTAGCATTATTTTAACAATCTATGCTTCTATCTGAAGGGTCACGTTGATTTTGTACATTCACGGTAGGTACCATCCACTTTTTCAAGTTTAGTGGGTACCTTGTTAATACAAGGTACGGTACCTATTATGTAATTTAAATCGGTACCTATTATTAATTTATGTTACCTTACCCCATATTTACAGGCTGTTTGTATTTTTGTTTAAAGTATAGGTAGTAAAATTTTACTAACTTGTTGCATAATTAGGTAGGTATTAGATACTTGATTTCGGATAGCGGATCACAAATTTTGAAGAGTAGGTAGGTAGATACTCGGCTAAGTACCTATTTATTCTTTTCTTTGTTTACAACTATCGTCATACAATCTAAATCAAAATGTCATAATGTATCTAAATGTGGATCCGACCATTACAGATTTGCATAAAATTCCAGCACCTTTGTGTTTACCTTACATTGTTCATCGGTAGGCTTGCGTGACAATAATAAATACATCTGATTACAAATACTGACCTGTAGGGCCGCTTTCTGTAATGCATGTAAACACCGTTCCGCTCCAGCTTTACAGATATAAACTAATTCCAGAATGTAAACATCAACTATTTCGTACGCCTAAATAACTGGCACTTTCTAGACGATCACATTTTTAAGAAAAAACATCACCAACACTATTTTTTTTTGTAAGATGGCCGGATTTTTACTTTTAATTTTCGAACGTGTTTTAGAATTTAAATTTTCAAATGGAACGTGATGAGCGCACGGTCGCGGTCTGCGGAACAAGCGAGTATCCGCGCGGCACTGACGCACCAACAAAGGTACGAGTGGTCAGCCGGTGGCTAGCGAGGTAGAGGTAGCAAACAACTATGAATTATCCATAATCGCGGCGAAACGTTCGCCGTTATTAAATTATTAAGCAGTACGCGGCTGACGGACGGACGTGGACGTGCTTTGGACAGCGGATTCAGTGTCGCGGATCTGTTTTGGGGTGTGAGGTATGTAAATATGTGGAACGCTTGCCACAAACATTGACGTGTTTGTAATCAGCTCGTGAAAATGCATTCTTTTGTAAATTATTGTTCTTGGTTGAAGTGAAGCGAAACGGCACGTTGAAGCTTCGAGGTACAAATCTTAAACCTGTTAAGACGATTAGGTATAGATGTGTAAGCTTTTTTGGATGAAACTTGTATACAGTTAGATTAAAGTCAAAACAAACTAGCAAAGTGCAGAGTTCTATTCCTTATTCGTTTTGCCCAATAGCAAAATCAACACTAGCAATTCATTGTAACCTTATCAATTTCAAATGGACATGTAGGTAGGTACTAACTAAATGGTTTTTCTTGTCATACACTTTACCAAGGAAGAGAGAAGTAATTGCATTGTTATGACCTTAATTTTGTAAAACCACGATTTCGAAATAAGTGGGTAATTTGAGAAAAGGTATTGCCAAGCGAATTGTGTTATAGTAAAATAATAATCTTTTATCTATCTATGTGAAATAACTGGCCTACGATTTGTTCGTGACAAATGAGGGAAGCGCGTGTGATTCGCCATTACGTCACAAAACAATTGCTACCATTGTCTTCTTAGTAACAACGACCAATATGTGGTGACCTACATGTCACTTACATCAACGAAATTATGAGAGGTCTTCATAAATTTGCTCTCTTTACAGACAAGAAATCATTATCCAGCTTTTAGTGAGCTCCCTCTATTATAATTTGACCTACCATTTGAAGTTTTAAGAGAGGTCATGCTAATTTGGAAACATTTACATGAAAGTATGGACGCAATAAAGAAGTTTACGAGTCTTTATAATCTGAATTTTTAAATGCATTCAATTACATTATTCTACCGTTATAAGCAAATAAAGGTTCAACATGCATACTATTTGCTTGCTATACTTTAGAGTAATTTAAGTAAATTGATAATTAACTTCTGACAGTAGTTTCACTGATGTAAATTAATTGATCTGCCTATGGATACTAAAGTAGGTAAATCTATTGTCAAAAAAAAAGTTTAAAAACGTGTCAAATTAAAACTTTATAGGTATTTTTGTCAATTGCTTTATGCATTATACATGTCGTGTATATGCCTTCATTTACTATTCGTTATTGGTGCTTTAGGGGTTGGTACCTACCTACTTAGTTAAAAAGGTACATGTAAGGTACATAAAAAACCTATTTTTGGCACTAGTAAGCTTATGGACATGGTAGTCCATTACACAACTATTAGTGTTGCCTGTGGTACCTATTCCCAATACGTAAAAATGAGGTACAAACGAACAAATAGCCATTGTTTTCAATTTTCAATTTCTTTATTGTCTGTTCCGATGTCAGATATATATAAATAATATAATGCGTATTATCGGTATTATTGTAAAACTGTCTGCGTTATTTCAACTTTGTAGTAATCTAGTCCTTAAGTAGTGTAAAATAAGGATAGATATTAATGTGTATACTGTGGTACGTTGTTCGGTTGGGCAACAGCGGAATGCACGCAGCCGTTCGGAACAGTTCACTTTCTTCGTGAGAATCCGGCGTTTGCGCACAAATTCTCTTCAAAAGATCTTCAATAATATGAATCGCCGATCAGTTTGGTTCCATTCCACGCGGACGAAGTCGCGGGCACAGCTAGTTTTAGAATATACCTAAGTAATACAAGTGTTCTGATTGATAAATGATATTACTGAAAGATTTAATGACCGAAACCAATTAAAATTAAGCTATTAGCGTATAAACACGATGCATTGTCGTTTTATTTAAACTATCAATTAAGTACATCTATTTTACGCTTAGATGCTGTCGATATTAAAATACCTAACAACGAGTACTTGAAGCAAATGATCATTTTAGGTAGGCTTCTTTATCGATGTCACTCTTGAGTGAAGAATATTACCTATTACAAGTCAAGACTGTTGATCGGATATAAGGTTGACAGAGCGCTTGACGGAAGACCCGATAGTTTAGTGAGTATGCTTGAGGATCTCCTGTGCTGAGGGCAATATGAGTCCCACATATCCCGTGGTTACCCTCAACGACGGGGATGCGTAAAGCAATTTTTCGGGATAAAAAAGAAGAAAAGGCGTTGTTGGTGATCTCCATAACGCGCCGCCATTCTTCTATAACAGGCTTATAATTTAAAATTTTATCATTTCCATATAATCTTATCCTGTTGCAACATTATATCATATTTTGCTTTTCATATAATACTTATATCCTCAAGTTGTTGACCTATTAAATGAAACTGATCACTTTCTTGAAGAAAATCCGTAGCTTGAGAAGTGCCACTTAACAAGTTAATTGTAGCGTTACTTGACGCCTGTACTTGGCTCTCATTATAATTTTACTGCGCAGACTCTTTCGTGTTAGCAAACAGCTTTTATTATGCCTGTTCGATTATATGTTGTTTATTACTATGCGTGTTTAATTATATGTTCTTGTTATTACAGAAAGTAAGATTGTTGATATTTATTTTCAGATGTTTTAAAGATAAGCGTCGTGGTAGCTCTGCTATCGAACCTATTATAATGAGTGTATTTTGTTCCTACAGTAGAATCTAGGTAGTAGGTACCACTGTCATGTCAGTGTGATATAGAGGTCATAGTAGCCAGTGTCGGAGACTGTAGCGGACTGTAGTTGCTGGTTTGTGGATTAAAAGGCTGGCGTTGAAGATAATATTGATTTTATTGCGAAAGAGCTCAAAAAATGCGTATTGCTAGACCGGAGGCCAGACCGGAAGAGGAAGTTGACAAAACTTTTTTTTTTTAAATTAAAAATAAGTTTAATGTCTTGGACAGCCAGTGCCATTACATACGTAAATATTTAAGCAGAGTTCTGCCCGGGTAGTGAGAAGTTATCCATATCTAATTAATTATTTGACTCCATAGCAATCATGGCCAGCCTTGGAGCTACCATTTATATTTTGAACAAATGAATTGAAATGATAGAATTTTTATTTTGATTAAAAAACAATTTGTTAGGTATAGCATAGGTACATGTTTTGAGTATTCTAGCTTGCTATTCGCATGTTACGGGTGTTTTACGACATTCCACAATGTTATTTTCAATCACGATTCGCAATCTTTATTTATCAACAATTTTTAATCAACATAGCCACGAGAAAGAATGAGAACGAGAGAAATGTTACCTACTACGTATCTACCTACTACAAAATGAAAAATGATACATGTAGTGTAGAGGTACTTCTAGAATTAAATAATGAAAACTAACTAACAGATTTAATCGTACGTTAATAACATAATGTATATGATGTATGTATATGTACTCTGGAAAAGAAAAACACTCCCTAGCACTAATTACATACCTGAACCACAGATGACTAAACGCAGCGAAAAAAAGAATAATGTTACAAACAATTTAATTTAACATTACATTACAAACTTAAGTACCTACCTATTAACCTTATGGAGAATTTGGTGTCAATACCTATTTTAAGGTGATTCCAAAAATTTACATCTTGAATTTTATCCTGCATGCCTGTGGTGGTTAGGTCTATTTCTGATTTTCGAACTGTGCACTGAATACCTATAAAACCACTACAATATGCCTGTAACTCGTTTTTCATTTCATATGCAACAAAGAAAGTGTGATTTATCTATCACCGTAAGCAAGAAGTATTATGATTAATGACAATCAATTTGTTATCACATGCTTTTTAATTCACTCGCTAATTTATACAAATCCAAGTCAATGGAACTGACTGGCACACATTATCCATTTATCAACATTATTACACGGAAGAAACATTAGAAGCATTCAGCATAATTATCACAGCATTTATCATTGAGTTTTTAACCACAATTTACTTTGCGTGTGAAGTGTGGCGCAAGTCTGACTTATATTTGAGTGTCGGATGTTATGCAAAAGTAAGTCTGAGCCTTTGCCAACTATGCCGAATCCATGTTAGGCTCGTTTGCATAAGTAGATTTACGCGTCTAGCTTTATTTGGCTTCTAGGTTTTCCTCGTTGCGAAATCGTCTTCAATACGTTATGCAACTTTTCAGCTTCATGATAGAATACCTACGATGTGGTCAAGATGTGGTGGGGTGTTTTCTATGTATAACATGTATTTATTTACAAAAAAAAATATATCTAAGTAAGTTTATCAGTTGTCTACCCAAAGTACAAGCTTCGGCTTAGTTTGGGGCTAGATGGCGCTGTGTGGCCCAGCGTGGCATGTCTTGGGTTATTTTATTTTTAGGCTTTACCAAGCTACATTGAAATGTATGTGGAACACATTACGGGTACTTGACTTTTAAGGGTAGTAGGTAGTTCTTTTGATATGGAATCCTTTAAATGTAACGAGACTAGACTAATCTAGGCAGTACCTTACCCAGAAAGCTTAGTACAAATTTTCATAAAGAATAGGATGTATTTATCTATATGTAGGTATTTAAGCAGATTAGTTCTTTTGATATGGAATCCTTTAAATGTAACGAGACTAGACTAATCTAGGCAGTACCTTACCCAGAAAGCTTAGTACAAATTTTCATAAAGAATAGGATGTATTTATCTATATGTAGGTATTTAAGCAGATAATGAGTCGGTTTAGGTAGTGAATGATTTTTTATAGCTGCACAGCCTATACTGTGCCTGCCTGTTTGAAAGCGAAAGAGAGGAAACACAAGTAACCAAATTAATCACTTTCGGTTGCCAAAAAATACCTATTACAGAGGGTACAAACAAACTTGAGCTTATACATATAATCTGTAATAGTATCGTCAGCTGCCACAAAACACTACCTTTTACAGAGGGGACAAACAAGTTTGAGGTTAGTTAGTACATATTATCCAAAGTCCCATAGCGATGACTCATTGAAAATCTGGAAATAGTCGTTGGCGCATTGTTTCTGCACCACTATACTATGTCACGATACCAATTTATGACTGCTGAGGATTACTAGTTATATCGTCTGTTATACTACGACATAGGACTCAAACTCCTTCAATCGTTAGGAAATAGATGAATGTGTAGATTGTCCAAGTAAAACGGTTCTCCTCGCCTATCGGGTCGCGATTGACAGCACCACAGAAGTGTATCTAGATAGAGCGGCCTTGTCTGGGTTAAACACGTGGCTCACATCTTGCACTTGATTGTATAACGTCAGTTCAATCAGCGCGCACGTCGATACTACCCATTCATATTAATGTATTTTTTCAGTAGAGTTAGCTTCTCTCTTTTTACCCGACTGCCAAAGAGGGAGGGTAATGTTGAGGGAGTGTATGTAAGTATGTATGTATGTCTGTTCCTTTGTGACCTCCTGTAGCCTAAACGGCTTGATGGATTTTGATGTATGAGGTATCGTTAGATTTGTCTTGATTACGGGAGTGTCATAGGATACATTTTATCCTAAAAGTCCCACGGGATAAAGACATGCAGTGTGCAGTCGGGTATTTTGTTTTTAAGCAAACCGCTTTTTCTGCTGATCTCTTGTATTTTTGTGTTTAAGTTGAATTTAATTAAAGTTGAGCAATATAACGTAGGAGTATAGAATATATGCGTAATAGGCGCGTATAGAATATATGCGTACTTTCTGTACTATCAATATGATAGCAGAATAAAGTTACATTTTCTCATGTTTTTTGAGGGAATTCTTTAGTGATATCTAGTATCTAAATAAAATTATGTATTCGTTTCTTTTTAATTCGTTGCATTATAATTATTGTAAATAACTTACTATCGCATTGCATTTCCTATTATGGGGAAGATTTTTTTAAACAAATAAATCTCCGTCATCAGAGTATGTATTTGAATATCGAAAGCTTGAAAGCAACTCGATGTGATTGTTTGAAAATAAGATGTGATCGTCGTTCTATCTTGGTATATTTCTGCGGGCAGCACTTTTGTCGCGTCTATTTGTGTACGAGTTTAATTTACTAACAATAGATTATCCTCAGGAGGAAGGATAACACGTGAACACTCACTTTAATAATTATTGTTTTCGGTCGTTTTTTAGCTTTTTTTAATAATTTGTTTAGCTTCATGCTGTTTATGTATCATTTGCGGCCTTTAATTCTTAAATAAACGATAAAAATCGAGTTTACTTTATTAATCATAGTTCATTACTCAAATCGAATACAGAAGTAGGTGTTCGAAGTGTGGCATTTTTCACTTATTATAGAACGTGCGCCGTTTTGTCAATAAAAATTAAGAAAGAATCTGATTTGTCCCCCCCGTGGCCCAGACAGAACCTGGGTACGCATATTATGGGCGTATTTATTTTGGTAAAATGTAGATGTTCTCTACAAATCTGTTGTTTTATTTATCATTGTACAGCTGTAATAATAGGTTATTGATTCATGTAATACGATCTTATTATGAATACTGAAATAGTTGAAACAAATTATGTTAGTGCTCCAAATACCGCTGGAAATAATAATACATAATGTCCAATTAATGTTAGAATTAGTTAGGTTATACTTTGATTCATTTTTAGAGAAAATGAGAAATTTAAATTAGAGAGAAGAGAGAGAATTGAAAATGTACCAAATATCATAATCAACCATTTTGATTACTTAAAATAGCCTTAAGTGTATTATTATACTTGAGTTTAAGAAGAAAATAACCTTAAATGAGGTGTTAAATATAAATAAAAAGCAAATAAAAAAGTAATCTTACTGTCTCATAGATCCCCATCGGCGATGCGGAAGATTCTCTTGATGGCTACGGGACAAACAAAATGAACAAAACGTGAGAAGCGACGCAGAGTGCAACAAACAAAACAAAACGCAACACAAGTACAAACAAAAACAAAATAAACCAAAAACAAAGCTAGTCCAGATTAGTTATATTCAATAGAAATCCAGACGGTAACAGCTAATATTTTATTATGTTTTTAGCGTCTGTTTCTATTAAATAATATCTATAAATAAAAAGCCATAACATTTTCAACTGTGTAGGCAATAACAGCGTGTGATAGCAAGTAAGTATCCCGAAAAATATTTTTTTTGTCGATTGCTCCATAGCTCGACAAGACGTAGAAAAGAAATGTTTTAATGCTCGACTTGGCGGGGGCACTACCGTGGCCGCAGATGTAAATCCTTGCTTGTTTTTCTGTGTAATGTGATTGTGAAGTCAATAAGTGTGTTTTTATTCTTAATTTGTATGGCTCATCCGTATGATGTCTCAAAATAAAACGAGCTTTACAATTAATGTTTTTATTACTATGTAAAAGATTTAGTATTTGCATAGTATTTGTATGAAAGATTTTTCATGGATATTTAATGGTAGCTTTTGGTTTCTAAATTAATGTTTTACATAGTTTCACAAAAGATCTCATAGTATATGTCTGAAAGTAGTTTCATGGACTTTCAATGGTAGTAAGTGGTATCATAGCTTGGTATTTGGGACTAATTAATAAATTATTATAAAAATTAGATGCTGTTTCATTATTTATTTTATTTAAGGTGGTGCATATAATTTATGTGTAAAGCTACGAATGTGAAAGGATTTTTCTTTAGAGTAGATGGCAATATCAAAAAAAATGTAACTAACCTGGGTGGTGTTCGCCTGAGGCTGGTCCTTGTCCAGGAGTGTCGGTTCAGGTTGCTGCCAGGACTTCGGGTCCCATTTTCTAATCTGCAAACAAAATAATATAAGTAATCTATGTACGAGTAGCTGTAGGCATATGTAAAGTATGGGAGACTGATGTCCGACATCGGTTTTGTTACAGAGATATAGTAGTTTGGTATGGAGCAATTGCGAAATTGTATGGAAATTAATCAGCTTGCAATATGATAAAAGTAGAAGTTGCTCACATCTAATATAGTAAATAACTATTAGAAGCGTAATATAGGATATTATAATTAATGAAGTCTGATCTTATATAATTATGCAGATGAAAAAACCATTTATCAAATATAGTCGTACAGTAATTTCTAGGTAAATCGCTCAAACTTGCATTAATTTCTTTTTTATGTAGGTACGAGTATAGTGCTTAAAAGCTTTTAACCGATGAAAGTTAAATGCTTAATGTGTCTGGAACCTACGCGCTAAAAGCTGGGGAAACCAAAACACTGTTACTCCCTTTTATTCGTGTTTGATCGAGAAACATAGGTTATTTATGTTTATTTGTGTACTCGTACGAGTATAACATCGTAGCGCCTAAACGGGCAAATGGATTTTCATTTGGATTTCTGTACCTTTATCGGGAGCTTTTCGGAGATTATGTTTACTTATTTTTGATTTCCTTTCATTTCCAATACCGTAGAATGTTTTCGTAAGCCAAGAAGAATTATATCGCACATTTCCTAAAGGTATCTTTGCCAGATCTAATATAAGAAAAATAACCATCATGATTATAGACCAAACCATATGGCAAGGCGCGGCGTGGAAGGACAGATTCATTAAGTTATTTTAAGAGTGTCAAAAGATTTCGTCTCCTCATTAATTTTGGTAATATTAATGAGAGCAATTACAGGGAACTTGTTCAGCTATGTCGAGACTTGGCGCTTCGCCAAGAGATACGGAACAGGGTGGAAACTATGCGAAAATGTAATTTATCCTTGCTGAATAGCTTTCCGGGGTAAGTTTTACAATTATGTCGATATTGATAGGAGGTTATAAATATCAGTTTCTATTACTTCGGTTCATATTCTACAACTTCTTCGCATTGTTTTCGTCCTGTGTTAGATTTGATTCATGAACATCGTTAGGACAGTTAGGATGGATTATAAAGTTCCATCTCGATAAAATATATTTTAAAGAAGTGTTTACCTACTTCAATAGGCATAATCATTAGGCACCTACACAGTATAAAATTTGTAAGTAGGTAAGTCGTGTTTGAATGTGAATTTAAAAAGTCTCATACAACTGCCATACCAATGTAAAAGTATCTAAGGTATGTATAAAAAGTTGTGTACAATTGTATACGTTTGAAACCTATGCTAAACCTCAATCCATGCTATACGATATTTAAATATTAATCGTACGTAGTATACTTAAGCACGTCTACAAACTTTCGCCGACAATTTTTCTAAATATTCACACCCGCCATCATTATCATCATAATCTGCCTATCACAGTCCACTGCTGGACATAGGCCTCTCTAATTGTTCACCACTTTGGGCGAACATCTGGAGGATTTACCCATAATCGCCACGCAATAGGCTTGTGAATACGGCCGTTAATCTAGTTTCCTATGTAAGCTAAATTAAACCTACTAGGTACCACTGCACTGCAAGATTACTCAGTGACCCGACATTTAATGTATGTCGAGCCGTTAAACTCTTTATAGATGCACCATATCACGGTGTTGCAACACAAGACGTCGAGATCGCATTGCATTCGAGTGTAATGATAAGCGTAAAGCTTTATCGCATGTGGAAGCTTTTTATGGGAACATTGACTGCCTTAATGCTGCTACATAAAAACTTTCCGCCTTGATTAAAACTGCCATTAGACGTAGGTACTAACCATTTTTATGTTTTAATACACGTGATTAAAACTATTTTGAGTTTAATTTGTTGTTTTGCAGTGATTTCAGTTTATGCTTAGTATAATTAAGTTAACTTTTCAGGTCCAGATTTTCATTATGATCTTAGTTATTCGAGGCTCAGAGGTAATAAACACGTGACAAGAATTTCACTGTTCAGGTTCACCACGAGATACATATTTAATACCTAGGGCTCTCATCTGAAATATGATATGCCAAGGTCGTGTCATCATCACCAGACTACGGGGAGCAAAAGGCTGTCGTCCCTAGAAAAAATTAAGCAACACACCTAGTGGGGCTCAAGCCTCGCATAAAACGTTGCTAGGAGAGTTCCACGGACGGTTTCATGGTAGGGAACCAAAAAATAGTAAGAAGCCTCACTTAAATAATGGACCCCATAAAGGCTAATCCTTTGACCGCCGATAAATAAGACACAATAGTCAATTAATTGTCATTGTCACATTAAAGGGACACTGACATCCAAAAGCGTTAAGGTTTGTCATCATCATCATCGGCCTATAGCAGTCCACAACTGGACATAGGCCTCTCCAGTTGATCGCCTTTGGTCAAACACCTGAGGCTACCCATAAGCGCCACGCACGCTGGACTGACTGGTAGGGCGTAGCTTATCGTTCCGGTGACCCTGCCCGTCATCGTTCTGTGGTATTTAGAATCATTACAATTGAAGGCGTACCTAGCGGTTTCAATTGTAATGGTTATACCGCCACCGGTCGGTTTCCAGAGCCTGGTTTGTTATGTTATTTACCCTTGTGCTTGGTGCAAAAAGTATCATGGGTCGTGCAAAAGGTATATAATTATGTCACCGGAAAATAGCAAGAATCGTAAGTTGATCAATTTCCTAGGTAGTTGATTAACTTTCGGAATATAACAAACGGTAGTTGAAATGTATTATTTTACGCAATGGATTTCAGTTAGTTGATCAATTTACGGTAGCCTGACAGTCATTTAATAATTTACGATTTTGACACAAGTAAAATCGTCCTCAAATGGGCCAATCGGTGCTCAATGTACTATTTAACGGTGCACTATTACCCGTAACTTAATACACTGTTCCCTGATTGGTTGCCGGGATAACGCCACGGGAGCCATTGAACCAATCAACATTCACCTCACCTTCGTCGGATGATTTTACGGCAAGACCCGTAAAATGATCAATTTACTAAAATACATACGTTAAATAATACATTTCAACTACCGTTTATTATTTTCCGGAAGTTAATCAACTACCTAGGAAATTGATCAACTTACGATTCTTGCTATTTTCCGGTGACATATATATACTCGTATGTGTAGTATATTCGCGGTAGTTATGGCTCGCACCGCGTCCCAAGCCTCATGAAGGTGTAACCGGGGTTTTTTTGGTGCCGAAGGTATGTAGGTAAGTGAACTAACGTGTGCGCGGGCGCATCCGCGTCGCCCTCTCCGTAGCACTCGAAGTTCTCTGCGTCGGATATGGAGTTGCCGGGGCTGGAGTCCGCGGTGGGGTCCGCCTGGCTTGCTGCTTCGCTGCCGTTCTGGAACGTGTAAAGAAGATTATGAGTAAAATAAAATAAAATTTATTTCTTTAAATAGAGATTTACTAATAGGTACTTTTTGCAGGTCAAACGTTTTTTCCTACCAGCAGCACTTCGACGTAAGGCCTGATGAGAACAAGAGTCAGGTGCAGGCCAGTAGTCATTTGGTATATGTGATATTATCGTCTGCCGAATAACAAAAGAGGCTCTGGCAACCGACTGATGGCAGTATAACCTTCATGATTGAAGGTATAGCTAAATACCACAGGCCAATGACGGGCTTCAGCGTCGCCGAAATGAGAAATTTATTCCCTGCGATCGCTAACCCGCCTGCCCAGCGTGGCGATTGTAAAGCCTCCAGATGTTTGATCAAAGTGGCGAACAACTGAAGAGGCCTATGTGGACTGTAATAGGCTGAAAATAATATTATCGTCTAAAAATTTTATTATAAAATATCCTTTTCTGAGACATGAGTTGATATGACTTAATATGGGACTTAAACATGAAGCAAGTCAACGCTTTGATAGTTTCCTACATTATGCTGGTGTGTCAGTGTTTTTTTTTTTTTCTAAGTGACTACGATGATGGCCAGGGCGGCCTTGTCATCATTACCGGACTGTTGGGGGAGCGGAAGGCTCTCACCCCTAAAATGTGTGTCAATGTTACCAGTTAGAAAAAGTTTATTTCGTCATGAAAGTCGAAACCAGAACAGCAAAGAATCGTTTACCAAGGTACCTGTATCTATTCTCTATCTTTCTCAGATAAGGGGCTATAGTCCGAAATGTTATGTTAACCTTCATTTCAGCGACCGATGCTAAATGGAATCGATGCCGGACAACAATTACGTCTAAAAATAAACGCGGAATGTCAACAATCAAACGGTAAACACCGTTCGATTTAGATATACCTACCTAGCTAAAGGTACATACAATTATCTTTTACTGCGTGGTATCGATGCAAAGGTCAGCGTTCTTTTGTTTTCGGCATGACAATGGTATTGGTTTTGGGAATAAAATACTAAATAAAAATACATTCAACTTACTTTAGATTGGATAATTGGAAATGAAATTGGTACCTATTGTCTAATTTTGTAAAAAAAATAATGACGTCATTATGTTAAACGAACAAGCTACCATAGTGATTTATTAATAAAAGTGAAGTTTTCAGTGAATTGACGAGAAATAAATTATTGGTATCGGTTGAGTGACTTTTTAGACCATAACGTCTAAGAATATAAAATGCTTAACTTTTTTGCAAGGCTTAGCTAAATGCAGCGTACACGTTGGTCGGAGTGCAGCCATAAAGATGATATCAAAATAAATTATAATACTCGAAGTTGCAATGTCCCTCCAATTGTTTGTTATTTTTATCATCATCAGCTTGCAAATGTCTGCTGTCCAGCAGTGGACATCATATAAAACTATAAAATGCCATTCACCTGTAGTTTCCTCGGTAAGTTCCCTGGGGATGAGCGCGGTGACTTGGTCCTTTGGAACACGCTAGGCGCCATCATGGCCGCCGGTATCTTCACTTCTGGAAACAACAAACAAAACGCAATCAAATAATGATAATTACAATTAATCGGCTGTCGTAGAAGACCACAGGGGGACTATCAAGAAACGGGTACCTGGGTACAAATAAAACCTACTGCGGTCACCAACCGACCTAAATAAAAATAACGACCACGATGTACCAAGGCTGTAAGTGACGTTACATATCCCATCTACTGTCATTTAGCATCATGGGACTGACATAAAATAAGCATGTTAAAAATTGCTTATTACCTAAAAAGTAGATAAATTAAAGAAAGAAAGAAAGAAAAATCAGTGACTAAATTGAATCTTAAACTAACACAATTACATTCACAATAACATGTCACTGAATAGGACAAAATGCTCAACATATTTTATATCGCGGCGACAAGAGACGCTATTAGTTGACGTGTCTTATAGTTATCAATAACCTCGTCTAAAAAGCCTTATCAGATACATTTTGCCTTCACCTGCCATTAAACCAACCTGGACTTAGGTACCCATGTAATTAAAAAAAATAGAGTTGATACCCTATCTGTGCTGACATGTAATTGCACATAATATCGGTTGGGCTAATAACGACTGATAACGTGACAGTGATAGCATGTAAATGTTGATTGATAATACCGATAAAGCAACGAACTAATAAAATAGGAAAACATATATCGTATATTTCAATAAATCACTGCATTCGTAAGAAAAACATTGGGCAGTTACGAGTCTTATCCTGAATTTCGAAAAACATATTTCGAACAGTTTTCTGTGAATATGAGTGATGTCGCACGCAGTTGTTTTCTACCGAAGTACCTAATGGTTTGTCGAAATAGAATGTTGTCGGAGTAGTGTATTGTCTGACTAGAGATTTGTCGAAGTAGAGTTCTGTCGAATCATCGTACGTTCGAAGAGGCGTCTAGTCTAAATAGTGTTTTTCGAAATTCAAGATAAGACTCGCAGTTACGCATAGGATACGAAACAAACTTTTAGTATGTTGTCACATTGCCAATATGAAGGGTACATGCTTTTTTTATGAAATAGGGGACCGACGAGCAAACGGTTCACCTGATGGTAAGTGATAACCGCCGCCCATGTACATCTGCGACACAGCTTCGCTGCCGGCTTTAAGAAAGAGGTACCTATAGATTCTTGAAGATTTTTATAACCTACTATTGGATACAGGTAACAAACGGATAAGGGTCAATTAAAATTGGTTGTGTAAGTATTGTTCATATGCTTAAGTTAAGTTATGACACTATATGAGTCACCAGTCCAAAAGCTTTGGTGACCTCTTGGATTTTAAGTTGCCCTATTAATTTCAAGGGTTTCTATGGCATAAATGGTATGAATAATATGATATTTTTTTTTATTTTTTTTTTTTTTTTTTTATGGAAGAGGGGGCAAACGGGCCTGAAGGTCACCTGATGGTAAGTGATCACTTCAGCCCATAGACACCGCAACACCAGGGGAGTCACAGGTGCGTTGCCGGCCTTTGAGAAATCTATAGGCTCGCTTTTTGAAGGTCCCTAAATCATATCCACTCGGAAAAATTGCAGCAGGAAGCTGATTCCAAAGACCGGTTGCACGAGGCAGAAAATTGCGCGCAAAACGCACCGTGGAAGACCTCCAACTATCAAAATGATAAGGATGAAATCTAGAATTGGTGCGAGATGTACGATGATGAAAAATAGCAGCCGGTACCAGATCAAACAATTCCTCCGAACACTCGCCGTGATATATACGGTAGAAAACGCACAAAGACGCAACATCCCTGCGCAAAGATAAAGGGTCTAGTTTCTCTGAAAGTTCTCGGTCGTCAATGATTCGAGCCGCTCTTCGCTGGATGCGGTCAAAAGGAAGAAGTTGATACTGAGGTGCCCCGGCCCACAGATGAGAACAATATTCCATGTGAGGTCGCACCTGTGCCTTGTACAATTGAAGACGGTGGGCTGGTGTGAAATATTGTCTCGCTCTGCCAAGAACACCCAGCTTCTTGGAGGCCAGTTTAGCCTTTCCCTCCAGATGACCCCTGAACTGAACATTGCTCGAGATATCAACGCCGAGAATATGGAGTGAGGATGCCGCGTCCAAGGGATTACCGCAGAAACGAGGGGATACGACAAAGGGAGAACGCTTAGCGGTAAACGCGCAAACCTGAGTCTTGTTCGGGTTAAAATTGACCAGGTTCTCGTTGCCCCAAGATAGGACCGAGTCTAAGGTGGTCTCAATTTTACCCACAAGATTATTTCGGCATAATTCGGATGAATTCTCGCATTAGTATTCAAACGTTGGACATTTGCTTAAAGGGTGCTCTATAGCTTAGAGCAGCAACACGAACTGCTTCAAGCAGTTGAGACCGACTGCTTGAAGCAGTGACCGCGCGGCGAACTATAGAAGCGGTCGCGACTGCTCGAGCGGTCGTGTGTACGGCAGCGTATGAATGACTGTTCGTCGAGCGGTCGCGGTTTTAAGCAGTGGGTTTGTTGTTGTCAGTTGCTTGAAGCAGTCTATGTACGGTCGCTCTTAGACATTTGTTCCGTCACACGAGCATAGGTTATTCTTTTGATCGCTTGAACTTGAAATTACTTACTAAACAAAAAAAAATGTTTTTAGGAGGGTGTCTAATAGTGTTCCTACCACCTCCAAATAATCCCAACAGTCGAATTCTACATATATCTAAAGTTAGGTTTGTATAGTTGACATGAAAATCTAGGAAATGTTTCGCACCATATATGGCCTTGTGGAGCAGCCTGAAGTACCAGAGCAGCAGCCGACCCACAAGAACGAGGGTGTCCCACCAGGTCTGCAGGAGGCGAAGGATCTCGTGGTCGCTCTGCCGGTGCAAGACCACTTCCCCTTGAAGCACCACGGCTACTTCCGACATCGATGTCACAGTTCAACAGACTACATTTTCACACTCTTGTTGCAGATTCACTAATAACATTTTCTTTGAGAACATTGTGGCAGAAACAGTAAATGTTTTCATAAATAAAAAGTGCCGTGTTCTTCATTTGTCAGTTGTTTTTATTAAAATTTCTTATTTAACTTGTTAATTGGAGCTCGGTCTTGATCTGGTTTTTAATAAAGATTAAAGAAATTTTAATTAAACTCTCTCAATGAAATAAGGACTGATTGAACAAAATTGCGACCACTCTTCGTTATGATAAGGTAAGTAGGTATTTGTTATTTTATTAATACATATTTGCAGCAGTTATAAAATGGTTGCAGCCAATATCTCATAATAATGATCAGCTAAAATCACCATAATTTTGTGTCTATTGGTAATATTGTCGCTTATTATAAGTAATTTGTGTTCTAATTTCTCGGAACATTATGACACCATTGTGTATCTAAATAAGTGAATGTTCACGAATCAATCAAGTAAGTAGATAGGTAGAAGTTTTCACCGTTCGCTGTCCATTTCTGAATTATTTAAAAGTGGTTTATAGAGCGTGACGTCTGAAACGACAATGTATTGCAAAGTTGGACAGAGGAACTTGGAATTGGATTATCACGATTCAGGTCGTTTATGTTACAACTTGGGTGACTTCGATCGTTATTGTAAACTTTGTTTGGGAATCGTGTTCACGAGGTAATCTACGACTGATAGGTATGATCTCCTGACCGAATTTCAACCATGAACCGCTGGAGGAATCCCCAAGGAGAACAGTGAGATAAGCAGGAGGTATTGTAATGCAAAATTGGATAAACAAACGCTTGTCTTGTCAATTATCAGCCCCTGACTCTTAAAGGTTGATAATACGACAGATACGCCAGTAGAGAGATCATTTGCAGGACCAGCAATGGTCCCACGTGCTTTCCGACTTACCACAATCTGTATGAAAACTACCGAATGTGCAAAAAGCACCCCTAACCATATACCTTACAAAGCCGTTGAAGAAATCTACAGAGTTGAATGATAAATTGGTAGAGTAAATAAGGCATAAAAGATAAATTCAAAAATATCGATTACTCGTAGTACTCGTAATATTATAGTTCTGTACCAGTTACAAATTCATAAACATGACACTTCATAAACTTGCAATTAGAACGAATCCCGTTAAGCACAACATTAATACTTAGTATGAGCACAAAACTATTCAGGACAAACTTGTATTTCTTGTGATATTTGAAATACCTATGTTTGCTACCGTTAGTCTAGAATAAAATACCGTTCCAAATCGTAAAGCAACTACATCATTACTAAAAGACCCGATAGTCCGAATCGTTTACGTAGGTAATGATTTCAGATCAGGTACATTCAGTTCTCTTATGACTGTCCGTTATAGAAATACTTGTTTCTTGCATTGTAGCTGATCATGCGATTGTACACCCTTTACAGTGTAACCAGAAAGCTCTCAAACTTGAATCATACAGACATGACAAGAATGCAGGAATAGCGGTACAAGATACTCGCCGTTGATCGGAAACCGATTTACTATGTTACCGTTTTGCAGTAACTTTTATGGGTTTCGAGATTAACATTGGTCTAACGATACTTCCCGGTGTTGTAAAATACTCAGAAAAAACTGTTACTTGATTGAGGTTTTAAGGGCCATGTTATTAACATGCATGTCGTTTGTAATAAAAGATGACGAGAAACAATTGTTCAAAACACGATTTTATAAAAAGAACGTGCCTAAATGATGTCGACATTTGAATGGAAACTAAGGGCAAGATGATATGGAAAAGCTGCAAATGGATGCCTTTCAGACCAGACCAGACCAGAAACCAGCATTTAAAGAAATGATTAGACACTAAACAACTCATGTGAAGAATTAAAAGTAATGCCAAAACCACTTTTTATAGCAGTAATATGCTAGTTACAATGATCGGCTGATAAGTTTCGAGGTACGAGTTACTACGTACTTGTTCTTTAAACGCCTATAATGGCGACCTATTCTCATCAATCGTTATCGTCATCCCCAAACAATTAAGAATGCACGACAATTTTTTGCGATTATTCATATCGCTAGCTATCTGGACTCGATTAATCAAGTCGATGAATGTTTGTTATATGGGTATTTGCATTATGATGTGTGAACCACGCTATGTTTACGCTCTCTGAGCAAGAATCTCTCCAGCCAGAATTTGTATGGGCCCAAAGTAGTCCATTCTTGTATGTAAGCAAACGCTTGTGATATTGACATTAGTGTAATAATACGCATATGACACATTAATCGATTTCTGACAGATTATAATTTACGATCGCGTTACTTTTTGTATCAAGTCGAAAGGCTTGTTTGCACGCACTGTTTGGTTTTGCTGGAATTTAAACCTCATTTAGGTACTTTAAAATCTCTCTAATGAAAATAATTGTAGATGTTTGTTATGAATGGAATTTTTGTATAATTACAGATTGAAATACCAATTTGATTGATATATGTTTTTGGGTGCTTATATTTACTAGTGCAAGTGTTTTAATGCTTGATGCAATTTCTGTTTAATTACACTGACACAGGAGTAAATGGAACAACAGAGCATGGAACAGAGGCGGCTACGGAATTTACTGGAGCAGAAATAACATAAATGTCTTTAGAAGATATGTAAACTCGTTCTTCCTCTTTCAACTTGATTGATCAATCAGTAACAACTGTGTTATATTTGTCAGTACAAAATCAATCAACCAGTGCCATTTATATAATAAGAGGCAAATTAGTAATCTAGTTCATTATTAACAACGAGGCAATGGTTGTTATGAAAAACATTATTTAAGTATACAATGTTTATTTGTGTAGAATGTTTATGCGTTTTTACATTCCATATGCATTTGCTAAAATAAATGGTCAGGTCGTGCTCATTTAAACTGCAATTTGGATTATAAGTAAGTGTAATTTCCTTATCAACGTAACGACAGAACGTGCGTTTGGTACCAAGAATAGTTGTCGTGATGACTGTCTTGACCTACTAAGATGAAAACCTTTTTCAATGACAAAAAATACTAACTAAGAAACGGAATCGAAAAGCCTAGTGTAATCATCAATACATATGTTTTGAGTACATCACACGAGTATCAATAAAAAAATGATCTAATTGAAGATATTATCTACGTCGTAGACTTAATTGAAAATGGAAACGAATTAAATTAAACACTATATAAAGGTAAAATGTTAATTAACAAATTGTAGCAATGCTATCAGAGTTCAGAATATTGTTCATTAGGCATCGTATTTCGTTCATTTGTAATGTTGTTACTAAATACCTTTTTGCAGCACGCAACTAACAAAATAGCGGACATGGTTTCCTTAAGGTTTTGCGTAAATTTCAATTGTCTATGTATTGAACAGGTATTGAATAGAAATATCTGAAGAATTTGATCAAATCAACAAAAGGTATTGCTTAATGAAGGTAGTCAAGTTAGCTGAATTCGTAAGGCATGGACATCCAATTTGCCTCTAGATGCCTCTAGATTATAAGTTATTATTTCGTATCGTTATATTTATCATGTAGCAAGCACAAGTTAATTTATTTTAACCCGGGAGTGAATGAAATTAGATTTATACTATAGCTTTGCCATTACTCAGAGTAAATTGCCATTTAAAAAGTTCCCAAAAATAAATATCAAAATGAAATAAATTAAAATTCCAAGCACTAGATCATCTACGCCACATTTAACCTTAACTTTGTGATCCACAAGTATATTTATACCGCTACGCTACGAGTAGGTACATCACCGCATTGGTATTCCGTCGCCAGTTGTGCAAACATAGGCATTTGTGTAAACTTTCTCTACACAACTGCTATCCACGTTTACCATTTTGTAACATAAGTATCACTTTTAAGGTTAACACCAAGCTTCATTGCTGATTTGTCCATTTAAAGTCTAATGAAAGTGTGCGTTTTTGGATTACGTAGCAATTATCCAACTAGTCATGGAATTAAAACATTTTAATGTAATTTACAGTTCACAAGACCGAGCAACAAAAACTAAAATTAGCTTTACGCATTGGAATCTTTACATCTTCGTAAAAAAAGAGTTTCCCAAAAATGTTCTGCAAAAACGAGATCACAAGTAATTGCATACAGAGGAAACGGTACTTTTGAAACAAAATACGGACTCTACAACAAAAAATCTCGTGGAATCAGATTCCCGAATCGGACCCCAGGACCGGCGAGGTCCGACGGCCGGCGTCGACTGCGCCTGCGCAGTGCAACCGGTTCCATTCACATTATGCAAGTAATCAAACTAACATTACGTTTTTATCGATAATGTGGTGTAAAAAAAGTCTGTCAATGAATTCAAGAAACCAAACGTCACGCCATTATTAACTCACGTACCAATTATCATCGAGATTGGTTCATTTGGGTTCATCGTTTTTTTGTAACTAACGATCGTTCTTCAACTATGCGGGTTTTTGGTTAAACATTTAGTTCAAGTGATTATAATTTCATATGTAAAGGAATATGTAATGGTAATGATTATGATTTGTTTGAAATTGTGACGATTATTTTGAATTATTAAGAAATTCTTCAGTTGATAGAAATGTCTTCGCTTTGTTGTGATTTTAACGTCTTGTACTAAAATCTTCCAATAGTGTAAGTCGCATTTACATGCTACTTAATAGTAAGTTAAATAAAAAGTTAATAGTAATTAAAAAATTTCGAAAATCTATGCACATTATAGAATGTGCATAGATTTTCGAAATTTTTTAATTCACATGAAACCCACACATAACTGCTGAGAAATTTATTTTTAACAAATTCCCGGTTACAAACCTACACAATAAAAGTTATAATTGTTAACACGTCCATGAGTGTTTTGTGTCCTGGAACGTGTTACGCAAGCACTTATTTAAAGCACTTATTAATCTCATTTGTATTCTTGTTCAAGTTTATCTCCTGTCAACAATTTGTAATCATTCCTCACCTCCTTTCTCTCGTCATAGCTAATTTTAATTTCAATAGAACCATTGACCCGATGACAAATATCTCCAGATGAATTGTGCGAATTTCAGTAAACTATCAAAAGATCCATTCTATTCACATTGTGATCAGTCCGCTCACGCAACAAGCTTTGGCCAACACCGATACTCCAGTGCAGCGCATTAAATAGACCGAGAACACACGCTGCACATTTGCATAACCCGCTGGCCTTGAGTTCGGTGTTATATTCAATACTTTAGAAATTTCGAAAGGTTAACATTAATGGCTCTTAGAAATGGTTACTTTATATCGTTCTAATGGTCAGCGCGCCGTGAAATATGAAGTGTGGAAAAGCAACAATGTTAGTGATTACTGTCGGAATTTTTCGGTCAATGTCTTTATATTTTGGATAAGTAAGTTATGCCACAAGCCTGCACATTTCAACTACGTAAATAGAAAATAAAAGTTATGTAAAATTAAGCTTACATTTCTCCACCATATAATGCTTTGAAAGAAATGAGAGTAGATTTTTTATCCAGAGATAAGATACTTTCTAATTAGCCCCTCTCGTCATTAGGAGAATTGGGGGAAGTCCTTCCCTAGGACAGTAGAGGCTAATCAAAGAAATCTAGATACTTACACTTTAGAGACTTGAGTTCTAGATACCTACTTTATGGAAGAAAATACAGGATCCCTAAAGCAGTCTTTATTTTGAATCATTAATAGATTTAATGGTTTTAACGAATAACATTTAAAATGTAATGATTACCATCAGGCGAGCCGTAAAAGAACAAAAGCAGAATCGATCTCAGAGGCATCGACCCCACATTGCGCAACAGCCCGCCTCTAGCTCGGTGCATTCGACACGACACGAGACCCTGGCCTGTGTTGTCATCATATAATTTCAGTTTCAATAAAAGATTGACAGGCGTGATTTTAGTTTTCTTTCAAGACACCTCTAAATATTATAGAAGCGTTACTTTTTTATAAGTAAATAGGTAGCGCTTAATCCCAAATCCCTGATGTTACATTTGTAATGTGGGTTGCTTCAAGCTTAAGCTCAAAAGATTCCTGTTCGCCAAACAGAATAATGGTGCATAGCGGTCGTTTAGTGTTATATATTCTCTATGATTTCATTATAAATATTCTCTTGTTTAACATACCTACACGTTTGAAAATAATACCTCTTTGCCAAGTTAATTGTCCACACTGTTTGTCTAATCGTAATTTCTTTCACTCTTGTAATATTTTATACTGACTTAATCTTAACTACTCATTGTTTTATCCCACTGTTATATGTATTCCCTCTTGACGGTTCCACCGAAAATCAGCGTCTTGGCAGTCTTTATGTCTGCCTCGACATTCACTGAGTGGATACCAATTTGGCTGCACATTGTATAGCACTGTAGCTTAGTTTTAAGTTACTTTACTTAGATTTAATACACCCTTGTATTTTTTAATGTGCGCTGAATAAAATATTTTCTATTCTATTCTATTCTAAATGAAAGAGGTGTTGTACTATGGAAGTTCGGTTTACTTCTAATTACAATAGCTAATATGCTAACCTAATAGGGTAAGATGTGTCACAATGATTTCGTTTTCCGGGACATAATACTGTCAGTTCCAGTAGGAGTTGTCATTGAAAGCAAATAACTTAATTGGTGACATTTTGTAGCATACTACTGAAGAAGTAGAAAGAAAGTAAAGTGGGAAGAATTCATCCTTTCAGTTGTTGTTATTATGAGTGATAAGTGACAAAATCGTGATACTTAGTTAGTTAAGTTTTACTACGTTTTTTTGTCCTGCTTTTGAAAATAGCGAAATGCACTCTCAGTGACTGGTTTGTTTAAAACGTGTAAACTGTTAATGTTTCGCGTGACTATGTTTAACACTCTGATAATAATTAAAAGAACACGAGAAGATTCGCTTCTGCATACATGTTTCGCCATACACACATACACGACGAAAGAGAATAGTACACCCAGCAAACATTGGAACTCAACAGTTCACATTTATTTCATTATTTAATTAATCCACCGATAACATACTCAAATCTGCATTATCATTTGCCTGCCCTGTTCCTGAATCTAGACTACTCATAGACTTTAGTGAGCGGAGACCATTTTGGTACACTTGTTATTATGTTTACTTTTTTATAGAAGTTCATAGATTTAAGATAATTACCTTGTTTTTTTATGTTCATAGTCGTATGTTTTGTAATATTTTTAATATGTACCAAATAAAGAATTTCTATTTCTATAGTAGATACTGGTAATCACAGTTATATTCTAAATTCAAATCAATGGTTGTTAACAATCGATTAATATTATTTTTCAAATTACTAATCATATTTTATTGTCATAATAAACAATATCGTTGGTAGTAGTTAACCAAACAACTGGTCTGCCTACGGAAGGTCATGTATGATTACCCAAACAGTCGACAATTACGAGGTCAATGATCGACCACTTTGTCAAGCAATAAAAGTTATAGTCTTTTATGGCTGTAGCACAATTGTTGATAAAAACACAAATGCAATAACTATTTGTTTTATTGAAACGACAAAATATTACAGAGTTTCGAGTACCCAAATGTAAAAGTATCAGGTGCTTCTTTCCAAACCATGTTCAAGATCAAACATACGCGATGACCAAAAATTTGTGTCTGCAATTCTGCAGTCGCCTCGTCCAAAATCTTCCACTTTACCTACAGTTTATCTTCCAGTTTCCCATTAGAATAATAATATATGGTATAAGTATAGAAAGGACAGTGAATAAGAAGCGGGACGAATAGGATACATTTTGGCGTGCTGTTTTACATATGAATATACTTTGAGGAATCCATGCACGTGGAAACTAAAATATTAAATCACCACTGGGCTACTACTTATCTCTGCCAAAAATTACGGCATCTCATAACTGCTCGTAAGGCTTCGTTAGATTATGTTTTTATAACCGAAGGCAATAAAGGAGAGAATCAATATTGCCTTAGTACCTATGCTTGTAAATTGTTTCCGTACAAAGCTTAGCCCCTTGATTTCTGTATCTAGATATTATTATGTAGCCTCAATTTATATTTTCTTGAGAAATGTGATAAAAAATTAAATTTGTAAGTACTTACTTATAAAACAAAATTTTTAAAAGTTGTCCAAAGCCTCTCACTTTTCCTCGTTACATTACTGAGGTCAGCCCGCTTGTTAACCGCGACTTAACCGTGCATTCGCGTAATAACGCGTAATCGCCAAAAACGTTTTTGGCAATGCGAAAAAAAATATCCGGTTTTTGTTACATTTTCTTCCCGTTAACTGTTTCCAATCGGTTATTTAATTAGTTTTATTGAGAAACGAAGGAGTGTTGCATTACGACTGATGTAAGCGGAAAGAGGAACTTGGCTCGCTGTGTGAACGAGAGAGACCAGTTTCCCGTCAACGAAACGAAAGCTCATTTCTGCAATGTATACTTGTTTGTAAATGACTGCAAAAATAACCAAGATACGAGCTCTCACAGAAGTGTTAAAACCGGAATGTAGCATGCATGCATGTAGCTATAGTAGGCTCGGGTATCAAAATTATTCTTTGTTAAGTAGGCATCAAAATTATATCTTATAAAATTAAACTTTAGAACACATGTTAGTTTAAAAAATCTCAAATTACGAGGTAAAAGACTTATTGGTCTTACTTGACAGTTTAAATTTTCTTCATCAAATATTCAGCTCAAGAGCCTATAGTCATCTGTCTCTTTTCCTTTGTTTACTAAATAAATATTAATCATGTAAGATTTAATAAGACGGTAGACGGTGGATTTTCCAGCGTTGATTGAACCTAATTGGTGTTGTAAAATCTTTCTGCTTACTTTAGGTTGTCTGCAAATCATTTGATAGTAGGTAGCTGTAGCAAGATATTCCCTTGATTTCAAAAGATCAGGGGATCTTGAACTTTATAATAATTGCAGGCTCGCTACTTGTAGGTACTCGTGGTACCGTAATATCAGTCTTAGCCGTAGCATGTAATTATGAGGCATGTAGAGATTCTCAGCAAGCTAGCTAACATTTATTAGAAACAACAGATTATAATAGCGCTTCCTATTATTACAAAACGGGCATGCTTATTCAACGCTGTAAAAGAGTATGCCTACAGTAAACCTGGCATTACGAAGGCAAGGCTATAAAAAGCGAATGACGGGATGCGCGGCCCGAACCGTGTACGGACGTGGTACCTACGTGACTCGCATTTCACTAACTAAACGCCAAATACATATAGATTGTAGAACAGGTAACTTACCAGAAGTTACTGGCGTCGGGTTCAGAAGTCGTGAGATGATGTCATAGATGCCTTATCTGTAAAGGAAGAGAGTTTTGCTTTAATGGGAGAGATAAACAATAGTTGGATGGTAGATTCTATGAATAAGATCGTTGGTTGTTAATTAATGGGAAAGAACGAAGAAAGCTCTTTCGTATTTGTGTAATGTTCAAACCATACATTTAGCGAAACTCCCGTGATGTGGCTTAGGTCGCGCTTCAGGATCATCATCAGATAGGCCAGGCCTATTTTACAGGCCAGCATAGATGGCGACTGGCAATTGTTAGTAGCCGCAGTGATTTAGACTTAGGCTTAGGATCGCCTGTAGATCGTTGGAAATAGTTATTATAGTGAACTTATTTTCTTATATATGTAGCTTTAAACACAGGTTAGTATGATATTCATTGAATGTTTATTTAAAACAAAACTGTAAATATGCCAAAGAAATTATTACTACGCTACCAGTCCAAATGTTTTTGATTCAAAACATTGTTAGACTGCTCGTATGTCTTAGCATTGAAAGTTTTCATTGATTCATCAATAAATGGATGAAAGGCGACCCTATCGCGTGCCTGTATAAAGGTCGGCCATGTCCGTTTCACGTCGTGGTCGCTTCTGAGATTGACCGCACCCTGATTTACTACGACATTGGCAGTCAGGTGTCACGTTTATAACGGAAAGGCGACTTGCAAATCATCTCTTATAGACATTTAGTACTTAAACATACATAATATCTGTGTCAAGTCCTACCTATGTGATTTATGTGTACCGCTAGATATGTCATTCAACAAATCTTGCTTTTAAATTGTACTCTAAGCTTTCTGCTTTTCTATTTTTAGGGCTTAATATATTTGAAAAATAACTAAACAATGTCCTAAAATACAGTATTCGCGTGGTTAGTAAGTATGTTTAAATTAAAAGGACAAACATTATTTACAAAGCTTTTTCTTTTAAGGCTGAAAAAAAAAAACATTTTGCAGTCTAATTCAAGTCTTTGAAATATTTTTCACATTATCAACAAAACCTAGTTGGTATAATAAAGAAGTTACCGGTCGAAAATAGCGTGTCTCGAAACATGGTACATCCCACGACCTTTATGAAATCCAGTAAGAAAATATTTCATTTGTACTTATTTAGTAATGCAAATGACCAAAAATGTTCAAATCCTACTAGAATGATATTTTTATTTGCCGTTCGTGAATGCGAAGGTTGATCTAGAATAGATAAGAACGCTGAGGAGAATGTTTTGCTAAATGCCAATTAGACTGCGTATTGCAGAGGTGTCTTGAAATACGTAAGTGAAGAATAAATAAAACACAAGATATGAACAATAAACCTGACTTGTAAATATTACTTTGCGCAGTGATAAGATTAGAGACGGAGATTTTTCTACAAGAATGTGACAGTTCAGAATAGTTACAGAACTACCTTTTTCCTGAACACCTTAACTAGACGGATCTTCCAGAACTAACTAGCTTTCTTTTGAACAACCTTTTTAAGTCGTTTACATGTTTGCCTTGTTTGTTCTTATAGTATTCATCATTGCATCATCAGTCTTCTCAATTGCAACATTAAACTCTTTTAGGTAGTAGGTACTTGAGACCAGAGTTTAGTTTAATGACTCTCCGATATTGTCTCCCATTTGTATTCCCTGCCTACTCGAGAAAGTTGGACATTCACGTTTTCTAGTCTTTCCTTATTAAATAATATGAACTTTAAGATTATGGAATATGAAAGAGAAGAAACATAAGTATAGTGCGAATGAATGAAACGATAGTGTGCGTAAAAAATTGTGTTTGCGCGTACTATCTAAAATACCGTCTGTGTAAGTAGGTAGGAATTTTCTTGGCTGGTCGCCTTAACCACTAACGCTCATATTCAATCAAGAAAGAAAATTGAACACTACGTCAGTTATCTCAACGCATTAGTGCCACTCTGGGAACGGTAGTTCTTTAATCTTCCGCATTAGGCACGAGGTACAGGTGCCGGCAGCAACCGTCGGCCAACGGTCAAGTGGGTAACTAGGCGTAGTGGCTGGCAGTGCGTTTCATGGTTGGTGAACTAACGGTGGCCATATTGCCCATCAGGGCTACCGCACGAACGAAATATTTCATGAAATAATCTAGGTAAATTAAGGGAACTATGGAGAGACTTAGGTCTTAGGAAGGCCTTGGTTCAGTCAGTAGTGGGACCACAAGGCTAATTTAAAAAAAGGCAAGGGTAGATATAACGAAGCTGTTACTTCTGTTACAATAACTCCAATACGTTATGATCAATGTCAATGTAACAGATGTTGTTATAATAGTTCTGGACAAAAGTTTCGCAAAATTCCATTGCTAGTTGTGGCGTTGATTGTGCGATAGTGTATTGTAGAGAATTGCAAGTACCTACCGTTCGAAAACCAAATTTCAAGTATAATAATTCGCACTGACGTATTTTAGTCAGAAAGAATTGGTGTGAAGGATGATTGTCACTCGACAATGATTGGAGAGAGATCAATCAAACACAAGACTAACGGCTTTACTTGCTTTTCAGTGCACGGGAAAGAAAATGTCTATGTACGAGTATATAGGTACTAAATAAGTTTAATAACATCTCGTAAGTATGATCGGTAACCCTAGATGCGCTATTGCTGTGTGGATGGTCTGATTCACAGCGCGATCAGTCGTGGTCTTACCGCCTACATTTGCGTAATTAGCGACTTTTTTCGAAGCTATTTCCTAGTGATGTACCATACATGTTACATTGTTTTTTCGTAATCTTTTTGCGCGGTGAAAATGTGTTGCGAATTTACACGTTCTGGGCTTTTACTATGCGTGTTCGTTACGAATATTATACCTACCATGTACTATTAGACACCCGCATCCATCTTATAAAATAATTATAAAATATATGAAAATACGTCGAAAATTAGAAGGATGTTATTTTCGACTTTTATTTTATTTATTACACTGGTAGGTTCTACCACTATTACATATTAATTGAAATAACTGTTCAGTACCGACTTTACATCGATTCGGGTAACATTGAACTGACCCTTTAACACGATAGATACAGTATGAATCGAGTTCATTGTTTCATTTGATGCATCGATATTGAAGGCGATCGATGAACTATTAAGTAATTTATAGCTGTCAGATAAAGTTTTATCTTTGAAAACATCTTGTTAACTACTGTGATTAATGGTGCTTACTACTTGTTCTTTATATTTGCCGCATTTAAACCTAATCGAGTACTGAGTAATAGTGTAGAGATGTTTCTCAGACGATAAACGTGCTTATTTAAGAAAATACACTATAAAATAAAATATATTATGCTATGAAGTAAAATAAAAATTTCGTAACATCGGCTAGGTAATAATAACATACCTACCTAAATCATAGTTAAGTATAATCTTTATTGCACTCCAAAACAATTGACGCAACTAAGCTAGGCACTATATACCTACCTACACATATGTTGTACCTGGAATTTAGGTAGTCTTACAAGTGACACATACTTACATACATAGTACTAGCTGTGCCCGCAACTTCGTCCGCGTGGAATAAAGTTTCATCCCCTATTTTATCCCTTTGGGGGTAGAATTGATCAAAATCCTTTCTTAGCGGATGCCTATGTCATAACAACTACCTGCATGCCAAATTTCAGCCCGATCCGTCCAGTGGTTTGGGCTGTGCGTTGTGAAATAAAATAAGTCAGGCAGGCATGCGTACTAATTAATCAGAATACGAAGTAAGTACAATAGTTCTGACTCTGAGTCACGAACCGATCAAGTATGTATGAGTAGATACTTGTATATTATTCATATGTTAATTATTTAAGTACGTAACGTATATGTATGTACTGTGGACTCACTCAACAGCGCCAAGACCATGTTACATTTTAATTTGATAGCACTGATATTTTATCAACCTAATTTACTCACCTAGTTTATATTTGTCATACTAATAACGATTGATAACAGTTCCTACCTACCAACGAGTATGCGAATAAATTAATGGTTTTTATAAGATATGCGTTTTAATAAATTTTAAAAAACAATTGACAAAACATTAATAAAGTAATAATACACATTACAGCTATAGATTTTACGAGATTTAAAAACGTGTTTTAAAGAAACAATATTTTTTGTTAGCGTTTTCGCTTCAGGGGGTGCAAATATAATTGCATATTGTATTTACGTTACAAATGTTATGTTAAGGCTTCAAAGCAAAACCGCACACACCTAATATGGTTACGTGTTAAGTAGTTGCCATGTATTATATAAATAAACCTTCAGAGGGTGCAAGGTAAATATCTAGGTAGCTATGTACAGGTAGCTATGTACAGGTAGCTATGTACGTACAGGTATACATGCGTACGAGTACTATCTACTTATAGGTATGTTTCCTTTTACGATACTTCTGTGAATGGACATGTGCACACTAAAGTAATCAGTATTACTTATTTTATATAGTTGTGCAAACTAATGAGTATCACTTAATGTATAAACAAATTATTATTCACACGTAGGCGAGTATAAATACAGAAGATTTGAACACTTCCATTAGGGACCATTCATACTTAGTTAATGCAATGTAAAGACTACACATCAACCTACAAAATCTTTCTGTCAAGTTTTCCCAGTCGATTTTCAGTAAATGTTATAAAAGTCCTTACTCCTTGAGCAATAAGGTTGACATGTGGCCATCTGTACAGATTTCCTTACTGATCTGGCAATGATATTTATATAAAAAGACCAACGTTATCAATAATGAACCGATAATCGAGAACCAACAATCCTAATCCACTGTTATTAACGTCTATTAACACTCGTTACGTCAGAGCTGCGAATAATCCACCTCGCACTTGACCGCAATTCTCAATTTACAGGTACGTGTTTTTTTTTAAATCACAAAGAAACATCAGCTGGCAACATTATAAACAGTTGAATAGGCGCATGCGCAGGCGCCCACGGCTGTCAGACACTGCCTTATTGGGAAAAACTTAGCACAAACGGATGCGAACAACGTAAATGAGTCACGGTGTACTACTAGTGATGTGTTACCACGTTGCCAATGACACTTTTTGCATTTTGTGTAATAAAATCGTCGTTTGCTTAACATCAGGCAGGAAGCAGTCATTTTGACGTCCTTTTATATAGAAAATTAAGAATATAAAATGGTTTCTTTACATATAGGAGAACAGTATTATAGCTTTCATAAGCGTGGTGGAAAGCGTAAGAGAAGAAGGTAAGTCGCTATGCCAACGGAAGAGTTAACCAAGTTGCCATGTCAGTTCCCATCGCCATCGCGCCATATGGGGCACTGAGCTGCTTCTTCACGCCCCGTTTATAGGATCCCACGTAAAAGAGAGGAAGAACCACATTTTTCGTGTCTTTACGTAACAATTTATTTAGCTTTTAACTGCCTTTGAACCTCGACAATATACATTATCTATTTTTCTACCTTACTCAAAAGAAGTTTTTTTTGTTAGTCATCGCTGACCCACATGGCGGTTAATGTGTCAAACCCCATATTTGTGTTTGTTACATTAGGTATCATTTTGCATTGTAATGTTTCTGATATCAAACCACTTATCTACTTAACACATTTTTAGAATATCAACCACCATCAGGTGCAATTTGCTTAAAACTTTTATATTTCATTAAAACTACCTGTAAACAAAGGAGATTTACTATAATACAAGCAAAACAGATTATTGAAGTATTCAATTAGTAGACCAATGTGTGTACGCATGTATTATTTGTTTGTTTTGCAATTTTTGTTTCTTCAACTTTCAAGGATGGTTGCCATGTTTGATTTCTTGTATCATTGAATACTTACCTACTTATATTATGTCTAATTCGGCACCGTGTTTGTATAAAGTTACGTCTCAATATTACATATAATATGTATATAGCACCTATATAACATCACTAGTCAAGACTCACCGTACTCAAAAGAACCGCGTGGGATGTGACCTTAGGAAGCGAATGTTACTTAGAGCCTCTTCTTCGAAAGGTTACGTTTCAATGGTAGTGTTTTCCGTTCAAACCACTTATCATCATGAAATATTTGTTTATCGCAACACTGTTCGATGTACTGTTCAAGATTATAAGTACAAAGACAAAAGCATACTCTCCAGTAGTTTAAACATGCAATTTAACAAATATCTACAGCAGCGGTACTTTGGTTCCTTTTAATAACAAATATAAATGTAAATCATTGCAGAAAATATAAATCATTTAATATTTTTGTTGTGGTGAAACATCACTTTAGTTGACGTTTGTTAGAATATGCCATGTTATTTTATCTGGTTAGTTGTTTTAATCACAACCATCATTTCTCTACTTTGTCTACATCTAAATACATATACATACCTAACGTATGAACTTCATAATTTAGGTACATTCTTATCTAATTTAATTGTACTCAGTAACAACACTACGGGTGGTTTTAGTGTTTCTAAAGAAAGTTTAAGAGTTATATTTGTATAATTGTTTGTGTAGCCGCATTTCTCAATGTTAATTACGAGTACACTTAGGTAGATAAAACTGGAATCTCTCCCAAATATGCCTATCTGACGCCTCGATGTCGCATTGTGTAGGCGTGTGGCTAAAGTGCTATAGAAGAACCTGGCTATCCACGCCAGGTCTATTGCAGAAATGAACTAATTTGACACAAATTTGGATATGCTGGGAGACAATCCTGGTAAAATCAACTGATTTATAGGATTAATCATGAAGGTTCACATACAGCGGAACGTACTTACGTAGGGAGACGAATCTGATGTCGTTTAAGTGAATGATTGTTTACCTTATTTATGTACCAGGGAACCGTCAGATGTAGAGCGCCCAAAGAGATTGCGGTACGATGATGATCAGTGCTGTATGATGATGATGAAAGAGAACGTTCGTATTCAACGGCACATGAATCTTCAAACACCTTAGAATAATAATAATATAATAATAATAATAAGTTTATTCAAAAGAAATCATGTACATCTTACATACTACACAGACATAACTAAAGCAGACATTTTTTAAATAACTAAAGCTTACAAATTCTGCGCCATACAAACCTACTCTCATTGCAAACGTCACAGGAAATAGCATTAGCAAGACTTAATAGTACGTGGTGATTACAGCGTCAAATAATTAATTCAATAATTAAATCAGTATTAATCAATGACAAACACTAATAGAAAGCCTTTTACCGCCTCTATTTCACCGCATAGTTCACGGTATCGGAGAACGCAGACCGAAGATGGATAGCGAATCTCAAATGTATAAATCTTTGCAGATCAGATAAGAGTTACAAGGAGGTAACAGTGGTGGGAAGTGTTTTACGACGATTGGTAACATTTAAGTATTGTTTCCCTTTAATGTAACAGGGAAAACATTAAAGTTTATCCAAAATTTAACACCGTTTGAGATTGCGCTATTGCACAAATTGATTAAAATTGCACGCACGAGCAATAATTCAATCTTTAAACCGCTCCAAAGATTGTAATTGATTGGAACAAATGGCAAAGATAGCACTGCATTGTAAAGCTTTATTATAAGGACAACCATCTCTTTAAAATTTGTCTAATAGTATGTAGCTAGTGATCGGAAAGGGATGAAGTCCTCACGCAAGATTCATTGATGAGGCGAAGACTCTCAGCACAGAGGGACATTGACAAGAACCAAGCTTACATAACATCGTCCAAATGCTATCGTACTCCCAGAAACAATAACTACTTATTCTATTACGCAACAGTCTACTTGACATAAGGCTATTAGTTTGAAAGGCAGCTTTTTATTGGTCCAAAAGTAACAGTTGATTCGACATTTTTTCCGGCTCGAAAGTCATAGATAGTAAAAACATGAAAGAAAAATTTCGTGATAAAAATTCTTTTGTGTGATTCAGCTGTGAATTGGGTTACGTTACAGACCTACTTTTCTGCTGTCAAAAGAAAGTATTATAAATTCGAATATAAGTATCGAATTATGTATCAATTAGATAAGGTAGGTGCGAAGAAACATCAGTATTATCAAACAATATATCTCTATAAAGATTACCTACATATACCTATGTAAGTATAGGTATTGTCAGACTAATTTTTGATAAGTCGTGGGAACACAGTGATAAATATTTCGAGAATGTCTGTGATATAACTAGAAACTACAAACATAGAATGTGTTTCGTAGCTCGTAAGCTAGCTTTCGTTGCGAAACATTGGATTTTGTGTATGTTCATAGTTTTGCGCATACTTAGTTAGGAAAACTAATTTTGTGAACACATCAAAAATAGACGATGCCAAATGAACTTCTTCCGTTTTTTGAAAGCGCTGTGAGTCCCACACATCTCTTCGTTCCCCCGAACAGCGGAAATGCGTAGATGCATTTTCTCGGTTAAAAAAGGCCGTCTGTGACTAAGTCCCTGCAAAACAGTCATCTTCAACAACTCATATAATATGCCCCACCTAGGAGCTCGACCATATCCTAAACTAGATATTCAACTTGTGGCCAAGTCCGAGTTGGTCGACTTCACACAATCTTACAAGGAATTCTGATGGTGTGCAGGTTCCCTCGTGATGTTTCCCTTCACCCCAGGAACACAATACTAGCTGAAGCCATAATGCGGTTCCACCAAAGCACACATTGACCACACATTGCACAATTGCACAGCAATCCTCCAGTACCACTTCCAGTTATGTCACTCCCCGTTGGCTCTACTCCAAGAGCCGGACGCATTCGGCCGTATTTCACTCAATGCGAAATAGTCTCGGGGACATAAAGCGCACTATTAATGCTGGCTATAATTGGCGCGAGGCGTCTCGTAGTCTGCCCGAGGGATGGCTAATATTAACCTAATATTAAAGCCCTTTGCAGTTGCTTGAGCGATACGAATGCTGACAGGATCCATTTGCGGCGGTTAGGATCATGAACGATGCTCATCTTAACTCTGTTTGTCGTTTAGGGATGATTTATTGGGTCTATCTTTGTAGTAAACTAGGTATATTTTTATCAAATTCTCTTGAAATGTCAGCAGCTTATTCAACTTTTAAATAGGGTACATATGGTGAGCCCTAACACAGGTTTCTTTGAACCTATGACAGGCACCAGTCACTCGCACATAAGGATACCTGTATAGTATGTAATTATGTACCTATAAGATACCAATATTGTAATGTCCTCTTGCGCTGATGGAAATAAATGATTTTATTTATATTTGGAAAGATTCATACATTTTTACGACAGGGTTAACGTTTTGAAAAGCAAAAAATGGGAAAATTCTTGAAAGCATATCTAGCCGCCTATTCAGAACACTTCGAAAACAGATTCGTATTGTCACGCACAATACAATAGTGTCACAAGAAGACAGAAAGCAGCTGTGAAGAGGAACTGAAGGCAAATGTGACAAAAGTATGTATGTAACTTAGCAAACTTAATTAAACTTATGCATTATTGTTCATGATATACTCTTGCAACTAAAAAGCAAAGTTAATCTTTCTAAGGAGCAGTGCAATTGCTTCTGGAATGCAAGAACAGAACTGAACACGCAAAAACATCAATTTGTGCCATCGTGTCACCGCCAGAGTATTCATTCTCAGGAAGTATAATTACGGGCACAAGTCTCTTTCCAACAAGAAATCGCCACCGTAATTGCAACGAGCGTCCGGGGAAAAAGTCGTTAATCGACTCCGTAATATATCTGAGATGGCGGGTAATGACGTCACGTCTAAAAGTTGTTTAAGCCGGAATCTAGGCACAGCATTTAGGCTAAGCGTATGCTGCGCCGGTTAAACCAGCACAGGCTGAGAAGATTTTGCTTTTTTCCCTAAATGATTACGATGAAAGCCAAGGCGGCTTTGTCATCATCATCGGACTACGGAGGAGCGGTAGGCTCTCACCCCTATGAAAGTTAAGCACAGTTAAGGGCGCTCCCTAGTTGAGCCCGAGCCTCGGCTCAGGGAGTTGCTGGGATGGCCCTGCGGATACTGATTTTAGGAGATGGAAGACCGGTTGCGGTCCTTGGCGATGTGGCATGGGTCTCCGCCGGCAGAGAGGGAACGTCAGACATGTAGCAATGGGTGTCACGAGATGTTCGGTGGCCACCACGGCGAGCGTTATGGAATCGTCATCGTCCTGGAAGACGTATCGTGAAAGACGAGCCTATGGATGCTTCGGAAGGGACATCAGATTTAGTAAAACACAGAACATCCAAGACCGCAGCAGAACAGGTACGTGCGATGCAGACATGTGTCTTAAATGTCTTCGGCAACTGCCCTGCGGTGTGCTGTGCTGGCCTGCGTTGACAGCGTCTCAGCATACGTTTATCCCACGTTTATCCTAACGCTTACCGGTAAATGTATGATTTGTGGAGGAAAATAATAACGCTGGAATGGCCGTGGAATTGTTTGACGTTAGTTGTTTTAGTATAATGGCACAGTAGCACACTGGAGAACGGGACTCATTATTGGCTTACAATGAAAGTGATTTGAGGACATTAGTCTAGCCAGTCAATACCTCTTCGTCGACGATCAGATAAACCTGAATTTAATTGGGAATACAAAAAAGATTATTCTCAAACTAATATAACCAAATTTAGGGAATGCTTGGATAGCCTATCCTGGTCGGAAATATATAAAGAAACTGATATGGATACAGCTTTTAACTATTTCCATGAAACGTTTTGCATGTTTTATAACCTGTGCTTTCCGAAGCTTAAAATCAACTTACGCAATAAGCATAAAAATATATCAAACTGGATAAGTCAGGGTTTAAAAACTAGTTGCAATACAAAGCGTTTTCTTCGCTATAAGTATTACAAAAATAAGACGAATACAAACAAATATCGTTACATAAAATATTCTGCAATGTTAAAGAAATGTATATACAGGGCTAAAAAAATATCAAACATAAAATTCATAAATAGAAGTAAGAATAAATGTAAAGCAACATGGCGCGTTATTAAAAACGAAATAAATAAAATGGAATGCCCCACATGTATCAGTTCCTTAACAATTGAAAACCAACATGTAACTAACCCGAGAGACATAGCCAATGCTTTTAATAACTATTTCATAGACATTTGTAATATAAATAACCATGTTCAACAATTGACTAAACCTTCTACTAGAAATAAAACTATAGCAAACTCAATGTTTCTCAAGCCGATGACAGAAGAAGAAGTAAAGAAAGAAATAATGTCTTTAAATAATACGGCTTCGGAAGGATATGATGGTATAGGTACAAAGGTAATAAAATCTTGTATAACGGAGATCCTCAAGGTAGTAACACATCTCGTAAACCTATCATTCTCAACAGGTACCTTTCCAACATCATTGAAATTATCTATAGTTAAGCCTTTGCATAAAAAGAATGATAAGACAGATATCAATAACTACCGTCCAATAACCTTAATACCAATATTTTCGAAAATTTTTGAAAAGTGCATGTACAAAAGGCTTATGGAATTTTGTAATAGATTTAACATAATAGAATGTGAACAATATGGATTTCAAAAAGAAAAATCTACGACATCCGCTATCTTTGCAGTTATTAATAATATATTGACTAATCTAAATAAAAAATACTTGACCACAGGCCTATTTTTTGACCTAAGTAAAGCATTTGATTATGTTTCACATGCGCTGTTACAAAAGAAACTAGAAACCATGGGTATCAGAGGTATAGTTTTGAAATGGATTACTTCTTACCTCTCTAATCGTCAACAATGTGTATCTCTTGATAATGTGGAAAATAAAGAGAGAGTAACTATCTCTTCAGACTACCGAAAAAACGGAAATGGTGTCCCCCAGGGCAGTATATTGGGACCTGTTTTATTCCTCCTATATGTGAACGACATTGTATCCGTATCAAATCATAAATATATATTATATGCCGATGACATCTCTATAATTGTGACCACTGATAAATTAGCAAATGACTCAATTAATATTCACGAAAATGACATTAATAATACAATTGACAAAATAATTAAATGGCTTGACGATAATAATTTAAAAATTAATCTTGATAAATCAGTATATATGCAATTCAATAAATCGAAACATAAACAGTACAATTTCAAATTAGATATAAAAAAAATACACGCAGTGGCAAATATAAAATTCTTAGGAGTTATCATTGACGAAAACCTAGATTGGAAATTACATGTTAAATATGTTTGTGATCGAATCAACAAGTTTTCATATGCTTTAAGTCAAGTAAAAAAGGTAACTAACATTAAGACTGCAATTACTTCATATTATGCATATGTAGAATCCGTACTGAGATATGGGCTAGTCATATGGGGCAACTGTACAGAGTTTAACAGGATGTTTGTTGCTCAAAAAAGGTGCGTTAGAGCAATTTGTGGAATACCGCCAGATGAATCATGTAAACCGTTATTCAAGAAGCTTGGTCTTCTACCCTTACCATCACTTTACATTCTGGAGGTTGGTAAGTTTGTTTACAGAAACCTGACTTTATTTAGGAAAGCTAGTGATGTTATAAATAGTAGACAACGTAGAAATCCACACGAGCTAGCTCTTAGTGATATACCTAAATCAGCCAAATATGGAAAAAGTTGTTTATGTATGTGTGTAAGAATTTATAATAAGATACCAAATGAATTGAAAGAGCTTAATAATTATGTATTGTTTAAAAACAAACTTCAAAAATGGCTAAGATCATACAATTTCTACAGCATAAAGGAATTTATTGAGAGACGTTTATAATAAATAATAACATTGAATTTCATGACATTCTCTCGGCCATATTGACATTAATTTTATTTTATAACTGACATCTAACTTTAATATTATTGTATTGGTAATAGTAGTAATTTGACATGTAATTATTATATTAGAACAATTTTATTTTTGCATGCTATTTTTTAAATAGTGAAACATGAGCTCATTGTAAAACTGTATCATCTGTTACTACCATGTTTGAGGCAAATAAAGACATTATTATTATTATTATTATTATTATAATACAACTTTAATACAAGCCGTGTTGTTATTTCAGAGGTTGGAAATATTTGCACTAAAAGTAGGTAATCTTTTAAATATTAAAATTACCTACAGTGAAAGCATTTTCCTAGCACCTATCTTCTTAAAGTATCGGAAGATATGTATTCAAAATGCTTTCTTACTTTTAAATGTCCAGATGTTTTCTAAATACGAATGATTAAATGCGTTGTGAGTCAATTAATAAAAGAATTCTTGGCAAGAAAATGACTATTAAAAATGCCAGACTGAACATACAACTGCTTTGAAACCACAAAAAAACGTAAGTTCAGTTTACATATTCTTGGGAAAATTTTACGACAAATAATTTTTTAACTTGTGATTGTACGCTTATATAGATTCGAATCGGCCATTAAAATGCGAAAGAGAAAATCTATGGATAAAAGCTATAATGATTAGTTATAAGTATAATGATCATAAATCAAACAACGTCGACGCTTTGTACAATTGTAATAAAACAATATAGCACTTACTACTACCAAATAGTACACCTTTTGAGTAGGTACCAAGTCAACGTTATGTTAACTGAACATCTTGTAGCAACAAGTAGGAATTGTTGTTTCGAAGGCAAATTTTGTTCCACGATTCAATGGGTAGTTATTCAAGGCAAAATCTATCATCATTATCGTACCCAGCTCTCGCTTCGGAGCCAGTTCCCTATCGCTATACAAAAACCTTTACCGCAAAACACTTACAGTGGATTTCGTAACATAAAACAAAACACGAGCGGCAAAGCCGTCGACAGCTGGCTCCTTAGCAATATTTTGTGCCGAAGCAAACCTACTTGGTCTTCGAAATTATATCACTGTTTTCTTGGTCCTATTTACTTATAACAACTGTTCCTGTTTAGTCCTTTTATTTCATTTTTTTTTGTGATATCTCTTTTTTTTATCTGCTTTTTACCTACTTTTTTACGAGGTATTTGTCTTCAATAAATATGTACTGAATTGGAAATTGGCAGGTCATGTCTCCATGTGCTCCGATAGTGTAGGAAGGTGTTAGAGTTTGGTAAACGAAATGCGGGACGTCCTTCAATACGATGGGACGATGACTTGTGAAAGACCGATGGCCGAGGATCGATCGGTTCAGGATCAAGATGGTCGGTGTCAAAATTTGTCGGTGGAGCAATTTCTTTCAAGGACTCCAGCAGCACCTTCATATGACAATAAATTTTTCCATCAACTGCTGCGCAGAGACCTAATCCTCTCCTGCCTTCTATTTTGCTTTCGAGTATTGTTTAAAAGGCCTTATTGACAAAGTTACTTACTATATCAAAAAGTTAAAAAATGTGTGATTATTTCGTGGCAACCTCCCAACGTTCTTTCTACTTTCGTTTCATAAAAGAGAGTTTGTTTTGCGTACCTCGTGCGTGACGTTTCTTACGCTAACAAATTACGTTATTTAGGCGGCATTGTTTCTAGGAAGTACTAAGTACAATGCAGGCTAGCCGGCCAGTAATGGCTGGAACGGCCGCGTCACACATTTACATAATCTGTACTCATTAGTCATACGCAGAACTTTGCCCGTAATGTTTTACTTTAAAATACGCGTATATTCGCTTATAATTACGAATACTTACTAGGAAGTAAAAACTATCTTACCTAAAGCTATGACACATAATTGATTTCACGGGTCTGATCTCCTGATGAAGTAGGATAGGATGAAATAAAGAAGATGAGGAGGAGGAGGAGAGAGAGGTATGAGCGCTCTCTAGTACTGTTTTATAATACAGTAGAACCTCGATAACTTAAACCTCGGTAACTTAAAAACCTCTATAACTTAAAAAAATAATATGTTCCCTTCCCATCAGAGCCCAAAACCTCTGTAACTTAAAATTCGCAACCTCTATAACTTAAATAAATAATCTCTGTATTAGCCTCAGTAACTTAAAGAAATGGTTCCAAAACCTCTATAACATAAAATTATTTGTCAATGAGTCATTTTGAAAAAGTGCGCAAACAAATGGTTTCGGAATTTATTGCTTGCACGTGTTCACCACTAGTTAAATTGTTAACATAAACAATACAATAATGTCACCTATTGTCTGCTCTAAGACAACTAGGCCTACTTAGATGATAAGTTTTTGATCACTGTCATCATTGGAAACATCCTTTTACCTACTGTGTGATAAAACTGACTTAAAATAAGTTCAAAAAGAAAACTAAACGTACATACGCTGATAAATTAAAAGATAAGGAAGCTGAAAATTGATTGAAAAAGAAAGAAGTTGCGGCTCAGTTTGGGATACATGAGAGTTCATTGTCAATCATCTTTAAAAAAGAAGCTGGAATCTTGAAGAAACAAGAACCAGGAGAAAGCCTTCATCGTAAAAGATAAAAAATTGGCTAATTTTACATACCTACCTCTATATTAACCTATCCCTAACATAGACCCTTGATAACTTAAAACCTCGATAACTTAAAAAAATATGTGTTTCCCTTGGACTTTAACTTATCGAGGTTCTACTGTATTATGGACGAAGGTCTATTAATGGATCTTTAAGGGCTGTTGGTAATTAATGTACGAGTATAAAGCACTGTTATAACAATGGCAACGTTATTGTCAGTTTATACTTAATTTAAAGAGTTTGCACTTGATACTTTTATATAGGATTTAAAGCATCTTACATCTAATACTAATAAACGATTTTTTTTATTTCGTCTTTCTTTCTATATATTTCTTAGTAGTAGCATGCGAACCTAAGATGTTTCTGAGAAACAGTTTCTTTACAGAACGCTATAATGTCAATACAATAAATAGACCGTATTTAATAAACGGTTCTTCGCAACTGTAACTGAACCTTTGATCTTTAGAAAACGACTAGATTTGAGATTGCAGTACGGAGTGTAGCTACGGATTCTATCTAATCTATAGATAGGGGCAATGACCTAGTTGATTCTGTAAAGAGTATATCTTGGCTTAACTTACACATTACAGGGTAAGTACTCTTGAACCAAATGAGATTGGGATCGAAATCTTCTGCAGGATCTAGTACAGATAATATACAGAGAATGAATGAACTATGACTTGGGGTGGTCATAATGTAACAAAATGTAAACTACCAAATACAGGAATATTTAAATACGTATATTTCTGATTAAATATTACTTAATTTGTTAGGATTGAAATCGAGATTGGTTTCAAGAGTAGGCCTACAGATACCTTCAGGAACTTATTTGTTGGATAAACTTTACTTACTTATAACACATACCCAACAATGGATGCATAACGCATCTACTATGTATGTACAATATCAGCTGAATATTAGGTACCTATGTACTTACTTTACAAAGTAAGCCATGATTGGTTAAAAACTCTTTTAAAACACTTCCTGCCGAAAGTGTGTCGCAATAACTAGTTCTTAGCCCCAAATCTATGGTGTATTTATGCAGCAATACTTAAATACGGAATACCATCATTCCTTTGTTGAAACCGAACCACAAATTCCATATTGGGACCATTTCGGAATCGCCTTGTTCCACATAAGGTTTTAAGGTTGTCTAAGGCCGTCGACCCGCCGATCGATTGCTTTCTAGGGCACGGAACAATCGCTCTCCATTCACGACTTACCGGCACCATGTGCTAGAACCTTTCCTATTCATATTTTTCTAGGTCGGTAGCTTACTATAATAACATGACACGATTACTAGGACCTTCAACAGCGTAGAGAATTTTGTTCATAATTTCGGTGCAGTTAATGATAGGGTAAACCTTGAGGACGAGGTAGAAGCATACGGATTGACCTCCAAAATGTAAATGAGTGTCTCAAATAGACATACGAGTATGGAAAATTGTAGATTATCACTCCTCAACCTAATAAGATTTTTTGCATCTGTAGCTTGTATTTTTTGTATCCTATTTAGATAGTGAACCTTTTTTGTTCTCGAGTTCGAGTTCATTGGTGCTCAAATAAAACCAGCCCAGAACCTAGCGACCTGTATGCCGCTGTCGGTTGCCTTGTAAAGATCTTCCACCATGTACATAGTGGAACACGGTAGGCAGGTGAGCATAATATGGAATGGTTTGGAATAGTGCAGCAATGTCGCAGTCAGGACGTAAATTCCCGCTTAGAGTGTACATTTGTAGTCTTTGTCTCATCGTCTTAATTTATTGAAGAACGGACTAAAGCATATACGATTTTGATTAACTACAAGTGTAGTAGCGCTACGGATGAAATGTTAAGTTAAAACAATATTATATTTTCTTCAATAAATCTAGAACGTCTTTGATCAAGTTACATTTCGACTAAGATCGACAAAATAACATTTGTACACATACATTACTGCTAAACTACGTTACGTTCCGTCTAGGTGTGATTACCAATGATATTGTTCCATGTACTATGTCACAATTTATTAGTCACTGAACCTAGCGCTACGTTTTTGCGTTCAAAGGTACGAGCTTCGATAAATGATCTCTTTGTTCCAATATTTTTACTTTTATTATTATCTTTTCAAACATAATTCCTTGCACATGTTCATGCAACTAAGGAATGATAGTAATCAATTTATACGCAACGTGATATCAGCTAAGCTGCTTAAAAGATCTACTACACACTCGGAAGTTTCCACCTTACTCAATTCAATTGATATAAACCGCTTTGCATGAACGTGTGGCTTAGTAGCCAAGGCTTGTATTAACATTAGCTTAACTTTAAGCTATTATCCCCACGTGAACTTCAGATTATCAGTTTAGACGATGCCTGAATACCTAGAACATCAAAGTCGTCTGTTGTCTGTAGTATAATGCGATTTGGCACGTTCGTCGTGAAGGAACGTTAGCGTATTCGTAGATCAAGGTTCTCGGTTCATTGTCACGGCATTGTCACATGATGGTAATCTTAGGGCATATATCTGTTTGTAAATATTCAGAGACACTGAGAATATAATACTAGATCGTACTAAAAGGCAAGATATGCAAAATTAATCATCTTGCAGTATTATGTTACTATAGGCGAACTTAACAGCCAAGGGTCCTGAATTCTGCAGCAAACTGCATACAGTTCTGACAAAGAATTAACCTTGTGAAAAATATGAAAATAGACGTCGTACATACGTGATTTTTAGAGCTAACCTAATCAGTATTTTATATTTAATACAATGAAGTTAGGTCTGTTTTTGATTACATTTTATATTTGTAATGACTTTTCTGGGACCTGTATAGTATAGTCGGGTTGTAATTAAACTTTTTATTGGGGTTTCCGTACATGTTACGTAGTAGGCACGCAATGTTATTTTCATTGACGCTTGTAATTTCGCGCGAGAATAATATCAATGAAATGTAATCAGCAATCAAGTACTTACGTTGAATGAGTAATACATTTATTACTTTAGAAAGGTAGTATTACAATTTGAAGTACTTGAAATGTAAGTATTATACATATACGAGTATGTATTGTGTTATCTTGGGGTAAATCTTACTAAGAATTAGGGTTGAGTTGCTACAGAAGCGGAGTTGTGCGAAAAGTAACAAATTGACCAATGATATTATTCCATTAAAGTAGGTGTGATCTGAGCAATATCATTGGTCAGTTTTTGTTAGCCTTAGCTTAGCTGGTGTCGAAAAAACGCATCCTTACAATGTGAAATGGAAATGGTGTGAAATTTTAAATAACATTTAACTTTTTGGAATAAATCTTAACTAATATTATAAAGCTGAAGAGTTTGTTTGTTTGTTTGTTTGAACGCGCTAATCTCAGGAACTACTGGTCCGAATTGAAAAATTCTTTTTGTGTTGAATAGATCATTTATCGAGGAAGGCTTTAGGCTATACAACATCACGCTACAACTATTAGGAGCGAAGAAATAATGGAAAATGTAAAAAAAAAAACGGGGAGAAAATAACTATTTCACGCGGACGAAGTCGCGAGCACAGCTAGTTTTGTAATAAAACGAGACAATTCATCGACATCGTATTTATAATCGAATCATATTTTCACGCACCGACCAATCGATAATTGTCTTCGTAATCGATTTTGACGTGTACGTTCGAGTTAAAGTGTTGTGTTACATTATGCACAGAATGATTTACGTTTCGAAGGCCGTCCCGATTGTCGTGTGCGTGATGCCGGCGGACGCCAGTCACGATAGTGTCCTAAGAGGTGTCTAAATAACGTGACCTAGCTATGTATATTTTAGATGTTTGCTGACTGGCTACAATTTAGTGCTTTGTAGCACAGACACTCACTTAAATAATAAAGTAGTCAACTTTTGACAATATGCCATTATTTGCCTCATAAAATATACCTAATAATCATCATCATCATCAGCCCATTACTGCAGTCCACTGCTGGACATAGGTGTCTCCAGGTATTCGCCACTTTGGGCAAATACCGGTAGGCTATACCCATAATCGCCACCCTGGGCAGGCGCGTTGGCGATCCCAGGGCGTAGCTCGCTTCAGTGACGCTTTTGCCAGTCATCAGCCTGTGGTATTTAGCTACGCCTTCAATGGTGATGGTTATACTGTCATCGATCGGTTGCCATTCAGCAGAATGCACCACTGAGGGTGGCTTGGAGCGGAAAGATGATAGGTGGCACAAAATATAAACTCCGACTTCAAATTCAAATTCAAATCTTTATTACAGACTAAGTGTTACATTTAGATCTTAAGTCATATTATGTTCTTTACAACTTAGTCGCCCTTTTCGGGCATTGTAATGTATTATAGTATTAAAGATAGTATTAAAGATAGACTTAACGAGTTCTGTCGTGAAGAGAAAAAACTGAAGAGAGGTTGAACGGTTTTATCCGATGCACCTCTGCATCGGATTTAGGTATTCGCTACAGAGCCAGTTTTTGACAGACACAGTAAAATATTTAGAACCCTTCCAGGGTACGTAGGTATACTTTACTCAATGTAAGTAGGTACCTAATCTATCTTTTTTAATTGTTTGAATTTGGCCCGATCCGAGATTACAGTAACGAGGTAGTTTCAACTGATGATGTACGTACATATTATTAGATAGAAACGTCAAATAATTCGTATATACATGTCAGGCAGACGCCAATTGGCTGCATTAAGAGTATGTTGGGTCCCCGCCAACTATTTAGCTAAACGTGAAAGTAAACACGGACTAGAGAAAACATTAGGTTGACATTTGCATTTTGGTACTCATAAATATTTCTTACTAGCTGTGCTCGCGACTTCGTCCGCGTGGAATAGTTATTTTTTCCCCGTTTTTATTTTACATTTTCCATTATATTTTCGCTCCTAATATGTAGTTGCAACGTGATGTTGAATTTTTCAATTCGGACCAGTAAGTAGTTCCTGAGATTAGCGCGTTCAAACAAACAAACAAACAAACTCTTCAGCTTAATAATATTAGTTAAGATGCACATTTGTATTTATGAGCAATTTTAAAGGAGGAAATGTTTCCTACATTTTTAAGAGGAAGGCGGTAGAAACTGCGACAATGGACCTTCTTTAACGGGCGCAAAAAAACACTGACATCCAATTAGAAATTTTTATACACACCTATTACATGTTCACAACACTACATAGTATAAAACATAGTCGCATTTTCTGTCCCTATATTCCTAAATCCTATGTGCGCCTAAATCTTTAAAACTACACAACGGATTTTGATGCAGTTTTTTTTAAAAGATAGAGGATTCAAGAGGAAGGTTTATGATAATGAAATATCTGAAGCGTAGCGAGGGCGGGTCGCTAGTATATAATATATACCTATGTAACTAAACACAGATACACATCAAGCTACCCAAACGCTTGGAAATGCGTCTGACAATTAATACGTGCTCTAAAAGTAAGGTTTTCCCTTGAACTATAAGTACCCAATGATGACTGGAGGCATCTCTCAGAATACCGAGACGCGAGACAATTTGTAAAGCTTCGTTTCCTAAATCGATCGGGAAGCGAACTACAAACCTTAGAATCTTCGATCTATAAGGCGGCCTCGCAGATTTAACTACGGTGATCGCCCTGCGAAGTAAAAAAAAGCGTATGGAAAAAACAAAGCGGTATCTGTAGAATTGATCATTGTTTATACAACGCAGCAAATGGTCATTTAATACGACAAGAAAGCATAACCAGTTGCGTAATAGCACACCCTTTGGTATCGCGTGACCACAGTTGTGGTCCGACACCATGGCGTAGGGTTGGCCACCGGTCACGGTTTGTGCTTTTAAGTACTGCACGCAATTGTTGGAAAAATGGACGCTAAGCTAAGTACGAGTTCCACTTGTTATAGCCTTAGTAAATGATATCCATTTTCATTTACACATGACACAAAAATATTTACCTTTCTTGTTAAAATTTGAAAGGGTATTTTTTTGTATTGTCAGTCAATGTAAGATTTTTAGATCTTCTTTCGTTCTAAAATAGCCCTTACCAGATGTGTGCTGTAACAAACATTAAGCTACGTACGATAGAGAAGCTGCTGACAAAGACTATTTTATTCTTCAATCTAATTCAATACTAAAAACAGGATTTCGCATCTTTAGAGGAGGACTTGATCTTTCAATCTGAGAGTTACAGGAATATTATAGCTAACAACTGAAACCGAGACAGAATGCAGAGGGGCCTACTTTCAAGTTTATTAGCAATAAAATTATTTCGTTCATGCCAAATTAAACCTACTGCGGTCACCAACCCGCCCGCCAAGCATGAGGGATGACTAAGGCAAGTGCCATCAAAGGGCCATTATCAATGGGGGAGGCCTATGTAAAGCTATGGACTTTTACAAGCTGTTGATAATGGATAGTAAAAGGTAAGTGCGAACCCTACCAAAATCTAACTGTACTAGATGACATATTTCAACCATAGCAGTACCAGTACAAACAAGCACTTACGAGATCGGATGTAGGCGTCACCCAATAGGGACGGATATTGGCCACTCCGTATAACTATCACACAGTAATTACGCATCTTTAACTTTACATACAGGTTCTGCATAATGAAACATGTACCATAAGTATCTATTTGGAAATACTAATAACTGTGCTTATCCATATGGATAACATTGGCTTGCAACAAAGTCTAACATGAAGAGCTAGCAAGTAGCTTACTCGAAGCGCTCAAGTAGGTACTTAATGTCTGAGGATAATAAGCTAAATCAATGGGGCGAATGAAAGGAGCCTCCCCGTATGACGTACCCATAGATTGCGAGCTACGTCTGGCGCATCCTAGGCAATCAACGAGTTCTCCCACACTGATTGGCTAATCCTTTCACAACGATGGCAATCCAACACAATCCCAAAAGGTACTTGCCGGGACCGGACAGTCCACTACTGATCGGGCGGAACTTGTTTAGATTGCCATTGACACGATAAGAAGAAGAAGATAAGCTAAATGAGTAATAGGTGTAATGATGATATAATGAGTAGCTATAGTGCACCGATTCGTCCACATATTCCACACACCTACTTACTATTTCAATTAATAGTTCCCTCATAAACAACTGTTGGGTCGAAGAGAGATCAGGCGCAATGCACTTTTATTTCGTAATATTGCCTCCATACCCTCTGAAATACTTGGTCCGTTATTTCTTGTACCCAAAAGTTATTGGTTAACCTAACAATATATTTGCCTTCTATTGTAACCTCTTTTTTACGAAGAACGAAGTACAAGGCTTCAAAACTTAATAAATAAAATGCCGTTTTCTCCCAAAGATTGGTAACTACTAATTACGATTACAAAAACATTTAATAACCGTCGCATTCACTCATTATCGTCACTTTCACTAATAGGATACCATATAACAAAGCTTAATGCTATTCTAACAAAGCTGCTATAATTCTATTAGCAGTGTAGTTATCATCCAATAATTCCACTTTGATTAAATGCTTTGTTAAACTTAAACATAAACCTCTTTTCACCTTGCACCGTCTATTACACGTGAACAAATATTTTTCATATAGGTCGGTATATAAGTATATTACGGTACAGATATATTTCGCGGGCTTTAGCAATTCAATTGCATAGCTAGAATATGTATTGAGTGATTGAACGACAGTATTCAATCAGGGGGCTGTGTACAATGCAGTGCATTTGAATTAAAACAAAAGTGCCATATGTATAATCGTCATTTGTTATTTGTCACTGTCGATAAATTAATATCATTAACCATGTGTTTTTCGTACGCCCCTTTTAGTATCGAATTTCTCTATATAAACATAGGTATGATAATAAAAAATCCTATCCTATATATTTCATCCATCCAATTAGGACCATAATTCATAAAAAGTCATTTATGACCACTTTAATTAAAATAATTAATTATAGTAACAAAACTGAAAGTTTTAATTTTATTGCCAAACAGCACAGATAGAGCAATAAAAGTTTACAGATCGTTAATAAATATCAATTATGATCATACAGTGTGAAATAAGCAATTCAACATAATATGATATATGTTATTTATCCACCAAATCATAATAAAGAACTAGCAAAGACATTATTTTTTGGATTTCCAAGCCTATCGAAAGTTTATATACTTGTCTACTTCGAAAATTGCCCGTGGTTGACTAAACCTTGCGTTTCGTGGTAATTTGTAAACAACCCACGTGTTTTCATTGATCAATATTCCTGGCAAAGCGCCGTAAGAAACGTGAATTTCTACGAGCTACAATCAAGAATAACATAATGAAACAAAGAAAATGTGACACACTGGTATTCCAACCTCGCAACGAACAGAGAGACGGCTTTGCTTGATTGGGCACCATATATAAGCTAATGTGGTTATTAAACTAGACCTATTTGTTCAGAGAAATGCCTATGGAACCATGGACGTATATAATATGTCCATGGGCTTAACCAAATGAAATAAACTTGTTGACAGCAACTTTTGGGGTTTCATTGATATTTTAATTCTGTGTGCCTAGCACGAACACTTTCGAAAAAGTATGCGTAAGCGCCCCTGTCGTGCGTAAGAGGTACTACGTTTACGTATGTTAAAATACTTCTGTTTTTTACCGATACAGCTTGATTTATCTTCGTGTTTGGAATACCGTGATAACGTACTAAATAACAATAATTACTGGAAAAATGTGCAGTTTCTGAAGTTAGGTTGTGTGGAGTACCTCCACCTCTAATCTCTAGTATATGTAGATTTAGAAGCTTCTTACTGCTAGAGTTAGAAGCTTGACTCTACATGACATGGGTTAACTTCAGTGCGAGCCACACTATTATGGTCTAAGCTTACCATTCTTTACGTTTAACGTTTTTGATGGGATTATTTTGTATGAATACCTAATCGTTACGAAGGTCCCGGACTTTCCTGCACTAAATCCAGCCCTGAACATGTCAAGGTATGTGGCATGCGAGACGATACACAATGGATGATAAGAAGTGACTCACGTATGCGAGAAAGCAGCTTTACGATGCCCATGCGCCGTGCCATAACATAACAAACACCAATGAGGTAAGTCCGTTGCTGTTATGATGACAACAGTCTTCAGTTAAGTAATAAATAAGGAACCTGTTGTAATCACCTTCATTAACCATTGTCATAATAATAAATGAGCCAGATAATGGACGTTGACTATTTGTTTCTCAAATATCAATTGTACTATGAGAATAATTGCTATCAGAAGTGACATGAAAATTCTTACATTAAAAACTTTCATGGCACTTGGCTCGATTTTGCCTGTGTCTCGTTTCTGTCCAGGTTAAATACTTTTGACGTTTACCCTGGGTAGAGACTGGGCTAACCCAGTGTATGGTTAAGTATCTACATATTTTATAGGAATGTGTGATTATATCTTGAAACTATGGACTTTACTGGACCCTTATATCAACTGTGACTCAGCCGAGATATTTCTTTGTGTTCAGAGAAAGCTCGCTATGAAAGCTTGAGCTTGAATATGGTTCGATTTTTGGAGGTATTAAAGTGACTGATGAACATAATGACGTCGACTCATTAAGTCATTAGTAACTAGTGATCTGAAGAGCATTTGATTTGTGTCAACAAGTGTAACACTAGCGAAGATGCTCCAATAGAATGATAAATAAACGTATGTACAAAACAGAGAATCAATTGTAACTCCTGTTTGTAGAAAATCGCATTGCCCTTGCCGCCTTTTCATGTTTCATGATCTAAGTAAGTAGATAATGACGTTATGCAAATACCTAAACTTAATTTAGAGACGCGTGCTTACTTCATCTTTGTAATAGATGTCTGTATGAATTACAGATACATTCCGTTGTTTGTTTACTTGTAATTACTTATAGTGTTTTTAAATGATTCAATTTATTTATTTTATAGATGATTTTTATGCGTGATCGATGTTGTTAAAATCTTAATTACGAGTATTTATTGGTCTGGTTAGTGAGGGAGCTTATAAGTCATATTTACTTCATACTCACAATTCAGATTCTACCTAATGATATTGCTTTATTATATTATAGGCTCAAGTATATCTATATTAAAGGACCTTTCCCATATACATTCATCATTGATGTCAAATGAGCTCCTTTAGCTATTAATATACATGCTAAAGTAACCTGCACGGTATGTTATCGATTTTATGCAACCCGCGTTGCTAATTTATTGATAACAGACGGAGCTATTTCAGTTTTTAACCGACTTCGAAAAAGGAGGAGGTTCTCAATTCGTCTGTATAAAAAGTCTAATAGCTTATCTATGAAGCGTTAAATTGTTATACACAATGGCGATGTCAGATTCAAGAACATGACATTTAATCCTCGTTGCTTGTTGTCGCTTGATGGTAAAAAAATACGAAATACCTATATTTGATTTGATTTTGTGGACAAAACAATTTGTGAGTCATATAGCGTCTTGAAATTTGACACAATGTCTTCTCCGTTTAAGGAAAATATTTCTTTTTCCTCATTGGTTAATGTCTAGCCGGTTTAATATGATTTTGATAACATGAAATTGAATTTGATAGATATAAAAAGACAATAAAAAGACTAATTACTAAAACTGTTTCCTTTTTAATAAGTATATTAGGTAGTTAGGTACCTAGTTAGTTTTGTATTTTACTGTTCATAAGTTGTAGGTAAGCATTAGGATTCGTGAATAAATTATAATTATTCGGTCTGAAGACGAAAACTAACAGCATTGACATTAGGAATTGTGCTTTTTGCCATAATTTAGGGCATTCAAGAATTCTTCTTCTTCTCGAGTCAATGGCAATCCACCTCAAACAAAACCAGTCCAAAACTTGGCGACTTGGATGCCATTGTCGCTCGCCCTGCAAAGATCATCTATCGTGCACGTAGTGGGACACAGCTGGCAGGTGAGCAAATGTGCCATGGTCTGCAGTGGTGCACCACAGTCGCAGCCAGCATGAACATTCCCGCTCAGCCCCCACTTAAGCAGATTAGATCCACACCGGCCAACTCCTGAGCGAAGTCGATTATTCAAGAATTAGAATTTGTGTTAATTACCCATGAAAACTAATTTACAAGGACCTAGAGCAGATGATATGTACATTATAACAGCAAGTATATTTCCATAAACAGCGCTTGTTAACCCTACACTGCATAAAGGATAATGACTAAGACGCGCCTATCGCAAACCGGTCGTATTTCCGGAACATTGAAACCTTGGAAACACCAATTCTCCAAGGCAAAGTCATTGGAAAGATATTTAGTTGTTGTTTATGTAGAGATCATAGTTTTCTCTGACTGTTGATTGTACGTTAAAATCACCAATGTTCTAATAAAATAAATAAATAATAGGTACCCTGGGCATTTCACGTTGGGCCACACATCATCGCCGTCTAGCCCCAAACTAAGCCGAAGCTTGTACTATGGGTATTAATTAGGCAAAGCTGATAAACTTACGTAGATACGTTTTTTTTGTAAATAAATCCTTAATACATATACATAAAAAAACACCCAGACCAATAAAATACAAACAGTAAGATAATTCTCGGTAGTACAGTAAGATAATAAAGACAGGCTCGGTGGCTCATTTGGTAGTGACCTCTGCCCTCTGAGCCAAGGGTCGTGGGTTCGATTCCCGCACAGTACAAACATTTATGTTCATGAACATGTCTGTTTGTATTGGTCTGAGTGTTTTCTATGTATATGTATTTATTTACAAAAAAAAAAATATCTAAGTAAGTTTATCAGTTGTCTAGTACCCATAGTACAAGCTTCGGCTTAGTTTGGGGCTAGGTGGCGCTGTGTGGCCCAGCGTGGCATGTCTTGGGTTATTTATTTATTTATTTAATTCACACAAATGTGTGTATTATGTGGGGATCGATCCCAGGACCCTTGGTTCAGAGGTAAACCAAATGAGCCTACGAGCCAGACGAATCCTAATGAAATCAATGAGCTACCTATACAAGAATAAGTATGGAATTTCCAAAAAGCTACGTAGGTACTTAATAATAAGGAATTTCGGCCAATCTCCGAGGACATTAGCCGAGAACGCAGGAAGTATTAACGTGCACAGATGTGTACGAAAATATACAGGTGCGCTCTGTTCCTTTACTGTCATATTCCGATGGAACCATAGTTCGACACGACTGTATTACCACATGTACAAATGGCTGCTATTTTTCATCATCGTACATCTCGCACCAATTCTAGATTTCATCCTTATCATCTTGATAGTTGGAGGTCTTCCACGGTGCGTTTTGCGCGCAATTTTCTGCCTCGTGCAACCGGTCTTTGGAATCAGCTTCCTGCTGCAATTTTTCCGAGTGGATATGATTTAGGGACCTTCAAAAAGCGAGCCTATAGATTTCTCAAAGGCCGGCAACGCACCTGTGACTCCCCTGGTGTTGCGGTGTCTATGGGCTGAAATGATCACTTACCATCAGGTGACCTTCAGGCCCGTTTGCCCCCTATTCCATAAAAAAAAAAAAAATGTATCTAAATTTACTAACTGTCATCAAAGTCTCGGTTGAAAAGAATCGTCTCTACAAAATTCATTCATTTGCTATTTTTATTAGCGCTACTGGACAATACTTAATTGTTTTGTATTAATATTATTTTTCAATTTCTGTCGCTGTGCTTTCTCTTTCAATTGCGACAATTCAAGCTTATCTGTAGTATCTATTTTTACAAGAGCACTGCATTTCAAATCAATCGCATTTCTCCAATTGGATCACATTATCGTTTTATTTATATCTATTACGCAAGCAAGTGGCATCGCATCAGAATAGCGAATAAACACGTCTTTAAACGACTAAATCGGTAAAACCTAAATCTAATTACGATGTGGAATCGTATTAGAAAAACCCATTGCGGAATCAATTTACCGGCTCAATTTATATTGTTAAACATGCACCCTATACGTACGCGAGCATCGTACCGAGACATCCCTTCTGTGAGGAAGTATGGGTGTATTCTTTTTGTAAGGCTTCCTGGCACGGTAGACGCCCGTGGGAACGCGAAAGTTCCTTCCCAAGGGAATGTTAGGAGAATAGATCGTAAAAGATGGGAAATGTCAACGATTAATTAGGATTGTGGTTGTTTATGAGCAGGTAACGAGGCGGCCCGTGGAGTTATTAGCGAAATAACTTAAGAGTAGGTACCTAATTAGGTGTGACAATTTGACTTGTAGCTTCGAGCGTCCCATCCTATCCTACTTCCGACGAATACTCGTATTATAATTGCGAAAATTTGAATTGGATGGATGGAACTTTTGTTAAAAAACCATATCGCGCGAAAACTACTGCACGAAATTTGAATAAAATTGTACAGTTATATAGTACGTATATCAATGTAATGTAATGTAAATATTAGGCTGTAATTTATGAGGATATTTTAATTTATAAAGAAAGATTAAATAAATTAATAATATTGTAATTTCATTATATCATCGATATTCATGCGGGCAAGCCGCGGGCTGCAGCTAGTTTTTAATAAAAAAAGACAAATGATTTGATTGAGTAATAAGATTATTTTGTTTGAAGTTTGGATACACTTGTATAACATCTATCCGATCGGTTCAACGACCTTTACAATGCATCACGTCACGAGACAAGAGTTGCAGACGACTTGTTTGGACATCAGTCTATTAGTAGAAAAACTGATTGCAAAAAAAACAAAGGCGAGCGGTGTTACAATTGGAAGACTGTGCAATTCGATTGGATCTGCTGTGAATGATCTTTAATTAACTGTGCGATGCGTGTATCTAAGCTGAAATTAGATTGTTTTCTAATCAGTAGTTTGTTGTCAATTTTGAGAAAAAAGCATTAATAAAGGTGTGTCCAGATTAGTAACAAAATTTATTTGTGTGGACGATAGATCATTATAGCTATATTTTATACTGTTCTATAACTTTTGAACGTAGGTAAATTCCAGTGCTACCATTAAGTACATTGTTATTCGATGATTTAATTTAAAACAAAAGTCATTAACTTAGGTAAACTAAGCATACAACGCATGCATGCGTCCAAATTAATAATAAAATTAAAAATCACCCAAGAACATTGCTCCGATCCCCAAAGTAGCTTAAAGGCACTTATCAACGAAGGTGCCACAAATTATACTTATAATTAAATAAAAATTTAATCATTTAGACACAGAACAATCACAAAAGTCCATCACTCGATTGCCTGTTCCGAGTGGAGATCGAACTTACGACCCTTGCTTCAAAAGGCAGAGTTCACTACCAAATGAGCCATCAATCTGTTGTCAAAGTATCCCATTTGCAAGAGGCTATTATGGCTAAAAATTGTAATTAGTCCGACTTTTAGCTTATTCCAAAATAAAAGACACGTATTTTTCTATTTGTAAATTAGACTAAAAATTACAAAGTTAGGTATAGCCCGTTGAAATTACGCGTGTCGTCATTCGGTGAGGCATTTTTTTCGGGAGCGAGTGACGTCAAAGACTCCCACTCCTAACTTAAGATGCCTTGTATCTTTGCTATTGTTTATTTGAATGAAAAAAGGCAAATACGTGTCTTTTATTTTTAAATAAGCATAATAGCCTATTACAGTCGGCTACAAATCTGTCCATTCTTCACAGATACCTACCAATGTTCAAGTTTCAACAATTAGTTTTCGGCTCCGACTTTCACTGCTGTGGCCTGCGGTCTGTCGTACCGATTTAGTTTCACAAGAGTTTTTTCGCCGCGTGGTTGGGTAACAGTGTCATCGCGGTATTCCCAAGAGGTCGTGCAACTGAAACAATGGATTTTGTAACGCGATTGATATTTTCTGCAGCTATTTCCATTAAATTAGCTCGTCTTTATGAATGGCTATAGGTACGTGTTATTCGTTTTCGATCAGTCTTTATAATTTTATCATTATGCAACATTTTGGATGCACTTTAAGTCACGATTGAGAGGCGAGAGGTATTCTAATTGCGTAATTGAATTTGATGGTACTGTTTGGGTATTGAGCATCGAAACAGGTAGATTGAAATTGGCTTAAGAAACTGGGAATGATTAGCTTTAAGCAGGTACCTTTACGGCATTGCTTAAATAAACGCACAATAATTTATCTATAAGATATCTCAATAACGAATGTATCCAAGCAAAATAACACTTTAAATCTTTAGATACATTTGAACATCTTGATTGTTGAGATGATCATGAAAAGCTGTCTGTTTACTTCTATTTTTTAGATCAATCTGGCCCTTAAGATGTTCAATTGTTCATATCATTTTAAAACTTTGGGTGTGTAAGTAGATATTTATATCTGTTTGCACGTAAATCTACATAATAATTAGATATATGTGAGCTTACATGCTCACATATATCTATCTGATGTACGGTGTACGCTACCTACGTTACAGATTAATAAATAGTTACTAGACTACGTAGGTACCCTACGTGCCGTGTTACAGTCCGGTGATGATGACAAGGCCGCTCTGGCCATCATTGTAATCATTTAGAAAAAAAGAAAAAAAACGCGCCGTCTAACCATCAACTAAGATTCCCACATACATCAAAAAAATCTTTCATTCAAATCGATTTTTTAATGAGACATGGTCCCTTTTAACGATCGTCACATGCGCAGGCGCACGGGCGTGCGCGCGTGGTCGCCCACTTGGCCGAGTTTACAAACCGAGCGGACGTTTGTAAACACGCGCCCATTCGAGATGGACCGCTGTTTTGAGACGGGACTGTTTAGCGGAATGTAAACGAAGCGAATGATAAATAAAATGACTGCAGAAGAAAGGAGCTAGACAACTGTTTGATTTATGTGTTAAAAATAATGAAGAGCGGTTAAATATCACGAAGACTGTCTTAGATTTATTGATCTTATTTATTTCTCTTAAGTATTTAGACAAGTGTCAGCCAAGAGGCGATTAATAAATTACTTTGAAGCGTCTTTTGGTCACGAAAGTGGCGGTTTAGTGTTTTGTACTCGTATTGACGTGCATAAGCCACGTTGAAGTGTAAGTCCAAATCTTGCGCCTGAGCTCTCTTCTATTGTTTCAACATACGTTTCAATGAATTTAGATATTGAAAGAACAAGACCATAAGTATATGAAGTTAAAGATGCTGTAGTTACGAGTATAAGCACGAAAGCGTTTTTCACTTTGCGTTAAATATGTTTTGGATGAACGCATGATTTAGGTAATGGTTTTGAAAAATGCATCACCATACCCGTTTTTTATAATTATTCAGCCATCCTTTTTTAACCTTTTTATATCGTTTTTAAGTCCATAGTTAATAATGCTTTATTGAGTACTTAAATTGAATGATACAAATCTAATAATATCTATGAATATAACGTATTACTGATCGTTCTATTGCATAGCTAGTGGGATGTATCATAGTTTTTCAACATAGTTGTTGCTACGAGTATGTTTTATTGCTCTCTCAAATTGTCGCAGCAATGACCGTATCAAATGTGTGATGGAGGGTTTTAGAGGTCAATTGAACGCCGCCTAGCGGTTGAAAATCAAATGTCAACGGCTTTCTATCTAACAGCTCGTTTGAATTACTAGCTTTGCGTTGAATTGTGTCAAAGTCTTTCATAGTCTATTTAATTAGGTATGTATTATGTTTACAATAAGTAAACTAGACAAATATGCTTACATTAATCCGATCCTAAGTAAGTACATTGTTCTTTAAGCACGAAATGAGTAATTGACAGGACTTACGATGCTTAGTTACACGGTAATTTCGGCTTCATAATTCTTTCATGCTGTCTCTTTAGGAAAATCAGGACCTTAAACATTGTTTTTAATTATTATTATGCTGTCGGTTTAAGCTTTTAGGCACAATCTTACAAAACCATACGTAAGGTCTACCATATAAAAATTCCCAACGAACAAAAAGGATGAGATATTTTCTTAAGACAGTGTAGTAAAATGTAAAAAGAGCTATTAATCATTAAAGCCGTAAACAGAGGTGTTTGTTAGTGTGGGAAATATCCCAGAGCACAACAGACTCTCAGAACACATCGGCACATTGTAGCCGGGATCCGTTGAAACTGTGAAACGAGACGCTAATGTTGCAAAAACTTGCGAGTAGCGCCTCTTTGTGGAAAAATGAGCTTTACTGTGGAGATCGTAAATACTTCACTGATATTTCTAAACAAATGTAATAAAGAAAGGTAATAGACCAATGTTTTTAACGAAAGGTCGTTAAAAACATTGGTCTATTAGACGCAAGACCATCAGTTAATGGGGGGAAAGGCTATTTGCCCTCCCCGGAAGAGGAGTGTCGGCCACTGGTCACCTGCGGCGGGCCAGGGCACGCAGGGACTCGGCCGCATGCATGCTTCTGTACCGAACCCCTGCAAGTTGCTGCCCACTGGCGACACAGGAGGGTTCAGTCGAACCTCTCATTCCGGGAGGTTTGAATACCACACACCAGGCCGACTCCCCACGGATTCTTAAAAAAACGTCCAACGTCGTAAATATAAATTAACTAGCTGACCCAGCAGACTTCGTACTGCCCGTTATTCCCCTTTTAAACATTCCCTGGACTTCCACAAATAATTCAAGACTAAAATTTGCCAAATCGGTCCAGCCGTTCCCGAGTTTTAGCGAGACTAACGAACAGGAATTTATTTTTATATACAAGAAGATTATATACATACCTTTATCTCAATATTTGGCAGGAGAGGTATCATAATTTGTAAAGAAAGATAAACTTGATTAAGTAATTCATCAATTTTGCTATGCTAGATTTTTAAAAGCACTGAAATTACTAACACTACTCGCATTATTAATAACTGATTGTATAATTATGGTGTCAAAAAAATGAATAGCAAAGTAATTACTAGAAACTGTACCGTTATGGCCTGTTAATTATCAGGTTTGCACGTAGAATAGACTAGACTATCACAGCGCTTTTTACCAGCAATTATGAAATTTTATGGCGTTTGAGCAATCCCGTACAAGGTCAGCTATAGTTTTACCTTTGTCGGACTATTGTAATGATCTAGCTAACAATCTAAATATTCGTCATGGCAATTCGTGAATTGCATAAATGGTGTGTTGTACACAACACATGACTGTTAGAAGTTCTATACAAAACGTGCACAGTGGGCTTTTAATGGGCAATAAAATATGTATACCTATTTACATCGTTATTGACATAATACCTACATAGATTTCAATAAAGAAGACGAAGGTATTGCCTTAAACTTTTTTATTCAAAAATCACAAACAATCTTCTCACCCAGTGTTGAGAATTTAATATTTTCAGAATTATTTTCTTCCGTCGTTTTTTTTAAATATTCATTGATTTTTTTATTTCAAAATATAATACAATAGCCTTTATAATAATAAAAAGTTTAGATGATGTTGGACAACATTAACAGAATAGCACCTAGTATTATATCTAAACAGAAATAGAAGTCCCGCTTGAGTTTGAGTACCATAAAGTGTGATATGTCAATATACTTTAATCTTATTATTAGATCAACACGACATGATCTTCAATCAAAAAGATGCTTAGATCAGCAAATATTAGAGTTCAATTTGGATCAAAGCTGTCAAACCTTAAATGGGATGTAGGTAGCTCTCGCCGACTGGCATTTCCTAAACGGTTTTCGATTCAAGGAAAGCTGCTTATTGTTGCTTTCAGACGCAGTTGGCATTGTGATATTCACTTTCCAAGGTTATTGATACTTTATATTGGGGATCAAATTGAATTTTAAATTGTCCAATCATAATTCAGTCATTCTTTAAGTAGGTATAAGTTATAGTAATTCATTTGAAATTTGGTGGATGTAATAAAACTATAATTATTTTTATGGTTCCACTGAAAATATATAAATGTTAAAATACTAGACTAAAATATAATTCATTCATATTCTTATAAAAAAATACAACAATCCTAATTTGGCCCATAATGTGAATGACATTGAATGAATAAAATTCATCACGTCTACTAAACCTAATGAGGCCTACAGGCCTGACCTACAGCATACTGTTTTGGTCTCGATATGTATAATTATACAAACTATAACATCTATGATGTTGTCGTATCTTCCGAATCATGAACATTCCAAGATGTAGATGTATGTCAATTTTTTCCCTTAATAGGGTATAAGAAATCTGGTCAGTGCCGCGCACAGTGCACGGATTTTTTTATGTATAAGTATGTATTCTTACTACATACTCGTACATGTCCTACAATTTAACAGACTTGATATACCTACTATGTACTGCATCTCAATTTTAGCCATGCTCAACCAAAATGCGAATAAGAAGAAACAAAACGTAAAGATATAATCTCATTCACGATTTCGCCTACCTGGCGGCTGTGACATCATAGTGACGTGCCATGGCGTGACTCAGAGGTGCATCGACTGTGGCGAGCTCTTGAGAACAACGGAATCGAAAAAATGTCAGTCGCTTGACGTCACTAGCTATTTTAGTTTGAAATTTTGTTGTCATTAAAGAGCGTTTGGGTTTTGTTTAAATACTAGTTGGACATTTTTATTTAGATGTGTGTGTATGTATTAATAATTTGGTTTTATGCCATTTTATTTAATAACATCTAGGTTTTTTAAAAAGAGTCATGTATAATAGTATAGTAGGTATAATAAATTGTTCACAACGATGCTGTAGACATAAATAAGTATATTTACAAACGGACCACAAAGTATGTCGGTCTAACATTTAGTACCTATCTATATATACAGGAAGACTTTTTAATCACTATCCAAATTTTTATATTATAATCTATGGCGAAAATCACTAAATACGTATTTTTTCTTTTAATACCGGTCAGTACTAAAATATTGAGAAAATAGCATTCCAAGTTGTCTAAAAAAAGACGAAATAAATAGACACCGCGCGCCGCGGGCGCCGCCCACCGCCGGGCACGTCCGTCCCCGCTCCTTTCATTCATTCATAAAAAGCCGCCATTTGCAGAACAGCAAAACACATAGGTACTCGTACCTACATAAGTTGCAAATTTTCCCTTCATATTTTTACGGGCTTAGGACCGTCAGATTTCAAAAATGCCTACCTACCTAATTTTCACCTTATAACTTTGACGCAATCGCCTATCGACAATTGACGAACCGCCGAACACGTTCTCAGCGAAAACTGTCCAATTTAAACGCATTTATCAATGGGTATTTTATTGGGTGACCCAATAGGTGAATACAATATTTTTCAAAGTTGACTTTATGCTCTTGAAATTAAACTAAGACGGCAATAAGTAGGTAGTACATTGTTGCAATAACACGTATTTTAAAAAATTGAATCTACTATGTACAAATTAATTAAAATTAAAATCAACTTACACTAAAACTGATCAATAATTATTGGTAATTTAATAGGTAACTGTTCAAAATGCATACCATTTCTCTCCAAACAGTCTCGCACGTTTTTCCACATTGCCTTTTAATTTGTTAAGGACTAAAGTCTCACTTTTCACTTTATCAAATGCTCTAATAATCTGTTGTTTAAGGGCGTCCAGGCTCTGGATCCCATCCACATACACACGTCTTTTGATTTCCCCCCACAAAAAAGTCACACTTTTGGAAATGATACGGGTGCCAGCCAGCGGTGTTAAGCAGTTTCCATATGGCGTATTGGCTAACCTCAAAAAGCCTCGCCGCGTCTCGAGTACTTGCACGAGGGTTTCTTTGGAAAAAGTCGAAGATCTCTTTTTCGATTTCCACTGGCCCTTCTGCATGTGAAGGTGTAGTAAATTGGCCGTAATCTAACAGCTTTTGGTTGGCAGCTAAAATCGTTGCATGGTTCGGAACTTGACACACCCTGGTTGCGAAGGCGAGGAAGGCTATCCGCTTCATACAGTCTTTGAGCTCCGTTCAAACTCTCTCCACTTAACAAATGACACCGCACCATTTCATAAAACTCACGATTGGAAATGTTTGGAATACATCGCGACGGAGGGGTTTCTACTGCGACACGTGCGAACGAACACGGAAATGGCGCGCACTCGCTGCGCGGGGATGCGCGGGCGACTGCTCTTGACCTTTGCCATTTTGTTTTGGGTCGCTCGCTCGCTACCCTCCCGCCGCTCCGCCCCGCACCCCATCTCTACCCCGCGCGGGCGCGGGATATCTTTCATTGATGTTTATCGCTTTGCGTAGTAAATTTTTACGCTAGAAATGGTAACCATGCGATATTTATAATTGGTTCGGTACAATGAATTTGTTGTGAAAATATGACCTATATTTTTTATTGCAGAAATGGGCTCTATTAACGATACCTAATGCCCAGAAAAAATTTGGATAGTGATTAAAAATTCACCTTGTATAAAAGGAGAAACTGACTGACTGACTGACTGACATATCAACGCACAGCCCAAACGGCTAAACGTAGGCACTTGAAATTTGGAAGGGACGTAGCTTAGGTACCGTAGGGGTGCACTAAGAAAGGAATTCCCGAAATTCCCACGGGAACGGGAATTAGCGGGAAAATCCTTTTGTATGAAAAATCTAAACCGCTTAAGTTAGACGCTTGAAATTTGGCATGCAGGTACCTTAGTAAATATAAAGTTTAGTTATGGCTGTATTTTGAGAAATTCCCACGGGAACGGGAGTTAGCGGGAAAAAACTTTTGTATGTATAAATTTAAACACGCGGACGAAGTCGCGGGCAAAAGCTAGTGTTTTATAAAAATCAACGGAGGTAGTTATATTAGCATCTAAACATGGAACACGGACATCACATGAAAGATTATTCCAGGTGGTAGGTAGGTCTCTCAATAGAGACTCTTAGTTTAGAATACCAAAGGAATCATAATCGAATGACATCAAATACCTAATTGTGTAATTTAACTACATTATATGTAGAGTTTTCTCAAACAAACATAATTATGGATATACCTGCAGATTACAAAACAAATAGAGTCGGCATGAATTCACATAGCTTACGTTAAATTACCAAATTAGCTCACAACCACTTATGAAAATGTATACCAATTGCTTAATATTACTCCGCCATTTAACTAAGTAACTGGTATTTTATCAGAGGTAGTAATCCAAGGCATTTCATTGTTAGATTGTTAATTTAGCATTATTTCGCAATGTCATTCATTATGACGATATCGCATTAAGCATCGAGACTGATCATGTCAGATATCTAGATAATGAACATTTATTAATTGTTACCGAGTTGTAAAAATAGGCGAAGAAGGAACTCTACATACCTATATTGGCTTACATATAAATCATCTCAATAAAATACCTATTAGTATAGAATCTACTTAAGTAAAGTACCTATCAAAGGTGTGTTCATCGACTCTACATTTTATATTCAATTACCTACCTACTTTCGGGAGAAAATATATCGTGCATTAATCTACCACATATACACGCTATGATGACTATGACACACACATAATACTAAAATCAGTATCTACAAGGTATAATACACGTTGTTACTCTACATTCAATATTTCTTTAAGAGGAAATTGTTCCGTGCCGTATCTAGCACAGATTTATGCTATAACACGCACATGTTATGTACACACAGGTTGTTATGACAATAATATAATGTAAACGTGTGACGATAGCTTTAGTAGAGCCGTGGTAGAGCAGGTAGATGAGCAAACAATTGATAAAGTCTCCCCCATTTTGAGCGCATTTCACTTGACTGCGTTTGTACAATACGAACCACCTGACGAACATTTAATAGAATCGGTTTTGTAGAGTTTTTACGGTTTCCTATTAATACGACGGGTATTAGCACTTTAATAAACAGATGTTTGGTTGGGTATTCGACCACAAACTGTACGCACAAATAGGAAATATATTAATAGTCAACTTTGTGTTATGTTTGATAATAATAAGTTGGTTATTAGTTTCCGATTGTTGATATAATTATGTCATTCAATACAAGTTTTATATGAAAATCTCATGTGTTTACAACACTCTTGTACCTGGAATCGTTAATTTTGTTAGCAAAACGAAAAGTGTACATTTGTGAAAGTTATCTCGTTTACGCCGCATGCACATCATTACCGTTAAATTTGTACTTCCAATACAGAGATAGTCTCCACGGAGCTCTATGTAGAGTTTGCAGTACGAGTACAATCTGAATTTGTAAGAGGAGCATACCTTGACCACTAATCGTCGGCCAAACACGAAGCGTCGCTGCCGATGATAAAGCCTCCAACTCAAGGACCCAACACAACACAAGAAAAACTTGTTGTCACTGTTTCGAAACCACTTTGGACACTGTTGATGATGAAGCAATTACGACGCACCACCGCGGACGCAAAAAAGCGAGCGTATTTTTTAAAAAACAAAAAATAACTTCGTTTTCTCAAATCCAGCGTTTGCAATAAACAGGTTTTATTTACGAACGTCACACTGAACACTGAAACACAGCACACCTGCGAAACGCGCAAGGGTTCCGCGGCGACTGACTATGCAGCGAGAGAGGGATAGAGCGATGGCGCTAGAGCGAGATAGATGCGTCATAGGTGGGAGGACGACCGCTAAACACCGAGAATGCACACTGCTCCACTTTCTCAGCACAATATTTTGAATAATCATTATTTATATCTTTAGTTAATGTTTCTGTCTGAATGTTATGTATATATATATATATATATATATGTGTATGTATTTATATTCATGTATGTATATTATATTTTATAAGTATATTATTATATTATAACTTTAAAAATTCTGTATGTAATATTATTGAATAAAATATATATGTACCTATGAGCATTACCTGTATAATAGTATAAATAATTATAGCAGTTGTCAATATACCTATTACCGCACCACATCATAGTTTTCTGGCACGCCCAATGGTTGACTGGTAGAGAATGCCATTAAGGCATTAAGTCCGCCATTTGTACCTTCTTTGTGCAATAAAGATTAAATAAATAAATAAAAAAAAATAATAATTAATTATTTTTCTAGTTTGTCGTGACTGGTGGTAGCTGTGATTAATTTTGGCGTTACCAATTTTATTTTTGTTTTGATTACATTGACGAAAGTTTGTATTGGGTGAGAGAAGTTTTATTAAGGGCAGGAAACTTTTTATTATTAAATAAAACAGGGATTAACAAATAAATAAATACTTAAATAAAATTTTAGCGTTAACCATGGAAAATATTAAAGTACTCTGTATGAGGTTTGGCGTTACAATTTTAGAAAAAAAATCATAGCTCGTTATACATATAATGTGATCATATATTAAGAAGATCCATGTTACCTATTTTAAAAAAGATAACACTCAACAAATAGTTGTAATGTTAAAAATTTTAATTAATTTTGTACAAAAATATCATAAACATTATGAGAATAAAATAAATAACTAAAACCTAACTTAAACGAAAAGAGTTTAATAATTGAAGTGACATAAAGCGACTCGTGATCATTAATGAACATTTTTAAGAGACCAGCTGAAAAATACCTGATCCTTTCGAACGGGCAATGGGCATTTCTTGAGGCAATGGGCAGATAATATTTATGAGACTTATAAACAACAAAAAATAACCATAAAAAATTTTACAATTAAAAAAGGGATAAAAAAATAACCTTTTCTTGTTTTGTCCGTGCTGAGAAGAGATTCGTACCACAGTGCGGCCGTACCTCCTGTTACCTGGCACCGGCCGCACCGCTTCACGTTTTGAATTTTTACGATCCGCCACACTATGAGATTATGACGATCTCTACACAAATTTTATCTGCATATTTTTTATTATCTCGATTATCTTTACTATTTTCCCGCTATGAATCTATTATTATAACAAAATAAATCATTGATAAAACAGTACGTGTTGAAATTTAGAGGCGTGAGCAACAGGTGGCTGGGATAGAGAAAAGTAAAGGTAAAGTTTTATATAACTTTTATTTATTTATGCATTTTATATGTATTTCGCTAAACGTCATAAGCTTGCGAACAATTGCCAATCCGCCTGCCTAGCGTGGCGATTATGGGCAAAGCCTCTATGCGCCATAACCAGCACTTAGAATAATTACTTATTATTCTAAGACCCAGCAGTGGACTGCGATAGGCAGATGATGAAACGTTACAAGAACCAACTGAATCCTTTAGGCGCTTTATAAAGCGAGTGCAAAATGAAAATATACGGATTGCTCCAGTGAAGATTACCTAGTTAATTGAGAAAAAATTGTTGCAACGTCCCTCGTGAACGTCTTGGTAGGAGACGCTGGGAATAAACACTCAATGAAAGTACTCACTGCATTACCTAAAACCTGGTAGAGAATGCTGCTACTGCTAGAGACTTTTTTTTAAATTTTGTGCGTAAAGTTTAAATCAATAAAATAAAAATATCTTGGATTTCGGTAAAACAATTTATTTTAGATGTCATTAATGCCATAATTACAATTTTAAGCATGTCTACTATGCACACTACCCAAGAATCACTTGAAGGCTTTGATTTTATTCCGTTGTTTTACACCGGCTACTAAGACATAAAAAATAACGTAATTTTTCAACGATCATAATTGTGGAAACGTTTGGGGGAGACCTTTGCTCAGAAGTGGGATAGCATAGGCTGAAAAAAATGTTTCTTTCTTGACTTAGGTTGATTATTTTAGAATTTTATGTAAGGAATCAGAAATCTAATAATAATTCTAATATCAACCACCCTACATACTTATTACGTTTTTCTAGTAGGTACGTGAAATGTGGTGTAATTATAAACATTTTTAGTATGTAAGTAGATTCAATGACGCAGAGATTAAAACAGCCATGTACGTTTTCCTCGTAAAACAGGTACTTATTTGTTATCATAAAATTTATGTCGCATTCTTAATACGAGTACGACGTACGAACTAAATCAAAATAAAAAAATATATAAATTTCGGAATTCAGTGTCAACGCCAGGGCAGCATGGGCCTCCTAGGACCTCTAAGGCCCCTCGAAGACTGGAGTTTAGTTGGGGGTGTTTAGGGTATTCCCTGCTTCCCTACCACCTTGAGGCTAGGTGCCGGCCTCCCATATCCCGAGGGCGGAGTGAATCCCACGTCCCAGAAACGGCGGGGTCGTTTCTCCCAAACGATGCTTAAAAGCATGTTTGCCGGCAAAAAAGGTCGTTATCTACTAATTTTTTTCTTTCTTTCTAATAAGGAGCGCGATATGTTCTTTTTTATTTAAGTAGTCATGAAAATATTTTTGGTGCCATTATTATTTTTATAACAAATTTCGCTAAACTATTTGTCTCATTGCGCAACCGACCAAGTGTCACAAAGAAGGCCCACCAATCGCACAAGACTCGTAAACAAAAACTGCCATAGATTGCGCAACTCGTTTACTTTAATTGCGTAATTTAAGTATACCTTTCCGATGGCTGTAACGAATTCCTTTGCTTGTATAATGAAACACTATATAAAAAACTTGTGACTAATAGATATTCCGGCGACGAAGTCTCTGCCGAGTCTCTACATTTTGTACTTAGGTAAGGAAGCCTTACATACGGGGCGGGCAAAATTTATTCCATTAGCACCAAAGCAGTTGAAAATTGTTCGGGAAAATTTTATAGAATCTGTTCTAAATCGAAATCTAAAATTGCAGTTCAATGTACATAAAAGTTCATAAAAGAAATATTTAATAACGTGAATTTTGTCTCTATTATTTAATCAGTTTAGCATTTTCGGACTGGAATCTCACTCAGACCAAACACTGAATAATCATAGATTGAGATTTCTAAAACATAGGTTATTTGACTTTTTTTCGGATGAGATAGATGTAACATACTCTCACTTATGTGATATTGTCACATACACATTATATTCTTTACTTGTAGCTTGTGCAGAGTTTATTAATACCAAAAGAGATCTAAAACGAATTGGCATGTATTCTAACCATAACAACCTCAAGTAACATGCACAAATGTGCAGTTATATCATCCACTCATATTTATTTATCTCGTTTACTCTTAGCAATAGATATTTCTGCAACACTAGACCTTGATGACAATGTCATATGCGTTGATATGAGATTGCAGGTTACAGTCGTCGATAAGATACGCTCCAAGGGACGATACGTCAGTTCCGTGTGTATGGGTCTATTACGTTAACATACGCTAATAATGCCTATCTATTGTTCTTTTCTGAAACAGTTAATGTTTAAATGAGCGATTAAAATTATCTAGATTAACAAGAATTAGAACGGGAATCTTATTGTACCAAAGGGGGAATTTAATGCCGCGTAGGCATTTAGTAAAGTTATTGAAAACCCATTAGTATCTAAAAGTGCCGTTTAAACTTCCTACTTGAAGTATGTATCTTACCCAATTTTAATAGATGCTACCGTGAAGCTACCCCATCGGAATGTTAAGTGTGTAAAGAAACTTATGTTACTTTAAGAAGAAATGATAGAGTTATGCGGGTGAAGGGCGCATTGGTATGCAGTAATGACTCTCGAATACTCTACCTACAATTTTAAGTGACAGAGCCGTCGGCGTATGTACCTACCTACTTACTTATATAATATTATAAGAAATTATTCTACAAAGTAAATTGAGGTAAATATTGTAAAACAAAGCAAGTTTGAAAAGGTATATGTATTAGGAACAATGTAGTTTCGAATGAGAAAGATCAAATCGTTTTGGTTGAATAGGCTATTATGGCTATAAATTATAACTAGTCCGTCTTTTAGCTTATTCAAAAATAAAAGGATTTTAAAGGATTTCCTTTTTTTATTCAAACAAACAATAGCAAAGATACAAGGCATCAAAAGTTAGGAGTGGGAGTCTTTGACGTCACTCGCTCCCGAAAAAATGTCTCACCGAGTGACGTCACGCGTAATTACAGCGAGCTATAACTTTGTAATTTTAGTCTAATTTACAAATAAAAAAATACGTGTCTATATTGTTATTAACTGTACAATATGGACATATGCTTAAAATATTATTATTACAATCCATTAAAATTTGTCGATCTTTGAGTTTAGCAGCATTGCGCTAAAAGATTACATTTTTTTTATACCCTCTAACTAACGAGACACCAAACAAAATAGAAAACCTACATAAATATGCCTAAACTGCGATTTCTAAAGCGCTACCCTATTAAATCGTATGCAGTAAAGTGTAAAACAGTTTAGAAAGTACTCATTAAGACATAAATTATATGAAAATGAGACAGTACAAGCGTTAATTACGAATACATCTCACAGTCATGGAAATATCATTGTCCACACTTTCAATGATATAATATTATATAAAAGGTTCTTCATATTCATTAAAAGGTACCGTCACCAGTAAAAGTACCTACTTACATATATGATATTCGGATTGATGAGATATTCGGTCCTTAAGTCAATATAGTCGAAGGTCTATTTTTACTAGAAACATACAAGAACTTTTGTTCTACTTGTCACTAATTGCTATCATCAAATAATGATACGAGAAATGTTGGAGGGCTAAGAACAGTAGTTATATTTGTACTACTATTGTAGACAAAGTACATGGAAACACAATGAAGATAATATAATAGTTATAATAATATTATATACTATGAATATGAATGTTGCTGGGCGCAAAGGTGGAGCACGTTAGGAGAAAAGGTGGATAGGTTGTGTGACTGAGGGGGAAGTGGATAAAACCTTAGAATAGGTGTTATTATTCTAAGGATAAAACTATGACGGTTAGTAGAGATGAATGGAAAAAGAAAACATATTGCGCCCACCCTAAATAATATAAGGACAGGCTAGGATTTCTGATGGGTACCTATAATGATTTCATACTTTAAATTTTTTGAGGCGCAACCTAATTCACTTTACAGAAAATAGACCTCTTCTACTTATCATTAAGTCAGCTATTCCAGTTCCGTTCCGTTAAAATCTTACAGGCTGTTTTGGAGATTATTCCAACTAAGTATTTTGGTGGATTAAGCATATTTTTAAACTAACCAAATCAAAAAAGCGGATTGCGCTACCAGTCCTAGAAAGATCATAAAACATATAAGTACTTACCTATAATATAAGTCCATAGCGAATGCAATCTACGTAACCTACACCAGATTCTGAAATGTGGATCGTCACATTTAATTTTCTGCTTAGAATTAGGCAGGACACTGTTCGTTTTCAATGCATTTGAATTATGTGAATTAACATTTAAAAACGACAAAACGACAAAACTAAAAAGCGATAAATAGCGTACGTAATTCTATCCTTAATACATAATTATTTAAATATTACAATTATCACTTATTTTTGAAGTCGGTGCCAGCCTCTCGGTACCTAACGTAGACTGTTGTTGTATGACGCGCGCGGCCGGCAAATCCACACGACAATATACATTTATTTGTTTGGCTGGCACCGACTTCAAAAATAAGTGATAATTGTAATATTTAAATAATTATGTATTAAGGATAGAATTACGTACGTTATTTATCGCTTTTTAGTTTTGTCGTTTGTGTTTTTTTTTAAGTCGGTTTAATTTTTTTTTTAATAATTTTATTTCTCTATTTTTAGTTGCGTTAATGTGCTGTGACCTTGAATAAAGGCTAATTAATGTCCTTAAGAGTTATACTAAGGAATAAAAAATTTTGCTTTAAGTCAAGTGAAGACTTTGCGATCTAGAATCAAGCATATCACTTACCAAATCACCTGCCCTATTAGCCCTGTATAAGTACATACTACTACCTAGTTTAATATCGACCAATGTCAGTACTGTCCCCTAACTCCTAACCGTTAAGGAGTTCTGTGGCTTTATCATCAGCACCAGATGTTGACGCCCGGAAGCTTATACCTGAGTAAAATATGATTACGTAACAAAAACACCATATGGGCATACAATTTTCGGTTGTTGCCCTCAATTTCTCCAGGATCCCATCATCAGATCCTGACTTGGTTATAATGGGACCACCTCGGAAGTGTCCTCTGTCGAACTGTCGAAAAATTTTTGAAATCCATCCATAATTGACGGAAATATCGGTGAACATACATAAAAAAAAAATATTATACATACAGACGAATTGAGAACCTCCTCCTTTTTTCGAAGTCGGTTAAAAAGCAAACATACACTCATAAATTACTCGTGTGCGTGTAGAATAACCGCCGTTTGTTTCACCTACATACAAACAGAAACATCGTACAAAGGTTACATGTAGATCATATCCATTGCTTTCATTTAATTATTCCATTGAAGTCAATTCTACGAGAAGGGACCGCGTTAGTTGAATCTGTACCTCGCGTACTGTACAACGCATGTGACAAACCATTTTTTAATATTAGTTAGTAAACCAGTGAATGTGTGCGCGAGAATTTTAAACTAGTTGTACTAAGACCGTTAGGTATAATTATCAAAAAATAATGGACTTTATAATTCAGACATTTGGTTGAAATTCGATTGGTGAAATTTGACAGATAGAGGTACGTTGTTGTGTTTCTGGTTTTTGTTTGATGCTCATCTGAGACCTGAGTAATCATCGTACTCGTATAATCTAATCATGTCATAATTGTTACCAAACCAACTTTGTAGCACACAACTTTATATTGTTTCTGCTTAATATTTGACTGGTAGAGATTTCTTACCCAGCGTTAAGCCTGCCTTTTGTGCACTATTTTATTGTACAATAAAGATTACCTAAATAAATTCTGAAGTTGTACAATAATAATGTCTGTAATACTTTTTTACTGTAATTTTTTGAAATAATATCCTTGCATCTAAGTAGATGACTACCCTAAGATTACTAAGATAAATGAGAAAGTAACCACGTCTGTTAATTATCATGACTCCAAAAGCTACTTCCGGAAAAACTTACAGACATTTTCATGCTTGCGTTAATTATCTAGATTACTTCCTTGAATATAGTATGAGTTACAAAGACTTAAACTTTACTGGTACTCTATAAAAGTAGAGTCTGGTCAACGCATGCAAACTGCTAATGTGAACAAATAATGCACGAATAGTATATGTCTTCATATGTAAATGATGCACTTATTCGATTACAAAGCGCATACGATGCAACGATTTACATTCCGTTTTCATTCAAGCATGCATGTCATTAGTAATTCTTCCTCAAAATAATACTCCATGCAGTATTACTTTTCCGTTACCTATGTAGTTACGAAACCGGCGAATTGACTTAATTTTTAAGTTGAAAAAAATTATCGAAATAAACTGTAGATTGCTTCTTTCATTTGGATAATGAGCTTGATGCTCTATAAGCTTAGAGTCAACCTTCGCAGACTAAAAAAATATATTTTTAGATGCATCTATTCTCATCTCCATAATTCGAGAACTAATTACCCCGAAGTTAACTAACTAAATAATAAATTGTCATTATTATTTATTACGTCTATGATTTATTACCGTGTTTCATTTCGCCCATGAACAAATGGTATCTATTTAAATACAAAGAAAGACTTTAAGCCGAAATCTTTGATCAGGTTGTGATAAAACTTTGATAAGGCGGCCAGGTGTCACCAAGAGAGATCCTGCTCTCTAAGGCCTTATTTTGTTAAATAAAACTTTACGTAGCGTTAAAACGCCTGTCGAGTAGGTATTTCATAAAACTTAAAGCAGCCTTGAATGAACATCTCCCAGGTCATAGTCAAAACAACTGACGTACATAGGTATTCTGGTTTTTTCTATTGTATTATCGGCGTTCTAAAATACGTAATTAAAAAATAAGTGGATATGCCTAGATACATAGTGTAGGCACTAACTATCTGCGTATTCATTGGCGTGACAAAAAATGTTTAGGGAATCTCTTACTTACGAGTAGCTCAGAATCGCTCAGAAGAAAGACTGTTGGTTGGATATAAACATTTTGTCGAGCAATCAAGCACTACCTCAAGATCCCTTTTAAAACTGAAGTAAGCACTAGGTAATATTAGTAAATAAGTTTTCCCATTACCTACTTACATTCAACGGACTTGTTTTGTTCGATGAAAAAATATTTATTTTTTAAACTTATTCCACTCCAGTCAGTTACATTTCAATGATGGCGTCGCGGCTGGCGGCGTGGTGGCGCGGGGCGCTGCGCAGGCGCCCGGTGCTCACCAACACCGTCGTGTACGCGTCCTTCTACACCGCCGCGGAGCTGTCTCAGCAGACCTTCAATAAGCTGTATACGGTGAGAGAGAGCTAGCATAGGATTGCCGTACGTCGCATCGTATGCCCTCTGAGCAGAAGCGTAGCGTGTCTGGCGGGCCCCGCCAGGCCCCATATAAAAAATTGTTTGCAAGGGAAAAGATTTGTCACAAAATTTGGAAAGTTTTTGCTTATGCACTTCGGAGGCCTCCATGGCCTGGGCCCCGTATTTGATACGGCGGATACGGCGGTAGCTACGCCCCTGCCACTGAGCCTCTCCTTCATGCCCAGAGTGGTGAGTGCGAGGGCACGATCCACTCTTATGGGCGAACGGTGTGGTGGGTGCAGCCACACCGTTGCACAAAGTCCGCCCGGGGAGCACCCTATTAAAGCCGGGGGTAGGGGTATTTGCCCTACCGGGACCAAGAGTGCCGGCCTACACTACAAATAGTATAGTTAATGGAAGCGATAATAACAATCCCAACAACATTCAAATAAAAGGTTGCAAGACAGGCACACTGTCAAAAAGTTACGACATCTCATGTAGAACCAAGCTTTTTATTTCTTCACGCCCTAACTCTATCTAAAAGCCCTTATTTTACAAACTGCACACCTTAAATAAGGTATGTGGCTGGAATAAGAGCTGGTCCCAATGCAAGGATCTTGAAGCTAAGCTATATCCTGGAACCAGATGCGAGCAGAATCCCAATTGGAACTCTACCAATGTACTATCTAAAACTAATAGAATTAATAAGGCATGGGATGACATAAGGACAAAATTTCATAAACTATTGATCTTTAAAACAATGTTTTTTTTTAAGTCTAAGTAATTAATGAAATTAAATTTGAGTGTTACTAAACTGTTAGGTAAATAATCATATACAATTTCTAACAAAAAGTCATGGCAGCGGTGGGATTCGAACCCACGCCTCCGAAGAGACTGGTGCCTTAAACCAGCGCCTTAGACCGCTCGGCCACGCTACCCATGCATGAAGCTGGCGTAATTTGCTGTCAGTATCTATGACACATTTTATTTACGTCCTATCTATTACGTAATAGCACATAATGCGCGTACGAAGTAGATAAATCTTGTATTTAGTTTATGTATTTGGATTGACACGTGCAATAATATTGAGGTAAGCAGAAAAGTTTGATCTAAATAAGTAGGTAGGTTTAATGTACTTAGATATATCTACAATCTACATACCGATTTTGGAACGTTAAATAAACACAAATGTCGCATTTTTTGTTAATATTGTGTCTTAAGAATCATTGGGAACGACCTAAATGTCAGTCACAGATAATTTGCTTAATACATTATAACAGGCAAATTTTATGTATGTATGTAATTACATAAGCATCCTAGTATTCATCATCCATCTACCCTTTTTAAAACAAATTTTAAGTATTTATATAGATAGACAGGCCACGTGCATTTTTCAAACTATTTATGCTAGGCGCCCTCTGGCGACTTTTTGTCACCGTGAAAGTAGTTTCATCTCTTTTGCACTTTTAAAATGAGAAGAAGAGAGATATCTGTCACAATGCCAAAAAGTCACCAGTGCGCGACTAGTCTTATAAAGAGATAATAAATATTAATATATTTCAGCCGGAGAAACCCGAGATAGATCTTGGTGCTGCAACGCGTATCGTGGCAGCCGGCAGCACCGTCTACCCCCCAGCTCTTTACTTCTGGTAAGTTTGTTCAGACAACAAAACATTATATACCATACCATTACCACCATAAAAGCTTAACTGCTGATATATTTATATTACCGGGTTTTCCACCGTGTGTGATTTGTCAGTACCCGAAATATTTCTACACTGTTGCAATCGGAAAGGCTTATTTATTTATTTAATCTTTAACTATAATATATAAAAGAATCGCAAAATGTGTTGGCAAGAGCATAACTCAATAACGCCTGGACCAATTTGGTCAATTATTTTTTTTAAATGTTCGTTGAAGTAATCTTTGGTTGAAGTTTAGGGATGGAAAATTCAAATACCTAATTTTCAACGAGAAACCGCGCGGGTAGATAATATTGCGGGGCGCAGCTAGTTGTACATAAAATATATACTTAACTTAAGATTTGTTTAAAAGAGGTAAAAAAGGGTACGTGTACACCTCTTAAATGATTTGGCTTAATACCTACAAACGGCGGAGATAAAGCCGCGTAGCATAAGCTATGTACACCAGTCAACCATTCGGCTAAGCAGAAACAGTAAGAAGGTAGTCTACAAGCATAATACGTATGACACTATGTGATATTAAATTATACAGATAAGTTTTATTTTAAGCGAAGTTCCACACCCATACCGGTAGTGCAAGACTTAGTTTCAACATAGTTTCAACACGTGCCTGCATGATTAGCATGCATTACCATGCAAGTTCATACATTAGTTACAGTCTGTAACCCAAACTGACTTGTAAATAAGGTCTATCCTAAATATCAACAATTATTTGCGTTATGTAAGTTAAATGTTACAAGAATTACGAGCCTTTACTTGTTTCGACTTGGGCGTTTCTTTCTCTTAATTAGAACATACCAAACGTGATTCTGCGGAACTTAGCAACGACATAACTAAATTCTGTTAAAAAAAAATTTGCAGCTTATATAGGTATGTACAAACTACAAATGTTAGATGATAATAATGTAGATCAACTACGTAACATTGGATTTCGTAATAAATGGACTTTAGGTTACATGGCTAGGACACTAGATTACTTGGCATTTATGATTTAGATTAGGGACCATATTAACATATTACCTATGTTTCAAAAATCTTAGAACTTGTATTTGACCGAATCGGTGGAAAAATAATGGGTAATCGCAATGGTCCCCTATACACTCTGTCTTCAATTTTCTCACTCAAACTGTAAAGGATGGAAAAGACATAACATACTTAGATATCGAATTCGACTATGATTCAATTGTGTTCCGAACAGGAGGGCAGATTCAATTACCCGATTTCGGCGACCCGCTTTCGACTTTTTCCCTGCATTGCTAATAAAATAAAACATGAAGTGATGTTCCGAGGCATTGAAATTTAAACGTTCCATTGATTTCATGATAATTATATGACACTTCTAGGTACAAATACTTAGACAAGAAATTCGTGGGGACGGCAGTTAAGACGGTGTTCACAAAAGTAGCAGCAGATCAGTTTCTGGCCACACCATTGTTACTTGCCGCTTTCTATACATGTGAGTAGTTTTTACACATTCCGTTAGTAACCAAGATATTACGAATCATAAAAAATATAGCCACTTTAATCCTATTAACACATAAACATAATAATTGTTTGTTGGGTCAATCAAAGATTTTGATAAATTAACTCATGCTACTTTTTCATCATCATCATCATCAGCCCGTGTCAGTCCACTGCTGGACATAGGCCTCTCCTAATGTTCGCCACTTAGGTCGATTTTGGGCTTCTCGCATCCAGCACTTGCCATCCGTCCTGCGCAAATCGTCACTACTACTTTTTACCCCAATAAAATTTGTTGTTTCGCACGAAATTTAAGTATTCACTTTGGTTTAGAATAAGTCTGTCTTAAGGAACTGAGGAAAATGCAATCCCATAGAAAGCTTAAAGTAGTAATGTTCCGGAGACATGATGATGGCAAACTCTGAACGCTATGAATTTGAAACTACATAAGGTAAAGGCTGATAGAGACGAATGGAAGAAGAAAATTATTATATCGCGTACCCAAAATGTTATATGAAAAACAGGCGAATCGTGATAAAGCTTCAGTAGTGGCTACTTTGATAAAGTTACATATTTTTCAGTGATGGGTGTTTTGGAAAGAAGAGAGGATGTCTTTGAAGAACTCCGGGCCAAATACTGGAAGACTTTTGTAGCAAATCAAGCCTTCTGGATTCCGTCGCAGACCATCAACTTCTTTTTCGTGCCACCTCACCTACGAGTAGTGTACGTCGCATCTGTCTCTTTCATGTGGATAAATGTTTTGTGCTTTATCAAACGACAGAAGCACGAAAATATTGCTATTGAAAATTAAAACAAATCAGAAATAACACCTGCTCAATTTAAAGGGTCCATTAACGCGACAGGTTGAGACCGCCGTTTCAAGAGTTCCATAGTCTGTAAGATATTTTCTATGCAAAAAAATTAAGTGAAATTGATTAAACAGGGTTTCACAAGTGTAATGTTAACTTATGTCGTTCCTTTTCGTGCCTCAGTATATGGTCCCAATTGCCATCTCAACCTGTCGCGTACTATAGTTATTTTGACAAATTTAAGTATTTTAACGTGTCACTGTGTAACGATGAAATATTAAATACGATAGATTTTTGTGGACCATGACCGTTCAGAGGAACTGTACTATCTTAGGCCCATGGCTGTGCCCATGGCAAATTCTTTAAAGGAAGTAGGTATAACGATACTGAGCCGGCCTTTTGCTTGGGTGCTCCATGGCATTTTACCGATATCTCAATGTCGTTCGTAGTAAGTAAGTACATGTAGGTATAGCCGTTACAAACTTTATCATTCCTAAAGAAACAAGAATGTAAGTTATAATTAAATAAAATCTAATTTGTAGTTAATTGTGATGTAGGTAGGTATATTATAAATGTCGTCTTGGTTACTTAGTTTATTGATATACCTAAATCAATAGGCATAACGCATTTTAGTAGATAATAATAATAGTATTAATTTACGAGGTTGTTATACCGATTCCTAATAGTTTTAGGTTGTTTAACGAATTTTAGTATTATTCGATATGGTCGGTTAAGCGAATAAAGTTGTTTGATAAATGGTTGTGCGTTATTTTATTTATTTTGAATCATTAAAAAAATTTACGTTGTAATTATTTGTGGTATTGCATAATCTAATTGGATTTCAATAGAATGTCTTCAACTGCTAAGGTTTCATTCTACTAGGCAAGGGTTGTGATCCTAAAAGGTTTTCTTCAGTAGTGTTTTAGCGTTAAGCGAGGAAGGTTTAACATCATCGTAGTATCTATTTCCGGACGCAATATACTCGTATATAAATAGATTTTCGAATAGTTTACACATGACCAGTTATCTGTAATAGATCAATATGAATAAACTAAAACTATATGTGAATTGTACACTGCCCACTGACTACAGACTACACAATGTGACTAGTGATACTAATTTGGTACTAGATCAAGATACAGCAAGATCAAAACTTGACTTCGGAACGTTTACAACCATTGGTGTTGCAATTTTCATCAACATACTTTTACATTTCAGTGTGAGTATTCATGTTTTTCAAATTATGCTTGTAACCTCCGACAATATGGGGGTTGTTACAACTGTAACGTAGTCTGTCTATGATATTGTAGCTTAGAGGCGAACAAATCATTACTCATAGTATTTCTAAGTTGACTAGTAAATTTCGCTAAACTATAGTTATGTGGTTTCTGTTTATGTCCAATTTCTTTGTTAGTCATCATCAGCCTTTTGCAGTTCATTTTTGAACATAGGCCTCTCCAATTGTTCGCCACTTTGATCGATCTATTATTTTTATTAAACCCACCCCATCCCACTGCTGAGCAAAGGCCTCCCCCAAGTCCAATCTATTATAATGTAAGTTATTTTTGTTGTAGTTCTGCAAAACTAATCTTGCTGCAAGATTGAAGAACACTTCTGCAAGATTCTTCAATAGAAAGACATTATCAAGGGCTGCCGCCTTAGGGCTGTTAATCTTAACTTTGCCGTTAGTGATAACTTTCTTGGTTCTAGCTTTGTGTTTTAAAGTACTATGCTCAGTAATTATAAGAAGAAAGGATGAATATTTCGTTGGTTTCTTGGACAGCTTCGACGTTTTCTGGAGTTTAGAAGACGATGCTACCATCAATGTTATAGGAGTTATAGAGTCAGATTCTGCTGAAACATTAGCTAACAGCATCAAAGTGAAACTGCAAAATATAACAATCACAAATAACGGAGTAGATAAGATATTTTATAGGAGAAATGAAGAATATGGTTTTTACTATTGGAGGAAATACAGTTGTGTTGATGTTGCTCAATATGTAGAAGTGATAGATTTACCAGATAAATGCGAGCACACTGTAGTGGATTTAGAAGATGTTATGGCGCAAGTGTCAAATGAATCTTTACCTTACAATGACGAAGGACTTTTCAAAATCTTTGTTACAAAGCAAAGAGTAGGAAACTATGACGAAGAAACAGGAGACTACGGTATCATATTCGTAATACATCATTCAGTTGGCGATGGAGTGGCTCTGCTCGAGTTTCTGTGTGAAACACTTGCAGATAAAAGACACAATCATCAAGTCAACATGTTCTCAATGCCAGAGGCAAAGAATTATTTATTAGTTAGGTTATGTGTGTTGTCCTGACCTCAATCAAAATTTTCTCAACAAGCTGGATCGTATCCAGAACAATTGTATACGGTTCATCTTTGGCCTTCGTAAATATGATCATATCTCTTCTTACCGCGTACAACTTCATTGGTTGCCTATTTTCTTACGTCGCGAAATTCACATCCTCTGTACTCTTTACTCGATTCTTAATAATCCAAATTTTCCCGTCTATCTTAAATCTATGTTTCAATTCCTTAGCTCGACACACACTCGGCAGCTTCGCTCTTCAAGCAACTCTCTCCTAGCCATTCCTCTTCACCACTCGAGCTTCGTCTCCAACTCCTTTGGTGTGCAAGCAGCCAGACTCTGGAACGGACTACCTGAGAGCATCCGTGGTGCTCCAAGCAGGGCATCTTTTAGGTTAAGGCTTCAAAAATATTATCACCTCCAACATTTAGCGCAATAGTCGTCGTCCTATTTATTATTATTCTATTATAAGTATGTATAGTATTATATTTTTGTAAGTATATGAAATATTTATTAGTTTATTCTAAACATATTATACTATGTAAAATTATATTTTATTCCTTCTTGCATATGATATTTATATATAGATATTTATTTATGTAGGAATATGTTTTTTATGTTACCATATTATTATTATTATATTATTGAGTTATTGTTTTTCAAATTAACTTTGTAGCACACTACCTTAAAATTAGTTTCTGCTTAGCCCAATGGTTGACTGGTAGAGAATGCCTATGTGGCATTAAGTCCGCCTTTTGTACACTACTTAATTGTGCAATAAAGATTAAATAAATAAATAAATAAATTATGAAAGTCCAACAACTTTGGTAGACATGATGCAGAAATTATTGGAGATTCCCTTATGTTTTGTTGACACAATTATACGAAAGCCTGATGAGAATGATCTGCATGGCCCTACTTTGCTAGGGAAGAAAGCTTTTAAATGGACAGAATCTGATGAAAATTTATTGATGATGGTGAAAGAGATAAAAGACAATGTTGATAGTATATGTTTCTCCGACGTATTAGTGACAGCATTATCCAGTGGTTTGCACAATTACTTTACAGAGGTAAATAATAATATTAATCAAATTATTTAAAATTAATAAGAAGTTACCTAATCAGATAATTAACTTTTAGACCATGGCACATGTTCCAGAAGACATAGCAGTAATAGTTCCAGTTAGATTTCCAAAATCATCTTCCATTAATAATGATAATAATTTGTTAATGAAGAATGACTTCAGTGTGACGTTTTTAGATGTACCCATTAAAGATAAGAGGAATTTAAGTGAGATTAAGTATAGATGTGATAATTTACGCCGAAGTGCCGACCCCGTGGTAAGTAGATACTGCAATTACAATATGTATTTACTTAATTTCCAAGTAATTTTACATTAGAAGTAAGCAAATTAGTGATTGTGTAATAAAACAATAATGTCTATTTCAATGTAGTATGTAAAATAAAACCCGCAGCAAATTTGTAACAATGTAGGTCAACTTCAATTAAACTTAATTTATTTTCAAAGACCTTCCAGCCAGTACTGAATCATTCAGAATTATCTATTTACCTAGTAATTAGCAAGTATAATGTCTATTCTATAATCCTGTAAATGCAATATAAAATACATATATTTATGTGTACGGTACGTATACAAAATCAGTATGTCAATAAATATGCAACCAACAGCGGTATCCATGTCGCTGAGTTATGGACGAGTTCTACATGTATTTGAATAGCCATTGACACGAGAAGAAAAAGAAGAAATAAGTATGTACGGTCAGAAACACATTGACTCTTCCCCCAACTTTCTTTTTTGACAGATTCTATAAATTTTCAGCTAAGCGTAATGCATCAATGTAAAAGACCATTTTAGGAAAATAAATAGAAATTTGGCAGATAAGGGCACCATCGTATATGACCGGTTGATAGTGTACCTAAACCTCTATAACCAATCTGTGGTTGTGGTGGAAACCGTTCGTCATCACCTACAAATAGCCATATTACTTTCCAGTCCAACCATTACTTCATCAAGCTGATAAGTGTACTGCCGAAGCAAATTCTGGGGCCACTCCTGCACAGCAACCGAGCCACCTTGGTGTTCAGCAACATGCCTGGGCCTGATGCCCTCACCGTCTGCGGGGGCAACGCTCTCAAGGAATTAGTATTCTTCGTACCGCACAAGGGAAATACCGGTGAGAACACGCGACTGAATATAAAGTGATGACAAGAGCCGGATATTAATTACGTGTTTTAGTAAAGTAGGAGTTCGTTAGCAAAATCGGTGTTTTATGTTACAAATCGCACACTTAATGCTTTAGCACCATGAATCTATGGCTAATTTGTATATTACTAGTTGGGCGCACTATTTTTTATTCGTTTTGGACCCTAGCAAGGAGCACCTAACTCAAATAAAGCCTATTTATTAGCCTAGCCTTAAAAAGCCCCAAGTTAATACCATTCGCGCAAGACTCAAGTCTTGAGGAAGCGAAGCTCGTCATTATCTTTGCTTTGCTAGCTATCGTTACCTATTACCAGATGAAGTGCCAAACCATATTCTTCCCATATAACCATTAATTGCACTATCAGCAGTGCTCTTTCCCGAAAACGTAGAAAAATTTACCCACTTCTATATCGCTGCGGAGTAGAAGACCTGTAGAGAAAAACTGCTACCTATAAGTAGGCATGATACAAGCAATCTGATACTTAGGTATATAGGTGCAGCGCAGCAGACGGGACACTTTTGTGCGATAGAGTCTGCGTCTGAGACATTTAAAAAGAGCGTCTAAGTCTGCCGATAGAATATTCGAAGATGTGCGTCGTGTGCGTTGAGTCTGTGAAATATCCGCGACAGATTTTTGCGCGTCGTGTGCGTTACTGCATATAATTGCAAAAAAGTGCGTCACGGATAGTCTGTCGTCTTTGCTGCCCCTATCTAAGTATTTATGTTTAAAAGTAAAACAAAACCTACAGTCTACCAATCGACACCTTTAAAAACCTGGATCTTGCTCGTATTAAATTCCATACGGAATGTTATCCGAGGGATAACCTCTATCGTCACGGAATTGTGTAACTTAGCGGTGTACGGCGATAAAATGTAACTTTACACTATTTAACTTGTGGTCGGTGTGGTGTACTGTTCTGTAATGCAACCTCCTGAGAGCTAGTGGTTTACGCGTCGTGGTGATTCGTCCTCACCCCTCAGTCCTCTGTGCAAGTGCTCAGAGCGAAATTGACATGCCACCGTCAAATACGGGTGTATTTGGTAACCACTGTTTAACACTTAGAATTCTAGTAAAATTCAAGGTATTGGAGTATTCTGAACCACTGTTAGATAATTCTGGTTTCAAGGTATTAGAGTATCCTGAACAGTGCTAAGATAATTCTAGTAAAATTCAAGATCCCTATTTGAGCGATAAGTAACATGGTCAACCTTTTCACAATTTTACTGATACATATGTGAAAATTTAACAACGACAGTTAATTAATGAGGGTTTTCTGAAAAAAGACGATTCAACTTACCTACCATGAATATCTTGGTTTGTGCTAAGCATATAATATATGTAGAATATGATTAACATAGTCGTTGGTTTAGTAGCCGCAAGTGTTACCTAAGAACCATGAGCTCCCGGGTTCGAATCCCGAAAATGCAACGCCATCTGTTGTTGTTGTGCAGAACTAGTGATTGAATATTTTGTAGCGTTGCAGAGATAGATGTCGATATGTACAGACGAACCTACATAATACTAACATTTCTCTTGTTTTTGTTCTCCCAGGACTAGACGTCACAGCTCTATGCTATGGCGGGGTGCTTCGGTTCGCAGCCTCGGCCGATAGAGCCTTAGTTAAAGACCCAGAGCACTTGTCGTACATACTCAACGGTATGGTCGGCGAGATCAAACGGCTCCACAAACAGTACGTGAAGTGAGCTGATGTGGAAGATGCGGCGATGCTGTGGCATCTCAGTACAAAGGTAAAATTGGGTTATAGCAGGAGTTGTATGAATAAGTAAGGACCAGCGCATATAGACTTTCGTACGCCATCTTCTTTCCTCAGCCACAGCAGAAACCACATTGTCATTGTCTTTTGATTGTCTGGGGTCGATGGTAATCATGTGAGTGTTTTGATATTTAGTCGTGTGATGAGTCTGATGACCACCTGGGTTTGTTCCGTGTCTGATAGGTAATATCAGGTTGGTTAGTATCATTTTATTCTGTACATTTTGTTATAGCTATTGTAATACTGGCTAATAAAATTTTCAATTTATATTTCTTTTACGTTACTTAATATTCTGATGTATGTCCTTATGTCACTTCAATAAACTGAGTCAATCACAACAATAGCATTGTTTGTTCTAGGAATCACCTATAAAAGAAGTGCTTAATAACTTACTCAGGCAGGGATCAATAATATCAGCTTTATTGATCCACATATTTATTAAATATTTTGAAATAGGTATATTTTGATGTAATATATTAGTAAAAAAAAGCTACGAAGCTACTACATGTTTGGCATTTCTATTTTTACCTCGTTGCGTGTGCGCAGTAGGTACCTACCAGAGTACCAACTCCACATGTACCTACTTTGCCTAATGGAGATAATGAAAGCAAAGTGTCTCCCTCGTTAAAAATGAAAGTATTTACCTGCACTGCGGTTTCATTTAGGTACTGGTCTGTTTCACTAACGAGTTTAATAAATGGTACTTACGCTGTTTGTTTGGTTGTAAATAATTTATTAGCTTTCGCTTGTGGCTTTCCTCGTTTATCGAATATGAAACCTTACCTACTTAACCCGATTACTAAGATTTATTTATTTATTTTATTTATTTATTCTTTATTGCACAAGGAAAGTACAAATGGCGGACTTAATGCCGTGTGGCATTCTCTACCAGTCAACCATTGGGCGAGCCAGAAAACTATATTATGGTGCGGTAATAGACATTAAAACAACTGCTGGAAATATGAGCACAAATATACAAGTAATACACATACATATATATATATATAATATATTATACAATAATAAGTATTACGTACAAGATAGGTACATAGTTTAGTATAAGTATAAAATATAAAATAAATAAATATAATATAATTACAATATATGTAGGTACATAACATAAATAAGATAAGTACATAATATGCAATAATGGATACTACATACATTAAATAATAGATACATAAATATATTATAACAATACAATCAGACGGAAACATCAATTACTAAAGGTCGTGAAACATCAATTACTAGTGTTAACAAATTTAGACATCGCTTAAGAAAAGATCACGGATCGACTTCTTAAATACGATTTTACTAGAGGAGGACTGAATATCCCTCGGGAGAGAATTCCACAGCCTAATAGCTGCCAGGGTGTATGAGCTCGACATATAACCAGAATTATGAGCGGGAGTGCGGAGTTTGAGAATATTGAAGGTGCGATGATGGCGAGAGCTAGCCTCACTCAGGAACGAAAATTTACATTTTAAATATTCTGGAGCTTTGGGATCCCTAAGGATACTAAAAAGAGAACAGAGCATTCTCAAATTCCGACGTTGACGAATTGGAAGCCATTTCAGGCGCGAACGATAATGGGAAATGTGGTCGTACTTACGAACCCCGAAAATGAAACGAATGCAATTGTTTAGGAGGCGGTCAATTTTATTTAAAAACTCTTGCGATATATTCGAGCAACATACATCCCCGTAGTCAATAACGGGCAGTACAAGTGCCTGCATTAGCAGGATTTTAATGCTAACAGGCAGAAAATTCTTCAGCCTGTAAAGCGCACGAAGGGTGGCAGACACTTTCTTACTAATTTCTGCGGTCTGCTTGTCCCAACAGAGAGCATCATCCATATATAGGCCAAGATTTTTGACATACGGAGAATAGGGTATTAGAATACCATTAAAATAAATGTTGTAATCCGTGTTAACATCGACTTTAGCAATTTGTCGCCGGTTTCCGAAAATGATGGCCTGGCATTTTGAAGGGTTCACTGCTAAGCCGAACCTTACCGACCAATCCCGGATACATTGAAGGTCATTATTTAAGGCTTTGGTGATCTCCTCAAAGGAGTCGGCTGCACCATACCTATAGAGTTGGAGATCATCGGCATAGAGATGATAAGAACAAGTGAGGCATTTCGTGATAAAGTTAATAAAAATAGAGAACAAGAGCGGGGAAAGAATTCCTCCTTGTGGAACACCACAGTCAAGATTACACCAAAGCGATGTCTCACATTCAGTTCGAACAGCCTGTTGCCGCCCCCGAAGGTAAGACGCGAACCATTCAAGAGAATGAGACGATACTCGTTGCTGGGACAGAATGGCTAGCAATAGGTCATGGTTTACGGCGTTGAATGCGTTCGAGAAGTCGATTAGCACTAGGACTGTCAGCAAAGAGTTCTCCATGTTCAACCTGATGTCTTCGGTAACCTTAAGTAATGCTGTGGTGGTGCTATGAGCCGGCCTGAAACCGGATTGGAATTTACTGATAAGGTCATTAGAGAAAAAGAAACCGGATAACTGTTTATGAACGACAGCCTCTATAATCTTAGAGAGAAATGGAAGAATAGAAATGGGTCGAAAATGAGACAGAAGAGAGGGACTAGAAATTTTAGGAAGAGGACGCACATAAGCCTTTCGCCAGATATCTGGGAAGTCTCCGGAGTCTAAAGAGAAATTTATTATGTGAGTGATTAGAGGGACTAAGACATCAAGAATTGGAATGAGCATATTACGGCTAATCTCATCGCAGCCTACCGCCTTTGTGTTGATTGAGAGGCATATCTTACGGATTTCATCCTCAGTTGCAGGAGAGAATTCGAAAGGGTCGATTGTAGGAGACGGCATACTGGAGATTTCGTTCAATGTTTTTGCTTTAATGTCATTCTGGAGAGTAGGGATTTTGGAAAAATGTGAATTGAGATCATTTACAGAGAGGGGTGAAATGTCTGGTGAGGATACTGTGGATCGACCAATGCCAAGAGAGTTGAGGAATTTCCAGGTACCAGCGGGAGGCGTGTTCAGAAGATTATCAAGGAAATAACGCCTTTTAGCAGATCTTACTATACGATTGCACTGATTCCTGGCCTTCTTGAACGACAGCCAGTTTTCATCATTACGATTACGCTTGTAGTAACGGAATGCTCGATCCCGTCTCGTCATAGCAAGTCGCACCAGCCTCGTTATCCACGGGGCAGGGGGGCGCCTCAGCCGGACAGGTCGCTGCGGAGCATGTTTGTCATACAGTGAGAGCAACAGGCGGTTAAAGTGAGAGATTTTGTCATTCACTGAAGACGACGCCCACACAGAGGACCAGTCTAGATCCGATGCATCCTGCCGCAGTTTATCGAGATCAACCTTAGCATAATTTCGAAGGTGACGAACTAAAGGACGATGTTTTGGAGGTTTGATCTTATAAGAAGCGAATATTAAGTCGTGTCTAGAGAAGCCTGGTGCAAGAAGCTGTCCGTGTTTAAAAATAAGATCTGGAGAAGAGGTGATAATTAGGTCGAGCCACGAATCATCAGTATCCGAGTTGTGATGAGTGGGATTCAGCGGAAGTACGGAGAGATTGACAGATTCGATTACGGAGCGCAGTTTAGAAGACTGGGGGGTGCTATTTATAAGGTTGACATTGAAGTCGCCCATAATAAGTAGGTGTTCGTATTCGGACGCGTATTTATCAAGTAGGTTCTCAAAACTTTGAACAAAGTCCACCGTCGGAGGGCAGTATACCACGCCAAGAAGTACTTTTGATCCCTTAACTTTAATTTCAAGAAAAAGAAATTCCATCTCTCGCGAGTATACGGAGCTAGATGAGGATAAAATAAAGCAAGGGATATCACTACGCAAATAGATCGCCACACCTCCACCCCTCCTTTCAGTGCGATCGTTACGATGCAGAATGTACCCAGGCAACCCGTAACTAGTTGACGCTAAGTTAGGCTTTAGCCAGGTCTCAGACACCAGGATCCCATGTACAATACCCTCAGAAAATGCATCAAGGAGATCAGTATGATGAGATGGGACGCTTTGAGCGTTAATATGACATATATTGAGGAATGTGTTATCACCCAGATTACACTTAATCCTCTCGCATAGTGTATCTGTGTCTGTAACTGAATGAAAAGAGTCAATAGATTCATTTAAAGAAAAATAGTGTTCATCGTCTGACATACTATAAAAATAATATACTATATAAAATATAAGATAAATAGGTACAGGTATAATAAGGGAAAACAAATATACCGTTATAAGTTTTGGCACATCCTGCTGGCCAACCGTTTACATCAAATAAAAATGCGTAATACTAATTAGGCGTTAAAAATCAATTCACAAAACAAAAACAAGATTCAAGCTAACTAAATTTTTACACTATTATAGAAAGATTCGGACAGAAAAATCAAACAAACGTCGATCACTTGGTTTGTCATTTTGGCTAAAATCCGAGACCCATAGCAGTAAACCATAGTGATGATTTTTTAAACAAGACATACGGTAAAATATTATACAGTTTGACATTGACAATACAAATGACACCAAATAAAAGTTATTAAAAATTTCTACTCACAACGTAAACAAACGAAAAATATTAATCTTGTTGCGGGTATAACTTAGAAAAGACAGAGAAAAGTTTTGGGAGGTAACAAGAATAACAAATAATTAGACTGTGAGGCAGCCGCAAACAGAGGATATTTAACATAAACACAATAAAAGAGTTACTTGTTTCGAACAGCACGCCTGACTCTGGGGGGATTTTGCGGCTTCGGTACTGGCACTGATGGTGAAGTCCGCACAGCCTCCATTCTTCGTACAGGTTGCAGTTCATCAGCAATCTTAGCATGCTCGGCCATCAGATCGTGGAGTTCAGCAGTCGTCAAGACCCGGCAACGACTCCCATTTGGCAGCTTGATGTTAATGTTGCCATCAAGCGTCCAGACGTTTCGCATGCCGAAATGTTTGCGTGCAGCCACAAAGATTGTCTGCCTATGCCGAGTGAGGAACTCACTAAGCACTACACCCGTGCCCCGCAGGAGAGATTTATTCTTCCATACATCTGAACGTCTATTTAAATCCTTAAACTTGACTAGGACAGACCGAGTATTACCTTCAGTGGCAGCTCCGAGCCTGTGACAAACTTTGATGCATGATGTGTCGAAGTCTTTAAGCTGCAACTTGCCCCGAAAGATATCAATAATTGTTTCTTGGATGTTGTCCTCCTTCGACTCTGGAACACCACTCACAACCAGGAACTTTCTTCTGAGCCTCATCTCGGCAATGTCAATGGATTTGTTGATCTCATCCATGTTCTGACGCAGAAGTTTGATGACATACCAAACAGAGCTCTTGAACGCTTGGAAATCCTTATGAAGGTCCTCAAGCTTGATTGGTGAAGATGACACTTTTGACTGATTTAGATGGGCTTCAAATTCGGCCATGCGCTTCATCAGGCTGGTCTCCAGAGACTCGGCGATACGCTCCAGGGTCGACATGGCAGGAGTAGGTGAAGTGAATTTAGTGCTTTAGTGGAAACTAGTGCAGTGATAAGTGGCCAGCAGGTATGTGGTTTTCTAATTTACGAAATAGACATTGGCCAGTGCTCCCTTCAATCTAGGTTATGTATTGTACTATTACAAGTAACCTTAGACATAAATTTACTTTCTTTGTGCAGATTTTCTTAATTAAATTAAAATAAACAGAGGAGCAATGTGCTTTCACTTTTATATCTACCGCCCAAAAAAAAAAAAAAAATTTATGTATCAGATTCATGAGTATTTATTGTTCTTTGTGTGAATAATCTGTAAATTGTGGATTGTTGCAGATAATGGAGATAGTCAACAAGATGCTGCATTTATTTCAAAAGAAATAGTTAGTTAACGGAGTCCTACTCGTAAGTTTGAAAACAAAATTAGTCAACATCGTTATACAAAATGTTTTTTTAACGAATTAAAAGTCCAATGCAATACCTATACAATACCGCTAAAATTATAAATTAGCAGATCTGGCGTAGCTTATTATTTAAACTGTTTGTTTAATTAATCAAAATAACTTATTTGGATCAACTTAGCCAAATGTCCGACTAACTTGAATGAATTTATATCTACTTATTTATACGTTTAGATATCATCTCTATACCTATTGACACTATTATAATCTTAACTAATATTATAAAGCTGAAGAGTTTGTTTGTTTGTTTGTTTGTTTGAACGCGCTAATCTCAGGAACTACGGGACCGAATTGAAAAATTCTTTTTGTGTTGAATAGACCATTTATCGAGGAAGGCTATAGGCTATATAACATCACGCTGCAACTATTAAGAGCGAAGAGATAATGGGAAATGTAAAAAAAAACGGGGAAAAAATAACTATTCCACGCGGACGAAGTCGCGAGCACTGCTAGTAATCTATATAGTAGATGTAGAATCTACCTTATTTATTAATATGTAACCCGGCCACTAATAAATAATACTTTGTTGCCTACTTATTTAATAATAACATACCTAATACCCACTGTGTTCAAGAAAAATATACTCAAAACGAATTTTAATGGATTTTTATTGTGTTAGATATAAATTACAATAACTTAAGTAAAATCCTTACGCATACGTATGTATATGTTACCGTAAAATTGTAAATACCTATGCCTTAGGATAGAAGCCATGCTATACGACATATTTGTGTAATACACATTAATATAAAACCTAACTACATATAAAAACAATACTAATAAGTAGGTACGATGTTTACAAACTTACATTTATCAATAGGTGGGTATTAAGTTTCTTTATCTGCAAATACTTTTCCCGGAGACAACTCTTCAATTTGTGCTTTGAGCCTCAAATTTTCCAAAAATAAAAGATTGCACTTTCGGATCTGAAAGGGACTGAATTTTTAAGTTAGACGGAATAGTTATTGGACTATTTTGGTGTCCTTACTTACAACTTGTTTACAACCGCACTACAGTTCCGAACATTCGAGCATAGGATCCTGGTAATGACACAATATTTATTTTGTTAGGTCCTCAAATAGGTAAGTAATCAGTTATTGCACTTTAGGTAATTTGTCGCCGTCTAACTGACTTGTCGGCTGCGGTTCATAGTGGGGCGAAGTCAAAGTCGATTTTTATTAATTTAATTCATATATACGAACACGGGAGGGACAAATGGTAGAGTTTAGTGGGGCAAAAATACGCGATCCGTTCAACGAACGATCGTTTTCGAATTAATATAGTAGGGCCCCTGTTTCTGAGAGTGCTTTGCTTAAGTCTTTGACTGCCGAGAAACTAGACACAATAGAAAAACTATTGTTTGTCGGTCACCGGTGACCGTCATGGCGCTCAACGTGTTAAAGGTGAAAACACAAGCAGGTAGGTAGAGTAGTAAAATCAATGAACCCACGTACCTCGACCAGTAGCTGAGCGTTGGGAGCACCCCTCTCCGTCTGCATGAAGCGAGCCAAGCGGGTGTCCAGCTGCAGCCTCGCGTGCTCACACATCGCCATCACGCCGCGGACTGTCGCCCTCAACTGCTTGATCCTGGCTTCATACTTCTTTTTCTACAAGTTGGTAAAATAGTAGCATTAAGATACGATATGGCCGTAACAATAGGTATAAAACGCTTTTCACTTTCTAATCTACAAGCTACAGTCCGATAATGATGTTTTGGCACTTGTCCGAAATCGGAAATGCTCACCCTCATATAAAATGTCAACTTTGACTTTGATTTTCGAAATTTTTGTTCCACGCTAACGCATTCATGTCAATGTCACAATCTCATGTGCCAAAACAACCTTTCTTGTCGATCCGTAAGTAACAATTTACCAGTTACAAAACATAGTTACCAAATTCTAATCCGTCTTCAAAAAATTCTGAATAGGGGGCAGATGATTTTGTTTTGATAGTGACACAGCAAAGTGGCTTCCCGTTGCCTGATGGAAAGCTAAAGGGAAGCCTAAAGTCGCTGCGGCAACAAATACTTACCTAACCAAAGCAATCACTTGTCAATTGCCAATGTTATGCCGGCATGTAAAATAATAAGTAAGTAGCTTTGGCTATACTTAGGTGTACCTATAGGCTGTTCTCGAAACGCGACCGAAGTTACTTCACTATCTGGGGATAACTGGTTCCCTATCAGAATAGAAGCCTTTAAACCTGCATTTGCTTCTTCCTCTGCAAGTTCAAATACTTGTCTCCAACGGCCAAGAGTGTTCTATGCGCGTGCGCCAACCGCGCTAGCGCACGGCGCGTGTGCGCGCGAAGACGCGCCAGCGCCGCCTCGCGGCCGTTAGCGGAGTTACAGCTCTCGTGGTACGTGCGAAGTAGACTGGCGTACTTTCTTGATAACTCTTCGTATCTGAATTAAGGGGTTTTGGTTTGTCAAATATTTATTTCAATCAATCAACCAACAGCCTTGTTCCGACCCCTGTTGAACGTAGGCCTAACTTTTTTTGCACAATAACAGTCTACAAAAAGGCGGACTTTACCAGTCAAGCATAGGTTATGCAAAAAAACAAATTATAATGTTTTGGTAGTGTGCTACTAAGTTGGTGGCTTACCTACATTTCTTTCTGGAAAATTTAAAAAAATAGCCTACCTGCCTTTAAGGGATTGCATTATTAAAGAGTACCTACCCACCTACTTAACAAAATAAGACAGATGAGCAAAAGTAAGTAGGTACTTAAGTAAGGTATCTAGATACAGGCTTGGATATGCACTTACTGATACTGTAGACACACGATGCTGATGGTAGACCAAGACTCCGCCAGATCGACTTGCTCTCTGCAAGATTTGGTGGTTTCTGAAACGAAAGCGATAACTTGGTACCTACCTAATTAACTAATGCATAAGTACAAAATAATTATTATGTGGTGGATCGAACATTCAGCGTCCATGGAGATGGTTTAGTAAGTGTGGATGAGTAATATAATTAACAGTCGTATGATTTCAGCGAAGTAGAATATCATTGGAGGCTTGCCTCCGTTACCAGGATCTTGATCCTGAAACAGTATATTGATCGCGGATAGCGGTGTCCAAAGTCGCTAAGTTTTGGATGGGTTCTATTTAATTTTGATTACGATTAATTTGACCGATACGTCCCCTAATCTTCAAGAAAAGATCATACCTCTTTCTTAAAGGTATGTTCTTTCTGTAACTCCTAGTGTTGCAGATGTACAATGTACATGGGCGGCGGTTATCACTTACCATCAGATGAACGGCATGCTCGTAGCCCGCTATTTCATTAAAAAAATTAAATCTAAAGCACCTGATTCCGAACACTTCCCGTCCTTCCCTGATGGGTCGCTGTCCCACCATTCGTGTGAGTGCGCGTGCGTCGCTTTACACCTCACCATAGCTTCCTCATACTTGCCCGTCTTGCGCAGACTGTTCTCTAAGCAGTCTAGCAGCTTGCGGGCGTTACGCAGCCCATTGACGAAGTTCTTCTGCTGGTTTATTCGGGACTGTAAAGGTGTGCAGCAATGTAGATCGAAAGGAGAACGATAAAACCGCGTAATTTTATCATGATGATAATTTGACCTGAGGGTTCCAGGCCAATGAACCAATAAAAGGAACAATGGCTTAGCTGTGCTCCCCCCTTAATCCCCTGGCCAGGTGACTTAACTACGCTTCTATCAATTTTTTTGCGGGGGTCAAATCACCTAGGTGATTGATTAGGCGCCGGTGCCTAAGGTGGAACAATTCTAGAATTGGAGTGTCGCAAAGGGAACATACCTAAGGCGTTGTTGAGACATATTTATTGTGCATAACTTATTTGTCAGTTTTCAGGCTTATAGTAGGTACCTATTCTGAGTTCCTGACTCAGGCGCCGTTACAGAGTAATTTCTTGGCAAGAAAACTCGGAAGCAAATTCTTGGTTCATCCTTTTGGTCTTTCCGCAGCTGTTGTGACCACTCGACCAAAGGGACAGATGCGAGAGACTATGCAATATGAAAATTACTCATTTTCAAACAATAAACAATTTGCTTACGTAAACGTTATTGATTTCAACATATTTCATGCTTTCCGGTGCAAATAGACTACTATTCACTTTGTCGAAATGCATTCAGGTATCTAACAGAAAAGATATCGCTATTTTCAATATAATTTTTTATGTTTCAAGTGTGTATGAGATTGATTGCACTGATTTATGTCATTATGTGACATGGCTTTTACATCGGGATGTCAAAATGAGTGAAAAGAGTTTGATATTCTTTGTCAGACGGTTTATTCAACTACAACAAAAAGCATAACTTTTTATAACTAAATCAGTCTAAAAATATTCTCCTGCATATAACTACGATGACTCAAATATTCCATCTAAAAGGATAAAAACTATACTACATTTCGTGCATTTATTGCTTACTTAAGATTGCTTCATTCTTAACACTATTTTGTACACGACAGTGGCGATATATATTTCAGTACATTTGAAAAGTAACCATAAGGAATGAAAAACAATGTTATTTTACTTACGAATGTACAATTTTATGTTAAATCGCAGTGTTATGTACAAAAAGTGGTATAACAATTTAGAGACAGTTCAGTTTGTCATTAAAGACGGAAACAAAACCAATATTCATAAGATTTAAAATACATGAGAATGACTTTAATATAACGCTAGTTTATTACGAACGAATGTAAGAGTTAAAACCAAAAAAAAAAGACATGAAGGGTATACCTTTTTGGGGGGGTAATAAGTGGATGAAAGGACAGTAAGGTAAAGACCATTATCGACCTAGTTTAGTTACACCGATTTTACACAATACAAATGATTACACTGATGTATAAATTTCCTGGAAGACATTATACAGCTTGCAAAAGAAGCCATGTTTATAACGAAAAACAATAAGCGATTCAACGTGATTATAACAATAACAGTTATTAACAATTCACAATATTTTGCGTTTCCAAACTTCATTCATATAACTTCTGTATGTATAACGAATAGTGTTTGCATACAAATTGTATACTTGACGTACGAACAGTAAGCGTCATACAGGTTATTAGGATTATTATTAATAACAAATCGTATAACGATCCTTCATAGCTGCTCATATAACCAGATACTGTATATAATAATAAAGTAGTTGCAATAAACATTGAACAACGGTAACAGAAAATAAACATTTCAAACCATTTTGACATATTCATAGAAGCTTTTAAATAATTTTTGGCTTCAACCATTTGGTAGATACTTAGATGAAATAGTTACAACTAGCGTTAGAGCCGACATGGCCCGCACATAGGCCTTAATTCGATAGTAAATTGAGCTAATTTGTGTCTTATATCGAAGTAAATAGAGCACAAATTGGCGTTGGCAAGAGTTCAACAAAAGAGGGTGAAACCAAAAATGAATTTTAAAAACTATTTTATAAAATATATTGTAAAAAACAATGTTTTATCGTCAACTAGAAACTTAAAGATATCTACGCCTGATATCCAATATACGTATATGCAATCAGATTGATATTGACAGATTATTATTTATAACAAAATGTGTGGTCTATCATAGATAACAAACAACTGTAATAAACTTGCTAATTCTTCCGTATTAGTGTGGGGTTATCTTGTATTACATTAAAACTGGGTATTAGTGAGTACCTATAATAAAATTGTTGAGTTTTACTGATGAAGAGTTTATCCATCAGAATATTAGACAAATTCCATTAAGATATCAATTTATCGGACAATATAGTCAAAATTATGCAAATACAAAGATGACAAAGGTACAATTTGGCATCTAATAGATTTGAAATAGATTAATAAATTTAAATCTCACGAAATACTGATCTGAGGAATTTCTAATGATTGCCAAAAATGCCAGACTTATTGGAATTTGGAGGTCAAAATAACCTTTGCACAGTCATACTACCTATATCTTTTTGGGTTCAGCCCATAATTCAATTTGTAAGAGCAGTTGGTAACGCCTTATATTTTTCATGGAATGTGGCTCTCTTTACAAATGTTGTTTCGACATAGTTACCTGCACTGTAATGCAATGGATGAACAATATCTAAAATGTAGGTGATAAAATGAATATTGAGTGAATACATGGGTGTTAACAAAAGAACTTGTAAAGGATTAGCAGAACTAAAGATATCAGATCTAAAGCAGTAATATAGGACTTTGGGTTGACGTTTATCATACAGATATACTGGAATATTGACCTTTAAGAACTTTATGATGCCAAAATGAAGTCCGATATTTAGTCCGATAGCTGAAGCATTATCAGTTTCTAATAGCAAAATAATTTTAATTTCGATGTCAATTTGTATACTTGGTTCATCTTTTCTTGATTTAAAAATATGCGTAAGTATACGGAATTCCGAAGTGAAATTCACATTTGCAAAAAGAAAGCTCTACTTAGAAAATACTAGAGCGCTTTGTTGCGAATTTTCAAATTTTGAACGTATGAGGCCAGTTTTATTAACTAAAATAATTTTTTTACCCTTCTGGTAAACGCAGGAGAAAAAGAGTGTCATTATTTGAATTCATTTCGATAAAAATAAAAGAGTATATTAAAAGGGCTAATGTACTGTCTGAAATATTTTTGTAGAAGTAAATTTAATAACATAGGTATTATAAATAATTTGTAACCGACCTTATTAGATAGCCCAAGATTACATACATATCAGATTAAAATTTAGAAGGAAACAGGGCATTTCATTGATGTTCAACAATGTTGAACATAATAACATGTATCGTAAAAAATGCATAAACTTTAAAGGTATGCCCTTATCAATAATCCTAATTCATTTATATTATCACTATGTATTATGTAATAATTACATACCCTTAGGATTAATTGTGATTTATTCGTGATGTGATATTATTATAGGAATATATTAAACAGAAAACAATATTTTTAAAATATTAAAACAGGATAATTTAACTGTAAACTTGTTAAAATAGGTTATTTTGCATAAGAGTAAGTATATTTCTTTGGTAATTATTTAAATGACATAATTTGCTTTTTCAATTATGTACTTCTGTAACAAATCAATAAAGAAAACTATAAAATTTAATCAACATAATAACAATCTTAAAGAATATTGGTTTGCAGTAACACATTTCTAGTTGCAAAAGAAATTGAGCGTTTGGAAATTTTCACTTACAATATGAAATATCTATTGAGATCCACAATCAACTGTAGATTACTAAATTTCTTATAATTATTTTCACCTCGGGATATATCATAATGCAAATTTTTTAAACTCTAGAAACAAGGAATTAAATTGTTATTTTAGATTATCTAAATACTTTATATTTTGATAGTTAAATAATTATGTTACTTGATGAATGTAATTTTACAAAATTTTATTTATGAATAAATAAATAATTGCTTTCACATGATTTATAAAGAAAATAGAATAAGAAGGACACATTTGGATGTGTAATTCAATTACGTTGAAATTATCAGTATTCAATAATGATTAATATAGCTAAAATGAGAGATTAACTGTTTTAAAAAAATTGTGCGTAATTATCACAACCAGTCAGTTAAAAATAAGTTCATTCAACTTAATTACTGCCAATTAATAAATAGAACCAGATTTTGGACAGCCTTACGAATACCATAATATTATTCGATAGCTTTTGGCAAACATCTTGTATCTAAATGTGACTATGGTACACATTTCCTTATCAATAACGCTGATACGGATGAAGTTACATATCACATAAATTCATTCAACCTATTTAGCTTTATGTAGGAAGCTATTTCAATGAAAAACAGAGTTTTCATTCATAGTGCGAGCGGCTAAACTATGGAACTCTTTACCGGAGTCGATGTTTCCAGAAACATAATCTTCAGATTTTCAAGGTGCGAGTGAATCGATTTTTGTACGGAAAGCGCGCTCCATCGTAGACCGTAACGTGTCTTAACATCAGGCAAGTTTGAGTCAAGCGCTACCAATTTACTTATATAAAAATTTAATTCGAGAATGTTAATATCATTAACAATTTCAATTTACAAAATTTAGTAAACTTCAGATGATTGTGACTTACGCTACCGATAACTTTCATGTTCCCGTGTGTCTGCTGCCTCCGCGGGCTGTTCACAGCGAGTTGGTGATGTTCTGGAAGAGCCGTTTGCCCCACCACGTCTCCAGGTCGAAGGGCTTGAAGTCCCGGAGCATCGGGCTGGGCGCGTCGTCCTGGTAGTACAGGCTGGACGCCGGCGCCGGTGACGAGCTGCCTGATCCAGAATCTGGAATTTGTAATCCACAACTCAGAGATCAAAGAGCTCTCCGTCTCAGCCTCTCTTAAACCAGAGCGAAATGGCCATCCATTCATCAACCATCTCGCCTCATCATCATTTACCTACATATAAGTATGTCACCGGAAAATAGCAAGAAGCGTAAGTTGATCAATTTCCTAGGTAGTTGATTAACTTTCGGAATATAACAAACGGTAGTTGAAATGTATTTTTTAACGCAATGGATTTCAGTTAGTTGATCAATTTACGGTAACCTGGCAGTAATTTAATAATTTACCTACATGTAGTTCCTAGAGTTAATCAACTACCTAGGAAATTGATCAACTTACGATTCTTGCTATTTTCCGGTGACATATACAATCCAGATTTGCAAATGTATTGATTGGTATGGGATGGAACAGCATCCACCCTTGGGCATTTTGTTTGTTGGATTAAGGTATCATGCCATACACATGTGGATAAATAGAAACATACTTAATTTTTAGCCTTAATAAGTTGGACTCTGTTCTATAATACCTAATTGGATCACAATTATGATCTAATAAGATATTATGTTCTCTTTTTTAAATAATTGTTTAAGTTGATAACAATTTAGTAATAAATTGCCTTCATTATCTGGCTTTGTGGTTATCTAGAATGATCATAATGATCGACCAGATACCATTATAATGATAATGCCATACTATGGGGGCGAGTAACGAGTATGAACTCGCCCCCCATAGTATGGCAACAGTCAAATTAGTATTTTATAATCTTTAAACTGGACTTTTACAAGTCGTAATGCCCAGACTTCCAGACACAATCCTACTAATATTATAAACGCGAAAGTTTGTTTGGATAGATGGATGGATGTTTGTTCCACTTTCACGCAAAAACTACTGAACGGATTTTAATGAAACTTTACAGGAATATAGTTTGTATATCAGTTTAACACATAGGCTATGTTTTATACGAATATTCACGCGGGCAGAGCCGCGAGCAGCAGCTAGTAAGTAGATAAAACAATGGGATAAACAACATTTAATTAAAATAATTGAGATTCCATGTATTATTTTTTGTACATTTTTCTTGAACTATAATAACAGCATAACATAATCCCTACACCTGATGGAAAGCAATTGAGGTGCCCAAGTCACTGAGGCAATGGGCAGGTAACTAACCAGTTACATACACACACAACACATTTGGTTTATGTATTTGCATAAACCAAATGTCTATCTCTATCTCTTATTTAGAGATGTTAGTCCAAATATGAAGGTTACATAATTTTAGTGAGTCATATAGGTATCTATGTGATTATCTCACACCTTTATAAGTATTTTTCGTTTCAGTTAACACCTTGATAAGTATTATATAAAATCTTACCAGTTGTGCTGGTAGGTGTTGAGGGCTCACTTTCGCCATATGCGGTTTGTGTCCAAGCTGTAAAAAAAATGTGGTGAAAATCACAAGGTGATTCAATTTGGTTCCTTTTTGGCTACCACAGCTACCTCTTCATCACTTTCGCCCCATATGCTAAGCTCCTATTAAAAATATAATTAGATATGTGACTGAAATTAACATATCCATATAATCATCTTTATACCAGATCAATGGTGGAGACACAGTTACACTTCATACAATTTGATTATTAGCATTCAGATAGAATATTAGCATTCAGGAATTGGCCTGATTATGTTTTATCATAATCATCCTATTGCAGTCCACTGCTGGACATAGGCCTCTCCAGTCGTTCGCCACTTAGGGCAAACATCTGGAGGATAGACACATAATCGCCACGCTGGGCAGGCGGGTTGGCTGCTGCCCATCATCGGTCTGTGGTATTTATTGACTACGCCTTCAATTGTGATGGATAAACTGCCACCAGTCAGTTGCCTGCACCTCATTTGTTATTCGGCAGGATGCACCACTGGCAGGTGAGGTTGGCTTGGAGCGAAAAGATGATAGGTAGTGGCCCATCATCTTTTTGCTCCTTTGAAGGGGAAGGGATGTAAGGGCGCTGCCTTGATTGTATTTATCCTTCACCAATAAATGTACAAAGTACAGTATGTTTACTTACTTTCACTTATATATCTAATGATTTCCTCGTGCTGTGGTGTAATCACATGATGTTGTATTCTCTGGTGCACTGTCTTTTTGCCATTGGAATGGAATACTGGTTTGGGCATACTGAAAAAAAAATCAATTACATCAATTTCAAAAGATTCTTCAAAAGAGGATACATACTCAGAAAAGTGTTTAAATAAATTAGTTTGAGACTACAATGGACTACATACTAAGTAAACACTCTCATTCATTCAATAAATTGGTGTGTAAGTAAGTTTATAGTATCTTGGCTTGAATAAGAAAGTTTTGAGAACTCGAATCATTCAAGCTATAAATTATTGCTTAATTTTATTATTCCCTGATCAAGTACAGTACAGTATAGGCAATGTTTATAATTTATTTTGTTAGCATATACATACATGTTAATGTTGGACACGCTACGGCCTCATAGTCAATTGAATAATAGCATAAAGTCAAGAGTCAAACATAGTTCTGCTCGCCCAAGCGCCCCGGTTAAGAGGTTATGTAAAAACACTGATGAAATTTAATGAAACATTCCGGCATTGCATCATAGTTAAATAATGGCACATACTTGACAATTTCTCCATTATCAGACTCCGAAGACTTCCTACTATGATCCTTACGGCTGTCCAGTCTTTCTAGGTTCTGTGAGAGGCCTGAAACCGAGAATATTCAAGACTTGATTTCTCGAACTTTGTATGTCAAATTTTACATACAAACAAACACCAGACATGCACGATTTTACACATTACCTCTTCGAGTTTTAGCGACAATCTTGCTAGGCCCTTTTGAGACAGTATACATTTTATAATTTCGCTCAGAAATTAAAAAAATAAACGTAAAAGTCACACACGGATTATGAGACCAACCTGAAACTGTGAGTTGTCAGTAAAGCAAAAATATCCTAATTTAGTAGAGTTTTTGTTATCATATAATTTTTAACTGAAAAAAGTACAGAAAATTTAAAACTGCCAAACAACTTTAAACTTAGTAAAATTTATATTTTTGTGATAAAATGTAATTCCAAAGTAGTTAAGTGTTAAAATCTGCCCCAAGTACACCATCTCAAATTATTTTACTACAAAAAGGTTAAGTCCAGACCAAAGAGATGAGATGACTCTTTAAAATGTAATATTCTCGTACATAGTTTTTAATTATGTCATAATACCTTAAACTGATATAAACCATATGAGAAGTAATTTCAAAACTTTTATTGGTCTGACATTTCTTTTATTTAGTATAAAAATTTATATAGCTAATGGCAACACTAACTTCGACTACGTTCCAATTCACGCATATCATACGAGAAGAGTGATCCAATAATTTATATGTCAATAGGTAGAGTAGGTATACATTAGAATTAGACCTAACACGTTTCCTCCTTTCTTTTAGATTATGTATTTCAAAATACCTCATGTGATCTTTCTTAGAAGGATATATCTAGGTATGCTGTTTTTAAAAAAACTCAACAAATATCAAATCACTTTTTGTGAGATGATACGGGCGTGCTGCCAGCAAATATCACGAGACACGCTGGTTCTCTTTGTTTAGTTATTGCCCAGTTGATATAATATGCTTTTAAGCTCAATTTAAATTTTATTTTTCCTATATTTTGTGAATGTGCTGTGAATCGGATTTTTTTAAATGCTAATATGAAATGCACAAATCTTAACACACTTGACTATACGGTTCTCGGATTTAAAAAAGCATCCATGACCAAAGAAAGGCGGGTAATTCAAATCCACATTCATGACATTCAAATCCTACAATATGAAAACTATGAATCACATCTTACCATTACTTCTCAAGTTTTATAGTATTTTTAGATTTAATTTAAAAATCAATTAAGATTGAAATAACATTGTGCGTTGATTAAATCTCGTAAGTATACGTAGGTAGCTACATAATCGTTCTCGTAGAATTATTACCTACAGTCACAAACACAGAGTACTTTGTAAAATGCCGTACAAACTATAGATGTCTACATAAATTACCTACATAATATAAATTAGTTGATTTAAAAACTTATATAAGTAAAATATTTATAGATTATGTACATAATTATGTATTGTACAGGCCATTTTAGTTTTTTTGGTGAATAAATAGTTGTATATAGTTAATAAATTTTTTTTTTAGTGATTTTTATTCTTTTCCATGAAATGTCGTATGCAACAGTGCCAGTGCGACTCTGCTCTTAGTAGGTACTACAGAGTCAAGCCGGGTACAAGGCACGGGGTGTTAGGAACTAAGGAAGTGTCGATCGGATATGTATTTGGCGAGTGATTCAAGCCGTTCCGCGCAGTACCGGTTGGTAACGACCAGGGTTGGTAACCAAACTTAATGGTAAAATAATACAAAACATACATTAAAAAAAAATTATACATACAGACGAAAACCTCGTCCTTTTTTGAAGTCTATTAAAAAAACATGTTATGGTACCTAAGTACATAATTTATAATATTAATAAACATTTTTAATTCAGGACACTGAGAAGTAAACCGAATGGATTATGATTTCCGAACAGGGTTGCCAGATCTCCCGATTTCCCGGGAGATCTCCCGATTTCCCGGGAGATCTCCCGATTTTGGTTAATATCTATCTGGAGCTATCAACCAAAATCGGGAGATATCTAACTAGCATTGGCTATTGAGCTATAACCAACTAGTCGTAGTCGGTGTGCTAACCCTAGTACCTAACGCCTAATCGCTCAGGAAGTAGTTACCGATGCCACGCGAATGTAAATGTGTTGCCGGACCGTTGGGTTTAGTTTTTAGTCCATTTCAGCGGTCTTCCCCGTGCAAAACAAAACACTGTAGATAAATAAATATTATATGTACCGTTTGTTTTTCAATGTACAGTAGAGCGTCGATTATTCGAACGTCGGTTAACCGAACGACCGCTTATCCGAACTACTAGGCCCGCCTGAACCGCGCTACAATGATAGCTAGAAACGATATTTGAGATTATTTTAAATGCACCCAGTACATGATAACGCTGTTCAGCTGTTTCAGTGGAAACCATCGGTATTTTTTTTTATGACAGAGGAGGCAAACCTGCTGGTAAGTAATCACTTCAGCCCATAGACACCGCAACACCAGGGGAGTCACAGGTGTGTTGCCGGCCCTGGAGAAATGTTTAGGCTCGCTTCTTGAAGGTCCCTAGGTCGTATCCATTCGGGAAAATGGAATTACACTATTATCTACACTTTTTGTCTTGATTCCTAGGTATTTAATAATTGTATGTAAATATAAAATGTACCTACCTACGTAGGTAGAGGTTGGTAACACACAGATAAATGATTACCCAATTTCAGACAGGAAACACTGACCACGTCATCGAAAACAAAGGGCTTTTAAGGTATTTTTAAAAGGTTAAGTGCTTTCTTGGAGGCAAATCAAAAAGATGATGACGATGTATTCACTCGTATTCACAAACGTTACTATGCGTCGCGCATACGTACAGACAATACCCAAAAACCTCCTTATTCGTGGACAACACTTGAATGCCGGTCGCATTTGTAAATGCCTTACTTCGCATAGTGCACCTAGTTCGTTGTCATAGATAAGTTTTGGTTGTGAATTACGGGTGATTACGTGAGTTTTGGCAGTCTTTTATCAAATTGATTGTCTCCTCATTTCCCAATAAATTATGTAGTGCAGTCAATGAAGCATTATAGGTCCGAATTTTTTTACTGTGAACCGAATTGCATACAATTTTGGGATTAGGTTCATCTTACCATTAACTTTAAAAGTGAAAATGATTTGAACTCCGCCACCACCATGGGGGTGGTTGCCACCCCTTCTCGGGGGTCAATGGTTGTTTTTTCAAATTAACCTCGGATCTCGATTGAAGATATAATTTTAAGCAAAAAAGTTTCTATAAAGTTTCTCGAAAAATCTAATACTTTTCAAGTTATTGGCAATTGAAAATTCGCAAATTTTTCACGATTTTCATCAGTTTTTTTCAAATATCTCCAAAAATATACGTTTTATCGAAAATTTTATAAGGAACGAAACTGTAGCAGGTAAAAAAATGAACAATTTGGTTTTTTACAAAGTATTCTAAGTGCAATATTAAGCTAGATATTAAAGATCAAAGCCGTTTTTTATTTTATCTGAATTTCATCGATGTAGTCAATGCCATCTAGCAGCGAGCAAATGCATTTTATGCTTTCTAATCGAAAAGGGTTTTGTAGTGCTTGAAATAAGCTTTAAAATGAGCTTTATCAAAAGTCTTTTGCACGTAAAATAAGTGAGCTATATTGCAAATAAGCGGAGCATCGAATGTTTTTTCTTTTCAATCAATGGGTTTAAATAAGTGCCATTTCCACCAAAACTAAAATTAATCATATTCCGCCTAGAATTAACTTTATTATGAAGAGTTTTATAGATTGTATTAGTTTGGCTGCTTTAGGACACATAGTTTTCAAAAAAGTCACGATTGAAAAAAAACCGAGAATTTCAAATTTTTAAAAATCCCACCCCTTTTTCATAATATCTCAAAAATGACGACAGATACGTATAAAAGTGTAGGGATAAAAAATTTAGGTATTTTTCTGACAAACAATTTGGTTTTTTTGTTTTTTCTATCAAATAAAAATTGACGGAGATATGATTATTTAAAGAGCGCGTGGCAGCGCAATCACAGCCTCCCTTAATCGTGACTTTTTTGAAAACTATGTGTCCTAAAGCAGCCAAACTAATACAATCTATAAAACTCTTCATAATAAAGTTAATTCTAGGCGGAATATGATTAATTTTAGTTTTGGTGGAAATGGCACTTATTTAAACCCATTGATTGAAAAGAAAAAACATTCGATGCTCCGCTTATTTGCAATATAGCTCAATTATTTTACGTGCAAAAGACTTTTGATAAAGCTCATTTTAAAGCTTATTTCAAGCACTACAAAACCCTTTTCGATTAGAAAGCATAAAATGCATTTGCTCGCTGCTAGATGGCATTGACTACATCGATGAAATTCAGATAAAATAAAAAACGGCTTTGATCTTTAATATCTAGCTTAATATTGCACTTAGAATACTTTGTAAAAAACCAAATTGTTCATTTTTTTACCTGCTACAGTTTCGTTCCTTATAAAATTTTCGATAAAACGTATATTTTTGGAGATATTTGAAAAAAACTGATGAAAATCGTGAAAAATTTGCGAATTTTCAATTGCCAATAACTTGAAAAGTATTAGATTTTTCGAGAAACTTTATAGAAACTTTTTTGCTTAAAATTAGATCTTCAATCGATATCCGAGGTTATTTTGAAAAAACAACCATTGACCCCCGAGAAGGGGTGGCAACCACCCCCATGGTGGTGGCGGAGTTCAAATCATTTTCACTTTTGAAGTTAATGGTAAGATGAACCTAATCCCAAAATTGTATGCAAATCGGATCACAGTAAAAAAATTCGGAGGTTAGCCCGTATTTTTCGCTTCATTGACTGCACTAATGTGCTTATTTTTGTCTAAGCTGTATCATTGCAGTAAAAATGTACGGTCACAACGCAATAAAGAAGTGGTCTAAATAGGCTAGGTTCATGAGAACGGACCGCGAATGATCCGACATCACTCAATGACGCTTATTGCCGGTTATTACACAGATACCAACTCATACCGTAATTATTACTGCTGTTATTGAGACGCAAGGTCAATACTATTTTCTGCTTCAACAACAATTTGTTCGTATAGGACCATCTTCATATTGTGGATGCGATGTGTTGTCGGTTTTTCTTGGTAATTACGCTGTTACGTGTAGAAGGTACTCGAGGAGACAAAGAGGTCCCATATCTGGTCAGGACCAACACATTGTTTTAATTAACTTCTGTTCAGAAGTAGTAGTTGAATGTTGGTTTTTAAACCTATACTCGACTGGATATACCTAGATGTTTCCAAGAGGTCCCATGTCTGGCCAGGACCAGCTCATTGTTTTAGTTAAGTTCTGTTCAGAAGTACCTAGTACCTAGTGGAATATTGGTTTTTAAAGCAAGGTACTCAGATAGGAAGGTACCCTGTTTAAGTTTTATGTAATATGAGTAATAAGATGACAACATCACGAATTAGAGTGTCCTGGAAACACCTGAAACAACCTCTACTTATTTAAGAAAATTTACGGTCTGCAATCGAATCTGCCCCCCATCTGAATTTCTTCGTCCTAACGCATTTTTGCTTAGCCTTTTTCTAACCAATCTATTAAACAACACGTAAATTTTTGTTAGACATCGGAAACATTTACGTTGTTTCTGCCGAGTCCATCCAGAGGTTGTGGAAGAATGCCCTACAATGGCTACCAAGATTATTAGGTAAGTGAAGATCTCTACAAGTCAATCACTGAATTAAAACCGATTACCTACCAAAAACAAAATACTTATTCACGACCCGTGACTGCCCGCCTACTTTGCGATCAAAGACACTCATTAAATTCACGCATCACGTTTTTACCAACACAGATTTTGTTTCACTTACATCTGCATGCTACTATCATTTCTTTCTGTCCGAGACTTGAACCGAGCCAAGTGTTACAAGGACTTTCCCCGGCAGGCAACTTTCACTGACGATTGTCAGAATGCACAATTATTAGACCAGTCATCGATAGCAATTAGTAGCCAGGCGTCAGCTTTATCAGTTAATCTGAGCACATGCAATTGTATAATCATTTCAAATTACGTCTTATTAACGTAGTCATTAAAGACTTCTTGGTTAGCGCCGCGAGTCCACCTTCTCTATAAGTACGAATCGGTTAGTTTTAATCGTCTAATCGATTTAGGTATTAGGTGTGCCTGTCTTTTATCAAGAATATTTGATACTTTCTATTGGAAGAATTTCGACACGCACGAATAGCAAAGTCGACACTTCCATAGGGAAATCAGGTCCAGAGCAAAGGTTTAATGTGTACTTACCTATTAGGTACTTACAATGTACAGTGGGGTATTCTGGCGGCCGCTATGCATGCGGGTACATCTTGGAATACTTTAGTATTCCCAGACTTTAGTCTAAATCAAGGGTTCCCAAACATTTATATATGGTGGCGTACTTTATGGGAGCAAGAAAGGAGGCGGCGCACCCTGGAATCAGCTAGACCCGACCGGCCAATCCTATCACCACTATGGTAATTCTCAATTTGTACATTAGGATTTATGTGACGGCGCCCTAACCAAATGATTTAAAATCAGTTTAAAATGTTTATATATGTCACCGGAAAATAGCAAGAATCGTAAGTTGATCAATTTCCTAGGTAGTTGATTAACTTTCGGAATATAACAAACGGTAGTTGAAATGTATTATTTAACGCAATGGATTTCAGTTAGTTGATCAATTTACGGTAGCCTGACAGTCATTTAATAATTTACGATTTTGACACAAGTAAAATCGTCCTCAAATGGGCCAATCGTTGCTCAATGTACTATTTAACGGTGCACTATTACTCGTAACTTAATACACTGTTCCCTGATTGGTTGCCGGGATAACGCCACGTGAGCCATTGAACCAATCAACGTTCACCTCACCTTCGTCGGATGATTTTACGGCAAGACCCCGTAAAATGATCAATTTACTAAAATACATACGTTAAATAATACATTTCAACTGCCGTTTATTATTTTCCGGAAGTTAATCAACTACCTAGGAAGTTGATCAACTTACGATTCTTGCTATTTTCCGGTGACATATATAGCTTGTATATTGACCATTGCGATGTATGTGGTACAAGCTGGGACGGCCCATGGTTACGAAATGGCTGTGTATCACCACATAGGTACAGAGTAGGCGTACTTTGAACCTTCGGCTATCGCCAACCTCCGATAAATAACTACTTACCATACGTTAACCCACTTTGCAGTGCTTTGCGGTGTGCGTAATAACTATGAGTGTTAAAATGTCGTTAAACTACAAAGTATGCACCAGTCAGTGAGCAATTATTTGGTACGATCGTAAATTAGGCACTAACACATTAATAACTTTATTTTGACAAGTCGTTTTGACAACACTGTTGCAGTTAGATAAGTATACTACCTACTTATCTATTTAGCGGCGGATCTTTTTACAATGCGTGTGTAAGGATTCGACAATCGACAATAATAGGCCTGTTTCCGTAAAAAATTTAATTAGTCCGTCTTTTAGATTGTTCAAAAATAAAAGACACGTATTTTTTCATTTGCAAATTAGACCAAAAATGACAAAGATATAGCCCGTTAAAATTACACGTGACGTCACAGAGTGGGAGTTTTTTCGCCACTAAGTAACGTCAAAGACCCCCACTCCTAAATTTTGATGCCTTGTATCTTTGTTATTTTTTGTTTAAATGAAAAAAGGAAAAATACGTGTCTAATATATTTTTATAATCTAAATTACGGTCTAAATATAATGTAATTATTTTGACCCTGGAAACATCCCCATTTATGCTCAAAACTAACCTAGAGTACTTGCCTAATGCCTAGGGGCTATGATTCTAATTGATATCTAACAGGACCATCCTATTTCATCCCGTGGGTGTTGCAGAAGACGGACGCTTGTAGGCTGATGAAGATGAGTCGCAATGCAGCTTCTTTATTTATTTATTATTTACTGGTGCTGCCTTAATGTTTAAAGTAGCTCGACATAATGAATTCCCTACGCCCGATGGAAAGTGAAAGAGAAACCCAAGACACTGTGACAATGGGTAAGTAACTGGCCAGTTGCCACCGCCATGTCGGCCCAACCACGATCTCTGGAAACCCTACTCACCGGCAGAAACACGACCGGGAGGTCATTTGGCTGCGGTATTCTATAAGGTCCTTCCCCGGACGGGCGGCTCAATTCGAGCGAAGATTCGCTATGCCCCACCTCTCTATAGCGGTACCTTGAAAATTTTGCATTATCTTAAAACACAGCTAATACATAGCTATGTTCAAGACTGTGAACAACCCAAGTAAGCATGGCGTTGCTTGTAGACAATGGTGTTTCGCGCCATGGATCCTCCCACGGACGCGCTAACGGGACCGCGGGCGCAACGGGGCCAGATTCGTATCGCGGCTCACAATGCACTGGATTACTATTGCTAAATGAAACTACCTAGCTGATTTTATATTTATAGCAATTTTTTACGACACCTCTATAGATAGAGGATTAGGTACTGGGTTAGATGCTGGTTAGGTTTTGGCTGGGAACTGCTGGACATAGGCCTCTCCAGTTGTTCGCTACTTTGAGAAAACACCTTTGCACCTACACCACGAGGCTTTACCCGTAATCGCCACGCTGGGCAGGCGGGTTGGCGATCGCAGTGCGTAGGACAACGCTCCGGGGACGTTGCTGCCCTTCATCGGCCTATGGTATTTAGCTACCTACGTCTTCAATCGTGATGGTTATGTCGCAGGCAAATACCAGACGGTTGCCAGAGCCTCCTCTGTTATTCAGTAGGATGCACCACGGTCAGGTGTGGGTGGCTTCGAGCGAAAAGATGATGGGTAGATCCCTTACATCCCTATCCTAGCCCGTATCATTTTCAAAAGGTATAAGTAGTAAGTATATGAAATAACTTCAACTCAGTTACCACGAATTACTGCTACCTACCTCCCCAAGTATCGAGCAAATTTTTGTGAAATATTGATAATGAAACAATAAATTTCGATGTCGATTCTTATATATTACTTACTGATAGGTTTGTTGTAATACATTACTAGGTGCGTTTCTCAATTTATTCATGGTGGCTCAGATGCCTACAGAAATCCACGTTCCTATTGTGATGATTTTTAATATTTGTCTAATTATTGCCCTCATTATTTAGTATGTTTTGTAAGAATTAAGTGGCAACACTGGTTTGTCACATAGACAGTTGACAGTGCGCCTCTCTGGCGGCAAAATAGGCGGGGAAAAATGGAGGGGAAAGCTGTGCTGGGGGGACGGACGAAGCAAGCCGGATTCGATTAGCAGCATTGACCGAGGACAGACGTCGAGTGAAATCTATGTTCGACGGTAGTCTTATAGTTCAGGTTGTGATGTGATAAGTTGTGATACCTTTATACCATTCGAGAGATTGAAGTTATTATATTTCAGAAGCGGCATGATACCTGCAGCCTACAAGGTACGGAGTAGAAATACTCTTAAAATTATTTAATTCATATTAATATATACGAGATATTAATATAGACAAGATATTAAAGGCCGTCACTGTAATTTTTCGTTAAATTCAGCTTTTATTTTTCTCTTCTCTTCATTTCCATAATGATGCCGTCACGAACATTTGGTTGGGGCTACTCTCTAACAATGTTACTTGGCGGTAGTATTGCGAGTGTTTAAAATAATATGGCGATTGGATTACGCCAACACTGACAACAGCTTGAATAATATTTGATCAAGGCTACTCTTTGATAGTGCTATTCTGGTTGGTCTGCCTGAAATAATTTGTCGCGAATTCTATTTGGTCAAGGCAACTCCTTGATAATAGTTCGCGACGGATTCTTTGGCAAACGTCGGTGCTAGAATATTAATATTTATTGCATAAGTGTTTTCTGGAGCGGACCGCAACTTGAGTAATGTTCGAACAAGGCAACTCTTTGTTAATGTTTACTCTTGTAAGCCTAATAAGGTTTATCGCACGACCCATTTGGTTAAGGCTACTCTTTGACAATGTTGGTCTGCGATAAAACGTTAGACTGCGGTCTGTATTAGAAAAAACTAGACGTTTGGTTGAAATTGCGCCGTTAATTGAAAAGATAAGTTTTATGAAGAGAGGAGAAAGTTAGAGTTCTTAACCTTTAGAATAGGAAGAGTAATTTATTGATAATAATAACAACTTCATTGAATATAAAACACGGAGTTACATTTTGTATATCACAACTGCAAACAAACAGTATTTTTCGCTTGCTACCGCCAGATATCGCTCGTCCGACTAATTAACAATGCCTATCGCGTCATAGGAATCTGAGCGTTAAGTGTAGCGTAGAATGAGGTCAAAATGCTATGTGTCAGTACAGACAGATTGTAAGCGGCGCATTAACTTTTTATGTGTCCATTTGCTTACTTATGCGATTATGCGGTACACAATTATTATAACACAAGCTAGGCCGAGCCTGTATTATACGTACGTACTAATTCCTTCCCAATGTCTTTTAGTAAATACAACGATATAGGTATACTAATGAAAGTTGATATATTTGATTTGGTTATTTCTGGGCTCAGTATTGAGTAAATGGGGCCTAGTTTAAAATATGTATATTCAAAGATTACTTCGCTAAGATTGGATACGCTTCTCAAAATTTAAGGCTATAAATGTCATGCACAAAACGTTACATGTACAAGAGAAGGCTATGTATGCCACTACACGCAAGTAATCTAATTTATATGTGTGAAGAGAGGGGTGTTAAAGGTTTGATTTTTACTGAAACTGCTACCGCACCAGATTCTCTTGTACACACACACATACACACCCACACACACACACACGCACACACACACACACACACGCACACCCACACACACACACACACCCACACACCCACACACACACACACACACACACACACACACACACACACACACACACACACACACACACACACACACACACACACACACACACACACACACACTTACTTTAAAAATATATATATATCTGAATATAATTATGTAATTTTTAGTATGTACACAATGAAGTACTTATTCAGCTTTAAACTCTTAATACTTGAGGCGGTATGGTTTGAGCCTAATGACCTGAAACATGTGTATTCAATTGCATAGGCCAGGCATCCGTCTCATCACACAATATGTCACAAGTTTTATTATAGCCTGTTAAATTTAATGTACCCTGTGGAGAGAAATAAAGACTCACGCACACGCACACACGCACACACACGCACACACAACACACAATTGAATGTTATATTGATTAAATGTGTATTTTTAAAGAAATCTGTAACAACAGAGCCAAGGCCAATAGGTCTTAATAATTGCCTACATAAACTAATTGATGAAATCTAATGGATACGCTGTTGATTTCGAATAAATGAATAAATATATTATTAAACAAGTAATTGGAGGCTATGTATGTCTCTACGGAGCTATGTATGTTCCACAAGTAATTGAAGGCTATGTATGTCTCTAGGGAGCTATGTAAGTTCCACAAGTAATTGAAGGCTATGTATGTCTCTACGGAGCTATGTATATTCCACAAGTAATTGAAGGCTATGTATGTCTCTACGGAGCTATGTATGTTCCACGAGTAATTGGAGGCTATGTATGTCTCTACGGAGCTATGTATGTTCCACAAGTAATTGTAGTTTATTTATGTCCTTAAGTAAGAAAAGACGCCCCTAAGAAGCTATGTATGTTTAATGATATTTGAGTCCTTGGATACCAATACAGAACTATGTATTCCACTACTATACAAAATTGGTTACGGAAACTAAACTATGAGGATACAGAATCAATATTATCAGACGTAAAGTAAGCTAAGCTCATACACACCCGCGTCACTCTCACGCATACACACACACAAACGCACATACACTCACACAAATGCGGAACCCAATAAATGCTAGCTTTCCTCGATCAACAGGTGGGACCTGGAGGCCTGAAATGCAGGGTCGCCCTAGATTAGGCTCCAGATTGATTAATGATTCAATGCTAATGAATTTTACCAATTATAATTTAACTATAATTCTTTATTTCAAATAATTGCATACAATTGATGGCATTCCTAAACTACTTGTCAGTTCGCCAACAGGGATGTAGATGATGTTGTAGGTTATTGATTTAATCTTTATTTCACAAAGTAGGTACACAATGTGTTCTGGAATGGATTATGTAGGCGGTGTAATTTTCTCTTGCACAAATAATGGTAACAGACGACATGATGACTACTCCGCCTAGTAAAGTCCAAAAAGCCCAAGGCACAAGCAGCAGAGGGGACCATTGGTGGATGTCGATGCAGGCGAACAGCTCGTCGTATCCATGTGATGTTGTCCGTTGTCATCAGGGAAGTCTTGGTGGCTCGTAGTATAACTTTATTTATTTATTTTACACTAGACTGTACCTAAACCTATGTAAGTAGTTCTATGCTCGTAAATTGACACTATCAAGAACCCGGGGCGGTCGACTTGTTTTTGTTTTAATATTATTGTTTTTATTTTTGCATAAAAGACATTCATTCACTACAGAGATACATGTAGAGAGAATTTAAAACTGGGCTGTGCCAGTATTAACTTATTAAAATTAGTGAGTGGCATCGAAATGAATAGGTACTATTGAATTTCTAAATTTAGAACCTGCGTAGGTATATTTCATTTTAGTGCAAGATTTATGATAATTGGCATTTCTTAAGTAAGGATGTTGATCTCCAATGTATTCATTTAAATGGGTACCTACACTTGAATGGTTCCCTAAGTGAAGCATGTTAGGTTTAGACTAGGCTTCGTCTACGCACGAGACGTGTGGTCCTCTTATGCGAGGCAAAAATTAACCTATGTATGTCGGCGGACGGTGCCTCCGTCGCATGGGCCATCGTTGCGGTGCCGAGGGTCGTATAGATAGAATAAACAGTCTTTGTTGCACAAAAGACATAACAAAGGACAGCTTAGGCAGTTTTGTCGCTTGTAGCGATCTGTACCAGATAACATTTAGACAGAGGAATGCAGTTTTTTAAAAGCCACGGGCAATCTAGTACAATACCATCCAATGCAAGCCAATTGCATAATTATACGAAGTAAAATAAACATATTCTATAGACATTATAAAAAAATCTATGTATATAGCATATTAAATTGATGTGGCACTCGTATTTACACTTAAACACACACGTATACAATACATTCGCATACACATAAGTACATACACTCTCCGGCGCAACAGGCACGATAGGCACAACACAAACCTACCTAACTGGGGTGGAAAACTTAGGTTTGCCCCCCCTATTATTATTAATATAAAACCGGACCTTCCAGTTCATTTAATATAGACGGATTTAAAGTTATAAATTGTAATTGTTCCTGCGATACAGACCTTGAGGCTAGTACAGCAGCAGCTGACAATTTTTTTAGGGATTTTGTAATATTTTTTTTTATTAATGGTTTAGCTCATTTGAGTTGTATGCAGAACGATTTTTATTATTGGATAAACATTTTTATTCTTACACAACACATGTACACGTACGTAATTATTATTTATATTGATAAAAAAAGCGGTAACGTTCTTACTATAGAGATGTAGGGCACTAGGTACTCTAGTCCACTTATAGCAACTCGATATCTAAGTGTGGCGTATTGTTTGCTTTCACATGCGTCAAAATATTTCATGAACTGTTCCCGCAATACGAGTATTAATGGACTTGTCTCTAAGAATAAGAATTTATTTATTTGCTAGAATGCGGTACATATTATTACAGATGATATGTATACTTGAGAACTAAACACATTCACTCTTCAGAGTTGTCAAATGAAATAAATTATTAGATTGGATACATAATTGAAATAAATTGTAACACGCCAAATTAAATTGATTATTAAATTGAGTACATTAAGTGAAATGAATTATTATACGTCAAAATATCATTAAAATTGAATTAAACAAAGCAAGTCACACGTGTATTATAAAAACAAGGTTGAATAAGCCATATTCTAAACATACCTCTAATTTAAAAGAAAACTTACTAATTGTCATATCATTTGCGTTCATGGGTAACTTATCATATAGTTTGACAGCCATTGACTGACTGTTCCTTGAACGCATAGCTGTTTTCATTAAAGGCATGATTAATTTAATTGAACGTATAGACGTCTATCTCTAGGAGTACGTGGAATGTCCTACAGAGTCTTAAATAGCTTTGCGTGAGTTTTAACCTCATACATATAAGCAAGGGACAGTGAGTACTTTCAATTGTTTGAACAAAGTCTAGAGAAATAAAACTGTCTGCTGGGTAACAAATAACTTTGGGGTTTGAGGTTTTCTAAGAGGAGGCGAAGGGAGATTTGGTTAATGGTGGACATGTAGGCAGTTAAAGGTTTGAAATTAGGACGATCATTAACTTTCAGTAAAACACTTTAATGATTAGGTATGTTCCAACATTTGATTGTACAACATTGGGACAATGTCACTGAATTTCATTGGGCTTGGAATACGACCTGAATTTACGTATCTACTCATTAAATTGGTTATTAATTATAGCTAATGTAGGGAAATGGTGTGAATAATTTATTTTAAGACCATCATGGGAGATCATCGGTCCTTACAAACTTTATTTCTTGAAGGGTGTATGTAGTTATGTAATCTATATGGGATGTCTACTGCTTGTTCATGGATAAGCTTGTTCTAAAGAAGGTCACGCTTTATCCCTGTGATCATTACAGTTACGAATTTTTCTAATAAGATGAATGACAATTTGATCTTCCTGTCATGGTGAGTGACTTAAACCATTAATCTCAGTAAACCAAATCAGATTCTTTGTTTGTCAGAACAGGTTACAATAAAATAAACAAATAGTTATAGTTGGGTCTGCCTGTAAAGGCGTACAAATATATTTGGTCTCGGAAAAATCTTCTGACACAACACAAAAAAAAATATTGTTATTTATTTGTACCTACGTGTGAACGTACTTAATTGCCACTGACGATTGGAGGGGTTGGTAAGTCTGAACGTCGTGGCCAGTTTACAGTTGGATTTGAAGCCGTGGATTTGCCAGTTTTCAGTGCTGCCCAGTGGCCTCTCCCAATGGTCATCACTTTGATCATACACTGTCAAATTTATTTTTGCATCTTGCATCAAGGCTTCGACCATGAACTGTAAACAAAACTACCTTATTTTTATCAAATGTCATCACAAGATAAAAGTGAATTTGGACTTTCAAAATAATTAATGAATTCAAATTTATTCATATTTCCCTATTGGCTACCAATAGGTACCTGTCATTGAAATAGTATTTTTCTGGAGGTTGTATTTACTTACTAATGTGTTTCAGAATCACTGATTTAAAACGTTTTTGCGATCGAGAGGGAAGAAGCTGCCGAGATAGACACTGGTCAAAGCTAGTTACTAACCTGAGAACGATCTGACTCACACTGTGAGAGACCTGTAAACTATAAACAATTTTGCAATTATTATCACAAGGTTTCTTTTTGGTACCAATGTGTATTCCTTATTCTCCTTGTAACACGTTAGTGAAGATGTTATTAGTAAAGTATTTGAATCTAGTGCAGCGTCTACTAGTAGCGGCTAGTTAGGCTTCTCTTTTTCTTTCGTACACTCATGTCTATCTTGTACATAGGCACAGTGAATAGTTAAGTGTGGTGTAGTACCTAATATTAGTTTTTATTAATTTCAGTTTTATTTTTATATCTAGCTGTTCTACTATTTATTTTAAGACATTTGTTCAATTGTTCCTGTCACATGTTAATCTCAAATGGGCATACTTTGAGAACTGTGTTAATCAATTAGAATACTACCACCGAATGTGATGATTTTATACTTACCCGTTAATGATTAAAACTGATGTGGTATACATATTTTACGAGGAAATGCAAGGGGTTGTAATTTAACAGTAATTTGTTGTTATAAGTCAAACTGTTTTTGTGTTATTCATTTTTTTGTAATGTCAGGTTCTCATTTTATTTATTGAGATGGCGCTTTAACACTGTTGAATCATGCTAAGTGGTAGTTTCGATTGGCTGTCCTTGAATAAATAAATAATTATGTAGTGGTGCGTCGGGAGACGGCACGCTGTCGGATGGCCGAATGTGATGATTTTTAATATTTGTCTAATTATTGCCCTCATTATTTAGTATGTTTTGTAAGAATTAAGTGGCAACACTGGTTTGTCACATAGACAGTTGACAGTGCGCCTCTCTGGCGGCAAAATAGGCGGGGAAAAATGGAGGGGAAAGCTGTGCTGGGGGGACGGACGAAGCAAGCCGGATTCGATTAGCAGCATTGACCGAGGACAGACGTCGAGTGAAATCTATGTTCGACGGTAGTCTTATAGTTCAGGTTGTGATGTGATAAGTTGTGATACCTTTATACCATTCGAGAGATTGAAGTTATTATACTATATAAATGTAGATACTCCTTAGCATAAAATCTTCGTCAAGCCCATCGGTAGATATAATTACCTACCTGTTAAATTTAATAAGTCTATCTACATAATTAATAGAGGTGGTCTAAGTTACATTGCGCTACTTAGGTAGGCTGAAAGGTTGGTTACTCTTTACTCATTATACCTAACTGTCTTTAATGTAGACATAGTTCATAGTAAAACAATAGAATCGCATTGCATCATAAAGATTGAATGATTTACGTGTATAGACTGGACAATGTAATGTTAACAATACTACGTTCTGATTGAAAAATCTAAGTTGTTTCTTTTTGTTATTAATTAATGATTTATCGACATAGCACACCGGATTACCTACTAAGCTGAAGTGGCAGTAGGTTGGCGATATGAGCCACAGAACCGACAACCGCTGAACGTTGAACATAGGCCTCTCCTACGCCAATTTGGTCAATCCTCTAGCTAGAGGCTTTACCCATAGTCGCCATGCTGGGCAGGCGGGTTGGCTATCGCAGATTGTAGCTTTTCGCTTCGGTGACGCGGCTGTTCGTAATCCGCCTGTGGTTTGCCTATACCTGAAAGGAAAAAGAAGACACTAGATAGAAGAGTAAAGGACAGAGATATTACAGGGACAGTAAATAACTTTTAACACGAGACTTGAATATATATAAATTTGATTTCATGTTACAACACTATTCTAACAATATAACAAACAATGTTAGTTTTAAAATTCATAAATCGGTCATCAGCTAGACTTGGACAGTGTCGCTACTCGACGCAACACTGGACATTCACCCACATAATATTTAATTTATTGCGATTTTTGTCACACAAATGTGGAACAACAATAGGTCTGTCAGATCAAATGTTATTTTTTAATGTACCAATATTTTAAAAATGTTTTGACACAGTTTCTAAAGTGTGGGAGAGTGTCCTATTTGCGTAGATGTAGTGTGATTTTGGCTGTTCGACCGATTGACGTCACGGAAGGGAAGGGCTATTCGTGTATACGGCTATTAATAAGATCGAACTTTACTCTTATATCCGTAGGTACAAATGCGTACTTAGCCTAGTTTCTAGAATCGATCAAAGTTTGATTGGTGATTTTGTATGATGTTTCAAGCAAAATTTTCATCCGTGCTCAAACACTTTGGAAACAGAAATAATAGCTATGTTTTGGCACTATCAAACCGTTTGAGTTATAAAATCCTATAAACAAAAGTTCGAAAAACACGTACCTACCTACTTTCTTAGCTGGCTCAGCGATCCGAAGTGGGTCTTGGCCAACATCAGAGCGCCCCACCTTTTCCGATCTTGTGACAGGTCCACCCAATCGGGCTCGTTCAGTGTCTTCAGGTCCTTGACAACTTTGTCCTTCCAGCAATACCTCGGGCGCCCAAGTGGACGGGCGCGGGCTCCCCAAGGTATACTTTTTAGGCCGCACGATCCTCTCCCATTCCTTCCCCACATGTCCCAGCCAGCGAAGTCGGGAAGATTTTATAACCCCAATTATGTTTGGCTCGGCTGTTAGTGTTAGATCTTCAATCTCCTGGTTGTATCTTCCAATTCTCGTCTTCCCCTTTAATTGGTCCCAGAATCCTTTGTAATATCTTCCACTCTTTAGTAAATAAGTACACGATACGATAGTAATATAAGTATACGACGATACTGACATGAGAATGGCATGAACCTCCAAGCGCACAAATATCTATTTCTCAATACTTTCCGCTGTCTGTCGACGACGTCTTTTAATATTTTGGTCATGTAATGAGAAGAGATCTTAAAAATTTGGTTGTGGTTGGTGGCGTAGAAGGAGAGAGATACTGCGGTCACTCATCAACCAGATGGACTGACCAAGACCAAGGAAGCTACTGCTCTTGATATATTTCATCAGGCAGTAAGGGCAAGTTCAGACAGCTAGAGACAGTTGATAAAGGCTACGAAAGCAACCACTGATCACAGTCCTAAGTATTAAGGGAAAGATTGAAAAGAGACATGATAGGTACCTACCTAAGAAATATATTTTGTGAAGGTACCTACTTCATGTACCTTTGTGAAGAATTGCTGCACATTATTTTAGGAGCTACATAATAAATTGTTACTATAATGTACAAAAAAGCACAGGCTCATTATGTAGGTACTAATTACACAGTGAATAGTGTTAATATGCATTTAGCATTAAGTGTTCTACTTTATAACACAAAGAGCTTGATCGTTATAGCTATTAGGTCAGTAAGCGCCGAGGCAACTACTTGACCACTATACGGTTAGTTTAATAAGTAAGTAGGCGTACCTAGATATCCTTTAGAATAGACCATACATTATGTTATTTATAAATTATGTTGATTTGCTAAAATTGACACTTAATCTCCCCATTAACGCACTTCTTTAGTTGTAAGTTCTGATAAACACAATAATAGTAACTAAAATGTGTGTTTTTTAAACATTGTGATGGCTCTACATAGTTACTATCATGATTTGTTTACGTCACATTAAATAAAAAGATACTTAAAGATATAATACCTATGCTCATTTCTCGCTTGCATTTTTATGTAAAAAGCGATATAGATACATGGTAGCTGTATATCATAATTATATCCAAAAATATAGAACGCCGGCTACCACATTTATCATAATAGCTCACATTACGAATTCACGGCAACGATTAGATACGCCTAGTGTGATCATAAATTTCAATTCATTCACTTTTTGCCGGGTCGAACAAAGATGCGTTTACAATACGAAAAACAATAGTGAATTGGGCAGGAACTGAATTTAAAGTCGCTCAAGGCAGTAGAAAGGCGAATGCATCGCGCCGAGCGACCGTGCGTTCGGCTAAATGCGGATCTCCCGCCAAAACGGAGTTCGACACAAAGTGACTGGCCAGTCGGCCAATCAGAGCGGTTCGCGCCCTACGTCCGCGCTCATCTTTATCAATACGCGATAATGATACCAAAGCGCTCGCACTCGATAAACAATAACAAAATTACTTAAAAACGACCGCATTGACAGCACGCTCATAGCACCACCGACCGCCGCGCCGCAAGCATCCTGCGTGCTCGCAAAAAATAAATAAATAAACACAATAATAACAAAACGATAAAAAAGCACCGGGCCGGTTTGGTCCTGCGCCTTGACTGTGTAAAAGAAGTAAAAAATCGCGTTGCCGTACGAAACATTGTACCTAATAAAGTTATAAAACTTTTGAAATAATTTAAATAAGCCACTTGACAATGCTGTATCGACTAACTAAACAATTGTATGGAAGTGAGGTTCAGTGAAAGAAGCGATGATTGACATAAACATTAGTGCCCAAGGAAAGTGATTAAAAACTTTTATAGTACTACATCCATTCATATAAAATTCATCGAGTTACTAGAACTGGAGAACAATTAATGTAAGTTCATGACTTATGTTAAATTCTTTTAACAGAGTATACTTACTACTTAGTTGTACAAATAAATGTACAAATCCAATTTCAGTTGACCTTATTTAATAAAGTTTATCTTATCGGTTGAACGCGATCATATGTTGTGTCGTTTTCAAACTCCACTTCAAATAATAGATAGGTAGGTATTTGGTATCACTAGATACATATTTTAAACTTTAGTAAATACCACAGATTGGGTAATCTGTGGTAAATATCTATCTACTTATCTATTTGTTTTCTCTTTCGTATCTAATAAGGAATTGAAGAACAGCATACACTCAATAGTGGTAGCGCCTAGTAGAGTTTTAATCGAATAATGGCTCAGATTGTCAGTTCATATCAAGTTAAGAATTTAGATTTTTCCTATTTGTTCTGAGTCGTGCGTGATCTACGAGTAATATGTAAATTTGCGCTCTTAGCTCGTTATCTACTCATTAGATAAGAATTTTTACCTTTTCTCTAGAGGTCGAGAGCACAATCCCAGGTCACAGCATCTCGTGAATTTTCAAAAATATATTAAGGCTGGTTTATGACTTTTTTTCTTATAGTAGCTCGACATAATGGCTTCCCTACGCCTGATGGAAAGCGAAAGAGAAGCCCAAGTCGCTGTGACAACTGGCAAGTAACTGATTAGTTACCTGTCAGTTGCCACTGCCGTGCCGGCCCAACCCTAACCCCCCACGAGCTCCGAAGACCCTACTCACTGGCAGAAACACGACCGGGATTTCAGGTCATTTTGGCTGCGGTATTCTATAGGGTGGAGGTCCTTCCCCGGAGGGGCAGCTCAATTCGAGCGAAGATTCGCTATACCCTACCTCTCTTAAGTAAGTACGTAAGTTCAGCAAAATTATGGCCTGAGGTCAAGTAGCTCAATTGTAATCGCAGTCCTCGAATTCTAAAAGTAACCACGTAAATTTACCACTACGACGATTATGACTGTAGCAAAGAAAATTACTTAAATTATATAATACCTACCTATGATAACATAAAATGTGAGCATGACATTGGTACTAAAAACATTTTATCGCTAAAAGCTACCAAGGCAGATCCAGATCCCTGTCCGATGCTTTTAACTCTACACTTCTTAACTTAACTCAGTCAAAATAAGTACCAAAAGTAAGTCAAAACAAGTAAGTAGAGAGCCTAAAGGCATTCTGTAGGCCCGAAGTATTTATGTGATGCACACATTCTATTGTGTTTTGATAATCGTTTCTATTTATCACTTCACCGAACTTTAGAACATAATTATTCCTGACAACTCTAAACATTGGCAGAATACCTGAGTTATCTCTACACGCAGGATAGAATTTTTAAGAGCATTTAATTATGTTCGTTTAATTCTTTCCAGTTGTTCGTTATTAACTCTAAATCTTTGAATTGTTATACCTATAATATCTTTTGATATTATATGTATATTTGGCTTAGTATATAGTTATATACTTAGTATATAGTTATATACTAAGCCAAATATACATATCTATATATAGTATCATTAAGTTTCAATTATCAGAACATATCTTTATTGTAATGTTTTAGACTATTACATAAACGATTATTAAACAATTATTTTAATCATATGAATTACCGCTAAATTTTAAAGCAATAGTCAATTTGTTTACTAGACAGATAATAAAACTAAACTTGCTTATTTGTTGAATTCGCGCAAAAACCGAGTCTGTGATCAAACTTTCACTAGTGACGTCACTGGTAGCGGTGCACTCATTTCTTGTGACTCTTGAGTATCAGAACAATACCCTTTGTGGATATTTAATGACCTTAATTTCTCAACTGCATGTTCCCAGTCAATTGTATAAGTAGATTATTCATTACTGAAAATTATGTTTTTTAACCGACTGCTATTCAAAGACAAGGTGATTTGTTGTGTAATTGTAATAGTATAAGGCGTAAATTTATAATTGAAGCATCAATTCCCACATGTACGTTTCATTCTTTGAAATGGTGAGTCAGTTTTCACTTATACGAATAAATTAAGAGATGACATTTATCAAAACAAATCAACCAGACCGAATCACGGCGGGCTTATGTATTATGATTATTTATATGATTGAATGATTTAGAACCAACAAAACCGTTGTCTTCCTTTTACTCCTTAGTAGGAGAGCATATTTATCGCTTAGTAGCGATGCGTCGGCAGTCGCGTAATAAGACTTGTGATGACCCATTAACTCATAAATTAACTTCATTAGCGTATCAATTTCATTTTAAATTGTGCGTATGCGATCGTAGGCGACTTCTCACTTTGGTTTTGTCATGTACAAGTAAGTAGTCTGTCTGTATGTTATCGTGTTCGTCAATCATTTGTCAACTTCCAAATATAGTTTTGGTAAAACGAACGCAACCTTATTGTATATTTATTCTTTTCTAATGGTCGACCATGACTTTTTCTGATCTTTGTACAACACCGTTCATGCATGCATAAAGAAACGTTAGAAGTTGAAATAAAGAAATGTTAAAAATTAATTACGAATAAACATTTATTTTATACCTTTTTAAAAGTAACCGTAGTGTACCCAATGCAATGTTTCTCAACTTGCTACGCTTACTATTTCGTGATTTTGTGCATAGCGTGCAGAAACGGATGGGTCATAGAACAATTGCATCGGCATCGTGAATAGGTAGATAATGTGAACCACTTGCATATTTTATGCAAAATCGACTCGCGCTGGATAGCACTTTAGCTGTATGCAGTGATGACATAATAGATTTGTCAATAATAAGGAATACAAACTCTATTACAATTTTTATAAAATTTATGTATATAGGTATTATAAACCTCTAGCATCATTTCTCTCAAGCCCTGAGACTAGCTGTCCATCCAAAGCCAGATAAATTTAGCCAGATATTAGTCTTTGATATTCCCGCCTTTAAATATGATCATTTTTATAGTCTTCTTCTTAAACTCTAGAACGATCTCCCAGACGCGGTGTTTCTTGATCGCGATATGTTCTTTTTTAGACGTGGCTTAAAAGAGAGGTATGATTGCTCATGTCAATGGGCGGCGGTTACTGCTTAACATCAGACACTGCTTGCTCGTCTGCCACCAAAAGTAAAGGCAAAAAAGGGTACCTAGGTACATTAGTAGGTAGGTATCATTTAGTGGTTGCAAGCCACGCGACCCTGGGTTAGGAATTGTCCGTTTTTCTTCTGTCTCAAAATAGCTCAGAAATTCCGGTGTCAAAAAGTTTGTATTGGTAAACCTGACCTCGGTAAGCCGTTGCCGCGTTAGGTCCTATGCATAGACTATGCGATTAGTGTCTCAATGATCGACTTTATTTGAACTTTATTTCATTCGTACACGTTATTATTTTGAATTTTAAAATAGATATCAGTTTCCCATTCTATGTACATTTTAAATGTTTCAAATGAGTGGGTTCCTACAAGGCGAACGAGTGAATGAGAATCATTTTATGCGAAACGATTTAATCAATATTGCTAGTTGCAATAATGCATTCCTAGTAACCTGCGAGGTCAAAGCTACTTTGTGGGATTCCACATGTGGTAACAATGAAAATGTATGTACTTAAATTGTAATATGAAATCTGCATGGGATATTTTTTTTCTGATTGTAAAGTTGTCATAAAAGACATGAGTTTCTACAAATGTTAAATGTGGCCTATTATCTTGGCTCTACTTATAAATGACATATACCTAGATTCAAAAAAATAACATCTTAAAACGACAAATGCCCAATTTCTAGGTATACTTAGTATACCTACTTTCTAGCAATAAATGATCTCATATTATACTTATCTCGACCTGTCTTTTCCCGAATTAATCTTCAAATAAGTCAGCAATGCATTGTCCGTTCATTAATGCTAAGTAACTGGAAATATTTTAGTGACACTAACTTAACATCGGATATATGTGGTAATAAACATACAACAAAAAAAATCTAAATCTAAATATCTCAGTCCACTGCTGGACATAGGTCTCTCCAGTTGTTCGCCACCTTATCCAAACACCTGAAGGATTTAGCCATTAATGCCCTCTGCGCAGGAGGATGGGCGATTGCAGGGCTCCTCGCACCGGCAACGCTGCTGCCAGTTCTCGGCCTATGGTATTTAGCTACGCTTTAATGTAATCCTTAATTTTGTGATGTTGCCCATCCATCTTATTATCCAGACCTCCATTACCTACTTATTTGATCTACATATAAGTGAATCCGTGTGTACGGATCCGTGTAGCTATTAATCGTCTTTTCATAAAACACTTCTATAAATATGCATCCTGCTGTGTGGTTTAACCTTAAACCTTTTTCTGCTTAATGTTTTGTGTTTAACATTCGAGTTACTAAGCTTCGGCCATGACTTTAGAATTAGTAAGTGTGAATATTGTTAACAAGGAAGTGGTTGCTACTTGACCTTTGTAATCTTTGGATAAGGGAACCAGTCAGAACTTTAATAGATTTTTAAGAAATACTCGTATCATAATGTCGTACCTAATGTTAACTTTGATGAAAATTCATGTTCCTTACACTAATTTCGTAGAAGAGTCTTTTCAAATTTTATTTTTGCTACAAATGCATAAGTTCTGCACTGTGGGTCAGCTCTGTTATTAACCGACTTCAAAAAAGGAGGAGGTTCTCAATTCAACTCATGTTTTTTTTATTGTATGTTTAATCTAAATATATAAAACTCAAAGGTGACTGACTGACTGACTGACTGACATAGTGATCTATCAACGCACAGCCCAAACTACTGGACCGATCGGGCTGAAATTTGGCATACAGGTAGATGTAATGACGTAGGCGTCCGCTAAGAAAGGATTTTGATCAATTCCACCCCCAAGGGGATAAAATAGGGGATGAAAGTTTGTATAAAACTTTGTCAATTTTAAGCCGATTGGGCTAAGACTTTGCATGTGTAAAGCTACTACGACGTAGGCATCCGCCAAAAAAGGGTTTTGATAATTTCTACCCCCAAGGGGATAAAATAGGGGATGAAAGTTTGTATAAAACTTTGTCAATTTTGAGCCGATTGGGGTAAGACTTGGCATGTATAAAGCTACTATGACGTTTAAGCATCCGCTTAAAAGGGTTTTGATCATTTCGAGCCCCAAGTGGAGAAAATAGGGGATGAAAGTTTGTATGAAACTTTGTCAATTTTAAACCGTTCGGGCTGAGACTTCGCATTCATAAAGTTACTAGGTATAACGTAGAAAGGGTTTTGATAATTTCTGCTCCCAAGGGGATATAATAGGGGATGAAAGTTTGTATGAAACTTTGTCAATTTTAAACCGTTCGGGCTAAGACTTTGCATTCACAAAGCTATACGATGATGTGGTAGATATTGCCAAGAAAGGGTTTCGATAAATTCCACTCCAAAAAGGATAAAATTTCAAATTTTTAAATCAACCGTTTACGTGATAAAATAGGGAAAGAAAGGTCGAGAAATAAAATAGCCCAAAACTACTAATTTCTCTCAATAAATGGTGTTACCGGTATAATTAAATCTAAATATATAAAAGGAGAAAAGAAACTCACTGACTGACATTATCAACGCACAGCCAAAACGGCTAAACTTAGGCAGTTGAAATTTAGAAGGGACGTAGCTTAGGTACCGTAGAGGTGGACTAAGAAAGGAATTCTCGAAATTCCCACGGGAACGAGAATAGGGAATATGATAATTAATATTTATGTATCTAAAAGATAAAAGATGAGATATTTTAAATTCATAAAAAAAAGTTATCCATATTCCCTATTAGCGGTAAAATCCTTTTGTATGAAAAATCTAAACCGCTTAAGTTAGACGCTTGAAATTAGGCATGCAGGTAGTGAACTTCAGTTGCAATAGGATATTGCAAACTTCCCACGGGAACAGGAGTTAGCAGGAAAACCTTTTGTATGAAAAAATCTAAATCGCGTAAGATAGATGATTGAAATTTGGCATGCAAGGTACTTTAATGAACGTAAAGCTTACTTGCAACGCGATATTGCAAAATTCCAACGGGACCGGGGGTTATTGGGAAAAAACGTTTGAATGTAAAAATCTAAACACGCGGACGAAGTCGCGGGCAAAAGCTAGTAACACATATATCCGAGAATTATGACCGATTTGAAAAATCCTTTTTTTGTTCGAAAGGGTTACAGAAATTATCCCATTGTCAGCATATTGAAGTCAGTTTTTTTTTGCTAAAACTTCTGTTATTATTTATCCTGTTTGAAAAATTCCCTCCTATATATGTTTGTGCTGTGCAAATGACATTCTCTTATAATAGGCACGCAATGTTTAAAAAATCATCCATAGATATTTTAGATTCAACAAGATACATATTATACCTATAAGATACATATATGTACCTACATATAATATAACAAGCCACATATTGCCGAACCATTAAAATATATGCCGATAAAGTGTTACATATATGAATCGATAACAAACTCAGATAACATCACTTACATTGCTCTGATCCCAAAGTAACCACAAAAATATACTAAGTACCTACCTACCGATAAACAAATTTATTGATTATATTAAAGCTACGATCTGTGTCACTAATTATTTGACTGTAATCAGAAGTTCTAATTCATATTCAGGTCATCGACTGCTAACAATGAAAATATATTAAGCAAATATGTAGTTGGCAATAATGATTAGTATGTAGGTATGCTTATAAATAGCCACGGATTGTTTAACAAACAAACAGGCTTGTTGACTAACATTATGAATCCATGAAGATACAATTATGTTATAGATATACCTACATTATAAGTAGGTAGTCGAGTGATACTGCCCACTCATAAATGGCAATGAACTTCTACGTAACTAAGTAGAATTCTGCTAATGGTACTTGTATGAACAGAATATGTATAGGATATAATTTACATATACCCAGCTATGAAACATGTAAATAGAATAAATCATCAACTCTGCTGACATGTGGCAATATGACAAAGAATTCTCTAGGTTCTAAATAAGTTGAAAAAGTAATGTTTGGAAGCTTGATGTAATAATTAGATATAAATTTAATTTTATGGCATACTTTCTATCCCGGAAATAAATTAATTGCTTGCAGTACCAGAGGAAATATAAGTAATATAACATTATACCTACAAAGAAATAACTTTCACAATGCAGTTGTAAAACTGAAATTCCCGATCAACTTTTATATTAAATCAATGACTTTCGCTTCCTTCCGTGGTTTCACTGTCTTTTATGACGTGCATTTAAAGCGTACTTAGTAATTAAAGTGTATTATTTGTGATGTTTGTTGACCCAGTGCCGTTGTAGCGCTCGTGTGATGCGCGTGAGTGCGAGCTCGCGTGCGGAAGTGTCGCTCTGTTCCTCCTCACCTCACTGTTCCATGCCTATTACCGATCACACGCGACGGTTCGGAAGCGATCGGAAGTGGTAGTTAGTACTAGCCTCACGTAGGGAGTCTGTGTATAGGTAAACAGAGGTTGTTCATAAATACAGCGTAATCTGCATTTGTTATTGTAAAAAGAGAGGTAGGTCATAGCGAATCTTCGCTCGAATTGAGACGCCCGTCCGGGGAAGGACCCCCACCCTATAGAATACTGCAGCCAAATGACCTCTGGGTCGTGTTTCTGCCGGTGAGTAGGGTTTCCGGAGCTCATGGGGGGGTTAAGGTTGGGCCGGCATGGCGGTGGCAACTGACAGGTAACTGACCAGTTACTTGCCAGTTGTCACAGCGGCTTGGGCTTCTCTTTCGCTTTCCATCAGGCGTAGGGAAGCCATTATGTAGAGCCACTATAAAAAAAAAACAATATTAGCCCCACCGGACGAGTAGAGGTAGGTACGGCTAAAAGGCACCGTTTTATGCAAGTCGCACGATAGGTTTTCCTTCCCTTTACTTTCTTAGTGCGAACGGCCAAACTATGGAACTCCTTGCTCGAGTCTTTCTTCCACGATACACAGTCAGGTGTTCAAGGTGATTGTGAACAGATAGTGATCTGCACAAGCGCGCTCCATTATAGACTTCAATAGCATTTAACATCAGGTAAATTGTGGCCAAGGCAAACCCATCCTACTAATATTATAAACGCAAAAGTTTGTTTGGTTGGATAGATGGATGGATGTTTGTTCCACTTTCACGCAAAAACTACTGAACGGATTTTAATGAAACTTTACAGGAATGTAGTTTGTACATCAGATTAACACATAGGCTATGTTTTATACGAATATTCACGCGGGCAAAGCCGCGAGCATCAGCTAGTAATGAATAAAAAAGGTATTGTCGAAAGGTATAATCTACTTAACGTACTTACTTACTTAAAATCAACACACTGAATCGAGAATGGTACAACCAATTTCATGTTTTTGTTAAGCAAGATAATGTAAAGAAACCGATACTTAGCTTGCAAGGATATAAACACTATAACCCATAAATTTGTAGACTGGAGACAATTCAGGAAGTAGATCAACCGGGTGAACATTAATGAACAGGAAATGACATCGTTCCGCTTTTCTTTAATCAGGGATCGAATCGAATCAATCAAGCCATGACGAGCCATCAATAATAGGTGTTTATAGCATAGCAAGCGTGACCGCAAACGTGTTGCATATGCGGTTGTGTCGACAATTCCGTTTGTATTAGCTTCTTGCTTCATATGATGGGTAGGTACACGAATGCTGAAGCAATGGCACTTGTCTATTACTCTTGTCTCCTCATAATCATCAGTCCACTGCCACATAGGCCTTTCCTAATGTTCGCCAATTTGATCGATCTTGGGCTTCTCGCATCCAGCACTTGCCAGCCGTCAAAAAAATGTCCCTTTGTCCCTCTGGTGTAGACACAGGCACATCTTTATGGGACAAAAAGGTGGTGGACAATTGGAATGACAAACTGCTACTAAGTGACCTTTCTTACACCTTTCTGACCTATTGCACTAGACATTTAACTCCAACCAATGGTCTCAAGCTGGTGAGTACCACGTGATGACTGAGCGTGACTTCCAGAACACTCAGACTTCATAAATGTCCATTTCCTAGATGCACTCGAAATCGAACCCGGAACCTTAAGAATTAGTAAAAGAAGAAGTCTACTAGTTCACTACTTCTACAATAACAATAATGATTAATATGTACACCTGTAAACCATCAAAGGTATAATATTAATTCTTGTACTGAGGTACATACAATTAAGTCCAATGTTTGATCGTTTGAAAAATAACTAACAAAAACCTATAACAAGCTCTCTGTGCCCCACTTTGTTATCGGGTGCGTATGTTTCATTAAAGATTCGTTTGCGTTTACTTTCCCCGCGCTGGGCCTCACAGCGTAGGGGGGCGTCCCCCGGGTGGCGGATGGGGGAACGGTCGGTAGTACAGCCAAGCTAGCTACCGGTCAAGCCCGATGGGCTCGCTGACCGAAGTAGGATGTGGTCCTCCAGCAGTTTGGGGGTTGTGCGGCGGGCTAACACCCCTCCCACGTAAAAAAACAAAACGTTACGACACCAATAATAAGAGATAAACGATCGGACCCCAAAAACAACGACTCACGGCATAGATTTAAGGACATACGTTTTGCCTCGTGGAATGTTAGAAGTCTGTACAGACCAGGCGCTCTATACCAGGTCACTAGAGAGATGCAAGCCTACAAAATAGGTATAGCCGCGCTGCAAGAAGTTAGGTGGCCTGGAAGTGGCGAGTGTGAACTTGATAGTGGCCACACGCTATTTTATAGTGGGTCCGATAATCACAAACACACAAATGGGACAGGCTTCTTAGTTGATAGAAGGTCGCTGCCTTGTGTAGTGCGGTTCCAGCCTATTTCGGATAGAATATGTCTATTGCGTATTAAAAGTAGATTTTATAATATCACCATAATTAATCTATATGCTCCAACCGAAGTAGCAGATGATACTGTTAAAGACAGCTTTTATGAAGATCTCGAATTAGTGTATGATGATATCTCTAACTATGATGCAAAGATTTTACTGGGGGACTTAAATGCAAAAGTAGGAAGAGAAGAGGCATTTATGCCCACCATTGGTAGACACAGCAAACACGAACAGTCTAACGATAACGGAACTCGACTAGTTAGCTTTGCATCGTCTAAGTCTTTGGTTATCCGAAGCACAATGTTTCCTCACAAAGAAATATATAAGGGAACGTGGAAGTCTCCCGATGGTAAAACAGTTAACCAAATTGATCACGTTCTCATTGACACAAGGCATAAAAATATTATAGAAGACGTACGAACTTATCGCGGTGCTGATTGCGACAGCGATCACTATCTCCTAGGTGTTAAAATTAAAGCCAAAATAAAAGCTAATGACGCAAAAACAGTATCGCGTAAAGACGCAATAGACATAGATAATTTAAAAATAAAAGATGTGCGAAAGGTGTTCCAACTGGAATTGAAGAACAGATTTGAAGGGTTAGAAGTTTCAGAGGATGTGGATAAAGCTTGGGACACCATAAAGGAATCAGTAATGGAGATAGGGATGAAAGTATTGGGAAAAAAGAGGCGGGGTAAGAGAAACAGATGGATAACACCAGAATGTGAAAATTTGATTAAGGACCGACGGAAACTAAAACTACAGGCTGAACAGGATGGCAAATGGCAAAGCAAATACGAGGAATTACGGAAAGAAACTAGAAGAGCAATAAAATCCGCTAAGAGGAAGCATATGGAAGGCATTGTACGTAGCATGGAGAATCTTATTCGGGCAAATGAAAGCAGAGCGTTCTATAAGGAAATAAGAAACGTTAAAAGAGGATACCAACCTACGGTACAACTACTGGAGGATGACAATGGCGACCTCGTTGCAGACCAGTCGAGAATCGGTGCCATGTGGCAGGAATATTTCCAAAATCTTTTAAACTGTCCACCACCCACGCAAGTTCTGGAGTTCTCTGATATGGATAACACTGAAGAAATACCGCATCTGAGTTTTGAAGAGGTCAGAGATGCGATACTGAAGCTTAAAAACAACAAAGCGCCGGGATTTGACAACTTACCGAGTGAACTGTGGAAGTATGGCGGAAGTACGGCTCAGTCAATAATATACGATTTATTGGTGAAAGTCTGGAACCTGGAGCAAATTCCAAAACAGTGGAACTTAGGGGTCATATGCCCAATACTCAAAAAAGGACCCAGGAAACGGTGTGAAAACTATAGGGGGATATCTTTACTACCGACAGCATATAAGATCCTATCCTACGTGTTGCTAAAGAGACTGGAGCCGTACGCTGAGACCATTATAGGTGATTACCAGTGTGGCTTCAGGCGCAACCGTAGCACAGCTGACCAAATATTTCTCCTTAAACAGTTACTGGAAAAGAGGTGGGAATATGCCCAGGACGTGCATGCTCTTTTCGTAGATTTTGCTAAGGCATACGATAGTATTGACCGGGCAACTCTATTCAGAATTTTGAAATTTTTCCAAATCCCCACCAAGCTCGTCAGCATGATTGAGATAGCCACTAAGGAAAGTAGGGCGGTAGTTAGATTTGGGTCAGAATTCACCGATGAATTCGAAGTAAGGACAGGCTTGAAACAAGGAGATGCACTGTCACCTATGTTATTTAACCTGGCACTCGAATACGTCATGCGACATGTGCTTAGTCTCGACGGGGGAGTGCAGTTAAATGGATCCCATAAGGTGATAGGGTACGCAGATGATCTTGCCCTGATAGGTGAAAAGAGGGAGGAGATAGTGTTGGCAGCGCAGGTGTTGGAGGACGAGGCTAGGAAGGTGGGTCTCAGAGTCAACCAGCATAAGACTGAGTACATGCACATTCGTCGGTACAAAAATATCAGAGTGCCGAGGCCTAGTCTTACCGTAGGAGGGACTGTCTACAGAGGGGTGGACAGATTCAAGTATCTAGGCTGTACTATCACTGACACCAATACTAGGGAACAGGAAATAGATACAAGGATACAAAACGCCCTTCGTTGTAGTGCAGCCTTACACAAGGTTTTGGTGTCCAGGCTTCTTAGCAAGCGTACAAAAGTCCGTATATACAAGACTGTAATACGTCCAATTTTAATGTACGGTTGCGAGGCCTGGACACTGACTCTTAAAGAAGAGACAAAACTACGTGTGGCGGAAAGAAAAATTTGGAGGAAGATTCTGGGACCTGTACGGACAAGCGAGGGACTTTTTAGAAGGAGGAAGAATGTAGAGTTGGAAGAGGAGGTGAACGAGCCGGACATCATTGCCGAAACGAAATCCCATAGACTTCGCTGGCTTGGGCATTTAGAAAGGATGGGGAATGATCGTGCAGTGAAGCGAGCGTACGTGGGACGGCCGAGTGGCACGCGGCCGGTGGGCCGTCCCAGGTATCGCTGGGCGGATGAAGTCCAAAAGGATCTGCGTGAGCTCCGTGCGGACAGCTGGCAGGAGGTTGCGCAAGACAGGCCTAGATGGAGGCTCTTATTATTGGAGGCCAAGACTCGGCTTGGGTCACTGCGCCGATCTAGTTAGTTAGTTATGTTAGCGTTTATTACACACATTAATACATTTTATACCTTTAAGTTGGTAATACATTGCATAGCTTATTATTTCTCTGATAAAATAGTCTCTCAGTTGAAAATCCGGCGTGCGAGTAGGAAATTAAATTAAATAGTCACTCAATTGACATCTGACGTCCAAGCGTATAAAAGGCAGACAAGTTGTCAGTTATCGACATTCTGTTACGAGACGCCGGACCGAACGGACGTATAGAGTGATTTATGTGGATTATGTGCATTATTATGTGGATTACCTGTAAAACAGTAAGTGTTAATAGATTTATATTTTATTGGTAGGATGGTAGGGTTGGTAGGATATTGTTAGGATATTGGTAGGATTGGTAGGATTATTGATTGAATTGGTAGGAATTGATAGGAATGTTAATTATGAGGGATTAGGTTAGGATAGGATTAAGGATATTAGGATTTGTATACCAGTGAGGTATTGTATTTGAATGAAAAATAGTGAATAAAGTGATTTAATCTTGAGTATTTTGGTTCTTATTTTCATAAACCCACTCCTTCTGAACTGATGGCCAACAGTTCAGAAGTGGGATCGTAAGAAAATTCTCTTAATTTTCTTTTCACGTCCACAATAACCGAGAATGGGCGAACTTTTTTTTTTCAGCAATAATGTACGGCTTTAAAGTGAATAGCTGTTCAGTTACCACTGGCAAATGGAAGTAAAATCAGTAGTGAATAATAGAATAACTAAAGCGGTACATGTTTGAATATTTTTTTTCTTTGACCACGCCCAGTTATTTTATTTTCGTAATAGTCATTTTCTTAGCACAAATAGAACTAAATACTCAATACTTCGTTGCTTGCTGTGTAATATCCTTAATTCCTTAAATAAATAACAGATTAAATTATATTGTTTCACGTATTATGGGAGTCGGGGTAGATTCCTAATTGAAACGGACCTCAATATTATAGACTTGTTGAGTTGTGCGTGCATAGGTTTATTTTTCTATCGCCCAACGTGTATACGATGTACTCTTAACGCAATAACGAATACATGTCGTTGGAGTCTGGGATTAGGGCGTAGCTCTTAAATACCGTTGTTACAGATTTTAAGGTAAAATGTCACATGAATATTCATTCAGGCATTCGCCTAACAAGCTAATCTAGAATTATAAAATAAGAATTGAATAGGAGACAACTAAAATTAGTGATAGGTACGTACGTGTGCAAATATTCATTGAGGAATCACATAAGTAAAAGAGCTTGGACAAATTTAACGGTTATCAGTAGTATTCAAATATATTACAGGATTTGGTAAAGTAATAATAAATGATATATAGGGATATCAATGATCATATATTTGCTAAATATGTATTCACTGGAAAGCTATTTTTAGGTATGGTCATGCAAGAAAAATAAAATGGTTTACTCGTGTTTCTTTAAGTGGATTCGCAATGTATATCATAACTTTTTATGACCGCGTTTCGACGTGTCTGTCTGCTAGGCCTTCTTTAATGATCTAGTGATTTGGTGATCTAGGTAATCTTGCACTTTGTGGTAGCCATTGGTAATTGTACATGACTCTGTGCGAGATTTAAATCGATATAATACTTAGATCAACAATATGTTGCGGTCAAACGTGTATTGGGCACCGCGGTTAGGATTTTTATTTCTTTGGATAATTCTTTAAGTGATTTACGGGATTGGGGTCTGTAATGTAGACCGGACCACCCTTCTGTGATACAGGGTTAGTTTGTGAGGCTGATTCCCATAAGGGCAAACTGTGGGATATGATGCTGTGGAAGTGACTGGATTGAATTAGCCTTGAGTTATCGATGTCAGTTCCCTAGTTTTTTTTAATTAGGTAACGTTATGACAACTGAGTCCGCCCGTTGTAACTTGAGAGTTCGCAGTTATCCCTGGAAGGGTCGTGCATTCAGCGGGTTCCGTGTGTTTACTGTTCATGGTTATGTGAGTACCTATTTGACTCACATTCATATTTACATCGTCCCACGGAAGTGAAGTAGGTAGTAGTATAAACTGACCGAAGCCTCGGTTCACAGAAAAATAAAAAAATAAAAAAAAAAATTGAATTAAAATGAGTCTGAAATTAAATTTGTGTGTGTCCTATATGGACGGATATGCATTGGAATTTACAAGAAAATAATTGTGGTAAACTAATGTAAGACTGTGAGAGAGTATTGTTCGCTTAGTCATATTTTTGCTTGTTTGTTGATGGGATAAGATTAAAACTTAACGCTGGTAAAATGGAAATAGACCTAGGAATCGATAAAATAAAGGAATAATCTTACTTGTTTCATTGGATTTGGATATGACTGTCTATACACTTGTTAAATATTATTGCAAAATTCTGTGAAACAATAATTATACCACTGCTGAAATTTCCTTACAAATATTTTTGATAAATGAAGTTCATTGAGGGTTTGTAGAATCGCTATTACACAATAAATATGATTTGGAATGGCTAAGAAGACATTCTTTCACATTTGCTTTTGGAGGAGATTGGGCTTAGGGTTTTCGGCTAAGGATTTATCTTGCTCGTTATTCAGGGTAGGTATGTTAGAAAAGTGGGTTTTGGATTGAGTGGCTGCTTCAGCATCGGAATTGGGACGATTGTCACTTTCTTTAGAGATCTTGTGGTAATGAACCGGGGTTCTATGTCCTTTATTACTTTTAGATAAGTACTCGTTATTTGTCTTCGCCACTATACAAGCCTTTTTAAAAGGGGTTTCGTATACTTTTAAACATTATATTCTCATCCTTTGATCTGGCTTGGGTTGCACAAGGTTCGAATAATTTCCTTCTGTTAATAATGTGAATGCCTGGAGTGGCCCAGTCACAAAGATTTGTCTTTCGTCTGCCTTGGCCTATTTCTTAGTAAATACATACATGCAGTATTTGTAAAAGGATTAATTAATTTTAATGGTGTCAGATGGAAAACATTGTCTGTGTGGGATACTTGAGGGATTTTATAATCAATTTTTTCTATATCTCAGTCCAATTTTCGAGGCTAGATCGATGTGTGAGGTTTGCGCCCGTGAAGGCGCCCAGGTGCTGCCATTTGGTCGCTCTGGTTCGGGTTTATAATGTCTATTGCTGTTGACTTACTGATAGGTTTGAGGTAACAGAAAAATTTATATTTTCGGGCCAGTGCGTGATATTCAAGAGGGTTCATCAAAAGGGTCAGGGGATATGGATAACATTGGAAATGGGTCGGAGTCTGAGAGAATAGTGGATTCGGATGAATTTTCATTATCGGAGGTCGGGGTCTATATATAGGCAATCATGGTCTACATCATCATTGTGCTGCTCAAGCTCTGAGTATAGCCCGGTGCATTCAACGAAGAGCGATGATATATCACATTATTACGATCTTTTGACTTTGAACCATTTTCAACTGATATCAGTAGCCCGTCTCTGTCTGCGGTGCCCCTAGGGAATGATCTAACCTAATGATTTTGTGATTAGAATAGATATTCATTATTGTATCCTATACGGGTGATTTGGTGGACACTGCTGATGTTGATGATGGTGAACTTGTTGTGCAGTTTAGGGGGTCTTGCATCTGTGAGCGGTCTCTTCCAGACAATCTTGGGGTAGAGGATAGTTAAAAGATGAGGATGAGGTGATCTATCAACTGAGTGAATTACAATTGATGATTGATGAATGTGAACAGCAAGCGACTTTCCCTCCCTTCGAGTATTTAAGGTTGTCTGTTACAGCCACGCTGTAACAGATGAACAGATAGCAGTATTCGGTCCAGACATGCTTTTTGTAGAGTCATAGCACACTTTTTTTTTGGTTCTATAATCAATGGGTTTCGCTGCGCACGCGATGAGAGAAGGGTTTTGACGATTTTTGTTCATATCTTGAATTGAAATGAAAATAGAAGCTTTAATTACATAGATTTAAATAGAGGTACTTATTAATCTCCAAGTAAAATATGGAAAGGTTATGCTAACGCCATATTCGGAGAGTGGATTCTGCCCGGGGGAACCGGCAGGAAACAAGATGTTACTCTTTTTCTATCAGCAATTTTTGTATTACAATGTTTTATTGTTATTATGCACTGCAAAGTTGCGTTTATATAATGCAAAATTCAAACTTGGGTAACTTTAGTGAAATTCTATTATGAATCCCATATGACCTGTGTATACCAAAGATAGTGTAGCTTCCTAAAGGCTTATAACTGATTAGGTTTTGACAAAAGATTTAACATTTTGTCTGAACGGTATTCTGTCGAATAGGTGAGTTGTGTTCTGTCGAAATATGGCTTGTCGAAATAGAATATTGTCGGAGTACCTAGTGTTTTGTCTGACTAGAAATCTGTCGAATATGTGATTTGTTGAAACAGTGTTCTGTGGAATCATCGTACGTCCGAAGAGACTTCTAGTTGAAATAGTGTTTTCGAAATTCAGGATAAGATTCATGAAGGAGATATCAAATCAGATCAGTGTTTTTAGGGTCTGTTAGGTGTGTGGGCAAATTTACTCTCTGGCATTAGTGTTGATAAATATGTAAATGCGATACGTAAAGAAATAAAATAACATACTCTTATAGTAGGGACAGGGTTCATAACTTAAGGGTTTTCTTCCCAGGGTATATAGGTGAAATGAGATTATTATTGGGCGTCTGAAATTTTTAGGAGTATATACAGGAACTTTTTGACTCTTTCAAATGTTTTGTTTAAAATGGAATTTTATCCTAACAATACTAGTTTCTTGACCTAGTGTCTTAAAACAACATCTAGTGCTTAGTTTCCAACTACGTCAGATATGAATCGGCAAAAAAAAAAAAAAAAAAAAAAAAATGTTTGAGAAAATTGAACAACGATTGTACACTGAGTAGTGATTCAACGATTCAATTTTGTACTATCTACGTCGTACTATGTCGACAAGAAATGTGTCAATGATGCCTTAAGGAAACAAAATTATTTTTTAGGAGAAAACTATATAATTAAGGCGATTTTAGGGATTTTTGAGAAAAGTTTAGGAATAATAAAATTTTTTTGGGAGTTGGTACACTAAGTAGTGATTCCAAGCATTAGAACTTGGACACTGTTAGTTGATTTTGACACTACAACGACTAGGCAAAACTAAGTACTTGATATGAATTTCAACTTGATAGCTCTACGCGTTCATGAGGAAAAAAAGAAAAAGTTTATATTTATTAAAAAAATATATATTTTGTAATGTAACTAAAAATTTAAGGTTTTCGGAATATTTCATTCATGTGTGCTATAAAACGTTGCTTCATGCCAAATTTCAAGATTCTGGGTCGACTGGAAGTACCCTTTAGGTTTTGATTCCCTTGCAAGTGTCAAAAATTTGCGGCATAAACGGCTGTATCTTTTGATTGCGTTGGCTTAGAAGTTTGATTTTTTCACAGCTTCAAGGGACAGTAGACCTGAGTAATTGAAATTTCAGCTTCATACCTCCACGCGTTCCTGAGAAAAAGGGTCTTGACAGATGGACGGACGGACGGACAGACGGACAACGAAGTGATCCTATAAGGGTTCAGTTTTTTTTACTTTTGAGGTACGGAACCCTAAAAATGGAATACTTTTGCATTCTCAATGTGATTTTTCTGCTTAATAAGAGCGGGTTAAGTGGCCAGATTCTTAGCTGAACACATACAATGTGATAGCGATATTACTACTTATTTGTCCTATTGAAATCGGATGAATAGAATATTATGTCTTTTGTCAAATAGACTCTCGATACATTAAGGCTAAGTTCATATGGCCGCGCGGTACCGCGCGGAACTACGAACCGCGCGGCACAAGATCAATATAAACGATAATTATCGTCTACATTACCGCGCGGTACCGCACGCCAACGCGCGGCGCGCTCTGACCCGCGCGCAAGATCTAGAACCGCGCGCTGCCGCGCGGCACAAGTGTTTCAAACCTGTATCGACCTGTTCAGTTGATCCGCGCGCCTTGAGACGGAAAGACACATAGATCGATGCAATGAGTACCGAAGATGACATTGTGCCTATCGATTTGCTTATCGACGAAATCGAAAAAAGAGATGCGATTTGGAATCTTAACTCTAAGGATTATTCAAATAAAATATTAAAAAGAAGGTCTTGGGAAGAACTAGTATAAGGTGACAAACAGGCTTGAAGAAAGTCTGTCACTTAATATTGGATGCACCCAGTATCGCCTTTGTCGTCTTCTGCGACGTCTCAGTCTTCTATATAAAATCCACAAGCAAATTGCCTCCTCCACGTCCATTGTATATCAATGTTAATGCCAGACTGGCGCTCGTATATACCCTGTCATGTGAACTCTCACACCGCGCGGCGGCGCGCGGTGCCGCGCGGCCATATGAACTTAGCCAAAGTGTCAGTGAGTTGCAGTCATTCTTATGAAATTACCTATTATTTCAATTTTTCATTTCTGTCCGTGCTAGACACTCACTGTGGGTCAGTCCGAGCATTGTAATATTTTAAATGGTTAATGGATTTTGAACATTGAAGGCACTTCATAAGCCTTTTTTTTCCCTATAAGTTATGATCGCACGCTGGCGGGAACAGTTCTGGTTGCATTCACTATGGTGGTCGTTGCAATATGTCGATGAGATGGTTGAGGTGAGAGGCTCTTCAGGGCCAGGGTGTGTTCCTTTTTCTTCGTTTTGGAACTCGTCACAACACCAACAATGTATGAAATGTTTAGCTGAAATAATTGATTTATCCGAAGCGAAGCGAGAAGCGGGCTGCTAGTATTTTATATTCTGTTTTGTATTGATTTTGTAGGACGCGATGTTTTTGATGAATCTTATTCAACACCTGATCTGTCTTTCCTTTACATACTTAAGTTGAAATGCCTATTAGACCAGATGACTGTATACGAAGTGGAGAAAGTTTGAATTACTTTTTACAGCTTTCATGTGTTATAGGTAACCACGGTACAGGTAAAATTGAAACTATAAAAACAAACATTCATTATAAGTAGATATTCAAAGGAGTGGACTGATACAGGCTGATGATGATGAACCTGATGAAGATGCTGATGAAGATGCTGATGAAGATGCTGATGATGATGCTGATGATGATGATGATTCAAACGAGTACGGTGCTAAATATAGTATCTATATACGTACATGTAGCCCATGTTTGCAACAATGAATGTGTATTTTACGATAACAATACTAAGCTTTTAAAAGTTTTTCAGATACCCACTACTACGGAAGAAGATGGATATGGATGGACAGTCGAGGGCAAGTAGTGAGGAAGGAATGGAGCCCAGGTAGGGCAGGAATAGAGCCCAGGCAGGGCAGGAGTGGAGTCCAGGTAAAGCAGGACTGGAGCCCAGGTTAGAGGGCATAACTAGAGCCCAGGTTAGAGGGCATAACTAGAGCCCAGGTTAGAGAGCCAAACTAGACTTTACTTGACTGGACTGGAGCGGACTGGACCGGACCGGACAGATGGGACAAGAGGACATCTCAAGAAACTGCTAAGAAGACACCAAGCTGAAACTAAGGCGAAGACTAAGGCGAAGAAGACACCAAGCTGAAACTAAGGCGAAGACTATGGCGAAGAAGACACCAAGCTGAAACTTCTAGTAGCAAGCGTGAGGACCCGCTTCAAACAGGATGGCCGAGCTGTTAGCGTTTATTACACACATTAATACATTTTATACCTTTAAGTTGGTAATACATTGCATAGCTTATTATTTCTCTGATAAAATAGTCTCTCAGTTGAAAATCCGGCGTGCGAGTAGGAAATTAAATTAAATAGTCACTCAATTGACATCTGACGTCCAAGCGTATAAAAGGCAGACAAGTTGTCAGTTATCGACATTCTGTTACGAGACGCCGGACCGAACGGACGTATAGAGTGATTTATGTGGATTATGTGCATTATTATGTGGATTACCTGTAAAACAGTAAGTGTTAATAGATTTATATTTTATTGGTAGGATGGTAGGATTGGTAGGATATTGTTAGGATATTGGTAGGATTGGTAGGATTATTGATTGAATTGGTAGGAATTGATAGGAATGTTAATTATGAGGGATTAGGTTAGGATAGGATTAAGGATATTAGGATTTGTATACCAGTGAGGTATTGTATTTGAATGAAAAATAGTGAATAAAGTGATTTAATCTTGAGTATTTTGGTTCTTATTTTCATAAACCCACTCCTTCTGAACTGATGGCCAACAGTTAGTTTGCGTTTACTTCCTTTGATATAAAATATGATGTGAATTTTAATTTAGTTTGAGTATACATATACTGTAAATGATCAGCACTTGACTCTATTTGAAAATTTTGGAAGAGTAATCATCATCATCATCTTTCGGAGGACGTCCACTGCTACTCATCATCAACCAATCGCAGTTCACTGCTGGACATAGTCCTCACCGGGTGTTCCCCACTTTGGGCAAACACCTGGAGGTTATACCCGTAATCGCCACTGGGCAGGCGGATTGGCGATCGCAGGGCGCAGCTCCTCGCTCGGGTAACGCTACAGCTGGACATTTATTATATGGGGGGTCCTTAGTCACCACTCTTGGCAGCCGGGTTGATCGTAGTAGGTTTTAATTATTTTCAGGTAAACGCTCGTTTCCTGATATAATTTCCCTTACTCGCCTTTACGACATTTATAGGACGAGATCATTTAAAAGAGTAACGAGTGAATAAAATGAAATTCATTAACTTAGCAGCCGATATACTATTACAGCTTTGTGTAAGCTCCTTTTGATGGAACTTGATAGGTATACATGTTTTTAAACTACCTACCATTACTAATTTAAAAAACAAACTACTTTATTTTCGTAGAATCCACCCAAAACGAAATATAGCATAGTGAGTAAGATCCTAGAACTTTTTGTACCAGAATGACATGACGATAGTCAAATAAAAACATACATGTGACGTTATTTGTCATATTAACATTATCAGAAAATGTCCAAAAAATATTGAAAAAATTTAAATACGTTTTTTCTCCATATATTGGATGATTTAGACGACATTAAAGAGAAGAATTTGTTAAAAGAGATAAATTAATAGTGCTTTATTAATTCCAGGTAAACATGTGTAGCTGGTGGGTTCTGCTTGTCATCGTCACAGTCAACTTGGTTCACTGCAATGAGAATGAAATTAAGGACCCAACGCCGGTTATTTATGAGTAAGTTACCTATATATTTTCTTGTTACTAAGAGTTGTTGATCGAAATAAGTATAGAACACATCCACATACTACCACACGTAGACGCATATCTCATGTAGGGTTGCCATCCGTCCTTGTTTCCCCGGATTTGTCCTAGTTTGAAGAGTGTCCAGGGTCCGTCCGGCCGGAGCTTTTAAAAGTGTCGGGGTAAAATCCGGACACTTTTGAAATCGAAACTCAATTCTTATAGATAAGCGATAAATCTACAAATAAAATATTAAAAAATGAATGAAAAAACTCTGAATGTTCGGGGCAAAAACCATATTTCGCCCAAATATCCGGAATTTTTGCCGTTATCCGGCGCCGCCAATTTAGGTGATGGCAACCCTAAAGGGGCCTGCATTAAGCAACATTGAGCATCTTCATGCCATAGGAGAGTCGGCGTGGTGTATGAGACTTACACCTCTTAGGTATCTACTAAACCCCCTGTGCCGCCATTGGACAGAAATTTACAGAGATACAGGTGGCGCAAAAGCATAGTACGGCGGCATCCCAATAGCTCATGACTCAATCGGGCCTATCCTAAACTAGGCAGAGTGGGTTTCCATAGAACCGGGGCTCCACCACATCTTAACTAATATTATAAAGCTGAAGAGTTTGTTTGTTTGAACGCGCTAATCTCAGGAACTACTGGACCGAATTGAAAAATTCTTTTTGTGTTGAATAGACCATTTATCGAGGCAGGCTTTAGGCTATATAACATTACGCTGAAACTATTAGGAGCGAAGAAATAATGGAAAATGTAAAAAAAACGGGGAAAAAATAACTATTCCACGCGGACGAAGTCGCGAGCACAGCTAGTTATTAATAAATAGGTACTACGTGCTCCGCGCAGTTAAGCTAAGGAGAGAATTAAAGCAAAAAAATAAAATGATTTTTGCATATAAACGCACCATCTTCAACAAAGTTGTCCAATGGCGGGTTAACGATTAGATAATGATTATAATTAATACAATATCTCTGTAGAATGCCAGCAATAATAAAACTTTTGGAAGTTATTGATTGCAAACATGCAAATTTATCGTTAACATTAATCATTATTATCGTCAACAATTTTCTTAAATAGGTTCAGTATAATATTTTTTCAAGAGGCATTAGAAATGGCTTTTATAAGTGTGATAAGTAGGTACCTATTAATTAGTTTCGATACCTATGTATAGTGAGATGATGTCTCCCTAAAATAAAAGTAAGAAGTACCTACCTATTCATTATTAAGACGGATTGTAGTTGTAGCTACTAGTTATTATATATTTTTTTAAGTATGTATTCTATAATTATGTTTATATACAAGGTTAGATGGAATCATAATATAATTTGCAAAACGATGCGTGTATGAAGCAACTTGATTTAAAGCAATGTCATTATTGTATTCACAGATTTGCTTGTATGTCGTTATCTTGTCGGTAATATGTAGGTACCTACTCGCAGCTACATAATAAAATAACATAGCTTAGAATCGATTATTTAGGTAATGTTATTTCAATATGAATTTTGTTAGCTTTTCGCCGGAAATCTTTTATTGACAGTTTCGAGGCATTAGCTGACAATTGATGAATCTTAACCTTATGTTGTGACAGTTAATTACAATGTTTGTAATATCGTCAAACAAAATAATGTGATATCGAGTTCAAAGTAAACTTGCTTTATGTAGAATATTGTTTACTTGTAGTATTGTTGGCATACCATTTTGATTACAACAGGCTAGTAAGTTTATTGTTATACTGTACACACACATCTTCTTAACTTATAAAGCTGAAGAGTTTGTTTGTTTGTTTGAACGCGCTAATCTCAGAAACTACTGGTCCGAATTGAAAAATTCTTTTTGTGTTGAATAGACCATTTATCGAGGAAGGCTTTAGGCTATATAACATCACGCTGCAACTATAAGGAGCGAAGAAATAATGGAAAATGTAAAAAAAAAGGGGAAAAATTTACTATTCCACGCGGACGAAGTCGCGAGCACAGCTAGTCATTAATAAATCGAGCGGATGTGCGAAGTGATTTCACATATTATGTATTTCTGTATTAGAATAACAAAATTAATGTGCGTAATTTATCTACTTTTGTGGTTCACCACAATAGTGGCGAGTATGAAAATTCGCTATACTTGCTTTAAATAATCGTTTAAATGACCATTAAAAGCAACTAGGTATATCCACAAGTAAGAGGTTATTCTTATCAACAGTCTTATAAGCCCTAAATTTAAGGGATGATTTCACATTCATTTTTATTTTAGTAAAGCTTCACCTAATTTCATCTTAGGGGGACTCTCGGCATACCCGTAAGCCCATTTGTTCAAATGCTGATTTTACTAACTTAGCGATCAGTAATATAAATTTAGACCAACCAGAACAACTAATAAAGCGCAACATTTATTTTGTAGTATTATTTATCACTCACTCACTTTAAATAACTAAGCAAACAGCTAACTAAATAACTTAAATTATTTTTCTTTCTTTCTTTCTAACTTAAACCTTTTCCTGTTGTACCTACTAAGAGTAAGCACTGTAAAATATCTAAGTAACACTATGCGATGAACAACAATTTCAGTGGTAAAATACTAAATGTTCAAGTCACGAAGAACAATGGAAGTAATTAATTTTTATTCACACGAACTTGTCGCTCAGGTAATTGTTTTCAGTTTGTTTATTTCAAGAGACATAACACGTCATTCTAATTTTACGGTCGTAAGTTTTTGTAACACATTGTCACTTAGACTTGTTACCAGTTTAGAAGATTTTTTTGTGGTTCAAATTGTCATCCAAGAGTCGACTTAAGTTCCTACTTATATGATGTACAGATAGTAGGGCTTCAGCAGAGTTAGTTTGTAAGAAAACCAAAACAACCAATCGTAAAATGTCAGTTTTAAAATCGGAAATAACAATCATTGTTTAGCTCTTGTTGAACTTTATTAGCCCCTAAATGTATAGGGGGACTATTCTGTGTGTGTGGTACGACTTTATTAAACTGTTGGAGGACAACACCTAAACCTGACCTTACTTCAGCAAACATAGGCTCAATGGACAATGAAAGTTACGTTCAAATACAATACCTACATCCAGTAATATTCTATGTATATTTGATCAATTGTTCTTTTTTAACCCGGAAAAATGTTTTTGCTCATCCCCGTTCGGGGGAGCGACGGGGTATGTAGGACACACGCCGCTCTCAGAAGGGAAGAGGCTGCCCTCCTGTGCCTCAAGATGGAGAGGAGCCAGGAATACTCACTAAAAAACCGGGACCTCCTTTCAGCGCGGTGGTGTCCGGGACCCCGTAAGCCAAAACTGCCTTGATACTGATCAATTGTTCATCATAATGAAACGTGTTACCTACTTTAGATAAGTTTTAGATTGGCGTATTTTTCTAGGCATACACGATCGTTTCTTTATACATTTCGCTTAGAAAGTAGGTAAAACCTCGTGCGAATGAAACACTAACCGCTCTTAGTTAAATACTAGCTGTGCCAGCGGCGTCGCTCACGTGGATATCGGGTTTAAAAAATAACGGACTTCCATATCGATGGTTATAATGTCAAAGGGCTTAAAGGACAAATCGCCATTTTTCAGGAGAGCCAAAAAACAAAAATCTTAAGAAAAATTAACATAACTTTTTTGTTTTTAAAGCTATTGGTCTCGGTTAAAGACCATTTATTCTATTTTTCTAAGCGGAACCGTATGCGACCGTTTAGTTTATTCCACATAGCATAGTTTTTGAGATAGATGTCCTTTAAAATTCGTGTTTTGAACATTTTGACCTTTAAGCTAAAAATTTTTTTGAGATAGTTCTCAAGTATGGCTTATAGTACTGCTTTAAAGTAATAGTGGTGTTAAGGGAATACATTTTTTAAAAACAATCAATTTTATCCTTTAAGGCTCTAATGTTTTTTGATAAATGAAATTTGGTTCTTTAAGATGAAATTTCGATTTGAAATATTTTCAAACTAGCATAATTTTGTCCTTTAAACAGTTTTTGCTTTGAAATAGTATTAATTTTTAAGGAAGTTTCATGTTTCTAATAGAAGAGAAAACAAGATTTTAATGTTCAGAATGTATGTCGTTGATGTGTTAGAATGGAATAAATAAAATAAACTGTGTTTTATAATCAATTTTGACATACATGTAAGCATCGAAACAATCGAATCCAACAAACTTAACAACTTTAGGTTTATAACAAACATAAATTTTTAGTTTTGTCTATGAAAACCATTTATTTTGTTCTTTAAATAATAATTTAACTCCGTGCAAGTGTACGCACCGACCTCAACACACCTCGGATCATGAAGTGGAGGAAATTTTCGATGACATATCGAAGGCCCTCCACTTCACACCAATGCCCACTACAATGTTGTAATGGGGGATTTCAACGCTAAGATAGGAGTACAGACTTGCAACGAATCGGTAGTAGGATCCCATGGTTTTAAAGTCAGAAATCATAGGGGGCAGACGCTCGGCAACTTTCTTGAAGAGTGAGGGGCTCATTAAAGTCGAATGCGTCCCGCTTGATGAAGTCAAGAGTAGGCACTCTACTCCAAAGCCTGGCAGGATCTGAAAGTTTCAGTTTAACCTGGAAAGCAGATTCGCTGGTGGTTTTTTTTGGTGACCACAACTGATGTTAACCAGAACCTCAAAAATGTGGTTTGAGTCCTCACGGAAGAAGGAACGAGATTTGGCAACATGCGGCGTATGGGCAAGAAGTCGAAACCTTTGGAAGAAATCTTGGGGGTTAATGAGGCAACGACGTGAAGACTCACCCATCAGGAAAACGGACTCTAAACCGAGAGATTAATAAACTTGTACGACGCGACCTCTGACGCTTCAATACTCTTTTGATCGAAAGGTCTAAGGTGTTAGTACAATCTCTTAGAAGAAGCTACCTGACCAAGCTGACCACAGCAAGTGTAGAAGTTGTTGCCTCCAAGCCGGCTGTCCTTTCGGAGGCGGAAGACTTGCCCCTGGAGAGGAAGGCGTTACAACAGAGGTTATAAAGGCCGGAGGTAAACCCGTAGTGAGGGAGCTCCGAGAGTTTTCTAACGCTTTCCTACTTGAAGGGAGAGCTCTGGAGGCGTGGACTAGGAGTGTGGTGAAAGAACAAGACTTCTTCAAAAAGGGAGACAAAATCCTATTGAACAACTATAGACCTATAGATAGGACGTGGCATAAACATGAAATTCTTGGCATGCCTAGAATCCAACGACCTCCTCAGTGATCGATCTTCTAGCGTACGCCACACACAATTGGACAAAGGCTATTGAAGGATGTGGAGAGGCTCTTGCAGTCTCTCTCGTCATTTCTAAAGCCTTTGACAGGGTGTTGGCATGATGGCCTTATAAGCAAAGCTTTCATCGTTTGGGCTGCCCACTAGTTTCCGGGCCAGATTTTCTGAGGAAAGTTCTATCAGAGTAGTTGTTGAAAGCTGTTCAACAGACTTAATGGCCATTAATGCCGGTGTTCCTCAGGGATCGGTCCTCACTGTAACCCTCTCTCTGCTGCATATGAACGACCTGCTAAAGCCCAGTCTCTTTGGGTACGCATATGACAGCACTGTTGTAGATAGCTACATATATCCAGTACCTGAGCTAGTGCTTCTGAAATCTAGTCACACCGGGAGGCCATAGTTGAGCGCATGAATCTGACTCCCAGGGCCAGTATCCGATTGGCGTGAAGCCAATCTAGTTAGATTCAATGCCGTAGAAACCCAGGCGTGTCTGTTCTCCGTCAAAAGGAGACCATTAGAACTGGCTCCTACTTTCCGGAATGTGACCGTGCCAATTGGCGATCACCTAGAACTTCTAGGTGTAATAGTTTCTTCCACACCCAATTCCGGCTCCTACATTAAGTCAAAGGCTCAGTTGGCTACCTAAATGCTTTGTATTCTCTCGAAGACGCGATGGTATTTCAAGCCAGAACAGCTGCTCACCCTCTATCAAGCACAGGTACGGTCATGCATGGAATACTGTTCGCATCTTTGGGATGGATCGGCTAAGTATCAGCTTGAGGCGCTGGAATCGATTGTGAAGCGTGCGAGGAAGATCATCAGTAACGACCTACTTTGCGGCACCATAGACCACATCCACACAGTGTGGCAGATAATACAGAAGACAGAAGAGTATAATCAGCTCCTGTGTCTTGCATTCGTGGACAATGAGAAAGCCTTCGACTCGGTTGAATTCTGGACTGTTCTGGAGCCCCTGCAGCGATGCCAAGATTGGCGATACATACAAGTGATGAGTTGTCTCTACGAAGCTGTCAATGTGTTCGTCCAAGTACATCAGCAAACAAAGCCTATACCGTTGCATCGAGGAGTGAGACAGGGATGTCATTTCCCCGAAACTGTTCACTAATGCAATGGAGAATATGTTCAAGATGCTGAACTGGAAACGACGTGGCATCAACATAACTTGAGAATACATCTCTCACTTGCGATTTGCAGATGACATCGTCATAATGGCAGAATCGCTGCAGGACCTAAAACAGATGCTGAATGAACTGGCAGTCAGCCTCTATGCGCATCAGCCTACGGATGAACTTGGACCAAACCAAGGTCATGTTTAATGAACATGTTCTACCGGAACCGATTGCAGTACACGGCACCATCCTCGAAGTTGTTCAAAATATGTAGATATATCTTGGTTGCCCAAGGGCCAATGTCTGCACATTGCAGTTAGGTGGAAACAACTTTGAAGACGAGGTGAATAAGAAAATTCAGCAAGGCTGTGCAACGTTTGGGAAACTACGTTAAGTCCTCACATCGTCGATCCCACAGTGCTTAAAGAGGGAAGTCTTCGACCAGTGCGTTCTACCAGTTATGACATACGGAGCCGAAACATGGACTCTAACGGTAAGGCTAGTCCACAAGTTAAAGGTCGCTCAGCGAGCTATGGAAAGGGCTATCCTTGGCGTCTCTCTGCGGGATCGAATCCGAAAAGAGGTGATCCGCCTGAGTACCAAAGTCACCGACGTAACTCACCGGATTTATAAGCTGAAGTAGCAGTGGGCTGGCCACATCAGCCGCAGAACCGATAACCGTTGGGATAAACAAGTTCTGGAGTCGAGACCGCATATCGTCAAACATAATGTAGGACGCCTTTAGGCCAGGTGGAGTGACGATTTCCCCAGGACGGCAGGCAAGTGCTAGATGCGAGAAGCCCAGGATCGATCTAAGTGGCGGACATTAGTCCTGAGGCCTCTGTCCAACAGTGAACTGATATGGCCTGATGATGATGATGTTTTAATGGTGTATCGACTTATTTTGTTTCTAAATTTTTTCCATACTAAAATTTGTCTTAAAGTACATTTAGGAACGTTTTATAACTAAAACGTTCGTAAATGACGTCTTAAATGTTGTATCAAAATATTACAAGGAAATAAGTGTCCTTTAAGCCCTACAGGTGTGTCTCAAATTATGTGTGTGTAGGCTGTATAAGCTATGGAATTTAACTACGAGTATTGATCTGTCCTTTAAGCACGTGTGTATTATAAATTGGTACTATAAGATATTTAGCCATCAAAACAAGGCTTATATTACCAAAAATACAAAAATTGCTGATTTTTTGACTGTGAATATCTTGCTCAATATTGGGAATAGAAGAACCTTATATATACCATTCGATAGAGCTCAAAAAACTCAATAGAACTGCATTAAAAACTCATTTTCGCCAAAATGTCCTTTAAGCCCTTTGACATTATAACCATCGATATAATACCCATCTATACCTTGTGCCTAAGTTTTAAGTTAGACCTCTAGCAATACATTGGTGAAAACCGCATTCAATTCTATGCAGTAGTTTTCGCGTAATGCGCGTTCAAACATAGAGGTTTAAATTTCTCGCGTTTTCCCGACACTTCCCGTCACTGCTCCGCTCCTATTGATTGTAGCGTGATGAAAAGTATCCTATAACCTGCCCAGGAGTATGAAGAATAATTGTACCAAGTTTCGTCAAAATCTGTTCAGTAGTTTTTTTTTCTATAACGAATATACAGACAGACAGACAGACAGACAGACAGACAAAAATTTTACTGATTGCATTTTTGGTATCAGTATCGATCACTTATCACCCCCTGATAGTTATTTTGAAAAAATATTTTATGTACAGAATTGACCTCTCTACAGATTTATTATAAGTATAGATAGATTTTAACAAAATTATCTTCTTCACTGTACTCACATTAATTTTCAATTTCAGACCGTCATGGGTGTACAAATGCATACCGAACGTGGGGTGCCAGCGCTCGAACCACCCGAGGCCGGAGCTGACCAACGTGACCGCGGTGCACTACCAGAGCCTGGACCTCTGCCGCACGGTCTGTGGCAGGTTCGGCGGCATCTGGCCGAAGCCCCTGTCGGCGGGGCTCAGCATGCAGACGGTGCAAATGCACCCTACTTATCTAAGGTAGGTTGGTCTTCATAATAGCAAAGTCTTCCCGAAAGCTAGGACTATTAATGGAAAGTTATTCCCAAAAGCAAATCATTGTCAAAAGCAGAGTCTTCCTAAAAGTATTTTTTTTAAAAGCAAAGTTTTCCCACAACCAAAGTGTTCCCAAATGATTTTTTTTTCGAAAAGCAAGGTTTTCTCGATAAAGCAGCCTTTCCAAAAGCTAGGCCCATCCAGAAGCAGGGTCTTCCCAATAGTAAGATCACTCATTGCACACAAAAGCTATGCCTTCCCAAAAGCCAATTCCACCCAATAGCGAGGTCCAACCAAAAACGAAGCTTTTTCCGAGAGGAAAGTTATTCCTAAAAGCAAAGTATTGTCATAAGCAAGATCTTCCGAAGAGCGAGATACTATATTCATAAGCGATCAAAGCGTTTTGCAAAAAAATCGCATATACCTTCCAGTGGCTATCGATTGGATCGCTGATCCAGAGTTGACAATCAGAGTATGAAAGTTGGCTTTCCCTGTCAAGAAAGGAATCAGGAAGTTAGTTAGTGGTATCTACGTATATATCCCAGATTCCTCGTGCATTCAGAGCCACCTGGGGTTTTATTATATGCAAATCAATCTAAAAGTTTATTCTAGGAAACACTAAACCTTATTCACCGTTTTCTCTGCATCGCGTGCAATCTCAATCTGCTTGTTCTAAGAATTTACCGTTTATGATGCTCTATTATTATGGTCCCTTCGTTCATTCACCGCGGTGTGTTGTACGACAGATCACGATACAGGTGTCTCCCGTCCGTCTATCTATTTCTGGTCGGGTGACATCGCTTGCGTCATAGAGATGCGCACGCGACGATAACGGTTTAATAAGCAGTGAGGTAACACTGCCTGTTTTTAGCTTGTCTGTAGCCTTTTAAGGATGAATCGAACCTTGAGTTAAGTATTGTATTGAAAGTCTTTCTGAATTAAAAAAAAATATTTTTACTTTTTTAAATATTTTGCTTAAATAAAGATGGTTTGTGGCTGGCAGATGGTTGGAAGTGGAAATGCAGCAAAGAGTACACACAATGAAACATCGTGCCCTGAAAATGTTCACATGATTCAGCTATTTTTTGGTACAGTGACTGGATCGTGTCTTCGTTTGTTTAACTGCCAGACAATATACCACAGCAAAATACTTTCCAGCGGAGCGAATTAGCATAACAGACAGATGGATGACAGTGTAAGTTGAAAGTCGGCCAAATGGCTGGTACATGTATATTGAAATGAAAGATCCTGCACGTCAAGTCTTTGTACTAAAATAAACCGTGTAACATTACAAATTTCAACTTTTACTTACTGTTGAACGCTCTTTACTGTGATGTAGGTGTCACCCTCTGTTGTAACACCGATCTCATGATAGATTTAGAACATTAATTTATGTTGCTAATCTTACGAAAAAACATACATTAAAATTTTCATCTCTATAATTTTTATTTAAATTTAACTATTTATCTTTGTGTATAATAATAATTCATCCGTATTTTCGTGTATAATCACATTACTCAAATCCTTTAAGTGTACTTTCTGTGTTAGGTTCTGAATCTTTAATCTATTTGTTTTATAGTTATTTCTCAATTAGCTGTGCCTGCGGCTTCACCCGCGTTCATGTAGGTGTGTGTTCATCCTTTTTTTCGCAATAAAAATGTAGCCTATGTCCTTTCTCAAGGTTTAAAGATTGTCTGTGCCAAATTTCATCAAAATCGGTTGAGAAGTTTAAGTGGGACAGCGTAACAGGCTGACAGACAGACATACATAGTTAGGTACTTTCGCGTTTATAAATTAGTAGGGATTACAGATTAGCGGTAACAGTAGGCTTAAGTGAGCCATCAGGAAATCATTAAACAATCTGGTCGGTTTGAACTCATTGCGGTTGCCTACTAAGAATTGTAACGGTACCACGGAAGGGCCGTCCAGAATAAATCTTCTCATCTACTGGGCGCCTTCCAAACGCCTGACCGAGAGCTCCTAAATATAGAGGGCAAATGGCTTCTAGATAATCTTTGCGACATTATCTGCGAACGTAAATATAGATGACAGGTTGTTTTGTTTTTTTTTTAATTAAGACTGCGACATACATTATGTGAGTGGTTGTTTTAGTATAGATTATGTAGTGATTTTTCATTTGTTTGTAACAAAGAGAACCCGAGGCTTGTGGCAATAATTAGGTACCCAGTCCTGGTAGATACGTCTTCAGTATTATTTTAAAGGATTCCATAAGATAGGAATGGCGAACACATGTACCACACTTTATATAGCACCTTCCGATGTAAGGAAGCAAGTCAATATCTTTACGCTCCAAGCCCACCTCACCTGCCCGTGGTGCATCCTGATGATGACGGGCGCCACTGGAGCGATGAGCTACGTCCTGCGATCGTCAACCCGCCTGCCCTGCGTGGCGATTATGGATAAAGCCTCCAGATATTTGCCCAAAGTGGCGAACAACTGGAAAGGCCTATGTTCAGCAGCTATACGCTGATGATGATGATGAACGATTGATGATTAGTAAGCCAATTACCATAGAATTATTATGTATGACAAATGGTAATTGGCTATTAGTTTAACAGCACAAGTTGATGATTAGGTTAGAAGTAGGTATTCAAAAATGAACCTTATTTCGTCAACTTCAGAAAGAATATAGTGAAAATTCGAATGCTGTAAATACTTTTGCCGCTGAGTGTACTTAGAAGGAAACATAAAGAGATTTTCCTATATATCCGTTTGCAGCTTTATTTATTGCTAAATACAAGTAACGTGAACCGGTATTCTTCGCATATAATAATGTAGAACGTGTTATGTGGGTGTTGACATATGACAAGTTCGTTGACCATCCCAATGATCATTGACTCTCGATAGTACTTACTTAATGGAAGTGTAAAATGGCCTTTGAATCATACAGAGTGATGTCACTTATGTTTGTATTGAATATTTAAGGTAATCCCTACTAATAGTATAAATGCCGACTGACTCGGTGGCTCAATTGGTAGTGACCCCTGCCTTCTGAGCCAAGGGTCGTGGGTTCGATTCCCACCCGGGACAAACATTCGTGTGATGAATACTTGTGTTTGTTCCGTGTCTGGGTGTTTGTCATTTGTATTTATGTATTTATTTGTGGTACCTTCGTTGTTCTGATACCCATAACACAAGTGCTTAAGCTACTTACTTTGGGATTAGAGCAATGTATGTGATGTTGTCTGATTTATTTAAATGCGAAAGTAACACTGTCTGTCTGTTACGCTTTCCCGCTTAAACCTCTGAACCGATTATGATGAAATTTTGCACAGACAATCTTTAGGCCCTGAGAAAGTACACAGGCTACCTTTTATATCTAGTGAGATCCGCTACTACCAACCACCCTTCTCAAGTTGTAAGTCGCATCTACATACTCTTAATACAGAGAGTACCTACAAATACGAGTAGGAGGCTCTCAGAATTATGACAGTTAGACCTGTCGCGTTGTTGTCAATATTTACTTATCTGTGAATTATTACTTATTAGAGCTAGCGTTGAGGTAAACGACCCCAGTAGGTCCTTTACATTGTACTACCAGACAAATGGAATAAACAACTGATAACATAAGGACAATAGTGTTTAGATATATACCTACGAGAGATTATTTGCGCGGTTTAGGGTACTTAGTATTTTACCTTTTTTAGGATACTTCCCCTTCCAACAGATCCATTCACGCTCTCGCTATATATTTTCTTGGTTAACCTGCTTTCATCCATCCTCTCTACATGACCAAACCATATAAGCATACCTTTCTCAATCCTAGTCACTACATCTTCTTGCAAACCACAAAGGTCTCTCTCTTATCATAGAAAGCGAAAGAAAAGCCCAAGTCGCTGTGACAGCGGGCAAGTAATTTTTCGTAGAATATCATATCCGATGATATGATACTTTTTTAACTATTTTTTTTTATCACTCGATAGTGATAAAAAAAATAAAAATAAAATAGTTTATTTCTGTAAATAGATTTACTAGTAATACTTTTGCACGTCACACTTTTTTCCTACAAGCACTTCGACGTGTAGCCTCAGCAGGCTACGTTGCGGAACTTCTTCTCAGCAGAAGAAGTGCCGCAACAATCATTTTAATAAGCGCAAGCGAGCAGATAAGTATCATGTCCATGTAATATTGTCATGTATTAATAATAAGTAACCTTTAAAATTAAAATGGACATAATGCGAGATTTAAATCTATGTATAGGTAGATCAACAATATTTTGTGGTATTTTGTTAAACATTATAGATATAAAAATCGTATCGCTTATTGTAAATCTCTTTTTCGCTATAGCGGCACTCCGACCTACGTTTCTCAGGCCGTTTATTTGACAAACGGATCGTGACGTGATCAATTGCCGTACTCGAGATCGAGAGTCGAGACTCACAGCGGGATGCCGCGATCTGCTCCACCCAATCGTTACGTTTTAAAATTATAGTTATTATATTGGCACGGCGACTGGCACCGCCTCTACATCGCTTGAGGAAAGAACCAGCTGAATTATGAGGGTTTGTGCCTTAAGGTACGCGCCCATTGGCTTGTGGTGGACGCACTGTACGCAGGGCATGCGACGGATTTAGCGATTAGGCATGATGATGACTAATTTTTATTTTGAATTAATATTGATGCATCACTCAATTATAGAAACATTGGTGAAAGAATTAACTTCGCTTGTATGAAAAGTCACCGAGCTATCACAATTTCAAAATCACAATTATGAACTTGCCCAAAAACGCTTCATGCAAACTGATACGAAATCGTGACGTCACGCAACGTTTTGTATGCCTCGTTTAAGTAGTTTGTTCGATGTCTATTTTAAATAGTGCGTTTATGTTATGGGTTTCATATCAAAATATGTTTTAATTTTACACTTTTGAAAACGTTCCCGATGAACTTCGAAGGCCTATCGCGCTATTTTTGTTGTGATTTCTCAAATAAGTGTTATTTTGAAGGTTCTTTCTGGCAACCATCAAATAACACCATGGTCATCTCTCCTATTTTCCTTTGTTCATAAATCTTAGGGTAGGAGGAATCTTAGGACGGATATTACTCGTAGATACAACTTTACTTACTTTAGTTAACTGCCCCTAGATAAAATAAAATCACTTAAAAAATTAAGTATGGTTGCCAGGAAATGAGTTAATTAAATTCATCCTAGACATATTATTCAACTTTGATCTTTTTGTATCGCAGATGTAGGTAATAGTTTGTTTATATACTTACTAGAGGGCATGTTTTCTGTAAATTAAATAAAAAACAATCGTCTCAATGATTCTCTGACATTGAAAGCCATTGCTAATTAAACTGCACATGTGTCCGATGTATCGCATGGTTCTGGCTGCGTGGGTTCAGGTGTGCAAATAGTTCAGTGGTATATCTACAATAAGACATTTTATTTTACTTATTTATTATAATTGACAACCAACGAGAACACTGTCATATGCACATGGAAAAATTGTTCATGTAGAACTTAAATCGTAGTGCCACCATTTATACAAAGGTTGCCGGTTTGCTTTAGTTTTTTAGCTTTTTTTAGTAAAAAAGCAGAAAATTTATTTTGTGTGCACGGTAGTCCTAAGATCCTGCCTATGGGAGTGGGGGAGATAGGTGAGGCGCACATGAAATATATTTTTAGGACAGGCAAATCGTAACGCCTATAGAGTGGTCTCACAGGGATTGGATTATTTCGGACTGCACTGTGACACAAATAGTTGTACAAACTTCACTTCCGAACAATACCTAAAGTAACTGCCCATTTTTCTTTTAGATGTTCAATTGCTTTTTAATTTTTTACTTTTTCGTATGTGTCCTTTGTGTAAATGTACTATTATAACAACATCTTTTTATAATAACGGTTCATGATGGATCGCGGTTCCGAGTTTCCGAGGTTGGTATTGCTCCCCGCCTACTCGTTGCGCTTTTATTAATCAAATTTACAATCATATTATTGCTATTTTTTATTCGTACCGTTTTGCCCGTCTTGACCTTTGAATTACTGGTTAAGTGGGAATGCTTTGAGTAGCTGTGCTTGAGTTTTTGTATTGTTATAACGGATGTCGGATGATGCTGCATGCGTTTCAAATATAAAACTAGCTTTTTTTACTAGCGCTACGCTTCGGGTATTTCATTATACATAAACCTTCTTCTTGAATCACTCTATCTATTACAAAAAACCGCATCGAAATCCGTTGCTTAGATTTAAAGATTGAAGCGCACATAAGGATTTAGGGATATAGGTAGGGACAGAAAAGCGACTTTGTTTACTTACTATTTAGTGATTTGCAAAATAATCATGAATAATGTTAAATCTCGGTAAACTCGTGGTTCAAATTTTGCGCGTAGGTAGGTACCTGTGGGATTCTTATCAAATCGGACTTGCCACCTATTTACTCGGTGACGAGGTTTACCTTATCACTAAATATAAATAACGTAAAAAACCCGCTCATTATAAAAACATACCTAAATGCGTTTGGAAATTCATTTAATTTATTAATTCAGGATCCCTCGGTCGTATAATAGTTCCATTTCTTGACAAATAAATAGCAATTCCCTGGAGAGTTCTAACAATGCCTTCAAAATGCGAGTCTATAAATTTTTCAAAGACCGGCAACGCACCTGGGACGCCAATGGTGTTGTGGTATGGGCTGGGCTGAAGTGATCACTTACCATCAGGTGACCTTAAAGGCCCACGTTTGCCCCCTCTGTCATAAAAGGGTGTTTCCTACGTCACCATCACTACGACTTGTCCTTCTGCAAACGTGGTCTATAGAGAACTCTTTCCTCATGGTAGGCAGCGGCATAGCTGTCATCATCATCATCACCAGCCTATTGCAGTCCACTGCTGGACATGGCAGGGCAAATATCTAGAGGCCCATAATCGCCACTCTGGGCAGACGTGTTGGCGAACGCAGGACGTAACTTCTCGCTTCGGTGACGCTGCTGCCCGTCATCGGCCTGTGGTATTTAGCTACGCCTTCAATTGTGATGGTTATACCGCCACCAGTCGGTTGCTAGCGCCTCGTTTGTTGTTCAGCAGGATTCACCACGGGCAGGTGAGGTTGGCTTGGAGCGAAAAGATGATAGCTCACTCCCTTACATCCCATAGCTGTGCCCCTGGCGTTTAGCCTATGAGCGGCGGTAACCGTTTAACATCACATGGACTGCTTACTCGTCTGCCACCCACAGTAATAAAAAACAGGATCATACCCAAACTTTTCACTGTTCTTCCACCAGATATGACTTAAGCGATGTACCAGCGGCGGCGCGGGAGACCATAGCGCAGATGACCAAAGTGGTATCTGCTAACATCATGGCGGAGTGCGGGGGCAACGTGACGGAGGTGGTCGACACTCCAGTGGTGGTGTACCTGGTCGTGGCTTCCGAGAGCGTCGAGCTCACCTGGGACACGGATGAGAAGTACGACCTGGATATTCAGACGAAGAGTGAGTGAGATGCAATTTTCCTAGTCGTCATCATCATCATCTTCTGGTGAAGAGGCAGACGTCCACACTGGACGTAGGACTTTCCCAATAACAATTGTCATTTACACTAACAATTGACTATGTCAAATCCCCTGATTTGCCATAGTCACCTCGCTTGGCAGGCAGGCTTTGTTATTTCTTTCAATAAAAATATCTCTTAGGCACCGGGCCCTCGGTGCCGAACACGGGAGGGACAAATGGGAGGGATTTATGGTGCAAAAGTACGCGATCCGGTCAACGAACGATCGTTTTTGATTTTGATGATAGGGGTGTTCTGTTTGATATTATGTTCTGTTTGATATTACTTTGACGATTCTTGATATAGGAAACCTCTACTTCTACGAGTAGTTTTGCATTAAAAAATGTCATAGACTGTGTTAGTAAACTTTTCTTGTACGTACGTGGCTTTCTGCATTAGGTATGTAATTTCCACCATCTTAGAGAAATTAATCCACCTTTCCTTCGTACAATACATAACGGTTCTAGTAGTAATAGGCGACGTCTCAAGGATTCTGTTATTAGCTCTATTTCTCTCTTAATGTTTCCAGATCAAAAAGTATCCGTAACGATTACGGCCGGTACCATATACGGTGCCAGACATGCCATGGAAACATTCTCCCAACTGATCACATCAGACAAACCCGACTATTACACCCAAGATCGTTGCGGTCTCCGCATAACCGCTGGAGCGAGAATCAAGGACTACCCGGCGTACAAACATAGAGGACTGGTCCTCGATACGTCGAGGCACTTCATCCCGATGGCTGACATAAAGAGGACCATCGATGGAATGGCTGCGTCCAAGATGAACGTATTCCATTGGCACGTGACTGATTCACACAGCTTTCCTTTGGAATCCACGAGGGTGCCTCAATTCACAAGGTAAGGTATACACTCAAGTTTCCAAGTATAACTAGGGAATTTTAAAGCGTCCACGCTAAGGACAAATTGGTTTTTTATAGTAGCTCGACATAATAGATTCCCTACGCCTGATGGAAAGCGAAAGAGAAGCTCAAATCGCTGTGACAACGGGCAAGTCCTGCATTTGCCACCGCCATGCCGGCCCAACCCCGAGTTCCGGAAACCCTACTCACCGGCCGGAAACACGACCCGGAGGCCATTTGGCTGCGGTATTCTATAGAGTGGAGGTCCTTCCCCGGACCGGCGGCTCCGGAAACCCTACTCACCGGCCAGAAACACGACCCGAAGGCCATTTGGCTGCGGTATTCTATAGAGTGGAAGTCCTTCCCCGGACTGGCGGTTCATTTCGAGCGAATTCGCTACCTCTCTTCTACATCTCTCTTTCTATTGGAAAGATAATTCCACTTTTGTAGGATTTGCAATAGATTATAATTTTCCAGGTACGGCGCGTATTCTGCATCTGAAATCTACTCGGCGGAAGAGGTGCGAGAACTGATCAAGTACGCTCAACTGCGCGGCGTGCGCATCGTAATAGAGATTGATTCGCCCGCGCACGCCGGCAACGGCTGGCAATGGGGCGAGGTGAGTATTGGGAACCTACGCGTCCTATTTTCTATACTAATATTATAAAGAGGAAAGCTTTGATTGTTTGTTTGTTTGTTTGATACGAATAGGCTCCGGATCTACTGGACCGATTTGAATAATTCTTTCACTGTCGGAAAGCTACACTACACGCTACCCCGGTGAACATAGGGTATATTATATTTATAAAAACGTAAGGGATCCGTGCTAAAAGTTTAATAATGTAACCCAAGGTGTGAAAAAAATACCAAAAAGCTATCTTTCAAACTGAGGTGTATTGAAAACGTTACCATAGCAACCCGAAGCGAAGCGAGGGCGGTTTGGCTAGTTTATAAATATTACCGTAGTGCAATTATTATGACGTCTAACTAGTAGCGTAGATATACTATTTGTGGCCCGTGGCTAGGGTTGCCAACTATACTGTTAAAAACAGTATTATACTGTTTTTCACTACAAAATACTTTTTACTGTTGAACAAAAAAAAAGTATAAAATATACTGTTTTCAGCATCAAAGATGTTACACTATACGTGTGAGACTTAGACGCACGCTCACACATTTTTTTTATTTAGAGGGAGAACCCTCTAACTAAATAAAAAAAATGTGTGAGCGAGCACTGGACCTGAACCAGAACGCACTTGTTCAGTGAGGTCGGTGCGTACACTTGCACCACCTTGAGGCTATAACCTCTCGTTGAGCTTGATAATAAGGTACGCTAACCTGTTCGACACACTGGACATTTCCACCACGTTGTCGGAGAGGGACTTATTGACCAGAACCCGACGCCATCTTGGGATTTTTGGTTTCCCTCGCGGAAGTACATAAGGTGGCCTGACTCTAGGGTTATGGTAGCCTCCGCCTCTCTTCGGATAGCCCTAGTATGTGCCACCTAATTTTTCCAAGTTCCACCTCTTAGGCTTATATGAGACCATTTGGAGGAGTTGCCCATAATCGCCACGCTGGGCAGGCGGGTTGGCGATCGCAGGGCGTAGCCTCTCGCTCCGGTGACGCTGCTGCCCGTCATCGGTCTGTGGTACTTAGCTACGCCTTCAATTGTGGTGGTTATACCGCCTTCGGTCGCCTCGTTCGCTATTCGGCAGGACGCACCACGGGCAGGTGAGGTTGGCTTGGAGCGAAAAGTTGATAGGTCGCTCCCTTACATCCCCCGTAAATAAAATTAATATTATTAAATAAATAAAATACTGTTCATTTTTCTAAAATACTGTTTAATTTGTTTTCTTAGGCCTCAATATACTTTATTTCTTGTAAAAAAAGTTGGCAAGCCTACCCGTGGCAAAAGAGGCTTAAAAGTTTAGGGGTGAGAGCCTTCCGCTCCCCTAACAGTCCGGTGATGATCACAAGGCCGCCCTGGCCATCACCGTAGTTATTTATTAAAAAAATGAGGCATAAAAGACTGGCTAATATTACCTAATGTATTAAATAAACCAATAGAGGTTATTAAAACTGACTGATGGGGGTATAACCATCAAAATAGAAGGCGTAACTATTTAGTTACGGCATGTGATATTTACCACAGCAGTGTCATAGGAACAAGGAGCTACGCTTAACGATCGCTAACCCGTCTTGCCAGGGTGGCATTTATGTGTAAACCCTCCAGATTTGGACCAAAGTTGCAAATGACTGGAGAGGCCTATGGCATAACAGTCTACCTTTAACAGTGGGGGGACGTTAGACTTCTCCATTGTAGCTCTTATAAACCAAGTTATCTTTATTAAAAGTAGTTGTCAAATCTTTGTCCCATGCTAATTTTCAAGGACTACGGTTTCGGAGAGTTGGCTGTCTGCGTGAACGCTGAACCCTGGCGAGGTCTGTGCATCCAACCGCCGTGTGGGCAGCTGAATCCAGCCAACCCAACGATGTACAAAGTGCTAAGGAATCTCTACAAAGACCTCGCCGAGACTTTGCCGAAGCCTGCTCTATTCCACATGGGCGGAGATGAGGTAAGTAACTGAGCATTAATTACAAATTACATAAATAGTTTTTTTATAAGAAGAGCTTTCAGGATGACCTCACTCCACCTGATGGTAAGCAGTCGTGAGGTCCAAAAGATCGACAGGCATAATAGAACAAACTCATTGTACCTGTCACCCTCACCCTGAAGGCCCACTGAAAAGGTTTTTCCTTATACTATTACCTAGTACCAGAAGATGACAGGGTATCTCCCAGAACACCCAGACCCCCGGTCGAGAATTGAACCCGGAACCTTCGGACCGTCCGCGATTTAGGAGAAAACACTCTAATCAATGGGTTACCGAGACAAGTCGTCAAATATGGACTGTTTTATGGCAGCCCTACACGGTCAAATTACTGCAAACTAATTACAACTGATGATTAATACCTAGGCTCCATCTGAATATTTCCAGAAATTACGATAAAATAACGCGTGGCCGTGTGTACACTTACCTTACATTGAAATGGGATACATCTTGGGTGTATTTTTTTACTTTACAATTTACAAGAACTCTAGCGACAGAATGTTGATCAGCTTCAATCCAAATCTTGATGTTGCAAAGCCCTCCTAACAATTCCCTAGTAGGTATCTAATTAACGCCATTTATAACAGACGTCCATAATTACGAGTACCTACTAATAACAGTTTTTAACGATAACCCCTTATTTTTTTTGCAACAATTCCTTATTTTTATAATCACGATAAGAGTAGCTAATTTAACTACAAATGTATCTCTTACAGATAGTATTCCAATGCTGGAATTCGAGCGAGCAAATTCGCACGTACATGGAAGGCAAAGGTCTGAACAGGTCCACCGAAGGCTTCCTTAAACTGTGGAGCGAGTTCCATGCCAACATCCTGCAGATTTGGGATGAGGAATTGAAAGCGGTCGGAACGGAGCCACAACCGATAATTTTGTGGTCTTCACAGCTGACTAGATCGGGTATTATTCAGAAGATGCTGAACAAAGACAGGTATGTATCTAGAATTGTGGAGCAAATTTTAAATATTTCATTTAACTTTTTTATGGTAACACGGGCTGTGTGTGTGGCCTTCTGTCGCCTGATGGAAAGCGTAAAAGGCCCAGAGTCGGTGGCCGCTTGTCTGAAGGGTAAACCCTTCTCCGGCGGAGAATCTGAAATCCTAAGAAGTCCCTTAGTGGACCTTTACGACACTCACTCTGTTACGAATCGAGCCATAAAAAACATGTGTCGGCGGTGTCAAACAAAAATCGCGGCGAGCGTCAACGCCCTCGCGTGCGGCAAGAACAGCGGAACAGCGGGCAATGCGAGCGGCGGCGCCGGCAGCTGCAAACCCATTACCGGTGACAAGGCGCGACCAGGCGCCCCCGCCCCCACGCGTCCCGACGTAGGGGAATGACAAGGCGTCCCGGCGTAGGGGAATGACCACGCGTCCCGGCGTAGGGGAATGATAAGGCGTCCCGGCGCAGGGGAATGACCAGGCGTCCCGACGTAGGGGAATGACAAGGCGTCCCGGCGCAGGGGAATGACCAGGCGTCCCGACGTAGGGGAATGACAAGGCGTCCCAGCGTAGGGGAATGATCACGCGTCCCGGCGTAGGGGAATGACAAGGCGTCCCGGCGTAGGGGAATGACCACGCGTCCCGGCGTAGGGGAATGACCAGCAGGCGTCCCGGTGAAGGGGAGTGACCAGGTGCACCGGTGAAGGGGAGTTCAATTATTATTTGTCTTTTTTTTAAGAAAAATGGGGGAATGTTACGAACTCATTTGTATTTCTTTTTATTTTCTATGATTTTTCTATTCTTGTCTTTTGCTAGTTGTCAATTATATGACGTTCAATCTCCACCGGCCTTTTACTAATATTTTTCCAAAATATTCCTAAATTCTAAAAATTATTGTATTTTTGCATCTCATTCGGTTTGTAATACACTCAAAGGAAGGTGGTAATTTTCATTGTCTTCCATCACCCAAATATATTATTAGCCGAAGCCAATTTAAAACCAAATATAAGAATATTTAAAACTACTTATTACAATAGTTTCTACACAACAATATAAAGCGGTAGGGATTTAAGGGACATTCGGTCTGGCGTCCTTAAAACCAAACTTACTTCTGCCAATATCATAAAAGTATCTATGTAATTTCCTTTTCTTTATAATTAACTAATATAAGAATTCGTTTTTGCATTCTTATCTCCTCGCATTGGCTTTAGATTGGACTAAATTTCGTATTACTTATCGAATATTAATCCAAATCACGTTTTGTCTGATAAAATAATCATATACGTTTGTTACAGCAATTAACATTGCTCAGTGAACTTTAATCTAATTCACAGATACGTGATCGAGGTCTGGGAGCCTTTAGACAGTCCCCTCCTCATTGAGCTACTGCGTCTCGGCTACAAAACTATCAGCGTACCCAAAGACATCTGGTATTTGGATCACGGGTTCTGGGGCACCACTAAGTTTTCCAACTGGAGGAGAATGTACACTTACCTTTTGCCGAAGAACGGCAACATGGTCGGCGGTGAAGTTGCCATGTGGACTGAATATGTTGACAAAGAAGTATTAGGTAAGTTGCGAAAGTTTGTTTGGATGGATAGATGCTTGTTACTTGATACTTGTCATGCGACTACTGAACGGATTTGAATGAGATTTTACACCAATATAGCTCATACATTTGATTAACACATAGGGTATGATTTATGAGAATGATTTCACATAACATCTATATTCACGCGGTCAAAGAAGCGAGCTGCAGCTAGAGTAATAAATAAATTCCTAAGCTATACAAAATGAAATTCTTTTAAATTATCCTTTTCACTGTACGAAGTACTAAAAGGTTGTCTGAAAGAGATCACTCATTGCCATAAGATCGCTTAAATTGTACGCTTCGTCTAGTTCTAAGTAATTTTTTAGAGTGCAATTAAGAGCTATTCTGTCTATAATCAGACTTAACCAAAGCATTCGATTACATAGATTTTGCTATTTGTTGCGCCAATTTTAGGGTTTGTTGCAACAAAAATGTTGATGACTTTTATTGCAAGTGAACTGAAACAATATCCCAAAGTATGAAGTAAATGATTTTTGTTCCAACGTAAGCTGAACTCTGAGCTATGGAAGTACCTCAAAGGACCGTGCTGAGACCATTTTTTTTTTCTTTGTCTAATATAGGTAATTCTTATAGCCAGGTTTAATTGCTTTTATTTATAGTATAGAACATTGTGAGATCTTTAGAAAAACAATGAATTTTATCGTTTATGACCAGAATAGGGAGGATTTTATGTTTAATTTTATATATTACTTATCACATGGCTTACATAGGTATTACAAATGATCAGTACATTAATACTTATACACATGATACCCTATAAGGGTTCAGTAACTTTCTCTATAACTATATCATCTGATTGTCTGTCAAATAACTTCCAGATACCAGAATATGGCCTCGAGCTGCAGCGGTGGCGGAGCGTCTGTGGTCAGACCCGATGTCCACGGCCAGCTCGGCCGAACCGCGCCTTCAACGGTTCCGGTCGCGTCTGATCGCGAGAGGTCTTCGCCCGGACGCCATGTCTCCCGCCTGGTGTGAACAGCATGATGGCAGATGTTTGTAGTGTATCAGAGACGTCACTTGGACTGGCAATAGTATGTCTCATCATATTGCGTACTTATGATACTCTCCTGACGAAATTTCGGTCAATGCGGCAAATATCCAGGGAGTACGCAGGAGATATTGAAGTGTATGTGTTCGTAGCGACGATTATAATAATCAGGGTAGTTGTGAATGTGTATCACTTTTAATTTAGGTATTACGATATTTATGAGACTGTTACCAACGTAATGGTGCATAGTGTTTCTTACTTTTAATAACGCCTATAATGTTTTAGTTATTTTAGTACTTGTACCTATGTTGTCTGTCAGGGACATCAGATGTGAGGGTAATTGTGAATTGAAGAAAATCTATGACAATTAAATTGAAATCTGTTTGGGAATGACATGGAAACTGCACCAACGATTCACGATATGCAAGAATTGCCTCAAAAATATTTTAGCGAGTTAAATTCTCTTGTCTCTACAACTTTTGACTAAAACCTTTTGCTAATATCTCGTATAGTTTTCGAGATACTTTGGTAATAGTAATATTTCCCCTTTTCCCCTTCTTTTTCTGCAATTAATGAACCCGACGGTCATATATGACCCTCAATTCTTGATATATTGCTACGGGATCATTAACTAAAATTTTCCCGTTGGTTTCAGCCACCCAGTTCAAAATGGCAAACTTATGGCTCAATTGACTGGACTAATGTACGTACATAATAACTACATGACAATCGTTAACCTTTGTTGTCCTTTATATCATGTCATCAGGCGTATTGTACACGTCAAAGTTCTGTAATGTAAAGTGACGTCACTTATGTGTCTTGATAAAACCTGAATGAAAATGAACGCTTAACGAATGTTTTCAATCGGAACTTAAAATAGGAACCTATAGTTACCTGATCTTTAATTGAGTGAAGATTTTAGTTGAAAAAGTCCGACCTCGGTGTTGTTAAATTTTAAATACCTGTTGCATTTATTATCCTGATTTTTTTAAATCCACTAAGAACTATTTATTTAATGTGTCTACTAAATATTTCCTTGTACAAGACTATGAATGTGATCGTATGTCATTTTACCATTATAAAATCTATAGTCCTAGACTTTTTATGTGAATTCAAGGCTTTGTTTACTTCTTGTTATTAATATAGGAATCTCACTTAGAAGCGTGAAATAGTGTTGATTGCGACCGTTTGATATTTAATATGTGAAATTGAATATTCTTGCAAAGTTTGTGTGGAATTTTATAAGGAATGGCTGGCTAATGTGAAACCGATACCTTGGTGTGACGATGACATTTAGTATTCGTAAGTTACTGATCTCCTACAAATAGCAATAGCTGCCTTTAGCTTATAGATTCTGATAGCTCGAAACTTGAACCTCTTACGTAATTGGAATTGCCAGCACTATCTTTACGATTGGCGTCTAGGTAGGTACATTATACGATAATTTATCTGGAGGTTATCAATTGATTATCCCAAAACATTATTTATATAATCAACAAGGTCTTTACTGAAATACATTTGACTGAAATTATGCAATCCATGCAAGATATCAAATTGATGAATACAGTTTTTTTTGTCTTGCGTTTTTTTATTATTTCCCATGACAATTATATTACTTGTCGATATTTTCCAAATCATGTTTCATGATTAGACATGACAAACATGTACCATATTTATTTAAATTAAAAAGACTTGATGTTTTAATAAAAATAATGTATAAACTATTTAAAGTTAAGGTATTTGAAATTTATTGTGATAAAACTATTTACAATGAATGTACATAATGTAAAGCATAATACTGTACAGCTTATACATCAATAAATAGAATACATGGTGCTATTACATATTTTGGATTTTTTATTATTCTTACACTATTTTTTCATTTATCGGCGCAAAGAAGACTTTGCAATTTTAAAAATAATCACTAGAAACTTGCATTTAGAATACAATTTATAAAATATTAACACAGCGTTATTATTATTGACTAGATTAATACTAGGTATTTTGACTAGATTTACATTGCCACTAAATACGAAATACCTACCTAAAAGAGGGTTGGTGCGTTTGCAATGTGTAGATAGGTACATACATCGAGAGCTTTTGCTATACTTATACAGTCAGATTTTATATTACGTATTACCTAGCTGATTTAGTTTATACACGGAACACATTAGGCAACTATCTAGAACAAAACGAAAGTTTCTTGGCTAGATTCTACTAACTTGCAATTACTCGTATATAAAAATAGTCTATTAATAGCCAGTTCAGTTAGCAATGTTTTACGGGACTTTACAGAAAATTTTTACAAAGTTACAAAAAAAATAATTGGCAAGCTTATCAGTTGTTGCTTTTTTCTAAATGATTACATTGAAACACGATGAAGCAAGTAGCGAAATCGCTATTTGATAAAATATAATTGACGCCTATGATAAAGGTACCGGTAACTATAAATAAACAAAAAAAAATGGAAAATACGATGGATTCAGTTCTTGATTTTATATTCCAATACTTTGTACCTACTTATCATCATCCTACCTGTCTACTGCTGAACAGTTTGCCACTTTGCTCAATCCGAGGCTTCTCGCATTCGGCACTTGCTAGCCATCTTGCGCAAAACGTCACTCCTTCTAGCTGAGGACGCTACGTTTGAGAGCTTCTCAATCAATCGATCGACAGCCCAGGTCTATTCACTGCTGAACGTTAGCCTCCTCATTCGCGCCACATTTCTTTATCCCGCTTAGTTTCTCATTCATTTAAAATCAATTAAATGGCCAAATTTCCTCTATTCGGAACATTTCTATCGCTGTTCTTGATCGAACCGAGACTGAGGTCATTCGGGACCAACTCGTGTAATACAGTGTCACTCCTGAAGATGCTCGTAGCTATTCTTTTAGCAAGTCTCTCGGATTCCCTCAAATCGTCATCCTTAGATGAGTGAGAGGTCAGATCTATTTCCGTATCACTCTCACTGTCGCTTTCCTTTTCTCGACGAGGTCTATAAGCTAAGTTCTGAGGCTCTTCCACTTCGGGAACAGTCGCGCAAGGACAGTTTTTGGACATCACTCTTAAATCTGTTGGCACTACGTCGGTATTGTCCATTTGTGGGTTCATGAGCATAGGTGGGAAAGGAAAAGGCTGTTGTAACATTCTTCCATCATCATTGCCGTACATTGGCGGTGGCATGTCGTGTACTGCAGGAGGTAAAGGAGGCATAGGGTCGTTCATGTTCGTGCTGTGGAGGTAAGGGTCCTGGCGAGGAGACTTTAGATCTCTGTTCTCTAAAGGCGGAGATTCAGGCGAATCCTTTTCGGAGGGAGATTCAGGAGCTTCTGGAGATGAATCTGGTGGTTTCGTGTGACCTGAAAATTTTACAGGCTAGTATTTTATTGGATCATGATTGTAAGTCGGGGGGCATTACCACAAAATGATTATCAAGATATAACGACAATCACGTCTTTTCTCTACATGTGTGCCACTTTGTAAATAAGCACAATCCTCTCCACTTCAATTGGATTGCGCCTTGAAACGAACACCGAATATACATTTAGAAAGCTTATTACATGTGAATAAGTCTTATTGATGTATTTACCCATCATTCGCATCATATCAAGACTGAGCCACGCGCATAGCACACACGGAGCTATTTTAATACATTTCTGTTAACTATAGTTAATAATAATTTAGGTCCAACAACCTCTTGCTTCTCGAGACGATTGTACTCGTAAGTACACATAGGTACATAAGGGTTATATTAAATGCTGCATCTTTTTAACGATTAAATAACAGTAGCCCAAGCACGAACTTTTCGTTAATGCGTAACGTAAAGTAACGTAAACGTAAAAATACGCAGAAAGAAAGTCATAACAATCGCCGACTCGATACGAATACGTCGGGAATGTCATCCTTATCTAAACGTTCAGAATCCATATCAAAGAAATTTGAGATATAAACCCGAATAATTATTTATTTAATTAACGGGTGATTTAAATCAAATTTAATAACTAAATAATATTTATAATAGTTTGAATTTGAGAAAAATATTATCGTAAATTTTTAAAATTCTAACATTATTTTCAAGTTTAATAGAAATGCTGTTTTTGAACGTCTCTCGTTACGTTTGACACTTTGACAGAACGTCAAACAAAATTTTGTTGGCTTATTTATTGTGAAACTATTTCATAATATTGAAAATAAATAAAATCAAGGAAAGTTACTTTATTTTGAAGATCAAAAGTCGTATCCATTTGGAAAAGAATCAGATGGAAGCTGATTCCAAAGAAGTGCAGTTGGCACGAGGCGAAAATTGCGTGTGGATGACTTTCAACTATCAAGATGATATGGGTGAAATTTTGTTATTGCAACCAACAAACTTTACCTAAATTAAAGGAGGCGTACATTCAGCAGAGGATGGAGCGAGGTCAATAGATTGATATAAGAAATAGTTCGGAATTATTTTTGAATTATCTTTTGAATACATAAAAAATATTAAATATACTTATAAACATTTGTCTTTAATTTACAAAGCTAATAGCCACGAATGCCTACTACCGTTCCCATAGAATCCGTGAGGATTCACAGGGACTGGTAATAGATAGTCACTCGAGGAGACTTCCCCACGTTGTACCCCATCACCAACCTGCCTGCCCAGCGTGGTTATATTAGGTAAAGCCAATAAGGCCAATGTCCAACAGTGGACTGCGTAAGTTTATCAAATTCAGCGTATTATGTGAACATCTTGGAGAGCTTTGCATTAGTTTTATGTTAAAAATTACTAAGCTCACTTCGAAACATAGTCAATAAGTAGAAAAATCTAAATTATCAAGTAAGATAATATCTTTTCTCACTTAAAAATTTTAAGTGACGAAGTATTCGTAAGGTCTCGATAGCCAGCCTTTGACATTTACTTTACCATACGTCAAAACAAGTTCGCGCATGCGCTTTAATACAAATTGGTTTACGTTACGATACGAAGGCGATGATTTTCACTACGTTATCGTACGTAAACGTAGTACCTCTTACGCACGATAGGGGCGCTGTACCAAGTTTCATACAAATGTTTACGGTAACGTTACGCATACTTTTTCGAAAATGTTCGTGCTAGGCACACAGTTCATGAAAGTATGACGTAATTTACGGATGGTCCCTTAGCTGGTACGTTTATGTTTGTTATTTTGGCCTGCTACGCGCAATGCGAACGCGACGCATCTCTTTAAACTATGCCTTAGAGTTACCTGGTAAAGACAGAGGGGGAGATCCCAGGCCGAGGCAGCGCATCCTCCAGGCGTCTTGGAGCAGCTGAAGACGAGCTTGCTTGCGCCATTTTGCTCGACGGTTTTGGAACCAGACCTGGATAAGAATACTATCTTATTACACTGTATTAAAATCATGTTTACCTACTGGTGATGGCATTGCGTTATCCTATATGTTCAGTGATGATGACAAAGCCCAGGTCAGCATCATTATTGTAATCTTTAAGGGATGTAAGGGACCCATTATTTTTACACTCCAAGCCACCCTCACCTGCCCGTGGTGCATCCCGCCGAATAACAAACGAGGCTCTGACTCCGAATGGTGGCGGTATAACCATCACAATGGAAGGCGTAGCTAAATACCACGGGTAGATGACGGGCAGCAGCGTTAGCGGAGCGAGGAGCTACGCCCTGCGATCGCCAACCCGCCTGCCCAGCGTGGAGTATGGGTAAAGCCTCCAGATGTTTGCCCAAAGTGGCGAACAACTTGAGAGGCCTATGTCCAGCAGTGGACTGCGATAGGCTGATGATGAAGGGCGAGAGCCTTTCGTTGTCGTATTTGTTAAGTGACAATGAACACATCAAGTTTTAACTAAATGGTAACTTGGTGTGTGGCTGTGTGTACAGTATTTTGAACTGTGTTATGTAGTTATTTGTAGAATGCTAGGAACGCATTAGGTCAAATGACCGTTCACATACAAAAAAAATCAAAATCAAATTATAAAATCCATTGATAAACTAGATATGGACCTAAAAAGCCTCGAGTATTAGTTACTAGAGCTACACGGCAGACTTCGTAGGTACCACCCGTTATTTCATCATTTAAACCTTCCCTGGACTCCCACGAATAATTCAAGACCAAAATTATCCAAATCGGTTCAGACGTTCTCGAGTTTTAGCAAAACTAACGAACAGTAATTAATTTTTATATACTCGTACTAGCTTTTGCCCGCGACTTCGTCCGCGTGTTTAAATTTATACATACAAAAGTTTTTTCCCGCTAACTCCCGTTCCCGTGGGAATTTCTCAAAATACAGCCATAACTAAACTTTATATTTACTAAGGTACCTGCATGCCAAATTTCAAGCGTCTAACTTAAGCGGTTTAGATTTTTCATACAAAAGGATTTTCCCGCTAATTCCCGTTCCCGTGGGAATTTCGGGAATTCCTTTCTTAGTGCACCCCTACGGTACCTAAGCTACGTCCCTTCCAAATTTCAAGTGCCTACGTTTAGCCGTTTGGGCTGTGCGTTGATATGTCAGTCAGTCAGTCAGTCAGTCAGTTTCTCCTTTTATATATATAGAAGATGACAGATAAAATAAGAAAACGGCCCGAAACACTTTGGTTAGGCTTGTACGTAATGTAGGATAATGATGAAAGGCCATCTACGTATCTATTCTACTATAGAACTCGCACCTCCCATATGAAAGCTAAAAGAAAAAACAAGCACAAAAACACGCACATTACGCGAACGCACAGTACGGCACTGAGCTTTGCAACCTTTTAAAAAGCCTTGTCTTTGCTTATATTGTGTCGTTCATAAATCAATGGTCAGACATTATCTAGTATACCTACAAATCTTTTGTCAAATTGTTCCATCTTAATTTATTTTGCGTTATATCTTAATTAAATAGCATTAAAATTAACAGCCTATTTATTAGTAGGTACCGAAAGAACTGCAAATGGCACTAAATAAACAGTTTAAATGATAGTACTACTTAAAGAACTGCTAATTTATCAATCAACACATGTAGCTACACATTTTTAATAAATATTAAATATCAGACAACATCACATACATTGCTCCGATCCCAATGTAAGTAGCTTAAGCACTTGTGTTATGGGTATCAGAACAACGAAGGTACCACAAATAAATACTTAAATATTTGTGGTACCTTCAAACACCCAGACACGGAACAAACACAAGTATTCATCCCACGAATGTTTGTCCCGGGTGGGAATCGAACCCACGACCCTTGGTTCAGAAGGCAGGGGTCACTACCAAATACCAATTGAGCCACCGAGCCTGTCAAAAATAAAAATATCCAAATAAATCATAAAATAAAATATTTAAAATTCATCAGCCACCGGGTTTTACTTATCATTCGCCATACGTGAATGTGTGAATTTCCACTTAGGTAGACGTAGGTACGATTTTTAATAGCAACCTTGTTCTGATAATGTTATAACAAAAATCCTTCGTACAGTGCAGTTTACAAAATAACTCTACAGTGCAAAACAAAGAACGGCTTCTTAAAATGGTTTAGCAATTAAGTAAAGGTTTTGATTTTATCTGCATAGATGAAGATATAAAGGGTGCGAATTTATGGAATAACCTAACGAATTTAAAACACATTAATGATGCAATGAGCATAACAATAATAGATACCTACTTAAAAGGGAATACTGACTGATCATTGGTGTGTAGCGACGTACCCAAAGATATGTAAAATATTTGAACCGTACATCTGTGCTTGAACCGTACACCCGTCTATTTATTTAAAAGTTTCACGCGCAGTATGAAAATATTTTTTAAATATTTAGGTTTACTTAGTTAAAAGATAATTTTAAGCAATGTGTTGCCGAGAGAAATAAAAACATATTGTAGTTACCGTATTCACGAAACTTTAAGATTAGTTTTAGCACCTTATATTACCAACATCGATCGTTTAAAAGCAATTTTATTGCTTTAAAAAAGTGTGTAGGTACGACAAATTTAAAATGACAGACAAGAACTCAAAACTCCACGACACAGATTTTAGCTATGAATTCTTCCATTCAAATCAAACTCCGTGGACCTCATAAGAGCTTACCATCAGGTGGAGTGAGGCCATCCTGAAAGCTCGTCTTATAAAAAATAAATCAAACATATCAAACACGAGTTATCCGAAAGAGTTAGGCAAATCCCTAGAATAATAAGGCAAAATCTAGGGCACACCATAGTTTGATAGTGAGGTGGGTGTGCGTGTATTGAGCGGTGTATTAATTAGATTACATTTATGTATTTTTTTAAATAGTAGCACAACAACATAGTGGCCTGCCGTCCAGAAAAACCAAAGTTGCTGCGGCAACGGACAACTAAGCAAGTCAAGCACTAGTCAGTTGCCACCGCCATCGCCTTGGCCGGAAGGCCGTCATGACGTGGCTGGCATAGTCATATACTCGTACATGTACACTGAATGATCCCACAACGCGACCTTCAAACATCCACTTAAGAAAGGTAGGGCATAGCGAATCTTCGCTATAATTGAGCCGCCCGTCCGGGGAAGGACTTCCACCCTATAGAATGTCGCAGCGAAATGATCTCCGGGTCGTGTTTCTGCCGGTGAGTAGGGTTTCCGGAGCTCGTGGGGGTTAGGCTTGAGCCGGATGGTGGTGGCTACTGACAGGTAACTGACCAGTTACGTTGTCACAGCGACTTGGGCTTCTCTTTCGCTTTCCATCAGGCTTAGGGAAGCCATTATGTCGAACGACTATAAAAAAAAATTCGGCCGCTATTTTATGTTGATTTCAAAGCATCTGTTAGTAATACGCGCGCACAGTACTTTTCTCAAGGGCATTGTATGTCGTTTGCCTGTAGATTAAATACATATATACCGATGACCCTTGGTTCAGAAGCCAGGGGTCGCTACCAAAAGAGCCACGGGGTCAGTCCAATTATATTAGGTAATTTATCACTCGTAAACACCTACCTAGACATACGTATTTTAAGCGAGAATTCCGAGAGTGTAGGTTGATAATTTAAATGAATTTATCGGTCGCTACTGGGTAGGTTAGGTAGCCACCGGGTTCGAATCCCGGTCCGGTCCCTTCAGAAAACTATATTGGCCGGATTCCGGTTCCAGAAATGCTTTCAATTCAATAGTCATCACCTGATACTCACTCTATTACAAGAGAAATCTATTTATTGTGTAGCGTTTTGTACTAAAGCATGGTTTAGAGACCTAGATAACTACAAGAAAACTTACTTGTACTCTGGCCTCCGACAAGCTGATCCTCAACGCGACTTCTTCCCTCAGGAACACGTCAGGGTAATGCGTCTTCTGGAATAGGGACTCCAACTCGCTCAGCTGTTGAGGAGTGAACGTAGTCCTATTTCGCCTCTGACGGCGTCTCCCGAACATATACTCCGTCAAGAGATCCCCAGGGAGCGGGGATAAGTACGGACCCGCCATAACGAAACTAATTCTTACAACATCTCGCACAAAATTGCCAAAAAAAGTCCAAAAAATGTAGTGAAACAATTTTCTTGACACGAAATCTCAACGGCAAAAGTTATCACGATTCTGGTAACTTGGGCTTCAATGAAAGTTACTATAGGGGTGACTGGAACAGTACTGCAAGATTTCGCGAAAACATCCCGTTCAAAACCCCCGTGGCTCCACCCCTTCGGAGCCGATGGGCGGATCTGATTGGCTGTTGCGGACAGGGGTTGGAAAATTCGGCCAATCAGGCGATGGAACGGCGGGTAGCGTTTAATAGGTGTAGATTAAGTTATGGCGTGTGTGCAAATATAAATTTCGTATAAACACTGTCAAGTTAATTTGAAACTAATAATCTGGTCTTCCAGTCTTAATAACGGTCGACTATTAGTTTGTGCAAGTTTAAATGATTTTGTACAAATTAAAGTAAAAGTTGACGAAAACGTATGTCTTTCCGGGGAATTTTTGTGAAAAGGTTATGTTAAGTAAATTAAAAAAAGTTATGTGAGGTAGGTTTTTTAGTATACATATTTTATGGTCATTTAAGAGCACAATGAGAAATAAAAAATATTATAACTATTACAAAGTAAAAAAAAAACAATCTTAATTGGGTGATTTTTTATGTTATCTACCTACGAAATGTACCTATAATTTTTGTTAGATGAAAGTATAAGTAGAGCAGAAATTAGCAAATGTAATTTCAACAAAATAAATAACTGCCTTAAAAAATTCACATAACCAACTGAAACTAAAGTTGGTCTGAAACTAAGGGTATCCGTTTTGTCATGAGTACCGAATGATAACGTCTCCCAGGACACCCAGATTTTAAACATATTTCAAACGGAATCGAACCCGATATTCCATAGATCAAATCGTTTTGGCGGAAGTATAGGATACTGGAATGCGCTTGTGGCGCGGCGTAGCATTCAAAAGGTTAGGCAAGCCAACATTTGACCCAGTAACAATTTTTGACCCATCCTGGGATTAAAACCTGGTGGTGTAAGTGGCACTAGAGACCAACTTAAGTACCTACACACATCAGCTCTAAATGTATCTAAAATAAGGAGAATAGTGGCCAAAAGCCACTGATTGTAACGTGCCAAAAGTACGTGTCCATATGTTTATCCTATCCTATAGGTTTTTGGGTACCTGTGCGTTTGCGCGACGCATAGTAACGTTTGTGAATACGACCGTTAGTACTTAGATAAGTAATTTTTATGACATGTAAGTAACTGAAATAACAAGAACTTGCAGCGCAGGGCTTATTCAAAATGCCTATTTCCGCTCGAATTCGGAAACTTTAAAAGAACGTTACTCAAATTTAATATCAGTCGTAGAACTAGACTGATGTGACATCATTAAAACGTTCCGTGTCTGGGTGTTTATATTTGTATTTAAGTATTTATTTGTGGTACCTTCGTTTTTCTGATACCCATAACACAAGTGCTCAAGATACTGACTTTGGGATGGGAGCAATGTATGTGATGTTGTCTGATATTTATTTAAAACACCTAATAAGTAGTTGTATTAGCCACGAAACACATTCAATAAAATTTCTATGCAGGAAAGTCTATAAATTAATAAGCTTGGCAAAAAAGCTTACCTTTTTTAATTCATATTTTTATAAATTAGAGGCGTTCTAAACTTGGGTTACCTTTTAAAACCATGTTTTTGGAAAGCCCCTGTTTCAATAACTAATCAAATAAATATAACGGTAGTAATTATATTCTTCAATTGAAAAAACTCAGTTAATTAATTAAACTTGTTCAGCACCACCAATATTTTAATTAGGGTGTAAACTCATTAGTGCTTCGTGCAAAATGCCGGCGCATCGCAAACGAAACAATATGGCTGGAATGTTTAATTAGCGCATTGCGGAGGGCCGGGGGCGCGGAGGGGGGAGCGAGGGGGGGGGGGGGGGGGAGGGAGGTGTTATTCATTAAAATGTTTGCGGAAACTCGTTTAGCGTTGCGGTGGGCGGGCGCCGCCCGGGAGGACCGAGGGCTGGCCCGCTGTAACTTAATTACTTCAAGGATTATTCGGGTAGGCACATAAGGAGATGGTAACAGACGTGGATGCAAAGTGTTGAATACGAATATACCTAAAAAAAGCTGGATCAACACTTGTATGGCTGTAAAACTCTTTAGGACGAGAATTTATCATTCATTTTTCTATCTTCATTAATATGGGAATGTAGGGAGCAGCGTATCTTTTCGCTACAAGCCGTACTGCATACTGCCGAATAACAGACGACATAGGCCTCTAAGTACAGTTGTTCGCCACTTTGGGCAAACATCTGGATGCTTTACCCATAATCGCTAAGCTGGGCATGCGGGTTGGCGATCACATGGCGTAGCTCCTCGATCCGGTGACGTTAGGGTATTTAGCTACGCCTTCAATCGTGATGTGGCAGGATTTACCACGTGCCGGTGAGGGTGGCTTGGAGCGAAAAGATGATGGATCGCTACCTTACTTCTAATCCATCTATTAATCTTGAAGCTCGTGACATCTGATTTATCGCCAGAGCGCTGTGAATCCTAGGTTTCACAAGCAAGAGCTGGCCGCAATACTATGTTTTGCAACCTAGGCTTGCTTGGTTTGGTCAGGTCATTCCTAGTTTGATGGCGATATCGCCCATAGCAAAGCCATGTGACAACCCTGATATAGTTACGGGGGGCGGGCGCGGGCGAGTTCATTTGCTCCTCGTAATCGCTGCTTCCGTTATCTGCAACCCACTTAGTGATCGTCCTCTACTGTCTCGTGTACATATTTATGTGTGAGTTACGTAAGCTCGGTGTACAGAAATCAAAGAGCCGGATAAAGCAACGATTAAACTTTAGATCTTGCCTTATACCTTTTTTTTCTAGAGGGGAATGCATCTGGTAGGTGCAAACATGATCCTAACTTATACCTACAGTTTGCCCAGTTTTTAATTTTCTTCTTGACAGTTCGTAATTAGTGTCGCCCTGAGATGTTACTGTGTGATTCGATTTGTCTGGTGTCAACAATAGTGGTGTTGTACCTAATGCAAAGTATTTAAAGCCTTTATATTTCCCTACTATCTACTACTTGATAATCAAGTACATTCAGAATAGATTTAGTATCCAAACATTCATCATCAGCCTATCGCAGCCCAAATGCCTCTCCAGTTGTTCGCCACTTTCGTCAATCATCTTTTTACAACGCGCTTTTTACAAAGACTTTTAACAACGCGCTGGGCAGGCAGGTTGGCGATCGCAGGGCGTAGGTTCAGGCTTCGGTGACGCTGCTGCCCGTCATCGGCCTGTGATATTTAGCCGTCACCAGTCGGTTGTCAGACCGACTGGTTTGGGTTATCCAAACATTATTCCCACAAAATAGATAAACGCCTGTTAGCGTTTATTACACACATTAATACATTTTGTACCTTTAAGTTGGTAATACATTGCATAGCTTATTATTTCTCTGATAAAATAGTCTCTCAGTTGAAATCCGGCGTGCGAGTAGGAAATTAAATTAAATAGTCACTCAATTGACATCTGACGTCCAAGCGTATAAAAGGCAGACAAGTTGTCAGTTATCGACATTCTGTTACGAGACGCCGGACCGAACGGACGTATAGAGTGATTTATGTGGATTATGTGCATTATTATGTGGATTACCTGTAAAACAGTAAGTGTTAATAGATTTATATTTTATTGGTAGGATGGTAGGATTGGTAGGATATTGTTAGGATATTGGTAGGATTATTGATTGAATTGGTAGGAATTGATAGGAATGTTAATTATGAGGGATTAGGTTAGGATAGGATTAAGGATATTAGGATTTGTATACCAGTGAAGTATTGTATTTGAATGAAAAATAGTGAATAAAGTGATTTAATCTTGAGTATTTTGGTTCTTATTTTCATAAACCCACTCCTTCTGAACTGATGGCCAACAGTTCAGAAGTGGGATCGTAAGAAAATTCTCTTAATTTTCTTTTCACGTCCACAATAACCGAGAATGGGCGAACTTTTTTTTTTTCAGCAATAATGTACGGCTTTAAAGTGAATAGCTGTTCAGTTACCACTGGCAAATGGAAGTAAAATCAGTAGTGAATAATAGAATAACTAAAGCGGTACATGTTTGAATATATTTTTCTTTGACCACGCCCAGTTATTTTATTTTCGTAATAGTCATTTTCTTAGCACAAATAGAACTAAATACTCAATACTTCGTTGCTTGCTGTGTAATATCCTTAATTCCTTAAATAAATAACAGATTAAATTATATTGTTTCACGTATTATGGGAGTCGGGGTAGATTCCTAATTGAAACGGACCTCAATATTATAGACTTGTTGAGTTGTGCGTGCATAGGTTTATTTTTCTATCGCCCAACGTGTATACGATGTACTCTTAACGCAAAAACGAATACATGTCGTTGGAGTCTGGGATTAGGGCGTAGCTCTTAAATAATGTTGTTACAGATTTTAAGGTAAAATGTCACATGAATGAATGCCTAACAAGCTAATCTAGAATTATAAAATAAGAATTGAACAGGAGACAACAAAAATTAGTGATAGGTACGTACGTGTGCAAATATTCATTGAGGAATCACATAAGTAAAAGAGCTTGGACAAATTTAACGGTTATCAGTAGTATTCAAATATATTACAGGATTTGGTAAAGTAATAATAAATGATATATAGGGATATCAATGATCATATATTTGCTAAATATGTATTCACTGGAAAGCTATTTTTAGGTATGGTCATGCAAGAAAAATAAAATGGTTTACTCGTGTTTCTTTAAGTGGATTCGCAATGTATATCATAACTTTTTATGACCGCGTTTCGACGTGTAGTCTGCTAGGCCTTCTTTAATGATCTAGTGATTTGGTGATCTAGGTAATCTTGCACTTTGTGATAGCCATTGGTAATTGTACATGACTCTGTGCGAGATTTAAATCGATATAATACTTAGATCAACAATATGTTGCGGTCAAACGTGTATTGGGCACCGCGGTTAGGATTTTTATTTCTTTGGATAATTCTTTAAGTGATTTACGGGATTGGGGTCTGTAATGTAGACCGGAGCACCCTTCTGTGATACAGGGTTAGTTTGTGAGGCTGATTCCCATAAGGGCAAACTGTGGGATATGATGCTGTGGAAGTGACTGGATTGAATTAGCCTTGAGGTATCGATGTCAGTTCCCTAGTTTTTTTTAATTAGGTAACGTTATGACAACTGAGTCCGCCCGTTGTAACTTGAGAGTTCGCAGTTATCCCTGGAAGGGTCGTGCATTCAGCGGGTTCCGTGTGTTTACTGTTCATGGTTATGTGAGTATTTATTTGACTCACATTCATATTTACATCGTCCCACGGAAGTGAAGTAGGTAGTAGTATAAACTGACCGAAGCCTCGGTTCACAGAAAAATAAAAAAATAAAAAATTGAATTAAAATGAGTCTGAAATTAAATTTGTGTGTGTCCTATATGGACGGATATGCATTGGAATTTACAAGAAAATAATTGTGGTAAACTAATGTAAGACTGTGAGAGAGTATTGTTCGCTTAGTCATATTTTTGCTTGTTTGTTGATGGGATAAGATTAAAACTTAACGCTGGTAAAATGGAAATAGACCTAGGAATCTATGAAATAAAGGAATAATCTTACTTGTTTCATTGGATTTGGATATGACTGTCTATACACTTGTTAAATATTATTGCAAAATTCTGTGAAACAATAATTATACCACTGCTGAAATTTCCTTACAAATATTTTTGATAAATGAAGTTCATTGAGGGTTTGTAGAATCGCTATTACACAATAAATATGATTTGGAATGGCTAAGAAGACATTCTTTCACATTTGCTTTTGGAGGAGATTGGGCTTAGGGTTTTCGGCTAAGGATTTATCTTGCTCGTTATTCAGGGTAGGTATGTTAGAAAAGTGGGTTTTGGATTGAGTGGCTGCTTCAGCATCGGAATTGGGACGATTGTCACTCTCTTTAGAGATCTTGTGGTAATGAACCGGGGTTCTATGTCCTTTATTACTTTTAGATAAGTACTCGTTATTTGTCTTCGCCACTATACAAGCCTTTTTAAAAGGGGTTTCGTATACTTTTAAACATTATATTCTCATCCTTTGATCTGGCTTGGGTTGCACAAGGTTCGAATAATTTCCTTCTGTTAATAATGTGAATGCCTGGAGTGGCCCAGTCACAAAGATTTGTCTTTCGTCTGCCTTGGCCTATTTCTTAGTAAATACATACATGCAGTATTTGTAAAAGGATTAATTAATTTTAATGGTGTCAGATGGAAAACATTGTCTGTGTGGGATACTTGAGGGATTTTATAATCAATTTTTTCTATATCTCAGTCCGATTTTCGAGGCTAGATCGATGTGTGAGGTTTGCGCCCGTGAAGGCGCCCAGGTGCTGCCATTTGGTCGCTCTGGTTCGGGTTTATAATGTCTATTGCTGTTGACTTACTGATAGGTTTGAGGTAACAGAAAAATTTATATTTTCGGGCCAGTGCGTGATATTCAAGTGGGTTCATCAAAAGGGTCAGGGGATATGGATAACATTGGAAATTGGTCGGAGTCTGAGAGAATAGTGGATTCGGATGAATTTTCATTATCGGAGGTCGGGGTCTATATATAGGCAATCATGGTCTACATCATCATTGTGCTGCTCAAGCTCTGAGCATAGCCCGGTGCACTCAACGAAGAGCGATGATATATCACATTATTACGATCTTTTGACTTTGAACCATTTTCAACTGATATCAGTAGCCCGTCTCTGTCTGCGGTGCCCCTAGGGAATGATCTAACCTAATGATTTTGTGATTAGAATAGATATTCATTACTGTATCCTATACGGGTGATTTGGTGGACACTGCTGATGTTGATGATGGTGAACTTGTTGTGCAGTTTAGGGGGTCTTGCATCTGTGAGCGGTCTCTTCCAGACAATCTTGGGGTAGAGGATAGTTAAAAGATGAGGATGAGGTGATCTATCAACTGAGTGAATTACAATTGATGATTGATGAATGTGAACAGCAAGCGACCTTCCCTCCCTTCGAGTATTTAAGGTTGTCTGTTACAGCCACGCTGTAACAGATGAACAGATAGCAGTATTCGGTCCGGACATGCTTTTTGTAGAGTCATAGTACACTTTTTTTTTGGTTCTATAATCAATGGGTTTCGCCGCGCACGCGATGAGAGAAGGGTTTTGACGATTTTCGTTCATATCTTGAATTGAAATGAAAATAGAAGCTTTAATTACATAGATTTAAATAGAGGTACTTATTAATCTCCAAGTAAAATATGGAAAGGTTATGCTAACGCCATATTCGGAGAGTGGATTCTGCCCGGGGGAACCGGCAGGAAACAAGATGTTACTCTTTTTCTATCGGCAATTTTTGTATTACAATGTTTTATTGTTATTATGCACTGCAAAGTTGCGTTTATATAATGCAAAATTCAAACTTGGGTAACTTTAGTGAAATTCTATTATGAATCCCATATTAAAAAAATTATGACCTGTGTATACCAAAGATAGTGTAGCTTCCTAAAGGCTTATAACTGATTAGGTTTTGACAAAAGATTTAACATTTTGTCTGAACGGTATTCTGTCGAATAGGTGAGTTGTGTTCTGTCGAAATATGGCTTGTCGAAATAGAATATTGTCGGAGTACCTAGTGTTTTGTCTGACTAGAAATCTGTCGAATATGTGATTTGTTGAAACAGTGTTCTGTGGAATCATCGTACGTCCGAAGAGACTTCTAGTTGAAATAGTGTTTTCGAAATTCAGGATAAGATTCATGAAGGAGATATCAAATCGGATCAGTGTTTTTAGGGTCTGTTAGGTGTGTGGGCAAATTTACTCTCTGGCATTAGTGTTGATAAATATGTAAATGCGATACGTAAAGAAATAAAATAACATACTCTTATAGTAGGGACAGGGTTCATAACTTAAGGGTTTTCTTCCCAGGGTATATAGGTGAAATGAGATTATTATTGGGCGTCTGAAATTTTTAGGAGTATATACAGGAACTTTTTGACTCTTTCAAATGTTTTGTTTAAAATGGAATTTTATCCTAACAATACTAGTTTCTTGACCTAGTGTCTTAAAACAACATCTAGTGCTTAGTTTCCAACTACGTCAGATATGAATCGGCAAAAAAAAAAAAAAAAAAAAAAAAATGTTTGAGAAAATTGAACAACGATTGTACACTGAGTAGTGATTCAACGATTCAATTTTGTACTATCTACGTCGTACTATGTCGACAAGAAATGTGTCAATGATGCCTTAAGGAAACAAAATTATTTTTAGGAGAAAACTATATAATTAAGGCGATTTTAGGGATTTTTGAGAAAAGTTTAGGAATAATAAAAATTTTTGGGTGTTGGTACACTAAGTAGTGATTCCATTAGAACTTGGACACTGTTAGTTGATTTTGACACTACAACGACTAGGCAAAACTAAGTACTTGATATGAATTTCAACTTGATAGCTCTACGCATTCATGAGAAAAAAAAGAAAAAGTTTATATTTATTAAAAAAATATATATTTTGTAATGTAACTAAAAATTTAAGGTTTTCGGAATATTTCATTCAAGTGTGCTATAAAACGTTGCTTCATGCCAAATTTCAAGATTCTGGGTCGACTGGAAGTACCCTTTAGGTTTTGATTCCCTTGCAAGTGTCAAAAATTTGCGGCATAAACGGCTGTATCTTTTGATTGCGTTGGCTTAGAAGTTTGATTTTTTTCACAGCTTCAAGGGACAGTAGACCTGAGTAATTGATATAAATTTCAGCTTCATACCTCCACGCGTTCCTGAGAAAAAGGGTCTCGACAGATGGACGGACGGACGGACAGACGGACAACGAAGTGATCCTATAAGGGTTCAGTTTTTTTTTTACTTTTGAGGTACGGAACCCTAAAAATGGAATACTTTTGCATTCTCAATGTGATTTTTCTGCTTAGTAAGAGCGGGTTAAGTGGCCAGATTCTTAGCTGAACACATACAATGTGATAGCGATATTACTACTTATTTGTCCTATTGAAATCGGATGAATAGAATATTATGTCTTTTGTCAAATAGACTCTCGATACATTAAGTGTCAGTGAGTTGCAGTCATTCTTATGAAATTACCTATTATTTCAATTTTTCATTTCTGTCCGTGCTAGACACTCACTGTGGGTCAGTCCGAGCATTGTAATATTTTAAATGGTTAATAGATTTTGAACATTGAAGGCACTTCATAAACCTTTTTTTTTCCCTATAAGTTATGATCGCACGCTGGCGGGAACAGTTCTGGTTGCATTCACTATGGTGGTCGTTGCAATATGTCGATGAGATGGTTGAGGTGAGAGGCTCTTCAGGGCCAGGGTGTGTTCCTTTTTCTTCGTTTTGGAACTCGTCACAACACCAACAATGTATGAAATGTTTAGCTGAAATAATTGATTTATCCGAAGCGAAGCGAGAAGCGGGCTGCTAGTATTTTATATTCTGTTTTGTATTGATTTTGTAGGACGCGATGTTTTTGATGAATCTTATTCAACACCTGATCTGTCTTTCCTTTACATACTTAAGTTGAAATGCCTATTAGACCAGATGACTGTATACGAAGTGGAGGAAGTTTGAATTACTTTTTACAGCTTTCATGTGTTATAGGTAACCACGGTACAGGTAAAATTGAAACTATAAAAACAAACATTCATTATAAGTAGATATTCAAAGGAGTGGACTGATACAGGCTGATGATGATGAACCTGATGAAGATGCTGATGAAGATGCTGATGATGATGCTGATGATGATGATGATTCAAACGAGTACGGTGCTAAATATAGTATCTATATACGTACATGTAGCCCATGTTTGCAACAATGAATGTGTATTTTACGATAACAATACTAAGCTTTTAAAAGTTTTTCAGATACCCACTACTACGGAAGAAGATGGATATGGATGGACAGTCGAGGGCAAGGAGTGAGGAAGGAATGGAGCCCAGGTAGGACAGGAATAGAGCCCAGGCAGGGCAGGAGTGGAGTCCAGGTAAAGCAGGACTGGAGCCCAGGTTAGAGGGCATAACTAGAGCCCAGGTTAGAGGGCATAACTAGAGCCCAGGTTAGAGGGCCAAACTAGACTTTACTTGACTGGACTGGAGCGGACTGGACCGGACAGATGGGACAAGAGGACATCTCAAGAAACTGCTAAGAAGACACCAAGCTGAAACTAAGGCGAAGACTAAGGCGAAGAAGACACCAAGCTGAAACTAAGGCGAAGACTATGGCGAAGAAGACACCAAGCTGAAACTTCTAGTAGCAAGCGTGAGGACCCGCTTCGAACAGGATGGCCGAGCTGTTAGCGTTTATTACACACATTAATACATTTTGTACCTTTAAGTTGGTAATACATTGCATAGCTTATTATTTCTCTGATAAAATAGTCTCTCAGTTGAAATCCGGCGTGCGAGTAGGAAATTAAATTAAATAGTCACTCAATTGACATCTGACGTCCAAGCGTATAAAAGGCAGACAAGTTGTCAGTTATCGACATTCTGTTACGAGACGCCGGACCGAACGGACGTATAGAGTGATTTATGTGGATTATGTGCATTATTATGTGGATTACCTGTAAAACAGTAAGTGTTAATAGATTTATATTTTATTGGTAGGATGGTAGGATTGGTAGGATATTGTTAGGATATTGGTAGGATTATTGATTGAATTGGTAGGAATTGATAGGAATGTTAATTATGAGGGATTAGGTTAGGATAGGATTAAGGATATTAGGATTTGTATACCAGTGAAGTATTGTATTTGAATGAAAAATAGTGAATAAAGTGATTTAATCTTGAGTATTTTGGTTCTTATTTTCATAAACCCACTCCTTCTGAACTGATGGCCAACACGCCCATTGACCAAATATTGTTCCAAACTAGATCAATGAGCACTCTCGACGTACCCATTTCTATCAAGTTCGCTTTATCAATGGAATCATAAACGATTCACAAGTTCAGGAGCCAAATACTTTTCCAAGTTTACGAAAAAGAAATGAATATAATTCCTTGTATTTCCTAGTTTGGGGCCCATTGCTAAAATCATATTATGTAATTATGTCTTTCAAGGAAATAAACTTATTATTATTATTATTTTATTAACAGCTACAAAATACCTACAACCGTCAACAAATACACCCAAACACAAAACGACATTCCACCCAAACTATCAATACACGAATTCCAAAAGTAGTAACAGAAAGCGCTCCTTAAAATCACCCATTCACCCATCTGCCGACGCGTCGTGCCACTCGACGGCAATCTGCGTAATTAGTCGTGTGAGCGGCGATATAAGCGAGGCGGGCCCGACAGCTCTATTAGTTAATTAATCTTTTTTTCCGCGTTAAAATAGCATTTATAAACGAGGAGCCAACCAGTGGGAAATGCCTCCCCTGCGTTAGGGCTGGCAGAAGCGAGATAAAGTTGGACAGACGGCAAACGTAGTAAATTATCCTCATCTCTTTTGCCCCAAGCAATTTTTAAATTGTCCACTGCATAGTCCAATGTTTAGTGTTAAGTACCTTTAAACTTACAAGTTTTGTTATTTTGGACGAATAATGTCTCTGAAGAAGCTATTTTCCTTTTCCTCCTTGATCTAATTTAAAGTTAAAATTGGCGCCCAACGTGGGGCCCATGTTATTTTTGCAAATATGCGATAAGTTGCCATTATGAGATAACAAATAAATAAATAAGAGAAAATAGAACCAATAGGTGTAATAAAAGCCATAACCTATTCATTTATGTTCATGTTTGTTTAGATTAACATTGGATTCATCAACAGCTTATACATTTGTTCGTAAGGCCTTAGTGAAATACGCTGGCCAAATGTCGTATGCGGGCTCGTCGACTTCTAACCTTAGAATCAGAAATGTGCGGAAACGTTATTTTCCTTTACCATAACAGAGTCGAATAAATCGTATGTTATGAATTTCATATTTGAGAAGACGGTGTTTCTGCCTCTCGCGTGCAAGTCTCATAACAGCTTCAACAACTATGCCACAAGGACGCTCTGTATTACCAAAAATGAAAAAAAATATCATGAAGGTCTTCGGTCTTAGACATGCCTTAGCAGCCCTATTTAGAGTGCTAACAGTGTTTACCTATTGCAGGCAGCCGGGACAATACAGTCGGCCGCGCAGCGCGCACACTGGACTAATTAATGTGCTTTCAAACTAGCTGAGCATTGCCGTAGACTGTACTATGTATACTTGTATAAGTATAGTGATTTAGCAGAAGCATTAATTAACTTTGGAGACAATGATTACATTTATGGCGTAATTGGATTAATACAGTAAGATGCTATGGAAGACACTATAGGTAATTTGTAAGCTAAGGCAAATAATTTTACATTTTGAAGTAATAAGCGGTGACTAAAGTGAGTTCATTCACTGATTAATTGCAAAAGTTAATCTAAATAATATATAAATATAATGCTAAATGACGTTCTACCATAGGTATTACATTTTATCAGCCTATCAAACTCTATCCGGTGATTGAAAAATCAGATCTAGGTATTAGAAAGTAAAAATAAAAGATACAACTCTTTCATCAACTACAGCAAAATTTTCAGTTCAGTTTAATTACCTTTACTTACTTACTTTAAGTAAAGGTACTTACATAAATTAAACATTTTGATTGATGAAAGAGTTGTACCTTTTTTACTTACTTACTTTAAGTAAAGGTACCTAATGACATAAATTAAACATTTTGCTGTAGTTGACGAAAGAGTTGTATCTTCTATATACATATAACTTTCTAATACCTAGATCTAGATTACCAACATCAATAAATCAAACCATTAAACTAATTTTGGATCCCAATTGGTCTACCATCGACAATTCCACACTGTTGTTCTAAATATCCTGTTGAGGAATTATATACCGCTATGCTGACAATACATCAAAACTCTTTAATGGGATTGTTTAAAACACTGTTTAACGTTAAATATAGGTACCTATCTACTAAGGTACTTTTGAAATTTTTCTAATACCTAAATATAAAAGGGTTGTTTTAAACCCTGTTTACTGATACTATACCTACTTAGGTGGCGTTCAAATTTTTCGTCTACTACAAGGGAGATACACAAAGATTCGCATATTTTTACTGATTATTGCCATGTTGACAAAGGCCTTCACGACAATGGCTTTGAGCTCACATACGAGTATTAAACAAACTGCCATTAATCAAAATACGTTAGGTATCCTCTCACAAATCGCGATATCAAAAGGGGGTGTAATGTTAGGACGCGTAGCTTCCTTCCTTTGTCCGGAGTCATTCGTTTTGTTTTAACACCCCTTTTAACTTTCATACACTCATGTGCAAGCTTTCCTTGTCTGCCTTGAGGAGGGTGCACACCGGCAGCTGACTTTAGGAGTCCTCCTTATGAGGTTGTGTTAAGTTTTCACGGTCACAAGCACCTGCTTTTGACTGGCCCGGCGGCTGGTAGTGACCCTTGCTTTCTAAACCAAGAGTCATGAGTTCAATTCCCACGAGGGACAAACATTTTCGTGATAAACATTGACCTGATATCCTTTTCTTTTCTAAATGCCTACGATGATAGTCAAGGCGGCCTTGTCATCATTGAAGGCCTGTTGGGGGAGCGGAAGGCTTTCAGCCCTTGTCCCGATATCCATAATACAAGTGCTCAAGTAACTTACCTACTTTGGGTTCGGAGCAATGTACGTTATGTTGTCTGACGACTTTATAAGTATTAAGTACCTATATGCGATCTGTAAGTCGTTGGACTTACAGAATCTGACAGAATCTGTTGAGATTCTTTATGGATAACAAGTGTGATTTCATATCTGCTCTTTTAGACACATTGACTGGATCCCAAAATAAGTCTTATTAATATGTTCCTTTTTTTTAATAAGAGTTGTTCTAATGATAAATGAGTGATCAGGCGCAGGACCCACGGCTTAATGCGCTGTGTATCTCCGCTTACTTCCCCACTCTGAGGCTGCTAAAAAACCGACCCAGTAACAATTATTTTCGCTCTACCCAAAATCCGAAACTTGAATTTCCGTCAAACGAAACGAGGTTTACCAGCCAGCTCAAGTGTAGCCGAGCCTAAACAGTCTCCGCTTGATATATTTATGATTAAGCTGCGCGTCCAAAGAGAGACATTGTCTTTGAGTCCCTCTGCGGGCCCCATCCGTCTTGCTTTCACGCCACTTCCCCCTTTCTTTGCTGGCACGAGATTTTTTTAATTATGACGTTGGGCTTTTTTGTCTTTGCTGACTACAGCGAGCTCTCTACCTGGCGTATGGGGAGTAAACAATTCGATTCTTGACAAGAATCCCTCTGTGCAGGAACCAAACGAATAAGCACGTAGGTAAGTTGGGGTCTAAAGATTGATGATTGAAACAAAACAATAAATTAAACTATAACCGGATCTCAAAAAATGCAAATGATCATCATGCGATTTACGTTTATCATGCGTATCTTTCACATTACATGTATTTTTGAGTGTAAGATGGCATTGGGATCCTCGATCTAAGAATAAAAAGGGATCATCTACAAAATATCGAACAAGAGCCCGTTTTAAATACTATAAATTGTAATAATTCTTACTGTCTCATGTGATTCATGAATTCATCCCTACGATACTTATGAGTTATCCACAGAAATTCATGTCATAGTTTTCGCTTCACAGTTAAGGAATCTACAATCGAATTATAAAAAGTGTAATGTGCAAAAATTACTATTGAATCTACGAGTAATTGCAGAAATGAATTATTTTATTTTAATTATTTTATATAGAGAAAAGGACTACCTACCCCTAAAAAGTTACTTAATCAATTATTCACTAAAAAACAACATAATAACAGTACCAAACCATCTCTAAAAAGATACCTACAAAGCAATAATTGCTCTGTCGACAACACCGCCAACAAAGAACACCGAATGAATTTATTCATCTCTCTTATTTCTTATTTCATCCGATCGTACCACAATGAGAGTGAAGCTACCACCACGGAACTTGTGATTATCTAGAGGAATTAATTTGAAGGCGCGACGAAACTGTAGTGTAGTGGGTGAAGGGGGGATGGGGGGAGGCCTCGTCACTGGCACCTGCAACGTAATAACTGCGAGCAAATCAGATTCCTGCTCTATTGGATGTTGTAGTGTTCATTTTGGTGTGCAGTTTTCAGTGGTGAATTTTCTGGTGTATTTTAAAGCATATTCATAGAATGGTGTTTATTAATGAATTTGATATATATATTTAATGTAATTTAACGCGTAACCTTGCAATAAATTGTTATTGAAATAGGTCGTGCGGAAATCCAAATCATGCAAGACAAAATTAACGTTTTATTGATGTCTAAGTAACTTTAATACCGGGTTTGAACATGTTTCTCGAAACTCCAAATTGGTGAAAGAGATTTAAAGAAAAGCTTTTTACCAGCCTATCATCCCGAAAAGAGGCCAATAAAAAAATAAATAGATAATTATACCCCTTTATCAGGATGACTAAAGTACAATAAATATACCTACATAATATTCAAATACAAACAGACAGACACGGAACAAACACAAAGGCTTATCACACCAATGTTTGTCCCGGGTGGGAATAGAACTTTGGACTTTTGTTCACAAAAAAGAGTAAGCTTGTTTATAATATTTTAAATTAGGTATTTATTAAAATAGCGCATCATTTGATTCTGTCTAAACATAGTAGTGCGTTTTTGGATTTCTCTGTATATAATTTCTAAAAGAAGAGACATTCGACAGGTTTATTATCTAATCTAAGTAATACCACCACTTATCTTTAATTTTTTTTTACAGTTGTTATACCTACCTACTGCTTATTTGGGATTAACAGAAAGCTAACTAAAACTCAAAAATAAACACGGAAAGACATTAATGGATGATCAAATAGTCATAACTGCGAGGGTCGCTCTTTTATGACTACACCTCTCGACATGCTATTAATACGAAAACAATTCGTCCCTAGCCGGTTACGCTTCGGGTGCAGTGCGGGACAAAATAATGGTCTACTTGCACTGTTATAATTTCACTGACTTTTAAGTACGAGATAGTAAAAGTTGTAAAGCGTATCGTTGAAATTTTTATGTTAGGATTTAATCAATGTTTCTTTATGTAATGGAACAACCATCTGCTATGATTTCCCTTTAAATTAAAGCTAAATAGCAGCCTAAGTGCACAGTACATAACTTTTGTGCCAAAAACAATCAAAAAACAGTATCAGAATAAGTTTCTAAAATTTCATATTATTATTTTAAAGAATCACTTAGATTTTCCCGATAACGCATACCAACAAATTACTTATTAGAATACTCTTCTACCGAGAAAGAGTATTTGTTATTCATGTCTAGTCATGGAAATGAAACTTACTGTAATGTAACATACAGAAAAATTAACTAGCGGTGGAAAAGAGTAAAGGTAACTACCGTATTGCTCATACTAGGTGATAGATGATAAGAGCTTAATAACCTTAAGCTTTCAGGTTTAATATGAATAAGATACATATTTTTTTATAAAAGCTGTGGATTTTCTAATGAAATTAAATAAACCCTAAACTCTGACCAAATATTGTATTAAAAATCGGTATGCATAATAAAGTTAATGATGATGAATAAAAAAATTACAAATAATAAAAAATTACTATCACGGCCCGCAGTGTACGCTAAACGATCCCCAAAGACTATGCATATGCGCACTGGCTGCAATCAGCGATTGCTCCCATTGTGGTGCAGATTAAAATTTTAGGGTTCAACCCGCTAATGTGATTGCACGTACTCCGCGGAACCTCATGTGATGTGATTAAACGTGCCTATTATACGGGCGGTCTGTTAGTTTAATCACATCGATGACAAGCTTTTGATGGATTCGAATGGTAATTTGGTTGTTTTTTGCACCGGTTTTTTGGAGGGTTAGGTCTATTAGTAGTGTTTTCGGAACATGAGATTGAAGGAACAGAGGGTAGGTACACTTGTGTTTGCGCACACACTTGTACACTTAAAAGTCACCTTTGTACTTGGCTAGTTTACTTGAAGATTGGCTGCTGTATCCGAAATTCGGTCAGGAGAGTGTATGTAAGGGATTTAAGGGAGCGAACTTTTCGCATAGCCATCACAATTAAACCGTCACTGAGTTCAGTTGCTGTTACGGTAGCTAGTACCGGGTATATGCGACCGTAGTACAGCGGGATCAGATCTGACAGCAGTTAAGCGTTAAGTCAACTTGACGAGAAGCTCTGGTTCAGGTTTATAATTTTACTACTGGGAGGCAATCGTACATCTGCCAAACCATAAGCTGTGCGAACTCTTTTACAACACATATGTTTTCTCTTCTTCTTATAGTCTTGAATTAAAACGATCCAAACGGGGCGAGAAACGGCACATACCTATGCAGGCCGTCATATGTCATACGTTGCACTCATAAACGTGATAGGGCGGGTTACATTTTTTTTGGACTTTATTTCGGAAATCATGTTAAGTCGTCACCTAATCTCGATTCTCGAACCCTCCAGTAGCAGACTCGGATAGTGATAGTAGAGCAATTGAAACCTGTGTTTGTGCACAAACAATGACATGTGCACTTTAATACCTCCTGCGTACTTGGCTAGTTTCCTCAGAGATTGCCAAAATTCATTCGGATAATAGTGCACTTGTTCCAAACAGAAGGTAAGCATAACAGTTGAAATGTTACACAGAAATAAGTAGGAACTTTCCTATCTACTAACTAGTTTAACGCAAAGATAAAACAACCGCGATAGAAGAAAGCAAAGATGGCGTACGCAATCCACTCCGGTAGCTTTTAATTTATTAAAACGATTAACATTTCATTCCCTCTATCGCGCGATCGGTGATTGAATGCGCAAATTGACTGCGCTGTATTGTGGCGGTTCGGCGGGCATCGCGAGCCAAGTTGATTAAAAACTCTGTTGGCTTTGCGCACAAATGTCGACTCGACAATTTGTTTTGCCGCTGTTAATAAATTTTATTCTAGCGACATGTAACAACATCTACTTATACTTCGCTACAATATGGAATCCTACAACGCGTAAGCGAAGTTTTCATCACGACTCGCTTTAAATACGAAAAACCAAGATGGTCCATCGGACCGCGGTCCTCGAGCACGATCACCTAGCGGAAGTACTTCCACTTCTCGTAGGGACAAGTCTGTGCCTAAATTATCATCTAGAGTAAGTAGTAAGGAGAGTGGGCCCCGGGCGGACCTCGTGCTACGGTGTGGCTGCACCCACCACACCGTTACGCCCCTATGAGTGGTACGCGCCCCCGCACTCACCACTCCGGGCACGAAGAAGAAGCCTATAGTTTTAAAAGAACTTATTGGTACCGTTGATAAGATACGTATGCCTACCTAACACTTTAACTTTCTATTTTGAAAGTCTTTGGGCATCTTTTATGGCTGATGATGATAATTGGAACATATTCTTCATTTTTTCATCGTAAAGAAACGCCGTACCTATATTTCGTGAATAGCAAATAAACACCATATTAGCCATCACAAATTGCTGAAAACAGAAACACCACCCGTTTTAGAGATGTAGATATCAAATTTTCCATTTCAATGCCTCCACAACACGAAATGCCCCAGACTCCGTAGCATTCGACAGGTACCCAATATTAATGCAGACATTCCGTTCCAAATAAATCTCGCGGGATATTCGTTTGATTTCCATTCGGCGTTTTAGCGAGCGCTCATTCAATATTTTGATGTAAACATAATGTATTCAATATTGGATATTAACGTATTCACGGGCGCCGAGCCGTAATTTTCATTTTGTAATTTTTACCGAGTGCGCGCTCGGACAGCGGATTTCAAAGTTTACTAAATGTAATAAACTTTTAGAGCCTCTCGTGAATATCACGAATACGAAATGATATTACCTTAATTTATTTAATTATGAAATTTATTTTTATTAATTTATTTAAAATTATGTTAACCTGAATATGAGCTATTATATTACTGTGAATATTCGTTTAATAAATTAAATATATTATACAACAATTTATACAACGATTATGGACAAAGCCTCTAGGTGTTTGACCAAAGTGGCAAACAATTGGAGAGGCTCAGTAGTGGACTGCATTAGGCTATTGATATGCTGATCACAGCATATCTGTTTGTTCAACAAACATTCATCACATGGTAGGAATCGTACCCATGATCCTTGGCTCACTATACAGAGTCACTATCAAATGAAACGCCGATGAAGTCATACCTAGTTATTAAGAACAATTTAAGGACATCTACTCAATCGGTATAAAGCGTGGGCGGTGTGGGCCTGTGGCCTCCGCCTATGGCCTCGCGGTGCAAAGGATATCGGAAGAGAACAGCCGAAAATAATTTGATAAAGTATGGAAAACCTACTTTCCATAATCACCATTTTTGAAAGAGCAATAAATTGCCTAATAATAAATAGGAAGTACGTGAAACATGCTGCAGTTTGAGATGCGATGTTAGCGTACACAGATTGTTTGCTCCATATAATTTTATAGGAGCCACTGGCTGGTGGGTGGAGGGAGGCAAATGAAAAGTCCGGTCGGCACAGAACAGTTAAAATATTCTCTCAAACAAATCTGCACAAAGAAACACATTTACTTAATATATTTCATTCGTTCATTCATCGAAATTTGCTCGCAGGTAATTTTCCCATGAGAAAGTGGTCCACTACAAAAATGAAATACATTTTTATAAAGTTCGGCAAATCATGAAAACACAAAACATTACTTCAAATATATCATAGGCCTAAAATTAATAAATATTGTTTGTCTGCCAAGGATTATTTAAAAACACTTGTAGCTAAAACTATTGTCATTTCAAACATTCATTTTTAATAAATAAATACCTATTTCCTAAAATATTTTGCAGTATATATTTCACTGAGAATTATAATAAAAATTTCACTTTTTCTTTTTTGATCTAATTTTAGGTTCGTTAACGGACCCCAATAAACTTTTGGTGTTTTTGAGAATAATAAAACTATAAAGGAGACGCTACATAACCTATTTACTAATATTTTTGACACTATTTTGTTTGTATAAATGATTATCAGTCAATTAAAATTATAGTTTTATCGGGCCGTTACCGCAACTTGACGACTGTGCGCCTATTTTGCGTGGGGAATGAAAATTATAATGAAACAAGTATTTCCCAGACGTATTTTAATCTACTAGGAAGTATATTAAACTGGATAACTTTAATTTTAACTTTAAGAATTAATTTGACCCTGCATAAACCTATCAATTTTGTGCTCAAGTTTTACTTTTTCCTTCATTGAAATATGAAACTCAAGTGGAGTATCTTGTCCAACATAGAACGTCTTGAAGAAAGCTTTGTGGTGCCAGCCATATTAACTCAACTCGAGACTAATATACCCATTGTGCTGTCTCCCGCCCGTCCTTCGGGATCTAACAGAGTCTTTGGATCGCGGAAAACCAACGCGATAATTCTTCATTAACAGATCATATATCTGTGGTAAGTGATACTTTAGTTATGTAGTGAAAAAGTTTAGTTAGAGTATAGCTGGCTTCTACTAACCTCTACTAGGTATGGTTTAATCATGGTTTAATAGAGTTATTAAGCTATTATTTAACTAACTGAAAACTATTTTGAATGCTGGATCAGGGCTTCGCCATAATTAAGACAACGGATTCCTTCAGACAACAGCTATACTCGTATTTTAAAACCGTTTAATAGCTGGTAAATTATATCGGATAATCATATTCTGCTCGGGCATACCTAATAAACCTCCATGGATTACTATTCTACTTTCGAAGAACCAAAACTTTTGAAGATAATCTTCATAATGAATGGGCTATTATGGCTAAAAAATTGTAATTAGTGCGTCTTTTAGCTTCAGCTTCAAAAATAAAAGACACGTATTTTTTTATTTGTAATTAGACTAAAAATTACAAAGTTATAGCCCGTTGAAAGTACTCGTGACGTCACTCGGTGAGGCATTTTTACGGGAGGGAGTGCCGTCAAAGACTCCTACTATTTTTTATTTGAATAAAAAAAGAAAAACTCCTAACTTTTGTTGTATCTTTGCTATTTTTTATTTGAATAAAAAAAGAAAAAATACTTGTCCAATACATTTTTATGATCTGAATATACGGACTAAATATAATGTAATTATTTTGACCCCCAAAACATCCCTATTATAAGAAAAACTACTTAAATATAGCTGCAGATAATAGAAAAAGGTAAAGATTACAAAATGGCACGTTTATTAGTGAGGTGCGTGTCTCGGTGCGGCGGAGTAATCAGTCTTGCACATACCTGCGCACACCCATCTAACAAATATGGAACGGGCTGCTTGCTGAATGTTCATTTTGCGATGATAAACAAAATTATTGTAACCCCCCTGCCCAGCGTGGCGACTATGGGTATATCCAGATGTTTACCCTAAGTGGCGAAAAACTGGACAGGCCTATGTCCAGCAGTGGACTCCAATGATGATGATGAACTTCTATTTGAAAATTATCGCCATCTTCTCAACATCTACTTAAGAACAGTGGCACGAGCCTATAGTCTTAATTGAACATTTTTTATGCAAGAGACGAGCAAATTTGATGCCTGATGGTAAGCAGTCGACACCGCCCATGGACACCCGTAACTCAAATCGAGTTCTGGGGTCGCTGCCGGCCTTTTAAATAGGAATAGGCCTACTGATCGAATCGATTCGAATCGATCGATCGAAAGCATGGAGTAGTAACATACATGTATGCTACATATAACATGCTTTCGATTCATAGCACGAATTAACGAGCTCAGGACAAAAAGTCAAGTTACCAGTGATGAGTAGATCGTCAATTTTTAGCTATGATCTATGTATTAGCTACTTTATTGGCAATCCAAGCTCCTATGAGTTTTGATGGATTTGGTATCTTAATGTTTCTTGATTTGATATCTTAACATACATATTTTAAAGTCTTAAATGGAGGACCTTCATAGTGCGAACGGCTAAACTATGGAACTCTTTGCCGGGCTCTTTGTTCCCCGAGACATCTAATCTTCCGATGTTCAAGGCGAGAGTGAAGCGGTTTTTGCTGGGTGACCGCGTTCCATCGTAGACTACGATATCGCTTACCATCAGGCGAGTCGCAGTCAAGCGCAAACTCATTTTGAATATATAAAAAAATGGAGGATAACGAAGAAAGCTCCTCAAAATCTCGAAAAGTCATTTCCAGCACACTCGCATCCACTTTCACAGGTCTTCCCTTGGTTCCACGTACGACAATCGCCTGACATGCTAGTGCATTAGTTGATGGCGTCACGCGTCACGCTCCCGCTCCCTCGCATTGTCACCTGCGGTAATTGCTGTTAAAAGATTGCTGCCTTCGCATTCTTTCGCCATTTGGACGTACCGAGGTGAACAAGTGAAAAATGTATTCCGTTTTGCCCTTTTTCTAAAGGGTTGCAGGTGACAATTGCGACGGGTGTGCTAACAATGGAGCAACGAGACATTCCGAGTGGCTTATTTCAAAATTACTATGTTTGATTTGTGTTTGCATGTGTTTGCAAACGAGTAGGTTTAAAAGATAGTAATTTTCCTTCATTAAGAAATTAGAGATGTGTGCTTCATTGTGTCGTGTAGGTACTCCGAATTCAATTGTTTATAGTCTAGGATCGATCAAAGTCGCAATAATTGGGAGCCTTTATCCAGCAGTGGAATGATAAAGGCTGATGATGTTGATAGCAAATCGGTATCTTAACGTTTTGGTTGCATGTTATAGACTATGTGTTTAAATAACTACTTTTCATCGTGGGATGTGCTATTAACAGATATAATATTTACGTTAATTCGAGTTTTATTTTAATACTTAGATAGGTACCTATCTGTGATTCAACAAACTTGATTTTGTACAAAATAAAATAAAATAGATGTAGCAATTAAATGCTACCTAAAATCATAGAGCTGATAACTTAAAACAGCTTATTAATACTTTACTTCAAAACTACTAGCATAGTTGGTGAAGGAAAACATGATAAGGTCTGCCCATCAGAACAGTTTGGATGTGTAACTAACTATACCTAATGTAAGGAGATTGGTTCACCGAACCGTAATCAATGAAACCTGCCAAATCTTAGTAAAGATTTAGCGAATTCTAAACTCCCAACAATCAATCAAAACAATGCAGGCAAGAGCCTCTAAATTTACAAATGTGTACGAGTGTCGCCAATCGCAATAAATGCTACATTCTCCAAGGCAGTTATAGATAGCAAATACCTAATATAATGCAATGATAATAACAAATCCGGTTCACAATGGCCGCAGATCCAGAGAGACCGCCACCGCATCACAAAAGAGCGAAGCAATTTATAAAGTCTAAAACGAATGTGCAGCCCATTGTTGTTTCAACAAAATATACCAATTATGTTGCGGTGGGAGGGAGCATAATCAAAAGTGATCTCCTGTACCCAGGACTCGAGGGAGGCAGAATGAAAAATTTTAATTTCGAATGCAGTTTGCTAAAGCCCACAATAATACGCCGGAATATTCGCTAGTAGATAATTCACAAAAGGGTTTTCGAGATATTTTTTTTTATTTCCATTATTAAAAACTGCCTTCGTGAAATTTGGCTACTCGACTTTGAAATTAGTTGTGATTGTGAAAGTAGTGGCTTCGCTGGTATAATTCATTTTAAAGCACGTGGCAGTTTTATTGTAGATCATACCTATACATAATTCCATCGTTGCCTTGGTCGTATGTATGTACTCGTGGTAGCCTAGGTTACTTGGAACGGCAGGTAGGGTAAAGGCACCAGTGGTCAGCCTCAAATCGACTTTTTGAAGTTTGAATGGTCGGCATTTCTACAGGTTTAGATGGATAAACAAACGCATTACGTGGATTGATTAAACGTTTATTAAAGATTCAAAATAAGACATAACAAAAAGCAACAATATTCTTTGTTGTAGTTATATTTAAATGAAAAGTAAAAATGGCACTTTTTTCCAGTAGTCAGCCGCCAAAATCCAATAATCAGCCTTAGTGTACCCAGTACTCGGCCTTTAAAACTATTTAGTAAAATGAGACCAAAATCACATACATTTATATTAAAAGCAACTATATATATTCTTCATCGAATAATTATGTATTTTACTTAAGAGTACTAGTTTTACGACACGAAATTGCCTTGAATTATTACAAAATATCTACTCTCGCAAGAGATAACAATAAATAATCCGTTACTTATATTAAATGTTCAATTTCTAATTAGTAATCTAGTGAGGAAGTAGGTGTACGTCAACACGCAGATGCACATGCATTTTTAGACACAGTGTACCACCCAAACCACAAAAACCATACAAACCACACTAGTGCCAAGGTAAGTTAAGTTCTTAATCCAAGGTAAGTTAAGGTCAAGGTAAGTTCTTTTGTTTTATTAAGAACCGAGTCTGGACCCATTTTCCTCGGGCTTTCGTAGGTAACTCGTGGGTACTCGTAGGTAACTCATAGGTACTCGAGGAACACCAAACGATCTGCTAGCCTCCCTAACCGACATTACGTTTCGAACGGCTTTCATGGAAATAAGTGAGTTTTTCTGTAGGGTATCTGTGTATTAGTCTCGGCATTTTGCTACAAATAAGAAAGTAAAATTACGTAAGTGTAGTCAATACCTATTGAATTAATTTAATAAACATATATTTTACTCATATAAGCCTGGGTAAGTGCGTAACAGGCATAAAAAACCACTATTCAAACAATACCTACGTAAATTGTAAACTCAACCTTATTTCTCATACACTCAAGGTTAATGGCTGAGTACTGGAAACGCTAAATCCAGTGGCCCGCCGCATAGATACGTTATTTCAAATGCGGCCGAATACTGGGTTTTACTCTAACTATGAAAAACCCAGTGGTCAGCCGAGGGAGGCTGGACACTGGATTTTTTGGAAAAAAGTGGTACCCAGTAACCAGCCCCCTGAATTTATGAGTTAAATGGTGATATTTTCGTTAAAATACAATGCCAGTTAATAGATAAACTAATAAATAAACCAATTGTGAACAAAAACTACAGTTATATACTTTTAAAAACAGTTTTTTGTACTTGTTAGGAGAACACCAAGTGAAATAAAAAATATGGCGGACATACACTACTGCTCTCGCCGACAAATTTGAACGATTATTTCTTTTCCCCTCGATCCCTCACCGCGTCTGTCGTGTGATGTAGTGATCAATGAGTAATCAGAGTTTCTATTTAAACACTCGCGATTTGTTAAAACGAATATACCTGATATTTACGACCAATAAACGACTCAAAAGGCTGGCCACTGGTCCCCGGCTGGCCACTGGTGCCTTTACCCTACATAGCATTTTTCTAGAATACCTACCTGTTGTGTATCGGTTAAGGATGAATTTTTAGAGATCTATTAATGAAATATCAAGAGAGTAAAATTGATTATACGGAATGTATTATGTTTTACGTTGATCAAAGTTGTTAGCCTAACATTCAGAATTTTTGAGAGCGTTTTGCAAGAAGATTTCCACTCTATTCGTTAAAAATATTTGAAGTTTCACCTTCTTCAGCGTTCCCAATTTTCACCATTGAATGACGTGACTTTACCGCCTAAAGGTATCCGTAAAACCAGATTCGTTAAACTAAGTAGAAACAGGGTTCGTCAGAGCGAATCCACCCAAAAAACGTGTAAAAAGTTTCGGGGCACACCTCAGTCTAACCGTGTTCGCCGCGAAGCCGTTTGATCCGACTAATTACGGATACGTATCCGTTAACGTATTCGTGTCCGATGTATCCGTCGGGTGCTCCAAAAAAGGCAATCCTTTAATTACAGTCGGCGATGTGGTAGGATTTGGATTAATTAGAATTAGGATATTTTATGTGGCGCGCTTTTGGGGACTTTCCTTGACATTAGGTAGTATGACTAAAGCTCGATATAATGGTACTAATATTTAGGTACCTACCTAATTGTTTTAATTTATTATAACGTTGTAGGGATTTAAGGGAGCTACCTAACACATTTTCGCTCCAAACCACCCGCATCCTGCTGAACAACAGACAAGACTCAGGCAACCGACTGATGGCGGTATAACCATCACAATTGAAGGCGTAGCTAATTACCACAGGCCGATGACGGGCAGCAACGTCACCGGAGTGAGGATCTACGCCCTGCGATCGCCAAAAATCCTCTAAGTGTTTGGATAAGGTGGCAAACAACTGTAGAGGCCTATGTCCAGTAGTGGACTGAGATAGGCTGATGATGTAACGTTTGCGTTACCCATTACATAATTCATACAGCGTAAATCCTTTAATTGCTATAATGTCCAGTTTGTAATGTCAAAACTATGCCTTTTAATAGTTGTGGATTTGTTCTATAAATAAAATAAAATGTTAAGGTGGCTCATAGCATTGAAAATGTACTCACCTAAATTCTAAATAGAATTGACATTTGTAAGCAAAACCACCTTTGATGCCGTTCGCGAAATAAGTTATCCGATTAAAAGCAGGGACCCTTTAGGCGGCAATGTGTCGTGAAAACAGGTAGCCAAATCACATAGCCAGTGAAAGCCAAAGCCCGTAGCCGCAAATCTACTCGTCGGCGATCTTTCGCCGTAAAACGCTTTTCATAGATTCGGGGATGGATTGCGTCTTTAGATTTTATAGCTTTAATTAATTTTAATTGGAAAACAACCCCACTATTATGTCGCTTTTAAACTTGTCACGATCGCTTTGAAAACAGTTAAACTAGCGAACAAATAACAGTCCAAACAGATAAAAGATAGCAGGGGTCAAGCGTTTTGTTATTGAAAATAGTATTGAACAATACCTACCTACTTGTTTTTCGGCTATGTGTGATTACATATTTGTATGAACCTAGTTTAGATTAAACGGAAGAAAATACATCTAAGACCCTAGGTACCAAAATAGGTACTTGCAACAAAATGTCACTACAAACAATATACCTAACAATATTACCAAAGCCGAGCTGCTCTTGACAAATATTGTATTAGTGTAAGACCTCAAAAGTATGATTAAGTATATATATTTTTGAAAAAAAGACAAACTGATGAGTTTCTCGCGGCACTTCTACTCATCAGGCCTTATCCTCATCACGTCGAAGTGCTAGTAGGAAAAAATGTTTGTCGTGCAAAGGTATACCCAAATGAATCTATTTGCAGAAATCAATTATTTTATTTTAGTTAATTGAAATGTAATTCTAGCTAATATACCTAACTAGCTTTTGCCCGCGACTTCGTCCGCGTGTTTAAATTTATACATACAAAAGTTTTTTCCCGCTAACTCCCGTTCCCGTGGGAATTTCTCAAAATACAGCCATAACTAAACTTTATATTTACTAAGGTACCTGCATGCCAAATTTCAAGCGTCTAACTTAAGCGGTTTAGATTTTTCATACAAAAGGATTTTCCCGCTAATTCCCGTTCCCGTGGGAATTTCGGGAATTCCTTTCTTAGTGCACCCCTACGGTACCTAAGCTACGTCCCTTCCAAATTTCAAGTGCCTACGTTTAGCCGTTTGGGCTGTGCGTTGATATGTCAGTCAGTCAGTCAGTCAGTCAGTCAGTCAGTCAGTTTCTCCTTTTATATATATAATATAGATGATATCTAACCGTATAGGTAATCCGGCGATTTCGCATTTTGACGTTTCGACGTTCGATCGCGCGATCGGTAGAGGATATGGCTATATGGATGGATGTGGTACTGATTGGTAATTAAGATACTAAAAACCTATAAAATATAGTAAAATAAAGAGTTTAAATAAAATAATGGGCATAATTCTGTGTAACCTTTTTACTTCTTCTGCTTCAAATCATCACGAACGTAAGCTTTCACAATGTCTTCATAATTAGAGTCTTTAACAAATCCAAGTTTCAAAGCGCGCGATACATCGAAGTCTCGCGGGAACGACGCCACCATTTTACTTATCAGCTGGTCCTCCTCGAACCGTACCAAAGAGCGCACCTTCGCACCAGCTACTTTCTCCAGGGCATCCAACATTTCTCCAACCGTCACGCAGATTCCAGGCAAGTTGACTCCACGCCACAAGCCGAAAGCCTCAATCGACAAAGTAGCTGCATGGATAATGTTCCTGATTACTGCCTGAGGACTAGTTATCCAGATCTCCGTTTCTTTGGGCACAGGGCATACGGATTCGATTCCGTTGAGCGGTTCGCGGATGATACCGCTCGCGAATGACGTCACAGCTTTGTTGGCAGCGCCGGCGCGGACACTAACAGTCGGCAACCTCACAAAACGACCATCGATGAAGCCTTTTCTTGTATAATCGTTGATTAACAGCTCGCATAGCGCTTTCGTCATTCCATATGTATTCTCTGGAGTGGGTGCTGTGAAGTCGTCTAACACTGGTGGCAGATTTCCACCAAACACTCCAGCTGTGCTTGTGAAGACGAATTTCAGTGAGCGGTTCTTCCTCCGTGCAGTCTCTAGAAGAGCTCTGGTCGCTTCGTAGTTTACTTTGTAGCCAAGATCGAAGTTCGCTTCAGCGTGGCCACTGACAATAGCTGCTAGGTGGAAGAATACGTCACCTGTTGCATCGATGAGACGGTCTGCTGCTTCTGGACTGGCTAAGTCGATGGCAAAGTTCTTGACGCGCGGGTCTGATCTTGCTGGCGGTTGTATCGCATCCACCAGTACTAGCTCCGTCACTTTCAGTGGAGACTGGTTACTCAGCAGAACATCTGCTAGTTTGGAACCCAAAAAACCTGCTGCACCGGTTACCGTTACTTTCATTTTGAATTTTAATTGTTCAACTTACAATAGATGTTTACTCCATTAATCGGGGATGTGGAGTGAACTTATATTACGAAATAGTAGATAATTATTATGTAACTTTTAGGTAGTTATGTAAGTTTTGTTTTAGTTTATGTTATCAGTTGTTTGATATTGAAACATTGTTTATTGCTGTGATGACGCCTTGGAATATTTTAAGTGGATGTATGTAAACTAAAATATTAGCCCCGGTAGATACTACCAGTAGCTAGGTGGTAACCACTAAAACAAAGAAAATATCAATTGGGTGCTTGAGTGCTACTAATAGATAGGTCTACTTAAGCACCAAAATAATCTATCGACCTAGAGAAAAATAAGTGATCTATAAAATTATATCGCTTTCTTGTAAGAACCGCTGAAGCTAAAGTTACAAAAGTAATCTTGATAAAATAATACAGATATTATTAATAAAGCCAACAGTGCACTTGAAATAAGGCAAAAAAAAATATTATTGTACAATTTAAGCAGTATACAGCGTATCGATCTCATCATCATCATCAGCCTATTGCAGCCCACTGCTGGACATAGGCCTCTCCAGCTGTCAAACATATACCCATAATCGCCACGCTGGGCAGGCGGGTGGCGATCGCAGGGCGTAGCTTCTCACTCCGGTGACGCTGCTGCCCATCATCGGTCTGTGCTATTTAGCTACGATCTCATCATCCCCTAATTTATTTATGGTTGTCTAAAAGACAGCAATCTCTTCACTAGATAATTAGGGAATAATGGTACCTAGACTTCGTCAGATTTTTTATTAATTGAAAGCTCAGCCCACATTATATCGGCTAGACTTATGATTTAGTAGTTGTCTAAAAAGATTAAATACAGATAGGTGTAAAAACTTTAGGTAAATTAGGTAGGTACTCAAATATTCAATACCCATATTTCGTATCCCTTTGACTGTGCTATGTCAGGATCAGTGTTCAACCATAATCCTATCTAACCAGCCAGTTGTGTGGCGGCGTCTGGGAGGGAGGGGCGACAATTATTGAGCAAATGTAATAGCGGCATTGTGACAGACTCCGTGCACAGACGTGGAACCGTTGATTAGTGCACAGTGAGATGGAGGAGTCGTCTTGGGCAATGAATTTATCGGAATTGGTAGAGGGAAGTACTTAAAAGTCGACTTTCGTATATGATCGCGGCTGAAAGGTGTAGGTAGGTATTTATTTTCGTACAGTGACAGCCGAGTGCGAAGACCGTAATGTGGTAGTGGTTTCGGCGGTAAGCGGTTCTCAGCGAAGAAGGAAATCAAGCCTAAAATTGCGGCCGCGGCTTTAGGCCCCGGCGGGATAGTGCCCGCGGGTTGACATAAGGAACATTTTCTTTGGCTAATTGTACCTAGTCGGGTTAACATTGAAGCTGTGATGACGTTGTATGCGGTAAGGTAATGATGATGTCCTCCTCGACGTATCCGTCGACGGCGACACTCTGGCGATGTCAATGCTGTCCTGCATGTGCCCGGATGTGACTGGCGAAGCCAAACTTAGTCTTGAAATTCTTGAATACACGATCGCAGTTCGCGCAATAGAGCTGCCCCTTGGAATTATAGGTGCAGACATAAGTTGGCTTCGGGCGGGACTTCTTCAGCTGTCGTTTCAAATCCATTTCGCACAGATGAGACTCCTCAAAGCGTTTCACGCCCTCATGAACAGTCTTACGCCACTCGGACCGTCTTGACGCGAGTTGTTCCCAGTCTCTCGAAGAAATGTCACAAACAGGACAGTCTGACAAACAGTCTACCTAAATACACTTTAGTAACTGTCGAATGTATCATCATATCATAGGAGACAATCCCTTTTCTTACCGTGAAACACAGAAATGTTAATACCACTCTCTTTCAGAGAGAAACTATTACAGTGCTAGTAAAATAAGGTACCTACCAGCACCACCCACCTAGTAAGTATAATAAGGGTGAATGTATAAATTTATTAATCCTTACCTGTCTCTACTCCTTCGCTACCCCTGTTCTTGATTATATTTGCGCCGAGCCACGGACACGCCCCCATCCATCCCCTATTATACTTCGACTTCGCTTCATTAAGTCACATCTCCCTAAGGACAACAAGTAAAATTCAACCTTATAGCATTCTGAATTTGAGTTCAATGTAACCTACAAATTACTTTATTATGTAAGCATACAATCCTGTTTCTGTTTCGATTTGTCTATAAAATAATACACTTTGAGCTTTGTCTGAGAGTCATTGTAAAGCAAGTGATGTTTCAGCATTGAATGAATTTAATTAATTAAAATCCGCTTTCTGATGATTGGAAAGGTATTATCGATTGTCGCATCGACGTTTTACGCTAACTAATTACTTTGCGACTGTTGATAATTTATTATCATTTATTGCGAAATTAACCTTCCGATTTTTGGTGGAATTAATTTTTATTTATGTAAATTATTATTTGTAAAGTCTTCTGACATAGCTGAATTGATCAGAAAGTTAAACTGGCAATGGGCAGGCCACATAGTTCGCAAACCGATGATAGAATGGAAACGGAAGGTTCTCCAGTGGCTACAGTGAGAGGGAAGACTCAACTCAGCAGGGGACGGCCCCCTACGAGATGGACAGACGACCTAATTGAGACTGTAGGAATGATAATGATGATGAAAATTCTCTGGTAGTGCACCGCTTTTTATTATGAAAGATGATTATACGAACTTATAGCGACCCAAATTAGCGATCCAATAAGCCAAACAATTCCATTACTAACTACCAATTGATTTTCTATTGTTCCTAGAATACGAGCACTTGAAGTATTGAATTCATTGTTTAAAACATCTCGAAATAAGTTGTAAACAAACAAGAATAGACAAATGTACAACGGTTAAAAAGCAGTCTTCCGAACAATTCTCCCGAGCATTATAGCCGCGTGTATTCTGCCGTCCACACTCGCCAGCCGGAGTCAGCCGAGCAGCTAAGAGGTTCTATTGTTTAATGCCACAATTAGCGGAATTCCGTGCGGATGAAAGAAACTGACCAAGTCGCCGGCTAATCTTAGTGCGGACCACATGATTTGGTACTTGGACTAGAACGTTGTAGTAACAGATCTACGAAAAGAAGCACTTCCTCCGAGCTAGGTGATTGTGCTCGGCGACCGCGGTCTGACGTACCATCTTGGGTTAGAATTAGAGGAATTTGGATACGTGACTAGATTTTAATATGATTAGTCGTCGGTTTAATTATTTTCTTTTCAAACTTCACAAACAATGGACACTATATGTCGCGGTATCTTCAGCGCACTCCAGGGTATGTACGATACCGCGTGGAGAATTCGTATATTCTTTGGCCAGCAGTGACCGTCGTGATGCGGGCGCAAGAGTCGACTGTCTCATTCGTTGACGTCGGGCATTTATTAACGCCAAAGGCAGGTAGAAACAAGTCGCTACCCATAAAAATATTTAAAAGTACACGCACGATTGTCATGAAATTATACATATAATATACAAAAAAAACCTATTTCGGTACGAAACAACTACCATGCAGTAAATGATTTTACATCCGATATTTTTAACCTGATTAGGATTCCGATTTCAAGCGAAATAAAAAAAATTGTGCGTTGATAAAAAAATCTATATATGAATATTGGTGACAATCAAGACCGTTATGTTGGAGTACAAAAATTTGGGAGGGCGAGTTGCGGCCGGCCGCGTCCGAATGATGCGCCCGAGAGCTGGACATGTCAGGATAGCGTGGATAAGATCGTAAGCTAAAGCTTTTTCTAAATGTCTACTATAAAAGTCAAGGCGGCCTTTTTTATTTTACATACTTATTTATAATTATATTGACACTTATTGCTACTCAGAAGTTACATGCTGAAAGAATTAAGAAAATGTAAGATTTTTTTTATAACCCGTGTAATATAAAAATAAATCACCATAATGTATACCTGTAGGTATAGGAAACGGGTTAATTAAATTATTTCTATTCTTAAAGTTTGACACTATATGGGTCACCAGTTGTACAAAAGTTTCGGTCATGTTGTTTGGTCGTCCGGCTGTTAGGGAAGGCACTCCTAGAGTGCAGCTAATCCAATAAATTATTGGATACTAGCTGACCACATACATGTATGCTGATTTAGTAACTCCACAAAATGTAATCCTGAGCCTAATCCTTTTAACAACTCCAATCTCTACCCCAAATACTAATCGTAATCCCTTCACTCTTGTTCCCGTCCCCGTTAAGTCGTCTGGACTTTAGCATGGTTTCGGCTGCACCATATTCAATACAAACTTAGTTCATGTACCTAGTAGATTGATAGATCCGCAAAATATGAAATTGTGCGGTCTATAATCTTTTTTTTCAAGGGATTTTTAGTCATGTCAGGATTTCCTACTGTACTAACTTCATAGAAAAAACGATTATGGGTATAGCCTCCAGATTTTTGTCCTAAGTGGCGAACAACTGGAGAGATCTATGTCCAGCAGTGGACTGATTGCAGTCCACAGACAGACTCTCCAGTTGTTCACGACTTAGACTGGACGTCCCGAATATACGAAAGGATTATTTTCTTTGTAGTCTTGTCCACATTTTCCTTTCGTATATTCGGGACGTCCAGTGTGTTCATATTTTTAAAGCAACTGCCGAAACAATGATCAATTTAGTAATCACAACGCGCAATATGTATGTACCTGGATACAGACAAAAATGCTTCTGTCAGGGCTGCTACATTACCTATAATATTGCATATAAAGTACAAAAATTTGTTTGAAAAAGTAGCCATCCGCCATTTTGTTAAAATAACGCCATAGCAGGTTTTTGTAAATTAAATACTTACGTCCTTTCCGACAAATTTTACCATAAAATAAATACTTACGTACAAAATCCTGTGTAGCTACAATATTTATTTATTTACAAAAAGTATCTAAGTAGGTAAGTTTCTAACATGGTTGACTGGTAGAGAATGCCACACGGCATTAAGTCCGCCATTTGTACTTTCCTTGTGTTATAAAGGTTAAATATATAAATAGTTCTCAGTAACCAAAGTACAAGCTTCGGCTTAGTTTGGGACTAAATGTTTGTACTGGTGATGTATGTGGCTGCGCAGAGTGCGTCTCCTTAGGGACATAATGTGGAAGACCAGCGTCACTACGTCTCTTGTCGCCGTGACATATTATTATGCTGGGCATTTTGTCCTTTTCGGTGACATGAATGTGTTAGTTTAAGATTTAATTTATGTCACTGAATAAACACATTTTCTTTCTTTCTTTCTAAATAGCACTGCGTGGCACAGCGTGTCATGTTTTCATCATCATCAGCGTATTGCATTGCAGTCCACTGCTGTACATAGGCCTCTCCAGTTGTTCGCCACTTAGGGATAACTTCTGGAAAATATACTTACTCATAATCGCTCATATAGTGTCTCGCTCCGGTGACGCTGCTGCCCGTCATCGGCATGTGGTATTTAGCTACGCCCTGAATTGTGAAGGCTATACCTACCGCCACCAGTCGGTTGCCAGTGCCTCGTTTGTTATTCGGCAGGATGCGCCACGGGCAGGTGAGGTAGGCTTGAAGCGAAAAGATGTTAGGACGCTCCCTTACATCCCGGCATGTCTTCGGCTTGGGCTATATTTATAAATGGCATCTGAAGAAATGAAGACACAGAAGTGTCACCCCTGTTGGCAAATGTGTCTATTTCACGTTTTACCTACACGCTATTGTATATTAAGCCAAAAAAGTTCCGCTCCGTCCATTGTGGCGCTCTTTTGTTTTATGCAATACGGACGCTTCGGACGCTCGCTTGTTGTACGCGCAAATTCGAGAAGAGTTTCCCTCCGAAAATATTGAAATATGTCATTTTAGCACATGTGTTTCGCTGTCCATGTAGGTTGATAGATATTTGTAGTAGAATAGCAATTATGGATAATATTTTATATGCTTTTTAATAGGTATTAAATGCAGTAGTCAGCATTAATGGATACTTACCTACTTGCGAAAAAAAGAATTAAAAACGGGCCAAGTGCGAGTCGGACTCGCGCACGTAGGGTTCCGTACCACTGATTGAATGAAAAAAATTAGGTAATTTGATTTATGATGTTTAAAAAAAACTACTGTCTAGATTTCATTAAAACTAATTTCGTTAGTAGTTTACATAGTAATACACATCATATATTTTTTTCAGTTTTATAGTGCCCATATTTTAGAAGTTACGTGGGGGGGGGGGGGGGGGGACACATTTTACCACTTTGGAAGAATCTCTCGCGCAAACTATTCATCTGAAAAAAATGATGTTAGAAACATCAACATTTTCAAATACCTATCCATAGATACCCCACACGTATGGGTTTGATGAAAAAAAAATTTTGAGTTTCAGTTCCATGTATGGGGAACCCCAAAATTTTGGATTTTTTTCTGATTTTACTTTAAAATCTTAATGCGGTTAACAGAATACATCTACGTACCAAATTTTTATAATGTAGCTCTTATAGTTTCGGAATAAACTGGCTGTGACGTCCGTATGTCAGACAGGACAGACAGACAGACATGACGAATCTATAAGGGTCCCGTTTTTGCCATTTTGGCTACGGAACCCTAAAAATAAAAATGAGTGTTTAAAATAATTTGAAAAAATAAAACTAATATTAGTTAAACGGACATACCTAGGTACCTATTACCCCATCTTCGTAAACTTGGTTAAAGCACAAAAAGTACGGAAAATATGAACCTACCTACTCCAAATTTTTGACTTATTGTCAAATTGCCCAAAACCATTTTCAACCAATCCTACTAATATTATAAATGCGAAAGTTTGTTTGGATGGATGGATGTTTGTTCCTCTTTCACGCATTAGTTACAGAACGGATTTTCATGAAACTTTACAGTAATATAGCTTATACATTGGAATAACACATAGGCTATGTTTTATACAAATATTCACGCGAGCAAAGCCGCGGGCAGCAGCTAGTACTTATATAAAGTCCATTAATTATTATCCATCTCAAAATTTTAGGGTATTAGACAGTTCTATTTTTTTAGGTGATAGAGAGAGAGCCATAGAGCCCACGGAAATAATATTTTTATAGTCTTTTTCAGATAGGATGGGTACGCTGACACTTGGGATTTGAAGTTTATAGTCATGTGGTAAAATGAAAATCGAAGGTAAAAAAATCGATTTTATGATTTATCGATTTCATTTTGTATGGAGAGAGAATCGATTTCAAGATAATTAAAAATTGCATGATTTAATAAAAAAATATTTAAATATCATTCAAAATTATGTAAAACTAATCATTAGATCAATCTGAGTTTGAAGAATCTCTCCATTCTTCATTTTACATAGATAATTATTTGAATTACGATTAAACTTTCCATCTAAATGTAATAACTCAGTCGTGTTATACAAGATTTTCGATTTTACACCAATAACTGCTTATCCTTTATTAAAAAACTAGCTTTCCGCCCGCGACTTCGTCCGCGTAAAGTTTTTTTTTCCAAAATAAAATTGTGCCTATGTTACTCGTGGATAATGTAGCTTTCGAATGGTGAAAGAATTTTTAAAAACGGTCCAGTAGTTTTTGAGCCTATTCATTACAACCAAACAAACAAAGTTTTCCTCTTTATAATATTAGTGTAGATTTAAACATTTTATAAAATTTATACAATAGTTGAAAAATCGTGAAGCGATTTTACGATTAAATCGGTATTATAACGATTTCAATGTTTCAATCCCTATGAAAATACGTTTCAATTTACGCATCAAGCATTACTGATAAAAAATATTTAATGTATTAGATTTCTTTAGTTATGTACATTATAATGTTATTTATGGTTTCAAATACAAATTAAAGTAAATCTCTGTTATCATGCGTTATAAACAAAGTGAAAACACTTTTTATTTTGATGATTATTTATCATTTTGTCATAGAAATTGCGTAAAAAGGAATCGTTGACAAGTGTCACTGATGTGTCAGCGTACCCATCCTATCTGAAAAAGACTTTAACAAGTTGCGATTTTGTAATCCTTGCTAATGGTGATACATGGATCTATGTTGAGAAGGTAGGTACCAACTTCAGGGAATCAGGTTTATTTGATTTTAGGTTTTATTGATCCTACTCTTAAGTTTATTACTAATGGATAGATATATTCGATACTAGCTGTGCCAGCGGCGTCCCTCGCGTGGATATCGGGTTTCAAAAATAACGGACTTCCATATAATACCCATCTATACCTTGTGCCTAAGTTTTAAGTTAGACCTCTAGCAATACATTGGTGAAAACCGCATTCAATTCTATGCAGTAGTTTTCGCGTAATGCGCGTTCAAACATACAGGTTTAAATTTCTCGCGTTTTCCCAACACTTCCCGTCACTGCTCCGCTCCTATTGATTGTAGCGTGATGAAAAGTATCCTATAACCTGCCCAGGAGTATGAAGAATAATTGTACCAAGTTTCATCAAAATCTGTTCAGTAGTTTTTTTTTCTATAACGAACATACAGACAGACAGACAGACAAAAATTTTACTGATTGCATTTTTGGTATCAGTATCGATCACTTATCACCCCCTGATAGTTATTTTGAAAAAATATTTTATGTACAGAATTGACCTCTCTACAGATTTATTATAAGTATAGATATAGATATCATTTATTTATAGCAATGCCAAACTGGCCTTCCCCTGTGAAATGCATGGACATACAGAAACCATAGCAAAAATCGTTTATATACAAATAAGAATAGCACAAAAAGCAATCCCACCAAAGCCTGCAAAGATAACACTCCTTTAAAAAAACACATATAAAGGCGCGTATTCACTAGCTGCCAAGATTGACAAGCAGCGCGAGGCGACGGTAGCGAACCGTGACGTCATCAACTAATGCACTCGCCGACCTCATCAGCAGGTGTTCCCGCAGAGAAATAATTACCGCGTGCAGATGAGATGCGCTCTCGTTAGTTAAGACGCTACGGCGAAAACGGCGGTTGGAGGAACGCGCCGATGGGCGCGTGTGCACTCCGCCTTATTTTCTGTTGGGTGATACGTTGCTGGGTTTTTCTTTAGTCTTAATAATGCGTCGTGAACTTTCTAAGATGGAAGTACTAAGTACCTACATCATTTTGATAAAGAAAACGTACCTCACCATACATTCCTTACTTCCGTAGACTTCAATGAATTATTACACTTATGCAATACATTTCTCATATAGAGAAATCCATTTTCAGATTCTGTATAAGAATATAATTATAGGGCAAGACATTCTAGTATATTTCGTATCGGAGCAAGAGACAGACCCTGGCACTAGACCGGGAAAATATTCGGACGGAGAACATTTTGACTACGCCGATCGATAAAGAAACCGAACTGCAACTAATTGTGTATTATATTTTTTTTCTAACTGGTCAGTTACCTGTCAGTTGCCACCGCCCAACCCTAACCCCCCATGAGCTCCGGAAACCTACTCACCGGTAGAAACACGACCCAGAGGTCATTTGGCTGCGGTATTCTATACGGTGGAGGATTTATTTGTTTTCTAATAAGAAAAGACTAGTTAATAAAATGTTGTCTGAATCAAAATCTAACGTGAAACACATTTAATTAGTAGGTATATTATATCTACAGTAACACTACTCTTTTTTTACCATCTTGACTTGCATGGTCAGGATTAGTCGCATTCAGATGTTGTATGTGGATCTCCACCAGCTGTCTCACCAGATTTGTCGTGTCCACGTTCGTATGGACTATCAGCTCAAAGATCTTCAACTGTTCTAGAGCCTTCCACTCATCCTTATGCTTCACGGCTACATTGAACAATTCGTTCAAGACATCTCGCGATTTCTTTATCATGCTTAGTATAAAACCGGCTTTGTACGGCGCCTCTTCTCTATTGCTGTCTTTAATGGTTTGAATCGACTTTATTTTCCTCTCAGTATCGTGTATAGTTTGTTGAACTAGTGTTGATATTTTAGTCTTCAAGTTCGCGTCTTTCTCGTCTTCGTATTCCGAGGCGCGGGGTTGTGGCGCTTTTAAACTGCCATCGTTGCTGACTAAGAAGTATCTGCGGATGTCAAATTTCACGGTCGTCGACCGCACTGGGGGATAAGGCATTTTTGCTTTGTGATCGGGCGCGTTTGCAATCATCATCCGATGTTTTGGGGGGTTATTTTGGAAACGAGTATTTCCATACGGTGGTTTTGGTGGGATCTTCTGAGTTCTTCTTATGTTATCTGGGTCTTCTTGTAAATTTGATGAGTACAAATTATAGGCTTTTGCGTCGTAGGGAAGGGCTTTCTTGACGACGTGGTTCATCTTTGCATTGTACGATTTCATTTGAAGCGACATTGGTAAGTCTATGACATTTAGACAACTATATCTTTGTGTTAAAAAGTTAAGTGAAACTGTTGAACAAAAGAATACAATCAGAATCTTATCGATAATAATACTTAACAACCGGTAACCTTCTTAGGTTATCTTTTATACGCCAAATAGGTAAATATGATGGTTTGAATACTTACATACTCGTAAAAACAAAATACAAATTGTGGCCCTCATTTTTTACAAATAATATTATCATCGTACAAACTATGTTGTTTCAGAGTTCCACATCGTTGGTACATAAATGTCTGAAAGTACTTACGTTTATTTAAGAGGATTTTTAATTAAACACTTTAGGTTGATTATTATGTAGGTGCTTATAGGCTATAAACAGAACTACCTACCTCGTAAAATATAATTGAAGTTGTTTTACATCTTAAGTCTATAAATACAACATTCTATTAAACATAAACTGTTCTAGAGAACTAGGGCTTTTTCCTTTACTCTCTGGAGATCCAGTTATCAAGATTCAATTGGTTCTATTGAGAACTTTTTTTCCCAATAAATCTAAATTAAAAAATTACGTCACAAATTGGATCTACTGGGAATAAACATGTAGAAAGGGTAATTTTAATTCTTCTATTATAAAAACCTTTTTTGCTTGAAGTTTGCAGATGGCAGATGAACGTATCAGTCAAAAGCACCTGTAATCCTAGACGTTTGAACTTTGAAGTTACAATAAAAATTCGTTAACAAAATTTTTGTGGTAAAAAACTTAGAAGATGTTTTTTATGAAAAGGATAACTAAGTTAATATCTCCACAGTTGATGCGGAAAACAACACCTACAAGAAAATGTCACAGCGTATTTGATTTCAAAGAACTAATTCAACCAGAGAAGGTAACTTTTTCAGAATACTTTTCTTATTGATTGTAGACTATGCTTGCGATTAAATACTAGGCACTCACAATAAATAAGCAGGTGTAGGTAGGGGAAGTACAATCTTAAATAGGTAGACCAGGAAATCTCTGCGAGACGTAGGTAGGTATATCTTATTTTTATACGCGTCCTCATTATCCGAGGGACAGTCCCATTTGGTACGAATCTGATGTGAACAGTTGGGAATTTTGTCACCTGGGAGACAATTGGGATGAAAATTCTCAGTTGTCACCCCAGGGGACAGTGCTGGAAGGGACTATTGGGAATAGTCGGCAGTATGCAGTTCATGTATGCAGACCCGCCTATTCGGTGGACTCCAGACTCCCCTATGCAGGTTCTGCTCACGTGCGCAGTGTCTATGGCGCGTGCAGTGGGAGGACCGCCTTATTTTTCTAGTAATAATAAATAATAATAAATATCAGACAACATCACATACATTGCTCCGATCCCAAAGTAAGTAGCTTAAGCACTTGTGTTATGGGTATCAGAACAACGAAGGTACCACATATAAATACTTAAATACAAATATAAACACCCAGACACGGAACAAACACAAGTGTTCATCACACGAATGTTTGTCCCGGGTGGGAATCGAACCCACGACCCTTGGTTCAGAAGGCAGGGGTCACTACCAATTGAGCCACCGAGCCAGTCAGTAATAGTAGTGTATAGTATAGTAGTATATAAAAATACTATACTAGTATAGTATTTTTTGTTTGTAGGCGGAAAACTTCACAATCTACCCGGTGCTGAGCCGCGACCACGATACAGTGGTGGACATCGTGAAGCGCTACTTCCTGAGCGAGCACGTGTTCGTGCGCGCGCGCCGCATGGACCTAAACGACTGCGCACTCGACGAGTACCTCGTCAGCTTGTTGAAACAAGGTGTTCAAAAGACTGAAAGTTTTTGACTGGCTCGGTGGCTCAATTGGTAGTGACCTCTGCCTTCTGAGCCAAGGGTCGTGGGTTCGATCCCCACACATTACAAACATTTGCGTGCATGAACATGTCTGTTTGTATTGGTCTGGGTGTTTTCTATGTATAATATGTATTTATTTACAAAAAAAAATATCTAAGTTTATCAGTTGTCTAGTACCCATAGTACAAGCTTCGGCTTAGTTTGGAGCTAGATGGCGCTGTGTGGCCCAGCGTGGCATGTCTGCGGTTATTTATTTATTTATTAAAATATAAATATCAGACAACATCACATACATTGCTCCGATCTTAAAGTAAGTAGCTTGTGTTACGGCTATCAGAACAACGAAAGTGCCACAAATAAATACTTACATACAAATACAAACACCCAGACACGGAACAAACACAAGTGTTCATCACACGTTTGTTTGTCCGGGTGGGAAAAGTCATGAAATCCATGTGCGCAGTAAAGACTCGTCGGCTACACGGGACGACATAAAGACAATCTTGACATGTTATTTAAAAAAAAGTTATGTACCTACAACTATTTCTTGTAATTTTTCTAGGAAATGCGCTCTACGCGAAGTCGGACGATGGTGCAGTAGCAGGCGTGTGCGTCAACTTCGCGAGCAGTGCGGTGGACCCGAAGAACCTACGGCACTACGCCCATTATAGACAGGTGAGCTTTGATATACCTAGGTATGTACCTATTTGGACTCTTATTTTGTCAACGGTTTCAAACTAGCTTTATAATATCAGCATCAGCCTATCGTAGTCTACCACTGGACCACAAGCCTCTCCAATGGTTAGGCAATTTGGTCAAACTGGAGGCTTTAACCTATAATCGCAACGGTGGGCAGGCCGGTAGGCGATTGCAGCTTTATATACGCGCGATTTTTTTTATTTTTTTTTTATTGCTTATTGGTGGCAGACGAGCAAGCGGCCTGTCTGATGTTAAACAGTAACCGCTGCCCATGGACATCTGCAATGCCGGGGGCACAGCAATGCCGCTACCTACCGTGAGAAGAGAGCTCTCTTTAAACCTCGTTTGAAAAAGGACATGTCGTAGCGATCAGGAAACACCGCGGCTGGGAGGTCGTTCCAGAGTTTACAAGTCCGTGGCAGAAATGAACGCTGAAAACGAACGGTTCTGGAGATAATTGTTTCCAGGTGGACGGATGGACACTGCCGCGGCGTCGAGTAGTGCGATGGAAGAATGGTTCCATCGGCATGACATCACAAGTTTAAATAAGGTCTTTTTTATAAGCGCATATAGGCGCGCCTTTTGCCAACGCATCTCATAATAATTTAAGCGTTGATGCTCTTAAAAACTGGTACCTACAAGCGGAAGAGGCACGCAAAGAGCAATCCTTCTTTGTAACAATCCATGTCGATACTGACACGACACCACTACCGGTTTCAGCGAACACGCCGACATATACCCGTTTACCTACATGAGTTCGGGTTTTTTTGAAGCCGTTTTTTTATAAGCGCGTATGCGGAAAATATGCTAATCTGAAATCGCCTTTGTGTAGACAGTACCGGCCACTGTGTTGTTCTACAAGAAGAAAGAAGTTAGATTAGGTAGTCACGAACACTTTTATCAAAACATATTCTAAATTTCATTTTGTTTCTAGGATGTAAATGTGAAAGACTTCTTATGCTTTATGGCGAAGCTGCAGGAAACTCCTAATCTTTGGGAGGTGTTTAACCAGAAGAAGATATTTGAGGTACTACAAGAAATTCATTATACATATTAGTTAACAGTATTATCACGTTTTCAAAATCACAAATATTGGCAAGTTCAGACCCTTCATATTAAACAGCTACAGGCAAGTGACGTCCCATACTTTTATTAAGTGTGCTTCACGTAAGAACGCTCAAGGCCGAGGTCCGACCCATCACTGTACCCCAATCTGAACATATCCTTGCTACCAACTTGAATACGGTAAGAAGTAAGAATACTTAAGAGAGGTAGGGCATAGTTAAGAGAGGTAGGGCATAGCGAATCTTCGCTCGAATTGAGCCGCCCGTCCGGGGAAGGACCTCCGCCCTATAGAATACCGCAGTCAAATGACCTCTGGGTCGTGTTTCTGCCGGTGAGTAGGGTTTCCGGAGCTCGTGGGGGGTTAGGGTTGGGCCGGCATGGCGGTGGCAATTGACAGGTAACTGACCAGTTACTTGCCCGTTGTCACAGCGACTTGGGCTTCTCTTTCGCTTTCCATCAGGTGTAGGGAAGCCATTATGTCGAGTCACTATAAAAAAAAAAAAAATACTTATTTCAGATAAAGATGCTAACAGTTTTACCGGAGTACCGCAGGCAGGGTCTGGCGGTGGCGCTAGCTGAAAGGTCCAAGGAGCAGGCACTTGACCTAGGCTACCAAGTCATACGCATGGACTGCATAAACCCTTACGAGTGAGTTTTGAGATTTAAACGCTGGAATGAAAGGATATCGCCGGATAGTAGAGATGAAAGGTTTTTAAGCTCTTTAACAAGAGCTCGACTCAATTCATACGGGTAACAACGCAATGAGTCTTTAAACCCTGACCTTAACCCTTATTTGAGTCCAAGACTGGGGGCTCTAAATCTACTTTATGACTTCAGTAATTTTGAAACGAGTCCATTTTAAACGACTTGATTCTTAACGGAAAAATTGAGGCGAGTTTCGATTGAAAAGGTTTAAAAATCTCGAGTCCTTTCATCACTACCGGATAGAGTGTAACAGACTGAAAAAAGATAATACGAATGATTACCCACATCATACGTAATGATTTATTCGGTAAGACAATACTAAATCATGTCTTGTCATAGGCTTACCTTAAAGCATACTGTTAAAAATATTATCTGGCCATTGACAAATCAGATCATATTGACATAGGATTTGCAAGAGGGGTGGGATGCATAGTAAATCTGCTTTTAACGACTGTATATCGTCTATTTTTTGGCTAATTTTAATTTTCTTTAAACTGTTTATTAGATACTTTTGCGAGGCGAAGGATCAGAGGTACTGGCAACCGACTGGTGGCGGTATTACCATTACAATTGAAGGCGTAGTTAAATATGGTAGGCCGATGACGGGCAGCAGCGTCACCGGAGCGAGAATCTACGCGCTGCGATCGCCAATCCGCCTGCCCAGCGTGGCGATTATGGGTATATCCTCCAGGTACCATACCCTTTTCAGCTACAAAGTGGCTGAGCGCTGCATGCTCCAATGCGCGGTGAAGTTCCCGCTGCACTTTAAAAACAAGAGACGTATTTTTTTATTTCTAAATTAGACCATAAATTACAAAGGTATAGCCCGCAAAATTACGTGTGACGTCACTCCACGTGACTTTTTTCGCAAGGGGTGACATCAAAGACTTTTGTTATGTATCTTTGTGTTTAATCGAAAAAAGAAAAAATATCTGGTAGAAGTTATTTATTAAATTGATTGATTCCATAGATTCAAGTTACATACTACGAACCCTTTTCAGCTACAAAGTGGCTGAGCGCTGCATGCTCCAATGCGCGGTGAAGTTCCCGCTGCACACACTGCGCGGGCCGCACGCGGCGTTCGTGCGGCGCGGCGCGGCTCCCGCGCGGCTGCTGCGCGTGTACGTGGACGCGCGCGCGCACCGCGACGCGTACGACCGCGCGTTCGTCAAGCGGAGGCAGCACGATATGGAGAGCCTTATTGAGTGAAAACGATTGTGATACATCCTCCGTGTGTTGTTTTTTGTATGAAATAAAAGTACCGCCTGCACGTGTGACGTTTTTCAAACGATTTTGAAACGCTGAAATTTTTGAAACGAATTTTTAAGAGAGGTAGGGCATAGCGAATCTTCGCTCGAATTGAGCCGCCCGTCCGGGGAAGGATCTCCACCCTATAGAATACCGCAGTCAAATGACCTCTGGGTCGTGTTTCTGCCGGTGAGTAGGGTTTCCGGAGCTCGTGGGGGGTTAGGGTTCCGCCGGCATGGCGGTGGCAACTGACAGGTAACTGACCAGCTACTTGCCCGTTGTCGCAGCAACTTGGGCTTCTCTTTCACTTTCCATCAGGCGTAGGGAGGCCATTATGTCGAGCCACTATAAAAAAAAATACAGAATCTTGTTGTACCTACTCGTATTTAAAGTTTCGTTTCTAAAGCAATATAAGTAATGTATGTATATGTAAGTTGATATTTTATTATATTTAGCCATGTTTATTTATATCTACGTATCTCATAATATTGTATTGCATCATAGTTTCAAAATTAAATAAAAATGTTATTGTAAAAGAATATTTTATTATTTTTAAAATATAAGTAATTTAGTAACATAATTCATATATATTTAATGTTTTACAAGCGAATTTATGTGTTTACCAATTTATTTAACGCTTTAAGCGCACTTCCTAATTATACCGCATACTTACAATAACCATACATAGTTGGTTCATACCAGCATTAATTAAATTTCTAATTATTACTTGCACTTAAAACCTATGTTAATTAAAACTGAAATGAGCACATTCCGTCCTATCACAAATTGAGATTTCTTATTAAACAGCACTTATATTGATCATCTTAAGAAGTAATTAACATCTCGTCCGATTAGGTATTTAGCAGTAGACGTTAATAATTACTGTTTATGGTATTGTACACATCATGGTTTTATCTCCCAGTCTCAGTTTTGATGGTGTTACACCAAATAGTTTAATATTGAACAGATAACCTTGGTAGGGTAACCTATTTTTTTTATTATAAACTCTAACTCCAACCAAACTTGCCATAAAATGTTTTATCTATTTCTTTAAAAATCTATGAAATTTGTTGCATCATCCCCTGAAATTCGATGTCGGGGGAAACTGGGAATAGACATAAAATTCAAACAAAGAGACTTTCAACATAAAATCCTATTAACTATACTAAGACCTAAGTAGGTCTTAAGTTGAAAACTATTCTATGGTAATTTTGTAATTACGAGTATTTTCATCGAATTCAGAACAAACTCTATTTTGTCCAAGAAAAAATTAACTGGCATAAAATAAAATAAAAACAAATATTAACATAACCTTATGAGTTCTTCACATCACGACTCGGAATTCAGATAGGGTTTGATTATTTTCGCGATGAACCATTCCTGTGAGAAATGTAGATGGTCCCCGGGCTGTGACAGGAACACGAGTTTGCCAGCTTCGTCCATTTTCTTGAGACCCAGCCGATCCTGGAATGGATAATAAATAAATTGATACACGGTAACTAAGTCTAAGCACAATTAGAGAAGCATTTGGCTCGATAGCTCATTTGGTAGTGACCTCTGATAGTGCCTTCTGAGTCAAGGATTGTGGGTTCGATTCCCGATCAGTGCAAACATTTGTGATCATGAACATGTCTGTTTGTATTGGTCTGGGTGTTTTCTATGTATAATGTTTTAGTACTTACTTTTGGAAAGGGCCATGCTCGGCGTCTCTCAGCGGGATCGAATCCGAAATGAGGTGATCCGGCAAAGAACCAAAGTCACCGACATAGCTCACTGGATTAGTAAGCTGAAGTGGTAGTGGGCTGGCCACATCAGCCGCAGAACCGATAGCCGTTGGGCTAAACGGGTTCTGGAGTGGAGACCGCGTATCGGCAAACGTAATGTAGGACGCCCTCAGACCAGGTGGAGTGACGATTCGCGCAGGACGGCTGGCAAGTGCTGGATGCAAAAAGCCCAGGATCGACCAAAGTGGCGAACATTGGGAGAGGCATATGACCAGCTGATGAGGGCTGATGATGATGAAACTTACTTCCTTATAAATCCTGGAATCCTGCAGTTTCTGCAGCTTTGTCGACTGTCCCGGCTTGTAATAGCCAAACCATTCCGTCTCCCTAGGCTGCACTATAGAGTCGTTGCCGAACTTGACCATGACAAAGTGCTCTAGAGTGTTCAGGTTGTCTATGTACGTGGTGTTTATGGTCCGTTCGTTGTTGATGTCTGCTAGGAATTGGCTTTTGGCGATGTAGGTCTTCTCGTCGAGGGGGTCGTGCCAATATGTCGCTTGAACTAAGGCGCTTTGGACCCATCTAGAATAAGAATAAGAATACTTTATTACATTGGGACATCACAACATAACAAATGATAACGTCACAATATACACAAACACAACATAACAATGGCTAGACAGAAGACATACATCTGTGGAAAGATTTTTTTTTAAAGTTAGATATAACATTTTTTTTACAATGTGGATGGATCTCATGAAACAGTTAACGCGGAGATTTCGTCCAATGTCAAGTATTTAGATAGGCACGTATACGAGAGGGATGTAAGAGAGCGACCTATCACCTTTTCGCTCCAAGCCACCCTCACCTGCGCGAACAACAACCGACTGGTGGCGGTATAACCATCACGATAGAAGGCGCAGCTAAATGTCACAGGCCGATGACGGCCAGCAGCGTAACCGTAGCAAGAAGCTACGCCCTGCGATCGCCAACCCGCCTGCCCAGGGTGGCGATTATGGATAAAACCTCCAGATGTTTGCCTAAAGTGGCGAATATCTGGAGAGGCCTATGTTCAGCAGTGAATTACTATAGGCTGATGATGATGATTATCCCAACACATTTAGTTTGCTGAGAGATACCCCCAATAGGTTATCCTTTGTTACTTATAGTACAAAGAAAACCTTTAGATTGCAACCAGGGGCTTAGTGTGAAATGTCTCGTGCACATACAACATCTCGCGTTTGTTTAAATAAAAAAACAACTACAAATAAGTATGTATGTAACTTAAAAAAAACAACCAAGATGTTATCGCGTGCGACAATGTTCTATGGGTAGTTATTTTATTCTAAGGCAATATTCGACGTAGCCGTTGGCTGTTAGCTCATATATATACATAAGTCATGTTCCATTGCCATAACTTTGTATTTGTACGTCGACGTGCAAACATCCGAAGCTTCTTATGGAAGACAATGAAAATGGACTCGACATTCCTCCGGCGTTGTACTTGATACGTTATCGCATTAAAGTTTCGACAAGTGTATGATGGTCGCCTGCCAGATGGCTACCTAACCTTACCACTAGCGGAGAAGCTGAAATCTCAAATGTCCCTTTGCCCATTTATACAACACAGGAAGACATAGCGCGGTGTATTCTCTATTTGTATTCTCTATTCGTAACTGCACGTTATGTCCTTGATCCAACACAAAAGGTAGGTTTAAAAGTTTATAAAAAAAGAAAAGTAATGTGATATAAGTGGCTAGGGCTCGGTGGCTCAATTGGTAGTGATCTCTGCCTTCTGAGCCAAGGGTCGTGGGTTCGATCCCCACACATTACAAACATTTGTGTGCATGAACATGTCTGTTTGTATTGGTCTGGGTGTTTTCTATGTATAATATGTATTTATTTACAAAAAAAATGTATCTAAGTATGTTTACTTATCAGTTGTCTAGTACCCATAGTACAAGCTTCGGCTTGGTTTGGGGTTAGATGGCTCTGTGTGGCCCAGCGTGGCATGTCTTGGGTTATTATTATTACTTGGGTGTTAGGGCCAGACCAGACCATTTTACGCAATTACCATGGACTCTACATATCATAATAATGGCGTATGGCCCTGACACTGGTAAAGTTCTTCACTTCAAAGGAGTGAATAAATAACTGATATAGTTTGAATTTCCATTAATGAAAAACATTACCATTCATTTTGAAATAAAATCCAGATTCTTAAATTTAATCTTTTACTGCGCGCGCAAAATCAGCTTTACGATGTAAAAAGTTTTAATCGATTATGAAATTAAGCACAAAACCTTGGTCACCTTCTTCAAAACCTCAATATATATGTATTTGAATAGGTAATTTAGATCACATGTTGATCTAAATTCAGTAATTGATTGATAAACACAAAAAAGGGCCATTATTAAAAATTCATTGATGATTTTTTAATTCGCGTACGGCAAAGTGACCTACTTTATACTTTATTTGTTCTTTCAATAATTGACTGACCCATTGGCGCATTCGTAAGTGACCTTGCCTTATCCTAGGGCTACGAATTCGAATCCTACCCGTGTCAACTGTCCATAATATAAATATTTATGACTATTTATGACTCTACCGCCTTATTATCGTGTCTGTATAGGGAATATACGATGTCTTAGAAAATTATTGTAAGATATTCTAGATGCAAGTTACTTTACATACTTCCACGTAACCTTATATTTAGCCAAATGAGTAAGAAACGTTATAAGTAACGTTTCTTACGTATTTAGTTAAGACTAAAACACTACAATCGTTCTACCGTGTAGTGGACGAACTGTCAATTACTCTACAGTAATGCATAGCTTACCCACCTATTAATATTAATTTCCAAAGGCCAAAACCGAGCGCCTATTCCGAAATTATTACAGAAGTTTCGGGGCTGTCCCAATACTGATGATTGTATATTGTTTTATAAGTCATCATCATCACCTGCAATGCTCATTGCTGGACACAGGCCTCCCCGAATGACAATTTCAATTTGGGGGGCCTTATTCACTAGGCATGCTTGGCAGGCGGGTTGTGACCGCAGTAGGTTTTATTTGTACCCAGGTAAACTGCTCGATTCCTGATATTCCCTCAGTCGTCTACTACAACTCCCACGAAATAAGACGGGGTGTCCTATTGCTATTTAAAATCCGTGTTATAAATATATTTATAAAAAAAGGCTAACAGTCGAGTAGGTATGTTCGTCTTTAACAAGAAGCACTGGGCTAATTAAGGAAATCGTTTCCAAAATTATCCCGACCGGCGGTCGAACCAGTAATTTACACATCTTCCACGCTTTCTATGGGATGTATGCGTTACCGAGTTCGTCGACTTACAGCTTATTTTTGTGTAGGTATGTACATGAGGTAAAAGATATAAGAAAGGTCATCTTAAAAACACCACCAATACGGTCAACAATAGAAGCAATGATCACTTGTATTCTAAAATAGACCTTACTCCATTGACAATACAATGACATCTGCAGTGTCATAATATTTCTCACGCATAAGTAACCGATAATTTTATGACAAGCATTCAGATACAGAATAATTTCTTCATTTAGTGTTCTTTGCTTAGCAAGTGCCTAGGAACAAAATGTAATTTACGTATTTCTCGCAATCTGCAGATCCGGCCAAGGTGAGATTGTAACAAAATAATGACATGTCTCCGCTTAAACAAGAATGGTGGCATACCAAGATAGTGGTTCACAAGATAGCCTCGGAACTTTTATAGCATCGTAAGGCACATTGTCCTCATATAATCCAAATCCTATTGTTTTATCTATTGCGACTGGTAGTCTGAACCTTACGACGTTCACAATAATATGTTACTATTTTATAGACGTAAGTTCTTGGATGCCATAGGTCACGTCTGGAACCCCGGAAGTAACTATAATTGTTTCCAGTTCGTCTGTCCGCCCTCGGCTTACATTCCAAAGGGTTATTGCTATAAATGCGAGAAGCCCAAAATCGAGCACAGTGGCGAACTTTGGGTGAGGCCTATGTCCAGCAGTGGACTGATGTGGGCTAATGATGATGATGATTGCTAGAAAAATCAAACTTTGAATTGAATTATGTGGTTTCACTTTGGACTTATGTAAACATAGCCTTGTATTAATACAGGTTATTTATGTGGTTCATTTTCCTTAAGTTTATTATTTGCGAAAATATGTAACATCCTTATCGAGTGTTATGCTTTTTGTAAACTATTTTAGTAACCAACAAACTAACAGGAATTAGATAGTAGTTATCATGAATTGTTTTAAGTTTAACAGAATCTTTTGTAGTGACAAATATTGGAGATATGATTACACACATCAACCAACATTTCCTATTCCCCTCCCTATTTTGTCACTGTTTACAAAAAAACAAAGCATAGACGCTACGGAAATTATATTTCTTTAGTGGTCTGTATCTGGAGGCTTTGCCCATATTCGCTACGCCTAAAATGTTTGACAAAATTGGTGAACAACTGGAAAGGTCTATGTCCAGCAGTGGACTGCGATAGGCTGATGATGATGATGAGTGTACAGGGGACTGGTAACGTAACCAAATGAACTTACCCACGATACTGTTTAGTATCGTGGGTAAGTTCATTTGGGACTTATACGGTTGTCGTCGTTTCCTAGTTACGAAATGCGATTATATGAGACTTAAGTACAATACATATCAGACGTTGTATTGTTTGGAAGTAACTAATGTAATCTAATTACTTTAACGTAACAGTGCTCGTTATAACAAGTGTCATAACTGTTCACGTCCTAAAATATATAAGGATAAATTAGAATTTATATGCTCCTTGACCACAGTTAGAAATACTTCAACCTATCCACAATTAGAACAAGTACCTACCTACTACTATCCATCACGGACAGTGTGTGTTTTTTAATACCTTAAAGCCGCGGCCACACTTTGGACATATTTGCACCAACGTAACGTTTTGCGCCCAATGCACCAATGTATGTATCGGTACTTTGACACAATGAAGACATTGAGCGCGTGGGCATTGGCCAGTGATTGGACGCAAAGTTGAATCCAATGTGTGGCCGCGGCGTAACAGCATAGGGGCTTCTTGCCTGTTGGAAAACAAAAGAAGGCCTGATCATTGCGGCAATGGCAGTGCCGGAACTGCCGGGCGGTGCCAGCGGTGCCCAGGCACAGGGTGCAGAAATGACCAGACCACAATTTTCAGGGGGCGCAGTTTTGGAAGCTCGCACCGGGGGCATAAAAGGCTAGCTACGGCACTGGGCAACGGACTAGTAATCAAATCAATTACTTCTCAGTTGCTACCAGAAATTTCACCTATGGCGATCAGATGATTGATCATAATCATCGGCCTATTGCAGTCCACTGCTGGACATAGGCCTGTCCAGTTGTCCGCAACTTTGGTCAAACACATTTAATTTGATTATATTGAAGAGTTTAGGATTCTCTTCTTCTTCTATTCCCGTGGTTATTTTCTCTATGCTAGCCTACATTCGGCTGTAGACAGCAATACGCTCAAAGATTAATTCACTAAATAAATAAACTTACTCATAATATGCAGCATAGTTCAGCAGCTTCCTTATGTAATCACACGTCTTGTGACTCAAGGCACCGCAGCGGGGCAGCCCGTAGACTCCTTGGTGCTGCCCGCCCAGACTGATCAGGTTCTTGATGGGCGGTAACTTATGGGCGCATCTCTGCACCACCGCTCGACTGCAAGAGAAATATATAAATAAATATCAGACATCACATACCTTGCTCCGATCCCAAAGTAAGTAGCTTAAGCACTTGTCTTATGGGTATCGGAACAACGAAGGTAGCACAAATAAATACTTAAATAGAAATATAAACACTCAGACATGGAACAAACACAAGTGTTCATCACACAACTGTTTGTCCTGGGTGGGAATCGAACCCACGACCCTTGGTTGGCAGGGGTCACCAATTGAGCCACTGAGCCAGTCAATATGATAAGATACAACAAGAAACGAGGCTCTGGCAAGCTACTGGTGGCGGTATAACCATCACGATTGAAGGCGCTGCTACAAAGGCCGGTGACGAGCAGCAGCGTCAGCGGAGGAAGGAGCTACGCCCTGCGACTGCTAACCTGCCTGCCCAGCGTGGCGATTATGGATAAAGCCTCCAGATGTTTGCCCTAAGTGACAAACAACTAGAGAGGCCTATGTCCAGCAGTGGACTGCAATAGGCTGATGATGATGAGTCACCACACCACGCTTGGTAGGTGGGTCGGTGACGGCAGCGGGTTTCATCTGTACCCAGACAAGCTATCTCTTAAGACATCCATAGGACAAGATGGGGTGGACAAGAGAAAATAAATACTCACAGAAATTGGCTGCCTTGTGAAAATCCTATAGCGTTAAAACCTCTTCGTAGATTGGGATCATCCGCCAGCAGATCACACACAAGTTTCACTTGCTTGTTGGTGTGCATGAAGTAGCCATTCTCAAAGTCCTCTATAGTCGAGTTGCCTATTCTTATTGAGTACACATACACTCCAGGCAACTGCTCTTGTAAGAATTGCTTGATAAAACCCAAGCTGAATGACATGCAACAGGTGTCTCCTGAAATAACAAATCAGCAATTATTCTAATGAGAATGGTGGAAACCCTTTAGGTAAAGGTTTTTAAGAGAGGTAGGGCATAGCGAATCTTCGCTCGTATTGAGCTGCCCGTCCGGGGAAGGACCTCCACCCTATAGAATACCGCAGCCAAATGACCTCCGGGTCGTGTTTCTGCTGGTGAGTAGGGTCTCCGGAGCTCGTGGGGGGTTAGGGTTGGGCCGGCATGGCAGTGGCAACTGACAGGTAACTAACCAGCTACTTGCCAGTTGTCACAGCGACTTGGGCTTCTCTTTAGCTTTCCATCAGGCGTAGGGAAGCCATTATGTCGAGCTACTATAAAAAAAAAAAAAAAACTTTAGGATATTAGTTGATGTAACCCCAGTAAGTGGGGCAAAGTGTTATGGCCGTATTCACAAAAGTTACTATGCAACGCGTGGACACACGGTGCCCAAAAGCCTACAGGTTTTTACACATGGTAACTGTGCATTAGGGCGACACATAGTAACGTTTTGGCCGTGGGTCTCAGTGGTGTAACTATAACGTTTGGCCCACCTCACACTAAATAGGTGCTCAGTTCTCGAGTTGCACAAATCAGCCCGTTTCTCAATCAACTAACTATACCATTTGGTACTTCTACTTTAACTTTTCAAATGCCAGGTCAGACCAAGACCATAAGTTCCAGACCATACATGTTTTCAACAGTCCTGTCTTAACTAAAAATGATACCTATTATACACTTAAAAGTGACTAAATAAGTGATACTGAAATATGATCAATGTATTTTATTGTGCACCATACAATAGTCTTAAAACAAAGTATAATAGACATTTATTGTAATATGGCTTATTTAAAAATAAAAGACACATATTTTTTTATTTGTAAATTAGACTAAAGATTATAAAGTTATAGCCTGTTGAAATTACGTGTGACGTCATTCGGTGAGGCACTTTTATTATTCTTATTATTCATTTACTATTTGTTATATTCTAAGTTTGTAATATAAGGTCAATATTCCCTTGTACTACTGTACTGTACTGTAAAGATTTTCCATCTTAACTAATATTATAAAGCTGAAGAGTTTGTTTTTTTGTTTGTATGTTTGTTTGAACGCGCTAATCTCAGGAACTACTGGTCCGAATTGAAAAAATCTTTTTGTGTTGAATAGACCATTTATCGAGAAAGGCTTTAGGCTATATAACATCACGTTGCAACTATTAGGAGCGAAGAAATAATGGAAAATGTAAATAAAAGGGGAAAAAATAACTATTCCACGCGGACGAAGTCGCGAGCACAGCTATAATGTATAAAGTAAATAAACAAGTACCTATTTGAATAACTAATGTTGTTTTTTATAATACCTAATATTTACATAGCGAATTGCATCGTTTTACAAACAAAGGGATACTCACCCATTCCATGCCATAGCACTATCGGCGTAGGTGAAGCGGCAATTAGTTTTATAGCACACAGTAATATTATTAACTGCCTCATTTTGTATGTCAGAACTAGGCGGGTCGCAGAAGAGTGTTACCAAGCGTGCTGGTAGACCGACGAGTCAAAACTAAATGAATTACGCGTAATGCTTGCTTCGCTTCTCGATCTATATAGCAAGCTAAGTACATACACATCGGTGTCTGGCCGATTTACATTAATTCATCGCGGTATCTACGTCTAATTAAGAATAACCATTTATTATAGTTGGATTGTTATCACAGAAGCAATGAGTATTATCTGTCTGTACATAGTAGTACTATATGGTAGTAAGTGGTACCTAACTAGAAACAAACTCAGAAAATCCACAAATTAAAGCTGTTTTGTTTTGTTTGTTTTGTTGTGATTGCAGTTTGTTTGACCCTGGCCGACCGAGCCGACTGCCCGCTAAGCCTTGTCACTGTCAGTGTCACTGTCATATGTCAAGTTGACGTTACACTATAGGTCCGAATCTTATTAAAGAATATTTGATTCTATCACTTTGAGAAGGAAGATAAGGCGAAACTTAAAGCCAAACAATAATGTGAAAGAAATATTATTTTAATATACAGTGGAATCTGCAAATAATAAAAGTCACCTGAGGTTATGTTTATGTGTATGTCGCTCTCTCTAGGCCTCGTGGACTACGTCTTTGATTAATCTTTTCACAGGTTCTGCGAAATTTACCGGAACAAATTTCAACTACATGTTCATTTATTAAAGTTTATTATACATCCAGACTCTTCGCTCTTGTGTGATTTATACATTTTTTTTAATATTTTACTGACAGTATTCGGACAATATTAGTAACGCCATCTATGAAAAAGTTGATGATAATTCTCGTACCCACAAGTCCTTGTGCTTAGTAAGAAATACAATAGATGGCGCTTCAAACTTCTTACGTTCCTTTCAGCTAAACTCTGTAGGTACTTATCTACACTATTATCTACCAAATTATTTATTTAATTATTATTCTATCTAATGGTCCAAACTCCAATTAGTTTATTTTTATTCCTTTCTTTTCTATTAAGTCATTTTGCCTATTGGTAATATTAAGTACATAGCTATTTTACCTATATTTACACAATTATTCTCAAAACTGTTTCTTAATCTACTGTAACTTCAGTATCGTCCAAAGAGTTCCAAGTGGATAGGATTCTTTGCAAGGTTTTCTCTCACCAATAAAGAATATTGGGTTATTTGCGATAAACCTCTTCAGATAAATTGGTAGGCCTATATTAATTATAAGAAGTAAGTAGGTACCCACTGCACGGGGTAGGTAATTTACTTAGCTCGCTCTACAAACAATGATTCATCTCGGTATGTAATTTTACTTCGATAGATGAGTAGGTAGTCAGTAAGTAATGCATGAAATTTAGTTTTTATAGTAGTCTCACTATCATAGTAGACTACTTACTTTTTCCCGTAACTTCGCCCGCTTGTACATACTTAATACCTATGTCTTTTCACAAGGTCATACTTCTCGCTATTAACTTAACAGGTAGACCAAATTTCAAAAAGATTGGTTGAGCAGATTATTGGAGATTAGTAAGTAGTAGAGATTATAATAGTAGGTATCCTACCTAATCCTATCAAGATTTAATTAAGTAGGTACCCATTTAGTGTAGAAATGAGGGAACTTCTTGAAATGAAACCACCATTAATAACAAATTTTCCAAAATTTATTTCATTCTCAACTTTTCTCAACAAACACTTTGTTACTTCTCTGCCATCCAACAGTCTGGATGGCCGTCTAATAAAAAATCTGTAACGTGTTTTAACATTTGTTTTGTGTAAATATGTAGGTGTATAAGAACAAGATAAAACTGATACCTACGTCTCTAGAGTGACAGATAATCTTTATAAGCCAATTAATTTCATAAATATTCTTTCGTAACGAGTTGTAAATTGGTCGGTTTTTTCACTTGTACAAAATATTTTCAAATAACAAGGCATTTCTGGTTTTATCTTTGTTCACGTAACGTACATACTTCATTATTGCTTAATGCTTTCTGCAATCTCGCTAAAAGCACGTGAACGATATTTTATCACAGTCCAATAGTCAAACAAACTATCATTAAATTTAATGGTTTACTCATAAATACAGGCGACCCCAGATAAATGAGATAGACCCATTGATTTAATTTTATTTCAATAAACCATCCTATGCTTGGTCACCAAAAACAGACGTACTTATTTAAAACTCTCTAATTGCTTGCTAGCTTAATAAAAAGCTAACACAATAGAGAAAAATAAAAGGGAGAAAATACAGGTACGTCCAATCTTTTTTTAAAACAACATAAGAACGGCACAGAAAATATTAAAAGCGTAACTTAAATTATGACTCATCTTTATGGCCAGAACTTAACACTTACACTATACAATTCTAAATCCCTGCAGGATTTAAAAAGATATTCTTAAACTAAATAGGTAATCAACTTTGTCTATGCGAATAATCACAAAATTATTCTTACAATAACAACGTATCTATTTCAATCACAGTCTCATAAGGAAATCACTATAGTCTGTTAAACATCTCACAGTCGGTTCACTTTACATAGAATGCGAGGCTAGCGTACATGTTTTTCAAATATTGCTATCAATCTCGCATTATAAAGTCTCAACACCAAATAGTCTCTTCATAGTTTCAGCCTAGACCTATAGGATTCTCATGGAGTCTGTATGTTTTAGTATGTTCTTCTCCAAGCTTGTCAGTTTCCTTGGTTCGTAATCGCTGGAGTCAGAAGACTCCATATGTCGGTGGGGCTGGTAAGTCCTGATTCTCCTCGCTCTGGTGTCGGAGTCGTACATGAGAGTGTGGGTGCTGCCGATGCGTGACCTGAAGGGCAGTCTGTAGGGGGTGCTGCTCTGGACATCCGACATCGACCTGATGTGTCTTCGTAGCTTGGACTCTTTGGTGAGAGGTGTGAAGACGAATGCCTTTTCCCCTTTCGCTTCTTCGACAGACCTGAAAAGGAGGAAAGATTTTGTTATTAATTTTGAAATTCAGTTGTAAAATGTAAGTTGGTGGACCAAAGGAGGAATAGGTTTTTTTAGGAGGTCCATTGGCCTTGATGTTCAAGATAGTGTAACCTCAGGGTGTCAATGTAATACCTACCACAACATAGGTATCATTATTACCACTAATAAATATTCTAAAGTTTGTTAGGATGGATGTTAGTTACTTCTCACACGATAACTCATCATCACCAATAAACACCATAATGCAGTCCACAGCTGGACATAGGTCTCTCCAGTTGTTCGCTGCTTTGGGCAAATATCTGGAAGCTTTAACCATAAACACGAAAACTACTAAATGGACTTCAATGAAGCTCAAAGTCATAAAGCTAATTAGATTATTTCAAAGTTAGATATATCATCGAAGTTCACTCAGACAAAGTCATGTGCTACAGCTATACTTATATTAGGGCAATATATTGCGCGTTATTACACAATTACTATGTAATATGTTATTAAATAATAGTATCTTAATTTACGTCATGGTTTCATAATGTTATTTGCAGTGTTAGATACGCATATACATACATGTTTACCATGCAATCATTTATAAATTATGTAGGTAATGTACCTACAGAATTTCATTACCTACAGTGAAATTATAGACGCTTTGAGGAAGAAACGTATAAATTATTATGTACCTATTATCAATTAATAAATCTCTTTTTCCTGCGAACGCCAACCCGCCTGCCCAGGTTGACGATTATGGGCAATGTTTGACTAACCTGGCAAACAAATGGAGAGGTCTACCTATGTCCAGCTGTGGACTGCGACAGGCTGATGATGTTCATTTTCATATCTACACTAATCTACATCTACACTAATATTATAAAGAGGAAAACTTTGTTTGTTTGGTTGTAATGAATAGGCTCAAAAACTACTGGACCGTTTTTAAAAATTCTTTCACCATTCGAAAGCTACATTATCCACGAGTAGGGTTGCCATCACCTAAATTGCCGGCGCCGGATAACACGGCAAAAATTCCGGACATTTGGGCGAAATATGGTTTTTTCCCCGGACACTTCAGAATTTTTTCATTCATTTTTTATTATTTTGCCGTGCCTTCGTGATTGTGGATTTATCGCTTATCTGTAAAAATTTGAGTTTCGATTTGTAGTGTCCGGATTTTACCCGGACACTGTTAAACGCCCCGGCCGGACGGACCCCGGACGCCCTTCAAACTAGGACAAATCCGGGGAAACCCGGACGGATGGCAACCCTATCCACGAGTAACATAGGCACAATTTTATTTTGAAAAAAAAAACTTTACGCGGACGAAGTCGCGGGCGGAAAGCTAGTTAGTTATAAAGAAAAATATTTGCATATTCCACCATAACCACTGACGTCATAGAATACTCGTAGTAAGTATTTATTTATTGACATATTATTTGTATGTCAATGTCAATGGTATGGATTTTCTCAATAAGTGTGTAAGTAGTATTTCTAAGGACAATAATCTCCCTAGCAATAAACGATATGTAGCGTTGGTAATTATTATCAGACCATAATGTACCTACTTGTAAACATTTAATTCGTTATCCACTTAACATTGTTTATGCGTGAAGAAATGTGGCAATTACAGGCAATTATCAGTTGAAACATCGTAAATAACAAAGTTGCTTTTGCTTACAGCTTCGCTTGCATGGATTTGACAGACTTTTGTCTTTTTACCCTTTTCTGTGTACAGGGGGTAACAGTAGGTAAGTGGAATTTAGGTATCAAAAAATTAAACCTAAACTCTGTAGTTGAGTTAGAAAAAGGATCAGACCTCATCATCGCTCATTATTCGGTACCTTTGGAAGAAAATTTATAGGTCCGAACTTCAAGCAAGTTTGTAACAGCTAGCCAGACGAGCAACGATAGATACCAATGACTGGTAGGTAGTACCTACCTAACAGTGTTGACCTATATACATAATATTGTATCTGAATTCAGAAATATCTGTGAGTAGGTATTGTTCATAGATATCACCCTGTTCTTAACCTTCCTGATATTAGTTAATAATTAGGTACAATTAGACAATTAAATAGCTATTAATTAATAGCTCTTTACTATGAATATTCCATGATATGACTAGAGTTGTAAGGTACAGGCGACTAGCTTACTTACACGACCGAAAACACTTTTAATTTCCAAGTAGGTAAAAAACCTTTTTAATGATAGGGCTACCCCTATTTTAGTAGGTAAAATTATATTAATTTACAAAACTTTTAAAAACTTTATTACCTATCTACTAATTACATTTTGTCCTCACATTAGTCCTATAATCAAAGGCTTTTAGATTTGTAACGTTATCTACCTTTATGATACTTAGTTCCAATGAACTTTTGTGTCGTACGATTTAAAATACCTTTATAGATAAAACGCTTAATGATTCCACCTTGTAATTAGTCATATTATGATGATATCTACATAGATGGTAGGTACCCACTAAAGAGCCATCCGCTCCCCTAAAAATACGGTGATGAAGACAAGTCCCCGCATAATCACTTAGAAAAAGGAACCCCAGTTTTTCTTCAAGCGCTGTAGGGCAGACTGCCCCTCGACACTGAGTAACGAGTGTTATGTTATTCATGATTCAATTTGATTTTTATGATTTTATAGTAGGTAGGTAAGTAGTACTACCTAATTTCAGCGGTCCTATCAAGATTTCGTCCCAAGCACCTACACTTCAATTTACAAAAGTAAGCAATTGTCAGGTAATTAGCCGGTCTTATCACAAGATTATACCAAGAGGAAAATGTTCAGATTACGTGACTAGCGCAAAAAATCACCTTGACTTGTGATAATTCTGTTACAAGAAAATGCAACTGAGTGAGTAGGTACCTACCTTCTTACTGGAACATTTCCAAAATCAAATTGAGCTCAGTCCACTAGCTTGGGATAGAAACAATATTTGCAAATTCAAAGTACATTTTTCTAACAACAGAAAAAGAAATTGCAATCCAACTAAAAATACCTATCTGTTTCCATTTAGCAGAAAGGAAACTATAGTATTTATTTAGTCCTGGTAGGTACTTCACTTACTGTACAGATTTCTATAAACAAGTTATCTACTAATTTCCTAAGTAAGAGTTAAGTAGAAATAATAATAATTAATTTACAAGTAACTAGGTACTCAATAATAATGAAAACACTGATCTAAAATACTTAATAACTATCAAATACTTAGTAGTATTAGCATATTTTATGTGGTAAGTATTAGTAGATCATTAACTATTTCTACTTAATAACTAAGTACTTATTGAGTATACGAGTATAACACTTAAGTACTTAACCTACTAGAATCTCGGTTAAATTAATGAATTATTAAATTTATAGCAGATAAAATAAAAATACAGCTTTATAGGAATATCATTGACCTGTTTTCATAATTTTTATTGTCATCTCATCGACCGATCATTTCTACCCGATAAATCAAGTAGGTACACGCTACAAAGAAACCATGTCCTAAATGTGACGGGACGGCAATGTTCGGTGTCAAATGATTGCAATAAATTAATTTGTTTCCATGTCGTCGATATTGCCAATCTATTTCGCATCTATTTTATTCTAGCCACTTCCTACGTTGCTAGGGTATGTTATTTGTCCAAATCATATATTCTTGTATATTTCGACCTATATTTAATACTAAGTATCTGTATATATTAAGAGTAGGTATATTGACTATGCTCGTTTTGTGCGCAAACATCACAGAACGGGCAGGAATCTGTGACCGACAGTGGACACGCGGAGAGGAGATACCTACTACAAGGTAAAATATTAACACACGGATCAAACACAAATATTCATCAAGTAATTTTCTTCTGGCTCAGAAGCTCAGGCTCTGCTTCAGGCAAGATCGAAGGCAATAATAACTAATAAACCATATTCGGGTCAATCATTCAGGCCATGTGTTTTAGTGTTTTAAATATATTATTGACCATAATATAATTAAACCTAATTATCTAATTAAAATATTATATTAAGTATTGAGATACACGCAGTGGAATGCAGGCAGTGCTAATTGAAACATAATGTATGTTAATAATGGCGGTATAAATATTTTTATTTGTGCTTAACCATTCATGATTGCTTACTACAAGTCTGTAAGAAAGTGAATTTTTCTTTTTATACTGTAAGTAAAGTCATAAAATGATAATAACTAGAACTATTTAAATGTGAACACTGTAATGAAACCAGCTTACAATAAAGCAGCATGAATTAAGTACAATAAAGCAGCATGCATTAATTGAAAGAAGAAAGAAAGAAAAAAGTTAGAATAGTTAGTATTGCTACTTAGATCTAAATGTTTATATCCGTAATATGTATAATTAGTATATACCTAGGTATCTACTTACGAGTAAGCAAGTGTTACTTGCACGTGGTTTTCCAGATATGAGAATTTATCAGGGCTAAGTAAATGATTCGATTTCGATTTGTTTTGAATCAATGACAATGAATAACGATGGAATTGATTATCTATCTATCCAAGATAACAAATTTAGATTCCAAATTATTGATAAGACGGTGTTTTACCTTCGATATTTGTACGCATGTTGTACTGTACACACGGACGACATCGATGACCCTATCTGAGTAGATATATTGATAATGGACTAAATGCCTCAAACATTGAGTTGAAAATATATTGGAGAAAGACTGAATGATGTAGACAGACGTGTGGTTGTCTGTACGTGTAAATGTACGCTGTTGTTTGTTTGTTTATTAAAGAACACGAATTGCAACTGCATTGCAGAGGCGATGTATCCGAGAATGTGTCATTCATGATTAATCAACAATGCTCGTCATCAATGTATACCCACGTAATGATTTTTACAAAGAAAAACATTTACCAACTTAGCTACCTACATAAAAAACGATGCCAAAAAATAAGGAATAATTAAAGAAATGTTTGTATCACGTGTGAGTGAGTATTGTTGTGATAAAATCATATAATTACATGATAATATGGCTGAGAAAGGAGTTAATCAAGAGCAAGAAAAAGCGAGAGACCACAACGGCTTATAGGGATGAATGGAAGGAGAAAACATAATTATTGCGCCAGATATTCGGAGCAGGGCCGGCAAATGATGTTACTTTTTATTTTGAGCAATTAAGCAAGTCAAATAAAATTAGCTTTGAACTAGTTTTCCTGTGGAGCTAATCAAAATGCCAATTTCGACTCGGATTCTTAAAATTTCTGGCACGTTCATTCAATTTTGACTTTAACCTAGTAAAACGAATGCCAAATTTGAACGAACGAACGAGAAAGATTCTTAATTCGAGTCGAAATTGGCATTGTGAATATCTAATTATATTATGTTTCCCATTCAAAAAAGTGTATTATGACGTCGTAAACACGACGACATTTTATAATTACATTTCAATTTATTTCATCATCGCCTACTTACATGAGCAAATAAAAGTCTAGACGATAAATCCTTTTAAAATTAACCTAATAATAATTATATTAACTTACTGTACCGTCATTCGAAGCCTAAACAATGAGAGAGGCAACTCGATTTGACGACGCTGTGGCGGAAATAGTGCTTAATTTGACTAACAATTCCCCCGACGTATCCGGTACAATATTTCTCTAAACGTCCACCAGGTGGCGAAGTTGAGCTGTTTGAACGGAGCCATTTTAAAATCATTGGTGATTCGTTTTTCGAACTGCGCGGACGCACAACGGACAGTTGTGTTAGTGCTATACTGCGTTCAAAAAACGTGAGTACATTATTTATTCCTGCATGTTTAACGGTGTTACCGTTCGATTTTTCTTTTTATTACAGTTATTGGATATTGGATTCACTTATTTCTTTGAAAGATGTGGCTATCTTTTTGCCCTCCTAGTGAATCCATTCCCCCGAGGAGGCGTCGGTGAAAATAAAGGCGTGTAGTGTGAGGCCATAAGGCTAAGCGACTTAATAATGTCCTGTTGGTTTTAAGCACAAGCTGGTTGTGTAATTAATAGCAGATTTTATTTTTGCTTGCCTACCGACGCCTATGCTTCCAAATAGAAACGACGAGGGAAATTCAGATTGAAATCGATTTATGTATACTCATTAATGTAATTACGCCCTTATATGCCGCATACCTGCTATGCGCTTAGCCTATATATATGCTTAATTTCAGTTTTACATTTAATAAACGTTATACCTATGAGTATGTACGGATACCTAATGCTTCGCAATCTGAAATTCAAATGTTACGAAGCAATGGTAGTTGCTTATTTTTTATTTTAACTCAACGACACTATATGGGCCGTAATTACAATAAAATATCGGGCGATCTATTGCTACATATTTACAAATTATGTTGACTAGCCGCCGACATACCACTACGTAAGTGTATTCGGTTGGAGGCATTACTACTTTTCAGCCTACTCGGCAGTTCAATATAAAACTCTGGAGTGACTGCTACCTGCTCTGTCTCTTTATGGCTCAATGTATGCAAAGCATATTTGCATTAATAGCCGTATTGCACCCCGATGTGAATGCGAAGTTTTAGCCTACTGTATAAGGCAGTACAAAAATACAAGCGGGCCTGCGCGCAAGCCAGTCCGTCAAATATAAGAACCCGCGCAGGGTGTCTTTTCAAATTTAAGTCAAGTGACTATTTAGAACCAGCTTGTGCATAGCATGTTTGCACATTAGGCGCATTGCGCTCTGCTGTGTATATAAAGTTTTAGCATATACTACAATGCAATATAAAGACTATGATGGGGCTACTGCACACGGTAGTCCTTCGAATATTTGATGCCCGCGCAGGGTTTTCAATTTTAGAGTCAAGCGACTCTTTAGAACCAGTTTGTGCAAAGCATGTTTGCACATTGGGCGTATTGCGCTCTGCTGCGTATATAAAGTCTTAGCGAGTGTGTGCAAGCGGGCCTGCGCGCAAGCCAGTCCGTCAAATATAAGAACCCGCGCAGGGTTTCTTTTCAAATTTAAGTCGAGTGACTATTTAGAACCAGCTTGTGCATAGCATGTTTGCACATTAGGCGCATTGCGCTCGGCTGTGTATATAAAGTCTTAGCATATACTACATTGCAATAAAAAGATTCAAATGGGGCTACTGCACATGCTAGTCCCTTGAATATAAGATACCCGCGCAGGGTTTTCAATATTAGAGTCAAGTGACTCTTTAGAAGCAGTTTGTGCAAAGCGTGTTTACACATTAAGTCTTAGCCTATGCTGCAATGCAATGTAAAGATTCAGATGGGGCTACTGCTCATGCTAGTCCTTCGAATATAAGATACCCGCGCAGGGTTTTCAATTTTAGAGTCGAGTGACTCTTTAGAACCAGTTTGTGCAAATCATATTTGCACATTGGGCTTATTGCATTCTGCTGCGTATATAAAGTCTTGGCCTATGCTACAAGGCAGCACAAAGAATCTGAAGCGGCTACTGCACATGCTAGCCCTTCGAATATATGATACCCGCGCAGGGTTTTCAATTTTAGTGTCGAGTGACTCTTTAGAACCTGTTTGTGAAAAGCGTGGTTGCACATTAGGCGTATTGCGCTCCGATGCGTGCGTAAAGTTTCAGCCTATGCTAAAATGCAATACAAAAACTTTAATGGACCTACTGCAGAATCTAGTCCGGCGAATATAAAATACCCGCGCAGGGTTTATAAATTTTAGAGTCCAGTGACTGTTTAGAACCAGTTCTTTGCAAATCGTATTTGCATGTCAGGCGTATCGCGCTTCTATGCGTATACAACGTTTTAGCTCGTGCTACAACGCAATACAAAGATTATATCAGAACTACAACACATATCAGATACCCTCGCAGGGTATTTCATAGATTTTAGAGTCTGAGACTCTTTTAGAACGAGTGTGTGCAAAGTAACCTGGCATATTACCAGATACAGAACATACCAATGTTGCATCCGATGCGTATACAAACCCTTGCCCTAGCCTTCGGGTCTATACAAAAATTTGAGCAGGTGATCTGCGTCGACTCATCGAATAGCCCGTTCAGGTTTCTACGCTTCAAGAGTCAGGGAGACTTGTGGTGCAAAGCACGTAATGGCGCAAACGTATACAAGCCTTACCACTACCTTTTTTAATGTGCGCTGAATAAACTATTTTCTATTCTACTCTATTCTACCTTTGTGTGGCATGCCTATCAGGCCATTGTTAATACTTCGCCGGGATCGAATTATCCTTGGTATGAAAATTTATACGACAGGTTTGCGCAAGCCAACCTGACACAAAATAAGGTTACGCTTTAATACTCTCCAAGGGCAGGATATCTACCGATCTAACCTTATACTTAATATGCTCATAATGACCAAATTCTATTCTATATTGGAAAAGCGTATTGGCATATTCTACCCATTCCGCGCTTTATTCCACAACGCCCCAAAGGGTGGCTCATCCATAATGTGTTGCTTACTACAAAAGTTACCCAAAAGCGTGGTGCAAAGCCATCGCCAATATAATTACTCCAAGTCCTGGCAGGGCTAATCCTGAGGTTAAGGTTAAAGCTAGCAAGAATCAATTTAATCATATCAAAAGTTTTCGCTCGAAGCGAAGTTTGATTAAAGTTTCTAAAGCATTTCTAACGTATTGGCGTATTATATTTGTCAAAGATACCATGGCCCAATACCGATCTATGTTGTTCTGATTGTGGAATCTTATTGGAATATAGGCCTCCCTTGTGTGTGCTAGTGCTCGACTATCGAAGTAACAGTCTCGAACCTATATTACCTCACTCAGTTCAAATGAATGTACAACTTCAACATTCAACTTTATTCATAAATATAATTCTGAATCAGCCCGTGTCAGTCCACTGCTGGACTTGGGCCTAATGTTCGCCACCTTGATCGATTTTGGGCCTCTCACATCCAGCACTTGCCAGCCGTCCTGCGCAAAGTCGTTTACCTGGCCTGAGGGCCTAGATACCTATAAATCTGAACAAAATGGAACTTGAATGACAAATTCGGCACATGTAAGACTGCTAAACAATCATGGTTTCTATTTCTAAGCTGAGACCGGAAGGATCCCTCTCCTAAACGAAATATCTGGTCTATTGAGACACTAGCCATTAATAAATACATTATTCCCCTAATGGGGTTATATCGGAAACGACATAGTAGTTACAAAACTGCAATAATCAAGTTTGATCAAGTACCGGTACCAGTAACGTTATAGCCACCGGCGCCGCAGAGCTAGCGCAAGCCAATGCCCAAGTCGTTGACTAGCAATATGCCACGGTTCTAACTAGTGTTAGTGTCATATAACATCTTCTTAAGTAATACAAGTCTTGATTGGCGCGTCTCGATGAGACTTGATGGTTTTCAAGACTTCGTCTCGCTTCGCGTATTCCTGGTCGGAGCCAACTCAAGCAGAACTTTCACACCAGTTGTAGCTGACAAGGTGAACATTCCCAGGTATGGGAAGGGCCCTTACCATTTCCAGTTCCTAGTGAATTGTCGCATTCAATCACAGCGAACAACGCAAACTTATATAGGTGCTACAAATTTGTCCACTGCTGAAACCTATAACTTGTATACCTGTTGATTTTAATTAACGCAGTTGTTGGAATGCCTGTTACCGCACCAAGATATAGTTTTCTGGCTCGCCCAATGGTTGGCTGGAACAGACTGCCCCAGGGCATTAAAACCGGCATTTGTACTTGTCTTTGTGCAATAAATAAATAAGCCTACTCTGATAGTGTAGCACAATGGTAGCCAACTTGAAAAAGATTTACTTACTTCGTGCGACATATTAATTATTATTACTGACTGCTGGTTATATAATATACTAAGTAATATAATTGTTTATATGTATCAAATGTTTTGCCATACCCTAACAGGGTCTATATTCTATACTAGATAAAAGTTGTTTAATTATGTTCATACATAATGAATGTACAACTGTCATTTATTCGTCATTTATTTGTTTGCAATTATATTCATATATAGTTGCAAATAAATTAATATGAATATTACTATAATCATACTAATAGCCACGATCTACTGATTGGCCAACCCCGGTGTAGCATTAATATGCTAATGGATAATTATTTGTCTAATGACAAACTATTTTTAAATTCTAGCTTTCTTTTGCTTTTAGCAAACAAATATTCTATTCTATTCTAGTCTGCTAAGCTTCTCGCTCAAAACAAAATAGGAACAAATAAAATTAATAGTTTGGTTATTAAATCACTATACAAATTGCAATGATTTCGATTCAAGGTAGTTTCAGAATATGGTGGGTCTGATGTCCTATGCTACTGGCTTCCGCTACCCACCTAATGCACTCTGTTTCTGTATGCATGTTGACTAAGGTGTAATAGTATATTGACTAAACTTAGGTGGAAAAATCGCCATCGCCCAATGACAGCGATGATGATAGTGACTGACTATTTTGTTAGTACCTCGCCTACTTTGGATTGTATATAGGTAGCTGTTTGTATGTGTGTAGCACAAACAGCTGTGATCTGTTCAGTACAATAGCTGAAAACTGCCAATCATAACCTGTGGTTAATCTAGGCCGGTCTGAAAGACTGGATTTTAGCTGGTTTAATGTCTATACGTATACTACTAAGCCAAACGAATACTACTGTTTTCCTCCATTCATTACATATTATGTACAAGAAATTAGACCTCAACAAACAACGTGGTATCTGCTATGGCCCCTCTCATAGCAAATTAATAATTATAACTGACAATTACAAATTGTATGTTATATAACTTTAACGGCCAATTTCTTTACATACCTACTTATATCCTACTGGCATTTCTATCTCATCAGGTAGATTAATGACAATGAATATTTTTTGGTTTGACCGTTATGTCCTATTCACCGCTATTAACTGTCGTACGTGTACATAATATAAAAACTACTAGTCATTACGTTATTGTAATTGTACCTGTTCCATTACATTATAGCAGTATTAACCATATTATCGGGTCTTTTACCATGTTATATATCACTTTATATCTTTAGACACTTTACTACTTACACTTACGTATTAGTGGAACACTTCAGGTGTTGTTGGAATGATGATCTATCCCTGATTGCGTTTACTCGCTTTAATACATTTAAACATATTTTGATACATTCTTAAAAACATCCACCAGGCGATATCAAACATCCTCTCATTGTTTAGGCTTCGAATGACGGTACAGTAAGTTAATAATGGCGTTTTACCTTACAATAAAACGCTTATTAACGTCTTACCTCATTCGAAGCCTATTTTTAACACTGCCTGCTGGCAAATGAGATCACAATGATTTTAAAATGGCTCCGTTCAAACAGCTCAACTTCGCCACCTGGTGGACGTTTAGAGAAATATTGTACCGGATACGTCGGGGGAATTGTTAGTCAAATTAAGCACTATTTCCGCCACAGCGTCGTCAAATCGAGTTGCCTCTCTCATTGTTTAGGCTTCGAATGAGGTAAGACGTTAATAAGCGTTTTATTGTAAGGTAAAACGCCATTATAAACAATGTGACAAGTGTACAAGTTTCATCCGACGTCCTAAGAATAGATAATGTTCTTATCGTGCAACACTTATTTGTTAGAAGTGTCATGATTTTTAATATTTATCTAATAATAGTCCATAGATTTAGTATGTTTTTGTAATAATTCAGTGGCAACACTGGTAATTTCTAGAACGCGCCTCTCTGGCGGCAAAATAGGCGGGAAAAAAGGAGGGGGGAAAGCGATGATGGGCGGACGGACGGACAACTGGCCATTCGATTTCGGGCACCGGAGCAGCAACGATAGTTAGGAAAATCTATGTTCGACGAAGAAGTGATTAATAAGTAACCTAAGAAGTCTAGTTGTAATACTTTTATACCAGTACAATACCTTACTTACTAGGTACTTACTTAAAAGGTACGGAGTAGAAATACTCTTAAAATTATTATAATTAATATTAATATATACGAGATATTAATATAGACAAGATAAGGCCGTCACTGTAATTTTTCTTTAAATCCTGCTTTTATTTTTCTCCTCTTCTTTTCCATTATAATGCCGTCACGAACATTTGGTTGGGGCTACTCTCTAACAATGTTACTTGGCGGTAGTATAAAGTCTAAAATAATATGGCGAAAGGGCTACGCTAGCACTGACAACAGCTGGAGTAATATTTGATCAAGGCTACTCTTTGATAGTGTTATTCTTGTCTGTCTGCTTGTAATAATTTGCCGCGCATTCTAATTGGTCAAGGCAACTCCTTGATATTAGTTCGCGACAGATTCCCTGGCAGGCGGCGGTGCTAGAATATTTCTTTTTGTCGGCTTAAGCATTTTTTTAGAGCGGACTGCAACTTGAGTAATGTTCGAACAGGGCGACTCTTTGTTAACGTTACTCTTGTACCTAAGCCTAGTGGGTTTGTCGTACGATCCATTTGGTCAAGGCTACTCTTTGACAATGTTGGTCGACGACAAATCATTGGATTTCGCTCTGTATTTGAAAAGGATAAACATTATTGTTGAATCTTTGCCGTTCATTTGGAAAAAAGAGTTGAATGAGGAGAGGAGAAAGTTACTAAAGTTCTTGGCCTTTAGCCATTTTGAATCTAAATTAATTTGATATATGTACAATCCGTGTTGTTTGCGTTCAATTGATTGGTTTCATATAAAATTGGATTTGTTTGACATAATGGCATGATATACATTTGACTTAAGCCAATAAGCAACGTGTAGGGAGCGAGTTAAGTGTGCTCACAGTTATTTGTGAGTTATGTATGCTCACAGAATTAGTGCGCACTAGTTATTGGTTGGGCTAAGTATGCTCTCCAGTTATCTGTGTGCTCAGTTATCTGTAAGCTTTGGAATAGGAAAAATAAAAGGAGCCAATTACTTTTTTTTTACATTTATTCATTCAATATTCATTGCACAATGAAAGGTGGACTTTTAAATACATTTATTGCACTATGTTCGAAGATAGCTTACCTAGTTATCAAACAATCGTATATTTTTAACACTTGCATTTTCATCCACAAAACCATGTAAAATCCTATTAAAATCCGCATCGATCTCAATTTGATTGAGCGGAAACAAGTTAAGCGCATCTGCACTTGACGCGCAAGCGTCATAGTTTTGCAAGTAGCGGGCAAGGTACGGCCAACCAGTCACGTACGAAGGGCACGTCATTTTAGCAAAATACCATCGAATAAAAAAAAAAAAAAAAAAAAAACGCTTGGTCAGAGTGTAGTCTAGCTCAATATGTGGCATTAAGTCGTTAAACGTGTGTTGTGCTTGTTGTATTGATAAAACGAATGTATGTTTTTATTTCTTTTTATATTTGTGTTCTCGTGTAAAAGATGTGAAAATAATGCAACATAGACCCTGAGAGGGTATAGTATAGTAGCACTGATTTGAAGGTAACACATTACATATTTTGTTCATGGAATTGGATAAGTACGTGCAGAGAGGAGTGTTAAAGATTTGATTTTGTTTTAGTATTGGAACAGTTGCCGCCCCCGGCTTCTTTCACTCACACCTTCATACACCTGCACACTTGCACATTCGCACACTCGCACACTTGCACACTCGCACACATATTTGAAATAATTAAAATGTTTAAAATATTCCTGAAATTAAATTGAATTAAAGATTGAAATTTATTTAGCTTTGAGTCGGTTAGAGCCTGATGACCTGAAACACGGGTATTCAATAGCCTATGGTAGGCATCGGTCTCGTCACATAATGTCACGAGTTTTATAACAGCCTGTAAAATGTACCCTGTGATGAGAAAAGAATTGGTTATGTAATGTAAGGTTTCCAAAATAAATAGTAATATTATGACCAATTATATAAGTAGAAGGTAGTGTCTTGAAAATTATGATAATTAATAAATCACTCGATCCTAGAAAAATCTAAATATGCTGTATCTAAGCGCTTACCTATACTCTGTTTTTTTATCTGGTTGGATGCGCCAGCGTGCGCTACGTGCCATTGTGACAGTTAAACTAAAATAATAATAAAATAAAATAATAAATAATAAAAACCTTTATTGTTCAAAATAAAAACAAGTTATAGTACAGTTTGTCACTTAAGTACCTAATAATAAGTAATGGCAGATAGAAAGTTAGTTTCAAATCTTACATTAGACGAAAAGAGAAAAGTTTGTAACTCTGATTGAGAAGTGTGCGGATTGAGTATAATAAACTCATTACGAAAAGCATTGTTGGTGTTTGGCTGCACTTTTACAGTATGTCTTAGTAAGGCAAGACGCCTATAAGGTTATGTATATCTCTAAGTAAGTTAAGACGCCTATTAGGTTATGTATGTCTCTAAGACAAGACTCCTAAAAAGGTTATGTATGCCTCTAAGTAAGACAAGACGCCTCTAAGGGAGGTTATGTCAGTCTCTTAGTAAGGCAAGACGCCTATAAGGAGGGTCATGTATGTCTCTAAGATGTACATCTCTTAGTAAGGCAAGACGCCTATAAGGAAGGTCATGTATGTCTCTAAGATATACGTCTCTTAGTAAGGCAAGACGCCCATAAGGAAGGTCATGTATGTCTCTAAGTAAGACAAGATGCCTCTAAGGGAGGTTATGTACGTCCCTTAGAAGGCAAGACGCCTATAAGCAAGGTCATGTATGTCTCTAAGTAGGACGAGACGCCTCTGTCGGAGATAGATATTCTTTATTGCACCAAATACAAACATTTATAGACAAGGTCTTACAGACAACTAGTGGTACAATTTAGGTGGTCTTATCGCTAGTAAGCGATCTCTTCCAGACAACCTCAGAAGGGGTGAGGTGAGCAATCGACTGATGAAACAGATTATAGTCAAAATATAAATACATAATAATAAATATATGAATACATTTCATAATTAGAAAGTATAATAATTTTCCACGTTAATTCCAAATTATTTACACACACACACCACACACAGACATACACACACATACACACACACATACACACACACACACACATACACAAACACACACACACACATACACGCACACTTGGATTATTCCCAAAACCAGGCTATATTTTCATTTCATTCTTTTTGTAAAATGTAATAGGTAAATATATATATATAAAGATATGTAAATTAGTTACATGCACAAAAAGGTATTTAGATAGGACCTATAAGCTAGGGAAGAGTGGCTCCCTCTGACACAGGTGCCTTGGCACTTGCTAGAGGAAGTCAACAACAAATTTGTCAAAACAGCCTTTTAACTGAATAAAGATTATTTTATTTTATAAATACATAAGTAAAATATAGATATAATAAATACATAGGTTAGAACATAAACATATACAATATAATATACATTACTATACACACGTATGTATGTACGTTATGTATGTTTAATTAAATTTGAGGCTACGGATGCGAATATAGAAGCAATTGTTTACTAATGTTATGCCAATAGATAGATAGTGATAGAAACCTTTATTGCACAGAGTAGGTACACAATGTTTTCTGAAATGGATTATGTCGGCGGGGTAAATTTTCTTTTGCAGAAATAGTGGCAACTGGCGACATGATGACGACTCCGCCTGGTGAAGTATTGCCAAGCCAAAAGGCCGCAGATGTATTTAAAAAAAGGGGGTTTTAAGGCAGAAGCAGCAGAGGGGACAATAGGGAATATGCATGACTTTTTTTTATGGATTTATTGAGATCTTTTGTCTTCCAGATACATAAATATCGAAGAATTTTTAAACTATCTTTTCTATTAAGCGAGTTATAAAGCGTTAAAGTTATTGATTAGACAGAGAGATCCGATGCGGTAGTTGACGTCACGTACCGTAAGCGCCGTACTAACTCCATAGAAAAATCTGTTTCGCGAGAGAGAGACGGATATATTCACTTTCAATGACTGTATCTCGCCCATTTTTCAACCAATTTTGATTTTGTTTTCACTGTTCGCAGTAGATTTTGATCTATTTTACGATAAATTAGTAAATGCCTGAAACTATTTTTCATGCATATTCCCTATTGGTGGAAGTCGGTACAATCGAGCAGCTCGTCGTGTCCATTTGGTGTTGTCGTCAGGGAAGTATTGGTGTTTTGTAGTATCATTTTATTTATTATTAGCTGGCCCGGCAGACATCGTACATCATTATTTACCTTTTAATAGAATAGAATAATTTATTTCAACAATTAATGTCATATAGTTACAATTCATGAGTCCATCCAAATTATTATACTATTACATTATTTCAATATTAAATTAAATTAAATTATAATTTATTATTATTAAATTAAATAAAATAAAATCACCTACCCTGTACAAACATTTTAAAACCAAAATCAGCTCAATCGGCCCAGACGTCCTCTAGTTTTAATCAGACTAACGAACATCAATTCAATTTTATTTATATAGATTAGACGTTAGACGGGACTTAAACCTATAAACCTATGTAAATGAAGCAATTCTACAGATTAATTTGACGGTAACAAAATTATTATTTTATTTTTCTTGTAAGACATTCATTCAGTACAGGGATACATACAAAAAGAGTTTTACGGAGAATTTAAACTGGGCTATGCCGGTATCTTGAGAAATCTTGTTAAAATTAGTGAGTAACGTTAAAATGACTACCTACTATTAGATTTCTAAATTTAGAACTACGTAGGTTCTATATTTATTTTAAATGTAAGGATTTACGACAGTTGGCATTTCTTGTGTAAAGATATCATGTTACAGTTTAATATGTAATGTGATGTTAGTTAATACGTCGATTTCTTTATTTTATATAATTAGGATCTCCAATGAATTCATTTAAATGTGTATGTCGGCAAACGGTGCTGCGTCACATAGACCATCGGCGTGTTGCCAAGGGTAGCATATAAATGGGTAAAAAGTCTTTACTACACAAAAGACATTACACACAAAAGCAGGCCATTTAAACGCGCACACAAACTCATGCACATACGGACATACATATAAAATACACTCTTATACATATACACTCTCCAGTACAGTGGCAGCCGATAATTTTTAAAGGATTTTGTAATACAGTATGTATTATTGGATAAACAATTTTATTTTATAATCATAATTATTTATTATATAAAAAAAAGAGAGAATAAGGTTCCAACTATTGAGACGTAGGGTAGGTACTGGGTACTATAGTCTATTTGTAGCTCTTTATCTAATTGCTGTATCATGATCTACGCCACGCTCGTGACAAATCGCAGAGTACCTACACCTGTGACATTGTTTACTTTCACATGCGTCAAAAATATTTCATGAACTATTCCCGCAATATTATTGGACTTGCCCCTAGTGAAACCAAACTCTGCTAGGTAGTTAACAAATATATATTTTTTTTTAAGTTTTATTTGAGGTGAGGGGAGATTTGGTTTAATGGCCGACGTGTAGATATAGGTCTGAAATTGGAAGAGACATTTGAGTAATAAACACTTTAATGGTTATGTTACAACATTGGGACAATACCACTGAACTTCATCGGGCTTGGAAGCCGACCTGAATTTACGTATCTACTCATTAAATTAGTTATTATAGCGGACATGAGGAAATGGTGTGAATAGTTGGTTTTAAGGTCATCGGTCCTTCAAACTTAATTCCTGAAGGGAGAACGTAGTTATGTAATCAATATGGGATGTTTCCTGATTGTTCATGAATAAGCTCTTCTATAGAAAGTAATCGATATAGTAAAGGATAGTCCTTGAGATCTTTACAGTTATGAATTTTCTAAATGGTAAGATGAAAGACAATTTGATCTTTTTCCTTGGGCGACTTGTTGGCCATTAATCTAATCAAATCAATTCAATTCAAATTCCTTGTCACCACAGGTTACAATAGATATATATGTCACCGGAAAATAGCAAGAATCGTAAGTTGATCAATTTCCTAGGTAGTTGATTAACTTCCGGAAAATAATAAACGGCAGTTGAAATGTATTATTTAACGTATGTATTTTAGTAAATTGATCATTTTACGGGGTCTTGCCGTAAAATGATCCGACGAAGATTAGGTGAACGTTGATTGGTTCAAAGGCTCATGTGGCGTTATCCTGGCAACCAATCAGGGAACAGTGTATTAAGTTACGGGTAATAGTGCACCGTTAAATAGTACATTGAGCAACGATTGGCCCATTTGAGGACGATTTTACTTGTGTCAAAATCGTAAAGTATTAAATGACTGTCAGGCTACCGTAAGTTGATTAACTAACTGAAATCCATTGCGTTAAATAATACATTTCAACTACCGTTTGTTATATTCCGAAAGTTAATCAACTACCTAGGAAATTGATCAACTTACGATTCTTGCTATTTTCCGGTGACATATATATATTACAATAAAATAAACAAATAGTTATAGTTAGTTGTGTCGGAAAAGTTTACATAATGACACTGTATCTATTATTAATTATTCATATCGGGTACACAAAACTCTTAATCCCTTGACTTCCGAGAGATACACTTCTAAGTGCCACTAGCAATTGGAGGGGTTGGTAAACTGAACGTCGTGGCTGGTTTTCGGTTGGATTTGACATTTGCTGGACAATGGCCTATCCCAATGTTCGCCACTTTGATCATAAGTATGATACATACTCAGGCAAATTTATTTTGCATCTTGAATCATTTTCAGGGTTTGATGATAAACTGTAAACAAAACTATTTTTATATTTCACTAGCTGTTCCCGCGACTTCATCCGCATGAAAGAGTTTCATCCCCTATTTTATTCCTTGGGATAGAATTGATCAAAAACCTTTCTTAGCGAATGACTACGTCATAACATCTACCTGCATGCTAAATGTCATCCCGATGCGTGGTTTGGGCGTGCGTTGATAGATCACTGTCAGTCAGTCAGTCACCTTTTAATTATATATATTTAGATATTATGTCAGTCAGTCAGTCACCTTTGAATTATACATATTTAGATACTTAGAACTTGAACTTTCAAAATAATTAATGTATTCAATTTTATTCATATTCCCCTATTGGCTACCAATATTAACGAAATAGTATTTTCCTGGAGGTTATATTTATTTGCTAATGTTTTTCAGAATCACTGTTTAAAACCTTTTGCGACAGAAGCCGCTGAGTTTTGCTGCACTGGACAATTCTATTTAGCGTGGGAAATATCTGAGCCACACTGTCGGAGACCTGTAAACTACAGTTTTGCAGTTATCATCTCAAGATAAATTAAGTTATGTGTATTCTTCATTCCCCTTGTAACACGTTAGTGAAAATGTTATTAGTAAAGTATTTCTATAAATCTAGTTCTTCACCCAGTAGCGGCTTTTCTTTGTACACTTGTCTAAACGTATTTAACGTTGTATGTAATATTTGCTTTTATTTTCTTTTTCATTTCAGTTTTAGTTTTGTATATTTATATCCAGCTGTTTATTTTAAGACATTTGTTCAATTGTTCCTGTGACATGCAAGTCTCAAATCTGCTTAGGTACTTTGAAAACTGTGTTAACCAATTAGAATACTACTACCGAATGTCATGATGTTATACTTACCCGTTAATGATCAAAACTGATACGTATAAGTACATATGGTACGAGGAAATGCAATGTTGTAATAGCAGTATTTTTTTTGTTATAAGTCAAACTGTTTTTGTGTTATTCATTTTGTTGTAATGTCAAGTTCTCATGCTATTAAGATGGCACTTAGCACTATTTGTTAAATCATGTGATTGTTTCGATTGGCTTACCCTAAATAAATAAATATTTATGTATTGGTGCGTCGGGAGACTGCACGTTATCGGATGGCCGAATGTCATGATTTTTAATATTTATCTAATAATAGTCCATAGATTTAGTATGTTTTTGTAATAATTCAGTGGCAACACTGGTAATTTCTAGAACGCGCCTCTCTGGCGGCAAAATAGGCGGGAAAAAAGGAGGGGGGAAAGCGATGATGGGCGGACGGACGGACAACTGGCCATTCGATTTCGGGCACCGGAGCAGCAACGATAGTTAGGAAAATCTATGTTCGACGAAGAAGTGATTAATAAGTAACCTAAGAAGTCTAGTTGTAATACTTTTATACCAGTACAATACCTTACTCAAAGTTCGACGGCGTTTTATTCTACGACATAATCCTGTTCATCAAAGAAGGCATGCGGAAAATAATAAATACAGACATGATGTCAATAGCTAGAATTAAAACGAGGGGCAATTAAATTGTTTTAATATTGGCTATCGTGACAGCTGCAGCAATGTTGTGACTAGCCATTAACATTGAAGAGATAACAAACTGGTTTTTGATGGCCATATTTACTTTGCTATAACTGGGTCAACTCTTTTGAATTTATGACCCAATAGGGAATATGCATGACTTTTTTTTATGGATTTATTGAGATCTTTTGTCTTCCAGATACATAAATATCGAAGAATTTTTAAACTATCTTTTCTATTAAGCGAGTTATAAAGCGTTAAAGTTATTGATTAGACAGAGAGATCCGATGCGGTAGTTGACGTCACGTACCGTAAGCGCCGTACTAACTCCATAGAAAAATCTGTTTCGCGAGAGAGAGACGGATATATTCACTTTCAATGACTGTATCTCGCCCATTTTTCAACCAATTTTGATTTTGTTTTCACTGTTCGTAGTAGATTTTGATCTATTTTACGATAAATTAGTAAATACCTGAAACTATTTTTCATGCATATTCCCTATTGTATTAAAAAAATTATAATACCTATAATCTGTTGAGCTTTTTTATTCAACAGGGCTACTATTTCAAAAGTGGGCTACTTTTTGATTTGATTTGACTATTTTGAGGGCATCCCAAGTGGAAATGGGATTTTAAAATGCAGTGCGTACCTAATTACTATTACAATATTTATAATCGCTTTGCTGGTAAATATTTCAACAATTAATAAAGACGAGGGCATGGAAATATTCTATCAAAGCTTACTGTAAAAAAATTAGCTTGCGTTAATTAATCTCTCATCTATAGGAACTGGAAATACCAATTACACTGGTCAACAAAATTCAAACTTTTTTTTGTCACACGAAAACTTATATCAAATTTTGAATATACTATGACCACCAAACAATAATATGTTAATGGAAAAAAATTGACACATCAGGTTTCTTTGTGACATTATGATATAATTTATTATAAAAAAGTACAAAAATCAATAACACTCAGAAAGATATACCGTAATGTTTAATAAATACCTATGATTTTCGTGAATGTTTGGCTTCTGGTAGGTCCCTTTTAAGTCTCCAACAGTAATCTGCTAGCATTCCTGGACTCCATTTCCCTTGATAGTGCTTTTCTATTAAGGAAATGTCCTGATGAAACCTCTCGCCTTGTTCGTCACTCACAGCACCCAAATTCTCCGGAAAGAAATCCAAATGAGAGTCCAGCATATGTATTTTTAAAGACATATTACATCCCAAAGCTTTGTATGAAATTACAAGCTCATTGATTAAGTCTTTGTAATTTTCTGTTTTATGGTTTCCTAGAAAATTTTGGACAACATTCACAAAACATTTCCAGGCGATTTTTTCCTGATCATTCAGCTTTCCTTCAAAGTTTGTGTCCGTCATTAGTTTCCGTATTTGTGGACCAACAAATATTCCCTCTTTAATTTTTGCCTCGCTGAGTTTGGGGAATTTCTCTTTCAGGTATAAGAATCCACTGCCATCTTTAGGCATAGCTTTTACAAAATTTTTCATCAGGCCGAGCTTTATATGCAACGGTGGTAAAAGTATGTCGTCAGGGTTCACTAAAGGATCATTTTTAACATTCTTCTGCCCTGGAGTAAGTGATTCACGCTTAGGCCACACTTTTTTTGTATAGTGACTTTTTCTGTCTCTGCTGTCCCATTCGCAGATGAAACAGCAATATTTTGTGTAACCAAGCTGTAGTCCAAGCAAAAGAGCAATGACTTTAAAATCTCCACATATTTTCCAAACATGTTCACTGTATTTAATCTTTTCAAGAAGGAACTTCATGTTTTCGTAGGTCTCTTTCATATAAGAACCATGGGCAACCGGCACTGAAGGACATTTGTTTCCGTTGTGTAGCAACACTGCTTTCAAGCTACTTTTTGAGGAGTCGATGAACAATCGCCAGTGGCTTGGATCGTATTCCAAATTTAATAAATTCATCACAACAGGAATGTTATTACAATAGACTAAATCATCTGCTTTAGAAAAGTAAGGTTTCATTTCATCGTCACGATGTCGGAAATAAGAAATTTTAGTACCAGGAGAAAGTAAATTCCACTCATTTAATCTAGACCCCAAAAGTTCAGACTGTTTTTTAGACAAATTCAAATCACGTACTAAATCGTTTAAATCACTTTGTGTCAATAAATGCGGTTCTTTTGAAGTTGAAGGTTCATAACTTGGATCACTCTCTTGAGATATCTCATAGTGTTGACTAAGAAAAAATTCCGGACTAGAAACAGAATCCTGACTTTCTTGATTTGGAGGCTTTGGCACAGGCAGTTCGGCACTATGTAGGATTGGTCTGTTGGCCGATGACAAGTTTGGATACTGGACAGTGTGTTTTGACTTGGTTGTAACGCCTTTTGTTTGAATCAAACAAAAATAACAGTCACTTACATGATCTTTTGGTTCCGCCCAAATCATTGGTATACCAAAAGGCAAATGTCTAGATTCTTTTTTAGCCCAACCTAATAAGAGTCTCACACACGTTACACAACATATATGTGGAACCCAGGATTTATCTTGGTGGCGTACAGGAAAACCAAAATAGTCTAAATAGCACTTTTCAATTAATGGCGTAAATTTCCGACGCTGGGTTATAAAAGTTATTTCTCCACACACATAACAAAAACTGTCCGGTTTATTAGAACACTTTCGCGGCATATTAACAATGTAGTAAACGTAAATTAGCTAAATGTAATCGTTATACAGTCGCCTAAATTAAGTAATTTAAACAAAAGCACGTAAATAACGTCAGAAATGAATATTTAGCTGTCACAAATAAACTAGATGTGACTGAAACAAAATAATTATTATTTTTGTATGAGGGTACATAAAAATAAGTAAAAATCATCACAAAGTTCGTGTGACAAAAACAGTGTTGACCAGTGTTATTATAGCCACTAATAGTATGACGTCTTAAAATAACATTAGTCATTATTACACTTAATTATTTATTTACAGAAACTGTTATGTTAACCCGTTCCAATAGGTCATAGTCTTCTCTCCACAAACATTACACAACTGACTGAAATAACGATGATATTACTTTTACAAACAAATAATGTAGGTAATATTACAGCTAATATCCAATTATTCCAGCTTATTACTGAATGGCGCCCGATTAGTAAACAGACCAGACGGTTAATTAAAAGCCTGATTAGGCTAGTTGACTGCCACATACACAAAGTAGACATTTATTGTCAATTCCATTTGTAGATTGTTAGCCCATAAAGATGGCATCAGAAATGGCTCGCTTGCCCTTGGGACCTTATTTCGGGGAAAACGTTTCTGTTTACCGAAACTACTACTGAGTAAAACAGGGGCTTACATACAAAACATACATAGAGAATGTATGAACGTATTTTGTCTGCGGAAGAATTAGTTTGCAAGGCCGACTCGCACTTGGCCAGTTTTTTTAAGTTTCATACTTCATTTTCATGCACATGAAAATATGGTGTGACGATCTGATCCACCAAAAGTATTCTAGGCTCTAGCTTTCGACAGAGATCAATTGAAAAGTTTCAGAAATACTTTTGCCCGGCATTGGGACAGTACCTAAATATATAAATTGTTTCTCAATTTATGGCCAAGACTTGACTTTCCACTGTCTGTCAGCCACGGCCATATTGTGGTCATGTAATGAGAAGATAATGAAAGTCTTTGAAAAGTTGGCTGTAGTCTCTATGTCACCACATAGAAGGAATGAGAGCCCGCGGCCCCTCACCGACCAGATGGTCCAACCAGGTAAAGAAAGCCACTGAACTACTAATACTAACTATACTACTAAACTAATATTTTTCAGAGATTGGTGAAGATAGCTATAGGCTAACAAATCAACCAGTCATCACGATCCTCAGTAACTCGTTACTGAGAAGCTAGTGATTTTTATATGGTAATATTATACGGGTATCTATTATGTATAGCAGATTTATTAGTACCTAATCCAATTCAACTCTATTGTACGAAGGTCACGTCGCATCACGATTCAAATGATTTGCAGGAAGGTGTTCAATGGTCTTGAACGAATCAAATGAGATTTCTAGCGATCTTAGAGCTATTGTTAAGAAGTTACAAGTGATATTGTTTTTATGATACTAGCTGCAGCTCGGGGCTTTGCCTGCGTGATTTCAGTGATAATGTGAAATGATGATATACCTACTTATTAATTATAGCTTATGTGATGGAGGGTAATATAGGTAATGTAGGCTTTATTAAGGTAATATCGATTAATATCGAATAGTATTCGCGTGAAGGAGTAATAAACATCGATCTAAACTTTCTCATTTATACCTACTCTGAATAAATACAAGTAGGTAGGTATGGCTACATAGTAGGATTTATGATCTACAAAATTGTCAATACTTAACTATAAATAAACAGTATGGACTTACCTAATTTGGTAAGCATGATCCTACGTAGGTGTGTAATTAGTTAATTACTTACTTTTACAAATAAATTACTTTTACCTTTTACAATTTTTGTCGAAAGATATTCGAGTAGGTACCTAAGTATCACACGCTCCATTGAATTTTAATGTTGTTTACAGTTAACATACAGTCAAAATCAAGCCATTATTATTTTATCATTGTCATTAACAATGAGTAGTGCTTAATCTTGATAATGTAGTGATTGATTTTGTATTTTCAACCTTTACCAATATAGTGAGTACCTATTTTGGTTATCTGGTCGTTCGGGAATTCGAGAACTTAAAATATACTTAAAGCAATAAAAAAAACAAGAAATCTTTTTAACATGGACATCACACAACACATCGACAAAATAAAAAGTACCTACAAACATTAACAAAAAACAGAAAAGAAAAACATTGCGGCTTCTCTACAAAGTATAAAACAAAGTCGCTTTTCTTTCTGTCTGTTCATATCTATTCTTAAATCTTTAAATTACGCAATGGATTTTAATGCTATTTTTTTAATAGACACCTACTTAAGTGTTTCCAAGAGGAAGGTAAGGTTTATTTAACATGCATAATGTAGTTTAGAATACCCGACAATTCAAGAGGTTTCTAATGTGATGTCCGTAACTACCCGAAGCGAAGCGAGGGCGGGGTCGCTAGTCTCACTCAGCATTTTAAGCCGCACGGGAGCCAAGGAGTTGATATTCATTAAGTCCTGCTGAGTGAGGCCCACAGATAAATGCTTTTTATCATCTGTGACGTGCCCAGAGTTTAATTATAGATCTGACATGACAATGAATTTGCTAATTTAGGTGCAATCACTGATAGCGTTCTACTTACTTTTACAAACGATTTACTTATACTTAAGTATATAACCGACACCTTTTATCTTTGCCGTCATCTGTCTGTGTAAACAGGTACTTGTATAATTGCGTAAAATCATATCTGAATTGTAGTACGTATACGAGCGTGGAAAATTTCTAATCTAGATACAAATTCACGGAAAATTAATACTAAAAATAGGTCATTTGGAAATGAAATATATCTCTAGGTATTGTACTCGTAAATATAGACTAATGACAAGCACTCCTGAATCGAAAAGCACAAATAAAAATGACTACCCCGGATGCGGAAAGTGCGGAAAGAGAAAAAAATTACTTACCTACTACACTGCAAATTAAATGAAAAGATCTATATTTAGGTTGGTGATGCTTTAAAACTTTAAACATTTCTATAAATAAATCACATTTAATTTTGATTGGTTAAGCATAGTGGCTTTTTCCTTGATGTAAAGCCGAAAATGGACCTCAAGTCAACAACGGACGAACCATATACCTACCATAACCTACCGGGTTTGATTCACGGGTGAATTTAGGAAAATACCGTATCTAAAATTGTGTCGGGTCTGAATTTTCTGCGAGACTCCCCCAGTGACCATTTAGTAGTACCTACTTTTAGTACCAACTCATATAAGGGAAAAGCTAAGTTTGAGAATAGTTGGTGTGAATTATTATGGCACTTTTATTATTTATTTTTTATTTTATTTCATACTATCGCAATGCTTTCACAATACACTATCAAAAACGTCATAAAACAAAAAATAAACCTTTGATTTTCAATAGTTTCGTTTTCATACGTCTTAAAATCTCAGGAATTTAATAAAATTCACGTTGGCAATTCATAAACGATACAAAACTGTTATTACATACTAAAAACAGTACTAAAACCATAGCGAAAACTTCACAGAAGACTTTTAAATATTTCGCAGCAGATGTTATATGTAATCATTAGATTACAAACGCCAGATGCCTCCCAGTACGGGTGAGGTCTAGGTAAATTTAACTACTCGACATTAGTATCGTCTTGAGGTCAACGGGATAAAAATATTTTACATATTATACAGCAATTTATTATGACACTACATCTCCCCAAACCGGCCTGCAAAAGGTTGCCCCTGTGTTGTGTCTGTAGGAAATCTCCCAGGAACACGCTAAGCCGAGGCCCCAGCCCCAGTAGGTAGGGGCGCTCTGAGTTGTATGGTAAGAGAGGTAGGGCATAGCGAATCTTCGCTCGAATTGAGCTGCCCGTCCGGGGAATGACCTCCATCGTATAGAATATCGCACCCTTCGAGTCGTTTTGGTTTCTGCCCGTGCGTAAGGTCTCCGGAGCTCGTAGGGTGAGTGCTGCATCAGCAGCAAATGACAGGTAATTGACCAGTTACTTGCCCAATGTTACAACGACTTGGGCTTCTCTTTCGCTTTCCATCAGGCGCAGAAAAGCCATAATTAATGTCGTGCGACCTACTATAAAAAAAATTGCCTTGAGGCGTACGCGCCGTGCAATACGTCCGGTGTTGGGTCTTTTTCCAGCACTTTATAATAGTTACCTGCCTTCTATTATATCTTATATATCACCCTGCGGTCGCCGTGGCCGGATTTATCATTTATCACACCACATTTTGTTTTGGCTATATTTCCAACCGGATTCTTATGTTTTTACTTTTGACTACTGATTTATCAAAGCGGATTCGTTTAATGACAACCTCTGTGACCCGGTAGATCAGTGAGTTTGGGGTTCCATTACCTTTCTAAATGGTTTGAGTCTGTGCGTCGTCATAATTTTATTAGGTATGCTTACTTAAGTAGAAGCGAAAACCTTAATTAATACTAGAGGCCCTATTAAGTTTAGCAATCGACAAACGAACGTTCGACGGACGGATTGTGTGTTTCTGTACCATAATTTCCTCTCATTTGTCGTGTCTGCTAGCGATAGCCCATTAACTATCAACATTATGACTTCTACTAGACTTCCCAGATCATTGAATTCGCCCAGCTCTATAAATTCTATTCGGTACTAACACACGAAGCTGCAAGTGTTTATTTATACCCAATGTAAGTGTACTTATAGTAGGGAATTTCGCTAACTGCCCGCGTATAACGTAAACCAGTCTTCCGGCGTAGGTACGCGTCTGTTTTCGGTTCCGTTTTGATCACCCGTCCAGGGCCAAAGAGAACGGAAATAATATATTACTGTAAGTAGTATAGTAATACTGCAATAGCTTTCGCTCTCTGAAGGTGGAAGTGAAGTAGATACGACCGGTTAGAGACCTACGGTAGAAGATTTATTTATATAACACGTCAAAATGACTGCATTCTGCTTGATTGTTGAGCAGACGAAGTCTTTCCTTATTCAGATGCTATCCCACTGCTGTACCAATTTCTTCCCTAGACTTTCCACAGTTCTCCATCTAAAACCAGAGCCTGCCAATCCTTTGTTTGATGGACCAAGACGTCATATTATAAGTTCAAAAAAATGTAGGTAAGCGATCCACATCACGCTTAATTAATGCAACATGGATCGATCAGTCATAGTGTGTCACTTCAGTATTATAAGAATAAGTGGACACGTGTGATGGAAGAGTTCTTAAAGAAGAAGAAACAACTAAGCCAAAAGAGAGATCACATAAAAAACTGACTGGAATTATTGTCAATATCTGGCCACCATTTGTCTGATAACTACCATACATGATAATTAAACGTTAGATGCATCATGCAATCAAACAAGAGAAAAGATCGATCAAGACAAAATCCTTGATTTTCGTTACATCATACAACAATGAAAGTAGGGAAAAGCTACAAATTTAGTATTAGCATTGACAATAAAATTATATTCTTCAAATTGTAAACATTGTTCCAATTTCGTAGGATGTTGAAGACTTTATTTTAATAATAACTAGGTACCTATGTCTTTGAGCTTTTATTTATATCAGTGATAATAAAACAGAATTATTTATAAGTATTCACGTTCTTATTACATTGCATCGGTGAGTTAATAAACAATTCTGGTCCACTTTCTATTTTGTCACAGAGAAATACATAACTTCTTTCGATTCATTGACGTAACAAGTCGCGCACGCATTTTGTATTGCCAACGGTACAGTCGTTTGAATAACAGTGATGCATCTATATAATAATAAGTCACTAAACAGCAGGGATGTAAGGGAGCGACCCATCATCTTTTCGCTCCAAGCCAGCCACCACGGGCAGGTGACTGCCCGTGGTGCATCCTGCCGAATAACGAACGAGGCGTTGGCAACCGACTGGTGGCGGTATAACCATCAAAATTGAAGGCGCGGCTAAATGCCACGGACCGATGACGGGCGGCAGCGTCATCGGAGCGAGAAGCTACGCCCTGCGATCGCCAACCTGCCTGCCCAGCGTGGCGATTATGGGTATATCCTCTAGATGTTGGCCGAGTGGCGAACAACTGGAGAGACCTATGTCCAGCAGTGGACTGCGATAGGTTGATGATGAAACAGCTGGCGTCTCTGCTCGCCTGAATTACTACATAGTATAAAACAAAGTCACTTTTGTTTTTCGTCTGTCCCTATGTATACTTATATTTTTAAAATTCCGCAACGGATTTTGATGTGATTTTTTTTAAATATACGCATAATATATGCATATAGTAATAGCACCCGTGCGAAGCAGGGGCGGCAGTATTCTCATAAAATAATAGCATATGTGTTAAGGTGATGTATGAGTTTAATAATGTATATTTTCGTCGAAGTGCGTTCAGTACTTTTTGCATAAAAGAATATACATTATACATCCCTCAATCCAAACAAATTTTAAGTACGATTGTAAAGCAATCAATGGTGTAAGAACGTCGATAGGATAATTAAAAAAGTCTTCGAAATAAATCTGTCCTTTGGGCTAGGTATTTATATTGATGTCTCTTTTTTACAGCTGATAGTTTACCGGTTCGTCTTTTACATTGGACCAATGTTGATAATTGGTTTTGGCAGTCCACCAAGCTAACGGGACTTCAAAATTACCAAAAGAAAATGGTTTCTATGGAAAACATCGGTATTGTTGTTGCTATGCCTTGTTTTCCTGCCTTGCAATCAAGCATTACCTAGCTATTATCATGTCATGTTCTGGGAATTAATTAATTAATTGGTAGAGTTCGTTAACATTTTCCTACTTCGACATTATTATTGGTTACGTTTTTACAAGCTTTTGTACAAGCAACATTCCGAACAGCGCTGTTATTATCAGATAACTTTTTATATATTGGATAGAACTCGTTTTATTTTGACAATTGAAGTGTAGTTAGGTACACACACACATTGAATAGAGAAGTTTCCTATGTGTTATTTTATGGTTCCAGAAAGAATTTTCAAAACCAAAATCTATTTTAGGAATCACAACTAAAATACGTCGAAATAAGACCGCAATATGTCTTCAAAGGTGCTTGGGAAAGTCAATTTCAAAAATAGACCATTTATTCAAAAGGATTCCGGAGGACTGTCTTTTACCCTGCACTATTTATAGCATTTTACTTAGAAAACCATAAACGCAACATTGAATATAGCTGTCGTACTAGTAAACTTCTCTCACGTGGCATACACGAGTGCAATGTTACTGTGATTTTGGTTGATTGTGTATTTTATGATTTTTATGTTGTCATATTATATTTCAAAATCGAATGGTACTGAGTGATTTTCTTCTCTTGTGATTGGAAGATGCATCGATATCTATCGATACCCTAAAGAAGAATGTAAGTATCATAAGTTACTTTGTACCTACCTAGTACTTACGGCAAATGAAAACGACCATATTCAATAGAAACTAATCATAAGACCCATCGTCAATTTGAATTTAAAATCCATCGAATCGGTTTTTTCTCCTAAACGCCGAGCGCCGCGGTAACAATCTCATTAATAATTCAACGTTGAGAGTTAACGTTTTTCAAAGCATTTTATATGGGTGGAAATGACGTGATATCTATTCAAAGATCCAGTTCGGATTGTAAACAAAATGGTAATACTATATCAGACACAAAGCGCTTAGTAGCTGATTTGCGAAATGTATTAATCGTGCCAAATTGTGTTGTTCTTATATTTTATACTACGAGTAATACTAGATGAATACTAGCCGAACCGAGCCCACTTCGTTGGGCATAATATTAATAGCTTTTTTTATTTTACGGCTTTTTATACATATAACTTATGACACTCAGCAATAATGCGGCTTCCTATTGGTGAAAGAATTTTCAAAATCGGTTCAGTAGATCCCATACAATTTAATAAATATAAGTAGGTAAGTAAAGTTTGTATAAATTTACTTAAACAAATACACAAACTTTACTTCTTTATAATATTAATATAGATTGTATAATTGTATACAGGGTGTGTCTTCTAAGGTGTCAAGCCGGTGCGAGCTGATAGCAGGGTGCCACCTATCGATTTAACCCCCATGTATGTTCTACGATTTTTTGTAGTTTTCGTAGCCTGGCTATGCTTGGCATGACCGCGAGCATATTCAACGTGGAAATCGGGAGGAGAACAAAAGTGACTGACTTTTGTAATACGTGTATGCGAACTGAAGTGAGGATGGGTGGGACTCTTGGTGAGATGTAAGTGATGGTAGGTGCAAGGGCGTAGTGCGAGTGGCAGCCAAAGCTTGGGCGGAGATGTGTCGTGCTTTCAGGCGTAGTGGTCAGGGGTTTCGTGCATCGGAAGATGTAGGGAGGACACCACACCGTCTTCCCGAGGTGTGCCATCCAGGCTGGGCGGCGCAGCGCTGCCGCGCTGTGAGGGGTTGAGTCGGATCTCTCCGGGCATCTCGACCGCCCTAAGACATAGTGCTCGTAGCGGACCAACGACGGGTTTAGTGGGTATTATCCGCCAAATAGGAGTGAGTCCCCACATAACCCATGTGCGTCGTACCCAGATCCCCAGGTGTAGGTATGCTTAAAGAAGGCATTCCCGACTTTACGTCGAAAAAAAAGGGTCGTAGGTGAATGAAGTGGCGGTTAAAAGAAGAGCCCTATACTCAGCAGTGGGAGGATGTGGGCTGAAATGATGACGATGACAAATAATAATAGAGTTAATAAACAAATTAGAGGAGTATCGCGTACATTGGTACGGTCACGTTTTACGGAAACTGGCAAGCTGCTTGGGGAACAAAAGTCCACCAACATCACTTCTGCCAAATCTTCGGACAGAGGAAGAAATGAAAACTGTTGGCTTGACATTCATAATGGAGGACAGGCCAATATTCTATACACATTTGACACTGATGAACCTAAGATACATGATACTTAAGCGGATATAGGCTCATAGTTAGTTGCCTTCAAGAGGGGTAAGTCCATCTAGGTATACCTACTACTATTGGTTATACGATATAGCAAAGGGACAAAAAATCTTATTAGACTGGCCTGTATCACTAATTGAATTCGAAAAAAATTATAGAGGTTTGTCCATGTAAGTTATACCTATCCTAATGTATTTTTGAATGTTGACATTTTAGGCGTTACAAACTTGATGAAACAGCTATTTTGTCATTGAACTTTTATCCACTTTTCATAGAAAATATCACGTTAGAATGCTTTATTTTCTAAGTGACTGGAGTACTCTTTAGCATTGATGTAACTTAACATATATGCAACAAAAAGAGGACCTTGCAAAACAAGTTTTAATCCGATACCTGTTTCTTTTTTACTATAAAACCTTGCAAGGAAGTCCTAACGTTAGTTGCAAAAATACTCGCAGTAATGTAACGTCTATTTATAACTTTTGATCTTTGATTTAATTATGAAATAAGTACCTACACAAACATCAAATTGGAAACAACTTTATAAACCAATGTTTTATAACATAGATCGTGATAAATCTTGTTTTTTTTATTTAATACAGGCACACTTTAAATAACTCATTTTTGACATTGATAGGTAATGACTAACACAATAAGGTTTTAAACTGTCGCTATCCCTTCTACTATGAGTATATCACCACAAGCGAGACCATATTATTATTATGACTGGGATTGTCTTTCAGAACCTAGAAAAAATTTAAAAAGTTTATTTTCTAAATTGATTCAACCGGAAATCGTACCTGGAACCATCGGATCGTCCTAAAGCGCGGACGATCCGACGGACTGACGGACGACATAACGCTCTAACCATTGCTTCCAAGTGAATAAATATTATTATCCTAAGAGTAGGCACTAGTGTATCCCCCCAGGTAAAGTCTTGATAGTTAACTGACTGATACCCGTAACAACGCTAACAAAAGTACTGTTATTAATTTCGAATAGCGCTATTCGTAATTTATGACACATTTACTCACGAACTAACAGATTATATCAAATCATACGAGTCTCCATATAAAGATAAGCGGCGTCTTACTAATTACTATAACGGGCAATAAGCAAGAATAGTAAATAACAGTCGCAGCTGATAAAGTGATTAATGGATTATGTAAAATAAAATAACAAATTAAAGTTCAGTTTTGCAAAGCATGCTGAGACGGAAGAGTTGCCGAGACCTTCGCTCTCCGACCAAGATGTCTGACTCACGAGTCTGGCTATTTATAGGTTATCACGAAGGCGGTGCGATCCCATCAAATATACAAACAACCAATTATGAAAGCGTTTATCAATTGAAACTTCTAATTATCGGTTTCATTGTTCACCAATATTGAGGAAAAATACGATCGATGATACAATTTGGACATGACCTCACGGATGAAGTGTATGCTATGACGTAAGTCTGGCTCTCGCTACGTTAATAATTTTGCAAAATACCTAAGTATCTACTAATTACAAGTAAATGCATCATGGTCTTAATGGCATCTTACCAGGCGAAGTATGATGTGGACATAATCTATCAAATATTTTCAAGCAATTTTTAAATAAATGATATTCTATTGTATATCTTCAGGTCTTATCTGTGTAAAATAAAGAACAAATCTTTAACCTTCGGTATTTTTTTAACTCAAAACAAGAGCAAGAAAACATTGTCATCAAAGGAAACTCTCGGGAACTTCCCCCACTGACAAAAATGTACTGCCGTTTTGCGACGCCTAATGCCTAATGAATTGTATGTAATCTTCTTAAATGCCTAATAAACCTACTATTTTCTAGGTTTAATAAATTTGATACCTATCACCCAAAGGTTTTTTGTCATTGCAATGACACATAATTGCAATGTTTGCTGCCTGATTTATTTTCATAGTTTTTTATTTTTGTCTTCTTTTCTTCACAATCAACTACTACTAGCCCTAGTAATATTTATTTATTTATAGCTTTATTACTGACACCTTACCCCTTCTTTTTAATTATCCTCTACCCAAAGGTTGTCTGGAAGAGATCGCTGAAAGCGAAAGCGCCTACATTGTACCTCGTTATTTTCTCTGTATCCAGTTTCAAGTAAACTGCCTGGTTTGCAATAAAGAATATCTATCTATCTACTGACTCCGGTCATCTCTGGTGTTATGGAATTCCACCTTCCTTAGTTTTTAGTATCTGTAGAGGTGACCACAAGAGATTTACTGCGTGGTCAACGACACAGAGAGTGACTTCTTTGGAAACTAACAGCAAAGATCAACATTTAAAACGGTATAAAATACTAGGCACAATTCTCGGTTCTCTATGAAACCCAAACAGTTTTCTATCCTGCCCAGTATTCGACTCGAGTTTCCTCCTTCTAGAACTATACCTTGTTCAATCAACCGTTGTTATACCTACACTCAATCACTATGATTCAGCGCGTTAACATAATTGCCAGTAGGTAAATGCATATTGTTAGCTATTAATATGATTATTTGGTTTGCATAAGAATTTGAATTGCAAATAAGACTGCGTTCAATCCTGAGGGACACGACGTAAAACGACTACAAATATCTACATTAGTAATTAATATTATAAAGATGAAAGATTCGTATTATTGTGTGTACCTTTGCAATGAATAGGTAAACTCAAAAACTACTCAGCCGATTTCGAAAATTCTTTTACCATTGGAAAGCTATTATTCGCCCTGAGTACCATAGGCTCTATTTACTGTTGGAAACATTTAGGAATCCTTACTAAAACGCCAATATTGTAACCCGAAATACCCTTAAGCCAGCACAGGTCGCTATCGTCAATATTTACGCCATTTCATGTTACAACACTAATAGGTTTCACATGTCTTGGGAATTCACACGTTTTTATTCAGCCTTGCTAGTAAGTATCTTGACATAATAGAACGAGTTCGCTAAATGTACAAACTTAAATACGATCAAACGTAGGTACTTTAAAGCAATGCTACGAGTATTTTACGTTTTTCATACGTCTGTAAATATGTTTTTGACAGCAAGACGAGATGTGTTTTGACTTTTGATTGCAACGGAGTCGGTTTGTTGAGCTTTAAACACATTAATGTGAAGACAAGTTTTTGTTTTACATTCAGTTGAGGCGCAGTGTTACAAAATACAGTGTTTTACTGATGATAAATAATTTCAAGATAGGCAAAGAGCAGTTAATTAGTGTTAAGTTTTAGTTCTTATAGTTACTAAAACTTTTTTTTTGTTGAAACCTAAAGTTTTGCTATATTTTTAAGAACCACAAAGATTTACCTATTTGTCTTTCGTTTCTTACTTTTTCTATCTATTCATTTTAATAAAAAATTATTTTCTATTCTATTCTACTTTTATGTTTGATATACCTTACTTTTAGAGTAGTGAAGTCATGACTGCAAAGCAATATGTCGCATTTTCAGTAAGTAATTTTAGATGTATTTTTGTGATTTATTTAAGTAGCATCATTTAGACACTTTACAAAAATCTGTGTAATGGCGACATAATATGGATTATAGTTGATAATTCTTACATTTTCCTTTCGATCGCAGGTCAGATTTCCCAATACGTCATTAAGTATACCAGTATTAAGTTGATTGTGATGGTGTCCAACACACAACACACATCTGTCCATCTGTATGGTTCCGTAAATTCACTGTCATGTTTATCTGTAAGTCACACGAAAGAACAGTTACCTATTTGGCTCTAAATACGGTACCCACCGTTACAATCCCATTTTCCGCAAAATGGCAGGTACCAATTAAAGCCATGAATTAGCTAATAGCTACTCCCCCACTAATTCTTTTTAACCGACTTCAAAAAGGAGGAGGTTCACATTTCGACCCGTATGTTTTTTTTTTGTATGTATGTTACTCGATTTCTCCGCTTATTATGAATGGATTTTAGAAATTCTTTTTTTGTTTGGTAGGCCATCATCATCAGTCTTAGTGTTCTCTATCGTCTTTACAATGGGGAATGCTCCGAAGAGTTATTCCCACTCGTTTCGCCGTCTCCTTTCCACTCCTGAACAACACGTGCTGGACAGCGTTGTCATCCGCATACCATCCAGACGATGGTGGCGCGCACCAAGAGTTTAGTTCCTCGTTCTTGCCCCGTTAAGTCATGGAATGCCCTTCCAGCTCATGTGTTTCCTTCCTCTTACAATCCTGAGTTCTTTAGGCCGAAACGGTACCTCAGTGGGCCTTCAGGGTGAGGGCGACAGGCGCAATGGGTTTGTTCTATTGTGCCTGTCGACCTAACTTTTGGACCTCACGACCGCTTACCATCAGGTGGAGTGAGGTCATCTTAAAAGCTCTTCTTATATATTGTGGCTTTGTCTTGAAGTCGGTTTTTATTTTTTTTTCAAAAAATATATTTTATTTATTTTTAGTAACTTTGGCAGACGTTCCATACTAGAGTACTTCGAATCAGCAAGCTCATTTCTAATTGGCAGTGATATGTTTCGGTATTCTAGAAATTTAGCACCTAATTTTTCCACCGATCAATTCTCCCCTGGACTTTGGTCGGCGATGAAACGTGTTGTAGACATTTTTGGCAGCGTATGAAAGTGGGAAAATTATTCGATCGCCTTCGACCTTCAAAGAGACAGTTGACAAATCATTGTGGCCGATTGATATTGTGCCTTCGTAATGAAAACAATAGTGCGATTTCACTACGATTGATTTGGAGTCTTATTCCGTGATAAACAAAGTTGACATTCTGCCTATTTTAATTCTTGATACGTATAATTACAAGCTTTGTGTGCAATCACGAACATGTTTTATGTGTTTGCGCTACTTGCTTGGGTCAAGTGGTTTCTATTGTTGTTGTGTTAGAGTTCAATTTCATTTGTGTTCGTTTGTACCTAGTTAGGTAATTTCGCGTGTATAAAGTAAATAGACGCTAACTTGTCTGGTCTAATTCACATGTACAGTATAGTATAGACCCACGGCTAAGGTCATACTATTGAGATAACGGTAACAATGTACCTATAGTAATGAATTCGCGTCTGCTGTCCTTTTTCTAAAACTTAGGAAGGAGCATAAAGGAACATAATTTGGAAACACTGTATTAATGCAAACAACATAGGTAGTAGATAGTAGGTAGGTATGTGGACTATTCCACTCAATAAGAGGTTCACATCTGGTTTAGTTCAAAAACGTCTAAAGATTTCTTCTTTGCCATACAATTGTATGGAATATTAGCTTAAGGGGTAATTTAACGAAGGACTAAGCTTTACTTGTCATGGTGAAATGTGCTACCTTTTAAAATAATTATAGTAGGTATATATTATAATAAGTTGCACCGCACGCATAAAAGATCTTGAAGAAATATTAAATAGATTTAAAAAGTAGGTATGAAATAAAAAAAATCACAATAAATAGCAAATCTAATAGACTAGGTATACCTACTCATTCAAATTAAATATCCTAGGTAGGTATTAATGTATATATAGTTTCGATAAAGAATAATACTTAATAATTTTCATTTATACTCATTTAAGACAATCTCTGTTTACCAATCAACATTTACCTTTAACGGTAAAATAAAGTTTTCATTCAAGATTATCCTCTTATTTGTTATTCCTTGCGTGGTGAAGGTTGTATAAATGTGTTGATTATTCGGAATTTTAAAACATAGATGCCTACTTGAATTGAAAATTACATTGTATGTAGGTAGGTAACTTAGTACTGGCAACTATTTTATACTCTACTTTTAAAAAATAAAGAAATATATTTTTTTTAAAGCATCAATCAAAGGTGGCAAACAAGCCTACGGCAAAGTGGTTACCGCAGCCTATAGACGCCTGCAACACCAAGGGCATAACACGAGTGTTCCCGACCCTAACCCCCCGGCTGCCGATGCAGCACCCACTCCACTAGCTTCGGAAACCCTACTCACCGGCAGAAACACGACCCGAAGGTCATTTAACTGCAGAATTCTATAGGGTGGAGGTCTTCCCTTACGGCAGGAGGCGGCATGGCTATGCCCTGGCATTGCTAATGTCCGGAAACTGTTAAACATCACACAGGCCGCTTGCTTGTTTGCCACCAACAGCAATAAAAAAACTTTACCAACATCGAATTTCGATCTCTATAATGTAACAACAAACATTGAAAAACATACATTTACAGATATTAAAACAAGGAGAACGCAGGTAGAAACCTTCTTAAACCAAAAATATAAACAAGTTCACTGACTTCGTCTCACTAACCTTCAGAGATCGGTTGTTTATAAAAACCGCACTAGATACGAAAATATATGAATGTTATCGTTTATGAAAACATCAAATAAATCAACTGGTTACATTCCTTTGTCACATAATTTGTTAGAAAAACATGTTGGTAATTGTGGAGGTCTAATAATTATTAAGTTAATGTTCTAATATATGTTAAGACCCAGCAAACCGGGTGGAAGCACAGTATCGGGCAAAAAGGCTCTGTCTATCAGTGGTACTATTTTTAATTCTTTTGTCGATTACAACGAACGGCTAAATGAACAAATAATTAAAATCAAATCGATTTAGTTTCCACGAACAAGATTGGTCAATAATCATGTCACATGAGATCGCTGTTTGTGAAACTATATAACTGCTATTTGAATGTTTACTTTTGTATAGAGCTAAGAGAATGTGCACACAAGCTGTAGCAAGTAAACAAACACGTGCAGTTATCGAAACATCTGTTAATTATTATCTGTTTCTTCTGTACATTGTACCTAGTAGATCTATAAATCATTTGTGTAAAGTAGGCACAAAGTTATATTTACAGAGCTAATAATCTTTTAAAATGCTCTCTTATGTCCGAATTTTGGCCGACCAAGGAAGCTAGCCAAAGGCAGTGCCGTTACAGCGCGGTGCCAGCGGGTCCCAGGCACAGAGCGCAGAAATGACCAGACCACATTTTTCAAGGGTGCAGTTGATAGCTCGCACCGGGCGCTTAAATGGCTAGTTACAGCACTAGCCAAAGGTTGTCTGGTAGTGATCGCTTAGAACGATATAAGGCCGCTTATATTGTACAACAGATGTCTACTATTAAGTCAAGTGTTCTGGTATGCAATAAAGTATTATCTATCTGGCCAAGTACTCATGATCAGGAGATAAAGTATACGAGGTGTCCGCAGACACAGTTGCTCTCTGTTCCGTCACTGTCATTATTATCCTGAAGGAACGATAGCTCGCCGCCCGGAGCTTCTTCCTGACTTAGAAGCTGCCAATGAGTAATTTCTTGACAGAAAAGAAAACAGTAACAATTTTTGACTCGAATCAGATTCCAACCCGGTAAAGCCGCCTTTAATACAGAAATTCCTACAAAGTAGATCACTTCTACTGTGCTTCTACGTTGTAATAGACATCGAACAAATATAACCTAATAATTTATTATCTAAGTCAAAATACATTATCCACATCGCATTATCATTTACATTATCTAATCGAATGTTTAGAAAACAATGCCTAGTACCTATACCTAACATAACGTACGTTGGCTAGTTTCACAATTATTTTGCTCTCGTAATGGTAAAACAATATGTACCTAACTATGTACTTTAATTAGGACAATATATAATAATAGTTCAATACAGATTTGTTAGCAAAGAAATTACGGGAGACCACATTCAGAAAGTTGTAAAAAATAACTGAATTATTTATTTTTCTTGAACTAAAGAACAGTCTTAAATTTCATCTTTGAGTTAATTAAACATTAAATTTATTATGTATACCCATATAGAAGATAAGTACCTAGTGACGCCGGAAAATTGTCTTTTGATCTACCAAAAACCTAATAGGTACATAGATCTGAATTATATTGTATGTACCTACCTTACTAGCTCGTGTATGTACCTAAGCATATTAGTATGGGCCTCAGACAGAAGCCATTTTAAACGAAAATCAGTTTATCAGTAGTTTCAATCGAACTTAGTAGGTACACCTACATAACAAAATAACAAATAATGTACCAAAGTGTAAATTCGATCATCAGACAAAAATATTCTAACCCAACTTGTCAACATACTCACATTACAACTTCTTAAAAGTACAATGTTATTGTGAACAGTATTTGCCACACGAAACTTAACACTATCCTTATAAACGCTCTTATATAGTACAGCATAAGGATAATTATTACATCTCTTATGTTATGATGTGTCACTTACTGTACGTTGGTTAAGCAAATCCTAGCAATAGCATGCGAATTGTGTCTCAGTAGCAGACACCTGACTAACCTAATTAGAACACTAATGTTTTGTGTTTTCTATCTATTGTGGAGCTTTGGGACGGTCGAATGACACTATCGGACTATAATATACATAATATATTATGTACTATTAATAAAATACCTATATTATCTATGGATAGGTAACTTTGGTTTTCTTAAATATTGACCGGTCCGGTAACTCAATTAGTAGTGACCCCTACCTTCTAAACCAACCAAGGGTTATGTTTGCGATTCCACCCTGAACAAACATTCGTGTGGTCATTTGAGTTAGTTTTGAGTCTGGGAGTTTGTAGTGTATTTAAGTAGGTACATTTGTGATAATAATATTTCGTTGTACGGCGGGTTGTACCATAACACAAGTTCTTGAAAAAGCGACTTAGGTACTTAAGGGGCGGAGCAATGTATGGGATTTGGGATGCTATTTGTTTGATATTAGAAATAAATATTAAATTCAAATTTTGAATTTGAATTCAAGGATTGTTCAGCTCTAAAAGTCAATCAACAGTGTTTTTATTTTTTTTATGGGTCACTTGATGGAAAGCGAAAGAGGCACAATTCGCTGTGACGACTGTTGTTTTATGGGCTCCGGCGTACCTACCTTTTATGTACCTGTTCGGTATTAGCTACTAATAGGTATGTAGTATACCTAGGTAGGTAGTATTTTTTGAAACAAAGTAGCTTTTTTTAAGGAACCCATTTACCTACCTATCTTGATATTTTGGAATGTAATACTATGTACCTATCTAAATCCTTAATGATTAGAAACCAAATACTTACAAACAATGATTACATTTCTGATTAAATAATCGTACCTACCTAATTCGGGATAATAAAAAAGGTGTCTACCTACCTACCTACCTACCTATAAGGTTTTAAAACCAGTTTGGTCACACATCTATTATAGGTACCAACCTATTCTTACCTGTTTTTAGGGTTCCGTATAGGGTTGCCAACTATACTGTTAAAAACAGTATTATACTGTTTTTCACTACAAAATACTTTTTACTGTTGAACAAAAAAAAAGTATAAAATATACTGTTTTCAGCATCAAAGATGTGAGAGTGTGAGAGTTAGACGCACGCTCACACATTTTTTTTATTTAGAGGGAGAACCCTCTAACTAAATAAAAAAAATGTGTGAGCGAGCACTGAGAACAAGTGCGTTCTGGACCAGAACGCACTAGTTCTCAGTGAGGTCGGTGCGTACACTTGCATCACCTTGAGGCTATACCTCTCGGTGAGCTTGAATAAGGTACGCTACCCTGTTCGACATACCTACCTACTGGACATTTGCACCACGTTGTCGGAGAGGGACTTATTGACCAGAAACCCGACGCCACCTTGGGATTTTTGGTTTCCCTCGCGGAAGTATATAAGGTGGCCTGACTCTTAAGGTTACGGTAGCCTCCCCCTCTCTTCGGACTTCGCATAGCCCTAGTATGTGCCACCTAATTTTCCCAAGTTCCACCTCCAACTGCGCCAGATGCGAATCAAGCCTTAGGTAGTGTGCGTCCGTTGTACGATGCCAGGGTAAGTTTGGTGTGGTGGCCTGCCGTAGCCCGGTGATTATTGGCACCCCCTGCCCCGCCCGTACCGTGGTCGCCACCGTGATCAGGGATAGCGGGGCCGCCGGGAACTGGGGGCCGTGGCTTATGTGAGACCATTTGGAGGAGTTGCCCATAATCGCCATGCTGGGCAGGCGGGTTGGCGATCGCAGGGCGTAGCCTCTCGCTCCGGTGACGCTGCTGCCCGACATCGGTCTGTGGTACTTAGCTACGCCTTCAAAATTGTGGTGGTTATACCGCCTTCGGTCGCCTCGTTCGCTACTCGGCAGGACCCACCACGGGCAGGTGAGGTTGGCTTGGAGCGAAAAGTTGATAGGTCGCTCCCTTACATCCCCCGTAAATAAAATTAATATTATTAAATAAATAAAATACTGTTCATTTTTCTAAAATACTGTTTAATTTGTTTTCTTAGGCCTCAATATACTTTATTTCTTGTAAAAAAAGTTGGCAAGCCTAGTTCCGTAGCCAAAATGGCAAAAACGGGACCCTTATAGATTCGTCATGTCTGTCTGTTTGTCCGTCTGTCCGTCCGTATGTCACAGCCAGTTTATTCCGAAACTATAAGAGCTACATTATTGAAATTTGGTACGTAGGTGTATTCTGTAAACCGCATTAAGAATTTTAAATAAAATCAGAAAAAAATCAAATATTTTGGGGTTCCCCATACATAGAACTGAAACTCAATTTTTTTTTTATCGTACCTATACGTGTGCGGTATCTATGTATAGGTATTTGAAAATGATGTTGAGGTTTCTAACATCATTTTTTTCTAAACTGAATAGTTTGCGCGAGAGACTCTTCCAAAGTGGTAAAATGTGTGTGTCCCCCCCCCCCCCCCTTAACTTCTAAAAAAAAATTAAACCGACTTCAAAAAAAACACAAACGACTAAAACTAAAAAGCGATAAATAACTTAAGTAATTCTATCCTTAATACATAATTATTTAAATATTACAATTATCACTTATTTTTGAAGTCGGTGCCAGCTCTTGGTACCTAACGTAGACTGTTGTTGTATGACGCGCGCGGCCGGCAAATCCACACGACAATATACATTTATTTGTTTGGCTGGCACCGACTTCAAAAATAAGTGATAATTGTAATATTTAAATAATTATGTATTAAGGATAGAATTACTTAAGTTATTTATCGCTTTTTAGTTTTAGTCGTTTGTGTTTTTTTTGAAGTCGGTTTAATTTTTTTTAAAAAATAATTTTATTTCACTATTTTTAGTTGCGTTGATGTACTGTGACCTTGAGTAAAGGCTAATTAATGAATAAGGGAATCCTTAAGAGTTTTACTTAGGAATGAAAAATTTTGCTTCAAGTCAAGTGAAGACTATGCGATCTAGAATCAAGCATATCACTTACCAAATCACCTGCCCTATTAGCCCTGCATAAGTACATACTACTACCTAGTTTAATATCGACCAATGTTAGTACTGTCCCCTAACTCCTAACCGTTAAGGAGTTCTGTGGCTTCATCATCAGCAACAGATGTTGACGCCCGGAAGCATATACCTGAGTAAAATATGATTACGTAACAAAAACACCATATAAGCATACAATTTTAAGAAATAAGAAACTTTTATCATCGACAAAACATAATATTTTCGGTTGTTGCCCTCAATTTCTCCAGGATCCCATCATCAGATCCTGACTTGGTGATAATGGGACCACCTCGGAAGTGTCCTCTGTCGAACTGTCGAAAAATTTTTGAAATCCATCCATAATTGACGGAAATATCGGTGAACATACATAAAAAAAAAAAAAAAAAAAATATTATACATACAGACGAATTGAGAACCTCCTCCTTTTTTGAAGTCGGTTAAAAATACAGGCATGATAAAACTGAAAAAAAAAATTATGATGAAAATTGGTTTGAATGAAATCTAGACAGTAGTTTTTTTTTAAACGTCATAAATAAAATTACCTAATTTTTTCCTTTCAATCAGTGGTACGGAACCCTACCTACGTGCGCGAGTCCGACTCGCACTTGGCCAGTTTTATTTGTATTACTGGGTACCTACGTAGAGACGCTTGTTTTATTTTTGATCTAGTGAAATTTTGAGTAGGACTGAGTAGTCTCGAATAAATTAATATTAACAACTTAGCTATACCTACCTAGGCTATTAAAATACCCTAATAAGTAGGTAGGTTCTCCCTATTAGTAATGACGTCTGATCGAATAGGCACCTAGCTACCTACCTAATTTATTTTTAATCTATATTCCTATTAAATCATTAAATAATTAGGTTGCCAGACCAATGAACAAATGCACTCCAATCAAACCAATATGATCTATACGTTCCTACGCTACGTTTGCTACTACCCACACTGGAGGTAGGTGCCTAGCCTACCTACCACATGAAAATTTAGAATTCTGTATCAATACGAGTAGGTACATCATTCCTAGACACAATAGGTAACGTAGGTAAATTGCTTAACAAGTAAACTAGGTGGGTACCATAAAATGTACTTATTTATTACATTTATTGGTCAGAGTGTAGGATTTACACGATGGCTACTCAAAAGAATGACTAAGTAGGTAGGTACAACCAGGCAGGTAGGTAGGTTGTACCCCTAGCTATCAACTCCGCAGCTTCGTAGGTACGAACACATAGGTACCTACCTAACGGGTAAGTAATATGAGAATGAAATCATGGTCAAGGCATGTCAAAGTACTGCTCACATACAACCAACATCTTCATTCTAAGTGAAACTTTTCATCATTTCCTAGAACGTAACTAATAACAAAATGTTAATTACCATTTTGAGTGTTTAGAACGGATGTTATGAAAATAATCACGGGTAATTTGAAGCTAGAATAGAATGGATTTAAACATACACGCTGGGTTAATCTAACAAGTTAGCCGAACCTTTAAAATAGCTGTGAATAATTAAATTCATTTAGTAAATTCAGTACCCATGCACCTGTTTATTCATGCATAAGATTACCGAATCATTATCATCGTTATCCAATGACAACACGCGATAACAGGTGATAGTGTTTCAATTCCAGCAATAAATTAAGAACTCACTTTTCCCTGAAGTAGTCCGATATCTGGCTCATCTTCCAGAATATCTGGAAGAACAACATCAGCACCGTATGGTTGATCCATGTGTACAGCTTGTAGCAGGATTCCATGACTCCGGCCTCGCGATCCAAAAATTTCGATAATGAACAGTCACTCATTCGTCACGATTTGAAAGTAGGGAGCGCGAAAATCGAATTTGAATTTGTTTTTAAATGTGGAGCGGGATACGTCGCGTTCTTAAAAACTGTTGCCGGCTTATCACTCGTTGAACAGTCGCACTGTAATAAATAAATTGGCGGTTGGCCTCGGACGGAGCTGTGCGCCTCGCTCGGTGCACGCGAACTAACTAACTGGCTCGCACTCGCACCGAGCGGGCGAGTGACGAAAGATGACTCAGTTGCTATGTATCGCGCTCTTCATATCGAATTTTATTCTTTTTCGTATCTCGGAATGCGACTCGGGCGACTTTTCGACCGCTGGATATGGTCTCTATCTAAACAAAACGTCATTATCAGTTGTAGTATCTTAAATACAGATCCGTCTTTACCTTATGATCTTACGGGGCCTTTGCCCTGTCCTCAGGGGCCCCATAAACCGACCATTTCTCTCATAAAATTTATTCTTAAAATGTTATCAGAAAACTTATTAGATGACCGAAATTAAAATAACCTTATATAAGTTCGTTACCTAACCGTAAATGATTTAAAATCATCAGCTACTTTACTTACTAAAGGAGGCCCCCAAAATCATTTACACCCAGGGGCCCCAGTCTAAAACGGCCTACATATTAACATCGACGACTTTATAATGAATCGACGACTTTAAATAACCTGGAAAGGAAGCAACTGGAGTATTCGCCATACAAAGTCAAATAGTTTGCAACAGAAATACCATTCACATGACAAATTAGTATTATGATTCATCTCACGTGCAATGCATACTGGGTCCTTTGTTTTTTTGATGCTGATTAACTTAATTTGACTTGAAGGAAATATTTACTGAATCAAGTTTTCTATTTTCCTCTTCTGAAGTGACCTTTATGGTCCTTCGAGAAATCGAGAGGGATATCATAGGTAAGATTCGAATTTTATTCCCTTCTGCCCCCTACGAGCTCGTCACCGGGGTGATGGTTGGCACTAGGTAATAGGTGAAGTTTACCACCCCAGTGGTCAATGGCATCTATGTAGTTTCATTTGCCCTCTTCAGTACAGAAGTTTATTTATATTCACACTAGCTTCTGCCCGCGGCTTCGCTCGCGTTAAGTTCGGGGTGAATGCTCCATACTTCTTCCACGCCCCATTTTAGGGAAGTGGAGGCTTAGAAAGGGGCAAAACGTAGCCTATGTTACTCTCCATCCCTTCAACTATCTCCACCTAAAAATCACGTCAATCCGTCGCTCCGTTTTGCCGTGAAAGAAAGACAAACATACAGACAGACACACTTACCCATTTATAATAGGTATTGGTATGGATTATTTATTTTACTAAATACTTAGCATTAGTTAGCATTGTTACTAGTAGCTTGACTGATTGATCAGATTTCTACAGTTTCTGGTATCGACACATATTATGACGACTCATATTATACTTAGTTATCATAATAACAAATAAATTACATTTACGTAGAACTATTATGAAGTCATAGGACCATCACAATGTCTTTTGTCTTCAAATTCTACAGCTGTCCTAAATTATAAATGTTACTAATTTAATGTTTATATCAATTAGTTGTCAATTATTAGTACAAAAATGTTTAGTAATTTGTTTGTTATCGCGTAAATTTAAGTTATCTGTAGGTAGTTAGGTAATTATTAGTTAAATACCAGATCTTTAAATGAGATTCTTAATAGATATATTGTTTCATTTGGCATCTAGCCCTATGTTTGCGAACCTATGTGTTTTGTTGACCCCGGCGGTGTCAGTTTTTTATGGGGGTAAAGATAAACCTAATAATTAAGACATCATATCCAATATTTCTATAGATTGCCAGGCAGTAAAGCAGCAGATTGTAAAGCTAAGTGATTAAGTAGGTACATACATTATACCGCGCTTGTGACATTTTTTTCGAAGTTCGTTGCGTCATTCATCGCAGTCTTGTAAGACTGATGTTTTAGTAAAACTAATTATTGTGTTTGTGTTGATAACGTTTTACGGTCGGTTTTAGTCATTTAGGTAAGTCTAAGGTGCAGCGCAGACGGCACACTTTTTGTGCGATAGAGTCTGCGTCTGAGACATTTAAAAAGAGCGTCTAGGTCTCTAAGTCTGCCGACAGAATCATCGAAGATGTGCGTCGTGTGCGTTGAGTCTGTGAAATATCCGCGACAGATTTTTGCGCGTCGTGTGTGTTACTGCATATAATTGCAAAAAAGTGCGTCTCGGATTCGGATAGTCTGTCGTCTGCGCTGCACCTAGGAGTATTAGTTATATTGATACGGCTAGAAATTACTGAACTAGTCAAACTTAACTATCTAAATAATCTAAACTATAAGATCAAAGCCCATCTGGAAAGCCAATACTGGAACCTAAAGGAAACGAAATAGAACCTCTAATTTAATAAAAACCTACGAATGAAGACAATCATCTTTGCAAATTAAGCAAACATGCGTAGTATTGGATCTAATAAAAGAGAATTATAACATTAATTATAGGTACGATTAAGGTCATTCTCAAGGGTCATTGATCCTTCCGCTTCCTTTTATACTGTTCCTTGTAGTAGGTACCTATCAATGCCCTAGAAAAATACTAGTCTTCAAGTTAATATTTTAGTGTACCAGCATGGTTAGTTTCGAGGTATTGAGGGCGCTGTCTTTAACGTTTCATGTCACCCGGTCTTGTTGGCTAGAATTGTAATGTTGTTGTGACTTAAAAAACTGAACCAGTTATAAATGCGGACGCTTTTGTTATTGTCCTCCCATCGCAGTCCCGGATGCTTTGGAACCCAGCAGAATCCATTACACAATGGGAGATACAAGGAAGGTAAACTTCTCAAATATTATATGACCAAATTCATGCCCTTTACCAACTGTCACTAAGATAAGAATCTCTTAGGCATCATTTAGGGAACGCCGCGATTACTAAATTAACTTCAAAGGGGCCCTTAAATTCTGATCGAAGCTTTCAGACTCAAATGTTTGCTTTCCATCAGGTGAAAGAAGGCGACTGTGTGTGTTGTGCCGATATTCTGGAATAGGGAATATGCATGAAAAATAGTTTCAGGTATTTACTAATTTATCGTAAAATAGATCAAAATCTAATACGAACAGTGAAAACAAAATCAAAATTGGTTGAAAAATGGGCGAGATACAGTCATTGAAAGTGAATATATCCGTCTCTCTCTCGCGAAACAGATTTTTCTATGGAGTTAGTACGGCGCTCACGGTACGTGACGTCAACTACCGCATCGGATCTCTCTGTCTAATCAATAACTTTAACGCTTTATAACTCGCTTAATAGAAAAGATAGTTTAAAAATTCTTCGATATTTATGTATCTGGAAGACAAAAGATCTCAATAAATCCATAAAAAAAAGTCATGCATATTCCCTATTGGGTTCCTATTCACTACAATAGATATACCTACCTACATAAAACCATTTCACCTCTGTACTATAAGGAAGTGGGGACCAGACCACTGTAAATCTTAGTGACCAGACGGGCTGTAACACGGTTAGCTGTCGTCCTCAGTGGAGGAGTGCCTCAGAATTAAATAAATAGGTACTCATACCACTTCCGATGCTAGATTAGATTCCGAAGTAAGAAGGTCAAGCACTCTCTTATGATATTGATATCAGAACAATGAGTATTCTACAAAATGCATATACCTACCTACAAACAAAACAATATTAACCTCCATACACAAAACAAACACAAATGATCATCACGTGAATATTCCCATGGAATTTTGATCCCCAGTCACTCAGTAAGCGATCTTTCGCTTACTAGAGGTCAGGTAATCAAAAGATTCTGAATGCACTGAAGGTGGGTACTATTTAGGGCGCAAACGGATACTTTTGTGTCTTGTACCTATCAGGTTCGGCAACAAAATTTTCTTATCTAATTTTTTTTATATAAGAAATTGATTTTAATGATATTGAAAAACAAATCAAATATATAGGTATGCCGTTTTTGAACCAACAACCTATGAATAAAAACCAATGCGCTTACCTAATAGCCTAATCGCACGATTAATTCTTAGTACTGAAACTGTTGTATAACTGTATTAATAACATTGTTCTATTTATAATGAGCATCTAGTTGCGTGAGTTAGGCCTTTTAATAATGATTGGGTTTGGATAGGTCTGAACACTAATTATGTAGGTTTTTTTTTGTAAATTATAGATCTAATTACTTAATAATGAAATGGGAATCTATTTCAGTATTCTCAATAAAATCAATAACGCTTTTCCAAATTATAATAAATAAGTATATTTTACTAAAAACCACCTAACCTTCTGTAATATTTCAATAGGTAGGTACATTATTCCCATTTGGGTAAACGAAAAAGTTTGAATTATAGCTAATGGAAAGTGCATTATGAAATAGCATGTCTGATACCACTAAATTAGATTAGATTAGGTTCAAAAGGTCACCGTTGTCAAGCCACCAGTTCTGGTAATATGTAGATACTTAAACATATACAGGTAGAACTTTATACGAGGTAGATAGAGACACTAAAAACCAATGGAATGTAACTACGAGTATAGTTGAAAACAGATGAATATCTCTCTTGCTTTGAACCTGACAGTTGTCTAGTAAATATTACTACTACCGATAAGGCTGACCTAAATGACAAACGAGATTTTTTGAATGCGTAATATTTATACATGCGAGTTCTTCGAAAACCTATCCGATTCTAAAAGCGCGGCGATAAAAGGTCAGGCTAATGAAAATCTTGGGTGCATAACACCAACCAACGAGAGGGCAACATTCTTTATTTAGATCCATAGTGATTTATCAATTGATGTACCAAATTAAAGTGGCGATCAACTGGAGTGGAGAGCCCTATGTCCAGGTGTGGGCTGCGACAGGCTGATGATGATTATGATGATTGGGTAGTAAACAGATTCATCTTAGATAATCTTAAACCGATAGAAAAGACATACAGCAGTCGATCGTAATTACGAGTATCTTCGCCTGAAAACAGTATGGCTCTACCAAATTATGTAATACCATACCACGCGGTCACCTTTTTATCAATACGAAGTAATACTGAATGGACAGTTTCCAACCAAGCATAAGCCAAGTATATTTAAAGGCTATTTAAGCTCTTTAACCACTGTAATTTTCTTTCCACACCCACACAAACTAGTAATTTGGATAAATTACCTACTCTAACAAGGCTTTTAAGGAATTTTTTATTCATTGACGTTTTGGAGAAAATACAAGCAAGCAATATAAAAAGCTAGGAAGTATCTAGCATAAGTTATCAAACATAGCGTAATTAATTAATAAGTTATTAATGTGCCGGTCTTGTTGACCATTTTCACATTGTAAATTAGCACCTATTAGATTTGTTTTAACAAATCATTAATTTATCAGTGAAAACTTGTAATTAGCCCGTGTGTTTGTTAATTGTTATGGCTGCTTTGTGTTCACAATAGCTATATACATTATATTACAAAACATACTTATATACCTAATGGATTAGAAGTCTATTCACGATTATGCTTGACATAAAAAAATACCTATTTTCTAAATTAGATGAATACATAATTGCACAAATTTACCTACCTATATAAAAGCTCATAATTTTACTTTATACTTGGAACAATATTTATGTCTAAAATTATTTATTGCTTTAAGTCTACGTTAGTCATAATACTAAAATGATTGTCAGTAATAAATTAAATTTAGTACCTACTTATCTCGTAGTCTTAGCGAGGTGTTGGACTCTTTTTTTTTTTTTTTTTTTTTTTTTTTTTTATGCCGAGGAAAATGCTTTTAGGCATCCCCGTCACCCGGGGGGAGTGACGGGGTATGTGGGACTCACCCTGCCTCAAGGTGGAAAGGAGGCAGGGAATACCCACTAAAAACCCCGGCCCCTCCTGTCAAGCGCCTATGGGGATGGTGTCACGGGACCCGGAAAGACTAGGACTGCCGCGACACCACCAGCACTGCCCGCCTACGCGGGCCCGACTGGCCCCCCTCTAAGGGGAGCGACGGGAGCGGCCCGGAGGGCCGGCCCACTCCCATCCGACGAGGACGGGGACCCGTGCAAGGCGGGTGGAGGTGCCCCCGCACCAACCACCCACTGGGTCCCATCAGGAGGCATTTGGCGGTCGAAGATCCGCCGAGCACGCCCCCTTCTGCGTCGACGCTGGATTGGAGCCGAGGGATCGTCCTCGCGCTCTCGTTCTGCTGCCTCCTTCTGCGAGATGACTGTCTCACAGAAGGAGGCAACAGCTAGCCAGGCTTCCCTGCTCCCGAGCATGGCCGCAACGACCGCTGGGAGGGAAGATATGTCCCCTACGGCGCTGGTAAGGACCGCGCGTTCGCCCGTCCAAGACGGGCACGAGACGAGGGTGTGGTCAGCCGTATCGAGCTCTGCCCCACACCCCCAACAACCCGGTGAGACCTCCCGCCCAATGCGGTGCAGGTAACTGCCGAAACAGCCGTGGCCGGTCAGTACCTGCACCAGGCGGAAGGTTAAGTAGCCATGCGGGCGCTCTAACCACTGCTGTAGTACAGGGCCTAAGGCGTCCAACAAATGCCGACCATATCTTGCGGAGGCGAGGTCCTCGGCCCACTGGCGGACCAGTTCTTCGTGAGCCTCCCTCCGCACGGCACCTCTTTCAGCAGGAGCAGGGCGATTCCCATGCGCCCTCTCCTCGGCCATCCAAGAGTAAACTCTGGCCAGTACCTGGGCTTCGAGCGCCCAGGGTGGGGTACTGGGTGGGGTACTGGCCAGAGAGGTGTTGGACTCTAGGCAACTCTACATATACATCAGTTCAGAAATCTTTGTTATTTAATTCAATTTCTTTCTATACATTTTAAATGAATAAAATTCTGTCATTTCTTTTCGTTAGAATCCACTTTCCGAACACGGCAGTTAGGTATTAAAAAATATTTTTTATTTAGTTTTATGTCTGAATATGAATAAAGATTATATTTTCTATTCTATTCTAAAAATAATTATGTACAGCGATAAAAAAAAGTAGATAGGTACTAGCAATTATTTGTAATCTCCGAAAGATTTCATGTACGAGTATCTATAAGGTACCTACGTCAAATGCATAAAGTAAGTATTTCTACTTAGATTATAATCTTTAGGAGATTATTTTTAACGTAGCATCCTACTAATAGTACCTATAAAAAGCTCTTTTAAAATGTAAAACAGTGCATTGGCATTTGTTTGTTTGCGTCATAAAGAGTATAATCCGCACTTACGTTATTGTTCGCGGGACCAAAATAAAATACACATTTCGGGCGCGTGGCAGCGTCCATGACTGTTATTTCTGTTTACGATAATTATTAATGGTACCGAACTCACCCGCTAAGTGAGCATTTTTATTGTACAGTACAACTAGTGACTGCTTTTCATCTTCATATTAGGTTAAGCAAAGAGAGGGGAATTCTTTTTTTTTCTAGAGGGGAATGCATTAGGCACCTTCATGCAGCCTCCGGGGGGAGGCGGCATGGTGTGTGGGACTCACACCTCCCAGAATGGGAGGGCATACCCACTAAACCTCCCTGTGTCGCCAGTGGGCAGCAAGTTGCAGGGACACGGGTAGCGCCGAAGCATGCGGCCACATCATATGCCCCCGGAGGCTGCATGAAGGTGCATAATGCATTCCCCTCTAGAAAAAAAAAGAATGAAGCCCACATCGAAGTGTATATGAACTTGTCATCATAAGCCTATCGTAGTCCACTGCTGAACATAGGCCTCTCCAGTTGCTCGCCACTTCGATCAAACATCTGGAGGTTTTATCCATAATCGCCACCATGGGCAGGCGGGCCCGCAATCGCAGAGGGTAGCTTCTCGCTCCGGTGACACTTCTGCCCGTCATCGGCCTGTGGTATTTAGCTTCCTTCAAGTGTGATGCTTATTACCGCCACCAGTCGGTTGCCAGAGCCTTGTCTATTATTCAGCATGATGCACCACTTGGTCCGTCACCTGTTGAACGTAGGCCTTTTTTGATTCGAGACACATTTCTCTATCCCGGCTTCTGATCCAGCCAATGCCAGCAGTTCTTCTAAGGTTATAACCCCAACGTGGCGGGGCGTCCTACACCACGTCTGCGTAAAACCGGTATCCAGTCCAAAACTCGTCTACTCCACTGATAGGCAGTTTTACGGCAGACATAGCCTGCCTCTGCCACTTCAGCGTACTAATCTTGCGGGCTATATCGATAACTTTCGTCCTCTGATGCCTGGGCCTTAGACCTCTATTTACTACAACTTGTAGTCTGACCTGTATGGCATGTATGATACTCAGATATCTACCTTAATCATTTCAGATCAATCAATTGTTATCTTAATGTTTTTTTAGATAATAATTTTCTGGCTGGGAATTCTAAATTTAGATTCATGCAACAACAACCTGAAATACTTTTTACCAAGTCAGTCTGTTCTTTATTGATTTTTAATAAAGACATATACCTATTTGACTTGAAAATGGTTGATATGATTAAATATACACTTTGTATATCAACCACACCAACTAAGTATTACATTATTATTAGGCATACGCCCTAGGCATTAAAATTTGGAGCATTTGACCTGATAAAAAACCTGTCTTATTTATAGGCAAGTTTCTTATAAAATGTATTGAATTGGTAAATAGGTAGGTACTTCTATTATAATGTTATCTATTTATAAAATAAGCTCACCACTAAAACTGCCGAGATATTTTATACGACACACAGAAACATACTTAAACATACTCATCGGTAAACAATTAGTCTCAACTACCTAAATTAGGAGTCAATAGACGAAGCAAACGTCTAGAAATATAGCGACACATCATAAACGCTACGGAAATTTCAGAAATCCTATTTCTGAACGTCTGTAGTTTTTAGTGCGCTTAAAATAAGTCAAGTGGTTGGAGTCCACACGTGGTGTGGTGTCGTGGGTATTCACGAATGGTTTTGACATTAGCAGTTGTACTGACGTCATGGTTAATCGTAAAATACGGCAATATTTTGGCTCTCTGCCTCAAAGAAATCGGTATTTTGTGTCGTTTTCTTCATTGCTGAAGATCGTGCCCTTCCTGATCAGGGTTGCCAGATCTCCTGATTTTCCGGGAGATCTCCCGATTTTAGTCAATATCTCCAGATGTCCCGGATTTCCGTCCAAAACTCCCCATTCTTTTTACCTCCCGTATTCTATAAAGATGACCAAACGGATCAAAACCTCAACGATTTTCATTCCTAAGCAAAAATAACAGCTCCCGATCTTTCCACAAGGTATTTTCATATATCTCCCGGATTTTTTAAAAATACACCTCCAGAAAGTCAAAATTTTGATCTGGCAACCCAGGTCCTGATAGACCCTAGTATTGAGGAGCTTCCACACATCTTATGTGGTGCTGTGCCCCTGCGGCTTCGCCCGCGTTTAACCCCTATTTTACCCCTTTAGCGGGTGAATTTCGAAAAATCCCTTCTTAGCGGGCGCCTATGTCATAAATGTAACTATATAAGATGACCATTAGGACGCATGTTCACTAACGACCGACGTCAAGGCAGCTGGACATTCCCTTTGATATCATCTATGTACCACATATGCAGTATATTCTATTATGAATCCAGTGTACATAAAAGTTATCAGTGACATCCTACATAACCAGTCATACAATGTACTTACCTACTAACGAGTATGACGAAACAGGATTACTCACTATCGTCATTGCATCGTCCCTGTTAAGACATAGCTATCATGTCACAGATTAAGGGCCATTTCCACAGAAGCGAGAATTCTCGAAAGTAACAAAAATTTACCTATGGGGGCAGCGCAGACGACAGACTATCCGTGACACACTTTTTAGTCTGTGATGCAATTATATGCAGTAACGCACACGACGCGCAAAAATCTGTCGCGGATATTTCACAGACTCAACGCACATCTTCGATCATTCTGTCGGCTGAGCTGTAGGGACCTAGATGCTCTTTTTAAATGTCTCAGACGCAGAATCTATCAATCTATCGCGCATAAAGTCTGTCGTCTGCGCAGCCCCATGACCTTATTGTTCCACTGATCCAAGGCAAATCCCTGCAAAAACAGTTGTCATCAGAGGAGGCTTAAGACTAGCAGTAGACTTTTGCAGGCTTATGATGACAAGAAAGGTACATTCAAGAGAGGTAGGGCATAGCGAATCTTCGCTCGAATTGAGCCGCCCGTCCGGGGAAGGACCTATAGAAATACCGCAGTCAAATGACCTCTGGGTCGTGTTTCTGCCGGTGAGTAGGGTTTCCGGAGCTCGTGGGGGGTTAGGGTTGGGCCGGCATGGCGGTGGCATCTGACAGGTAACTGACCAGTTACTTGCCCGTTGTCACAGCGATTTGGGCTTCTCTTTCGCTTTCCATCAGGCGTAGGGAAGCCATTATGTCGAGCCACTTTAAAAAAAATAAATAAAAGAAAGTAGAGCAAGCAGCTTCTATGACTAAGGAAATATCAGGACACGGGTAGCAGCGTTTACCTGGGTACAAATAACACCTACTGCGGTCACCAACCCGCCTGCCAAGCGTGGTGACTAAGACGAATCCCCCTAAATGACAATTGTCATTTATGGAGGCCTAAGTCCAGCTGTGGAATTGCAGGCTAATAATGAAATCAAAATTACATTGATAATGTTAGCGTTTCGTTCATTTTCAATATGTACATAATTACTAATTAGATTACATACCCATTACCTGCCTATCTATGAAGTTTAAATAGTAACTTAGGCATTTTATCATTTACTTATTACTCGTGAATAATTTAGAAACAAAAAAACACACATACCGAAGATAACATTTACAATAACAAAGAAGTTCTTTTCCTGTTGATTACGTTTACTTACTGTGACTAATTACGATATTTTAACTCTACAAATGATAATATTGTATCTTAGTTATTTAATGACTTTTAAATATACCAAAATAAATCTATATTCGCACATTGTACCTACCTAAGTATTGTTTTGGAATAGATTAGAATATAAATTCTTTTTATAATACATTACTTAGTTACCACAATAAATACACATTTTTCCAAGGCTTAAAAACCATTAACAAAAATAGTTGTGCACCTAAATAAGATCTTAATTTGCAAATTCCATTTTATATACCTACTTATACCCTTAGAATAATAACAACCCTTATAGCAAAATGGTCTCCTATCATTTTAAAACTACGATGGGAGTAACGTCACGGTCAAAACACATCCCGTATTGATTTTCCTTTATCAACTAATATTTAACCGAACAAGATACCTACTATCGTCACTAAAATCTCAAGTACCGTTTCCAGCACATTCTCGGTACACACGCACTGATCGCACTGAACGCACTTTTCGCTAGCATTCATTAAACCTTCATACTTCACCGTCACAAACGTTTATAGTTCCATTGCGAGTTCAAGATAACATCGTTTGTGTATAAGTACTACGAACCAAGCAATGTATGTAAGGTAAGGTGCTTCATGTGACCTTGATACAAACGTGATTCGCGTGATAAGTGTCCAGATGTCAGACGAGGCTCTATGTCGTGATGTTGACATGATAAGCCTTGTGGCACACCTGGGTTGCCTTATTAGATATATTTTATTAGAAAATATAGCCCAAAGTTCCAAAAATAAGTAGATAGACATCGACTCAGTATTATGAATACTAGGACGTCAAATATGAGTATTTCATTTGAGATACTTTTTTTTTATATTAGTAGCTCGACATAATGGCTTCCTTACGCCTGATGGAAAGCGAAAGAAGCCCAAGTCGCTGTGATAACTGGCAAGTAACTGGTCAGTTACCTGTCACTGTCAGTTGCCACTGCCGTGCCGGCACATTTTTTTTTAGATGGGAATGCATTAGGCACCTTCGTCTCCGGGGGGAGGCGGCATGGTGTGTGGGACTCACACCTCCCAAAAAGGGACCTGTCAGTTGCCACTGCCGTGCCGGCCCAACCCTAACCCCCCACGAGCTCCGGAAACACTACTCACCAGTAGAAACACGACCCGGAGGTCATTTGGCTGCGGTATTCTATAGGGTGGAGGTCCTTCCCCGGACGGGCAGCTCAATTCGAGCGATGGTTCGCTATGCCCTACCTCTCTTACAACAGAAATGTAATTTTTACCGACAAAATACGCTATATTGATTTGATTTTGAAGGACTTTTTTTGCGTGAAGAATTTTTTTTATGCTAGAGGCGACAGACGAGCAAATGTAAGCAGGTTGGTATGTTTTTTTTTCTAAATAATTACGACGATAGCCAAGGCGGCTTTGTCATCATCACCGGGCTGGAGCGGAAGGCTTTCTCATAAAAAGGGCCCATGGAAAGTTTTAAAGGTAGAATTTAAGTCCCATGAAATGGCCTGTTAGCATATATCCCTCAATATACTTAGTTATCTCAATTTCTAAATAATCTGCATACTTACTTAGATAGTCTATTGCAGATTGGCCGGTGAAGAAAGTTATACCTTTAGAAGGATTCGTGTTCCCCTTTTTAATATGGAGGATAAACTTAAGTCATTCGACAGGGTAGGCCTGTCGGGAGTTTTAGAGAATGGGCACTACTCTCTGCGTCGTTAGACTCCCAAGCATAAAAATGTTAATTTACATAGGTAGTTAATTAACTTCTTTATCTACTATTTGTTACACCTCAGTCATCGACCGGTGTGCAAACAAAATAATTAACAGCCCGCTAAAACGTTCTCAAACGAAAACAGATGAGCCATATTATGGTACACATTATTCATTAGGGTTCCGTAGCCAAAATGGCAAAAACGGGACCCTTATAGATTCGTCATGTCTGTCTGTCTGTCTGTCTGTCTGTCTGTCTGTCTGTCTGTCTGTCTGTCCGTCCGTATGTCACAGCCAGTTTATTCCGAAACTATAAAAGCTACATTATTGAAATTTGGTACGTAGATGTATTCTGTGAACCGCATTAAGATTTTAAAATAAAATCAGAAAAAAATCCAAAAATTTTGGGGTTCCCCATACATAGAACTGAAACTGAAAATTTTTTTTTTCATCGAACCTATACGTGTGGGGTATCTATGGATAGGTATTTGAAAATAATGTTGAGGTTACTAACATCATTTTTTTCTAAACTGAATAGTTTGCGCGAGAGACTCTTCCAAAGTGGTAAAATGAGTGTCCCCCCCCCCCCGTAACTTCTAAAATATGGGCATGATAAAACTGAAAAAAATATATCATGTGTATCACTATAAAAACTACTAACGAAATTTGGTTTGAATGAAATGTAGCCAGTAGTTTTTTTTAAACGTCATAAATCAAATTAGGTACCTTATTTTTTCATTTAATTAACATCAATATAATAAAACGTAAAGAAAAACATTTATTTAGCTGTATAGTGGTACGGAACCCTACGTGCGAGAGTCCGACTCGCACTTGGCCGGTTTTTTAGGGTTCCGTAGCCAAAATGGCAAAAACGGGACCCTTATAGATTCGTCATGTCTGTCTGTCTGTCTGTCTGTCTGTCTGTCTGTCTGTCTGTCTGTCTGTCCGTCCGTATGTCACAGCCAGTTTAATCCGAAACTATAAGAGCTACAGTATTGAAATTTGGTACGTAGATGTATTCTGTTAACCGCATTAAGATTTTAAAATAAAATCAGAAAAAAAACCAAAATTTTTGGGGTTCCCCATACATAGAACTGAAACTGAAAATTTTTTTTTTCATCGAACCTATACGTGTGGGGTATCTATGAATAGGTATTTGAAAATGATGTTGAGGTTACTAACATCATTTTTTTCTAACCTGAATAGTTTGCGCGAGAGACTCTTCCAAAGTGGTAAAATGTGTGTCCCCCCCCCCGTAACTTCTAAAATATGAGCATGATAAAACTGAAAAAAATATATGATATGTATGACTATAAAAACTACTAACGAAATTTGGTTTGAATGAAATCTAGACAGTAGTTTTTTTTTAAACGTCATAAATCAAATTACCTAATTTTTTAATTTAATTAACTCCAATATAATAAAACGTAAAGAAAAACACTTATTTAGCTGTATAGTGGCACGGAACCCTACGTGCGAGAGTCCGACTCGCACTTGGCCGGTTTTTTATTTGTTTTCGTCTCAGTTACCTATTAAGATTTTATTACTCATGCACATTTGTTACGCGTTACTTTTTGTAGGATCTATTTCAAGTATGTATAGGTAGGTGATGATTTCATCTTGGATCAGTCAGTACCAATATGTACCTACGGTTAGTAAAAGACAATTTTATCAGAACATCACCCTGTGATCGCTAACACGCCTGCCCAGTGTGGCCATTATGGGTATATCCTCCAGATGTTTGCCCTAAGTAGCGAACAACTGGAGGCCTATGTCCAGCAGTGGACTGTGTGGTGATGTATGAAGAATTTAAGTTAATTAGCAACATGAAGCAACTGCAGTGGCATGCATAGTCTTTCAATGGTGTTCCGAGTTATGTCGTTTTCATGGATTCCTTGAAACTCTACCCGTAGGTAGGTTTGAAGTCGTAATCGGGTAGGTTCAAGTTGCAATATGCTAAGTTATCTACGGACAAATAAACGATATAGATATTTTGTTGTTATAATAAGATTATAGTTTAAAATTAAACATTTATCTTGTCCACTAGGCACCACTTGTATACCAACAGAAATTGTCCTTTTACTTTTGACCATGATCCTGGTCATTCGGAAAAGTGAGTATCGTCAGTAATAGCTACATACTAAAATAAAACATCCTTGACCTTAGATTTCATTTCATCATCTATTTTAGTTGTTGCGTTGATTGAAGGTACCTACTCCTACACGTAACGCACTAAGTTTGACCCAAACGAACTCCAGCCATGTTTTTTACCCAATGAGCATTCACCCTCCATAAACCGAAGGATTTATGACGATTGAGGACAAAAAGGAGGATAATGTTTCAATCTTTACAAGCCGGTACATACCCACAACATCAGAACTCAAGTGGTTACCCAATTTGCATTCGATTGTCGACTTTAACGCATTGAATTAGGAACCAAATATGTTTGTAGATCTGTGGTGGGCTGGTGTTTGTGTTCTTATCGTCTGAGGTAGGCTGTAACTTACAATGGACTGTCAATATGACGTCATGTTCAAAGCGAGCCTCATTAGTGAACTTGCTTCTACTATTCGCGACTTGTTTGTTTGTGATGATTATATTCTGGTTGCCAATGCTTATTATTAGGTATTACTCGTAGATAGTCTACACAACTACTTTTTGGGTAGAGAGGATAATTAAATGAAGGGGTAAGGTGTCTAATGATTTGAAGTAATCATTGATTGATGTGGAAATATATGTTGGAAAACACCACAAAAACGAAACAACATAATCCTACATAATAATATTTCCCTATGCAATTGGGATGATGACTAAAAAATAATTTAATGTCCATCAGATAGATTAATGAAAAATATTGGATACGTATTTTTTATTTTGCCTCTTGTTCAAAAACTTACGAAGATACATTGATTTTAAATGTCACATGACGTCACGTTAGAGTACAAAATATACTCTAACGTGACGTAGTTAGCCCCCACTCCGTAACTTTAATGCGCTATATCTAAGTATTTTCTTGTTATTTCGACAAAACAAAAAATACGGGTCTTATATTTTTTTATTATCTAAGAGACGGACTAATTATTTTCTTCATTTTCATACCTTGTCATCATCCGTATTATGTTATAAATACCTTTACAGACATAATAAACATATTAGGTATATTCCTATTATTATATACCAGGACATAAGGTCGCCAAATATATATTTTAATTACCTATATCGGTTTATTTTATGTAGGTACCTCCTGGGCTAATTAATTGATATCGTGCCTATTATATTTGTAAGTAATTAATAATATGAATAACTATAATACCTAATGGTACATACGGTGTTAGGTTCAGGTAATTAGTAGTAGAAATAATTGAAACCACCTTCCCCTAATTTTGGCGTGAAGCTGCCTAATGCGTTCCAAGTTATTTTGGACCGCGGACCGATAGACCATCTTGGTTTGTCATAGTCGTGATGAAAACTTCGCTTGCGCGTTGTAGGATTCTATGTTGTAGCCATGTATAGGTAGATGTTACTACATGTCGCTACGTACTTATAACCACGGAATACTTAATTAAGTACAGTTTTAATCAGCCATTCGGCACAATCTGTTTTTATTATCGTAACTCGTGTGACTGTCGCTTACGTCGAAACGCATCTCGATCGAATGAACAAAGCATTGCAATTCAATACTGCAATTTTATCGAAAAGTCTTGTTCTCACGAAAACTGCGTTTACGCAAATTAATCGTGGGATCGGCCGGCGTCCGGTGTCACTTTTATAAATTGAAGAATTAAGTAGGAATTTGTAAAGGTTTTAGTTGTGTTATATTCGTAGGTAAATCAAATATGTAATTAGGTAGGTATAAGGCCGGTAACAGATGCCTAACTTTTTTAAATCTTAGAATTACATCTATCTATTTAAGGTATCTTAGACTTTTTATAGGTTTTATTTGTGTTAATATAGGTAACTCTAATACCTATAGCGCCGGCGGTCATTGGTGTCTTATATAAATCATAGATACCTTTCAATTTGTATAGGTAGGTTATAATTGTGTTATAGGTAAATCTCTGTGGTATTACACCACACATGTACAGTATTATATGCTATGCTATGGCATAGGTTATGAGTCTAAGCCTAAGGCATATGTTAAGAATTATAATAATAGTACGGCGCCCTGATGTCATAATATCTATTTTATTCTCAATGTAGGTACCTACTTACAGCAAAAATGTGATAGGCAATAGAGAAATATATAGGGAAAGGCAAAAGATGAGGAAAACCAAGGACAAAATTATAGGTACCAGTAAAAAAAAATCTCTCATATTTCGGGGCAATGCCAAATGTATAGGGATACGAGAATAAGTTGATGCAAATGGCACCAAATGTTTTTCATAGGGGGAAAAACATACCTATTTTCGGATTTTCCCTAATCCCTATTATGTTTCAATGTAGATACTTAATGTTCGTAATTTAATAATGACAATGTTACTTATTATCTTTTTTGATAAGCGGTCTTTGTATTTACCCAAATTAAAAACTAATAAATAGTATTACCTAACTTATATTATAGGTATCACAATTTCCAAAAATTCTGATAACAAATACCTACCTATTATTCAGAATCGATAATAATCGCATAGTACTCGTACCTACCTATCAATCTACCTAAATGTAAGTTCGTTGTAACAATTACGATACGAAACAATGTACTAAACTCATATCTAATCGAATGATAGAATAGGATTAGGTAACCTTTTTTTTTGTTTCACCAGGGAGAAATGCAGTTTACGCATACCCGCTGCCCGGGAGCAGGCGGGTTATGTGGGACTCGCTCCGCGTCGGCAGAGAATACCCACTAAAAAGCCCTGGTTGCCACCGTCAATTGCGCCTTGGGTTGTGGCGACATGGGACCTACACCATAACACCGTGAAGCCACCAGCGCTCGTCTGATCTAGGTAGGTATAGCCTACTGGCGTAAATGACACGATGAAACAATTAGAGGTAGGTAGGTAGGTACAACGTCATTTTACCGCACACCTGCCTGCATGATCAACGTAAATAAATGACGACACAGAAAATTCGAAGCACTCTACTTTAATGAAGAGATACAAAACGTATAAATGGCACACAGCCCCAATGAAATGAACCCGTGGACTCGGCAGAGGTCACGCCCTATGACGCGCGCCTGTAGGGTCACCACAAGGGGTAGCTGAAAGTACTCTATTTTTGTAAACTTCATTAAATAGTATTAAACAAAGTCGCTTTTCGTGTCTGTCCCAGACTCCTAAGGCGCGCAAAAATCTGTCGCGGATATTTCAGACTCAACGCACACGACGCACATCTTCGATCATTCTGTCGGCAGACCTATACGCTCTTTTTAAATGTCTCAGACGCAGACTATATTGCACAAAAAGTGTGCCGTCTGCGCTGCACCTAATGTGTGCATAGATTTTTAACGCAACGGATTTTAATGCGGGTTTTTAACCGACTTCAAAAAAAGGACAAAAAATAAATAAATAAGGAGATACTTTGCTAATATTGTATGTAAATGGAATCAGTCATTTGGCTATGTTTAAAATGGCATAAAAATTAATTTTAAGTCATTCAAAACTCTAACGCGACAATAGGTATAGGTAATTAAATAGGTAAATTACCTATGTTATTTTCTTAGCTTGACGTTTCGATTATGTTGCAACAATCGTGCTCGGGAGTTTGGAGTGGTCTGGTCGGGCGGTACTTGTATGTGGATCTTCTGCTACCCTCTCATTGTCACTTATTGTATTACCTCTAAATTTAAGTCATTACGAAACGCAACACTCACTATCGGGGTGTCTTTTGGTTTTTTAACGGCAAAACTCGCAGTTTATACTTTTTAATTATTGAATTGAAAAAAAATTGCATTGAGTAACGGTATTTATTATCTACTAATCGGTATTTTTTACCAATCAATGGGTATATTAAACAGTGTTACACAAAATGGTATGACACAACGGGGACAAACCCTTGCTTTCATCACTGAGTTAAGATGGTTGCTGTCGTTTGTGGTAGGTACCTAATAAACCCCACCCTGGGCGCTGGAAGCTCAGGTACTGGCCAGGGTTTACACTTGGACGGCTGAGGAGAGGGCGAGTGGGAACCGCCCTGCTCCTGCAGAAAGAGGCGCCGTGCGGAGGGAGGCTCACGAAGATCTGGTCCGTCAATGGGCCGAGAGCCTTGCCTCCGCAAGTTATGGTCGGCGACTGCTGGACGCCTTAGGCCCTGCACTGCAGCAGTGGCTGGAGCGTCCACATGGACATCTTACCTTCCGCCTGGTGCAGGTACTGACCGGACACGGATGTTTCGGCAGTTACCTTCACCGCATCGGGCGGGAGGCCTCACCGGGCTGTTGGGGGTGTGGAGCACAGCTTGACACGGCTGACCACACCCTCGTCTCGTGCCCGTCATGGACGGAGGAGCGCGCTGCGCTGGTCAGCGTCGTGGGAGACCTGTCTTCGCTCCCAGCTGTCATCTTGACTATGCTTGGGAGCAGAGAAGCCTGGTTGGCTGTTGCCTCCTTCTGTGAGACAGTTATCTCGCAGAAGGAGGCAGCAGAACGAGAGCGCGAGGTAGATCCCTCTGCTCCAGCCCAGCGTCGGAGGAGAAGGGGGCGTGCTCGGCGGATTTTCGACCGCCACATGCCCCCTGACGGGGCCCAGCGGGTTGTTGGTGCGGGGGCACCTCCACCTGCCTTGCACGGGTCTCCGTCCCTGTTGGACGGGAGTGGACCGGCCCTCCGGGCCGCTCCCGTCGCTCCCCCCTAGTGGGGGAGCTGGTTGGGCCCGCTGAGGCGGGCAGCGCTGATGGTGCCGCGGCAGTCTTAGTTTTTTCCGGGTCCCGTGACACCATCCCCATAGGTGCTTGACGGAGGGGCCGGGGTTTTTAGTGGGTATTGCCTGCCTCCCTTCCACCTTGAGGCAGGGTGAGTCCCACATACCCCGTCACTCCCCCCGGGTGACGGGGATGCCTAAAAGCATTTTCCCCGGCATAAAAAAAAAAAAAAAAAGGTACCTAATAAACATTCATTCTTTCTTTCTTTCTAACCTACACACCACGCGAAATAAGCACTATAGTTAACCATCCCTTTACGTATACCTATATTAGACGACACAGTCGAATGTCACAGTTTAAGGGAAAAGATGTGACATGTGTTCAGGAGACGAAAACTACCTCACTACTTGTGTGCATGAACGAACATTCTGTTGGTATTGGTCTGGGTGTTAACTTTGTGTAATATCTATTATGTATTTATTTACAAAAAAAAGAATCTTACTTAAGTACGTAGGTATATTAGTTCTCTAGTGCCAATAGAACAAGTTCGGGACTAGGAGGCACTGTGGCCTTTTTTAAAAAGATACCATCCTTATTACTCACACGCGCGTTGTCGCTAGCTGTGACGCGGTAGCGTGTCCACCGCGAATTATCTCGTTAGCCGCAAGTACGTGGGTACAGTCACCGCTGTGCGGCCGGCTTCCGGTACAAGCTGAGTGTACCAGCACTGACTGCGACCTCTAATAGGCTGCGATTGCGCATTCATTGCGATGGTGTTTCTTATTGTGATATTCCAAAATTGTGTTCCATTTTTTTTGTTTTTTTTTTGCCGCTTGAATGTAGGAATGCCTAAAGGATGTACACACTACTTACCTAAATCACGTTCGTCTTTCGAAATCTAATGAATATCATTCACCACTCCTAATGTGACCAGAGCGAAAAGCTACGTCCTGCGACCGCCCAGCTCGCCTGCCCAGCGTGGCGATTATGGGTATACCGTCCAGATGTTTGCACTAAGTGGCGAACAACTGGAGAGGCCCATGTCCAGCAGTGGATGTTTACAGACTGATGATAATGTTACAATACCATTACAATACCATGCTATAGGATTGTAGGCAGCTGCGTCTCATCTCATAATGCCAACTTCGCAACTGCTACACTTATAATACATAATTCAACGAGTATGTTCCTGCTCCCCTATGACCTTGGGAAGTCTTTGCTTTGTTACTGTCAAATCATTTAGATTTCCGTTACCAAAGTGTTATGAATAGAGGGTGGATGGGTCACGCCCGTGACAGCTATGGTGCCAGCCAATAATGAACCACATGGCTCAATAACGTGTTTCATTAATCTTGTCGTATCGTAAACCCCGTTCGACTAATATGGCGCTGCGATAGGTAGGTAAGTATATTATGAGCGGAGACATTTTAGGTACACCCTAAATTTAACCGTGGTATGGTTATTTTGCCCCGTTTTTTTTACATTTTCCATTATTTCTACGCTCCTAATAGTTGCAGCGTGATGTTATAAATAAAAATAAAGCCTTCCTCGATAAATGGTTTATTCAACACAAAAAGAATTTTTCAATTCAGACCAGTAGTTCCTGAGATTAGCGCGTTCAAACAAACAAACAAACAAACAAACAAACTCTTCAGCTTTATAATATTAGTTAAGATAGGTATAATGGGGATGTTTCCAGGGTCAAAATAATTACATTATATTTAGTCCGCATTTTAGATTATAAAAATATATTAGACACGTATTTTTCCTTTTTTTCATTTAAACAAAAAATAACAAAGATACAAGGCATCAAAATTTAGGAGTGGGGGTCTTTGAAGTTACTTAGTGGCGAAAAAACTCTCACTATGTGACGTCACGCGTAATTTTAACGGGCTATATCTTTGTCATTTTTGGTCTAATCTATACTTATAATAAATCTGTAGAGAGGTCAATTCTGTACATTAAATATATTTTCAAAATAACTATCAGGGGATGATTAGTGATCGATACTGATGCCAAAAATGCAATCAGTAAAATTTTTGTCTGTCTGTCTGTATGTTCGTTATAGAAACAAAAACCACTCAACGGATTTTAACGAAACTTGGTACAATTATTTATCATACTCCTGGGCAGGTTATAGGGTACTTTTCATCACGCTACTATTAATAGGAGCAGAGCAGTGAAGGGAAATGTTAAGAAAACGGGAGAAATTTTTTGAACGCGCATCTCTCAAAAACTACTGCATGAAATTGAATACGATTTTCACTAATGTATTACTAGAGGTCTAACTTAAAACTTAGGTATAGGTATAAGTATTTTATGGAAGTCCGTTATTTTTGAAACCCGATATCCAAGCGTGCGACGCCGCTGGCACAGCTAGTTTACAAATAAAAAAATACGTGTCTTTTATTTTTGAACAATCTAAAAGACGGACTAATTACATTTTTTACGGATACAGGCCCATTATTTATCTTTATTTTTCGTGTTCTCATGTAGGTAGGTAGATATGTGACGTAAATATGTCATTATGAAAAAGAAATACCTACTTCAAAACATGTATACAAACTAACAAAAACACAACTTTGAACAACAAAGACCAAAAAGCAATTAATATTCTGCATTTGTACAGAGCTTGTTTACAACACATAAAGTCAATGCGCATAATTCGATCTATGAATACATTAATACACAAACTATAGAAACTACGCATCGTATTTGTAACAATAACGGACTATTCTTCTGTTGTATTCAGGCGTGGACTGAATGCTAATGAAATCCATATTGTCGTGAACACAAACAATGTGGAACAAATACGAGTAAAATACCGTATCTAAGTCACCGGAAAATAGCAAGAATCGTAAGTTGATCAATTTCCTAGGTAGTTGATTAACTTTCGGAATATAACAAACGGTAGTTGAAATGTATTATTTAACGCAATGGATTTCAGTTAGTTGATCAATTTACGGTAGCCTGACAGTCATTTAATAATTTACGATTTTGACACAAGTAAAATCGTTCTCAAATGGGCCAATCGTTGCTCAATGTACCATTTAACGGTGCACTATTACCCGTAACTGTTCCCTGATTGGTTCCCGGATAACGCCACGTGAGCCATTGAACCAATCAACGTTCACCTCACCTTCATCCCATGATTTTACGGCAAGACCCCGTAAAATGATCAATTTACTAAAATACATACGTTAAATAACACATTTCAACTGCCGTTTATTATTTTCCGGAAGTTAATCAACTACCTAGGAAATCGATCAACTTACGATTCTTGCTATTTTCCGGTGACATAAACAGATAAAGAAAAATTGCGAATAACTATTTTGTTTTAGTTACATCATTATATATTTAAAATTTTAATCATACAGAAAGGGTTCCTTAGAAAGAAACTAATATATTTTTAATATTTTAAAACTTTTTAAGAAATCTCCGGTGCGGGAGTCCTAATCGCACTTGGCCGGTTTTTTTCCCATGTGAATAATGTAATGGGCTGAGTAAGCTTCGATAAATTAGGTAATCGAAACACGTAAAGTACCTACATATCTTATGCCTATCGATCTATTCTGGGGATCATATTAATTACAATAAAATTTATAGTTGCATTGCCAACCTTATCTTACTAATATTATAAACGTGAATGGATCCTTGTGAGGTACCTAGGTACAGTTTCATGCGACAACATCTGAATCTGTTTTTTTCTTTTTTTGTACTGATTGCAAATAGAATACCGCAAAATATTGTTGATCTACCTATACATAGATTTAAATCTCGCATTAAGTCCATTTTAATGTCAAAGGGTTATTATAAAGTACAAGATTATATGGATGACAATATTACATGGACATGATACTTAGTCTGCTCGCTTGCGCTTTTTAAAACGATATTATTGTATTGTATTATATATTTTAAACAAGGCTAACTGTTGAGTTTGTTGCGGCACTTCTTCTCAGCAGGCTACACGTCGAAGTGCTGGTAGGAAAAAAGTTTGACGTGCAAAAGTATTACTATTTAGTGAATCTATTTGCAGAAATAAACAATTTTTTTTTTATTTTATTTGGTAATATGTTTGTCACTTCCATTTCAAGATATTCAGTTGTGTAAAAGTTAAAAACAATTGAGTTCTGACCACACGTGCATGGAAAATTTAGCCTACTTTCATCTGCATGCGGATATTTGTGCATCTTACATACCTACCTATTATAAATCTTTTTAAAATGTATGTTATCCTTAAGAAAGTTCAGTTTCTATTCTAAACTTACCGATAATTATGATTCTAAGGGTCCGTGATATAAATAAATAATTCACACTAATATCCCTTATATTGGGGTCAAAGTAAAATTTGATTGATTTTTATTTCTGACAGAAAGTTTTGGGTTATCGATTACCATTGTGTTGATAGGATTGGCCAGTCTAGATCCTGCGTTACCGGGTCTAGCTGTTAACAAGGTGCGCCACGGGGAGGCTCCTTTCTTGCACCCCAAGTTAGGGACCTACATGAGGAGACTGATAGCGGTATTCAGGTCGCTAGGTTTTGGATGGGCACTACCTATATGATTGCCATTGATACGAAAAAAAAAAATTCTGACAGAAGGGGCAAAAGGGCTTGAAGAGGTCACGTGATCACTTCAGCCCATAGACACTGCCAGGGCCGTCTTAAGTCTATTCGGCGCCGGGGTGCGGGACTGAACCTGCGCCCTCGTTTTGGGAGGGAGAGGGTGGTTGGGGACGTTACCCATAAAACACAATACACGTAATTTTGGGAGAAGCCTATGGCCTGTGTCCAGTAGTGTGACTAATTGTAGGTTACGATAGTTACGATATTAAATAATAAATATCCAAAAATTCAGCGCTCGACAGGCGCCCTCAGGAGCCCTGCGCCCGGGTGCACCGCACCCCTTGCACGCCCTGGACACTGCAACACAACAGAGGAGTCAGAGGTGCTTTGCCAGCCCTCGAGTTTGCAGGCTCGCTTTTTGAAGGTCCCTAAGTCGTATCCGTTCGGAAATGTAAACAAATCCTCTTACAATCCTGGGTTCTTTAGGCGGAGCGTGAAACGGCATCTCAGTGGGCCTTCAGGGTAAGGGCGACAGGCGCGGTGGGTATGCCCTATTGTGCCTGTCGACCTAACATTTGGACCTCACGGCCGCTTACCATCAGGTGGAGTGAGATCATCCTGAATGCTCTTTTTATAAAAAAAAAAAAAAAACGCCTTCAGGCCAGGTGGAGTGAAACTTGACGGCTGTCAAGTGCTAGATGCGAGAAGCCCAGGATCGATCAAAGTGGCGAACATTCGGAGAGGCCTATGTCCAGCAGTGGGCGGATAGAGGATAATGATGTCTACCCGTCTAAAATTGAACAAGACAATCCTATTCTAATAACAGAATCAATACAGTCCAGCGATTCGCGAAATGAGCCGATTAAACATCGCTCGAAGGTTGCAGTTACGCAATCCGTAATGACTAGCTAATACCTACTGTTTTAATTACTTCATTTGTCTTGTTATTTGGATTAGTTACGTATTCTTGTGTATTATTTTGTAAAACACTGAACAGACGTTGTGTTAGATGTTGTACGACATGGAATGTTCTTTTTTTACTGAGTAGGCAAACAAAGCTGTTTTGGTTTTTTGGATAACGTAATTACATAGACCACTAACATAGTTTTTTATTCAGTAATGAGGTTACCAAATAGGTTAATGCATATAGGTATTACCTACTTAGGTATGTAGGTAGGATCCTAAGGTACCGGTGGTGTCATAGATGATAGTTACACCACTCCAAGGCACTTGACTGAAGGACCAGGGCTTTTGAAAGGGTATTCTCTGCCTCATTTCTATTTCGAGGCAGAGTGTCCCGCTCTCAGTTTTCCTGGAGGGTGGCGTGAGTCCCACTGTCCCACATACCCCACTATTCCCCCGGGTAGTGAAGATGAGTAAACTGCTTTTTTCACTGGTAGAACTTTTTAAAACAGTAGGCATTTGTGATTCGCTATGCCCTACCTCTCTGTATTATTAAGAACGAATCAATGGAATGTAATGTATTTGCTTACCGTAAAACTATTAGTTTTTTTTTATTGCTGTTGGTAGACGAGAAAGCGGCCTGTCTGATGTTAATCAGTAACCGCCGCCCAATTGACATCAGCAATGACAGGGGCACAGCCATGCCGCTGCCTACCGTGAGAAAAGAGTTTATTAAAATAAGAAATAAAATAAAAATATCGGAAAATATTTTATTTAACTATCATACTTTCGTCAAACATTGCTAAACTATACTTAAAATGTATTGGATTCGGTTTTGAACCACCAAATTGAATGAATATTTTAATACTGAATAACAAACAAAAACACAACATATAGTATGACATAAGTAGAACTATCCTGAACTACTCACTTAATTAAAAAGTTTTTCAAATGATAAAACAATTAACATAATTATATAACTTATTATTACACGAAGTCCAGCTTACAAAAAACAGATTCAAATGGACGAATCATAATCTAAATATACACTAAATCTACCGCCCAAAAGGCTTTATTAAAACTGATGGAATATTCACTAAGTTGAAGAAATGCGTCGCTGCATTTTGTCAGATGTTGAAAAGCATATAACGATATCTTTCCAAATAAAAGCAGCGTACAATATTAATGCGTTCTCTTTGCGATTGTAAACGGAATCAAAACGATTCATTTTTTCTATGAGGGCCATTCTACGAAGCAGCGATTGGTGTGTGCACCACATTGCAGTTAATTGTAAACTTTATTGTCAATGATCAATGAGATATTTCACAGGTACCTATGCGGTTAAGGGTTAAGAGAAACATTCTATAGTCCTCATGCATTTTTCTCTTTAACATTTTCACTGCATTCAATTGTTCCAATGTTACATCTAACTAACTAACCTTCGCAAAGAGTGACCACACATAAACATAGTCTACGTTAAAATGACGTCCCGTCAAAATATACCTATTTAATGCGTAAAAAATTTCAGTAAATGAAGAATTACGATCTTTCCTTTAATTTACTTAACTGTAGGTGTACAATATTCACCACATCTCAGTAAAACAAGTCATAAAAGTGATCTCGGTGAGCTTAATATTCTGGTTAAAAGTGTATCCGAAAGGTCCACTCCACCAAAGATACCTATATCAAATATTAAAAACTTTTGTCCATGCGTGTTGCCTAGTCTAAATTTGTAAATTTTCTTAGCTACAGGCCGACCAGGTGCATCGTCATTACGTATACCTAAATTTCAATCAAAGAAAGTCAAAAGATATCTAAAAATTGAGTGCAAACAAATTAACGTAGACTACCAACATTACAAACCTACCAATCTCTAACACGCCAGTCCACCCCCTTCGTTGCGTTCAATCTCTTTCCTCACATAATCAGCTTGCTTCTCCGTCAGTCCCAGTTTCCCCACCTCCTGTTCAAACTGTTCCTTTCCCCCCACTCCCACCAGGTAGCCGTTCAGTCTCGCGGCGAGATGCGACGTCTGCAGTTTACCGGAATCCAGGCCAAGGCTCCTGCAGAGATCCTTGTGGCCTTGCAACCGGTATTTCTGGTGGTAGCTGCCGATATAAAACAATTAACCTAGTTAGGTAAATAAAATTGATGTCTCTGAAGCAGTAAATTAACTGTTTTATTGACGTGATCTCTATACCTGCGGGCAACGATTTAGAAATACTTTTATCTTTTTAACATTAGAAATAAGCTATTTGCTTATTTTTTACTAGCGACCCGCCTCGCTTTGCTTCGTTATAATACTACTTTTTTATATTAGCTCGACATAATGGCTTCCGGAGCTCGTGGGGGGTTAGGGTTGGGCTGGCATGGCAGTGGCAACTGACAGGTAACTAACCAGTTACTTGCCAGTTGTCACAGCGACTTGGGCATCTCTTTCGCTTTCCATCAGGCGTAGGGAAGGCATTTACGGCATTACGTCGAGCTACTATAAAAAAAAATTAAAATCAAAAAGAAATTACCATCACTACTACCAAATGATAGTGATGATATGGTGATATCCTTGCTTGCCGACTGCAGAAGTTTGATTGAAATTTTCTAACTAATCTCTACATAGATATGCTACTTACTCTTCTGCGGGGTAGAAGGTCCCAGCGGGCGCTATCTCCGTCCTCAACTGGCCGACGCGCGCCTGCACCTCCTTGTACGACGCCTCGGCCGCCGCTCTCTGCTCCTCATCGTGGTATAAGATCATGGACTGATACTGTAAAAGAAATACGAGAAAAATGTAAATAAATAATTGGGCCATACAATGGGCATGATGCCGAAAAAAAGTAGATATTATAATTAGTCCGTCTTTTAGATTGTTAAAAAATAAGACACGTATTTTTTCATTTGTAAACTAGACCAAAAATTACAAGGATATAAGCCCATTAAAATTACGCGTGACGTCAGATTTTGGAAACTTTTTCGCAAATGAGTGACGTCAAAGACCCCCACTCCTACATTTTGGTGCCCTGTATCTTTGTTATTTTTTGTTTAAATGAAAAAGGAAAAATATTTGATAATAAGTCAGTTTATTTAATAACTCAATATGATTCAATAAATTTTGTTTTATGCCTGACGTGTGAATGAAATAACTAATGCTGTAAGTTAGCCCACGTAAGTACGTCAATCATTAGTTTACATATAAAAAATGCGTCATTGCATTTACGCCTCTTGTATGTACTATATTGTACAATTTACTGACTAATAAATAATCCACATACAGTTGTTAAATTAATGCAGAAACAAATATTTAAAAACGTTGTCATCTACTCATTACAATTGCTTGTATCCTATAATCTGTTATTTATCACTTGAGATTACAATAGCTTTACGCCAGTCATTGGGATACATTTTATATTACCTACAAATCTAAGGTCAAAAGTACACTGAGACGTAGGCGACGCAGGACAGCACGGGGCAGACATATAGGACACGGGGCGTAAGAATACAAGCGAAGTGTCCTTGCCTGTCAGTAGGAACGACTAAAAGGGCCTTCGGATTTGTGCTTCGATCAGCCACCGAGAGACGAAGACGACGACACGTGTCTCCGGATATACGTGGTCAAGACAAGGTACCAGGGAGCACCACTATGCACTCCCGAAGTTCGCTGCCTACTTTTCACTTAGCGCAGGGCTACTGAGCTCCAGGGCAGGCAGGAATGTGGCCGTATGCTTCGGCGCTACCCGTGTCCCTGCTACTTGCTGCCCACTGGCGACACAGGGGGGTTTAGTGGGTATGCCCTCCGATTTGGGAGGTGTGAGTCCCACACACCATGCCGACTCCCCCCATCATCACCCTCTCACAGTCCACAGCTGGACGTAAGCCTCTAGCATTGTTCGCCACTTTGATCGATCTTGGGATTCTCGCATCCAGCACGTCCCAGCCATCCACGGTTGTTCCGTATTTAACTAAGTAGGTACTCTGCCCTGAGCTGCGTGAAGTTAAGCCACCTGCATCTCAGCATACGCTTAGCCTTATATTTATTTGTAGACCTTTTCAATGTCAATGTCACTTACAAGCACCTATTCAAAACTGTAAAGCGGTTTGTTTAATTTGATAATCTATAGATTAATATGCTATTAGCATAATGTATGAGTAATAAATAATATTGGCAGGGTACGTGACAAATGTGACCGTTTTATGTTTTTAAACAGGTGTTTAAAGTAGGTACAATAGTAAAAAGACGATTACAACAATGTATAAACAAAGTATTAACTTTCAAATTGAAATCCTAGATCCTATCTAGGATTTCAATTCGTCTAGATCTTATCTAGGATTACAACGTCTAATCTATCATTAACCTAAGGGTTGTATAGTATAGACCGAGTAATCCTATAGTACCTAAGTTCTTCTATCGCGAACGCCTAACCCCTAATAGAATAAGCTATCTGTAGAAGAAAATATGGTTTTTATGTGGACTCAGTCGCGTGCGCGCCTTCTTGTGAATCGCACACATAGCGAAAAGACGATGGGTCGCTCTCTTACATCCCCTATCCTATAAAAATCAATCATCATCATCATCAGCCTATTACAGTCCACTGCTGGACATAGGCCTCTCCAGTTGTTCGCCACTTAGAGCAAACATCTGGAGGATATACCCATAATCGCCACGCTGGGCAGGCGGGTTGGCGATCGCAGGGCGTAGCTTCTTGCTCCGGTGACGATGCTGCCCGTCACCGGTCTTTAGTATTTAGGTACGCCTTCAATTGTGATGGTTATACCGCCACCAGTCGGTTGCCAGCGCCTCGTTTGTTATTCGGCAGGATGCACCACGGGCAGGTGAGGTTGGCTTGGAGCGAAAAGATGATAGGCCGCTCCCTTACATCCCTAAAAATCAATGGTTTAATAAAAATAATCACCTGTCTCTTAAGCTTAGTGGTCAGACCGTACTCGTGGTTGGCCCAGAACATTTCCAGTAACTCTTCAAAAGTGACTGTCTTGGGGTCGAAGTCCAACTCGATCACCTCTGTGTGGTCACCACTGAAATATTGAGAAAACAAAATGATAAATATACAAAAAAAATGTATCCAAGTAACTTAATCAGTTGTCTAGTACCCATAGTAGGTACAAGTTTCGACATAGTTTGGGACTAGATGGCGCTGAGTGGTTCAGTAGAATGTCTTGGTTCATTTATTTATTAAAGTACTACATAATAAAAAAAGTATTTACGTAAGTTATCAGTTGTCTAGTACCCATAGCACAAGTTCCAGCTTAGTTTGGGGCTAGTTGGCGACGTGTGGCCCATTGTGGTATGTAGGTATGTCTTAGGCTAATTATTTATTTAGGAAACATCGCGGTAAGTAATTTTATTGTAAGTAGAAATAAGTTTAATCGGTGTTACATGCAACAATTTCGCCCCTTTACCTCTCAGATAACCTTTGTCTATCAACAATGATCGTCTACTACTAATTTTAGCACGCATCGCTAAATGCGTGGCCATATTAGATAACGTGCGTACGATAATATTATACGACCGTAAAACGCCTTGGCCTTGCGGGTCTCGCAACCTTGGATTACCACTACACTACGAAATGTTCGTTCATAATGCGTGTTTGGACGTAGATCTACGAGATAGTACCTAGGTAACCATTCTTTTGCTCGAAATTTGGCCTACACGCTACCGCGTGTCTGGATAAGAATCAGACACACTATATTTTTCGTCAAAATAGTAACTAACAAGCCAAAAAAGACATAAACATATACATTTCAGGATTTGTCAGAGTTTCTCAAAGTTAAAAAAAATGTGTAAAATCAAGCGTTTTCAAGAAAAAGATAATGCGTACACGTAGATATAATTTACTCATTAGTTCCGATTTTAATTTTGCAAAGGTGTGCTATTGTTAATACAGAAAATGAATACCGATTTGCATTTCAAGGAAGTCCGAAAAACAATTGTAGGTAAGTTCCAGTCGGTACAAGGCATTCAGTATTTTAAACAATACCAATTGTTATTTTATTCATATCTGATTTTTGAATCTCCGGATAAAGATTAAGACTGCTAATTGGTGCGTTAATTTATGAAAGCTTATGACGAACGCATTTGTCGAATTTCTTTTGTATAATTTAAATAATAGGTAGGTACATTATGATTTTTATTTTTTACAATCAGTCGTATTGCTCTTTAATCATTGTTTATTTTTTATCTGACGTTTGGAAAATCGGCCGATAACAAAATAGTGTATATTGGTAAAAGGTAGGTAAGTATTCCGGATACATAAACCAAGGCATTAGGTATACTCATACTATAGATATTAGGCATTGCACAATAATTATTCAAAATGACGATGTCTTATACTATGAGCATGTTGCGCTCTGTAATGTTTTTATTTACAACAATGACTGGCAAATCTTAAAGATTAACAGCAATTTCACTATAAACCATGATAAGACGTCGTGTATTTATTGCACGTGCGTGATACGGGTTAAGTATGATTTAGTTAGCTTATTTAGACCTAGAAGATTGCTTATCTGCACTATTTTCTCAGTTTAAAGATCAAGTGCACACGTATTTAATACATGTAAATAAAATGCAAGTAGGCACACACAAAAAATATTAAACAACCTGCAAAACAAACTTGGCAAATTTTGATTCTTTTTCTTTTTTGTTAAAAAGTCACAGTATTGACCTAACATGGCAATGTATTTATTACGAAAATAACAATAAAGATATAAGCAAAACTCAAGAGGTCTTACATTAATAAAGTACTACAGAATATATATTTTATTAAGCTCATGCTATTTGAAGCATCTTGAGAGTAAACCAAGCTGTTAATCCTGCTCTTATATGTTCATAATCACACATACGACTGTCTACAAGCCTTTATGCTATGCTTTCAAGCCTTTATCGATCGTCAGTTTCTCCTTGACCGTAGACAATGTTTGCTGTTTGTAGTTTTTACAATCGATAACAACGTTGGGTCATTCTTGATTAGACTCGATTATTTTTATGACGATGTTGATAAATAATATTAATATTCAAGATATTAAATATCTCGAATATTTATTATTCTCATTCTAAATTGGACATACGTACATATTACATAAGGTGCCAGCTTGCTTTTATAGAACTAACAGCGTAGTATTATAGTCGTAACACCGAATGTTCCTTTAAATACTACTACGTATTGTATATGTATTTATTTATAGAAAAATAGTATCTAAGTAAGTTTACCGGTTGTCTACTAGGTACCAATAGAACAAGCTTCGGCTTAGTTTGGGGCTAGATGGTGATGTGTGGCCAAGCGTGGCATGTCTTGGGTTATTTATTTAAATGCCACTTTACATGGTTAACATGTTGTGTTTGGAAATCTTGGTTTTACGAAGATTTGCTAGGTTTTCTATGATATTGTTGAGAAGTTAGCGATAGTACACCTCTGAGCATCGGAATGCATATTAAGCCGTTAGTTTTGGGCCCAACTAAAATCAGTCCGAGTCGTTTTTTATTAATTTAATTTACGAACACGGGAGGGACAATTGGGAGGAACTTATGGGGCAAAAATACGCGATTCGTTCATCGTACGATTATTTTTTATTATCATAGTAGGACCCGAACTCTCCTTTACCCCCATCATCGTAGTCATTTAATTCTTAGAGATTGGTTGCTGTGGCCGAGATTCAATCAGGAAACTATCTACTGTTATTTTTTTTTATTAATTTCCTAGTCGGTTACAATTCACTCATTATTAAATAGTTTTGATTCAGACATTTAGGTTGATTTAAAATTTCGTATCTTCGATAATCTTAATGGTTTCCTTATTAATTGCTAAAACTAAAAACGAATTACGAAGACCTTATCAAAACCCCCAAGACCTTGAACGCGTAGTGCGTTGATAATTAAGACGTACTCGACCTAAATAACTAACAGTACCTAGATTATAATATTGTATACTATGGTCTACGAAAGGTCTAGCTTGGGTTTTTAATCTGTTCAACGCCGACGACGCTTATATTTTAATTAATTGTATGAATTGTAATTGGTCCTTGTTGACTTGAATAAATGAGTTAATAATATATGCGTCCTTAACAATAGATTTTCTCTAAGATACTGATTACTTACATGTTCCTATAGTGTGGGCTCTTCGTAGTGCCGCCTGAGTAGCCGACGCGCGTACGGACGACGCCGGGGGTCACTCCGAAGAGAGAGTCGTTGGACCAGAAGCATCCCATTCCGAAGGTCGCCTTCTTTGTCGGGATGTCCACATCGTGGAGTAGGGCAGCCTGGAAAGTAAATGGTTGCATTAGATAAGTTAATATGCAGCGGCAGATCCAGCCCTATAAATTTGTTTTGTTCATGTCATCCAAAATTCTGCCAAGTGTGCTCCGGAGTATGGACTCTTGATCGATGGATTTGTTGCAGTCATCTGGCTACTGTCCTTTAGGCATTCAAGACAACTCGTCAAGTTGTTGAATGTAAAATATTTTTTGGTTTGTTATTTTTTATCTGTTAATTTGTTCACGGTCAAAGATCTGAATATTACGGCTTGTGCCGTAATTATTGATCATTGGCAACAGTGGCTTATATCATTGTACCTATCTATTTCACTTTTATTGTATTAACTAACTATCAATGTTCAATACCGACCGTGTATTTAGATATTACGTAGATAACCGGACAAAAGATCGATTCAAAAGTGTTATACCTAGCACTTAATCGGCAGTAGACATTATCTGTCGGACAAAGGTTAGTTAATCAACAGTGACTCTTTCAGACCTCCTACGCAGTTCTCATCGTTATCTGGGATACCCTCGAACTAATGATTATTCTATGCTGGTGGTAATGTCACCACGAGGCGACATATGCGCATGCGCAGTATGAAAGAGTTAGTGTTCACAAATGATGCTTACTTTGCCAGAGTAATTAACGAATGGCTATTTTGAAACCGAACACGTTTTTATGACGACGTAAATTGTATATTAGCGGAATTTAAATAAAGATATTCAGACTGACTCGAATGAGCTTAATTTTCGCAAAACTGTTATGGCGTTATGTAGCCTGCCGTTCAGGGCTCATGTGATTGGTCAGTTGCTAATGTAAGCAGTGTGTCAAGTCAGTGCCGCCGAGTCAAAATGAAGCAATCAATAGGACATGACACGTTTTATTCATGAATGTTTTTTAATGGCGTAATAAAATAATAAACAAATTAGATTTTTTTTTTTTTAAATGGCTTTGCACTGAGGTTGTGCATTTTAGCCAGTGTCAAGTTAGGGAAACGACAGGAAACAAAGGAAAAGCGGAGCGGAATTTGGAATGGGGATCAGCAGGAAGGTTATATTAAACATAAATACATATATAATAGAAAAATAAATACGTATTGATATCTATGCTTTTTTCTACTCTTAACAATTTGACTGACAAAACATAAATCGTAACGACTGGTCTATACCTACCTCATAGGTACCAGACCCAGACTTATTGACAAATAAAAAGGTAGCACTATGAAACATCATTAATTGTTTACTTGTGTACCTACAACGATGGAAAAACGTTACAAAATAACTAGTCATTATCTTCAACGTTGTCTTTTGGCAATAAAACTCGCATATTTTTACCGCAACAAAGAAATTCAACTGAAACACGTGACTTTGAAAGACGATCTATTTCTGTAACGTCAAATTGTCCACATCCCTATTGAGTTTCTATAAGTGGTGGAGTCGTTTGAGTACAATCGTCAGGAGCCGCGTCGCCAATCTGGCTTCATAAAAGCACCGATCATGCGGGTGACATTGGGTTTCTGTCAATTAACTGAGACGAATCTTATTGGTGCCTGAGTGACAACTAACATCTATGCACCTTTTTGTACAAATTGGTACCTATTGATCATTATTAACGAACGGCTCTCCGCATTTGATGGTAGTGATTTGTATTAGAGGTCAGGGGTTGAAATCAATGACTTCAGGATTGCATATAGAGGCGGCTGACAGAGAAAATGCTAGATTATATTATTTTTATTAGGTTTTTATTTACTTTTAGAATACTTAGTATATAAGTAAGGTACTCTGGTTGTAAAATTTCACTACAAGTGACAGAATTTTGCAGAGTAAAACAGCAATAAAAATATATGTAGGTTGGATTTCAAAATCCAGCCTTCAAGACTGTCAAGTTGTAAGGTCTTATAAGAAGTAAGGTAGGTAATCTAAGCTCGGCAGTTCAACAATTTACTAGCGGACAACCGTTCTTCTAATTTTTTTTGTATTAATCAATGTGTAGCTGAACATCCATTGATGGCTTTCCGTGGAGTACCTACCTACACTTTCTAGTTATAGTATCATTCTTATAAAAATTGTTGCATTGGAAAAGTATTCTACTTTTCAATTTACTATCTTAACTAATATTATAAAGCTGAAGAGTTTGTTTGTTTATTTGAACGCGCTAATCTCAGGAACTACTGGTCCGAAATGAAAAATTATTTTTGTGTTGAATAGACCATTTATCAAGGAAGGCTTTAAGCTATATAACATCACGCTGCAACTATTAGGAGCGAAGAAATAATGGAAAATGTAAAAAAAAACGGGAAAAAAATAACTATTCCACGCGTACGAAGTCGCGAGCACAGCTAGTTAGTAATAACGACTCTTCAGCCTAACCTTCAGTTTAAAAAGACATTACCTACTGCACTGTTACAGAACAATGTTGTACCCACATTACTTGCCCGACCTTGTCCCGTTTCTTAATCGATGTTGCTAATATTAATGCATGTGGTAGGACATTGAATATTTTATAATGATTCCAGCATGATTTGAATTTCAATGAGATTGATAGCAGTTACCTATTATCACGATTTGGAATCTCTAGCCTAGATCAATCAATCTGAAAAAAAAATGTCGTCTCTTGTCTAGACCGTCGACTATGTTTCCCAGATTGATTCAGGAGCAATCGACAATGTGGCCAAGATTTCGTATATCCCAAAAAATACGTCATGCATAATCGACTCTGTGCACTGGAGACTTATTTGAAAATTGATTGGGGAAAATATTGTATTGTCCTATACCAGAATAAGGTAGGTGAAACGTTTGCCACAAGACTAAAGGAAAAGAGTATAACTTAATATACAGAGAGTCACAGAGTACCTTACAGTCATGATGCATCCGTCGATCGACCACGTACTTACAACTTATGTTGATACCTTAATAGGTGCCTAGGGTCATTAACAAGGAGCCACCAAGGAAACTAACTCAGATTTTTTCCGGTAAAAACCAATCGGTAAATAATGATAGTTGTCAATTATAAAAAGTGTGGTTGTATATATGTTGTTATAATTAGGAATGGGTATGCAATTAGGAACAATAATGTAATGTAATGGGGGAACACAGGAAGCTGTAAGTCATTTGTGATGTTTACCTACTACCAACCAGAAGACTGTTTATAATTTTTGGATTTTGTACCTATTGTGAATTTCGAATAATAACTAAATTATATTATACTAGCTGCTGCCCGCAGCTCTGCCCGCGTGAATATTCGTATAAAACATAGCATATGTGTCAATCCAATGTACCTATAAGCTATATTACTGCAAAGTTTCATTCAAATCCGTTCAGTAATTAATGCGTGAAAGGGGAACAAACATCCATCCAAACAAACTTTCGCATTTATATTATTATAGTAGGAAGTAGGATTAAAAACATACGGCCGTATTCACAAACGTTACTATGCGACGCGCGGACGCATTGTGCCCAAGATCCTATAGGTTTTTGGGTACCTGTGCGTTTGCGCGGCGCACAGTAACGTCGTAAGTTCTACAGAAATGGTATCCTATTTTTGTTGGAATTTATTATGATTTGTGTAAACCGCCAGTAAATTCTTAGCACAAATTTAACAAAGTGAATGGTAATTAATATAATTAAGTAGGTACCGTACTTATCTATGTCTGATGTATTAATTTCATTCACCTACTAAACTACTACAGGCAATGAACTATGACGTGAAAATGACAAAAAGGTTAGTGAACCGAGCAAAAAACTTCCGCACAGCTCACTGAGCGTTCTCTACATGACGATAACTGTAATGTAACACGTAGGTAACAATAACATGAAATACCAGTAAGGGTGGGGATGTAAGCAAGCGACCTATACCTATCATCTTTTCGCTCCAAACCCACCAACCTCATCTGCCCGTGGTGCATTCTGCCGAATAACAAACGAGGCGCTGGCAACCGACGGATGGCAGTATAACCATCACAATTGAAGGCGTAGCCTAATACCACAAGCCGATGACAGGCAGCAGCAAATACGACTTGGCCTCCCTTTTCAGCTTTCCATCAGGCGAGAGGTAGCCACTATTTTCTTCTTAGCGTGTCAATGGCAATCTAAATAATTTCTGACCAGTGTTCAGCCACACGAACCGCATCTTCTGTGACCAACATAAGCTCATCGCGTGTGCAGGAGAAAGGGCATGCCGGGCAGGATGTAAGGTGAGCCATGGTTTGGGGGGTGAAACCACAAACGCAAGCTAGGTAAGACTCGTCCGTAAATCCCCATCTGCACCTGTTTTCCTTACTTCGGCCGACCTGAGTTCGGAGTCTGTTTAAGGACCTCCACGTGCTCCACTCCAAGCCACTATGCAGAGCCAATATAAAAAAAAATCTAAGAACAAAATAAATATGAATTTTTTGTTATTAGTATTTGTTGTTATAGCGGTAACAAAGATATCTACGCCAATTGTTAAAGTTTTAACTGTAAATTTGTTTTATTTTATAAATAATTCACATTCCATAAAAGCACGTCATTGAGGTCAAGTACATACAAAAATTCAATAAAAAACTTGAAAGGAGGTAGCACTACACAACTTGTAATATCCTGAGCAAGTCGCAGATACGTTAACGTAGTTCTAAATGGCGTTTTTCAATGTTATTTTTATAATATACTTCAAAAAATAACATTGAAAAACACTAATAGATGGATTTAAACATTTTACATTACCAAAACTCCATAACGCGCCATTTGTGAAAGACTTTTTAATTGGCAGAGAAATGTCGCACTTAACCTCGAAAACTTATCCGAAACCCTTGGACTAGTTTCTGTTGCAAAACTACCATACATGTATAATAATGCCTCCGTAAATATTTGACATGTAAGTTGATGATGAAGCATCAGAGACTTAAGTGAAATTTAATTAAACATTTCTAGGAAAAAACATCTTCTCTTTAGTAAAGAATTGCGTACTCACGTTAACTGGTGGCTTCATATTGCAGAGTTGTCTGATGATTCTGAGCATGCAGCGTTTAATTTGTCTTTTTTGATCGGTATTCTGATGTTCAGATTTGTTTTGTCTTGTCCGCGTGTTGTCTGGGAGCGAGTGCGGCCGCGGGCGTCGTCTCTCGGTGGCGTTGCGGCGTACACTGCCGAAGTGCCGAATGCCACACTATTTCTCGTCGACATTGACTTACTCGGAGTGCCAACGCGTTTTCCTGCTGCCGACACACACGCTGGGTTAATCTGCGACTTTTTTGTTGATACTGCATCATCCCGACATTATAGGTACCTACTTTAAATGATTGCTATATAGGTATAGAATCCTTCCAAATATTAACACCTAGTCGGTAGAAATATATTGCCTGTCTATCTACAAATAACAAATTTGCTTGATCCAAAAATATTTTTTCATAATGAGACTATCCTTTTTATTGGTCAGAGGAATTGTTTCCTTCCCTATAGTCAACAAATTAATATTATTGCATCATACAGTTCTAGAAATTCTTGTTCATCAGATGGATTACTATGTGACACAGTATTTAGCAAATCTATCTGCGGTGTTCCTCCACGAGTCACAGTTACAATGCAATGAATCAGAACAAGCAACATCCGTACCTACGTTTCTTTCTAGTTTCTTGTTAAGAAACATTACTTTACCTTCCTACGGCCTGTATTTATGTTGACGCAATTTAAGTAGGTACTTGCCCTCCCCGGACCAGGAGTGCTGGCCGCTTGTCATCTGCGGCTGGCCAGGGCATGCAGGGATGCGGCGGTATGCTTCGGCGTTGCCCGTGTCCCTGCAACTTGCTGCCCACTGGCGACACAGGGGGGTTTAGTGGGTATGCCCTCCCTTTTTGGGAGGTGTGAGTCCCACACACCATGTCACCTCCCCCCGGAGGTGGCATGACGGTGCCTAATGCATTCCCCTCTAAAAAAAAAAAAAAAAAATTTAAGTAGGTACTGACGATATTTTAGTTCAACAGTTGAAATAAACAAAAAATTCTTTTGGGCTTCGTGAGCGCAGCGTCCGTTCGGCGTGGGGCGCGTTTTTCCGTATGAAGTACTGGCGCTGCATCCTGAAAAACCCTTGGCGAGTCCTTACAAGACACTATAATGTTCAGTGTTTTTTTAACAGCTTACTACTATAAGAGTAGTCTACTTTTCTATTTGAAATACCTTTACGTACTGCTACCAATGCCCACGAATGTACATTTTAGGAGAGAATAATAAAAACACATTAACAGCGGTTTCGCACTTCGTCCGATCCGAATTTATGAAAATATCCGTGATCATCATCATCATCTGGTGACGTCCATTGCTGGACAAAGGCCTCCGCCATTGACATTTTTTTTTGGGTGAGATTTGCCTTAGTCACCCCTGGGCAGGCGGATTGATGGTACCGTAGTAGGTTTTATTTGTATCTAGTTCCTTCCAGTTTCCTGAGTCGTTGTCTACGATATCCACGGGGTAAGACAGGGTTGTTAGGACCACCCGTGATAGCAGACAAAATAAAAAAAACCATGATGCAATGTATTAATTCCGCGTGCAACCAATATCATGTTGTTAGGATCTACTATAAAAATAAGACATTATCGTAGTAAGCGCAGACGATACGACAGACTATCCGTGACGCACTTTTTAGTTTGTGATGCAATTATATGCAGCAACGCACACGACGCAAAAATCTGTCATATTTCACAGACTCAACGCACATCTTCGATCATTCTGTCGGCAGAGCTGTAGGGACCTAGATGCTCTTTTTAAATGTCTCAGACGCTACGCACAAAAAGTGTGCCGTCTGCGCAGCCCTTAAGAGCTACACTGAATACTCGTCCACACTGTTATCACCCGCACTGTGCGCGTCGCGTGCCACACAGGGACGCGCGTGACGTAACCTTGCCCGCGCGCCGTCTGCGCCCGCGCCGCGACGCGTCTGCCGCATGACGTACGCCTCAGATAACAAATAATCCGCGAAAACGACCCGATTTCACACACTTCCCTCTTCCTGATTAAAGATTCTATTCGATGTCCGGGTTCTACGGTTAATTTTAACCAGCAGGCTCGAAGGACATAAAATTTGGATGCAGCGTTTGCGAGTTAGGTGGATTTATACAATTTTTGGCGAAAATAATCAATAATTTTGAGTTATTAACTCTTAAATCCAATGCTTTTATATTTTAACAGATTTATAAATTAAAATACGTCATAAATAGAGGCTGCTGCTTAGATACCTAATGTAAATAAATTAGTATGAGATATATGACACGCTAGTGTGTTATATGGTGAAAATAAATTGCATTATAACAATTATCAAATAAATATTCATAAAAGAGCTTTATCTAAAATATATTTAGTGTATTTTTTAAATTATTACTTAGTTATATAAAAACTTGTTCGGGCTGCCGAGAAAATAAACAAACATGCTTAGTAATTTTTAAAAAAATAATACCTCAAACGATAAAACAATATCGTCATTTTCTGACTTATCTTAGTTTTTATTTTAAAATCGCAATCATGAGATAAACCTATAAAGGCAACTTCATGTGATAGGGCCGATAATACCTATGTTTAAGTAGACATTTTAATGAGTGAAATCCTCATTAAAATGCTTAGGTATATTCACTTTGTAAACTCTTAGCAGCCAATGGTTATAAAATAAACTTCGCTAGTATTTCGACATTGCGATATCTCGGAGACTTTGTGCTAACAGAGTAATTTCTCATGAATGTTTCTTATAAACGGGCCTAATCGTAGGATAGAAAGTAATTAAAAGCCAAGATAGATTTAAACAAACGAATTTATTCTTTACAATTTAATGATTAGTTGTTCACACTACCGTCCAAAATTCAAAGGTATTATATACCGAAAAAATATTCATATTATATTGCAATAAATAACAAAACACTTAAATTAAGATGCACTAAACAGTTTTGCATTGAGTTTGCAATAATACTTGCTGCTTGCATTGGTAAACACTAACAATATTGCATATTGTACTAATGTAAAAATGATTTCTAGACAGTAGTGTGAAATACCAAATATAAATACAACATATTTACCCAGAGATCGAGTGTTGTGGCATAGTTCATGAACAACCTCTGATTAAGTAACAGACCAATTATTATACAATAGATCACAATACACTTGACATCCGCACTGGGCTAGGTGGAAAACGGAACCACACATTCCAGTGATACTAACTATCGGATCGGGTTTAATGACTACTAGATGTTATACATAAACAATGACTACCATTTTTACAAAAGAAATATTAAATCTACTAATACATAATTATAAAAATATATATAGATATCATGGATCTAATAAGAAACATATATTTTGCATAATTGATATTCAAGAAAATTATCACTGGCAAGTGTATGACATGCTATAGTATTCTCTTACAATTCCTCTCTAAGACTCAAAATATTTATATTGGGGTTTTGATATGAATCTTATAAACTACAAAGCTCCGCCGTATTAGATATAGACTGTTGTACAGAGTGTGGTTCTTAATATAGGAACAAAAATAGCAAACACGATAGCTACTTTTAACAGGACCATGTGCCTTAATCTTACCTATTTTAATATGAAGATAAAATGATGTTCTGCTTGAGGCACAGCATGAAAGGTAGATCATATCAATGTTACATAAAGGGTATTACCCAAACTTTATTATCTTTAAAGGATATGGCGAAATGGTCCGAGAAAAGGCAAGATCCTAACTGGCAAGGTTTTTTTTTAATTACAGTATTATCTACAGTTCTATCAACGACCCTAACTGTATCTACATTTTCTTTTTTTTAATTACGGGTTAAACATGGATAATATGGATTCATAGGCGGATGTATTCCATTCCACAAGTAGTGCACAAAAATTGGCCAAACACCTCTCTAAAATGTAGAAAACTCTAAGATTTATAAAGATAAAAGCTACCAAAACAGTAAAATATTATTATGTTCGGCTAATACTACAATAATTATAATTTGTAAAAGAACACATAGAATTTGACACGAAATTGTGACATTAGTTTATTTACTACAGTAAATGTGTGACAATACACAGTAACATATTTACAACAAATGACAGCGGGAAAATTATGGAAGTTTGTTTATTTGAGAACATCTCGCTTAATCAAAATTATCGATGACTACATACTGCTCAACTATATCATGATAGAATCTGTGGTACAGTCATGTCTGAATTACACATGGATGCGGTCGCCAGTTGTCTTGGCTGGAACTTGACACGCTCCCGTGTATCTAAATAGATTAATTTTTGTTCATGATACGTACATATTTATTGTGCGTTTAAAATGATTTAGTCGAATACTTAATTTTTTACGAAACAATGGTGTAATTACTTTTTTTTTTAATCAAGAACCACGCCGATGCATTTTTGATACCTACTATTGTACACTATAATTATTTCGTACATAATACACATATTTAAAATAGAATTAAAACATAGTAAAGTACTAAAAGTTAAATTAGCCTTAAGTAATGTTTCTGGTAGGATCAGAACTTGTAAAAATAGAAAATATGTCTCCGGTAACTATGTTAGGCTCTTTGATGCTGTTATTAATCTATGAAAACTCAAAAATTACAAAATGAAAATAATAATACTCTTCTATCGTATAATGTGTTAACATCACAATTAATGATTCGTAAAATTGTAAACAAAAATTACCAATTTAATATATCTCTCTACAAGGCCATTCCATATTGCTTTTTAAATTTATAGTAATAATTTTAAAGGGGTAATTTCGGAAAAACAGTCGAAAAATAGTTACTTAAATATATTAAGAAATTATGATACTGAATACTTATATTGAAATTAGTAACTTGAAGTACCTAAATAGATCGAATACATAGCTTATCTATTTTCTACTCGATTCAGAACAATAGCCCTTCAAATATAAATATAATTTCAACTTTTAAATAATATTTTCTATAGTATAAATACAGACTTTAAGTACTTTATAAGTACAAATGATATTTAATATAACCTTTCTACCGGAGTAAATAGCTACACTAGTGACTATGATATGGACGAATGAATTCACTATCGGATGGGTACTAAGATGTCATACGTATATATCTCCAAAGGCTTAATTAAGACAGTAATAATCAAGTACAAGTTAACAACAACGAATGATGACCATGAATGGAATGTTTCTATTAACAACTAAGAATACCACAGACATTGAACACTGGATTACATGAAACAGAAATTCCACAATTCCTACACAATTATGTATCTTACTAATATTTTTGATTACAAATTCAAAATCTTAGGACCTTTTAAAAGTAAAAGACAACCATCGTATTAAAGATGTTGAAAAATTCAACCCTTGGGGCTTCACAGGGAAGAGTTAAAACGTAGTCGTGCTTTCGCAGACTTGAAAAAAATTGGCACGAATTGAGTATTCATCTATAAGAATCAAACAAAGGCACTCGACTTCCATCAGCTCATTGCAATAACGCAGAGTTGGACTTAGATTAGAAAAAGACAAAGCATAGATATCTAGTTCAACTATACTTCAGTAGTGTTCTAAATAGAGGGGGACATGCTGCTTCCTCAGTGGTGCAAATATGGTATACACATAAAAAAGTTTGTTCACGCGTCTAATGATCACTTCTATGACTATATCGCTTTTATGGATCATTATGGAAAAATAAACTTTTCTTACTAACGTAAAGGCAATATCTGGATTTCTGGAATGCATTCTCGCGCAAACTTCAATGCAGCATAGAATATAAGTTGCCAAAATTCTTGAAAAATCTAAACAAATCCCGTTTTACAAGTGATCGATTTAAATTAATTTACGTGCAATTAAACATAATGTACATTACAGGCTTACTTCTTTTGGGAATTGAATGGTAAATTCGGCGTTATTGTAGTGGGCAGTGGATGTAACGAACTAACAGCACGAATGCCGTGGCCCCCTCGTCCCGTCAACGATCAGCTGTTTCTCGTTTGGATGAAGACTCGACCAACATGTGCAACTAGAAAGCTACGCTTAAACGGCTACTTTTAGAACTCTGCTGACCATTCGCGATGAAAGTCGAAAAATTATAGGAAGCGTATTTGAACAACTAGACTTCTTTTTTATTAGCATTAGAAAGAGAAGACAATTTGTTTGTTTTTTTAATATACACATTTATTGCATTGTTATATGCGAAAATATCATGGTGAAAAGTGTGTGAAAGGACCCAAAGAAGCAGAAACCGCAAACATAGAACGGAACGTTTCTTGTTTGACACTTGGTTTTTTTGACCACTCCAAATCACTCTTTTATTGTATTTTGTTATATTCGTGTAAAAAAGGTCTATATTACCACTGCTTCTTTGTTTGCTCAATTTCTAGTGCTAATAACCGGAGTAATACGTAGTTCATAGTAGAACAGAGGTTCCGAAATAGTCTGACGGCGCCCTTGCTAAATGATATGATAAATCAGCTACATAAGCTGGGGATTGTAAGTTAAGGTAACACATGAAAGGTCCATTGCAAAAATGATGATTGTCCAAAAATACTTGAATTTGTTTTGGTTATTTTTACTACTGTTCCACTGCTGAGCAAAGGGCCTCTCCCAGTTTTCTTCACTCATCCCGATTGCCAGCAAAGTCTTACCAGATCGGAGAAAAAAGGACCATTTGTCTAGCCGTTTATTACTTAAAGCACTGTTTTTTAACTTAAAGCCCAATAAATCTCAAAGCAAAAACTCCTTGTTTTTTTTTCATCTTTCATCATTATTGCAGTGGACCCTTCATATGCTTCTTCCTGACACTATACATACAAAGCGCACGCACTCTTTGGAAACGACTGGGTTAGAGAGTTCTTACATTTCGACTGTCAACACGAATAATCAGCGCCCAGTCAGCGCACTTTCCAATAAGCCTATAGCTTACTGAATTTCTTAAAAGTATAAAAAAACAAAATACGATTAGGACATAGAACCGATAGATAAAAATACTTCTTAAGCCCAAATAGCGAATAGACTTCTCTAAAAGAAATGCCATTGGGTGAAAGCATGATTTAGGATATATTTCTGAAGGGAAAGGTTACCTTGGTAATGTCATAAGATGACATATTAATATTTTTTAATAAAAAGTATCATACATAACCTTTAAATGATAAGAGAGTAAAAATATATTTAATAGACATATTGTGACGCTTGCCCAATTTATAGTTGCACGTGTGGTCGAATCTGTGCTAACAAATGTAAAGACTACATAACGAACAGTCTTTCAAGGTCAGAACTCGAACTGAGGCATGCGTACGAAACGCACTTAAAGTTTTACAAAACGACTCCAACCACATAGGAGACCTAATTTTAGATTTAACTGACAATATTTCAAAAATATCGCAATGGTAATGAGACATTGCCGCTTCTTTGTAAAAGACAGACACGACAAAATGTATAAATAGACATAATGTTAAACTTTATTACGCTTTTAGCTGGACAATTTACATCAATCACATTATAGAAATTGGTAAGATAATAAATTGTTTAGAAGTATAAATATCATAGTAAATATATTTATTAAATTTGATATAATTTATTTGCAATTACCCAACATTTATTTAATGTTTTCTTTTCTTTAGTTTAATTTATTATTATTGTAAGGAATGAATAGATCAATACTAACGAATACTATGTTATTGCCGTCTTGTGGTCCAATTAAAGAAATAATGATATCTAATCTGTCTAAATAAGGCATTTATCGCAGTTATGTTAAGTTTTATAATATCACTTGAATTTCAAATAATACCTACCAGTTATCAAGGAATCGTATGCAATAAAATTTAAACAATACATTATTCACATATTATTTAAAATGTTACATAACTCGCATTTTGGTACTCAATTATGCCCTGTTCGTATAAAATATCTAGCTTAACAACCCATTCAGTGAGGCACTTTCCAACGATTGCTTTCTTATCCGAACATTTATACAGTAAGTTTCAATGATAGTAATTATTATGCTTTTCGTACCATTCAAATACTGATTAACATTATTTATACTGATTATGGAATCACAATAACCTTAGTAATACAACATTAAAATCAATGGAATGTATACGATATAATAATAAGTAAGGCGAAATCTACAATAGGAAAATACTTAAATACAACAATAATAAGACAGTAATTTATATTATCATTATATAGGATTCAATTCTAACGCTATGTAAAATATTAGCAACCATTTATATTTCTCTTACTACTAGATATAAACGTTGAGCCGTTCAACACTTATCACATTGTTATCTAGCACATTGGCAAGCCCTAAGATTGCTCGTGAGCAAAAATGGCAATTATCCATCGGCAACAAATCAACGTAATAAACGCAACGTCCCTTTCGCCTGCTACATAACAATATCGATACGATACCGATATCGAACATTTAACATCACCGTGCACCTCACTTATTCACATATACATACAACACGCTAAATATAATTTACTTTTAGTGCAATCAGCGGTCTCGGCCGAGCCGGACCTTGCATAAATATATCTTTTTGGAATGACAATCAGACTTGTACGCTAACGAATCTCTCTTTGTTCTAGCGCGTCCCTCATCGGGCGCGTCTCACTTGTTGCAAGAGGCTCACACTTTTAATGTCTGTAGAAACAAGTAGACTTATTTTGGAAGCGACTAGACTAATCCTCTCAAGGATTCAAACTGGAGGAATTTGAATCGATCTTCTTAATAATCTTAAGATACTTATTTCTAACTAAAAATGCTTAAGCCGTCTTGTAACGGCTTCTGAAATACTTAAAAATGTTTTCTTGCTTATCAGAGGCACAGAAATATAATCATTTTTACAATGTGATTTTTTTAAGCCTCGTCCATTATTACGTTGTTACGTTAATGTAGAGACGTATATATATCGACACGCTGCATCTACATTATTTAGATCTGAGATTTGAGGTCTTTGTAATAAGTCTAGTCATTTCCACAGGCTTTAAAAGTCGAATTCCGCCTCCCGCACCGCCAATCTCACTATACACCAATACCAAAATACGAATCTACTAATCTGCGTTGATCTACATAATGATACAGCACCTGTGCGACCTCGTGTCGCCGACGACGTCGCTCGTGTTGCCCGCGAAGCGAGGCACCGCGCCCGCGCTGGGCGACAGACTCAGCGGGTTCAGCTGCACCGGCATATCCTGCTTCGTCATCTCCGGTATCGAACTGATGCTGTGGTTGTTCGTCGAACTCAAACTGTTCTCCACCGGACTACCGTTAGTTCTGATCTGCGATCGCTGCTTCTTCAAATCCGCTAGCGTGCCTGAAACGTCCCAACAAACGATCAGCGCCACGAATTCTACGCTTTGCATCAAATACTCGGCATTCCTACGAGATAAGCATAACAGTTTCAATGAATATGCGGATGTTTCTCAATCATAAGTAGTGCATCACTTTCACATATGTTAGTAAACATTATGCTTATCTTCATTAGAGCAACACAAGTGAATTCATGAAAGTATAATAGCGTAAAGAATTTCGTCATAGGTGTACAAAAAATGCCAGGAGTATACTACGGTAAGACAAAAGTTAAGTAACGTGTATAAACAAACGGGAAGAGAAACGGATATAACGGGCGACAATACATGCATAAAGTGAACGAAAGGACAACCCAAAGAGAAAGATATCACGCAAGGAACATCGGACTACTACACTACACTACATCGCATGCAACATCTAACTACAACCAGAGACTGCTTGCCTCATATGCATCCTCGAGAGCGATTCGATACTGGAAACCAGCACACTCCCTCCATTACGTCATTTTATTATTATAAACCATCACTGTGCAAAACTGTTAGAGTAACTTTACATATAAGTTGTTATACAAATGTGCTATATAAATAATGTGCTTTACGTTCAATTGTTCGTAAGGATGCATATAATTACCTGCGTTAATCATGACGGTGACATGAACATTGATTTTACCATTATTGTCTGTGGTGTAGGTGGCAGTCCCGCCCTCTGTGATGGCGATCTGGTTGGGGCTCACGACCAACTCTTTCCTACCGTCAATGGAGTCCTCGGTTTTGTAGGCGTCGTTGTCCTGCCCTTCTGGCGCTTTCCTGACGCCGTTGGGCAGGCTCTTCTCGTACAGTTTGGTTTCATTGATTGTTTCTTGGGGCGCGATAGGGCCGGGCGCGTAGTGCGAGGCGGCGTTGACTCCGAACAGCGGGTTGGAGGTCTTCGGTTGCGAGTACGTGATGCTGTCATTGGTGTCGCTAACGTCACTGCTCCTCTGTGTCCGCTGGTTGTAGGAGTGCTTCGGGACGGCCGCGTACTCAACGTTGGAGTCATAGCTCTGGTTGGATGTCGTCGAGCTGGTTGATAGCCGTTTGTGCGTCAGCTCCGTCGGCTGTATCTGATTCGCCGTGTTCTGGTCATTTTCCATGCCATTAGTTAGGCCCTGTAATAGGAAGATATACAAATTATAAACAGAAAATGTATCAGTTGATAGGCATAGTAAACTGCTTTCTGATATGATAGAAAGCGAATAAGAAGCCCCAGCCGTAGTGGCAACAGGAGAGTAGGTCCCTAACCTGTCTTGTCAGCTGCCACGAAAGAGAATTGCCTAGAAGCCTAGTCACATCCCGTTTAAAAGATCCCACATCATAGATTGAGGTTAAGACATATGTCGACAAAGAGTTCCATATTTTTAATGGTGCGTCAAAGCTTCTAATTAAGATCCAAAGTTTTATTTCTTTCATTGGTAATAAAAGTGTTGTGAAGATTTTTATTAATAAATTATACATTATGATGACTATATTACTAGGCTAATTAAAATACCGTCGTTTCCTACAAACACAAACACATTCTATTTAAATATACTTAGAACTAGTTATTTCTAACAGTTTTTGTGTAAAATATACAAAAAATAGTAATCTAACTTATGCGGAAGTCTGAAATAATATTATGTAGTCGACATTATACAGATACTTATACCTGGAAGACAAACGTTATGCTACACTATGCTCGAAACATAAGTCAACCGTAAAAATATATTGTTGTGTATCGGAGTACACAATAAGTACATAGATAATGCACCAGACAATTCACGTCCGAAACTAAGGTTTTCCTTTTAATATGAGTACCAGACAAACTTTTTAAACGATTAGGGGCCAACTATTCTAAAGTAAAATCGTCACAGGGACTCGTAATGAAAAAAAAATGAGATAGAAGGTCAACAGTACTTTTAGGTGGCAATTAAATTAATCTCTACTTGTTATCAATATATCAGCGCAATACGTCGTCTAACAGATTTCAGGTAGGTACAGACGTACCGTGGAGACCCACGGAAGCGGGGTTTGGCGGAGCTAACAAAAATTGACAGTTCTAATTGCTGCTTACAAATAATAATCTAGTCTCCACTCCACTTCAGTGGAACGATATAATTGGTAAATGTATGTTAGCTCACAGCCCCGCTTCTATGGAAACGCATCCTTAGTTATTATTCAATTAGGTTTCGATAGTATTTATTGCAATGGTATCTTACATACTACGAAGAGTGGGAAGAAAGATCTTTAAAAATATTCTCAGAATTGATCGATTTATAAACAGCGGATAAGATTCATAAATTTATCAATTTATACATACGAGAATGATAGAGGACATAGGTTAGAAAATTTAAGATGTAAAGCAGATTATTATTTGAATTGATCCAGCATTCATAGTGTCTGATTTTGAAATAGACATCGTATATAAGTACCTACCTACACTACTTTTATTTTAAATAACAAACAGTAGCTACTGTTTGTTATTAAAAGTGTTGGTACTTATACATAAACGTGAATTTTTATAAGCTAAATATAAAACGATTTGCGTAAATAAATGCACGTAGTTATTAGTTATTGTGTTACATTGTGTAATTGTGGCCAAATAAAGTTTTTCTTATTCTTATTCTTAATTTTTGAAAAAGCTAGTTCTTAAAAAAGTTTTTGGCTTCAGCTCTATGATAGTATCAATCAAATAGGCATTGAAAAGTTGCATCGGAGATGCCCGTATTCCAAACACCTACCCTGTATCGGAGCCCTAACACCTGCGGCTCTTTGCGCAGGCGCCGCAAGTTGTCATGAGTCAAAAACATAATATCCAAAGACATTTTCCGAGGTCAGTCGAGCACAATACACTTCATCATCACTGTCACACGAAGTCCTTCGAGAATACAATACACTAACACTTTATGTGGCACCATAAAGGAAGAATTGAAGTTCGAAAAGGAATATTTGTATGTCAAAATGCATTATCGAGATGAGGAGAGTTGAATGTAACCGCGTGTGTGGTGTGTGCCGCGCGCTGACTGAAGGCGCGCGCGCCGGCTGCCGTGCTAGGGTAGGGCTGCCTCGCCGGCTTCGTTGCAATCCACACCGGAGTTGGTAATCTAGAAGGGTGCCTTAGGAAACCCGATCTAGTTTCTATTTGTTTATTTCGACCGGCCTTCATAGCCTACTGAGACTTAAAGTTGACGGCGCGTGACAGCATTGCGTAGTTAAATCAATTAAGAAACTTAATTTAAGCAGTAGCAGACTAAAGCCATATTCGAAAAATTAGGGATTATATTTTTTAATTTACTGAATAAATCAAAATGGGGACAGAATAGGCATTCTCTACCAGTCAACAATTGGGCTAAGCAGAAATAAGTATTACTGTGTGCTACAAACTTTTCTTTAATTTAATGGATCAGGACAGAACTACAAACTGAAAACAGTTAATTATTATGATTCGTTACTAAGTTACATTAATATTATTGTACTATGAAGTCTCTCCCAGGCTTACATTGGAATATTTTAACGTCTAATAAACACCGCTATTTGTCTTGGATATAAATTATTTGTATAAAAAGCAATGTAGATATTAGCATATGGTATAGTCAACCCTAAAGAGAAGACACACGTTAGGGAAATCGCATGAAAACTTAGTCAATCGCGTCAATCAAAGAGCTACCGTCTCGTTCCGGATCGCACTGAGAATGAGAATTTGATATACGAGTAAATACATTCGTCTGATGCAATTATTTGAGCGCATTGTCTAGAAAAAATAGTGTTACAGATACATCACAATTTCAACTACCTCTAAGCTACATATTTTTAAGAATGAGAAACTGGACTTTAATGATCACGATGTTAACAAGAAATTTATAAATTTAAACATTTCAAATCATGTACAAGAATGTCGTACATGATTTGAAAATTAAATGTTACATGTGGAAAAAATACTCAAGTTTTTGCTGTGTTCTCGCTAAGCTTATACCCCTTGTCTGGAGGTAAGTGTGTCCAGGATGCAAACTAACTATAAACTAAATTTAATTAAAAATCATTTAACTGTTGTTGAATAATTGATATAATAAACAACTAACTCAATGTGGAAACTTTCATACAATCAACATTATGATTTTATGACAGACGGGTGTACTGAATATCCATTCAAGCGGTTATAAAATATCAAAGTAACTTTTGTGATGATAATGTTGCTTGCACGCAAGTTAAAATAAAGATATTTCGATTGGTGAATAAATATAAAAAAGTCACAAAAAATCAACTGACGTGCTAAAGAACTATAATTAAGTGCACCTATTGAATAAGCCAGGTGAATACTAGGTAGTAACTTACGAGAGCATAATACGTTCTTCACTAATCACTAAATAGTATTTATAAAAACAAAGTCCCTTTTGTCTGTATGTCCCTGTATAAACTTACAGCCGTATTCACAAACGTTACTATGCGTCGCGGGAACGCACAGGTACCCAAAAACGTATAGGATTTTGGGCACTGTGCGTCCGCGCGTCGCATAGTAACGTTTGTGAATACGGCCATTAGATCTTTAAAACCACGTAAAGGATTTTGATGCAGTTTCTTAAATAGATAGAGTGTTTCAAAAGGAAGGTTTATATGTATGTTTCTAATGTGTTTTCTAAATACCCGAGGAGATGGGAAGGCGGGTCGCTAGTTATCGTATAAAATTGATACGCTTTTTCATCAAAGAAGTATGAGTGTATCATATGCACAAAGGATTGATAGAGCTGATAGAATTTATTGTAAATAATGCACATATTGCGTGACTTGGCCCTCGTAGCGCCATTTTTTCTTTCTTGCATATTTATTGGAGCGATAGATTTGCACTTCTTTGTCATTTTCATCTTGAGGTCGGAAATGAACGCGGATTGAAAAATTAACAGGGTAGGTTTGTTATTACAGTTGGTATATTTGACTGATGACTGCATTTATATTATAGTCTTACGTCTAATTATTAAATGAAACGATTGATCAATCGACTTGTCTCTATCATCATATAATCAAGTAAACAATGCAGAAAACATGCAATAGCAGAGTTTTTATGGAAATAAAAATTGCTAAATAAAAAAACACATGAGCAATGACAATGTCTACCTACAGACTCAGTATAATATAGTTCAGAGTACTTATAATTTAAAGGTGTGGTTAACTAGAGCTACCATTGGTAGACCACTTCTTCATATTTCTTATTGCGTAACTTAATTAGTACGAAAAATGTAAATTAACAATTATGATTAGAAAGTCTAATATCCATGTCTATGGTATAATGATGGCAACGTACAATGAGTGGCAAAGTAGCTAAAATTTAGATTCTTAAGAGGAAGTCTTTAGGATAAGGACTGTTGTTAAACACCACGGTATTTACACGGCACGGAAAGGCTTAGATTAACGAGACTCAGAGCGAGATGTCAGAGTAGTCACAACAAGTGGACTCACTTTACATGAAAGCGCTCGAAACCACGGCAGTCGCATCACAGTCGAAAGGTCCACTTATAACTACTTGATAAATGTTTAAAGCGTCCATCTTTCGTATTGAATATCCTCTACCCTAAAGTTGCCTAGAAGAGATCGCTTATAGCGATAAGGCCGCCTTTATTGTACAACAAATGTCTACTGTACCCAGTTTTCAGTCAATTGTATGGTATGCAATAAAGAATACATCTATCTATGTTAAGTTGAAATTACACTCTATTTTTACTGGTGTCCGTACCACCGAGCCGGGCACTCCGAATGCCGGGCATAGCTCGGCCGCGGCCTGAACGATCCAACTAGACCGTGCTCTATCACGTTCCCCCGTACTTTCTCTGCTTTCGACGCGTACTCTAGTAATTAGACGGACTCCGCTGATTAATTATACGACCGTTGGTCTTCCGAGTATCGGAGGCTAGGTCTGTGTAGGAACATACCTTTGTTCATAAAAAGGACGCATGATCCGATCGGATTTCGGGACGATTCGTTTCGATCATGGATCCAACATACAGATATGCTGTCCCCAAAACTAAGGAAGATTTCAATTAGTCTTTCTTTTTGATTAATTCTCAATTCGGTTGATCGAATGCGTATGGCGTGACGATACCAAATGCATTTCCCCTCAAGGAGAAAAAAAAGATATGTATGATGATTGATCTTTGTCTATTAGCTGAACGCAAACTTGTAAGTGACTTCTCAATGTACTCTTTTGTGTTTTATCTGTACTGAGCCGTGAACATGTTGCAATTACAACATAAGTCTAGTTTTTATCCCCTTAGTCTCGATGCGTGCCAGCATACTTTCTGCCAATTACATTATGGTCTTTAAAGAAAAGTTTTTATATCGAATAGCAATGTGCAATCAAACAGAATTGTGCCATGTTCGAATTCATTTGTTGCAAAATCTCTAAATTCATAATTTACATTTTAACGTAATTAATGTTGAACAATTAAAATCAAAATTCCAGTTTCTATGTATAATCGGACAAAAACAATTGTTTTTTACTATCTACTGGTTTCATACATAAAGTATCATATTTATCAATACATTAATGGCTCAAGAGTGACGTGAGAAATAGTTATCGTATATGTGGAAAAACCATTTTGATGTCACTGTCCGAAGGTAAATAATTATAGATTAGGAAGAAACTTAACGTAACCGATCTGGGAAATTCTAAATAGACTGCAGTCGCTGTAGGGTCAACTGTGTTGGTGCCCCCACCAACTAGCTACTGTGCTAACTGTCTAATGCGAGTGCATCTCTACAAAGTATGATTCATCTTTTCTAGTGCCCCGCGTCCGGTAGGTACGATCGAAGACTTGCTACTCGGAAATGCGAACGACAAAGCACGACGACATCCGTGTGGCCTCGCATATGATTTTTTTTTTTATAGTAGCTCGACATAATGGCTTCCCTACAAAAGCTAAAGCGAAAGAAGTCGCTGTGACAACGGGAAAGTAACTGAAGTAACTGGTCAGTTGCCACCGCCATGCCGGCCCGACCCTAACCTCCCACGAGCTCCGGAAACCCTACTTACCGGCAGAAACACGACCCGGAGGTCATTTGACTGCGGTATTCCATAGGGTGGCCCCGGACGGGCAGCTCAATTCGAGCGAAGATTCGCTAGGCCCATATTGCCTATTATGTTCAGTGTTGAAATTGTCTGAAATTACGATATTATTAGTCTCGAATAATTTGCAAAGTGGCAAAATAATGTTGTCCAAATTACTATAATTGAAAGGATTCTCTTGACGTTAATGATCGCAGCATGCAATCCGCATGCCAAATATAATGTACTTCCGATAATTTCTACCCTGCAAGCCGAGTAATCTTCATAAATACCCCACATTCGTGTAATGATTGAAAGAAAATTAAATGAGCTACAATGATTAAATCAAGACCATTACCTGTAGAAATCGTTAAATTGAAGAAACCTAATCATAAAGAGCATAATGGACTGGCGAGTGAATGATTTATGTTCAACATTGGAAATCATATTGACAACAAAGGCTAGTCTGTAAATATGTAAGGGTATTTAATCTGAAGCATTACAATAATGTAAGGGAGACTTATACTTTCAGCTGCCAGTGATGCATCCTGCTGAATAACAAACGAGGCTCTGGCAACTGACTGCTGGCGGTATAATCATCACGATTGAATGCGTAGCATTTAGCTATCTACGCTAATATAACACTACAAACAGAAGCGTCACCGGAGGGAGGAGCCACGACCTGCGATCGCCAACCCACCTGACATGGCGATTATGGGTAAAGCCGTCAGGTGTTTGCCAAAGTGGCGAACAACTGGAAAGGCCTATGTCCAGCAGTGGACAGTAAGCTGATGATGATGATTATTATTCTAAGATACAGACTAGTTCGGGCGCTTACGTTACGCCTAATTCAAATCTTTATGCAATGATTATTCAGAGTTTTAATTAGTGTGATACCTACTTAAATTACACTTGTTTTGTCATACCATTCAGCAAGTAGGCTGTATATGAATTGGTTTGTGTAATAAAAAGTAAATGAGAATTTTATAATGAATATTATAGTCTGCAATAATATACTTGTAAAAATGTAATGCGTTAGACAATGCATACCAACCACCTGGGCTCCAAAGCCTTGAGTATTTGTGGCTCAAATGTTTTTATAGATATGTAGGCGTTTCCCACAACACCTACACAAGGCCCTATTAAGAAAAGTTCGATTTCAAAAATGGTTCGTCAGGGAATTGAACCTGGACCGGACCCTTATGATTTTCTGCAATTTAAGTAAACCCCTTACACAATGCGTCATTGAGGTCATCAAATTAAATTGACATAACACATTACTTGGAATTGTCAAAAATTTTACAGGGTATTAGACCAACTTTCGGTACTGACTGAGCGATAACAAAGCATTTTTAAGAAGCAATGACAACATATTGTAACTTTAAATACAAGGCATTCATTTGAAGCAGTATCTGAGCACTAATTGAACGGTAAAGATACTGCAACACATAAAATCTAGTGTAATCTAATAAAGTTTCGCTTGCGCCGCATACCGGCTGCTAATACGAACGTAAAGCCTGCCTCGCGTAGTTGCCCCCTAATTGGTAACCAATTACGCACCAACACACTGCGGGTTCCGCAAACACTAGAACAGGGGTTCCCAAAGCTTGCGCCGGGGCACCTTAGGGCGCTATGGACAGCGGGGTAAGGTCACTGCGCATTGTATTATATGACTCTCGACTCACAATACATAGTTTAGGTAGCCGAGTCATAGTCGACTTCCCCCCCGGAGGAGGCATGAAGGTGCCTAATGCATTCCTCTCTAGAAGAAAAAAAAAGGTAGCCGAGTCATTCGGTTAAGACGCCCTGAGAAAATTTCTAAGCTTATAAGTGCATCGCGAATGATAAAAGTTTGGGAACCTCTGCACTGGAGTTATTGGGTCTAGGAGAATCATCCTCTTTGTATACTCGGAAACGTACTAATAGGTTGTTCTCACGAACAGTTTTTAACGCGTCGAGTGTAAATTTAGAAATCTATGAAGAACAGATTGCACAAGTAATTAAATGCTCTATATTTCTTTTAAAGTGTCCAATATAAAAGATTTATTTGGGGTCGTTAAAACCATCAACATATCTAATTTATATAACTTACCGAGCCAATATGTACCCGGCTTCTATGCGTTATTATTCTAAGGCGATAGCTCAAAATTACTCCGTTCTTAATAGTTTATTACTATGTACCCCATGTATCTTTATTACTAGAGAAAATACACATTATTTATTATTATAATTAGGTGACAGATTAATATAAGTAACATGCAAATTACGACTTTAAAAATGTGTAGCAAGCTGTGGACGCCGCCGATCAGATAGCTTAAAATTAGGTAATTCATTTTTTTTTATGAAAAAAGACGAGCTAACAGTACACCTGATGGTAAGTGATAAACGCCACCTATATACATCTGCAACATCAGGAGTTATAGCTGCGCTGCCGAACATCATTTTAACATAGGCCCCAGACCTAAATTGTCCTGATTTTGTAAGGGGAATATGAAACCTACTGGACATCAACTTTTTGGAGATCGTGAGCGTTTCAGTACTGCATTGAGCGCGTTTCCACATTTCCCTTCCACATCATCCTTACACACTTAACTACAGAATTTAACCCTAATTCACCACGAAACACCTCGTTAAGGGTTGTTAAACAATACTTGAGCGAGCACGAATAGCGGAAAGTCGGCGTCAGAGCTGCGGAATATTGCACAACTGATTCAAACCAGAGATAACCTCGAAATCCATCCGCGTAATAAAATTAATAATGAGTACATTAACATAACACGGGCGCTTTATTACAAATTACGCTATATTGTTATGTAGTTATAAAAGGCAATCGAAACTGGAACATCGTAAGTAACATATTTCGTCAAAATTTTAAATATATTATATGACATCCATTGTATTACATGTCAAACCATAATGTGTCTCCAAATGATGTCTATTTTTACCAATCCTCCTAAGCCAGCCCCCTCTACGCAGCATTTAGAAGAGGCTTTAACATTGACAAAACAACTTTGTAAATAATTCATTATTCTGACTGGATCGATGGCTTATTTGGTACTGACCTCTGCTTTCTGGGCCAAGGATCGTGGGTTCGATTCCCGCACAGTGCCAACATTTGTGTTCATGAACATGTGTGTTTGTATTGGTCCTGGGTGTTTTCTATGTATAATATTTACAAAAAATATCGAAGTAAGTTTATCAGTTGTCTAGTACTCATAGGCTTAGTTTGGGGCTAGATGGCGATGTGTGGCCCAGCGTGGCATGTCTTGGGTTATCTATTTATTTATTATATTCATTTTATAGTGTACCCTAATTTTTGTAAAGAGGGGGGGGGGGGGCTTTGACTTAATATGTTATTGATTTATTGACTTGTCTTGAAGTGTTTGTAATGCGGTTTCGTTATGTAAGTTGATGACAAGATTCTAGACGAAATCCTTTGATCAGCACTCGTACCCATATATATTATTTGTAAAGATTTATAGGTGTAGGTAGGTAGGTAGGTATCTATACTTTTTCTCGTGTCAATGGGAATGCAGAATATATAGACCCCAACCAAAACTTTGCGACCTGGACACATCTATACTTATGTCCTAGTATCAGTTTTCATTAATCGAGTTGTGACAACTCCCAGACCGATTCGCAGTCGTTTTCACTTTCACGGTTAGTTATTTTCCACTCATGTTAGTGAAATGTACCATGTAGTAATTAATGAGGACGAATCGCACGACAATCTAATTGTTAATATGACTTGACTGAGCAGAAAGAATGGCATGACAATTATTTCATACGTTTTGTATGTTGTGTGCATTCACTGGAATGCCATTATAATCATTTGAAAATGTTTTTTTTGTTCATTCTAAAACAATTGAACACGATATTCCGATATAATAATTATGAATTACTTATTTGTATTCTGGACGGCCTTTTGAAAATAAATGCTTTTTTAAAATTAGGTTCCATCCACTCTAAATTTTAATTAGTTTCTGTTAGCAATTGCCTCACGCATGATCAATCAAATTCAATCCAGCCTTTTTATGCCAAATGAGTTTGCGTTTGACTGCTATTGCCTGATGGTAAACGATATCATAGTCTTTTTGAAAAATCGTTGATAAAGAGAGCTTACGAATGTCAATAGAAATATTAGTAATAGACATGCACAAACACCAAAGAATGGTATAGTATGACAATAAGTCATCAGTGGAACACCCTTACCTACTCGTATACATACCAAAAACTCTATAAAAATCTAATCTTGATATTAATAAAAACCAAACATGCGGTGTCTAATGATTGCAATATGAATAGACAAAGAGACATGGCTTCCTACCAAAACAATTTCAGCATTTCTAAACGTCAGCCGCTATCAATATAAGTAGATCTTGTATTATATCGCGTGAAAGTGGAAAGCTGAATAATGATTTATTTGCATTTCGTCTCGACAGACGTTACGAGAAATGCCACACGACACGTTAGTGAGCCTAATAACTTTTTTAATTGCCTCTTGGACGCATGCGAATCGAATATAAAAATACAGATGGTACAATCAAACCAATTAGTGCCTTCTTGTATAAATACAATACCTACAGATGAGCGGATCTCACCCAAGATACACATATATATTTGTGTTTTTTCTGTTTTATGAAATAGACAAAAATATTTAAGTGGCTTTCGATCCTAATACTAAGTTATACCTTGATATTTTCCAGTACTCGTGATAATAAAATAATCCATCTCTGAAATAAATGAGCCATAATCAAGAAAAAGGTTTTCTTTGTTGAACATAAACCTTTGACGCGTTTCAATTGCTTGATATCTTAACTAATATTATAAAGCTGAAGAGTTTGTTTGTTTGTTTGAACGCGCTAATCTCAGGAACTACTGGTTCGAATTGAAAAATTCTTTTTGTGTTGAATAGACCATTTATCGAGGAATTCTTTAGGCTATATAACATCACGCTGCAACTATTAGGAGCGAAGAAATAATGGAAAATGTAAAAAAAAACGGGGAAAAAATAACTATTCCACGCGGACGAAGTCGCGAGCACAGCTAGTAAGCCATAATCAAGAAAAAGGTTTACTTTGTTGAACATAAACCTTTGACGCGTTTCAATTGCTTTATGTTACTTACTATATAAATTCATTAGAATTTAAAAGTAATATCATAATATTACTCAATATGCTTTTCATTTTAAATGTTTAACATATTAAACATTTAAAATGAAAAGCATATTGAGTAAAAATGGAGCATATCAATTGGTAGCCACATGTCTGTAACCATTTAAACTATTCCGAAAAAAAAAAATACAGTAGCGCTATTATTTTCAATATTAATATTTAAGTCCCATTATGCGCATTTAATTAAATGAAATAGCCCATATTATAATAAATTATTATCTTCCAAGTGCGTTAATAAGTTGTTCATTGATGTCGCTGCGTAAATGTCGGTAGCCGTAGGTATAATAAAAGTGTTATCATATCGCCTGGACATTTTTAAAACATCATTATATTTTTTTACTACATTACAAATGTCACTAAAGAGTGGACACCCATGTGTCTACATAAAGCTCATGGTTGTATTTTTGTAAAGTTTGACAATCACAATGTTTCCGATGCGAATAGTCCAGAATTTGTTAAAGTCCAATCGTTTAGAGATTTCTATAGAGAAAGAAACCGTTTCGTTAGTACAAGTAAGACAAATTTTGCCTCAAACGTGTCGTAACATTTCCGATGCGAATAAACACCATACTTTCGGGATTAAAATTCGTTTCTTATGTTCTGTGAAATTGCCTGCCGCGGCCGGTACATTGTCCTTCCTCTGATATGAGATCATTAAACGGCGCGTAAGCAGTATCTTACAGGTCGGCATGGAGGTGGCAACTGATAGGTGACCAGATTACCTGCCTATTGTCTCACGTACCCACAGTATAAACTCCGGCTTTTTGAGACTAGATGGCGCTATTTAGCATTTTTTTATGAAATAGGGGGCAGACGAGCATGCGGTTCACCTGATGGTAAGTGATAACCGCCGCCCATGTACATCTGCAATATCAGGAGTTAAAGCTGCGCTGCCGGCCTTTAAGAAAGAGGTATGCTCTTTTCTTGAAGATTTGGGGGTCGTATCGTGATGATAGCATGTGATGGTTATTTATTTATTGTCACAGGGACTGTGCTGCCTGTACTGTTTCTTTCTGTAGGGAAGCCAGTATGTCGTTCTGCTATAAATAAAACAGGTGGGTATACAGTGGCTGCCATAGTGAGTCTAATAACACGAACGGGCCTTACTTGGAGCTCGTCGTCCACAGCAGAGTCGAAGGTCTCCCGAAGCCTCGCTTCCCCTCTTGCGTCAGCCTTAGCTGCCAACTGTTTCTCCCGGAGCGAAGTTCGCCGAACGGATCGCACCCTGAACAAATAAGGAACATCAGAAAGGGAACTAGCCGAAAAATATAGCAATTCTTTTTTTTTTATAGTAGCTCGACATAATGGCTTCCCTACGTCTGATGGAAAGCGAAAGAGAAGCCCAAGTCGCTGTGTTAACTGGCAAGTTACCTGTCCCCCCTACGTAGCTTCGAAGGTCGCTGTTGCAAATTTTTCCACTGCCTCATTGGTTCGAAAGCTTATGGACTCGAATAGAAAAAATGCCAAGCATTCGAGCGCATGAGACAATGAAACGTTTTTCGAATTAGCGTCTTTCGCGATTATAAAGTTCGAGTCCATTAGCTTTCGAACCGATGAGGCAGTGGAAAAATTTGCAACAGCGAGGGTCGCAACAGTGGCGTTTGAAGCTACGTAGGAGACCCATATGTACCCTACGAGAGCCTTCCGCTCTCCCAAAAGTCCGGGGATGATGACAAGGCCGGCCTGGCCATCATTTTACGGCCGTATTCACAAACGTTACTATGCGTCGCGGGAACGCACAGGTAGGTACCTGTTTTTAGGTAAAAACGTATAAGATTTTGGGGACTGTGCGTCCGCGCGTCGCATAGTAACGTTTGTGAATACGGCCGTAACGGCCATTAGTCATTTAGAAAAAAAAATGTGCCTGTACCTGGAAGTGCTGGCCGTGGAAGAGGAACGTCGCGCGGAGGCGGCGCGGTCGGCGTGCGCGTGTTGCGCGCGACGCCTGCGCTCTTCTTGCTCCGCCGCTAACCGAACGATGCGCGCGCGCATCTCACCCTCCTCGCAAATGTCTGCCGCCATATACAAACACATTAATATACACTCATGGGGATGTAAGGGAGCGGCCTATCATTTTTTCGCTCCAAGCCAACCTCACCTGCCCGTGGTGCATCCTGCCGAATAACAAATGAGGCGCTGGCAACCGACTGGTGGCGGTATAACCATCACAATTGAAGGCGTAGCTAAATACTAAAGACCGGTGACGGGCAGCAGCGTCACCGGAGCAAGAAGCTACGTCCTGCGATCGCCAACCCGCCTGCCCAGCGTGGCGATTATGGGTATATCCTCCAGATGTTTGCTCTAAGTGGCGAACAACTGGAGAGGCCTATGTCCAGCAGTGGACTGTAATAGGCTGATGATGAATATACACTCATATTTTAAGGAGGAAAGATTTGTATTTTTGTATGTAACGAATAAACTCAAGTACTGGACCGATTTTAATAATTCTTTTTTTATTAGAAAGCTACATTATCACTGAGTGACATAGACTATATTTAGAAGCGAGGGCGGGTCGCTAATCATTTATATACACATTTGCAGAAATCTTTAAATGAAATCCAAAAAACAAGATCACCAAACCAATGAAAGGTCCTATGACTTCTGGACTGTTGACAAGGCTTGTTTTCCACTTTTCAGTGTACAGTCGGGTTTTTTGTTCTTAATAATAATTTATTTTTTTATTTTTTATAACTTCTGAGTTGCCCTTTTTTAAACTAAAATTTAAAAAAGTCCTGTGGTCAAGACAAATGTAACGATGCCTCATTCACCAAAATCCATTCAGCCATTTAGGCTACAGAATACTGCAAAGAAACAGACATACATACTTTTATCCGGTTCGTTCGACGTAACGCGAACCGGATATAGGTATTCCAATTTCACTCGGAACAAAAACTCATTTGATGAAAATTTGGTTCTCGCATATCACCATCGTCCGCGCAGGATCGGATTTTCATAATATATTGAAACTAGTTATTTTGGGATCGATGTCCTGTGCTACATATTATCTATCTACTATGTATTACTTTAACGCTCAACGCATTATAAGCACATTGATAGCAATGTATTTTCTATTCTTTCATTTTTCGGCGGTCAAAGGAATAATAAAGGATTCACTACGTCTTTAATTTTGTGCTATCAAAATACCCTCCTATAAGTTAAGCGGTAATTCTATGTAAGCGGTGCTAACCTGCGGGTGTTTCATCATGCTTATTTCTGACGTTGAGATCAGCACCATATTGTACTAGTAATTCTAATACCTCTAACTGAAACAAACAAGGAAGATTAATCTAATTATTCTAATTTAAATAAATCCAATAACATACCTATCTATAAATTACTAAAAGTACCTACTTACATAATATAAGCAAATAGGTATGTACTATAAGTAACCTAGGTGTGTATTATCTAAATAAGGTCAAAAATGATACTTAATCCTCCATTTAAATTAGTTTACTACTTTCAGTACACAATCAACTAGGTATCTTGTATATATTATTTCGTTTTAAGTTTTTTTTTCGCGCTTTCCTGGTATATTGCCTTAGGATCCTAATGTCTAAGGGTACAGTTTAATCACTACTTGTACTCCAGGAAATAGCTATATTTAGGGTAAGTTTCGTGCCGTGACGCGACATGAGCCCTTTAGCGGTGAGGTTTTAAGAGGTAGGGCATAGCGAATCTTCGCTCGAAGCCAAATGACCTCCGGGTCGTGTTTCTGCCGCCGGTGAGTAGGGTTTCCGGAGCTCGGCTCGGAGCATGGCGGTCGCAACTGACAAGTGACTGACAAGTTACTTGCCTGTTTGGGCTTCTTTTTCGCTTTCCACCAGGCGTAGGGAAGCCATTATGTCGAGCTACTATATAAAAAAAAAGTATTTTAATCTCTAAGCGACTACTTCTATACAAATTGAAATATCGGCGACGCGTGCCTGCGTACATACCTCTATGAATTTTTATTGCGGTAGTCGCCAAGGGAAGAAAATCTCCGGATATCAAAGATTTTCCTAGCGTTATGTTCGAAGGGGCCCAGAGTCCTACCTACGTGGCAACAGATACTCACATGTCCCCAACAAGCTGCCGCATGCACCGGCTGCCACATATCGTGGTCCACCACGTCCGTAGACGCGCGGTGCTCCAACAGGAACTCCACAACCTTGATATACCCATTCGCTGACGCTATGTGTAACTGAAACAGAATTATAGCATTTTTAGACCAAAAATTAGAGAAACTGGTGTTACCCTACTTACGCACATTAACTAAACAATCCCGGCCGGGTATTTCTGGCTGCTTAGTCCGTTGGCCAATGGTGATGTTATCCAACCTGACAAAACTCATAAAATAAGACATCAAGTGGCTTCAAGTTTTAATTACAACGAAACGGGAATGTTAACTCTTTTAACATCCTTTTAGGCCATTCATAATCATTATTTTCGCTCGAACTCGGAAACATTCTCGCACGTTGTGACTAATGTCAAATTTGAATGAAATCGTCTCCGTCTCGTTGACCAGCCTCTGAGGCAGTCCCTCTATTCTAAATTCCATTGGATACTGAAGTGCGACTTACAATTCGTCCAAGTCCATGCCTTCCTTGACCAGCTTCGCAATGTTCATCAGCATCCTCATCTCGGTGGCCGAGCGCGTCTCATCTCTGCGTCACCCCCTCTCCACAATTGTGTACGCAAGTGCCACCCACCAAAGTAGCGCCCTGGTTGTCCCTCGTCTCGTCCAAGCCCATGCCCTCCTTGACCAGCTCGGCGACGTCCATCAGCGTCCTCATCTCGGTGTCACCCACTCCCTCTCTACAATTCCATTTGTATACTCAAGTGGATCTTACCAAAGTAGCGCCCTGGTTGTCCCTCGTCTCGTCCAAGTCCATGCCCTCCTTGACCAGCTTCGCAATGTTCATCAGCATCCTCATCTCGGTGTCACCCACTCCCTCTCTACAATTCGATTTGTATACTCAAGTGAAACTCACCAAAGTAGCGCCCTGGTTGTCCCTCGTCTCGTCCAAGTCCATGCCCTCCTTGACCAGCTCCGCGACGTCCATCAGCATCCTCATCTCGGTGTCACCTCCTCCCTCTCTACAATTCGATTTGTATACTCAAGTGAAACTCACCAAAGTAGCGCCCTGGTTGTCCCTCGTCTCGTCCAAGTCCATGCCCTCCTTGACCAGCTCCGCGACGTCCATCAGCATCCTCATCTCGGTGTCACCTCCTCCCTCTCTACAATTCGATTTGTATACTCAAGTGAAACTCACCAAAGTAGCGCCCTGGTTGTCCCTCGTCTCGTCCAAGTCCATGCCCTCCTTGACCAGCTCCGCGACGTCCATCAGCATCCTCATCTCGGTGTCACCCACTCCCTCTCTACAATTCCATTTGAATACTCAAGTGGAACTTACCAAAGTAGCGCCCTGGTTGTCCCTCGTCTCGTCCAAGTCCATGCCCTCCTTGACCAGCTCCGCGACGTCCATCAGCATCCTCATCTCGGTGTCACCCCCTCCCTCTCTACAATTCCATTTGTATACTCAAGTGAAACTCACCAAAGTAGCGCCCTGATTGTCCCTCGTCTCGTCCAAGTCCATGCCCTCCTTGACCAGCTCGGCGACGTCCATCAGCATCCCCATATCGGTGGCCTCGCGCGTCTCTTCTCTGCGTCACCTCCTCCGTACAATTTCGATTTGTATACTCAAGTGAAACTTACCAAAGTAGCGCCCTGATTGTCCCTCGTCTCGTCCAAGTCCATGCCTTCTTTGACCAGCTCCGCGACGTCCATCAGCATCCTCATCTCGGTGGCCTCGCGCGTCTCTTCTCTGCGTCACCTCCGTACAATCTCGATTTGTATACTCAAGTGAAACTTACCAAAGTAGCGCCCTGATTGTCCCTCGTCTCGTCCAAGTCCATCCCCTCTTTGACCAGCTCCGCGACGTCCATCAGCATCCTCATCTCGGTGGCCGCGCGCGTCTCGTCGATCAGTCGCTGCGTCACGCCCCGCGCCGCCATCTCGCTCTCTATCGCGTCCAGCGTCCTCTCCTCTTCGCATATATCGTATGGCATGTTTCCGTCACCGTTGACGGCTAGTAGGTTCGCGCCTCTCTGCAATTAAAATACATTTATCTTTATCAAGTTTCTGATTCGTATGTGAACATTTTTAATATCATCAGTGGCTTTATGTCGCTTGTAGCAGCAGAAAGCGAATTCCTTAACAAGTTTAGGGTCAGCTGCCACCCTTATGCCATCATTAGAAGATTATGCGGCGTCCTGTCTTCTCGCTGTCCTCAGCGTTCACGTAGGCGCCGTTGTCGAGCAGTACTGATGCAGCGCTGTCAGACCGTCCTTAATCCTATGGCAGTACTGACCTGTATTAGTATCCGGACCAAGTTGAGTTTCCAGCAAGTGGCGGACGCTTGCAGCGGCGTCCACTTCTCGCTATCCTCAGCGTTCACATTGGCGCCGTTGTCGAGCAGCAGACGCATCATCGCTTCGTTGTTGTCGATGCAGCGCTGTCAGACCGTCCTTAATCCTATGGCAGTACTGACCTGTATTAGTATCCGGACCAAGTTGAGGTTCCCGCAAGTGGCCGCCGCGTGCAGCGGCGTCCACTTCTCGCTGTCCTCAGCGTTCACGTTGGCGCCGTTGTCGAGCAGCAGACGCATCATCGCTTCGTTGTTGTCGATGCAGCACTGGTGCAGCGCTGTCAGACCGTCCTCGTTCGTAGCGTCCGGCGTCACGCCGCGAGCGAGTAAGCGCCGAACTGAAAACACATATAGTAGCTATGGTTAATGGGCTTTTCATCCTTTTTTGTCAACAGCTTTTTTTTTATTCTTACAGTGCACTGTGCATCCATTTTGTCGCCTCTTACGACAGGCAGGAATTTCTAAGACCCACGTAGCCTCCAAAGCTAACATAACGTAACTTCAGCAGAATTTAGGGGTCCCTTTGACATGTCTCTTTAATAATAGCAAAATGCCATTTACTTTGATACTTAAACTGATAAAACTACCCGAATCGTGCTTTACGAACCCACTAACTTAAGTGAAAATTAGGTCCCACATAGCTTTCCCAAGGTTCGTGTGTTCCCCGATAGACATTATCCTTAGATTATAAAGGCGAAAGTGAAACGGTTTTTCTTTGAAGAGCAGCTCCACCGTAGTCTCGTTTTGGTCATGCGCCATCCATTTGCAAGTCCAGTTTTAAATTTACATGATTAACACAGGACCTCACCTTCTTCTATATCGTTCCTGGCGGCAGCTTCCAGCAGCATCACGCTGTCGTTGAAGAAGATGTTGCGCTTGTTGCTCTTCTCTCGCTTGGCCCGCGAGCGCGCCCACTCTTTCTCCCGCTGTTGCCATAGCTTCAGCTGTTGCATACGACGTCTGGAAGCAAATGGTAGGAAACTATTAGACCAATGAAGAACAGGGCGGCAGAATCACCGAAGTGTGGGGCTACGCCCAGTAATCGCCAACCGGATGCAGCATGGCGATTATGGGTAAGATAGGTGTTTATCCAAAGCGCCGAAAAACTGGAGAGGCCTATGTAAGCAGTATGTAGCAGTAAGCAGTAGACTGCGATAGGGTAGGAAATTTAATTTTGTTTGTCAGTGTTACCAGGGCTTTTAGGAAACAATGGGAAAGTAAAATGGCTATTCATAGTAATTTTACTCAGATAGCGCAGACCCTTCTTCAGCCAATATAAAAGGAAACTAGCCAGGTACGCAGGAGATATTAAAGTGCATAAGTGTATGCGGATACAAAGATGCACTCATCGTTCGATTGAGATAGAAACCATGTGTAGGACGAACGACTTACAGCTAAGTCATATAGGTTTATGGAACACGTATGAGACACTCTCTTCCGGAGTGAAAAAGCTCTTGCCAACCTAGCTTTAATTTGTAAATGTCATGCCTCATAGCAACAAACATATTTCATGCTATGCCACTGCGAAATAAAAGCATAAACGTAAAGATTGACACCGCCCCACCTAAAAGCAAGGGCTACAAAATAAGGTACATACTATTTGTTTATATACAGAAGGAAGTCCTACAAATGTAGCCCATAAACCTGGAGGCTAAGCTTTCAAGACAGGTGAGAGCAAAATAATTAAGATATTTCATAAAATAACTAAACTTACTAAATCGGTAGGTATACATATGCGTAATACGGAAGACTATCTCAAAGTTGTAATCAATCTCGCAAAGCTATAATTTTAAACAACCGTTAAACTGTGATCTATGTCCACTACATTTTTGGTTAATAAACAAACAACAGAACAATGTTTACCTAAAAATTTACTACCCATTACTTTTGAATGAAAACGATCAGCGTAACGAGTTACCAAATGGAACTTGAAAACATCCACACCGGTGTTTACTGCATTCCGTCTTCCTACGAATAAATTCCCTCCACTTATTATATGGCTCAGATATTTTCCCTCGTTTCTATATACCTATCGAACGAAAAAAAAACAGCATAGTTTTCAAACGTCCGCGTCAGTTACATTTACTCTTGAACTTTACATTATTGCTTTCTTTCCTCATATTTCACTATTACGCGCGTGTGATACCCCTGGTGTCGCAGCAGGCGGGCCGTAGGCTTGTTTGCCACCCAGTGGTATAAAAAAAAAATTTCACGCTCAACATAAACGTTTTTTTGTTTAGATGGAAGTAGTTGCAAATATGCAATTGCGCGGATTATGGGTTAAATTAACGATAAAGAACAAAACTTAACCTATTGCCGTAACATTTGCTTAAGTCGAGAGCTTTCTTTCGAAAAATTAGCTTTCTTTATCTTTGATCATTCCGCGATCAACCAGACTTGTGACTCGTAATTTCTTTAAATAACGAAAGCAAGGTGAATATGCAATGGGCTGGCCATATTAGATACACAACCGACAACCGTTGGGGTACACTGGTTAGTCTAGAGTTCAAACGTCATCAACAATGGTGCACCAGAAGAATCTGTGCCATTGACATTAACTTTTTTAATTTGCATTCTCGCCTGTTGCAAACCTCTGCATCTGAAGTGACGATTCGCACAAGGCTGGCAAATGCGGGATGCGAAAAGCCAGGGGCGTAGCTACCGCCGTATCAGCCGTATCAATTATACGGGGCCCTCATGGCGTGAGGGCACTCGAAGTGCATTTATAAGCAAAAAAACTAATAAAAGCTTCCCAAATTCCTAATATTTGATCCTATATTTCCTAGATAAATAAATAAATAAAAATTTTGTAACAAACCTTTTCCCTTCCTAAGGGCCCCCAAACTAAGGTCGCTAAGGCACGCTACGCTTCTGCGAAAAGTCCCAGATCGATCACACTGGCAAATATCAGGAGAAGCCCATGCTCTAGGACGTTACACTTACGTACGTATGTTATACGTACTCATGTAGTCAATAGGACACTACACCTACTTATTTCTTATATCGCCTATTTTATTATCATTCTAATGAACCTAAGTACCAACGCAAACGACGTCGGTGAGAGATCTTATTGCTCTCATATCAAGCGTGTTGAGTACTACGAATCATGCCCATGTAGACACAATTGATTGTCAAATTGATGCGAACGTGGCCGCTCATGTGCACTGCAAACTAGCAATGTTCCTACGTCATTTATTGGTATTATTGTTTTACTGCTGCCCACAATTTATACTTATATGTTAACTTTTCTTCTTCGTCCGTCTGAAAAGAAACAGGTGGAGACGCGAAGGATGATATGACTGAGGAGAGAGTGGATGAGACCATGAAGTCTGATAGGGATCAATGGAAAAAGAAAACATATTGAGTCGACCCGGTTTCTTATCTATAAAATTAGTAATTTGTAAGCCCATGATTTAAAAAGTATGCACATATTTAAAAAATCAGTAGGTACGTTGACTAATCATAAATGATGTTTGCAATGGTTGATTCAAAGGTATATTAACAATTAATATATTATGTAAAGACCCTAACATAGAATTTTATTATAATGTATAGTCCGGAACGTGGTAAGGCAATGTGATATATGCGCCTATATGTTTTTAACTTGCATTGGCCATTATTGTGTTGACCGCAATTAAATCGACTTTAAATAAGCCTTTCTCTTCCGCCATTTACCCCTTTACACCAATATAAATAAAACACATTAGTATTATTACAAACGTCAGAGGTATAATTATACAAAATGACAAGAACTACAGATGTAAATTATAACGCCTTCAACGCTTACGTACATAATTACCGTTCTTAGGAGGGTAAGTGTAATGCATGGCCGATCTCATTTTGTGACAATAAAGTAGTATATTGCTTTCTTTTTCACACAATAATGATTTAGTGTATGTATTTTCGTGTCTTTAGTGTTCAGTGAAGTGATGAAAATATAGAATCAATAAAATAAATCATCTACAGGCGTGTATAGGATATCGAGCGCCTTTTCACGTAGATAGATAGCTTGCATTGGGTACACCCGCTGATGTGTAGAAACCCTCCTACGGAGAGTGTTTTCAAGGAATTCACTAAAACGTTATTATAAGTCTAAATACTTATAAAACGCTGCAAAGAGACTGACTTAAAAAGGCTAAGTTCCCCGAGCCGTAAAAAATATAACAAACAAACAACAACCTAGGTAGGTAATATTACAAGACCAGCAAGTCACACTCCATCTGTTCGCAAGCCAACGACATTTTACCACATCTGACTAACACCAAAACAATAAAGCAGATGACATTGAGATCTGTGTCAAAATCGGACTTGTATTACTTTCACTCAAAATACATTTAACGTGATACATTTGGTGTTCAATGGTTGTTTCACGGATTATCATGGCATGGGATATTGCTATTTGACATGCAATCATAAAAAGTGAAAACAAGATTTCACTTTACATTAAGCAGTTGATTTTATTGTTTCATAATGTTCGCGAGATTGCGCATAGGGTCACTGCGAATGACAAGACACGTATATAGTTTACACAGCACTGCATTCTGTGACTCAAAATGCAATCTGCTCATATTATTTTCTTTTATAAAAGTAAATATACTCTAATATAAATCTTACGAAATATCATTCCTATTAATCCCTACTAATATTATAAATGCGAAAGAAACTCTGTCTGTTTCATCTGTTTGTCTGTTACGCTTTCCCTCTTAAACCTCTCAACCTATTTTGATGAAATTTGGCAGACAATCTTTAGACCCTGAGAAAGGACATAGGCTTCCTTTTATAATATTAAAAAGGGATGAAGTAATACTCCTGTGACATACCAACATGAATGCGGGAGAAGCACAGCTAGTGTACCTATAAATATGTTTATAAAAAGATTAACCATATAAGGATAAGAAACATAAGGTCACAATCAGTTGTGTAGTGTTATGAATGAGACCATATGTCTGCTATGATCTCGATTCTTAGTATAGAAGGTCGCATAACAACTCCTGCCTCAAATTGTCCATTTTATAATAGGACAAGGAAAAAACGTAGGAGGACTCAATGCATATGTTAATTTTTTTTCCTTTACTAGCTTTAGGTATTATGAAACGGAACAGAAGGCTACAAAATACGTGTTAACTGTTTTAACAGCTTTAGGGGCAATGTGTTAATCCCACCAATATAATAAATGCGGGAGTTTGTTTGGATGGATATTTGTTACTCTTTCCCGAAAAAAAAATAACTTTACAGTAATATAGCTAATACATTAGATTAACACATATGCTATATTATAAGGATATTTCATTTCACATATCACTGATATTCACGCGGGGAAAGCCGCGGGTTGGGGCTAGTGTCGTAAACCCTAAATCTTTATACCCAGTTCTCAGTTCTTACAGATTCGCAATATAAATGGCTAATTCCGATCGGTACTTCTGATATACTTACGTGTTATACATACTTATAATATACTTTAATTGGTTTTTTCATGGTCAAGGAAATATGGGACTAGAGATCAAAAAAGTTACGAGATCTGTCGCCAGTGACGATAGCAACTCGTCACTATTAACTTAGGGTTTCCGAATTCAATAATGTTTTACAAAATTGGATATTCCGTACCATATTACGTAAGCACCTACCAGACGCGAGACGCTTTACCATACCATTATAGCTTATTCATGTGTATAGTTCAATCACGATTGTAAACATTCTATTTATTGCCGCATCACACGCTAATTTATGACGTTTATCATATCAAGCAGCTAATCTTCTTTCATGTTAGATTAGATTTCTTTACGGGCAGAAGTCAATAAAGTTTCTTATAGTGCTCACTTTTAATACGACCGTAAATATAAACAAATCCTGAGGCGCATATCGGACAACCGTGAAGTCATCGAGTCCTTAGATAAAAAAAACAGAAACAGGTTTATATTCTGTATGTCCGTTGGATAAAAGATAATTGCTTATATTGCCAATTTAATTGCACATTTAAAATGACATCGGCAGCTTTAAGATACTGTTTCGGATATGCTGATAAAGTTCCTGATAGTTATCTGATACTTCAGGCTACCAAAGCAGTGGCGTTGTCTGTTATCAGTTGGTTATAGTCCAAAATTAAGACTGATAAATAATTGGCAATACTGTATAATATGTATTTATTTACAAAAAAAATATCTAATAAGTTTATCAGTTGTCTAGTACCCATAGTACAAGCTTCGGCTTAGTTTGGGGCTAGGTGGCGCTGTGTGGCCCAGCGTGGTTATTTATTTATTTATTTACTGTTGAGTTACGAGCTAATACTAATTAAGAAAGAAGAAAAGAAATAAACGTTGTGTCTTGTGGTCCTATCTTACGAAGGTGTCTAAATAAATGAGACAAAGCGTATAACATGTAAAAATAAGGAGTTTAAAATCTACATTAGAACGAACTTTAAAATAATAATTGTATATCAAAATTATACCTATGATTACTGTAAACAGTAAGAAAATTTATCAATATAATCTAGAGAACGCGACTATCAGGAAGTTTTCGACTATCATTTACCCACTATACATCAAGTTTTATCTCGTACTGACATCTCGATAGATAAGTGAATACAAAAGTTTTATTATAGACAATCAAATCAACATACAAAATAATAAAACACTGAAAATACATTGTTTATTTTACGGACCTGGCTCGGACGTCTTCACTTGATAAATATATACCTGCGAACATTTGCACGTTTGTCACTGCATCTCGATTCGATTGATTACTTAATTAATTACTGTTATTTATCAATTACTATCAAGATAATGTCAGTTAATCATAGATAACATTTTAATTATTGTTTCAAATATAATGGACAAGGAAATGTCTTTATCGCTTTACTTTTACATTGAAATAGATACGAGTAGAAAAGCAAATTTTAGCCCTTTGATTAATAATATCGTGCCGTAGTCCTTTTGATAATCTTTGTCTTAGCCTTATTAAAGACAGCATGTTGTTCAACAATTGGTACATAGGTACATACTTTTAAAAGTAAGTCAACTTACACCTTACAATCTTTTACACAAGCTCTTCCATATCACGACTTTTACATTATTCTAACAAGAGCAAAATTTTACAAGTTACATTTTTAATTGTCCGACTCATTTACGGTTTGATTGCTTCGGAAAAGTTGTCACACAAAACTCTGTTTTGAACTTTTAATAAGTTCAAAACAGATCAAGCTCTGCCCACCCATCCCTCATTAATCCTACTAACATTATAAATGCGAAAGTTTGTTTGGATAGGTGGATGGATGGATTTGTTACTCTTTCACGCAAACATTACTGAACGGATTTTAACGAAACTTCACAATAATATAGCTTATTTATACATTGGATTAACACATAGGCTATATTTTATACAAATACTCGCGCGGGCAGAGCCGTGGGCAGCAGCTAGTGTTACATATTTTATCCATTATTAATGCTACATCTTATACCCATCATAAATCACAAACGGAAGTAGGTACGATCATTATAAAAAAGCGATATTAAAGTTTACGCTACGTTTATTTTTCACTATAAATTCATATCGACAATAAACATTCGATAAAATATCTTTGAGTTACGTCGTTGCTAACAGAAAGAAGGATAGTAGGTATTACATTTATTATAACAGTTACCGTTGAAAATGACCGATGCGGTTAGTATCTAATAACAATAACTTTAAATGCTCCAACGGTACAGCTCATGGTTTAAACCTCGAGTCATATAGGAAGGCAATTTACTATGACGGCCTTTTAGCGCATGTGTGGCGTTTGACCGTGATATGAGAAACATATTTAAACTGTGTTAGATAGAGCAAATCAGTATATCGCTGATAGCAATATTTATCAACATACAAGAAATTGACACAAAACATATTCATAATTAAATGAACTGAAATTATTTACGCACAGGATGTCAACACAGGTGTTAAATATAAATTCCAACACAATAATACTATCCTGATAGAGTTTCTGCCACGGCCGACCAATCTCAAAAGAAACTAGAGAGGACTAGTTAAAACGAGATTTTAGTACACACACTAGTGCATTCTCGGTTCCTACACGTTATTATTCGATCAGTTCATTAGGATAATTGGTCGTGATCTTAGGTTTTTAGATCCATACAAAAGCAATAACAATCAACTTTTTCTGTTTTTTGTTAAATAATCCACTTTTATAGAGCCTTGTCGTTGTTCCATTCATCATCAGCCTGCAAACGTCCACAGCTGCTGGATATACATAGACCTCCCTCAATGACAATATCAGGGGATTTGTCTCAGTCATCATCACGCTTGGCAGGCGGGTTGGTAAGCGCAGAAGGTTTCATTGTACCTAGGTTAACGCTGCTGCCAGTTTGATATGCCCTTACTCGTCTTCACGACACACATGGGCTGAGATGGGGTGGTCCCATTCTAAGCCTGGCCGCACACATTCGGAAATTTAGATTTGCAGAAATAATGCTCTACTTACATACAAAGCGCTCCAGAATTTTATATGTAGTAGAGCATTATTTCTGCAAATCTAAATTTCTATTCGGAATTCCGAATGTGTGCGCCCAGTCTAAATCCCGAAACCACGTGGACAATTCCAATCCAATTATTTCATTATTGATTTAATGGATTATAGAGTATGCGTCTAATATACCCAGATTGCTGCAAATCGTCTAACATTTTATCTACAGATGTTAATCAACTGAATTGTAATCTTAATCACAGCAGTAGAAACAATTTTATTCCTATTAGAATAATTTATGTGAATCAGTAGGCAATAAATACGATCTCAGATATGAAAATGAAACGAGTAACATTTCATGCAACTACACCAAGTTTTGTTGATTTGTCACAGAAAATAATATCTCTCGGATATATTTTATGTTCCGGATTAAATTATTCATAAACAGACAACGAATAAGAAAGGTGAAATTCAGGTTTACGTTTGAAAGTATCCAATTCGAAATCAGACAGAGAATATATAATTTATTTACATAAAGGCTACGCATACGATCCGAACCCTCATCCCATCCATTCGAACGGGTTCGCATCCCGGTTGGATGAATTTAGGAAATAAAGTTTCCAACCTGTCTCATTTCTGGGTGTTTTGCGAGACACCTAGTTCTTATCTGGTATTCATAGTACAAGGGAACCTTAAACTTCAGTTTGAGACTTACAGATTACATACATACAGGCCGGTTTGACTCAGTTTGAGTAGCAGAATATCCAAGTTAGAAAATGACCAATTTTCATCGTAACATGATCAGTGACTTTATAGAGTGAAAAGTATTAAAGTACCAGGAGTGCATGAATACGAGAGAAGTCGAAAACCAAATTATTGTTTTTATGAAAATTAAGTATCTACAGAACCAACATAACGAAACCTATATACATTCTACGCGGTTATGCACTCCTGGTACTTTTCACTCATCACTGATCACGTTACAATGAAAATTGGATATTCTGCGACTAAACGATTTATTCATTTAGATCCACGTAACTAAAAACTGATATTTCTATGCAGCCTTCATTTGACATTGCCAATAAGATAGGGTTACCCGGCTAACTTTCCAGGCCACTGCGTTCATACACTCGCCGAGCTTCCTTCCCATATCGTTTACTACGATATGTTAACCAGATACGATATTTATTACGTAATAAAATGACGACATACATATTTTAAAAGCGTTTCTGATCCTCTAAACTCTCATCCGTATACTCTATAGACGGATGAGTTCATTTTAAAGATGACGTCGTGATAACAACTATTTTTGTACCTATAAACAAACATTTTAATAAAAGATAGCTTTACCGAATAATACAGGCAATAGGGAAGCATGACTTTTTAGGAATTTACTAAAATCGTTTACCAGGCCGTTACACAACGATCTCTTTAATTAATCGAGTTAAAAAGCTTAAAAGTTGATTAGACAGTAAGGTCAGATGACAATAGAAAATCTGTTTTTGTGAGAGGGACGGATAACTTTGCTTTAAACGTCTGGATTTTCTTTTTTGCATATTTAAATTAATGTTACAAAAAATAATAATATATTTTATTGATGATGTGGTCTACCTCCGAAAAATTCAGTTTTCCTAGATGTACCTACCATGAACACAAAGTTTGCAGAACACAGTTGTAATGTTATTTCAAACGATCGATAGAAATTCTTTATTGCTCGACAAAAAAACATTAACAAGAGAAAAAAGTTATAGACTGAAAAGAATTACAACGAATAATTCAAATAATAATTTTAAAACTTTAACATTATTATTAAAACGAGCTCGCCAGCTAAATATATTTTTTTATGTTAGAGTGACACTCGAGATAAGGATCGGTTGCTCGATAGTACAGTATTTTATTTTCTGCAAATTTTCCTTTTGAACAATTTTAAATTATTTGTGTAAAGTTATTAGGTATATTAATATACCTACCTATGAACCAAACTGAACGAATTAGGCCGGGTAACAATTTTTTTCATTTGTGACTGTAAAACACGCATTTCAAGTGTTTGAAGTCAATTGTATGGTGTGTGATGTATCTAAGAAGATCTAATGAAAGTATTGAAAAGTTGGTTGTGATTGAAGCCTAGAAGGAAAGAGAGGCCGCGGTCTCCTACCAACCAAATGGTCCGACTAAGTCAAGAAAACCACCGACCTAGACAAATTTCATCAGGCAACTTCGGACAGACAAGTGGAGACAGTCGATAAGAGCTACGAAATCAAAGAGTGATCATGAGCCTCAATAATAAGGGAACGACGGAGAAGATGATCTCATCTTCATCACAAATTCAAATCATACATGAAGTCCTTACTTATAGAAGGGGGCTATTATAGAGTAGAAGATTTCCTCAACGACGACATCTCCTGGACTGCTGCTTCGTAGTAAACTTTGCATTGTATAGACTCAACTTTTATTTTGCATTGTGTAACTTTAAAATATTAAAAAATGTTGTAATACCAAATCATGTAACAATTGGCGATTTAAAAAGAGTAACTACCGAGTTTCTTGCCATTTCTTCTCGGTAGAAATCTACCTTCCGAACACGGCGGTAGCTTCTTTTAAATTGCTTTTATTCACATTCTTACATTACCTTTTATATTTTTACATTATTTTTTACTTGACGATTCATAAGTGCTTATTTTAAGTTTATGTGAATAAAGGTATTTTGACTTTGAACAAATTGGCGCTTGGCAGGCGGGTTGGTGACCGCAGTAAGATTTTTGTACCCGTTTCTTGATATTCCCTTAGTCATCTTCTACGACACCCACGGGATGAGAGGAGATGTAGAAAATCTATCTATCTAGTCGCATTTCGACTGTTAATTGTTCAATAGGTGCCAATCCGTTAAGTAACATTAATATGGCAGGTAATCCAAAATGCCGCACAACGCAAAAATCAGGACATGAGATTGTCATTGAATTTGGTCATAAACGATTGTGCGTAATTATGCAATGAACTGTAACACTTAAGTCTTTGACTGCCGAGAAACTAGACACAATAGAAAAACTATTGTTTGTCGGTCACCGGTGACCGTCATGGCGCTCAACGTGTTAAGATTGAATTGGCCATACCCACGGTCGTTGTGTTAACAAACGCGGCGTTTATTCGGCGAAAGTTAATGTGAAAAAAATGCAGCCTGACGTAAATGCAAATTTAAATTGAAACAATGGCGCTGCCCAAACATAACTCACGTCATAATACATGACTACCTAACCACCAACATCTCAATACGAACCAACTAGCTGAGCCTGCGAACTTTGAGCTAAATAATTCAATCCAGAGCCTGTCCTTTTTCTAAATTCAATTGATATCGCTATCATTATCCCTATTCCCTTCATTAATCCCTATCCTGTTCTTATCCTCATCTCCGTTGTTACTTCGATTCCGTCCCCGTACCGTTAATTTCCCGTCTTCGTTCTCTTCTTTTATCCCCGAACCGAAGTTCTCGAGCTTTTATTACAAACTTTTAACTCCTTATGGGACGCGTTAAAAAAATCGGCAGTTTTATTTGTATATATTATTGTATTATACTAAATAGTCATAATATCGATCGCCAACCCGCCTGCCCAGCGTGGCGATTATGGGTATATCCTCCAGAAGTTTGCCCTAAGTGGCGAACAACTGGAGAGGCCTATGTCCAGCAGTGGACTGCAATAGGCTGATGATGATGATGATGATGATGAAGTCATAATATTAGCTGCATTCATAAATGTAACAATAGACGATCAAGATAAAGTATTGTCTTTCTTTTGGGGTGACACCTGTGTAGGTCAGGATACCTTTGATATAATAGGAGTTTGACTTCGCAGAACGGAGACATTGAAACTCACGACATCGACAGTGCCATTTTGCGACTGAAAATAGCAAATAAATAACAAAGCTAGATAATAATAATAATAAAAAAAACGTTTATCTTCCACCACAATTTAAAAAGTTTTTCGTTACAATGATAATGATCTACAAATTATAAAAACTATTTTGGTCACTTTAAATTTTGGCAGACTGGTGTCTAATGTAGGCAAAAATCTGCCTGTATTTTAGAACACCAGGCTCCCATCCGTACAGCAATGACACCAGAGTTAATATATTTATATTAATTTTTCATAAATATAAAATATGGATAAACCAGCAGTATGGGTACCTACTAGCTATGTACCTTATCCCTCCTAAGCTTATTAAAACGCTAGAAATTATAATTCTAGCGTTTTGATTGGCTAGTGGCCTGTCAGTGACCTGTCAGTCACTATTTTCTTAACGCGAATGAACTATAAGAACTATGTATGTGTATACTTCATGCTTCAATAATACCTTATGATGATTACACGACATTATAATCAGGGACTGAAAGCGGTTACGGTATACGGTTACGGTACCGGTATAAAATAAGTGTACCTTTATAAAATAAAGGTAAGGGTATACCGTTATTCAACCGGTATAAAATATCGGTACCGAAAAGCCGCGACGTTGCCAAACGGCTGCGGATTGTTGGCAACGTCGCGTGCGTTGCGCGGAGCGTATCGATCGACACCGGCAAAATATTCTTCCTGACATTTCTTATCTGTCCGTGCATAGCACGCGAAAGACTGCCTGTGCATGGCACACGCGAAAATTCTGGTCAGTGATAGAATGAATGTCGTCTCACTTTTCAATACAAATAATATTTTTTGATGTTGTCTGATATTTAAATTTTTTTTTTAAATAATTTCTGTTTTTTATGTTTAGATACTATTTATATGTATACCCATCACAATTTTAAGTAGTTATTTTGTTTGTTACTTTATTATGTATCTAAAATATATACATAAGTAGGTAACAAGGTATGTGCATTACTTCTTAGTAGTTAGTTTTTAGTTTTTAAAATTAGTTGGTAAAATTATTGACTGGTACAGAATGCCACACGGCATCAAGTCCGTCATTTGTACTTTCATCATCATGATGATTTATTTATTTTTATTTATTTATTTATTAGAAAAATATGCAGAATTATACATGAAATGATATGCCAACAATAAGGCCAATATCCTCCGGACAAATGATGATGATGATAGTATAGTTTTCTGACTCGCCCAATGGTTGACTGGTATAGAATGCCACACGGCATTAAGTCCGCCATTTGTACTTTCATCATCATCATCATGATGATAATGATGATGTTATCGTTTTCTGACTCGCCCAATGGTTGACTGGTAGAGAATGCCACACGGCATTAAGTCCGCCATTTGTACTTTCATCATCATGATGATGATGACGATGTTATAGTGTTCTGGCTCGCCCAATGGTTGACTGGTTGAGAGTGCCACACGGCATTAAGTCCGCCATTTGTACTTTAATCATCATCATGATGATGATGACAATGTTATAGTGTTCTGGCTCGCCCAATGGTTGACTGGTTGAGAGTGCCACACGTCATTAAGCCCGTCATTTGTACTTTCATCATCATGATGATGATGATGATGATGATTGTATAGTTTTCTGGCTCGCCCAATGGTTGACTGGTTGAGAATGCCACACGGCATTAAGTCCGCCATTTGTACTTTCATCATCATGATGATGATGTTATAGTTTTCTGACTCGCCCAATGGTTGACTGGTATACTCGTAGAATGCCACACGGCATTAAGTCCGCCATTTGTACTTTAATCATCATCATGATGATGATGATGATGATGTTATCGTTTTCTGACTCGCCCAATGGTTGACTGGTATAGAATGCCACACGGCATTAAGTCCGCCATTTGTACTTTCATCAATGATGATCATCATGAGATGATGATGATGATGTTATAGTTTTCTGACTCGCCCAATGGTTGACTGGTATACTCGTAGAATGCCACACGGCATTAAGTCCGCCATTTGTACTTTAATCATCATCATGATGATGATGATGTTATAGTGTTCTGGCTTGCCCAATGGTTGACTGGTAAAGAATGCCACACGGCACTAAGTCCGCCATTTGTACTTTCATCAATGATGATCATCATGAGATGATGATGATTGTATAGTTTTCTGACTCGCCCAATGGTTGACTGGTATAGAATGCCACACGGCATTAAGTCCGCCATTTGTACTTTAATCATCATCATGATGATGATGATGACGATGTTATGGTGTTCTGGCTCGCCCAATGGTAGACTGGTAGAGAATGCCAAATGGCATTAAGTCCGCCATTTGTACTTTCATCATCATGATGATGATGATGATTGTATAGTTTTCTGACTCGCCCAATGGTTGACTGGTATAGAATGCCACACGGCATTAAGTCCGACATTTGTACATGATGATAATGATGATGACGATGTCATAGTGTTCTGGCTCGCCCAATGGTTGACTGGTAGAGAATGCCACACGGCATTAAGCCCGGCATTTGTACTTTCTTTGAGCAATAAAGAATACCTACGACAACTGATAAAAAACGGACCCGACACTTGATAAGTGTGAACAGAGGCGCCGACATCCGATTAAAATCCGGACCCGACACCCGTCAAGTAGGAACGGGCTCTTATGGGTAACAGAACATCGAGGGTACCACAAATACATACTTAATTACAAATATAATTTGACACGGAAGAATCACAAATGTTCACATGAATGTTTGTCCCGGGTGGGGATCGAACCTACGACTCATGGTTTAGAAGGCAAGAGTCCACTACCACTTACAACACTACCAATTGCGCCACCGAGCCAGTCATTCTCAGAATAGTTTGTCTCCTCTCCCCGTCTCTTTCATACCGAAATTACCTTTATTTTACGGTACCTGAAAATTTCGGTACCGGTATAAATTTAGATATCGAAATATTCCGGTAACCGTTATATTTCGGTATGACGTCATACCGAAATATAAAGGTACCGTAATTTTTCGGTTATTCAGTCCCTGATTATAATACCCGTGAGATTGTTTTTAACCCATTACCGCCCACCGTACACAAGCAGGTACACCAATAAAAATCGCGACAGCTTTTGTAATTGGCAACAAATCGATTAAAAACTACTTTGACGGTAAAGACATAAGTACAGGTAAATAATTTAGATAAAATTTAACAAGTTGATATTTCTAATTTGTGCGGGTAAGTGGCTATTCATTCAGGGTTGAATTGAGAGCGCGAACTGGTAAGTAATTTAGTTATTATTTTTAGGTTAATAATGATCATACATAACAAAACTTTTCTAAAACAATAGTTGATATACTATTTTATCTTATAAGTAACCAAAACCCAATGTAAAGTATTTATTTTACAAAAAAAATATGTTTTTCTTCTACTGTACCTGAGCAGGTACAATGGGCAGATGTATATTATTATTTATTTTTATTTCAGGTATAAGTATTTCATCAAAATGACCCGCAGACTAAGCTTTTCAGTACAAAAACATTATATTCTATGAGGGTTTCCTGAAAAAAATATATCTACCAGATTCCACCACATAGGCAGCAGCCGTCCAGTAGGTTCGAATGTAACGTAATTTGTTCATTTTGTCATGGCACTGACATTTACATGGCAACTGACCAATCACATGATAGCCGGACCGCAAGGCTACATGACACCATCTATCGGATATTTCATTTTGAAACACCCTCATTAGAAGAGGCAGTTAATTATGTCATTGCTGCAGAAGATAATGATATTGATTACGACTTTCTAATTGTGCCACTAGAATCTGATGCAATAATTAACGTAGAGGAGGATTCCAAAGATGATCTTGTGACACAGGTACTGCTGAGGGATGTTTCAGGGACTGTAGAAGTAGTACAATGTGGAAGAAAACTCTCGGACGATGATAGCAGTGATGATGAGCCGTTATCGACATATACGTCGACTTACCCGATAAAAACCCCTTCGAATGTCTGGCTTCAGTCACAGATAACCCTGTTTGGCTAAAAACCTTACCAATGAACTCTATGACGCATAATATAAGTAATGCCATTGAAGTATGGTTGAATAAATCTGTATACCGATATAAAAGGATGCATGCTAATGATGCTCTTCGAGTAGCTTTTCGACAAGCAAGCTTGCGATTTGATAGTCGAACAGAGTCTTTTGTATGCAGGTCAAAATAATAGGTATGATTTCGGATGTTTGGCGTTTGTATACTATTTCTTGAAAGAAAAAAGATTCTGAATTTATGGACCAGTTGTCATACGAAGCATCGCTCGGGCTTAGTGTCGAACAAAACCTTCAGGAAACCGTTCTTCATCGAGCTAGGAAGTGGATATTGATCGTTAAAATAATGGCCATGGCCCGAAAGGACCACAAATCCACTAAGATGCGTCATATGCCCCAATAATGTGCGTTGGAGTTGTCAAAAATACTCAAAAGCCCTTTGTGTGGTAAAACCAAGTTTCGGCATATTTCACACTTGATCTGCCCATTGTACACGCTTGGGTACACCCCTCTAACTTGCTGAAAAAAACTTTTTTCAGATTTTTTTAAATCGTATCCTTCTTATTTGATGTCTTTTATTACATAAATAAAGCAAAAACTTTAAAAATATTCTTAGTTTTATTTTGGGCGTTAATGGGTTAAGTAGTTGAGACTTATTGACGTTGAAAAATTTATAAATATTTGAATTGACTGGTCTTAATAATTTGGTAGTGTCCCTGCTTTCTGACCGAATCTAAAGTCTCATAACAGACGTTCTTGTGGCGAACATTTGTATGTTCTTTCGTAGGTCGGCTATCATAAGGGTTGTCCTAATCATGAACAAAGCTGCACGGAACAGGGATCTCGGGTTCCCTTGAAGGGGATTGAAGCATGTTCGGAGATTCATGAACCATGAGGCACAAAACTGGTCCCTAGTTTCTTTTTAAACATCTGCAGCACCTTTCATCAGACACTCTTTCCATCTACGATATCTTTAGGATTCCTGTTCTGTACCCTCACATTTCAAAAGCTTTAAGTTTTGTGCTCATAATAAGGGTTTTTGTTCAAGATTCTACTCCCTACAGAACAACAACATAACAAACGCATCCTATAAATATCCGTCTGTACACTAGGCATAAATTACGTTGGGTTACCTACCACCGAGACTAATAGATTACTTGTTCTATGTTAGACACGTTATAATAAGCCAATCTTATGTACAGCAAGGCGCGCCCGAATTGTAACGAAAATATGGGGTAATTTATCACACATAACCTTCATTTTATGGGGTTACAGGAGGTCACCACCTAGCAATAATGTTAATCGATACCAATGCAGCGTCGTAAAAAAGGAAATGTCTAACTTGGTCTTGTAGAACTAGCCCTGCCGCCATGCCGATAGGTAAAGGGCTTTTGTTTCCTCACTGTGAAATTTTCCATTACTTTCTCGTGGAAAGAAACCTATTATTATATACCCTTTCGCATAAGCCTATCGCGATGATACCTTCAACCCATATACAGTATAGCCACCCTTTATACAATATAGCTGTGCTCGCGGCTTCGTCCGCGTGGAATAGTTATTTTTTCCCCGTTTTTTTTTACATTTTCCATTATTTCTTCGCTCCTAATAGTTGCAGCGTGATGTTATATAGCCTAAAGCCTTCCTCGATAAATGGTCTATTCAACACAAAAAGAATTTTTCAATTCGGACCAGTAGTTCCTGGGATTAGCGCGTTCAAACAAACAAACAAACAAACTCTTCAGCTTTATAATATTAGTTAAGATAGCTATATTCTACGTAAGGGTGCGTAAGTAATGCAATGAAAGGGATATGAAATCCTCTTCCTTTAGAATTTGCGTAGCTGATATAGAACTCACAGGTGCACATAGACAAGGGTCATTCACGGTTTATTGAGTGCACACGGTCCCAAATCTGAGTGCACAACTCTATAGAAAAGTACTACGGATTGAGCTACATCTGGTGTCTACCTACTCAATGTCCTACTTAATGATAACGACGCGTGTGCCTAGGTAGGTACTTAAAAAAAAATATCTTTAAGAATAATCCCATCAATACTTCAGCTACTACAGACAAAAAATACAGCCTATTTTCATACAGACATATTCTATGAAATTTTTTATTACCATAAGAGTACGCAAGATATAATATAGGTATTGATAATGCCTACGTTTTCCAGACCAGGCATTATAATTAATGTACATAAAATCAGTTGAAGATATCAGTCACGCTAAGTGGTATTTGTAAGATTTGATTGTTTGTTATAAATAAACATCGAAATTATTGAAATGGCTTTTTAAATCTCTCAACATTAAAAAGCTAATAAAACTAGAATAGGTACATTTCTTTTTTCAGAAATAAATATTTATTCAGAACATTTATGTAAAGGCGTTGAAAGAATAGCCGCTAACGCCGATTAAATTGCCATTTATACAAAAAAGCGGGAGCGATCTATAAATAATAATATCTAATTAAAATGCGTATGAACTATAGATTAAGCGCGATTACAGTGAGTTATCTATCAATTCAATTATCAAAATGTTAACTTACTGAAAATACGACACAAATTGCAATAAGTAATAGAAAAATTGAATAAGTAGTCTACGCTTGTTTTGATGATTTAAATAGTTTTCATAATTTATACACACATATTTTAAAAATAATGTAGGTAAAAAAGAGTTATGATAGTATGTAGGGGCGTTAGACTCCCACATACCCCGTCACTCCCCCCGGGGATGCCTAAATGCATTTTTCCCAGCATACAAAAAAAGGGGCGTTAGATTAATCTTAGTTGTTGTCATTTTAAATTAACTTTTTTTTTCTAAAGAAAATATACAACTAAATATATATTCTATGAATGTATGCAATGCTATGAGATACAGTGTATATCATAGCATTGCATACATATATATATCTCAGATCTAGCTTAGACAGCAAAAGGATTTCGCTTTTACCCTTTGGATACGGAACAGTAAAAAAGGCATCTGATTATAGAAGTTTACCTAGCAGGTGAAAGATAATTATGATTTGTCATACTTTCTTCAATATAGTTTGCCTGTTTACAAAAATTGGTATCTCAAACTCACAGGATAACTCATACTTCTAATAGGGTTTGACCTTCATTATTATCAGATAACTTAGTAGGCTAAAATAAGCTATGTTTAAATAAGTTTATCTAGGCGTTAGATCATCCTACAATAAAAGGACTTAAGCATGTGTAGCAATAATGTTCATGCTTCACACAATTATCTAATGAATATGTAGATTTAGAAAGACTACATATACTTGCACCAATTATAATTATGTAGTAGTAAATAATGTATGATACAGTAAACAAGAGCAACATGGCAATACTCTCCTCTATTCGAATTTCAAACCCAGTTGCCAGACAATTAAGCAACACAACAACACACTTGGCATTCTGTTTCTATATATATATGTACTCTTATAATCCAATGGAACAATTGTTAGACAAAGCTGGAGATCAGGCGCCAGGACCAAAGGCTTGTTACAGAAACATTCTTTCTGATGCATAAGGGGGGTATAAAATACCAACTTCCTGACTCCGGAGCTGCTACTGAGTAATTACTTTACAGAAGAACCCAATAACAAAATACATAATAATAAATTATATGACAACATGATCTACACTTCCGTAACGGGTCTCACCTGCGTGCAAGATGCAATCTCTCCTGAGTGGTCAGGTGCTCAACCTGAGCCATCTCCGCAACTAAATCTGAGTGCTCCATTTTGTTTTACCTGGGAAAGAAAATATTATAATTAATGTGTTGAACATCTTTAACTAAAATATATAGCTTTTTCTACATAAACTATTTAAGACTTGTGATTTTGTTTCAATAAAGGATATCACTATTGACTAAAAAATCATAAATTTAATAGTCTTTGTCTACAGCCTACTACAAAAATATTGCGACCAGGCATACTGCGGCATTCTGGAAATCATCAACATTGCAATATCAACATATTTTCTTCTTCTTTATCAACCTTTGCTGTACCATTGCCGCACAAAGGTCTCCTTAAAAAAACAAAGCCAGAGCCTGTTATAATACCACCTAAAAAATTCCTTGCAGTGCTGTCCCAATAATGGGTGCAGTCCTATATATGTATAGATTATTAATATTTAGAGATGCCTAGTCTTATAAATGTTGATTTGCACTAACATCTTTTCACATCAAACACATATAACGGTCTACACCATTGCAGGTTAAAAAGTTATTATAATGCCATTTTTCTATGGAATAGCTTAGAATACATTTACCAAACAAATACATACTATACTAAGTTATTGAAACCCGCAATCCATTTTTAACATCTTTTGCACTCAATCAATTGTCTTGGTTGCTTTCAGTTGGTTTGCATTCATTAGACACGGTCAATCACACTAACAGATTGACAAGATCCTAAAACCAGTAGGCATATTCACTGTTACAAATGCCAATAGTATCTACAAAGATTTATGAATAGTCTATTACAAAGTTTTGCTGAGAGAGATGTATTTATTAAACTTATTATGTTTAGCTAAACATTATTTTTACCTGTAATTGAGTATATAACTTTTTTAACACATTTCATTTAGACCTTAACCAATTGTGGATATGCAATAGCACTGCATATTATATTGTAAAATGCAGTACAAATTTGTAATCAATCAAAATTGAAATGAAGACAGAAAATAATAAAGATTTAAGTATAGTACCAGTTAAATGTATCATTATTGCAAAAGTTTCTAATTGGAAACCAAGCATGGTTAGAATATAGATTCTAATCAGATCAAAATATGTACAGGGTTTCTAAGAATATAGGTATAGGAAAGACATATCTGATAAGTTAAGTAGTACTTCATATTCATAAGCATTATGATTAGGTAACATACAAAAATTATCACAAATTTCGAGCACTTCACGACACTATCAGCATTTTTGGTATTCATAATGATAATAATCCAAGTTTAAACTTTATTAAGTTTTGTTGTGATGAGATACAAACCAATGTCATGTAAAGAGGTATTCTGCCTAAAACAGAAACTGTATCTCAAGATAATTATAAAAAATTAAGACAGTCAATCTCATTAGACGGAGAACAAGACCTAAGATATTGTTATTTTGCGTATTCTAACAGTTTTAAAAGCTAGCAAAGTTAGCAATTGATAAACTGTACTTGCTGATAAGATAAGGTGTATAGTAGCCAACAAGAGTCATGTAATATAACTATGCAAATACCTAACTAAATTAATATATAAACAATAAAACAATAAATAACATAATTCCTGCTAAACAAGTATTTTAAAATCATAAACTGTCAATTTTAGAAAGGCACCCTAGCTACCTACCATGCCCAACCTCTAACAATTACCAATGTTATGGGTTAAAAATCAGTGTCGATTCTCATTGAACCGTAAAACATTAAATCATGGAAGTATCAAGTACTTCGTACAACAGGAAGGCGTTCTATCTATGGATATTGAAGCTAAAATAAAGAAAATGAAACCTTATGTTAAGGTCGTAAGAGTCTTGTTCAAAATAAGTCTTGTCAAAATAAGAACGTAACCAATGAGAGGGAAAATAGTGTACAAAACGTCCCTTTCTAGCAGCGACTAGATTGCTAGATAGAGTACGAAACACCGGACCTAGAGGCCCCCTACCACCAAAAACGAAAACGATCGCTCGCTCAACGGATGGCGTACCCTTGAGCCATGAATCCCACTCATTTGTCCCCCCCGTGTTCGAATATACAAACTAAAATTCGTCAAAGTTGATTTTCGTTAATTTAATTCATATATTCAAACACGGAAAGGAATAATGGGAGGGATTGATTTTGCAAAAATACACGATCCGTTCAACGAACGATCGCTCTCGAACCGGTGGTAGGGGCCCTGACAACTTCACATGACATCGCCGACTTTGACGTCGGTGGCGGGGATCTTTAATTTGTTATATTTTTCTTAATGTGTAATTAAAACGGGGAGAATTTGTGTCGGGGGGCTTGTGAAAGCGAGTATTATCCGGATTGTAGTTTGTCTTTTCACAAGTAATACTTTTAAACATAATTTGTTAGTGAAGAATTAGGGTGACCATGCATGACTATCCAATCATAAAGTCCGTTGTTTTTTTGTATAGGAAAACTAAAGCATGTTTCCCGATTCGTCTTCGAAGTTCAAAAATACACGTAAAAACTATTTATAACATTATCAAATCAATCATTAAAAAACGTAGGTACACAAAAATAAAACTACCATGTTGTCCAAGAATTTTATAGCAAACAACATAGGGTCATTGTTAGATCCACCACATCCTCCTCAATCTATATTTGAAGATCCACGTGATATTCAATTGGTAAAGGCATTAGCCAATTCATATTTACATTTTCGCCATATTGAAGTCGGTTTCTTTGCAAAAAAAAAGTGGTGTTATTTAAAAAACGATAACGAATAAAAAATATTTTGGCTTTCAATGTTGGCTGCTTTTTTTGTACGTATGTATTGTCATTGTCCTTAAATCATATTTTAATACAGTCACCCTATTCAGAGAGAGACAAAAGGGACATGCTTTGAGCTTTCGTTCGGCTTCGATTTTCCGACAACAGCTCGTTCCTTATATATTACTTCTATGCATTAAATACACTTAGTTACAAAGATTTCCAACTGGACTTACCGCTGTTCTATTTTTTTACAAGACGAAAGTATGTTTCATTCTTGTCTTGATAAATTTGCCACACATGATAAACAGTAAAACATTTGTTGAAGAAGATAAAGTCACATTTGTACACAGATTAATAATTAAAGGAGAGTCCAACACATTTTTTTACAGTTACACAGCATTTTCCGTTAGTTTTCATGAAAAATTAAAATATAAACAAGGCAAAAATTACAAGACAACGAGCGAGTGAGTGAGCGAGCGAGCGGCACAGTGAGTGTTGCCACGTTATAAAACAACAACTCGATTCATTCGATTATCAGATAATGACAAGTAATGAATCGATTTAAATACCAAATTGTACAAAATTATACAAAAGAGCACGGAATATTAAACACAAGAGGAAAGGACGTGTGGGCGTGGCCCGCGTGCCAAAGTTAAGGACAGCGAGTCTTAACTTGACTCAGTCGCTTTGTGGTTGCTTAAGTATCGTGACGTGCGCTGTCGGTATTTTCATTCGAGTGTTTTATTAAATAACTCTCAATAATGACTCGATGTTCCGTCTTTGAGTGCAAAAACAATAGTAGTACTAAGAACTTGCTTCGATCAGGTGTTTCTTATCATCGGTAAGTTGGTATTTACTTTTTATTAAATAAATAATCTTTCGGCATAACCTCTATCCATTTAAAACATTCGTGTAAATTAAGAATCACACGTATGTACACTGAAATAAAGTTTATAATTGTCTGACGCCTGGTCCGCATGCGCCATCTAGTATCGAATAGTAGAATCAGAAACTACGTCCCAAGTCGAACCTACTTTAGGGTTGGGACACGTTGAAATATCATCGATTTAATTATGTATTTTGTCTATTACACTTTTTTTATGCCTTATTGTAAACTATTGATTATTTTCGTTTTAGTTTTCCTAAAGATCCAAATGCAAAAGGAAAGTGGATTCGGCTCTTCGGTGGATTCTTCTCGGCAGGCTACACGTCGAAGTGCTGGTAGGAAAAAAGTTTGACGTGCAAAAGTATTACTAGTGAATCTATTTGCAGAAATAAACTATTTAATTTATTTTGAATGAGTTTTATTTTATGAAGTTCCCTACAAAGAGCTGTTTTCTTTTTTAAAATATGGTTCAGTGTAGCTCCCTAGATGATCATAGAATACCCATTTCGGACTGTTACGGAATTTAAGGAAAAATTACATTAAATACTTTTTTCAATGTCATAAAATGACAGGATTTTTCTATTCCATTCAAAGCTCGTTGAACGTCATATAATTGATTATATTGGAGCTGCTAGCTTTTTAAGCAGAAAACGGCTCGTAGATAATACATTTGTAGATCTAGTCAATACTTCTTGTCGTGTAAGTAGGCCTTATGATCTGAAAAACCCAATAATAATTTCTATTATTATAGGGTTTTTTAGACCTGTTAACACTAAATTTTACGGACGGACCACATAGTATCAAGTTCATTCATTTTCTACAGAAAAACACAAATAATATTTATTTAAGTTACGGGTAATGCTAGAAGGTGGAGTAAATCTAGGTTTACCCGGGTTGACCTAGTATTACCCAAGCTGGGGTACAACAAGGGAAGCCTCCACGCGTGGTCGTCTGCTTGCAGACGGCCCGGCGTACCCCGGGCAACGGCGGGTAGTAGAGGATGGCTGCTACCCGACGGCTAATTCCCTGTAGGGAGCACGCACTTGTGCGTGGCTCCGGGAGCCAAGTGGGTTAGTGAAATGAAACTTCAAGGGCATTTTAAACATCTACAACAACATTTAGTGAGCATAAACTTAATAATAGCTTTAATAGCAAAAACTAATAGCGGTCCTTGTGTTATTAAAATTGAAATTATTTATTTGAGCAAGATAAACTTCTGTGAAATTCCTGACGTTGCAGATGTATATGAGCGGCGGTTATCAATTACCATCAGATGAACCGTTAGTAGTGAACCACGAATTAAAATTTATTTTACTTTGTATTCGGACTTTACCCAAGTAGCTTGGGTAATCCTAAGTAAACCCGGGTAAACCTAGGTTTACTCCAACTTCTAGCATTACCCGTAACATATACATTAAATGTGAAACTTCTGTCAGTGTATTTAAATGTTAATGTATATCTATTCTAATATTAATTAATTATTTTAGAAGTAATCGATGTTTCATCACCAATAATATTCGTATTAATCCCATCCCTGTTTGAGTAGCGACGATAATAAATGTCATGATAAAACATTCTAGAAAAAAAGCAAGTGCATGCGTATAAATTAAAACCTTACGCGGGTGCGCGGGAACCTTTGAACACGAAAGGCGCCTAAAAGTTTGTGCGATAGAAAATATTTAATTTTATTTGTAAATATAGTTTTACCACTTGGTAACTGTACATAAAATTGTTTATAGTAGTTTTATAGTTGTAAAGAGTACGGATTAAGAAGATGGGAGGAGTTAAGAAACGAAAAAAAGATCCGCCTGACGACCGAACATCTCCCACAATGGGGACGTCTTCGGATTCCGACGACGATCATGCCACCAGGAAGTATAATATTTTTAAAGTCCCAGGGTACTCGAGGAAGTACCCTGAAAATAGTCAAAAATCAGAATATATCGTTTTTCTGTCGCATAATGACGATCAAAGATACTTTTCCGACAAAGACAGATTGGCCATTTCCCATGCCATACGGAAATATTGTGTAACTGGCATCTTACATCTGAGGTCCATTAACAAATATAAAATAGGCATTACTTTTGACTTATCAAACAACGCCAATGTATTCTTAAAAAATAAGAAACTATTAGATGAACTGGCCCTAAAGGCCACAATTCCAGCAACGAGTTCTGAGGTTACTGGTGTCCTCACATCAGTTCCTACAGATTTGTCAAACGAAAAAATATTTTCGCTCATCGGCAGCTCCCGCAATGTGATCCAAGTGAGACGCTTCATGCGTCGAGTGCGTAACGAAAATGGCTCAATATCTTTTCTACCCACCCAGACTGTTGCTGTCACGTTCGCATCCACTGAACTTCCACAATATGTTTACCTCGATAGTTGGCGGCACGAAGTTAGCACTTATGTACCTCCAGTGCAACAATGCCTCCGTTGCCTTAAATACGGACATATTGCAAAATTTTGTCGGAACGCAGAAGTGTGCTCTATATGCTCACAAAGCCACAATTTCAAAACTTGTACAGAAGACCCCAAAAATGCTAAGTGTTCGAACTGTGGTGGTAATCATATAGCGATATCAAACCAGTGTCCTAAAAAGAAAGAGAAATTAGAAGAAAACAAAATTAAGTCCATGGCCACCAAATACTCTGAATTATTTAATGAAAATTCTTTCCCCCATTTAACTAAGTCCAACATAGAAACTCAGTTCAATAATCTAACTAAATCTACATTTTTTATGAATATTTTTACTCAAGCCGTCACAAAGATGATAACAAATCAAAAAGATACCCCCATCAATTCAAAATCAATTAAAGATATATTAGAAGAGACCTTCAGAAACAGTATGTCTCCCCCTAATAATGGATTGTCTTAATATCATGCAGTGGAATGCTCAGAGCATTTTATGCAATAAGCTCCAATTCACTAAGTTTTTATATGATAAGAACATACATGTTGCAATAATATCAGAAACATGGTTAACTCCTGTTAAAAACTTTAGTATTAAAGGATATCAAATTGAAAGAAATGATATAGGTAATAAGCATAATGGTGTAGCCATTTTAATCCATAACTCAATAAATTTCAAAAAAGTTAACACATATTCAGATAACTCCCTACAAAATATTTGTGTAAGAATAGTTGTAAATAATAGAGAAATTAGTATTGTAAGTTTTTATTGTCCTCCAACTTGTAACCCAGCTTTTAATAAACAAAAATTTGATTCTTTAGTAAGGTCAATTCCGGAACCAATTATTTTTGCCGGCGATTTCAACGCCCATCACACATCTTGGGGGTGTAACTCCATCAACCCAAGGGGTAGAGATATTTTAGAAGTTGTTGATGACAATAACTTAATTGTACTCAATTCTGGTGAGGCGACTACTGTTGGTTCTTTGTCGTGGCGTCCAAATGCTTTAGATTTGTCCTTCGTGTCTCCATCCTTATCTCTTTGTTCTGATTGGTCTGTACATAATGATCCCCTTGGCAGCTATCATCTCCCTGCAATAATTAAAATATATGTAAATAATAGTCATGTAAATTGTGATCCAATGTGTAGAGATAGTAATCTGCCTATTTACCCTAATTTTAAAATGGTGGATTGGAATATGTATACACAAAATGTAGATTTGTTATTGCTTGAACATGTGGTTAGTGATATTAGCCCGCTGGAGGCCTATAGTTCATTTTGTGAAATTCTGAAATCAGCTGTTGATAAATCCCTTCCTTCTCGTAACACTTCTTTTTCTTTCTCTGCAGCCAAAACAACCTCATCATTGCATAGTCCTCCTCGTAAATTATCTCGGAATCCTCCCCTTCCATGGTGGAATAAAAAATGTTCAGAGGCAGTTCAAAATTCTAAAATTGCATATTTAAATTTTAAAAATAACCCCTCTGATCTAACCTATATAGAGTTTAAAAGATTACAAGCTATCAAAAAACGCACCTTAAAAACTGAGCGAACAAATAGTTGGGTCGAACTTTGTGGCACTTTCAATCGTTGTACTCCATTGTCAAGAATCTGGAAATATATGCGTAAATTTAACAAAACATACACCTTTAAGAAAAATGATGATAGTTGGGTTCAGGATTTTTTACAAAAGTACACACCTGACTATGTAAATAATAATATTACTTTTCCTTTAAATAATGAAACCAATTCTGTAAATAGTTTTATAACTGAACCATTTTCTATTCAAGAATTAATATCAGCTATTTCTTCTAGGAAAGACAGTGCTTTTGGATTAGATGGCTTTCCATATATCATGTTGAAAAGGCTTAGTGATCAGGGGATGCATGCTTTTCTTAAAATTTTAAATAACCTGTGGTTAAATAATGTTATACCTTCCTCTTGGAAGACTGATTGTTTGGTTCCTATCCTAAAACCTGATAAGCCTAGTTCATCTCCTGATTCTTATCGTCCCATTGCATTGACTTCTTGTGTAGGAAAAGTTTTTGAGCAGTTACTCAAACAAAGATTGGAATTTTATGTAGAAAAGAATAATATTTTACCTGCAAATCAATTTGGCTTTCGAAGAGGTACCTCATCGCGTGAAAGTATATGTCAGTTACAACTCGATATTCAAAATAGTTTAAGTAAAAAAGAATTCTTAATGTCTGTCTTTTTTGATATTGCTGGGGCTTTTAATAGTGTAAATATAGACATCCTTTGTGGTGAACTGAATTCTGTGTTTCCAAGTAAAGTAGTTCACTGGATCCATAATTTCTTGACTAATAGGGAAGTTTTTGTCAAACATGAAGGAAAATTGCATGGTCCAAGACTAGCTTCTGTTGGTGTGTGTCAAGGAGGAATACTCTCTCCACTTATATTCATCCTCTATATACGCCGGTTGAATTTGATCCTGGGTTCTGATGTGAAGAATCTCCAATTTGCTGATGACTTAGTTGTTTACGCATCTGGAAAAAATTTGGAAATTGTATCAGATAAACTAAATAAATCACTGAAAGGGTTACATACATACTTTTCCTATTTGAATCTAAGCATTAATACTTTGAAATCAAAGCTCGTTATTTTTGGCAAATCAAGTTCTATTGCACCTTCTATTAATTATAATAATATCCCTATCCCCATCTCATGTGAAGTGAAGTTTTTAGGTGTGCTCTTTACCCGCAATATGTCTTGGAAAAATTATATTGAACTAATATGCTCTAGAGCTAATAAAGCTTTTAATGTCCTGAAATCTATCTGTAGAACATCTTGGGGTGCTGATCCCAAAATACTATTGCTTTTATACAAATCTTTAATTCGTAGTCATTTCGAGTATGGTTTCCTTTGTTTCGCTAGTGATAGTCGGCTGGTAGATTTCTTGAATAAAATACAAAATAAAAGTTTAAGGCTAATTACTGGGGCATTTAGAAGTACCCCTATTAATGTAATGCAAGTTGAGTGTAACTTACCTCCGTTAAATATAAGATTTTCTTATTTAAAGGAAAAGTTTTTATTGAAATTATATAGTAAAATTGGCAATCATCTTTTCCTGTATCTCCATAATTCAATTTCTCACTTCCATTGTCATTCCCTTTATATTGTTCAGGACTTCCGTAATTTTGTAAATTTGCTTGATTCATTGAAAATTCACAGGCAATCCCTTCTTCCTTGTTATCAGGGGGATTTTTCTAGCAAATTTCCTGCAATTGACATTATTATTGAACATGAGTTATCTTCTAATGATGTACTTAGTAAACTGTCTGAATATGATGGTTACAGACGTTTATACACTGATGGGTCAAAATCTGACTCTGCTGTCTCTTTTGCAATTTATGATAGATTATTAAATACTGGTTCTGGTTTTAAAATAAATTCAAACACAAGTATATTTTCAGCTGAGGCTTTGGCTATTCTTGCTGCCTTAAAACATATTGAACATAAAAATAATGGGTGTTCTAAATGGATCATACTTAGTGATAGTATGAGTGTTCTAGAAAATCTCAAAAATAACAAATATAATGCTAACACAAATTATTTAATCCCTTTAATTAAAGAATTATGGCTAAACCTTTTAATGATGTACAGTATAAAGGTAGTATTTATGTGGGTTCCTTCTCACTCTGGTGTTTTAGGAAATGAGCAAGCTGACTTTTTAGCCAGAACTATAACAAATCTATCAACTATTATTCCTGATTCCAGTGATAGTCTCAACTTTTTAGTGCCTTATTCAGATATAGACTTCATTTTAAAAAGAAGGTCGATAGAATTGTGGAGAAGACATTGGAATTACACCGTCCAAATTGAAAACAAAGGGTTATGGTATGCTACTTACAATGTTCCCATTGGGAGTAAGCCCTGGTTCTGCAAAAGCAGCTTTTATATTAACAGAAAATTTTATTCTTGTATTTTAAGGCTTCGTTTTGGGCACTGTCGTTTAAATTTTCATCTCTTTCGTTTAAAAATTGTTCGAAGCTCACACTGTGATCATTGCAATACACAGTCAGAGCAGTCCGTGTCACACATCTTCTTTGATTGCTCATCCTTCGGCATTCAGCGCCTTGTGCTAATGGATGAGCTGATTGAAATTTATGGTAATCCCAATTTGGTACCGCGCTCAATCCAGGCTCTCCTTGTAAATGCTTTTAGCCCGTTTACACTCGCGTGCGAGTGACGAGGCGAGGCGCGAGGCGAGCGACGAGGCGAGAGTGTGAACACTCGCTCGCGCCTCGCCTCGCGCCTCGCCTCGTCACTCGCAGCGCTCGCGTCGCGAGCGGTTTTTTGGTCACGAGTCAAAGGGCCTCGCGACGAACGCGAGCGGGGTGTTTACACTCGCGCTCTCGCTTCATTCGCGATTCAGCGTTGTGCCGCGCAGGTCGTTAAAATGGATGCGTCTTATGAGGAAACATTTAGATTTACTGGAGCATTTCAAAGGGAACCAATAGGCTATTATGGCTAAAAATTGTAATTAGTCCGTCTTTTAGCTTATTCATAAATAAAAGACACGTATTTTTCCTTTTTTCAATTAAATAAACAATACCAAAGATACAAGGCATCAAAAGTTAGGAGTGGGAGTCTTTGACGTAACTCGCTCCCGTAAAAATGGCTCACCGAGTGACGTCACGCGTAATTTCAACGGGCTATAACTTTGTAAGTTTTAGTCTAATTTACAAATAAAAAAATACGTGTCTTTTATTTTTGAATAAGCTAAAAGACGGACTAATTACAATTTTTAGCCATAATAGCCTATTCTGTGGAACCCAAAAATAAATACCATAAAATGAACCAAAAAGTAAACGATGCGTGGAAGAGGTTGTCATTACAAATGAAATGAATAGACCTTTAATTGATTTAAAACATAAGACATTTTACTTTTTTATTTGTATTTAATGTGTGTAGTTCAATAAACCATGACTTGTTGCCGCTAACATTTCGACGTCCTCCATTGTCGCGAGCTCAAAGACAACTGAACTCGTGACGAGAGTGTAAACACCAAGCTCGTTTCGGGGGGCGTGGCGCGAGTCACGAGGCGAGGTAGGAGGCGAATCGCGAGGCGAGAGTGTAAATGGGGTATATGACTTACATTCCCCTATATCAATTTATTTGTAATACCGTTGGGCAAATCTAAAGGTGTAAATCTATGTAGTAATAATTATTGTTAGGAAATATGCAATTTTTATTATGTGTATATATGTAAATACTACTTTGGTTTTTGTTTTTAGTTGTAATCTTCTTGTTATAATAATTTTTGCTGATTTTACTTTGCTTTTGCTTGAGTCGTTGGCATGATGAACTTGAAAAGTTGAAGATTTTGTACATAATTATGTAGGTACCCACGTTTTCTAACCTCTACACTGACTGACATGAAGTTGTCATAAATTTTGACACATGGATTTGACACATTATGGATTTGACATTTCATTGAAACGAGAATGAATAACTTGGACGGAAAAAAATGAATGGAACAGGATAAAATTATAAAATACTAATGAAGTTAATAACATACACTGGAAATGAATGTAATCTTTTACTTAAGACTTGGCAGCATGGTCTCAGACCTTAGCCGGTTCCATTAGGAACGAATTTATTAAAAAAAAAAAAAAAAAAATAAAACCTTACGCTGATTGTCGTAAGGTGTTAAACAGCGTACAACTTTTAAGAGTGTCATCTAGCGTGCAATAGGTGAACTAACTAGTCAAAGCAGGCCAAAAGCACTTCGATGAGATGACGTAAAGCCCTCAAAGTGTAATTTCTAAATTCTTCTTTATCTTCAATGCATTATGGTAGTTTTTATGTTATTGTTAGTAGCGGTTACATCTTTGTGATTTCAAGAAATTATTATAGTTATGATTGGTTCATTTGGTGTGTGCGTATAATGTTATTGTGTGAGTTTGGCGACAGCAGTTTTGTATGAACTGACTAGATTATGCCCTTTCCTCTTGTGTTTAATATTCCGTGCAAAAGAGTATTTATTTCGATGTTTTGAGGTTAAGGTATTGTTTCACAAACTGATTGAGGAAAGAAATTTATCGCCATAAATCGAATAGTTCACAAATACAATTTGTATTAAAATTTCAATTTCAATGTCAAAAAATATACAATAAACCATCAGAATCAACAGAGGCCCCTGTCTGGTGGGGTCAATCGAAACACCGCAAAATAGATGAAAGTAGTGTAACACAATTAAGCAAATAATAAATTTATGAAAATATTCTCAATAACAGAATAATTTAAACAAGATCAAGAAGCCAGCTTGTTTCTGTTTTCGGCGTATTTCAAAGTTTGCGAAACAAAGTGCAAAATAGTAATAAACATACGAGAATGATCAAGATTATTATGATGTTTGTACTGAATAAGTAGCAAAAGCTTTTTATCTGCCATGTAAATTATTAATTTTGACAGATGTTAGGTAATCGATTAATCGCTTCAATTCAATATTTTTGCTGTGGTAACTCCAATACTTACTTCTTTACGACAGAGGCAAAGAAATTTATGTATAATAATGTGAAGGTTCGTAACCTGGATGGAGGGTACCTACTCTAAAAATTTAGGGATACTTACTTAATTTACACACATACATACATAACGTCATGCCTTTCTCCCGTAGAGGTAAGCAGAAACCATCGTCCTTCCATTTGCTATGATCCTGGCACACAACTTTTGCTTCGTCCACATTCATTATTCTCTTCATACATGCTCGTCGGTTTAGGGTCCTTAGTATTTTACCTTATGTACCTAAAAACACTGGTCCCTCCGTCGCGCGCACAATGGGTGGTGTCATGGGACCTTTATAGCAAGACTGCCATGACACCACTAGCACTGCCCGCCTTAAGCAGGCCCAACAGTGGTTCAGGCACCTGTGGCCCCCCCCTAGGGGGAGTGACAGGAGCGGCCCGGAGGGCCAGCCCACTCCCATCCGACACCGATGGGGACCCGTGCAAGGCGGGTGGCCGTGGAGGTGCCCCCGCACCAACCACTCGCTGGGTCCCGTCATCGCGTCAGGGGGCTGCAGCCGGTCGAACATCCGGTAACAACAGTAAGTACCTATGTGATGTTGCCTGATAGTCATGTAAATTAACCTAGGTAAATATGTAGATACTTACATATTTTAATGTTACCATCAAAAATAAAATAAAAACTATATAAATTTTATGCAGATTACCAGTTTGCTTCAAATCAGGCAAGACAGTTTATTATGAATTATTTTCAGATTAAAAAAATACCTGAAAAGTTATCGTATCGTACCTACCCCATGGAAGTATTAAGTAATAGTTGTAGTAGGTACATAATACTTCCATGCCGTACACATTTTTGTATGAAATGAATAAATGAAAATAATATTACTCGCCAAGTCGTAATCTTTATTTCATAGAAGTTTACAAGGTCTACATAGTTTACCCATCTATGGTAAAATATAACAACATTTTAAAGGTTACTTCCGTACCTTTACTCGAGCGAAATGTTAAATATTCTAAACTAGGCACTATAATTATTTTTTCAATTGACACACCATATTTCCATACAAAAAGCTTTTCTTATTAGAAATTTCTCGAAGGTCGTTATCAGTTGGGGTAGAAGTTCTTGTTCTTCGTCAAATGATACGTTTGAATACTTATGTGATGGTAGATAGATACAGGTCGGTAAGTAAATACAGTAAACGTAACATCAAGTTAATTAAACTTTTGTAGTTAGGCATAGGTACCTACGCGGTAATTACGAAACGAATAGGTGCAGATCCCATAACGTCAATTATGTATGTTTAACCAAAGTTTAACCCATGTCTTTAGCTGATTGACAGGTCCCCTACGTTTATCTGTCTATTCACATCCAATAACCACTATTAAGGCAAGAAAGTATAGCCTCAGTTAACTGAGTTTTGACGTGTCTCTCTCTCTAAACACTTGACATTGGCGAATTATCCGCGTCAACATATACCTACGCGTGATAGAGTCCATATACAAAAAAAAAAGACTTTACTTTGTTGATATTGACAATCAAACGAAATGTTTACCGGGAAACCGGGAACGGGTACTTACTTGATAGGAACATTGGCGTAGCCGATACGATGAATGCAGATATACCTACTAGAAATAATTCCACCTGCTTTCAAGTTATAGTTTTCGCTAGAGCTATGAGTTGCTAGAGGATGACTGATCTTTTAGAACACCAAGAAATGTGGCTATTTAGGAATGCCTTAAGTGATCCGACTGGTAATCGAACTCGGAACTTTCGGATCGCCTGCGTCTGCTTTATTGAATTGTTTTAGGCGAGACCGCTTTATTGAATATTTGTGTAAATTATGTATATGTATTCTATTGAACAATTGTAAACAATTTCTTATTGAAATTTGCAATTGTTAGTTAATATACCCAGGTAAATGCGGCGTTTACTGTACCTACTTCCGCTAAATTATATCCACTTAAATACCTATTCTATTACAGTCAGTTAGTATATAGAAAGAAAAATATATAGGTAATGTAATTAATATGGGACCTCAAAAATATACCTAATCGCACTTTGTTACATAAGGAAAGTTTGGTAGGTACAGTTCTATCGATTTTTCCCTGGAGAAAATATATTCTAGGTACCAATGTCAGATTCTATTTAGATACGTAGGTCAAAAGTCTTAACAAAATTAAAGTTTTCCATTTATTCCTCAGTAACACACTAATTTCAAAACACATTAGCATTATTCAAGATTGAACATAGCTAGGGAGGTTCGTTATTTCAAACTACACCTATGAGTTTTGTTTTCTTTCATTAAAATATTCAACAAATTATGCATATTTACAGACTTCAGCGTTATTTTTCTATTAACCTATTATTGTACTAAATTACTTACAAACGGACTATTATACAATTTACTAATCTGAAACTTTTCTATTAACAATTCAACATGTCGCATTTATAGTTAATTAATTACAAGCATTTTTAATTCTATCAATATTAATTATTACAATTTATGTCAAATTACAAAGTTGGTGTCAAATTGCCAATGACACAGTATCATTTCAACCAATTGAGGAACAGTTCTGTTTTTTTTTTAAGTTTTTCAAGAAAAGGTACAGCATCTTCATTATTTATCTTCTAATTTACGTCTTGTCAGTTTACATCGGGCTAAGTAGTGAGTACCTACTAGGCACGCTTCCTACTATATCCTCCCGATTTCTCGAGAAAAAGTGTACCCACATATGTACCTACTTACACGGTATTTGTCCAATTAGACAGAAAATTTGTCAAGACTTCCTAGTCTTTTAATTATCTTACTACGAATAGTTCCTACTATTCGTAGTAAGATAATTATATAAGTAATTAGATAAGTATTCCGATACACAATGATTTCTTTTTTTTTTGACAGAGGGTATATCACTTGATGGTAAGTGAGTTATGTTCAGCTCATAGACACCACAACACCAGAATACCTAATGACAAGCGCCCTGTCGGCCCTTAAGAAATTTGTAGGCTCGCTTTTACATAAAGAAAATACATTGTAGGTGCCTACTTACGTAACATATAATATGTTGTACGTACTAGTTGTCTAAAGACAAAAAAAACAAAAGGATGAGTAGGTATACCCAATTGAATCAGTTCTGAAGTTTGACTGATTTACTTGCACAGGGCCGTCTTAAGTATATTCGGCGCCGGGGTGCCGCACCAGGTTGACTGCGCCCTTGTGGGGGTGTGCGGTGCGGTGCACCCGGGCGCAGGGCGCATGCACCCCTTGCACCCCCTGGTAGAGACGGCCCTGTACCTACTTGCATATCAACTGTTCAATACAGTGAGTATTTAGGTATTTCAATTATTAATTATTAGATTACCTACGCAACTATCTACATTATTGTATCGGTAAACAATTATAAACACAGTATTGTCATTGGCAACAGGTGCCACCATAATAATTCTTAGTACTTAGAAGCTATTTACATATTATCAGGAGTAACTAGTCTTCAAAAGTGGTTACCTACTGATTGGAACCATCCATTCACATGCTAAACTGTAGCTAGAGTCGAATTTTCGGTAGGGCAGCAAGCAGGTCTATGGTTGGTTGTAGATAGGGCGGAAGTAAGGAATATAAAATAACTTTATATCTTTTTTTTGTAAATAAAATAGATCTGTAGATTGTCAACACCCAGACCAATACAAGCAGACAGGAATCGAACCCGCGACTAATGTTTTATAATTGATCTGCCCTCTAAGCACTATCCTTAAGCAATCATCAAGTAAATCGCTGACTTTCTAAGAACCATTAAAGCCTCAATGATGAAGACTGTAGCAACATGTAGCGACACCTATCTCCACATCGCTACAACTATCTACACGTCGCTACAATATGAAATCACTAGATCCGCCAGCTAACAACAGATGGCGATGTAAATTCCGCGGCTATGGAAAATGAAATCGCTCCATACAACTTGTATGGAAGACCTACAATGCGCATACGAAGTTTTCATCACGACTCGCTATATAAGTATACGAAAAACCAAGATGGTCCATCGGACCGCGGTCCCCGAGTACGATCACCTAGCTCGGCGAAAGTACTTCCACTTTTAGTAGGGACAAGTCTGTTCCTACAAGACCAAGCTGATTGATCAAATTTGGATCCACTCCTTAGTGAGAGTGAAGAAATATTATTGTTGCTTGGTTTAGTTTTAGGTATTTTTAATGCGGTATGGCATTGTGATTTCAAGGTAGGACATTGCCCCACAATGCCTCCTACGACTACGGTCGTGTCCTGTAAGTTGTAAGGCTTAGTTTAGTTTTCTCTATTAAAATACGAGAAGAATGTTAATTTACGTTCATAATAATCTAGTCGTAGCTACCTACTTAACAAGATAGATTTATATAGACATCTACTCTTATTCTGTGCATGACTCTTATGTAGGTATTATGTCCGTGAAATTCATATCTGCTACCTACCGTAATATGTAAATAGCTTTATCGCATTAACAAATTTGTGAATAATACTTTATTTACATGAGTACAAAAATAGCCGTGGCAGCTAAGAGGTGATGTAGAAGTCTAGGTAACGATTGGTTAAAGACATATTGTGTAACTAATTATAACAATAAAAGTAAATAAATACCTACAAATCCAATTCAACGCTAATCGTCGAATAAAACGAAGGGCTTGATTAAACCCTTGCAGAGAAAGACTTTCTAGTCAATATTTAAAGGGCAATAGGTATTAGAATTTGTTTATGTTTTGCATAGTTAGGTACCTATATCCGCAAAGTTATAAGTAACTAATGTCACTAAAATAAATTATGGAACTAAAATGAGAGATCTATAAAGTTTAACAAATGCATTATTTCATAGAGATACCAGCCCTTATTTATGTTATATCTGTTTAGTAGACACAATAACAATGTTAGTTTGTTAAAAAATAAAAACACATTCCCATTTCGATTAATTAATCAATGTCCACCATTAACACTAGTTACCATAATAAGACAAGTTACAATAGTCGTTAGATCGTAAGCCAAAAAAATATAATACTTTCGTCAACATTTTTCTTTAATTGTTAATTTAATTCAATTAACGCACGTTAAGCCACTTTATAATACTAATTTAGTTTTTATACCTACACCACAAAATTCACAGCACTGTTTAGAAAGTGTTTTTGGTTTTACTTTCACGTTAGAAATTTGCATCCATTTCAGGTGGCGAAATGGGTTCGGGCAGCAGTCGAGTTTATTCTAGAGTTTTGTATTTGAGCAGTGGCAACCTGTCGTGGTCACCACGGCGGGGCACTCAGGTGTTCTCGTCGGAGGAGTCGTCTGATGAGGAGCTGGTGAGCAGGGTGGAGGCCATGGTGAGCTGGCGGATGAACGGCTCCCGCGGGAGGCTCTGCTGGCCGAGCGGGAGCCGCCTCACGCCCATCCTCTCGCTTTCTGGTAGCGATTTGCTGCATTTCTCTTCTGTGATCGCGTCGCGGGATAGCGATCTGGAAAATGTCAACGTAACGTGTTCTGCTACAAATGTAAAATCTCGTCTGGTTTGCGGATTTAGAATAGGACCTCCCTATCTCTACTCGTGGATATCGTATAAGGGAATGTCAGGAAACGGGCAGCAGCGCCCACCCAACAAATAAGACCTACTGCGGTCACCAACCTCCCAATGACAATAATTGTCATTATCAATATTTATTATCGACGACGCGGTATCGGCTAACACCGGTCGAAAAGCCTTTCTGTCTATGAAATAAGGGTGTTAGTAATGCTATTCGCATCGGATCGGACGATGCGTCGCGACGCCGGCCAACGGCGAAACGTATGTATTTAGGCAAACATAGTATGGTGATCTGATACGGGGATCTGATGTGGGGAGACCCTAACAAAAACCTATTATTGTACGTAGGTATTCTTTGATGGGTGCATCCATTTTGAGGAGTCGAAAGTACGTAGGACAAGACGTGTAGAATCTACATTAAAATGTACCTAACTTACTTGGGAGTATCATATTCACATCGGAGAGGAGATACAATCTTTTTTACTGCACCCGTCGACAAAAACGGGCTACCTACATTATTTCCATTGTCATTCGTATACCTACATAGAACAGCATCATCGACAAATTCAAGTCAACGTCTACGCTTAAGCAGCCAGATTACTGATGTGTGGATTTCCAGCCCTGATATCATTATTATCTTAATCCGACACACTCTACTATTTCTAGCAATCGAATTCGAGAGAAACGACGCGGGTTTACTACGTGACCAGATGCCTATCACTTCAAATCGTACAAATCTATTTTAATTTCTTCTTCACGGTTATATTTGCTATTCCCTTTTACATATTTTTACCATTAAGTAGTTGCTAATCAGTAACAAATCTATATTTAGGAGTGATAAACGTTTGTACAAACACGAGCCACATGCAGCTTTATGTGTTTAGTATGTAAATGTGAATCAGAGATAGGTATAATATTATCACGTGTAGTGCAACTATGGTAAAAGTGAGGTACCTATTACTTATTTGTATTTGCGTGTTTGTACTGATTAATCATACTCTACAGACCAATTTTTATACTCTTACAGTTTAATATCAACCTAATGCCTAACTAAATTCAATTTAATATTTTGACGTCATTTAAATCAAATTATTTAACTGAGCACGTAATTAAGTAGGACAAGCCCTTCTGAGTGGCTATAAGCTTTACAATGAAATTTTCTTCGTTATGTTAATTCAATTGAAACTTTGTATACGTATTTATTGAACTTAATTCACTTTTCGCTATTTCTTTGCCTGATCTCGCTTAAAATCGAATGTGTAGGGAGAGTCCTTCATAATAAGCTTTTTGAGAAAGTATTATGCTTACCCAGTGAGCTCCAGCATAGATCCTCTTCTACATTGGCCCCTATGCGGGCCCTGCATGATGCTGGCGGGTCGACTGGACGCGCCCAGCGGGTCCGAATGAGCCACATCCTCCATCAGCAACACAGAAGGCCCGCCCAAGCTGGTGCTCCTCTTCGACAGCAGACTAGGCCCCTGTCTAGGCCCGAGCTCCCTCGAGCACTCTCCTTTACTCTCAGCCCGGCCTTCGGAATCTGACGCTGCCGCCTCCCCGCCGCCTTGCGTAGAACTAGAGCTCTCTCTTCTAAAGAGACCTATGATAGATTTGGGATGTTTTGGCTTCTCTATACCACCTAATGATGATGGGGTGACAAGGGAAGGGAAAGAGAAAAACTTAAATCAGAGAAGATTTTAAACATATTGTTAATGCGAGATATAAAATACATAGGTAGGTATTTGTTTTTATTAGTAATAAACTTATCATAGGTAATTGCTATAGGTACGTATATAAAATGCATGTTAAGCTTACAGGTAGATAAAATAGTTATTTGATCTGGGCTTAAAAATACATGCAAAAATTTTTGGCCCGGGTTTAACATGCAAGATGGACGGACTATGCTTAAAATGCAGATGATAGGCAACACACTTTGCATCAATTGAAATTTGTTTACCTATAAATACCTTTATGGCACATGAAATATTATTATATAATTATAATAAATTAATTAATAATTCCTACTGTGCCTTCAAATTCTTAACCCTTTAACTACATTGACATTCGTCAAAGCTTTGCTCATTAATCATCAAATTCAAAAAAGCACATTCACGTCGGTTAATGTGATTTCTTTAGTAAAATTTTGCAAATAATTTCAAGAAATTTATAACAAATGGCTCCACCTCGAATGTCAAATAAACTAAAATTTAGGTACCTATGAAATCGATATAAACATGCCACTTTTAACTTGATCCTAAATATTTATCTTTTTTGTGGCTAATTGTCATAATGGCATTGAAATATAAAGGTTAAGTAATTGGTAGTCGAACCCAATACTTTCGTAAAGTCACTTTGCGTGAGACCCTATTTCGCTGATATAAAAATTAACACAAAGACAAACCTAGGAACGTAGCAGACGGGGAACTATACGCCAGGTATTCCTTGTTGGAGGCCCAGGAGGGAAACTCAGACTGTTTGAGAGCACCGGAGCCCTCCGCTTCCTCCCGTTTCCATGGCAACATGGTCTCCGTTGCTGTGGGGGTGGCCACCCTCGCTTGTTCCGCTACCGTCATGTATGTATCTGGAATTATTGGAATTGAAATGTTAATTTTCACTGTAGGTGGCTTATTTGGTGAAACTGCTTTCGGAATTTTATTATATTTATTTATAAATATATTTTTAAAATTACCATTGTCATCTGACATTCTCCTTTCATCTTCTTCAAGAATATCCTCGTTAGGAACTAAAAATAATAAAATACCAATTAATACTGGAACCATTATTGTATTGTGTTGATCGTCTAATGAATGTAGGTAATCTCAATTTATAAGAAAATTGCTATTTAACCAAATAGTTCTTTAGGAAATAGCAAATTGCAATTACTCGTATTCTGTTCGATATTCAATGAAATCTGTTAAACTACTGTGAATTTGTTTATCCATTAACTTTTTACTCTGTTAGAACAGATACAAGTGTAAAAAGATAATCTAGACAATATAATTAAACAATGATGCTTTAGCATTAATGTTAATATGATGTTATTAACTTAAGGTCATTGTTAAAACTTACAGTATAAAAATAACATGCAATACTTACATTGTATAAAACATATATACCTACTCGTATATTAAAAATGTTAATAATATATTACAGCTACTTTATTAATAACAACAATTGCTCCACTAATAAGCTACTTTTAGATATTTACTATGACTCATTAATGATAACAAATTTTCTTAACCTTTTCATTGCCAGACAGTATACAATATTGCTGTCTGTTAGCTCGCGAAACAGTTGCATTGTCATGTGAATAGTTAATCTATTTTAATCTAAATATGTTATACCACAAAGCAATTGTTGTTAAGTAATCACATCCAAGTAATAAAGTGTTATATACTTCAGAAATACACCAATACGTACATATTTCTACATAGATAAGAATAGTATGTGTTTAACAATAACATGCAATTTTAGTTCTTTAATGTTAGTTTCAAAGCGCCTGATGAAAATATGACATTTATTTGTATGTAGGTATATGAAGTTTCAGGTTTAATAAAATATGCGTGCTTTCTGTAAAAATATATATTTTACGCTACAATTTTGAATGACACTCATTGTTATATTATACTGAATCATTCCCAAATGTACCTATTTTTTCGTAGTGTACATTGTATGATTCAGTTCAAGAGTCTATTAAACAATAGGTATCATTTATTTATGGCAATTATTTCTTACGACTGATGTAAAATTATAAACACCGAATCATGTTACTTTTAACGCAATATTTACGATTAGGTAGGTTTATTTTTCAGTATTATTATTCATAGTCCATTTTCGATGGTCAATTTACCTAAACTAATTCCTAAAGCATTAAAAGAATTAAGCAGTTAAACACATTTGAAACTACTAATATCTACGATATTCAGAAGCAACCACACAGGGTATACAGCTAAGTAGTTATTGCAACTACCTAAAATCAATTTCCCAATCTAAAAATACAATAATCGAATTAAAAACAATAATCGACAAAATAAGTAGTTCTACTTAACATTATTATTATTATATTTCTACCTCGAGTCTACACCAAATATGCGTGTATATTGTGAGGGTGTGGTGTAATTACAATGGTGTAGTTTCCAAATACTACCAATATTGGTTACTGTCGTCATCGAAAACCAACATATTTTGTAAACTATTGCAGATATAACAAGGAGTGTCTTTTTGAGTGCACACGGCTAAACGAGCTCTACCTGCTAAACTAATTATTTAAAATGATTAAGAATATATTCAAAGCTAAACTATATACATATACTGTAACAAAATACTGTCATAATTAGGATCAATAAAACTATAAATTAATACTATGAAGATTTTTAGTAATTAGCTAATTGAGCATTATTTTTACTAAAACTAATTTTGTAAGACACGAGAGTTGCAGATGTGTCCTTGTAATGGGTTATCTTACCAATAAAACCTGGTAAGGCTCCGTAACCGTTTTCTAACAACTAAGAAGTTTAGTATTCGATAGTCGTGTGCACTTCAGTAACCAATCATCAGACGCATATAGGCAAAGACTGTTAACCGTTAGTTGTCATAAACACATACCAAAGTTATACGTGGATCTGTCCCTTCTCCACGGTAAGGATTTCTCAACAGCTGTCGGCAGTATCTCTTCTGGCGTTTTAGCATATTGCTTTACGATCCTCGCTTTCAATGGATTGAATCCAGGCAGGTTAGCCAACTGGTTTAAAAGCGAACTACTATTCTCTTTATGGGAGGACGTCGGACTGACTTCTTTATATCCAGCTTTAATCGTCAGTTGTCGAGATTAATTTGCGGTGCCACATGAAGTTTGCCAGAAGGGAAGAAAACGACAATCAAACAAACGTTAAAACAAGCGAAATGAACAGTGGGTTAGTTACTAGGAGCGAATCTCGAGGATATAGCGTCAACGGTACATGTGGCAGGAGACAGATTTTTTTATAATTAGCATGCATGAAGAACTGTTAAATATTTGAAATGCATATTTATTATTAAAACGACATTATCGAAGTATTATAATAATCTCAATAAAATATTTCATCTTCGCTCGTTCTTTTCTATACAGAACTAGGAATATTATAAGCCTTACACTTACTGCATTGAAACACAATCGAAAAATTATTCTTAGACGACGGGCTCTAGTGCTTGTTAAAATCTTATCAAAATTCGAAATATTGCTAAATTTTATTATTTGAACTTATTAGAATTAGTGATCAAGACGCTTGCTACAGTGCCAAAATATTGGATACTCAAAACTCAGATGATAACCTCGTTAATAATATAGTTATTGAATGTTAGCAATTTATTGAATCATGAATAATAACAGTTCTACACGCATATAGAGTAAGCAAAATGAACGTTGTCAAAAGAAATCATAGAAGAGGGAGTTAAAGAGTTCCACATATAGAAGATAAATGGTCATGCTACCACATTAACGTCATTCCCACAGAAGGTAGCCATCTCAACGGGTCGCCAGGGCCCAGCAAATTAACATGTTAGTAATTACCAATTTAGTAACAATTAAAGAAGAATAACCCAATCCGATTTCTTTTTGTTAAATCAAAGTACTCGAGTGCAAATTAAGTGAGAAAATACAGTTGTATACAACATACAGTGTCATTTGGATTTGAATCGTGAAGAGAATGAAATATACTAGCCTTTTACAATCACTACGTAGTAAAAAGAAAAAGTTTTATGCATATTTCTATAAAACTATTATTACAATTCAATTAATAGTAATTAATGCAAAAATTTGCTATTGCATATTTTAGAATTTTCGTATACCTAGATCGCGCATCTATTTAGTCCTACTTAAATTTATCCATTGGGCAAGATTTCAGATAATACCTACATACGTGCCACACTTTGTCCTTAGGGATTTCCCTGGTACTGCAACAATCATCTACGTCTGGGGGCGTATCTATAACCTCAACGTCAGCATAATTTTATTTATTTCCAGAATTGACATCACTGGGAATCGAACCCGGAATTATCAGATCCTTCTCCGCTTTAGGCGCCTTTTACTATGGTCCAGTAGAAACATCGAGACGTTGTATTTGCCTTTATCAATTCAGGGTTAGAGGTTTGGTATTTACGTATTATTATTAGGTACATAATGTACGTTTGTAGTTTACATGGCAGTACAGTGCTCGCTGTCAATACCTGCAATCTGCAATATTACTAACAGGAGATTACTTGCAGTACCAACTTTGGCCGATATCAATATCAACTCAGCATTAATATTTCTTAACCCATTCAACGCCAGTAAAAAGTTTTTAAGTAAGTAAGTACTTGAAAGTATTTTTTTTTATTGCACAGTAGAAATAGTGTGCAAAAGGGGGACTTAATGCTAGATAGGCATTCTCTACCACTTAACCATTAGACTTAAGTAGGAGCTTACTCCTATCAACAGTAGTACCGAGCCTTAACACAATCCTAGCTCGATCGCAACATTCAAATCCAAACGGCGTCGTGTCACACAGGGTGTCCATGCAGAATACCTACGCGGGGATTTGGCAGTGAATGTTATACCGCCGTCGTCGCCGTCGCGCCGCGGCTCGCGCTCATCACAGTCCTCTTGCAGCACCTCGTCGATGTAGTCTGCAACACCGTCCGGTTGGTTAACCCACCCTCCGTCGCCAACAAACCCATTGGTGCGGCCAACGAGCGCTAACACTAAGCTACAACGTTGCTACGCTTGAGATGGTTACCATGAGTTTTTAGGGTCACGGTTCAGTTTCGTAGGAACTATGCTCATTTTTTTATTGGATTGAAATTTTCCGGAATACTAAATATGGAATTAAAAACATAGTAATAGGTACATGTGCAAAGTTTTCCTCAAAAAATTCGGTACATTTTTAACAAATAAGGCTTAAAATCAATTATGATCAAAGAAGGCCCCGACTGTGAATCGGGTTAATTTTGTTTTTGTAACAGAATAGAGTCAGTGACTCGCCTATTAAACAGTAAAAACAGTTTTTTATTTCTCTTTTGTACAGAAATGTACTCAATGTATTTTTATACAGAAAGAAATATTTAAATATACATTGTTGTCGCAAATACATTAAACAAAGACTATTGTGATTTAAGCACCGTGTCATTGAACAGTGATCCTTAAATAACGACATTTGAACTTGAACATGCTCTAAAAACGTAATTTTGTGTTTCAGGTGAGACTTTCGACTGAGTTTTGATCCGATTAATGCATCTAGTGCACAAAAAAGCGTTTGTGCTTGCAAATAAAAATTACAATGATTCACGTAAGTAACGTAAAAATATAAACTGAAAAAGAAATAAATACTTGGACCCACACGTGCATGCGATCGACACTCGTGATAATAATAAAGAATAGTTAAGTACCTAATCTATAATACTTTATTTTACCGTGCGTGAACTGTTTGGCCGAACCGTTTTGCTGGAATTCTGGGAAGGTGACATGATTTTTGCCATCCTGGAACAACAGAAAGTATTGTCAAATGCATTTGCCGACTGGCTCCGTGGCTCAATTGGTAGTGACCCCTGCCTTCTGAGCCAAGGGTCGTGGGTTCGATTCCCACCCGGGACAAACATTCGTGTGATGAATACTTGTGTTTGTTCCGTGTCTGGGTGTTTATATTTGTATTTAAGTATTTATTTGTGGTACCCTCGTTGTTCTGATACCCATAACACAAGTGCTTAAGCTACTTACTTTGGGATTAGGGCAATGTATGTGATGTTGTCTAATATTTATATTTATTTATTTATTTATTTCTTAGATGACTATCGAATCTGTGTGATATTATTTTATTACATTTTCTGATAATAGCGAATTCGCTAGGTACTTATTGGTTAGATTATAATTATATAATCTTGTCTGATTTTTTTATTGTAGCACCACAAAGTGGAGCTGGAGAGGCCTATGTCCAGCAGTGGACTACAATAGGCTGATGATGATGATGATAGTGGCCTCCTGTCACCTGATTTAGAGCGAAAAAGATGCCTTATGCAAACAACAATGCAACAAATGACTACTTGTCTATTGCCATGCTGGCCTGTAAAGATTGTTCTGACTACACACTGATTGATCCCGAAACCACTCCACCCAAATACTTGTGCGGAGCTCATTACCTACTATTATCGCTGAACCTACACTCTGCATAACTGTAAAAAGTTCCAGAATAGCACTCACCTGCTTCCCACGTTTACTACGCTTGTGGTGGTGCTTCCTGTCGCCGACGCGCCGGCGGATGTTCATGTGGGTCTTGTAGTTGACCTGCTGGATGCCGAGGTCGCGGTCGTTGACAGCGTGCCTGCTGTAGCTCAGCCGGCGATGCTGCAAGACCTCCACACATTTCAAAAAATATTGATAGACTCAACAAATTTACATTTGTAAGGCACCCCCAGTGATTGGCTGTGTAAGGAGAACGCTCCAAGATTTTAAAAACATAGATAAATATTGAATTTGTCGTTAGAAAAAATGAGGGGTTCAATTGGTTGTTATTTCTTAGAGTATGTTTTATTATAATATTATGGAATTATGTACTTGCAAATAGAAACCTCGTAGTAGATATAATATTGTAGTGTACTGAAGTTATCTGTAATTATTGCTTAAAATACAAGAGACCTTACTATTTTTAATAAAAAGGTTAGACTTAATATTTTGGATACATCCTCCTTACAAGTGCTTTAGAAGAAACACAATAATGATTTTATAGGATTCCTGATGCTTGCAAGAAATTAGGTGAATATAAAGTAGAGGGGCAACAACAAAAGGAATATTGGTACATGATTTGATTGTGATATTGCATGTAATCTAGCTTTGACCCTGTTTATATTAGGCGATGAAAAGAAGGATGAAAGGATAAATCAAAATGGTCCATAAAGGGCATAATTATAAGTAAACTCACTTAACCCAACACTCATGTATTGAAACTAATCACATTGTTCTTAAGCTGTACTGTACAAAAATTAAATTGTACATATAAATAATAGCATACCAAAAAATTTACAGTTATATTTACTTACATGACATCTGTTACTCAAAGTTTACTTTAGGAACTAATAAGACAGTAAAAGTATTAACATAGAAACAACATACATTAATAATGTAAAATTAATAAGATACTTACCCGTCTAAATGGTTTACACAACTCCTCGGCTAATAAATGGTGAATTTTCGCATCAGTCAAGTCTTTTTTCGATGGATTATATTCCAATTCTTGCATGTCAATATTCCATGTTGATGAATCTAGTTGACTGAAGCTTGGACTGCGGGAAAAAAAAATATTAGAGGTGATTAAAAAAAGTGTTTTTTAATTTTTGTAAAAGCAAATGATAACGAGAGAGAAAGAATTCCAATAAAAGATATACCTATGGTACATACCTTCCATTGAAATTAGCATTGGTATAATTTTTAAATATAGCCGACATAGACTCAGCACCAGATATGTTACCAATAGTAGATGCATTCCTTTGCATATATTCTATAGCATCTTTCATAGCTAACTTTGAATAAGTCTCCAATATTTTTGGCTCAGCACCCTGTAAATAAAAATAATTACAGTAATATAATTTTTAAGATGTATTTCAGAAAATGTGCTTCGAAATTCTTACCTGATAATTTCTTAGTAAAAATGGTCTTATAAACCGATTATCAAATCTCTTGAATTTATCCCTCATATGATGATTACCATGTTTACCTAAAATATCCTCTATACCTGCCATTAAATGGTCCATAAACTGAAAAAAAGACATTCGTTAAATACATTATTTTGTTATATCTAAAAAATATTTACTTTTGTAATTATGTTTTTGTTGCAATTGACATCGAACGTTTTATTGGATATTTCATTGCCTACGAAATACCTACCATGTTTATTTTTATAGACTGCTGTTGTTTTTTTATGTTCACGGATGATCTATTCTATATAAATAAGTTTATGTTGCTATTTTGATGCATTTTTAATAAGATGGCGAGGACTACCAACTTAAAAGTCATAGTCTCAGATTTGTCTTAAAATCAATAACATGTTTTATATGTTTACCCTTTCATGTATCCTTTCGTTCATTGTAGGTTTTCTCTTCTCCGCTGTCTTCACATTCAATATCTTCACCAAAGGTTTTATCGTGATGCCCTGAATAAACACGGTGAAGTATATAACCGCTATAGTGGTCGTCACAAACATGGGTTGCAGCTTTACCACCTCGGGGTCTATTAATAGCACCAATGCAAAGGCGACTGCGCCCCGAAGACCTGATAAAAAAAAATTGATTTCACATATTTTTTTCATATAGGCATACATTTTATGACGCCCCACGATATGTAATGTACCTAAGTAAATTATAAAATAGATTGCAAGATAAAAGTAAATATATAATATTTTGATTTATTTCATATTACAATTTTAATAATTTATTTTAAGTTGATAAATAAATGAAATTATGAAAGAGAAACGTTAGTGTAAAGCATAAAATATATTATTAAATATCTTCAAATTTAACATAGTAAGTAAGTTTAAAAATTTATTCTTACCTCCATAAGACATAACAAATTTTTCAACCCTATTTAGTTTGTGCAAACGGAACTTATTAGCTACTGCACTAAATATGTACACTCCTGAAAAAGAAATATAATGTGCGTTAAATATTACCTTATTATGAATATTACTTAGTGTTCATTATAATTTATTATAATGAACACTAAAGCCTATGTCCAGCAGTGGACTGTCACGGGTTGATGATGATGATGATGAACACTAAGTTAATAATGACGTAATATTACTTTATCGATCGATAATGTAGGTACAAGGCGTAGCCGATTTTAAATTAAATTAAATTAAAATTTCTTTATTCTTTAACAAACCTTCCGATTACATATCTTGTGGTGACGTACCTAGTAAGTAAATAATTTACCTGTATCAGGTAGTCAGTAGTAGATTTACCAAGGAGGTGGGCGGCAAAAGGGTTAATATTTTCTTCTTATTCGCTGTACCAATGTGTGTGTTTGGCATACATTTGAGTCGTTTTAAAAACAACCACTGAAATACGCTGGGTTTGTAAAGAAATGACTATGAAACTTCATCATTTATATGTGTCGCGATCGTCGTCATATCGTATAGTTTAAATATGCCATAGTTTAAAAGGACAATAACTGCTGGACATAGGCCTCTCCTAATGTTCGCCACTTTGATCGATCTTGGGGCTTCTCGCATCCAACACTTGTCAGCCGTCCTGCGCAAATCGTCACTCCACCTGGCCCGAGGGCCGATGCGAGTAGTTATACCTACACGAACAACACGTGCTGGACAGCGTTGTCATCCGCATACCATACACACAATAGTGGCGCGCACCAAGAGGCTTAGTTCCTCGTTCTTGCCCCGTGCCATTATGTCATGGAATGCCCTTCCAGCTCATGTTTCTTTCCTTCTTCTAGGAGGGGCGTGAAACGGCATCTCAGTGGGCGTTCAGGGTAAGTAAGTGGTAAGGGCGACAGGCGCGGAGGATTTGCCCTGTCGGCCTAACATTTGGACCTCACGACCGCTTACCATCAGGTGGAGGGAAGTCATCCTGAACGCTCTTTTTAAAAAAAATAAAACAATGTTAGATAATAAAATTAATTACCTATTATCCGAAATATTGAGCAGAAGACGATGGTCAACAAGACGAACCAAGTGTTCCAAACGTGGTTGTTATTGACTGTGGCCACGCCCAGGAACATGAAGATGATGGTCTCCGAGGACGAGGAGAGCATCTTCATGGTGTACTTGATCGTGGTGTGCGACTTGTGCGAAATGTTCGCTTCGACATAGTTCTTCATTGTTATGCCGCAGAATGTTATACTGTAACAAAATAAATAAATCTATATCTATACTTATAATAAATCTGTAGAGAGGTCAATTCTGTACACTGAATATATTTTCAAAATAGAAACAAAAACTACTGAACCGATTTTGACGAAACTTATTCTTTATACTCCTGCGCAGGTTATAGGTAGTATACTTTTTATCACGCTACAATCAATAGGAGCAGAGCAGTGATGGGAAGTATTGGGAAAACGGGGGAAACTTTTATCTGTAGGTATATTTGATCGCGCATCACGTGAAAATTACTGTATGACATTAAATGCGATTTTCACCGCAATGTATTCCTAGAAGTCTAACTTAAAATTTAGGTACCATTTTATGGCAGTCCGCTATTTTTGAAACACGATATCCAAGCGTGGGACGCCGCCGGCACAGCTAGTAATAATAACGTATTGAAATGGCGGGCGACCGTTATCTCACCCCATAGCCCAGATATCTAGAGCTACATAATTTTAATTATGCATCCATAAACTTAAATGTCAACATAATAGGTACCTTTATAACAAAACAAGCACTTTTGTTTCAAACTCAACTTCCCCGCTTTAAGTGTATCAAAACTGTTTCAACTAACGAAACAAGCTATAAAGGTTAAGTCAAGCCATAACTTTATTTTAAGCGAGGCCGTAAGGAAACTGCAAAGTGTGCCGGTAACAATAATGTTCAGCCGTAAATACCCCGATGGCCGGTGTTTACTGCGACCCAAATGAACAGCTCTGTAGCTAGAAATAAAGAGAAATCACATCGTGTGAGTTTTTCGTGTAAACTGGAGACATGGGTCTCATTGGGAGTGTTCAGAAGAGTTATTTTCTTTAATCCCTCCATCACCTCTCCGACATAGGACCACGCGAGCTGGCATGCGGCGCCAAGAATATTTTCACGGTGGAAAATATTCTTCATCAAAAAATGGAATTCTCTGCCAGCTCATGGGTTTCCGCCTACTTATAGTATGGCATCCTTTAAACGAAACGTGAAGAAGCATCTTGTGGGCCGGCATGGCTGTGTTGACTGACTGGAAACTGAGGTTTGCCTCCCGTGGCCAGCAAAACGAAAGTGCGAGTCCATCGTTCCCACATTTATCGCGAACGACCTAGCCTGAATATTATTCCGGATTTTTCGTCAGTCGTAGGTTTCAATATCAAATTAATTGATAAATATCGTAATCAATACTTAGGTAAAAAAAGAAAACATTCTCTTTTCTATTTCACTTCAATCAATCTTCTCAACTGGCTTGACCTTATCAGCTTTTTCAATATACTCGTACTACCGGCTTTTATACGTACCAAAGTATATCGTCTAAGCTTTACGGTACGATAATAAATATTCAATACTCGAGTAGGTAGACATGGCCGATAAAAATGTAACAAAGCCAGTTCATGTACTTAAAATATTTATGAGCTTTCACATATTGTTAAGGAGATGAGATGCTGGATCTTTTGGCAAATAAACGGAAAGGAATGGGTTCCTGATACATAATTTGATTTATGCAAATAGAATGTCGCTATATCTATAATGTTTATTAATTAAAGTCTAAGTTATGGCGTTCTGGGAGACGCCTCCAGACATTGTCATTATAGTAGGTAAAACGAAAAATGTTCGTTTTAGACCTAGCATAATAGCATTATAGTATCGTTATCGTTTTGTATTATCTATTGTCAAGGCTTATCTTATTATTATTAACTGTTTCACTTATTTTTGATGGAAACAATAGATATTCTTTACTTTAACGGCTTTCGACTTAAATAAATCTGAACGCATTTACGAGTATCTAATAGCATAAACCTGCAACTAATCTTACAGTTTTAATACGTTTATTAGCTGACATTACTTAAATATCCTACTAGCTATTTATTTATAGGTATTCCTACAACTTTTGATGCTATTTGTATCCGAATATTATTTCATAAGATATTAAAAGAATTAAATTTACCTAAGAAATTTTATGCGGCTACCAAAATACAGGTTCTAATGATTGCTACCCGGCCCCAAATTTATTTAACAAACGATCAAACATTATTAAGTGAATTCCAACGTTAGAAGTAATTATTCAGCGTAACCTACTAACCTGCTAGCTTTATTAGGTAGGGCTGGTACAAATATGAACCTAAAGATAAAGATGGTACCTACTCCTATATTTATTTATTTATTTATTTATTTTATTGGAAACTCAACAGCTTCTGTTCAATGTTCTTATGTATGGTAACTATTACAATAATTCTTAGCCTTTACAGAGTCTCACCACTAACTATAATATCTTAACAACGTACCTAACACACAATAGAGTTTATATATTTTTTTTTATTTAAAAAGAAACAAAAACAAAAGCAAAACAGCTTGAAAGCGGAGATTGACAGCGATTTATACCTACATTTATAAAAAAAAAAAATGAATGCTAAAATGTGTAGATAAAATACAATATGCATGCATACAATATATTATATACTATTAATAAACTATGCTTAGAATATAATATGCATATAATAAGTACATATACAGTTTAAATAAAAATAAATAATTCAGAAAAGTAAATATATATATATATAATATTATAAAAAACATACCTATATATACATAGATAACCATATATACCATATATTTATAGACAATAATAAACAAATTGAAACAACCACAACAAAGAAAATATACTTATACATATATATATATATACATAAGACTTTGTTATATCTCTTCGTTATTTATCTATCTCTAAATTAGACAATTCTGTTTGAAGGTGGCGCTTAAAGCGAGGCTTGGACATGCTAAACACATCAATGCTGTGAAATTTTTTATTATATATTTTAGGTAGACGTGTCATAACAGCATTTTGACCATAATTTGTACGATGTTTGGGTATACTAAACAAAGGAGTCTTTCTCGTGCGGTATTTTGGAGTACAGAACCCAATGCCAGCCAAGAGTACGGAGCTATTTAGGTTGCTATGCAGAATATCATACAAAAGGCACATATCAAGTAGTTCCCTGCGAGACGCCAGCGACAAGAAGCCATACCTAAGACAGTCCTCCTCATATACACCAGGACGTTTGCTGTTTTTAAAGTTAAGATGCTTTACAAATATTTTTTGTATTCGCTCCAATCGATTGATATATTTAGCATATTGCGGTGACCAAATGGTACAGCCATATTCGAGGATACTCCGACAATATGCATAGTATACCGACTTTATCGCATTTATATTTTTGAATGGTTTACAAGTCCTAAAAATAAATCCCAAGTTGCGATACGATCTATTAATGATATTATCAATATGATCGCAAAACATCATCTTGGAGTCCATAAGAACCCCCAAGTCCCTCACAATCTCCGTTCGCTCAATACTCACACCATTAAAGTTATATGGATAAACTAATTTATTTTTCTTTCTGGTAAAACTTATACACTGACATTTGTTTATGTTAACTGTTATGTTATTACGGGTGTAGTATAAATACAAATTATCCAAGTCACGTTGAATGAGTTCACAATCACTATGCGAGGTGATCCTCATAAATACTTTTTTGTCGTCTGCGTATAGTAGGTGATTAGAGAATTTGATACACTGATTAATATCGTAGATGTAAGCGCAGTAGAACAAAGGTCCAAGGTGTGAGCCTTGAGGAACTCCCGATGGTATACTTATGAAATCCGATCTATAACCTCCAATGACCACAGCCTGCGAACGATATGAGAGATAAGAGGTGATCCACCTAAGCAGATCACCCCTAATACCCAGTTTATATAGCTTCTCTAGAAGGATGATGTGATCCACGCGGTCAAACGCCTTTTCAAAATCTGTATAAATTACATCAACCTGTCCACACTCCTCCATCCCGCAAAGTACATAGTCACTGAACTCAGCCAAATTTGACACGGTAGACTTATGTTTCAAAAAACCATGCTGATGATGCGTAATGCCTTTGGTAATCGTTGGATAGATACTGTTGTAAATTATCTTCTCAAACAACTTACTCAAGGTATTCAGGATAGAAATAGGACGATAATTAGATACTTCCACTCTTGAACCCTTCTTGTGAACCGGAACTATAAGTGCTTGTTTCCAGACTGTCGGCATCACACATTGTTCAAGGGACAGTTTATATAGTAGGTAAATGGGATGAGCCAATGTTTCCGCACAGTTTCGCAAGAATACAGGTGGTACCCCATCGCAACCGGATCCCTTTGCAGTGTCCAAGTCCTTAAGCATCTTCAAAATGTCATCCTTTGTCACATTTATAGTAGATATTACGTCTGCCGTACAGCACTTGTCCTCTGGGTCGCCACCGACCGCAGATTCAGCGAAGACGGGTGACAAACGCGCAACATGCTGAGAGCAATTATCAGAAAACATGCTTTGGAAGTAGGTATTGAATTCGTTGCATATAGTGCGGCCCTCCGAAAATGACTTACCCTGGTGATTAAATTGTCTGGGATACTGAGAGCCACCACGCTTAGATTTGACATAAGACCAAAAGATCTTAGGGGAACATTGAATTCCATCCTCCACCCCGCGAATGTATCTCTCAAAGCACTCCGCCCTAAGCTGTCGCTCCCGATGACGAAGCAGAGAAAACTCATCATAATCACGGGGATTCCCATAGCGTTTCCATCTTCTATGCACCCTATTTTTATGACGCATAACTTTTATTAAAGGATAGCTATACCAAATCGGATACTTTTTTTTACAATTACTTATATTTTTTAGAGGTATGTGGAGCGCAAAACATTCCTCCAACACCCCGTAAAACGAACACAGGCCCTCGTCCACTGATGTGTTACATAATTTAGTATCCCAATCAATTTTTGCAAAAAAGTCATTTACGGCAGCATAGTCACATTTATGAAAGTTGCGTTTTAATACAACGGCCTCCTTAAACGGCGCTATATACAGATCTGTAACATCGATGAATAAGGATGGATGATGTATGTCCTCTGTTAAAAGAGGGAAAGAAGATCTCGAGACCTCAGTATTCAAATTACAAAAGACTAAGTCCAGTGTCCGTCCATTACCGTTCAAAGTGCAGTTATATTGAGAGAAACCCAGGTATGTCATGTTCTCCACAAATGATACAGCCGCGTACTGCATGTCCGTCCCAGCGTTGGACAACAGCTCGTGGCGGCCATCGTGCCAACTAAGACACGGAAGATTGAAGTCGCCCACGAGCATAATTTTATCATCGGGGCGCTGCTCAGACATTGTCTGGATGAAGCACTGTATCTCATTTAACTGGAGCGGAATGTTGCTCGGGACAGGAGGAATGTAAACCAAAACTATACTCAAATTACACTTGGTCCCAAGACCAGATGCAGGCAAGGTTATACATAATAGTTCAGTGTTAAAACCAGAAAAGAAACCCTGATAAAGTTGTGCTCCGTATCCATTTTTTATGCACATCATTACTCCGCCGCCTGATTTCTTATTTGTACGTGCTAAGTTACGGTCCAAACGTATGACGTCATAACGACCATCACACAATTCGGAACTAAGGATGTCATCCTGGAGCCACGTCTCGGTAAATAACAATACATCATAATTATAACTCGCTATAGCATTGTACAGGTCTAAGCATTTCGTCCTGAGTCCTCGCACATTCTGGTAGTATACCTTAATTTTATTGTCATACATAGCCATTGTAATAATAAACAGTAATAGAAACTGCGACCATAAGTAGGTTAGAGGTATACATTTGCATCTTAAATCCACCATAATAAAGAACTGTCAATATTATTGATTTGTCTATATAGTGATATGTATATTCATGTTGGTAGTATATAATTTTATCCAATGTAAAGTAACAACAAGATTTGTAGACGAGATAAATAAATAAAAAATATAATGTATTAATAAATTTATTGTAATCCTTTATTAGCATGCACATTAACTTCACTATAATATCAGTTTTGTGAGTTCGTATACATACTATATGAATACATAATTTAAGGATATAAACATATAAAAAAATACATAAACTGCATAAACTGCCAATCGCCAAACATTCACAGACATAGTGGTAAACTATTAAATATCTAAGTGACATCACAATTTCAGAGGAAAGTTTTATACACCCTGGTTTAGGGTCAAACTGTCTTATACCTAATTTAGGCACTATAAATATAGGAGCTCTCTCAGCGCAAAACAGTGGGCATAAAGTTATTATGATTATTATTATTAACGTTACATATATAATAAGGATACAAAATACCATTTGTCTTATTATATGGATCCATATACCTACTTTTATACAGTCTGCATGCAATTTGAATCTTTTAATACTTAAAACACAAAAACCAAAAAACGTATTGCACAGGTTATACGGGGGCCCTGTTACATACCTTTCATACATTGAACGGTTCATCCACAAAAAAACAAAGCAACAAAACAACACAAGGAATTTTGTTTTATAACTTAACTGAGACATAACAACAGTCACAATACCAAGAAGTCATTTTAAGTTTTCGAGGGTTTCGAGGTTACGTATGATAATGGCTTCGGTAGACTCTGATTTCCTCATATAGACTCTGCCACTGCGCACCCAAACGAATTTGTATTTGAGATCTTTTCCTCTCCTGCGGGCTGCAGCATGCAGCTGTTTATTCTCGTGCGATAGATTCTCGATCACAAAGACAGGTTTCTTTCCATCGGTTTCAAAGCCTAGATGGTGAGTGCTAAGCTTGTTGTCCCTGTTCCTCTTGTTGTACCTATTCACTGCAGACAGCACAGAATCACGTATACGCGGTGAACTAAACTTAGCCACTATAGTACGTGGTCTGGAGCTGGTGGGATCGAGCTTGGCGACACGAGAGCAGTACATGATATCGTGATCTTCCACGGTGTGGCCAATGGCATTTCCTAGCTGCTTTATTATGGTTACGATATTTTCAGCTTTCTTTTCGGGCACACATTGTATTTCAAGAGAAGATGCACGGGAGAGTTGGTCCAGTTGACTTATCTTACTGTTGAGGGTATTAATCTCATTGCGCAAGAATTCATTTTCTTGTTTTATTAACGCTAATTCTTGTTTTTGTGCACACAATTCTTCTGATGTCCTATCGAATTTATCACTCATAAATTCAATCGAGCATTTTAGGTTGTTTAGTTGCTCATTCATTGCACTAATACCTACTGTCAATTCTCTGGTACATGATTTTATAGCATTAGTCATTTCATCCCGCAGTAGTTCTCGAAATTCAGAGCGAAGTACATAATCACTCGTGCTATCTGTGCAGTTTATATCAATCTTAGAAAGCGCCTTACGACGTGTAACATTATTAAATGAAATCTCGGCGATCGCCGTAGGTGTTGAAGGACGAGCCACTGATTCGGAGTTATTTCCTTTCGGCTGCTTGACCATGCACATGGGACAGATCCAGTTAGATAGTGCGTTTGGAGACAAATCTGCAATATTCTCAGGGCATATACCGAGACATAGAAAATGAAATACTTCGTCACATTTAGCGCACCGTAGATAATCATTGTTTCCAATTTCGCGGGTACACGCTGAGCATTTCTTCATTGTATGATTTATTTCTAGATCCTTCCGTAAGTGCGAAGAAAGAGACAGCACGTAATGCACTTTAATGCAGCAGACCTCTCGGATCACAGCGGGGAGGAATGAGGGCACCCCGCTCGCTGGTGATGTTCGCGAACTGTCAGTGCGCGATTTGTTTACAATAAATCACTTCGCTAGCTTCACAGGATAATGAGTCCAAATAACACTGTTTGCTTGATAAATAGTACGAGTTTTGCACAACTAATTGAGATATTGGTCTAAAATATTTGAGCGCACGTCCGCCTTGAAAGACGTTCACAAAGCTGACTCATATGAATGGACTTTTGAAGTAGAATCGCTCCTCTACTTCTGTTTTTAAATACAAGTAGATATCTAACTAGGTATTATAATGTTGACCGATCATAAACCATGCGTACTATGTTCACTACCAATTGAATAAGAGCCTGCCTTCTGGACGATATGGGTTAAGGTTTGAAACCTACCTAGGACAAACATTAATAGTGTCCAATTCTGTTTGTTCTTTGACTGTTATTTCATTAACTACTTACATTTGTGACAAATTGATGGTCTTTAGTATTAATTAAGTGCATTTAATAAGCTAGACTTTACATTAATTGATAAGCTTGTGTCTCAAGGAGAAACACACAGTTACAATGGCTAACTGTCTGCCTCTAATTCACCGGCCTATAGGTATTATTTATTTTTGATGGACAGTCTTTATTTACAGAGCGCGCCGCTTGATTCATCCAGTAAGCGTTTGAGTTGTCGTGAACGATGCTCGACCGCTGTGTGATGAGCCTAGAAGTGAGCCTAATGGTCTTCCTATATTCATCGACGCGGAATCGGCTAGCGCCGGACAAAAAGCCTTTATGTCTATGATATAAGGGTGTTTACTAATGCCATTCGCATCGGCTCGGCTCAGACTACACGTCGCGACGGCGAAACGTATGTAAGTAAACGTAGAATGATGATACGCATTCGGCTTAAGCCGATTCCACGTCGACAAATGTGGGGAGACCCTAATGGTGAGCTTATTAGCCAAGTAGATGCTCACTGTCTGCCAAATTGTTCCTGTCCCCGCGTACTTTCAATGTAATACAAAGGTACTGTTGTACAAAAAATCTTTTATTCTCTCAAATTAAAGTTAAGATAAATAAATTTCTTATGTCACTGAGCTATGAACAATGCGAGCAATTGATTAAGTAGCTTCTTGCGCCATTTCGGGCCCCTGGCCTACTACATTAAATTCCGAGTAACCGTAACGCTGGCTAACCCCCATGCGCCGTCAGCGCAGACACGCAGCTCTTCATAGTCACTGGTGTCTTTTGTTTTGTAATTGCATTGTATAGTCTGTAAGTAGTATAACATAGTTTTTACATTTTCTTTTTATTTCATATTGTTTACTGATGGACTCATACTCTGATGGTTGTGCTTGTGTTCTATTATTATGATCTAATCCATAAATGTAACATCGTATCCGTGCTTAGGGTCCCCAAGATACAGGGTTTCCCTAGTTTGGGGCCCATTGCTAAATTCTTAGCTTTATTATGTATATGTGTTTTTTGGAAATAAATTTGGAAATAAATTTGGAAATAAATTTGGAAATAAATAAATAAAATGGAGAGTATGATCATAACATCAGCCCGTTTTATTTGTTCCCCTGCAGGGCTCTAGGATAAAGTACGAGTATAACAAAAAGACTCACCGCACAAGAAATCTGCTCTCTGCATGACCCAAGGGTTGACTGGTAGAGAATGCTCCTAGCATTGAATTCGCCTTTGGTACCATTTTGTGCAATAAAGTTTAAATAAATAAATAAAAGAATACTCACGCAAGTATACCACTCATATGGAACATCTCTGCGTTCAGATACGCTAAGTACGCCATGACGAAGATGAAGATGGGCTCGATGACTCGCACTTCGTGGGTGAAGCGGGTCACCAGCCCGGTGGCGAAGCCCCACACGACGCCGATGCACGTGCCGCCGACAGCCACCACCAGGAACGACGCCAAACCGGCCAGGATGTCGGTGTAGACGAGCCGGGATGGACCCATCTCTCTGTAGACAAGGTAAATCTATGTTATCTACTAAGTACACTAACGTTGACTAGCTTTTGCCTGCGACTTCGTCCGCGTGGCGTGTTTACATACAAAAGTTTTTTCCCGCTAACTCCCGTTCCCGTGTGAATTTTACAATATCCTGTTGCATCTAAGCTTTAAGTTTACTAAGGTACCTGCGTGCCACATTTCAAGCGTCTAACTTAAGCGGTTTAGAATTTTTATACAAAAGGATTTTCCCGCCAATTCCCGTACCCGTGGGAATTTCGGGAATTTCTTTCTTAGTGCACCTCTACGGTATCTAAGCTACGTCCCTTCCTTAGAGCGAAAAGATGATATTCCGCTCCCTTACATCCCAGCACTTGGTTTATTGTGTACCTATTATGGACCTATTGTGTATGTAGTTCTAACGACAATTTTATAGCACCCTAAATATCTTCGGTGACCTAAACGACAGCTAATTAACAACAACAAAACAACATTTTACAAAACCGACAACAACCAACAAGTTAATTTAAAAACTACACCTCTTTGTAATCGGTTGATCAGATAATACAACTACATAGGTATACGAGTATGTTTTAAATATCCAAATGAAGTTTTGATTACACATTTGATTGCGTGGTAATAGTACATTGCTACGACATGCTACGACGTAGCAGTCGGTAGCTCAATTACGAATGTTGGATGGATAAATCATCCTTAATGTAATTTGATTGTTTACGTTCATTTAAACGTAATGATAGTTTTTGGACGGACTTTCGAGTGCATCTGCAAAGTTACAGGTCGTTTGAAGCTGAAAACTTAGTCATCATCAGCCTGGGACGTCCACTGTTGGATATAGGCCTTCCCCGATGTCAATTGTCATTTTTACCCAGGTAAACGGTGCTACCCGTTTCCTGATATGCTCTTAGTCGTCTTACAAATGTCACGAGGTGAGATGGGGTGGTCCTATTCTATATGTGGAAACCACACAGACAGACAAAACGTAAGTATATATTCGCCAGTAGATGTAAGGGTAGCAGGGATGTATGGGAGCGACCTATCACCTTTTCGCTCCAATCCCTCACCAGCCCGTGGTGCATCTTGCCGAACAACAAACGAGGCTATGGCAAACCGACCGGTGGCGGTAAAACCATCACGATAGAAGGCGTAGCTAAATATCACAGGCCGATGACGGGCAGCAGCGTCATCGGAGCAAGAAACTACGCCCTGCGATCGCCAACCCGCCTGCCCAGGGTGGCGATTATAGATATATCCTCCAGAAGTTTGCCCTAGGTGGCGAACAACTGGAGAGGCCTATGTCCAGCAGTGGACTGCAATAGGCTGAAGATGATGATGATGATTTGCCAGTGTAGTCCACGGCCTTCTCTTTTCTTTTCCTAAATGACTACGATGATGGCCAGAGAGGCCTTGTCATCATCACGTGACTGTTGGGGGAGCGGAAGGCTCTCACCATTAGGTACGCTAAGCAACACAGCTGAGGGCGCCCCCTGGTGGGCCTCGGGCCTCGGTTTAGGGCGTTGCTGGGAGGATCCCTACGGACGATGTTTTGAGGAGAAGTTAGCGGACGACGCGACGCGGCGCAGGTCCCCGCCGGCGGGGACGTATAAGCCACGGCTTATATATGTCACCGGAAAATAGCAAGAATCGTAAGTTGATCAATTTCCTAGGTAGTTGATTAACTTTCGGAATATAACAAACGGTAGTTGAAATGTATTATTTAACGCAATGGATTTCAGTAAGTTGATCAATTTACGGTAGCCTGACAGTCATTTAATAATTTACGATTTTGACACACGTAAAATCGTCCTCAAATGGGCCAATCGTTGCTCAATGTACTATTTAACGGTGCACTATTACCCGTAACTAAATACACTGTTCCCTGATTGGTTGCCGGGATAACGCCACGTGAGCCATTGAACCAATCAACGTTCACCTCACCGTCGTCGGATGATTTTACGGCAAGACCCCGTAAAATGATCAATTTACTAAAATACATACGTTAAATAATACATTTCAACTGCCGTTTATTATTTTCCGGAAGTTAATCAACTACCTAGGAAATTGATCAACTTACGATTTTTGCTATTTTCCGGTGACATATATGAGGCGCTTTTCTATATATATAAAAGGAGAAACTGACTGACTGACTGACTGACTGACTGACTGACTGACATATCAACGCACAGCCCAAACGGCTAAACGTAGGCACTTGAAATTTGGAAGGGACGTAGCTTAGGTACCGTAGGGGTGCACTAAGAAAGGAATTCCCGAAATTCCCACGGGAACGGGAATTAGCGGGAAAATCCTTTTGTATGAAAAATCTAAACCGCTTAAGTTAGACGCTTGAAATTTGGCATGCAGGTACCTTAGTAAATATAAAGTTTAGTTATGGCTGTATTTTGAGAAATTCCCACGGGAACGGGAGTTAGCGGGAAAAAACTTTTGTATGTATAAATTTAAACACGCGGACGAAGTCGCGGGCAAAAGCTAGTATTATATACGTCCGCAAAAGGTCTTTCGTACCCGGTTCTCAAGTTTTGTGTTTTTTTTTTTAGTTTTTGTAATTTCTAATAATGTTTGGTTTGTTCCATCACTGTGATATCAAGAAATAAAGTTATCACTTTTCTGATTTGTATGTATGTACTTTGGAATTTAAGAAGAAACCGCAAAGCTCCGTACTCACGTGTAAGCCTCAAACATGTGGTACAGGACCACAGTGACGGCGTCGTTGAGCAGCGACTCGCCAAACACCACGATGTACAGGATCTCGTCCACGTGGATCTCCTCGAAGACCGCCAGCACAGCCACGGGGTCCACCGCGGAGATAAGTGCGCCGAAGAGCAACATGTCAAGGAAGGGCGTGTTACACCCGAACATGCCCGCTTGACCGCAAGCCCACAGTGATGCACCTACAACATTTATACGGTGAGTAGGGTTTCCGGAGCTCGTGGGCGGTTATGGTTGGGCCGGCATGGCGGTGGCAACTGATAGGTAACTGACCAGTTACATGCCCGTTGTCATAGCGACTTTGTCTTTCGCTTTCCATCATCAACAACCCTTAGCAGTCCACTGATATGCCTCTCCAATTGTTTGCCACCTTTCTCGATTTTGGGCTTCTCGCATCCAACATACGGTATATTGTGACTGTCGAACTGAGGAAATCCTCTATAGCGGTGAATGTATTCCCTTAAAAAAACGCGAGACGTTTTGTGCGAAAGCTGTGCGAAGCCTCTCCTATATTTCGGAGGTGTTTAGCTTTACTAGTGGCGTAAGTAGCGCGGACAGTAGGTAGGTATACTTATGGAAAATTTTGAATAAATCATGTCTTTAATAAACTTTTAAATCTTTTTATGTAAACAGGCCCTGATTGAAAGATATACAGATTATGTATTGCCATACAGTCTTTGAAAAAGTTGTTCCGTTTATCGGAGATTAAATGACTAGTGTGTTTAGTGGCGGATCGTGAATTTGTGGGGCCCGGGGCTGAAACTACTTAGAGGCACCTAAGTACTCAACTAATGTCAAAAAATCTGTAACTGTTCTAGTTGTAGAAAAGGCTTCCGCGGGGTCTGGGGGCCTGTAGTAAACTCAAGGCCCTTAGGTAGTATCAGGCCCTGAGTGTGTTATGGGATTAATACCCTGCACTTATAAATATAAAACACTCACCTATAGTCAAAGTATTGAAAACAGTTCCAACAACAGCAAACAACAATATAGTTCCTAAATGGTCGAAGAACAGTCTGTTTGGCATGAAGTATCCCGCGTCCAGGATGATGGGGGGCAGCATATACAGGAAGAAGGTGTCCGGAGTCAGGGGCTGCACGTGGACGCTGTGTGTGCTTAGGAGCAGGGCCCCTATCAGCACCCCCACGAAGATTAAAAGACAGGACTCCGGAAACATCTTGGAGAGCTTCGGCGTCATGTGGAAACCTGAAAAAGAATGGTGAAAGTTTTCAAAAAGGAACAGAAATTGGTAGGTAATTAAAGGTTTCTAAATATTTCTTTGCAATAAAAGATATACACCTCAAAATAGATGTACCTAATCATTACATTTTCAAGGCAAAAGTGAATCGGTTTTTGTTGGGTGAGCGTGCTTCAATGTAGGCAATAAAATTGCTTAAAATCAGGCGAGTTGGTGTCAAGCGCAACTTAATATTAATAACGTTCAAAATAAATTAACAACAGAGCTTGCTATAAGTTCTAATCTATTTACTTTTCACTTCACTCTATGGTCGAATATTAAAATCAATTAATACTTCTTAAAAAAACTAAGGAAATAATTATACCTTATCTGTCAGAAAATGTAAATACTGTCATATATCCATGTCAAACATAAAAAGGTCATAAAAAATGATAAAACCCAGTAAAATTGTGCAAGTATTTCGCGTAACTTGATTATACACGTTTCACGTCCAATTTGTCCCTGATTATTGTTGATGTGTAATGGACTACAAAAGAATTTAGCTTCGTTTCGTCGGCGTACGATAAGAATCTAGGCATATGTGATGCATGTTTCCAAAGAAAAATTACTTGACGCTAAATCATATACAAGTATTTACGACTTTTTTGGACCTACGCCCTTCAATAATGTTTTGTACAAGAATATGAGAAAACACAACAAGGATTTGTCAGTTCACATAAAGTGCGAAGATGCTGATAAAATGAATTCCCAATCCTATAATAACTCAATGACATTGAATTCTTCCCGATACATAACCAGTGAAAAGTATCATCTCTTGAATAAGGATTTCAGCCATAAATCCATAGTGCGGTCCACGAGTACAATATTTTATGATCTTGATGAGGTTGCCAAAAGGCACTCGTTTCATTGCATGAATGACATCAGTTCTTCAAATGTAAATTTACTTAAGATTATGAAGATACCCTTGAATACAAATGGATTCAATGGTAAGAACGATGCGATCATTCAAGAATGTGCAACACAAATACAAGCTAAGCTTCAGCCTCGTGATAGCATTGAAATAAATACAAAGAAAATAAAGAAAACATTTCCAGAAGACTCTTATCTATCTTCAGAAATTTTTCTTCGTGATGATTCCTATTTTGCCGATAGTAACAACCACTATTATGAAAAAGAAGTACCAGATCGGCAACAAAAGTTTTGGTCATTTGCTAAATATAGAACAGAATATACTAATCCTATCCCAGAAGAAAAGAAACGCAGAAAAAAAGACCGAGGTAAACGAACTGAAGATCCTTGCCCCTGTCAGTTATTTTCATATGCTTGCCCATGTACAGAAAAAAAATCCCTTACTGAATTAGCAAAAAATAGCAAGTCGCTAACAGTTGCTGACCAAATCACCAGTACAATTATATTTCCAGTAGACGATAGAAATGAACTAAAGTCCAATAAATCAAGGAAATCCAAAAGCCAACCAACCAAAGAAGATAAGCTATTAAGCACCGACTATATTGAAGTAGTAGAGAAAATTCAAGTGCTTCCTACCAAAACCGAAGCTCAGGTAAGTGCTCCTATCAAGCACGATGTGCCAACATTGACTGACATAATTCACATGGATGATACGAGCAATAGAAGTAAAGCAAAGCAAACGAAAAAGCGTCGCAAAATAACATGCCCTAAATGTAGAGAAAATGTTGATGTACTTTTAAGCACTACAGACGAAGAAGAAAGTATGAAGTATGTCAACTCTTCAATGTACCAAATAAAGGAGAATACTTCTAAAACAGGATATGTATCATCCAAACATAACAGACAGAAATCTGTAATAGCAGAAGATAATTGTGGACACGAACCACAATGCGAATTGATACCTGTTTGCCAAATACTGCCTACAGACAATGTTTATTTAACCCACAAATGTATTAGACAAAGGTCCAATCAAAAGACTACGACGCCTAAAATTATTAGAATAACAAAAGCTTGTCGTCATCACCCACCCTGCACTGTTGTGCCGTCGTGCCAAAGAGCCAACGTTTTGAAAAACAACTGCGAGTATGTGCCGCCCTGCTTACATCGCCCTCGTTGCGTTAATATACCTTTGTGTGTCCCTTTAAAAAACCTCCATTATGAGGAACACGTGAAAACTGTAGATGATGACTGCGTAACTTGTCGTCACGTTCCGAAATGCAAATACGTTCCGGAATGTCAATACGAGCCTCTGAGGAACAATTTGGACAACCACCTTCACATAGTTTCGCAAGTTCAGAACGCCTGCGAAGTTTTAAGCGAATTCCAGCAACCCCAGTATGTGTCGAATCCTAAAGTGCCTATAATTCAAAATATAGTTCCATCCAGCCAAGCTTTCGCTCCTACGCAATGTAAGTGTTGTAAGTCAAACAAATCATGTCAGTTTGACTGTCCGGACTGTAGATGCGGCCTTGGGAATACTGCTAAAGAAGTTGACAGCAACGAGGCAGTCATATTCATAAGGGATGTCGGCTGCCAATTCCGACATAAGCGCTGCCCACATAAAGATTCTGATCAATCGAAAATTTCTAGCGGGTCATTTGATCTCGACGTTAAAATGGGTAACTACTACACTAATGTCCATACACTCAGATACGAAGATAAATGTACAAATCCTATTGTGGATAAAGAGCTGTCGGAAACTAGCATTTCGATTACTTCTTTGGAGATCGACTCGCATTGTCCTACACACGGTGAAAGATCTTCACGAAAGCGCAGCGTGAGAACCACAGGTTTTATTCCTAAGCAGAATACATGCCCATACATAGCATACACAACACAGAGGTCCCAAGTGATGCCCTCACAAATGTATTCGGGAGACAATGAATTAAACGACGCGCGAACTCTGGGTCACGGCTATGCATACAGTTCTTTCCCTGTGAAATCCCATAGGAGTTTTTTGAGAGGTAAATACAAAAAAATGTTTGCCGTAAAAAGGCGGAGAAAATCTAAAGTGAGCAGTCACGGGTTTGGCAGCCATTCCAAAAAACAGTTCTACGTACAAAATTTTAACTAAACGATTTGTAAGTGTATTTGTAATATTGGTGTTGAGTAATTGTGTGGATAAATGCGTGGATTGTTGGAATGAAATCAATCTATATTTATACAGTTTATATAACAATATTTTTCTGTGACTTCAATACAAATTTATTTGTTATGACATCTTTGCGTTTTATTTTAACCTTTCTTTTAACATTTAGCAGTCTACCTTTTGACCTACATAATAGTAGAGTTTAGATGAATACAATTAAATGAAAAAAAAGAATTGAGTTCAACATTTTATATACGGTATTCTATATGTTTCCTACTGAAAACCAATAAATAAATCAAATTTGCCAGCGGAAGTTCTTATTTGTGACTTTATATAGGTAGGAAATAGTCGAGATGAACACTTTGTGCCAACGCGAGCCACTTGTCCCAGTTTACCCGAATACGGAAAAAGCAGCAATTTAGGAAATATTGGAGTCATTCCGATAAAAATATTTGCATATCTGGGTTCTCATCGGCTAGCAGTATGAAAAGGACGAAAACTTCTACCAGCAATGTACAGTTAACCTCATAAAGAAGTTTGAGAAATAGTCGGAAACAATGTAGGTGTGCCCAATGTGCCAAGTCCTTAAATAAATCCGGGTTATATTTTCTGGGAAAATCAACTTTGTTCTTTCATTGAAGCAAGTTCATTATTCATGAGCGTGTCTCTACCTACTTTTCGCAATGGATGGTGATTTCATTTATTTATTATAAGTACTAATAATATAAGGGAGTACTGACTGTATAAATAGGTTAAAATAATACTCAATGCTATTTTGGAAACTTTTCATTATGTGTAGGAAGTCAGAAAGTTACCATTTATTTAGTTAATACTAGATGATTGACATAATTCATGTTTTTAGTTCCCTCACACCCTTTCAACCCTCTCTACCTATAATCCCTCATACTTAATAATTCCAGACATATTGTAAGAACTATTATTTGAGGGTTTTATTTGAAAAGTAATTATAATACCCGTGAAAATATTATAGTACATGCTTCGGCTTAGTTTGGGGCTAGATGGCGATGTGTAGCCCAGTGTGCACGTCTTGGGTTATTATTTATTTTAAAAATAAAAAAATGTTCTAGCTGACCCGGCGGAAGTACTTAGGTAGTATCGCCATGTTTTTTAACTTAATTATGTACTGCAATGTTTGTGTAATTATTATTATTCTCAAATCTTATCCTAACAATAACGAATACATAGAACAAAGAAGCATTTTAGTGCAGGCGTTCGAAAGTTATTGACGTAATACGATTTCGAAGATCCATTTTTGTTTCTATAGATTGGCTAGTCTGTAAAGCTTCATTTTTAGATGCTGACAACCCTACATGCATACGTATCTCATCGATTATTACCTCGGCCCAGGTGATGTGCGTGAATATTGCGATGCTATAAAACACAGTATTGGACATGAAATATACCTCTAATAAAACATTGACAGAGCCCAATCAGTGCGATAGATTTTTTTGGAAAACCTTATCGAGATGTGGGGTCGTGTACCTACATGAGACTCACACAATATGTTGCTATCTTACAGGATGAAATTAGCAATCACAAAAGACAATGTAACTTAGACAACAAAGACTTAAGTCGATATAATCGCCCGAGGCAGACTGCAAGTTAATAATAAATGAGTAAGTACTCCTATTAGATCCTTGACAAAGTCTTAGCTAATGTGCTTTCCAGAAAAGCTCCTGATTTATTATTTGCATTAGAGAGTTTTCTTTTACTAGGTAAGGCAACAAAACTGCTCTCTGCATGGCCCAAGGGTTGACTGGTAGAGAATGCTCCTAGCATTAAGTTCGCCTTTTGTACCATTTTGTGCAATAAAGTTTAAATAATTATGGCAAATAAATACATACTTGAAGTAAGCACTGGTATTGGAAAATACAAAATGCACATCTTTTGTTGGAACAATTTTAAATGACTCATTTCAGAAAAACGTTTATCCCTTTAGTTAAAACTAGTTTTAACTAATGATTGATTTTGAGAATTAATTACAATTACTAATAGTTGTTCCAGAGGCATTTAGTAAAAACTATTAAACATAAATTGGGTTTAAACTGTTAAATATCTGGAAGAGATCGCTGAAAGCGAAAAGGCCGCCTGATTTGTACCTCGATTTGTCTTTGTATCTCGTTTTAGGTCAACTGTTTGGTGTGCAATAAAGAATATCTATCTATCTTCTATCTATTGAAAGATATACGTCAGCTGTTGATTGGACCTCTACAATCCAATCAAATACCAGAAGGAAAACCAGAGGAGGGCTTTATCTCCAGGAAAACTCTATAATTACGAAGCAAACAAAGATTAAGGGCACGGTTCATTTAATTTGTTTTTGAAGATGTTTACCGACGGATAAGCGTAAAATAAACGCAATTATTATTATGTGACATTATTATTCGTTGGAAAAAGCATCTTGAAAGCACTTTGTGTATAAATAAGTATTATGCACTCATAGTTTTAAAGAGTAGATGGGCACCTATCAGAGGCGTAATTATAATGGAGGCCCGCGGCAAATTTGCCGGATTTTTACTAAATTTGTAAAAATATCTATCTGGCTATTCCTTACCCAAAGGTTATTTGGAAGAAATCGCTTACATGAGACCGCCTAAATTGTAAAATGTAATGGATGTATACTTTATCTAGTTATAAGTCAACTTTATGGCCCAATAAAAAGTATCTGTCTATCAAATAAAAAAAGCCCAAGGCATGCCACGCTGGGCCACACATCGCCATCTTTTTTTTTTTTTAAAAAAGGGGAATGCATTAGGCACCTTCATGCCGTCTCCGGGGGGAGGCGGCATGGTGTGTGGGACTCACACCTCCCAAAAGGGAGGGCATACCCACTAAACCCCCCTGTGTCGCCAGTGGGCAACAAGTTGCAGGGACACGGGTAGCGCCGAAGCATACGGCCATATCCCTCACACATCGCCATCTAGCCGAACTAAACTGAAACTTGTACTATCGGTAGGTACTAAACAACTGATGAACTTGAATAGATAGATACCTACTTCTTTTTGAATATAAATACATTTCTATACTTATGATAAATCATCATATAATATTTCATCTTTTATTATTATTATACTTATAATAAATCTGTAGAGAAGTCAATTCTGTACATTGTATATATTTTCAAATTAACTATCAGGGGATGATTAGTGATCGATACTGATGCCAAAAATGCAATCAGTAAAATTTTTGTCTGTCTGTCTGTCTGTCTGTCTGTATGTTCGTTATAGAAACAAAAACTACTCAACGGATTTTAACGAAACTTGGTACAATTATTCTTCATACTCCTGGGCAGGTTATAGGGTACTTTTTATCACGCTACTATCAATAGGAGCAGAGCAGTGAAGGGAAATGTTAGGAAAACGGGAGAATTTTTTGGAACGCGCATCACTCATAAACTACTGCATGAAATTGAATACTGTTTTCACCAATGTATTGCTAGAGGTTTAACTTAAAACTTAGGCACTATGTATAGATAGGTATTTTATGGAAGTCCGTTATTTTTCAAACCCGATATCCACGCGTGCGACGCCGCTGGCACAGCTAGTACTTAATAAACACCCAGACCAATACAAACAGACATGTCCAGGCACACATGTTTGTACTGTACGTACGGGAATCGAACCCCCTTGGCTCGGAAGGCAGAGGTGAGAGGACGAGCCACCGGGCCAGTCATAAAATAATGTTGAAAGATGAGATTCTCTTATGACCGGAGGCCACTTACGGCTAGGGGTACCTACTACTCGTACAAGGGTGCCCCTTGTAAGTTACGTAGGGGCACGAGTAGGGTTTCCGGAGCTCGTGGGGGGTTAGAGTCGGCGGTGGGAACAGACAGGTCTACTATTTTAGATGGAGAGTAAATACAAAAGCAAAAAATACCTACATAAATAATTCTTACCGATCTTCGCGATACTAGCGAAGAATATCCACAGGCCGATCAGAAAGGGCGTCTCGACCCGGTGGAACTCGAAGGCGGCGATGACAAACGTCCGCTCCTTCTTCGTCTTCACGGTGGCCGGTAGCTCCGTGGTGCTTTCCTTGAAAATAACATGAAATTATTACTTTTGTTTCTGCTTCCTACAATTGTCACTGATGGGAGTTAGGAGCAGTTTGGACTTTATGGCCCCTTCCAAGCCTTCAGGCCACTGTTTACGCAACAATGCTCCCAAATACATATTGCGCTCTTGTTATCTTTATTTTTCTACTTGGTGTACGTAGGTCTCGAATGTTCCTTCCTGGAGTCATATTTTTCAGAATTCTCGACACCACCCCATAGCGCTAGACGGAGTGGCCGGGGTTTTTAGTGAGTGCCTGCCTCCCCACCATCTTGATGTTTCATGTTTCACAAAATATGGTCTGCCTTGTGCTGCGTCAACATTTTTGATCAAGTACATTTCTTCCACGCACTTGCAAACTCTGAAACGATCTTCCAGTCGTGTTTCCTGATCGCTACGACATGTCCTTCTAGGTATAAACGTGGTTAAAAGAGAGCTCTTTCCTCGCGGTGTGCAGCTAGGCAGGTTACCGTTTAAAAGCAGACAGACCGCCTGCTCGTCTCGTCTGCCACCAAAGACAATAAAGTAGGTAAATGCCTAATGGAGGTTTCAGCAGAACTTCAGCAGCGGACGGACCAAAGCTGTTGATTGATTTGTATGAAAGGGCTATGGTAGATAGGTACCTGATTCTGTCGAAGTTGTGTGCCCAACGGTTCGCCGGGCAGGGGCGCCACTGGGCCCATAGGCCCGAAACCCAGGCCCGGATACGTGGAGCTCCCATCGACAGTTATGGACGGACTCTGTTTCGTGGTGCTCTGTCAACAAACAAACAAATATTTATGTGAGCGAGAGATACGATATCTGTTACTGACTGTCTCCCGGGATGTTAGGGAGCAACCCATCATCTTATGGCTCCAAGCCACCTTATACCCATGGTGCATCCTGCCGAATTAGAAACGAGACGCTGGCAACCAACTGGTGTGGCGGTATAACCATCACAATTGAAGACGTAGCTAAATACAATCATTGCCTACATACATAGTATAAAAAAGTAGCTTATGTTTTCTGTCTGTCCCTATGTATGCTTATATGTTTAAAACTACGCACAGGACTTTGATGCTGTCTTTTTTTTTTTTTTTTTTTTTTTTTTTTTTATAGTGGCTCGACATAATGGCTTCCCTACGCCTGATGGAAAGCGAAAGAGAAGCCCAAGTCGCTGTGACAACGGGCAAGTAACTGGTCAGTTACTTGTCAGTTGCCACCGCCATGCCGGCCCAACCCTAACCCCCCACGAGCTCCGGAAACCCTACTCACCGGCAGAAACACGACCCAGAGGTCATTTGACTGCGGTATTCTATAGGGTGGAGGTCCTTCCCCGGACGGGCGGCTCAATTCGAGCGAAGATTCGCTATGCCCTACCTCTTTTTAATTGATAGATGGATTCAAGAGGAGGTTTATGTTTGTATTGTATTGCATTCGTGCGAAGCCGGGGCTGATCGCTATATCTTAAAAACAACTGATGCAATTTTGATCAAACATACATAAGAACAAGCTCTGACCTTTCAAACTAAATCCAAATAGCTTCACCTGTAAGCTTGCGAATTATGATGCCAGATACAAACAGAGCTTCGGGGGTTAAACATTACTCGATAATAACTAAGCATTATCAAAAGCACTTAATTGTTGTTCTTACAAACCTTATATAATCTAATTAATTTTAACCCATGACGGTCGGATCGGACTTTTATACATTACATAGCAAAAAAAGAGATCTTTTTGTTATAGAGTCGCATCCTTGAAGCATAAAGTAGATATTGGTATCTAAAAGAGCTTTGAAAGAGTTAATATTTCAGAACGGGCTCATAAAGGCGGCACTTCGGTGGAACAAAGCCGTTCTTAGCGCAAGGTCAGACTCGAGATACCCTGCCTTGGCAGTTGGAAGACGAGCCAACACTATACCTACTGATAATACAATTTAGTACAATAGGGATGTTTTGGGAGTCAAAATAATTACATTATATTTAGTCCGTATTTTAGATCATCAAAATGTATTGGACACGTATTTTTCCTTTTTTCATTCAAATAAAAAATAGCAAAGATACAAGGCATCAAAAGTTAGAAGTGGGAGTCTAACTTTGACGTCACTCCGTCCTGTAAAAATGCCACACCGCGTGACATCACGCGTAATTTCAACGGGCTATAAATTTGTAATTTTTAGTTTATTTTAATTTGGCATGCAGGTAGATGTTATGACGTAGGCATACGCTAAGAAAGGATTTTGATTAATTCTACCCCCAATGGTGTAAAATAGGGGATCAAATTCTATTCCACGCGGACGAAGTCGCGAGCACAGCTAGTAGAAAATATATTCAATATTGAAGCGGTTGCAATCACTTATATTCAACAATGACCTCAGTTAGTACCTACGTCAGCTGTAATCTCCTTTGTTTATTTTTGCATAATTTTCCAATAAGTCTCGGAGTTTTCGCTGGAAAGCTGTGAGTCAGCGTTGCATTTATCTACAAAATGACAAGAGTTGGGTTTATCTTTGTGGAAAATTGCTAGTGCTAGTTCGAGTAGGTAAATAAGATTGAGTCTTTTTGTTGCTGCATTCTCTTTATCTTAGCCGTCTTCAAATTGATGACGACAAGCAACGAGCACCGTTAGCTAATTTGGTTTAATTATTCAAGAATAATCTATCTACTCGTATATCTATACTTATAATAATTCTGTTGAGAGGTCAATTCTGTACATTAAATATATTTTCAAAATAACTATCAGGGGATGAATAGTGACCGATACTGATGCCATAAAGGCAATCAGTCGGCAAATTTTTGCCTGTCTGTCTGTATGTCTGTATGTTCGTCATAGAAACAAAAACTACTAAACGGATTTTCACGAAACTTGGTACAATTATTATTCATACTCCTGGGCAGGTATTATAGTATACTTTTCATCACGCTACGATCAATAGAAGCAGAGCAGTGAAGAGAAGTGCTGGGAAAATGGGAGAATTTTATATCTGTATGTTTGAACGCGTATCACGCAAAAACTATAGCATGGAATTGAATGCGGTTTTCACTAATGCATTGCTAGAGGTCTAACTTAAACTTTAATTTATTTTCATTCTATGGAAGTCCGTTATTTTTGAAACCCGATATCCACGCGTGCGACGCCGCTGGCACAGCTAGTACAAAATAAAATTATTATTAACCATTTCTACTCTGTTCGTAAATACTGCAGACTACTCAGGAATCATTATGATATCAGCCTATATCAGTCCACTTGCTTTCTGATCCTCATTCAGACTGTTAACAATTTTCCAGTGGGACAATCCAATAGGGGATAAAGGTAGCCGGCTGTTAACGCTCCCGATCGCCCTGCTGACCCCGTCCTTTATCGCGCTAAACATAAAAGGAAAAACTATTATTTGGAGGCCAAGGTTTCGCCAAGACCTTTACCAAAGTTATTCATGGCTCGACGCCGACAGATTAGGTAGATAGGTACAGTTTGCGACGCATCAAGTCATATACACGTTCTCTGGCAAGTACCTATCTAGATTCAGTTTTATTTCATGGTAGTCGAGTCGTAATATTTATAACACTGTATAAATTTTTGAGGGCTGGCAGAGTTTTCTTTTGTCAAATTATGACTAGCCAAAATATACTTACATTCCTACTGTGTCGATACAGCTGTGGGCCGCTCAGAGAATTCCAACTTTCAAAATTAACTTATTACACATTCAGTGAAAATCTGTTGAATGTGCCACGGGCTCTGAAAGGTATATTTTCACCACTGCAAAATGGTCGTACTCGGTAATAACTAAGCCATGGCCCGCACAGAAAGCCACGGCACTGGTTTTTAACCGACTTAAAAAAAACGAGGCGGTTCTCAATTCGACTGTTTTTTTTTTAATATTTTTGTTAGCGTATATCTCCTTTGCAGAGCATTGTAAATCTTAAAATTCTTTTTTCTTCGAAATTGTACTTCCTAGTTGGTTTCATTGAAACCATATTGAAGTCGGTTTTTTTGCTAAAAATGCTGTTATCACTGGGTATATCCTGCTGATATATCAGTAAGTAAGTATACGACAGACCCCTTACCTTACTCGTAAGGTTAGGAGCCTATTCATAGAAGATGCCCTTCATCTCTTTTCGGCTCATTAAGTTTTCCAAGTTTGTATTAGGAACAAACTTAATTCGATGAGCTAAAGCGCCCGTAGATAGCGTTAAAACTTACGGTTCAACGCGAACAGAATTCAATTCAGTGCGCTTATGGAAGCTGGTGCTTTTAACTTGAATCTAGAGGGCCTACTACGAAGTAACTACGTAAGTATATGGGCCGTATAATAAATAAGTATATTAGGTAACTATGTACTCGTATAACCAATACTGTACATTCATCATCATCGACAGCCTATTGCAGTCCATTGCTGGACCTAAGTCACTCCAGTTGTTTGACCAAAGAAGCAAACACCTGGAGACCTTAACCATAATCACCACGCTGGACAGGTGGGTTGACGATCGCAAAGGCTCCGGTAATGCTACTGTCCCCTTATCGGCCTATGGTATTTAGCTACGCCTTCAATCTGGTTATACTTCCATCAATAGGTTCGTTTGTTATTCGGCAGAATACAACACGGGCAGGTAAGGGTGGCTTGGAGCGAAAAGATGAAATCAATGCCCTAATGCTATGCGGTTTGCGTATAATCCGGAACAAGTTTGATATTGTAGATATTAAACCTCAAGAAGTGGGTATTCTTTGAGAAACTGTACGTCATCTGAATACCTTTGTGACAGTCTGAATCTTTGGAGTAAGATTTACAGTACGTACACCGAAGTGTTATATAGACAATTTTATATATAGGTATATAAAAATAGTACTTCGATGTACCTATAATATGATAATTATGATAACTTTCGAACGACTGCACCAAATTGGATGATTCTTGGTTTTATGTATTCGTTATTGTTAAGGCAAGGTATATGTAATATGAAAATCACAAAAAAATATTTAGATAAAAACATGGCGATACTAAGTACGCCGGGTCAGTAAGTAGACAATAAAAATAAAATACGTATTGCTATCACCAATTTCTACGTCTGCAAGCCTATTTGCTAGACGTTTTAACGTAAATCTCATTCAATGCATTATTCAAAGGCTCCATTTCAACGAGGATGCGTAAACAACTTGTGAATCCCCTCCAGGCTTTAGGTAACTTATTTATTAGATCAATCATAGCTAACTCACTTCCTGGTTTATTTAATTCAGCTATTTACAAACTAATCTGTGCGATTGAGGCGGTAATAAATTTACCATAACGAATTATAAGTACTTAGACATTACCGTATATTAAAGTAACATATTAGACTTATACAAACTGTATAAGTCGATTTAAGTCTTATTCAAACTCGCTTGTTCTATGTTTTTCTAGTACCTACATAATGTCGTCAACCGATTCTCCTAGGTTTCCATTCCCGTTTTCGTACAAGCATTCTTATGCTAGAAATTGCTTGCAGAAAGTTTTCATAATATATCATTGTCTATAACGTTATTGTGTTGTCCACTACTGAGAGACAAAGCAACACATTTTTTCCCAGTGTCCACTAGCAGGGTCCAACGGAAAGATTTCAGTAGCGCTGTCGTCCACTAGTGGATATAGCAACTTTTTCGTCGATATCCATCAGTGGTGGACAAATACTGGGGGACATCGGGCATAGAGGATATGTAATACCCTTTTATTTTCTTTGGGATCAGGGAAATGCTACAGTATAATTATTTACCTACGTCTAGCAACGTCTATATACTATAAGTACACCAACTAGATAATTTTTGGTCTAAAGTACACAGTAGCTAACATGATAAAAGAAGATTTTTGATTTGGGTATGAAGAAAGTAGCACAAAAACCGTGAATGCAAGTATTATTAAATATTTCATTTAGCATAAATGAGATTATTTTAGCTTTATTATATTTAAATTTTTAACACGAATGTTAAAGACAAGGAAGACATTCCGAATTAATTAACATAATCTCTGAATTACATTACTATGCCTTAATTAGGACGCATTTCAATTTGTACATCGTAGCAGGAGAAAATTAGGGAGACCTACCTACATTGTACAGCTGCGATTTTAATTTGTGGTGTTTTCTAGTTCTTCTTCTGCGTAGGTACGCAAGTAGGTACTTGTTTAATCTCCTATGTTAAGGGCGATTATGGTGGTAGAGTATTATTATATTTATATCTATTAATCGTCTAAATACCACAGACTGATGGCGGGATGAAGCGTCATCGGAGCAAGGACACCTTAATACCAAAAACCCATAATCACCACGCTTGCCATCCCCAACTCGCCTACCCAGCGTGGTGATTATGGGTAGATCCTTGAGGTGTTTGCCCAAAATGGCGAACAACTGGAGAGGCCTATGTCCAGCAGTGGACTGCGATAGGCTGATGATGATTTATCAATCCTACCTATGTAATTTGTAATATTGAAAGACAGTTATAAAGATTTTATCCAGGAGATGTCGTCGTTGAGGAAATCTTCTACTGCTGCAGCGACTTGGGTCTCTATTTCGCTTCATATGGGGCGAAGGCCTGTTATGCTACTATAAACAGAAATAAATAACCAAAACATGCCACGCTGGGCCACCCATCGCCATCTAGCCCCAAAGTAAGCCGAAGCTTGTACTATGGATACTAGACAACTGTTAAACTTACTTAATTTTTTTTGTAAATAAATACTTATTATACATAGCGAACACTCAGAACAATACAAACAGACATGTAAGCAAATGTTTGTAGGTACTGTGCGGGTATAGAACCCACGACCCTTGGCTCAGAAGGCAGCCAGTGACTTCTGCCTTCTGAGCCAACGGTCGCGAGTACTAAATGAACCATCGGGCCAGTCCTAGAAAAGCGTTAGGTAGCAAATATTTTCCAACCTTTGTACTCCCTACGAAGGGGGGCGGTATACGTAAACAGATTAAGTGGGTACAGGGCGTCGCCTCCATCAGATCACGCGGTACCTACGATAAAGAGGACAAAATCAAGCTCTACATATAGGTCCCGGTCGTTAGCCCTACCTGTACATAACAAGAGTACACGTTATCTCAATTGGATTATGGTCCTTATTACATTGACTTAAGAACCAAACGTGTGACTGCAAGTTGCTTCGGATAATAGCAGCAGGAGGGTTTGTTAAAGAAATATGATCCTTATTACGTTCCTTTTACAACTGAACGCATTCTCAGCTGAAGCATATACCTATAGGCTTCCGAATCTTAATAAGTCGCATTTCGGGATAATTAACTCATAATCGAGGTTTGTGTTTGCCAAACGCGTGTCAAATAAGCAATAATGCGGGTGTTACAAAATTAAATGGGTTATTTAACCGGGGTTACAGCTGGCTGGTTCACGGTTGCATTGCAATCATGCAGTGTAATCGTATGAGTCATGTTAAAATGAACCCTGTTGCGTATGTGGTGTTATTTGGTGGGTTTTTGGATTTTTTTTTCAGGAAGACCTTATTGTTCATGGTTTTTGTTAGCTCGTTGAAGTCTCAACTACGTACATAAACAATATGATAGCAGACCAACAAGGCTTTCTCTTTCTAGTAAAGACATAAAAATCTTTTTCTTCTTTAGACTAAGTCAAAAACTCTAGGTAGATTATTTTTATTCTTCAATGGATACTTAGCCTTTGCGACCAAAAGGTCAGCCAGGTGTTTCGTAGTCTGAGCGTAGCTACGACCGGCGTAGCAGACTTTGTAGAAAAAAAACTACATAACAACTGTTTCACAACTCGGAAACTACGATACTACGACGAAACTACGATAATAAGATTGTTCCTAACGTACTTTCGGTCACTTAACCTTCTAAAGACGGGACTAAGATTTTTTTCAGTGTGACTTAAATACATAAACGTGTATTGAGTCCCAGAATTACATAAAATACATAGTCAATCAAAAACTAAGAAATAACTAAATAAGTTCATTTATTCTTACCAATATTATTACAAACTTATGTAGATTAATTCACATGTACTAGAGAGTGAGAGAGGCTGACGCCTGAACTAGAAGGAATCCTCTATCTCAGATTATCAACTCTCCCCCATGTAATGGTGTCTCAACTAGAGAATAACTGAACTATTATACCTAATATTTGTGAAATGCCAGTTCTTTAACTAATTTGTGATTAATAAGAAGTACACTACTTTTTATTTTTCTGTTTAGGTATGTGATGTTAGAATTAAAGCGACGATAAGTACCTTTGTGCTAAATAAGAAGTTTTAAACTTCAAGAAAGAAACTCGCTGTATAAAAGCATTATCTTAGACACCTCATCTTGCGACTTCTGTGGATTACAAAAAGTTTAAATGTTTCTCGAATGCTATTCATAGGTATGTAAGTACGTAGGTACAGTAGGTAAAGTGTTTAGTAGGTACCAAACGGTTTCAATCACGGGAATAAGACCTCGTATTCATCCGTCGCGTATTTTCCAGTCGTAAAATCCAATGGCCAAACCTTCTGGGCAACTGACGTCACGATCCTATTTCCGATGCGAGTGTTTTGGCGTGATGAAACGCTAGCGTTTACGATCATGCGAACAGCGCATGTCAAAAATGCTGACGAGGGCAGCGCGAACTCAACGCCAACGGGTCAACGGAAAATTAATAGCAACTTCAACGAGGGTCCGCTTATTCAACGAGAGTCGTTAGTGTTAATTGCCAGCATGTGTGTTTTGGAAAAGGAATTTTGATTAAAAAGTAGGTATTTTTAGCAGTAGCTTAATGCATGCATGTGGCCAGCCCACTGCCACTTCAGCTTGCTAATCCAGTGAGCAGCTATGTCGATGACTTTGGTTCTCTGTCGGGTCACCTCAGTTCTCATCCGATCCCGCAGAGACGCCGAGCATAGCCCTTTGCATAGCTCGCAGAGCAACCTTTAAGTTGTAGACTAGCCGTACCGTGAGTGTCCACAACGTTACTTCTCATAAAATTAAACCACACAACGTGTCAACAGTGCCTATTTTTAGATCGTTTGTAATCTCCTCAGCACTGTCATGCGTTTCCCCAGATTCTGTCGACTCCCACCTGTCTTTACCACTTAGAACCTGTTCAAATGGCGGTCTCACAGTTTGGAGGCTTCGACAAACGATATTGTACGGCTTCCAGCTAATGGCAATTGTATTTGACAACGTAAATATATTAATTTGAAAGGCATCATAAAAATTAATATTACATGAAGCCTAGTGAAGCACAAAAAAGTTGTTCTTCTCAACTTTGATTTTGATCTTAATTTGTTATTTCAAAAACGTGGCAAATGTGAGTCTTTCATTTAATGATGACGTCACTTATTTGTGCCATACAAACCATAGAGAAATATTATAAAAGAGCGGCAATCACATTTTTGAGACAATCACAGGGTGTAGGTAACTTCGAGTTTGATCATTTCAATTTGGTTGCGCCTTTTCTTTGAAACGAGCGCTTAAAATGCATTCAAAACGCATTTTGAGTGTAAGTCAACGAACACAAATCATACATTTTAAGTAGTTGAGTCCCGCTTTTGGTGGTCTTATTCTAAAGAATTTCTGTGTTGTAAACTTTGTGGGAGTTAAGTACATAAAATCCATTTTTTTTGACGGTTCATAATAAGTAACTCAAATATTGAATTATTCAAATTGACTAACCAGAAAATCTCTATTATATAGACAATTAGAATGGCTTATGAGTATTTTCCTACATAAACCAGGTCACGTACTAGTAGAGGTAGAATTAAAGGGGTTTTCATTTTTGATGTAGGTAAGCGTATGTGCCCATTTGCGGGACTTATTTACTTAACTGGGTTTAAAGGGGATCGAGAGGGTAGTTTTAATTTTCCGTATATGTATAATCGTAAGTTTAATAACATGAATTGTCCCGCAACTCACGTACTTTATTGTTAGTATATTGAGAACCTAGAAACTTTTTGGTATAATTCACGGAATCGGTTCTAACAAATTGTAACAAAGTTCTGAGTACATATGTAGATAACTTTGTCATTATTTACTCGTATATGGTAGATATACATGTAGGGGATTGCTTAAATCAGTAGAGCGGCCTATTGGTGCATTTTCAATATTCCACCTTTCAGTCGAATGAAGCTTATTAGAATAGCCTCACTCACTGCGTCTGTTTTATTAAACCACAACAATACGGGTGGGTGATGAACATACAACTGAATAGCTACTTTTTACAGATTAACATAAAGAAAAACTCCAATTTAACGTATTTAACCCTTTGACGACTACGGGGACACGTGTGTCCCGTGCCAAAAACATAAGATAACTAAATAACTATCATGGGAATCAATGTAGTTTTATTTTAAATTGGATTTTGATAGTATTACTTCATTATTTATTGTTGTCAATATAACATTTGACATGTCAACCATTTTCTATGGTCATGGGAAGTTGACCGATCGCGTGGCGCGCAAAACGTAAACTTTGCGATGATGTCTCGGGGTGTAATAATAGTTTTGAATACTTTGTATTATGATATATTTATTCGTTGGTTAGTATGTTGTATCATATGTTATTATAAAATAAATGTGCATGTCGAGTACTTTGCTACATAGCTGTGAACATAAAGGGACATCGGGGTCCCTATGGCCCGTGAGGGAATATTTTGTATACATATTGTAGTTACATTTTTTTGCTATTATCATCATCGGCTTCTCGCAACCACTGCTGGACATAGGCTCTTTCATTAGTTCGCCACTTTACTTGATCCTAGGCTTCTCGCATCCAGCATTTACCAGTAATTTTGATCAAATTGTCGCTCCATCTACGTTTGCCGAGAAGCGGTATCAACTCTAGGACTCCTAGATAAAGAAGCGGATATCGGTTCTGTGTTCTGTGGCTGATATGGCCAGTCTACTGCCCCTTCTGCTTACTAATTAGTAGAGCTATATCGATGGCCTTAGTTCTCTGTTGGATCATCTTATTTCGGATCCGATTCAGCAGAAAGATGCCGAGCATAGTCCTTTCCATAGCTCGCTGAGCAATTTTCAGCTTGTGAGTAAGCCATACCGTAATTGCCACGTCGGCTACGTATGTCAGAACCAATGGGCCGCACAAATTGAAGATTTTCCTATTTAGGCACTGTAGGCATCGACGACAAACGCTGCCCCGCCTAGCTGAATTCTTCATTATTCAATTTATCTAAAAGCAGTTTTCACCTGATTGTAATGTCTGCCCGAGATACACATATTTTTGTACAACTACGAAGATGGCGGCGCTGTGTACAGCAAACGATTCAGGGGAACATGTTTATTGAACATGGTTTTGGTCGATAGTTTTAGCCAAGTTCATCCGTAGGTGCGCATAGAAGATTCGGCCAGTTCATTCAGCATCAGATCTGTTGTAGGTTCTACAGCGATTCTAGCATTATGACGATGTCGTCTGTAAATCGGAAGTAAGATATGTGTTCGCCATTTAGCTTGATGCTAAGTCTGTCCCAATTCAGCGTCTTGAACATATTGTCCAACTAATGCATTAGTGAACAGTTTCGGGAAATGATATCCCCTTGTCTCACTCCTTGATACAACGGAATAGGTCATGTTTACTGATTCTGTACTTGGATGGACATGATGGGGGCTATATAGAGACATCTAATCACTGGGATGTATCGCTACTCTACTTGGTATCGGTGCAGGGATTCCAAAACAGACCAGATTTCAACACAGGGGCTGATAATGCTCTCTATTATAATTATTTTTCATTTATATTTATTACTAATTTGTAAAATAACTACCATGTTTAATTAATTGATATGTTAAAATATGATATATTTTGTAAAACCCCCAAAAAAATTTATGAATCTTAAAAATTTAAAGAGAAGTTATACAAGCAAAAAGTGACCGTCACCGACCATAGGGACATGTGTGTCCCAGAAAAAAACTGGGAAACTATAACTTATTTCAGTATTTTGATTTAGAAATATGATTTTTAGGAGCCTTATGAACCATCCTAACTAGTTAAAATGATTGATTTACCTCCCATAACCTTATGGTCCTGAAAGGGTTAAGACTAAGTGCTTACACGCAAATCAACTGCTTTTTGATTAACATGAACATTTTCATTAATATCGAAAGACGGATTTCAACAAAGAAGCTTCAACAACTTTTTTACAATATCCGATAAAGTAAGAACTTTACGATGAGCTCAGTCACGGTCAATAAACCGCTTCCATCTTGGAACTTATCTCAAGATTAAATAGAGCTCGTCCGTGATTATGCGACGTCAATGATGTCACGACACAGACGCAGTGACGTCACTGCAACTTCGTGGTAATTCAATATGCGGTGAGAGAGATGGCAGCGACCACAGAAATGTCTCAAGGATAGAACGTCACAATCTTGCAGGATGATTAGGGTTGCCAAAGGTGCCATAAGATTTAAGGAGGATATGCAATCTACTTAAAAGAAGTTGAACAATAGTCAGCGTCATTGTTATGAGCGTCCGCTCAACGCTTGAAACAGTGTCACCTATAAGTATCTATACTTATAATAAATCTGTAGAGAGGTCAATTCTGTACATAAAATATTTTTTCAAAATAACTATCAGGGGGTGATAAGTGATCGATACTGATACCAAAAATGCAATCAGTAAAATTTTTGTCTGTCTGTCTGTCTGTCTGTCTGTCTGTCTGTATGTTCGTTATAGAAAAAAAAACTACTGAACAGATTTTGACGAAACTTGGTACAATTATTCTTCATACTCTTGGGCAGGTTATAGGATACTTTTCATCACGCTACAATCAATAGGAGCGGAGCAGTGACGGGAAGTGTTGGGAAAACGCGAGAAATTTAAACCTGTATGTTTGAACGCGCATTACGCGAAAACTACTGCATAGAATTGAATGCGGTTTTCACCAATGTATTAATAAATAAATAAATAAATAAATAACCCAAGACATGCCACGCTGGGCCACACAGCGCCACCTAGCCCCAAACTAAGCCGAAGCTTGTACTATGGGTACTAGACAACTGATAAACTTACTTAGATACATTTTTTTTTGTAAATAAATACATATTATACATAGAAAACACCCAGACCAATACAAACAGACATGTTCATGAACACAAATGTTTGTAATGTGCGGGAATCGAACCCACGACCCTTGGCTCAGAGGGCAGAGGTCACTACCAAATGAGCCACCGAGCCTGTCATCATATTGCTAGAGGTCTAACTTAAAACTTAGGCACAAGGTATAGATGGGTATTATATGGAAGTCCGTTATTTTTGAAACCCGATATCCACGCGAGCGACGCCGCTGGCACAGCTAGTTTATAATAAATCTGTAGAGACTGCGATCACAGTGTAGAGAGGTCAATTCTGTACATGAAATATATTTTCAAAATAACTATCAGGGGGTGATAAGTGATCGATACTGATGCCAAAAATGCAATCAGTAAAATTTTTGTCTGTCTGTATGTTCGTTATAGAAACAAAAACTACTCGACGGATTTTAACGAAACTTGGTACCCTTATTTTTCATACTCCTGGGCAGGTTATAGTATACTTTTCATCACGCTACAATCAATAGAAGCAGATCAGTGAAGGGAAGTGTTGAGACGGGAGAATTTTTATCTGTATGTTTAAACGCGCATTATGGAAAAACTACTACATGGAATTTAATGCGGAATTGCTAGAGGTCTAACTTAAAATTTAGGCACCATTTTATTTTTTTTTGATTTATTTTTGAAACCCGATATCTTAGGGGAAAGTGGTCACCATTCGTACGTGGGGCACATTCGTGCAGTGAGTATAGCAGAAAAACTAAACGGCACACAAACACGCCCTTGCTTGTGTGCATAGACATACCGACCACCATATTGTTAGCGGAGTGGCGTGGCAGTCGCACCACGGTGTATCGGCTGACAAGACATAACGTGTTTTCGCGCGCGGTGAGTAAATTTTTTCCTTATGTGTAATTCGCAATTGTAAGTAGAATTGTTATGTTTTTGACAATATGGTGATGATTAATTAATGTTAATATTGTTTATTTTGAGCTTTAATTGTTATATTTCTCTTTACTAAATTAGAATTTGTATAAAGTTGTACTTTAATTTTGTGCAAGGTATGGGGTGCTTTCGTACAGCCAAACAGGGGGCACATTCGTACGCGTACGAACGCTTCCCTTTAGATTTTATTAACCACCACAATATCATAATTAGATTTTTATGAAATCTATATATATAAAAGGAGAAACTGACTGACTGACTGACTGACTGACTGACTGACTGACTGACTGACTGACTGACTGACATATCAACGCACAGCCCAAACGGCTAAACGTAGGCACTTGAAATTTGGAAGGGACGTAGCTTAGGTACCGTAGGGGTGCACTAAGAAAGGAATTCCCGAAATTCCCACGGGAACGGGAATTAGCGGGAAAATCCTTTTGTATGAAAAATCTAAACCGCTTAAGTTAGACGCTTGAAATTTGGCATGCAGGTACCTTAGTAAATATAAAGTTTAGTTATGGCTGTATTTTGAGAAATTCCCACGGGAACGGGAGTTAGCGGGAAAAAACTTTTGTATGAAAAAACACGCCACGCGGACGAAGTCGCGGGCAAAAGCTAGTAAAATATAGTAAACTTTTAAAATACCAGGCAAAAAGCACAATAACATGTCTTTTTTTGCAGAATCATGGTGCAAAAATATAAAAAAGGGCACGCGTACTCAAGACGTGGATGAGGAGACCATAAAATTAGCAGTTGACGACGTAATTCACGGACGCTTGTCGTATAGGAAAGCCGCGTTGAAATATAACATCAAGATCTCGACGTTGGAAAGTAGAGTCAAGAAATTCAAAGACTATGAGCCAATTCAAATATTATTAAGTTAGTTCTTTGAGAAATACATATTTTTATAATAATTAATAAAAAATTAACGACTTTAATAGGCTTTTTATTTACCCTATATGAATTTACCCCATGCGTATGAAAGTACCCCACCTACTGTACGAACGTACCCCATACGTGGGGCAAGTTCGTACAAATATCTTATCGTAGAAAAATGACTATAACTCTATAACCTTTTGACATAATAGTGTCAGACTTTTTGGTAACAAACTACAATATATTTGTTATACTCAGGTCTATAAACTAGATAAATTCGATTGTTAATCATAAATTAAAAAAATAAAATCTAAAAAGCGTACGAAGGGTAACCACTTTCCCCTATGTGACGCCGCTAGCACAGCTAGTTGAAAATAAGACCTGATCGCCGTGTTATCTAGATTATATTTCTATAGTAGGTAACAAAAAACCTTAGTAATTAATAATAATAGGCCAGGAGTATTCTGTCTTTAGTGCGACAGTCAGGATTACGTCACTAGAATGAGGATGTCTTTTGCATAAGCTTCTACTTAGGGTACAATAGAGATATTTGTCAAGAGAAGCCCTGGCCAACGTAAAGCGTTGACTAACTAATGCCATTGTACGTACAATTATGTAATCCGCTTATCTGAATTGCGACGGCAGGTTCTCAAATCAAGGTCCTTTTAAGAAACATCTATTCACCTCAGCTATTATTGACAATCATCTCTACAGTAGCACCTTAAGAGGTCGAAACTGGATGATGATTTTGGATGGCTTAGCAGGAGGCTTAGCAGGAGACCTATAGTTTCCACGTTCCCTATAAGGGAACGTGCACAAACTATAAGTGGCAGCACTACGTAGTGTAAACTATGGTAAACCGTAAAACATTCAAATTTATGACACCAGTTGGCAGGACCATCGATGTGCACGTTACCTATTCCAATCCTACACATAAATTTAAAGAAGCAAGCCCATTCTTACTCGCTTAAAGTAGAAACGTGATATTAGAACGACGAGTAGGTATAAGGGTGCGTTTCCAACAAAGATGCCAGGTCAAACCTAAAAGAGACCATTTCCCAGACGCTAAGCGAGGTTGTTGCGCTCAAAGCTACTCGTACATGACTTAGGATTAGGAATCCCAAGCTCGCATACTAAGCTCGAATACTTGCCACGTAGCTTACTTTAATAAACATAACTTCTCATGAAATTCTTAACTATGAAGCTTGCTATTTCTTATTGGATAGTTCTTTATCTTTGACTGGCTAGCTAACGACTCCAAGTAAGTTACTTAGTTAGAACAAGCCGTTTTCTGAAACTCTGCCTCTCCTATTTTGCGTATGATTAGCTATACTTACTATTCTAGGTTATAATATATAGTTTAATTTCCGCCAAGCCAACTCATCCAAAAATCCCAGCAAGCCACGCAGCTTGCCAAAGATGTCCTGGACGATTTTACTTCTAAATATAGGGTAAATATACACATAATGTCAAAAATTTATGTATAAAATATAGAGGTAAATATACACAAATTATAAGCTTTCCCCTCGGATTTGTCTGTTATTCACACACTGGCACTCACACATTGACTTAGTCTCTAATAGGTTACGAAAACTGATTTGGATTTTTAAAGGACTAAGATATATAGCCGATAAAAAACTACTAAATGAAATATACGTGGCACTGGCTCAATCGATTGCGATTTATTCTATCCCTGTATGGGGTGGAGCTCTTAAAACAAAATTCATTGAGGTAGAGCGTGCACAAAGAGCATTATTAAAAGTGATGTATTTTAAAAAAAGGAGATTTCCTACTGATACGCTGTACTCATCTGCAGATTTACTTACTGTTCGAAAGCTGTATGTATTACATACAGTTCTAAAGAAACACAAGTCACTAGGATATCACCCGGATATGAAAGTTAAAAGAAGTAACGTTATTGTAGCTCCAGTACCATCTGTACACACTAAATTTGCTAGACATCAACTCTCACACCTCTCGGCACGAATGTATAATAATATAAATGAATCACTAAAGATATACCCTATGTCACAAAGAGAGTGTAAATTAGAACTTACAAATTGGCTAAAATGTCTTGATTATAACGAAACTGAAATGATTCTTATTAGATAAACTAGCTGTGCCAGCGGCGTCGCTCGCGTGGATATCGGGTTTCAAAAATAACGGACTTCCATATAATACCCATCTATACCTAGTGCCTAAGTTTTAAGTTAGACCTCTAGCAACACATTGGTGAAAACCGCATTCAATTCTATGCAGTAGTTTTCGCGTAATGCGCGTTCAAACATACAGGTTTAAATTTCTCGCGTTTTCCCAACACTTCCCGTCACTGCTCCGCTCCTATTGATTGTAGCGGGATGAAAAGTATCCTATAACCTGCCCAGGAGTATGAAGAATAATTGTACCAAGTTTCGTCAAAATCTGTTCAGTAGTTTTTTTTTCTATAACGAACATACAGACAGACAGACAGACAGACAGACAGACAGACAAAAATTTTACTGATTGCATTTTTGGTATCAGTATCGATCACTTATCACCCCCTGATAGTTATTTTGAAAAAATATTTTATGTACAGAATTGACCTCTCTACAGATTTATTATAAGTATAGATAGATATAGATAAATAGAAAGTATAATAATTTTCCACGTTAATTCCGTATTATTTACACCCACACACCACACACAGAGACATACACACACACACACACAAACACACACATACACATACATACCTACACACACACACTTGCACGCAAACACACACTTGGATTATTCCCTAAACCAGGCTATACCTTCATTTCATTATTTTTGTAAAATGTAATAGTTAATTATATATATATAGATATGTAAATTAGTTATATGCACAAAAGGTATTTAGATAGGACCTATAAGCTAGGGAAGAGTGGCTCCCTCTGACACAGGTGCCTTGGCACTTACTAGAGGAAGTCAACAACAAATTTGTCAAAACAGCCTTTTAACTGAATAAAGATTATTTTATTTTATTTTATTTTTTTATTTTTTGTTATTCTTACTAGGGTACCTACCTAAGGGCGGGAACACAGCAAAGTATACAACGCATATAATTCAATATTGTTTTTGATACTATTTTGCCAAAATTTGTGAACGCGTTAAATAAAGACAAAGACAGCCCAAGGAAGCGTCCTATTCTATTATAATAATATTAATTAATCGCTGACAATTGAAGTGATAATTAAAATTAATTTGCCGTTCTCATTAACAACCAAACAGTAAAGCTGGGGGATCAATAAGTGATTACTAAGACCAATAACGATGTTAATTAAACGCGGCGACAAAAACGTTAAGGGGAGGTGTTTTAGCTACACTGAAACCATTAGCCCGCAGCGTCGGCGTGAATATTAAGTAACATGAACTAAAACAAGATAAATCGACTGTTTGGTTGAGGAGCTTATTAAAAGCCGTTGTATTCACGCTGAGAGCGAAATACAACCGTAAGCCACCGCCGTACTTTATATACTTAGAGCTATCTTATAGGCGGCATGAAGATGCAGTGGCAACTGGAAAGAGACCTGCTAAAAATGTCTACCACAGGCAAGAAAGCTTTTTTTATAATTCATCATGGTTTTGCGCTTGGCCTCAATTCACCTGACATACCTAATAATGTACCAAGGTATTTGGTTAGGTTATAAAAATCCGTATAATACTTCTTGATTTTCATTATGGACAACCAGCTAATTGAACAATAAAAGTAGTTTCTTGTCTCCCTTTTTTCCTCACCAATAGGTATATTATGAACGAATTTTGATGAGGCTTTCATTATCAATAGGTACCTACTATGATAATGAAATCAAAATAAAACTCGTTAAATTTTAAAGAGGATTTATGCATGCATGATGTTAACTGATAGATTTGATTGAAATGACTTTGTTTTCTTAAAAAAATAATTAAAATATACGTTACGCATTCATTTGATACTGACATACCTACTTCACTAATCTGTGCTCCATACACGGCTCCACACACGTGTATGTGAGAGCACGTGATATTTTTCTGTTTAAAAAAATAAAATGACTTGCAAAAAAGTTTCACAATTAGCCAGTGGAAATGGTGAAACGGCCTTTTCGTTTATCGGAATGTCACTGGTATTTATCGGTAAACTCACGTTTTTCACGCTTCATTATTTAATGATGTATGACTCTTAGACGTGTACCTACTTACTTATAAAAATCTGTATAACTTTTAATTTAGTCAACTTCCTGGGCAACTTTTAGAAGAAAAGAAATCCTTTTTATGATTTTGTTTTATAAAGCTTGCTTGTTACGAATATCTAAACACATCAAACGAAACAACAAAAAATTTTAAGTTTATGTTTGAGTTACATTCTTCACGGATTCGGACATTTAGAATGAACGTCATTAACATTCGATATTAACTTGTGACTAATGTTAAACTTGTATTTATAAACGTGTGAGAATGTTTCCGAATCCGAGAGGAAATAGGCATTGTGAATAGCCACGCCGACCTCTTTAAGCAGATCGATTGTTTCATGGTTAAATACCCAGCCACGTTGTTATGCAACCTCTTACGACATGTAAGTAGTACACATATATTCTAAGTTACCCCAAATAATGAACTTATATGACCACCTACCACAGTACAGGGGCCCTACTACATAAAACGAAAACGATCGTTCGTTGAACGGATCGCGTATTTTTGCCCCATAAATCCCTCTCATTTGTCCCTCCCGTATTCTATTATATGAATTAAATTATTGAAAATCGACGTTGACGAATTTTAGTTTGTATATTCGAACACGGGAGGGACAAATGAGAGGGATTTATGGGGCACAAATACACGATCCACGATCGTGATCACACGATCGTGGATCGTGTATTTGTACACGATCGTTTTCGTTTTTTGTAGTAGGGCCCCAGGTACTGTGTGAGGTAAGATGATTGTTTAAAGCGGTAATGATCTGAAGATTACCCATAATCGCCACCCTGGGCATGCGGGTTGGGTTGGCGATCGCAGGGCGTAGCCGGTGAAGCTGCTGCCCGTCATCGACCTGTGGTACCTATTTAACTACGCCTTCAATCGTGATGGTTATGTCACCGGAAAATAGCAAGAATCGTAAGTTGATCAATTTCCTAGGTAGTTGATTAACTTTCGGAATATAACAAACGGTAGTTGAAATGTATTATTTAACGCAATGGATTTCAGTTAGTTGATCAATTTACGGTAGCCTGACAGTCATTTAATACTTTACGATTTTGACACAAGTAAAATCGTCCTCAAATGGGCCAATCGTTGCTCAATGTACTATTTAACGGTGCACTATTACCCGTATATTAATACACTGTTCCCTGATTGGTTGCCGGGATAACGCTACATGAGCCATTGAACCAATCAACGTTCATCTCACCTTCGTCGGATGATTTTACGGCAAGACCCCGTAAAATGATCAATTTACTAAAATACATACGTTAAATAATACATTTCAACTGCCGTTTATTATTTTCCGGAAGTTAATCAACTACCTAGGAAATTGATCAACATACGATTCTTGCTATTTTCCGGTGACAGTTATAACGCCATCAGTTGGTTGATAGCGCCTCGTCTGTTATCCAGGAGGATGCACCACGGGCCAGTTAGTTCCTTTACATTCCTACTTATATATCTATACTTATAGATTGCTATATAGTACTTCTAGATACTTACTTCGATAGGACTAGATTGTGCGGTGGGCAGAAACGCCAATGCGGCCAGCAGGGCCACGGCGCGCCTGCACGCCCGCCGACTCAAATTGACTCCGTGCTTCAGCGATGTCATCCTCTCATCTCATCCGCTAACACTTCACGAACACGGAACACAACCTCAACTGCTGGTGCATCTCACTCACCACTCAACTCATCTGCGCGCGATCTAACTCTGAGTTACCGTACCGTGTAAGATAAGAAGTGTGCAATGTGTCTCGGTGAGTTTTTAATTCGATCATTCGCGATGCTGATAAGTCTGATAAGTACATTGGCACGGCATTGTTTAGTGCATATTGTGTACTTTTATTGCTGTAAGGCGTGTTTGGTTTGTGATTGGAACATTTTTGAGGTCTGGGTCGACTATGGTCATATTAATCAAAACGAATAGGAAGAGAGGTAGGGCATAGCGAATCTTCGCTCGAATTGAGCCGCCCGTCCGGGGAAGGACCTCCACCCTATAGAATACCGCAGTCAAATGACCTCTGGGTCGTGTTTCTGCCGGTGAGTAGGGTTTCCGGAGCTCGTGGGGGGGTTAGGGTTGGGCCGGCATGGCGGTGGCAACTGACAAGTAACTGACCAGTTACTTGCCCGTTGTCACAGCGACTTGGGCTTCTCTTTCGCTTTCCATCAGGCGTAGGGAAGCCACTATGTCGAGCCACTATAAAAAAAAAAAATAAAAAAAAAAACTCATACCTACTATGATATGTAATTTAAATAGTGGATACGTGAAAACAACAATAGTATCTATTCCTATAATTTGATTGGGCCTGGCCTTCCACCCTTTCTAAACAAAATTACAGTTCCTCCACTTGAAGACTGTCTGGAAGAGATCTCTTGCTAGAGATAAGACCGCCTTAATTGTACCACAACATTCTGTAATACCTTTTTCTATCAATTGTTTGTATTTTGTGCAATAAAGAATATCTATTGGTGCTCTCGAACCGCACTTCTAGGAAAAATTAAGCAACACTGCTTGCACACACATTATTTTGAAATAGTTGGTAGACACATTAATGCACACAATGTTTACATACAGCAGTTAAGTAATGTACTTAGGCTTAAGTAATACGCATAAGTTCTTAACAAAGTTAACTTAGATCGTAGCTCACAGAACAGTCACCATTATAAGAGAATTTACTGCCTAAATTACTACAATGGTAGTACTGCATAATATGAGTACATTCGTGGAGGATAAGCAAAATGCACACTTACGTTTGTACATTCAAGTTGACAAATGGCTGGTTTCAGAATGTTGTAGAGACGGCTAGCTCTTTGATATAATAGATGGACGCGGCGACTTGGAGGCGCCTTCTATTAGGGTTTCTACATTTCATCTAGTTACTGAGTACCTACCTACTCCTGCGAATTGGTCCTGAGAATACGCCTGTTTTTAGGAGAATCGGATCTTCTCAACAATTAGAGAGACAAAATCTTCCTCCATTGCGACCGTTACTTATGAATCTCATGATAAGTACATTAGAAAACGTACAGTTAATAGCTGAAAACAAATACAGACCTTACATAGCTACATAAAGTTAATAGCTTCGTAGCAACATTAATTATGTAATTAGCAGAATAGTCATTTTCGTCAGCGCGTGTTCTAACTTCATTTCTACAAATGTGCAAAGTTTAATCTCAAGATAAAAGCTATTAGTATAAAGTTACATAAAAATGTAAAGTGATATTAAAGATTTGAAATATGACTGACATTAAACTAATTAATAGAGTTTTTGACTTGTTCATACGTATAACGAACTTGGGTATGACATGATAACAATACATAAAAGACGAAAACGAATTTAGGAGAGGTAGGGCATAGCGAATCTTTGCTCGAATTGAGCTGCCCGTCCGGGGAAGGACCTCCACCCTATAAAATACCGCAGCCAAAAGACCTTCGGGTCGTGTTTCTGCTGGTGAGTAGGGTGTCCGAAGCTCGTGGGGGGTTAGGGGTGGGCCGGCATGGCAGTGGCAACTGAAAGGTAACTGACTGTTAGTTGCCAGTTGTCACAGCGACTTGGGCCTCTCTTTCGCTTTCCAATACATTCCCCTCTACAAAAAAAGTTTTCCATTTCGCTCATTTCGCTATGATTGCATTGTGATAACTATGGACTGGGAGCATCTGCAGGATCGAATCTGCGACCACTGTATCAGAGGTAGTGTTCACAACCACAACCAAACTGGTCGTCAAAATCTTTCTCAAACATTCATTTCATACATTAATCACTATATACCAAAAGGCCGTACCAACCCTGAGCCCTCGGGCATTTGTTCAAGGCTGTTGACTCCAGGACCGTTCGGATTTGTCGTATCACCCGGTTTATTAGCTCGACGTAGTATTGGCATTGCTCCTACAAAGACGGCATGGAAATAACCATTACGATAGTACAGTTGTGTTCACATTATTGTGAGTAGATTGTTTTGTTTTTATAGTAACACTGCAGACACCCGTATTCATGAAACGTTACTATGTTATACTACACGCGGACACACAGGTACCTACCCAAAAACCTATTCATAGACAACATTTGAGTGCCGGTCGCCATTGTAAATGCCTTACTTCGCATAGTATTCTTAGTTTTCACACATCCTAAGTATTATTTTCTGAATACGGGCGAAATAAAGCGAATGGGAGTCTTCTAATAAATCTATAACTTTAATTAATTATTTAAGGCGATTTCGTAAGACCCAGACTTTCTGGCATAATAGATAATCATTAATTATATTAGTACCGATGTCTTAAGAGGACAAAGAGCCTTACGAGGATAAAGATATTTGAAAATTTGCTAACATCCAGATGATATCAGACAAAATCACATACATTGCTCAGTTAAGCACAAGTGTTATGGGTGTCATAAAAACGAAGGTACCAAATACCTACCTAAATACAAATATGAACCCCCCAGAATCGCATTGCATCCTTGGTTCAGAAGGCAGGGGTACTACTAATAGAGCCACCGGGCCAGTCATTTGCCTAATTAATTCATGTTATATTATTTGTCGTCTCTTGCTAACTGTACCTTAAGCGCCTCAACATTGCCGAGCGCAGCGGGGCAGCATAATAAATACGACGCTGTTTTATTCAGAAGGTTGACGTTTAATCTAATCCTCTTCATCTGGGGCGAACTGCGCTGTAGCACAGGTTATAATCTAGGTCTTTCCTTTGTTTACCCGGTAATATGTGACGGGTATTGTGTGAACCACAGACCGATTGTAACTAAGCAAGATCTACATAGGAGTAGAGTCAGAGAACCAATGGAAATATGAAAATATCATGAAAGTTGCATAGGTATATATAAATTAATGAGTGAATAATAAATAAACGCCGATAAAATATTGAAATCCTATTACTTTAAATACACTCTTTGCTTTGTTTCTATCCAATATTTCAGGTTAGAAACAGACAAATTTCCGTTACCGACGATTTTCTTGCGAGAGGGCTGCTTAAGGTATAAAAAAAAATCATATTTTTCTCCATCAGTCTCACATTATTCCGATTTTGACTAATTCCGCCGAATTTTCCCAAATAATTTTCAACTACGAGTCAACCTCTAACACATAGAGTCTTAGTCATAAGAGATATCAAGGTAATTTCATTAACTAAGTACAACATCATTTTGATAAACTAGTTAACATGATGTGCGGCGTCGACACGACCCAATCCATTATATTGTGTGAATAGCAACATCCATCTTCTATAAGTATCACACTGTCCCCACCGGCGACCGTTAACATCTCATTTGCATGAATATTGGAATCACGGCAACGTTGAACAGGAATATGCACTTTTGTCATCAAGCATTCTACGGATAGGTAAGAGGCACTACGCGATTATGCAAATATAGATTTCCAGGGATTACTTTCAAAGGCATTGAACCTCATAAGTATTCTGTTTTGCAGGTCCTAACATATCTAAGAACTAAAAAAATAGAGGTTTATAAAATAGAGGAATTAATTAGGCATGATAATTCTACCGAACTTAGTACATCATCTAGAGTATTCACAAACGCTCGCCATTGAAAGACAGACAACGTAACTAGTATTTTGACTACTCATTTAATTAGTTTAGTATCAGTTTCAATATAGTAAGTATGGGACTAACAAAATGGGAAAAGCCTATAGGACGAAATATTTGTAATAGTAATAAGTCAGTGACAAAAATTACATAGGTAAGTTTTTGTTATAATTATTATCTATAATTCTATACGATATGCATAATGACATATGTTTAAAGGTATAATCATCGAAATAAATTAAATTCAAACATTTATCAACATCGATATGTAACGTATCTATGATTCGAATATAATATTGTGTGAGATTAGTAATCTAGCTGGGGTAGGGTAATCCTCAGATTACTGCCCCGAGATGTAATCTGAGATCACCCTAACACTGCGAAAAATCATAAATTGTCATTGACTTTATTGAAGAATGGAATCATGCATTCGATCGAACACAATATACAAAGAAGAAAAAGAACAAGAAAGAAATTATAAATAGCAAAATACGCCATGATGGAAATGTCCCCAGCAAGTGGCCAAGCGTTTACTAACGAGAAATCCACTCAGCCTTATCGACCAACTTTTCAGTCAATCGAATTTTGAGCGAGTAGCCATTTGACCTAATTCGAATCACGTGTATCGGTGTTAGGTACCTACAGTTTCACGAGGCAAGAGTTTTCGTAGACGCATTCGTCTCGGGAAAACGTATGGGCACGTGTATTTTGACTAAAATAGAAGTTCGAGAGCTTTTTCCATTCTAACAACACAAGAATTCGAGTTGCTGAGCGCAAACTTCCCTTAGTTAAGTATTTATTTACTTTTTAACATTTTTAATTTAGAATTGCGTATTTGTTTTTTGTTTCATGAGTCTATTTTGTGTTCGTGACAGTGACCTGTTGTGTTTTATTTTCAAAATTTAATTTGTAACAATTTGATTTGTTAGAAATATCATATAAAGTTGATTTCTTTTTTTTTGATTTGGTCCTATCAAATTGCGATCTTACTGTTGCATCGTCCCCAGATAATTAGGAAACAGAGAATGCTGATTATGATTCTAGCCCACAGTTCATAAAATACCTACATTACCAATATTATGGTAATGGATTGTCTTGGTTAATGGGCTGGGTTTAGATTTTTTTCTAGTGCAGAATGCATTCACCACTTTCATGCCGTCTTTTTTTACTAATTTTCATGAAGTAAAAGCGTTATTTCACCGTCTTTAAGAATAGAAAAATTAAACTTCCCAATTATAATAATTACCAATTTAATATCTTGGAAATGTTATTGCGTAAGGCCCCCATTCTTTGACCTTGAAACGTCGCTGTGGACGATAAAAATGTCAACTGCCGCCATGTGTGGCGAAGCGCTGCAATTTGTATGAATATTGGAACAGTACATCTAGCTATCCAACATACTGATTGCCGCGAGATTAGGTATCTTGCTTTGACGAGTAACGTTTTGTGTGACAATTTTAGTTCAGCTGGTTCCTATCAAAGGAGCACGTGGTGGATTGTAACCAGCTCAAGGGCGGTGCATCTCTACCTGCACTGCAGAACAAGAATGTGATTGGCCTACAGAACTACTTTATTCCTTCGTTATCAGGGATTTACGAAAACATTTCAGTTTAGCTACAAACGATGTACCTACATGTCTACGGTCATCAATAAATTTTCAAGAAAATATTTTCAAGTAAACAAGTTCAAGTTCTATAAGAAAACCAATCGTAAATGTTTTCAAGATGAAGAATCTACCCTCTAGATGGCCCGCCTTGAGGTTGAGACCAGCTTTTAAAAAAATGCCGGTTTGGATAAAACACAAGAACCAAGCAGATGAAACATTAAAATAGCTAAAAAAAGTTTAAGACATTAAACATTTTGCCTCTGGATAATCGCCCTTAGCTATAATTTTATCCCAATTTTACTGGCCGCCCAAACTAATAAAACTTAACTAAAGTTCATTATAATTACGGACCGAAGCTGTAGGCGAAAGAGCAAGATAGTTACTAGGGTAGGTATAATAACTCCGCGCCCTTCAGTAGTTACGCCTAACCTAGCCATAAATTCGACAGGATTAATGCGACCGCTTATGTTGGCAATGAACAAACAGCTCGGAACTCGCAGAACAATGAAGTAAATATCAGTAAGACTTTGAAATTCGAATGTATCGTTCGATTGTTGATTTTATAGAAACATCATCATCAGCCCTTCGCAGTGCACTGCTGGACATAGGCCTCTCCAATTGTTCCCCACCTAGCTCTATTGGGCTTCTCGCTTCCAGCACTTGCCAGCAAACAAACATCACATTAAAGTCTTCCAAAAAGTACTGATGACATAGGCTTTTTAGCTACTTCTACCGGCAGAATGCGTCCGCTTATCAATAGATTTTTCATTGTGTCTGCAAGGCTAGTAAATGGTCGTATTAGGTGTATACCTACCATGAAACCATCAAAGCACATTGCAATAGAAAATCCGTGGTTGACAGTAAGTACATATGGACTTTACACCGTAAAGTACTCAGACAGGACTGACTGAGTTGGCTTGCAGTATGAATTGATGCCACAAACATTTTCTAGAGTAGACTAGTTTGAAATTAGTATGTTTCCATTATTAATTCCGGTGCCTATAGAAAATAGTTTTCAATGGCAATTAATGCGGTAATACTCGTAGTAGTTTATGTTACTTTACACTGTAATGTATTTTGAGGACAGACACGTGGCTTAAAACTATAACTCGATGCCGTAAACATTTTCTAAAGTACCTACACCAGTTCTACGAATGGGTATTTTCCCATTATTCCTTCCCTTGTGTTCTTTCGTAGTAAGAAAGAAAGAAAGAAAGAAAGAAGGTAGGTAGTAGGTTATTGGGCGTCGTAACTATTTGCTTCGTGGTCGTAACCGTTGCCTTGACCAAGTTACCTTACCGCGCCTATTTTTGCCACCTAATTTATAGCATCACGCGTTAGTTATGAAAGCTATTTTGTGGTTTATTGCACTTTGATATCGCATCATCGATCAAATGCCAATGCATTCTAGTCTACCAACAAACATTACTGAGGCATTAAATTATATTCTTTAGCGTTAAGACCGCCTAAATTGTACCTACCACAAGATACCTTTTCTGTAAGTTTTTGTGTTTTTTGTAATCATTAATTGATATAAAATAGACTAAACAGACTGAATAGACTAGTATGATACTTAATACTTCCAAGTTTATATTCAGTAGGAATGACTATGTGCAAAACGACTTTGCTTAAATTTCGCTCCGCTCCACGGACAACTTATTCACTTTTTGCAATCGTGCCCCGCAACTGAATTTCTAGAGAAAATCCCCAACTGCATTGTGGGAGCGTATTCCTGTCAGGTAGGCCGGCCGTTGCCAACCGTTGCCAATCGCGCTGCATACACGTGCCGGCGAGTTCAAGGTCTATGCAGCTGACGACTAAGTATGTCCACTCTACGAGAACCAATATTTCTTTGGAACTAAAGCTGACTAACAGACAAGTTTATATTTGAACTGCATAACGAGCACGGTGTTGACTGTGGAACGTTTATTGTTTGGAATTTCAAATGTATTTTTTGATTGAGTGCCGCATGCAAGCATTGGTAATCGATTTTTCATAGTATAAGTACTCGATGTAATAAGTGTATTCAACAATGAAACGTTATTTTTCACTATGGAATTAATCCGTAAACTGTACAGCAGCGACTAATTCACTAAACTGGATTTTAATACTTGAATAACCTCATCTCACCTGGCCGCCCGTTTATAGTATGTTTCATGGATATAATATACCTAATGATGACCTAATGCACGTAGCATTCGTAGCAGCCAGACGTTTCTCGGGCGATTTCCTGCAACTCTAGGCGCCCATAAGAAACCTGTTCATGACGGTCTAATGAGGCCTTTAACACTCAAATAACACAGACTGATGACGGGCAGCCGTGTCACCAGAGCGAGGAACTTCGCCATGCGATCGTATACCCACCTGCCCAGGGTGGCGATTATGGGTAAAACCTTCAGCTTTGCCTAAAGTGGCGAACAACTGAAATTGCCTACGGCCAGCAGTGTGATAGGCTGATGATGACCGCATCTAATCTGCCAGTCTATGTTGCAGACATCTTAATCTCTCTAACTCTGCTTAGCCTGAACAGGAAATAGTGTCAAATCTAATATGTGGATGGATCACTGTAGGCACACACTTAAAGGTCCAATTGAAACCAGAAACATCTTGATAAATGGCTCACGAAAGCCAGAGCTACTAGTACCTACTGGAAAACAATGTTCCAGACATCAAGCGCCATAAAAGCAAAATTGTTACCCATGGAAAGACGTAAACTGGTGAATAATAGAAAAACAAATCGTTATAAACGAATGAAAGTCGCGATTGTAGACAGTTTGTGACATTACACATTCAAATCCAAGGGCGGCTGGCGGCAGGGGTCAGGGCTGGCGTGTGGTGCGCGCATGTGGAATGGACATGCATTATTACAAGAATCACGAGGTGTTTTTTTAAAGAGTAGCACGGTATGGTGGCCTCCTGCTCCTCGATAGAAAGTTACCCAAGTTGCAAATCATTCACTTACTTGTCACCGCTATCTGGCCCTATAAGTAACTTAGCTTTCCTTGAGAGATCTCAAGGAAAGCTAAGTTACAGGCCCAGATAGCCTTCTTAAGGCACGGCGTGGTTGCTAACTTGCCCATTACCACAGTGCTCCTATAGGGCTCCTCTTTCGCTTATCATCTGGGAAAGCGACACCGATATCTGTAACTAAGTATATTCCTATAAAAATAAAATAATTTAAAAATATATTGCTGACTCCATATAAATAAAATAAATAAATCCTTATAGACTATCACATAAGAGATTTAAAACAAAAATACCCTTTCACTACATTGTTGTTTTCAGCGTTTTCCCTAGAGCAATTAGTTACATGAATCGAAATAAAAAGTATTGTACAAATAGTCAGGACTAACAATAGAGATGAGAATATTTGTCCAGTCGTTCAAAATGTTTACACACCAAATTTGCATTTAAACTACCTAGACCTACAGTTGTTTTTAATTTCGCTATCATTTATTAACCTACTGCCTACATAGTGGAATGTGACTTTACTTAGCAATTTAATAATGAAATCGTTGAAGTTTTATCCATCAAACAGTTTGGTTCTGTGGCAGTGAACGATGCCTGTAACACAGTGGTCGTGAGATCGATCCCCGCACAGTACATACCTACTTGTCCATTTTTTTTTTATAAAAAGAGCGTTCAGGGTGATCTTACTCCATCTAATGGTAAACGGTCGTGAGATCCTTTATTTATATTGCTCTGGGTGTTTATTATGTATAATAAGCATTTATTTACAAAAAAGAATATACTTAAATAATTTTATCACCTGTTTATACCCATAGGACGAGCTTCGGCTTAGTTTGGGACTAAATGGCGCTGTGAGGCCCGGTGTGACATGTCTTGAGTTATTTAATAGGTTGTGCTGCTTCTATTGGTACATGTAAGTCTTACTATATTTAATGCAATGACAATAATAAAATAGCTATGTAACTTAATAAATATAATATGGACTTAGCATGGCTTATTAAAAGATACAAATACATGGCAAATCATATATGAGACTTAAATGTATTAGGAACTCTCTGGCTTAAAGGTTTAGCGAGACGGATTCAAATTAAATTAAAATCCCTTGCCAACAATATTAATAAACATGATAGCGTAAATGGTTAAAGCCATGAAACAATAACACGAAAAAAGGTTTACGTGACTATTTGTTACGTGACGCCAGGACTGATGCCGAATAAATCCCATATATATCCGTACATACATAGGTATATGTAGTACGTGGTACACCTATGTACCTACTCGTATTAGGAGAGATGGTAGCTCGCTAGATCGACGAACGTGCCTCTGAATTGAACGAAAATCTTTGCACGGATTTAACGCTAGCTCTGTGGCGATAGAAAACATACAAAAGAACACAAAACCAGTTTCATATTGTGAGAACTTCGAATTTGTTGTTGTCGACTTCTTTGAATAGGTTAGAAAACATTTGAATGGCGGTCGGCATTGTAAATCAAATCAAATAAATTATTTGTAAACATAGGTAAAATCTCTGAATACTTATACAATAATGACAGATCAGTTACACCAAAGAGCCAAACTTTAAAATGCCACTTTAAAGCTTAGCCTAACATTCGTGTAGGAATCACGGATTTGGTATGAAATGGCATTCCGAAGGGTGAAGTCAAGAGAGAAAAACATGGCCTGACGAGCATTCGGTTCATCTCTACTACTGGGAAACTTAGGAATAAATAATGACAATGGTGACCAGCTAAAATCTGATGAGATAATGACTATCATCATTAATTTATTTAGGCCAGGCCAGAATATTACGGAATAAAACCAACATTGCAGATTGGAAAATAAGCTAGAACCCCGGAAAAAGGTCAAATTCAGCCGATAACAGAAAGGCCTAGAAGTAAGTATACTATCGGAACTCTCCGCAATAAGAAAGGGTTTGGGTAACATACATATATGGAAAATACTTATCTGTACCTACATCTGTAAGTATTAGTTAAGATTTCTCTCATATTATGACTTTGGTCAGTAAGAGTAAGTACTGTAAAAAATATATTGGTAGACAAAATACAAGGTGAACAATAGTAAATGTAGGACTTGCATTCGACTATTTTCGAATTATTGTTATACGTTGAGACTGCATGTTACATAGACACGAAAGCTTAGAACTTCAACAATAATAATTACCTACATACTGCTATATGAGATGAATTGGTTACTATCTGTATATCCCTACAATTTAAAATATCTGTATATTTTTTCTAAACGTGTAGGAGTGTGTTTGTTTTCCGTTTCACCTTTTTTAGGCTATTTTTTCATCGCGGGAAAAGAAATCGTGAGTAAGTCATTTTTTTTCATCCCAAAGTTGTCTGTTAACCGAAACTGTTTATCATTATTCAGTACACGCCAAGAGTCGTTAGACGAATCTCGTATAAAATGGCAGATAAAGCAATAAGAGAAAACACTAATAATATTAATTTCCATCATTTATCCGGACGAAGTACGTAAATGTCGCCCGAAATGTTTCAATTAGTCATTAGCTTAATGAGGACGAACACCGCTCTGTGCTTATTTAGACTAATTATACCTATTTCAAACATCATAAATCACACACGGCTAACAATATTGATTTTGAGTTTCACTTCACTCGCTTTATTTAGCACTGAAATGTAAATAATTGTTGCAAATTGTAAGCCCGTTCATAAATTCTCCTAAAGCTCAAATCCATTAGCCGTACTCAATAAACGCAGTAGGTACCTACTGTACCTATTTGTAACCGCCACAGACTAAAAATAAAACTGCACAGAGATCGGTACATTCCATTTTCACCGATTTAAACTATCCGGGATGACCCTATTCTGATTCCATAACGTTTGAATACAAATGCCAGTGTTAATGGACTTTCTTGCTTTGCTTTTTTTTTCAATTGTATATTGTAATCTTAACAGATTTCGAAATGAAGCTCGATATAAATGACGTTTTTAGCGTAATTTACTGAGACATTTTTTATCTTCATTCTAAAGCGAAATTTTATGCAAAAGACAAGCGTGATCTAGAGTTCAAAGACTGACTAGACGGCGTAGGTTCAGGCAATAAAGATGCAAATTACCTAAATATAGAAATTAAATTAAGTTTAGTGGAGTTTGGTACGTGTAATTGGTATAAAGAGGATGTAAACAGTGTTTGAGCTTTCCTGGTCAAAATGCATTAAATAATTAAAAAGCAGTAAAAATATTTCGAGAACAAAACAATTATTTTGAAGATAATATCATTTGCGATTATCTAATAACTTGTCCCTCTAACTTCGTTAACAAAAGCAATTCAAATACAGTTTGGATACTGAAGAAACTGTAATTATTTCTAATTTAGTTCGTCACTTCATACCCTTTGTTGGCCAAATTGGCTTACACAAACAAAGACGCTTTTATCTTAAAGCTACAGGAACTGTATCGTTTCTCCGATTACATCAATAATTCTAAGCATTTCAAAAGTAGAGAGAATTCATTATGACGCCTTATCCTATTGTCTTTAAAACAACATTGTACAAACTACCTTTGGCTTTAAGTTTGTGCAATCTGTTCTGTTTGCTTATACTTAGGTACAGGTGTTTATCTTGTTGGTTGTCCTAATACTGCTTACTCTCTTTGGACCAAATTTTGCCCACAGCAGCCAAAGAGATTTGCCAAGTACGCAGGAGATATTAAAGTGCACTTTCTGTTCCTTCCGGAAAACCGAGAAAACCGGAGAAAGATCATTCACAAGACTAAATAAATGAATAAATTCGGCGAAGCTAACAAATCTAGTTTCTTTGTTGATGGTTTTCTTTACAAGTGCGCAAACACAAGTGCACTCATTCACAGGACCAATAAAATAAGTAAGGTAACTTCGACAAGTGAAGCTTCCGAGACTAAGTAATTTGTTTAAGTATTTTCTTTTTCACGAGTCTAACACTATACTATGTCTGAAATAGAAACATCCCTAAACCTGGATGCCAGAGGTTACATACCGTCCCTACACATAATGGGACACATCTAGGTGAGCAAATGTGCCAGGGTCTGCAACAGTACCTACACCACAGTCCCAGCAAGCAAATTCCACCACAATGGCAATCCTCAAGCAAAGTTTGTTCCTAATACTACCTGTTCCTAATGCTACTTATCCTGTTAACCCATCGAGCATCTAACATCTTATTAATAGCCCTGATATTTACATAGCTGTGGCCTACATCTGTAAGCTCTTCTATCGCCAGGAGTATCCTCTCGACGCTAAAGCGGTTGCATAACTCCATCAACGTTGTAAATGACGCTGCACGTGTAGGGAACTGTGTCTCATATGGATAACTCATGTAAAATTATTCATAAACGCGTTATATATTCGTCGCGCGTTGATGTAAAAGTTTGCCAGCAGGTGGAAGTTGCTTGGCCTATGCCCGTCCCCGTTGGGTGTAATTTATTACACAAACTATATTTTTAGAAGGGTGGTTAGATAGCACTGATTCCATAACCACAATCGGATAGCAATTTTGAAAGTGAAAGAGAATTTGTTTATTTACTCACTCACGACTAACTATGAATTAGGTAAATTATATATAGGAAATTTTATGAGATTTAATACCTAGTTCACTTTCTTAATATTAGAAACTACAAACCTTTTGTTATGTCAAATTTATTCGAATAAACAAATCATTGTAAAAAAACGGAACGTAAGTATAGTTGACTGTGTTTGACACTACAATAGGTAGGTAATTGAGACTGGGCGTACGAGTATTGTACCTACACCATACGCCTCTAGAAATAGTTTCCCAACCACTGCTTATCTCTTTACCAGATGTCTAATGTTAAAACAACCTAAATGTATATGTATGAAAAATACCTACGAGTATATGTATGAAAAACCCTCTTCAAAGTAGATATGTATACCTATCTAATTCTATTCTATAAATTCATAAATTTTCAACAAAGTCAGCGAAAACACAGTCTTCGTTTTCAATTTACAAAATGGACACGTCCTTTAAACTTTAGTGCGGATCGATATTTACTGCAAAATAAAATGGATGCATTCCGTTTGTGGCTCGTCAGAGCATCGACCCGTCGAAGAGCATAAATTCTCATTGTAAAGGTCGCGACCTCAAATACTGAGCCAAAAAGCTTGGAATTTTATTTTAATAAATAACATAAAAGTGCAACGAAAAACAACAAAAAAAAGAACAATTTGGCAGTAATTTATTAAAAGAGTTATGTAAAATATCTCATTTTTGAAGTTTGCTATGTTAAACACTCGCTAAATGTAATTTTACTGCTGAATTTAGCTCTCAATTTTAAATGAGTCATTTTATAATGCTTGTCGCTGTCATTTGCATGAGAAATTAGAAACAAAATTAAAACTTTATGAGACTGATTTTCAGGTTGTTTAGCCCTACCTTTCTATTTAATTTATTAAGTAGGTACATTTATAAAGAAAGTAGAACATAATAGGTAATCTCTCCTGCCTACATTTTATCCGCAGCAGTTAATCTCCTAAGAGACTGAACTCCTAACGCAGGATACCTATATGAGATTTCTTTGTTCTCATATTAGACATGCTCTAATAGGAGGGCCAGGATAATTCGACACCATCTGAGAGTGATCGTGGGCAGGATGAACACCTTAACATGTATGTGCTTTCCGATCCACTGACTCTAGGCTATTGTACGATAAATATGTACAGAAACACTAGGTAGGTACAATTTTTTGGTCCCACTCTGGACAGACAACGATTAAAAAGTCATGCAAAGCGACCAGAGGCAAAGTCTTTAGAAAGAAATAGCTATAGCCTTTCCTAGACTTTTCTAAGGCCTTTTATTTGATTGCGATGTTATTATGTAAAAAAAATATTATACATACAGACGAATTGAGAACCTCCTCCTTTTTTCGAAGTCGGTTAATAAAATCAAACTACTACTAAATATTCACAGAAAGCTAAATCTGCATCAGACTAAAAATATCTTTATTATGAAGACTTGAGCCAAGCACTTATAATAAATCGTTAAACACAAATAAAAACGGACTGGAGAGGCCTATGTTCAGCAGTGGACTGCAATAGGCTGATGATGATGAAATGGTGAAATTAAAATCATTCATATTTATTTCAATACAAAATACATTTCGCCATAAGGCGCAATTTTCTACCTCGTGCAACCGGTCTTTGAAATCAGCTTCCTGCAGCAATTTTTCCGAGTGGATATGATTTAGGGACCTTCAAAAAGCGAGCCTATAGATTTCTCAAAGGCCGGCAACGCACCTGTGACTCCCCTGGTGTTGCGGTGTCTATGGGCTGAAGTGATCACTTACCACCAGGTGACTTTCACACCCTCTTCCATAAAAAATAATAATAATAAAGATGAGAGTCAGTGAACTAAACGCAGTCTAATAAGTATTAGTTGTCTTCCATTATCCAAGTTTATCGTGCTGCAACGTTAACCGCCCTTAGGGTTAAGTTAAGCCTTTATAAGTCACGACCTACAGTTCTGAACGAGATTCGTTACCATTTAGATAACAGGTTGACTATTCAATTTGCTTTTATGGAACTATTCGAGCCATTTAATCTAGTTAGAGAACAACATTTGTGAATGACAATAAATGCTTTGTTTATAAACGGACTACTGTATTTAACCCTTTAACGGGTGGTTATGACTATGTTGCCATGTACTATGTTATTCATTTGAAACAGAGTTGAAACCAATGAACATTTTCAATTTGCTATACCGTAACTATGTACCTACACGTAAGTCCACAAGATAGAGCCACGCATTAAGCACGTTCTATGCTTGATTCATTTCTGTGTTCTGCACTACCTACCTATGTAGCGAACTATGGCGTGTCGTGCCTGAAATAACTATAACTCGAGATGCTGCAAATTCTGATCATATCCTAAGTACATTGAATCTTGTGTACAGAAGACAAGGTTCAATATACTTAAAATAAGACCTAGACCTATACCTAGCCAGATATACCTAATCAATGGAAGTCAGAACTCAGGTTGTTCACATTGTGTAAGCAAAGAAGCAGTGGTAATCAACCTTTTTTCATACGATAGTAGGTACAATAAATTACAACAATACCTAGAGTGATTTGAGTTGCCAATTCATTTCTTCATTCAGGTATTTTATTATGCACAATTTTCACGTTTATATTTCTTTTTCATACCTAACCTATACCTATTAATGTGTATAAACAAAAAGTCTGTGTTTTCTCATGCTAAAAAAACGAAGTACTTAGGTATACCTACGAGTATAAATCATAGATTATACGCTCCCACAAATACGCCTCCAATACGTAAACACAGCGAAGGCCGGGCTGTAATCACAAACACACTGGACGTAAAACACTATCAACCGTCTCATTTGATAGACTCATATGAGATATAGTGAGTAACCTTACTGCTAACAAAATAAATAAATACGGCTGTATTATGCTCCACGTGCAATCGCTAAAATAAAGTTACCTATATATTTCCCGTATGGTTTTCACACCACCACATCTCATGGGTGTCGTAGAAGACAACTAACTCAATATCTATTAAACGAGCAGCAGCGTTTACTTCATCATCAGCCTATTGCAGTTTAAATATGACTATCGACATTGAAAGGCACATTGTGAAACTGTCTTCCCGAATAAATAAATATAACGTACTCAGTAAATCCAATAAAAGCATAAAAAATGCCTTCATTTCCTTTAATTTTTTTGATTTTATTCAAATGTCTTGTCATTATTATTTATTATCTTGTCATTATTAATTGTACCTACTTAATTACTTATAGTTGCAATCGATCGGTTGTCCACCTCTGATATAAAAAGATTGCTTACATTACTAGCTGTGCCAGCGGCGTCGCACGCGTGGATATCGTGTTTGAAAAATAACGGACTTCCATAAAATACCTATCTATACCTAGTGCCATAGTTTTAAGTTAAACCTGTAGCAATACATTGGTAAAAAAAAAACCGGCCAAGTGCGAGTCGGACTCGCGCACGTAGGGTTCCGTACCACTGATCGAATGAAAAAAAATTAGGATTTATGATGTTTAAAAAAAAACTACTGTCTAGATTTCATTCAAACCAAATTTCGTTAGTAGTTTACAAAGTAATACACATCATATATTTTTTTCAGTTTTATAATGCCCATATTTTAGAAGTTACGGGGGGGGGGGACACACATTTTACCACTTTGGAAGAGTCTCTCGCGCAAACTATTCATCTGAGAAAAAAATGGTGTTAGAAACCTCAACATCATACACATCAACCACAAATACCTATTCATAGATACCCCACACGTATGGGTTTGATGAAAAAAAAAATTTTGTGTTGCAGTTCCATGTATGAGTAACCCCAAAAATTTTGGATTTTTTTTCTAATTTTACTTTAAAATCCTAATGCGGTTAACAGAATACATCTACATACCAAATTTCAATAATGTAGCTCTTATAGTTTCGGAATAAACTGGCTGTGACATACGGACGGACAGACAGACAGACAGACAGACAGACAGACATGACGAATCTATAAGGGTCCTGTTTTTGCCATTTTGGCTACGGAACCCTAAAAACCGCATTCAATTCCATGCAGTAGTTTTCGCGTGAAGCGCGTTCAAACATACAGGTAAAAAGTTTTCCCGTCTTCCCAACACTTCCCGTCACTGCTCTGCTCCTATTGATTGTAGCGTGATGAAAAGTGTACTATAACCTGCCCAGGAGTATGAAGAATAATTGTACCAAGTTTCGTTAAAATCCGTTCGGTAGTTTTTGTTTCTATAACGAACATACAGACAGACAAAAATTTTACTGATTACATTTTTGGAATCAGTATCGATTACTAATCACCCCCTGATAGTTATTTTGAAAAAATATTTCAAGTACAGAATTGACCTCTCTACAGATTTATTATAAGAATAGATAGATATAGAAGATAGAAGAAGAAGATGTTTAAGTTTAAGGAAAGCTGACGCGCAGATTTTCGCCAAAGTCAAGTGTTTAGAGAGTGGTCGATGTCCTATGTCTCTACATTTCTATCATAAGTACTCTTTAGCAGTAGTTTTGAGAAGCAAGTAGTTTTGAGAAGTACCTATTAATATTAGTTCCCCGACCAAGATCATGAACAACATTTACGTGTATCGTCTACACATTTCAGTAGGTGCTTAAACATGTTAACATGCCGTAGTATAATTACATTTCATTGCTTCTATGCCAAATACTAAAATTAAACCATTCCAGTTTCGTTGCAACATATTTGTAAATACGAGAGATAGGTATTCGTAGATACTTGTTTATCTAGTAATCATATTCCACAGTGTTTTAGTCGAACTAAGTATAACGCTTTGATAAAATAGGTATCCATTTCAGTTCATAAAACTAGAACTGGTGTTTAAAACTAAAATTAGTAAAGTTCTAACTTCGAGTCAATATTAACCTAATATCAATCGGGCGAAGAACCTGCCCTTAAAATTGTTAAGAAATGCTGAGGAAATGTATGCTATGCTACGACAATAACAGATTTTTGCAAATGAAAGTATTGGTTGCAGGCGGCCCTTATGCCTTTAAAATGTATTTGGGGTCGTTCAAGTATTACGTAAGCAGATTTATTACAGTTATTTACCCCCCCACCCCCCTTGTCAGCAAAAGTAAGCAAAGCTCTTACCCCCTCCCCCCATGCTTACGTAAATATTTTTAGAATAATTTTTTTTTTGGTTGGAGTGTAGCCTTAGGGGCACTATGGAATTAAGGACCTAAAAATTTTCGACCAAAATTGAATTTCAAGTTAGCACATTTTTTTTAAAGTTCTATACATAAATATGGATAAAATAAACGTTTTTTGTTCTGTAGATAAAATTCGTAAAGTGTATATTTTGTTCGAACGAGTTCTGGTGTGGAGACCGCGTCTCGGCAAACGTAGTGTAGGACCCCCTCAGGCAAGGTGGAGTGATGATTTGCGCAGGACGGCTGGCAAGTGCTGGATGCGAGAGGCCCGGGACCGAGCGAAGTGGCGAGCATTGGGAGAGGCCTATGTCCAGCAGTGGACTGATGTGGGCTGATGATGATGATGTATATTTTCCGAGATATTGGTGATTTTTAGGGTTCCGTAGCCAAATGGCAAAAACGGGACCCTTATAGATTCGTCATGTCTGTCTGTCTGTCTGTCCGTCCGTATGTCACAGCCAGTTTATTCCGAAACTATAAGAGCTACATTATTGAAATTTGGTACGTAGATGTATTCTGTTAACCGCATTATGATTTTAAAATAAAATCCCCATACATAGAACTGAAACTCAAAATTTTTTTTTTCATCAAACCTATACGTGTGGGATATCTATAGATAGGTATTTAAAAATGATGTTGAGGTTCCTGGCATCATTTTTTTCTAAACTGAATAGTTTGCGCGAGAGACTCTTCCAAAGTGGTAAAATATGTGCTCCCCTCCCCCCGTAACTTCTAAAATATGGGCATGATAAAACTGAAAAAAATATATGATGTGTATTACCATGAAAACTACTAACGAAAATTGGTTTGAATGAAATCTAGACAGTAGATTTTTTTTAAACGTCATAAATCAAATTACCAAATTTTATCAGTGGTACGGAACCCTACGTGCGCGAGTCCGACTCGCACTTGGCCGGTTTTTTTCTTTATATATGCATTTTTCTTGAAAACTATGCATTTTACGAATTTCATGTACAGGACAAAAATTGTTGCAAATGATGTCACTAATACGATGACATCTGTTGCAAATGATGTCAATCATTTGCAACAATTTTTGTCCTGTACATGAAAATCGTAAAATGTTTTCGAGATATCCGTTTAAATATGTTACTTTATTAGGAAGTACAACCATGACTACACGTAATATACACTGCTAAAATCTTTAGCCGTCCTTTTGGCTTCGCCAACTAATAGACTTAACGTTTCACTTGGGCGCTCCATCCAAGTTGTTAAAATTAACTTAAATGATTTACGAACCAACCTACAAAATGTAATGTAATTAATTTTATGAAACATCTAACGTGACACCAGCTGAAACTCGTTAGTGCTACCTGAGCGAGTCGCGCTAACTGCATTATAGCGAACTGCCAATTACAGAAGGCTGTATTTCATGTCACACTATACGGGCTCAAGTCGGGCTATAACAGAATTTCCTCCATCAACCAGATATACCTAATCAATGGAAGTCAGAACTCAGGTTGTTCACATTGTGTAAGTAAGCAAAGAAGCAGTGGTAATCAATCTTTTTCATACGATAGTAGGTACAATAAATTACAGCAATACCTAGATTGATTTGAGTTGCCAATTAAAGTTTGCAATTTTTGCTTTTTAGGTATTTTATTATGCACACTTCTCACGTTTATATTTCTTTTTCATGCCTAACCTATACTTACCTATTAATGTGTATAAACAAAAAGTCTGTGTTTTCTCATGCTAAAAAACGAAGTACTTAGGTATACCTACGAGTATTTAAATCATAGATTACTAGCTTTTGCCCGCGACTTCGTCCGCGTGTTTAAATTTATACATACAAAAGTTTTTTCCCGCTAACTCCCGTTCCCGTGGGAATTTCTCAAAATACAGCCATAACTAAACTTTATATTTACTAAGGTACCTGCATGCCAAATTTCAAGCGTCTAACTTAAGCGGTTTAGATTTTTCATACAAAAGGATTTTCCCGCTAATTCCCGTTCCCGTGGGAATTTCGGGAATTCCTTTCTTAGTGCACCCCTACGGTACCTAAGCTACGTCCCTTCCAAATTTCAAGTGCCTACGTTTAGCCGTTTGGGCTGTGCGTTGATATGTCAGTCAGTCAGTTTCTCCTTTTCTATATATATAAAAGGAGATACCTGCCACCTCTTGCGTACTTGACTAGCACTTTCATGAAATGTGAGCCCTAGCCCTAGCTATCTCAATACTATATGGATTATTTACATACTTATTTACTAATTACATCTACTTGCTAATATGTTTTACCTAAATGTGAATGAAATACTGATAAAACCTACAGATTACACGTATCAAGAGCTTTCAAAACCATATTTGACGATCAACATGGCCAGGCCACGTAATTTTCAATTAAAACTATACTAATACTAATTCAGCCGTAGATAAGGAAATTTCTACGGAACTTTTTACAAAACCCCACCTATTATTATGTTTAGGTACGGTCGGATTTCTTCCACGTCAGATGCAAAGAAAAACCCGTAAATAACCTCAGTCCAAATCCCTTCGGTAGTTGAGTATCGATTTGGTTTCCTCAGCTAAAGCAGTTTACCTGAAAAGCTGTGGTAGCAGGTAATAAAACGTCTGTACATACGAGTAGAATGTATTCGTCCCGAGAGTGTAGAATAGCAACGACATAACTCTACACGGTACCAACAAATTTTACCAGTAATCGTAGCATTATGAAAGTTTAAAATGGAGCTGCGCCCTTTAAAGTTTTAATTTAAAAATGTCTGTAGCAGAAATTGGCTGGATAATATAATAATGTAACCTTTGCCGCAAAGCCTCATTGTCACCGGCTATGGTGTTATTTTAAAGTAATTTATTATGCAGGTACATATTTAAATGTACCGTAGCACTAGTACTCCATATTGTCTTCAATCAATTCTCATATTGGTTATGATGACTTATAGAACCGAAACGTAATCGCTTAAAGGTCATCTACGAAGCTCACCGGATCAGTAAGCTGAAGTGGCAGTGGGCTGGCCATATGAGCCGCAGAATTTATAAGCGTGGGGGTAAAGGAGTACTGGAGTGGATACCGCTTCTCGGCAGACATAATGTAGGACACCCTTACGCAAGTGCTAGATGCAAGAAGATCAAGATTGAGCAAAATGGTGAACAATTGGATGTACAGCAGTACTGCGAGGGACTACTGATGATGATAATGTACCATATGTAGGTATGAGGTACTTTTATCAACATTAATTTTAAAGAAATCCCTTAGTCAACTCTTACGACACATAAGAAGAAATGGGTCGATGATTCGTATTTTCTTCATTCACCGTACCTACCTAAGGATAACACTTGTGTTTACGTATCTAAGGTGGTAGTTTCCCTCATTACCCCCGAGCGTTACGCCGCTACGGTACAAGAGAGCAATCAATACATATTAGGCAGTAGTGTTGATACAATTAGAGTAATTGCCTTAATTTCCGTCGATCGAGACACATAATATAAAGATAATGCGCACCACGTTTCCGAGAATTTCGTATCAAAATACAGTGTTTTTTCTGATGATTATATTTTATCTGTAGGACAAGTTATTAAAATATCTTTCAGTTTTAGACTTAAGCCCTGGACGACTAGAGTGTTTCAGTGTTCACACTAGCGCTTTTTCTCCGGCATCTACTACCGATTGACTACAGAAACGGGAAAAATACAGAAAAGCCGTCATACACGTTATAAACATGAAAAAGAAGACTTGATTTTGACGTCCAAAATACACGGATCTCATTCAACACTGAAGCCGTAGCGTATAAGGTCCAACGTTAGTTTTCAGCGAATCCTGCTGAATGAAGCCCACGTACTCAGGCTTGAGGAACATTTCTTTATAAACTTGGGGACTAGCATTTATAAATCGTCAACATCGACTTATTAGAACAATATACAAATAGAATATCGCCGGTATCGTAAAGCGGCTTCTATGTCGAAGAATTGGCAAGAAATTTGATAGGATATTACTATCGGTCTACCGACTTAAAGCGTGGCGTATGGATGCAAATAAGGAGATGCAAAGATCTTGTGTTTGAAACTGGTCGTTGAAACATTTTCTTGGCATCTCCGCTCACGTTACCTAACCAGCAACAACTCGATGTGAAACAGACCCTTAACTTTATTCGACCGGTTTGCCCTACTTTATTTTTTAGGTATTCATCGTCCTTTTTTATTTATTGTACAAAAAGTGTTATCTACTTATTTACCCACATCATTTCTTCAGAGTTTATATTTGTAAATGGTGATTAAAAGTAAACGAAACCTCTTGCTTTCTTTAGTTGTATCGTTAATTCTTAGGGAGTGCCATCTATTCCCTTAGCCTAGATGATAAAGCCTCTTTGGACATCCCCTCCTAGGCATTTAGAAAACAGATGTACCTATCTATATCGCAACTCAAACTTATCTATGGCAATATAGAATGGCTATAAGTAGATTTCACATTTGTTTTGCTGAAGATTGTAATTTATGTACTTCACCAGCCTAACTACGTGTAAGTTTCAAGCAAACTTAAGGTAGAAAACACAACTTACACTGAGTATGAGTGAGGTAACTTACTAATCTACTTAGCTAGGCAGTTTTGGGCCTCATTTGAAACCTAAACAAACAGTTATGGTCCAACCGCTAACCGGGGCACATAGTGCTCGAGACTTGCTCACTTACGTCACAACAAGGATAACGTTATATAATTATTATTGCATTTAGCCCTGGGACCCTAGACGTCTAATAATAGTCTACGTAACGACAAAACCGGTTTAATATGGACAATCATAAACAAATAAGATTAACTAGTGACTAACTTACCGATCAACACAAAATTCACCACCTAATCAGATCTGGAAAAGGTTAAGGTTTTATTTGGGCAACAATCGTTAATCAAACAGACCCATACAGCATTTAATAACTTATCGATTCAGCTGCCTCGTAGCATTTACGTAATGGTACGCGAAAAACACAAACGTATACAAACTGGCACATAAACACGGTGTCCTGGGCCACGCTGGGAATAGATCACGTTGCGTTTGCGATCATGTGTTTTCAATGGTGGCCATGTTTTATGGTGTTGGTAATCAGCATCGCGGACGACCGAGTTTAGGAACGTGTGTTGTCTTACGGTTGGAATTGGGGCGTGCGGTTTTGGGTATTTGGGTGTTTTTTTTTTGTTTTCGGTTCCTTTTTTGTCGCGTGGCGCGTAGCGTGGTCGCGCGGGCGGCAGGTTGCGCCGCGACTGGGCGGGCGGCGCTGCGCGGCGGCGGGCGGGTGCACGGCTGCGCGGAACCTCCGTCGCAGCGGTTGCCGAGGGGACGCCGGATCCAATCGGCCACGTGAACGCCGACAGTAAACTTGATCGTTACTTTTATTGACGCGTATGCTTATTTTAGAGCGGTTATGAGATTTCGACGTTTACAAAGACGCTGTTCTAAATTATACACTGGAATAGAATGTACTGTTTATTCATTAACTACATACTACAATTCGTAAAGTTATTAGTTGCTGAATTTATTTGTGTTTAGGAAATTGATCCTTAAGGAAGAGAAATAAGATATGAAATCGTATGACAAGTCTGCTAAAGCCGAAGAAATTGAATTGTCATAGTCAAAAGATTACGCATAGCTATACGATTTTTTTTTGTAGCGTTGATGATAAGTTTGCTAATGTTATAACAATCATTATTTTTGCAATACGAAATTTACAATACTTATGTATAAAAATCTATTACCATCACTTTCACTTGCCTATTGACAAGCGAAAGAGTCGATGTGGCAATAAATCTTTGTTACTGAAAGTTCCATTTAAAAATAAATATAAATATCTGAACCTCGTAAAATGGGTAATAATTTTTAGATTTCTCTTTTACGATTTTATTTATTCTGTGACTAATATTTAGGTAGGTTTCTACCTACCTAAATATTAGTCACAGTCACAAATTTTTTTCTACAAAAAATTGTAGAAAATCTATACTACTCTTAAGTAAATAGGTAGGCGCCTAGTAGGTAAAATAGTTGTACTATGTACCTAGTACTAATAGGTACTATAATAGTACCTACTGTACTACGAGATTATTATATTATAGCTAAGCTAGTATGTTTGGAACTCCATGAAGTTTATATTCACGTTAGTTTACTATGTCGAAGGATAAACGGTTTGTTCAAAAGAATGCACCGACAAGGATCGTCGTCTAATTGAATGGGAGACAATTATTTTATTATCAGCCTGTTTCCTACTAATGCTTGCTTGTAAACATGGCGAGCACGTCATTTAACAACACGACAAGTTTGGATAATGAACACAATTGTGGACCTCTTTCAAATTATTCTCTGTCTGTTGTGTTTATCCGATTATCTGGAAGAGATCGCTTGTCTAATTCTAAGTATTTTTTTTGGTTTGCCAAAAGACCTCAAGCCAGAAAAGCTATTAATCTATTATTAAATTGACAAATTGTATAAAAATATATTCAAGGGTATATAGGCGATAAGGCGACTATAAACAGCAAGAAGGGCAACCAGCAAAACGACCTAATATACTTATTAGGTATTTTTACTATCGGACACGTGAAAAAAGCATGTACCCTACGGGCGGTCATGGCGGTGGCAACTGACAAGTGACTGATTCGGTTACCCACTTAACCCGTTGTCATAGTGACTTGGGCTTCTCTTTCACTTTCCATTAGGCGAAGCCATTAATCTCTGCTAAAAAAAGAGTAGGTAAACACATACCTATCCACTAAGTGTTAAGTCTATTATTTGCCCATTAGTTTAAAGTCAGCAATAAAAAAGAATCACTTTTTTTTCTATTATGTTACTCTGGACAGAGTACCTTACGAAGTCATTTTCATTTGCCTCAAGTCCATTTAAAATATATACTTGTAGGTACTTTTATTCTATAGTTGATATCGTAATCAAACGAGCCTTTGACCACAGTTCAATCATAATGACCGGCAGAGTTTGTACAGAGCACCAATTTTCGCCAATTGGTTGCAAAACGTCGAGGAAGTCAATTGTTTCACGATTATCCACAACTATTAACGTAACATTTAGAAGACCACGCGACCATGGTTCACTTAGTTGGCTTTGAGTCACTCAATGTGCGCGCATGTCTAGTTCAAATCATCGGGAACTCATTCAAATCCCTATATAGACGAACAATAAAAAAATGGTTGGTGTACTTTTCATCGTAACCGTTCCTCAGAAGAAATACGAGTTGGAGTTACGCAGAAGAGAACCGTCAACGCAAATAGTGCAAGAGAAGGAAAAGTACGAGAAAGCTTCCAAAGTGATTCACGAGTTGAAAAAGCACAGACGCTTTGGCAGCACAAAGTCTTCTATAGAATCTTATGCTACAGATGATGATAGTAGCATCGTAATTTCCAAATGTAAATCAACAGATTGTTTACATTCCGACAAGAATGTTGCGTTGTGTAAATCTAAAAGTGAGGACACGCTGGATGAAGTGTCCAGTGAATTGTATGTGAAGCCGTCGTGGGAAGAAGTGAGGCAGGTTGTGAAGGCGAAAAGGAATAAAGTTAATATAACGAGGCCGATGCGCGGTGTCGACGTCTTGAGGGCATTTCATTGGGACACGCCACTCGAAATTGTAAGTACTTCCAAACTTAATGATGAAAGAGAGTCAAACATTTTATAGGGATACCTACTACGAGTATACAATAAGACCACGGAGTGTTCAGAAGTTTTTTTAAAGTACCGACAAGCGGTTTTGTTGTCCGAAATCAGAGGAGACATACTCGTACAATACGTTTAAGGAGCAATAGCATTCTTTGTGAAGGCCGAAGACTGGACAATCTGATAACACTGTAATACTTAAGCTATTATTATTTATCAATATTAAAACATGAAACAAACATATTATCTGCATCACATGAATGCTTATTGTGTGCCGGGTGTGCGTCGAACCCACGATCCGTTTCAGAAGGTAGGTTCACTATCAAATTAGCGAATTGACCAGATCGATACCTAGTTAAATATACCTATTTCTACATGTAACACCTAATCCATTACCTAAATATAAGAATATAAATATCAAATTCAATTAGTAGGTCCCTACCTACGTAAATAAAATTTTGTTAAATGCACCTTAATCACGTACCTAAATGTAAGATTAATATTGACTGTAAATGAGCACATGGGTAAATGATGTACTTACGTAGAGTACTTATTACCTAAATCAGGAAATTGCATAAGACGTAAATAACAAAGGTTGAAAATAGTTATAAGACCGTGAAAGCCTCTGTTTCCAATATCCGTGCATTATCCCGCTTTATTGCTAAATCGCCTGCCTAATCAATTTTAGTACAATAAAATAAAATAATCAAATACCTTTGAGTTCTAAAACGCACTGCCAAGCATTTGAAGCACTTTTACCAAGCAAAGGCATATTTTTTATTATTCGGTCACCATCAGTATTCCATTTTTAAAAACTGGCCAGATGTCTTATATTTTTTTAAATCGTTACATAAGAAACTGGCTGAGGTGAAACCATGCTGCCAAGTCAGAAGTATTTTTGCAGCCTTAACTTTTAAAAATAAATTGTGATTTGTCTACACTATCCACAGATAAATATAACATTTGCCATTTTTAAACAGATTTGGCGCCATTTTTATATATTTAGCTACGTTATCACTTTCTGATGGTCTAGTAATGTTTGTTTTAAATCAATTAAAATAATGCCTGCTTAGTCAATTGCGAGGTACAACGTTCAGTCAAAAGTAAGTAGATACCTCTTTATCGAAATAAGAGAAACCATATAAAATAAATAACTTTTATATAGCGATGTATCGTGGTGTGGTAATAATGATGTAGGTATGTGTACGTCCACGTTTCCAAGTTAAGACAATACCTTAGCTAATATTTTAATCATCTTGCTTATACTTCACCATCAAAAAATAAAACCTCGTTCGGACTTGATAATCTATACTTATAATAAATCTGTAGAGAGGTCAATTCTGTACATAAAATATTTTTTCAAAATAGCTATCAGGGGGTGATAAGTGATCGATACTGATACCAAAAATGCAATCAGTAAAATTTTTGTCTGTCTGTCTGTCTGTCTGTCTGTCTGTCTGTCTGTCTGTCTGTCTGTCTGTCTGTATGTTCTTTATAGAAAAAAAAACTACTGAACAGATTTTGACGAAACTTGGTACAATTATTCTTCATACTCCTGGGCAGGTTATAGGATACTTTTCATCACGCTACAATTAATAGGAGCGGAGCAGTGACGGGAAGTGTTGGGAAAACGCGAGAAATTTAAACCTGTATGTTTGAACGCGCATTACGCGAAAACTACTGCATAGAATTGAATGCGGTTTTCACCAATGTATTGCTAGAGGTCTAACTTAAAACTTAGGCACAAGGTATAGATGGGTATTATATGGAAGTCCGTTATTTTTGAAACCCGATATCCACGCGAGCGACGCCGCTGGCACAGCTAGTTCAAAAATAAAATGACAACAATGCTTTGATCCAAAGGCATTTTAATAATTACTTTTCAGATAAGAGCTCATTTCCTTTGTTCTAAGGCGCGTATTGTTTCAGAAGACAAGATAATGACAAAATAAGTGCATGTGATGCATAATTACGATTATTATGAAAACAGCTTCTTATAGGTAGTCATACGAGTAAACGGGCTGTTTATTTCTGTGGTGTCCAACTATTACAACATAATTACTTGGTATTCATATTCATTCATAGGATTCGTACAGTGAGCGGTACTGTTCTCCTGAAATAGGTAATTAAAAGCGTATCACATACCTACGTTACTTGGTACATACATCATAGTAGGTAAATTATACACTCCCATTGCTGCCAATTTGATATACTAAGTAATATAATTGTTTATATGAATGTGTCAAATGTTTTGCCATACCCTAACAGGGTCTATATTCTATACTAGTTATAAGTTGTTTAATTATGTATGAATATGGTTGCAAATAAATGAATATGAATATATTTTTATTGTAGCATAGTATAGTGGCCTCCCGTCGTCTACGAAAAGAGAAAGAGAGCCCCAAGTCGCTGCGGCAACGGAGAAGTAATCAAAACAGTCAATTGTCAGTTGCGATCTACAATGATTGATCCCCAAATGCAATTTATGTAATATTTTTATAGGTAGGCATACTTTAAGCACTCTTGTGCAATGTAACAGAAAATTTCTGTTCATCAGAGTGAAATCTAATTACCTACCCACGTACTTAATTGTTTTGCAGACTTGGTAGAGACTTCGGATCATTGATCTGAGGTAGAAAGAATTAGTTCATATTCAAATATAATCTCTCTGCTTGATCTAAATATGATATAGAATGTAAGCCTAGCCCTAAATTAATTTTTTGTGCAATAAATATATAGATAAATAAATAGTTTCGATTAATTAAATATAAGGTTAAAAATCTATGGATAGATAGTAATAGATAGACCATTGGCCAAACAGTAGGTAAGTACCTAGTAAATACACACCAACATAAACTTTCACAATAGGTACCGTTAATTACTTACGCTTCTTATAGAAGAATATTAAAAAGAAACTGATAGAGGGTTCTCTAGCTTACCTAAGTATGGATTCTACAGGATACTACCTACGTAAATAATCGCTGACTTGTAGACTATGTTTAACCTTGAATACAAAGGTTATTACATGTTATTATTAATTTATGGCATGTATTTATGGAAAGCATCCGAATGCTATTCACGTAATAACAAATAGGTACCTAGATAGTAGGTACTTAAGTAACCAATGTGTTCATCTAATTTTTACGCTTTACATTTTATTTGATTTGGCTCATTTTGTAGAGATCTTTTAAGCTGGTCACAAATTATGTTTCAATATTTTATGTAAGTATATTAATCGTGTGTACACGTAGGTATGATATTTACGTTCCTTCGTAGACTGTTTTTAATACTATTCTATGCTAATTAATTGTTTCAGATTCTCGCCGATGTCCTGACAAGGCTAAACATAAATAGCGCAGCGTGGAATGCTACACGAGACGACAAGTTTTGGAAGGTAATGTGTATACTATTTTATTATAACTCTGACGTAAACTTTTAGATCATCATTATCTTAATGTAATTAATTTACAAGTTTAATTTAAGATATCCATCATAACTAACACAATAGTAAAATTGTGAACTGCAATGTAATATTCACTGTACGGTTAAAGATAGGAGATAGAGACGTGAAGAAAAACATCATGAGGAAATCGAACCGGAACCTTCGTATCGACCGCGCTGTAGAATGCTATAACTATTTTGCCACTGAGGGTCTTCGATCAAAGAGGAGATGAACAAATAGCAACATGTATCAAATCGAAAGATCTGTACTTACCTAAATGTGCAGTAAATACTGGTACTATCTACAAGTACTGACAGGTAACTGACCAGTTACCTGCCAGTTGTCACATCGACTTGGCTCTTTCGCTTTCCATCAGGTGTAGGGAAGCCATTATGTCGAGCTACTTTAGAAAAGTAGACTTTTGTTGCCGTTATCGTCATGAAAGAATGATTCCGATACCCAAACTACTTACTTATATCTATGTTATTCGACTATCAATATCCATCAAAGTAAATAATTACTATCGATCGACACAATGTGGAATATGGGACGCCTCCTGACCCCCTGACCGAGGTCCGGCTAGACGAACGTATGAATATGGAGCGCGGTACCTACGCGTCGTATTGGATTTTTTGTAAAAGGCGTTTGCAATGCAATGAACCAGGGATTTAACAAATTGAGCGTTGTAATGGCCTGTTATCTGCACTCGCCGGATGCTCAGTGTTACGCCATTACAGATGTATTGTAAACAAATGCTAACTTTAATAGCTCAGTCATTATACTCATGGTAGTTTTCCTATAGGTATAGAATACTTAAAAAGAGCAATTCAATTTCTCTCAGTTGAAAATGAAGACGATCCCTCGGAAAAAGAATCATGGTAGAAATAAATATGTGGGTGTGATTTGCTTTTAAAGGTTATTAAAAATGTTAACATAATTCGCTTTCTTTACTACTTATATAAAAGGCCCCAAAATTCTTTTGTATCTTCTGTAGTTAGCATAATATGTATAAAATATAACTAAGTATACATAGTTTAAGTTAAAACGGCCTTACACATACATTTTTAATAAATATACAAAATAACATCCATACCTATAGGTTATTTAATGCGACTTACTCAGAAGTCACAGATCGTAATCTTGGCCGATCTTATCACTTCATCGTCGCCGTAATAGTTGCCCATCACTTTACGTGCCAAGCATTCGTGATTGGACCCTCGGGTCATGTTACAACGGGACTCTTAGCTTATCTACAATCACTCGTTGAGGCGTCAGATTTCATACGGGAGGCAGAGCGGTTAAAACCGCGCGATACCGATGTATTTTCATGCATCGACTTGAAGTCTATTTGATCTAAATACTCTACTCTGTACCCTACTGTTACATCCTAAAATAGATAAACTATGTTAATCGATGGGTACAAGTAGGTATTCGTTCCTATGTGTTATTTTAAGATGCTTCTTTAACAAAAAAACTAGCAGAGACTTGGATGAGAGTAACACAGGACCGTATATTGAATAGCAATTAGGAAAGGAGGCCTATGCGCTGCAGTGGGACACATCTAACAAAGGCTGACTATGATGAACAAAACGCAAGGCTACCTATACCTACCTATAACTGTGATATTTGGAGGACGGCATGTACCTACTAGAAAAAAATATTTTATTATCCTTATCACTAATATTGCTTCTTTTTTTTAAACCCGTTCAATTCCCACATTTTGCAATTCAAATTAATTATTATGCCAGGTATCTCAGTATCAGAGGGCCTTACTGACCAGACAATCGCGCGCCCAATACTTTCTATTTGTATAGAACAAATCGTCGTTAAATCGATGATGGTGGCTCTATATTGGTACAGGCTCTTTGTTTGCTGGCCGTTACTCATTGCAACGATTACAATGACTGCAATTAGCTAGCTATTTGTACCCATAAATGCATTGCCATGTAGGTCGAAATGATTTTAAAGTATTTGCAAATCTCTAGTAAGTATATTATTTTACATTAAATAGGCATAGTAGTGGCAGTTGGCTGGTCATATTATCTACAGACCCGACCACAGTTTAGGTAAACGAGTTCAGGAGTGGTAACCGCTTCTTGGCAGACGTAGTGTAGGAAGCCCTCAGGCCAGGTGGACAGACGATTTGCGCAGAATGGCTGGCAAAAGTTGGATGCGAAAAGCTCAGGATCTATCAAACTGGCGGACAATTGGAGGGGAATATGTCCAGCCTTGGATAGACTGATGATGGTGATCCCATATGTCAGCTAAAATGCCACTCTAGTCCGTAGAAACACGAATAAGTTAGAAAACGTGCTAATTTTACACAACATTTTAACCCTTGCGCGTAAATACGGTTTCTTTAGCAGTAAACTTTTAACATTCTTGGAATTAATTTACCCTTAAAACAAAGGGGTCTGGCATAATAAAATTTCCTGAAGCATTTTCCAAAAGGGCCTAAATAATTATAAGGATCGATGTCGTTTCAAATTTTAGAACAAAAGCGATACCAACCGGCTTTTTATACGTAGCTCAATCAATTATGGCGTCGTCGTGATTTTTTTGATAGCAAAAGAGACATGTCGATAGCGTATCTCATTAATTTTACTTGACACATGAAAGCTCATGGCCTCGAGAGACTGAAACCATCCATCATATCATAATAATGTTAGATGTGTCTTCCATGTATCTGACTTCTTACTTTACGTATAAAACACTAATGAATGTTTATGGATGAAATAATAAATTACTTTCGGCACCTAAGAAACATTGTATAAATTGCAAGAAAATCAGTGTAGGGGAGAAAGGGCACAATAGTAGGTAATAAGAACAATTGTAAATATTTCAAAAACTACTTCTTTATTTCCAAAATCATCAAATCTTACAAGTTACATCCATAGTTCTACATATTTACCTATCAGTTTCGCAGCGAAAAACAGTTTTCATTCATTCAGTTTTTCATTCAGGAAACAGTTTGCCACTTAGCACCAGCTTCTATTCACGAAATCACACATAACGATATAGTTTAATTGTGTAAATTTCACCCAGCAGTGGAATGAGGAAATAAAAAAAAATCGTTTATATTCTATTGGCCCGCTTTCCTATTAATCCTCTACCCCACCTACTTATACCTAACCAATATACTTATCTTGCAGGTGACATTCTCCCTGAAGTCTGGAGATCTTTGCGAAGAGCTGCTGCAAGTGCTGAAGACGTTTGGCATCGGCAGCCGAAACCAATCGTCCATGAGTGTACTGCCGTGTACCTTATATTACCAGTCCTTAGAAGATAAAGAGGACACTCTCTGCAAGAAAAACTGGCAACGGTATGTAAAATCTGAGGGCATAATAAAAAATTCTATCAGAAATACCGAACCTCCTCTTCAATAAATCCGACAAATATATGTTTAGTTCGGGGTTAACTGGTTCGTTGATTTAGAAAGAGAGAGAGAGCCATTGATGGGCAATTCAGAGGCACAAGATTCGATTCCTCGACGGGTTGCTGGGTTCTTTGTAAAGAAATTACTTAGTAGCAGCTCTAGAGTTAGGAAAAGGGTAAGTACTTGGGTTACCTTAAATAATATCTAGTTATTTTTATTTACGGTTGCAATATTCAGCAGACGTTTTACATTAGGTACTTATAAGCTAGACATCGATTGCATTTTCAATACATTGTAAAGAATTCTAGCATTTGTAATAGGCAGTGAAAGTCACTATAAAGTCAAGTCATGGTGTCTATCAGATATATTATTTCAGGGGGAATCAATAAGTTAGTTCCAAGGTTACGTTTTAGCGTACCTAACAACTGTGTAGTAGACAGACATCTAATTTAGTATTAATTTTCTAATAAAAGTCCACTTAACTTTTTGATAACAATATCGTTTCAATAGAGGTTAAGTGTAGTTCTTTAAAATGGACACCTATTTTAAAATACGAGGGTGTACGCCGTTATTATCGTAGTAGGTAATATTTACTATAAGCTCGAAAGTTTGTAGGTGTAGATGGATGGCACACATCGTGAATACCTATGCATTTTAATGAAACTTTAAAATATCCTCCTGTCATTTGACAGCAGGATATTGTAAAGTTTCATATTTAGGTGTCCGAGCTACGCTTGACCCACTTGTGAGATTAACCCCTTGGATTTTAGCATGTGGCAACACTCAGTCCCTACCAAATGACCCCTCCCGCACGTCGCACCCCACCCCGCAGCGCTAGCGCCGCCATGACGCGCCGGGCGATACGACTCGGTCGGTTCGCTCCTCAGTACGTCTTGGATTTTCGATGTGAACACTCGTCTGAGTGGTAATAAATTCAAGTAAAATTTTTATATTTTTTTTTTAGATTTAATTTTATTTAGTGATTGCCCGCTCTTCGGACGGCAAACTCACTTAAATTAATGTGAGTGATAAGGAAAGCCCTTATACACCTTACATTACGCATCGCAGCCGTAGGCTGCGGCAACAGAACAGAAGCAGCCGTCTGTCGGCTATGCCAACAGACGACATGTTGTCGAAGCATTTAATGCTACATATATATTAGTTCCACAGCCGTCTGACGGCCGTGCGAACAGACAACACATGTCGACTAAGCATTTAATGCTTAATATGGGTTTCACAGCCGTCTGACGGCCGTGCGAACAGACGACACATGTTGTCGAGGCATATAATGCTTGATATCGCTTTCGCAGCCGTCTGACGGCCACGCGAACAAACGACATGTCGACTAAGCATTTAATGCTTGATATCACTTTCGCAGCCGTCTGACGGCCATGCGAACAGACGACATGTCAACTAAGCATTTAATGCTTCATATCGCTTTCGCAGCCGTCTGACGGCTATGCCAACAGACGACATGTCGACTAAGCATTTTATTCTTGATATCGCTTTCTCAGCCGACTGGTCATAGACATAACACCAGCTGCGTGCACTCACCAGCTTTTGACCATTGAGATGGCGCAAGCAACCATGACCTTTGTCGTATGGATCCCTCCAGCCGATGAGGAAGAATTTCAAATAACATTGTGGTCATCTAGGATTACCTATATCCAAAATTCCAAATGACCGGAGAGATTGTGTAATTAACACACCATCCTATAACGACCCTTTTGGGGAGTCGATTTGTCCAGATGGTGAGTGTAGGCTACGTTTCACAGTGAGACTAGCCAAAGTTTATGGCCTGGAAAGCTCTTCAAGTGAAAGACGATATCGAGATAAAGCGGATAATGCTATGTTGGCCGCTATGACAAGCTCTGGTATATGCCCCATTATGGCATATAGCTAAAACACACCCAATGCTGGCTTATAATAGATTTTCAGATACGCTATTAACTATACTAAAACTTGGACTCCCATCGCGCCTAGCGCCTAAAAAACTTTTTGAAGGTCCAACATGGTAATGCGATTGAATTTAATGTCTTCCCCAAGTACAGTGCCAAGCACTTCTACGGGACCTAAAAGAAGCCATAGTCCAGACCTATTGACTACTAGGAAAAACCTAGACCGAGCGATTTCATGGCACATCAAAATTTTTATCTCTTAGCACAATTTACGAATGAAAATGTGAGCCTCATTCTTGACAACAACAACCGAGGTGGTTGGCCTGTAGCTACCTTCTCAAAGGACTACCACAGTCTGAGGCACTGGAACGAGCAGAAAATACTGTCGATGATAGTTGGATCCCTCCGTCTATTATATCAAACAAGGAGACGCCATAAACTGAGGAACCTCTTTAAAGATTTCATTCCAACTACCAAAGAAAGCGAAGGCAAAATTACTAAAGCACACACTTAATGAAGCAAGGCTCAGATTGCTAGAGATCCAACTATGAAAACTGGCAAAATATTTGATGCGCCGGGGTCCAGAATATGTTTCAGGCTACTACTGTCTTCACTTCATTAAAGGTTAATGGATTTGGCAACTGCAACTGCAAAGGCAGTTGGTCTCTATTGTGATTCTCTATTTCTATTGTGATTGGAAAAAAATGGATTTATGCCTAGGGGCAATAACACGTGGACTTTTAGTCTTTACAAGATTTTTACCAAAAATGTCCCCAATGAAGTCAAAAGTCACATAAGAAAATTTTCCTTTACTAGACAAGTGGGCAAGCGAATCACTCCTTCAATATGTTGTAGGAAATGGTCAGAGGTTATACAAAATAGAAGAGGCAAATATAAACCTCAATAAAATAAAAGGAAATACTTCCTATCAGACACTCATTTGTTTGCTGAACCTCAGCTGTCTGAATCCATGCAGGAGCAAGGAGCTCTTCCTTGCTCCTGCTTGAAGCAAGGAGGAGCGTCAAGGCTTTTTCCTGGTATTTCAAAAACGATGCTTTCTTCCACTTGATTGTTTGTGTAATCACTACATACTCGTAGCATAAAATAATAATAAAACAGCGTCGCTTTTATTATGTGCCTGTCCCTATGTACGAGTATGCTTAGATCTTTTAAACTGCGCAATGGATTTGATGCGGTTTTTTTTATTTTAATAGATAGAGTGATTCTAGAAGAAGGTTTATATCTATAATACATGCATGTATAATTAAGTAGAGGAACACTGATAGTTTTAGAGGTTTCTAATGTGTTCCGTTAAATACCCGAAACGAAGCGAGGGCGGATCGCTAGTCACAAATAAGATCACACAAATGAGGCCCACCAGCCACAATGTAACTCTGCCTTCAAAAGGACAGCCCATGAAAAAGTTTATTGCGCCTGTGCTCAAGCCAGATTACTGGCTGGCACAGCACATCCAATATATAAACTTAGCATAAGTACATAATAAATCTATATTATGAAACTACGACTTCATGAAATTATGTCTTTTGAAATTGACAAAATGCTTAAGGTCAATTCCGTTCGCTTATGCGAAACCAGGACGGGATTCTTATCTAGCTTATTTTTACGGAAAAAATCCGATGACTCGAATCGCCCCATTTTTCATGTGAGAAATCTGAATAATTACAGACCACCTGCTAATCATTTCAAAATACCTATGTGCTTGAAGTTAACAGACTTCATGACCAAAACAGACTTATCATATCATATAATGCAGATTCTTAGCATTTTCTTAGAAAGTTTCCGTGTACGACATGACCTGCTTACCGTTCGATTTAGTTACCACCCCAAGCACTTTCGCAAACGTATCTAACTGGTTGGCAAGTTTTTCAGGATATAAGGAATACGGTTCATCATCTCGACGATTTTCTAATAATGTACGCCGATTATGGGGTATTACTTCAACAAACTCAGTTTTCCCCCGTTGTGGGCATGATGAGCATGCCCACAACATTAAAAGACTTGTGACGTCACATTTCTACGATCTATTGAGATCGATAGGATGATGACAATAAACGTTAAGCTTTAATAGATTTTTTGGGTAGGTGTACCCACAACCTCTTTTTGAGCATTGGATCCGCATCTGCCACCTCATGGAACTGGGCTGGACCATCAATACAAATACTGCACTGGTGCGGACAAAAATAATAGAATGAAATACAGAATAAGGCTTCGAGTACCTTTCCCAACAAAATCCCATTGCTGTCATACTAAGGAATGTATTGAAGACAAATTGGTGGAGGGGGCACAAGGTCAAAACACCTTTGGGACATCTTAATTTTGCATGATTTGTCGTACCTTTAGACTTTGCAGAAAGATTCAATTAGCAGCAAACCTTCTTCCAGGAGCAGACTAAAACAAAAAGTTCCATCTTCCAGAACTGGTAGCACTGAAATTTCATTATTGGATCTACAATGCAGACAATTCCTCTCATATCCACTACAAAGACCTTAAGAGTTAATATTCATAATAACCGATGCCCCAGATCTGGGTTGGGGAGTGGTAAGTAATTCATACTTACATCTCTCTCATCTCGTTTCGCCTCTGGACAAGAGAGCAAAACCGATGGCACAGCAATCGCAATGAATTGTGGACGTTAAAGAAAGTACTCAAACAAGTATCTCCCTATTACAAAGGTCAAACAATGCTAACTCAGACAGACAACAAAGTCGTGGCAGCATTTGCCATCAAAGAGGGAGGAACGAAGTCTCTAACATTGTTACAGTTGACTACATAAATATTTCAAGAGGCTCACCAACATCGAGTAGGTACACCTTGTGGTTCGCTATTTACCAGGAACATACAACCAGTTACCTGACAATCTGTCAAGATTTCGTTAAGTGTCAATCGACACTCTCAAAAACAATGCGGTCAATGATCTTCAAGAAGTGAGGCACAATATCAATAGATCTCTTTGTAATTGCCCGATCAGCTGCAGTCAAGCAATATGACACCAAAGATGCACACGAGCAATCAGGTGCGTTTGTAAATGCTTGCAGTAAGCCATGGCATTACGACCTAGGATGGTTCCCCTGTTGATATCCCGTGTCTTCAGCTACGCTTATTTTGCAAAATTTTTATAGTACTTATTTACATAAGGATCGCAAGTTGGCTCTTAGTACAATTGCCGTACATAAAGTAGTGGCATGGCAGTGACTTTTGCAAATTACCTTAAATTCTGAGAAACGAACTGTACATCCATTGGTCGAACAATAAAATTAATGAAAGCCAAAGTTTGTTAACAAAGTCTACTACTGTCAGGAAACCATCAACTTGGGATTTAGGGAGCTTAATCAAATATCTACAGCATTACAATATTGATACCAGTAGCTTATTTCAAATTGCACGAAATGTTGCAACCCTCTTGCTATTGTGTACAGGCAGAAAAATTACAGGATCTTACTCTGCTGGATAAAGGGACAATCGATGGAGGATGCAAACCATTATTTATTATTTTGGCCCAGATTTGGATCAAAGGCTGATTTATCAACGTATCGATAAACTGGGTAGCGGTTTTCAAATGACGGACCGGAACAACTAGGCCCTGTCGTAAAGACAAGAATACTCATCTACATTTCAAGAAATCGTAGATCAGCAGCGCAAAGCTTATTGTTTCTAACGACCAGGGAAAGAGTAAAAGCAGTTTCACACACAGTTTTTACTGGATGAGTTCGAACATTGCTTCAAGAAGCTAATATTCAAAACTCTCCTGAAAAATTTAGGGCAGTAGTTAATTTCGATATTTGGCCCAAAGAGAATATGAATATTTGATGAGATGTCAAAGAGAGGTAATTGGAGGATTAGAGATACATTCTCAAGCACTACTGTAAGGAAGTGCATAACTAATCAAGAAAACTTAGTCGTAATGATTATGATGTTCTTTTTTTTTTCCACTCCAATGTGAGTTATTACAAGCCATTCCACTTAAGTTTCCATTAAGTTTAATGGGTGTTAATCTGTGAGACTTTCTCATATGAATTTCTTTATAATAATAATTTTTGTACTTTTGATTAAAGTACAATTTGTTTCGTAAAATTAGTTCATTCTTTAACGAGATAACCCTCCCGTGGTATGGTTACCAGTCACAGTACGCCATGAAGCACCGGCAGAAAATAAACACTTCTCACAAGTGGGTCAAGCGTAGCTCGGACACCTAAATAACACCGTTTTCCCCCCAAAGGGAAGAAAACGGATATTTAGGTTCCAGCGTAGCTTGACCCACTATTTTTAAGCCTTGCCGGCTCTGAGGTGACGTACTGAGGAGCGAACCGACCGAGTCGTATCGCCCGGCGCGTCATGGCGGCGCTAGCGCTGCGGGGTGGGGTGCGACGTGCGGGAGGGGTCATTTGGTAGGGACTGAGTGTTGCCACATGCTAAAATCCAAGGGGTTAATCTCACAAGTGGGTCAAGCTACGCTGGAACCTAAATATCCGTTTTCTTCCCTTTGGGGGGAAAACGGTGTTACTTGAACAGGAGTAGATACAGCAAGTTTGAAATAAACGTTAAATAAATACACCAGACAAATTCTCACCAACAAAATTCTCTTGTATCTAATGATCTTCTATCTCCCACATCCAAGCGAATTTTAGAATGCGCTATAGATAGATACAACACCGACTTTCTACTGAAGATAATATTACTGGCCATATACTTACGGGTTTTAAACTTATCAACAACGTGATAAAAGCAAACATAATACATGAAGTGCCGGTTCCACACCAACAGATTGTGCATCAGAGCGAAACCGATAGCCGGGGAAATGACACAGTTTTCCGCGGTTTGTGGCCGAATGCTCTTTGATAGCTCATAATACATATTATATGTAGATTCGATATAAAAGGCTAGCGTATCTACCGCATGCACCATAAACTAATCATCTGTTAATTTTCCGTATACATCCGTACCGCATTCTCCACATTTTCAAATTCATTACGACCACTAAGTCTACCTTCTTCGAATCTGTATAAAATGTAAAACAGCCTATTTCTATAGAGGCTTTCCCTCGATGGTGGTCAATAGTGGGTAACCGCCGCCCGTGAACATCAGCAATGCCAGGGGAACAGCCATGCCGCTGCCTACCGAGAGGAAATAACTCTCCTTAAACCACATTTTAAGAACAATATGTAGGTGATAAAGCTCAGGGACCGTGGTCTGACGCACCATCTTGCTTTGTCATATTCCTCTATATGCTGAACGAAAAGTTTGCATGCGCGTTGTAGGATTCTATGTTGTAGTGATGTGAAGATGGAGATCGCTACATGTCGCTACATTTCTATTACAGTGAGGACTCAGCCTGGTCTCGTTTCTCGTCATCAGTCCGCGCTCGGAACAACCTAGCACAGGTTCTTCACGACGTGCGAGCTGGTGCGTCGCTCACCTTCGACTGGCTGTTCTTGCTGCTGGTAGCTGCCTTCGTATCAGCTATCGGGCTGGTCGAAGACTCGACGGTTGTGCTCGTAGCTAGCATGCTTATTTCGCCTCTAATGGTAAGCCGACTACAGCAACCAGGGTAGGATTTACTCACAGGCTTATTAGCCTTATTAGGCTAGAACTTGGAGAGCTAGGCGCAGCGGGCACGGCGCTGAACTGAGACTTCATCATCATCATCCTATTGCAGTCCACTGCTGGACATAGGCCTCTCCAGTTGTTCGCCACTTTGGGCAAACATCTGGAGGATATACCCATAATCGCCACACTGGGCAGGCGGGTTGGCGATCGCAGGGCGTAGCTTCTTGCTCCGGTGACGCTGCTGCCCTTATCGGTCTGTGGTATTTAGCTATGCCTTCAATTGTGATGGTTATACCGCCATCCGTCGGTTGCCAGCACCTCGTTTGTTATTCGGCAGGATGCACCACGGGCAGGTGAGGTTGGCTTGGAGCGAAATGATGTTAAGCCCTTACATGGAGTGATAGGCTGATGAAATCATGTCTAGATCCTCTCCATTTACCTTCTCATTCCAGGGCCCAATAACAGCAGGCACCCTGGGCACAGCAGTACGGGACCGATCCCTTCAACACATGGGTCTTCTGCATGAAGTATTCGGTCTATTTCTAGCTCTAGTCCTAGGATTCATCTTCGGACTTACCATCTGTGCGGTCGACGAACGCTATGGTGTCGGTGATTGGCCTACAGACGAAATGATGTCGAGGTAAATATGAACCGAATAAGAATTGACGGATGTTTTGCTAGTTTTAAAATTGTTCCAGATAAAGATATAGGTAGTTAAGTTTTGCTTTCTTTTTTAAATTGCTATAGACAAAGATATACCTACCTAGTAAAAGCTTAACAACTCGACTCGTACTCAGTGACCAAAGTCGAAGTTGGACAAATAAACTGTGTTAAGATGAGCGTAAAGACAATAATAATAACCCATAAAATAATTGAACCTGTTTAATTGAAGTCACTAGAGCTAGCTAGAATAGAAACTAGAGAAGCTAGAATAGCTTAAATTAACACAACGGTCTTAAAACTTTTCTACACAGCACATTTTACCTCGATTTGAAAATATGGGTCTATTTATTCTAATATATAAAAATAAATATAATGTACATAACATATCAGACAACATCACATACATTGCTCCGATCCAAATCATGAGCACTTTTGTTACAAAACGTATACGTATTATGTAATTGTATAGAAATACAAGCACCCAGACACGTTGAGAGATTATGAGCTTTAATAATGCGGTGGTGCAAGGAGTCGTGTGGTGATAAATTTTTGAAGTCTCTTCCAAACAGTCCACAACAAAATTTCTAGGACTTTTCTTTTAAAAAACACTGGTTTTCTCATATCTTATTCTTGCTTTTCCTCATTACCTGTATAGTGTTCTATTTTATTTTTACTTAGGTACCTACGTACATACGTTTATGTCGCAATTGATTCAGGTGTGAAATCCGATCCCTCTGGGTGGGTGTCCTTGTGGCGATCCCGAGTGGGGCGGCCGTGGCGCTGGCCATATTGGGGGAATACACTGCCTCGTTAGTGGGCGTCGCCATTTCTGCTTCGCTACTGCCGCCCGCGGTGAATGCTGTAAGGCACTTATGTTATTTACGATACCGTGAAATTATTATTTTATACTTAAAGCAATTATTATGAACATCAATATTAATAAATTTGATTTTTCTTTTAAAATTTAGAAATCAAATAATTTACACCAGAACTTATTTGCTTAGCTGCAGTTCACTAATCTCTCATACAACATGGCGACCGGTGTAGTCCGGCCGTTCTAATCAGCCGTTTAATAAAAAACCAATTTTAATAGATTTTACTATCGAAAGATACCTATAGTTTCCCTGGGGGAAAACAACCATTAAAAAGTGACGGTGTATACTTACTTATGTTCTATATTCACCATCATCATCGTCAGCCTATTGCAGTGCGCTGTTGGACACAGGCTTCTCCAGTTGTCCACCACTTAGGGCAAACGTCTGTAGGATATACCCATAATCGCCACGCTGGGCAGGCGGGTTAGCAATCGCAGGGTGTAGCTTCACGAACCGGTGACGCTGCTGCCCGTCAACGGTTTGTGGTATTTAGCTACGCTTTCAATTGTGATAATTATACCGCCACCAGTCGGTTGCAAGCGCCTCTATGTTCTGTATTACTGATACTGAATTATGGGAAAAACTTTGTGCACTAATAAAGAAAAATATCCCTGTATATGGATCTGGTACTCTGCTGTCTTCTAGGGTCTCCTCTGGGCTATGGCGCTAGTGCACCTGATATTTGCGGACGACGACACCAGATTCACCAGCGTGGTCTCTTCATCCCGATACAGCGCAGATCCAGTGACAGAACTCGCCGTTTCGGGAACAGTGTCTCTCTGTCTCACACTCGTCAACATACTGTGCATATTTTTAGCTGGTGTTGCTGTTTATAAGGTACAGTATCATCGTCATATCTGCCACAGTGTCTAAAATCTAAGGTCACAATCAATGTGTCTTACCAGTTTTGACATACGCTGCCGAAACGTGGACGCTTACGGGAAGACTAGTCCACAAGATTAAAGTCGCTCAGCGCGCTTATGGACTTTTTTTTTATACAACTAGGGTGGCAAATGGCTACCGGCCTGCCTAATGGTAAGCAGTTACCGTAGCCCATGGACGCTTGCAACACCAGGGGCATCGCATGCGCTTAGCCGGCCCTTTAAGAACCTATTTACTTTCAACTTGCTTTCGAAATGCTTGGTATCTCGTTAAAATATATGGTGCTTTAGAAATGCTTGGTATCTCGTTAAAATATAGGGTACGAAACGAGCATATAGGTACGTGAAAGGGCGCAAGTTACCGATATACCTCGAAGGATAAGTTAGGCTTAGGTTAATAAGGGTACGCTGAAGTGGCAGTGGGCTGGTCATGTCTGCCGCAGAGCCGAAATAAGTGGAGCAGACGAGTCTTGGAGTCGACACCATTACTAGGCAGTAGCTGGATGAGGGAGGCCCGGGATAGAGAATCTGAATGTGGTGCGAATCAATGTTCAGCAGTGGATGGACCAAGGCTGTTGATTGATTGATCACCATAAATTGCCAATGGTTTCTAGGACATATCAAAACTTTTTAAAATACAAGAACCTTAACCTAGTTTTATATGCCAGCGCGGATTACAGACTTGGTAATGTGCAGCCTTGTAGACACTCGAGTTTAGATGCTTAAGTAGTTTGTACTAAAGTATGCTTTGATGCATATTTGAAGTGAACGTACGTACGAGTATAACATAATAGATAGTATCTAATTTTGAAAAGTCGAATATCTCACTTTTTCATGAATTAAAGTGCAAAAAGAGTGTCTGGCCGGGGAAGACAAGGATTCGGGTAGCAAAGAAGTATGCGGCCGTATCAGCATGCTTCTGTGCTACTCGAATGTACTTCTGTGCCCACTGGCGACAGGGGGCAGCAACTTGGCTTGGCTTTAGTAGCTGACACCACGCTGACTCCACGGGCGAAAGTGCATACCTACTATAACGCATTTTCCACTTAAAAGATTTTGGATTATTCATATAAGTATGAAAGCAATCCTGCGTCCGGTCTATCGGTTAACTTTGTTTTGTTTATGTATTTTTAATTCTTGTTTTGTTCCTTATAAAAGTTATTGTATTGTTGTATTTTTTTTTGTATGTTTTTTCCTGTTTTATGTTTGTGTTGTGATTTCAAAATGTTTGTACCTACCTATGTGTCTATTTTTTTTATTGCTGTGTTGTGATGTCCAAATTGTAATAAAAATTTCTTTAATTCCTATTATTCTTATAATATCTATCAACTGTAGTGTCCATGTGCATCACACTTCAATATACACAATTCTACTTCATATTCGTAGCCGTTTACGAGACAAAACCAGCAAGTAGAGCTCTAACTTGACCTCCCACAAATTATTAGCTCAAGTGAGTCAAGGATCTTCATAAATTCCAGTCTAGAAATATTCATAAATGACGTTACCCCGAGGGCAGTGATGTCATCTCAATACACTCGGACTAAGCCGCCGGGGACGTGCTGGCTTGTTATAAGGTCACTTTGAATTACCCTACTTATGCTTAGTCTTGTAACTTTCTAGCTTTGTATAAGTAATATGTACCTAAGATGTGTAAAGACATTAAGTATAACTAGACGAAAATATCCTAACAGCTGATGGTAGGCAAGGGTCACATGAGCTTGTATAATAATAGTTGCAGTCATCATCATCAGTCCGCAAACATCCACCGCTGGACATAAACCTTCCCTTTTTTTTTATTGTAGCTCGACATAATGGCTTCCCTACGCCTGATGGAATGATGGAAAGTGAAAAGAAGCCCAAGTCGCTGTGACAACTGGCAAGTAACTGGTCAGTTCCTGTCAACCTATCAGTTGCCACTGCCATGCCCCCCACCCCCCAGCTCCGGAAACCCTACTCACCAGTAGAAACACGACCCGGAGGTCATTTGGCTGCGGTATTCTATAGGGTGGAGGTCCTTCTCCGGACGGGCAGCTCAATTCGAGCGAAGATTCGCTATGCCCTATGTCTCTTTACGAGTGATAATTGCTATTTGGGGGAATACCTTAGTTACCCGCTTGGCAGGTGGGTTGGACCGCAGTAGTTTCATTTGTGCCTTGTTGCCTGCCAGTTTCCTGATACTCTTCTACCACATAATAGAAATATTAAATTTTTTCAATAAATTTTCGCCATACCCTAGTTCAATACACCGTCTTTCAGATGATTATCTTACACACTATAGGAAGATTAATCTACATGCCTACACTACTATTAACTGACTAACCTTTCTTCATTGTTCTATTCTAGGTCAAGGAAGTATGCCCCTTAGAGAGAAGAGACATATCGTGGTGGCGGGCTAACAGAAACCTAATCCAAACTTCGGATAGCAGCAAGCCTGATCCCGAACAATCAGGAGTTTGGGATATGTACAGGTGAAATATGTATTTCAAAATACATACATGCTTTAAATTAGTGAGAACCTATGGATAACATACACGCGCATATTAGGATACTCTGTAAAAATTCTGATGGTAATACATATAAACAGGGAGTAACCGCTGTAGGTACGAAGTCAGCTTGCAAATTCTATTTAAAATATTAACTTGCGAAATTGCCGATAAAGCTCGTGATAGATAACTAACAGATAATGGTTACATAGGTACATAAAGTTTATCGTGCGAATAGGCTAGGTATGAGGTCCAGAAAGTTGGGAAACCGGGTATAATAATTGTGGAAACTGTAGGTTAAAATAAAGTACTTAATGACTACTCAAACAATGTTTTATAACAGTAAATGGTGTAACGATGCCAAAGAAGACGTTCCGGAAGACTCGCGTAAGGAGTATCCTCAAGTGCAAAGTGACACGGTGACCTTCAGGAGACCACCTCCCGGATTTCAAAGACCGAGGGCTCAGCACATTCAGGACTACTGCCTCCAGACTACCAAGTAAGTTCTGTAGAATATATCGAGGTTTTCCGGAATAGAATTTAAACTATTAGATAATGTTGGTTAAGTTTCCACAATCATGTAATTTAACCATCTAGTCCTTGACGAAATTAAATTTACTTCCCTTTTTTGTACATTGAACAACAGACATGTTCAAGCACACAAGTGATCGAACTCGCAATATCTTTATTATAGGCAGAATTAGGTAACTCAGACTCGTAAAATACCAGTATATGTATTTCACAGAAATCCTGAAAGCTTCACGCCCCTGGACATAGACTCACTCGAAGTTGATAACAGAAACTCAAAAGCCAAAGACGATTCCGACAAACCTAGCATGTATTCAAGTCTCAATTCGAGTGAAGGCAAATCCGTAAATAACTTAAAGTCTCTGCATAATGTTGACTACAGCTACTATAACGCAGGATTTGAAGGAAATAAAGAAAATAGAAACACCGACAATGTTGAAGACGTAGATAAGACACATTATCCAACTATAGAGCCTTCTCTTAATTTTACAGTAGATGCTAAAAAGCACGGTATTGTTCTAGGAGCTAAATCTTTTCATGTTTAACTTTACTTATCATTAATAGATAAATACTTATACATTACTTACCTAAAATTACCACTATTGTAGATAAACAAATATATGTAACGAATGTGCGTGGTGTAATTAATCAAAACACGTGAAATAAAATCATGCCTACATGAAGCAACAAATTAGTTTCATTGATACAATCCCGTGTACGACGAAGTTAAGACCAAAAGTAATAAGATACCTAAACTAAACATAACCTTGTTTCTTGTTTACAAAGTTCGGAGACTGCCTACTCTTTTAATTAACGGCTACATTAACTGGTATGTGTTAAGCAAGAAATACCAGCTCTTACTTTTCTTAGTTATGTACCTACGTATAATGTCCTTTTGTCAAACAAAGTGGATACGTAGGATAGAACGTACGTCGTGTCGGCCGAAATAAGGACAATAAGTCCCCAGGCGTCTTTAAAATTTGTCAATTGCTTCTGAGGTAATACAAAAGTTATGTTTCGTTAAGCAAAAATAAAGAAACATATGAGCCTACCTATCTGCAAAAGAAATATTACACTCTGGATCTAATTACGTTGCTAATAAACCACTAATAACTGTCCTTGCCACTGAAATATGTCTCAGTTGTTATACTAATTCCTACGGAGCAAGATCATTCTAGATCATAATGCCAGCTGGAGTAGTTTTCGTTATTTGTATACCTTCAAGTAACCACGAGCATATAATAAGATTTGGCAAACCGAAAGAAATGGTATCTATAGATGATGTTCAATATAAGCCTTGCAGGTTACAAGTGGAATTGCGTAATAAGAAATCTAAAAGCATACCGATACATTTAACCCAGCAATATTATAATGAAGCTTTTAATCCTACTTTGGAACACATAAAGGAAGATGACGATTATTTCACAATGGAAAGTGTAAGTATTATTTTCTTTATTAATGATTCCTAAATTGTGTTAGCATTTAGATGTACGCCAATAGCCAAACTAGATAATACGTAAAATCTTACATTACATCTACTTATTGTTAATTAAATTACCTACATTTGAATGTTCAACTGACATTCAGAATTACATCGATGCCTATTATAAACAACAATATAGGTAAGGCGAGTCGCCTAATCTAAAACCTATCTTCTGGACTAGTAATATACAATAAATCAACAGAATCCTAAGACTTTACCAACAGTTAAATAATTAATGGATGATAGAGTTTAACGAGTCAAGGGCCGAAAGGGGTCATGCACAAGAAATGTGACATAGCCAAATTAGACTAGATTTTAAATAGAGACATCGGTCGCAACTATAGGTACTTATCTAGATAGGTATAGTGCATCACATGTCACGTGAGGAAATTAGCAAGCACGTACTGCATTTCTTAATTATTTACATACTGCCAAAATTGTCTGGATTGCATCCAAAACTATCGCATACAACTGCAATTGCTACACAACATAGAGCATAGAGAAAGTGTATGTACCCATAACTAACTCCTGAAGTCATATCGAAAAACACTATTTTTATAGAATAATTTATTATAGCTAAGTAATTTTATATACGACACTGGTGATTAATTATATTAAAGTTGCTTCGCGGAAGGTCATTTCCAAGTCGCCTGCTTACATCAACATTCTATCTAACGGCACTTCTCATACTCGTAGCTGAAACAAGCGTACCATATTATCTTTGCACCCAAGCATATCAACGTGTCTGTTTACTATTTCTCATAGTTATACCAAAAATATCCCAATAATAGCCACCTATAAATTACATCATATGGTATTGAGTGAATTAAGTAGGAACGAAATCCGACGACGAAGAAACGATACCTACAAGACTTCTAAACGATACGTAGGTAGGTAAGTATAAGTAGTAGGCACCTATCCTACAACAAATCTACAACAATGAGATGACGTCACACATAGGCGAAAGCGTTCTCGTCCCACAAATGAGACAAGGAAGGGAGTAGGGTCCCACAATCACGAAATTGAAATGTGCCACGGAATTTATAGATTGCCCTCATAAAATCATTCCGTCAAAATGGATGGCCCATCTATTGCAGATATTACAAGAGCTTCTGAACAAACTACAAGTAGAACACGTCGTATGGATGAGTGATAAGGCTGGGAACTACTATGACGTCATATTTCCTCTGCCCACCGGCGACAAATGCGAGACTATGCTTCATTGTCTCACGCAGCTCGGCATAGGTGTAAGATGCAAATCTATTGTCAGGTCAGGTAATTTTCAATCGCACGGAAACATACTTATAAACAAACATTTTTCCAACGGCATTAAAATACTGTAGCTAATAAGTCTATTCTAACCCAGGTGTTCCCAAAATTTATTTTTCCTGGCGCACTTATATGTTTAGGATTTTTTCTGGTGGTGGCTCCCTAATCAATTGTAATTTAAAGTTCCCTATGCTTTCGTGGCGTCCCCTGCAATGAAGCCTCAGGGTGCCACGGCGCACACTTGGAGAACCACTGTTCTAACAATTTAAGTACCTAGCTATCATGATATATAACTGATCACATCACTGCTGTACCTATATGATGAGTTTCGACAAAGTTATAAGGTTCCTAGGATAAGTAGTTATTGACTGTTATTGTGATATTAGATGACGACTGTTTTCAGTGTACTACCATGCAACGTAGTGCATTCTGCTAAAGAATACGAAGAACTCGATGAAGATACGCTATTGTAAGTACATAGGTACCTATTCACAGTAATAATACGCTAGTCTATGAAAATATAATTGAAAGTTCAATAATTTTCAATTTAAGCGACTATTCCGTACACAGGCGCAAAACGGAGGAAGCCAAACGTTGGCGGGGCTTCGTAGAATCGATCAGATCAAAACTGACGGTGAAACAAGTAGTGGATGGGGTTCGAGGTGGCGGCGAATTGTCTTTCGACTATTTGACCTTGATCATAACAGCAGAGTGAGTTAATTGTCTAAACTAATTAAAAACTTAGAATATTAATCTAATCTAATCTAAGCTACAAAAATTATTTAAAAAAAAAAAATTAAACCGACTTCAAAAAAAACGCAAACGACCAAAACTAAAAAGCGATAAATAACGTAAGTAATTCTATCCTTAATACATAATCATTTAAATATTACAATTATCACTTATTTTTGAAGTCGGTGCCAACCTCTCGGTACCTAACGTAGACTGTTGTTGTATGACGCGCGCGGCCGGCATATCCACACGACAATATACCTAGATATGTTTGGCTGGCACCGACTTCAAAAATAAGTGATAATTGTAATATTTAAATGATTATGTATTAAGGATAGAATTACTTACGTTATTTATCGCTTTTTAGTTTTGGTCGTTTGCGTTTTTTTTGAAGTCGGTTTAATTTTTTTTTTAAAAATAATTTTATTTCTCTGTTTTTAGTTGCGTTAATGTGCTGTGACCTTGAATAAAGGCTAATTAATGTCCTTAAGAGTTTTACTTAGGAATGAAAAATTTTGCTTTAAGTCAAGTGAAGACTTTGCGATCTAGAATCAAGCATATCACTTACCAAATCACCTGCCCTATTAGCCCTGCATAAGTACATACTACTACCTAGTTTAATATCGACCAATGTCAGTACTGTCCCCTAACTCCTAACCGTTAAGGAGTTCTGTGGCTTCATCATCAGCACCAGATGTTGTCGCCCGGAAGCATATACCTACCTGAGTAAAATATGATTACGTAACAAAAACACCATATGAGCATACAATTTTCGGTTGTTGCCCTCAATTTCTCCAGGATCCCATCATCAGATCCTTACTTGGTGATAATGGGACCACCTCGGAAGTGTCTTCTGTCGAACTGTCGAAAAATTTTTGAAATCCATCCATAATTGACGGAAATATCGCTGAACATACATAAAAAAAAAAAATATTATACATAGAGACGAATTGAGAACCTCCTCCTTTTTTCGAAGTCGGTTAAAAATATCCTACGTCCAAATTCGCCGACCGAACTGCAGAGTGCGGAGTACTTATGTGTAAATCTGCAGTAGTTACCTTCTTAGATGACAGCCTGTGCTTTGGCGTGAAAGATAACACAACAACTAAAAATTCTGTCTTAGTTTTAGGTCCGTAGAGCCGCTCTACGGACCTCAATGATATGAATTTCTATTACGACAACAACACAGATAATTATGTGCTCTACCTGTAAAAAATACCTTTGCCCTTGACAATGCCTGTTTCTTTCCATGCATGGAACACACACTACCGGTGACTAATCACTCGCTGCATCTGAAAATTTTCCGAACAGCAAACCTAATAATAGTTAGGTATTGTACCTATATAATAGCTGATTGTCAGTATTCTACATACGCACCTTTGTCTTTCCTACGCAGTTCTTTAGCAGCCCTCGGACTCGTGGAAAACAATGCTTCAAATATAGTGGCAGCCATGTTGGTATCTCCACTGATGGGCCCAGTCATGTCCATCACCTTTGGTACGATCATCTCCGACAGAAGTCTCGTCAGAAGCGGGTTTGAGAGTCTGATCTTGGGAATGGCTGTCTCATTGTTGTTTGGATTCATCTTCGGTCTGATTTTGGGCACGACCGCGATGCCATGGGGTTTTGGAGATTGGCCAACTGAAGAAATGAAGTCACGGTAACAATGAGTTGATTCACTATCCGCCTACTTACGATAATTATGATTTTACCCTAGTAAGAATAGATATTTGACCTTTCGAAAGATAAATGGTTGATTATTTTCCTCCCTGCTATATATATTATATATATAGTTCTTATATATATAATATATATACTTATACATATAGATTTTCCTCCCTGCTATATTTTTTTATTTTTTTTTATATACATATATAGTTATATTGGATACCTCAATCAATTACGATTACGCCAACAATCCCAATCATGAGCAACCTGCAATCTGCATCCACTCTCGACCAGATATTTCCCAAGTCATCGACCCACCACGTTGGATATCTACATACTTAATCTTACTATTAAACCAGAAAGTTATCTACAAGTAATCCCACTGCCTACATTTTACGCTATTTCGGAAAAATTGTGTGCAAAACTGCAAATCTGTATTCAATGTGATAACCACAATGTATTACTTCGCTTTCAGCGGAAATGTGCGGTCTCTCTGGATGGGCGTCTTGTGGGCCCTGACGTCAGGCACAGGAGTAGCTCTGGCCTTGCTACAAGGCAGCGCGGGGCCACTAATAGGCATCGCCATTTCAGCTTCATTGTTACCACCAGTTGTGAATTGCGTAAGTTTTTATGGCTTCTGTTATTTTTCCCTGTTCGTTTAAAGGCCATTCATTGATTAGGTATATGATTTTCTTACTTACAGGGACTATTCTGGGCGTTAGCTTGTATTTGGTTGTTGTATCCAGGGACGAAAATTCCGCATATCAAAGGCGAAGCCTACTTTGGTAACTCGAGTTACGTACCCTTGTATCATAACTACATACCAATTGAATTTGCTGTAAATGGTAAGTAGAGTGGCGAGTGAGTAGAGTAGCAAATGGAGTAGTATAGATGCGCCAAATTCTAACAAAGATATTTTTCATTATCATTATCATCAGTCTCTTAAAGCCAGCCCAACACTGGACATAGGGATGTAAAGGAGCGACCTATCACCTTTTCGCTCCAAGCCATCCTCGGCTGCCCGTGGTGCATCCTGCCGAACAAACGAGGCTCTGGCAAACCGACTGGTGGCGGTATGACCATCACGCGATAGAAGGCGTAGCTAAATATCATAGACCGATGACGGGCAGCAGCGTCACCCGCCTGCCCATCGTGGCGATTATGGGTATATCCTCCAGATGTTTGCCCTAAGTGGTGAACAACTGGAGAGGCCTATGTCCAGCAGTGGACTGCAATAGGATGATGATGGACATAGGCCTCGCCAAATTTTCGCCACTTTGAATAATTCTCGCATCCAGCACTTGCCAGCCATTTTGCGCAAATTGTTATTCCACCTAGCCTGAGGGCGTCATACACGTTTGCCGAAAAGCGGTATCCACTCTAAAAATCGTCTAACTACTCCATCCTACTGCCACTTCACCTTGCTAATCCGATGAGCTAGTTCGATGGTTTTGGATCTCTACCGTATATTTTTATGGAGCATTTTCTTCATGCTTTCCGATACACTTTTGTTAACAGGTATAGTGAGTTGTTGCCTCACAATAGTGAATGTCATCTGCATATTCATAACGGCTATAATATTCCTCAAGATAAAGGAGGTAGCTGCGCCCTACACATCGACACCAGATCTCCGTAGATTCTGGGAACAAGATATAAAGGTGGTGAGGGACGCTAATAGAAGTAATTTGCAAAGAGGAGAAGCTGATGAACGTGCTGAGTAAGATTTTTTAATACTTACTTAAGTACCTACATTTAGGCTTCATTAACCGACTTCGAAAAAAGGAGGAGGTTCTCAATTCGTCTGTATGTATAATATTTTTTTTTTTTTTTTATGTATGTTCACCGATTATTCCGTCAATTATGGATGGATTTCAAAAATTTTTTTTTTGTTCGACAGAGGACACTTCCGAGGTGGTCCCATTATCACCAAGTCAGGATCTGATGATGGGATCCTGGAGAAATTGAGGGCAACAACCGAAAATTGTTTGCTCATATGGTGTTTTTGTTACGTTATCATATTCTACTCAGGTATATGCTTCCAGGCGTCAACATCTGGTGCTGATGATGAAGCCACAGAACTCCTTAACGGTTAGGAGTTAGGGAACTGTACTGACATTTGTCGATAGAAACTAGGTAGTAGTATGTACTTATGTACAGGGCTAATAGGGCAGGTGCTTTGGTAAGTGATTTGCTTGATTCTAGATCGCAAAGTCTTCACTTGACTTAAAGCAAAATTTTTCATTCCTAAGTAAAACTCTTAAGGACATTAATTAACCATTATTCAAGGTTACAGCACATTAACGCAACTAAAAATAGAGAAATAAAATATTTTTAAAAAAAAAATTAAACCGACTTCAAAAAAAAAACACAAACGACCAAAACTAAAAAGCGATAAATAACGTAAGTAATTCTATCCTTAATACATAATTATTTAAATATTACAATTATCACTTATTTTTGAAGTCGGTGCCAGCCAAACAAATAAATGTATCTAGGTAGGTATATTGTCGTGGGGATTTGCCGGCCGCGCGCGTCATACAACAACAGTCTACGTTAGGTAGGTACCTAGAGGCTGGCACCGACTTCAAAAATAAGTGATAATTGTAATATTTAAATAATTATGTATTAAGGATAGAATTACTTACGTTATTTATCGCTTTTTAGTTTTGGTCGTTAGTGTTTTTTTTTGAAGTCGGTTTATTTCCTTCTACACCTCTGTTCCTGACAGGTCGGCGTAGAAATAAATCAAGCCTTATTAATACTCAATGCCTTATAAAACAGGCTCTTTACTGACAACTCGAAATTAATACACACCTATCTACTTAGTTAATTTATTTCTTCTTGACAATAAAGTACCTATTCATGTAGGTAACGTAGGTACATACCAAAATCCAGCCCCACTTCTAAATATACCTACTCTAGAAACGGCACTATATCACTGAGACATCCACCTAAAGAAGTGAATTTGTCTCTGTAAGAGATTGCTATTAGTGATGATAACAGGTACCACGTACCACGGAGGCTGCATAAATTGTAGTGTAATAGATAGGTACCTACCTACATTAAGTATAATGGCTACCTACCATGTATATTCGCTGAGGCACTACCTCTGCTTATTTACAAATGTTACTTATTAGTTATGTTGTTGTGTAATCCGCTATCTAACTATCTTAATCAACAGATTGATATTAGAAGACCTAAATCAAGCTACTGATGAAAACATGAAAGAAAAGTTGGAAGCTGCCGTTCAAGAGGCACTAGATGACGACACTTACAGAAAAGTTAAAAGGATGAGCTATCAAAGTCACAATGCTGACGAGGTAATTATAAAATGCTCACCAGTCTGATCTGAAATTTAGGTTCATCCCGAGGGTTTTTTTTTTTTTTTTTTCTAAATGACTACGATGATGGCCAGGACGGCCTTGTCATCATCACCGGACTGTTGGGGGAGCGGAAGGCTCTCACCCCTAGACATCCCGAGGCGATGACTATGAATGTGTATGAAACTTTTCTAAAGAAGAACGCCATAATGGTGTACCTACTACCCCTGATGGAGAGCGAAAAAAAAGCCCAAGTCGTTAGGACAACAGGCTGGTAACTGACCAGTAACCTGTCAGTTGTTATACGACCGCTAACGCCGGTCCGTAAAATGTATCTTCAGGGCACGATCGAAGGAACCCATATCAAAATAAGGAAGATATTTCGAATTGTTGAAGATTGTAAGAGGGTCGATCTAAAAGCCACGTTTAACATGCCTAGTTAGCACAGTAGTAAGCACGTCTATCTTCATTTATCCATACATGCCTGTTGTTGCCTTCCATTCCCAAAAACACCTTCCAGACTGCAAAAAAGTTGGTGCTAGACCCGATCGAGAATCGAAATCGGAACCTTAGGATCGTCCACCTTTGATGAGTACCCTTGCCTTATAACAACACAACGCATTAGCCAGATCGTTAAGTACCTAGTCTACTTTTTAATTAAATAAATACCTAAATGTGCTTTAATTTTAAGGTAATACGCACAATAGGTTTGCAACCGCGCACTCCTGTATCGAAAAGATCCAGTTTGAACACTTCTACGTCTTCAACAAAACCACAACCGAAGAATCCAAATTTAGCCGACATAGAAGCATTGGATAAGATCCTGACGTCACTCCTAGGCATGGCTGAAAGAAGATCATTGATCTCCAATAACGGAACTCCAAGAATGAGTAGATTGACGAATCTAGGAAACAGACGCTCAGAGTCTTGGTCTGAACGGATATTTGAAAACTCTGTAGTAAATAGCGTTTTAACCAACCTGAAAGCTAGTAAACGAAATTCCCCTGATGAAGAATTCTTTTTGACTCCAAAATAAGTAGCAATTGGTACCTATATCACTAGCTTCGCCTTTGGGAAGATTATATATAGATTTATTTATACCTGATATTTAGTAACTACAGAAATGTATGAAACATCATTAAATCTATATCTATCTTCTATCTTCTTCTTCTATATCTATACATGTAATAAAAATGTAACGAATCGCTGTCTGTACATGGAAGATATTTGTGAAAAAATATTATGGGAGGCCTTTATTAATGCTATATTACCCAAAACAATGATTTTTGGAATTTTTGTCTGTTTGTCGATTTGTCTGTTTGTCTGTATGTTTGTGCACGCTAATCTCAGAAACCGCGTATCCGATTAAGATGCGGTTTTCACTAATATATTGCTGGAAGCTTCCCTTAACATTTAGTGTTTGTTTCATGTTAATCGGCCCATAAATAAAAAAGTTACGCCCATTTAACTAATCACGTCGAGTCTGCTGTACGTTTGCGCGGGTATATAAAGCGCGCCGAGATCTGCGCCGCGCCGCTGCCAGCTGCCAGGCACTGGGGGTCATTAAAATCACTACCCAAGAAACTATTCCACGCGGACGAAGTCGCTGGCACAGCTAGTATAGAATAAATGGCATTTTTATACTTACTGATGTACCTGCTTATCTAAATGTAGGTATATCTAGTATCTTGCCAATTGTAATCCATAAGTAGGTACTTATCAATTGCATGATAATAGCACCTATTTATAGGTATAAAATGCAGTTGGCACATTATGAAAGTATAGTACTTGTATATTGTAACTAGGTAGGTAGGTACCAATAATCGTAATGCAAAAAAAAAACAAATAATAAATAAATACTACAGTATATTATCTTGTACAACAATAGAGAATGAGGTACAACATTAACAATATAGTTAAATAAAGACATAACAACTGTATAATTTACATTAAGTGTCACATTAATAATTACTATCACAGCACTTTCCTCTTTCATTTAAGTTAACTTTACATTGGATGCTTACTTATGTAACTATGAAGGTAATTAAATAATCTAATTGTTAGTAATTTCATAATATCATTTATTTATATTAAAATTGGTCTATAATTTGCACTTTATGTCTTTCATTAATATTTACCACTATTTTTTGAGTCCTTTATACATCCATTTAATGATTCTTTAGGCACACTCTTTAGTGTCTTACCATGTTTCACTTGTGATGTATAAATATCATATCCTAAAGATATTGTATTATCATACAACACTCTAAACCTAGTAGGTAAGAAATAAAAATTTATAATTTGTGCTGGTGGCCACACCATCCATTCTGCTCTATATAAAGTAACAAATTTGTCTGTAACTTCTTCCTTAAAATTCTCCATAGGATTATCTTCAAGTATAGCTAGGCTTCCGAAGAATGTAATTATCATGATTGGAGAAAATATAAATTGGTCAAGTAATAATTTTTTTACAACCATGTCCACAGTTTTTCCAATAATAAACTTATCTAAAACTTTGTACCAATGGTGACACAAGACCCCCACTGCAGCACCAGAGAATGCCATATGCATAGTCCTTTTCACATCATACTTTTCTTGTTCTTTTGTGTATAGTTCATAAGATTGCTCTAAACAATCGCCTAAACCTGATAGACTAATTGATATGGTTACATTAGTATAAAGTAAATATTTATCACTGAAGGCAACTTTGACCACTTTTTTTAATTTTGACATAGGCCCAGAATTATGAACATGAGTTGCTAGTTTCCTCCAAGTAAATCCTAGTGATTGCATTGTGATTTATCTGAAACAAAATTTTTATTATGGATAATGAGTTTGAAAATGATGAAGTACATAAAAAAGATACTAGATTTGCCCCTAATAAAAACTTGAACTAAACAAACAAATCTACTGAAACAAACACAAACAATAACAAAATAATTTATTTGCTATTTTGAAAATATAATAATTTACTAAGGATCTTCCTCTGAAGGTACACTTTTGTCAGAAATCTCTACATTTTCAGGTTTTTCAGGCTTGCTGTGTTTAACATGAGATGTGTATATGTCATAGCCAAGTGATATAGAATTATCGTAAGCAACTCTAAATCTTGTTGGTAAAAAATAAAAATTAATTAACTGGGCTGGCGGCCACACCACCCATTCTGCTTTATATAATGTCCAAAATTTGTCTCTAACTTCATCTGTAAAATTTTCTATAGGATGCTCTTCAAATATTGCCACTGTTGCGAAAAACGACATAATTATGATGGGCGAGCATACAAACATGTCTAAGAATAGCTTTTTAAGCACCATATCAAATGTTCTGCCAACTATAATTTTATCAAGAATTCTGTACCAATGGTGACAGATGACACCTGCAGTGCAGCCTGAGAACCCCATCTGTGATGTCCGTGCTAAGTCAATTTTATCAATTTGTCGTGTATGAAGCTCATAGCTCTGTTCTAATAAGTCCCCAAGAGTTGATATCCCCATTGAGAGCAATACATTGGTGTAAAACAGATTCTTTCTATGAAATGCATCATCCACAGCTTGTTTATAAGTGGTATAGGCTTTTGAGAATACTCTTCTTATTGCCATTAGCAAATCATTTTTCACCTAGAACAAACAGATGGTATTAATATTATTAAAACCTGTTTTACAACAATGCATGCTAGATAGGTACAGCTAGTAATACCTAGTTTAAACGTTATTGGTTTATACAAAATAATCTAGGCATCTTATTCATAAATTACTAGCACAATTTTATTTTTATAAATCGTATGTTGTTATGATCATTTTCGTAATGATATACATAGTATTTTTTTTTCTTTTATGAATAAATGAAAGAAGTACTTCCAAAACCTTCCAAATTTGTTTATTAAAAGCCGTTTTACTAATGGAAAAAGTTAAAATTTTAAGCATAATTACTTACTTCTATCGTACGACACAACTGTCTCCGGTGGAGTTCTAAAATAATGTAACCACTCCTATCTCTATATAATTTGTCAATTTATGTAATATAAAATATATCTTGACCTGTTATGTAACTTTCAAGTATGTAAAAAAAGCTTTATATTTCTCTACCACTACCATTCATTCTTCTAACCTCAAATAATAAATGTAAAGAATTTTTGAAAATGTCAAGAACTCATTGTGTATGTGTGTGTCATGCATTTTTTTTAATTTGATTTTGATGTACGTCAGTGTCATTAATAGAGCCGATAAGTTTATGGTATGTTTTGAAACGAATTATTATAAGAGTAAAATTTATATTTGTCGCTCTGTGTAAAGCCTTAAAATACCGCAAACATTTTGTTACTGGCGGCGTTGGCGGCTATATAGGTTTTCTTGTGTGTTGCGACCTGGCGTCATGGAAGTAACCATAGACGTATTATTACGTCCATGGAAGTAACGGTAACAAAGTCCAGTAGGTATTAGTAAGTTGTGTTACCGATTCCTTGGCTCTATGGTTTCTGCATCTGTGATAGACGCAAGTCTAGTTCAGTCTATGGAACGATTTGGTTTGAAGCATGGAAGTATTAGGCCCTGTCCGCACAGCGATTTTTCACAGCGCGATTTTAATTCTCGCGATTCTTTTTCCGCGACCGGAATCACATTGTATACGCACTGCGAATAAAATTCCGCGCGTATTTTGTCATTTCGGTGGAGTTCCCGGCTGAAACGGACGTGTACAATGGACAGAAGAACAATTTTAATTTACTTGATACTGCATCAATAGCTCAAATAAGATGTTAAAACGACGCGCGATGTGAACATCTAATGAGTATTGACACAGTATTATTTTATAATAGTAATTGAAAAGTACATTAGGCAAATTAATAAACTATTAGCTTTACTCACCTTTTTGTTATTTTTCAACAACACTATATTGTTCCCAAGTAAAATATATCTATATATTTCCTTCCATAATCTCGTCTTCCTTGCGCTGTTAGTTTACGACTGAGTGGATCGCGCGATTTTTTTTCCGCAGTGCGGACAAGCCCGTACCAGTTTATATTGCACAAAACATTCGCGCGGAAAGAAATCGCGGTCATTTTGCATCAATTCACAGTTTTTTTTTCGCGCGAATTTTTAATCGCCAGTGCGGCTACTTCTATAGTGTTGCACGAGTTACAGAAATGCGGAAAAAAATTCGCGCGGTGAAAAATCGCAGTGCGGACAGGGCCTAAAGTACTAGTATGAAGAGAGTTTGGCGGGTGGAAGGATAACTTTGCTCGATCCTTGAAAAGATGGGAATATCGGATTGAAGACCAGGAAATGCCAGGAATAGTCGTAGTTGTGATTCCTGGGTGGTTTGTGGTTGTCCTGGACGGATGATCTTTATTTTGTTGTTGAATTCTTGCCTATTAAAAAAAAATACATTTGACATTGACATCCCATCTCAATTTGACATTTGTCAAAATCGGCTTCGCTCGCTTCCCTCGGTCGGTTTGCTTGTTAATATTTTGGTTTCATTCAAGCGAAATAAGAATATTTTAAACATAAATTCACTCATAAAACATTTTCACCATGGCAGGTAAGCTATATTTCAATATTTCCACTAAAATGTATTCATAATCTTTTCGTGCTTATGTTTGAATTTTTCAATTTTAGCTTTTGTAATTATGAGCTGGAATGTGTGATTTTTTAATTTAATAAAGCACATAGCCTTAAAAATACAAAAGTTTGACAATTAATTACAGTTATAAGTTTAATGTTTAATTTGGATTTTAATTACAGATATGGTGTAGAGTAAAGCAACTATTAAAGTTCATAATTTAGAATCATTGTAAATTGCCTATTTCAGATAAATTAACACTGGATAGAAAGGATATGAAAAATAGAGCTACATCACATCTCCGGATATATGTTGGTGGGCTCACAGAAAATGCAACAGTTGAAGAGTTGTATGAACATTTTGTTCAGTTTGGTCAAATTAATGGTGTTGTTGTGAACAGAAATTTTGGGTTTGTACAATTTGAAACAGAAAGTCAGGCACAGGATGCCATTGCTAAAGCAAATGGGAGCTTGTTTCAAGGGAAAACTTTAAGTGTGAGAACAGCACAGACAAATCCAGATAAAAGGTAATCTTTATTACTTATTTTTGAATAACATTAGTGTGTCTATGACAAGCTTCACTTATTCTAAGGATATTTTTAAAATACTGGTTATGTCATTGTGTTTCCTGAAGGTGTCTAAAGTTTTCATTGAAATTTTACATACATTGTTAATATTGTTATCTGGTCTCAACCCAAACTAATAAATGATGTTTAATGATGAATTTATCAGTAACTGGTACTTGTGAACACTAATTTATCCTAAAGTAGGCAACAATATATTATGAACTGTGAATCAATATCAAAATGGCTGAAAAATGAATAAGCACAAGAACAGATTTTACTGGGAATTGTATATCAAATACATACACACTTAACATGTCTTCATAATCTGTTATGTTAGCCCTCTCTATCTGATCAATAACATTAGAGCCTTATAACTTGTATAAATTCAAATAGTTTATTGCAAACATGTGGTACATGTACAGCACAGTAAAGACATAATTTTCTTTTTGTTATGTATCTGTACAATGAACGATTTCATCGGTCAGAGAGTAGGGTTGGGGGCAAGTTGGAGTATAGGCTTAGGGGCACTATGAGCGGCATAGAAATCGAAAAAAAAAATTTAAAAAAAAAATTATTTGAATTTTGGGAAATCAGGACTTAGAAAAATTTTCAACTTTTTTTTTCAAAAAAAAAAGTTTTCTTTTTTCGATGTGATCGTGTTAGACATGTTATTTGGAACATATTTTGTCCTGTAGATAAAATTCGTAAAATGCATATTTTCCGAGATATTGGTGATTTTTTTCTTTATATGCATTTTTCTCGAAAACTACGCATTTTACGAATTTCATGTACAGGACAAAAATTGTTGCAAATGATGTCACTAATACGATGACATCGAAAAAATGGAAGATTAAAGACTTCGAAAAAAAGTTGAAAAATTTTCTAAGTGTTTTGCCCCTTTGCCTACAATAGGTGGAGAAATTGGGACTTAGAAAAATTTTCAACTTTTTTTCGAAGTCTTTAATCTTCCATTTTTTCGATGTCATCGTATTAGTGACATCATTTGCAACAATTTTTGTCCTGTACATGAAATTCGTAAAATGCATAGTTTTCGAGAAAAATGCATATAAAGAAAAAAATCATTAATATCTCATAAAATATGCATTTTACGAATTTTATCTACAGAACAAAAAACGTTTATTTTATCCATATTTATGCATAGAATTAAAAAAAAATGAGCTAACTTGAATTTAAATTTTTGGTCAAAAATTTTCTAAGTCCTTAATCCCATAGTGCCCCTAAGGCTACACTCCAACCATTTCATCAAATCTACACTAATGTTATAAAGAGGAAAGATTTGTATTTTTGTATGTGATGAATAATTTTTTTTATTAGAAAGCTACATTATCACTGAGTACCATAGGCTATATTTAGTTTAAAAATGTTTAACTATAACACTCGTCTTTAAATAATGTTATGCATTCCCTATTCAACTTATTGATTTTGGGCGAACAATTGAAGTAAATAATAAATGTTTCTTATTAATGATGATGATATTCCCTAATAGTGACAATCTAAGATTTGCGTAATTTCATTAAATAATATTGCATGCTAAAAATTCAGGACTTAGACCAGATAATATGTGTCTTGTTTTTTGCATTCACAATGTATGCATTAGCCTGCTATAAGGTTGGTAATGTTGACAGACGGGAGACAGAGGTGGTTACCATACAGTCAGACATACCGCCGGCAGTTGCATTGAATGATAACCTTCCTGTTGTCAGTGACGATGCAGCAGACGACCATTATGACAGCTTTGGGAACTACATTGGAGATCAGGGTGAGGATATTGATCAGTTTTTTGTAACTACACAGTTCGTACACACCATACACTGGTTTGTGGTAAATTGCACTTAAGCTCAAACCCATATTGACTAAACATATGTGTGAAATTTATAGCAGGACAGGTGCGTTGCCGTAACATCATGTTACTTATTAATGATGTATCATAATTGTCTAGTCTAAAATGACGCGCCCCATCACTGCTTTTACGCACAAGCATATTTCAAAAATAGACGTAACATAATTACATTGTTTATGTGTATTGACACATAAACAATGTAATTATGCCATTCTCGGATTTGTTGTCCAACTAGTTTAGTTGATCGTGAACGCGAGAGGGGAGGAGTCGTCTCGTGTCATACAATGTGACGGCGTTGCTCCACAGTGTGAGCGTTGTTGGATTCATTGCCCGACTGGTCATAATAAATTTCAACTGCCGTTTATTATTTTCCCGAAGTCAATCAACAACCTAGGAAATTTATCAATTTACTATTTTTGTTATTTTCCGGTGACATGCACATACAAATTATAGTTCACCAAGTAATCGGCGCTCGCACACGGATGAAGTGCCGGTGTTAATATTTGCACTCACTCATCTAAATAAAGTGGAGGGGCGCGTCGTCTTAGCTTAGACAATCTCTACTTCCTTTGCAGCTTACAGAGACGAGGACTACGACGAAGGTTACCAGGGCTGGAGCGAGGGCCGAGGGGGGGCGCGCGGTCGCGGGATGCGCGGGCGAGGCCGCGGCGTGCGCGGGCGCGGCGCGGCTGCGTTCCCGCCGAGGGACCGCTCGCCCGTCTCTGTCAGAGGTGCATTAAGTGTAGATTGCTTGCTATGAACAATGTTTTATTATTTAGTTATGTACTCGAAACAGGGGCGGGTCGTGAATTTGTGGGGCCCTGGCTGAAACTACTTAGAGGCCTACCTTGTACTCAACTAATAGCCATGTCAAAATAACTATTGGTAAATGCTTCAAGGGGTTCTGGGGGCCCCTAGTGACCTCCTGGCCCTGAGCTGCAGCCCAAATAGTCTCTGGGTAGATCCGGCACTGTTCCGAAATGACGAGTTTTGCTGTAGAGTTACCTTGAAATTTCTGAATTTCTAAAGTTGTAAAATAAATAAATCAATCAAAAATCTCATTGTTCATATAAGCTGAGACAAGCACTTATAAATCGTTAATACTCAATACAGTAAAATTAAAAGGAATTAAATACCTCAGATTCGGAATACAGCTTCTTTCGAGAAGAACCGTCAAGAAATCTGTAGAATAACTCACCAATCATTTACATTTCGCTACATTCGTGGTTTTGAGCCTTATCTATACTTATAATAAATCTGTAGAGAGGTCAATTCTGTACATTAAATATATTTTCAAAATAACTATCAGGGGATGATTAGTGATCGATACTGATGCCAAAAATGCAATCAGTAAAATTTTTGTCTGTCTGTCTGTATGTTCGTTATAGAAACAAAAACTACTCAACGGATTTTAACGAAACTTGGTACAATTATTTTTCATACTCCTGGGCAGGTTATAGGGTACTTTTCATCACGCTACTATTAATAGGAGCAGAGCAGTGAAGGGAAATGTTAGGAAAACGGGAGAAATTTTTTGAACGCGCATCTCTCAAAAACTACTGCATGAAATTGAATACGATTTTCACTAATGTATTACTAGAGGTCTAACTTAAAACTTAGGTATAGGTATAAGTATTTTATGGAAGTCCGTTATTTTTGAAACCCGATATCCAAGCGTGCGACGCCGCTGGCACAGCTAGTTTATTCTAAAATGCAGTTTTTACCTTCTTACTACACCATAATCCTATTTATTAATAAGTACTGTTTGTTTTCCAACAGATCGCCCTGGCTACGACAGATATTCACAGAAACTACCAGACTATCCCAGAGCCTTGCCCGTCTCGGACAGAAATGACTGTGAAATCATTGTAGTTTCTAAGTCACTTACGTAAGTATTTAATACTAGCTGTGCTTGCTACTTCGTCCGCGTGGAATAGTTATTTTTTTCCCCGTTTCTTTTTACATTTTCCATTATCTTTTCACTCATAATAGTTGCAGCGTGATGTTATATAGCCTAAAGCCTTCCTCGATAAATGGTCTATTCAACACAAAAAGAATTTTTCAATTCGGTCCAGTAGTTCCTGAGATTAGCGCGTTCAAACAAACAAACAAACTCTTCAGCTTTATAATATTAGTTAAGATTTTGATTGATAGAAATTTATCAATAGGGAATATGATAATTTATTGTTAAGATATATAAATATCTTTCCTATTAAATAAGCTTTAAAGATATTGATTTAACAGAGTTCCGATGTCACATTCGCACCATACAACTTGCCAAAAATTATAAAGGGCTTGTGAGAGAGACAGCTTTGCTTTAAACGACTGTATCTCGTCCATTTACAGCCAATTCTAATTGTCCATGAACTAGTAAAGAAACAAAAATAATATTGATGCATATGATCCCTATTCTTCGGTTACACCGTTTTTATGTAACTTAATACAATTTCTCATCTTACACAGTGAATATGCAGAGTATATAGAAAGCAGATTGAAGCATTTAGGCATAGTTGTCGACTTGCTGTTCCCCATGGAAGATGTTCCCATTGGCAAAGTGCTGGGCAACATAGCCTCCCGGGGCTGCCTCTACGCGATCCTGGTTATGCCTCTCAACCAGGAACACAGGTCTCTCACACTCACAATACTTCATGGGTTGCCCCAAGGTGAGTTAATATTCTTAAGGTCTTAATGCATAAGTACTACACTTATATTGAGTAAGACCTCTAGGTATTGAGCTGCTTATCAGCATCATCATCAGCCTATTGCAGTCCGCTGCTAGTTATATGCCAGTAATTCACCACTTAAAGCAAACATCTGAAGGACATACCCAAAATCGCCACGCTGGGCAGGCGGGTTGGCTATCGCAGGGCGTAGCTTTTCGATCCGGTGACGCTGTTGCTCGTCATCGGCCTGTGGTATTTAGCTACGCCTTCAATTGTGATGGTTATACCGCCACCGGTTGGTTGCCAGCGCCTCGTTTGTTATTCGGCAGAATGCACCACGGGCAAATATTTTTATTATCTAAAATCCGGACTAAATATAATGTAATTCAGCCTACAGGATGTCCAGCAGTAGACTGATACATCAGTCCACTGCTGGACATAGGCCTCTCCCAAAGTTCGCCACCTTGTTCGATCCCGGTCTTGTCCAGCAGTGGACTGATACAGGCTGACGATGATGATAATGTAATTATTTTGACCCTAAAACGTTCGTATTGTTACAGAACACCGGAACATGCCGATAGAGGACGCTCTGCAGCTGATCTCGCGCAACTTCCAGGAGGTGCAGCGGGGAGGCCCGTCCGGCCGCGAGGCGGTGTACGCGCTGCTGGGGCAGCTGGCCGACGGCCGCACGCTCACGGTGCTGCAGTATGACAAAGTCATTGAGTATCTGCAGGTAAAATGTTGTCCTAATATTGCAAAGATGCTAAGTTAACGTTCGACTGCTTGGCTTATTCCACTTATCCCCGTTGTCAATCCCCGTCAACAGAGATTAGTAAACTGCAGGTAAAATGTTGTCCTAATATTGCAAAGATGCTAAGTTAACGTTCGACTTTTTGGCTTATTCCACTTATCCCCATTGTCAATCCCCGTCAACGGAGATTAGTAAACTTTTTTGTTCATTAATCCCCGTTACCGCAAATTTGGAGCTAATAATTATGAACTAGAAGTTCATTCTTCCCCATTACATTAAAAATGTACATTTTGTATGGTGTGTATTGACGGGGATAAGTGGAATAAGCCGACTGCTTCCAGGTATATGGTAACCCAAATATCTATGAGAGTTTGTTTTGACTGGTTACTATACCAGAGACAGGCCCCTAGTGCGCGTGAGGATAATGTAAAATTCTTCTTCTAAATATATAAAAACGTCATACCTCTCACTCACACAACAAAAACTTGAGCCTGAGGATGTATCCAAGGGGACATAGAAATCGTTTCAAAGAGAGGCTCTCTCTCTCTCTCTCTAATTTTAATAAATTTTCTGTTTTTATTCTACATGCAGGCCAGTTCATATTTATGAAAAAAAAATGGGTTTGTACTGTTTTATATGGTGGCCATTAATTAGGTATATTATGTCGAAAACCCCATTACCTACACTTTAATTACACATCATAAGCAGTTCCGAATCTATTGGCTATTTGGGCTGCAGCCTAGGGCCCCGAAGTTATTAGGGGGCTAGACCCCGCCGACACCTTTTCTATGTTGTGAAATCAGTCATCAAAAATCTCTTCATTCAACTTTTTGATATGGCTAGGCCCCTAAGTAGTTTCAGCCCACAAATTCGCGATCCACCCTGATCATAAGCTATCTACTACGCATTTACTTACGTCGTTAATGGAATATTATTATGTAACAGGAGCGTCGGGAGCAACAAGTGAAGATGGAGCTCGGCGAACCCTTGACCCCCGCGCCCGCCACCAACAAGGCTCAGGTGGACCTGCAGCAGCGCATCCTCAGCATCCTCAACGACAAGAAGGTCGCGCCGCCCGCGCCTACCCCTCCACCTGCCCCTGCCCCTGCGCCCGCGCAGAACAAGCTGCTCAACGACCCCACGGTCAGGAAAGCCCTGGACTCGATACTGCAGAAGTTTGCGTGATTTAGTTGTAATGGGTATAGGCTTGTTGCCGTAAAAAAATGTAATTAGTCCGTCTTCTAGATTATTCAAAAATAAAAGATACGTATTTTTTCATTTGTAAATTAGACCAAAAATTACAAAGATATAGCCCGTTAAAGTTAGGAGTGACATCACGCCGTGTGGCCTTTTTTTCGCACGGAGTGACGTCAGACTCTCACTCTTAAATTTTTATGCTTGGTATCTTTATTATTTTTTGTTTAAATGAAAAAAGGAAAAATACGTGTCCATTATATTTTTATAATCTAAAATACGGACTAAATTCAATGTAATTATTTGGTCCCCGGAAACATCTCTATTGTAATGACCGGCCGACCGGGTCACTTGCGGTGGGGTGCCGCGACGTTGACGCTATGGTAGCGTTGCCAATCTATAGTTGACGTTGTGGTACCCCAGCGCACCGTGTGGCTCACTGTAAGTACAGTATGTACTTTAGGTTAAGTTGTGACGTCATCGACTTATGAACACTTAGATATTTGTAGGTATACTGGTGTATAGCTATAGTGTGTAAGGTGATAAGTTTCAAATGTTTGATCCATCATTTTCGTTATAAATTATTTTTATGCTTTGTCACTTTGGCATTTTATTTACCAGAGACCGGAGATGATGTGCGAGCGACTGATCGCGCCAGAAGTTCACTGAAAGACTGGTTGGGACACTTTTATAATTGCGTGTGTCTAGGTTTTCTAAGTCGATGCGTGTAGTCAATAAGGCACAGATGTCGAACAGCTGTTCATCATGTATTAGGTACAGCTGAATGTTTCCATCAGGACGAATTTTGTTTTGAATGTCTATCGAAAAAGTTCACTGAAACATTAAATAGGCACAACACAAAATGTGCCAAATAATGTTATCAATTAACAATTCTCCACTCCAGCCGGGAATTAATTTTTATGGATAAATGAAGCATTTAAATAAAAAAACTCTCAAATTACATTATCAGTTTTATTTAATAAGTTCATACATATAATTAGAGGTGGTCTAAACGAGTCTGTCCACAGAGCGAGCAGTTCATTGGTGATGTGAAATGACAAACAGTGCTATAGTTATTTGTTATTTATGTAATAATTATGTACACACACGAAAGTAATTTTTCAAATACTACAAACTAACATTCTTGTATCTGTACATAATGTCAGAGTTTTATTGGTTCCCGTAAATTGAGGTTACTGAATAATATTATGGGGTCCTACTAACATTCAAAGCGGAAAATACTATTTCGTCACTTTTATAACAATCAAAAAAATGTCTACATGCAAAATTGATTTTAAGGTGTCATAAATTTCTTAATTTTTAGTGTAAAATAATAGATTAGAATACTAACATGATTGAACAAAATAAAGCCGTCAATGGTACACCGCCAGCGGCTCGAGAGCTTACAGCTACTACCAGTTTGGGAGCTCACTACCATCCTTCATATAAAAAATATAACTGTTATGTTCTACAAACCAAATCCGACTAGTGAGAGCGACATTAATCACGAATTTTCTATGGCATTACAATATTTTAAACGTCAATGATTTATAATATTGAATATTCAATTCAGAACTTCCCATGAGATCAAGGCCCTGCTTCTTAGATTTTCAAAGCTTCTCTTTAAAAATCCTATTTAACCATTCTAGAAGTTATTAGCTATACAAGATATATATAATAAAATAGTATAATATTAGGAATATCCACATCTTACTCTATATAAACATTTCACAACGCCCTTACTACTACAGCGACTAAATGCCACCACACACGCGTCGAACTCCATAAAGCTATTTAATTGCGGAAGAATTTGGCTGTCAATCAAGAGGACGACGAGTGTGCGCGATATTTACAAGGGATCAGTCAAACATGACTGCACGGCGACGTGACCTGCAGGCGAACTTGCAATCCATTAATATTCGTCAATTACTTTACGATGATCTCTCAGTGGGGTCCTCCTGTTTCGAGGGGTCGAACCTTCCTTGATGTGTCCACCGGTGCCTTTCGATCCAGGTCGGTAGCCCAACTGAAGTGCATCAGAGCTAAGTGGGGGTATTACCTAAGCCTTATTGTGAACTTTACCAAGTAAATAGTAAACTAATGATTCTCTTGGGGCAATATCTTTCAAATAATGAAGGTCGACTAAAGCATCTTGAGGCCTGCCGGCTCGTAATAGCACTGACGCTCTATGGAAACGACATAAGGGATTCTCTGTGTCTAACGCTACAGCTCTCTCTAGAGTGGCCAGGGCACGATCGGTCTTGTCCAGAGCTGCCTGGGCCAGTCCCAACTGGCACCTCAACACTCCAGAATGAGGGTGTATGGTGAGTGCACGACGTATATGTACTTCAGACTGCTTCCAACGCTCTTGCCGTGCATACACGGTGGCGATACCAAACCACGCAACGTAATTACGAGGGTCAATACTCACTGCAGTCCGGAAACTTGCCAAGGCTTTGTCAGTCTCTTCTGCCACGGCATACTCGTGCCCCAATAAAGCATGAGCATAGGCAGCATCAGGATCAATCTGAACAGCTCGCTTGAAGAATTTGAGAGCAGTTTCTCGCTCTTTATGGAGTGAAAAACAATTTCCTGCGGCTAACCACGCAATCGGATCAGTTCTGTTTAATTCTACTAATTCTTGAGCTAAGGCCGACAACTGCGCCTCCCGTTGCAGATGCCATAAACAGGTACTGTAGATATCCAACCCTTCTGTACGGCAGGGATACTGTTTTCTAATATCTGAAAATATTTTGGCTGCCGCCTCGTACTGTGCTAATTCATAATGAGCGCGGGCTATCATAGTCTGCACCCAAGGCGATGCCAACTGTTTCGGAGGCGTTTCTTGGAATAATTTAATAGCGCTTTTACAATCTAGGAAAGATAGCGCTTTGTACGCCTCACCTATTTCTTTCAACAAGTTCAATAATGCTACACCATTAGAATTCTTTGGCGTGATTGTGGGCGTCACAGTGTCCATGCTCTTATTTCTGTCGTTTGGTTCCACTGAATTTGTTTTCATATTTTTAGCGGTGCGTTGCTTATTTTTCCTTGAGGGGCTTTTAGGAGCTACGAACTTTCTGCTCGGCGACTTGTTATTCTCTTTGACTGAATAACTGCTATTATTATTACTAAACAGTCTAGAGGACCGTCGAGGCGCTGGTCCCAATGTACACCTAGGTGCAGGGCTAAATACAGCATCTTTGAGTTGACCCATTTGTGCTCGTAATGAATTTACGATTTTCGGTATCGCTTTCTGCTCATTTGAATCAGTTAGTGTAGGAGTGTACAATGTAGGAGATTCTTCCATAGGCAGCATACCAAACGATGGTGAAAAGGGGACAGGTGCCATACCGCTAAAGACGCTATGCATTCTTTTTACAGGAGCTTGTGTTTCAGGCGTAATACTTGTAGACATAGTCATTGGTGTCCTAGTGGCTACGTTATTTGGTGTGACATTAGCATTCAAATTAGTATTACTATTAGGAATGTTAGTATTAACAAAGGAAATATTTTCCGAGTTGCTGACTAGATTCACTAATGTTGAAACACCAAATGTGAATTCGGTGTTATTCATTTGAAACACTTGATTTGGATCAATTTTTTCACCCATATTACATAGCTGGGCAAATGATTTCCACATGAATGGATTCAATGATAGTGCTTTCCGATGTGCTTCGGCTGCTTTACTCCGCCTCTCAGTGATGTTGTATACCTTGGCAAGTAGTTGTAATGCATATGGTGCTTGTTCGCCAAATTCTGACGCAACAATATCTAGATTTGATCCTAATGCAACTTCTGCATCTTTGTACCTGAAACAAAAATGTACAAAATATTTACGATAACAATCAATGATTTTTCAGTAAACCCTACTGAAAAAATAAATTCACCAGATGGCACCACATTAAAGGCAGGTCCAACTGTTTGTGATTGGTTAATTTTAACATGGCACTGACATTTATATAGCAACTGAACATGATAGCTGGACCACAGTTCTACATAACCCCCTCTTTTGGATATTTCATTTTAAGACACCCTCATTTTATTTGTATCAAAAAGACCTTAAGACTAAAATAGGTAAAGACCTTGAAAAGACACTAGATTCAATTTGTGCCCAATAAATCAGTGCTATGGTAATAGATAAATTTCATGTACACAAAATACAAAAGCTTAAATTTAAAAAGAAAATTTAAAAAGGAATCCTCATTACAAAATACCATTGGGCTAAGCAGAAACAGTAAGAACACATACATTGACCCAACACCTAATTTAAATTCAATATTAACATCAGATGAATGCTAGTCCTGGGTAGGAATCAAACTCAACCCATATTTGTGGCTCTCTATGAAATAAATAAATAAATAACCCAAGACATGCCCCGCTGGGCCACACAGCGCCACCTAGCCCCAAACTAAGCCGAAGCTTGTACTATGGGTACTAGACAACTGATAAACTTACTTAGATACATTTTTTTTGTAAATAAATACATATTATACATAGAAAACACCCAGACCAATACAAACAGATATGTTCATGAACACAAATGTTTGTACTGTGCGGGAATCGAACCCACAACCCTTGGCTCTTTTTTACAAAACATTTCGCAATCACATCACCCAATTACAAAACATTAAAATATAGATTGATATTTTTAACATCACATTAAACAAACTAACTTGGAAATCACAATGAATTAAGTATCATTATCATATTATCATTTTCTTTGTTTCTCATGTTATGTAGGGCATAGACCTTACTGTGAATTTCTTAGAACTACTAGTATTTATTTTTCACGCACCCTCCCCCAGGAGACACTTTACTAATTCATACTTCAATGTCTCAACAACACTCCCACATTTTTGATGGTTTGGCAGTAAGTAAAACCAATTAGAAAATTAATACTTACGATTTTAAATCTATTGAACATTTAGCTAGCAGAAACCTAGATTGTGGTAGTGACAGTGACGTATTCTGCAGCAAGTGGTGCGCCTCATTGACGCGCCCAGCTCTGTAGTAGCAGGTCCCCAACAAAAACGTTGTTTCCTCCGATGCCACTGAAAATAACAAAAACGGAGATTACATCTTCTCTGTAACCACTCAATTCAGCCTTACACAGCTTATTTTGTCACCAAAACCCACGACAAAATCAATAAATAGCACAAAACGCAAGGTGTAACAATGATCACCATTGAGGGTATAAAAGTGAATATAAAATTACCTTCAGCATGTAATCTCTCAGCCAAAAATATAGCATTGTCGTACTCATAATTATTGAGACAATCCCAAACGATAACCTGTTAGAAAAATAAATGGTTATTTTCGCAAACTCCAAGCAAAAAACTTAAATCTCTGACAGTTCGTAGAAAGTAGGAAATTTGTGATCACCTGTATGGGTTCTTGGACAATCATTTTTAAAATTATTATGCACTTTTAGGATTGTAAATACTATAAAATAATTCACATCGCAAGCTACGATCATTACACATTCACAAAGTAAATTAGAACGTATCTTTTACGACGGACATTTTCATTTCAGTTTGTTGATTGTCTATGGAGGATGAATGTTACGAAAGCAATGTTCAGTGTTGCCGTTCAAATAAATAACTTACAATCAATTGATTTCAATGGGTTATCTGATAATCATATCGATTTTCAAATTATGATTACAATTTTTTTTTAGTTTATAATAAACGATACCAAATCTATGAAATAAACAAACAAATAAATAACTAATTACAATTGTTGGCTTGAAATGAAAAGTCAAAACGGGTTTTTTTATTGAAAATTTTGAGGAAATCCACCTTTTTTCTGCATACAAATTAGGTGCGGTCCAACAAATTTCTTTCAAGTTGGCCTAGAAATAAATACTTCCCTTTTTTGTCTTTGGCCAAATATTGCAGAATCGTCATCGAAACCCAATGAAACTGACGAACGAAATAGTCTGTGATTTACGAACGAAACGAATTTGCGATTGCATTCGTGCTCGCGAATGGATGGACCAGTAATTTGGAAGAAAATAGAAGTGTAGTTTTTGCTAGTGTTTCGTTGAATTGTTTTTGTTGAACGTTGTGACACGTTACAAACATTTATGTGGAGAAAATCTATAAAATTGTGTGTATTAGTGGCGTATGCAATATGTGCACAGTGTTGATTACGAATGACATCTGTTAACAAAAGGAAAACAGTAGTTGTAAAACGATCATAGTTCTTTTCCAGGTAAATATTTTGATGATATTATAGCCCTTCTATTAGTTTTACTTTAGAATTCGTAGAATTAACTGGGTTTAACGCATCATGAGGAAAAGTATCGTCCTGCGTTGTTAATAAAGTAGGTGCCCCAAACATGAAAATGTCAAGACGTGTGACCTCCAATTTGCTTGTTCCGTGATAGTTTCGAGTCTCAATATCTTTGAGAATGATCTCAGTAAATGAACTGAGAATGGATAGTACAATATACGTCGTCCGCAAAAATGTTCTATTTAACATGTAGGTGAAGTGAAATGGTGATTGAACATAATAATTGCTTACCACTTCATTATTTATAAACTGATTGATCTTACAAATTAGACCACACGTTTCTAAGTAATTTATCTCTTACTGTGAATCATCTTTAACATTGAAGACCACATCATCAATTGAATGAAGATATTGTTTACATTTTGTTTGTCATATTAGTTGTGCCCTGAGGTTTCACTGATAGATGCTCGGTGTTATACTTTGATAAATGGACTGTAAATTGCATACCTTTTTCCAATCTGCCTTCTGTCCGTATTTCCTGAGATTAGCACACAAAAACAAACAATCTCCCCAGTTTAAAGTGCTAATGACAGGATATTAATCTCTCTAAATACTATGGCAGTCTAGTTATTTCATTTATTAATGGCCATTTTTGATTTCCAAAAGCAATTCGAACTGGTGCATTCAACAAATTATTATTGTGTCCACTTCAATATATTATATCATACATATGAAATAAATTTTGGCATTATAAATGCTACAGTTTGAGATTAGATTATTTGTATTCTTAGCGTGGAGATATTGTTTTTCTATTCCACTCTACAGAGCATTGTTTTCTTATGGGATTGTTATTGTTTTCATAACACATTGTAGCTAAAACACCTTCTCTGCCTTGCTGCCTTGGCACCTTCTTTATAGGCACAATAATTGTAGTTATGAGGTCAACACTTAAATATCCATAACATTATGTGGTAGTTAGTTAATTATTGACAGTTAAGTAAAAATGCATTTTGCAAACTTTCATAGTAGGTAGAATATTCTCTGCAATATCTATTGCTTTGCCAGTATTTGTTTTAGTATTATCTTGCTCATACATATTATCAGTATTTGATAAAATGTTTCTTTCTGTGTAAAGATAATGCCAAGTAGGTATACTGTCCTATTACTGCATTACACAGTCATCATACCTTCTTCATCAGGTCTCATGTCAAAGTTGTAGCTTCGAAATCCACTGCCAAGTATTGTGAGATTGGAACAATGTATCTGAAGACAAGTTCAAACATAGTGGTAATGAAAATGTTTCATTATTCAGTTCATATATACTACATAAATTTTGCTTACTTTGTATTGAGTTCCATGTATAACGTAATAATCATATTATCACTACTTTGCCCCTTGCTCTTCAGAATAGTACACTTCCTATACCTGGTGAAGGTTGTCTGGAATAGATTGCTTACTAGCAATAAGACTGCCTAAATTGTACTATATACTAGTTATCTGTAATACTTTCTCTGTAAATGTTTGTATTTTGTGCAATAAAGAATATCTTTCTCTATAGATCTGTCTACTTTGCCATATATCTCATCTCATTACTAGCTGGGCTGTGCTATAATAATGCCATCTGTGTGATCACAGGTGGACTCAAACTCTGGACTATCTGTGTACCAAATTTCATTCAAATCTATACTTTGATGTGCAAGTGCAACTGTCAGACAGATTGCATTTATAATGTTAGTAAAGAAGTAGGATTATTATTAGTGCACTTGTTTAGGCAAAGTTGAAGATACAACCAAACATTGGTCACATTAATATTAGGTAGCAGTTAAAATAAATTAATTAGGTATTTACTAAAATCAAACAGATTTGATTATAGGAATACCTACATACTTAAATTTATTGATTGAAATATTTTAATAGCTTCGAAGATGACATTTATTACATTACAGTGAAACCAGGTTCTTTAATCATACACAATATTTGTGATAATTATAATTAACAGTAAAAAAGCTGGAATGTTATTTTTTAAATGAAATATCTCTTCTTATAATAATATTATATGATTGGATGAAAACATTATATGGATATTACTCACATAAATTTTGTGCTAGTTACACAATGTTTAATATTGTATTCTAATTGTATTCTATTGTTTTCACGGATGACTGCATTAATGAATGCATTTTCAAGCCTGTTGACTTACATCTGAAGGCATACAAAAACAATGGCTAATAATAATGTAGAAGAACAGTAGTATCTACTCAATACTTTGTGTTTCATTAGCCAATATGATCATTATAGTTCATTCGCGTTAAGAAAATAGTGACTGACAGGTCACTGACAGGCCACTAGCCAATTAAAACGCTAGAAATTATAATTTCTAAACTATAAGAATTATCTGTTTATCAACCTTTGTAACATAGACCTCCAAAAGTCCCTGTCATGTAATGTCTCATGTAATGTAATGTCCTTGTCATGTCTGTAATATTAAGTATGAAAGTTTAACAATATGTATAGGGAATCATTCTAATGTTTTTGTATCACTCTTAATAATTTCTGATATTTTTCTTTTTATATATAATTTTGGGACTGTCTTAGAATTCTCTTAGCTTTAAAGGTAAAAGCCCTAAGCTAAGATGTTACACTTTCTTTAGTGTAACTAGTCTTTTAATGAACTTACCCATATTCAAGGTCATTGAAACATCGGGTTATTTTTACAATTTGGAATGTGTGGAGTGACTCTTTAAAACATGGGACATCCCTCACAAAACTGGTTGCTTACTTATGACATGGTTAGATGCAGGGTGAGAGCCTTCTACTCCCCCAAAAGTCTGGTGATGATGACAAGGCCACCTTAGCTAACTTGGCTATCATCATAGTCGTCATCCCTACTAATATTGTAAATGTGAAAGTAATTGTCTGTCTGGTCTGTTATGCTTTTCCGCTTAAACCTCTCAACCAATTTTGATGAAATTTGGCAAAGATTTTAGACCCTGAGAAAGGACATAAGCCTTTTATTGCGAAAAAAGGGAAGAAGAAAAACTACATGAACGCGGGCAAAGCCGCGGGCACAGCTAGTGTAGAATAAAAAAAACACATGTCACTAAACTTTTTCCCAATAAAAATATAGAATATCTTATTGGTGTTTTTTTCTAGGAAACCATCCCCAAAGGGTATGAATGGGACCCTATTATTATGTCTTCGCTGTTTGTGTGTCCTTCCGTCTGTCTGTCACCAGCCTGTATCTCAAGAATTGCAAAAGCTAGACAATTGAATTTAGTTTAGTGATATCAATTGTTAATATTTAAAAAGACTAATTATCCTTATTATCTTTTATTTTTATTATTATTATCTATGTAAAATATGGGGCTAGGTGGCGCTGTGTGGCCCAGCGTGGCATGTCTTGGGTAATTTATTTATAATTATTATTTATTTTCAGAATGAGTTTGAATGAAACGGAAATAGTCAGTTTGGCGCCTCAGTCGATACCTGAGGTGGTCCACAAAATGGCCGAGCGACCTTCGGAGCCGTTTCTGCAGACGCTGGCCGCGCAAGTGATCGCGGGGATCCACGTGTGGGCTGCACTCTTCATCACTTGCCAACAGGTAAGTCTTTTAAATCAGCCATCAGACCCAGTACCGTAACCGACCCTGGAGGGGCGCACAAATGACCAGACCACATTTTTCAGGGGCGCAGTTTTGAAAGCTCGCACTGGGTATATAAAAGGCTCGTTAAGGCATTGCAACATTTTGGTAAAAATGCATTATTCATACATAGCCCCCGAGGGGAGCAAGTTGTTATGTGGAACTCAAAATCCAAAATAGGTATACATATAATGTTATTGCAATAGGATGGCTAATAAAACTAATTTTAGCGATGTTGAAGCTTGCGCTCACGTCATCCGGACTCGAATAAACTTATTCCACTTGTGGAGTTATTTCAGGATTTCACGAACTTAAGGCCCTGTTTCCCGGTAGGGTTTCCTAGGTTAGGGATTTAAAAAATAATACACAATTAAAGTTGTCTGGAAGAGATCGCTTAAAGCGATAAGGCCGCCTAATCGTACAACAAATGTCTATTATACATACTTAACTATTTACTTTTAAGTCATTTGTATGGCGTGCAATAAAGTACATCTATAATTAAAACCAGCCAATTAAGTCATACACGACGCATTTCTTCTTTCCTAAAGGTATTTTCCAATGACGCAGTTTTTGAGTTCATAAAGCACTTTTAATATTTTTGCTCAAACCACATGCAATTTCGTAATGTCAGGCGCGTCGATCCCACGAAACGCGGTCTCATAAAGTCGGTTATTCATCTCATTGTACGTTGACCATGATCATTGCAGGCAAAGATCATACCTATGATAACGTGATCTCACGAACCATTTTAACGTAGGTAAATTAAACGGTTACCATCCAATTCTTTCTTGATGAATTTTAAAACTTGGATCACTATGTATGTCTCTTTTTTTGTACTATAGTGTAAATAACTATAAGTATGTCTCTTTGTACTAAAGTATAAATATAATTATAGTGAGCTATTCATATAAACCAATTGTTCTCGAACAACTGCTGTCGGTTGCTAATCAAGCTGATGTATAACGAGAACAAAACATTTCATGGTTTATTTCGTTTCGTCTTGTTGTTCTTGATTCCAGCGTTGTCCGGGTTCCTTTTTTTATATTCCTTTAGATATTGGAAACTTTTTTTTAACAAGGGATTCCCTTCGGTCGTACCGTGTGTCATAGAGGGACAAACGGTGCCAATTTAACCCTCAAACCCCTTGGTGACCCTCACGTCGCTGACTAGGGGTATCCGGTACCGGCAGAACTATAAACACAGGTCCCCAGCCTTTATCCGTATCCGTAGCATATCTAACTCACCAGCTTGAAATTTTAAATCATTATGGTCTCCACGACGCGTCCTTCAACGTGGGCCCCACAATTTTATCGAGATGTCCGTTGATGGGACCGGATATGGCTAGCCAGCCCAAGTTTGGCAGTGAATGTTCTGTGGCAAAACCCACAAAACTAAGAATGTTAGTGACAACAACTCGGATCGATTTACTTTTCACTTTTACAAAATCTACTAGCAAACCCGGCGAACTCCGTTTCGCCACCAGATGGCTGTAAATTTTTTTTTCCTTAATTTTCTTTGCTGTATACCTCACGGAGCCCGAGACCTTTCTAACGAATGCAAAACCGTGGAAATTGGTTCGTGCGTTCTGGAGTTATAGTGTCAGGGAGGAAAACTCGACTTATTTTTATATAGTAGATTTTAAAGGCATTATCAGACTCATATTTGTTGAATGTTTTAGTGCCATTAATTTATTATATAGGTATGTAGTCTACTGGCTAGATACATAGCGAATACGCCGTTACAATCAGAGTACAATTTTTGCACACAGCTTCCACATTTATTATGCACAAACCAGTTGTGCAACATGTTATTTTTTAAAAAGACTCGTGTAATTTAATCATCTTGTTGTGTATCGCAAATATATTAAAATGAATGCAGAAGTTTGTGCAATGCTATAATCCGGTGTGCCAGCGGCCTTCACAGCTTGAGCTGTTGGTTTTTTTCTGCAGTTTTCACATTCGCTCATTGCGTAGAAAGTGTAGGTGGGTGGGTGGGTTTCTTTCCGTCGTACGCTTGTTTACATCGGCCGATACGATGCCACAGTGACAGTGCGCAGGGCAGCCTTTTAGTTCTATAGCTATAAGAAATTAAAAGACCTGCAACCATGTAAGATTTTAAACTTTCAAATCTAATCATCTTTATTTGCGAAACAGTGGTCTGTCAGATACGTATTGAAATTGTGTCTCCACGTAGACTCGCGTACAATTAAACTTTCATTAACTACATACATTTTACATGTAGCGCATGAGTCCCGTAGCCCCTATGTTCAGCAGTGGACTGTGATAGACTGATGATGATGAGTCCCACAAAGATTTTACCTTCAACGATGGTTCACCCACCAAAATACGAGCGAAAGTTGTTAACAATATTTCATGTCACAGTAAAGTGGCTTCCCCACGCTTGATGGAAAGTGAAAGAGAAGCCCAAGTCGCTTCGGTAGTTGCCACCGCTTACGATGTCCCTGGTCTCTGGCTTTATATCGACTGATCTTAAAACGCGACCGAAGGGTGTGTATCTCAGGCCTCGCTATCCAACTTCTTAAAGTTCCTTAGCCGATTCTAAGGTTACCCATGGAATGAATATGGACACACAATATGGTAACAAATCAATATAATCGTTTCGTTTAAACTGTTGTTCGACCTTTCCTTGGGACTTTTATGGGTCGTACCTTTATGCATTGCCACTGAGAAACAGTACACATTTTGATCAAGTCAAAGCGTAGGTATGTGTTCTATCTATTTGTGCTGAGCTATATGTATGAATAGAACTGGCTGTGCCATGATAGTATAACAACAACAAGGGGCATACCTAAATACATACCGTGCGGTGCACACATTATTTCGACTGAAAATCCCAAGCACTTTGACGAGAGAATACGGCAATCTCACAATAGGAATACGAATGCTTTTTGTGCATTGTTTTTCGTGTTTTGCAATCGCTATACGTGGTGTAGCGTTGTTATAGACCTAGATAACACACTTATACAGCTATATTAAGTTTCAATGTCGGCTCAGATGGTTTGTTCATATTGCGTTCATACTCAGCTGTGTTTATCATACACAACGATTAATCAATAGTAGGTATGTACGAAGGCGATATAAAAGAGGACACATTACTGTATCGGGGTTGGGCCTTGGGCTACGTAGGTACCTACGTAGGCACGACCCGTCCCATCCCATATGTTTGCCCTCCTTCAGGGATAATAATTCCTAATAAAGTAGGTATCTACTTACGGCTAGCTAGAAACAACGGTTGGTTCTTTTTTAAGATCAGGCATTTATCTTGTTGTTTACTGTACAGTGAGCGCCACATCAAGTTAAGATTTGTACTGTTCTAATGGAAAATGATTCACATTCACATGTTACAATTGTATTGTATAGCCGCATGTGTTGCTTATTCATAGATATATTTCGAGAATATTTCGATTTACAATGCGGCGATTTGACTGATCTGATTTACACAACCTATTAAAAATTCAGATTGAGCACGGATACATCTAAATAAAGAAAAAAAATATGTATGTCTGATGCTACTAGCCTCGACAATGGAATATAATATATCCGAATATCCTATGTGTGAATTTGTGACTACGCCAAAAGGACAAGGTTTCTAATGGGCTATCTCCGCTTACAATTCTAACCGAGAATGGACCATACATCATCACGTGTAGTGTTGCCCAAATTCAGTCTTGGTCTTGCAGTCTTGGTCTTGTTCTTGCGTTTTTGCAAGACCAAGACCAAGAACAAGACCGCGTATTTTGAGCAAGACCAAGACCAAGACTGACCGTGCAAGACTTGAGCAAGAACAAGACATAGCCTGCAAGACTCTTGCGTCTTGCAGCTAGGACTTAGCGCTATTTCACTGAGTAGTTAGGTGTAACAGTTCGGTGTATAGGTAGGTACCTACGCTTAGGAATTCTATGAGACGCAAAAAACTGTATCAAAGAATATGAAAAACTGGACCTATGCGCATTACGACTAATACCATAAACATAGCGAATAAAAAAATATCTATTAAAATCAAACTGAGTGCATGCATAGTTATGTTTTAACCATCGGCACTTTGATAATGCGGCATCAAAGGTTTTGTACTTACTTCTCAAAGAAATTTACCGCTTTTCGGAAGTACATAGTTATGATGATACACGCGCCGGCGGCTTCTTTTGAAATCTAAAACAATCGTTGCCGCCACGCCGAAATCATAACATTTGACACTATTTGATTGCCGCCATAGGGCGTAGGTATACTCATGCAAAATAATTTCGAATTTTAAGAGTACCTACAGGTGTTCCAAAGAATAAATAAGTTTCAGAGTGCTTAGAATGAAAATGAATACATTATACTGATCACGCAAGTAGTATTATGATTAGGATAAAATGGTAAGGATAGGTCAAATATCACCCGCTTAGTAAATATTGTAGCCACTTTTGTGGCTCGGTGGCTCATTTGGTAGTGACCTCTGCCCTCTGAGCCAAGGGTCGTGGGTTCGATTCCCGCACAGTACAAACATTTGTGTTCATGAACATGTCTGTTTGTATTGGTCTGGGTGTTTTCTATGTATAATATGTATTTATTTACAAAAAAAAAGTATATAAGTAAGTTTATCAGTTGTCTAGTACCCATAGTACAAGCTTCGGCTTAGTTTGGGGCTAGGTGGCGCTGTGTGGCCCAGTGTGGCATGTCTTGGGTTATTTATTTATTTATTATTATTTATTTATTTTAAATATACTTGAAACGTGTAAAAAAAATCTACAAAACTAATAAAATAATATAAAAAGCGTAGGTACTTACCTACTAATAAAATAAAAAGTCTACTAATAAAGTAAAATTTCTTATCAAATCTTCAGTTATTTATTAATCTGCTTGATCTTTACTATGGCTATGTTAATTCAAGCTCACAATGTTCCAATTCTAATACGTTTTTCTAAGATTTAAAGTAAACTTTAATAAATAGTAATAGACTAATAGGTAATTGCAAGACTTGCAAGACTCTTGCTGCAAGACCAAGACCAAGACCAAGACTGGGAGCGCAAGACCAAGACCAAGACCAAGACCAGGTGTATTGGCGCAAGACCAAGACCAAGACTGGCTAAGTCTCGTCTTGTTCTTGCATTTGGGCAACACTAATCACGTGGTTAATGATCTAGTATTAGGATTAAAGATTACTACTGTTTAGCTATTACATGTACCTACGACTATTTTGACGTACAAAGTTCGGACTACCGCCGCGCTAGAGACCGCCGCGCGGGAAATATTTATGAGGAAAGGTAATACGAAAATCAAATAGGTATTGTGTTTCGTTAGATATTAACATTTAGTTCTAGGTAGGTACTAGTCCTGAAAAGGGCAGTCAATTTGTGCATCAATTTAGTAACACTGGTCTTTACTTCCTTCTTTAGGTCAATAGTCACGACGAATTTGGTTACTCTTGCAGTATATAAATAGGCATATGTATTTTTTATAAATAGATCATTCAGAATGATCTTACTCCACCTGATGGTAAGCGGTCGTGAGGTCCAAAAGGTCGGTCGACAGGCATATGGCGCGCCATTATCGTCTGAATGGTATGCGCGTCCAGCACGTGTTGTTCGGGAGTGGAAAGGAGGGGATGGGATTGGTTGGAATAACTCTTCTTATGACATATTCCATAATTATGCATATATTTTATGTCCACACGACTTTATGGTCTTCAATGGGATCTCGATATGCGAATTAATGACACAGTCACGGCCAACTTCATCGCAGTCACGACTTACTTCACGTTGGTCGGCCGTGAGGTATTTTTGTCTGTATTGCCTGATTGGAATATTCATTTTTAATTAGCGTTATTAAAGGCAATATTGCATACATAAATTAGAATACGTGTTAGTTTGTATAATAAATTAATAATAGCTACGTTATGTCCTTTTGTGGTAAAGGGTGTTGAAGATATTTCGATAATTAACTTTAGATTCAGGTGTAAACCCGTTGCTTTGTTTTGACACAAGTTACATATTATGCCAGATAGAAAGGTTCATGCGCGACGACCTCGTCGGCGTAATGGCTAACTGTTCTCGCCAATAGCGCGGAAATCCGAAGGTTCCTGGTACGTTTTAAAAAAAAAAACAAATTGTCTAGAGTCTGGGTGTTCTGGGAGACGCCCTAATAATAATCTGGTGCTCATAGACCAGGGAAAACATTAGTTTGAGACCAGTAGTTGCTGTGAAATGTCTGGTGCAATTATTACAAAAAAAATGCTTTGTTGATCGCATATTGCATGGAGGAAACACATAAGCATATTGCACCTATAGTAACATGTAAACAAATGTGCCATACAATACTTACCATTATCGTATCATTTTAGTTTCGTTACAGTTTCTTGTTATTAGTATTTAACTAATTAATGTCACGCTTGCGGAAATTTCGTGTGGAAATAACTATGAGTAGGTTTATATTTCACACGAACGTCATTCCTTTAGGTGAAATCTTCAGCAAACTACATTATTCTCTATTTAATTTTGTTGTAAATCAATAATATTATTTTTCATTTTAAGAGGTGTATTGTGCTTGACATGTCATTTCTTAAATATTTCTTGAATTTTTCTTATTACAAGGTCGTATAAATGTTACGACAAATACTTATTTTCTCGTTCTTTTAAACAAAGTTACGTGTCTTTTATTTTTGAACAGTCTAAAAGACGGACTAATTAAAGAAACATTTTTTACGGCAACAGGCCTAATTATTTAAAACTTTATTCTGACATTTAAAAGTCCACCTTCATAAGTTTATCTTTGTTATTTGATTAATAAAGATTATATAGTGAAATATCCCATTAACATACATATCTCTAGAATGATGCAAATCGCCGGTTTCTCACCTGTTGTTCGTATTCGATTACGTACGGTTTTTAATTCTTTTGTTTCGTTATCATGCTCTTTATCGCTATTAGTAGGTCGCTTTGTACCTATTCCGTTTTTAGTCTGACTCTGAACTACGCCGGCTTTGCATTTGCTATACACACGAAAACCGTATGAATCAGATGTGAATGACTTTATTCGATTTGACGTAATACGAATAACATGATTCACGCAAAAATGAATGGGAGTCCATTCTTTTTGAAGCAAACGTTAATTTTAACCCGTTGAACTCCGTTGTAGCGTAAATATGCGTAGATAACGAAGATCCATTATGTGTCTCATTCTCGACGGTCAAAGGATTAAAACTGATTAATAGGGACAACACCTATTACTCTTTCAGATTATGTGTAGATTTAGTAAATTATGAAACATACCATGCAAGCGATTATAAATTATGTACGAGTATATTTAGTTTCGATTTGAGCATATAAACTTAAAAATCGGCCGAATGACGTCCTTGAGTCATTTAATTTTTATCTACATAACTAGTTTTATATTTGTAACATGTGTAACAACTCGTTTATAATGTTTTATGATATACAGCATTTTTTTTATTGTTCCTCCACTGAATAATTGAAGCTGTTATTGTAGGTATTTTGATACCTTTATGGGTATAGGTAAATCCTCTAGGTGTTTTCCCAAAGTGGGGAATAACTGGAAGTGCCTATTTCCAGCAGCGGACTGCGATAGGCTGATGATGATACCTTTAATTTCGAACTGCCGATGATTTTAAAAGAACCTAAAATGTTATGGTCTTTATCAATGGCCACTAGGCCTTTATGATGGTTATTATTTCTATAGTAAACTCTTATTAAAAAGAATTTATATATTTTGTAAAATTAACTTATCGCTTCGACGGATTTTTTGTGGCTTTCCGTAAGTGTATGTTTAGTAGGTAGGTAAGTTTCTAGTCGTCATCCAGTACAAAGCAAGATATATTGATTTATTTATCTACTAGCGACCCACCCTTGCTTTGCTTCGGTTATTTCAGATTCCCAGATTTCTCCACTCTAATATGAATGTATTATACATGAAAACCTTCCTCTTAAATCACTGTGTCTATTAAAAAAACCGCATTAAAATACATAGGAACAGACGAAAAGCGACTTTGCTTTATACTATGTAGTGATATGATAACAGAAATTGATAATTGAATTCCCGTTCCGACTAAAAGTACCGCTCATACAATCCATACAAACAATAATTACAATTAAGACAGATAACAGAGTGATTTCAAACGTTACGTCACGCTCAATCGCTGTTAGGTCCCTGATAGGTATAGTAACGATGTCGTTAATAAATGCCAACAGTACCGATCACCATAAATACCCATGTGATTAATTTGATTCGACGTCACTGAAGGAAAACCTATTTATATCTTTGTGAAAGTAAATTAGTTATTGTGATAAATTTAAGAGAGGTATAGGGCATAGAAAATCTTCGCTCGAATTGAGCTGCCCGTCCGGGGAAGGACCTCCACCCTATAGAATACCGCAGCCAAATGACCTCCGAGTCGTGCTTCTGCTGATGAGTAGAGTTTCCGGAGCTCGTGGGGGTTAGGGTTGGGCCGGCATGGCAGTGGCAACTGACGGGCACTGACCAGTTACTTGCCAGTTGTCACAGTGACTTGGGCTTCTCTTTCGCTTTCCATCAGGCGTAGGGAAGCCATTATGTCGAGCTACTATAAAAAGAAAATCTGGTAACTCTTTCCATCGGATCAATTAAAGAAATGATAATAATCTTTGCAAATTGATCGCCGATTAAAAAGAACAAATAGATTTTTGTCTTGTACGAGTACTGTAACTTTCCATCTGGACTTAAGATAGTTGTCTGTGTTGACTTTCGCAAGATTTAAAAAGAATATCAGCAGATCAGTGTAGAACACTTTCTATTTTGACTCCATTTTTCTTTTCATATTTAGCGTATCGGCCTTAGAACGCAACGTGGGAGTGGCGGGAAGCAATGAAGCATGCACGTTTTCCGCAAATGTAGATTATCGGTTTTATTCAAAAACAGACCTTAGTACGTTGATTTAAGACTGGTATGCGTCCTCACTTTTGCTGCTCCTGTACAACAAACATGCCTGTCTTATCGTACATGCTCCATTGCGATGTGACGACTCGCTAAGTCGCTGGATGTCGAATGTTTTCTCTTTAATTTGACATTACACATCCGCCATCATCCTTCCCATCGATATACCCTCTCCTGAACCTGTTCACTCTGGTTCGGCTAACTTTACTCTTTACATTTAGATACAATTTCTGTAAGTATCAATGGTATAGAACGATTTCTCACAGGTTTCGATCCTCTTTACAAACTTTGATTCCCTCTATCACGGATTCAGTAGCCATGGCCTCCGCTTCCCACATCCGGCACCACTCAACCACGGTCGTCCGGTCATCGCTCCATACGAATGGAGTGATGAGTGTACGGCACAGAATACGAAAAAATTGTATTTGTTACATAGGTTACGTTTATATCTTCGTTTTTTGCAAGTTATGTAACAAAACTTGCAAAAAACGAAGATATAAACGCTTGGTGAATTTTTTAAAGCACAATTTTATTGTAGTCCATTAGTGGTTTTGGCGGGTACATTTGTGAAGGTTTATGGTACTGGATATCTTTCTAAAACGGCGGACATAAAGAAGAGCAGAGACGAATATGTAGAAGGTTTTTATCAGCATTACGGCGAATAGGTTCTATAATGACACTGCATTTCGCCTCCACTTTACCACTAACGTGACAAAGGAGGCAACGGCCTGATGTGGGGCGGTTACAGCAGCCTATGGACGCCTGCAACGCCAGGGATAACACATGCGCGTTGCCGAGCCTACCACTTTCATAGTGCGGAGTGCCAAATTGTAGAAATCATTGCCGGCTTCCTTATTATCAAAGAAATATAATCTGTCGGTGTTCACCAGTTGTTGTTGGGATGAGCCGCAACCTTCAGTGGTTATAGCCTGATGAAAAGCAAAAGATCCCAAGTCGCTGTGGCAACGGATAAGTAATCTACCTACCACCGGCTGAGAAGCTGAATTCGCAAGAAGTTCTTTAGTAGACTTTTACGACACCCACGGGATGAAATGGGAAGAATGTGGAATGGGATATGAAGTGGCTGGATCGTGGAATAATTTCTTGTTTAGTGCGAATTGAAATTCAATAAAAATACAAATACCTAGTCTCTGTTTACTTCAAACTTATATCATACTAATTAAGAGGTGTTACAAGAAAAATATTCGGGCCCCGATTGCCACAGTTACGTGAACTAAACAGTTATAATGTTCCAAATAATTTCAAAAGTAGTTACGCATTCTTCTTTATGGTCAGTGATTTGTTGCGGGCGCTTACATATTTGGCTGTCGTCGTAGACTGACTAGTCTTCGCGTAAAATTGTGTAAAAGAAAGCCATTCTAGTCTATGCTATCTGCTAATGATCGCGCTTTGAAATCCTCTTGACCGAATTTCGGCCGCGTTGAAGGCTCAATGGAGAGTACAATTGCACAATAAGTATTGACTTCTAAATCGCAGACTAAGCATGTTTCTTTTTCAAATATGTAGTAATATACATAAAGGTAGATGTAATGCCTGCCGAGCGTAGCGGGTATAGGTAAAGTCTCCAGACTTTTGCCCTAAGTGGCAAACAACTAGAACTATGTCCAGCTGTGGACTGCGATTGGTTAATGATTATGATGAATATATGAATGAATGTACATTAAGCAGGGGTAGTGAGAGAACTTTTCAATCAGTAATAGGTTTAGCTTCCCTGTTGTGGGGGTAAAATATAATAGTAGATCTCAGATAGAAGACTTATTACAGTCGAGACAATGCTGCAATTTTGATGATATATAGAAGCGCGTATCTGCTAAGTTTTAGCCAGTTGTTAACCGGGAGCATTCATTAAATTTCTTCATTCTGTTTTTTATAACTCCACTCTTGACTTCGATTCGTTATTGCATATTTTGTGAATGGGGAAGGCTCATAAGACGTATGTCAAACCTTATAATACAAACTTACCTGTTACCGTGTATATCTGTCGCAGCCATCTGGTTGAATCTGCTATTTAATTGAATGACTAGCGCGTTCATTGAATGACGACATTTAATTGAATGCCTAAAGGACAACTTGTCAAGTTATTGAATGAAACGTTCAACGTCTTGACTGAACGTCATTTTAGCATAGTCGTTGAATGGGTAAAAGCCGACTGTTTAATTTATAGTTTTTAATTTTTCTTTAAAAGTATCCGGAGGCGGCGTAGTAAATCCATGCTGTCACACTATTTTATAACGTATAAGTCAGTTTAAAGTAAATCTAATCAAAAAAATATCAACACTCAGGTGATCATGTTCGACGCCATATTTGTTTTAGTGACTACTAACGCCGCGCGGGCAAAAAATGAACTAAATTACAATCACTTGACTGCTTTTACGTCCGCTCTTTTCAAAGGGCTATGTTTCAATCCGCTACCTAGTTGGACGTTAAGTGACGCGTGTTTAGTCAACGTTCGGTCTAGTCACTCAATTGAATGTCGTCATTCAATGAACGCGCTAGCGATTCAATTGAATAGGAGATTCAACCAGATGACTGCGACATATCTACTTGTAAGTAATCTTGGACGAAAACAAAATGTAAATGTATGTTGTTTATTTCTTCCATCCAACGTCAACAAGAATATTTGAGCGCATCAAGCGAGTACAATTGATTTTATACCTACTTATATTAAAGTGTCAAAGCATTTACCATTTTCATACATGCAGTACCTATCTCATATAGAAATCCACGCATACAAAATAACGGATCTCTTGAGATCATAACTGACCACGTGAGTCATACCCACTTGACGAATTACATCATAAAAGTCCTTTAACAGTTCTAACTCGCTTGCTTTGTTTTAGTGCGAGTCGGTTTGTTTAGGTTTTCCATTATTCTTGTTGATTATCGTGAAATAGCTGGTTTTAAATGTAGGTACAGTCAACAGCAATAATGATTATATTACTCTCATGTCGTTCTAATCTATTATCGACCGATCTCCTAGAAATGTAAGCAGGAGATATTAGTGGACTAGTGTGTGCGCAAACATTCTCTGGTCATACATTCAAATAGGCCTATGGATACTTTGATACGTAGAGAGAACAGGCAAGAGCAACATAGTAAGGCTATTATTATGTAACGACTTGTTCCCATTTCTCTAAATGCAAAGTGTATCGTTAAAAATGACCCCACGGTCATTTTTAACGATGCACTTTGCATTTAGAGTCCAGAGAGAGTCCGGCAGTCCCACGACTGCAGGCCATATAAGCAACACACAAACAGAAAGAAGTTCTAAGAGTTGATATCGCTTCTCGGCAAACGTAGAGTAAGACGGACCTAGACTTCAGACCCGGTGCAAGATGCTAGAATCCTAAGCTATTAAATGGCGAACAATTATTAGAAAGGCCTGTGTCTAAGAGTAGACTGTGTGAGACTGATGATCATGATGATAAACTTGTCATAGCTGAGACGATAATCATGTCGTATGTAAATGAGATTACTTGATGACAGTATTGTTAATACTTATTATCATCACTAGAACTGATTTTTAGAATAACATTACACTCCCACGTATTAATCACACCTACCAATTAAGTATGATCTCTGCCGCCTTCTGTTGATGATATAATTGGTCCTTACAAGGTGACTCACTACCGTGCTGTCCATTGCAGATTTACCAACACTTGCGCTGGTACACGAACCCGTCGGAGCAGCGTTGGATTGTGCGCATCCTGTTCATCGTGCCTATCTATGGCTGCTACAGCTGGATATCGCTGCTGTTCTTCAACAACGATTCGTACTACATCTATTTCTTCACTGTCAGGGATTGTTATGAAGGTAAGGAAATTAAATGACTTATATTTTTTTTTAAAGTATCTTGACATAAATAAAGTAGCTCGATATAAGGGCTTTTTGGGCTGCAGCGCTGGGCCCCAGGATTACAAGGGGCCCCAGAAGCCTTTTGTACAACTAATACTTACAAACACGATTGGCACACGATGCACCAATCACCCATATACAGTGGTATATAATTATAGAAACAGTTTTCTGATATGGCTATTAGTCGAGTAGATACTTAGGTAGGCCCCTTAGTAGTTTCAGCCCAGGCCCTCACAAATTCACGATCCGCCCCTGGTATTAAACTAAGGAGATGTAGAGTTGCGTTGACCGCACGTTGCTCGGTGGAGTTGTCAGTCGAAATGCGTGAAATTCATGGAAACATTCTTGAATAACGGCTTGGAAGTTCATACGGTCATTGAGCGTGACCCAAAAACTAGCCTTATAAGTTTCTGTATAAGTACATACGAGTATAATAATGAAGTACAAGGGGTATAGTTATACAATCATCATCATCAGCCTATCGCAATCCACTACTGGACAAGCCTCTCAATTATGCTAATAAAAGCCACGCTGGGCAGGCGGGTTGGCGATCGCAGGGCGTAGCTCCTTGCTCCGGTGACGCTGCTGCCCGTCATCGGCCTGTGGTACTTAGCTACACTTTCATTCGTGATGGTTATACCGCCACCGTCGGTTATAGAATAGGATTCGAATTTCCCGAATCCTCATTAAATTAACATAAACAGAACCTAGGTCGGCTGATAATTGAGAAACTAATACTCATCACATTGGCCTACAAAAATGTTGCAAGATCAATACAGAACATAACGGCATTTTTTATCTAATAACAGTACGATAAGCTGTTATTATTATGAACTGTTTAGTGTTTTCATATCAGTGGAGTTTCCAATGAGTAACAATGTTACAAAACCTACGACGTTTTTTAAAATGTGCAATTTACCGAGTAGTTCGTATTATCTTGAATCAGGGAGTGTGAATATAATCAAAGTGCTGTATCGTATTATAGAAAGTACCACTGAGATAAATATCATCATTTTACTTTGAAGACAAGATCTTACTTCGTGTCCAAACGGTTCATGGAGAGGAAAATTAAATACTCGTATTATTGATAATGATATTTAGTTGATAAGTCTAAAAAGATGCGTTCGTTTAAGGAGATGGGGGCAATAGCGGCGTTAGGGCAAGGAGCGGATACATAGGCGCAACGCGACGGATCTGAAAATGGCGCCCTAACGTTGACGAAACATCGTCACTTGACACACAAGACTTCTTTAATAACTTTTTTTTAAAGCGAAATGGTGGCCAAGCGTTTGCAGGGGCTTACAAAGTTCGTCCAGGGCGCTGGTAGTTCTATAACCGCCGCTGAACGGTGGCGACGCGAAGGAAAAATGCTGATCCTTAATCGCCGCCTAACTTCGCCGTATGTTTGTTTTTTCGGAAGCCCGCGTCGCGCAAATTTAAACGTTAACGTTAAATCTTACTTCCGTCCTACCCATTACAGGATTGTATGTACTATTCAGCATCTTGTTATCTAACTAAATGGTATTATAACTACGTATGTTCTCCAAGAAGCTAGTTCTGTTAATTGTCTTTCATTAACTTACACAAGGCATGTAGGGTCCCTATGGAATTGTTTAATTACGACGGAACATGGATTAGGACTATAGTATTAATGTATCAAGCCCGGCCAATTTAAGTGGCTTGATAAATGGAATTTCGGTAATGTATCTAGTTCTAGAGTAATCTAGATTCATGTCAAGATTGCATTTACAAAGATTTATAGTCCCTGGAAGAGGTGGCTTTCATTTCAAGGACTTATGAATAACTTTAATTGTTAAGAATAAATGCGCATGTGAATTCATCCAATTTATATATTCTTTAAATATAATCGTTGTTTAAACTTTGCTATATAGGGGTGGGTGAATTTTATATGGATGGGTGAATTTTATATGGATATATATAATTATTTATTACTTAACTAACAAAATAAATATCGATAAGAAAAACCTTCGGAACATTAGCAAGTCATAAAAGTCTACTCACTCTTTACAATAGCGTTTTAAAATGGCTCCACTCCCATAATTGGATTGGATTGGTTCCCTAGTTAAATCTTTTACAAATATGTGCAGTTACAAAGTATCACACTGATACCTATCATTCGATGGTGGCTGAATCTCTTAAGGAAAATAAACACTGTGAATTATTATATCGAAGAGAGGTATGCAGGGCAGCTCAATTCGGACGAAGATACGCTATGTATCTTCGTCCGAATTGAGCTGCCCGTCCGGAGAAGGACCTCCACCCTATAGAATACCGCAGCCAAATGACCGGGTCGTGGTCCTACTCACCGGCGAGTAGGATTTCCAGAGTTCGTGGGGGGTTAGGGTTGAGCCGGCTTGGCGGTGGCAACTGACAGGTAACTGACCAGTTAAATGCCCGTTGTGACAACGACTTGGGCTTCTCTTTCGCTTTCCATCAGGCGTAGGGAAGCCATTATGTCAAGCTACTATAAAAAAAAAATCGATGGCAGTTACCAAAAACGACAAGAACACCATCTGATAGATTAGCTGGCCCATCAACCTCGATCTATGGGTCACCGCCAAGGTCAATGGCCCAACTTAGCGTACGTAATTGTGGAAAGCTTGTCTCCTCAATGAAAATTGATGCAGATGACAATAGTACACTTTTTTTTGTTGAAAGAAAAAGTGGTTCTAATGATCATTGTGATGTTGGCCTGCCGCATTGGCGGTCGTGACTGTACGTGCAAACGCGTGCGAATTAGCGCTCATTGTATGTACTTGCCTACTTTGCTATTTCGCATTAGGTGAACATTCACTTCCCTGTAAGACGAAATACCTTACTGAAGTTTGAATTATACTTCTATACGTTCGCTGTCAGGTGGAGTGATGATTTGCGCAGGACGGCTGGCAAGTACTGGATGCGAGAAGCCCAAAATCGACCTATGTGGCGAACGTCAGGAGAGGCCTATGTCCAGCAGTGGACTGACACGGGCTGATGATGATGATGACATTCGCTGTCAAAAAAGCAGATTATGATTACAAACGTCCACTGCTGGACATGGCCTCCCCCAATTACAATTGTCATTTTGGGGGATTTGTCACTGCGCTCGGTCGGCAGGTTAGTGACCAAAGTAGGTTTTATTTGTACTTATCTAAACGCTGCTGCCCGTTTTCTGATATTCCCGTGTTCGTCTTCTACGAAACCCATGGGATGAGATGGTGCAGTCCTATTCTAAATCCGGAAAAAGGTTTTACATTTTGTCCGCGTATATGTGGACGCGGACAAAATGTAAAACCTTTTAATTTCGTGCTTCGTCCTGGCCACGTACCAGGCGCTCTAGTAAAAACATCCCTTAAAGGATCATAAATTCACCAAATATTTGCAAGAAGTTTACTTACACACGTTTGTTTTGTCCACCAGCGTTCGTGATCTACAGTTTCCTGTCGCTATGCTACGAGTACCTCGGCGGGGAGGGCAACATTATGTCGGAGTTACGCGGGCGGCCCGTGCGTGCCTCCTGCGTCAACGGCACCTGCTGCCTCTCCGGCGCCACCTACACCATCGGCTTCCTGCGCTTTTGCAAGCAGGCCACTCTTCAGTTCTGCCTCATCAAGCCGCTGTGCGCGTTCATCATCATATTCCTGCAGGTGCGTATAAATGGCAGCGTAACCGATGCGTCAACGGCAACTGCCACCTCTCTGGTGCCACCTACAACATCGGCTTCCTGCGCTTCTGCAAGCAGGCCACCCCGTAGTTCTGTCTCATCAAGCCGCTGTGCGCGTTCATCATTATATTCCTGCAGGTGCGTATCAATGGCAGCGTAACTGACGCGTCAACGGCACCTGCTGCCTCTCCGGCGCCACCTGCACTATCGGCTTCCTGCGCTTCTGCAAGCAGGCCACTCTGCAGTTCTGCCTCATCAAGCCGCTGTGCGAATTTATCATTAACATTAAATAGATGCTTGCTAGTGTCTGTGTCGAATCTAGTATCGACACTATCTCTTCACAGTATCGCAGTCACGGATATGAGATATTAATTTTTACAAGTCATTCTTCTTCTTCTCGAGTTAATGGTACTTCACCTCAAATGGAACTAGTCCAAAACCTTGCCACTAGGATCTAGGCTGGCCAATCCAATCAAGACAATGGTAAATCTGATTTATTCCTCTAAGATAACACTTTCCTCGTAGATACACTTTTGAAAAAACCCCGTTTTTGTTCCTGTAAGATACCTCAACTCAAGAATTCCCCTTACAAATCATCGAAATCCGCTTTATACTTTCTTCAGTCATTATTGGTTCGGAATTCAGATAATGAGCATGAAACTCATCTCTACAGTATTTGTGTTTAATTTCCGTAGTGTACTTATTACGGAATCAATAAATTGATTTTGTTTATTGCGAATACTTTTTCTTGTAAACTCGTACGTTGCGCAAATTGTTTATGCGAAGTCTATCGCTGATTTGTATCCAATGAATTGATTCTTTAGTATTCGTATTGCCGTGCGCTTGAAACATCCTTATCTTTTACGATACTCATGTCTATCAACGTACATTACTCACTAATTATTAGAACATTCGTCATACACATTATCGTATTGTAGATATTCTCAATAATGTATAGTTGATAAGATTCTAGATTAGAGCCTAAAGTTCTTGAAGCGCTGACCATCTGAAGGATCTGGGTTCGAGTCTTGGTCGGGTTAATTTAGGAAATAAACTTTTTTTTTCGTATCTGGACGTTCTTGCAAACGTCGCACTCATAACTGGTAATGGCGTTGTTACAAATTAAGGAATAACATTATGTATTGTAAAAATTCAAACCATCTATAAAACATGTTTCGTTGGAACGTTCGTAAATAGCAATTTATACACAGAGTTTAGCCGTATTATTATAACAAGTGTTCTCTTTCATTTGCAAATATATACCATACGTCACTGCTGTCTATTAATGTTGTATTGTACGAATATGTTTGTATTTTTTTGTTTTTATGCGATCATACCGAACATAAAATATGATGTCGACAACAAAAGCAGTCCCAAAGAAGATTGATCTCAGGCTGATAGCTTGTTGTAAAATAATAAGCAATATATTATAGCAGGATTCCTTTTTAACCGACTTCGAAAAAAGGAGGAGGTTCTCAATTCGTCTGTATGTATAATATTTTTTTTTTTTTTTTTATGTTTGTTCACCGATATTTCCGTCAATTATGGATGGATTTCAAAAATTTTTCGACAGTTCGACAGAGGACACCTCCGAGGTGGTCCCATTATCACCAAGTCAGGATCTGATGATGGGATCCTGGAGAAATTGAGAGCAAAAACCGAAAATTGTATGCTTATATGGTGTTTTTGTTACGTCATCATATTTTACTCAGGTATATGCTTCCGGGCGTCAACATCTGGTGCTGATGATGAAGCCACAGAACTCCTTAACGGTTAGGAGTTAGGGGACAGTACTGACATTGGTCGATATTAAACTAGGTAGTAGTATGTACTTATGCAGGGCTAATAGGACAGGTGATTTGGTAAGTGATATGCTTGATTCTAGATCGCAAAGTCTTCACTTGACTTAAAGCAAAATTTTTCATTCCTAAGAAAAACTCTTAAGGACATTAATTAGCCTTTATTCAAGGTCACAACACATTAACGCAACTACAAATATAAAAATAAAATTATTTTAAAAAAAAAATTAAACCGACTTCAAAAAAAAAACACAAACGATCAAAACTAAAAAGCGATAAATAACGTAAGTAATTCTATCCTTAATACATAATTATTTAAATATTACAATTATCACTTATTTTTGAAGTCGGTGCCAGCCAAACAAATAAATGTATATTGTCGTGTGGATTTGCCGGCCGCGCGCGTCATACAACAACTTACAGTCTACGTTAGGTACCGAGAGGCTGGCACCGACTTCAAAAATAAGTGATAATTGTAATATTTAAATAATCATGTATTAAGGATAGAATTACTTACGTTATTTATCGCTTTTTAGTTTTGATCGTTTGTGTTTTTTTTTTGAAGTCGGTTTAATTTTTTTTTTTAAATAATTTTATATTATCCAAATACACAAATATCGAAGAATAGGGATGTTTCCAGGGTCAAAATACTTACATTATATTTGGTCCGTATTTTCGATTATAAAAATATATTGGACACGTATTTTTCCTTTTTTTCATTTACACGACAAATAACAAAGATACCAAGCATCAAAATTTAGGAGTGGGGGTGTTTGATGTCACGCCGTGCGACAAAAATGCTGCACGGCGTGACGTCACGCGAAACTTTAACGGGGTATATCTTTGTAATCTTTGGTCTAATTTATAAATGAAAAAATATGTATCTTTTATTTTTGAATAATCTAGAAGACGGACTAATTAAAATTTTTATGGACACAAGCCTATTCGAAAACATCCTTTCTATAAAACAACTTATAAAGCTTGAAAGGTATTGATTAGACACATAGACCCGATGTGACCGATGACGTCATGTTACATTCGCGCCATGCAACTACATAGAAAAATCTGTTGTTGTGAGAGGAACCGACACATTCGCATTGAAATATTAAATTTTGCTTGGTGTTAAATTTTGAGCCAAATTTTTCACTGTGAATGTGAGTTAGAGACTGCTAGTATTTTTTGTAAATTTTACGTAAAATTACTAAAATTCATAGCGTCTATTTTGTTTACTGTATATTTTACTGCTATGTACGTAACGCCGTTTTTATCATTAAGTACGTTAACGATAATTCCTTAGAATGCGGGTACAATCGGTACCTATTAGCATTTTGTACACATATGCTCAACGGGAACGTAATGTTAAAACACATTTATACTCTATTTTTATTCCGGGACTTTATGTCCGTACTGCAAAGATTTTAATGAAACTTTATAGTAAAATAAAACTAGCTGTGCCCGCGACTTCATCTGCGTGGAAGAGAGGTTCATCCCCTATTTTATCCCCTTGGGGGTAGAATTGATCAAAAACCTTTCTTAGCGGATGCCTACGTCATTACATCTATCTGCATGCCAAATTTCAGCCCGATCCGTCCAGTGGTTTGGGATGTGCGTTGATAGATCACTATGTCAGTCAGTCACCTTTGAGTTATAATATATTTGCACATATACAATACATTGCTGCTCGTTTGTTATTCGACAAGATACGCCACGAGTAGATGAGGGTGGCTTGCAGCGAAACGATAATAGATAGGTACCTTACATTCCCTATTACTTGTCACTAAGGTTCAATTTCGTTTGTTTCCAGTCGGCGGGGCATTACCACGACGGCGACTGGAGCCCCAACGGCGGCTACATCTACATCACCATAGTGTACAACTTCTCCGTGAGCTTGGCGCTGTACGGCTTGTTCCTGTTCCTGGGCGCCACCCGGGAGATGCTGAAGCCTTTCGACCCGGTCCTTAAGTTCTTCACCGTCAAGTCTGTCATTTTCCTCTCGTTCTGGCAAGGTATGACTTTGATAAGTTTTAAAGTTAACCGACCGCTTCAAGCCTCGACTGCGCTTCATACGCTGCCGTACACACGACCGTTCGAGAAGTCGTGGCCGCTTCTATAGTTCACCGCGTGGTCGCGGCTTGTAGCAGCCGGTTCTCAACTGCTTGACCAGTCCATGTATGTATAGCCGATCTTCTGGAAACTCGTACATAAGCGCGGCGGCAATAATCGGCTCAACATGGTCACAAGCAGACTGGAAGGCTTGAGATCGTCTGGTCTTGCCGGCTTATAGATCTTCTGCTACCCCTTAATTGTCACTTATTGTGCAATATCTTTGAAGTCACTAGATATATGTATAATAGGTAGGTATGACAGAAAACTCACAGTACAAAAGGCTGGTCACATACATTCGGAACACACACATACAAAGCGCTCCAGCATTTTTTTATATGTAAGTAGTGCAATTCGGAATTCCGAATGTATGTGGTGTAATGTCGCGATCGAGTTCCCTTAATTAAGTTTTAACGGTTACAAATTACCATCATCAATATTAGCAGTCTGTGGTAGTCCACTGCTGGGTCTTCTCCCATAACATGCAAATTTGCTAGATCAGCAGCTGCACATTCAGAGGATGCCGGCCGTCCTGCGCGGGTCGTCGCCGTATTTTTGACTGGCCCGATGGCTCATTTGGTAGTGAGTGACCTCTGCTTTCTGAGCGAAGGGTCGTGGGTACATACATTTGTCTCCATGAAAATGTCTGTTTAATATGTATTTATTGTCTAGCAACCATAGTACAAGCTTCGCCTTAGTTTGCGGCTAGATGGCGATGTGTGGCTCAGCGTGGCATGTTTTGGGTTTTCTAGCCAATGGGCGGCCGTCACCTGTGCGCAGTATCCACTGTTGATCTTTCTGCGGCCGATGTGGCTACAAAATACTTGATCTCCATTTACCGTTCCAGGCGTGGCCCTAGCCATACTCGAGAAGGCGAACGTGATCTCGCCGATCCTGGACTCGTCGGGCGTGCCCACGACGGCCGGTACCGTGTCGGCCGGCTACCAGAACTTCCTGATCTGCATCGAGATGCTGGCGGCGGCCATCGCGCTGCGCTACGCGTTCCCGGCCGCCGTGTATGCGCACGCGCATCGCGACCCGCACCGCTCCGTCACCATGCAGTCCATCTCCTCCAGCCTCAAGGTACGTCTATACCCGCGGACCAGGTACATCATCATCATCATCATCATCACTGATCACATCGAGATGCCCAGCCTCAAGTTACGTAAGAGAAGTAAGGCATAGTGAATCTTCGCTCGAATTGAGCCGCCCGTTCGGGGAAGGACCTCCACCATATTGGTGGCTTTTGTGTCAGTTCGGATCGCCCCGCGCAGACAGATCTATATTTAGGGAGCGTTTTAGAGTAATACGGAGGGGTCCGTACAGACGATTGTCCGCGCGGACAGCTCTGTAGCCACACGCATAGCGAACCGTGCCGCGGACCTACCCGCGCGGACTTACAGCGTTTTAGTATCGTGCGGAGCGCACGCGTCCGTAACACAGTGCGAACGAATAGCCTTTTTTGTTAGAGGGGAATGCATTAGCCACCTGCGGGAGGGAGGGAGGGGGGGGGGGGGAGAGGGGAGGGGGGGTTGACATGGTGTATGGGACTCGCACTTCCCGAAATGGGAGGGTATACCACTAAACCCCCCTATGTCGCCAGTGGGCAGCAAGTTGCAGGGACACGGGTAACGCCGAAGCAATCCCTGCATGCCCTGGCCAGCCGCAGATGACACTCCTGGACACGGCCACGGCCGGCACTCCTGGTCCGGGGAGGGCAAATACCCCTTCCGGGGAGCAATAGGGTAGTGCGCACATAGCCTACGTCAATAACACCAGTCTTTGTCCATTCCAGGAGACCATGAACCCTAAGGACATAATGACGGACGCGTTCCACAACTTCCACCCGCAGTACCAGCAGTACACTCAGTACAGCTCCGGTGAGTACCCGATGGCGCATCGCTTGTCGCATGTCTTACGTACCGCCTGCTCGTGTTTTGTTTGCATTAAGAGTCATACTGTGAGAATAGCGAGACAACTTATTTTATAGAGTACTAGCAAACCCGGCGAACTCCGTTTCGCCACCAGATGGCTGTAAATTTTTTTTTCCTTAATTTTCTTTGCTGTAAACCTCACGGAGCCCGAGACCTTTCTAACGAATGCAAAACCGTGGAAATTGGTTCGTGCGTTCTGGAGTTATAGCGTCAGGGAGGAAAACCCGACTTATTTTTATATAGTAGACTAGCTATGCCCGCGACTTCGCCCGCGTTCATGTAGATGTATCACAGAAGTGTTTCTTCATCCTTTTTTTCGCAATAAAAGGTAGCCTATGTCCTTTCTCAGGGTTTAAAGATTGTAATTGTCTGTGCCAAATTTCATCAAAATCGGTTGAGAGGTTTAAGCGTAACGGACGGATAGAGTTACTTTCGCATTTATAATATTAGTAGATATCACATTCTGGGACGCACGACTAAATTGTAGAACGTATTAATACAAGCCGATGCTCGTGTTTATGTGCCATTCGTATTTTAAATCGTTGAGAAACGAGATTTTTCGCGGTCCTCGATTAATTTTCTTTAACAAAAACGAACTAAAACACATGTCAGTCATATATCACCTAATGAACGCACCATAATGGGCTGTTTCGCCGGAGCCGAAATACACATCAAATGAAAAATTAATATAAGAACGTAGGTATATGTACCTACTTTCAATTGAGTTTTATGAAAAGCTTTTATATTTTAACAATACAAACAGAAACCTTTGATTTTAAAAAAATTTAAAGAGTAAAATAATTTCCTAGGGTAGTGGTTTCAACAGTGAACGCCACGTTGCGAAACTCTATTTAATAATCGTGGACATCATTTATATAGGTATAAACGATTATACATATATGATATTTGACGTTACATATATATGACGTCAAATCATAGTAATTTTCAATCTTGTACTTAATTATTTCTATAGAACATAAGTTGTCTCGCTAGTAGTTCGTTTCCTACTTTGTGGAAATCATTAAAAGTCGAATTAACTTTGGTTGCCATAAACATTACGACTTTCCTCGTAACAAGAATTATGTTCATGTTACATTCATTTAAGTTTCGTTTTATTTTTCAATTCCAGTTTAACAACAAAGCATATTGATGACGCATTTGTTTACATTGTAAGATGTAGGCTAGGCCTTATTTTGTTATTTTATTTTCTTTCAGATGTCACTTCTCACCTGCCTTATGAGAAACTATAAGCTCTGCCATAGCTGTGTTCTGCATGACGTGCATTGATGTCTGTCTGTCTGTCCGTTTTATTACATACCTGCATAAACGCCCGAGCATGGAAACTTACCTAACATGAACATTCCAAGGACTGACATTTTTAATAAAACTCGAAAAAAGTAAAACCTTAAAACAATAATGTAAAAAAAAAACAATATACCAAAAAATAAGTTCGCTGTCACATTCAGCTATTTACTGTTAAAATATCCCAATATATATATTTTCTAAGTAATAAATATAAAGTTTATATTTTGGTAACGGAATTGTAATTATAAAAAAATGGTACGTATTTACACGGTAATCCACCATTTTAATATCGTACCTAATGGTATTTCAAAACCTAAATACTCTCAGATTTTATCAAATCGCCTGATTTGCCACGAAATTTAATATCTGTTTCGGTGCTCGGCGGCAAAACCGTTAATTTATGTTAAGGTGTTTTAATTATTATATTTTTTGTAATTTATATAGAGGTACTGGCTAGTCCGAAACGCAAATTCATTTAACTTTGGATATAATGAGGGGCTTTTTTATGATATTTACCGTTTGGGGCACGGAACAAATATACCTACACAAAAGTAATGCATGCTATGTTAGTAATTTGTACCATGTCATTGTGTTCCGCCAAACTATTGTTCTGTACACACACAGTATCTATTCCTAGAGACAATCTATGCCCATCCATAATTCTTGCATGTTTAATTTTAATTGTGCAGGATGTTGCCAAATTTAATTCTTAATTATTATTTTTTGTTTATTTCTGTACCGCCCCAAATGTGTGAATATTGCTTACGCAGCGTAGAATTTGACGTGATTTAGTTTTCACGGTCGACATTATACTGAATTTTAAGGAGGATATTGTCGCTACACACGTGTCACGTGGTTGAGTCTATACAAAGTTCAGCATGCATTAATATCAGTGGTATCTAAGCTCTAAGCATTACTACCACCTAAAGGAAGCGTACATTAAAGTTGATAAGTGGTTTATAAATCATTTACCGGTTTTATAGGCCCAAAAAAGTTATGATTACGAGCAATTTGTGTTCAGTTATTATTATTGGTATTAAATAACGGCTGCCCACGTAAGTTAACACTTAACATTTAATTTCTACATTGGATTAAAAAAACATCAAATAATCTACCAAGTTCGGACTAATCACTGCCATATCGTTAGTATTTTTGATTATACGCGCCTTGGTGCGGTCTTTTCTCGTGTATGTGTAGTAAATTATTTAAATACAATATTCTTAAACATTTACATGTATGATTTTATTATAATATCGTGATCTTCTTCTTCTTGTCGAGTCGACAGCAAATCGTCATATATAATGAGACCAAAACTCCGAAGCGCGGATCGTGATATTAATAATTTAAAATATTAATATTAATATCGTGATATTCGTGAAATAAAGATACACTTACATATAATTGAGTCAACATATTATGAAAAAAAGGTCTTAGTATTAAAAACGGTGATATTAACAACGAAAATAATAAAAGTTTAAACGAACGTTATCTGTAACGATAAACAAACAGTATTTTATTGCGAACCGAACAAGTCATTTAAATGCATTTATCACGATATCATTGCAATCGTAAACGTAGGTATTGGTTTTATTTAAATGTATTGTTATACAGCACAAATGAAGCATAGCTAGCTAGACCGTTGCGTTGTTATATAGATAAATGAGGGGTATACAGATGACTTTTTATGTTATTTAACGAATGTTTAAAACTTTGCATTTTGGAAATCCTTTTTTTTTTACTTTTTTGCTATAGATTAGTAGATATATGCGTGCATTTCTTGAAGAATTGTTTTAACTTATTTTCTATACATACGCGAGAATACTAAATTTTATAGTTTCTTATGTTTGAATTTAACTTAGGTATAGTTTAATTATATTTTATTATAGTACCTATGTAAATGTTTCGTTTTCTGTGATTTAAATATTTCTTTTTTTTTTGTATTTTTTTTTGTTATTCTTGTAAGATAATGGATAAAATCCTCTTAGTTGAAAAATAGGCCTGTGTAACAATTTACGCAAGTTTCATTTCAATAACGGGCATTTATCTAGCTGTTCATATTTGTATATTTTAAATAGTTATTGCCTCAATTATTAAAAAATCTATGCCAATTGATTGCCAAACCAAAGAGTGGCATTTTGAAGTACTTAACACAGCGACTATAAAATGTTGGGGCTAATACTGTTGCTTAAGAAAAAAAAATAACAATAATAACTCATTAAAACGGCTTGTAAAAAGTTCGTGAACGATTTTCATCTTTTCTTTTTTTATAATATAAATAAAATAATAATAGTTATTATTAGTATTTTTTTTAAGAAAATATTTTTAATTACGCCTACATTAACGGAATTTGTTTAAACCTGTTCTGATTAAGTTTAAGTATAGTACATAAATATTAAATCCAACTTGGAGACAGTCCCGTAAACACTTTGTATTTGGCCTCTCACTGATAAATAAACGATTTTACTTAATGTGAAATATTTTTATTTAAAACAGAAGAGTACTCGCAATGCCTGTTTCCGCTCGGATCTAAAAACTTTGAATGAACGTCATTCAGATATGACATTATTTGTAATGTCAAATTTGAATGAACGTATGAAAAAAATCCTAATCCGAGCAAATATAGACATTATGAATAGTTCTCCAGAACGTAGATTATGTAAGTCAATAAAAGTCATGATCGAGTGACGTCATTAGGTAAGTGTATAAGTGACGCTTTTTATTATTTCTTTGCCAGCATGCATTATCATCGTAATTACCATAGCACAATCATTGCACGATATGGATGTTGATTATTTTCGCCGTCTTTATGCATTGCGTATGGATGTAGTACTTGTACCATTTCACTAACTTTGGCGAATAAAGCAGAAAAATGGCTACAGAACTTTACTATGCCTCATATTTGTCACAATATAGATATAGCTAATTTCACAAACACGCAACTCCGTATCCGAAACCGGTACTTATTTTGGTGATATAACGGATCGTTTTAGTACATACATAAATAACTGTACTGTATAAAACTTTTGTATATAGGATAAACTGAAATTTCATAGCGAAAGGTTAGAAATTAGAGATACAACTCCGAACACGATTTCAATCTAACACCAAAACTTAGCAGTGCACTACCTTTAGGTACACCACTCGCACGTATACTAACTTTCTATGAGAATGATTTTATTTAGTTTGTAAACCAAACTTCAAATTTATACAGGCACACATTGTAGAATCAATAGAGATGTAAATTAGTAAAAAAAATTGTATGTCAAAGAATAACATTACCTACACCAATATTATTTTCCAATACATTTTTACAAGCTTTAATCAGTAAAGAATAATAGATAGATAGCTTAAACTCATGGTCCCAAGTCCCAATACATAGGTTCTGTTAAAATAATGTATGAACTCTTCACATACTGTATGCCTACGTGTGTATTACCAGTATCCTACTAGCCCATACGGGCAAACACAACAGGCGTTCTTGTGTGACATACTCGCCAAAAGATCCTTATAGCACTGTGTCAACCCAATACGTCTAAGAAAATGATTTAAATGACGATTTTAAGGCCCAAGACATAGGCCTCGAACGCACTAGCGGCTGGGAGCGCCTTACATTTTTACATAAAGCCGCATGATAACAACGCACATATTTTAGCGTTCAGCCGTATCCGGCTGGACAGTGCGGCTCGTCGCAACCTCTGCACGCACGGCACAGCATCATTTCCAATATCTCTAGGACTGACGATTGCTGTAGATCGCAATAGAACCTATGAGAGTATAGCGAATCTTCGCTCCAATTAAGCTGCCTGTCCGGGGAATGATCTCCTATAGAATACCGCAGCCAAATGCCCTCGGGGTCGTGTTTCTGCCGGTGAGTACCAGTTACTTGCCCGTTGTCACAGCGACTTGGGCTTCTATATCGCTTTCCATCAAGCGTACGGCTTCCCGTGTCGTGCTATTATGATAAAAACAGAATACGGCGTACCGTTACCGTATCGCTGCCAGCCGATAGTTCGTTCTTGGTCTTAGTCCACACCAGGCTCTTCTGTGAACTAACGTGGCTATGCGTAGTGATGCGCGGCGGAGGCGGCGGCGGCACGCCTGGTGCGGGAGCGGCGCGGGCGGACGAGGCCGCCGCGCTGGCGCCGCGCCCGCCGCCGCAGCGCGTCGCCACCATCTGCCACGCCACCAACTACCACGAGAAGACCACGCTGCTCAGCTCCGACGACGAGTTCCAGTGAGCGGATCACGTAAGCCTATTCAGCTGTCGAGTCTAATTTGTTTTTTCGGTTATGACTAAGGCGGTTCTCGCACTGCTAACGCGTCCCGATGTTGTATTCAGTGTCACAGATCACCCATGATTCAGGTGCAGCGGGGCTATTCGCAATACCAGTTTCGACTTGTATTCGGATTCGGAAGCTTTTTCGGCGTTTGAATGAACAGTGACATCAGTTTCATTATAAAAATGTCAAAATAATGGCAAAAGTGACGTTTCATTCAAGTTTGACATGAGTTTCATTATAAAAATGTCAAAATCAACGTCAAAAGTGACGTTTTGTTTGAGTGGCGTTAGTTCGGACAGTCAGTTTTTAGAGAAAGTTTCTGAATCCTAGACATTGTTGAATAGCCTCACTGCTCCTTCCTGCGTTATACATCGCGATTCACCTTAGTGCTCTATACGGTTTCCCTTTTTTCAGAACACTGCGAAACATCATTAACAAAATTGTTGATATACAACGCATTCGACCATGTTTCTGTAGTGTTCTAAATACAGGGGCTGGTCGCATGCGCAAGTTCAGCCCGACTGCTCGGAGACGCGTGTCCGGTGAGTTACGCATATTTTCCATTTGAATCTGCCACAGCGCGCTGTGCGATGGGAATCGGTCGCCAAGTAAATTTGAACCTAACTAGGGTTGCCAGATGTATTTAATTAGCGGGAAAATTGTAGTACAGTCCTGCGGGACAAATGTGACGTGGGCCCTGCGGCTATCTTGGACAAGTACTAACTTAGTAAGGACTAGCTGTGCCAGCGGCGTCGCTCGCGTGGATATCGGGTTTCAAAAATAACGGACTTCCATATAATACCCATCTATACCTTGTGCCTAAGTTTTAAGTTAGACCTCTAGCAATACATTGGTGAAAACCGCATTCAATTCTATGCAGTAGTTTTCGCGTAATGCGCGTTCAAACATACAGGTTTAATTTTCTCGACACTTTTTTCCCAACACTTCCCGTCACTGCTCCGCTCCTATTGATTGTAGCGTGATGAAAAGTATCCTATAACCTGCCCAGGAGTATGAAGAATAATTGTACCAAGTTTCGTCAAAATCTGTTCAGTAGTTTTTTTTTCTATAACGAACATACAGACAGACAGACAGACAGACAGACAGACAGACAAAAATTTTACTGATTGCATTTTTGGTATCAGTATCGATCACTTATCACCCCCTGATAGTTATTTTGAAAAAATATTTCATGTACAGAATTGACCTCTCTACAGATTTATTATAAGTATAGATAATACATGCACCTACCCTTAATAAGTGTTTAATATTGGTAATTCGTGATTATAAAGTGTCAAAAGTGTTCTTTCTGGAAACGGAATGACGCATAATTCCGTGAATATCCCACTATTCCTGGCCATCTGGTAGCCCTAGTGCTCGCAGTGAATTCACATTATTGTGATGGCACCCAATCATTAATGCATCGATATACGATGCATTTACAGAATGATATAGATACAATAATTTAATAATAAAAATAGATTAACGGTCACAACAATGATAGTACGATACGAAAAAAGCCTCTTCGTTTAATAAATATTGGTGATACGATTAAATACGTTCAATGTTTGACATTTCTTTTTGACGATATTATAGACATCGATGGCTGAAATTAATGAAAATGGCATTCCTAAACAAAATTAATTATCACCACAATGTATTCCGGTACTGGCAAATACTGTAAAAATAAAAATTAAGTACATACCTATCTGTCTTTAAAACCTAGAAAAATGCAAATGCAAGGTTCCTTTGAAAAGCCTATACCGCGTTGTAGAGTACCTATGTGCTAATACAGCCTATACATACATGTAGATATCAAAATATTGTTTATTTAATATGATAAAAAAAACCACATTAGGGCTATACGCAGACCACTGACTTAGGGCACCTGACTATTTATTTTAATGAGTAAATGGAATAAATTCGGACATTTGACTCAAAATCCTGTCTATGGTTTACTGTGATCACAGCAGCAGCAGAAATTAAAAAAATATTTCCGCCACGGTGATCACAGCAAGGGGCAGCGCAGACGACAGACTTTTTGTGCGATAGGGTCTGCGTCTGTGGGGCTGCGGGCTGCTAAAAAGTGCGTCACGGATAGTCTGTCGTCTGCGTTGCCCCTAAACCACCAGTGTTTTGTTTTTGTTTGGAGGTGTCTTTTTGAACTATACTTGAAAATGATTTTTGTACGTATAGTGAGTCAGTCGTTTGTGCTGTGCCTATGCTTACACAGCTATGAGTTAAACACGTTTATGAAAATATTTTATCCATGATTCTACAGCTGAAGTTTTTAGAGCGTACGTATATTGCTTTATATTCTACGCTGAAGTCTAAAATTAAAGGATAGGTAGATACTAGAATTTTCGCGGTGACTTTCATTTTTGTGGAAAAATTTGCTTAACTTACTTACAACCATAATTATGTTCTACTAATGTTTTATGAACAAAGTACATACGTTCTTTGAACTTCAGCTTAATAAGTTCTGAATTCAATTGTGGTATAAATTGTCTACCATCAATGTGCTGTGAGAAATTACACTATCAAGGATAGACGAGTAAATAAATTCATTATAAAGGCAAATTCACATACTTGGTTTAAATTATACCGTGTATAACATATTTTGTTTACGAGTCTAGTCTTTAAACATTTCTTTTTTTCACCCAGTATAAAAATAACTTGATGTCGTATCTATAGACAATATGTTTGGCATAACAATCATTATCTTACTACGAAGTAAGCTACTAGATGCAAAAATCGCGATGACTATGGCTCGAATAAGGATTGTATAGTTAGTTATGTATAAAAAAGGAATAAAATGCTGAACCAACCAACAAAATGTACAGAAAGAGGAATTATTGATTAATATATAATATTATTATCTATAAATAGGTGTAATTTTTAACATATTCTCTAAATTATTTTTTTTATGCAAACAAATATTTACGAACATAGTCACATAATAAAAACCCCCGTGAATTAATGTGTGTATGTAATTTATTTACCTATTTATTGTTCAAAATACGTAATAGAGTGGCAATGGCAGTAAACATTGCATATACCTACTTAATTTAAATATTAATTAAGCCTACGTTAGATTTATTTTATTATATCGAAACTTGGAACAGAGTTACGTAGACCATACGGCCTGCCATTTGGGCATATGTACGAGTATACACACACATGTGCCCAAATTTGATAATAGGTCACCAATCATCTGGTCTCAAACTGAACGTATTTATTGGAGAACCCAGAGTCAACTGTAAAATGTAGAAAACTACACTACCAAGTGGAGGTTTCTACATTTTGACGGATCTCGCATGGAAATTGTGTAAGGCGGTAGTATAAAACGCGAAACCCATGGTTTCGGGCTTTTTGAATTCCGCTTTGGGTAAAACTAATGTCCGTAAAATAGGGTTCCTGGGAGATCTACCCCCACTCTTACTTTATCGCCTGACACTTAAGAGAATACCCCTGTTTTAGATCAGATGATTGATATGTTTTGTTTAGGGCAAATGCCCCATCTTACATTAACGTACAATCAAACCCGGGATATTAGCTTCGGTAATGTTATTAGTGCATAAACCAGACGTTCCAAGTATGATCTACCTATATTTACGTAAGTCGGTTGTATGTTTTATCTTACGAAATAGGTATATGTGTAAAATCTTCAAGTTATGTTCGTCTATGTTCTTTCATGCACTGCCCATATTAAAATTATTCTACCAATGGAGTGTTACCTAAATTTGATCTTTAATACTCACGACTTATGGAATTATTTTCCATATCAGCGACTAGCTTCTTAGCTACCTAACCAAGTGCGCAGGTTATGTCTGCAAATATACGTTTATTCTCCAATCATTCACTCTGATGATAGCGTAGAGCAAGAACAACCTTCTCTCAAACTAAAGAAGTATGGGTGTCGCCACCCTTTAGCTTTAAATTAAAACAGAGTAGGTAATATGTGGTCAGAAATAACCAATAACAATAATTGTTCTTCCACCAAAAAAAATGGTCTAAGACGCCTACCAGTTCACGCAAATGTGAACTGCTACAATTACAAAACGAAGTGGTAAGCTATATTTAATTTTCAACCCCTTCTCATGTTTGACAAAGTTTTGGTAACACTCATTTTAACCTAGCATCATGAAGCTTCGCTACTGCTTCGCCGTCCAACTTGTAATTTTTATTGCTGATTTTGTATAAATAGGACTCTTTATACCTACCCGTGTAAAAGTACCTCCCAAATTGTAGCTTAACCCGTCATTATGAATAGAGATGTATAGTTATAGGATTCCAGTTTTGTACTGAATCTGTAATATTTTTTGTAATAATGACTGACACGTCGGTTAATGCGTTAGCTAATTTGTAAAATATTGATTGACTGGGTATGTATTAGTAGTAAGTTCGTTACTAATGAAGTACTTACTTGCGTACTAGCATTTATCTGTCGCTTTTGTTCAGTCTCAGCATATGTGAGCTCAAGTCAATTTAATAAAAATTGCGGACAGGATAAACTGCATTTATTTGCCTCAAAAGTCGAGAAAAATATTTTGACGAAATTACTTATATTTTCATCGATGCACTGGATTACTGAAACATACTAACAATTTGTTTATTTATGTATTTGCCTAACTGTATTTAATGTATGTATAATCTTATCGTTGTCAAAGTATCTAGCCAATTTAGATTACGTTACGAGTAAATGTAATTAATATTTTCCGTACCTAAGTTGCATCATTATATGTGCATTTTAAAAAATCAATGAAACTAATACTAAGAATATATGTTAGTGATTTATTTATTTAATTTAGTATTTTAACCTAGACTACCTAACCTAGATTTTTGTTACCTAAATGTTAAAATGTCCTTTTAAAAGTAAAAGTCAAGTTTAACACCACATTCCACTACCTACATAAAATGAATTTATATATGTAAAATAATTAATACTAGTAGGTACATGATACATTAATCTTATACCAAGGCTAGGTAGTGGGTGCAACTAATATTGCTTTACAACACAAGGGTGGTGATTTAATTTTAACTTTTACGAATAGGTTGCAAAAATGATAAACATCTAAGTAGTAATTTAATTTTAACCTTAATATGATTGTGATTTCGCATATTTTTGCTTACTAATGCTTTGCTTTCATCATTGTTGCGGCATCTTTTAAACGTTATGTCCTGTTTTTGTTGTTAGTAGACTGTAGTAGCGCTGTTTATGTTTATATTTAGTCAATTAAATACATACTGGGGACGGAATAAAATTAACATTATTAATTGTTTTCAAATATAATATTCCATTTGGGATGAATGAAAGAGGTATTCCATTAAAACAGTTGACTATTTTAGTTCTTAAGTTTCTACTTAACGATCTATTCATCACTGAATGTGTACGAAAAACCTACCAAATTGTAGATATTATGCTTCAATAAATTTATTTTCATTTCATTTCATAAAGTGAAATGTATCGAAGTACCTAAAAAATAACTTTGTAAAGTCTGTTGTTCTGAGGTATTGCAGTTTGAGGTATTAATCTGCTATTTGCAGTATTATACAAGTTTAATTTTATTTCGGTCCCGGATACTTATAATGATAGGCAAACAGGTATGCTAACAGCGATAAGTCCTCAACATAAAGCCTTTATGATATAAATGCGATGTTTTCTTACATACATCGGAGACGAGAAGCCAATGTTATATAGACTTAAAATTTCGTTCCCGATTCCCAATGATAAATAAAATTATTTTTGTAATTGATATGATAATAGTAAATGGATGTTAAGGCGGTAATAGAACAGTTTTGTCAGAAACATTGTTGAAAGGAATATTATGATGATATAAAAGAAAGTTAGATTTTAATTAAAATGTTTTAGCTCCAAGTTTTTAAGTACTACATAAATAAATACATATTGACATATGCCATGTTTTATTGCAATATTTTTCTGAAATAATTATCAATCAATCAACAGTCTTAATTCGCGCCACATTTTTCTATCCTAACTGGCTTTCCCCATCCAACCAATGCCAGTAGTCCTTATAAGGAAGCTATAATAGTGTAGCTAAGAACAAACAGGACAAAGGGAAATAATACGACATATAATATAATATTTTTATATTAAAAATATACACGGTTAAACAATAATCTTCATGATACTATTGCGATAATTATTAGGTTTATTGCTTTCATTTACAATATATCAAATCTCGATAAAATATCACGCTTCGATGAACTCCTAGGACTGGGTCGTAATGTCAGTTTATTTTTTTGTGTAACTTTAGTAAAAAATATTTTTTTGTGATAGTCTTACACCCGTATTCACAAACAATACTTATCTATGAAAACTGACAACCCCATGCGAGGTTGGTCAATTACAATGGCACGGTACTCAAGTACCTATACCTGCGGTGCGGGTGCGTCCGCGCGTCGCATACCTACCTATAATAGCCAATTAAAACGCTAGAAATTATAATTTCTAGCGTTTTAATTGGCTAGGGGGTGTGGCTAACGCTAGAAATTATAATTTCTAGCGTTTTAATTGGCTAGGGGGTGTGGCTTGGCCGGCAGTCGGTGATGAGTCACTATTTTCTTAACGCGAATGAACTATAGTAACGTTTGTGAATACGGCTGTTAATCCTGTAGTATTCCCGATAAGTGTCGGTCAATTATGGATAAAAGTGTTGTTTGCAGCAACTTGTTAACTTACGAACAAAATTAAATAATATTGTGTTCAAGGTATTGTCCGAGTACTTATTGCATGCCCGTCTAAAATACATAATTATTATGTTATTAAATACTGATACTATACATGTATTTATCATTTTCGTAGACATGATACCCAGATTTGTATCGGATCTGCTCGGTTTGTGTTGCCTACCTACCTACACCGAAGATAATGTAGGTAAGTTATATTTATTTAACTACTAGTTCTGTTTTTAAAAGACAGTTATGTAAGACTTTACTGACGGCAACTACATAATTATATATTTGATAGACAGGTATTTTATAGTATCTACCTTTATTTTTTACGACCCAGTCTTTACAATTATAAAAATATTATATCAACTTATTTATACATATTAAAGGTACAACGGATCAAGTAACTGGTTGGTATAGATAAAAATAATTGTTATATATTTCGTTTATGTTTTTACAATTATTTGAAATGACGTATTGCGATAAAATTTTCCACATAAAATAATTTGAGTGGGTAGTATATGACAAAAATAGTGCTCATAAACATCTCACAAAATATTGTCATTCGTGATGGGTTCATTTGCTCGTGAGGTCAGTAGATGTACTTACAAAATGTATATTTTCTATTAAATATAATTATGTTCTGATATTAAAATAATAATTTTAAAATGAAAACTTGATAGCTCAGTTTTTCGAAAATATGAGACCTTTTAAAAATACAGATTACTATAGATAGGTTATTTAATTACACTTATTCAGTGCAATTTGTAGTTACCTATAGTAATGAGGCTTCTGATCAATTAACTATGTACCTAGTTAATTTTTCGTATGTTAACGATAAAGATTTGGACAGGCAGGTGACATAATAAGAGACCTTATTAACTTGTACGTAAATTAGCAGGTGGGTACGTAAGTACAGTCAGCCAAGAAAACATATTCATAGTTATACAGTCGGACAACAAAGCACTAGTAAATAATTAGTTACAGTTGTGTGATAGTTTGCTTCATGAAGTAAACGTAGCATTTGTATTTGCGGGCAACAATCATGAATTTATTTTTGTAAAAGAATCTGTATGAAATTCATTGCCATTTCCTGACTTACCTATAGGTGAAAACTTTTTGGCTGACCGTATTGAAATGTAAAAAAGGTAGGTAGGTAATTAACCATAGCAATATTTCAAAACTAAATTAGGTGGATACCTAATAGTGATGCGTTAGTTATGGAAATTTATCACATGATAAATGATATAATTTAGAATATTTTTTAAAATTATAACTTAGCACTTAAGTATAAAGTAGGTAAGTTTAGTAATATTTACAGGCTTAGGTAGGTAATAAGAGTAGAGAAAATTGTAACAAAGCTACAGTGGCAGCGTTTTTATCAATAAATATAAATTTATATAACCATTACAGCTTGTTATCGACCTTGGTCAGCTATTTTTAAGATCAATGTGCATGTGTAGTATGATTCGGTACCATTTTCATATTATATCAATAATTTATTCAATTTAGCAAGGGTACCTAATTATACAGTGAAAGTTTTCAATTTATATAGAATTTTTCCAAGTAGGATATTTCGTACCATCTTATGGCTTCAGGTATAACATCTTGACTAGTGTGTATTTCTGAATAGATTTCGACCTCCCAGAGAGTCGCATCAAGCTGTAACTTATCTAACATAGCTAATCTACAATTGCCACCGTGCCGAAGGCATCTAAATCACATTTCTAATCAGGCTAAGCCTTAGTGAGAGAAGAGAGAAAGATATGCAAAATTTCACAACATAGTTCAACCTTAGAGTGGGTCGTAGCTAAACGAAGTGAGCACGTGCCGAGCTAGAACATAATTGTGCTGTGCTAGGAACGGATTTAGTTCAGATTGAGCAATACATTTTATAATCAGTTTTCAACTAGGACCGTGTAGCCATCAAATAGCAGTAACAATATATTATCAAACATGCGAATCGCTCAAAGCTTTAATAATTAGTAAGTATTTTACATTGCTGATATCTATGGGCGGCGGTTACTGTTTAACATTAGAAAAGCCACCTGATCGTCTCTACTAGCAGCAATAAAAGCAAGAATTTTGTTTTTCTCTAATTATATTTTAGTTTCAAATAGAACTGTATGGATCTTGCTTTTCGCAATTGGATATTGCAAACTGTCTCACAAATATCAAAGTTAAGCTCTCAGTTGAATGTAACAGCCCTAGTGAAAACTGCAAAGGGCCAGCCCTATTCTGCTACTTTTTCTAATCGTAATATGACGTGCACAATAAATGTAGTCGAAGTCAGTGGCTTAAGAGACGTTAGGTATGCTTTGAAGGTGTTACTATGCTATCATTTATTCATCCAATTTTTTTATTTTTTTTGGCTTGAAAAACTCAACTTACGTAAGAATAACAATACCTATAATAATTATATTCTAAACTATAACTCGCCTCACTCAATTTGAAATCAATTATTGTGTGTGCAGTAAATAGTTTTTTTAACTACCTATGCCACTGACTACCGACTTCGACTGTACCGCATCATGCAAACAATAGCTTAATTTAATATCTTAAAAACTATTAATGAGAGGTAGGTACTACAGACAGGTAACTAGTAGATAAATCGTTGTAGTAGCAGAAAGAAAATTTGCTAACCTTTCGCGAGATTTTAGAATTTAACAACATCGCCATGATTTTCATTTTCCTTCAATAAAGGTTTCTAAATTAGTCGACTCACAAACCACTTTTGGTATAAGTACCTACATATTGTCCAGTTGTTATCGCTTCTACAGTACAAGGGAAGATCAAGAATTCACTCGAGACTAGGTTTCTCATGCGAATTGTAGGTAGGTATATAATTATTTTGTCTTTCGATATACAGTTCATATGACTGTCGATAAAAGGTTTTGTTTATGTAACAGGACATGTTCTAATGAAATGGATATAGGTATGTTACACTGTACCAGCGAGGCAGGGCAAATTTTCTTTCCATTTAAGTCTTAGATCAAATAAAATAGTTCATGCTAATGAATGAGATTTCTCTAGCTAGTATAGAATTAAAATATGAAAAATCTGAGCTACACAATATTGAAAGTAGAAATTCTAACGAATCTGTACCAGCCAGACCGTTCTTTATCCATAACTATCGACTACTTCTTTCCATCACCTCATAACTTTCTATATTCTAAATATAGCTACATATCTTTTTAAAATAGATATTATGCACATTGTACTATCCTTTCAAAAGACCAAACAATAAAACGTACAAACGATTACGAACATTTGCGGATTGTAAACAATGCACGGTTTTGTTTACAAAAAGCAAAATACTTAAGTACTTCACTTTTAAATACAATATAGTGACGGTGAGTACTGTTCATCACAAATGGTTCACAGCCACTTTTATTCGCAAGGAGTTTAGCTATTCATCGAAAATTTAAAATAATGACTCGTTATTTTTATTATGCTAATAATAATCGTTGGTAAGTCTAATTGATATGGACTTTTTAATACTTTAATAAGACATTTCTCGGTAACAATTATCTCCAACTTTCAAAACGTGTTCATTATTTATACAGAGTTGAAGTACAAACATTTAAGCAACAAAGTGAAGATTATTTATGTGTAAAGAACGGAAAGTCCTATTGTGAGTAGATATATTTTGTGAAATACCTATATCTCATAAAATTTGTTACCTGTTTAAAATAAGCTTTTAAATATCATTGCTATTAATTAAAAAGTAAGAACATGTGGTTGCTAAAAGCCACTTTTAAAATATACCAAGATTTCGAACCAAAATTATTCCGTCAGGGTATATGAATAACTTTTAAAAATTATTCTATATCCTCATGTGACCGTTGGACGTTGGCTTAAAGCTTGTGTTAAGGTACATATTTACAGGACACATTATTACAGCCTATATCTTGTATACTCGATGTTATACGCCTATATTGATAAGGTTAAATATGAATAAAACGATACACAATTTAATATTTAGAGCAACCAAAACTTCATACGACTGCTATGTACCTAAAGATAAATAATAGGTTGGAATTTCCATGCGAAGATATTTTAAGTGTTTCACCCTTTTCAAATAATTTTCTCTAACAAGTAGATGTTACAAACACAACAGCCTAAAACAATGAAATAAATTAAGTAGGTTATAATTAGCATGTACCTCACATTTACTTTTTTCATTATCAATATTATTTTGCTTGATTTATCTATGTAATTTTACAATCACATTTCGCAATTTTCGCCAATGTTTATGCTTTTCTATACCATGAAATGTCTAGGTACAATTTATAAAATTCTATTCACAAACGTATATATTTTATTTAGGAGTTATTTAACTTCATTCAACAACTTTATAAGTCAGTCTAAGGCTGTACCTAACAAATCTCAAACCATTCCGTTTCGATTCATATATTTGAATTAATTTATCACTCTTTTACCAACTAAAGGCTTTTCTATATATTTACATAAACACATGTGTGCGTTTCATTCAATGAGCACAATCCACCGCTAGTTCAAAATGTTCAAACATTTTCTTGAACACCTCATCAATATCAAAACTGAACTGTATCCGAACAAAAGCGCTTTCAATTGTAATCTTTTGACAAATGGGTAAGTATCCAAAATCATCAATAAAAAACCTGAAAAGTAGTTCTTGATGCCATTACAATTTTATTTCCACACCCTTTGAACGCCGATGACGCTTATATGCGTCGATTAGTAGATAACAATAGATTTTCTATTGTGTCTCATTTCTCGGCGGTCAAAGGGTTAATAAGAGCTAATGTCCGTTTCCAGAGTTTCACTAAATTACTGTTCTGTTTAATACGAACCCATTCGTCAAATAGCAAAAATCATTATTCAGGCAACTGTTATTTGTAATAACAGTGCTCTCAAACTTCAACTTTCCTTCACACCTGGACCTGTCTTTGTCACACCTCGTCATCTCGCAGCACATGGTTGTCGACCATCAATGGACGTGTTCTTGGATAAAGCCTGTTGGGGAGGGCTATGTGGCCAGGTTATGGCGGGGCGACGCTGGGCGCGCGGGCGTCTGCCTGAAGGGCTTCTGCTACGAACACCGCTGGACGGCGCGGGACCTGCAATGAGAAAATTAATGTAAGTGGCCAATTCTCCTACAAATAAATCATCATCTTTATCAATCCACTGCTGGACATAGGCCTCTCGGAATGTTCGCCACTTTGATCGATTCGGGGCTTCTCGCATTAGCACTTGCCAGCCGTTCTGCGTAAATCGTCACTCCACCTGGCCTGAGGGCGTCCTACGTTTGCCGAGACGCGGTTTCCATTCCAGAACTCGTTTACCCCCAACGCGGTTATCGGTTCTATTGCCGATGTGGCCAGCCCACTGCCATCTCAGCTCCGGTGAGTTTGGTTCTCTGCCGGAATAACTCATTCCGGATCCGATCCCGCAGAGAGACGCCGAGTACAGCCCATTCCATAACAAATAATAATCAGTAAACATTACTCTCAGAATAAGTCACTTGAAGAGGCGAGGGACAGATGGAGAACAGATGATCGTTGGACACTGAAGGTTCTCGAGTTTACCACTAGCTGGAAAACGAAGTAGGGGCCTAGGGGGCAGCCTTCTACAAGGTGGACCGACGACCTTACCGAAGTTGCGGTGTACCGTTGGACCCAGAACGCTCAGAATCGATCGTTGTGGAGATCTTTGGGGGACCCTTTATCCAGCTGTGTACAATATGCGCGTGTGGTCTGAGTATTCTTTAAAATATTACAGGATTTCGTAAGATATGGCAGATCTTAAGAACTTGTGTTAAGGAAATCAAGGGATGAAGGGACGCAAATGCTCAACACATTAATATTCGTCTCGGTATGGTAAGCAGAATCACGCACTACTAAATAACTATAATAGTGGCCCAGTCAATATGTCACCGGCAAATTTCTTAATCCGCCCGTTTACCTCTTTATTAGAATGACTGAAACATTTATTATCTTGCTTATTCTGTATCAAGGACGATCGAAAATAAAGCCTATCGAAGTCGCGCCATTTCGTAGGGCGAAATTTGTAGAGAATACTACTTATTTGTTAGGTTAAACGAGACAGATATAAGAAAGACTTTCGCTTGTTCCATTAGGGCGTAAACAAGAGTTACGTAACTAGACAAAACAAGCCAAGTTTTACGTAAGTGCAGGTTAGATTGAGTACACTATGAATTGCGACCTCCATCTTCCAAATAAAGTTTCTACTTCACGACATACGTAGAATAAAACAAAGTCGCTTTTGATTTCTGTCTGTCCCTATGTATGCTTATATCTTTAAAACTACGCAACAGATAGTAATATGGTTTAAGTGTATAATATATGCATATAGTGTTACTCCCGTGCGAAGCTAGGGCGGATCGCTAGTTACGTTTAAAGTAGACACGGTATAGAATAGGTAGCTATTCATAATATAGGGGTACACTGATAGTGTGTCGAGTCTATTCCCATTTCCCTTAACCAAAATATCATATCATTTTAAAGACGTTCGTCACGCACATACGCGCTCTACGCCGCTACGACGTAGCGGAATGCTACGAAATATTCGTCGGCAGTTGAAACATTCTTGTTGTAATATCCGTTCCGTAGCAAATTTCTGAATGACTTTGTATGAAGCAAATATCATTATACTCGTAGTATCGGTAACTAATTTATCTGTATGCCTCAATAGGTGGCAGTTGAGGGATATTAGGATAATTCGTTGGCACGAGAAACAACAATAAAAGCTATCATGTTGTGTAATTTCATTCAATTAACGTAATGTTTGTATTGAAGTCACTCAGTATAAACAGCTGGGAGGATATTTTGAAATGAATATGTACTTACTTATTATCAGTCAGCTATGCATTTATATACGTAGGCAAGTTTAAGTTATCACGTATAAGACGCTTTATAAATAATTTAAAAAAAAATCAGTCTATTGAGAAAATAGCTGTACAATCATGAAGTATTTATCTATGTAGAATGTGCTATTGCAAAACTGAAAACAACCAGTGTGTTTTCTGTTCTCAAAACGGTCGCTGTCGCCCCTTATCTGGTCACAAGTGGAGGGGACGCGTAAAGTGCTTACCGATGAGCGGAGCAGATAGCCCGGCGCAAAAGAGCCGTCTGGAGTTAGGTTTACCGGCTTTAATAACTCATTCAGACGAATCTAATAATTTAGATGAACATATTTGCTTAACAATGTTCACGTTCAGTTGAACGGTTCCTATTTATTGTTACTATTCTCATCGGTAAAGTAACAGATGTCCGTGGCTTCACTTCGCGTGAATTTAGTTTGTTTCGCTCTTCTTGAATATAGGCATACCTAAATTAACAAATTATTATCCGATTGGTGTTTCGCATCTAAACAAGTTTTTTATATATTTTCTATTTTTTTTTTATAGTAGCTCGACATAATGGCTTCCCTACGCCTGATGGAAAGCTAAAGAGAAGCCCAAGTCGCTGTGACAACTGGCAAGTAGCTGGTTAGTTACCTGTCAGTTGCCACAGCCATGCCGGCCCAACCCTAACCCCCCACGAGCTCCGGAGACCCTACTCACCAGCAGAAACACGACCCGGAGGTCATTTGGCTGCGGTATTCTATAGGGTGGAGGTCCTTCCCCGGACGGGCAGCTCAATACGAGCGAAGATTCGCTATGCCCTACCTCTCTATAGCTATACTTTGATTGCAAGACAATTTGGAAAAGGTGATAACTGTGTGTGTACTTTTAAATATTTTTATAACTAGCGATTTCTTCCTACCTATCTTCCGTTGGCGTTAATAAATGCACGACGTTAACGAGTGAGTCGAATCGAGCGCAAGCATCCCTACGGTCACGTCGGGTCAAAGGATAGCTCTAAATACTCCACGCGGTATAACGTACCCTGGAGTCCGCGAAAAACCACCGCGATATTTTCGGATCCGTGTACTTCCGCGAGAGAAAAGTCTGTAAATATTGTGCTTGTGGGAATAGGCATCATTCGAGTCAAACAACGAAATAACCGGTGACCTCACCTTGGATTGTGTGCGGACATTAGGCTGAGAGCGATGTGACAAGTGTCCCGGCCGAGCACACATAACAGCAGCGGAGTCAGGTCAGAGTATTTTTTTACCTCTCGGCACAAGTCAGTAGGTAAAGATTCATAGAAAAATGATTATAATTAGTTTGTTATGCAGTTACCTATTGTATGACGCCGGATTAGCTATAGGTCTACGATCAATTTCGTCCAGTGACAAATCAATGTAGGTAATGAAAACTTTTTACGTTACTAGGTAGGTATAATGTATAATGACCTCTATTCATCTGACCTGAAAGCGAAAAACGACAGCGGCGACGGACGGGGCATCGTTAATATATTCCTGTCAGTTACCACAACCATCTATCTATCACAGGATAAGAGTACCTAATATGCAAATTATTGCAAACGACACACGATTACCGTCTCCAATCCCGTCGCAAAAGCCCGAATACTTTATTGAACGCTCGCAGTAATAGAAACCTAAAAATACTTTGGAACAATGGGATAACACAATTGAAGGGGAAACGTGGCGAGCGTTCAGATACTCGAGATAATCTTAGACAAAGAGCGTCGAGGCTCACCCACCTGCCGCGGGCCGTTTTCAGATAAATCGATTACACTTTAGACCTTATCTCGTACACAATTGTGGAGGCCACATAATCTGATAAGATGTAACAACGTTTTTACATATTTTGTGAAACAGCCGAAGCTTTACCTGTTGGTGCATTGTCGACTAAAACAACCTGTATTACTTACACAAAATGTTTTCAGGTATGATGGGTTTATTGCAGTTTAATTTAGACGGTTATATTTCTAATAATCTTTAAAATCTTTTATTTATTTTTATCCTTGAAACCTAAGTAGGTATCTATTTCTTTTTCATTGAAAAAAGATTCATTTTGGTCTTTCGAAACACCGGTAACTCCAATCAGACTTTGAAATCAAAAATTTTACATAATGATAGTAGGTAACCCTTTCTGACAAATACGAAGCAAGAGAAAGTTTGGGTGAAAATCATGAAGATCTCATTTAGCTATTGTTAAGAGTGAATCACAAATAGTCTAGCGCCTTCTTTAAATACGTATCGTAACTTCTACAAATAAGCTAAATCTCGAGTTCAAAATAAGTTTGTCAATATGTTACTATTGATTTATTCTATGAATATTTATCTTACGTACATGATAACTAGCTATGTATGTATAGTGGGTAATAGATAAATATATTAAAATGTAAGTACATGTAAGGTGCATTCATAACATAGATTTATAGAAGAATTTTTGTTTATCACACAACCTTTGGCAAAAATCTCTGTTCTACTCAGAGATCTAATCAAAAACACAAACACTATTATCAAATTTACGATTAAAAATGTTTATTAGGTACATACCTACCTACTGAGTACTGCGTAAGGGCGTACCGACTTTAATGGTAATTTTCATAAATAAAAAAGCAGGCAGCGTCACGCGAGCGTGTAAATATACAAAATGCTACGTGCAGTTAAAAAAACATGAGCCATAAAACAATATAGTGTAGATAACCTGTGATGTGAAGTGAGATGGCGAGCGATAATCGCGGCCGGGCATGATCACATGGAGTCGGGGTGCCAGGCCACGGTCGGGATCACCCACGCGCACGCGCCTCTAGGGGTGACAAAAATAGCATTAACTAAAACATAACAGAAATAAACGTGGAATGGTGGAGAAAATAAAGTGATTTGTAAACATGATACGTTACCGGTAAGCGGGGTTATTCATAAATGCGTTCGGAAACATCTCTCTCAGAAACGAGAGATCCGACCGGAAACATTCTCGTTTGTTCATTCCCTTATAGAAATCTTTCCGAGAGCTCTAGCCTGGCAGAAACTTTGACAAGTCGATCGAGTATTTAATAGAACGTTCGAGAATGATTTCGGGAAAGATAATTCCAAATACATTTGTAATAGCCATGCGATGGCTTTCGTTCATTGTAATTCGTCAAGATTTAGTGCATCAGAACCATTTTCGTCATAGAGGACGCTCTGGATGAAAACGAAAGCAAAAGTGATTGGCGATGAATGATGTTGAGTACCCATTTGTGAGTTTTTATAATTAAGTACCTACATTTCGTTAAAATGCGAGCACGAATGCATTCTCAACCTGTCACGTCTATTGGTACTCCACCAACCTGCGTTTTCGCTAAAGTATTAAACAAAGCAATATTGTAGGTATGTTTGTTTTTGTATCAAAGGAAAATCAATAAGAATACCCATTATTATGAACACAGGACAAATCGTTTTTAATAATTGATTTAAATAGGTAATGGCAGAAAGAAAGTAACGACTTTACTTTCATTATAAACTAACCTGATACATCAAAGAAACAGACAAAAAGAAAAAAGTTATTGAACATGATAATTAAGTTTGGCAAGAGGGCTATTTATAAGGGTGCGTTTCTACAGAACCAAGGCTGCGTGGAGCTAACAAAACCACTGTTATTGTTTTACTGTAGTAGAGCGGAGATGAGATTTTTGGCTCTAACAATAAATCATTGGTAACGTTAATAATGTTAGCTCTTCGCAACCCCGCTTCTGTGGACACGCACCCTTATAGTCAAAAGCAATAAAACTTGTTAGGGTCGTTATGATTAGTCATCCGAGTCATCCATTAGGGGCTGAAATTTTAATCTAGCCAAGTGTCAGAACATCGCGTGAGTTCAAGGTGAGCCTGAAGATAGCCTAACGAAACATCAAAGGAATCTTAATAGTGGACTAGGTATCTACTACGTAAACTTACTGCGTATATTGTTTACTGTAATGGATGGCTTGATTTCCATTATTGGCAAATTTTATTCCGGACTATTCTGAACATTTCCGTTTATTGTAATGGAAACGACAATTTTTACGACAAATGTTGTCCCATAATATTATTAATCGTTGAAATAACTGGTTGCCTAAAAATCCTCAGAAAGCTCCAATTGTTTGTTACCCGAGTCGAGTTGTTTGGTGTCGGACTTCAGAGGCAAAGACTCCCTTAATTAGCCAGCGTGTAGTCAAATTAATGATCCGTCACCTAGTTCTTTTTCTTAGTAGATAGTAAATGAACAAAAAGGTTATTATCTACTTATTAGACTGACTCTTTTGCTTTTTTCTGGTTTAAGAACTTTATTATTTCTCATTAATTCTCAAATTTTTTGGTAGTGATCTCCCGGATTCTGCCCTCTTTACCAAGTGTCTAATTTCTTATTTGCGTTTAGATTCTGGTGTTAGTATTTGGTAGTGACCTCTGCCATCTGAGTCAAGGGTCGTGGGTTCGATTCCCGCACAGTGCATACATTTGTGTTCATAAACATGTCTGTTTGTATTGGTCTGGGTGTTTACTAAGTATAATATGTATTTATTTACAACTAGCTGTGCCAGCGGCGTCGCTCGCGTGGATATCGGGTTTCAAAAATAACGGACTTCCATATAATACCCATCTATACCTTGTGCCTAAGTTTTAAGTTAGACCTCTAGCAATACATTGGTGAAAACCGCATTCAATTCTATGCAGTAGTTTTCGCGTAATGCGCGTTCAAACATACAGGTTTAAATTTCTTGCGTTTTCCCAACACTTCCCGTCACTGCTCCGCTCCTATTGATTGTAGCGTGATGAAAAGTATCCTATAACCTGCCCAGGAGTATGAAGAATAATTGTACCAAGTTTCGTCAAAATCTGTTCAGTAGTTTTTTTTTCTATAAAGAACATACAGACAGACAGACAGACAGACAGACAGACAGACAGACAGACAGACAGACAAAAATTTTACTGATTGCATTTTTGGTATCAGTATCGATCACTTATCACCCCCTGATAGTTATTTTGAAAAAATATTTTATGTACAGAATTGACCTCTCTACAGATTTATTATAAGTATAGATAGAAAAGAAAGTATCTAAGTAAGTTTATCAGTTGTCTAGTACCCATAGTACAAGTTTCGACTTAGTTTGGGGCTAGATGGCGATGTGTGGCCCAGCGTGGCATGCCTTGGGTTATTTTAAAAAAATCTATGGCTTCGCGGATTACTTGGGATGCTTCCAGGGATTACCAGTGGTCCGCGGACAACCGGTAAAGAACCATTGGGATAGAGGTTAATAGTAGTCGTACCTGTTATGTGGTGTTCTGTGCGGCGAGCCGGGCGGGGAGGAGGCGGGCGAGAGCGCCGGCGTCGCGGGCGCAGACGCGGCGCGCCGCCGGGAGTATTCGGTGCCGCCGACCGCCATCGCCGTGCCGCCGCCGATGGGGTCCGTGACGCGCGTCACGCTCAGCCCCGACGCGGACCGGGTCGGCCGGGACGGAGCTGCAGGTAGGCATAACAAGTTTACTATTACCGTTGTTGTGTTCCGGATTTAGAATCATCATCATCAACTGGCCATAGACCTCTCCAGTTGTTCCCAACTTTGGCCAAACATTTTTTTTATAGTGCCTCGGAGATTGTAACAACTCACGAGTAGATAGGTAGGTATATTAGTTTATTGTACTAATACACTCTATCGGACCTTGGTTCCCAATTATAATTGTGTAGCTCGGACTACTTCCACTTTACATAGAAAAAATTATATTAAAACATTAAAGAAATGTTCAAGAGCATAAAAGAATAGAATATGACTGGCAAGTTCTGTAATCTGTAAGGCTATGTAATATTTCTTTACGAAAGCAATCAGTCATCGACTTTTGTCGTGAACAGTACCTACCTACCATAGTAATCGAGGATAGAAACATCAGTAATTGTGTTAGCAATAAATCGTGTTCGTGTTCGACGAATATGTATCTAATATTACGTCAAAATCCTACAGATTTCCTACAGAACTTCATTAGATTAAGTAGGTATACCAAGTTTAATTTTCCTGAGACTACTCAGGTCAGGTACCTGCCCGTTTAATTAGAGTTAGACACTTTAGTAGTCAGTTGTTATCACCAAGGCGCATCTGAAGAGAGTCTACATTAACGTCCAGCCCCGCTTGAAAGCTCTCCAGGGTAATGCATAATTTCAGCTGTTTGAAATGAGCTCTTTAAAACTTTGCCAGGTAACGTCATCTAAATATTGTGTATGTTTTAGTAGGACGGTTTGGTTCACGGGTAGAGTTTAATTACCACGAAGTCTGTTGCTAAAGCAGCGCTAACTCAACATGAAAGTCAATTAATGTTTGAATTTACGCTTAATTACCGAGGGTCGTAATGAGATACGTGTTTGTCAAGCAATCGAAATTGATTGATTGAGAATTAAATTTCAAAATACGGACAATGATGACGCAATTACCTACTAAATGAAAAACTGCGTAAACCGTCATAATGTTATTATGTAGGTTAATAAATATCTGCATGATAGCTTTAATTCCCTGTGGAGTTGCATGTTTCAAGTAAAACAAGTTGTCCAGTATCACTGGGTGTTTGATTTTAATCATGAAAGTGGGGACAGTTGTAACCTTGCACCCAACCACCTGCACTCAAGGTAAATGAAACAACCGCGGTAGTAAAAAGGACTTCAAACCAAACCCGTCAAGGAAATTAAACTAGCGGACTTTGTAATATAATGTTGAAGACAATTGTGTAGTTGAAGAATATTATGTGATATTAAACATAGTTTCGGGTTGTTATAATTTCATATTACATACCTATATCTATTACTTTGCCACGATGACACCAATACACATAATTATGGTGCTATTTTAACAATATTTTTAATACAATTTGGATTATAATAGTGTTGAACAATTGCTTTTGTACTTTATGATTTTGGTAATACATTTAAAAAAATAAGAATATAAGTTGCATTCCTAGTCCTACCTACATACCTACAAGGGATAGGTAGGTACATGTTACAAATAATTTATTTTTCCGCAAAGTGAAGTTACATGGGAAACAAGCAAGAATTTACTTTGATAAAATAAAATGTAACATATAATCTAACATCACAATAGTAACTTGAGCCCAGTACTTGGAGTTGAAATATTATAGTAATTTATAAGAGCAACTACGATTTGCATAACAACAGAGGCTTTTGGAGTAACAAGGGTCACTTTCACTTGCTCAGTCACTTTCAACAGAAAATATTTGTATTTCAGGCTTTTTACTTAAACATAATACAAACCTATGACCTAGTCTCGAATTAGGTTTTCCTAATACCTACTACGACTGGGTACTAATTGTTTCAGTGCAAAGCGGAATACCACGAAGTGATATATAGCCTTTTCATTCCTTTGAACTCACTTTCAGTGTAGGTGAAAGGTTCTAAAGCGAGGTGCAGGTATACCTCACCAGATTACTGCAGCCTTCCTATATACCTAGTCAGTATTGTTGTCTCACCGCCAGTGAGAAGAGAAGAAGACCACCAGTGTTGTACCACTGAGGTGGCAAACAAGCCTACGGCCCGCAGCCTATAAACGCCTGCAACACCACACGCGTGTTCCCGACCCTTTGAAAACCTCTTTAAAAGATCCCATACTGCAAATTCTAGCTGTAGAGGCCGGCACGGAAGATCGGCCAGTATCCCTAAGTGTGGATATTCCGCTCTGTACATCTAATGATGCGATGTAATGTTGTCTCACCGCCCAGTGCACTGCAGCGGTCGGTAAGTCAGAAGCGCGGCCAATACCATGAGGCGATAGACAGCATGGAAGGAAACCGCTTCAGCATGCGGTCATGAACTGTCTGGTCAGGGTCTGTCCACATGTGATGCTCAGTATGTCCTTAACGCCAGTGTAGAGGTAGAATTCCGCGGGGGAGGAGCGCGGCCGGATCGTGGAGTTCTACCGCTTTTGAGTGCGGTCATGTCCTGTCCAGATCTGTACATAATGCTCAGTATGTCCTCACCACCAGTGTAGCTGTAGAGGCCTGCGGGGGAGGACCTCGGCCGGTACCCCGAGGCAGTGGAGGCGGTGGACAGCGTGGAGGGCGACCGCTTCAGGGTGCCGACGTCACCCGCGGTGGACGCGTTCGACGGCTTCCTCGGCCGGGGTTGCCGCTTCGACCCTGTTCTGCACACTCCTGGCAACAGACATAATGTTTATGATTCCGTCCAGAAGTTTTGAGTGGTAATTACAATGGTAATAGTTTCGAACCAATCAGAGCTTTAATAATAAAAATTGTGGCATTATGACTATTACAATTCATCCCCAAAAATAGTGATTTAGTGTAACACTTGCATGCAACGGAACGCACTTTGCATCATTGAGTGCCACGTTTCCAGCGCCGATATCAAAGACGGTTCAGAATTTATTGATGGGTGAAATGGCTGTGAACCCTATTTATAGGCGAGGATTTTTATAATAGAATGAGTTGTATTTAAAAGATTCTAGACAAACTAGCGCTTCAAAATCAGTAGTCTTTAACTTCACCAGATCATAAACAATAACTTTGCTTCCTTAACGATTAATCGTGAGCTCCCGACTCGGCAAGATTACTTAACAATTGTGATAGGTTTAGGACGAGTCTTCCTTAGATGCTTAAGTCACTAAAATTAATACAATGAGAATTGTGATTTTAAAAATAACTATTATCTACCTAAGGGTGATGCGTCTGTCCTTTAATTATTTTGATCTGCTGGTCACCCATACAATACGGATGATGACAAGGTATGAAAATGAAGAAAATAATTAGTCCGTCTCTTAGATAATAAAAAAATATAAGACCCGTATTTTTTGTTTTGTCGAAATAACAAGAAAATACTTAGATATAGCGCATTAAAGTTACGGAGTGGGGGCTAACTACGTCACGTTAGAGTATATTTTGTACTCTAACGTGACGTCATGTGACATTTAAAATCAATGTATCTTCGTAAGTTTTTGAACAAGAGGCAAAATAAAAAATACGTATCCAATATTTTTCATTAATCTATCTGATGGACATTAAATTATTTTTTAGTCATCATCCCAATTTAATCAATCAATCCGGCCCGTTAGTTAATACACAGACTAATATTCTATACTTGCACTATTTAATACGAGTAAGTTGTTTGGACTTCTAAGTCCAGACTAAGTTCTGTATTGTGTGAATATTTATATACCTATTTCTTAAAACTAAAATGATTGTTCATTATAACTAGTCCCCCATTAGTATAATCGGAATTGTTAAACGAAATTAATAGATGTTTACAGCAGCAGTCACGATTACCATTAGGTATTTGGTAAATGGTTTTAACTAGATTAATATTAAGCAATGACCAGATTATTTATCATTGTTTGATCGGTTACTACTTACTTTTTAATCGTTCCGACAAATCCTCAAATACTAAAACATTGAAATAAGTTTGAATAGACTTCCGTGGGTATTACTTAGGTACTGTTTTTGAACTGAATATTTATGGATAACAAGTCTTAACAAAAATGTCTAAAACAGAAAATGTGGTGTGTGTTCACAATGCCCTCGTCAGACCCTACTGTCAAGAGCCACGGACGCCTATCTAAAAATTATACGAATGGGTTCACCCTGCTAGATTATACAGAAATGATCTATATTATATACCAGTATACGTAAAGATATTTTATTAAATAAATGTTTATGTGAAATATAGTGTTCAAAGTGTTAGTGTACTTTAAATGCAAAGCTCTCTCACTTTTCTAACTGTGAATTACACAATAAAACCAAATTCAGCCAATCAACAAATCAATACGAAAGAAATTTTCATGCTTATAAAACATTTGTAATACTACAAACAATAAAATTAAATAAAAAATAAAACCTTTGAAAGACGGAGATTACGTCATGTCACGTCTACCAATGTAGATAACTACTATAATACTCGTAGATGCTTAGGTGTATTTAGATTTCAGTAAAAAAATATTTTAACAGATGTTTGTACCTGAACAATACGATCGTGACTTGAAATTGTCACTTATAAAGCAAGAATCACACTAATCTAAGGCTAGCAACAAGCAAAAAAGGTCCTGCATATTTTCTAATATTGTAAGTTATTAAATCATTATCATTTTGATTACCAGCCAAGCTTAAGTTAAGAATCCCCTAAAACAACTTTTTAAGAACGGTTTGATATTAGCGTCGCGGTTGTAGTTACGATGGGACAACAAAACTCACAGAATTCGTAGCACAAATGGACGCGTCCTATTAGTTGCATAGCGTTATAAATGTTGAATTCAAAAGTAATTAAAGAAAATGCACAGCGTTATTAAGTAGTCCTTTGGTCTCATAAGTGGCCACTGTGTGATACAATCTATGTATATTTAAGTAAGTAGGTACCTAATGTTAAACAAAGCACACTCAGGGCAGTGCCGTACCCATTTTCTGTGTGACGCACGCTTAAGAATTTTCGTATTTTGTTACCTTGCTGTCGCTGCAATTTCTTTGTACAAAAGCTCTGACAAAGAGCGCTTTCACCGTGTTCGAACGTTGCAAAACATAACGAGATGCTTACTCAAAAAATCTATAAAATGTTGAAAATGTCGTTAATCAAAATGAACGTCGCTGCGGTAACGCAGAAAATGATTTTGGTTTACTATTTAGGGTTCCGTATACAAAAGGATAAAGAAGATTTTGTTAAAGACCCCGCTTGTCTGTCCGTCTAACCGTGATAGCAAGACAGTCGAAATTTTCAGAGATTATGTATTTCTGTTGCTACTATACCACCAAATTTATGAATAGATAATGCTTTCATACATCTAGCATGTTTTTAGTTATAATTTAATGACTGATATAGCTTGGCTTGAAATATTGTTTTTGTTATGGTAGTCCACCCTAGTTGATAAGATTATAGACACGCTATTTAACACTACTACTAGATAAAATAGTGTCTTTATTAATCGTTTCTTTTATGATGAGACTGAATAATAACAATAATGTATAATGAATGATGTATAACATGAGTGTATATGTGAAAATAATACCTATTAAAGATTTCTACAAACTCTACCATTTTACCGTTACAATATCTACCAGATTGTTAATAATATAATTCACATCATTACATTCACATTACAATAGGTATCTACCATATTAATAATATTATAAAATAATTTCTGGCTTATTATACGAGTAATAGTACCTAGTAGGTAACTCTTTATAACACGTGTGCTGTCCAACTTAAAATTAAAAACAAAAGCAAACTACAGTTGAAAAATAGCGCCGATTTGTTACTGCGCTTACTGCGCGGAGCTTTCGCTCCGACGTTTTTATTTCCTGGATTTTATTGCAGCATCTTGTTTGATAAATTCCTGTTTGTTTAATGCCCCAGAAATGTAAGTCTAATGCCTATAATAGAAAAGAAGCTAGTATTTTTTTTAGTTCATTTTATATATTGCGGGTCTTTTTTACTAAATCGTTTAGATTTATAAATTACTAGCTTTTGCCCGCGACTTCGTCCGCGTGTTTAAATTTATACATACAAAAGTTTTTTCCCGCTAACTCCCGTTCCCGTGGGAATTTCTCAAAATACAGCCATAACTAAACTTTATATTTACTAAGGTACCTGCATGCCAAATTTCAAGCGTCTAACTTAAGCGGTTTAGATTTTTCATACAAAAGGATTTTCCCGCTAATTCCCGTTCCCGTGGGAATTTCGGGAATTCCTTTCTTAGTGCACCCCTACGGTACCTAAGCTACGTCCCTTCCAAATTTCAAGTGCCTACGTTTAGCCGTTTGGGCTGTGCGTTGATATGTCAGTCAGTCAGTCAGTCAGTCAGTCAGTCAGTCAGTTTCTCCTTTTATATATATAGATTTAGCTAATCAGCTTATAAATATATTAAAGTGCATAATTATACAGTATAATTATCTAGGTAAATAATAAAAGCAAAATGGGTTGTGACCTATGTTTTTTTCATATACTTAACTAATAATACTTATTATATTCTAGTTTAATAAGATTACATTTTATTTATATATAAATAACCGTTTTATCCTTACTATACTTTGTGCTCATTTACATAGTGCAATAACTTATATAAAGTACTTATATGTATTTATGAAATAATTTTATAACAATAATAATACACACTATTATTAATACGTACGTAATGCGATGGTGAGCGAGTATCTTGGCGTACTTTTGAGATACTGCTTAGTCGGTGAATACAACTCTGCTGATGATTCAACGTGATATTCTACTGCTAACAACGAAAGCGGAAACGGAACTGTCAGTCAGTTTACCGAGGCTTCCCAGCAGATCTCTGTCGCGGCTCGGTTCGCGGATTGTCCGGTTTAACATGCCCTGCTGAGAATCAACCATGCAGGCTCTGTCAGAACAACGGCTCGCAGAATCGGGTTAGCCCAAACACTAATTCGGGCCGACCGATTTGTTTTAGACTTAATTTGGTTACGTTTAAAGTTTCTTTACTATTTCAAAACCATATTTTATCAGACATTAGGTAGATTTAGTATACAGATTCGTGCTTGGTTAAATTTTAATACTTTCTTGTGAACAATATTTTTAGTAATTTCGTGTAATTTTGAGCTCTTTAATTCGCAGAAGCGATGAAAAAACAATTAATTTTCAAGTTAAATCTATTGCCATGAGTTGTCACGTGTCACGTGACGTGGTCAACTAACTAATCTTTAACTTGTGCCCAATATATCAAAACCTGCCTACGAAAAGAAAGTGATATACTGAATAGTTTTGTGCTATAATACGTTGTCAGGTGGTGTGGTCAACTTGTAACCGAATAGTATTGTGCTATAATACGTTGTCAGGTGGTGTGGTCAACTTGTAACCGATCTCACTAAAAACCAGCGATATTCTACACTGAATTGCATTAGGTACTCTAAATCTCTAATTTCGTAACAGTGTATGTGTATGTCCTCTACATTAAGTATAACATTTGTTAAGTACTAATCAACTCGTATTGTTAGGGATAAGTTTCTAACAAACCTAAAGGGCTTAAAATCGAGGCGATTTTGCGAGCCGCTAAATAGAGCTACCCACACCACAGAGTAAAGAGGAAGCAGAGATGTAAGAAGGTCGTTTACCGGTCGGACACTGGCGGCCCATGGCGCACTTGCCCTCGCAGATGGTCCTCTCACTCAGCATCGTCTGGTAAGAGTCTAGCATCACCCGGCACTCCGAGAGGTCCCGGTCGGCTAGCGCTAGCGAGGGATACCGCTCCTTTAACCGTCTTCTTTCCTGTGTGATGGATAAGGTAAACAGATCATACTACATAAATAAACCCAGACTATACTAAAACTAAGATTTTGATATGGTGTAATAGACAATGACCTTACTTAGATATTTTTTAATACTAAGTGATGATATTTTACTACGATGGTAGCCAAGGCGACGTTGTCATAATCACTGGACTGTTGGGGGAGCAGAAGGCTCTGACCCCTAGCGTCGCCAGTGCGTGCGGGATCCAGCCCAACGAGAAACGGTGAGGTACGGGGAGCAGGCGCTTCTACCATGACACTCGCACCTCACCCGTTCCCCTTTCTGCTCCTTTTCTTCCTTTTTCGAGGAGAATCCCTTCGGACCATCACCGTCTTATTCATGCCGTCTTCGGGGGGAGGCGGCATGCTGTGTGAGACTCACACCTCCCAAAAAGGGAGGGCATACCCACTAAACCCCCCTGTGTCGCCAGTGGGCAGCAAGTTGCAGGAACACGGGTAGCGCCGAAGCATACGGCCACATCCCTGCCTGCCCTGGCCAGCCGCAGATGATAAGCGGCCGGCACTCCTGGTGCTGTGCATGGACCTACCCCGAACTTCATACGCGAGAACTCAACTAAACATGTTACTTACTTCAACCAGCTTGTAAGTCTCAAATTCTTGCAGCTGCCGCTGGAACCCGAGATTAGGATTCGCGACGGCCCGGCCTGCCCGCACCACCTTCAGCGCTTCTCGCCACGTGAGCGGCGTCACCGACATGATGTACGCCACAGCGACCGTCACGCTGCGTGACATGCCCGCCAAACTACTCGACAAGGAACAGGTAAGGTTTTTAATATAACAGGGATGTTTTGGGGGTCAAAACAATTACATTATATTTAGTCAGTATTTTAGATTATAAAAATGTATTGGACACGTATTTTTCCTTTTTTCATTCAGATAAAAAATAGCAAAGATACAAGGCAAGTAAAAATAGCAAAGATCAAAAGTTAGGTCTCTGTCTGTCCGTCCGTATGTCACAGCCAGTTTATTCCGAAACTATAAGAGCTATATTATTGAAATTTGGTGCATAGATGTATTCTGTCGACCGCATTATGATTTTAAAATAAAATCAGAAAAAAATCCAAAATTTTTGAGGTTCCCCATAGACAGGACTGAAACTCAAAATTTTTTTTTCATCAAACCTATACGTGTGGGTTATCTATGGATAGGTATTTTAAAATGACGTTGAGGTTTTTTACAACATTTTTTTCTAAACTGAATAGTTTGCGCTAGAGACTAAGTTTAACATGATAGGGTACAGACCAGTGAATTAAAACGTTTCCATCTCTAAGTCTTGCTGCATGAATGAAGTCATTGCAAAGGCTGAAGTACTGCGTTAGGTTCTGCTCAGGCGAGTCCGACGCCATTATACATAAGTAGTGCTTATCCTGTGGACAAAGGAAAATCAGAATAAATAACGAGGCCTTGGAATCTGACTATGTCTTTAAAGGTTGGGAAGTGTCTCTTGAATTGGAACGAGGATATTATTAATGCTGTTATTGTAATCACGTTGTGGTGTTCATTTTTTAAAGCATGAAATTTTATAAAAAAAAAACAATTTTTACACCGAATTACAGGAAAGGTTAGGGCAATATTAAAAAATATCCTACATACCTAGGACATAAGATTATCTGTCATCATCTCCCCATTAATGAAACGTGAATATACCTATAGTGGCAAAATTATAAGAGCTGATTGATGCTTCGTAGAAGGAACACTGACTTTAGTAGGTCAAACAGAGCATCTGGCCTCACCACAATTTTAGAATGAACCATTCCAGGTAACATTTATTCAGAATGATATTTTGGTCTCGGTTATTTTACATTTTCAGTTGAGGATTACACCAATTGAGAAAAGGTCAAGAGACGCGTGGAAAATATAAAATTTTAATGATACGTGCGTACAGTGGGTACGCGACAGGTTGAGATGGCAATCGGGGTGTACACTGTACATTGCGGCGCGGGGATTATCGAACTAAAAGCCTTCAGTTTTGTAAGAAGCCTGGCAACCTAGCAAGTCCCCTAAGGATCGGTCTAGATACGACACGACTTAAAAGGAAACGTAAAGCTTTTAACACTCTTCGAATTGTTGTTAACAATGAAAGTTTTCGCAGAAATCTACGTTTAATGTTAATGTGAGGCCACAGTTATAATTTTTGACTTGTGACCTTGTAAGTCTAGGTTCAATAGAATAAGTAGGTTACTACATTATTCGGAACTCTTCAACAATTATTTAATTTTGTTATTAGATAATACTCTTATGTATTAGGTACAGTACAATCCACTTACAATAGATTTCAGATAATCTGGTAACGGGACAATAAATAAGAAATGTTAAGCATTGTTTCACAGACATTCCTACGGCGACAAGCCCGGATATAATAAGATAAATGTCTTAGATTAGTTCTTAGCGCCGGCAGCGAATAATGTTGTTTTGATCACCCTCTCGTCTCCTCTTGCTTTCGTAGGTACCTATTTTCCTTAACAATATAATTTCGGATGACTCTAAGAAAATCTTATTTCTTGAATGTGTAAAAACGTTGGTTATTTTGTGATTGCTACACATTAAAGTAATGGTATAATACGAATAGAATGACGTTTATTTAGTACACTTACATTTACATAAATCAACAACAAAACTTGTATAATGTGCAATAGAAAACCAATGTTTGAAAATATTCAAAAGCATGTTTTATAAAGAATACCAAAGACAAATTAACTAACCTAGACTTTGTATTTCTTAGAATGCCTTTTACTGTATTGATTGGATAATATGATAACGGCAATCTAAATATTGATTTTAGTATAACAGTTAGTTAGCTACAAACCAATATGTTATTACCTACTTATTTGTTACGTTCTTATTTTAACTTAGCAAATATTTCTTATAGACGTTATACTTTATGTATTATTAAAAGGAACCCAAATAAATAATATGTAATATTAAATTAGAACACTTTCGAAAAGGGCGTAGCGTATTGGGCTTCCAATATCCCGAAAATAAAAAGGCCATAGGGAAGCCCAAGTCCATGTGGAAATAGACAAATAACCCAACCAATCACTTGTCATTGTCAGTTAGCAGCGCCATCATGCCGGCTCGTAGGCTAGTGATTGTGAAACGCGACTGAAGTCATTTCACGGGTTTTTCGTTTGGTGGTTGTCACTCAGGCGGGTAAACCTTACAACCGACTAGGAAACTGAAATCTCAAGACGTTCCTTAGTCGACTCGTAAGACACCCACGGAAAGAGATGGGGCTTTGATTTGTATTCTTTATCCGTCACCGTACGGATGACCACCATAATGTGATTTAATTATGTCTAAATACATATTAACCAATATCAACTAGTTTCGATACTAACTAGGCTTGAAGAAAATATCTTTGCAAGAGTCCACTAGGGATCTTGGTAACTAGGTCCCTAAATAGCAAACTTGTAGCTCTCGGAACATGAATATTGAATGCTCTTCAATATTGAATCTATAGTTCGGTGCAAATGTTTGTATTCAATTTTAAACTTACGCAATCTGAAGTAAAATCTTTTCCTCGTGATTATTAATTAAACTTCGCTAAAACGAAAATGAACTTATGAATTTTTAGATAAACATAATTTGATTCCACTTTACTTAATTATTTACATTACATTTACATTACTTAATAAGTATACCTACATGCTTTTTAATTGTAGGCAGTATCTAGATAGTTTTCTGATAGACTTTTTGCTGAAATATTTACTGACTTGTATCTACTCGTATTTATATCCGACTCCGCGCTTATGTGGTTCACTTCGAAACTCCATTCAAAGATTTAAGCAGTTACTTCCGTGAAATACTCTCTAGGGGATGGAACATTTTCCAGCGAACTTTACGCCTCCGCTGAACGTGGAGACATGCCGTAAGTCTGTTGATCGATATCTTTAAGATATTTCTTCTTCATCGCAATGCAACGCTGTGCCATTTGCGTCCTTAGATTTCGCTCTAGATACAAAAGTTAGTGATTACCATGATGACGTATGACAAGTCTTCTTCATGAGAATGAGGTAATTTCCATGTAAGGAATTGACAATTGTTCAATACAGTTTGGATTATGTAAGTTTATTACTTACAGTGACAGAAAATAATACAAATTACCGTCCCTATTTCTTATCGTAGGTGTCTTAAGAATTTACTAAGGAACTCCTTGGGATTTAGTAAAACACCCGGGAAGTGACTTCGGTAGCGTTTCGGGATCAATCTGCGTACAGCCAGAATCATCCATTCTTATTGGTTGGTTGCCGCGACCATGGCAATCATCATCATCAGCTCATTGCAGTCCACTGCTGGACATAGGCCTCTCCAGTTGTTCGCCACCTAGGGCAAACATCTGGAGGATATACCTACCCATAATCGCCACCCTGGGCAGGCGGGTTGGCGATCGCAGGGCATAGCTTCTCGCTCCGGTGACGCTGCTGCCCGTCATCGGCCTTTAGCTACGCCTTGCATTGTGATGGCTATACCTCCACCATTCGGTTGCCAGCGCCTCGTTTGTTATTCGGCAGGATGCACCACGGGCAGGTGAGGTTGGCTTGGAGCGAAAAGATGATAAGACGCTCCCTTACATGGCAGTGGCAACTGACAAGTGATTGATTTGTATACTTGAGTTACCGTAGTGACTGGGCCTCTCTTTCGCTTTTCATCAGTGAATATGTAGGTATATGATGTGAATATGTGATACTATAAAACAAATTGTTGTATCGAAAGCTGCCTACTAGTAGTAGAAAATAATCATTACCTACACAATAGAAAAAACTATTGTTCGCCGGTGATAGCGTTGTTCAACGTGTTAAACTAAATTACAATAACCTGACTGCTTTTACGTCCGCTCTGTTCAAAGAGCTATCTTTCAATCCGCTACCTAGTTGGACGTTAAGTGACGCGTGTTTAGTCAACGTTCGGTCATTCAATTAAATGTCGTCATTCAATGAACGCGCTAGTCATTCAATTGAATAAGAGATCCAACCAGATGACTGCGACATATATACAGATTATTTGCTAGTGCAAAAAAAGGTAGATAAATAAAAGCCGAAACCGAAATTTTCATCGGACACTAGGTAGAGAGTAATGGCTGCGATTTATAGCGCCATTAAGTTTACGGCCGAAGAGGACTATTGCGTATTAGTGCTTGGATAATAAATTCGATATAAACAACTTGATTGTTGCTTTGTTTGCGATAGCGCAACAGAGGAAAAAAAAATTCATAATTTTGTATTTTCGTAGTATTACTTACAACAAGAGATTATTATATTTGACCTCTTGTTAGATAAGGGTCTTTGTTTAAATATTAGCTTACAGTCGTACCTCTACGTAATAAAATACTTAGCTACTTGTACCTAAATTCAATTTATTAGTGGGTATTTTATTAAAAGTAGCTAATTTGAAATCAAGAAGAGTTTAGAAAAGTAAAGTCTGAACTATCTAAAGAACATTGAAAAAAAGCCTTCCTAAATTTTAAAGAACACAAGTGAACAATGTGAGTAGCGTTATTTTTTTAAATTAGAACATCAAAGAGAAAAAATATATAAGTAGGGATTTAGTGATCAGATCGATATTACAGTCGTTTAATTAGCAATATCTAAGGGCGCTTTAATGAAAATTTCATCGGAATTTCCTTTGAATAGGTTATTTGTGAAAAAACACCCAAGGCCAAAACGGAAAGTGAGGCACTTCTAATCCAATATCGAAGTCGGGCTCAACAATACCATCAGAGGTTGAATAAGTTAAGAACAAAATCTGTAGGGACGTGAATATGTGATAAGTTATGATCGCCGGGTCGCTACGGACAGCGCTGCAATATTTATACAGAGCTACTTTTAAAAAGTATAGAAACAACATAGTCCCAATATGTGACTTTGATTTGGTTAATACTTAAATTTTAAGAAAAGATATATCTTTCCATTGGACAATATTGTTTATTACATTTTCAAAAGGTTATATTAAAAGGACTTATAAAATTCTGGCAATGGTGGTAAGTATACTAGCTTCCGATACGTTATCATTAAAATATTGCTTATTTTATTAAGAAATCTTGAGTAAATAATAAACTTTATTATTCATTGTTCTAAGACCTTATTTTGTCCAATTAAGTGAGTGCTAGAAACTAGTTTGCTCATTTCCTTAGGGGACAATACAAGTAACTACAGCGCTATTAAGTTTATTGCTTTGCACGCTGTATTCTGCAAGCGTTTAACTTAGATTGACAAGATTGCCGTAGTGGATGTTGGTGAACAATTTTATTAGACGACTGTTGTTATACTTATTTTTTAAAACATATCTCGTTGGTTTTCTTTTAGTCAGGTTAAGATTTTTGCGCCAGACTAAGACTTGGACTGAAGACGTATCGCAAAATATAAAATCTTATAAGACATTTAGAAAAGTTCCCTAAATTGATGTTTTTAAGAATTATCTCTACCATACCCAGTTTTGACAAAATAACAAACTTAATTTCAGGTGGCGTTAACCACGTTTCTATTTCCCAAGGACCGTCCTCGCCCAGTCGCACAGTTACCTCAAACATACGACCACAAAAGACATTAACGCACATTTAGAAGGCCGTTTGCAGTAAATTGTCGGTACTTAGACAAGAACATAACAACTTTCTTCTGTAATCCCTCCGGGAAAGTATTGTTCAGCGAATCGTATTCGTTTGCTGATAGGGAGATCTAATCTAACCGAAGGATGCGATCAATTTCTCGCGGCCACTGGATTCGTGACGTAATGAGGTGAAGAGCACATACGTCTCCAGATTTATTTATTGCAACTTTATTGCATTTTGTGCAAAAGGCGAACTTAATGCTAGGAGCATTCTCTACTAGTCAACCTTTAGGTCATGCAGAGAGCTGAAATTATGTGCGGTGAGTGTACAAAAAGAACACAGAAGAACATATTTTATATTGGTCTCGGCCCTATTGAGTACCTTTATTAGTGAGCAGCATTACGGTTTGAAAAAAAAAACTAAATTGAACATAGGTATGTTTAATGTATGTTTAATATTTAGGTAAATATTATCAAAAAAATTAAACCGGTTAAAAATTAATCACTTATTTTTGAAGTCGGTGCCAGCCAAACAAATAAATGTATCATACAACAACAGTCTACGTTAGGTACCGAGAGGCTGGCACCGACTCCAAAAATAAGTGATAATTGTAATATTTAAATAATTATGTATTAAGGATAGAATTACTTACGTTATTTATCGCTTTTTAGTTTTGGTCGTTTGTGTTTTTTTTTGAAGTCGGTTTAATTTTTTTTTTTTAAATAATCTTATTTCTCGATTTTTAGTAGCGTTAATGTGTTGTGAACTTCAATAAAGGCTAATGTTTAAGGGCAAGTTTACTTAGGAATGAAAAATTTTGATTTAAGTCAAGTGAAGATTTTGCGATCTAGAATCAAGAAAATCACTTACCAAATCACCTGCCCTATTAGCCCTTCATAAGTACAGACTACTACCTAGTATCTATCGACCAATGGCAGTACTGTTCCCTAACTCCTAACCGTTAAGGAGTTCTGTGGCTTCATCACCAGCACCAGATGATGACGCCTGGAAGCATATACCTGAGTAAAATATGATTACGTAACAAAAACACCATATGAGCATACAATTTTCGGATGTTGCCCTCGATTTCTCCAGGATCCCATCATCAGGTCCTAACTTGGTGATAATGGGACCACCTCGGAAGTGTCCTCTGTCGAACAAAAAAAAAATTTTTGAAATCCATCCATAATTGACGGAAATATCGGTGAACAAACATAAAAAAAAATAAAAAAAAATATTATACATACAGACGAATTGAGAACCTCCTCCTTTTTTCGAAGTCGGTTAAAAATTCGTTTTATTTTAATGTAGAAAAATGTAATATTTAATGTCGATTGAAGATTTTTTATCTGGTTAGGTACATCTACGTACACGTAATATACTCAAGAACACTACTAATTACTCTTAGTACATCACCGCAAAACCAATCTTCTTGAAAAGATTGATGATGTTGCTAAGCCTACAAAAACAAGGGCGAAGTTTAAACAGAAGTAATTATTTTATTTTGTTTACTATTTTTTTCTCCCGTCGCCATTAAAACTTAAGACTGAATTATTAAGTCCAGTCATTATATCCAAAAAACCCCTACCCGTAAATAATAATCAGTTATTGTTTTTTTTTTCGTAGGTCCCTCGGGAGTATAAATTATATAAAAGTAGACAGTGTGTATATTCGAAAAAAAAATTTTTTTTTTAAAGAAAACGGTTTTTCTTGCATAACTCCACCATTTTTGATTTTACAGTAAAACAGTGACGACAAAAATTGTAGGAAACTTAATTCTCTACCAAGTTTGGTCCCCAAATTTTTTCATTATAGTAATACTATGTGATAGTTGCTAAGTTTAAGCCGGACCTTGCGTTCATCGGACACACTAAGTAGTAAACCAAACACAACAACTAACAGTGATCCCTCGAAATCTGGAAGTTATACTATTCGTAACATTTGCGTGGCATGAGCTCGTCAAAAAAGAGGGCAAACTAAAAACATCGTTCATTCATAGCGTACAATCATAGAGTATTTTAAGAAGACACGAGCTATCATCAATCAATCTTCTTGTAACATCTCCTTCAGGCAGCCATTTAAGATGTCGAGGTAGCTGGCGCTACTCGACTTCCACTCTGCCTTAGGGTTGTCAACATTTTTTTATTCATTTAAATTGTGATTTTGATTGCGCAGATTTGTGCGTAAATAAGTTTAGGACAATGTCAAATACATTAGTCTGATAACAAAGTAAATACCCTAAACACGTGCATTTTGGTAATCGTTTTGATTAAGGTACCAAAATATGATTGTAGTGAAGTCCATAAACGAATTTAAGGCCTATTTAATGTTATAACTAGTCTACCGCTTGTTTAAAACCAACGCTCTGGGTATAAAAGGGTTTAGGCTGAAACGTTGTTAGGTAGTAGATTTTTCTGTCTACAAATGCCAGTTTTCAAGTTGCTTGAACCAGGCTGTATTTTCCCTCGGTACCTAATTGTCAAAGTACTGGCCGGTTGGAAATTTAAGGAACAATAAACGCAGCTGCGCACTTATGTTGGTTGCACGGTGTGCACTATATCGGTTTTGTTCACGATGGAGATAAAACTCGATAAAATGTACTTAGTAATACATAATACAATAATTTACTACGAATCCTCGTTCTCTATCACCTTAAATAGATACCTATCTAAGCTATCTGGCCATCAAAATACATGACTTGAGCCTAGGCTTTTGAATATTATATTCCTAAGAACTCGTGCGAAAACAATAAATTACTATTAGTGAGACAATTAATTATAGGCATCGCTATTAGTTCTGTACGTAGAATGAAATACGACGAGCAGCCCTAAGCTTTCTCGCCAATAATGCTCTCTATATGTCAGACTCAGTCGCAATCCGACCTTGCAGCAGGCAAGTCACTGTCCTACTTTCTGTATCGGTCATAAAATGAGCCAAGTAATGATGCGATACTGAAATAACTGCGGCAATTTATTGACAATCCATAACTTTATTGTCTAAGCTGGAAATATTTACTTTTTTAAACGTCTTACAGTTTGTAACGAACATGAATTGAACAAAATGATACCTAATTCCAAAGACCGTTCCCCATCGTAGTATTCAAATTAGACTCAAATAAAAGTAGTTACATTTAACTAAATATTCACGGAACCAATATTACGTACCTATTTACTTCTACGCTAAAGTTACGTAAAAAAAGTTCGTTTACCCATAAGAAATTGCTTGATCTTTCCAACGTTCCCGGAAAAATAAGAATAATATATGAAAGAGGCGCGCTCTCGAATGAATTGTGGCAAAAATAAGTCTCAAAACAAAACTTTCGGCGTCTCCGCGCTGTGCCCGTTAGAGGACAAAAGTTGAAGGCTGTAACAGTGGGGTACAGATAATGATAGACTACGCTAGAGCTTGCCTTTTCACTGCCAGATAAACTGAACAAAGGAAAACGTAGGAACGTATCATTACAGTAAAGACAAAACACTATCGTACACACAAATACATAATTTACACCTTGTACATAATTTAACAGCTAGTTTTATATTTTTATTATCCCAAAGATTTTAAATTAAAGGCAATAACTAAGAACCCGTTCTGATGATAAGGGTTTTGACAGCGCGTTTTGACAGCGCGCCAATATGTTAGCGCGCTTTGTCCTGAACAAAAATGTATGTAATTGTAAACACACGCTATCAAAACGCGCGTTGAACTCTTTGCATCTAAACGGGACCTTTAAGGAAAACGAGGCAATTCAAATTAATATCATTACACCTCTAAGTGGATATCGAACGCATGAACATGTTAATATCCGCTTAACTCCTAAATCTCGGCGGGGTGTTAATTAGTCAGGGCCTACTTACATCGCACGCCCATTTTGTAGGTACACCCGTGGATAGAGTAGGGTAAACCACAAGACTTGCCTTATTCAGCTGCGAAGATGATCTAAAGTCATATTTTGAATAACAGTACCTTCTACGAACAACACAAGTAAGTGATTGAGTGACGACAGTTTAGTTCAGTGCTAGTGCATCCTGTCACTGACACCGTGGTTTCGAGTTCGATGCCCGGACAATACAAAAATTAGCGTGCACGAACATGTCTTTATTGGTCTGAATGTTTGCTATGCAAAAAAAAAGTAACGTAATCAGTTGTCTATTATCCATAGTTCAAGTTTCAGCTTACTTTGGGCGGCGCTGTGTGGCCCAGCGTAGCATGTTGGGTAATTTACTTATTTATTTGTGCAAGAAACGGAGAAGATGATGTTGGCTATCTTTGACGCCATAAATAGTTATTGATTATTGAACATTTATCACAGCTACCTAGTTGGTTTTGCTTACTACAAGAGGCTATAAAGACTTTAAAATAATTTAAGTAGGTAAATGGAATACCTAAATATTTTCCACATGAACCATATATTCACAAATCCGATCCCATGAAAAATATCGTAATACAATCTCTAATCGCATCATCACAATTCAACGTAATATAGGATGAAAGGAAAACCATAAACCGGTCACGTAAACACATTTATCTTCACAGTCGAAAAGGCAATATTTATACCTAAGCTTGTCATACGACTACAAAACTTGTGATATTAATTTGGTCAATTTGAATTCAGTAAACATTTCTTTAGTACCTAAAATGACATACGAGTAAGTAGGTATAATTTACCAGACTTTTTCAACTTTTAACTCTACTTTATCCTTCTTACTTTATAAGTTACCTTCTATTGATGCAATAATCCTGAACTTATTTAAACAGTGGCACAGAATAGTAGCCAACGTCGTTTCATGAAAGGCGAACGAGAACCCCAAGTCGCTGAGGCAACGGCCAAGTATCACACACATCACATCACTTATCAATTGCTCCCGGCGAGCTGACCTGTGAGATAGCTCTGGCTTTACACAGACTGATCCCGTAACTGATCCCGTAATGCGACCAAAACAATATAGGAGTGTGTCACCAAGTGTACCGTGGTCGCCAGGCAGGCAGGTACACTATACCACCAGCAGAGAGACCGCAGTCGTAACAAGTCCCTTAGTTGACTCCTAAGATACCCACGGGAAGAAATGGGGTGGTAATTTGTATTATAATATGTATGTTAGCTTTCCATGCTGTGTACACATCTTTGTGAAAGTCATCATCATCATCATCCTAGCCTTTTTCCCCGATTGTCTCAGGGTCGGCTTCCCAAACTGAGAGATTTGGCGAGGGCTAAGCTTTTACACAGAGCGACTGCCATCAGACCTCCGCAACACTTAGGGTAAGCTCTACCCATTCCCAGTTGGGCGTCAGAGTTATCATAATCTCTGATATGATGTGACGACTGCTATCTGAGTTGGTAAAGATAGCACCCGGGGCCAACAGCTTAACGTGCCTTCCGAAGCACGGAGGAAATCGGTGTCAAATTTTGGTCACCCATCATCGGATTGACCGCGCCAATGGTTGCACAACGTTGCGATCATTGTTAAGCGTACAAGACCGCGGCGCCACCGAGCTCCTCCACATCTTTGTGGAAGTCATCTAATAATGTTACTTTTTTCTTTCACTAATTATGCCTAGCATGTATTGCTGTACTGTTTTGTGTACCAATAAATAAATAATTTTTCGTTATCGCACGGAAAATGTTGAGTTTACTTGTATTATCGAACTATTATCGAAACTAATGAAGGTCTAGCATCTTCCGACCCACGAAAGAGCCAACCGATTTCCGGAGTCCCCAGGCTCTAATGTGAAACCGTATGAATATTCAACACCACTGATGCCAATTTGCTTAATGAAAGAAGAGGCGCAAAATGATTCCATTCATACGTTAATATCCTGGCGAGAACATTTTCAATGATTGGATTATTCAATTTAATGGGAGCTTTATAAATTGATTCTGTCCGAGAGTATTGCGGTACATTTTTCATTCCCCGTTGTCAATAAATTCGTTCATCGGGATTGTTATTAAACTAGCCTGCCCGATATTTTGAGTGAAACGATAACAGTGCACAAAGAGAAAACATTGCAGATTTAGCATACTTATAACGAGCAGATTTTTCGCTTTGATAAAAAAAAAATTGCTGTTGGTAACAGACGACCTCCCATGGACGTTAAGCGTAAGAAAATAGCTCTCATAAAGATAGGGATAACATTTAAATGTTAAGAGTTTCATTAGAAAGATAGCCATTAACTATTCGTAACGTCATAATACTCGTAGACTTGTACCGATCTTATTAAGAGCCATGACTGTTCCCGCAATGCTTTCTTTTTTTTATGTCAGAGGAGGCATACGGACCTGAGGGTCACCTGATGGCACCCTGATGGTAAGTGATCACTTCAGCCCATAGACACCGCAACATGAAAGAGTGCCGGCTCTTAAGAAATTCGTAGACTCGCTTTTTCAAGGTTCCTTAGTCGGATCAATTCGGAAAAGTCGCAGATTCATTAAGAATAGATACATAGGTAGGTAATCAGTTTTAGTTGAGTAAATTGTTTGTTATTTACATACGTCACGAAGTTTCAGAATTTTCCGACACATGAAACAATCAAGGAATTCCTAACTGTGTATCGTGGAGCTGGGAGTAGCTGTAATTAATGTTGAATGCGTCCTCGCCGGTACAGTCAACAGCAAAAATTGGTGAAACTAAATTATCGTCGATAAGTTAATCACTCCAATTCAATATTAATGGCAAATGCACAGATATAGAAGTTAATTAGCAATAATCAACATAACTCTGTGATAGATATCTCTCATAACTAACTGGTTATTTAATTCTCCTGATATCGCTAGGTTTTATCGGTCAATCTCTAAGGATTCCTTAGGTGCTTTTTTGGGTAGGTACTTTTAAGTATTCTGGGATGTCTTCTCAAAAGATTGTTGAGGAAGGCCAAACTTAAAGTTGCACTTTCTGTTCATTGGCTCTTATAAAAATAAAGATTTAAAATTTCCAACAGCAAAATGGTAACAAGTCAGCAAATTCCCGCTTCTAAACCTCATTGTATGGTTGGGAGCAACTTATGAATATTCAATGCGTCGCTTGTGGCCGCGTGTGGGCCCCCGCTTCTACTGATTCATGCATGTAACTTCAAGGAATTGTTATGACAATAATACCGTGAAAAGAAAGATTAAAGTCTGAATCACCTTAACAAGCTTATAAGTGGTTGGACGTGGTTAAAAACTAGCACATAATACCTATTGGAAAGAAAGAAAAATATATATATTCACCTATAGAGGCATGACAAACACTTATGAATCGCATTTTTTAATTGTACCCACCAGTACCCAGCGGTAGAGTAATTTTTATTGTGCAATAAAAATTACTCTACCGCTGGGTTCGGAAGGTGATCGATTAATTATTAGCTTATGAGTCGATAGTAAGTAGGTACATAATACACATTGGTGTCTATTAATCACGCAGATAATTCCTACAGTATCCAGTACCTCTTAAAAAATCGGCGAAATGACCTTTAAGGTTCTATTTTCTGCTATTAATATCCTTTTTACGGCTAATATTAGTTACCTACTTTGTTAGGATTATGACGTACGCAGGCACAATTCAGGCGTGATGATGTTCAAAAATTTTTGGGAGTCACATCTATTTTCAGGCGGGAGTACCCTCCCTCCCCCAGGTCTCCACTGACCGGTTCCTACAACGATATATAATTTTTAAGTATAAACGGTTCGCTATGAATATTCAGTGAATTCCTTTTAGGTAGACTATACCTTTAGGTAACACGTTGAGCGTTATGTTGGTACTTTTAAATTTACCTATTTGTTTGTATTTGTCAGTGAGGTAGGGATAAACCACTGGATGATCCACCGATAGCTAATCACTGCTATAAAGCATGCTTTATAATTATGCATAATAATGGAGCAGTGAGTGCAACTAGTACTGCGGAGGATTACTCATGAGTAAACTTAAGTACGTACATACATTGAAACGTAAATGATACAAGCTTTTATGAGCCATAATGATGAAGTAAAAATTCAGTCGGCAAAACTGTTTTAATGTTGAGTCACCTAGTCCTTTTTTCTAGACTAATGTTTCGTTTCCACTAATCGTATGTAGGTATGTGATTCTATTCGTAATGGCTTCTAATACCCAACCCCACATCAAAGGAGACTAATAGCATACACTCACGGCACCTAATATAGTGATGAGTACAATAAAATAACAATGGATGCACTGTAATTTGCGAATTATCTATTGTAATTTTAACTAATTCAAATGTTAAATTAGGATTACTTAAATTCTAGGAATGAAATTAGTATAACCCTCTTTTACGAATTTTAAAATAGCGTGGTATTTGTATGCACCTACAAAATGTAAATGTGTTTGTAGTTGTCACATATTTTACCAACCTTTTTATAAATGATACTTGGTATAAGTATAGTTTAGATGATAATGTTACCATTTTGGTGGCTCTACTCTGGATCTCATCTAATGACGGATTACGATGAAGTGAAACTCTTTAAAAGTGTTACCTAGAATTTAAGATGACAAAAATCGATTTTTTTTTTAATTTTCAAGGCGACAGTGAATCGGTTTTTGTTGGATCATCGTAGCAGCGTATGCTATAACGTCGCTTAACATCAAGCTAGTTGGGGTCAACCCTACCCGTTAACTTATTAAAAAAGGACAGTTAATTAACAGCAGGGGTGAAACCCATCTCTACATAAATGTTCAGAGACAAAGGCATGATTTTTAGGACATCATTGCAGTCATGTAGAAAAAAAAGACAAAACCTTTTTCTATTTATTCATAAAACTATCCATAATTTTCAAATCCTACCTTGACATTGTGCCAATACCACAATTGTACAAATGTGCTCTACGCAGCTGGGTTCCACTTTACTCTTAGATACCTATCATACTACTCGGATTCTTGCCATCCTTGCAAAAAAATGCCTCATTTCGTTACTGAAGAATCCTTAAACGCTGTGTTTGATTGCTATTGCGGATTGCGGTTTGTATTGCTAGAGGTCTAACTTAAAATTTAGGTACGATTTTATGGAAATCCGTTATTTTTGAAACCCGTTATATACGCGTGCGGCGCCGCCGGCACAGCTAGTCCATAATATAGATATTATTAAATATGTAATATGTAGGTGCCTTCTTGAGTATCTAGTTAAGTAGACAATAACGCGCTGTTTATTTACTATCTAAATAAGTATAATGTAATACAAATGTGTAAAAGTAATATTCAAATTTTTCATGATTATTTATTGAATCGTGGTAAGTCTATTCAGGAGTAACCGTGAGCTAATTTACCTCATACTGTAAAAATATCACTGCCTTGAATAAGGCTAGCTCAGTGCATAGCGGGTAACACGCTCACATAGCTTAGACCTACCGATCCTATTTAAATGAAGGCTTAAATAGGAATCCCGCACGATACGACGATGTCATTATCCTACTGCTTTTTTATAGACTTTAACCTTTTACCTTTACAAAAGTTTCAATATTTGAACTCTTGAAAAAGAACAGATCTATGCACAAACTACGCAAAGATTTTTCTTTATTTGAAGAACTTAGTCATTATAATTTATTTTTATAACGCATTGCTACATAGGAAAGAAAACATTACATTAATCATTTACATTACATTATTTCGAACTTCAATACTCGTGCTATATTATAAGTGAAGTGTTAAAAGTGCAACAAATTAAAATTGTTGATATCTTATTAATATTATTTTATTGCGTATTCATAATTGATTGTGTTGGGGTTTGATCGCACACCTACTTACAACAAAATTGTCACATAAAATATATGGGAAACTTAGTTTTAATAAATGTTTCAGTTGAGTCTATAACGGTGAATCCATAGTATACACGAGCGGCAACATGCAAGTGATAAGATCATGTGCATGACAGAATAGCTATGTCGAGGCCAACAAATACTTAAATAGGACTATGAATTTATTATAACCGAGATAGCACGCTTGAATGGCGCAGAAAATATTTAAACAGGATACAGCAACAAGCTGGTTGATCAATAATGTATAAAAAAGGGTACGCGGATGGAATAGCACTTCATCGGCGCTACCTACCGAAGGACTCGTTATGGGTTCCCTATCGTATGAAGTGTATAAATAACTATCCCAAGAATATTTTTATACAATGTTTTTACAAACGGTCTGAGAGGAATAAGGGATATGGAAAAAAAAACGTTAGGTACAGCAAGTAAGTAATCTTATATTTATAACGAAAGCCTTCCACAGTCTCTTATGTAGATATATCCAATAGACGATTAGGGAAATTATTATATTATTCTTTCCACTTGACTCTATCGAAGGTATCATATACTCGTAGAATCTATATTCCTTAATTTCGCGCCTTTTACTATTAGGTAATATACCTACCTATCTACTTATACTTAAGATGGCCAATTTTTTGTAAGAAAATGAAAACCGAATTAAAAAAGAGGAATTAATGTCCATGATCCAGTGTCCCAGTTATTCACTTAGGCATTCATTCTCATTTACGAAGTTTTGCCAATAAATTGTTCAAGAAAACAAAAATCTCCTTGGACGTTTTGCATTAAAATTTAGGCACCATTTTATGGAAGTCCGTTACCTGTTTTTGGAACCCAATATTCACGCGTGCGACGCCACTGGCACAGCTAATATCAAAATACATATTTTTATAGTTACTTTAGTAAATAGATATCGACCGTAGGCTGCGTAACTTTAGGCTGTGCGGCAAGGTTGATTTATGTCACCGTCAGTTCTATTGGATTTCGCAGACTTATGTTTCTTTTTATATTCGCATTGTATCGTCACGTAACTTTCATATTTCATTTTGACTGAAAGAATCCTTGAAATAGGGCGGACCGTAGGTACCAATAAGTTATTACATAAATAGGAGTAACAGTTAAAATATTAGAAAGCAAGTACCTACCTAGATAATATTATTGCAATATAGGTAAGACAAATTTCAGATTCGCGTTCCTGCTTTGAATTTTTTATCAACACCGGCAATTCAAGTAGTCCACACACACAACAGTCTGGAGCAAAAACAAAAATAAATAAATAAAACCCTAATTAGGTACCAATTTTAAACCCTATTAGACAATATTTTTTTATAATCTTAAACTTGATAATATTGTAACATTACATTGGACGTAAATACCTACTACTAAGGCAAAGTAATCTCATAAATCTAAACGAGCTGAAATATCGGTGGTAGAATTTACTATTACTTACTTAAAACTTCTTTTGAACGATTAGGTAGAAACTACGAATAAAGTACGTACGTATCTCGATTTTCATTGTACGAAGCTAATAACGAGTTCAACGCCTTTCGTGTGACCCACCCACTTAACAGGGATAATTTAATCGATTCCACGTTTTATTGCGGACTGCTTTTGAGTCTTCACTAGTTCTCATTTCACAACGAAGTAATTTACAGAAACGTATTTTGGTCTGGTACTTAATAAATATTGCATACACTTACTTGATTGTTCTCAGGTTAACGCTACTATAAAGGTGCTCACTCGTCGGGAACATTCACTTGTAATGTAACTACTTAGTGGCATAACAATTTGAGGTCCGTAGCAAATTCATCGGATTTTTACTGTATGTGTACAATTAACAGGATAGGAAGTTGAGATTATCTTCTGACCGGGCTAAGGAGTAGCGGTACCGGGCTAAGTAACGACCCTTTTAAGGAGTTTGCCGACTTGCTACCCTGTAGTTACGTCGTACGTAGATTTAGACCATTAGATAGGTGCAATTACTACCTTCCTGACTAAGGATCATTCGTGAGAAATCTAAATTATAGATTAGCTTTTAGCATTACCTAAAAGGTATAAATAGGTACTAATTAATACTGATTGACTTCGCTGTTGATTTTACAAATTGTATCAAAATACATCTTAACTAACGCGCTAATCGCAGGAACTACTGGTCCGAATTGAAAAATTCTTTTTGTGTTGAATAGACCATTTATCGAGGAAGGCTTTAGGCTATATAACATCACGCTGCAACTATTAGGAGCGAAGAAATAATACTACATTTTCCATGTAAAAAAAAACGGGGAAAAAATAACTATTCCACGCGGACGAAGTCGCGAGCACAGCTAGTGGTGTAATAAAAGGTGCGCATCGCATCGTAATGCTCAATTCTTCTCTTTCAATAATGTACTCGTATACTCATTCTGTATTATCAATAGGTATGACATGCGGCGTAGGTACTGGTTGCTTTACCTTCCTCGCTTCACACGCAAAATGGGCGCTCAGACGCCTGGTTGCGGAAACTGGCCCGTTTAAACTAACTAACTACCTTCCTCGCTGATGTAATGCTCGAATCTGTAACGTTACATTACACGCAAATGCAGTCGGTGAGGAAACACCTTAGGTATTTTCTGTTACACTATTTGGAAGTTGCGCTGTATTTAGCCTATAAGCACTTCTGTTATTGGTGTAATAAAAAAATATAAACAGCCTATAGGTAGGTGCATTTAAGATATTGGCCGTAATTATTCCAAACTTTTCTAAAGAGTGGACAAAACATTTAGCTAAGTGAATTTGTAATACTGTTTACTTACCTATTCTATTATACATCATTTACACATGTATCCCTTAGCAAATGAATTTTGTAAACTCTTTAATGATTGTTTGGGAGCGGCTACAATGTGCCAACCTTCGGGACTCAAGGACAATTTTAATAAACCCTTTTACAGATTCACGTTTTGCTACCTCAAAAGTTGGGGGCCGCAAACGTCCGGTCCGCAAAAATAAATTATAATTGCGAAAACTATGGTCATATCGCGTCGTACTTATTCATAAATTATAATGGTACTACCATTATATACCTAGGTAGGTACTCTTTTTCACAAATGACCACGATGACAGCCACGGAGCAAATACAAATTCGTACTTATTTGATCCGTGATGATAACTTGCATAATGACTGCATAATGGTAGTACAATTTTCAATTTTGTTTTCGTTGCGTAATAGGAAAACCATAAACCTGGCTATCCATAAGTCTGGTATTTAATCCTAATTTAATTTGTATGAAAATCACTCCTGAGCCCTTCCACAATTAACGTCTAAACCAGCCTACACTCATGGAATTCGTTTTGTCTATTGAGTGTTCTCAAATTGAGTAGGGTCCTAATATCATTTAACGTTTTGCTAAGTGCACATTTCAGGTGTAAATCTTATTACTTAACTAATTATCTTACGTGAGCTAAGCATACTTTAGAGAGACTGTGTCGGGATTAATGCTATCAAGCATTAGCAGTCATACTTCTACAACAATAAGAATTATTTAATCCACAATTTTGAATGAAGCATAATACCTATCAATATTTTATATGTAACTTAAATTGGATCTTCAAAATGTATGATCTTCATAATAACGTATAATGTTTTATGTAAGTATTCGTTATTGTTAGGACAAGGTTTGCGTAATATAAATAAATAAATAAATAACCCAAGACATGCCACGCTGGGCCACACAGCGCCACCTAGCCCCAAACTAAGCCGAAGCTTGTACTATGGGTACTAGACAACTGATAAACTTACTTATATACTTTTTTTTTTTGTAAATAAATACATATTATACATAGAAAACACCCAGACCAATACAAACAGACATGTTCATGCACACAAATGTTTGTACTGTGCGGGGATCGAACCCACAACCCTTGGCTCAGAAGGCAGATGGCACTACCAAATGAGCCACCGAGCCTGTAAATATTTTTTTGTAATATGAAAATTACAAAAAAATATTTACTTAAAAAACATGGCGATTCTAACTAGGTACTCCGGATCAGCTAGTTAGTTGCTATACATTTGAATACTTAGGTCTTCTTTACAAAATGAGTAAATGCTCTTTTTTTTAGCCGAAGAAAATGCTTTTACGCATCCCTGCCACCCAGGGGAGTAACGAGGTTTCCCTCAAACCTCACGCAGCCTTGAAAAACGGGAGGGACGGCACCCCGCCTCAAGATGGTGAGTAAAAACTCACATCCTATTTCCTAGCTAGATATAATAAAACTTCCTACGTATTCCATCTAGGAACGTCATAAAGCATTATATAAAATGTAGTCAAACTCACTGAATGCAATCTTCTCGCCGCGTCGTGTATAGACAGAATATGTGTTATTTTGTACTTGTCGAGTTGCACCGGATCCTTGGAATCCCGGTAGTTCCCCACGTACAGCCCCGGAAGCACCTGGAGACAATACATTATGTTATACATTTTTTATTCGAAATCTTAATCGAATTCTATTACGGACTAGCCGGCATGGGCTTCTGCGAATTCAAAAAGGCCCAATCCGGCTTGACTGCAATTTACCTGATGGTAAGAAGCGATATCACAGTCTATGATGGAACGCACACACCCAGCAAAACCGATTTACTCCCGTCTTGAACATTGGAGATTATCTATCGGGGAACAAGGAGCTGGCAAAGAGGTCCGTAATAGAGTTTCTAGATAGATAGTACAGCTACAGTAATAAAGTGTACATTTTCACTAGTTAAGATAAGTAAATATTCTCCTCCTTCAACACCAATGAAAATTAGACTAGTAAGTAGTCAATTTACAGAGAGACTGCTAGTCAAATACAAAAATATATGATGCCCTCACTAATCTAAATGTTCTAATGTACGTAGTGTGTCGCGTCGTTACATTCCTTTCAATATGATTAAGAGAAGCGATACTTGGCATATACCTACGTTATTCTTATAAACAAGTACTGGTTTCAGAGACTGGACTACTTACTCCAAATTATCCTATTTATAGTCATCATCATTATCATCAGCTTGGAGACGTCCACTGTTGGACATACGCCTCCACAATAACAATTGTCATTTTGGGGGATTTGCCTTAGTCACGCAGGAGGTTTTATTTGTACCTACCTAGGTAAACGCTGCTGCCCGTTTCCTGATATATATTGCCTTAGTCATCTTCTACGATACCCACGGGATGAGATGGCATGATTTTGTAAGATCTAAGAAAAAGACTTGAACTATAAATGCTAAATAAACGAAGCTGTGACAAATCGGACAATCAATCAAAATTAGGTCCCTACTGAATGAAAATAGAGGTAGGTATTGAATGATATGTATTCGAATTAAATCGCACAGACAGCACCACAGTATGATATACACGTACTTGTTATGAAATAGTTAATTATGTTTTAGAACTACCATATAAAGCAATATTTAATTTTAGCTATGTACTCGTATTCAAAAGCCAAATCCCATATAGTGATTAATTGCTTTTATAACAATAAGAACTTAGTTCAGAATGGTAAATTGAGTCAGTATGTTACGAACCAGGGTAGGTAGGTACATTATGACTATCCCAAATGCAAAGTTGTCAACAACAAACTTTAGTAATTTATTACCTTCGCTTTAAAAGTTGGGATGCCACGTTTACAACAAATGGTACCAATTGTGCTAAATATGTCACACCCAATTTAACACATGGATTTTTACATTCCTTGTTGCAGACGACAAATACCTAATATTTAATATCTAAACTTTTAATTTTTTACTAGTAATTAAATAAATTCAAATCTGCATTAAAGTAAAACAAATGAAAATAATTATGCGTTTATTTTTAAAAACGTTGGTACAAGGCCTCAATATTCTTTACTGCCAGTAATAAATTAACCAAAAAGTTCATTCGAGTTCATTAAAACATTAGATGATGAATTTTTAAATTTTGTGACAAAATACCAAGTAGATCATAATATTAAAAGCGAACAGGAGCCTTATTAATTAACATTTTCTCTGAAAAAGGAAGCATTACATATCTGTGCTTATTAAAATTAATTAAAATGATCTCAATTTATTAAAGGAAACTCGATTCTCAAGTAATTAAAAAGAATAATAACATGAAAGAGAATTAGGCGTAAGAAAGAAAGAAAGAAATCAATCTAATAATTAAAAAGGTAAGTATTACATAATTTAGTCTGTCAATCTGCTTGCTACGTTTTTTACTTATGTTACATACCTATTATAATAGATGCCTATTAACTTTTAACTGACTATGAGACTGATACATAGATACTTTTGTGAACCGATACCTTTGCAATTTTGCAAGGGTCTACGATTAGGTTGAGCAATCACTTTAAAATGGCAATTCATGTAGGTATATCTTGTCCTACTTATTATTATAAGTAGTTATAAAGTTGATAATCCAAAATTATTAAATAAAAAAAAACAAATACGATAATCGCTTACCATCAAGGCCGTATGATAGTTTGCCAACTTTTTTATTTAAAAAAAAAACATTAAATTTTCATCTCTACAGTATCTACTGAGATATTTATATTATGTAAATTTCATTAACACAAACTAAGTATCATCAAATAAGGGAACTCAAACTTTACGAAACAAATAAGGTAGGTAAATACTAGATAGTCCTATTCGATATTTTATAAGAAATGGTTTTATTTACCTACATTTATAGCCTATAAGATTTCAATCCCTTGTGACGGCAAAACAAAACGGGCTTTTTGGGCCAATGCCAAGAATAGGAGTGTTTAATAAAAGCAATATTTCCCGATCCCCACAGACAAACATCGGAAAGGAGCACAGAAATTGTTTTATGGAACGGCTGTGTTCCGCTAAGTTTAGCCAATACCTGTCTTCGATCTAGTTACATGTGGGATAGGAATTAAACGAACGAAATTCTACGTTAATTAATGAAACTGTGTGCGGACAGGTGGAATGAAAAGCAATTAAGATGCTTTCCATAGGTTTAAATCTAGGTACATATTAGTATTAGTACCTAAATCGAGCGGCATGTTGAAAGTTATTTTCAGATCTGAGTTTCTTTGAATCAATGTTTACAATTGGTAAATAGGTGCTAAGGCTAATTAACAGATGTAATGACGGATGAAAAAAGATTTTCAACGGCACAAAATCGGTCTCCTCAAAATCTGAGTGTGAAGTGATTATAATAATATCTCAATCGGCTTTGGCCTAGGCAGAAACTCTGTTTCGTGGCTACACCTAGGGGGTTAAGGGGCAGTGTCCCGGGGCCCTCAAGCACAGGAAGCCTTCCAGAAAATCCTTACCAGAAATCTCGATCGCTCTGATCTTATGGAAATTTCTTCCATTTTCAAAATAAATACTTACTTAAGTATGACAGGTTGCAAACCGAATTCAATTATTTTTTTGTTAATATTTTTACTTGATAAATGTTAGTGTCGGTTTGGATAGCAGTTGGCCCCATTTATTGACTTGCCCCCACAAAATTAGTGGCATCTTCATATATATTTCTAGGTTTCTTTAGTAGGAGTAAAGTTGGTGAGGGATAGTGGGAATATCCCGGGGAGTAGACCGATTCGGCGACATGTTTGGGTGGCCAATATCGCACGCTGGTCACGTTAGCTCCTTTCAATATTAGAATTTAACGCTGCGAAATTTTGTTTCGCTTCACGTAATAACTGGATTTGGAAAAGTTTTCCGACGAGAATCGCGGTGCAAATACGGTGAGAAAAGAGGTTTTGCGTATTTTCATCGGATGCGTTTCATTTCAGTAACAATCGTACTCTACGTGTTTACTGAATAATGAACGAACGAATGAAGTGAACTTAGGATTATTAAACTCTTACTACCTTTTAAGAAATTGTAAGACCTAAATAGGTCTCACAATTGACTATACAGACTGGCCCGATGGCTCATTTGGTCTCGATGGCCCTCTGCCTTCTAGGCCAAGGGTCGTGGGTTTGATCTCCGCACAGTACCAAACATTTGTGTGCATGAAGATGTCTGTTTGTATTGGTGTTTACTATGTATAATATGTATTTATTTACAAAAAAATGTATCTAAGTAACTTTATCAGTTGTCTAGCACCCATAGTACAAGGTTCGTCTTTGTTTGGAGCTACGTGTGGCCCAGCGTGGCATATTTTTGTTTATTTATCTTAACTAATATTATAAAGCTGAAGAGTTTGTTTGTTTGTTTGTTTGTTTGAACGCGCTAATCTCAGGAACTACTGGTCCGAATTGAAAAATTCTTTTTGTGTTGAATAGACCATTTATCGAGGAAGGCTTTAGGCTATATAACATCACGCTGCAGCTATTAGGAGCGAAGAAATAATGGAAAATGTAAAAAAAAAAACGGGGAAAAAATAACTATTCCACGCGGACGAAGTCGCGAGCACAGCTAGTTTATTATAATTGTGTTAATCCCCACGTTGTGGGCATTTGCAAACACTTGAGCAAAAAACGTGAAGAGGTCAAGATATGGATATAGAGCAGCCTGAAATGAACCTTTTTTCGGTTACACATCTGCCTCTACAACCTCATTAGATCGTACAGAGTGATTAACAAGAATTTTGAACCTACAATCTTAACATTCAACCGGGTTAAACACCTACCAATTTAGCTAAGCAATCTTTTATACCCATCTACGCACATCAACGTGACACGGTTCTTTTCGCACGAAGTTAGAGTCACGCCGCCCTAATGTTCCACATTCTATGGTTTTACTCGAATATAAATCACATGGTAAAAATGATGGGCGTGGTGGCTTCAGGAGACGTCACGCAAACTTCAGGAAATATTACACATAGTCAAAATCACGCTACATTTGGTGGTATTATGTACAGTTTATGTATTATATAACCGTAGTAAAACATATCAGAGAGCCTGTTTTTTATTAGATATAGTGGCTCTTACTGTATCACAGGCTGGTACTAAAAAAAATTAATTAATAAGTATGTGGGTTAGTAGTTAGTCAGTAAGGCGATAATCACACCGCCTAGCAGCGTGGCGATTATGGGAAACGTCATCATTACCAATTGAGCCACCGAGCCAGTCATATAATACTTACAGTCAAGTATAATACTTAGACATCTCTTCAAGACAACCTTAGGGTAGAGGATTCTAAAGGACTATTGTTACGAGATAGTGGTTAACATTTGAAACGTTACTAAATTTGTGTGTAATTAAAATGTTCTGCCAACCGTATTTTGGTCGCGGCGTGAATAATCTTATACGAGACACCTGTATCCGTAGATAGGTAGGATAATTATAATTCATACTGACGCTTAGCTCGTCTTAAACTAGCAAAATTCTTGGTACACAAATCGTCAGTTTAAGATATGAATTTTGTGCTTTGTATCCACAGAAATGTATTAGATAGACCGGATTCTATACTTGCACTGTGGTAATCATTGTTAAACGGCATTCACATTCATCATACGGTTTATAAAATGTAGAAAACAATGAAATGCGCAATCTAATTTAACGATAGGTTTGCGTCGTTTTCGTTTTATGTAAAGTTTGTTATAATTTCAAATGTCCAAACTAGCTGTGATTGTTTGAAAATAAGACGCGACGACCCTATCTTGATACAATTCTCTATTTGTACCAAGTTTTTTCACCAAATTTGTTCAAGAGCAAGAGCTCATAAATTAAATGCAGCACAAAGATACCCAGACGTTTAAGTAATCTAGTTGATTGGAAGGGGGATCTACTTGTGACATAATAAAAATCTTATAAAACGACCTCACTTGCGATTCATAGGTATACTTACCTATTCGAATTTTGTAAAGCTTACAGAATCGCTCTGTTGTACGACGTGTTTTACGAAGGCAAATATTCTTGACAATATTTCTTTAGCACAATGTGCAGTCACGCGATGAACGAAACATGTATTCTAGACTGTTTCAATAGAAATGCTTGCATACGAAGTTTGGACAAACACTCGAGATTGTCTCTTCACAATGTAAAACACAATGTATGTTAATATCTAAAGATATAAGCATACTGCTCTAGGTTTGTCTATAGTAGACTTGATGTTAGTGTTAGTTATAGGTAGGGACATGTAGGTCTACTTTTTGTAGCTAATATCGAGGTAGGTACTGTGTTAAAAGGTGAAATAAATATGTAGGTATCTACTTACACAACGAATTATTATGTAGGTATATGTATACCGACTATGTTATTTATTGCTTTGGTCTGTCGTTGTTCCACTTTACAATAAAGTAAAAGACGGTTTGAAATAGATATTTTCTAAATCAAGTTTTTTTTTTCAAAGTCACTAATTAAGCTTAAGAAGATTCTTAAGCTTAATTAGTGACTTTGAAAAAAAAAACGGCTCAAAAATGTTGCCGAAGTACTGATAGTAAGATGAAATTATTGGACGCCAGAATTTACCTCCCTCGCCTTCAGATATTAATAATAAATTTAAATTGATTATTTGATTTGGTAACAGCATTAAGTTTCCTGTTGGAACCTGTACAATTTATATTGTAAGACCGGAATCCGATTACCTACCAACGATATTTCACATTACATTGATTTTTGGAGTTTAACCTGTTCACTGACGTAATAACGGTTGGCAAGCGGTTCGTGGAAGTGGAGCTATTTATTTCTTATTTAAAATGTGAAGTTCGTTTAATTTATGGAATGTTTTTTCAGAAAGCAATTTGGTAGTTGAACGAGCTATTAAAACACAATCAAAGCGGTTCAAGTTGGGAAATTAAAACAAAACTTTGTGCTTGGTTCTCTATTGGCGCATAGCATACCTAGTTAACGGTTGCAGTGGAATTTCGTCGTCCAATTATTTTTAGATTTCTATTGTTACTGCAGTAAAGGGTTACCTGCTCTGCAAAGATGAAAGTAATTAATTAGAAAGAATGACTTTTAAGCACAGTGTTTATCTAGAATAGGTTGTTTGTTCATATCTACACTAATGTGTACGAGTAATATCTTAACTAATATTATAAAGCTGAAGAGTTTGTTTGTTTGTTTGTTTGTTTGTTTGTTTGTTTGAACGCGCTAATCTCAGGAACTACTGGTCCGAATTGAAAAATTCTTTTTGTGTTGAATAGACCATTTATCGAGGAAGGCTATAGGCTATATAACATCACGCTGTAACTATTAGGAGCGAAGAAATAATGGAAAATAAAAAAAAAACGAGGGAAAAATAACTATTCCACGCGGACGAAGTCGCGAGCACTGCTAGTTGGTACCTAATTTTATACTTGTAGATACTCAAAGCTAGTATTTTTGCTATAGTAGTTCACGGAAGGTATAAATCAGCAAAAAATTTTAAAAAACTTGATTTAGAAAATGATACCAAAAACAATAAAATCAAATCAATTAACTTAGTGATCATTCATTTGTTTGTTCAAAAACAGACCTTAATCTACTAGGATCGATTTTAAAATGAATCATTAATTTGATAATAATGTTGTACATGGAATGCATATTTACTTAAACTGTGCTTCTATCATGTTTGGGTAATTACTAATTCATATCATACCTTTTTGTTATTACAAGGGAACCATGACAGTAAATTACGATTCGGATGTCTCCCCCAAACTTTAACCAGGTCACTGTTTAACCTTGCACGAGGTGATCACGTTACCCTATTAGGCCAAAGTCAACATTTGGCCTCAGTAAATCTTCGAAAGAACTCAATTCAGCAGTATCCATTAGGGTATTATATTACCTACGCGGCTTGTTTTTCCCACGTTGATCCCTTGCGTCACAAAGGTATACGATTTTCATCTCCCCACTAAGCTCTTATATACTACATTATCTAAGATCAAAGCAACTATTAGAGGGCAAATTCACCTCAACTCGGTTGGAATCCGGCCGGCCCAAGTAAGGCTGAGAGAAATGTACCTAGTAGAATTAAATTTTAATGAACCGTGTTTATACTAACAGGAGTAGACGTCGCGTTGGGCAGATTATGTTGTTAGGGCTTAGGCACTTCAAAGGGCCAGGACTTTGGTAGGTACATTTTCTCTGACCTAAATTTTCTGTCGAACCGTCTACAAATGTGGTGGACCCTTCATTTATGTAATGTAGGTATAATATAATAGCGATAAAGTAGAATTTTAACTTCTTGGCGGTTCGGAGATCTAAATCTAAGAAAGTACAGATCTTATGGTCCTTGGTCATAGCCTATGACCTAGGACCATAAGATCTAACATAGTCCTGCCGTTCTGATGATCTGTTTATCCCCAAACTTCACTCAAATTCTAAAGTAGAAATACATGTTTATGATACCATTTACGTAACGAGATGAGAATGCATGGGTACATGGGCTACGATCGTTAAAGTACCTAATATACAAAAATGACAAACGGATACGCCACTTCGGTATCCAAGTTACCGATCCATAACCCGATAAAAGTGACCTTAAAAGAAATGTTATTTCCATGCCTGCCTTAGGTTTACGAGCCCATCTCGAGGCACATTGCCAATTTTATGTCCTCGTATAGGCTATGAATGCTGTATCATGGAATAATTTCCATGTCTAAATGCCTACTGAAAGTTGTAGAACAGATAATTCATCATGGCACAAGTTCGGGTTAATTTATTACTGGCTATTGTTAGATTTTGGCAACGGTTCTAAAGTAAAAGTAATGTCTACCTACTCATTGACCAAATATTTTATGGTTGTTTTCTTCAAGATTATTTTTCATAACAATCGCTCTAAATTTTATACTACGATTAATAATGGATTCGTTGGTTAATAAAGAAATCTTTGTTTTGCTTTATTGTCTCACGTGCGTAGATCGGTGCGATTGGGCTGGCGATGCACTGGGAACAGCAGGTGTGATTTGGATTTTCCATTGAAACGCGTACCAAAACAAACATTTGTCTACTTATTTCTTAATTTAAATTAATAAAGAAGAAATAAACAACGTAAAACCAACATTTTTTACTCAGTGAGGTGACGGGTTAAGAATACCCCCTATATCTTCCCGTGGGTGTCGTAGGAGTCCACTAAAGGACTTTATGAGATTCAAGCTTCTCAGTCTACTTATGTAGTGTTAAGATGCAAGTTGTCGACCACCACGTTGTACCGTCGGTGTTGCACCTTAATTTTGGTCGCGTTTCGGATCAGTCGGTAGCCAGAGTTATCTTATCGGCATGGTAACAGCATTAAGCGTCTTTGATTTGGTACATGTCAATTACCGCAGTGACTTGGAATTCTGTATCGCTTACAGTACGGGACACCGTAATGCTGTGTCATAGGTATATAAGAGAAATGTATTGTATGGAATTTGTAAACATGTATTAATTATCAAAATCAATGTACTTAGTAGACTTATAATAATAATATTTAACTAGACAACTAAATACCTGGTAGTCATCTAACTATCTACCTACCTTCTTAAGTTTATAAGTAGGTTTACTTGTCAATAAACGCTACGCAAATAACGCTGTCAATAAAATGAAATGAAAACTACAGAATGCCGTGGGAGAGACGGTAAACACAATTTTGCTTGCCTTGTAAAATGATTTTGCATATGAAAACTGTGAAACCTTTCACGACGGCTGAGCACGGGTTCAAATGCTAATAGCTGGTTCATTCAGGCTTGCATCCTAACAGGATTAATATTGCCTTTGTTATTAACGTTTTCATTCTGGTAAGCTTGTTACTAGGGGTTCCAAAGTAATAGTCATAAAGTAGGTGCAAAATTATAGATGCGAGATATACATACGGGTATTATACGTTATATCAATTGTTTGTTATATTGCTTTTATTGTATTATAAATATTAGTAGACTTATTTTCAACAAAGCACATAATTTTTTAAAACCTCCATTTTTATTTTATCTACAATCATTTGAGACACCTTATTGTACTATACAATATTATGTGAAGATGTCTATTAATATAAATTTTAAATGTAGTGACTTTACGACAAAATAATGCTGCCTGCTTCAAAAATATATATAACTACAATTTACTTACTAATGCATGAAATACTCGTAAATAATAATAATTGAATGAATAGATAAAACCCAAGTAATTAAGACTATGAAATTCTTCAAATTTATGTTATTTTAAACCTATATTATCTTTAAATTGGCATTGATTAAAGTATATAATAATAATTGAAAGGTCAAAAGAAAAGTTCTAGTTCAGAATAGACCCATAAGAAAGAAGTAGGCAAGTTTGTTTGGTGAACTTACAAAACAGAACCAACAAAGATATTATTCGATTTACTTGTTTGTCTTACTCCGAATAAGTACTAAAATGGGAAAAGGATAATAGGATAAGATAAATTAGATATAATGATACTAGATAGCTATAAAAATGTAGATAAGAAATAAGTAGCTAAGAGTATTTATTACGTTACTTATTGCATACCTACCTAGGCTGTTTAATACTAATAAAGTATAACCAAATGAGGGAATGAACCCACTACCACAAAAGTCCTATATTTCTACATAATAACCGAAGACAAAAGAGATGGCATGCTGGGCCACACATCGCCATCTAGCCCCAAACTAAGCCAAAGCTTGTAACTACTATGGGTACTAGACAATAAACTTACTTAGATATTTTTTTGTAAATAAATACATAATATACATAGAAAACATCTAGACCAATACAAACAGACATGTTCAAGCACACAAATATTTGTACTCTTCGGGGATCGAACCCACAAGCCTTGGCTCAGAAGGCAAAGGTCACTACCAAATGAGCCATTGGGGCTAGTATAACCTAACCTAGATACAGTTGGTAAGTGTACGTGAACACTTATTTAAAATTATATATGAAAACAGCTGAATTATGAACTAAATACAATTGTTACACAGACCCACAATTACATAGACTTTAGTCCTACTAGTAGTTTCAACGTAGGTAATGTTAAGATTTTACTTTAGATAAAACTTTCACACGGTCGAAATTCCCGCTTACCGACTACGGATGCTACGGACTACGAGGCTACGCTCGGCACGATAACGTTACGTAACGTAGCCAGGCGCACTCTCACTGCTACTGTTTACTGCAAACTTTCACAAAAGAATCTAGTTAATAAAAAAATAAATATTAATACAACTTACCTTATTCATCCCATTCCCCATCTTAGCTGTTGTAAAAATTCAGCCAATCAACAGAATTATTGTCGCAACGAATAAACAACAACACTCAACGTGTAATAAACATGTTTATTAAAATAACGGCTCGACATTAAACTGTCAAATTGTCAACAGGAGCGTCACTATGGCTACATTGTTGACGCCGGCGGCCACGCGATCGCTCGACCGGGGGAAACGTTTCGCACATTTGGTCGTGCGAAGCGCGCGATGTTTTGATCGTTGGTGGTAGGTTTTGGGGATTTGGTGGTTTGTTGTGTTATCGATCGTGGTGGTTTCGAGTGTGGTGGTGTGGCGGTCGGTGGTGGCACGGCGCGTCCGCCAAGCTCGCCCCACGGCGCGCTACTGCCGGCGTCATTGCGTCTATAATACTCTCTAGCGATGCGGAGTTATCGATAAAATGCGATTTATCGACATTTTCGTCACTTTATAACACGTAAGTATAGTAATTGCCTTGCAAGAGTATTTAGCTGTAGGTATAGTTGTTGGCCACTTTGGACAAACATCTGGAGTCTTTACCCATAATCACTATTCTGGGCAGGCGGGTTGGCGATCGCAGGGCGTAGCTACTCGCTCCGGTGACACTGCTGCCCGTCATCGGCATATGGTACTCTTATTTAGCTATGCATTCAATTGTGATGGTTATACTGCCACCAGTCGGTTGCCAGTTTCAGTCTTATCTGCAAATCGGTAGGCACTACACATTATGAACATACCCTATTTACCTACCTACTTAGTTGTAGAAATGCTGAAATGCGACTATACAGCCAGAACATTGGCAAGAAACAAACTCCATGTCTCCAATAGTGTTGTGTTGGACATTTCACACCGGGAAGGTGTCGTCAGAGTGGGCGTGATCTTGTACAGCCGCCTTCATCACGCCCTCGCGGCCTCGTTTAATAATATCGATAACGATGTTTTGCGTCGCCCTTCACTAATGGTCGCCTGGGTGAGCTGCAGGGGGCGAGCCACTTGCGTTTTCACGACCGCTTTTTAAATAAAAAAAAAGCGAAAACGACTGAGATTGTCAACTGTTAGAGAAGTGTTAAAATGTCGCAGTAAAAATGTGGAACTTATTTAGGAGCAATAATACAACCAAATTATGTTAGCGTTACTTCATTTTTATTGTTTACAAATTATTGTACGAACTTAAAATAGGTACTTATTTAGCTAGTAATTAAGAACTGAGTACCTAGTTAATAATAGATAGTTATAAAACGTTTGCCTAATATTTTATAACTAGTAGGTACCTGTGCCTGACAAATTTTTTCTTAATCTAAATTATTATTATGTGAATAAAATACTGTTAATTGTAAAAAAATGCTTGTCCGAATGTAGGTTTTCTAAAAACAATAATGTAATAATAATACCGTGGATGTAAAGAAGGTACAAATTACTTTACGAACGTTTACTTACATCGGACGTTGTAGGTATGTGTAGATAGGTAGGTAAGTACAATCTTTGATACTAGATAGACTGTTCTTAGAGAGATGGCGGTCAGCAAGTAGTTGTAGGTAGGTACATTATGCAGGCTTCTTATTTACATCATGATTGTGATGGAAGCTGCTTCATGCTACATGACTATTCGGGCTTGTGCTTGGTCCGAGGGCGAGCTACTAAGGACAGCCCAAGAATAATGAGTAGGGCGCCTCCCCACCATCTTATTGAAGCTCCTTCATCGAATACGAATATTCCAATGAGACCCTATGGACAAAAAGAGGAATCAAATAAATTAACGACTCAAAATAATTTATAAATATTTGTCTACGTAAAAATAAATTATATCTTTTCTAAGAGATGGCGTCTCCAGTTGACCTATTCTCAACCGAGAAAGCGACTCCGAAACTTTCTCGTGTGTTTATTCAAATGAAATTATTTTTCGGGGATTGTGACAGTTCACTTCGGAAGCTTTACGAGAGAGATCTTATTATTCACTTTGTGTAGGTATAGCGTGTATGATAATATTTGCTACCAGTTAAAATTAATATCTATTATTCATTTCACCAATTAAAATGTGATCTAGGTATAGATGGTGAACAAGGCGAGTTTATTTGAAAAAATTCGGTAGGTAAGTTAATGTATGGTTGTGTGTACCTAGAAGATATCCACCGTGATATCCACTTACGAGATATCCACGAGACTTTGTAGAGATTGATTGAAATAAACGTAGTTTAGAGGCGACTCTAAACTACGTTTACAGATAACTGAATAGCCCTGATGGAGTGCAGATTTGCGCAAAATGGCAAGTGCTGGACGCAAAAGACCCGGGATCGCGCAAAGTAGCAACCAATTGGAGAGGTCTATATCCAGCAGTGGACTGCAGAAGAAGAAGTGAACTTCAAGAGGCGGATGATGATGATGAACTTACAGATAACACGTAGCTAGATGCAGCAGAGATGACAGTGGGTGCCACCGAATTGGTTGCCTCGTCCAGCGAGCGCAGATAGTGTCTGCAGCCCCACGTGTTAACCACCACCATGACGGTCAGTAACAGCGCCCATATTACGTAGCTGTCTCCCTAAAGGATAAACAAAATTTTATTATTCTTACTATACAGCATAATAGGCCTTTTGCCTGAAAAAATATAATTAGTCCGTCTTTTAGCTTTTTCAAAAATAAAAGACACGTATTTTTTTATTTGTTAATTAGACTAAAAATGACGAAGCGAGACGTCACGCGGTGTGTCATTTTTACGGGAACGGAGTGACGTCAAAGACCACTCGCAACTTTGCCTTGCTATTTTTTATTTGAATGAAAAAAGGAAAAATACTTACGTGTCCAATACATTTTCATGATCTAAAATACGGACTAAATATAATGTAATTATTTTGACCCCAAAACATCCCTATTTTTTTTGGGTAAGAGTCCTTTCAGGGCTCTTTTTCTTTGTTTCCTCTGTGTAGGGTGACAGAGGTTTTATCTAGGTACATAGACTTATATTTTATTTACACTTTTTTTATACCTATCTACCTACTTTATATATTACGTATGTATGATAATATCTATGTATAAAGATAACACGCAAGTTGAATGCAATCGGGAACGGAGGTAAATATCGGAAATATCTCCCGCCCGCTACCGACATGTTTCGACTCTCGCGTCTTGTGTAGTGCTCGATACGCTTAGTCACTTGCTTAGCAATCGTGCTCAGAAACTTGATGTTAGAAGACAGCACTACAGTCGTTATTTGGGAATTGGACATTTTGAGAATTGGACATTTCAGGAATTGGTCATTTTGAAACAGTTGGATATTTTGGGAATTGGACATTCTGAACTTAAAGGGTTAGATATGGCTTTGTATTGCGTCTACTATAGGTAGGTAAGTAGGTATTGTGATATCAAAACTGCCACACGTTTAGGTGTAGGTAAATATCACACAATATAACACATTACATTGCTCCGATCCCAAAGTAAAAAGCTTAAAGCACTTGTGTTATGTGTATCAGCACAACAAAGGCACCACAAATATATACTCGGGTAAATTAATACAAATATAAACACCCAGACACGGAACAAACACAAATACTTATTCGTCACACGAATGTTTGTCCCGAGTGGAAATCGAACGCACGACTCTTGGTACAGAAGGCAGGGGCCACAATTGAGCCACCGGGCCAGTCAAGTACTTAAGTAAGTGTCCGGGCACGTGGGGCACTGCATATCTACTTAGTTTATGACAAAACCATGCGCTCCGGTTAGTTGACCGACCCGAGGAAGAGGCGCCGTCGTGCATCCCAAGGTGTGGAGGATTCAGGATACAGTCCTGCCGAGGTGTGCCGCCCACGCTGGGCGGTGCAGTGCTGCCGTGCTGTGGGGGGTTCTGTCGAGCCCCCCCGGCGACGACACAAGACAGACGCCTCGCAACCTCTACTATTAAGCGAATCCACAATGTTTATAACACGACAACCCAACTTTAACGTAGCGAAGTGGTGTTTCAGTAGCCGGCTAGGCCTTAGGGAATGCTCTTTAGTATGTAATAATTTTCTTCATTATGAATCTTTATTGGTTTAGTAGGTAGGACTATCGAATGTATGAATGTTACTCTAGCTTTAGGTGTCGGTTAGAATCTCTAAATGAAACCGCCAATTCTGCGCTCTTGATTCTATTGGTGGATTATGACCTCGCCCACTGATATGCCTCGCTCTTATTCTGTTGACTCTTTAGCATGAACAATGAACGACTTGACGATTTTGATCCCAGGTTTGGAGCAGCCGCTAGAACCAGAGTATTTAAAGGTCTGGTTCTTCGTCAATTAAAGAAAATACAATATTTAATAAGAAATATGTTTATTTTTGTAGAAAAAACTTTTAACTAATATTATTTTGTAGGGATCCAGACAAATACTGCATGACATTAAAAACACCACCTGTAACAAACAAATTAGATTCTTATAGAAACAAATTTTATCAGTTATCACATGGAACAAGATGTAGTTGTAGGTGTAGTTTGCATACAACCTAAATTTACCATAGTTATACATAATTTAAAAAATATGACAACACTATAAAAAAAAATATTAAAATAAATAAACTATAAAAAAACCTTTAATTAAAATAAATTAACTATACCTACCTTTCAATTGGTTAAAAATCTCTGCTTTAATCTCCACTTCCTTGGTTGCTGCTTGTAATTGTAAGTCATACAGTTTTCTTTTAAAATTTATTTCATCCAGGAGCAATTGTTTCTTTAAGTCTTCAAGATCTTTTCTTTTTTTATGAAAATTGGAGTAACTTTTGTACAGAGATGGCAGAGTGTCTGAGTTTTCGTTTACTTTAGACAAGTCTGGTTTCTTATTCATCCATAATGGAGTTTTAGGTATAGGTGCAATGGATTCCTGTAGCAATGGAAACATAAATGTATTAATGAAACACCCTGAAGGGGCCACCAGTTGCCAGTAGGATTTTAATCCAGCTGGCTCCCTTTGCTCAAACCAGGGTCCATTAGAGCCCAGTAATAATGTAACAATATAAGCCAAGGGCAGACCCCCACTAATGCTTCTAAATGTTAATAAGAAATAACATACTTATACCTACCTAACCCCCTACTTATATTATAATAGCGACCCGCCCCAGGTTCTCACAGGATTAATACAACTTCTTTCCACTAACTCCCGTTCCCATCGGAATTTCGGGAATTCCTTTCTTAGTGCACCTCTATGGTACCTAAGCTACGTCCCATCCAAATTTCAAGTGCCTATGTTTATTCATTTAACTTTAGGCTGTGTTTTGATATGTCAGTCAGTCAGTCAGTCAGATTCTCCTTTTATATATTTAGGAATGCAAAAGTATGGATGAATGGATGTTTGTTACTGTTTTACTTGAAAAGTACTGGATGGTTTCAATGAAATTTTCTAGTAGTGTATACCTTAGAAATTCAGATTAACACATGGACTATATAAATTATAGCAATATTTTTGTTTTACATATGTTACTGATATTTATATGCAAAGCTAAATTCTGTATCTAGTATCATATAAGTAAATAATACCTGAAGGTTGTCTGGAAGAGATCGCTCCCAGCGATAAGACCGCCTACATTGTACCTACGATATGTTTGTATACTCTTTCCTGTAAATGTTTATGTTTGTGCAATAAATAATATCTATCTAATACCTTAAGTGGATCTGTTGGTTCATTTACATTTTCTTCAGTGTCTTCAATGATATCATTCAAGACTTCAATTTCATATACAGTGCCATTATTGATGCATAAATTGTCATGAAGCTTCTTCTTCGAGTATGGTTCCTCTGTATCTAATGTGTTCTCCACCTCATCATAGACCTCCTCTTTTAATATGCCGGAGCCAGCTTGTCTCAGCAGAGTGCACACTTGCTCCAGTATAGGATCCACTTTCATTTCCGAGGGTCCACTGCCATTTACGATTGAATTTCTTTTCATTGACTGGTAGTAGTGCTTGCTCTCTGTCTTTAACTTCTCCCACACTTTAACTAGAGACTCTTTGCTTCTGTAATAAAATAGATATGATACAGATGCTCTTTATTGGACACAAAACAAATGTTGGGGTTTCTAATGCTAAAGATCACACTCTGACCGATCACTCAGAGTGATCTTTTCTTTAGGTAGAGGAGGGCAGCCCTACACTCTGACCCAATATAGAAAGGAGGAGGTGGTTGTGGTTATTATAAAGTAATAAATAAATAAATGCTAATATAATAAAAAACAAGCAATGAGAACTAAACTTTAAACCAAATAAAGTTTTAATAATACAGTAATACCTAATGCCAAGCTGTCTCAAATTGCGAGTAGTAGGTAGTGTCATGTTAAAGGTAAACAATTCAAGTTACAAACAAGAATTGGAAACACAGTGTGACAATTAATTGAATAACACTTACCTGTAAATTGTTGAAGACGAATTAAAAGAATTTGTAACTTCTATCCATGATTGGCTTTTGGCTTCATTAGATGGGCCGTCTGTTTTTTTATTTAAAATGTTTTCTCTATGCAAAGCTAATAATTTCACCAACATGTCCTTTTCTTCAGTACCAAAATTTTGACTACGTTTTCTTTTTTCAGCCATTTCTTATAATTTCCATGTATTTATCGCACTATTTTTTTACGCAAAGAATGAAAGCTGCTCTAATTATTGAAATAAATACGACGCCGCAAAAAATTAAAACATACAAATATTATAATCGATAATTATGACAGACAAGTGACAGTGTCAACAAAAATATTTTTTTTTTTTTTTTAATAAGATTTTAACGGCCTGGGGCAACAAAAATATAGACGCCAAACTGTCACTATGGCGCGTTCCAATAAGCGATCACAACGCTCAAAAAACTCATTTTGCCGTTCCACATGACGACCGCGGTCTGTGCGATCGCGCCGATGACGTCACTAATTATATTAAACCTTTCCCTCACGCCAAGCTCACAACGACCTATCATAAATAGTGGGTCGAAATGGACATTGACAAAATTTAGGCGCCACATTTGAAATTGTTTTGAAACATGATATTTTAAAATCGAAGAGGGCGACGAGAAAAATTGTTTTATACGATTCTGATCGTAATATTGCTGTGGAAGCGAATATTTGTTTTAGCTGACGCTAAGAGTTTATCGGAAATAAAAGGTTAAGGTTAAGAGTAGGTTATAGAATAACGTATCATTTATACAATTATTTTTTAGAAAATTTTTAATATTTGTACATATTAGTTTAGTTTAGGTTTTATTTATTTATTGTAGGCTTAAGTTACTTTGTATTTTTACTTCTTTGTATTTCTGTACCAAATAAATGCTTATCTATTATTTTACGAAATTAATTTACGAAGACAGATCATATCCTGTGTGTACAGCCCAAAAAATCGTGTGCAATAGGCCTAATGCCCTTAAACAAAATCATGTCAGTCAGATTGACATTGACATTCGGTAGAAAAAATTGCAGTCTTCGAAATTACAATGATTTTATCTAAATACCTAATGTAAACGAAAAATTACAATTTTATTCAACTTACAACAATATATTCAACTCCTGACAATTTTCCTAGAGTACTACCAACAGAAGCCCAAAATCCAGCGAGAAATGCTTCGTAAAACATTATTGACACTGACAACTTGCAATCAATGAACACTGTCACTTTTGAGCTTTTGTGTTCCGAACCGTACTATTCGCAATTGGTTTTTTACAAAACTACAGTTTTTATTTAGACGGTCTACATTTTTCATATAAAGTAAGAAATATATCTTATTTTATTATACATAAACATTTTGTATTTTTTTTGCATTTTATCTTAGTTTTAGAATTGATATTTTTAACCAAACTTACTGCTAAAATAATACAGGCCACATTTCGGACTGCGGTCCGTGACGTTCTTTTCCTGTCAAAAAGAAATAAAAAGTCTGGTTGTGTTCCTGAAAAATCATTCAGCAGATTGTAGTCGACGTGAAATATTTTTTATTATTACACAATTTTCTAAGAATTGTTTAGAAAAACATTCCAGTGAAAAAATGAATAACGTAAAAGCTGGTGATAATGTGCTAGTTATCTGGAAGGCCAGTGATCAAAATGATCTGAGTAACTTAGTAAACGAAATTAAAACATTATCAAAAAGTGGCAACGTCGTTCTAGAAAACTCAGAAATGATTACAGAATGTAAGTAAATTTGTAAAAGTTTTAAGATTAAATAAATAATTAGACTATACTTATTATAATTATTTTGAGGTTATTTTTGTTTGCCTTGAAACATTTTCACACTATGGAAGTCAATTGGTTTATTTAATATTTTGTTATTGTAACGCTTAATACAATTATGATTGTCTTCCAGTTTTACGGTTTAGTACTACTATTTAAAAATTAAATTTTACTGCAGTTTTATATAAACTTCTAAAATGATAAGACAGATCACCATTCTGGGATACTCATCAAACAGTTTTTTTCAGTGCTTTAATTATTGTTCTTATTAAAATTTATGAGTAGTAGTTTGTATGCAGTATCTTAAATACATTTGTATTTTTTCATAGCATCCCGAGCACATTCATCATTTGACATTGTATTATCAAACTGGGTGCCACCACACACCATTAGCCACACAGATAGCCTACTCGCGATTATTGTGAAACTCCTCAAACCCAGTGGACGACTAGTCCTGAGAGAAGACAGTGATGTTACCAGTGCTCTTAAGTTAAATGGATTTGTTAATGTGAATAAAGGATCTGATAATGTATATGTTGCTGAGAAACCAAAGTTTGAGGTGAGATACCTATTAGTTAAATGACTATGATAGCCAGGGTGGCCATCATTACCGGGCTTTTGGGGGAGAAGAAGGCTTTAACCCCTAAATAAAGCCAAGTATGCAAGGAAGTTTTTATTTTACTATTTTCTTTATGTGGAATGTAGCTTGTTTGAAGTATTAGTGTAGTGGGTAATTTGATTTTTAAGACAAAGTCTTTATTTTTTCTATTTTTATTATATAGGAACATCTAAAGTATAATAGTACTTAAAACACCACTAGAGAATGGTAAAATAATACTAATAGTACTTAACTGGATTGCATACACATTATGAAATTTATTGATTCATATCTAAACTTTCCAATAGGGGTTTGACAGTTATTTGTGAATTTGTGGTAGACAGACCAACAAAATAACAGCTACTTCATTTGGAAATTTTATTTTCAATCTGTAATGAAGACTTAATAACATTTTTCATATTGCATAATTAACTATACATATTGTTGTTTTACAGGTGGGTTCCAAAGCTTCATTGAAACTCGGCAACAAGCCCACAGTATGGAAATTAGATGCCACAGTGGAGTCAGCGTGGAATGGGGGCAATGAAGACGACACAATTGACCCCGATCAGTTGCTCGATGAGGATGATCTGAAGAAACCGGATAAGCAATCTCTCAGAGGTAAATTGATAGAATGTACCCAGCACTTAATATTAATTTGATCAATAAGGATTCTTCCTGTTCTGTTATAGAGGTCATTCCTATTGCTGTGATAGCTGTGGAATGATAGGTTGTTGATGATAAGGATTATGATTCTATGAATGCTCAGTTAAGGCTGTATCTTGATGGTTCCACCGAGACAGAGAGGAGCAGAGCAGAAATGAGCTGTTCCGCTATTAAATATAAATAAAGATCCCAAGACATACCACACTGGGCCACACAGTGCCGTCTAGCCCCAAACTAAACTGAAGGTTGTGTACTATGGGTACTAGACAACTGATAAACTTATTTAAATACTTTTTTTGTAAATACATAATTACATGTTATACATACAAAACACCCAAACCAACACAAACAGATATGTTAATTCACTTATGTTTGTACTGTGCGGGGATTGAACCCACAACCCTTGGTTCAGAAGGCTAGGTCACTACCAAATGAACCGATGAGCCCGTCACTATTCACTAACATGGTTTGAAATCTACATTCACATGGATTTCAAACCACATGATTGGTGAATCATGGCACAGTTAGTATCTGCTCCGTCTCACTGAAGTATTTATAAAAAAATATAAGTAAATGGTTAATATCCATTTCTATTCAACTATGTAGTTTCCTAGCCTATTTTTATTTATTTATATTAATGACTTGATATTACTGTTATTATTTTTAATTTATCTGAAATTGTCAGTAATACACTATTGCATGACATACAAAATTATAGGTATTATCTAAATAATAATCTAGAATATTACAGTAGTTTTAGTATTGATAAAGCAAAAAATGTTATTTCATTACTAAAAAATTGATATCAGTATGCCTTTCATTTATTGTTATCATATTATCTGTTTACTACAAGGACGATCTCGCTTGTGATATCGTATCATAACATCGGCGCGTTGAGGTTTTGTGTTTCAAACAAGAGGACGTTGACTCGCCTGCTCGCGTTTACCGCATGTTGGCGTCATTTCAAAAGGAGGTTTTGTGTTGCAAGTCTATTGAAGCTTTATTTCGTTTCTTTTGAGGGTCACGTTGCGATTACAGTGAATAGAACCGGTTTTTATTGTAGCAGTGCGATAATGTTATCTGAAGGAGTAAAACAATGATCATTGTTTTGAGATTGATCTTGACATCAAGTTTTATCAAGTAACTAACAGATAGGTATTTGTCACTAATTTCGTCTTATTCATTCATCATTCATAGAACAGAGAACAATTTTGTAATACATATTGGTATTATTTTCTAGTCCTTTTGAGACACTTTAGGGTGCTTTTCCACCAGAGATGAGCTATGCTGCATTACTATAGATGTGTTCGATCCACCAATCATATTGATTGGTTCATATAGCATAGATGGAAACAGTGTTTTTATATGTAATGGCGTGCTATAGATGGTCACGAGTGGTGTGAGCTATGTGGCCTACAGTGAGCTATGTAGTGTAACAGTGGCGCATCTTCATAGCATATTAATCGCCCGCTCCATCCATAGCTTAGCATCAGTGGAAATGGTCAACGTTTCATAGCTTAGTTTTTACATCCTCGCAATAAACATATTGCGAGGATGTAAATATATGCTGCATAGCATACCTCTGGTGGAAAAGCACCCTTATCTATACTATAATATTATAAAGCTGAAGAGTTTGTTAGTTTGATTGTTTGTTTGAACGCGCTAATCTCAGGGACTACTGGTCCGAATTGAAAAATTCTTTTTGTCTTGAATAGATCATTTATCGAGGAAGGCTTTAGGCTATACATATAACATCACGGTGCAACTATTAGGAGCGAAGAAATAATGGAGAATCTAAAAAAAAACGGGGAAAAACTTACTATTCCACGCGGACGAAGTCGCGAGCACAGCTAGTCTATCTATCTATACATATAATAAAAATGTAACGAATCGCTGTCTGTACATGGAAGATATTTGTGAAAAAATATTATGGGAGGCCTTTATTAATGCAATAGTACCCAAAACAATGATTTTTGGAATTTTTGTCTGTTTGTCGGTTTGTCTGTTTGTCTGTATGTTTGTGCACGCTAATCTCAGAAACCGCGTATCCGATTAAGATGCGGTTTTCACTAATATATTGCTGGAAGCTTCCCTTAACATTTAGTGTTTATTTCATTTTAATCGGTCCATAAATAAAAAAGTTACGCCGATTTAACTAATCACGTCGAGCCTGCTGTACTTTTGCGCGGGTATATAAAGCGCGCCGAGATCTGCGCCGCGCCGCTGCCAGCTGCCAGGCACTGGGGGTCATTAAAATCACTACTCAAGAAACTATTCCACGCGGACGAAGTCGCTGGCACAGCTAGTAATAAGTATGTAGGGTTGAAATTATTTCAGAGAATAATAAATACATATACCAGCAGCTTTGCATCACTGAACATCTCGTGCGAATGCCATATACATATATCATCTTGTTAGATAGCGGTTCACGGTTTACGACGACTGTAGTTAAGTGCCTATTTTGCTTGAGGAGGGAATCTACTCGAACCATCATTACATGCATGTCGCGTCTTCGGAGCTCGGTATTTAGTTTTTTAGCAGTACTGCGCCGCTAAACGGCGTACTACGTAGCTAAATACGTACCACAAGTCGACGACGGGCAGCAGTTATCGAAGCGAAAAGCTACGCCCTGCGATCGCCAATCCGCCTGCCCAGCGTGGCGATTATGGGTATATCCTCCAGATGTTTGCCCTAAGTAGCGAACAACTGGAAAGGCCTACGTCCAGGAGTGGACTGCATAAGCTGAAGATGATGATGAAAGGACTGCACCACTCCACGGCATTCCAGAAGGACCATGTTGCTGTTTCGTTGAGTCTTCTGTGGTCGTTCACGACCATCAGATGACTGTCAAGTTTGTCTAATCTGGAAAAAAAGATGTCAAATGTAAATAGAATTTGTATGTGCCTAATTGCAGTGTGCGCGACGACGGGTAAGAGAAAGGCCTGCGCAGATTGTTCTTGCGGCCTGGCGGAGGAGCTCCGAGGGGAGACGAAGGAGACGCCCAAATCCTCGTGCGGAAGTGTAAGTCTACTCGTATACTCATCATGGCGATCATCATTGACTCCTAAAGCGCAGGCCTCATCGCCGTCTGGCGGGCGAAGCGCCAACTATCGAGCTAAGCCGCCCTACGCCCGCCCGCTCCGTCTGCTACATCCGTAAGCTAGCGGTCTGGCCTGCGCTTAAAGGTTATTTCGGATGTGAAAACCTTCTTATTTTAATATCACATACATTGTTCCGATCCCAAAGTAAGTAGCTTAAACACTTGTGTTATGGGTATCAGAACAACGAAGGTACCACAAATACATACTTAAATACAAATATAAAACACCCAGACACGGAACAAACATATGTTCATCACACGACTGTATGTCCCGACACTACCAATTGAGACACCAAGCCAGTCAAAACTGACCTTCGATTGAAGATTCGGTCACAAGGCACATATTAGAGCTGGTCAGTCAGCAGATATTAACAATTGTAGAATGGCTTCGGACAAGTCTTCCTTCATATACATATTACAAATAAGCATGTCAGCGCGTATTCCTAAAGGCTGCGCCTCGGCGCCACTTTGGCCGGTCGACATTGTTATTTAGCGTAAAAATCTTGGTAAACCGCCTCAGGTCTGATCTGCAGGTGAATCTGCCTTATACTCGTAGCAGCAGCATAGGTGATGCCCGTCATCGGCCTGTAGTATTGAGATGCGCCTTCAATGGTGATGGTTATAGCGTCACCAGTCGGTTGCCAGAGCCTCGTTATTCAGATGAGGGTGGCTTGGAGCGAAAAGATGATAGGTCGCCCCCCTTACATCCAAAATAAAGAAAGAAATCTATCTTTATTGTCTAGCGCATATTTAAATATTTTATTCTTTCCCATTTCCAGTGTTACCTCGGCGATGCATTCCGCTGCGCGACGTGTCCATACCTGGGCATGCCCGCGTTCAAACCCGGTGAGAAGGTAAAGCTAGACCTCAAATCTGATATATGAACTGTATCTACTTACTATATTATCTGTAATTTTACGTTCTATACTTTTAGTATTCCATGTTGTGATCGCTGGTATAATAATAAACTTTTATAATTAGACTTTTAAATTTGTTTTTACTTATCGAGCTATCATGCTAGCCATCCATTAGAGCCAGGCTTTTCTTGGAATTATCTACAGTATATGTGTGAAAAATCAGTAGGAATGAAAGTGTTTGAAAATGAAATGTTTAGTAGATTATTTACGTTATAAAGGAGAAGATCCAGTTATCATGTGATTGGTTTATTGCTTGCTAACTGTGGTGTGCCAAACTCGACCAATCATATAACAGTCGAAACTGCTGTGTATTTGGTGCTATCTGTTAGATCCCTTATCTATACTTATAATAAATCTGTAGAGAGGTCAATTCTGTACATTAAATATTTTTTCAAAATAACTATCAGGTGGTCATAAGTGATCGATACCGATGCCAAAAATGCAATCAGTAAAATTTTTGTCTGTCTGTCTGTCTGTATGTTCGTTATAGAAAAAAAAACTACTGGACGGATTTTAACGAAACTTGGTACGATTATTCTTCATACTCCTGGGCAGGTTATAGTATAATTTTCATCACGCTAGAATCAATAGGAGCAGAGCAGTGACGGGAAGTGTTGGGAAAACGGGTGAAATTTTTATCTGCATGTTTGATCGCACATCACGCGAGAACTACTGCATGGAATTGAATGCGGTTTTCACCAATGTATTGCTAGAGGTCTATCTTAAAATTTAGGCACCATTTTATGAAAGTCCGTTATTTTTGAAACCCGATATACACGCGTGCGACGCCGCCGGCACTGCTAGTGTGTAGTAAAACTGTTATATTCCAAATTCAATGGAAAGTCAGTTTATATTTTCGGTACTCCGTTTTAACACTTACTACATGTAATGCATCGTAAGCACCAATAGAAATTCAAAGGAGAAACATTAGGAATGCCAGACAAAGGAGCCATAGAATTTAATACATTGATAGGTACTCGAAGCTATTCTGACATTCTTGAATATCTAAATATGTATTTCATGCGCAGATGGGTATGTTTCATCGAAGGAATGAATAAATAAAACGAACCAATAGCAAATATTCAATTATACATATTTTCTCTTCTTTTTACAAACAGTTAACTTATCATTTACATATTATCTCCGTCTATAACATTTTTCCATTTACATTATTTCTGAAATAGTACTCATTCCGCTATACAATAAAATATACATATATATATTTTTGCCATATTTGTCATATAATTACATAACATTTATATAATCATTATTTATCTATGAATTAAATGACACAACATTACCTGTTCTCTACATTTTAATCTTACACTTTGAAAACACTCTGAATTATGATTGTTTTGTAAACGTGATAATGGTATTTCATTCTGTTTTCAAGATGCATGTCACAAAACTATATGCGGTACGAATTAAAAACGAATCTTCAATTTTGGAAATATCCGAATCCAATAATTGCTTACGAAAATAGGCTTGTTGCCGTAAAAATGTAATTAGTCCGTCTTTTAGATTGTTCAAAATAAAAGGCACGTATTTTTTCATTTGTAAATTAGACCAAAAATTACAAAGATATAGCTTCTTAAAATTACGCGTGACGTCGTAGAGTGGGAGTTTTTTTCGCACAAAGTGACGTTAAAAACTCCCACTCCTAAATTTTGATGCCTTGTATCTTTGTTATTTTTTGTTTAAATGAAAAAAGGGAAAAATACATGTCCAATATATTTTTATAATCTAAAATACGGACTAATTAAAATGTAATTATTTTGACCCCGGAAACATCCCTATTGTTGATAACGCAACATACATGGTACGGATGGCACAATCATCTCGACTGTTGGGTCGCGCACTGGCCCTGGTGGACTACGGAACCATTACTGACCGCGTCTAATATTGGCAACATCAATAATTATTATCAATCTCTATGAATCTAAATTCAAAAATCTGCAATTCTTCATAATTAAATTATTTTTCACGTTGTAACATGTTTGAATCATATTCAATTAAGTACGGCAGTAAAAAAATAGATTTTTCATCTTTTTTAACAGAATATTTTTGAAACAACATTGGTAGTGAAGAGAATTGCATAGTTTTGAAATGCGTACTTTAATTGCTAAGTGAACAACAGGTTTAATAATTGATTCACACAAATATGGTGCCATTACATGATGTTTGTGAAGTAATGGTTTGATTTTAACGCAATCAAAGATATATTATTATGTGTGTAGGTTAGGATACGGCTTATTTGTAGATTTCTTATATCATGTAATCGCACCATTCAGTTATTTCACCCGAAACGCAGGACACCGCACAGTTTCGATATACGATTACCGAACCGTACGGGTTACCGGATATTGTCTCGTCAGTGCAAACAATTATTTAATTACAAAAGAAATTATTAACGAAGTGGTTTCATCAAGTTTATTATAGAAAATGGGCCGCAATTTAAAATAATCGCGATCTTTTATAGCTGACGATAGTGTAATCCTTTGGAATTCATATTTATCAGTTCGAGTAGACAAACTTACGTTCGTATGGTAAAGCGTAAGAATTGGATTGCCCAGAGGCATAGTTTACTTTTATCAAATGTTTAATTGACTTGATAAATTTGTTAGCAGAAGGCGCGGAAGAACATTGATCAATGCCGATTTGCGGCCAAAGTTTGTGTATTTGTCAGTATTGCAATAGGTATTTGATTGTGCCCGAACTATGTTCACGTAAACAAAAAGATAATATTAGCACCTTTCATTGAAATTAATACTTTCTGAATTTGAATTTTGGGAAATAATACTTTTTGTAACGAATTTTGTACTAAATGATCGTCCAGCGTATTGGAAGCGGAGCGTTTGTAGGATATGCCACGGAACGAACGCGCGTCCATTTACAAAATAAATGCTCCTATCATAATTTAAGAAATATCTTCGAAGAAACTACTATATCCCACAACATTCAATAAAGCGTCCCAGTCTTTTTAAAAGTTTATTTTCATCAAATTGAGATCTTGTTTAGACTCGTCGGCGACCGGCCGGCGCCGCTGCGCACACTAGTCTTAAGTTTGTGAGGTAGGCTTAGTCATGATCTACTGAAGCGCCTTGTTAGAAAATACCGATTAATAAAATGAGATCTTTCATTACAATTACAAATAATAATATAAGACGATAAAACTAGAATTACATACATTATACAACAAATTATTAACTTTTGTACAACACCATCCGCCGTCGATGAGGTGTTCATATTCTATGGTGGTCGGTTAATATTTAACATACGATTAATAAGCACGTAACAGTTACGGTACAATGAAACTAACACTCGGCGAACCTAATGAACCATTCCACTTACAAACGTTTGGGCTAACTCCGCGAGATTTGGCAAGTTCACTACGCTAGTCGCTGCGGACTGGGCAGGCGGCGGGGCCTAGGGCGCCTATGCTGGAGATCCCAACGACCAATGAGCGAAAGGCTTCAACAAGCTGTCGACCAATCAGCGAAAGGCTTGAACGGGCTGTCGACCAATGAGCGAAAGGCTTACCTTTAGGCTACGCGGGTGGCGTCTAGTTTAAATTGAAGGGGTCTCAAACATGTGCCCCCTGGAACAAAGGGCCCGGTCGCTTGCTACGCAACTGCTCGAGTTGCTCCACTATACATATTATGCAATAAATCCATTAGTATCCAGGACGTAGAACAAATTGTTACAATTATAATCAAATTTTTACTTAATGATAAATATACAAAAATCAATTTGATTTTGATATGGCCATGCATTCGTCGTTACGCATAACGATATATGTATATAAATCACAGACGCTACTTGTTTTGTCTTCAGGTTTTAAATTTCTTTCAGCGAATATTTTTGAGTATACAACAACAGTTTCTTACCAATAACGCACTTACTCTAAAACATATATTTCCTTTATTCAAGCAATACTTCATACCTACTCTGACCAATAACTACAAAATATCACAGACTGTGTGTTTATTATGTATACATCTTCTCATACAAAAGTTATATGTGTATCACACATGGACGTCAAAAACCAAGAGATGACATCTAATAATCGTGATGATTATATGTATATACAGTGTAAACTCCATGTAACGTCCCTCGATTTAACGACAAACTCCCTAAAGCGTCGAAATCAATTGGCTTTAGTTGGTTTAGCTTGTTTTCCATACACTGATACACTCTACATAGCATTACACCCACTCTCAATAACGACAACAATTGAGTAAAAAAAGTACCTTTTAAGTTGCCAAAATGAGTAAAAACTGCGCAGCTGTGTACATTCTTTTGTCGCTTTATTACCCTAGCCTGCAATAAACTCGACTGTCGGCATCATGCATACCGAACTTCGTAAGAAATTCGTTCTTTTGTTTACAAATTGGGATTACTTGCACGTGTAGACTGTTGTTGACCATGACTAATACATTTGTAAGTAGGAGTCATGGAATAGCTATACGTTATCTTATTCTTAGTTACTTACAAACTTTCAAACTGTACACATCATGGCTAGTAAAAGAAAATCACTCTGTATTGACGAAAAAGTTTTACTGATACGTGCAATAGAAATGGGAGAGAAGATAAGTGATGTTGGCAAACGTTTTGGATTTAGTCGCTCTACCGTGTCTACAATATGGAAAAACAAAGAAAAAATTCTCCAAGCTGAGAGCGAGGGGAAATCTTCCAAAAAATTAAAGAAACCTAAATACGAAGATTTGGATCAAGCTATACTATCATGGTTTCACCGACAACGCCAGAATAATATGCCTATCTCGGGACCACTCGTGAAAGCTAAGGCGGAAAATTTCGCTGAAGAACTTGGTTTAGTTGCTTTCAAAGCATCAGAAGGATGGCTCGGAAAATTCAAGCAACGACATCATATCAACTATGGTAAAATAAGTGGGGAAGCACGAAGTGTTGATACGAATATGACTCATGATTGGATTAATAAAGTGTGGTCAAAATTCAAAGACAAATACGCCCCAAGTGACATTTTCAATGCTGATGAAGCAGGAATTTTCTATAAGTTGACTCCAGATAAAACTCTGAAATTTAAAGGGGAAAAGTGTGTGGGAGGAAAGCTTTCCAAGGAACGTATTACGGTGCTTGTGGCTGCTAATATGGATGGCACAGAAAAAAGAAAGCTAATGGTAATAGGCAAATCGAAAAATCCGCGCTGTTTTAAGAACATTACAAAATTGCCAGTGACGTATAAAGCTAATAAATCAGCTTGGATGACCAGTCAACTTTTTGAAGAAGAAGTGCGAAAGTGGGATGCAGAATTAAAGGGACGAAAAATTTTACTTCTTGTTGACAACTGCCCCGCCCACCCGTTTATATCAAACCTTCAAAACATAGAGTTGGCATTTCTTCCTCCAAATACGACTAGTGTCTTACAGCCAATGGACCAGAGTGTGATTAAAAGCCTCAAGAGTCACTACAGAAGGAAATTATTGATGGAGCTAGTCGAATCTGAGGGTAAAACTTCTGTTAATATGCTTCATGCAGTAAATTTTTTGTCTAAAGCCTGGGAAGAAGTGACACCCACAACTATACAGCACTCTTTTCGCCATGCTGGACTTTGTACCAATTCTACGAGTGATGTGGTGGAAACAGAACCTGAGTTTGATAGCGACGACGACCTTCCATTAACTGAGTGGATTCAACAGTTCAACACGGCCGGAAATACGGTACACCTTCAAACCTACATCGAAGTAGACGACAGCCTGCTTACAACGGCTTCACTCACAGACCAAGAAATTTTGGATTCAGTGAGAAACACTGAGGACCAAGAACAAGGAGATGAAGAAGATGAGACGGATGAACCTGAGCCTCCGAGCATTAAAGAAGCTCTGGAAGCAGCAAAATTATTGGAAAATTATGTATTTCTTTTATAACCAAGATACGTCAATATTGCAAGATATAAATAAAATAAGTAAAAAAATACAACAAAATTACTGGTGCAAAAGACGTCAGACAAAAATAACGGACTATACGTAATAGCGTTCAAATAAGATTCTTTTTTATGTAATTAAGTACTACTAACACTAATCTGAAATAAACTTTTACTTTTTCTGATTTTTCTTCTCTCCATTTAACGACAACTCTTTATAACGCTATAAAATGCACAGTCCCTTCAGTGTCGTTATATAGAGTTTACACTGTATATTAATTTTTACAATATATATCATTATATAATAATAACATTTATATTATACACGATCAAATTATTTGTCAGAAGATTTGCCACTGATACTCAGCGAAGTAGTCTTACTTGTATCTACATCTATGGTGGAGGAAAGACTTGTAACACGGTTTCTGAATGCCCGTATAATGAATCCCGTGGTATAACAACGATAACGTAACGTCGATGGATATGTTAGCAGTCACAACCTTTGGAAGAGTGGAGCTTCGACATGACTGCGGGAACACCTGCTACGGATGACCGGAGACTTAAGCACACGTCAGCCCATTACAACTACCTACTACCTAACATTCATTGTACCTTTACTCTTGTCTAAAATATGCATTACCGCGTGTCTCTGGCGATTTAAAATCTCATTGGTTATCACATTATCTAACCTACTTTAAGATCTGATAGAAACTTACTCATTGTTATTTTTGTGCTCGTTTCAAAATGACTCCATGTTTCAATATAAAGTATAATTCTATCATAACATGCTGGAGCTCGTAAGGTACATTTTTCCGCATTTCTTCATGTTTTCCCAAGTATATAACGATTTATGTGTCATTAACGACTAAAACGCATTCAAATTGTGTCAGCAAGTTAATAGGGTCACTAACGCTACTTTTGTGACACATTAATTTAGTCATGGAGTGTAACGTTCAACTTTGACCTAAGTTACATACATATTTACAAAACGTCGTACACAAACGCGTACAGAAGCACCCGACAGTAAAAAGCACCTAGAGTTCCCGAATAGAATATCATAAGCGTACGTTTGTCGACCGCCGATCGCAGGAACGGTTACAACACTCACTGGGATGCGACTCGACTCGCCGCTCGAAAACGTAAACAGTCCGAGTCTTTGCAACGACACAACACATTCAAGTTCGTTCGCCGGGTAGGGCTCAGCGTTTTTTGGGGGGCGGGCGGTCGTCCTCGCAGAGGTCGGAGGCGGACCAGCGGCGCTTGCGGGCGTCCTCCTTGACGCTGAGGTTCTCGGGGTGCGTCTGGGGGGGCGCGGGGACGGCGGGGGCGTGGCGGCGCGCCACCAGCGACACGCACACGTCGCCCACCTGCAGCCGCTGCACGCCCAGCCCGTAGCGCGCCAGCGTGCGCTCCGGCTTGCACGACGCCCAGCCGCGCCCGTACACGAAGAACGGGTGCTCCACTGTCGACTCCAGCTCCACCTGGAATGGCCATCACATTTGTTAAAGGCTAGTCACATTGGGCTAGGGATGTAAGGGAGTCGCCGGAGGGCATACAACGCATCGTATACCCTCTGAGCCTCTCCTTCGTGCCCCGAGTGGTGAGTGCGGGGGCGCAATCCAACCGGCGTAACGGTGTGGTGAGCACCCCCGGAATAAATATTGATCTCCGGAAGCCGGGGGTAGGGGTATTTGCCCTCTCCGGACCAGGAGGGCCGGCCGCTTGTCATCTGCGGCTGGCCAGGGCATGCAGGGATGCGGCCGTATGCTTCGGCGTTACCCGTGTCCTTGCAACTTGCTGCCCACTGGGACACAGGGGGGTTTAGTGCGTATACCCTCCCATTTCGGGAGGTGTGAGTCCCACACACCATGTCACCTCCCCCCAGAGGTGGCATGACGGTGCCCAATGCATTCCCCTCTAGAAAAAAAAGGGATGTAAGGGAGCGGCATATCATCATTTCGCTCCAACCAAGCCAACCTCACCTGCCCGTGGTGCATCTTGCCGAATAACAAACGAGGCACTGGCAACCGACTGGTGGCGGCATAACCATCACAATTGAAGGTGTAGCTAAATACCATAGACCGATGACGGGCAGCAGCGTCACTGGAGCGAGAAGCTACGCCCTACGATCGCCAACCCGCCTGCCCAGGGTGGCGATTATGGGTATATCCTCTAGACGTGTGCCCTAAGTGGCGAAAAACTGGAGAGGAATAAGTCCAGCAGTGGACTGCAATAGGCTGATGATGATGAGTCACATTGGCTTGATTTTCTACTACGCTGATTTTGATCGAGCGTAAGAATATACACTAGTTTTATAAAGCACCTCACTGCTACGCTGTCGTAAGCGGCAGATAATTCTTACTCGAGCTTTGCTTAGCTTTTGGTTTGAATAGGTGAGCCCAGCTGATGGAAGGATCCACCGGGTGTTAATGAATGTGAATGGGGCCCGAAGTAAAGATGGGACGACTGTGCTGTGCAATTCTGTTTATTAGCTGTGTAACTCTATACACAGTAAATATAGCAGGTGTATCCAGTCCCACAGGGTTCACCTTAAGTTTTGGACTGAAGGATTAAGAAGAGTTCTGTTCCCTTTACCTGTGAGCGGTTCCTATCGTAGGTGAGTGTGAGCGCGAGCTTGTCCCCCCGCTCGTCAAGCCGCAGCAGCGTGCACTGCGTGAGGGCGAGGTCCCCGTTCCGGTCGGCGCTCATCACGAAGTCCTCCGTGCGCATCTCCTCCACCCTCCGCAGGGTGCCGTCCTCCAGCCTGATGAGGACGCCGCGGCAGAAACGCCGGTCGGGCGCACACCGTTCCGGGGACATCGGGGGCTCCTGGAATGTTTGAAGTGCATAATGAGTAAAGAGTTCACTGAAGAAGTTTTCATTTCATACATCCTATATCAGACAACATCAGATACATTGCTCTAATCCCAAAGTAAGTAGCTTAGGCACTTGTGTTATGGGTATCAGAACAACGAAGGTACCATCGTCTTTCTTTTTTCTAATTGAATTCGATGATTGCCAAGGTGGCCTTGTCATCTTCACCGGACTATGGGGGAGCGGAAGGCTCTCCTCACCCCTAAAATTTAAGGTCCAGGAACATGCTATGATATGTATTTATTTTACAAAAAAAGAGTCGAAGTAATTTTATCAGATGTCTAGTATCCATAGTACCAGCTTCGACTTAGTTTGGGACTAGATGGCGCGTTGTGGCCCAGCGTGGCATGTCTTAGGTCTAATTTATTTATTGTACTCAGAAGTAACTTTAAAGTTGATTGATATTTGGATATTATTTATTTAGAGTTCTTATTCTTTTATTGAATAAGTAGACTTCCAACAGTTACTTAACGAAGTGTGTCACGAACCGAGTATATAGCATGCTCTATTTATGTTTATTTCGAGTGCCAGCGCCTACAAAGCGGTATTGTCATAGTAGTACTAAGCTCTCGCGTGGGGGGATTGGGCGCAGGCGCCGACGGCGACGTGGGCAGAGAATGCGGCGCCTGTTCCTACCCAGGGCGCGCCTATGACACGTGGGTACGAATGAAGTGGGAACACCGGGTTTCCATGTGACACAAACGGCGTGTAGAAACAGACTTTCAACGTACGTATTATCTAGGTTCATCGTATACGAGTATGTAAGTCCAGATGAAAACTTCCCATGTGCGTTGTGGGTCTCCCAAAGAGCTTGTATGGAGCATTTTCTAATGTATTTTTTTTTTATAGTAGCTCGACATAATGGCTTCCCTACGCCTGATGGAAAGCTAAAGAGAAGCCCAAGTCGCTGTGACAACTGGCAAGTAGCTGGTTAGTTACCTGTCAGTTGCCACTGCCATGCCGGCCCATTTTTTTTTTTTTTTTCTAGAGGGGAATGCATTAGGCACCTTCATGCCGCCTCCGGGGGGAGGCGGCATGGTGTGTGGGACTCACACCTCCCAAAATGGGAGGGCATACCCACTAAACCCCCCTGTGTCGCCAGTGGGCAGCAAGTTGCAGGGACACGGGTAGCGCCGAAGCATACGGCCACATCCCTGCCTGCCCTGGCCAGCCGCAGATGATAAGCGGCCGGCACTCCTGGTCCGGGGAGGGCAAATACCCGGCCACATGCCGGCCCAACCCTAACCCCCCACGAGCTCCGGAGACCCTACTCACCAGCAGAAACACGACCCGGAGGTCATTTGGCTGCGGTATTCTGTAGGGTGGAGGTCCTTCCCCGGACGGACAGCTCAATACGAGCGAAGATTCGCTATGCCCTACCTCTCTTAAATGAGGTTGCTTGCCGCGCTTGCCATCTGTTGTTATAGTCAGGCCGCTGAGAGAATGCGTTTCTGACAGGTCGTGACCAAATGGGTGTTTTAACTATGTACTGGCGTACAACCTCATCAACGAGTGAAAACACGAATAATTGAATAATTATGCCAACTTACATTGTATCAGTGATATTTTGTATGAGAACGGGAGTTAGTTCATACATCCTAGTCAGTGTATATCTAGGTCGCCTACTAAGTGAGTGTACCAACCTCTCTCGTGGGCAGGGCGGGCGCGGGCGCCGAGACGGGCGGCTCGTGCGGCGCGGGCGCGGGCGGCACGAAGCCCGAGGAGGGCCGCGGGCGCATGGGGTAGGTGGGCGGCTGCGGCGCGCGCGTGCGGTACAGGTAGGGCGCGTACGCGTGCGGCAGGAAGGGCGCGTAGGACGGGAAGGGCGCGCCGGGCGCGGGCGGCGCGGGCATGGCGTCGCGCCGCCGCGGCAGGTACCGCGCGTACGGGCGCGGCGGCGGCGCCAGGAACTCGGGCGTCATGCCGGCCGGCGCTGGCGGCGGGTACAGGTGGCTCAGCTGCCCGAGCTGGGCCAGCGCCTCGCCGGGGAGACTCGCCGAGATCATCGGACGCGCTGTTGACAAAAGAAAAATTGGTAAGTTTTTTCGTTTATTGATTCACTACTCTTTATATTCCTCTCTCTAGTCTAGACGTGGTGGGATCATATTAATTTTACATACCTACATGTCTCGTTCCTAATATCTGTACGATTGTTCAATACGTTATATGTAGCTTGTGACCAGAGTCATATTTACAGGTTACTGATATCTCAGCCCACTGAGACTGATGTCTGGACGGTCTGTTCAGCAAGGCCGAAGGTTTGACAGATAAGATAATAGGCCGTTTACCTGACGGCGTTACGGGAAACTGAGACAGTAGGTACTTAACTTTATCAAGTCTTTTTGGAAATCTTTCGTCTAACTTCAAGCAATTTCAGTGATTGTTTTTAACGATAAAAAACGCTATCACATGAGATCATATTATTTTTGGAACTTGTAGAAAGATATAATAAGTTACCTACTTGATTGGCAGTAAAAATTAAGTATCTTACTAAAGCGTATTCATCTTCTAGATGTTTGACCATGAAGGTAGGGTAGGTACCTACATGGTCATTTGAAGTTAGTTAGAGAAACAGTACATGGCTTAGGTAGGTATATCTAAGGATTTTATTGCCGGATTTTACCAAACAAGTTGCTAGTAATAATTTAAAAAACGCTATAAATCATTAACAATTCGATACAAATTACAATCATTACGATGTCCAAAACATAAATGGAGTAGCCTTATCGTCTTCTTCGAATTCCGTCCATAAATAACCGTTAAGAACTAGTTAGTAGTATCGAGCCCTTGTTCTCATAACAAGCAGTAACATCAACATCTGTGTTAGATTACTCGAGTCGTGTTTTAGTATACGCGACCAGATAAGAATGTGGAGCGAGACGTCAACATTATAAATAGACTTTATTCACATAGGTACGTGAACATTAATGTTGGTAAATCAGTATGCACGCCACATGACGTTGTGTTGTCTGTCGTGTAGCTATAAACATAGCTTTGTTCTATAATTAGGGTATATAAACACGGTACCAGAACTGCCAGAAGGGCCGGCACTTAGTAAAACGTGCATATAAGCAAGGTGTTTTATGTAGGTGTACAGTCAACGCTATATCAAACTTATATACCTACCTACCTACTTACTAGCGATTCGCCCCGGCTTCTCACGGGTGCAATACCTTATACATATAATATATGCATAATTATTTTATACACATAAACCTTCCCCTGGAATCATTCTATATGTTAAAAAATCGCATCAAAATCCGTTGCATAGTTTTAAAGTTATACCTACTTACATAGGGACAGCCAGAAAACGAAAGCGACTTTGTTTTTTTTTTTCACTAAGTACATATTGTTAGGGTGAGTGCGCCAGTTCGCGTCCATTTAGCGCAGTTGGCAACTTTGAAGGAGAAAATAAAAATGTTCCAGCACCAATTTAAATAAAAATCTTATGTCATTTGTTCAGTAGAATAGTCTATTTTAGGGTAACATTTAGTTCAGTTCGAAATACCTTGTGGTTTTTTTATTAAAAATATAAACATCAGAATTAGGCGATTTGCCCAGTTTGCGTCCAAAAATTCCTATTCGCGTCCACACCTGGACCAATTCGCGTCCACCAGCTTTTATATGGAATTGAAGGATGATATTTTTATGAGAATGTTTATTAATATATTAATAAACTAGCTTTTGCCCGCGACTTCGTCCGCGTGTTTAGATTTTTACATTCAAAAGTTTTTTCCCAATAACTCCCGTTCCCGTTGGAATTTTGCAATATCGCGTTGCAAGTAATCTTTACGTTCATTAAGGTACCTTGCATGCCAAATTTCAATCATCTATCTTAACGCGATTTAGATTTTTCATACAAAAGGTTTTCCCGCTAAGTCCTGATCCCGTGGGAAGTTTGCAATATCCTGTTGCAACTGAAAATCACTAAGGTACCTGCATGCCTAATTTCAAGCGTCTAACTTAAGCGGTTTAGATTTTTCATACAAAAGGATTTTCCCGCTAATAGGGAATATGGATGACTTTTTTTATGAATTTCAAATATCAAAGATCTCATCTTTTAGATACATAAATATCGTAGAATTTTTAAACTGTCTTTTCTATTAAGCGTGTTATAAAGCGTAAAAATTATTGCTTAGACAGAGAGATCCGACGTGGCGGATGACGTCACGTACCGTGCGCGCCATACAAACTCCATAGAAAAATCTGTTTTCGTGAGATAGACGGATATATTAATTTTCAACGACTGTATCTCACCCATTTTTTAGCCAATTTTGATTTTGTTTTTACTGTTCATAGTATATTTTTATCTTTTTTTTTACGATAAATTAGTAAATACATTAAACTATTTTTCATGCATTTCCCTATTCTCGTTCCCGTGGGAATTTCGGGAATTCCTTTCTTAGTGCACCTCTACGGTACCTAAGCTAGGTACGTCCCTTTTAAATTTCAAGTGCCTAACTTTAGCCGTTTAGGCTGTGCGTTGATATGTCAGTCAGTGAGTTTCTCCTTTTATATATTTAGATTTAATTTGACCGGTAACGCCATTTATTGAGAGGAATTAGTAGTTTTGGGCTATATTATTTCTCGGCCTTTCTTTTCCTATTTTATCACATAAAGGGTTGATTTGAAATTTTATCCCTTTCGGAGTGAAATTTATCAAAACCCTTTCTTGGCGATATCTACCACGTCATGGTATAGCTTTGTGAATGCAAAGCCCGAACGGTTTAAAATTGACAAAGTTTCATACAAACTTTCATCCCCTATTTTATCCCCTTGGGGCTCGAAATGATCAAAATTCTTTTAAGCGGATGCTTAAACGTTATAGCACGTCGTAGCTTTATACGTGCCTTGGCACGACTTGTCTTAGCCCAATCGGCTTAAAATTGACAAAGTTTTATACAAACTTTCATCACCTATTTTTATCCCCTCGGGGGTTGAAATGATCAAAACCCTTTTTTAGAGGATGCCTGCGTCATAGTAGCTTTACACATGCAAATTCTTCGCCCAATCGGCTTAAAATTGACAAAGTTTTGTACAAACTTTCATCCCCTATTTTATCCCCTTGGGGGTAGAAATGATCAAACCCCTTTTTTAGCGGATACCTACGTCGTAGTAGCTTTACACATGCAAAGTCTTAGCCCAATCGGCTTAAAATTCACAAAGTTTTATACTAACTTTCATCCCCTATTTTATCCCCTTGGGGGTGGAATCGATCAAAATCCTTTCTTAGCGGACGCCTACGTTATTACATCTACCTGTATGCCAAATTTCAGCCCAATCGGTCCAGTAGTTTGGGCTGTGCGTTGATAGATCACTATGTCAGTCAGTCAGTCAGTCAGTCAGTCAGTCAGTCACCTTTGAGTTTTATATATTTAAAGATCACTGTTAACGAAGCTGGTTAAGCTTTGTAGCTCTATTTCAAGAAGCTCGTTAGGTAGAGAGTTAAAATTTTCAAAAAATATGTATTTTTGCTGCTATAACAACATATACCTACTATAAACAAATTAAATAAGTTTTTAAGGGGGGCTCCCATACAACAAATGCGATCTTTTTGCCAATTTTTGATATAGTCCAGTGTGGACGCAAAATGGAAGTTTTATAAATTTGGTGTTCTAATTCGCGTCCACCCTATTTTAACTGTTAATTATAAAAAACATAATCAAATTCATAATTAATATAATTCCTTGGATCATTATCCACGTCTAGAAACAGCTATGTATCCAAAATACACATAAATCAACAAAATATTGACTATCAAACACACTGCTGCCCACTATTTTTTTTCTAGCGTCTGAGCTCTTTTGGTGAAAAGCCGTCATTAATTATTTTTTACACAGGATTGATTGAGCGCACGGAACTTTTGTCAATGTGCATAAATGTCATATATATTAAGCTATTGGCGGTAATTACTTTTCGACTTATTGGTATGTTAGTTTACTTAATTTCGAGAGATTTCCGCGAAATGGACGCGAACTGGGCAGTGGACGCGAACCGGCGCACTCACCCTATATACCAAATAAGTCTGTCTGACTATACTTACGAGATATTAACTTGTACCAACTTAACTAGAAAATGTCTTGCCTTAACCAGAGATAATTAGTGAGAAAGTTCAAAGGAGCAGCCGTGAATTACTACTCGTTTTGTCACATCGCTACAAACCAGTTGTAATCTTAATAGTGTTCTGTTTAGTTTCGAAACTTGTCTACGTTTTAAACCGTATTAATTGCAATTACCAAGTTCATGCTACTGAAATAAATAGGTACAATGTTCTGTAGCAACTGGTGTTATTTTGAATCATTATCGCGGGTCGCGAAAGGCTATCAAGTAATTAGAAAACTTGTAATGTACAAGTTGATTATCTTGTTTGTGTAAATTTCTCGTAAGGAGGCGACTAATGTGAACTTTTTTTTATTGTAATCCAAAAAGGTGAATTGCGAAAATAGTTATGTAAACTGGGTGTTTTAATGGTATAGGCAATTACATAATGTTGCAGCGGTTGTAGTAATAAATATATGACAGTTTATGTTCATGTTAAGGGTTAATAAAGTGTATAGATGATTGGTTTTCATTTTCACGCTAGTTTACGACGCCAGGTGTCCGTTTTAATACCGACTCTTTGGTTCTTGTACCTATCGGCGTAAATAATATTCTCACCTACTGTCAAGTGAGTGCTTCTTTTGGTATTTATTCATTCAGCGGGGATTCAACCGATTTTACATATAATTAGAACTCATATGGGTGTATATCTGTTTTAATAAAAAACCACAGCTTAAAATATCGCTTGTTAATAAACTAATGTAATTTCAAAAATATAGCTTAACGAAGCGCTTGGACCAATTGGAATATTTTTAAATGGATGATGAAATCTATGCATTAGAAAATAGACAAATAGGGTGGGATATAAAACTGTGTGCACGTATTACCACATAATATGAATATTTCAGATGGGGGAGAAAAAGCTCTCCCCGCTCGCTATACTCATAATATGACTTGTCGATCACCATATTAATATTATTGACGATCACGAAGACTCATCTATATGGAAAGAACTCTAGCCTACTTAACTATATGGGGTAGGTAAATGTTGTTGAGAATATGTATTCTCATACAAATGCCCTATTTACCTAAGTCTATGTTAGAAAAAGGTATGCGGAACCTTTCTTAATCCGGGTAGACACAAAAAGCTACCATTAACATAGGCTGAAGCTTAGGAATAAGTACCTAGTATACACATACTTGTATCAAATCTCATTTAACACGTCTATTTTTCCAAAAAAATCAAGATGTTGTACGAGAATTTCCTTGAATTCGTGTAGTCTGTTATTCCATGCACAAAGGCTGGCTCCACCCGTGTTCCTTGTATTCACGTAAACAAACGTAAGGGAGCAGGATCCTCGACATTCCTCGCGCTGGTGCCGTAGGCGTTAATTTCGAGAACAAAGAATGCGTCGGCGCACCTGCGCAAACAATAAGCTTTTGTCGAGTTAGCATACGACGCGTATAATAAGGGATGAGTTACTCGTACGCAGTACTAGCCGACCAAAACAATAAGACCCGACGTACGATAGAACTTACATACCCCCCCCAAAGTCTACCTATCCTGGTCATGTAGTACGCAGCTACATTACATTATGTGTTCTTTTTGTGCTCGTATGTACGTGTTAACTTTTTGTCATGAAAAACAAAGGTCTGACGCTGGTGTTACGGGGATTTGGTCTTTGCTGACCCCAGACATATAATTACACAGTTAAATACGTATTTCTTTTTTTTTTGCACTAAGTGCATGTTGTACCTATTTGACAGTACGTGAAACCTACCTGAAAGTAAAAAAAATGTCTTGTAACCAGAGAAAAATTATTGGTTGAGAAGTATCGCATTTTAAATTCCATACAATTTAACAATAGGTACAAAATTACTGAACTTTTTTGTTATTGGTACAATCTTAAGTATTTCACGAAATTCCTCGGCGGTGTTACCCAATTTTAGGCTTTCAAGCCACTGTCACGATCCGGACGCGACCTTGAGGGAACAACGCTTCACAAAAGTTTAAAGGAAAACCGTGCATTTCTCGCAGAACTATACCCAGTTTCATTACTATTTCAACAATCGACAATAACTATACAATCGCTCCACTATACCGCTTACATTTCGATTGAAATTCAAATGGATTCTACAAATTATTCGACTGCCTACTAAATACAAATAAATATGCATAGTGCATACCTATCGCCATGCTCCAGTTAAACTTTAAATCGCGGTGACTCATCTGTTTGCAGTTTATTTGATAACTAACTTAATTGCTCCTTATGCCGCTGTTAGTTTACCTACATCGATTTATTACTTAGTTACGCTGTTTATATTTAAACGGTCGGCAAATATGTGCACGAACCAGTTGAATGAGTGGCGATATCATTTATTCAATAATGCTAATAGAGTTTTGGACAGACGGGTTTATAGCGACGCTGCAGTATAGTTACGTAAATTACTCGCTAATTCCATCCGAGGCAGATACGAATTGCGGCCAAAGTTGCACGAACGAGGAAACGCAAGTTACATTGTTTTGCGAATGTGACTCACAAAAATAACGAAAGATGGCGTATCGTGACTAAGCTTTTAAAAATTCAAGCCAATTAACTAACTCGGCGGCAGCACAGTTAACTTCACGACTATTTTTGATCTTATTTTTACGGAAACATGACTGCTAAACTCGACTGAGCGGCTAAGTAAAAGTAACAAAAGCAAATTGATCTTCTGAGGTTACATAATTCATCTCGCTCGATGTTTTTATCCCACTTTATCCATTACGCGCGAGAGATAAATAATTTCAAGTATTAAATGAGGCGTGCATCTTCTCAGAATTTCAGCGCCGACGTGTTTTACGTTGGATAAAGCGTCATAAAGAGTGTTTATGCTATCTTGTAGTGCTTAGGGCAATTATAGTAGTCTGCTGAAATGCCATATTGTATTGGATGTAACGGCTAGTGAGTTAAATTTAGAACGTTCTAATTTTGAAAGTTTGGCGTCGAGTGCAGTGTCTGAGGCGCGCTGGCGCGGCGCGTCGGCGTAGGCGCAGGCAAGGCCGCGGGTTCGCCGGCCGACCGGTAAAAACCTGCCAATGAATGGCGGACCAAATTCGCGAACGAATCTGCGCGGAAGCGCTTACATCACGCGGCGCGGACGCAGCATGGCGGCGTACCATTGAACCGTATCTATGCCGTTGCTAATTGTTTGTTTGCTATCTATAACATTCACCGCGTTTGTATGCACGCTTTCAGTTTTGGAGCGGAGAATGATGTTTTTTTTTTGCGAATTAACATCAACGCGCTTTTATGAAATGCGGAATGTAAATCCGAATGTTGCAATTGAAGCATCAATCGTTTTTGATTAAATTTTACTTCCGTGCGGTTTGATCTATATTTGTTATCTACATATGTAGATATGTATTTATTATTTGTGCTGGGTTCACGATTTATTGCCTGAAAGTTACTAAAATTCTTTCTTACATAGATAGCTTTACCACCAATGTCCTCGTACATAACCCGTCATCACGGTATCCAACGCTCCCATAGATACCGATTGACTTTATTAGACAAGTTTTGCAGCCAAAGCTAGCCTTTACAGTATTAGGATGAAGTTGTGTGTTATGGGCGGGAGGGGGCGGGCGGCGGTCGATAGGGCGCCGCCCGTAACCCACTTCCGGCGCCCGTGACCTTGCCCCGCCATTCACACCGTCTTACCGACCGCCCGCGCCCCCGCCGCGCCCCCCCTTACCCCCCACCCCGCGCACACCAGCCCGCTCCCACCCCCATATCATCCACCTTACAAATGTCGGATTATTCAGACTCCACGCCTGATTTGCTCCGTGGGAACTGTTTATCGAGGATCTGTATATCCGAAGTTCGTCTATCAAAATGTTTACGCTCGGTGCCTACTGAACTGTGACTTAACAGAACAGTTGCTGATTGTATTTAAACAATGTTTAGATGTTTTGACCTTTAGAATCTGTTTTTTTGAACCTAGCCTGACTCCACCACATAGCCTAGTTAAGTAGTTTAACTGGTAGTATTATTTATTTATACTAAAGATATTAATGATTGCAAATATGTATTGTATTATGTTCTTTTTAAAATAAGATGTAGGTAGATTGAGCGGATACTATGCATGAGATAGATTTTTTTTTAAATTGCGATTGACGTATTAGGCACAATAATTATGTTGACTTTTAATTTAATTCACGTCCAATCATTGAATCTTATGTAATGAGTTCAAATTTACAAATATTTACTTAAAGCCCTAATTATAATTACATTTATCTACTACAAGATTTACGTAGTACTTGTCATTTTTATTGACTATGTATGTACTTTGTTTGCAGACCTAATTCATTTATTATTATATTGGTAAGTGAGTAATTCATTTATAGTTTAGATTTTTAAGCAGGAGTCCTTCATTTTATGGTTATTGTATATTTGTATTCCTATTTAAATGAGCCAAAACAGGGTATTTAGATACAACATTTTTGAAATTACATATTTTGTTTAAGAAGATAATAGATACCTTCTATAGAATCCAAATCAGCATTATATAGGTATGTCTAGAATATTCATGGTATAACAAATTCCAGTAAAAATGTATAATAACTTCAATCTGTCGAATGGTATAAAGATATCACAACTTATCACATCACTACCTGAACTATAAGACTACCGTCGAACATAGATTTCCCTCGACGTCTATCCTCGGTCAATGCTGCTCATCGAATGCCGGCTTGCAACGTCCGTCCCCCCAGCACAGCTTTCCCCTCCATTTTTCCCCGCCTATTTTGCCGCCAGAGAGGCGCGCTGTCAACTGTCAATGTGACAAACCAGTGTTGCCACTTAATTCTTACAAAACATACTAAATAACGAGGGCAATAATTAGACAAATATTAAAAATCATCACATTCGGCCATCCGACAACGTGCCGTCTCCCGACGCACCACTACATAATTATTTATTTATTCAAGGACAGCCAATCGAAACAACCACTTAATATGATTCAACCAATAGTGCTAAAGCGCCATCTCAATAAATAAAATGAGAACCCGATATTACAACAAAATGAATAACACAAAAACAGTTTGACTTATAACAACAAATTACTGTTAAATTACAACCCCTTGCATTTCCTGGTAAAATATGTATACCACATCAGTTTTAATCATTAACGGGCAAGTATAAAATCATCACATTCGGTGCTGGTATTCTAATTGATTAACACAGTTTTCAAAGTATGCCCATTTGAGACTAACATGTGACAGGAACAATTGAACAAATGTCTTAAAATAAATAGTAGAACAGCTAGATGTATATATATTTATACATATATATAAATAAAACTGAAATTAATAAAAACTAATATTAGGTACACCACACTTAACTATTTACTGTGCCTATATACAAGATAGACATAAGTGTACGAAAGAAAAAGAGAAGCCTAACTAGCCGCTACTAGACGCTGCTCTAGATTCAAATACTTTACTAATAACATCTCCACTAACGTGTTACAAGGAGAATAAGGAATACACATTGGCACCAAAAAGAAACCTTGTGATGATATTTGATATAAATAAGGTAGTTTTGTTTACAGTTCATGGTCAAAGCCTTGATGCAAGATACAAAATAAATTTGACGGTGTATGATCAAAGTGGTGACCATTGGGAGAGGCCACTGTGCAGCACTGAAAACTGACCAATCCACTGTGTCAAGTCCAACTGAAAACTGGCCACGACGTTCAGACTTACCAACCCCTGCAATCGTCCGTGGCAACTAAGTACGTTCACACGTAGGTAGGCCAAATAAATAACAATATTTTTCCTTGTGTTGTGTCTTATCTCTCGGTGGTCAGAAGATTTTTCCGACACCAAATATATTTGTACGCCTTTATAGGCAGACCCAACTATAACTATTTGTTTATTTTATTGTAACCTGTTCTGACAAACAAAGAATTTGATTTGGTTTACTGAGATTAATGGTTTAGGTCACTCACTATGACAGGAAGATCAAATTGTAATTCATCGTATTAGAAAAATTCGTAACTGTAATGATCACAGGGATATAGCGTGACCTTTTTTTTTAACAAGCTTATCCATAAACAAGTAGTAGACATCCCATATAGATTACCTATCTACATACACCCTTCAAGAAATAAAGTTCGTAAAGACCGATGATCTCCCATGATGGTCTTAAAATAAATTATTCACACCATTTCCCTACATTAGCTATAATGAATAACCAATTTAATGAGTAGATACGTAAATTCAGGTCTTATCCCAAGCCCAATGAAATTCAGTGACATTGTCCCAATGTTGGAACATAATCATTAAAGTGTTTTACTGAAAGTTAATGATCCTCCCAATTTCAAACCTTTAACTGCCTACATGTCCACCATTAACCAAATCTCCCTTCACCTCCTCTTAGAAAACCTCAAACCCCAAAGTTATTTGTTACCCAGCAGACAGTTTTATTTCACTAGACTTTGTTCAAACAATTGAAAGTACTCACTGTCCCTTGCTTATATGTACGAGGTTAAAACTCACCCAGAGCTATTTAAGACTCTGTATGACATTCCACGTACTCCTAGAGATAGACGTCTATACGTTCAATTAAATTAATCATGCTTTTAATGAAAACAGCTATGCGTTCAAGGAACAGTCGGTCAATGGCTGTCAAATTATATAATAAGTTACCCATGAACGCAAATGATATAACAATTAGTAAGTTTTCTTTTAAAGTATAGGTATGCTTAGAATATGGCTTATTCAACCTTGTTTTATACCACACGTGTGACTTGCTTTGTTTAATTCAATTTTAATGATATTTTGAAAATATGGTAAATGTTATTCCGGTAGTACAAAGAGGTGTTCTAATAATTTAGTTATCTTGACGTATAATAATTTATTTCACTTGTATATACTCAATTTAATAATCAATTTAATTTGGCATGTTACAATTTATTTCAATTATGTATCCAATCTAATAATTTATTTCATTTGACAACTCTGAAGAGTGAATGTGTTTAGTTCTCCATTATACATATCATCTGTAATAATATGTACCGCATTCTAGCAAATAAATAAATTCTTACTCTTAGAGGCAAGTCCATTAATTAATACTCGTATTGCGGGAACAGTTCATGAAATATTTTGACGCATGTGAAAGTAAACAATACGCCACACTTAGATATCGAGTTGCTATAAGTGGACTAGAGTACCTAGTGCCCTACATTTCTATAGTTAGAACGTTACCGCTTTTTTTATTAATATAAATAATAATTACGTACGTGTACCTACATGTGTTGTGTGAAAATAAAAATGTTTATCCAATAATACAAATCGTTCTGCATACAACTCAAATGAGCTAAACCAAATATATAACAAAATCCTTAAAAAAAATTGTCAGCTGTCGCTGTACTAGCCTCAAGGCCTGTATCGCAGGAACAATTACAATTTATAACTTTAAATCTATCTATATGAAATGAACTGGAAGGTCCGGTTTTATATTAATAACAATAGGGGGGCAAACCTTAGTTTTCCACCCCAGTTAGGTAGGTTTGTGTTGTGCCCATCGTGCCTGTTGCGCCGGAGAGTGTATGTACTTATATGTATGCGAATGTATTGTATACGTGTGTGTTTGTTTAAGTGTAAATACGAATGCCACATCAATTTAATATGCTATATCCATAGATTTTTTTTTAATGATGTCTATAGATTATGTTTATTTTACTTCGTATAACTATGCAATTGGCTTGCCCATTTATAAAGTACTTAATAGTAACATTGGATGATATTGTACTAGATTGCCCGTGGCTTTTAAAACTTCCTTCCTCTGCCTAAATGTTATCTGGTACAGATCGCTACAAGCGACAAAACTGCCTAAGCTGTCCTTTGTTATGTCCGAAATGTCTTTTGTGCAACAAAGACTGTTTATTCTATCTATACGACCCTCGGCACCACAACGACGGCCCATGCGACGGAGGCACCGTCCGCCGACATACATAGGTTAATTTTTGCCTCGCATAAGAGGACCACACGTCTCGTGCGTAGACGAAGCCTAGTCTAAACCTAACATGCTTCACTTAGGGAACCATTCAAGTATAGGTACCCATTTAAAAGAATACATTGGAGATCAACATCCTTACTTAAGAAATGCCAATTATCATAAATCTTGCACTAAAATGAAATATACCTACGCAGGTTCTAAATTTAGAAATTCAATAGTACCTATTCATTTCGATGCTACTCACTAATTTTAACAAGTTGATACTGGCACAGCCCAGTTTTAAATTCTCTCTTCATGTATCTCTGTAGTGAATGAATGTCTTATATGCAAAAATAAAAAGAATAATATTAAAACAAAAACAAGTCAACCGCCCCGGGTTCTTGATAGTGTCAATCTACGAGCATAGATGTACTTACATAGGTTTAAGTACAGTCGAATGTAAAAAAATTAATAAAGTTATACTACGAGCCACCAAGACTTCCCTGATGACAACGGACAACATCACGTGGTTACGACGAGCTGTTGGCCTGCATCGACATCCACCAATGGTCCCCTCTGCTGCTTGTGTCTTGGGCTCTTTGGACTTTACTAGGCGGAGTAGTCATCATGTCGTCAGTTGCCATTATTTGTGCAAGAGAAAATTACACCGCCGACATAATCCATTCCAGAACACATTGTCTACCTACTTTGTGAAATAAAGATTAAATTAATAACCTACAACATAATCTACATCCCTGTTATCGAACTGACAAGTAGTTTAGGAATGCCATCTAATGTATGCAATTATTTGAAATAAAGAATTATAGTTAAATTATAATTGGTAAAATTCATTAGCACTGAATCATTAAATTAAATTATTTAGCGTGTAATCTGGAGCCTAATCTAGGGCGACCCTGCATTTCAGGCCTCCAGGTCCCACCTGTTGATCGAGGAAAGCTAGCATTTATTGGGTTCCGCATTTGTGTGAGTGTATGTGCGTTTGTGTGTGTGTATGCGTGAGAGTGACGCGGGTGTGTATGTGGGTATATGAACTTAGCTTACTTTACGTCTGATAATATTGATTCTGTATCCTCATAGTTTAGTTTCCGTAACCAATTTTGTATAGTAGTGGAAAACATAGTTCTGTATTGGCATCCAAGGACTCAAATATCATTAAACATACATAGCTTCTTAGGGGCGTCTTTTCTTATTTAAGGACATAAATAAACTACAATTACTTGTGGAACATACATAGCTCCGTAGAGACTTACATAGCCTCCAATTACTCGTGGAACATACATAGCTCCGTAGAGACATACATAGCCTCAAATTACTTGTGGAACATACATAGCTCCGTAGAGACATACATAGCCTCCAATTACTTGTGGAACATACATAGCTCCGTAGAGACATACATAGCCTTCAATTACTTGTGGAACATACATAGCTCCGTAGAGACATACATAGCCTCCAATTACTTGTTTAATATAATATTTATTCATTTATTCGAAATCAACAGCGTATCCATTAGATTTCATCAATTAGTATATGTAGGCCTATTGGCCTTGGCTCTGTTGTTACAGATTTCTTTAAAAATACAAATTTAATCAATATAACATCAGATTGTGTGTTGTGTGTGAGTGTGTGTGTGCGTGTGCGTGAGTCTTTATTTCTCTTCACAGGGTACATTAAATTTAACAGGCTATAATAAAACTTGTGACATATTGTGTGATGAGACGGATGCCTGGCCTAGGCAATTGAATACACATGTTTCAGGTCATTAGGCTCAAACCATACCGGCTCAAGTATTAAGAGCTAAAAGCTGAATAAGTACTTCATCGTGTACATACTAAAAATTACATAATGATATTCATATATTTTTAAAGTAAGTGTGTGTGTGTGTGTGTGTGTGTGTGTGTGTGTGTGTGTGTGTGTGTGTGTGTGTGTGTGTGTGTGTGTGTGTGTGTACAAGAGAATCTGGTGCGGTAGCAGTTTCAGTAAAATCAGACCTTTAACACCCTTCTCTTCACACATATAAATTAGATTACTTGCGGGTAGTGGCATACATAGCCTTCTCTTGTACATGTAACGTTTTGTCCACGACATTTATAGCCTTAAATTTTGAGAAGCGTATCCAATCTTAGCGAAGTAATCTTTGAACATACATATTTTAAACTAACATAGGCCCCATTTACTCAACACTAAGGCCAGAAATAACCAAATCAAATATATCAACTTTCATTAGTATACCTATATCGTTGTATTTACTAAAAGACATTGGGAAGGAATTAATACGTACGTATAATACAGGCTCAGCCTAGCTTGTGTTATAATAATTTGTGTATCGCATTATCGCATAAGTAAGCAAATGGACACATAAAAAGTTAATGCGCCGCTTACAATCAGTCTGTACTGACACATAGCATTTTGACCTCATTCTAGGCTACACTTAACGCTCAGATTCCTATGACGCGATAGGCATTGTTAATTAGTCGGACGAGCGATATCTGGCGGTAGCAAGCATAAAATACTGTTTTTTTTCCAGTTGTGATACACAAAATGTAACTCAGTGTTTTATATTCAATGAAGTTGTTATTATTATCGATAAATTACTCTTCCTATTCTAAAGGTTAACTTTCTCCTCTCTTCATAAAACTTATCTTTTCAATTAACGGCGCAATTTCAACCAAACGTCTAGTTTTTTCTAATACAGACCGCAGTCTAACGTTTTATCGCAGACCAACATTGTCAAAGAGTAGCCTTAACCAAATGGGTCGTGCGATAAACCTTATTAGGCTTACAAGAGTAACATTAACAAAGAGTTGCCTTGTTCGAACATTACTCAAGTTGCGGTCTGCTCCAGAAAACACTTATGCAATAAATATGAATATTCTAGCACCGACGTTTGCCAGAGAATCCGTCGCGGACTATTATCAAGGAGTTGCCTTGACCAAATAGAATTCGCGACAAATTATTTCAGGCAGACCAACAAGAATAGCACTATCAAAGAGTAGCCTTGATCAAATATTATTCAAGCTGTTGTCAGTGGTGGCGTAATCCAATCGCCATATTATTTTAAACACTCTCAATACTACCGCCAAGTAACATTGTTAGGGAGTAGCCCCAACCAAATGTTCGTGACGGCATCATTATGGAAACGAAGAGAAGAGAAAAATAAAAGCTGAATTTAATGAAAAATTACAGTGACGGCCTTTAATATCTTGTCTATATTAATATCTCGTATATTAATATTAATTAAATAATTTTAAGAGTATTTCTACTCCGTACCTTGTAGGCTGCAGGTATCATGCCGCTTCTGAAATATAATAACTTCAATCTGTCGAATGGTATAAAGATATCACAACTTATCACATCACTACCTGAACTATAAGACTACCGTCGAACATAGATTTCCCTCGACGTCTATCCTCGGTCAATGCTGCTCATCGAATGCCGGCTTGCAACGTCCGTCCCCCCAGCACAGCTTTCCCCTCCATTTTTCCCCGCCTATTTTGCCGCCAGAGAGGCGCGCTGTCAACTGTCAATGTGACAAACCAGTGTTGCCACTTAATTCTTACAAAACATACTAAATAACGAGGGCAATAATTAGACAAATATTAAAAATCATCACAAATGTATAGATACTTTCTTGTGTTTGTAAAAAAAAAGTATAGTGTACCTCGTATATCATGTCAATAATATTGAATAAGGTACAAATAACTTTTACGTAGAGCCCATAACAAAGTTAGAAATTCCGAACAATTTGTCTGGGATGATGTAACATGAAGTCTGCATATACTAATAACTTAGTATGATTTTATGATTCGGCATATATGTACCTACCTACTTGTGTTCGTCCTCCAATAAATATTCTGTCACAGAGATAAGCATTATAATGAGTCAACTGTGTTATTTATTTGCCTTTTAAACTAATTTATGAAGTTGGGATACTGTTAATGTAGGTAACTGGTTTCTATTTTGCCAATAAAATTATTTAGGTAACAAGATTTTTTAAAATAATTCGTGTTGTTAAATTTGGTAATCCCTGTGTAAATCACTCATCTTTTTATAAGTAAACCATTAAGTATTACTAAAATGCCATGTCCGAGTGCGTTATGATACAAACCTAAGTATAAAAAATCTATGATAATGACAGTTTTCTGTAATTTCATCCACGTGGGTTAGTAGATGTTTGTTACGTAACGTCAAATGTAATCTACCTACCTACACGTAACTACAAAATTCACATAATTGTAAAGTACATATGGAACTCATATGGAATCCCTAGCAATAGAGCAGGTATAATAAGAGTAAAAGAAGGTAGGTATACAGTTAAAATAAATAGAATTTAATTTACGTTTATCTTGATGATGATGTAATTCTAGTTTTGTATTGCATCTTTAATTGTTTTGATATCATGTTTAAGTGAATGTTTAAAGCAGTTAAATACAAATATGTTCGCAAGTGACGTTACGGTACGAAGGGTGCCACACCTGTTCCCGACAGGTGGTATGGGCGTTTCTACCCGTTTCCGACACCGATAGACGCCACAAATGTCTCCGTTGATACCTACATATTAATTAGTATATCTGCTAATTACGCAAAAGTATGGACTAGTGCCAAAACTATAACAATTTACAGGAATCTTGGTAGATGCATCCGGTGCTAAGTAGGTATATTCATTTGAATTACTGTTGTTGAGTAGTCTAATGTAGCATTATAGTATACTTACCTTGCCAAGATTTTAACTTTGATATACGTAAGGGTTTGTAACAAGAATAATTTTATACGAAAATATTCATGCTTGTGTTTCATAATGATAATTGTATAGAAATAACAAGAACGACGTGTCGCGTCTGGTTTCTTTGTAACGACATCAACCGTTTGATCCTCGGTCGATGGAAAGATCAACTGGTCGGCGTCGACCGATGCAAGGGTATGGAAGAAACTTTCTTTCGACACGACATGGTTGATTTTTCCACCTAGCTATGTGATATTATCAATCGTCGATCGAACGATCGGTCTGGATGAAACAGTTACCCTCTCAAAACTCCCTGTTATTTCTCTACAATTTTCTTCTTCTAAATACATAAAACTCAAAGGTGACTGACTGACTGACATAGTGATCTATCAACGCACAGCATGAACTACTAGACGGATCGGGCTGAAATTTGGAATGCAGGTGGATGTTATAACGTAGGCATCCGCTGAGAAAGGATTTTGGTAAATTCTACCCCCAAGGGCATAAAATAGGGGATGAAACTCTATTCCACTCGGGCGAAGTCGCGGGCACAGCTACTTAACCATATGATTTGTAGCGAAGTAACTGACAATACCACATTCAGACTTTACGACAATTATTAAATTATGAGATAGCGTGCTATGTTATGCCAGGCCATATTTCAGACATCAGCACATAATTACTAATTAGACACGAAATGCTTTTTAAACGCAATGACTCTCATGAATCAAATAACACGGTCGAGATTGGTAAGCTACAATTTTTCTTCGGAATAACGTAAACATTGTTGCATGTGTATTCATGTCTGCTACTATTAAGCCTGACAACCTAATTGTGTATAGTTATGTACTTAATAGTAACATACTTAATATTAACTTTGATTGATTGGCAGACAGCCAAAAAGCAGTAGATCATGTAGCATGACGATTTCCTTGTAACGTTGAAAAAGGTAGTAGCCAGTTTTTGAAAACTATGTGGATACCTATAGGTAGGTACCTACTTCATAATTTATTGTGCCCTTATTCGACCTCTATACTGAATTGGGAATTGAAGTTTCGAACTCGTAATAAATTTCAAATAACATCTCATGGATGTTAATCTGATACCTAGGTACCTAAGTAAAAAGACGTAAAATATACTTAGGTATTATACTAAATTGAATTAAAAAAAAAACAAAAGAAATATTTTACAAATTTAATCTACTCAAAAGGAAAATCTATTGGGGACCAAAAGAAAAATTCGGCCAAGTTCAAACAAAATTCTGTAAACATGCTTTGTTTAAATATCAAAGATCATAACATAATAGTATGTTATGCTAATTTATTGTAGCAAATATCCTATTTTTACACTTTTAAGTTTCCATTGCTCATAGTTGAAGATGAAACTGATTTAACGGTTTTTGTCATCACCACCATTAGGAAAGTCAGAACAGGAGCCAAAGTTCCTGTAGCAAAGGGCACACACCTATACCTACTATCCTGTCAGTGTCAATGTCACCGCCATTGGAATGTTATTCATTTTAATACTCACGGCGGGCTATACCTACTAATTGTTTTATATTGATGGTAAGCTAGTTCGGTCGTTGAATGGACGGCGTCGTCACGCGAACGATTACGTAAACGCGAGTTTCCACAATGTAACTGGCCCAGTCGTTTGCGGTAAAGAGACGGTTGACGTGTTAATTGCTTTGCAGTAATGCAAATAACAATATTAGCGTTACGTTTTGATCGATATCACGATACCGGCTCTAGTCGACAGTTATATTAGGTTTAATAGCTTCTACAAGGACTTATGCCAGTATTTGCACACATTTTCTTACTGAGATAAATTGTCTATATGTATCGTAATAAAATGGTAGATATAGGGTTCTTATCGAAAAAGCTTGTACGAGTATATCCAATGAGGATGGAACAATATTTAGATTTCTTGGAATTTCCAATCGTGACATTTCCATTACTTATAACGTTCCTTTCGCATGATGGTAAGTGAAAAAATGTCCAAGTTGCTATGACGACGACTAAATAACCCTCTTTCCGTCTGGTCTGTTTTACTTTCTGCTGTAACAGGAGACCGTAGATCATTTGGAGACCTAAAACAAAGTCACTTTTGTCTATCTGTCTGTCCCTTTGTATGCTTAGATCTTTAAATCTACGCAACGGATTTTCATGCTGTTTCTTAAATAGATATAGATTCAAGAGCTTCTAACGTGTCTTTTAAATACCCGAAGCGAAGCCAGGGCGGGTCGCTAGTTTCTGTATAAACTAGGAAGCGAATTATGTGACATTTGATGTTTTTTTATTTTGCATTGTAGGCAATATTTCCTTTGTTCTATCCACATTTGACCGTCCTCCGTCCGTCTAGTTTTGAATGTGCCTTGTCCGATCAAACATACGACATATCACCGAGCCAGTTACAAATGGGGTGCTAGATCGTTTCACCTAATCGCTGGTCCAATGTTTCGTCCAGCTTGGAGGCGGTCTGAGTCCAATTTGGGCTCAACGACAGTTTATTAAGTGTATCACGCAATAGAGGCGAGGCAACAGCACCGCCCACGCGACGAACTACATGGACGCGGTTTTTTGTATACACGAACATACCTACAACATGTGAATACAGGTTGATGTAAGTCTTGTCAAGGTCTTGAAAAACTACTTTGACAATAATAATATTTTGTTTTTTTTGTCTATGTTATCATTGTAATGTGTCGTGGTCGAGCATGTGTATCTATGGTATCGTCTTTATTTTATTTTATAGGAGCGTAACATATAAACACATGTGTCTCCTTCCTACAATCCCAGGTCTTATAAACGGTGCGTGAAACGGCATATTTGCAGTCATAATGAGAACGCTATACCTACTTGTGTAAGTGTGGTGGATTGTTTATATTTCTTAGACTTCATTGTCTGCTTAACGTGAGGCAGGTTGTAGTAATTATGAAGAGGTGATATGTAAAAAAAAACTTCCCTTCTACCTCGAGATGCGCAAAATCTTTGTATATGGTCTAGCCTTTTAGGGATTCTCAATAGGAAATTCCTCCTTCATCCTTAGCGTTCACTTTTTTCCAATTACTAGCTTCGTTTTCATACACATTATTATCAGTTAAATATTAACAGCACATAACATAAGTGCTTTTCTCGAATTCGATAACCAGCTTAACGAAAATGGCATAAAACCACATGAAATGTAATTGAAATAATGATCCATTAATTCCACATTGGTGATAATGGTCCATAAATGAATTAATTGGATATATCTTTTTATAATTTCACAATTGGTAAGCAATAAATTAACTATGAAGCAAAAACGCAAATATGTATGTTGACTACCTACATGAGTAATGGTTTAAGCATTTATAAAGTTAATATTACGCTGCAATGATCTATAATAGCATTGTAAATGTAATTAAAATAACCCAATCTTTAGATAAACACATAAAGATTTTACCTTATCCTGCATAATTTAGAGTTGAGTTTCACTAATCATACTGTATATTTCCATACCCATGACATATAAGCAGGGGACACGCTTCCATTTACGTCTGAGCAGAAATTCATTTGACCGTGAGAACACTTTCAATCGATAACATGTGATACTCATTTTTGTCAAAACGTTTGATCGTGCATTTAGGTATGTGCATTGTTAACATTTTATAGATCTAATTTACGTAAAATGGTCATGTGATTTCTGAAACACAACTAATAATTGCCCATTCAAACTTATTACAATAGATAGATAACCTTTATTGCACAAAATACAAATATTTATAGAAAGAAAGAAAAAAAATTTTATTAGCCCGCAAATTGACACACAGACATACAAAATGTATTACAGATATGTTTAGGTACAATTTGGGCATTATATCTTATATTATCGGTCTGTTAAACATAATGCCCTAGTCTATATTTATAAAACAAATGAACCAGCGGATCTAGTAAAGATAACTTAAAAAAAACAGATAGTTAATAATATTGTAGATTTTAATGTTTCTTGATGTAAAAAATTAAATTAGAGTAAAACTTACCATAAGTACTAAAGACTTAAAGGACATAGCTTCAGAACAGATGTTAAAAAATTCGACTACAGCTCTCAACTCAAGGTATCTGTGGCACGGTGACGTCTATCAACAGTTTCGTAGTCACACAGGTCGCGTTTGCGCTGCGTGGGCGCACCGGCCGAGTACGCAAGACAACACCAGTTTCTTCCGATAGTTTAGTGCCTCTACCAACTGCCGTATTGCGGAATACATAGTTGTTTTACTATGCTCAACGTAAATCGTATCTATTACTTCACTCGTATCTCTGCATTCAGTTGTATGGGGTTCTCAATATGGACTGTCATTATTAAATTGCACAAAATTTGTTTATATTTAGATTGAAAATAAGATAGGTATATGGTAGCATGTTAGTTCAAAGAGGCATTGACGCGATTAGATTACTTTGAGTGTGTACTACTCCAGCGATTGACGATATTAGATGGGATAAATCATTGATAAATATCAGGCAGACATCTATCAAAAACATTGATGTTTCGACTGAAATAGGTAACTTAGTTATCTTATATTATTTATCTTTAGAGAAATCAGAATAAATATAAATCATCACTTAGACACAATAAAAACATCTGAGTACAGAAGTACTTAACGTTGAAATAAATAAATTCAAATGGTAGATTTTCTGGGATTCGAAGTACCCACCTGCCCCGGTTTAGTAGGACAGGGTGACTACTGAAAGAGAAAACGAACCTCATAAATAAAGGTGTATTTTGACTTGTACTCATGAAAACATAATTAGATCGATGGTTACGCAATAATTGTAACTAAGTTCTCGCTAAGAAAAAAACATAATTTAGTTAAACATAATAAAGTTTCTTTCTTTTTTCTTTCTTTCTTTATAAGTTTCGATTTGGATGAATCAAAAACACGGTTGTGTAATTTTAGCACCTAGCGACAGAGTTCACCAGCAGTTTTAAATACTAAGTTACGCAATAACCATTTTTGATTACATTACAAGACGTTGTGTACCAAACTTGGCAAAATTTCACGGCTGATTTGTGACTAAAACTATCGCCGATAAGGATCGAATCAAACCGCTGCATTTGCATTAATTGGCGGGGTCATCGACCGGCAGTTAGCTAATTTACCAATCTAGTTAATTACCATCACACTATTGTGTGCAGTTTGAAATGTGCATGCAATACCTCGCTTAGACAAGCGCTGTAAAATGTACTGTAAGTATCCATTATGTTTAAGTTTATTTACACGTAAATTTGTAACATAAAAATTTAATTATTTTTAAGTTATGTTTGATACTCCATTAGTAGTAGGTAGTCCATTTTGTTCTTTATTTTTCTTCCTCCATTGGTGAAGCAAGAAAGATGAGTCTTCATTTACGTTAAATTCAAATGTATGCCATTGAATAGAAATTTAATATAAATTAGTAGGTACAGTAAACTTCTCAACTGCTTAGTTATCTATTATACAATCTTCCAAGTTTTATTATGCTGCAAATATCACTTAAGCGGAAGCACGAAGTCCAAAGTTAACTCGGGTGATGGCTAACGAGAGCTTTATCGTCATTATAAGACAATGAAGGAATTTTCCTAATATCTATATGATGGACTGGTCCTAACATACAGTAATAATCCTGATTTTTAAGCTCAAGTCAGTGGGTTTAAATCCTACACGGGACAAACATTTACCAATATTTGTGTCTGTTCTATTCCCAATATTGTATTCAAGTGTAGGTATAAGGAGCTCAAACGGTTTCTTCGTTGATTTCCCTGTGTCTACCACTCTACCACAAGAAAGAAAAAGATATAATTCAATAACTACACCATCTCTTGGTTGCTAAAGCAACTACTCCAAATAATAATCGAAAGAACTTGTTAACGTGGTTCCCCAAACATTTCCACCACTTACAATGTATTGTATGAAGCGGCGATTTAATGAGCACTAAGCAATTAATACATGAGCGGTTATTATTGAGCAGAAACGTAAATAAACCGCGTATGAACACGTCTGTGTGTGTGCGTGCGGCCCACGCAACCGCCGCTAAGCAGTTCTGTCTACCTACGCGAGACGACTTCAAAACACGACTATAGGGTTGACGAATGTTTAAGGTTAATGGTCAGACACTAATATGTGTCGTGAGTTGTATTCCCTTCCGATTTTTGATCTTAAAAGACCGACTTCAATATGGTGACAATGTGGCCAACTAGGAAGTACATCCTCTCGAGCAAAAAAAGATTATTTTAATCAGTTCACAATTATCTCCGATAATTATGTATTATGTGGTAACACACATACAACAAAAGAAAATTTCAGTCGAATAGAGATTTTTTTTTAAGTCGATACAAAAGGGTTGGGTATGCGACTTATTCAGATGTCATCAGCCTGAAAACATCCACTGCTGGACATTAGAAAGTGACCATTGTCTTGCTTTACCTTAGTCATCACGCTTGGCAGGCGGGTTGGCGATCGCAGTAGGCTTATATTTATACCCACGTAAACGCGGCTGCCCGGTTCCTGATATTCCCTCGTCTTTTACGACACCCATGGGTTGAGATGGGATGGTCTTTATATACGCGCCTTACAATGTGGAGCAACAGCGAGACCTTAAAGTAGCAGATGATTGGCTGTGCAAGAACTGCCTGAATGCCAAAATACTGTTGACTAGAGAACAGCTTTATTATATTAGAAATCAATACCAGTTCCGAATTGAGGACCCAGGTAACCCACTTTGGTAACATTGGAAGATCTCAAGTAATTTGACAAAAGTCCTCGTTTCACACATCAGCGAAAATCCGAAGTTTTCTTATTATAAGAACAGGTGCAGGCAAACCCAACCCTGAAATTAAAATATAATGGAATTGGAAGTCCACATTTTTCCATTAGATACCTTTTGTAGCTGACAATGGCTACAATCAACCCATTGATAGAGCTACCTAATAGAAATCTGTCGTTTTAGAGAGAAAGGTTTCAATGGCGTCATTGAATGTATTGTTACAATATTGAATTTGATACCGAGCTATGAATACCTATCATAGGATAGGTTTGGCATTTAAGAATAATTGAAATTATTTGCATTAGTGTAAAGTTTTGGCTCGGTCTGTTTGCCGTCTGTAACTTTTAAGTTGGAAAACTCGAACTTTTATTACACAAGAGGTGTATTTTTTCCAATGTTAAACATTGCTACTTTTTCCAAGATGTATAGGCGAGTATTAACATTACTTTTGGCAATTGGTTCAGATCTTTAGGCGTGAATCCGTAAAGGGAGTGACTTTCGCACGATAATATTTATAAATATCCATTTTTTTTTAATAAAAAGCTCATTAAAAGCCAAAATCTGATGAGTTACAACCCTACATTGAATGTAACCATCGGCGCGTGACCCCGCCGTAGGAATCAGAAGCAATTAGATAAGTAACACAATGTAGGTACACTACACGCGTCAACGTACACCGTGGGTATGGACAAAAAGGCCTATAAGCGACACCGGCACACCCAGGTACCTTAACAACAATCATTTAAGAACTACCTATAATAATCGGTTCGTATCAGAATCCTTCTCCGTGTAGTATTATCAGCTCTTTTATCTTTAAAATCTCTACCCAAACTTTTCGAAATAACAATGGAATTAGGATTATCATGTAAGTGATATTCAATGCTTTTATGATACTAGGGTTGCAGTGACAACCAGAGATGTCTTTTCGCCATAACAATGGATTACGAGCCTACTTATTAATATGACTCCTAACAACAGATTTAAATAAAATAGAAGTAGTGAAAAAAAAATAAACAGTAATTTTTAGATTCCTATTATTATAGCACCCGTAGGTATTATATCAACTTATCTGCATTTGTAATCACATTTTAGATAAAGAACCATGCAGATATTACATATCTATACCTGTGATGTAAATGCGAATACAAGTTTAGTTTGATGGATAATATTTGCGTCGGCGTTATCGAAAAGAATTACACATCTTACGATATTTTGAAATTGATATGAATCGCTGCCAGCAATCACTGCCTGACAATTGCCTGTCGTGATATAACGTGGCTCACGTGGAAGTCTCTGAATCGACTCCGAACACAGATTCTTTGAAGTACGAGTACGAGAACAGGTGGAAATGGGGATTTGTGTATCTGTGCTTCCGGTTTCGCCCTTCAAACCATGACTCGCTTATGGTGCCAAAGGATGCAGTTAGCATGCCTGAATACTGGGCGGAATTCATATAAATTAACATCGATCCAAGAAAAAGGAAACCTGGAAATTTTCGAGTAGACGATGACTATCATCTTTGAAGCCAATCTAAATAAGGATAAGTCCTCAAAACAGAAGAAAATGTTTATCTCGGTTTTCCCTAAAACACCTAGAATAATAACAATATCTGTCTCTGATTCATTGTATAACTAGTACAGACGTCTGACATTGCCAATTGCAATAAAAGTGGAGGGCAACACGATGTAAATAAAAATAAGAAAGGTTAAATAAAGACTATTCAATTATCTTTTTAGCTCTTTAATATAGCTCTTTTATAGTACATCAATTAAACAAGTATCTTTAAAAATTGTTAATTAGGTATACATACCTATTAATAATACACTACACTTCAGCAACAATATACTCTGACAGAAAAGTTTACGACTAAATGTTCCCACATTCTCCTGCATACTCGGCTAGTCTCTTTGAAGATTGGCCACTACTGACATTCAGCAGGATAAATTATAATTATATTTCCTTAAATCACATGTCTTTCCACATCACAGCAGAAAATGGATGAATGTTTCAGCTTAAAGTCAAACGTAGTTAAACCATCGCCCCACTTTTCCTGAAAGCAGCGATAGACACTAGATTTGTTTTGACACATTGTAGCTGGATTTTGTGCAGTGTTTTTGCATGAAGCATGAGATTTTTCACACAGTTTCACAGTAGGTATTCGACCCAATTCAGTAGGTATTCGACCCAATTTTATCAACGGTTCGTAGTTAGTATTCATTTTGGTTTTTCATTTTTGTAAATAGGTAAATATCTAAGGTTTTGAATCTCAAAGGACCTGCTACTGAACTCGGGACCTGGAGATAGACTATTGTTTCAGAACTAGGGTCTTGTGTAATCCCTTGAATTCCAATCGTTTCCCTTCACTTGTCTGTGCCCTAAGGTATTTCCCTGTCTCTGGCTGTTAGCTCCAAAACGGTTACTTGCGCAGTAATATCGGGGAAGTTCAGTAAACAAAGAGTTTAATAAAAACTTACGACGGAGAGCCGCGGCGACCGCTGTCCGCCCACTCGCTGTCCGGTAATGGACCTTATTTTAGCACCGGCAGATACATGAGACTTAGCCTAAGAGCTAGCACTCGTGGCTTTGCATATTAAGAGATGTAGGTATTAAGAGAGGTAGGGCATAGCGAATCTTCGCTCGAATTGAGCCGCCCGTCCGGGGAAGGACCTCCACCCTATAGAATACCGCAGTCAAATGACCTCTGGGTCGTGTTTCTGCCGGTGAGTAGGGTTTCCGGAGCTCGTGGGGGGTTAGGGTTGGGCCGGCATGGCGGTGGCAACTGACAGGTAACTGACCAGTTACTTGCCCGTTGTCACAGCGACTTGGGCTTCTCTTTCGCTTTCCATCAGGTGTAGGGAAGCCATTATGTCGAGCCACTATAAAAAAAAAAAAAAAAATATGTTGAGTATTTAAATTGGTGTAAAATGTACCCATTTGTCTACCAAAGAATCAGTATTCAAACTAACTTACTTCTATGTGAAATTCGACTGTAATTAGGTGAAATTGTTGTGTCGTCCAAAGATGATTATTACTAATGCAGGCTTCGACTATGTCTCTGGAGTATTAGATATGATTAGTTGCTTAGTCGTTATTTATCATACTATATTTTGTTAAGGCCCATCAATTACCACCGAGTTTTTCTTCTTTGAATTAATACTTAAAGTTACTTTTGACTAAAATATACCTACGAATGTTATTAATTTTAATGACAGCTCGCGTTCATTCATATTTAGACCTATTTATGATGATTCCTCCTACGCTTTCTTTTTAACCCACTGCAAAAACACAAAATGAGGGAAGTTCTCAATTCGGCTGTTTTGTAGGTATGATCCTATCGCAGATTTTGGTGTAGTAATTTAGAAATAGCGCGAAGATAGAAGATAGGAGCACTAGGTCTCTAGGCCCTGGCTGGTACACAAAATAGCCTTTAGCAAACCAGGTCGCCGCGGTGCCTTCAGATGTAAAATTCTTTCCAGGCCATTTATATTGAACTTTTTTAATAACTAGGGCACGATCCCCGATGCTCTCTATAGAGCGACCGAAATTTCCTTAACTGCAAATTCTATAAGCAATACCTACCTTAGGTGGGGTGTCACAATATAAATTATGTGAATCAAAAAGTTCTAGAAGGCAATGAATTTTCTTTCTTTCAAAATATTTACCCAGCATCAATCATTTGAGTAGGATTTGGATATTAGTTAATTTATTACTACTATTGACGATGATGGCTATTGTAAATATTTTTTAAGTAGGTAGATGTAATTTATTATAGTCATTAAATGGATATGGGTGGGTATGTCATATTGATAAACACAATCGTAAATATAATGTTTCCTAGTTATTAATAATATAACCGCACTATTACGTATGTTCACAAATAATATTTTATAGTCCATCATCGCAGTAATCTTTATTTAGGTCATCTGAAACGACCTTTTAATTCGCTACTATAATATAGTTTCCGTTAAAGACCTATCTCATAAACAGCACTTTAAATGCCAGAACGGTAAACTATATTTACGAATGACGATAGTAATAAATGGAGAGCTAAAACAATCATAACAAATTGTTTATTGTTCTCACTTCAGATGTCTTCATAAAGGGACAGTTACTGCATTCTGTTGTATCAATTTGTGGCTGAGAATTAAAGGTTAATTAATTAAAGGTTCAGTGGGTAATTTAATTGAACAATACCGCGCTAGTTTATTTTGAGACCGGCGAGGTGGGCGGCTCAGAGAAGAAATTGAAGCTGCGGAAATATACAAGGGCGCTTTTCTGATTTACCTGTTTTTAACAAGCACTTTAATGCTGGGCACCTAATTTGAACACGCTCAAATTATGTACGGGAACAAGAGTAGTGCAATGAATGAATAAAGGAATGCTCATTTACCCATGCATAGCTTTAAGGATTCGAATAATATGCAAACTTCTGTCAACAATAGGTAAATCAGACTATTTATCTTCATTAACTTGTGTTGCTAAATAAACAAAAGCTGTGGTTAAATAAAAAAAGAAAAGACTTTCACGACCATGTTTATAAAGTTGTTAGTTACCATTTCGGCTGATCACTGGTATTATTTATAAACACTATCAGCGCTTAGGAAGCCGGGTCTCCAAAATTAACGTGCGTCGATGACCAATAACGGTCGATCGACGAGTCGACCGTGAAACGGTGATCACTTCACAGCCTGCTGAGCCAAGGCGACGAAAACAATGCCAACACCTGATATAGCCTGCCTGGAACTTTGATGTGTACACGACTGAGTTTAATGTTATCATACGAGTCGTTCACCTTAATTGGAAGAGTGCTTTCTGAATGGTAATTCAAAAAACTTTTGCGTTCAAGTTATTATATTGATTATTTTTCACAGTCGATAGAAATTCGAACTTTAATAAATGTTACGCTTGAAAGGTTTCTGTGTTAATGTGATACTGATTATAAATATTTATTCATTACATATGTTAAAGAACGGCAGTGATCTCGGATATATTTTTTATTTATAAGTTTCTTATAATTTTGTTCTGTTACTTTTAATATCTAATCTCATCTGTCTAACAAAGTAAAATATATTTCTACATATATAAAAAAACGAAAAAAAAGAACGGTGTATTTTAGATTTTAATTTACGAACACGCGTTTTAAAAGCCAACGTGCTTCGTAAAACACGGTGAGTCTAAGCAACAATAGTTAAAGGAAGGAAAATTAAATTACTAGCTTAAAGTGTGATTGTGAATTGAACCGTGATACCGAGAAGTTTTTAATATATTCCGTAATATTTTTCATTTTTTAAAGACATGTTCAAGGGTAAAATAATAATTCCAATAAAACTTTTAATGTAACCTTAAATAAAAATAAACAATAAAATAAGTAATTGCCTATAATGTCAGCCAAGATTTAAGGATAAGAGATTTTTTATAGATACAAAATAATCAATAATAAATATCTATTATGTTTACTGAACCATACCGATGTAAGTAATGCCACTTAGGTACTACTTATTACTATATGAAGACATGGATTTATTTTAGTTTGGTTTTATGATATAGGATGACTACTTACTTTTATAATTAATGTATGTTTTAAGAGACGTTTAACACCCATTGAGAAAATGTATGCCTTTATAATGACTGCTTAGTATTAAGGCAACCTTAATGTTGTGAAAGGGCGACCATTCATTTGGCGCGCATGAGCGCTGTACAAGTGGGTGCCAAACAATAAAAAACTCTCCCTCTTGATTCACGAGTTAGTGTCGGGATTCAATGTGGGCAATCAATCAATGGATCGTCCGAGTAGCGACCGGGCAGGGCTACCATCAAATACTGTTCAAGTTTTCATCTGTTAGAAGCTACGCACTACGATCGCCAATCTGCCTGCCTAGTGTGGCGAAGCCTCCCGATTTTTGACCAAAGTGACGAACAACTGGAGAGGCCTATGTCCAGCAGTGGGCTGCGATAGGCTGATGACGGTGGTGATGGTATTATTGCATAACTTAAAGGATACTGCAGTACAGGTGGCCACATATCGATCCGACCTGGTCAGGTAAATTAGCAGTACAATCTGTCATGTTTGACAGATGTCAAATTTCTCTACACAATTTCTGGTCGTCAGATCTCTAGCGCCAATTATTTTATTGGCATTAATAAAAACAGTTTTAATTGTAATAGTACCTGAAAGTTTGTAACCTTATATTCCGAATCGAGATAGTATTTTTGTCATCACTACGAAGGTCTCCTAATCCAATAAGGGTTATGAGACGAGGAAAGTCCCTAGTGTAAGCCCAGGTGATTAACTTGCTGTATCTGGCGCAATTATTTATTACCCCTCCATTCATTAGTCTAGGATGATGCAGTAAATCTATTCTTGTCTGATTTTGATAGATGCCTTACATTGTTGCTACTTCATTCATTGGCGAACACTACACATTCATGATGCGAACTAAAAGTGGAATACTAAAGTTTTCCCGAAATGATGTAACGACTATATACAAAGGTCATCAGAGTGGCAACGCCGAGTCAAGATAGTCTTTTATTTAATATTCATATTACTAGAATACCTACCACTTTAAGCTATGCAGTCCTTTTAGCGTAAGTGAACTTTTCTTAGATCGTACATCAAAAATGTCTGTTGTTCCCACTTGTATACAAAGAATCTCCATTTATTTCAACTCACAATTCATTTACTACAAACGAAATTGTTGAATTATTTTACATCATCACTTTAGAGTACTTTCATTGTATGTATTTTAAAATTCGAAATTCTACTCGTAATAAAAAACTTAGCACAAGAAAAACGCTATATTTTACAAAATTAAATAAAAACCTCTCAGTAGAGTCTCTATTGTTTTATGCAAGGTTATCTATAGAGTAGGTGCAACATGGCACTGTTATCATTGTTATTTTTACTATTATTAGAATAAATTGTACTATGAATTGTAATATCAATAAATATTGAGTTTGTTTAGTTGCTTGACCTATAATTACATAAAAGTAGTCTTATAAAATAGAATACTACCAAAATAACCTAATAATATGTCAGATTAGACACTATTGGTTCAAGTTTCGGTGTTGAACCCATTCTTGGTTGCTGTACCCATTTGGGAACACTTAGTCATTGAGGGTAGAAAAAAACAGTATTGACACCAGGGGAAATATTATTGCGTTTTTGAGTAGTTAAGACTACACAGATTTAATTTGCAATTATAAATTTTAGAGAACATTAGTAATTTTGTGATAATTACTTGCCGAATTTTCTGATCAAGATTGGCATGGAGGTATGTATAGTTTTTTAAATATTATAATATGTAGACAAATGTAAACACCACATTTGCTTCTAATTATACGAAATTTAATAGTTAATTATTGATTTGTACTATATTGCAGTAACGTATGATGAGAATATAAGTTTCAGCGACATTCGAAATATCGCTGTGCCAGTTCGGGTACAGTGGCCACAAGTGGAATAATATTATCTATATTTTTTTCAGAGTTTTACAGAGTCGTAGGCTTAGATATAGTACAAGTAACAGCTTTGAAGGCTAGGAAGAGGCTATATATTCCATCCTTGAAGATAGTGACAATTAAGAGTATGATTTAGATCAACCACCACTAGAACCCAGTGTCGTTACTGATGAAGAAGAGGGTTTCGATTACTATTCTCCATCTAATTTTCAGATTGAAGTTTCAGAAAATGTTGAGTATTAGTTGTCAATTTCTTCTTTCTTCTCAGTATTCTTCCGGATTCACTTCCTTAGGAAAGAAGAGTCAAGTGGAGAATTTGATTACAGTTTCGATAAAAATAAACTAAGTTTACTGGTTCACTGGACAGACAACAGCATTTGCCCAATGGAATCGAATTACGATTTTCAGACTCCGGCAGGGTCTGAAAAAATGGTCTGCAGAAAAGAACCATAAGGTTGACAAGAAGATGGTCTAAAGAATATAACATGAGTGGAGTTGATGAAATAAATCAATCCATTTCACTATACAGAATCGGCATTCATGGTAAAAATGGTGGTAGGTTTTATTTACCTCCATGATTGATATGGCCTTATCAAATGCTTGTTGGTTGCACATACAATCCTAAGAGTAAGCTATGGACCAACTACTATTTCAATCAGAAACATAATCAGATTATATCAAAAACAATCGCCTCAGCGACACTCTGCTTGAACCTCGACATCTAAAGTAGATGGTTTGAAACTGGACGGTGCTGACACGTTCCTGAAAAGCTACCAACACGAGTATGCTGTGTATTTGGCACAATCAAAGCCATAGTGCCTAAAAAAAACGCAAGAAACATTGCGCATTAAAAAAAACTTGTTACAAAAATGAGCACCCTTAAGTGGCCAGTGTGCCAATTTGGGTACACCCCTATAAAAATCTAAATAAACAAATTTTCGATTTTTTTTCATGTTCTTATAATTTTTTGTAACCCTTATTATAATAAAATAAAAAAAAATCTAAATAAATCTCTGTACTTTTCTCTTGGCCATTAATGGGTTAAAGTATTTTCTAACTAATTAGGTAGATTGAGTGATCAAAATTAAGTCTTGGCCTCCAATAATAAGAGCTTCCATCTAGTTCTGGATCTGCCCTGCGCAACCTCCTAACCAAGTATTTTTTACAGTAAATTATTTGGTGCTTGTCGTAAGTTTCGTTCCAACCCTAACGCTCTGCTATATTCTGTAAGTATATTTATATTTCCGACACTTAGTACCTATGCTTAAGTTTCATTATTTACAATTGCGAAAAGTTCTCACAGTTCTTTCGCTCGCTTATCGTGACGCGATTTATTCTTGTTAAAAATAAATGTTAATGGCATATTGTATAACTTTTCATTGCCCGTTTCTTGGTAAGTAAGCGGAGAAATTGCGAACACTGATAAAATGTTTATCTAGATGTCTCAGTGCGTCGCTTTTTCTCATAAAATTTAGATATTTAGTTCTAATAGGTAGTACAGTCAATGTGAACAGTCAAATGCTTTCGATTCTTAAGGATATTATGACATATTTAAAATAAAACTGATCATCATTCATTTTATTGAAAAATAAGTTACGTGAACTGTGTTTAATGCTTATAATGTTATAATTTAGCCGTTGTGAATAAATCTACTAGGTATCTACTATCTAATAGGTATCTACTATAAGCAGGTGGAAATATCTATCCAAGCTCTAATACCTACTTAGTTTAAAAACTACAACTGATTAACTTTCAACACTGATAAACGTGTTAGTTGAAATATGTACATATTAAGTACAATAAGTAAGTGTATTACTTATCGTTAGATTGTTAAACACCTAATCATATTTCACCATACGAACGTTTTGAGCTGACAAGTTTACAATAAAAGACGTTTCGAAGATAAATAGAAAAAAATACATAAAAGAATATTTTAGTACACACGAAACCATTTTGAACAACCATTACATACGTAATAAAAACCCCATTACCCGGCACTACTATCTATTATTATAATCCGTCTATTCTATTTCAGTCGCATAGACAATGTGCCCGCCATTGACGCACTAATAAACCTGCGTTTTCATTGTAGCTATAAGTATATCAATGAAGCCACGCCCAATACGACCATTGCCAATTTTTCTAGCCCAATGTTCGCAGATGTATGAATTAATAGATAGTGGATTAATCGTGCGAAATAGATACCTACACCTCTACTTTGCTCATCGATTTTGAACGTTTGGCCTTTATGTAACCGTCAACCATACAAAGTTATACTCCGATGGCCGATTATTTGGTTGTCATCTCCCTATCTGACCCGGAGTACCTGGTCCAAATGAAACCCAATTTTTTCTCTCTACTGCTAAAAAGAAATGTCAAATGGCGAACTATATTTTAAAAGCAATTGCGACAGATTCCTTTACATTATCTAAGCTGATCAATGTCATCTGGTCACATCATAAGTCTTGTCTGTCCTGTTTATTTTCTGCTATAAATATACTTATACTAAGCACGCCACATCCGTATAAATAAAACATAGTCGTTAATATCACTTAGCCCTACCAATAATAGTACTCGATCTATCAATCAGACCATAAGTCAATGGAGGACTGCCTGCCTGCCAAGTGATCCCAGTCCTGCCAACCATCCAACAAATACCGCAACTATTCATTGTGATCGTTCTGAACATTAAAATGTTTGCTATCGTAACGCCGCGATATAATCGGTACAACTATGTCGATTGCTACGTTTCACATATATAACTAATACTAGCTGTGCTCGCGACTTCGTCCGCGTAGAATAGTTATTTTTTCCCCTTTTTTTTACATTTTTCATTATTTCTTCGCTCCTAATAGTTGCAGCGTGATGTTATATGTATAGCTTAAAGCCTTCCTCGATAAATGGTCTATTCAACACAAAAATAATTTTTCAATTCGGACCAGTAGTTCCTGAGATTAGCGCGTTCAAACAAACAAACTCTTCAGCTTTATAATATTAGTTAAGATTACGATGTCTCAGTTAATCTCAGACAAACTACTGCCACTTAGTATAGCCCATCCGATTAGATTACCCTAGGTAGTTTCCTATGCAAAATACATCATCCAAACAGATTACATATCAAAGAACATTATCTAAACACGAGTCTGTAAGGCCATTTTCACCTTCAAAGTGTTGTATTAGTGACACAGCTGTGAACATAGGTACATTATATTTGTATCACGTAGATAATCATTTTGATTCAATTAGGCGTTGCTATAGTAGGTACGCCTAACGACCTTCTAGTCATTCAAACTATGTCGTAGGGCTGCCTATTATAGAAACATTTAGTGCCTACGGCCTATTTCGTATTATTTGCGAACATATCGATGCTGGCCTCGCGTGAACAGTAACTGTCTCTCGATTTAGATTCCGTTTGTGAGTGGAACTCGCGTAGGTCACCAGCGCCCCTGCTGGAATACTAAGCGCAGATCAGAGAGCCGCGTGACTAACCTGATGCGAGAATTACCGACGATTGTATGCTAAACAGCTCGCCAAGAAACGATAGCCTCCAACCTATGTTCGTACTACTATACGCACACATCTGGCTCACTCGACCACAACGCAAATTGTATTACAAAAAACAACAGCCGAATGTACGTTTTCTTTCAACAATTAAGAATTTGCGCCGCGAAATCGATCACCTGAACAAATAGATTTATACTTACGCGCAAAGTGTTTATTGTAAGCTTTTAAATAAATAAATATAAACCAAGGTTAAATGAAAGTTAAAGATTGTTTAAAACGTGTAACGTTAAAAGAAACATATGGTAAGTTCGATAGGTACCTAACAGTTCTGATTGCGTAATCACGTGATATGTACAGCTGGGTTGGCTGTTATTCTGACAAGAGTTTATCCGCGAAAAGTTAAACTGGGCAATGAAAACAATGTTATCTAAGAGTGTTTATGAATATAACCGTTAATTTGTTTAATAACAAGAGCAGTATTTTGTATGTTTCTCGTGTTTGTGATCGTTGGGCTGTTGCTACAGCGATGTATATATAGCAGCAATCAAATAGGTTTAACAAAGGCGTTATTGCTCGTATTAAAACTGAAAGTGGCTATCTGCTACCGAATGGCCGCGTTACTTGATAGGCCGTCCCCGGGTAGTTAATATCAGTTAGGTACTTAGTATCAAATATCTAGAACACCACTACGTTATCAATCAGGCGCTCTGTTGCACTTCCCGAGTCATGCGCTGGTTATTGGGTTACATTCGTAAACGGACTTTTATTAATTAGCATCACACATTTAGGTGTCTACAATTGTACACTAATATTATAAAGAGAATTTGATTGGTTTTTTATTTAGTTGTTTGCATTGAATAGGCTCAGAAACTACTGGACCGAATTGTATTCAAAGTTTTAGTGTAGCTTTGCAACAGTGAATTATTAATTCACTGTTGCAAAGCTACACTATTTCTGGTAAACATTGGCTAGGTATATTATGTTTTGAAAAAAGTTTGGATCCATACTAAAACTCCAATAGTAATGTAACCCAAGGTGTGAAAAAATCACCAAAAAACTGTTTTACATACTGACGTGTCGTGACAACGTTACCATAGCAACCTAAACAGTTGTGACATGTAAATAGATACCTCTTACATGAAGTCGTACTTTTATTGTTACTAAATTATAAAGTAACATTTATATATTTATTGCTAGAAAAGATTAGGGATCCTTCCTAAAACGCCAATAATATAACCCAATGAAATAGATAATATTCTTATTTTGTTTATGTGAAATAACCGAAGCGAAGCGAGGGCCGGCCGGTCGCTAGTCTTAACTAATATTATAAAGCTGAAGAGTTTGTTTGTTTGTTTGAACGCGCTAATCTCAGGAACTACTGGTCCGAATTGAAAAATTCTTTTTGTGTTGAATAGACCATTTATCGAGGAAGGCTTTAGGCTATATAACATCACGCTGCAACTATTAGGAGCGAAGAAATAATGGAAAATATAAAAAAAACGGGGAAAAATAACTATTCCACGCGGACGAAGTCGCGAGCACAGCTAGTAGTGGATAAGATACGAGTATAGGTAGCAGCTTCTGTTACCGTGCAGATTGTGTGCAGTGCTAAACACGTCTGACCCGTAATGTCATATGATCTGTATTCCTAGTTAAAATAATAATACATTATCGGAATAACATACATGTTTGTAAATAGAGTATTGTGACTTGTGATTTTGTTGACCTATTACGAAATCCTTTAAGTCTATTATTGTTTTAAGTAGGTATTATTGCAAGCCACTTGACAAATTCTAATATTTATGTTACCTATATTACATCTAATAAGTCATCACATACCTACTTACTTTGATGAGATTTATCAAGTATCGTTATTATGAATTGATTGTAATAAAGTTTTCTTATTATTATAGCACCTACGTTTGGTATTTCAAATTCATTAAAGATATCACAAATATGATTAGTCAATAATGACGTTCAAATTTAGAAAAAAAAAACAATGTAGGTACATATTATGAAGATGGAATTCAAACTATGAGCTTAGACTTATGACTCTAGCTCAAAAAGTAGGCACTCCAAAATATTATGTAAGTATTACCTACTTTATAGCTTAAGAAATTAATAATACATTCGTGGTGATAACAAACACTATTTTAGTCAATTAAGTATGCGTTGTCCTATTTATTTAATAATTTAATGTATTTACGACAGATATAGGATGTATTAATATTATTGTACGTAGGTATTTGGGCGATAAACTCAGGGTCTTGACTTTAGATAATACTTGTAGCTAGATTGTCGGTCACATAATCACTCTGAACTTAAAATTCGGTGGCTTTTTCCTTTCGATATTGCTTACAAATGTTAATATTAATCACCGTTCTTAAAATAACATATTACTTATGAAGGGGAATGATTAAATCACAGCACGTGTAAGGAAATGTCTATAGTAAGTAATAATAGTTGTTCATATTATGTATTTCGGTTTTGTGTATCCAAAATAAACCTTTGAAAAATAGGTATGTTAGGAAGGACATTTTGAAGATCAGGGAAACCTATTTATCGTCACCAAAATAATTAGAATCGTTACTGTATTGAAAAGATTTTTTATATGAATACGATGATGATGACTGCGGAAGCCCTATCTTCTTAACTAAACATATGAACCAGGAAGATAAAGTTTTCATAAAACCGTAAACTTGGGATTGATTGCCATTTTTTCACATTTAACCGTTCACCAGACAATGGAAAAATAGATGACACATCATCATTGTGAACTTTATTGCTAAGAAAAAGATTCCAAAAACAGGTATTTTAGGAACTTTCTGCATCTAATTAATTAGCTATTACGACACTTGTTTCTTTTTTTATAATACTACACTATTTTATTGTTGGTAAAGTAAAATACTTGTTGAAATTGATGAGAGGATAAAAAGTAAGAGGCAGTGGTTTAGAACAGTAGGTCGGACGAACGGTACAAAATACAACAATTGCAAAGGTAAATAATAAATATTTGGGAGTGTGAACGCTGAACGCGGATGTATGTGACGTCACAACACAATGGCGACGGGCTGGGCTAGGGTTGACAAGCTCTGGAACGAAATTAAATGTCCAATATTGTGTTAACTGAGTGAGGTGGACGTAACAGAAGTAGCAGAATTAAAAAAAAATAGCTATTGAGGCCTTGACGACCGAACTCTTGCGGGAAGAAATTGAATACAGCAGCTTAACCCAAAACTTCTGATACTATTTGGCTCGTACCCCTGACTTTGGAACTGGTGAACCAAGGGACAATCCACATTAAATTTGTTACTTTCTTTGTTCTGATACATAGACAGGGAGTATCTTAATTCATTCTATTTACCTTTCTTGGTTCTGTGTCCTGTCCATACATATCTGAATACTTCTGAAATAAATTTCGAAGGACGACTGACCTATTGAATTACAAATGTGTTTGTACTGAAGAGATGTCAACATTTTTTTTAAGGTTTGGCCTTTGCCGTTCATTTGTTGTGCATGCGGGTTATGGGCAACAACCACGTGATAAACATAAAAAAAACTTAGATCTACATATATAAAAAATATATATAATAAAGTAATATTACTACTTACTTACTATAGTATAGATAATTTATAAGTGTGACTATTTATGCTAGGGTAGAAAGTTACAAGCGGAATATGTCTCAAGTCAAACTTAAACTACCTAAGTTAAACTTGACTCGCTTTTCTACGCTTCCTTATGTTTATAGGTACGAGCAAAACTTGCATTTGAAATAAAGATGAGCTATGAAATGTAAATGTAAATGCAGAATACGCAAATATAAACTCTTTGTACGTTTAATGGTAGAGCATGTTGTCATCTGCGGCTGGCCATTGCAGGCAGGGAGGCAGTTGTATACTTCTATGCTACCCGAATCCCTGCAAGTTGCTGCCCACTGGCGACACAGAGGGTTTAATGTGTACTGGCGACTTCGTCCGCGTGGAATAGTTATTTTTTCCCCGTTTTTTTTTTTACATTTTCCATTATATCTTCGCTCCTAATAGTTGCAGCGTGATGTTATATAGCCTAAAGCCTTCCTCGATAAATGGTCTATTCAACACAAAAAGTTCAATTCGGACCAGTAGTTCCTGAGATTAGCGCATTCAGACACAAACAAACAAACAAACTCTTCAGCTTTATAATATTAGTTAAGATCTGTCTGTGTGTCCCTTTTTCTTAGGAGTGAGTTCCACACATCACACCTGAATCCGGATCCAAAGTGAAGGTGCCTAATACATTACCCTTTTCAAAAAAAGGCTACATTACTAACCACTACTCTATTTAATAAACCGGTTCTCTCCTAGTGTTTGTTGACATATGCGCACGCGCATATTGCTTCGGGGAAGGGCCCTCGGATGCGGTTCGCGGCGGAGGAAGACGCAAGCGCCTGTTTTCATAACTGGCTATTCGAAGAAAGTGGTAATTGTCAATACGTATATGAATGACGGTCATTGTTAATGTGATAAACGCTAAGAGTGTTTCAAGCTTTACACTGGAATTTCATTTTGTCAATTTAATTGTTCAACATATGACTCGGTGGCTCAACTGATCCAAGAGTCGTGGGTTCGATTCCCACTAGGGACAAACATTTGTGTTTGTTCTGCGTCTGAGCGTTAATATTTGTCATCATCATCCTAGCCTTTTTCCCGATTGTCTCAGGGTCGGCTTCCCAAACTGAGAGATTTGGCGAGGGCTAAGCTTTTACACAGAGCGACTGCCATCAGACCTCCGCAACACTTAGGGTAAGCTATACCCATTCCCAGTTGGGCGTCAGAGTTATCATAATCTCTGATATGATGTGACGACTGCTATCTGAGTTGGTAAAGATAGCACCCGGGACCAACAGCTTAACGTGCCTTCCGAAGCACGGAGGAAATCGGTGTCAAATTTTGGTCACCCATCATCGGATTGACCGCGCCAATGGTTGCACAACGTTGCGATCATTGTTAAACGTACAAGACCGCGTCGCCACCTAGCTCCTCAGCGTTAAAACAACCCTTTATAGCGTTAATATTTGTATTTAAGTATATATTTGTGGTGCCTTCGTTGTTCCAATACCCATAACACAAGTGCTTAAACTACTTAATTTGTGATCGGCGCAATGTATGTGATATTGCGTGATAAAAAATAATTGTGACCAATTTTATATTGTGGTGATGGGCGCATTTCCTGTGATGTTTAAATAATGTATTTTCCAAAATAAAGTATGAAAGTTCGTTCACAGATTTTGAGTGAAAAATTATCTAATAGACAATTTTTATCTATGGTTTACAATGTCTATCTATGGCGGAATTCACTGATTACCTTCGCATCTCCTTCTTTAGGCGTAAACAGTTTAAAGAGAGTTCTTATCTCACGGTAAGTAGGCAGTGGCAAACCTTTATACCGTCTAATATTATATCAATTCAGAGTTTCAGACGATCTGCTCGAATACCACTTAGGGCAATAAAAACAATATGATCAAAACATATTGTCTCCATTATTTATCTTCCAAACCATAATTCATGTTTTTGTCTTCTCTATTTATAAAGCTAAACTATTCACCATGAAAGTTTTTGCCTTTTTTTTTGTAAAAACGTATCCATTGGCGTACCGACCTCCCGCCAGGGGGCGTAGCGTGACAATTTCAGTAAAAAATATACGACAAAAATGTTTTCTTTTTGCAAAACGTTGTAACTGGTTTAAATTTAGGTCAAGTCCCTATGTAGTAGTAGTGTAGATATAATTTCCTTTTAATCCTCGGATAATAATAAACTAAAGTTACCAAAGAAGAGGTTAAAAAGTAATAAATACGTCATACATTACCCACCAATAGCCTGGTCTTAAACGATATTATGTCTTTGTGCCATTATGTTAAGCTATATATGATCTAGGTATAAATGGACCATATGAAATATTCAAGCTCGTTAATTCCAGGAATTAGGATCTCAAATTGACCCTTCTGGGAGCATTTGGTCATTCAATGCTTAGTCTGTTACCAAAGTAGAGTCGTTAGATAAGGTTGCTTTTTAAACAAAAAAATATCGACTTCTACAAAATCCGCAGTAGATGTTTCACGAAAACTAGAACGTCTGGCAACAACACGCAGACGGTAGGCACGATAGGAAATCTAGAACATTAGGTTACGTTACTATTGCCGGCATTACAGTGAATATCGTTGGCCCGTACTGCGGCGTCCTTGTCCGCGGATTATTCGGGCTTAGTGCTGGCCGGTGGTAAGGCACGGCAAGTTAATAGGCAGCATTGAACTTGAACGTCTCGCGTGTGGGTGTGACGTCACTGCGACACGTGCGCGCGCGCCCGGCAAGGCCGTACGAGCCATGAACGACAGCCTAAAACAATCGCAACTACATAGAGTACCCCGCCGGTCAACCTACAATCGTGTAACGAAGAGAAATTTTTAAATACGGACTGTGTCCAAACGCGATCCTATAACACTTTTCAGTAAAACAAACACATGGGATAAAAACGGTACAGAATACACAAACACTCAGCTCCAAGTAAAGCAGTCTTTAAGTTTAGGGTCTAAAAACATTCTCGTATCTATCATTAGCGAAATCGTTTCACAACAACGTCGTATGTATTATGGCGTTAACTTCGATGCCCGCTACCTACTCTTTTATTTTCTTCTTAGCCCAATGGTTAACTGGTAGAGAAAGCATATGCGGCTTTAAGTCCGCCTTTTGTATAATGTTCTTTTTGTGCAATATACCTAGATTAAATAAATAAATCACTCTCTTCAATATCAGTAAAATGTGGTACTTTATTTGATGACAAAGTCCCGTATAATGGCATTTAATCAAATAGGTACTATTTTTAGTACACTCATAAATAATTATGACTCACATCCGAACTAAGGATACTACACAATATAACATACATATATTGTAGGCACTGTAAGCGCAATTATTATTTTCATATTAAGTTATCCATTCGTCATCATAATGTACCTACCTAACATATTGTGGCTCAAAAACTACATGAGTAAGCCGTGTCCTTCTCTGAGCATACATGATACACCAGTAAAAAATCACACACAGATGAGGAAAATGCGTCGATCTAAAAACAAAACGTTAAACAGCTGTCGTTGTATGGTAACATTAATACCCGTTGAGTAAACAATTATGTCGTCTTTTATGCGTTATTTCTGTCCGTGTATCATCGTATCATACTGATTTACATATGCAATTATATAACCATCACACGTATATCTTTTAAAATTATAGTTCGTATTGATAATGTGAAGAAGAGTAGGTAATCATCGTATTTAATTAAGCTAAATAAATCCTTTTCCAAGAATAAGGCCGGATAACATTATCAATAATCGTAATTGAATTATTAATAAAACATAGATACTGCTATCACTATTATCAAAAAAATATTTTGAATGAAGAATCCTGACGTGGGGTTTTATCGCTTCGATGCTCGATCGGCGAACTTAAAGTTCAATATGTTTTACGCGCATGACATATAGAGTTGGCATTTCATCTCCGCCCCATGTAATCAGGTGGATATGGTCTTCTTTGACGGCTGCCAATCACTTAGTTGCGTCATTCCCAGCCTTTCTAAGGTCGGAGTTTAATCCATTACCACCCGCGGTATGTGTTGGGAACTAATTTACCTCCTTGCATAACCCATACTTAGCAACGATTGCATTTTACCATGTTGGCACAGCCACTTATGAATTTCATACACGCTTGGAGCTTATATTGCGAACGTAGCTAAATTGTAATTGGTTTAAATAAGTAAGCTACGAATATAAAAAATTATGATGGATGTCGTTCGGTAACTAACATTCGTATTCGAATGCAATATCATTGTAATTGTGTGACAAATCAGTTACCGTATTCGCCATTAAGTAAATTCCATGAACACGGATTGTATTCAATTCCGCTTCTTTATCCGGTTCTTAAACAATATCTCTATTAGAAATACTTACGCTTGTTTTGATGTTATACAAATGTGTAGGTAGGTACGTAATTAAATTTTGTCGATAAAACCAGAATATAATCTGGGACATAAGGATTTGCAATCGTGTTTTGATAAATATTAAGTTTGGTAATACATGAAACATCAAATTACAATTTATCTAATCGCGTGCGTAAGTCCCAGGCTTACTGCATACGTCAATGGGTGACATTTGGAAATTAGGAGCCTCATTTTCAAACAATGATAATAATCTATAGATAATGCACACATTTCAATGTAATTTCGTATTGTTGATACATATTCAATAACTTAATAATTACATGGCATTGTGGTATAAACTCGTTGAAAACTTTGTAAGGCGCACTATGTAAGGCGATTGTCTAAATAGTTGAAAACCTGCACATTCATTGAACTCGATTTCAGGTCTTAAAAATATTTTTTTAAAAATACAGCTTTAATGGCTAATTTGGTGGTTTTGGCAGTTGATAGTGTCGAGGATGGCTCAAAATCAACATACCAACCGACCTCCGGTAATGGAGGGTACGACCGAAGAGAGAGTTTAAAAACAGTCTTTTCAAAGAATGATACACCTACTTACTCGTACATATTTATCTACAGATTATTTCGTCGTTTCGTATTAGATCTTAAATAAGACCTTAGATGCTATTGTCATTGTCAGTTATCATTAATACCATTAAGACTTATTATTTAAGATAAAAAGACACGGATCATTTGATAGTGAAATATGAACCACCTGCTTACCTACAAGTGTCATTATCTATTCTATCTTTTTATTCGATCTATAGTAGGACGAGATATAACCACACCAACTATATCTGCATTTTTCATTTATGCACGCTTGTTAAATTCAATTTAAAGGGTCTTGCAAACAAAGTGTACGACCGTCTTAATATGCGATGTTGAATGCCAAACGGCTATTTGTTGATATATTCCTCTTCGCTTACAATATTAGTAAGTAGTATCCGCGAATCTTGCATAAGTGGCGTAACATACAATATTTCGCAAGAGCTTACTACGGGACGCGAAAGCCGTGACGTAAGCGACGCCGGCGCAGCGAACTCCATTGATTAGACCGCGTGAATGTTGTTACTTAACCCATTCGCCATTCTTGACTCCAATAACACATTTTACTAAGAGTGAGTGACTGTGTTGCGAAAAGTGCTCTTTAACCTTTTGACTTAGCTCGGTTTCCTTAACGCATTGCGGGACAGCCTCAAATTCACAACACCACAAAAACGTAGTCGTATTCGATATGTGATTTGTCTTTTTCAAACCTAAACAGTGTAAAAGTGACAGCATTTAGACATCGAAATCGAATACGTTTCCGTAGTACTTACTTGGAATATGAGGGCAGGAGCTAGACACATTAGAGGTTTAGCACGTCTGTGGGTTTTGCGTCCAAACGTGTTATGGAGCATAGACAAGACAATATTTTAGATCAAACTCACTTGTTACCTACGTGGGAGCTTGATCGTTGCACAGACTTGCATGTATTTATAAACAAGTTCGCCTTGATAGGTTTAAAAACAGTATTTTTAGAATATTAGTTGCACTGATATAAAATGTATTTTATCTTCATTTCAAATTGCCATGGTAACTGCAATGCAATTGGCAAATTTTCCTTAATGGGCCTGACAGGAGAGGACGTCGTAATAATGATAGCAATTTTGCAAACAACGCGGATAATAATTTAGATAGAATCGATTTCAAGGCAATGCTATTAATGATGCGATTGACCCACATTTTTTCTTCAATTAGTGACGCAATTAATTAAGATGTAGACGTTTTAAATAATATAAAAAATATCATAGTTTTTAAGGTTTACAAGAAAAAAAAGCCATGATTTTCATTTTAATTTACAAATCGTATTACTTATAACTCACCGAGGACACATCGTCTTCAAAAGATTTTCGAAATCCAAATAAGTAATATTCATAGTTCCCGGAATCTGCGATTATGTCAGCACAAATAACATATGAGTAAATGTGAATTAATTATAATTTAATAAGAGTTATGGTCAATGCTTAAAACTATAATCCTCCAATAACTGAAGATCTCCCGAAGTAGATGGTCAAGACGGCTTTAAAACGTATTTCAAACACTATTGTATAGTTGTTTCCTTGGAATTAATGTGTATGTAATGAAAACGGGCGGTATTGCTACATACATCAATATATTTTACTTTCAAAACAGATATCTCATTTCCCGTCTTGGGATCCTGCTGTGAACGTAAATACCGTTACTAGGCAACAGAGAAAAAGTTTTATGCGATGTGTTGTTAATAGTTTAAAAAAACATTAAAATATGTTCAGGTAATTATTTATGTAATACCAATAAAATCTTACACCTAAGACTAGAAGAGAAGATTGAATGAAAATTAAATGAGAACTGACCCCGTCCAGTGAATTACAATCTATTGCGTAAATACATTTCTGGGACAGAATAACATGGAAATACCTGTGTTTTCATATTAACTTTGGATGAAGCAGAAAGACAGGGTTAAAGATAAATTAGGCCAAAATGGAAACTTGATCACAGGTAGCGTAAATTACAAATATAATTGAATGTGAGTGCGCAGTCATCTTCAGCATTTGTTTATAATGTCCATTGTGGAGTCGGCGATCTTTGTTAGAACCAGTAACTACCCACAGACAACAGTGTAAGGGCCATGTTGATAAACAGCCCAATAAATCAACCGCTTGTGTACCGACAGTGAGTGTTTGTTTTGTAATTGATATTCTAAATGTAACTCCTTATAAATAGACCGTGTACCTACCTATGTACTTAAATTGATGGCTCGTTGGTCCAATGATCATAAGTGCCATTCAAGAAACGAGGATACCCAAGCTTGTCCAAATGTTACTGGGATGTTCTGTCAAGAAATTACTCAGTAGCAGGTCTGGAGTTTAGAACGGAGTACGAAAACGTAAAGCATGTTATGCCCATCTACACCTTAATCTTCTGCAGTCATGTCAAACTCGTCTCATAGGTTTTCTATATTTGCGCACACTCGTGCACTTTAACATATCTCTCCGTAAGGCAAGACTGTGTTATGTTGTCTGCTTAGTCCGAAAATTGGTCAGGAAAGTATTTTACTAGTTAAATATCGCATTTATCCCTGCTACACTACCAGCGGTTACGGCTGACCAAAAATGAAGAAAACGCGGGGAATTTTTGATATTAAATGAAATTCTTGCAACGATTCCGCATAAAGCGGATGCAGGGCGAGTTTAAAATGTTTCAAACGAAACTCCGGGATTGAGTGGTAAAAGCTCGGCCAACGTTCACGGTAATGCTTTCCAATATAGGCACTTACTTTTATTATATTCACATAATGTTTATACTTTTTATCGTTATGTGAAATAGGTATGACCGATTTCACGTAAGCTGGCCACAAACTTAGGACCATCTTCTAAGCGCTAATTTAATTTTGTAATGATCTTTAGGTATATTATGTAGATATATTCGATTTTTTATTGAGTTATTCTTGACAAAAAATAAACAAACGGGTGGTTTCTCACATCAGGGAATCGATATCAGGGGCTATTTGTGTGCTGGCAACTTCTAGATAAACAATACGGTCACACTAAGCACTTATTTTATAAATACTTAGTGTGACCACTTATTTTATTAATTCACACTTATTACTGTTGTAAGTATTGATCATTTTAAACCTAGAAGCTTAACTACCTAACTTAAATTTAGTTCATATCATAGATGCGGTACCGCTAAACATCTTGTAAATTGTAAGAATTAGGTTACCTATTCTATATCGTCATCAATGATATCAGAACGATTCTTATTATTTAAAATCCTTCAATAAAGCTATGTACATTTTCTTAGAATTTTACGATATAGTTAATACTTATTTTGTAAAATTGTTTTAGTACAACCTTTTTGAATGACTAAATTACGAAGACTCAATGCCTTATTTGCGCGTATTTTACAAATGAAACTTCCTTATAGGACGAGTAATATTAATTAAATCGTATACAAACTTATTTAGGTGTACCTACCTTGAAATATAAAACCTATAATTAGTTTTGTGGTAGGCATTTGGATAATATTGACCACTATTTTATCATATATACTTAAAACGTCCTGGCTTACTATCCGCATTAAGTATATTATTATTATTGTTCAATAAATAAATTAAATTGAATTAAGGAAAAATACATCGGAATTACATGCCTCGTTGATATAAAAACAGCACTATCGAAAAGGAAAACATGAAAAATAATTGATGCATTAACGCTTTGGTAAATTGGCAATTATTTGTTAAATTGTGTAATATTTCAACTGAATACCTACATGTACATAAGTAGTACTAAGTTTGATTCACCGGTATATAAAATATAGATCGACTTGTAAAACAAGGAGAGTAGTTTTTCAATCTTATATCAGAAACAATCAAATCTTTCCTCTTTATAATATTAGTGTAGATTCGTTGTAATTTTATGTAGGCAGGTATGTAATGTAAATTGGTATCACACATAGGTATGATTACGATTCTGTACCATTGAGGAAAACTTCAACGTGGCGCCTTATAACCTTTCAGCACCAGTTATCTTATAGAACTGTAACCAAAATGAGTTCCATACTTCCTAACAATCGGCATTCTCGATCCAAACAACCTCTTTATTCGTAATGGTCCCCCAACCTTGCTTGCAATGCATTTACAATTTACATTAGCATATGTACAGAAGAATGTTCATTCATTGTAAATCATTACACGGTCAGGTTGGCTCATGCATCGAGAGGCATGGACGCAGGTATGCCGGCGTTATCGCTCTAATATACCTGATATCGGTAGATATCGACGTAGGCGGTAGCTAGCCTGATAACACATCCCACACACACATAGTAAAGGCCAAGTTGTTTGCGAACCTCTATCGAAGACAACTAATCATATCTCTTTGTTTTCTTTGCAACTGCCACTGCTATATTGTTACGGTCCATAACTTTATTGTCGGCATAGAAATTCATTCACAGGAGATTAAAGTTGTACGCCTTATAAAATATGTGGTAATTACAATATAACTGTTCGGACGAAACTTCGATCAAAGAAGCTTATCATTTCGTACAGCAGTCAAAATAAGTGTGTATTTAGAATGCGTCTTTGAAGTTCCGTTTTCACCAGTTCATGGGCATACGTTCATATTTCATGTTCGTTAATAAATATAAGGAAAAACAAACATACGCCTAAGGCTCTTTATTTAAGGCAAGACTGTGTTATGTTCTCTGGAACAATATGGAACCCTCGAAAAGGTAGGTGTATAAAATAATTAACAAACATTTTGCAGGCAAACGAGCTGTTATTAAATTAGAACACAGTCTGTAACAAATAAGCTTAGTTTGGCACGCAACTGAGCAGATATTTTTACTATATTTAAAGTAATATAGGTACCTAAGTCTCTCTTGGTAACGTAATAATGAATGGCTATACTCATACATCTCTGCATTCACATGTCATTACATGGGTGAAACTGATAATAATTGATATCTACTAACTTAAAAAAATATACCTATCGAATATTAATATACCTAAATTGAAAAAGTATAAGTTATTTCCTGTGGTTATAATACCGAGTCAATTGCTGTTAAAAATCCATGAAACAAATTTTATTCTTGTTAAAATATTACTTTAACAGGGAGCTTTAATTGTGTATCGAAATTGTAAATAAATATCGCTTACACTATCCACAGTCAACATTGTAATAAATCACAATTCGTACACTACATTATTAAACTGTTTTAAAACTGAGCAAATTACTTGAAAATAATGATATCATAGTATGTCATGTACAAATTCCAAAGTAGTTAACGTAGCTCAAGCATTTAGGTAGATATGTCATGAAATTCCTGAATCGACGAAGGTAGCAAAGATATAGTCTTAGCTGATGATAGTAGGTACTAGGTATCACTGTGTCAACTTTACAAATAGAAAAAAAAGTTAAAATAATTAAAATTGACGTATCGTTGCTTGGTGTACTATGTACGAGTAGTGGGTGATAACTGTACAATGGTGACATTAAAAAAACAAATAAGTAATGTAATCCATTTTAGTATTTTTTTAAAGGCACATTGTTTTGTACCACCTATGTTGTTGAGTTTTAATGGTTAAATGTCTAACATCTCGGTCTGATATTAGACAAACTGTGTGCCAGTGAGCTCAAACCATTGGGGATGGCGAGACCCCATCCAGGGCCATAGCACATTAAGTCAAAAGTCGTGTTGCTTACAGTACGGTTCATTAAGTTAGACAATTTGGATTTTGTACGTCTAAAGAGGCGGACATAAGCATTCCTATTACCTACATTTGTTACGTTTGATGTGGCAGTAATTGAACACTCGGGTCCTTACTCTTTCTTGTTTATATTCAAGCCTGTGCAATAAAACAAGGCGATTATATGCGAATGCGGTATCAAGGCAGTAATTACGGGTACAAATTGTTATTGTTTACAAGCTGCCCTAGAGGAGCACCGTTAAGCTTAGGTATCAATAGAGCTTTCTATGTTTCAGCCGGATTTTTTTTTCATTATTATTGCACACACTTTAACAACTCTTTACAGTTCGAAGTTTCAATACTGATTAGATTAATTGCATTCCATAATGTTAGGTGATACTTAATACTGAGAGATCAAGTTGGGACCCTTGTCGGTCACAGTAATTTTTAGGTGAATTTCTTTCACCTAAAAAGAAGGGGGTTCGAATCATCTTTATTTATAATAATTAGAGAGATAAAAGGTATCATTGAATCATTCCAAGACCTTTTGACTTTTGACCAAGAGGATTATGTGTCTGGAAGATTCTAGAAAACGTCTATAAACTACCTGCTATTTTGCCCACAAGATAACAAAATTTATATCTTTTATTTGAATGATATATCATAAAACTTATGATATTAATAGAATTGTGTAGTTATTACTTTTATCGGTACTAGTTACTCCGTATGTTTTTTATATATCTGTTTTTAAAAGATAACGAATAATTTACAGAACCAAAGAGATAGTGTAATAAATAACTTATCTCCAAAGCGGTACAGCAAATTATATCGTCGAATGTTACGATAATGTTTTATATTTAAATATTTCTTGTGACAATTTTGTGTACTTGAATAGTATTTAAATTACATATATTACTGTAAATATCTCAAACAGCGACATAATTATTATGATAATAAAGTGGGTTGCTAGTGAATCAAAGGTCAGAGTGTAGTGAATTACTAATATATCGGACTAAATAAATAACTACATTTTTGTTCACATCCCTAAATAAACAACATCAACAGTGTAATATACTTTCAAGTACCAATATCTGTCTAAACTAAGTTATGCGTACTCACAACTACAAGACTACAACATTTGTGTATCTTGAACGAGTGTCCATTGAGATAAGACGATGTTACACAATACTCTTACTTATTTTCCAAGTAATAAGATCTACATCGTGAACTTGTGGAGTCTACAATAGGTCGAAGTTGAACCCGGAGCCTCGTACTTTTCCTACTTGATCTAATTTTAAATAATTAATTACTCTCGACATACAACGGCGTAGTAAAACTGATTAACGAGCAAAGGATCGTACTCTAGTTTATTTATTTCCATTAGCTTTGGACACTCTTTAAGACACCGTTTGAGAACATTGTAAATCTCTGTACTTTAATATTATTATTGTAAATCTTATACCTCACTGTAGGTAGGTGTTTTCTGACAAACTAGGCTTTAATAAAGATTATCTGTGCTTTTAAAAATATGTAGTCATTGAAATTGACTTGGTTTTTTTTTGTATTCTTTGTAATTTATTATAGCTCTATTATTTAGTGCCAAATTAAAATAAATTGTGTGACTCCACTCCACTCCATTGCTATTTCATAGCACAGAACAACAATAGCTCGTAATGTTATCTAAAATATAATATGAAATTTTGAAAATTATTTACATTTACTAAATTACAAATACTTTAGTAAAAAAAATTAAAAGAACACATAACAAGTTAGTAAACATAATCAATCTGATTCATTATGAACTCTGCTTCTGTACCTAATTATTTAATTAATACGCATATATATTAGTAATTGTTGTGTAAGTATTTATGTTTATTTGCCGTCAAGTCAGATAAAATGAAGCCAATGGCCATGATAGCCACAAATCACGTGTTTTCGTAACGAGCGGCCGTGCATCAAACAGGGCCCCTACCACCAAAAACGAAAACGATCGTTCGTTGAATAGATCGCGTATACGAATACTGATGATGATGATGATGATTGCTTCCGACCGATTTCGGCCATGGCGACCACTTCAACTCCTAATTAAGTCTGCGCTGATGCGCACGAAGATGACTTATATAGCCGATCCTCGCATCAAACTGCCGTGCACAATGCGGGCACGTTAGTCTGCCGTTCACAAGGTGGTAAGTAATGGCTACGGGCGTACGGGCTTTGAGCTCGTCGCGTTTAGCATCGAGGTCAACTGTACGCTGTTCCTCGAAGACGCGTACTTGCCGCTGCACATGCCCGCGCCATTCAGACCGTTGTGCTGCCAAACTCTCCCAGCGAGAGGGCTCGATGTTGCATCTTTTCATGTGACGCTTCTGAACATCTTTATATCGGAGGAGTTGCCCGCCGCGCTTACGCTTGCCTTCCTCAAGTTCAGAATAAAAGATGCGCTTCGCCACTCTCTCCTCCGCCATACGAGATACGTGACCGCACCACCGAAGCTGCCGACGCATCAAATAGGCCTCAATGCCACCAACATTGGCTCGCCGCAGAACTTCGGTATTCCGCACGCGATCAGACCACTTAATGTTCATAATCTTACGTAGACATTTCAAGTGGAAGCGGTCTAATGTGCGTATCTGGTGGCGATACAAGCACCACGTCTCGGAGGAATATAAAAGGTTTGGCAGCACAATGGCCATGTAAACCGAAATTTTTGTGGGCAGCTTTATGTCGTGTGAGCAGAAAACTTTGGAACACAGCTTGCCAAACTACAACGAATACTAATATACATATGAATACACGAACTAAAATTCGTCGAAGTCTATTTTAATTAATTTAATTCATATAGAAATTGTTGAAAATCGACGTTGGCGAATTTTAGTTCGTACATATATTCGAACACGGGAGGGACAAATGAGAGGGATTTATGGGGCAAAAATACGCGATCCGTTCAATGAACGATTGTTTTTTTTTTGTATTAGGCCATGTCACGTTAACATTTGGCACAACAGTAACATCAGATAACATAAAACCTGCACATCAAAGATACCATGATTATAATGCTAGCAGCAATATATTTAATTAAAAGTTTATGTATTTATCACAACTTTGATAAATACAATTACAAATAAGATAAGCAAATCCTTGTCATTGAAGTATCGTATTCTTTTACATCGTAATTTATTATACCTCTCATTTAATTTATTTTTATAAGAAGAGATAAAATTTCAAGAACAATCCAGTTCTAAATATGTTATAGTAACATACAGTTTCCCCATTTCATCAATGTAGAGATACAAATGATTCAATTTTTAATGAAGTGTTACTTATTTTAAATGGAAAGTTTGAATGGGACTTGAAACACGTAGATACACATTGCATTAATATCAAAAGATATTTGTGTTTGAAATTATCCATGTAAGTATGTATATGGTTTACAAGTTGTAATCCATTTCTTAGCTTCATATCTGTGAAATGACGTGATCTACTAGTAGAATGCAATTATAAATTTCAACTCTAATGCATTTTAATGTAAACTTGCAGATTGTGAGATAAATAAGAAGTAGTGTTCAATTCAATTATAGGTACTATAGAGCCCAAACGAGTGCATGGTAACTTCCTAGTGTTGCCTGGTACGTACAAAGTCGCACCTGCATCCACGAGTACTCAACGACAACGGTTAATGAATTATTTATAATTAAGTACGTAAGTAATTGCATTTCTTACGAAACGTATTAGTATGCATAGCTTTCTTATTTGTGACATAGGCCTAATCTGTGGTTAGTATGGAGTATAGAGGTCTCTACAAGTCAAATTATTGTAAATCTTTTAAACTAATATTACTATTAAACTAATATTATTATTGTTGATGGCCCCATTTTGCAAGTTAGGACAATCAATAAAGCATTCAATCTCTTTATATGCTACTACATTGTATACCTTCAATAAAAAAAAATCCTTACAATTTTGTTTCTAATTGGATGAGCTTTAATTTTGTTAATAATTGCGTATTTATACCTAAATGATATTACATCTCTACGACTCTATTCATTATTTTATAAACTCTATACCTATTCACGTGGATAAAACACGCTAGGTGATCGAAATAAAACTATTAGACACAGTTTTACCTATTTAAAACTATGTTAGCTAAGAAATAAAAACGATTGGTAGAGTCACATGTTGATAACAGCTGTGTCTACAGTACTGTGAGTGAGGTTGTAGGTGATAAAGTTATGAAGCTTGTTTCTAGCATTGCTAATTATATCATTGACAAATATAAAATTGTTAAATAGTTAAAAAATATCGTTTTTATTGTTACTGTTTTCATGACAAACGTCCGTAGACAGTTTATTATTATTACTTGCTAGATGTCATGCGTTGCTAACCGTTGACAACATATGTTTGCGGAGAACATATTAGATGCCATAAAACGAGCTCTTCATCTTTCCCGGCATGTAGAGTCGATTTGAAACTACAATTTGTAAGTAAAACGCTAGTTGAATGACTCTAGACGTGTTTGTTCAACTGGTTTAAAATAGAGACGGCGACTGTGCGTGCCGTAGTGTACTTACATAATACGCAGTCTTATAGAGTCATTGGCAGTGGACACTACAACTGAACGGCCGGCTCAAGAGCATCAGAAACAAAAGGGTGTATCGGTTTCGATTTAGGTCCAGGTAGAGGACGGCGCCGGGCGCCTTCGGGGCGAGATGCGACTCAGAAACAACCTAAATAAAGCGGGGAGTAGCCGCGGCACACGCGCGCGCGGCGCACACTCGCACGCACACTCGCGCGCGCACGCACACCCTCGCGCCCAGACGAAAATAAAATCCACTCGTATGCGCCATGCAAATAGGAAGGCGGCCCGAGCACGCGAACCGCCCGAATGAACGAACAGATCCTTACGTTTCGTGGCACTGTCGCAAGACGGTCACGGGCGCATCGCAGGCCGCGGGTCACAGCAGCGCACGGGCACAGATCTCATCCGAGGCACGGCACCGTCCGCCACTCCGAACTGGTTTCAAGCTCCGAATCCGATGGAAAAGTACACGCGCGAGACGAACATTCGACACTCGCGATATCGACGGTTCCGCAGCGGTCACTCGCCAGAGGATCGACGGAATGAATGATGCGCGGGCGGAGTGCGACGTCGGCGCGGGTCGCGGCGCGACTGGCGGCGGCACTACGCGGAGACCCGTGCGTAGTGAGTGGCCGTGAGGAGCGGGGACGAGGAAACCCGGCGCGAGTACGGAGCCCCGGCCGGGGGGCGGCGGGGGGCGGATTAATCACGTAGTAAGTATGCCCCCCTGGGCCGCCGGCCGCTACGCCCGCGGCGCCGCGATACAACCTGCGCCCGACACATACATAAATAAATACCGATGCAATATGAGCGCTCGTCGTGCCAGACTGAAACCGGACACTTCTCGAGGCGAAATGAATTCCTGCTTGAGCGTTGCCACCGAATCTTGGCGTCGCCGCTCGCTACAGCCGTGATGCAACTGTTAAACGCTCCGTAAATTATCAATCAGCGAGGTGCAGTTACGTACAGTCGAGAGATTTATTCGTTTCAAAAGTCTCCTGCGCTTCCGCGATCATAAATAGCGTCCATTCAGACAGATCAGATAACTTCCTATTCAGTTGAGACTGCTTTCAGAAAACGCAATTTACTCGACGACACGTACCTACGGTAGGGATTTCCCAACACATCTATAGTGAAAAGGTTTTGAACCGGTTTTTCTAGTCGACTGTTCCAAGTTGCATTGCATGTTTACGATACAGATGACTTTTACGCCGCCTTTTATCGAGCTATTAACGGGCAGGTTACTTTACAACAAATTAAGGAAAATACGAGATTTCGAGGTCTATTCTGCATTGCTATTTGAGTATGATAATGGTGAGGTAAAAGCGAAAGGGTAAGTCGTACCTGGTTGATGGTTGGCTTTGGAGAAACATAATATTACTTACGGGGCTCCACAAAGGCCGGTAGTCGCCTTAGCGCTCAGACATAATCTGGCCTCTTACCATTGTGTTCGGGAAACGGTTCCTAAGATAAGCCTTAAAAAGAAATGGGGCGGCCCTTAGGACAAATGGTCCGACAAGTTCCTTTGTTACAGAAAATATGTTGCACTTAACTTTTATTAACTGTATTCAATGTGGACCTTTCCGTGTGGATATTACCTTGTTGGCGAATTGAAATAACATGAACAAGTTTATAGACTTGTTTGAAGCAAAGAGGTAAACTAAATAATAATCCTTTCCTAATAGACCTTTCGCGTACAGTATCAACGAGCTCTACATTAGATGAACTCTCAGTTTTACTGTTCAAATATCCCCACGATCATTAATTGCATTTACAATTTAACAGCCATTGAGTAGAATATTCCACAAATACAAAATAAAAACATAATAAAACCTGATTTCCCTTAGCTACTGGAAAGTACAGAATTGTAGAGTCGCTTAAACAGGCTGAGTGTTATACTCGTATATACTGGTTTGGGATGAAGATTCCAACCACTAATAACTTGTGTTTAGTTTTATCTGTCGCTTTATTATCAACTAATTATGTAAAGGTTTTAGAAAACAGTTTTGGTGAAAATCTATATAAATAAAACGGATCTTCGAACATCTGTACGCCTATAACTGTCTAACTAGTGTGCCAAATTAAATTAAATGACTTTGGTTTGTATCACTTACCACACGTACTTATTTGTTATTGTTAGGACAAGGCTTGACTGATATGAAAATTACAAAAAAAAATTGTTAAATAATATGGCCATAGTACGTAGCTTGTAAAAAAAACAACATCGATCACTAAAAGAATCCCATCTCGTCGTGGCGTCATGGAGGAATTTGATTAAATATAATTGTAGTAGGAAGGTACGCGTTGAACTCTTCGGCAAGGGCCGACGCTCGATTCGCTCTGCCCGTGCGCAGGAAAAAACAAACTCGTTTTTTTAACGACACGACGCGACGCCCGATCGAGAGCTTTTTCTGCCGTTTAAGATGTGTTATGTATAAATTGAATCACATGACACTCTTGTTATTGTGTGTGCGGGTATCCGATTAACGCTTTACGTGGAACTTGACTTATTTTATGTAAGCTTTCTGTTTTTGGTAGAGTTGTTTTTTTAAGCGAGGGCTTAAAACGTTACAAAGCCGTAATTTTATACAAATACTAGCTATGCCCGCGACTTCGTCCGCATGGAATAGAGTTTCATCCCCTATTTTATCCTCTTGGGGGTAGATTTCTTATCGGATGCCTACGTCATAACATCTACCTGCTTGCCAAATTTCAGCCCGATCCGTCTAGTGGTTTGAGCTTTGCGTTGATAGATCACTATGTCAGTCAGTCAGTCACTTTTGAATTATATATATTTAAGGTATTGAGAATATTTATTTCTCGTGGTATTTACAGATAGGTTACATATTATAAATAAAAAATAAATAAATAAAACCTAACTTAAGTAATATTTAGGTTTTATATATGTATTTAGATATTTAAAGCAATCGATTATTTATTACTACAATACATGATTAAATATACTGTAAAGTAATTTCACGTCGTACACTTTATGGTTAAAAAATTTGGTAAGGCTTATGTCCAGCAGTGGACTGCGATAGGCTGACTTTCTAGCATATAGGATTGTTTAGATTTAAATAAAGTAAATTAGTTACCATATTTATCGCAAAACTACATTTTATGCCTCCACTAATTAAGTATTATCATGTACATATTAATTAGAAAATCATCTTTCAAGATACGAAATGTAGAAAATGATACACACATTATAATTAAACAGCAATATAAAAAGAACAACTTTTTTAAATAAAGCTATTCGTATTTAAAAATCTAAACATAACTTTTTATGACAAGTATATTACATCCAATCTAGAGTTTATTTGAACTGTATCACATGACTGCGAGGTCGTTATTGTATGATGTGACGTGGAGACGCTAAACGGGTCCCACACCGCAATGTAGAGCAGGTTTCTACTTGATATTCATGAACTTTTACATAGATATATTTAAATAGCACATTTTTGTTTAGATTTATTTGATAACGATAGATTTATAACTTTGAAATAAAAAATTGGCGATGCTATTTTTATTTCAGATTCTACAGACCACCATATCAAAAATTTTTGCCAATCATGTCGGTAGGGCAGGGTTTTATAAGATAGGATAACTGAAAGAATGTTCGTTTTGGGAAATATAAATTACTTTTATCGCGGTAAAGTCTGTGGGAATAAAATAAAATAGTTTATTTCTGCTAATAGATTCACTAGTAATACTCTTGCACGTCAAAATAGACGAAAAACCGACATAGGTACGTATTTTATTTAGAAATAAATAATTTACAACACTTTGTGTCTATTTTATATTTAGCACATGTAACTAATAATCATACAATTCAGTTCATAATAATTAAAACTTTGAGTCACTGGTGAATGGTGATGTCAGGCGTCGGGGAAAACTAGAAATAGATGGGAATTATCTCTATAAAGTGCGAAACGGGATAAAGTGTTGCTTTTGTTTTCAAACAATTAAATAAAATTGTACGCATTGCTATTTGATGAGTGCAGGTTGTAAAGGCAACCGGTTTTCATGACCGCTCTCTTTAACAGCTCTGTAACTCTACATTAAAAAAGAATTTGTAGTCTCATAACAGATTTAGTGGAGTGATAAGTGTATGAATGAGTGGGTTGGTGAGTGCTTGAGGCGACCTCGGTGGCGCTTTGTGTAAAATCGCCGTCGATACCGAGAGGTACGGATTCGAATCCCGGTTAGGGTCACTTGACTTCTATAACATTGGGTCTTGTCTGAATGTTCTGGGAGATGCCTTGGATACTAGTCATTTGGTATCCCAGTACAAACATTTCGTGTATGGAAACGTATTAACAAAAATGAGTATACAAGTATAGGAAGTAAGTGGGCTGGCCACATCAGCCGCAGAACCGATAACCGTTGGGGTAAACGAGTTCTGGAGTGGGGACCGCGTCTCGGCAAAAGTAGTGTGGACGCCGCCCTAAGGTTAGGTGGAGTGACGATTTGCGCAAGACGGCTGGCAAGTGCTGGATGCGAGAAGCCCAAGATCGATCAAAGTGGCGAACATAAGGCCTATGTCCAGCCGTGAACTGATTATAGGCTGATGATGATTATGAAGTATGGTATCGATTTTCTACTATCCATAGTACATACATATAAGCTTGGATTCGTTTTGGCACTAAGTGCCTTTATGTAATAAATGTCTTATGATATTTATGTATTTATTAAACTTGAAACTATTTTTACAGAGATACAAATTAACTTGCAAGCATTAGGTTACGTCTGGCGGCTCATTCATTCATAGAAATTGGTACTTGCTTAGCTCAATCTACTGTAGCTTTATCGAAACGTTCAATAAGGTACGTGTATAGATTTATAAATATAGCGACTGATGAACACATGACATTCTACCCGCAGCCAAGAGATTAATGATCCCAACGACAGGTGGCAAGCCGGGCTGTCCTTTAAGATATTTTCACACACATCACTCGAATTCTTTCGTCGCTCCATCAAAATTTCATTCATCTTTCCCACGTGAGTTTTAATAAATGCAGACATTTTGAAACCGCATTTTTGTTTTCACAGCGGGGATGATTACTTTAACTTGTTGGACAGAGTTATTTCATTGAGAGATATAGATAAAGTAACTCAGTAAAAGCACCATTGACTACACACGAATCTTTACCTATGTTTTGCTTTTATTATTGGTGCAGATAAATATCCAAATAAACCAATAGATGTCTGTATTGTTGTATCGCATTAGGAGTAGCTGGTTTGATTTCAGCCTGAAGAATATTTGAGTTCAGGCTTTACCTACTTTCGGCTCTGTAACCTGATTTTCCCAAAGGTTAATAGCTAGGGATTACTCTTAATTATATCTTATATAGTACACCACCTCACCCTGTCTATATCTTACTGTTCTCTACCCTAAGGTGCCTGGAAGAGATCGAGAAATTGTAATCAGTTCTGCACTACTTTACCCCTCTCTTCAGCATATATCCTCTACCTGAAGGTTGTCTGGAAGAGATCGCTTTCGGCGATAAGACCGCCTACATTGTACTACTATATCTGTATAACATCTTTTTCCTGTACATTTTATTTTGGTACAATAAAGAGTATCTATCTATCTATCTATCGCTTAAAGCTATAAGACCACCTAGTTCTAGTCCTAGTAAATTTCTACGGTGTACAATAAAGGGTATCTATCTAGAGCATAGAGGAGGAAGGTGCAAAAGGTTAGAATTGCTTAAATGAAAATACGAATACCTACTTACTTCGTAATATAAGGAAAATTGTTCAAATAGTCTATATTTTGTCTTTGGAGGGTGCATACTGTATATTCATAGCCAAGGGTCAAGCCCTGTTTATAACATACCTTGGTGACAATGTCAATATGATTAAAAGATATTTCTAACTATACATACTCAGAACGTGAAATATCTTTTAAGTACATCGGTATGTTTAGGTATTGTATCTAAGAGCTTGGTAGACAATCTAGATACCAACTTTGAGTTATCTCATCGCAACTCAGACGTCTGAGCGCCCACGCATCTATTTGCCTGGATTCATTACTCCCCAATTAGACAGCATTCAGTTTGTCTATTTGTGTGAAAACGAAACACTCGATATCTATAGATAAGTTAAGGAATAGGTAAAGCTAATTCCTGATCCAGTTAAAAACTTTATTGATCATTCTTTATTTTTAAGAAGTTAGAAACTAGGTAGGCTAGGTATACCTACTAAAAGTATTTCTTTTTTTATAGTAGCTCGACATAATGGCTTCCCTGCGCCAGATGGAAAGCGAAAGAGAAGTCCAAGTCGCTGTGACAACGGACAAGTAACTGGTCAGTTACCTGTCAGTTGCCACCGCCATGCCGGCCCAACCCTAACCCTTCACTAGCTCCGGAAACCCTACTCACCGGCAGAAACACGACCCAGAGGTCATTTGGCTGCGGTATTCTCTAGGGTGGAGGTCCTTCCCGGACGGGCGGCTTTATTCGAGCGAAGATTCGCTATGCCCTACCTCTCTAAACATCTCTTCTCATCATCATCAGCCCTTCGCAGTCTACTGCTGGACATAAGCCTCTCCGATTGTTCGCCACTTTGATCGGACATGCGCTTTTTTTTGCTTTAAAAGCAATTTTCTGTTAAGCTTCTTCTAAATATTTATGTCGTTTTAATATTTTTAGTGGGATCTAAGCTTTACATAGCTTTTGGTGGCATCTAGATCCGAATACTTACTTTCTGTAATAATTAAAAGTTTTTGTATTTTTTACGCAAGATAAATATGGACTGACAATTCAACGAAAACCTGCATGCTGACAAAACCTAATAAAATCACATACATCTCGGGAAGTACATTACTGTTTGTAGCATCGATGCACGCGGACGGGCCAGAGGATAAACTTCAAATATGCCGGGTTTATTATAGCTGGCCGTTCTGACTATTCGCGTCAGGAGCCAGACTGGCGAATGACGAAAATAACAACGTCGATAGAAGTAGTGTAACACTCGTGAGTAACACACAAACGTCGGTGTTTCCCACGTTGAGTACATCTTTGTTTCTGTGATGGATGTTAACATTCTCCTTGTGCTTTTTTAGTAGTTTACTTTGTAGCAAATGCCTCTTATCTACAGAAAAAATTGTTATTTGCAATATGACAAGTTTACAGTGCCACTCTTTGATAAGATTTTCAGTCAGAAATTCCCTTTTTTTGCAATATGTTACTTGAAACCGGTGACTACAAGAAAGGTTTTTGTACACCATTTAACAAGTACATTAAGTAGTTATATCTCTAAGGCTTTATCGCCCTAGTTGAGCCCATGCATCGGTGGGAAGGCATATGGGTTGATATTTCAGTAAGGCTGATCATAACTGATGTACTGTTCTGTTAACATATGTTTCAGAGAAAGGAACATATTCCGGTCGTGTAGAAATAACAAGAGTAGAAAGCAAAAGAGGTAGGTAACCTGTGCATACATTGACGCTTTTTCTCTCTATAATTTCTGCACACTTGAATACCTAATTCCTTGTAAATTTTCCTACATCCTGAATCCAGTCAGAAGTGATCGATTGGACCACTAACAGAAGATTATGTAAAAATATTGTACATTATCTAATAAATAATAAACGAAATACCCACATTAAACATCATTATCTAAGATGGGATTAAGATTGGCGTGCAATTTATTTGCGACCGTAATTACCCAGGGCAGACTGAAAGCGACACAAGTTGTACTCCGATAATAATTTGTCAACGCAATGGTACCGTCTGAAGCTTGGCTTACTCTATTTTGTTCGGCACAAAATCTGAGGGCACGGTCGTGCCCTCGCCAAGACGAGCCAAGCGAAGCGCGAGGGCACTACCTATCTTTTCTCGAAAGGTTTCGCCGTTTTTTTGAACCCTCATAACTTTGGATTGAATAATGCTAAATAGTTAAAATTTTCAAGATAGAATGCCACCAGTACACTTATTAAACATACAAAGTTTGAATACCGTAGCTTTGATACTTAGGTTTTTATTAACATGTAAAAACCTCCGATTTCGTCACTGACTGACTGACTGACTGACTGACTGACTGACTGACTCACTGATCATCAAAATTATAGGGTACTTCCTGAAGTCTTAGAAAGGTGAAATTTGGTATATAAGCTGCTATTAGTATACAAACAAAAGAAAAATTATAAAAGTTTAAACTTTACCCCCCCAACCCCTAAAATTAGGGGATGGCAGTTTGTATGAAACAAAAAATTCTTAAGGTAGTTCCTGAAGGTCTAGAAAGCTGAAATTTGGTCTATAAGCTGCTATTAGCAAATAAACAAGAGAAAAATTATAAAACTTAATTCTTTACCCCCCGACCCCTAACATTAAAGGGTGGCAATTTGTATGAAACATAAAATTCTTAATGTAGGTACTTCTTGAAGTCTTAAAAAGCTGAAATTTGATATGTAAGCTGCTATTAGTATACAAACAAGAGAAAAATTATAAAACTTTAATCTTTGCCCCCCCAACCCCTATAATTAGGGGATGGCAATTTGTATGAAACATACAATTCTTAGGGTACTTCCTGAAGTCTTAGAATGCTGAAATTTGGTATGTAAGCTGATATTAGTATACAAGCTAGAGGAAAATTCTGAAACTTTAAACTTTACCACCCCAACCCCTAAAATTAGTCCGTTTAATCGGTTATTTTATGGGTTGTCGTATTTATTTAATCTTTATTGCTCAAAGAAAGTACAAATGGCGCACTTAATGCCGTGTGGCATTCTCTACCAGTCAACCATTGGGCGAGCCAGAAAACTATAACATCGTCATCATCATCGTCATCATGATGATGATGAAAGTACAAATGGCGGACTTAATGCCGTGTGGCATTCTATACCAGTCAACCATTGGGCAAGACAGAAAACTATAACATCATCATCATCATCATCATGATGATGAAAGTACAAATGGCGGACTTAATGCCGTGTGGCATTCTCTGACAGTCAACCATTGGGCAAGACAGAAAACTATAACATCATCATCATCATCATCATCATGATGATAATGAAAGTACAAATGACGGACTTAATGCCGTGTGGCATTCTATACCAGTCAACCACTGGACAAGACTTAAAGTTATAACATCATCATCATCATGATGATGAAAGTACAAATGGCGGACTTAATTCCATGTGGAATTCTATACCAGTCAACCATTGGGCGAGCCAGACAACTATAACATCGTCATCATCATCATAATGATGATGAAAATACAAATGACGGCCTTAATGCCGTGTGGCATTCTCCACCAGTCCAAAATTATATCAACTAATATACAAGTTTCAATCATCGGTTATCGGTCCCGAGATCCGAAAAATGTGAACGCTATTCATATTCATAGGCGAGGCGTTTTTTTTCCGGGCATAGTGGGCTGGCAAAACACCCGACATTTCTTGTCGGGCCCGGCAAAAAATCGGATTCCAACAAGTGTGAATAGCTCCATATAATATAAATGTTCTGCCACTGTTACCTCCGATTAAAATCCGGACCGGACACCCGACAAATGGGAACAGGCTGTAAATATCACAGGCCGATGACGGGCAGCAGCGTCACCGGAGGGATGAACTACGTCCTGCGATCGCCCAGGCAGGCGGGTTCGCGATCATCATCCGACCACGCTGGCGCGGCGATTACGAGTAAAGCCTCCAGTTGTTTGCCAGAAGTGGCGAACAACTGGAGAGGCCTATGTCCAGCAGTGGACTGCTATACAAGCAACCTACAAAAAGAGGTGAAATCCCCCCAAAAACATTTTCATGTAAAATGTAGCCAAGACGAGGGCGAGACTACATTGCGTGCACTGTCAAAAAGTTATCAGATGTCATGAAGGGCCAAGCTGACTACAACTCTACACGCCCCCAATTATTCTACAATCACAAACTTAACATCTTTGCCAAAATATGTGGCTTGGCTGTTGAGCTTTCGTAAGAACTATTGTGGAAACGAAAAAAAAATTACCCTCATTATTATGCGAAACGGCCATCCACATATTTTGGCAGAGATGTTAAGTTTGTGATTGTAGAATAATTGGGGGCGTGTAGAGTTGTAGTCAGCTTGGCCCTTCATGACATCTGATAACTTTTTGACAGTGCACGCAATGTAGTCTCGCCCTCGTCTTGGCTACATTTTACATGAAAATGTTTTTGGGGGGATAACTCTATACAGGAGGCAACTAGCAAACTCTGGAACGACCTCCCAGCTGCTATGTTTCCTGATCGCTACGACATGTCCTTCTTTAAAGGTTTCCAGAGCTCTTTGCACACGGTAGGAAGCGGCATGGCTATGCCCCTGGCATTGCTGATACTGTTTTACATTAGACAGGCCCCCTGCTCGTCTGCCATCAACAGCAGAAAAAAAGTTACACTAATACACGTCGTTTCCATAATAGCTCTTGTTATGGCATGCTCTTTACCTACACTGGAACCTGTACTGATTGGATCCCATCAGCGATAACATACCTCGTACGCAGATGGCAAACGTGTTGGATCGTTTTGCTAAAATTAAACAGAAGTGTTCTTTGCACAGATGTCATTTTTATTCCAGTTTGGTTGTTCAACGTCCTGCGATCAGTATTTTAATGAAGAGCCTCCTAAGTTGATGGGAGATTGTTAGACACATACACACATAGATTTGGATGCGGATATAGGAATGTTACGGCAATGTGACAAAAAGTTGGCAATCATCATCATATCGTATGGCTTAAATTTATTTCTGCTCGAATCCTCACAGGTTAATGTCCAATTGACTAAGCCACTCTGACGCTGCCGGAGTGAGGCAATGTGACTTCTACTCGCACACAAATGCTTATGTGACAAAACATTTAGTAACCATGTAACACAAATTGAGTCAGTAAATTTTGGCTATACTTAGTATATTTTAATAAGTATAGCCATAATTTACTTTACGCTACTACAGCGAAAACATTGTGTGGAAACCTACACACTTGTGAAGATATTCTAAGGTGAAATCCATCATCTTGGGCAGCGTGGCTGACTGATTCTGTGCCATCACCTGATAATGCGAAATGTATGCAAAATTCAAACTATGATCATCGTCTTCACCATCATTAGCAGCTTGCAGTAATCTACTGCTGGACGTAGGCTTCTCCCAAGACGCGCCAATCTGTTCGATTAGCAGCTACGCTCAACTCAGGTCAGCCACCACAGCTCGTCTCTCCATCTAGCCGAGGGGCAACTTACACTACGCTTACCTGTGCGCGGAATTTACAGAACTTTTTAAACCTCATCTTTTAAGCCCTATGAAGGCGTCAACAACGTTTACATGCGCCGATAACAATGGATTTACTACTGTGTCTCATTTCTCGGCAGTCAAAGGATTAAGAATTGGACTTTGAGTTCGTAATGTAGGTAGATATCTATTAGTAATGGCATCTCTGCTAGTCTGTGGCGTGCGTCTGCGCCGGCTATTTCGGCGCAATCCTACGCATCGGCGTTTCGTTTCTATTTATTTGGCACATAAATCCCTGAATTATTTGCATCACTATCTGTCTGGATATTCTTGACGGCGGAGTAAACAAAACATTTTATTTATTTTTAAATTATGAATTGTTTGCGGCGGTGCTATAGGAAGTAATGTGTTGATGGGTATTGTAGGAATGTTGGCGGTTGTACTTTCAGTGATTAACATTTTTAAAGTTTGTAGAAAATGTATGTATAAGTAAATGTAGGTATACGTCGCGGAAAACTTCGCTTGGATTTTGTACTACTTTTTAGGGTTCCGTAGCCAAAATGGCAAAAACGGGACCCTTATAGATTCGTCATGTCTGTCTGTCTGTCTGTCTGTCTGTCTGTCTGTCCGTCCGTATGTCACAGCCAGTTTATTCCGAAACTATAATAATAATAATAATAATAATAAACGTTTATTTCTCACACATAATCTTACACAATCACATATAAACAAATAACAAGTAACGACAAGAGTAAAACTAGAAAAGTTTGTTATGTAGGTAGGTACATTATTATTTCTATGGTCTATGAGACTGTTATAAGAATATGGCGGACCGACACCTGAACTAGGACTAGTCCTGTGTCTCAGGTCGTCGATCCTCCACTCGACCATCCTATAAGAGCTACATTATTGAAATTTGGTACGTAGATGTATTCTGTGAACCGCACTAAGATTTTAAAATAAAATCAGAAAAAAATCCAAAATTTTTGGGGTTCCACATACATAGAACTGAAACTGAAAAAAAAATTTTTCATCGAACCTATACGTGTGGGGTATCTATGGATAGGTATTTGAAAATGATATTGAGGTTACTAACATCATTTTTTTCTAAACTGAATAGTTTGCGCGAGAGACTCTTCCAAAGTGGCAAAATGAGTGTCCCCCCCCCCCCCGTAACTTCTAAGATATGGGCATGATAAAACTGAAAAAAATATATCATGTGTATCACTATGAAAACTACTAACGAAATTTGGTTTGAATGAAATATAGCGAGTAGTTTTTTTTTAAACGTCATAAATCAAATTACCTAATTTTTTCATTTAATTAACTCCAATATAATAAAACGTAAAGAAAAACATTTATTTAGCTCTATAGTGGTACGGAACCCTACGTGCGAGAGTCCGACTCGCACTTGGCCGGTTTTATTTACTACCGCATTAAATGTCTATGTTCAACTATGTTTTGTTCCTACTTGCTACTTTGGGTAAAACTTGATATTTTATTTGCCATATGCATGGTGCGTAGTGGGTACGTATCTACTACTAGGGCATTCTTGGTTACGAGCATCAAGATGACCCTTACCTATGGTTGCGCTCCAGGGCATTCCGGGTTTACTTCTTTTCCCTCCTTCTACTGTAGGAAATCATACCTCCCCAAACCATTTGCGAAATCTGTAGATATTGTAAAATGTGATGGCTAAGTACCTACGTGGTAGTACCTGGTTAAATTCCGGATAGGATCTATTTAGGATTGCATTTTTGTACGAATGCGCATTTAAATTGGCTCGGACCTGTATTTATTCCCGGAAACGTCCGCCGTCATCACCTGACATTTATAATACAAGGAAAATTTGTTTAAGACTATTATTGTCTCTGTATTTTTCACACTGAGGTATCTCCACATACCTATTATAAGTACCAAATAATAACTTACTTGAAAGAAAGAAAGAAAAAACGTTAATTTTAAACATTACTATGAGTATCTCACTACTTCTGTTTGCGACAATGGTAGGACCGTTCGTTCGTTTCCTAAACTTACGACTGATTACCGAATTTCGAACATTCGGATTATTTTCATTTTCCTTAGAAATACCTTAAACTTACAAACAATGCTCTAAGATATTGAATCGTATTTCAAAATCTGTTCTAGTCCAGGAATATCATAATCATAATCATAATCATAATCATAATCATAATCTTTATTTGCAGAAAGCATAGTTTATATGGTGATACAAAATATAAAAGAGTACATTATGCTCAGTCAGTACAGTACAATGACATGCAAATATGTATATACATTGATACAATAATTAATCTCTATAGCAGTATCTCATAATGTCACATAAAAATTAAATAACAATCTTACACAATTTAAATATACATCCTAATATTTAATTTATTGTACATACTTATTTTATTTATATATTCATGTCAAAAATAATATTTTGTAATGAAAAGTAATAATATTAGGTTAATTTTTAAAGTCAATATATTCTTTAATACTATAAAAGCAATGTTCCCAAAACCATTTTGTCAAATTAATTTTAAAACTTTTATTGTCTTTATCAGATTTTATATGGTCTGGTAATTTATTATATAGCACAATACACATATTAAACACATTTCTCATATATATCTCTTTGCTACAAGGAGGGTGATATAATCGATTCATAATTTTCTGTCTAGTTTGCCTTGAAGATACTTCTGAACGCTTTTGCCAATATTCCGGATGAGAATTTACAAATATGCATACGTCTCTAATATACATGGACGGTAACGGCAGAATCTGTAGCCTTTTGAATAGAGGTCTGCAACTGTCGTCGCTCTTTGCATTGCATATGGCACGTATGCATTTCTTTTGTACTTTAAATACCCTTTCTGCGTCCACAGAATTGCCCCAAAGTATAAGCCCGTAGCTTAGTACTGAGGAAACGTAGCCATGGTAGGCAGTTAGGGCAGCTTTAATAGAAACTGTCTCCCTTAATTTTTTTAGGCCAAAGACAAATCGATTCAGTTTACTACATACATGATCTACATGTTGCTTCCAATTTAAATGATTGTCGAGAATAAATCCTAAGAATTTATAATTTTTTACTAAGTCTACTATGTTATTATCATGTTTAACTTCTACTGGTAAAGGTTCCGAGTTATAAGATGTAAATTGTATGTGTTTTGTCTTATTTATATTTACTTGTAAGTCATTATTATTCATCCAATTTATAATATCTTTAAGTGCCATATTAGCTTGCTGTTCGAAGGTTGCTTTGTCGTTACATTTAATAATTAAGGTTGTGTCGTCAGCGAATAAGATAGATTTATGTGAAGTTGCTCTTGGGAGATCGTTTATGTAAAGTAAAAAGAGGAGCGGCCCCAGAACACTGCCTTGAGGTACACCGTCCTTTATAAGCTTAAGTTCAGACCTAAAAACTTGTTTTGTTAGAACTTTATCTGATTTACAGATATTTGAAAGTTCTATGAATTGTTTTCTATTTTTCAAGAAATTTTCTATCCAATCCAGAGCCTTGCCTCTAATACCGTACTCGTGGAGTTTATTTAGTAATTTAGAGTGGTTTACAAAATCGAACGCTTTGCTCATGTCTAAGAATATCGCCATGACTGGACATTTTTCATTTAGACACTCTGTTATTATTCGCAAAAAGTTAAAACAAGCTAGGGTTGTTGAGCTATCTTTACGAAAACCATACTGCTGTGGATGTAAAATCTTATACTTACAAATGAAATCATTTAATCTAGCAAGAAAAGCTTTTTCAAATATTTTTGATAATATTGGAACAAGTGTTATAGGCCTATAATTGTTTACGTCAAGAGTGTCACCCTTTTTATGTAGAGGTTTCACTATGGACACTTTTAAGCTATCTGGGAAATATCCATCTTCAAAAGAAAGATTTATAATGTGGGCAAGGACATGACTCAAACATGGCGCAACTAGTTTCAACACTTTGGTTGTTATACCATCATAACCACAACATTTACTATTTTTTAATGTCATTATTATTCGATATATTTCTGATTCAGTCACGGGTCTTAAGAATATTGTATTCGGATTTAATTTATTTAAAAATGATGTCATAATATTGGTATTTGTATTCCTCGCTTTGCTCGTCATTGTTATAAAATAGTCATTAAATATATTGCAAATGTCAACAGGGTTTGTATAAATATGATCCTGAAATTTTATCCTTGATATATTATTTTTTGAAGGACTGTCAGTGATGGAGGATGATATTATTCTCCATGTAGCTAGACATTTGTTTTCGTGACTTTGTATATATTTGTGATTATGAATTTTTTGAGCTTTCCTTATGCATCTTTTTAACACTGAATTGTATTGTCTGAAGGCCGTTTTGTTTAGATGTTTATTAGATTTATGCCTTTTATAATTTAGATAAAGAAAACGCTTTGTTCTACATGACTTTTTAATGCCTTTTGTAAGCCATTTCATTTTAGTAGGCCTATTATTTACCTTAACCTTGATAATTGGGAAACACAAATCATAAAAAAGCCGTATTAAGTCATAAAATATGTCAAATGCATGTGATGAGTTATTAGCAGACAACACTTCTGAGAAAGAAAGTGCCGTGATGCAGTCATAAAATTTTTTCAAGTTTTCATTGCTATAGTCACGTCTATATTCGTACCATGTGCAGTACGTTAACTGTTTTTTGACACTAAATGTTATTGTTTGGGCAGTTTCATGATCCGAAAGACCGAGATGGTGAGTCATCGGTAAAACTGTCTTTATATTACTTGCAATTTGGTCAATACAAGAGTTTAATCTGGTTGGTAAACAAATATGAGGCTGAAAATTATAGTTCTCTAGTGTGGCTATTAGTTCTTTCGCGGCTAGTGTTTGTTTAAGAATGTCAATATTCCAATCACCACATACTACTATTTTCTGGTGTTTGTATTTTTGCGTCAAGTATAGTAGTAACTTGTCTAATTTATGTAGAAAAATACCAACGTGTGATACTGTTTGTTCTGGAATTCTATATATGTTTATTACAACAAGACCAATACTCATCAGTTCAATGCCACAACATTCAAAATAATACGTAGTAGCCAGTTTCGAGGGAAAGAGTATAGATTTAGATTGAAGGGTTTTCTTTATCAGGATGCATGTACCACCTCTATTTTTATCTCTACAATATGACGATGCTAATTTGTAATTATTAAGCCGTATGTTAGCTTCGGAACCTTGTTTGATAAATATTTCACTAAAACAGAGTATATCGTCCAACAAAGCCGTACAACTCTCGAGGCGTCTTTTAAAAATATCTTCAGCGTACTATACTAGTTTACAACTCGCTGGTGAGCATTGCACTAGTTTCCGAATAGGAAGCGTAACCCGTAACGCGTCTGTAACGAGATGCTTTGAACTATTTCAGTCGGCACGAGACACAATGTTTCTTTGTAGAGCTGGGAAACAAAACTTCACACGAGCCGGGCTATTTACAATTTTTCAAATGGCAAGCCGGTTTTAATAGGTCTGTTGCCATAAAATATGTAATAAGTCCGTCTTTTAGATTGTTCAAAAATAAGAGACACGTATTTTTCATTTGTAAATTAGACCAAAAATGACAAAGATATAGCCCGTTAAAATTACACGTGACGTCAAAGAGTGGGAGTTCTTTCGCCACTGAGTGAACGTCAAAGACCCCCACCTACATTTTGATGCCTTATATCTTTGTTATTTTTTGTTTAAATGAAAAAAGGAAAAATACGTGTCCAATATATTTTTATAATATAAAATGCGGACTACTTAAATATAATGTAATTATTTTGACACTGGAAACATCCCTATTACTATTCTACCAATGTCAAGTAAGACTGACACGGGCTGATGATGATGATGCTAAGATTTGTTCAAAAAGATCCAAAGTTTTTAATAGATTGTATTGTTGTTGCAGTTGACACAACCGGGTTAAAAATAAAGGTTTGGGCCTTAAAACCTTGGACAAAAGAAATGGTTTTTCTATCAAGATGAATCATTCATTAGCAACTCGAGAGTCAGTGAGTCGGTGGTAGTGGTAGAATAAGAGCAAGATTAACTATATATTAGGAAAAGCTTAACGTGTTTTCCGATGTGTGTCACCGCCAAATCCCCGACTCATAAATTTATTTACAGAAAAACCCAGTAGGTTACAGTTTTTGGGCCGACCCGAGATTGAAATCCAAGGATTCTGGGTTCTTAGGTAGGTAATTCCTGCAGCAATAGACCAACGAGTTATTAGAAGTAAGTAGTAAGATAAGAGGATACCTATCATCAAGCACCTGCCGTGGTGCATCCTGCTGATTAACGAACGAGGCTCTGGCATCGACTGCTGGCGGTATAACTAACACGATGGAAGGCGTAGAGCTAAATACCATAGGCTGATGACGGGCATGAGCCTCACCAGAGCAAGGAGCTACGTCTCTTGCAATCGGCAACACGGCTGCCCAGCTTGGCGATTATGTGTTGAGCCTCCAAATGTTCGATCAAAGTAGGAAAAAAAGTAGAAAAAATGAGTGGTGGCTGGACTGCAATAGGCTGATGATGAATTTCCAGCTTCGATGATTCAACCTGCATTAACAATCTGTTACTTCTCTCACCACCGTCGTCAATGTTTACTATGAGCTGAACCTGTATCATGTTCCTTTTCACGCTACCCGCGATACACTGTTGACAAAATATCTGGTGTCACGGTAACGTATTTCAGTTAATTTATAACAAACATGGCGTGTACGATGAAAGTGTCGTGTGAAAAATTCGGTGCGAAAAATTTTTCATCGAGTTAGTTCGTCCAGCGTTCAATTATCGGATGGGATAGCGTGGGACACTTTTTTCACCGACACACTGCAATAAAGTTGGAAGTCATTTTTTACAAGGAACAAAATAATTTTCACAATTTTTCTAAGTGAATGTGTTTCGCATAAATTTGGTAGTGCCTGCCGTAGATCATAAAACGTGGATTTGAATCCTATCTAGGGCAAATCAAATGTTAGTTTTTATGTATTCGAGTATATGAGTATATTCAGTATTTTAAATACTTCTAGTTAGGTAAATATGTACTTCTAGTAGTGGCTTTACTGTTTACACTTCTATAACACTCAGTTTTATACGCTCTATACCTCTAACTATATACGCTGTATACCTATAAAATATTCATTTACACTGACTTAATCGATATTCGACAATCTTAAACGACATTTTCTGTAACTGTTGATCGTAATATAGATAAATAATTAGCTTTCTCCATGCTCCTACCAACTACGCATACCAAATGATAAATATCTACAAGAAATATTGACCATTTATTTATTTTTTAACAACCCCATATAAATTCCGCTCTAACATTATATAAACACAAGGAAACATAGCTCGCGTTTAAAAGATTGCATTTCTAAAGAATTCATGGCACAGTAAACATTGTCGCTTGGCTAAAAAGAAATAGTTTTAAAAAAGCTTTTACGCAGAAAATTCTTACCTATCCTTATATAATCCTTGTTTTCATCTGGCTAGGACTCCCTAGAAACTCACTTTAGGTACTTAGGCCAGCGCTCTCGTTGCTTACCTATAACATAAGTATTTCTAGAAGGCGTGTTTCTTAGAAAGAAATTTATAGTTTCATTATTGTACGACCTCGTGCTTAACGCCGTACAAGCGCGATCGTAAATAACACGTAATATATACCCTTATGGTAATACTATGACGTAATACACCTACTGTTTAACACGTCTTAAGTGGGCTTTACTGTTTTGTACTGACTGTTATACTAACTTAATGCGCGGAAGAGTCATACCTTTTGTGCTCGACTCCCGGTCTTGTTAATTTAGGAAACGAACGTTTCAAATCTGAGCTAGCATAGTTTCGTTTTCATCAAATTGTGGCTTTTTCACAAAAGCACCTATGAATGCGGAGGCCGGGCTGGTACTAAGTAATTTCTTGATAGAACAACCCAGCAACAACTTTTGGCCCTACCTACCTACGGGATTTGAATCCAGGACCTCTTGGACTATACGTATAGGCGGCGATTACTATAAATGAAGGAATCATGTCATAGTCTCATACTCATTATAATTATGTTTAAAAAATTTATCCCCTACCCTAAAGTTGTCTGGAAGAGATCGCTCAAAGCGATAAGATGCCCGAATTGTTCAACGAATTTCTATTATATTTAGTGTAAATTGTAGGGTGTGCATTAAAGTCTATCTACGAGTACTCGTAATAGAAAGCAAGTACTCATGTGCCAGCAATGAGTTCCACATTATAATGACGAACCTTTTCGCTAGCTGGCAATACGATCGCAGCCCGTCTGGGCGCTGACTCCTCTCTGAAACTCAGGTGCGTACTATTAGGACGACACGTACCGCCCCTGGCTAACGCACTGCATTCCTTCGGTCTGTCTGCGTTGGCCTAATTAAAATAACTAGTAATGAGTGTCGCATTCCCCGTCGTGGTCACGACAAGCTGATTTATCGAGTGGAGTACGCTTTTAACCGTCAATATATTGTCGTAGGCACAGAGCATAATAGGTGATAAATTGAACAACTGATTCACGGTAGAAACCTAATTAATAGAGTAAGTATACTCAACTTGAGATTATGTTTACAATTATAAAACGATTTCATACTTTGCCAAATGTTTTTCAATCAATCGACAGCCTTCGTCCACTGTCTGTTGAATGTAGGTATCTAAGAGGCGTGCATCCTTTATTTCGCTCCAAATTTCTCTATTGCGAGCTTTACCAATCCCAGCCAACCAATGCCAACAGTTCTTCCAAGGTCATCAGCTCAACGTTTTGCTGGGCATCCTTAAAAACAACAGAACCATACCATATCAGAGCAAAGATACCAAAAAAAAATTAATTTTAATGTTTAACTGCAACTACCTACTTATTCTACTACGTATGTGTGTACTCTTCCAGATACCTAACCATACTAGTCTCTTAATGTTAACCCACTGTCAGAAATTAAAACTTGCTGTAAGTACCTCACAACATGGTGCTAGCCATCCCCGGTAAAGCGAAGATATAGGATCCGGGACAACACTGTGGTAAAGAATTAAGTACACTGCGATATAAATTTATTTCATTCATTCATTCATAAAAAGAATTCCATAGAAAAGCAATCACGTCAAGGAAAAAATATTTTTTTAATCTTGCTACAGAAATAATTATGCGGCCCACCGACCTAGTAAATCTGAATTGATTTGTGATTACATGATATCGTTATGAGCAATGATAATTAAACGATATTTAAATAGGCCAGGACATAAACAAATTATGACATCAATTAATGTATTGGAATGCGATATATTATTGTAAGGCTCATAAAGTGAGCACATCTTCACAGACAAATTAATCTCATATATGATTTTCTTGTACCGGAAAAACAAGATTCAGTTCTGATTAAAAGTAATGAAGAAAATGTGCACAAATCATGTCTTATAAAGCTAACGCTATATTGAAAGCTAAGTATATTGTTATGATTCCACATTTCCACCTTTTTTCAGTATTTTATAACAATTCTGAACTTCACAGTTGGCAGAAAAGCAAAAAAACAGAAATAAGCATTTCTATTTGATAGCGTCTGTGCGGGACTCGAAAGCTATTACTTTTATAGGCACTTAAGAAGTGACGTGAGTAAATACACCACCGTGAGACAAGTTGTTTTTGTTAAATTTTTTAGACAAACATTAAAACAAATTAATGAGACGTGTTAAAATAACTGTTCGTCGTACACAACGAGGTATCACACGATCCAAATACCGTTGGGTGGCTGTTTTTATAGGCTTATTATATGCCAATGCGCGAACTTGCCAAGTATTAAACCTCATTGTTAGCGGTATAATCCGCGCAAATGTCACGTCAGTGGAGGAGCCGCGCGCGCCGTCAATTAATCGTGCTATTGTTGTATTGCACCGAGCTGCGCCTGCGCAGGGTACGCCCTGCCGGCCAAAATACTCGCACGTACGCACAGTGTTGCCAACCTTCATGAGGTTTACAAAAAACAGCTGAAGACCACAAAAACACTGGAAAACAGTAGATAAGTGTTTTTGGCCGATTTTATCTTTCCTCGTGAAAAGTAGGTACCTACATAGATTATAGTTATTAGGTATGACTTACAATAATTAAAAAGCTGATTTAATTTTTTCAAAAAGTATTCAAATTTTAGGTAGTTAGTCTAAAAACGGCGTCACCATGTTTAGTTGGATCTACGAGCAAGCTATAAAATAGATGGATAATGGAAACGTTTAATCTTCGTGCTCCGACAGAGTGCTATCCAGTACTACTGCCCTGTTCTTCAGTTAAGAAATAAAAAAAATAATTATACAGTGTAAAAAAGATGGCGTAAATAAAAAACAGTAAGTACTAAAGATTAGGAATTCAATAGAAAACAGGGCTCTCGATGTATTGACAGCAAATTTACTGTCAAAACATCAGGGTTGGTAACACTGCTTGCCCACACGCGCATGCCTCTGGGTTCGCTCGATTTTAGTAGGTACATTGATCGATCGATCCATTACAGATCGGACAGGGTGCGACAAAGGTGATTGGCAGGCATCCGGCTGCTTAAAACATTTGACGACGGGTCCGTCGACAATGTCTCAGTCTGAATAGATTACAGTGGTAGAATTGCCTCACATATTTCCTAGATGTATTTATCATCATCATTATTAACGATAGAAAAGGGAAAGAGGGAAGAAAAAATAACACTCAAAATAAAAATAACGCACGCACGCACACGAGATTGGGATAGAACGACAAGAATTTTCAGTAAAACAAAAGATGAACGAAAATATGAAAAAGAAGAAAAAAGTATCTAGTAAAAGGAGGTTGGCCCTTTTATGAGATACTTTTTTCTCCGCAACGATCATCTCATTCCGTGGGTATGGTAGAAGACGACTAAGGGAATATCAGGAAACGGGCAGCTGCATTTAACTGGGTACAAATAAAACTTGACACTGTCACCAACCTAACAAGTGTGGTGACTAAGACAAATCACTCCAAATGACATTGTCTTTGGAGGAGGCCTATGTCCAGCAGTGGACTTTTGCAGGCTGATGATGATGATTGATTTAAAGTTACATTACCAAAATAGGAAGTAGCAATCTTGTGATATAGGCTATAGTTTGTAAAATCTTAATTTTTACTCACATATCGATATATTTTCCTGTCTACATTCCTAGATACCTAATTATCCTCATGCCGCTAAAACTTTAGTTGGTTGCCACATATGTACCAACAGTTCCGGTCCCGTGTGTTAAAATTTACCGTAAATTGACATAAATTTAACCAAAAAATAAATAACAGGTGCCGTGTCTGTGCATTACATTTGCAACACTGTTTGGTCATTCCTTTTTAATTAATTAAATGTTCCGGACCTTTGTATCTTAAATAAGCATTACGCTCTCGAACAATGTATGCATCGGATTTAAATTAGCCGGCCGTGTTTCTCTTGTGCTAATCCTAAAGTGACTAATGACCTGCCGGGTCCAGCATTATTGTTCTCTGAAGTCATCTAACTAAAATATATTTAGAACTTAGTTCCTGAACGTAATTGTTACATACACGTGGACAATACTATGAGAATTGCGGGGGATGCGCTACCCTGTCTGATTGTTTATGTTCCTAAATATTCATAAATACATACGTAATAAAAAAAATTTAGTAGCAAAATACAAGTAGATATAAAACCCCATCTGAGCCCCATCTTTAACGCAATCAAGGTTTTTGGTACTTTTCTGTGGACTTCCACTACTGTTGTTCGTACAATGGCTTTTGCGAAAACTTGTGCTCGCTTCTTTGAGAAGTAATAACGTCGAATCCATTTTTCAAACACCGCTGTTGGCATCCCATAGTTCTGACGTTCCTTTCATATTTACAACTTCGAACAGAGTTCATATAGCCATGTAGAATATCACCTGGCAAGTGAATTTACGCGTAGGACCCCTCAGATGACTCTAGTCTTATGGATATACTTACATAAGACATGAGTAAATTAGCAAAGATTAGATTGAAACTGAACTATATCTTCGTAATTACCGTCGAGTTCCGAATTAGATTAAATAAATAGGAAACATCGAAGCGAGTGTTGCAGCGAGTGTGATCAATCAGCCTTTCCCTGTAACGTCTGAGCGGCTGGGGGACTGTCAGGCTTCACTGGAGACCATCCAACAAGTCTCATTGTACAGGGCTAGCTACTATACTAATTACAAGGTAAAATAAAGTAGATTTTACATTTTCTATGATGTTCTAATTATCATATCAGGCATTGTCTTGAGTATGTTTTCAGTTGCATTTAGTACCTACCTGGGACAGGCCTTTGGGAGATCTTCGTCTCCACTATAGCATACCCAAACCTATTCGATTATGGATATATTCTAGTGATGGAGGTTTACTATTACGCTATAGCTTTCAGTTCAAGATTCACGTTTTGTATTTTTTCCAAGGAACGTGCAAGCATTTCTGTGTTTCGGGAAAAGGACATGGTAGTTTAGGCCATTACTGCTTATTATAACTGACATCTCGCATATCCTAGGCGGACAATAATAGTTGTTACCTTGTATTTATAGAACTGAGATCTGAAATGAGCTCTCGGGAGCTCGTTTCACACCGGGGCTGGCCGCGGTGTTTCCTAATCGTTGGGACATGTCTTTCATTAAACTTTATTTAAAGGGAGCAACATCTGTGTTGCGTGTTTAAGATCAGGTAGGCCTTTCGCTCCTTTGACTTTAACATTTAAAAACAGTGATTATTAACGTCGAATCAGATGACGTCAGGAACAAAGGTAAATACAAACACTTTCCCTTATATTTGCTATTGCCGGATGATTGCCAGAGACAACCCTGGCTAGTTCCAATGGATCGTTAACTTCGAGCAGGCTATTCGCGAGCTAGTCTAATAATGTTCCCTTTTAATCGACCGCCGCGTTCGCTTCCGCCGCGCCGTTGCGTCAGACGACAGGCGCTTTGCTTGATTTTTATTTATGACTGTCGCATGCATTACCTATCGTAACAGTAACTTAAGTTTTGCGATAAAGTACTAAATAATAAGCAAGTATGGTAGAATAGGACCATAAGACCACCCCTCGTCTACGCGTCGTAGAAGATGCCTAATATCAGGAAACGGGCAGCAGCGTTGCACCCGCCTGTCAAGAGTGGTGACTAAAAAAGTCGGAAAATTAGATTTTCATGGTTTAAAACTTTAAAATTATCTTATTTCCTATATTAATTCCTGTTCGTTAGTCTCGCTAAAATTCGATAACAATTGAACAGATTTGGCTAATTCTGGTTTTGAATTATTTGTATGTCCAGGGAAGGAAAAAAATTGTTCAATACCATGTTGATACTAAGTATGCCGGGTCAGCTTGTTTATAATAATAATAGAGTCAGTCAATTGATGCACTTTTTTTATAATAGCCCCTAGGAACTCATTTGCTTTTTACTCCTATTTAGGTATATTTAAGTAGAATAAAAGAAGGTATACGGTGTTTAATTGTTAGCATTATAAAAGATCTACTACTTATCATCTGATTTCGTGTTATCAGGATGGGAAAATCCCTTTATTCATATCGTAGGTATCGTACATGCAACACGGAATTAGGTAGTATGATGTACTTTTGGGTGGGGGAAATGCGAGTAAAAACCTCCGCAATGGTGTATTGAGTACCGGCGAGGGGAGGGGGCGGGTATCATTCATGCCAGAAATTGGGTTATTAGAACGTTTGGGTGTTCTAGTTCTCTTTTTGATTTCAGTTTATTGCGAGATTTTTGTATAAAAGTTAATTTAATCATTTCATGTTGGAGTGTTCGTTAATCACGAAAATTATTATGTAACATATCTGGATATAGGTAACATTTGAAACTTAAAAAGAATATTAATAAAAAGTGACGAAGTGGTCCAGATGAAACGAAAAAATAATTGCAATCAATATATTAGGTACTAGCTTTTGCCCGCGACTTCGTCCGCGTGTTTAGATTTTTACATTCAAAAGTTTTTTCCCAATAACTCCCGGTCCCGTTGGAATTTTGCAATATCGCGTTGCAAGTAATCTTTACGTTCATTAAGGTACCTTGCACGCCAAATTTCAATCATCTATCTTAACGCGATTTAGATTTTTCATACAAAAGGTTTTCCCGCTAACTTCTGATCCCGTGGGAAGTTTGCAATACCCTGTTGCAACTGAAAATCACTAAGGTACCTGTCTAATTTCAAGCGTCTAACTTAAGCGGTTTAGATTTTTCATACAAAAGGATTTTCCCGCTAATATGGAATAATTATGCATGACTTTTTTTATGAATTTAAAAGATCAAAGATCTCATCTTTTAGATACATAAATATCGTAGAATTTTTAAACTATCTTTTCTATTAAGCGTGTTATAAAGCGTAAAAATTATTGCTTAGACAGAGAGATCCGACGTGGCGGATGACGTCAGGTACCGTGCGCGCCATACAAACTCCATAGAAAAATCTGTCTTCGTGAGAGCCCAATCGGCTTAAAATTTACAAAGTTTTATACAAACTTTCATCCCCTATTTTATCCCCTTGGGGGTAGAAATGATCAAACCCCTTTTTTAGCGAATACCTACGTCGTAGTAGCTTTACACATGCAAAGTCTTAGCCCAATCGGCTTAAAATTGACAAAGTTTTATACTAACTTTCATCCCCTATTTTATCCCCTTGGGGGTGGAATTGATCAAAATCCTTTCTTAGCGGACGCCTACATCAGTACATCTACCTGTATGCCAAATTTCAGCCCAATCGGTCCAGTAGTTTGGGCTGTGCGTTGATAGATCACTATGTCAGTCAGTCAGTCAGTCAGTCAGTCAGTCACCTTTGAGTTTTATATATTTAGATTGCATGATATCTATTGATAAGTCTGTCTACTACACAAAATCTTTATAAAACACTCAATATTAGAAGCATTATGTCACCGGAGCAAGAAGCTACGCCCTGCGATGGCCAACCCGCCTGCCCAGTGCAGCGTGGCGATTATGGGTATATCCTCTAGAAGTTTGCCCTAGGTGGCGAACAACTGGAGAGGCCTATGTCCAGCAGTGGACTGCAATAGGCTGATGATGATGATGATGATGTGCGATCATGTTACATTTTTGCGGTTTTATCTTAAAACTTTTGGTAGAGATAGGATAGGTATTTTATTCAAATAAAAAGTAGGTAACTAACGCTACAGTACTAAAAGAAAATTTTCGATTAAGCGTCGTTAGTCAAGATCCTATACAAAAGAAAAAAACTAACGTTTTTTCATCTAAGACAAACCAGGTATCTACGTAGCACCTAGGTATATAGCAGGTATATATATAGTATAAACACCGAACGCTATGAAAACCTTAACACTATTTCCATTTCAACAGAAATCTTGAGGAGATAAACAAAACCATCTAATACCATCCAGAAAACGCAAAATGTTATCCAACACGCCTACTTAGTAAAATAAACAAGGCGCTATTTGCATGCTTGTCGAATATAGGTCAGGTCGCCATATCTGCCACGATGGGATGCATCGGCGCCCCGCTAACCCAGATGCAGGCAAGGGCACAGCCTACCCACCCCTGGACCGCGCCGACCAGCCAGCGAGACCACCCGGTGCCTTCCCAACTCTGCGCGCCCCGTTACAATGTCACCCGGGGAAGGGGACGCGGGAGGTCCACCTAGCTTGGTCACAATCTCACGACACATTGCATCTCCTAATGATAGCCCCGAGCGTGTAAACGACGCTTTTAAGCTCGGAGGGCCTTTGTCAATAATAGTAATACTATCCTGAGCGAGCTTCGGCCACAACGACTAATTTATCTAGAGACATACCTACGCTATTAAAATGCACAAGAGTGTACGCAAACACAAGTTTTCTGAGTACTCCTTCATTCTTAAGAGAGGCAGGGCATAGCAAATCTTCGCTCGAATTGGGCTGCCCGTCCGTGGAAGGACCTCCACCCTATAGAATAACGCGGCCTAATGACTTCCGGGTCGTGTTTCTGCCGATGAGTAGGGTTTCCGGAGCTCGTGGTGGGTTAGGATTGGGCCGGCATGGCGGTGGCAACTGACAGGTAACTGACCAGTTGCTTGCCCGTTGTCACAGCAACTTGGGCTTCTCTTTCGCTTTCCATCAGGCGTAGGGAAGCCATTATGTCGAGCTACTGTAAAAAAAAATCTTATATGTATGTTCCTCAAATGAGGGCGACGGATAGACAAGGCTTGAGAGAGATCAGACACGGGAACGTTAGCGTAATGTTTATGTCAACATAGTGCTTACATACATGTATGTAAACAAGTATCAAAAAGATATGCTCCGAGAAAACCGAGAGGTTTTTAGTTTCATTTAGCTAATTGGTCTATTTTAATAAGAGCTTGTTAAAACTGAACCTATTTATAGAGCTTGTAAGGAATATATATTCTTTACAACTACACAGTCGGAAACTAAAAGAGTCTCATAGTTACCCACTTACGCAATAGCTATATTTTTCTCGTAAAGTAAACAAGTGGATTGTTAATACAAGTGTTTTTTATTCAGGGGATATATACAATACAGTATAAGGTTATTTTAATTATTTAGTAGTTCAAGATGTTATAGAATATTACAATGGGTTTTCATATAAAAGAATATAGTTTGTAGGTAATATCATATTCAACTGACAATTGACGTAGGTAAGTAAAGCAAAGTTGAAGTCAAAAATTATTGTTATTTTTTGGTGAAATAACTTCAAAACATGGTCTGGGGATGGCTTGGTGGTTATTTGAACTTACAATAGACATTGGCAAATATTGGCGACGGAGCGCGAAGAGTGAAGGGATTTTTTTTAAAGACATGCCACTCTGGGCCTCACATCGCCATCTAGCCCCAAACTAAGCCGAAGCTTGTACTATGGGTGCTAGACAACTGATAAACTTACTCAGATACTTTTTTTGTAAATAAATACATATTATACTCGTACATATTTAGGCGAAGCAAAAAAAAAAATTGTAAGTAATTATTATTATTTTTGTCCTAGAAAATATATCATGTACATAATCTAGAGTAATATTATCTCCCTATCAAATAGTTTTGAGTCTACGCGCCTACTCACATGCACGCATTTTTATCGTAAATAAAGTGTTATATATCATAACAATAACGACCTATTACGAGTATGACAGTAAGCGTTCCCAAATATATGTTCAAGATAATATATTGTCGTACGTTTTTTGCTGCCCTTGACTTCGAATGTATTGTTACATGACTAACAATAGGCCTACCTATTATGTGTTTACTCACGACATGGCCATATATGTATAATTGTTCTATTATAAAGTCTTCACCTCAATAATGCAATAAGTTCTTCCTACCTAATTCATCACTCAAGTCACACAGATTGTACATACATATTAAAACAAATAATTGTAACATACATGATTGATTAGGCGTAAAACTCGTAAGTAGGAACCCTTCCTAGATTTGGATCTTAAAAATTTCATTCAAAAATAATCTGTGTTTATTTTATGTTCTAAAAAAGTACACATGACGGTCTCCTATCGTTAAGCTTAAATCAAGGAGTATCCGAAGGCGTAGGGCCCGATTCCCGGTCGGGTCGATTGAAGAAGTTAACTTTTCCAAATTGTCTCGGGTCTGCGTGTTCTGGACGACGCTCCCTGTCATCTTCTGGTGCTCATAGTACACGAAAAATCCTTAGTCTGAGACTAGGTGGTTGGTGTAAATAGTCTGACGAATTCTTTATTTTATATTTACGAATTTTATCTTCGAGATTCTACCTTCGTCGATTCAAAATTCCATAACACAAAATCCTAAGTCATAAATGTTATTTCCTATTTATTTACATCTATATTTTATGCCAGAATCTCCCAAATCTGTTCAAAAATGTCATGGATTTGCATGCCATCTTTTATTTCATTTAAATGAAAGAAAATCACATCCAAGGTTTCCTTCAAGATCTTTAGTCATTTTTCCTCAAAGTCGAAGGAATGTCTAGATTACGATTTCTGAGTAAAACACCAAGTTATTTTAAACCTACATACACTCTTAATATAATATACAAATATTACATTATTCACAAATAATACAGATTCTTTAGCAGTCCACTTTTCTGAGTCACATTTCTGTAGTATGAGTAATACTTGAGTAAATAAACTTCAATACGGTCTGTTGACGTACACAAAGATCTGTCGTAAACATCAGTGGAACTCGATTACTTAGTGTATATCCAATGCTCTCTTCTGACCGAATTTTAACCACAGTGGCTTCAAGGAGGCTAGTTCCAAACAATACATAGTGTAGAAAATTAATGTGCATTGTCTTTAAAAAAAATCCTAGATAAAGGTTCTTTGTCATAAGCCGGCGTTGTACTTATTACTAGATAGATAGAGGCATTCGATCACATTAATATGATGTGGGCAACATTTGATGTGTTCAAGATAAACGTCGACTAGTATGAGACTCGAATATTTGATAGAAATACACCTTGTGTATGTTTGTTGGAATAATAATAATGTATTACTTGGAGGTAATATGTAGGGTTCTTGGTGTTCTATATATCACTTCCTTATAAATAGTTAATGGACTTTTCTAAAGGCATAAGCATAGACAACATATCACTACTAGCTAAATTTATCGATTTCTCCCCATTCATCAATCTTTTCACACAATGTCGTCAGTTTAGATTACTCCTGACCTTGCATTTTTTAAGACGGTCCCTTCCCAATGTATGCGACTACTAGTAACAGGTACCTATTCTTTTGTACCCTTTTAAGCTTTCAAGGATCAATACAGGACTAAAATTATAGGAATTTCTCTACGTGAATACTGCCGCTGATAGAGTAGTTTCTTACGCAACATTTCAGTTTATTTAGCGAAGCATAATCAAGCTTGAGTAGTATAATTACATCTAAAAATGTACTTTTAGTATACCATTAGACAAATTCTGTGAATATATTTTCAGGTTGTGTGAAGTTGACCAATCCTCGACTCCCCTGGGTTTGGCGTCGATGGTGGGTCATCATGGTGTTTAGCGGGTTAATTCAGCGCCGCACACCGGCGTCTGTATCCCCGTTGCAGACGCTGAAGGTCCGAAGGTATTCCTCACGAAAAAAATGTCGACCAACCCGAACTATAGTTATAGGCCAGCATGGTTGACTATAATCGTTGTTGTTTAAGGTAAACTCGATGGGGACAAACATGAGATTTGATTGGAGATAAATTATTTATTTATCTGTCTACAAAAAAACCCCACGGCAAGATTAATGAAGACCTAGCACGTAAGATAACCTCAACCGTTATTATAACTCCATTGTCGTACCAATGGGTTGACATCAACTTCGTATCGCGTTTCGTAGAGACGAGAGTATTTAATTAGTGCAAAAATTAGGTCCAGTTGCATTGTTGTCGGCGGAAGCGCGCTCGGTTTGACATCCAACAATTACTAACAGAGTTTTATCTCTACATTCTCTGCCTACACATCCAGGGGAAAAGATTTTACAATCTCTTTGTAATTCAGTGCTTAGGTTACATTTAATTTTGCATTGTGTAAAAGCTTAATTAACTCGAGCCGGCGGTAATGCCGAGATACTCGCCTAATTAGTGAGTTAATATTTTAGCGGTGAACTTTAACTGTACCTATAATATTTGAGCTCGTTGTTCTGATATAAAGGTTAGGTAATGAAGCCCTGTTACGTCATAACATGATGTGATCAATGTTTAAATGGATCTCAATTTTTATTTTGGAGGTATTTAATAAAGATAGTAAATGATATCAACAGATTTTGCCTATTAGTCACTGGAAGTTAAATAGCTTAAAAGTAAACTTACTTTTAAACACATTTACGTAGGCGCGTACTGTATACATCCACACTTTTTTTTATTAAAAATGCTATGAAATACCTGTTCTAGCTGTTCATTGCAACATATTTTTTGTTTCAATAGGCATACTTAAATGTTATCAGAAGACACTATCACATATGTACGTTGATCTGATACCAAAGAAGCAAACTTTAATGTAGATGTTTGATGTTGATGATGAGTATTTAAAAGTCTTGTAGTTATGTCAATATTTTCTATACCTACGTATGTAGAAGGGTATTAGTTTGAAAAAATTAAGACTTCCTTTAACATCATTTCAAATATAGTAGTTTAATTATATCCCCTGTTTCAGTCCGAGAGAATTACTGTAACGTGTTTATTTCTGTAGTACACGAGCCAGCACTTACTTAATTACGTTTTATTGCTAAGCTATTTAATGGTTTTCCTTCAAAGAACAGACTTAACAAAACGAAATCCTAAAAGTGTAAGGAACAAACTAAGCATTAAATTTCTCTTTGTGTATTTACTCAGCCATTTAAGTACGTAATGTGTTACGTGTGTAGACTATTACCCTTAGACAGTCATCCGAAAATTCGATCAAAAAGTTTTGCAGGTATGGCCGAAAATTGTGCAGTTACTTACAGTTTTTTCCACGTTACGCACATAACGATCGCGATAGATTTTAATGTTGCACAATATTTGGCAATAGATAAGTGTCGAAATTTCATCAATTACGCACTTCATTATCAGCGAGTTACTAAATCATTCAAATTATTGTATTAAATTTGTTAGTTTGATTCCTTTTCTTTGATAAACTCTCGAATCCGTAATTTTATCAACTAAGCCATTCCAAAAATTGAGTTAGCAAAACCCAGGCCAACTATCCAATTAGTGACATAAGTCCGGTCAGAAAATCTTGCATGCCTAGCAAGATGCCACTAACGTGATTCCAAGAATTTGTTCACTAAACAAGTTATGGGAGGGCCCACTATGGACAATGTTGCACACAGCTTCACGTTTGTACGCCCGGCGACGATGCACACACCGCAGGGCGTACTACGGCTGTGTGTGTCCAGCTTACTTGTGGTTGTAAAGCGTAGGCGTTTACACAGAGCTTTCACGACGCAGCCTTGGCCGCGAGACACGTGCGTCACTAGGGTAGCGGCCCTACGCTCATGTCGATACTAAACGTTATACAATATGTTTTATGCATGACTTTTTGGATCGTCTGTACGATTTCCACAAACAGAATCGCGTTGGAGCTCAAAAAGTTCAAGTACCTGTACAAAAAGATTAAATTGCAACTTTCAAAATGGACAGGCCGCCTGCTCGTCTGCCACTACAAGCAATATAAAAAAAAATCAGCGGCTATTGTCATATGCTACAACTTTCTTTATTTTTACGATATTGTGGTCGGAGATCACCAGCCGTGATTGCAGAGCATTCATTATGACTCATTTTGCATACATTGCTAAAATTTCATGTCGCGACAGGGTGTCGAGCGGTAAACGCCAAAGTAAGGATACGACCCTACGTAATACTTGTCTTGGTTTCAAGGACTGCTTTCACTTGATTGGATCATAATTGAACTTGGATTAAAGAATAAATTATAGGTACAAAATGCCAAACCAATAAGTTACCTAAAACAAGGTGCGAATTAACAATTAGTTTAATGTAGATAAGGAAGGTAGATACATAAGGATTAGGATAAAGAATTGTGGGGTGCAAGTAATATAATAAGCTCTGAATTCCTGCATTTCCGCATCAAAATCCGTTGAGTAGTTTTGAAGATATAAGCGTACATAGAGACAGACAGGAACCAAAAGCGACTATGTTTTATACTATGTAGTGATGCAGCGTTTACTCTATTTTGAAAGGTAGTGATGTACTATTAAACAGCACAAATATGTATATAGGCTCACGTTACTATGTAGATACATCATTACCACTATCATTTCATCATAGAGGAAACATTGATAATTTAAAGTAAACACTTTACAACAATGCTTCTATTCCGCTGGAATGGATTCCACCCACTATCGCCACTGTTTAAGTTATCTTAGTCACAGTGCCCTTGACATAATTAGTCACTACTCATATTGGCTATACATCCTTATCTGAATGAAAATTGGCTTCATTTTAATTTAAATTATTTATCACACCATTGTTCTGTTAGTTAACATTTACATAATTATCTTTTGTTCTTGTACGCTATTCCATAGCTATGTATAAAAGGCATGTGTATTTCCATTAGAATTACGTAACTACCTATGCTTGTATGTGTTACTAAATTCTCTAGAATTCACGTACTAAAACGTACTATTTTCAAATGTCGATATTTACTCGACTATTTTCTCCGCCGGCGCATCACTACACCCCCGGGTGGGGTGGTAGTACTCCCTCTCGCTCTATCAGCTGAGCGGCACGTGCACACATTGTCTAGTGTAGACACGGACCTGTATATAACAGACGTAATATTGCTTTACTGTCCGAGACGATAAGTACGTTCGGTGCACGATAAAAGTCTATAAGTAATGCGGTAGGTGGTATAGGCTGTCCCGAAATGTGTAGTCAGGTGTTCTTTTTACAGATATAGGTCAGGTAGATAAAAACCAAAAAATCTACGTACCGGAAGTTTTAAAATGGTATCTATGAGTCTAAGCACAGATGTCAGAGAAGTACATTTAAACAGATAGCTTTCATAATTATCTCACCAATAAGGGTACTACTCTAAGATTTTTTTTTAATAGTAGGTCGACATAATGGCTTCCCTTCGCCTGATGGAAAGCGAAAGAGAAGCCCAAGTCGCTGTGACAACTGGCAAGTAACTGGTAAGTTACCTGTCAGTTGCCACTGCCATACCGGCCCAACCCTAACCTCCCACGAGCTCCGGAAACCCTACTCACCGGCAGAAACACGACCCGGAGGTCATTTGGCTGCGGTATTCTATAGGGTGGAGGAAGATTCGCTATGCCCTACCTCTCTTAACAATCAAAGTGTTTTATAGAAGAATGTACCTAGTTACTTTGTGCATTTTCGTTGTTGAAAAGTTGTCTGTTTACTTCTACTTGTTTAGATGAATTTGATGCATAGGGTATTGATATCATTTTAAAACTTTCGGTAATATTTTTGCCTTTTTATGAAGTTGATAGCAACATTTTTCTTATGCTTTTTAGCTGTTTATCGGTATAAATCCATTTTACATAATTATATGCTTACATACTATATCGATACTGACTGCACGTAAATTTTAGGGTAACATAATTGGTTTATAAAGCAAAAGCGGTAAAGAACAGGCGAGTTAAAATTTAGCTTCGATCTCAAAAGAAAAATATCACATAGAAATGATTCAGATTGCGATTTCCATTAAAAATATTGGTGGTGTTACATCCGTGTTATCTTTCAATATAACCACTTCAATTATCTATGTTATTTTAAAAGTTACTTCTGTATTTTATTAAATTTTGGCTTTTATTATCATGCTACGCCTTTTAGATAGGAAAAAGTGATCGAAGAGAATTTCGACTATGAAGTTGAAGCATCTAGATAATTTTAGTTCAGCCAACAAACAGCATATTTACCGAGAATTTATCTGAAAAGTTGTTGCTCTCGGTTTGACATTTACACCCACAAACAGCTCTTCTGATAATAGCAAGATTCCAGGTAACTTATTCAGATGTAAATTGACACAGCATGAATATTTCAGATGACACGAAAATCCCCCATACCTACTTCCATCTCATACCAATATCGTGTACTTATTCGGTGGGTTATTTTAGAGAAACCATCTGAAATAACAAGTTTAAATGGCACGACCTTCTTATGCTAATGTCTAAATGGAAGAGATTTTTTATTCGTTACACCTTCGTGATGAATTATAATGTGAGCTTTTTAATGGAAACAAAATAAGTTATGTCCCTACATACCACAAAATGTGTGTCTTGTTACGTAAAATTACTGGGTAGGGACAGGGGAAACTAAATGACTTTGAAAGCTTATTCTAAAATCAACAACAGTAGGTAATAATTTTATTTCTATTCTTGAACATGAAATGAACCAGCCTGACTCATCATAACGCAAAAACTGGCCACGTTTAAAACAACTGGTTATTTTGAAAAAAAAAGAATGTTCCAATTTCAAGTCAAGTCAATAAATGTTTTTAACTACTAGAAATTCATAATCGTAAATTCATAATCAAATCTGTTGTTTTTTTTTAATTACTAGATTTTTTTACATACATTAGGCCTTATAAAGTACTATATCAAAGTCACTAGCATTCGACATGAGGCAGTGAAGATGTTTTTCGAATCAGCGTCTTTCGCGCCTACGTCATTCGAATCCATAAGCTTTCGAACGAATGAAGCAGTCGAAAAAAATTCGAAACAATGAACTTCGAAACAACGGCGTTCGAAGCTACGTAGGGGACCCACGGTGTACAAATTATATTTAAAAGTCGGACTAAGTAGGTAATTATAATAATTAATTCATGCAAAATTTTTGTCACATAAATAGTCCGTCAATTTATAATATCTGGACTATGATGTTGAAGCATCTAGATAATTTTAGTACAGCCAACAAACAGCATATTTACCGAGAACTTATCTGAAAAGTTGTTTCTCCCGGTTTGACATTTACACCCACAAACAGCTCTTCTGATAATAGCAAGATTCCAGGTAACTTATTCAGATGTAAATTGACACAGGATGAATATTTCAGATGACACGAAAATCCCCCATACCTACTTCCATCTCATACCAATATCGAGTACTTATTCGCTGTGTTATTTTAGAGAAACCATCTGAAATAACAAGTTTAAATGGCACGACCTTCTTATGCTAATTCCTAAATGGAAGAGATTTTTTATTCGTTACACCTTCGTGATGAATTATAATGTAAGCTTTTTAATGGAAACAAAATAAGTTATGTCCCTACATACCACAAAATGTGTGTCTTGTTACGTAAAATTACTGGGTAGGGACGGTGGAAACTAAATTGCTTTGAAAGCTTATTCTAAAATCAACAACAGTAATAATTTTATTTCTATTTTTGAACATAAAATGAACCAGCCTGACTCATCAAACCGCAAAAACTGGCCACGTTTAAAACAACTGGTTATTTTGAAAAAAAAGTGTTCCAATTTCAAAACATCTCGAATTGGAAAAGTATCAGATGCTTTGCAATACATAATTCGTTATCATTTTACTATGTAATTCCCGCGATGGTAGGTATAATATGAACCTAATTATTTCGTTTAACATTAGAATAACGAGCACACTTCAATATGTTTGCCAAATCTAAACGCTATAAACTTTAAAGTAATACTTACAATATTGAAATAAAGGTAGTATAGTAACTCTTAGGTAAGAAATTGGATGCCTTTAAAGTAATGAAATGACTAAGATATTTCAGTGATAAAGAAAAGACGTTTGAAAATTTAAGCCACAAGCGTCTACCGCTCAAGGAAATTGATGAATAAAGGATAATGAATAGTGATTAACGAACTTCATTTTACAAGACCCAAAGCGTACTTAGAACACAATGATAGATTATGGTCTTGAACATTTTATCCTACTTTTGTGTTTTTTCTACAATGCTGTCGGCTTTAATAGCGAGAATATAAATTGTAAATGGATCGATTAGACTTAGAGGAGGTATCACGTTCTGACTTCTATTATTTTCTTGTCAAAAATATTTGGTTTGGCCCGCTGAGGCCGGCAGCGCTGATGGTGCCGCGGCAGTCCTAGTTTTTCTGGGTCTCGTGACACCATCCCCATAGGTGCTTGACGGAGAGGTCGGGGATTTTAGTGGGTATTGCCTGCCTCCCTTACATTTTGATGAAGCTGGCAGGGTGATTCCCACATATCCCGTCACTCCCCCCGGGTGACGGGGATGCCTAAAAGCATTTTCCCCGGCATAAAAAAAAGACCAGGCAGGGATGCGGCTGTATGCTTTGGCGCTACCCGAGTCCCTGCAACTTGCTGCCCACTGGTAACACAGGGGGGTTTAGTGGGTATGCCCTTCCATTTCGGGAGGTGTGAGTCCCACACACCACGCCGACATCCCCCGAATGGCGGCGTGAAGTTGCAAAATGCATTCCCCTGTAAAAAAATGGGTGTTTCAGTTCAGCAATAGGTATCTTGAGTTGTCATTTATGAGTCAATTTGAATCATTTGATTGTGTCACTGGGTGTAAATATCGGTTTTGCCAACAGGAACAGGGTATTTTGCACTTGTAGGTACATATTAAATTTCTGATTACAATATAATGGAACGATACTTAGAAATCCGTTCGAATGTCAGCTCGTCTGATTGTTTCGATGCACGTTACGATTCGATACAAATGATGTAACTAGCGCCCCCCGACCATAGATTAGTATGTGTTCAGTTTAAATATCAATACTTACTGTAGAAATAGTATAATATCACTTCGTTTCACACATTGAGAATGGGAGTTCATCCACAATGTTATAGAGAAATTCAACATCCAAAAAAAATATAGGTAGATATAGAGCAAGTTTTTTTTGCGTGAGTTAGGTAGGGGAGATGGGGGCTCGATGTGAATCGGATAAGCACTCCAAACAGGCTGCTAATTATTAGCAACCATATTCATACATTTTCACCGACTTCAAAAAAAGAAGGGCGTTCTCAATTCTACTTAATTTTGGTATTAATATAAATTATATGGTTCTTTGAACTTAGTCGCCCTTTTTCCTTAGGCATTCTAATGTACTAAAGACAATCTCAGTAGTTGTATAATAATAACTGATAAAAGTTATGTGTGAGATACAAACACAGAAGTAGAAAACTTTATAAAGTTAAATAAATCAATCAGTAGTTGCAAGATACAACTATTTCAAGGAGAACAGACAAAAACGCGATTACCATTTTCACCGCCATATTTACAACTATCATAATTATTCCCACATGCTATAATTAATTGAATTGTGTATTATATTTATACCAAGTTATTACTTCACGATTACATTAATTTTATTACATCTTCATTGCATAATGCATCAAAGCTATAACTCCACAAGCTTCTTTCAATAAGAACTGAAAGAAAATACTTTAAACCAAATAAGCGTATGTCTGAATGCGCATAAAAAGAGCCACTACTGTATAACGCATTAAAGCTGGAGGAGGACTCGAGTCCTAAACTAAAGTAATAAACAAATTTTATCTGATTGGATAAGTTTTCTAAGTTCGAAGTCTCTGAGTCTGCACTCATGTATATTAGTTATTAGGAGGTAAATATAGTCTTATATTAAGTCATTCTGGTTCCATTCTCATCTTCAATCCCATGGTTGAATCTGTCATAAAAAGATCATCATCTTTTCAACTATTCGCTATCCGTAAGAGAGCTTTCAGGTAAGAAAATACGGTCATAGTTTTCTACACCTATTTATAAGTAAATACTTTTGCTGGTGTATTAAAATATGGATGTAACTTCCTTAGCAAAATGACTCGAAAATAAAAATAGCATCACATTGAGTATCGTCCATTCAATAACCTCTAAATGACCAACTTAAAATATTTAATCAAAACTTGCTACTCTTCGAGATTCGAGATCTCATTGCAAGTCAAGTCTCCAAAAATGTAATCTCAATTTTTTTAAACGAAGATAATTCGAGTCTTGCCCAACACTAGGCCGCATACATACCCACTTTAATCTCGAATAACAAATTCAGCCGCCCGCGTCACTTTGTTTTGTAACGCGTCGATCTTGATATGCGCACACGCATGAATGCATTCGCGGTGCGGCGGCTTCCCCATATGGCCAAGGCTAGGCCTTTTATGGCCAACATAAGTGGCCACTCACCCACAGACTGAACGAGCCACCAATATCAATGAACTGGCCATCAATAAAACATGTGGCACTAAGCCAGGAAAGGAAACGGCGAAATGAGAAAAAGAAATAAGTATTTGAAAAAGGCATGCGATGCGTACACTCGATTGTTTTGCAATCGGAAAGCATTCAATGTAAAGCTCTTTGTACACAGCATGAAATATTCGCAACGATTATTTGTTTTTGTTCGTGATAGCGTGAAATGCGTCGATTCAATACATACCTACTTAAATGACTATTCATCTAGTTGTTGATAATGATCGAGTTTGGTTGGTGAATGCGATAAAGTTTCCGAGTAATTCAAGCTCGAAACTCGCTTGGAGATGTTCCGATACAGAGGGAACAAAAATAATAAGTGTAGGGTCTCACCTCTCGTGGGAAGATCGGGTCACAGGGCGCGGGCGCATTCCAGGTTTGAAGCGCGGCCGTATCTACCTCATGTTGCTAAGACACGATAAGTGATGTTCCTTTCGTTATTTTCAACCGTTATAATACAGAAATGCTTTCTCAATTTATTCGCAAGGTTCACTGACAACTTACGACTTGTCTCCAACAGATAATATGTATAATCTGAAGTGACAAGGCGATTTTCAGAAACCAGCTCGATCAATCTAAGTTACTGGGGAATATTTTCTCTTGTGACGCATTGTGTGTCTAAGGCGTGGAAACTCCGAAGACTTTGGGTTCTATTCGCAATTGGGTTTTATAAAAATAACACCTCGTCATTTGTTCTGTGGGCTAGGTGATGATGTCATCATTCGGTACTTACTCTTAGTACAAGGGTAAAACTTAGATTCAGTTTAGTGTCAGATTAGTTACTTTATGTAAGTACATCTGCATTATCTGGCGTATTTAATTGTATATAAAATATTATTTGCCTGGTCTAGGATGTGCATTCAATTCCCATTCGGGACAAATATTCATAATATGCTGATCGTTTGTGCTTGCATGATAATATTGTACTTCATTATTACATTTATGGTAAGCTATCACATACATAAGCTATCAAAGCTTACTTTAGGATTGGATCAATGTACCTTCTACTTTTTGTTGTTATTAATTTATAATGTACCAACATCATTAAAAGATCACAAGTTTAGTCAGTCTCTACAATATACTGCCATAATTATCATAATCATTTGCCTGTAGACGTCCACGGCTGGACTGGACATAGGCCTCCCCGGAAGACCTCCATATGGCCCGGTCCTGTGCGGTCTGGGTCCAGAGGGTAGCCGCTGTCTCAATCAGATCGTCAGTCCGTCTCGTAGGAGACACTAGTCTAAACCTATCCCAATTTGTCTATAGTCTAAGATCGTGCTATACAACGACCTTCACCGAGAGGTTTATTGGATGAAACTCATTAATATGGACATAACACACGTAAGTTATAAATATGTTTGATGTAATAATAACGCATGGCGTCATTAACTATAACCTGACATGTAGGTACTTCGATCCTCGAATCCTGTAGCGTCCATTTACCTTACTTCCTATATTTATTTTGATAAACGTATTAATAATGGACAATTCCATTTCCTGCCTTAATTAATTATTGTTACATATACATATATATATAAACCGTTTTCCTGTTTACATATACGTTATCGAAAATGGCAACATACAAACCATGAGTGTAGGTAATGAATATAGGTAATGTATTTTGTCTCATCGATCCATTTATTAGTAGAATAGTCGTACAACAAGTTTATGCAAATTCGTCAAACAAATAGAAAAAAAAAACACTTTTATGCATCAGACAGTTCACGTAGTTTATTGTACAATCGACATCGTTCTATATAACTTCCAAATGTTTAAGCGAATTGCAATAACTATTGACTGTATTTATGCCATTGCGACGGGCTACTATGCATAAGACATACGTAGGTACACGTAGGTGTACCCCTAGGCGCGCACTGGTGACTATTTGTCACCGTGGCATATATCTCTCTTCTTCTCATTTTAAAAGTGGAAAAAAAAGAGGTGAAACGACTGTCACGGTGACAAAAAGTCACCAGTGCGCGCCTAGGGTAACGACCGTTTGGTCGTAGGAACAAATAAAAAACTACCAGGGATCCTCTTGATTTCTTTTTTCTATTAATTAAAATTGTTTTCATGTATGTGATGTGTGCCCTGAACGAATACCAACATTATCTCGTACTGTCGATTCATTGATTATGTCACGGTTCCGTCCACAGCCCGAGGAACCCTAATTAAGTGCTCCGCGGCTGCATTCTTTAAGTTCATTTTCTGAGAACGTACCTCTTTAATACTAAAACGGAATGTCAGTTTTTAAACACAGTGCGTGTGTATGATTTTCATTGAAATTTAAAAAAGAAACGTGGACTCTTGAAGTGGCAATAAAAATAAAAGCAAGCCGTTTTGTCGGCGACTTTTGAGCTGCTTTTTTGTCGTCGGCAAACCTTAGTTTTACTGCAAGCTAATAAAATGCCAAGATTTCAAAATGAATTATAAATAGCTATCAAGGGCAGGGATAACATGTTGTACTTTGTAATCATATGAAAATGTTAAAACATTCCAAATGAATAAGTAGTATTTTATGCACAGGACCATTTGCTCCAATCCTACTAATTTATTTATACTTAAATGTCAATGTCATGGAGCAATAGGTACATAACGAAGTATCACAAGACAATGATTTTGGATAATATGTAGATGTAGACATTTGTTGTTTATTTTTCAAATCGTAACTTAATTAATATTTTATAACAATTACATTCTTCTTCGGATTTTTGATTATGATTAGATACATTGTAGGTACTAGGTAGGTATTTTACAAGTATCACTCAAATATGTAACTGCCTAAAAAGTAAGAAAATGCATGGCTGTATTTATTGAAAAAAACCTCGTACGAACATAGGCAGACCTACATTATTTTGTTATTATTATGTGACACCATTTTCTTTTTATTCGTGTTATACATTTCCTTAACTGAACGTTTAACTTGAAATAAGCAACTATACGCTATGTGATTCCACCTTAAATGCGTGTGTGAAGTGATTCCCATGAAGCGGGCGAAGCCCCACCGCCCGTCACGCGAGCGCCGCGCATGCGCGTGAGAATTTGAGAACAGCCCGCCTTGCGCCCGCGCTACTTCAGCATTTTTCACATTTTTCTACCCCATTAAAACTTTATTCATGGGAGAAAGATTATTTGCGAGAATTGAAGGGAATTGTGAATCGACATCACGCTCTGATATGACTGCGATGTGAGACTGACATACGATGTTGGCATTATGATGGTAAGATACAGCTTACTGAAATCAGATACAATCCATATATCATTGTAGGATACTGTTTGGTAATTGATAACATGAAACTTCCTAGTGCATGGCATAAATCTCTAATATATGAGATACCACATCTGGATTTTAGGGTTTATTTTATCCTTATTCCAAATCATCATCCATACCTACTAAATCCCTATTAATTTTGGCATAATTCTCTACCGGAATGTTCCGAACTTTTCCGACGACCAAAGGAAAATTCCAATTTTGGAACACTTGGCTAGCCATCCCGGAAATTCGGATTTGGCTAGCCATCCCGTATACCTAGTAGAAGTAACTATGATTTTGTATGAGTCACATTTTCCAACAAAAATGATTAATATCCCTGTTAAAAATACCATTACATAACTCACGCTTTAGATATTAAATAACAATAGGTAACTACGTGGTAACCTAACCTTTGCTTATCTTACTAACAGTACTTAACTTCGTTCAATGTTTAGATGTATCGGGCTGTCAAGTTTGAATATTACTGTAACAAAGGCAGAGTAATGGACAATGAGTATGCACACAGCTCCACATGGCTGCGGCCATGTTCCAAGAACAGGTTGGTTTCGCTGGCTCAACCGTGTCACAGTATCAATTGATTCGGCAGTGAAGCAGTAAGCAAATAAATAACTATACCTACATATGCGGCCAGGCAACAGAATGTATATTTACTCAGTACGATTAAGTACGATTATTCAGTTAGCTAAAGATCGTGGAGGAAATTTAAAAAGGTAATGGGACGCGAAAGTCTATATTTTACGAAAAAGATCGCGTGTGGACCTATATAGACATTATACTCAATAGTCATTAATAAGTGAGTACCTACCTACACAGGAAAAACATAGTAGGAGTGCTCAATCGTACGTGAAACTGCTTTTTAATTGATAACACATACCTAAGTTCCTAGTGCATGGGAGAAACCCCGATATTCACACAAAATCTTCAATTATCAGGCAGTTCTTCGCGGCTATTTTGATAAACTTCTGATTTTTTGACACTCTGTAAACTCTGTATGCTACAATATAGATTCGGCTGTTTAGATTTTGAGATTGCGATTTTGGTTATATGATCTCTAACGTATTGCCAATTTGACTTTGCGTAGTACTAATAATAACTTACTAAGCAAACTATATTTGAACTTTTATAGCTTTCCAAGTGGAACAATAGGTGTTAGGCGAAAAATTTTAAAGGTTTTCTGTCTATTTGCTGTTCAGAGTGACATGAGTAAGTACACCTTTGAACTTAGCTTTTTCTCTTATTACAAAAATATAATAACTACTTATATAAAACATGGTACGAAGACTCCTCACTGTGTCCTTTATATCTGTGACTTGTCAACCGGAGCCCTTGCACTGCCCACACAATCACGCAACACATACCTACCAACCTTCCGAGAGATAAAACCAAATTTAACCAACGAGTAATAGCAGAAAAACCAGTTCCAACAGATATCTTGATAATTACCTATTTAAAGGTTCCTTAAATAAACTTGATGTAATTTTAGCTTATTATGTAGGTACTTGCCAAGTTTGGCATATTTTTCAAACTTATTTAATTTACATGTTGCAATAGAAAGGTAATAAATAATTTAAAAGCACTGGCATATTAACTTTATGTCAACAAGTGTATTACCTACGCTTTTCTTTATAGTTCATTCGCGTTAAGAAAATAGTGACTGACAGGTCACTGACAGGCCACTAGCCAATTAAAACGCTAGAAATTTAATTTCAGTCACTATTTTCTTAACGCGAATGAACTATAGTGCTTAGAAAGGACTGTAAGAAGAGTACCGTGATAAGAATATAACCTACTTAAATAATAAATACGAAAGGTAATAGATACAAAAAGTAACTGAAATGGAACCTGAAAATCTCGGAATGATAGATACTTAGGTAGGTACGTGTAGTCACACTTTTAGGATATTTTGACGTTAAGACGATTCAAGAATAAGAGAATTCATAGGAACTAGGTACAGCAATACCAAACAACTATATGTTCTCCTTTCCATCCGTTGCGCCTTGCATTGTGTGTTTTTCCTGACCACGACGTTCGTCTAATTGGAATCACATCTTTCATTTGAAGCCCAGAAATTAAGATCATAATGACATCACCAAACACAAAAGTTCTGTATTTTCGGTCTGGTCCGTAATTGGATTCGCGTTAGTTTCGTATTTTGATTACGCAATTATTTTTTACTTCACCTAGGTATCCTATTTTATGCATATATATGTATGTATATAAGTACATCTTGTTGGTTGTGAATCACGCTAACTGGCTTTTGCAAAACATGTCGGATCTCGTTTCGCTAGTTTCGGCATGGTTTATTTATTATTAGTCACCGCCAACGGTCGCAAACAGGAAATCTTTGAAGTGCTCGGCTAGGCTTACAGTATCGCTGCAATCGAAACGTGGGCGCCTCGGAAACATACGAGTATAAGCACGGTTTGTTGCTTTAGGCCCGACATTCCAGTATTGTCTATGTAGGTACCTAAGTTAAGATGTCAAACGCTATCTGTACACAATATAATAATTAATACTAATACTCAAGAGTAGACGTGTGTAGTAGTAGAGCATCATTGGAAAAACCTTAAGACCGAATTAAATAGAGAATGTTCTCAAGTCGACGTGTGTAGTTTATAAGTAGAGTAGTTTAATTTTGACAATTATTTTTTTATTAATATAAAAAGAATTGTACCCCGGAATTAGTCTCATATAAAAATCCAACCCTGGTGTGTTGTGACTGAACATGTACTGTTTGTAATGTAGCTACCCCGCATCAGTAAATTAGGTATACCTATTAAAAGTAGGTAATCAACCATTATTATGTGGTACAAAAAATTTAAAATAGAAATTAGAAATAGAAGCTTTAAAAATCCCACCGAAAACCTAAAAAGCAAAAATAATATCTACTCCTTATTGGAAATTTTCCAATATTTCGCAAATTAATAAACCTTTTTTTACTAACCTTAATAACGTAATATAAGATCTTAATGTAAATAGTTTCTATAACAAACAAAAATTCACGGGTGAACTTGAAGGCAAAAAGCTACTTGATTATAGGTACAATTTCCTCACCAAAACGCAAAATCTGTATTCAACTGCCGGAATGGAGAGCAGCTACCATAATTTGGGTCTGTGGTTACAAATTTTCCTTTGAATTAAGTGCCTATTCTGAAGGTTCATACAAAACAGTGAGAGTATAATATCCAGTGCGTAATAAAGTAGTTGATCCTTTTGGTAGTGATTATCTATTTGGTATGTAGGTAACATGTACCTATACGGTGAGTTTATTAAGCCAATTTTAAAGATAGATAAATTATTTAACACCAATCGTAAAACAATGTCTACCAATAATCATTAATCAACAAACCAGTTTTGCCATTTCGGCAAGTGAAACAATAAATCTCTGGACTTCTGGATTGGTTGAATAATTAATTAAGCTCTGACCGAATCACTCAGCAGCGAAATATTGTCTAAACCTGTTCCTTGAACTGTAGAAACGAACTTTGAAGCTATGCTAAGGATGTTTATTATGATTCAAAGATTCAAGCTATCTGAATAATAATGTTATGTTGTTCTTTAGACGCTTGTTAGACTTGTTCATGAATTGAAAATAATACTTGTACCGATGGATTTTGATATTAAGTTACGATTTGTGAAGGTACATAGAATAACCTTACCTGTTAGCGTTGTTTAAATTAAATTTAGCGTTTGTTATTCTTATTGTTGACAGACCGTTGATTTATTTGATATGGCTTAATTGAGAGATTATGGATTACTTATTATATGAATGTTTGATCCAGGTGAGGATGTATAGTTTCTGTCATAAATCGTTAAGTACTGAATTTTGCTAAGGGTAGATATGTTCAGATGAGAAGAGTTAAACGCGCGTTTGGATTCCGCGCGTTTATTTTTATTCAGGCCGTAATCAAAACGCGCCTTCAACGCTTGTTATCTGAACATACTTACCCTTTTTAAAGGTATTCAATTAATTTCAATTCTTATTTGAAAAATGTCCGATAAAAATCATTAAAGGAATGTCAATCTATTGATCGACGGAATACTTTAGGTAAAATACAATTTTATACTCCGATCACTATTCGAAACACCTATTTTATTTTTTGAAGCTATCACGGCATTCGTCAGCATTACGCAATAGCCTATCAGATCTGTTACATAGTCGAATATACCGTTTGCCGGCCCAGGTATTTGCAGAGGTTTTTAGCGTGCCTTTTAGCCTAGGCAGGTAAACAACTTTTTGCATCTCTGAAATGTATGGTGATAGTGATTGCATGAGCAATTTTAGAAACGCTATTATGCAATATCATAGACGTCGTTTTGGAATAACCTGTTATAAGCTAGATTGATAAAGTGAAATGAATTTTGTTTTTTGATATTAGATAGGTATAATTTGATGAACGTTTGTGTTGTGAACGTTGAACCTTAGAAAACTATACAGAGTCGTAGTGACCATTGCTAGCAGCAGTCCAGTGACAGAAACGCAATATGCAAGCCTTCAGGCCTTGCGCCATAATCAACCTACCTATATCTGTTAAGTTTACCCAAACTAATAAACAGTTTTTTAATCACCGAATTTTCGGCTACATCGTTTCACATATTTCACACAATCTCCAAAGAGACTAGCCAAGTAGTAAGCAGGAGATACTAAAATGCAAATGGTGTGCAAACACAGGTACAGTCTCTATACCTGTACTCTCATAATCCGATGGGACTACAGTTCAGGGCCGTAGCCCTGTGCATAAACTGTAGTCCCATATCATGCTTTCCTATGCACGGAAGAGTATCATCACCAACTTCTCGAACCGAGCTTCTGCTGAGTAATTTTTTTACAGATAACCGCAGTAACAAGCATTTTCGGTCCAACCCGGGATTCAACCCTGACTGACAACGGGGAGGCCCGTTGTCAGTTAGCACCAGCGACCACTAAACCAAAGACACATTTGTAAACTGAAAATTACTAATTACTCATTCCTTACCCCGAGGCGAACATGGGAGTGCCAATATGAGACTGGTTTGAGTAGGTATGTAAGTGTACATTTTAACAGCGACATGGACTTACCTAAACGTACTATCGGACGAAGATAACTACTACGTTGTACTACTATGAAAAAATGTAACCAAAATTTAAGACCTATTTTTTAAAACAAACATTTATACCAGGCGCCATAGATTAGAATGCAAACAGTAGCGTTGTTATCTAAACGAAGTTTATAAAAATCGCATCACATCAGTTGTTCGTGCAACCAGTTCGTGGCCATTGCAGTCGTCGTTATCGGCGGGCGGAAGACTGCGCACGCGGCTCCCGTACTACGCTCGACCACTCCGCTGACCCGCCGGCCACTTGCGGGCACCACACGTCAGACCACTCTCCGCAGGATAATATGTAAATGCAAGAGTTTCCGGACTGAGAACAGGACCAGGACCATTAAGTTATTCACCAATCTATACATTAATACAAACCTATAAATTTTTCATCATTCGTATTAAGTAAAAATTTAATTAGTCCGTGTGGTTTCTGGATTTAGAATAGGACTACCCCATCTCACCCCGTGGGTTACATAGAAGACGTCGAAGGGAATATCAGGAAACGGACAGCAGCGTTTACCTGGGTAAGCTCCGTTGTCATCAATGAACGTTTTTAGTCGCCAAGATATTGTGCTTTTGTGAATCCGGGGGCACGGTCGTCGTGCCCCCGCCAAGACGAGCCAAGCGAAGCGCAAGGCATTGCCTACCTTTGACATTTTTTAGAGATATTTTTAAAAAAGGAACTACATATAAGTTTTGAACACAAATGATAAACATTTTCCAGCAATGCACAGTTGCATGGACATACACGTCTCCGCGATAATTGTCGGCAATCATTGGGTGATCGGCGCGGGCGCAAGCTCCGTTGCCGCACTCGTTAACGATGCTATTTCGAGACGCTGCGACTGCCCCACTTCGCGAACAGCTTAACGATATCGTTGTGATGATAACACCAGTGCCTAATAGCAGTCACGAGGATGCACTTTTTGATCCTAAATGCTGGATACGATGTAGGCACGCCTTTTGTGAAAGCATCTAGATAGATGCGTGTAAGTGAAGTGTCAAAGCCAATTCTGTAATATTGAAAATCAGTCTCATCATCAGTCTTTTGTCTATTCGTGAACTAAGTAAATAATGTCTAATAGATATGACAACAATATTTTTTTGGGTTTGTATTAATGCAGATATCGATGAAAAAGCTTTTCCGCTTGCATCAAAATTCCCCGAGCCACACAATTTCGAAATCACAAATACGAACTCGCTTGAACAACGCTTGAAACAAACTGCCACATAAGCACATACACTTCTGTATTGCGTGGCGTCATTAAATAATGTGTTTATACCAAACTTTTAGTACAAATAAATAAAAATGTAACGAGTGAGTGCAATAACGTTTTCTTGAAATTTACATTTCCAATCTAATTTTGTTCGCCTAGTGTGTTCTCATTTAGCGAAATTCCTTGTGATTTCTCGAATAGGTCAAATTTTGATGGTTCTTACTCTGACAACCCGTCATCCATTGTGTGTAGACCCAGTAGCGTCACCAAAAAGGAAGCCACTGTTATGCCTCTACTTTCTATAAAAACATTCGTAGCTACTTTGCTTCTCTTTAACGGTAGCTGTGAACTCCAAATTGAATAATCAATTTCGAACATCCACGGACGTGTAAATACTTTTTAAATAACCAAACAGTTATGTTTATTACTTTTGTATACATTTACCGATCTGTCCACATCATGTCGGATTTTACGACTATTTACACTGGCCACGTTGATCACCCAGGGTGTGTTCAGAATGCATAATGAAGTCGTTCCGATGCGATTAACATGTAAATATTTATCAAAAGCCTGTGTGAACTGTGAACTATGGTCGACGGTGTAGTAAATCGTGATAGTTATGGGATATCGTGTGTCTGTCAAGTAAAAAAATGTTGCCAATGTCTTATTTATTTGGATTAATTTTGCGTGTGTAATATCGGGCCCAAATTTTTGTCCTTTCTACTGCAAAAAAAAAGACAACAAGTTATATGATGTAATTGATATAATGAGTATACTTTGCACCAAATAAATTAGTTATAATTCTTTCTTTCTTGCAATATGGATGATACAAGGCGACAAACTTCGCTAATATTTTTTCCTAACATTGTGCATGTAACATCTACTTAGGTACACTTAGGCAGAAGTTAAATACTTGCAAGTATTTTTCCATACCATGACGAAAATAATACAATCACCATCCTATTTCTTCACCATTAACCAGCAAATGGAAACATTAGTAAAATACAAAGATATTTTCAGTATTTTAACCATCAATTACATTATTACTATCTTGATAAGAGACTGCTAAATCCGTTTGGAGTGTAGCGGCTAATTTGTCGATCAATTCAAATCAATCAGCGGCGTCGATAGTCGACGAACAACCCTATTACTAAAACTCAGCATGGTGCATGCATGACGGCACGACCAAGTGCGGTGACCCTGCAACCTTGGCAAAGGTAATTAATAACATCGATATTATATTAAATAGCTATAATATTAGGGGGGGCAATGACACAGGTGGTCATCTCTCTCGAACAATAATTCTGCAATGGAACTGTCTGTCTTCCATGCCCTGGGAGGAATGCTGGTTTTCTTCCTTCGACAGCCTTTTACGATGCCATCTTCATGGCACTGACTATGTGATGTAGATCGTCTATAATGCCTGTAATGAAGTCCAGGCTATGAATAGTTTGCTTTCAGACAGGATGCAGCAATTTTTTCATATTCTAAACATGGGTTACCAGTCAAGCCTAGGGAACTATATTTTTATTTAGTCTTTTTCTACAACTTTCCGGATTTCTTGTATTGGAAACATTATCTTGTGAATAAAAACATGTTACTTACATTAGTTCGTGAACATCCCCTCAGAAGCTAACCAACAACGCCAGATGATAAAGCATAAAATCATTTTGAAGATCTCGTGTCCACCACACACCACACCAGTATTTAAACTCATAAAGAATTCAGGATGTGAATTATAAAAAAGAAGTAAAAGAAGTCGATATATTCGGCGTTCATCTCCATAATTAGAGCTTAATGAAACAAGCTCGGTAGCTTAGCCGGTACAGTGACTTCGACCTTGGCAGATTAGTTTATTCTATTTCACCGACTATGTTATATGTACTAGGTATGGATCACTCGAAAGCTGTGATAGATATCGATAGATTTTGACAGTACCTATAACTTATTCCAATATTAGTAACCGTTGGTCATGAAAGTTATTTGTGTGATGTTGACAATTCGTGAAGTTTTCGTAGTCATTTCTTAAAGACAATTCGTAGTCATTTCTTAAAGCTCTAAAGACGTAATTAAAATCACATTTGTCAGGACAGCGACAGGTCGCGTCAACGGCAGCGCAAATATTTTAATTTTCCTGTATAAATAGGAACCGACAATGTAAGCTTGGGAGTTGAGCTTTAGTACTTTTCCGCACATCACTCGTCGCTTGCAATTTCAGTGTACGTTAACATACTCGTACATACTCTTAAAGTTGTCGCAAGATTCAATTGAAAGTACAGAATACTCGTATTTTTATATTTTAACTTTTAATGTCGTACGACAGAATGGCCCCACGTTTCATTGTTAAACTATTGTGTTTGGAAATGAAAAGGACTTTTTATTTAAATCGGGCTTAGTTGCCCGTTCCACTGGCTTATGCATATTGGTTTGACTTTATATAATGCTGGAAAATAAACCCTTTTTTTTCCAAGAAATTTGTCTAGTATCCTAGCGGCATCCGGCTGTGGTTTAGGCAATATAGGGAGTATAATACGAATATCAGGCATATTCGTATTATACTCCTAACTACCTAAATTGCTGAATAGTTTCAGAACTTAATCTTAAATTCGTGACTCCCCTGTTATTGCGGAGTCTATGGGCTGAAGTGTTTCACTTACCATCAGGTGAACAATACTCCCGTTCCCCCTCTGTCATAAAAAAAATCTTATGTTTCCTAGATTAGTGGTAGAGGTAGTGGTATATTTCAGCAAAACAGTTTTACCCATGATGGAACGGAGACGGTGTATGCATTTCAGGATTGGGAATTTTTTCTCAAAAACTACTAATCCGATTTTGATGCAGTTTTCAGTGATGAATGAGTTAGGGTTTACTTGGGGTATATTCTTAGATATGTGTTAGTATGACAACTCTCCAGGGTGCACTGTAATAAATATTTTTATCCTTTTTCAACGACGTTTCAAACGTCTAGAACTTTAAAAAAAAATTTTTTAACAACACTAACTAATGATCGATATCGATAGTTTTCCTCACACATCCCTACCAGCGGAGGTTGGCGCGGTGCGTGCGCCGGCGCCGCGACAAGGACGTCGACCCTGCAACCTTGGCGAAGGCAATTAATTTCAACAATGTTTTTGTGTCTCACTCACAACCATGTGATTAAAATGTAGTGCAGCCGAGCCCGCTTCGGAATTACGCGGCCATTCCAACTTTTACGGCAACTTGTTATGTTCTACACTAAAACGAGTACTTTTCCACCTTAATCACCCACTATGATTACAACGCGAGCATTTAACGTACGGGTGCATTGTTTAAGTAAGGTGATCTTTTGATCCGCGAAGCAACGTTCGATGCGGTTAATGCATTATGAATTACCTACTAGCTGATCCTGCGAACAACTGGAGAGGCCTATGACCAGCAGTGGATTGCAAAAGGCTGATGATGATGGTGACCCTGCGTATTGCCATGTTTTTAACTAAATATTTTATATGACACAAACCTTGTCCTAATAATAACGAATACATAAAACCAAACCAACCATCATCATCATCCAATTTCATGCAGTCGTTCGAATGTTATAGCCGTAGGTACATACATTTCGAAGATCCATTTTTATTTATGGAGACTTCAAATTTGAATCTTCTGAGAGCACAGACCTCCTATTATGATGAGGAACCTGATATTGACTCCTGAAACACTGAAATAATTTAATACATTAATATAATCATGGATAAAATACACTTAGGTACTTAGATATCTTAAAGTATGAGTTGTAGTTTACAGAACTTGGTGATTGTATCCAGGAATGAACAGTATCTAATAGTGTAAATACTATTGGAACAAATAGTATTTATATTATTACTACGCAACGCTTGGGGTTTCTTGATGACTAAGCACTTAGTCGATCTAACAACCAGCGAAGTACTGTTAAATGATCTATAAATAAGTTCTCAGAAGCCACATGTGACTCTCATAATGTTTTTGTGGCGCTACTATCATTTAAAAGCAAAAGAAGTTTAATCTGATTTGCAAGTCTTCTTGCTTTTGATGTTAGACGCGTTGTATAGATCCCAAGACTCAGAGATACTAAACATACTCCTTAGCAACAGACAAAGTGTAGCAATGGGAACGCAATGCCATGACACCTATCGATATTTTCCCATCAAACTTTGTATTCAGCAAAGCCTACCAGGTTGGCAGATGTAGGTCTTTATTTATGCCAACCTGAGAATGAAATCATTTCAGCGGTTTCCAGATAGCGCAAGGGCTTTTTTAACTACATACATATTAATAACTAGCAGACGGCAGACCTCGTACCACCCGTTATTCACTTTTTAAACCTTTTCTGGACTTCCACGAATAAATGCAAGACCAAAATTAGCCAAATCGGTCCAGCCATTTTCTTTCTCAAATGTCTCAGGGAACTTGCGGAGACCTATGTTCGGCAGTATACCTCCTACGACTGAATATGATATGAGGATGAGTAACATAACTAGTTTATTGTAAATGGGTGATGATAATATGCCTGATGGTAAGTGATATCGTAGTCTATGATAGAACAAGCTCACCCCGAAAAACCATTCACTCTCTCCTTGAACATCTGAAGAGTACCTATATCTCTCGGGAACTCGGCAAACAGTTTCATAGTTTGGCCGTTTGCAATATGAAGGTAGAGTGCAAATACTAAAACTTACCACTTATGTTTCTATATATTACGAAAGATTCAGTCGGAAAACTTAATAGAAGGTGTTTCGTTACACTTCAATAGGAACAGGAAAATAAAGTTTGTAATTCGTCAAAGTTTTTCCTCGACTTTTAGTATTAAAGAAAATTTCCAGATGAATAAATCATGTGGTACAGAGTATCTACTGTTCTCCACTGCTTGTTAGTTAAATATTTACACAGAATCATAATATCCTCCTTTGCTAGTCCGGTAAAAATACATAAGATAAGACAGGACATAGAAGACAGGAAATATAGCTAAATTAATATTAACGCATACTCATTCAGTAATTTTGTAATAATCTTCAATGTATATCTGTTATTACTATACGATTCGATTACTTACTTATGACATAACTTACCATATTAATGATTTCCACCTCCATAACGATTTGCTTGCTATTATGTTGTGTAGTTAATCAGGATGTCCTTATCACAATCTTACACAATATTTCCTTAAGTTGCTCATATCATATAATATTATGTAAGTCTACTGGTTATGTTGAAAGCGCAATTGTGAATCACTTGTGTCACTATGTATGCGGCGAGGGACTCCGCTGGTCAGGTGGCTCGGTATTAGAGAACTTTTAAATGTTTTATGGACGGACATGCATGATGCGTTAAGGAAAACTAACTTGTAGAAATACTCACTCACTCATTCTAACACACACACAGGCATAACAACAAGTATTCTACCTTTTTCTTTCCCTCCTCAAGTTTTCAACATTGTTAAGACCGTACCATGCTTTCATCGCGTCGAGAGACTGGAGGCTTGAAATACAGAATTCTTTTTACGTGGAACAAACTAATGTACCTTCAACGACTCCGGCAGTTATCCCGCCAAACCCCACGGTGACCCACCATTCCCGCCAAGCCCAGGGGAACTAAATCCTTGAGAAATATCTGCCACTTCTCCCGAGGTAAGACTGTGTGCCGCAAACTCGACACCCGTGCTCGCTCATTGGGAGCATGCTCGGAACAAATACAGCATCCTAACTTAGGGGTCCATCAATTTTTTTAAACTTTGGTGGAAAATTCTTTTTTAAAAATACTTATGTACATAATTAGGTTTCTCCATCTTTAAAGAAGGGTTGTAAGCTAGTTAAAGGTCGCTAGTTGAAGCTGCAGGCTTAGAGAAGCGATGAGGCTATGCGCTGCGCGGCGCAGGATAACGACCCGCCGCGCCCGTGCGCGCGCGCTGCCATAATGCCGATGCGTACTACACCACTGTGCCCATGATTCTGGTACGCATGGGTTTGGTTCTCATGCCTTCACGCACACACATCTACTTACTAAATCTTCTGTGTCCTGGTTAAATGAATATTCTCAATATTCTGGTTATAAAGAGATGTGGCGGAAATTATGTCTAGAGATTTTTAATTATATTGGACTATAAGCATAAGCTTATCTAGTGTTTCGTGAAAGTTACAGTTACTAGGGAATGTCAAACAGGAGGGCATTTTAGGTTGCTTTGCTCCCCGTGACGGGTTGAAACGTGCTAACTGAAAGATAGTCTCCAAGCTGTCCCCGATAGCGATAAAACTGTAAACATTCCAGTGTCTCCAGTTGTCAATACAACTTGTCAATATTCATTAGACGCTCAAAAATAGAGCTCTGCTGAAATAACTTCATAAAAACATTAATAAGCGCGACATGTAGGTAAATCATAAAAATTGCATCTTCAGAAAAATACACTTCCTCTACCTAAAGGTTGTCTGGAAGAGATCGCTTACTAGCGATAAGACCGCCAATATTGTACCATAGCTCTCTGTAATACCTTTTCTGCAAATGTTTGTATTTTGTGCAATAAAAAATACCTCTATCATAAATGTGTACTCGCACACATCACTGTACTTTGTACACCTACTTTCTTTATTACGTTACGATTTTTTTATATATTACTTTTTATTACAATTCTAGCACCCAACTTTTGTGCAATCGCACAGGTACAGGGAAAATTGTGACTAACCCCGCTGATCTTATTCCTATCGTGTAGAATTATCGCATGTCGTTTCATGAAATTGAAAAAACAGAATACTATGTTAGCACGCACTTAAATGCACTATGATATCACTTGCGTACTTGACTTGTCTCTTAAAGTTAGGCCTCTGTGGCCGAAATTCAATCTATTGAGCATTTGATTTATTAATTGAAAAGCCTTTTATAGTCCTATAGTAAATGCCCAAGGTTGGTGAACCTATTCAAACAAAATACATTACATGCTGGCTGACACGTAAGGTACACACCTAGTCGACATTGTGTGTGGTACGTGGGCCGAGATTAATGCAGCTGCCCAACAAACATTCATATTTGTACTCATTCAATACATATGTTATCTGTGATCTAGGAGTAACCTCAAAATTGGGTTGAGGCTTTCAATGGACACGGAATAATAAAGGATACCTACCTTACCTACTTTTTATTCGAGTTGAAATTTGTTGTTTACGAAAATGGGTTTGCAAGACCTCGGTTGCACTTATTTATGTCACCGGAAAATAGTAAATAGTAAGAATCGTAAGTTGATCAATTTCCTAGGTATACTCGTACTTAGTTGATTAACTATTAGCACGCTCTCGCTAAGGACGATCAAAAAGTTCAGGGTTCGTTTCCCGGCCGGATCTATTAGTTAACGTAGTTTTAACAATGGTTTGTCTGAGTGTTCCTGGGAGACCAGTGATCATCTGGCATACCTACAAGAGAAAGGGTTGGTGTGAACTGTTTGGCACGTTTCCAACGTTAAATGTGTTTTGATATTATACTTCTTTATTAGGGGAACAAGGGGCAATGACGCTCACTGGGTAATGGCGCTCACCTCTGTATCTCTGTCACAATTCAACGTAGCAACACGAAACACCGCATGAGACACGAAGGGACAGGGCCTACAACAGACAGCGATGAAACCCGCAAGTCAGTGCGCGTCGCACGACCTTGAAGTGCATTTCTTTGTTTGAGGCCGAACTGATCTAATTTTTGGTGACTTGTTTAATGAAGGTAAGTTAAGAATTTTGATTGTTATTAGTTTTTAGTTTTACTTTTCTTACAAATGACTATTCAATTTTATGATAATGAAGTCAATTTCCAAAAAGTGTGCACGAATTTTTTTTAAATTTCTAGTTATTACAACCCGGCAGTTTGGGGTAATACCGCTCATCTATCATACCATACCATATTACCATCGAACGTGTCATATTACCCCTTCCGAGAGTGAAGTCGAAGAGCACCTATGCGATGATGACAGTGATGACGAAATGAATGTGGATGATGACAGTTATTATAACAGATGTACATAATTTTAGTGGATTTGATATGTAAGACTTAATTATGTGCGGATTTGTGATTGTACACTTTATTATTATTGTTTAAGATAAATCTCCTTAATATTTTAAATAAAATGTACAATAATAGTTTTATTCCAATAAAAATATGTTACTCCAGACCCTGAGCGGCATTACCCGAAGGCAGGGGTAATGACGCTCAAACATGATTTTTTTTAAAATGCTTTTTTCTACGAATTGGTTAAAGATATATGTGTTTGTTGTTAAATAGTTAATTACTCGATAGTTAAAGAGTTTGTGACTTTTCTTATTTTAGATTTTTAATAAATATTTTGAAAGATACAGCATGTTTTCCTTAAGTGAACGCCATTCCCCCTCGTTACCCTACATAGGCTTGTAAATACTTGTAATTCCTAATATCTTTGTAATAAGTCTTAAAAAATAACTAAGTACATATACAAATCTGCTCCGTATTAAAAGAAAAATTAGTACCTACTTAAGTAAGTATTGAACTTCTGGAAACTACACCGAGCCAGGTAATAATTTCTATTTTACGCGATAAATACACATATGGCTGAGAAATTTTAACGCCATCTTTTTTGTACATTAATATCTACAGCTGCAAGATAGATAAATTAAAATGTAAGTTAACTATAATTACACAGAACTTGCGCCCACATCCCAGCGGGGCCCGTGTCAATGAGATCTCAGAAACTATTACTTTTTGCTGTATTGTCCCCTGGCTATAGGAAACCATTACCACCTGCAGGAAACAATTATACATTAGCAATGAGAAAACATTCTATTAATGCCTTGTACTCCTTGTGACAACTTCCTATTAATATTCGAAAGGGTATCTGTATCTCTGTTAGGTAAACAATATTGATGTAGAATCTGTCACCGTCTTGTAAATACAGTTAGATTATAATGTACATCTTGCGAGATTATAAACTGTAAATTTTTCTATCCCTGGATTCGAAATTTAGCTTCTATCGAGAAAAAACCGCCAAGAAATTCTATAGTTCTTTTCAGTTCTATACCATGAAAAAAAAACATGTACATACAGTAGAATAACATATACAAATCTCATCAACATCTCTTAATATGTATTTGTTATCGTTTCGTATCCGTCCGTAAGTATTAGTGTTCCAAATTGTTGACGAGTGTGAGCTCGCGAGGTCGTGATTGCGATCCAAGAAAATATATTTTCATCATCAACCACGCAACGCGCGACAATTCCCTGTTCGCAAAAATGCGCGTTGTTATTCTGGCGGCATCGGCGATATGAATGGCAAATTCCTCTGCCCACTTACTGGCCTGAATGATTTCAACATTCTTGGCGCGACTCCGATAATCCGAGAAAAAAATAAACGAGCTGCAACGTAAATAAGCCACTCCGAGTTGAAAGTGCGCACGGTGGCGAGGAAAATAAATCACGACTATATGGTGCGGGATAACGTATTTTTACGCAACAGGCTTTGTTTATAGTTAGTATCGTCGCCGGCAGACGCTGGTTATTCAACCGGGCGCATTCCGCGACGGCCCCACTTTTTGCTCGGACCGACTCAGCCGTCCTCGCCAATGAAAAACGACCAATTAGAGCTTTTACGGCAAGAATTAAACTCGCGCATTGTCCGATCCTGCCGCCGCACAGCTCGGATGCCGCACCTTCCCGCTCCGCGCTATCTCGGGACGGATGCCTTCACAATCTTGGCAGGCTGCTCACAAAAACATACCTACTAGTGTAAATTAAGCGCTGTCTTTCCGTTTATCTGGAGACGTTCCCTTTGAGCAATGATGGAAGGTAATAGCAGTGGCGCCTGGGCGTCGATCCTGCGCCATTGTTTTTGTCGGGTGCCAAGTGACATAGTCAATAGCGCACCTCCGCGGCACTTCGGGTGCATTGAATGAGGTGCGCCTTATTCATCATTGTTATGGCACCGTGGCTCGCCCCGGGTGGCCTTAGCTCTCAAAATGCAATTTATATTTACCTCAACTATTTCAATGCTCATTGTATCTTGAATTAACATAAAGAATGACGGTTACAATAGACATTAACGTTTTTTTACCTAATGTTGAGTTTAATTTTAGCATGTTATGAACGTTTGAAGTTTAAGACGCTATTTGATATATTTAGCCGCAAAAGAAGACAAAATTCAGAAGAAGTATTGTTTGGGTATAGATTTGTCATCGGTGACCTCCCGTGGAAAGGCAGCCTACTTATTCTCCTACTCATACAAGAAAAGATCAGATGATCGAAAAATAAAATAATGTACCTACGTATAACGTTCAAAATTGTATGATCAATAGTAGATATTTTGTAAAGCTTTTGTTTTATGCTTTATCTTCGTTTGTTTCGATAGGGTGGTGGTAGAGAAAACAAATTACAGGCAGGTATTTTTCATTTTACGTCAAATGTACGTCAACAAGAGAAACTTGGTATCAATAGGTAGGTATGTACAGACGGACTGCCAGGTATCAACAAAAAACTGCTAAGAATGATTAATGAGGTTTTCGTCTGTACCTATAGCCATTCATGTTTAATATTAATTAAAGATCCGCCCTCTTTTTAGTAAACTATACTATTCGCCAATCAAATGTACCTACGTTGGTACGTGGGTTTTACAACGTGTTTTCTTTCTGAATTTCCTATTTTCTATAAATACGAGTATTTGTCTAAACAAAAACTACTATTAGCCGAAATTTTGACTATACTTCGCCTAACCACTATTGGCCAAAGAAGGCCTCAACAATAGATTTTACTTATATTATGTCCTGGAATTGTGGCAACGTGTAATTGTGTAGTAAGTACGTGAAGTATTCAGCAACATTTTGTTCAATCAGTTAGGCCATCAGTTATATAAACAAACGTTTACATCGATTTCTGAGTAGGTCGTGTACAAGATCTCTCTCCATTCATGTCCCAGGCTCTCGAACTAAGCTGATTGGATGAAAATTAATTTTTAGAACTCAATTTTCTAAATTGATTCAACCGGGTATCGAACCCATTTCTTCCGTTGCTTAGTAGGCGTTTGTCATACATAACACGCTGTGGATCACGATGTAATTAACCTTAATAAGATTTGCTAAAATAATGTAAATCTTTTATGGGCTGTCGGTAATGCTATAAGTTGTAGATTACATTTCAAGAGTGTTCAGTGGAATTTGTTAAATAAATAAAAATTATACCTACTCTACGACGGCTCGCAACTGCTGGATGCGAGAGGCCCGGAACCGATAGAAGTAGCGAACATTGGGAGAGGCCTATGTCCAGCAGTGGACTGATGATGATGATGATAGTCAAAATAATGTAAATCCTATACTAGTTTTTGTAGATTACATTTCAAGAACAGTGGAATTTGTTAAATAAATAATAAAAAATTATACTACTCTAATGTACTAAAATTGCCCTTCCCAAAATCAAAACAAGCCCAAATCACGTGAAGCTCCTTTTATTAGTCACCTCATCTCGGTTTAATCTCGAAGCCTAGTGTCTGACAATGTAGTCGGAGGAAAAAAATAAAAAAACGTTTTTATGGTTGTACGTGGCCCCCGTGCAGGGTGACAATAAATCCAGACTTTTAGGGATTCTGTGGTACTGTCCCTTAAAGATGGAGTATTGCCATTTTAAGCCTGACGTAGCATACATATCTATTAAATTAGTCACTCAATAAATCAATCATCAGCCCTGGTACGTAATATAAGCCTTCTTTCATTTCTTAATCCCGGGCTTCCCCCATCCAGCCTTAAATTTAGTCACTCATCTCACCACAATCAGTGGGGTACGCCATGAGTATGACGCTTTATCACGTTTTCCCTTATACTACCAATAATTAATAATAATTTGACATTAGATACCTACCTACCGACCGCCAAATCTTCTCAAGCCACGATCTTGAGCACTTGTGTTATGGGAAACCGATAAATGAGCCATAGCTTTGTAGTCCTCAAAGAGAGGTAGGGCATAGCGAATCTTCGCTCGAATTGAGCCGCCCGTCCGGGGAAGGACCTCCACCCTATAGAATTCCGCAGCCAAATGACCTCCGGGTCGTGTTTCTGCCGGTGAGTAGGGTTTCCGGAGCTCGTGGGGGGTTAGGTTTGGGCCGGCATGGCGGTGGCAACTGACAGGTAACTGATCAGCTACTTGCCCGTTGTCACAACGAGTTGGGCTTATCTTTCGCTTTCCATCAGGTTTAGAGAAGCCATGTCTAGCTACTATAAAAAAAAAGTCAGCATATTCATACCCTAGGGCGATCAGAGCTCTAAATAAGGCTGTTCAATCAGTTGTATTGCCTTTTGTAAGCCTGTTAAATGAATTAAATTATATTTAAAATTCAGAAAAGATGGTGCCACTAGGTCCCCTCGCCGCCAATAAAACCGATCAACGCCGACCCAGAGCGAGGCAACTCCCGGAGCGCGCTATCAACATTATTTACATTTTTTTCCATTTCTAAGGCAAAGTGGCGTCGAATTACTATCTCGGAATGTTTAGTACGAGACAAAGTTTTTTTCTCTTTATTATGTCTGGACGTATAAATTCACTTGGGAGCACCTCAGATTACGATACAACTAATTTTGAGTAAGGTATTGGATATGGAATATTACCTGTTCAAACGTGTGGCTTTAATTCAGCAAATTTTTGAGATTAGTTGATGGAATGCAGGAAGGAAATAGAGTTTGTTTGGTATAGTAAAAACACACAATAGTAGGTAAGTAGAATATAAAGATTTCTTATTAAGAATGATGATAAATAGATATATAATCCATATCGCAGACCAAACAATTTACATAAATCTGTACAACGTAGGTACCTACTTATACAAATTGTTGTGCGGTTATTTTCTTTGAACCTTCGGGTAGAGAATATCAAATAGCAAGATGGGAAGGTAGGAGTGATAGGACAATCAAAACTAATTAAAAACATTTGTTATTACAGGTACTTACTAAATTTGGTCCATCGCTTCTCTACGGCAGAATACGGTAATTCTACCTTACCATCTCGGATGTAAAGCGGATCATCGCTACGACAATGGAGCAAAGTTAAAGTTAAAGTAAAGTTTTATTTTTTAATATCAAGTAAGTCGGAATTTTAATATAGGTAACTATAGGCTTGTTTCCATTAAAAATTAATTATTAAAATATAAAAGATACGTATTTTTTCATTTGTAAATTAGACCAAAGATTACAAAGATATAGAACGTTAAAGTTTCGCGTGACGCCACGCCGTGCAGCATTTTGTCGCACGGCGTGACATCAAAAACCCCCACTCCTAAATTTTGATGCTTTGTATCTTTGTTATTTTTCGTGTAAATGAAAAAAGGAAAAATACGTGTCCAATATATTTTTATAATCGAAAATACGGACTAAATATAATGTAAGTATTTTGACCCTGGAAACATCCCTATTGTTGTTCTGGTTACGGTTAAATATCATAAGATAAGATAAGATAAGATATTCTTTATTGCACACCAAACAATTGATTTAAAACTATGTATAGTAGACATTATGCTGTACAATATAGGCGGCCTTATCGCTATAAGCGATCTCTTCCAGACAACCTTAGGGTAGAGAATAGTTACAGAGAAGAGGTTAGGTGAGCTATCAACTGAATTAGATTTTCTAAAATCTTAGGTTATAGGTATAAATAAATACAATAATGATAATAACAAAAATATATATGTATATGTAATATAAATAAAAATACACACATAATATTATAAATGATACTTACATAAATAATATAAGTATAAGTATAAAAAGTCTATATACATAATTATTAGATTAAATGTTCACACTATAATCATAGACCTATCTAACTGTTTAACTACGAGTAATCACTATTATACTATGATATTTTACCTATATACCTGAGATTGGATGTTAAAGTGAGTAGATTACGTTTTTTCCTGCGCGAGAAACCGAATCGTTAATTAATGAATGAATCGTTAACATGGAGTATTAAATGGTCTATGGAGACTTAAAGTATGTGTTTTAAATCGTTCACATTCATTTCTTAGACTTAATAAGTAGTTTATCAACATCAGGCAGGATGTAGTAGCATAAAAATAGCCTTTTTTCGATTTATACAATTAACTTTTTATAAAAAATAAATTACTTTTTAATAGACCTAAGAAAAAAATACGCATTCCATGAAAAAGCTAAAAAATAGTACATAATAACTATTTTACCTTTAACAGCTTTTTAGACTACCTACACCAAAAAAGCTTGCGTGTTATGCCGCCCAGCATAATAATATCTTGTGTAATTGCTTTATTAATGTCTGTGTTTTAGTGCAAAACATATTAATACTTTTATTGGAACCTTAGCGCTTACATTGGGTCTAGAGTTAGATTGAATCCTTCTTCTAATGAATTGCTCTCGAGGTACGACTCTTCGTCAGCGTCGTCTTAGGTAACTTAATTCCGTATGTACGTACGTACCTAGGTATATGTTTGTTGTATGTCATCTATTATTATAGGTAGGTACCTATAAAAATATATCATCCTAACGAAGTGTTTAGCATTTCCCAGCCGTTGCCACACGTCCTGCTGAGAGGCATTCAGACGCCAAATGTGGTTCCGACACAAACTAGGACGATATCCATAAGAAACGCCAGCAAAAAATGCCCTGAATATTTACGACACATTACACAAAATGTATTTAGCATTAGTTTGGCAGACATTTTAGGAGAACCATTAAATGTTACAGCTAATAAATGGGTTTGGTTAATTTATGAGTAGTAGTAGTTTGAGGATATCCAAATAAGCTTAAGTAATATTTTTTGTATCAATCTGAATCGATGGCTCATTTGGTAGGAACTCTGCCTTCTGAGCCCAGTGTCGTGGATTCGATTCCCGCACAGTGCAAACATTTATGTTTAATAACATGTCTGTTTGTATTGGTCTGGGTTTTTTACTATGTACTTATATTATTTTTACAATTTTTTATTTGATGATGATTTTGATTTAAATGTTATTATGATGTACATTGCCAATATGGGTCTGAGCCCGAAAAAAATGAATTTTTTATTTTTTATTTTATAAGGTATTCATTTATAAAAAAAAAGTATCTAGGTAAGTTTATCAGTAGTCAGTACCCATAGTACAAGCTTTGGCTTAGTTTGGGGCTAGGTGGCGATGTGTGGCCCAGAGTGGCATGTCTTAGGTTATTATTATTAATATCAAACGTCAGGTAATCTCTCCATACAACATTATGGAAGTAACCAAAAACGCTACATCAAGGAATTCATTCATAAATTTTATAAATCACATTTTCAGCAGGTTGATTTTAACAAGCCACCTACAACACAAAAGATTATATCCGATAAATTACATATATGTATAGACATATATGTAATTTAATACATAACCGAATCAGCGAATCAAACAAAAAATATTAAGTAATTTCAATGATTCAGTATCAAATCGCTGACTCCTAAACCCTCTATAAGAAAACAAACACATGATAAAAAAAATACTACATCTACTTAATCTTAGAATAATAACACTTATTATTCTAAGTAGGTACCTAGTAAAGAAGAATACGTACATAATTATGTTATATAATATACCTATTATGTAGTAACGAATATAGGTATTATTAGTATACCCAAAAGAAGAAATATGTTTAAAAGGAGTTGGTAAGTATGCAAATGACGGTCAAATTTAGTATTTATCAATATCGAAAAAATAACCACTTTGGAACCGAAATGAGTCAAACAAAAAAATGAACAACAACAAGTCGTTAATTACACAAATCTCTACACGAGACTCAGTATATTGTTCTGCTTTGTTCGTCTGAAGTGGCTTACACAATATCTACCTACCTCAAATAATAATAACTACACTGGACCGTATTTGGGGAAGACCAGTTCACAAAAGAGGTTTGCCAAAAAAATATCGTACCTGTGACTTCATGCGGCGACTCGAACTCATTTCAAATGAAATCTTACTACGAAATTACGTTTCAAACGGAAAAAAGTCAATAGCCTCTGCGAGGTGGCGCTTACCACTCAAAAGGTACGTGTTCGGTAAGTTCTCATACTGTTGTGTCCTTATTGCATGTGGCATAAGATTTAAATTCCTCTGTTGTCTGTCGGCCGGCATTTCAATAGTAAATAGTGTTGAATACAATCTCGAGTGTCTATTATGTCGTTGGTTACCTGGAGAGACGTTCCCAGTACTCGATGGTCCGTTAAATTTACTTGTGGCGACAATGTGAGCGCGGGTGAGCCTCTGAAATTGGTATGGGAATCAAAATAACGTTACTTAGAAAGGGCTATTCAGCACCTACGCAATTAAGTTCTTGATGGTAGCATTCAAGTTCAGGTTGCGAGTAAACATCACTATCAAGATCACATCGTAAGTCTCTGTTATCTACAGAAATACCTTTGTGAATTTCTCCGCGATATATAGCTTGGGATTCAAGAATAGCCTGATAAGAACCAACTTTGTAGTAAGTATCTAAATTAAAAATAGAAAACTATTATCCTAAGAATCACTTTGATAACTAGGTAAGTTGGAACCTGGAAATATTAGAAATGTTCATAAGTTCAGTATTATTCTACATTTCATGATATTAGTTATCTTAGAATGTTTTATCTTACGAAACTATCTGGTGTTGGTGGGTACCTAAAAATTATAAACGTCATGAGGATAATAACTGTTTTATTAGTGAATTTTTATATGTATTATAGTAAATAAAAATATTATATGAGATAAGTTTCTGCTTAACTCGCGAATAGATACCATTTTCCAACCACCTGTAGATAATCAGAGCGCTCTACAAATGAGACTCGAATAGAACAACCTGTTTTCTGTTTAAAAAATAAACAACTATAAAATTTATTTTAGGTCAGAAAAAAAATCGGTTTGGTCAAGTATTTTTAAGGGGGGTGAAGAGGTAGCTAATAAAAACTCTCCCAATCACTATTTTCTGATTTCAATTTGGCACACGATGCACAAAAGACCCTGTATATCATTACAATATATATGTATACGTAAGGTATAGATTAGGTAGGTACCTACTACAGAAATTTCTCGATAACATTTCATTGATCGACATTGAGTAAGTAGGTATACATAACTACTTAATAATGTACTACTCGTATCTACAATCACAATTGATTCAATCAGGTTATCAGACAATAGACTTACGTCTGTTTACTATCGGAAACGGCATTCATCCTGAATGTAAGTTATCAACTACATTTCTATGGCTCTATAAATAAAATGTAAATCAATGACCACCGTGAGAAACCGAGCTGTTATTAACTTCTACAATGCCATTTATAATAATAACACTTGTGAGGACAGTTCTCACACCAACACTATTAGGCGGAGTGTACCAGACACAATGGCCATATTGGGTCCATGTGTGCTGAACCCTTCACGGTCGATTGTCTCCACATTGTGCCCAAATAACAAATTTTACAGAAAAAAAATATGTCAAAAGACTACCCCCGACTTTTGCACTTCATCAAAAATAAATTTATCTCGAAATAATGCAGTCCCAACCTGTTGGAATCCTTTGTTGAACATTACAATGGTCTGGAAAAAAAACGGACCCATCTTTTTTTCGTGTCTATTGTTAAAGTAAACGGAGAACGAAATTATTGTTTTAACTAACAATTTCTTTTGCAGCGGTTTGTGCATTTTATTTAAATGTAACGATTTTTATTCCATGGTTTTCCACGCCGATTATATTTCTTCCGTATTCCATGTAACTACTTGATATACAGGAAAAAATGGATTACAGATTAACCTGTAATAATACCTGTAATAACCTGTGATAATGGGAACAGGGCAGGCGAATGATGAAATGAATGACAATTTAGGCAAAGTTGATCTTTCGGATAATCTAGAGTTAGAGTTCTGCCCACAGCTGGATAAAGGCGTTCCCAATTACAATGTCATAATATCGGGGGATTTACCTGAAAATATTTACTGAAAAGAGAGGCTAAGTAATCTAGCCATCCTATAGAATCACCAAAAGCATGGCTATATTTTAGATCTCCTCAGGGGCGTACCATACTTAGTCTCTTACTATATAAGTATATTATCCTTACATAAAGTCATTATTATAAAGCACTTGGACAAAGCCATCATGTAGAGGACTCTCTTGGAAAAATATAGGACCGGAGCATAGGTATACCTACACACCGAAAAGATTAAGAAAGAAATAATGACAATGAATATTGTTTAACTAGATCTAGAGAAGGTTGTCTGGAAGAGATCTCTCCCAGCGATACCTAAGACCGCCTACAATCTACCTACTATATGTCTGTATAGGTAGGTACTCTTTCCTGTAAATGTTTGGTTTTGTGCAATAAAGAATATTTATCTATCTATATAGATGAATCAATCTGTCAATCAAAATGGATAGCAATATTTGGTATTATACTTAGGTACCTATTTACTGTGTGAAAAACAATGATGTGGTTGTAGAACTGCAGGTAAACCACGTGATTGACCGTTTCTGGCAATTGTCAATGGCCTTTACCTAGGAGAAGAACCCAGTAATTTTATTCTAAACTCGTTGATACAAGCTGATTACAGATGCTGCATTTGGAAGCTTTTGCTTATTATTACGAGTTTATGTATATTTTCAACAAACGCTTACGCTACTGCCCTCTGTGTGCGGTAACGTGAACTAAATTATTCTGTACCTAATTCAGTGTTCAGTTGTGCTTTACAGTGTTCATTATTACACAATGTAATTGACAATGCTCACTAGATGTCGCTACCAAAATGAGGTTGTAGATTATTTTAAAATAGTTTTAATAAATAAAAGCTTTGTAGACTTAAACAAAAAGGACTTAAAAAGAAATTGACATTTGCATGTCATTTGCTAATAACATTTCGTATTTTTTGCTTAGTGGACTGATTTGATATGGAATAGTAAATTTGATAAGTGTTTATTGATACGAAATTTATGTAATTTAGATAAAACATAAATCATGTCACAGATCTTTCATAAAAGTTGCTACACTTCCCGGAGTTCCGGTTACAAATACCGTACTTTATCCACAAATACAGGAGAAAGAAAACGGCGGGATACCAAAGAAGACTCTACCTTCGACAGAAAATTCAAGGAGTTGCAACGGGAAATATCGAGTAGAATAGAAAAGCAATTGACAAAGACGCAAAGTGCCCGCGACACTATTAGGGAAAAATTCGAAAAGATTGATGCCAAAATCGATTCTATGGTGGAACTCCAAGACACTGTTACTTCTTTGAGAAAAAACTTGCATGCTGTTGAGAACAGTATCGCTGATATGGCGGTAAAGGTGGAAAGAATAGATGCACTCACGTCCAACAGTGAGGCCTGCACACTGCAGTCTCGCAAGAGTTCTTTTAGATCCCAAGCTCCCATTTTCGAAAGTGACGAAATCCACGACTCTACAATTAATGTTTGAACGTTTTTATAATATTTTATGTCGTTATAACTTTGAGACTAACCTGTGTTATTATATGTATTATTATTTCCAATTGCATTTCTATCATTGTGGACAATGAGGTCTGATTTGTCTTTGGCCAGATAATGTTTAACAGATTGATATTAAAGGAGGGGAGTTATTATCTCTTAGCGAATAGGTAACATCTTGACTTTGGCAGTCAGTCGTTTTACATTTTTTTTTCAGATTTTTATTCATCAATTGACAAAGGGAAAAGTCCCACCTCTATCATATCTACATTATGATACGTTACATATAAATATATAAAATAGGCTACGAAATTATGCAATAATAGTGCCGTATTGTCAGACCGGCCAATGTAGGCAGGTTAAGACTAACGTACCATACGAAAATTGTGGATTAATTAATTGCAACTGATCATACCTACACTTCTTAGTAAATATCGAGAATAACAGAAACACAGAAATTAATTTAAACATCATATATTTGCTTCAGGTTGGATTTATTTTATTACATAATTACAGCTCTTAGCCGAACACATCGATCAATGCTGACATAAGTATATAAAGTATACTAACATTATTAGCTCATTGAAATCATAAAACCATTCTTATTTAGGTTATTTGGTATAATATATTTTATAGTTACAATAAAGTTAAATCGTTTTTAACGCCACAAATACATTAATAGAATCACATAAACGTCACTAATTAATATAATAAGTATTCAATATGCATGAGCTAAATAGCAAATACAATGAGCGTCGTAATTTGTTATTATTATGTAGATCTGTTATCAGATTTGAAAGTATTTTTGGAAAAATCCTTAAAGCTACAATTGATTTATAATTGTAATAACTATCAACTTCAGTATTCGTAGTATGTATATGGCACAGTACAAAAATAATTGGTAGAATATACAATAAGATTCCCAAAGATAAAAGAGTAAGTTTAGAGAACACATCATGAAAGAAAGGCAGACTGCAAGTCGTCATTACGCTAACAGCTACGTATGCCATAAATATTATACTTAAGCTAACCAATCTCTTATTTATTGACGTAATAAAAATGTACTTACATGCGACTAGGAAGGAAAATAATGGAAGAATTCTCTACAATAATAATAATTAAACTAAAACACCATTCAACTAACTCGCATTTTCCACGACAGAACAATAAATGCAACAAATTGTTTCTAAAATAAAACTAGTTAAACAATATTTTGTGCACCAATTCGAAGTAATAGCCTAAATAAAAACATACTTAAATGCAAATTGTCGAACAATTTGATATGTAAATATCTAACGAAACATTTGATTACAATTAAACTAAATAGAACGCATTAACATAGATATCACAACATTAAGATACACAAAAGTGTCTACTACACAAAGATGCGTGAATTAATTAACTACAAAGCAGCTGCGCTGCAATTCCATAATATTCGTATATAAGTAACTAGTCCCGACTGTTAGTCGGACGTTCGCAACAACTTGGATCATACATACAACTTTCAGCTGCCAACTTTAAACAAAATAACTTCACTAAGCAATGAAATCTCTAACCACGAACATATTCACTTCCATAACTTTTGATTAAAGCATAAAACAATTTACAATACTAAATCATAAACTACCAGTAGTAAATGTTTCCGGGAATATTTTATTCATTCTACAAATATTTTCAATTTCGTAAAAATATACAAAAGAAGGCATTATTTTACCTGCCTCAGTATACTTGTCCTGGTCTAACGCCTACAATTTTCTACCCTTTCTTTACCTACTTTTTTCCGACAGTCTTCTAAACACCTTGCCTGCTTCAATTTGACACGAAGATCATTAAATGGTAACACTGTTTCACCAGTGAATAGATCAAGAAATTCTCATCCGATGCTTACAATTGAAAATCGATAGGTAAGAGAAAAAGTTTCTTTTAACGGTGTGGAACAACTGCTCAGTCGCCCCACAAAGTCTGCTTTATACCATCTCTTATGTACATTTATACATAGGAGGTGGGTGCCCTTTCTCAGTCAAACAAGCATATAAAGGCTCTCAGTAGCCCGTCCCAGAAGCACGCGCAGCATCCTTGTTTCTTGGTCTTGTCGTCGGGGTTGAAGCTGGGCTGCTTCGGCCGCTTGCGGCGTGAGCACAGCTTGCTCGGCTGTGTGTCCTCGGGCGCTGGCTCAGAACGAGGACTGAGATGAACTGGCAACGCGGCCGGCTCAGCGGGACGAGGCCGCGCCCAGCGACGCAGCAGCCCCTCCTGTTCCGCCCCCACAGGCACTGGAGCAGACAACTTCCTGGCTCGTGCCACAACTAAAGCACGCTCCATTGGCTCCAGTAACTCCAAGCCCAAAGCCCGATCCAATTCATCCCCAGACAGCAGTAGGTACCTCGGGCAGTATGCTAACTCTCCCAAAGCCGCTCGTTTATTGGCGGACGTCAGCTCCCGTTTGGTGCGCTTACACGCAGCTGTCGCCCATCTCGACAACGCCTCCGCCAATACAAGCTCATTCGACACTCTAAGAGTATCACGTTTGACTATTAACGCCAAGTCTTCGTAAGTTAAATCTTCGAGCCTCTCGTCTGTTAGCGCAGCATCTGCATTATCATCGAGCACTAAGAGCGCGTTGTGAGCGAGGGAATCACACCACCGCGAACATTGCGCCAAGGATCGGGCGGCGGCGTCATCGGCTAACGCGGGGAGGGGCGGCGCGGATGCAGCCCCGGGGAGTCTCGCACATAAAAATCGAAGGTCCCGTAATATTTCTAAAGCGACGCCTGCATCCAGCATCTCGTCGAGCCGTCGAGCGCATCGCTCCGCCAGCGGGGAGCAAAGGAACTTGTACGCAGCGTCGAGTGCGCACCGTGCCGTAGCCACGGAGTTGAGCTGCGTCGGTTCGCAGTAGTGGTAGCGGAGGAGCTGCTCGAAGCCGCGCCGGTCGACGTAGTCCACGACTATGACGTCGGTTTTGGCGGAGAGGAGGGCGGCGAAGACGGGGCTGGTGGCGGCTAGGACGCGGCGGTGGCCAGGGTAGCGCCACGTGTCCCCGTTAATGCCGGCCACGAACACGATGTCGCTCTGTTTCTCGTCGTCGTAGAGGCGCGCGTTCTCGTCCAGCTCGAGCCCCCCGCAGTACTCGCCGACTTCGCTGTCTCGGCCCGACTCTATGTCCTCCTCGGAGCTCGTGCGAGCCGGATTCGTTACCACCGTCATTCTGACTTGTGAAATTTTCGTCTTCCTGGTCACCTGGAACCAAAAAAATAAAACTGTTAGAAACTTACAGCTCTGCCGAGGCTTTTTGGACATTATGCAATCGGGTGAGCAAGACGGTAAGAGACACGTCAATTGGTTATTAAAATTTGACATTTATGTATGTACCTCGACAATAATTTTGAACTACGGTATACTCGTATACACGGTATAGGTAGCATGTAAGTAGTTCAAAAAATATGTTTATGTACCATCGCATATACTTAATAATATGTTCCACAAAGATGATTTGAATTTTATCAGTAGCTAATTACGATGGGCTGATAATATGATGTCTATATTGCGACCATTGCGGGTTGCGGGCACAATCATTTTTTTTTCATCTTTTGTACCCATAATGGAGTCAAATCCTACGCGTCATTGATACTAAGTTCCTGTATATTTTCATGAACTAGATGCTAATCGACGCTGTTAACGTAGTTATAATGCATGTGTGAGCAGGCGTGTAAACGCCATATAAAGAATCATTATTGCCTTGGTATTGTATTACGATTCACTGGAAGTGCTAAATGAACCACCAAGGTAATTGTTATTTACACAAAAGATATGTTTTTTTTTTATTGTGTACCTACTTACTTTGTCGTAAGTATACTTTATTTATTTGTAAGTGCTAAGCAATAGTTTAACGATACATTTTTGGGTTAACGCTCACATTGAGACAAGACAATAAATGCAGCGATACTCATATTATACATACGTATTTACATCATAGTAATTATATGTTTGGAATTAGATTCATTACAAGATTTCCCCTATGAAAATACCTCTAAGCTTAAACAAAAGCATTATAACCAAACCACTCGTATGTAATAATGGTTATCTTTTAAATAATTATTGAAAGAATATTAGAACCTAACCCAATAATGTATGCGTATAAGTAATCTAATCTTATCTCCGCTCTGTTACCAAAACTGTTTACATTTGTGTAGCATTTCATTACCTACGAAACTTTAATTAATTTCTATAAACAAAATACTACCAGAGTTAAGTAACGTAATTAGAATTTGAAGTCGAATAAAACCAAAAAAATGGGATTTCGTACAGCCAATTAAATATTTTCAACGGAAAAAATGACTATAATTGACCTAACATATATATTTCAGTCAATAAAAATACGAGTAAAAGCCAACATTTAGTTATTATAATTGATTTGCGTCGAGATTTCATTGAAATTGCTTTACCGTCGGTACCACCTCTTCTTCTATAATTGAGTATCTATGTCTGTTTATTTTGTTATATTGTATTTATAATATTATCACTTAGTTGCTACTACCAAGAACACTGATTGAAAGTAGTCCATCATCCTATAAATAAAATAATAAACATGACATGTCACTCCTGTTCAAGCTAATATGAAAGAGAGCGAAGTCACATATTGATTTTTAGTCCCGGCCATTGCTATTATTGTAAACGGATGTTCTATGCTTCACCTTTGCAAGCGTATCTACATCACGATCTACATTATACATGCATTACCTATGTTTGATGCATCAGTGATAAATATGATTTTTAAGGTCTAAAATTTTTCAGTTTTTGTTGTAATGGATTTTCCTCATACTTAGGGTAGGTACTCGGAATCACGGATAGGTTCTTATTTTAAAAGGATCCTAACCTTCCTTCCTCAGATCCTTACTTAAATACTATCTCACTACAGCCTAATAGCAATAAAATAAAACAATAGTCTAATGACGTCCCGCAGCATGGCTGAAATTGATACCTACAATAATAATAAAAGGAAATGTTATATCAGTATTGCTTACCTAATAGACAGTTCCGATTCTCATCAAAAACAAATGATCGCTATAACTTAACGCCATTTAGCTTTTCCTTCACCGATTAGAATTATTGAAACACGTTTGAATTAATAAAATAAAATAATCTTGTATAACTGTAACACTTCTCTTTTTATGGCTTTAAATCAAATGAATGCATGCGTCTCCTACCAAAGTATTTATCGCTTCGCTTAGAGCAAGTCTATGCCAGAATGCATGTCCCTTCATGACATATCAATGCAAATGTAGAATTATGAGACAGGAATGGACAAGCACTTTTAGAAAAACCTAAACTAAATTGAATACCTACGATGACGCCTATCTCATTGACCGCAAAGACTATGTGTCAAGATGAATCATCTAAATCTATGGTATTTTATTATCATCATCATCATCATCATTAGCCTATTGCAGTCCACTGCTGGACATAGGCCTCTCCAGTTGTTCGCCACCTAGGGCAAACTTCTGGAGGATATACCCATAATCGCCACGCTGGGCAGGCGGGTTGGCGATCGCAGGGCGTAGCTTCTTGCTCCGGTGACGCTGCTGCCCGTCAACGGCCTGTGGTATTTAGCTACGCCTTCAATCGTGATGGTTTTACCGCCACCAGTCGGTTTGCCAGAGCCTCGTTTGTTGTTCGGTAGGATGCACCACGGACAGGTGAGGATGGCTTGGAGCAAAAAGGTGATAGGTCGCTCCCTTACATCCCATATAAAAAAAAACCTATTATTTATTAATCTATATTTATTTAATCTACTCGTAATTATAACAACATTCCGTATTGATTGTACCTCGTATGCACAAGTTTATGATAAGTACGATTTGGAAAACTTCATGTGCGGCTGTGTGTACGTACATGTCATGAAGATCGTCGAATAAAGCCATTTGGTCACCAGCACCTACAGCCGATGGGAGATTCTCGTCCTATTTATTAATATATACGAAAAATATCTACCTAAGATAGGATCTTGTCTGTCATAATAATGTACCTTTTTTTGTTTCACCGGGGGAAAATGCAGTTCACGCATACGTGATGCTCGGAAAGCAGCAGGTTATGTATGTGGGACTCACTCCGCCTCTAGATGGAAGCGAGACGGAGTATATATACCTAGTAAAAAACCCCTGTACCTAGGTAAATCATAAAATAAAACTTTTATTATGCACAATAAATATGACTTAAGTATATCAGCCAATATTATGGCTGGTTAATAATATTGTATTACATAAATATCTTCTGAAACTTAACATAACAATGTAGAGTCCTACTTTAGAACCAGACCAATACATTTTACATAATATATGCCATCTGATATTATCTCAAATCTACTCAATCCTAGTGCTATTCTTGGCCTAAAATGAATGTTATATGTACAATGGCAATTTTCTTAAAAATTCCCTGTTGAATGGCCTGAAGTGTTTCCAACAACATTAAGTGGAAAGCGCGGGTAGTGCGAAACATGCGTCATGTCAACACGCGCGGTGCGTCAGCGCGCATTCCCTGCGCCCGCGCATAAACAAAAATATACACCGGGCTTTGGAGTCCTAAGACGAATTACCTGCAGAATGGAATAAATGTGAGGGGTTGACTAAAAAGGGACCTGGAGGGATTGGAAGCTGTTTATTTTTATGTTTGAAGCTGTGGTCTTTTAGCTATATTTTGGTCTATCATTTAGAATATTTTTAGGGGCCGTAGGTTTTTAACCGACTTCAAAAAAGGGAGGAGTTTTTTTTGTTGTATGTTTTTTTGTGCGAAAGGATGTACTTTCTAGTTGGTCGCATATTTAAGTCGATATTTTTTTTTCTAAAATATGCTGTTAATTTTTTTTTTGTGAGAAGAAGCAACAACAGCCTTCCTTCTAAGTACACGAAACTTAGTTACATGAAATCAATTAGTTTCCCTTGAGATCAGTTTTTGGTCAACCACTCGCAAAAGTACCTCTACTTTAATGGCCGGTGGCACCATTGGTAACGACCCCTGCCTTCTGAATCAAAGGCCGTGGATTCGATCTCCATCCGGGACAAACATTCGTGTTGTGTTGAACTGATACCTATAACACAATGCTTTAGCTTCTTAGTATGGGATCGGAACGATATTGTATGTTATGCTTATGATGTCTGATATTTATTTATTACGTTACATAAAAAGAACTACGAGCTTTCCATATGGAAAAGCATTATTCCTATGTATGTATCCATTATTTATAATATAACGGTTTATGAATAGGCAAGCTAAATTGTCGGTAGGTAGGTATGTACGTATTGTAGTCACTTTACGTCACGTAATGCATTTTGAAGATCCTAATACTTTGTTTTGAATTGACTGAAGAAAGTTAGTCAAGAGGAGAAAAACATATAAAAAAAAACAAAATGTTAAATACGGTCAAATCAAAAATCCTATCTGTAATAAAAGTTAACTAAATATAAGTACCAAAACAAATCAAATCTGGACCCGTGTTTCAAAAACATGAATCATTAAATAGCAATAAGCAGTCAGTTTTTGTCAATCTGTTATTTTTCCACTACACTTTTAATATTCCACTATTCCAAAATAAAATAAAAGATGGAATGATCTTTAATGTAAAGAATTTGGATACCTCAACGCTTCTAATTTATATATCCGTGTTTATAATATAAAAGTGAAAGATCAAATCCATTAACACAATCCCATAATAACCGTAGATTTAGGCTAGACAAGCAATTAAAAAAATCCGCAGAATCTGGTTCCTCGTTTTATTTTTGTCCGGTCAGAGAAATGTATAATGCAATTTCGAAACAGTAGGGACATTTACGATTGCCAGTTATTTGTGATACCTCCGGTGACCTACATACATACATTCGCATAGCTACGCTGGAATTGGCCTATATTTAGAGAAGCAATCCGTACGAGGTTACGGAAGCGAATGCTTTTCTCCCTTTGGTCCATTGGAGTCGCACAAGGACCTAATGCTTGCGTCTGTACTCGCTATAAAGTTTAATGCATTTTACAACATAATGTATAACACGTATTAGCTATACTCACACAGAAAAGGTATAGACAGTTATTGCATAAAATATGTACGAGTATAGCTAGGCAAATATAGATAGATAAATATTCTTCATAACTGCACACCGTACATACAATTAGTTGACTTAAAAGTTAGTGTATTGGATAGATATAATGTTATTATCACGGTTATTATCATGATAAAAGTTTCTAGTTCATGTTTACAGACGTTTGCCATGTCCACTTACCTTTGATAATCTTTCTCTTGAAGTGTTATAAGTATTATGGAGGGGCAATAATAAAGATAATAAACTTGATATTACATAAGAAAGATTTCTTTATTGCACAAAATACAGAATAAATGTAGAAAAGGTGATACAGACATCTTGTGGTACAATCTAGGCAGTCTTATCGCTAGTAAGCGATCTCTTCCAGACAACTTTCAGGTAGAGGAAGTGTAATATTCTAAAGAGAGGGCCAACATCGTGCACACTGACCGACATAAGATATTTTATGAGAAGATAAAGAAACAGTTAACGATTATACAAAATAGAGTCATACTAGTCGGACAAAGTGCTCATTCATCATTTTTCTTTGCTTTTATAATACCTTGTCGGCCATTTTTAGATGAATGCCTAAATAAACATTTTCCGAAGTAAAATAAATATACCTATCATAACAGCTGCACATTTGTGGAAACAAAACCTTTATTGTTAATTATTTAAACGACTTACACGTAAATTGAGTTTAATGTTTACGTATTACTTATTATGTATGAATATGCAAACGTGAGGCGACTTTGTAGCGGATATTAAGTCTGCTAATAAGGAAATTGCTACTGTTAGCTTCTTCGTAAGAAACAATTTAATTTACACACCAGTAAAGCCTTAATTCGAGTACCTGAAACTAACTTTAGGTGCTACATTTTTAGAGAAAAACAAAGATAAATACAACCTAGACCTTGGTAGGTAAGAAGGTCAAACTAATTTATTAGGAAGAATTCATAATAATGCAAGACCTGGAGTTTTTATCAAGGTTAATTAATTAAAAATCATCTTTTTTTCATAAAATTACTCATGAAACTATGTAATTAGTATTTAGTTACGTAGAACGAATTTTCTGGAAGTCGTTTCAGAAAATTTGTTTAAAACTACGGTTTACTACACCAACTAGATGATCCTATTTTTTCCTTTGACTTAAATATACGTAAACGGATGAAATGTGGGCCATAATATATTTTCTTAAGATACTTAGTTAAATTATCAAACACACTTGTGATAAAGACTCAATGGTAAGTAGTAGCTGGAGTTCGTAAAAGGGAGGACATCTGCGTTATTCAAATTGAACTATTTAAATCAAATCGAGGCGTATTATCATCTGGATATGTAGAAGGTCTCCGTTCAATCGCCGTAGCGTGGATCCTGCTGTTGCCTAACAATAATTATCCAAAGCGATAAGACGGTGAGTGGGACTAGCCTTGCACCGATATCAAGGTTGTAACTGAATAATTACATAATTCCTCAAAATATTATATCATAGATTAGGAATTCTTAGATCTGTATTAAGCTAGTAGGCAACTAAAAATGTTGGTCCTAGTACCAAAAAAATACTTAAACTTTTATAGGTTTTTAAAATAACCAAGGATTATATTATTTTATTCTGTCAAGTAGGTACCTAAAATTCAAACGATCTTGCCTGAGTGGGCAAAATAAGGATTGTTATGTATTAAAAAAAATGTTACAAGACTCTACATATTACCGAAAAGAATTAAATATTTAGAAAGTAACTTATTACTTTCGCATAAAAAAAATGGAATTAGCCGTGTAGAAATAACGTCCTAGTAGGTAACTAGATGTCCTAAATGAAGCAATCAAACAATGTCCTACCACAAACCTACTCATGAAATAAACTCGTGTTTATTTAACACCGGCACACAAAAACATTTACCTACACAAAGTTTTTGTCACAACAGAGCTGCGCTTAATTTATTGGGTTTCATAGGCATTTTAGTGAAGCACTTGACAATTTGTATGAAACTTGGGAACACAAGACCCTACTTGAATGTTACTTCATTCATTCAAAATTTAAGGGCCCCGCACTTGTCGGTGGAGCAATTTCCATTCTTCCCTGGACTCCGCCAGGACCTACAACTCCGTATACGTCGTGGTCGTGATAAATATTAACTTTTACCTTCAATTATTGCTGAGTATATTGAACGTCACTTGGTAGTATGAAAAAGCGCGATTTACTTATTTATTGTTGGTGTCATGACTTACTCATATGAAGATCCAACTAGTAAAGTACAACTAAGTAGTTTGTACCTTTTGGGTGAAAATCTAATACGTATCTGACATTAATTAAATAATATGAGACATTAATTATTATTAATTAGTAGAGTAGAGTACAAGTTCTAGTTTTTACCTTTTGGGTTAATATCTAATACGTATTTATGATCATTAAATATTATTGATATAGAAAAATTGCGTGACTTTATTTATTTTCATTCTTCATTCATTCCTATAAAATGCAGGATCGGCTACGACCATACATGATATGACATAATAATAGCCGGAGAAAAGTGTACAAGTATGATACGGAACCCTAAATACCGTCAAGAGTCAAATCTGAGCCCTTACAATTAGTCGTAAGTTACAACCACTTTAGAGACACACTTAACTTTTTATGGAATTACAAATAAAATTCGTCCGTACGTCTGTCATACAGGCTTTGAAAGTTATGTAGGCGTACAATTTTAAAGGTAATAATACTAAATTTATGCAAATTGCATTCAGAAAATTCATATCGAAAGTGTTAACAGCCAAAATGTCCTAGTTACCGCGATCGAAAGCTACAACAGATTTTCTCATAAGCATAATTTTCTCAATAACTTTTATCTAAAGTAAGAAGTCCATAATAGTGATCGGTTGAAAAATCGTAAAAGACTAGTGCAGATTAGAGCCGGTGCATCTGAAATAGCACGGGCTGTGACACGCGGAAATGGATGCGCGGTGAATCTGCGCCCGCGCACCGAATATAGGACACGGCTTTACACCATTTTATTGGACTACAATTTAAGCAGCCGTTATACTAATGTCTGACGGGCGATGTTTTAAACGTTAACTACTTAAGTTGATCCCGAAGATTAAATAAAACGGCATCGTAAAGGTTTGGAATACATAAAGAATTTGTGAAATGGTGGTTATAAGTAGATGAAAATATTTTTAGCTCTAAATGACTAACTTTGCATTTTACTTAACATCAAAAACACCGGTTGGTATTTTAGATTTTTAGATTGTTTTAAATCTACTAACGACTAAAAAAACACAAAACTACAACTCAGTAAGTATGTTTTTTTTTATAATGGCTCGACATAATGGCTTCCCTACGCCTGATGGAAAGCGAAAGAGAAACCCAAGTCACTGTGACAACGGGCAAGTAACTGGTTAGTTACCTGTCAGTTGCCACCGCCATGCCGGCCCAACCCTAACCCCCCACGAGCTCCGGAAACCCTACTCACCGGCAGAAACACGACCCAGAGGTCATTTGACTGCGGTATTCTATAGGGTGGAGGTCCTTCCCCGGACGGGTGGCTCAATTCGAGCGAAAATTCGCTATGCCCTACCTCTCTTGAAATGTATGTATGCAGATACACATTGCTCATGTTAAAACTCCCAGCTTATATTAAAAGTCTATTAAATGTTTCCTAACAGCTCGACATTGAATATCGATGCGATACCGAGAGAATATATTGTGTGCATGTTCATGCATGGCCTCTAAGAGTTAGCTTACATTAGTAAACACTAAATTGGGCAGATACACAAAGATTACAAAGAAGCTAAACTAATATCTCCAATCTGCCTATAGGTACGGTAAACTCCACATTTATCATCGAATAACAAGTACAATAAGAGTCTTATTTCATACGACATAAGACCGTTATTTGTACTAAGATTAAAGTCTTAGTTTATGGGTTACCTATTTAGGTAGGTATCTATATTTACTTCAAAAGTACGGTCTTTATTAGGAGTAGGTACCTATGTTTGTATCGGCAATACCTTTTTCGTAAAAAAATGTGATTATATACATTTTGTATTTAAATATTAAGTAAATATTCTCGTATTTAGGCAATTATTTGATTTTTATATTAACTTCAAGTCTGTTTATCATTTAACTTAGTTGTGTACATCATCTACGTAACATATGTGTATATGGAACATGGGTAACACCTACTTATTTCATGAAATAAGTCTCATTGTATGTATACTTATCATTAAAGCCAGAATATTGTGATTTTCTAGCTAAATTGTCGGCAAAAATTATAAAAAAATAATTGAAGGAATTTATAAAGAACATCATCTAGCCCAGCGTGGTTATTTCTTCATTACTGTGATGTGTATGCCGAAAAAATTAGTTGACTGTAAGCATTATATTACAGTTCACAATCATTCGACAGCTTACAATCTCGCGAGATAGATTATAATCTAACGGTATTTAAAATTGTATGGTGACATGTATAAGCGATGTGTTTGTAAGACTCTACAAAACCTGCGCCGTAGGCTGAGGGCGAAAGCTTTCCGAGTGTTGTCTTACGACATGTATTAAGCAATAGATTGCAATTGAAATATAAGAACTGATGGTATCCATTTATTGGATTAAAAATAAGCAAGGTGAGGTTATGAGGTACGGCGGCAGGGCGGGCGGGCCGCCCTACATAAGAAATTGGGTCAAGAGTAGCGTGCCCAAACGCGGCTACACTCCTCGACTATCACAGTACTCGGTGCATTTTAAAAATGACGACGACGAGAAACTACGGCATTGTATTTTTTTTTTCATAATAGCATCCAGATCAGGGAGATCTGCTAGCAAGAGCGCGAATTAAACAATAAGTATACCTAAATTACGTAATAAAGACGTTTGAGTTAACTAACGCAGAGCTTGGTAGATAACGAACGTGAAACATTACATGTTCTTTGATATTTGTAGGCCACTTTTGACTCTAAGTACGTCACTCATTTAGTCAATATGTACGTAGCTTTATTAAATTATAGTACCTACCTACTATGATTGAATTATGACAGATTTATTCATATTTCATTGATTAGAATAACCCTTTGGCACGTTATCTTATCTGCATAATAATTGGATGAAGTACCTTATTGTTGAGGAAATTTATCTGCATAATGTTGAGGAAGTTTATATGAAAGCTAATTTTACAGAAGCTTTTACGATCATTTTCTTCATTAATGCAAAATTAACAAATTACTTATTCATCGTCGTAACTAGGTACTCGTAAGATAATAACCTAAACTATGTAGGTATATGTTACAAAACGATTTAAACAACTTTACCTACTGAGACCCGCATTGAGATTAAGTACCTACCTACCTGATAGATAAATAACACAGTACTCGCTGTGTCTCTTACTTACTGAATATTTCAAACATTTTTTCAATTATTTTAAAAGAATGTTTTGGGATCTAAAATACAGTGACCAGCTAGTAACTTAGACACCTAGTTCCTTTAAAAAAGAATTCCGTAGATCTTGATAGGAGTTAGTTAAATTAAAAATTCTCACCACGGATCATCCACCACCGTACGTTGATCGTAACATCGTTTTAATGGCAAATCGCGATGCTAGATCGATCTAAAATAACAATAAACTGGAAGGCCGAAATCTTTGGCGATGCGTAACTTGACTTTATGAAGGAATTGATTCACACCGCGCACAATATAAGGTTAATGCTATGTGATTCATGCATCTTAATTTTAGGGTTGGAGCATTGTGCAAAAAAAAACACAATATTTTATATTTATTTAAAAGCATGGACAATTCCCACAACACAATTACTTAAAACTTGCTTTGATTGGCTCTTTACTTACTTGTTCTACATATCTTAGTGATCGGTAGCGGTATAAACTAAGAAATCCCAGATTTAAAATCAAGGATAGGAGTGAAAAGCATATTATCGAGTTATCCTCTCCAATAAGAACTATACATTTCTATCTTTGAGTAATAGATTCGAAATACGACACAGAAACCATCATAGAAGAGATCAAGAGTCATCATTGAAAGATATTTTTTTATTAAATATATGTACTTATATTTAGAAACCGCTGAATAACGCCAAAATAAACTATCAAATGAACAAAAAAAACGTTATATGTATATCTGATTTTTGAACAAAAATTAACTTAATAAAATAATGATAGGTATTTAGGTTTCATAACTCAATTCAATTTAAATAAATAAGTAAATGTCAGACAATATCACATATATTATGTAACAATTATAGCTGAAATTAAGTAACAAAATTATACAAAATGAATGCTAAATTTAATCTAACTAAAGTGATTAATTTTAAATTTGATGATCGAAACATTTAATGTATGTCAAATAACAAATTGATAACCCTAGCTAAATGTAATATCGAGCAGACCGCACTGTTGTAAACAATAGTTTTAATTTTAAACTCGTGTCGTTTCGTGCGATAAGCGGTTAGCTGGGTAAATGATCTAAACGCAATTACTAAGGATGTCGTAGTCGTTGTAATAAAATCAGAGCTTTCGGAGATCGTACCCGCGATGCATGTTGATCACATTTTATGAGTATACTGGCCTGTGCGTAAATAATAGTACATAGTTGTGTACATGTGTAGTCTATGAAGACATCAACCTATCGTTTGTTACACGTAAAAACTGCTTAATTTTAGAGATAGCCCAGATAGAAATTTTTTCAACATTTTTCTTAACAACAAAACGGATTTTTCAATTTTATTATGCAACATTTGATGGTAGGTACATACCATGGGCTTGCATATTAAGTACATCATCATTCTGTGCATGAATGATGCAGATCTTTTATTTTCAGAGTTCATTATTCACAGATACTGACTGGTCTTTGAAAACAGCATGGCAGCTTCATGTAGGTGCCTAAAACTGAACATCTAATACACCATCTGAAGCTTTTTTTATTTCAAACTTGATGAAATGTCATATCAACCAACATGTGCTTTCAGAGTCTGGTGATCTTATTTATGGTTCCATAGACTCATAACGCCTAGTTCTTATTACTGTTCGCCATTGAGTGCGTAAATATAAATATAGATATGGAATGACCAAAAAAGAACGTATTGAAGCTTATTAAAGTTTTACTTCATTCATGCATTTAAAAACTACAAAATTAAGAGGAACTAAACACTCGATTTCTTAACAGCTAAGTATGTTCAGAGAATCAGATAATACTTAACTATTGTTTCTGTAATGTAGATCCTGTCTTACAGTAAAAATTTAGGAAATAGTATCAAATCACTTACTTTATTTTACACAGTAACACGCGCAGTCGATGTGCTAAGCTCAACATTCAACGTACACACTGCGTAGACGTTCAAAAAGCTCCCCATTAAGTACCTTCCCTTTACGAATACGGGATTAATCATAGGAATATTTTGTAAACCATGAATTTTGTACTTAAAAGAAAAGATTCCATAGAAAATTACCGCTTGAATTGGCCGCTATGGTGACGTAAACAGGTACGATTGAACTTTGAATCGGCATCCTTAAATGCCTAACCGGCAATGATTCATAAGGTGAACTGTAATTTACATTGATTAATATGTAGAATCCACAAAGCAGTGCACAGGATTAACACTTCTATTCTAAAGAGGATAAATCTTAAAATAAATCTAAACAACACATTCTCCTGATTCGTCTCTGGGTTATGGTATTGTGTAATTTCTTGGATTGAATGATGTCAATTTTAGGCCTGGAAAGTTTCACAAATGTCATGAATATGTAGTTGTCATAGAAAATATTCCATGACTAGGTTCCACCACTAGTTTTATCCATTACTAGCGACCCGCAAATGCAATTTGTCTAATTCTCGTTCCAGTGGGATTTTCGGGAATTCCTTTCTTAGTGCACCTCTACCTAAGCTACGTCCCTTCCAAATTCCAAGTGCCTACGTTTAGCCGTCTTAGCTAAGCGTTGATATGTCGGTCAGTTTCTCATTATATTTAAATTCAAACTTAATTGACAGAAAAGCTTAACTTTACAAAGTAAGTAAGGCAAAGTAAGTAATTAATAACAATAGCAGACAAGATCACATTTTGGCTCTAACTTGTTGTGACCATACCACAAATAATATATTTCTTGTGCAGACAATATAACCTTAACTATACCTACAATACAAAAGTCAATCAATTAGGTCCCGTTATGTAGGCATGTTTAGTTAAAATAACTAAAACCTCATTACATACAGTACAGCGCAATTGCTGGGTTATCAATGTAAACCGCAATCATATTTTAATGAACTGGGATTTTCACATCACATTTTACCCACTGCAATAAGTTCGTCGTCATTTTATTCAATTATGTACTTTCATATCTATTAGTAGGTATACAATATGTTGAAAATTAAATACGTTAGTAATATTTCAAAATTAAAGCTTCACCGTAAACAGAGCATATAAGTGTGACTTCATGGAAATTGGTTACAATCATGAAGTTATGATTCAAACTGTTCTGATACAGCTTGGCTTTGTGCCAATGTGAGCAAACGTTCCAAATATCGCATTGACTAACAGAAACTCTTCAAGGTTGTAAGATATTTCTATACAACCAATTAAGTATGGGAACTTGGCTTGCATTTCCTTGTTCCATTGAAATCAATCATCCCCTACCACCAAAAACGAAAACGATCGTTCGTTGAACGGATCGCGTATTTTTGCCCCATAAATCCCTCTTAGTTGTGCCTCCCGTGTTCGAATATACGAACTAAAATTCGTCAAAGTCGATTTTAATTATCATATATTCGAACACGGGAGGGACAAAAGGGAGGGATTTATTTTGGGCCCTAAGCCAAAAAAAAAACCAACAAATCAAATAAAAATATACGTAATTTGCAAACGACTTATTCTATCTCAATCTATTTAGAAATCCTACTTTTCTAAATCAGTATTCTTAAGTTAATAATGGCTCATATTCAATGTAGAGAGACAGTTAACAGTTTCTATAACATAATTACCTAATGGCTCAACTAACCTTACGGCACGTTTGTTAGGGACCCTGCCCTCTATGGCAAGGATCTTCAATTCGAATCCTGGTAACATCGTGCTTGTATTTATATCATATGATTTATGTTCATTAATATCGGTTGTTTTTATTGAGCTTATGGGCTTTTCCTATGTCGTTCTACTTTCCACTAGAGATCATGCTATTTAGATATGAACAAAGTGTCTATGCCGTTGAAATATGTTCAATAATAAGAGATAAGTAATTTACCTATTTTTGCTCTTAAATATTAGTAGGTAAAGCTAGTTTAACTATAGATATGTTCTATGGTCACTTTGGTCAGTAACTTTAAACTATGATAGCGTTTAATTTACGATCAGGGTTTTACCATTTCATGAGACATACAAAACAGCTAATTTATGTACTTGTTTGTATTCGATTGTGACCTAAGAATTAATTTATGTAGGTGTTCCTTTTATTAATTAAGTTGCCATTATGTGACGCATTTCTACCAAGGTAACTATTTGACATAGTACGTTTAAACAGTATTAAGAAACATCCTCTTAAGTCAGTTAAAAATCAGACTTCATAAATTTAAGCCAAGTATAAGAAGCCTTGAATAAAATCTAGGTAGGAATGAACTATCTACCTTCTCCGGAAAACTTGCAATTAAACGACACGTAATGAAAACCTTTAAAATAAGTAGTATGAAGTAATGTATTCTCAGAATAACCATAACTTTATATTTATACAAAAGTAGGATAAACACTACCTACCGTGAAGTTACATGACGAGTACATGGATAATATGATTTTTCGCGGTAAAATTTTCATTCGATCCGGAGGAAAGTATAACATAATGAGTGTTACGTATGTGACGATTGCTAAAGATTTTTAATTGAAAACAAATCAGAGTATGTAACTATAAAATTTAGTGTAGGTAGTAGGTACCTACCCACTAGATATTGTGGGATCAGAGTAGGTATTTTTCTTCATTAATACTAGATGTCGTGGGTCGATACCCATCGAATGTCTGGAGAAAAAGATTCCTTTTTTTAATCACATGATAAAGATTGGTGTATTTTCAAGGTATTTTGTTTATAGTACCTAGAAGCAGTAACTAAACAGCATTTTCGAGTAGGCGAGTAGATTTTTACGTCAGTTTTTGGATCAACTTCTTTCACTGATCACCATAACTAGCTTGATTCGACTTGTTAAAGTCAGATCAATTTAATTTTGTTAAATTCGATAATAGAATCTCGATATAATGTCACACAATTACTTACCTACTAATTGAAAAAATTAAATTAAGTTGGAAAGCTCTACTTGAACTCTTTATTAAATCGTATTCGCGATGTTTTAATTTCAGCTTGGGCTACGATTTATTCTAGTACTTTGATCGATAACGTCTGTTTGTAGAATGAAACATTAATTAAAGCGAGGTGACTTAGGTCACACAATATTTAGCCAAATCAATACCGCTACGGTTAGCCGTAGCGGTATTGATTTGGCTTCCTAGTACCTATCATACATAGGTATTTAGGTAGTTGCATACCATAAATATAGCTTAGGTATTACCATTAAAAATCTTACGGACTTATAACTGGCTCGACAGTGAAGGAAAGAATTTATTTTACGTTCAGATATTAACCAGCAGCCCATCTGACCCGTGATCTCATCATCATCATCATCAGCCTTTTGCAGTCCACTGCTGGGCATAGGCCTCTCCAGTTGTTCGCCACTTAGGGCCGACATCTGGAGGATATACCCATAATCGCCACGCTGGGCAGGCGGGTTGGCGATAGCAGGGCGTAACTTCTCGCTCCGGTGACGCTGCTGCCCGTCCTGTGGGGATGTAAGGGAGTGATCCATCATCTTTTCGCTCCAAGCCAACCTCACCTGCCCGTGGTGCATCCTGCCGAATAACGAACGAGGCGCTGGCAACCGACTGGTGGCGGTATAACCATCACAATTGAAGGCGTAGCTAAATACCACAGACCGACCCGTGATCTACAAAAATGAAAATTGCTGCATTGGCTGCATTGTAATAGATAAATAACTAGAGTCTCTGATTATTATCACAGAAGAAGAGAGTAGACTTCGAAACAAGAGCTGTTTCGAAGTAGAGTCACTGGAGTGCGATAATACCTATATAAACATTAAACAATAACACATACCTACCTACATTTCTCCGATCCTAAAATAAGAACCTTAAGCAGTTGTGTTATGGGTATAAAAAGACGACGCCAAACACTAATATAATAAGTACCTAAATAAAATTAAAAATACCCAGACACGAAACAAACATTATTTGTGTTTATTCCACACAAAATTAAATATACGAAGCAACGACACTTGGTTCAGAAGGCAGAGTCCCTACCAAATGAGGCTACCGGATAGTCGAATAAAAGTTTAGGTAAATGTATACTCATTATCGCTAATATGTAGGAACTGTACGACCGGTAGGTATATAAAAAATTAACTAGAATTTTGGAATTGCGCAAAAGAGTATACAAGTGACTAATAAGAAGTAATGTTACCAGACCAACATCTATTCATAATGAATGGTGCGAGTACATGAATGAGCACTCTGAAAAATTACCATTTAGATAGGTATACCTACACAGAATATCACATATTCTGTGTTAGGTAGCGATGTTCCACTGACCCATTTTACTTTTGGTTATTGACATTATATTTTAAAAGCCTAGTTAGAGTTCGACGAGGTAATTAATATCTATAGATGAAGATACGAAAGGTACACATAGGTACACAATTAAATGAATAACGAGAAAAAAGAAGAAAATAAACATTGACTCGTTACGCTAGATGCAACTTGCACATGAGTTTTGTTATTATCATTCAATCATTGAAGATAATTTCCCTAAATTAAAATAGAAGTAGGTATATTAGGTACACATTCTGATCTACTTATGTACCTTTGCCGACTAGACATCCTATAGTGCTTTCCAGAACGAGATAATCGATATATAGGGACCTAAGTTTAATTTGCAAACATTTTGATTTTAAGCATATGGATACAATTCAAACAAAGATCTAACAACACAATATATTTATAGAATAACACGAGGAAAACACAACGGAATTTCTAATGTTACTGACCAATTTCCTTTCCGTTAATTTATAATTAATGCATTGACCGAACTACTATTATTAACCACTTTACGTGCGCAATGCGTTAATATAGGTAAGGGAAAATTTTCAGCAACAAATTAATTACAACAGCATAGGTACACACCTACTCGTACAACTGTTTATCAAATAATCAACATAGCTACCGCCTAACGACATACAAACAGTAATCTACTTTGTATTTACAATCACAACACCGATGCGGCCGTTTACCTCTAGTTGTCAGATGCGCCGATGACACTTCACATTTCAGTTTCAACACTGCACAGGTCCAATGGTACGTCGCTGGTTCCGTAGACGTGCGGCGTCGTGAAAGTCGGCCATTGCTTTGGGGTGCGAGCGCCCGGGCGAGTGCGCGCGCCGCCCGCCCTCAGCGGAAAAACCCGTGTACACTTCAGCCGAGTTCAGCTTTCCGCTAATATTAGCGGAGCGGTTTTCGCGTGCACGTTGCCCGAATGGCCGGTGATAAGTGGAAGCGACCGGAATCCGGGCGCGAACGCGCATGCGCTGAAACGGACAACAAACAAACGCTATCCTTGTGACACAAACGGCTTGCTCCCGTGGATTAACAGTCCCTTAATTTTAATGAACATTATACCCGTCCTTTGGGATTTGCGTGCATTTATAGAGTATTATAGTACTTACCTGACGTTGATTTCAAGTTATTAGACTTTCCCTGATATTACAGGTTTGCAAACAATTTGATAGTCACTTTATAAAAAAACGTTTTAAAAAGATACAAATACATACTTACTTAAATAGCCTCACAAGGAAATATTCTAATCCATCAACAGTCAGCACTTGCACTTTTCAGAAAAAAAACTATTTATTGAAAAAATTAAAATGCGATACCTTTTTTCCTTTAGGAAAACCTTAGGTTCCTTTCCTCCTAGTCGTCGGTATCAGATGTTAATGAATAAGGACGTCTTCCAGAGTACATATAAAAGTCATCAATTTATAAACGTACCTACCAACATTAAATGTCATAAATTGACCCTACCTTGAATCGAACTCTATACCTTTGGTCGTCCGCACTTTAGACACAGATTAAGCTTTAGATTAAAACCCTGTAGTAAACTTACATGGTGCCCTACTATGACAATGGAACAAGCAGAAAAACGATCGTTTATTAGAGGGGTCACATGATTTTGTGCCATGAATAACGATCTCTTGCGGATTCGTTAACGTCGATCTTAATTTTTAGATCGAATTTAGTTCGTATACGACTGCTATACTCGTAGTAGGGTTTCTGGTTTCCCTAATTAAGTAGTAGATAGTCCCTTAACCAGAAGCCTCTTTCGTATGACTGACCTATTGCAGACCCCCGGCCCCCAGAATATACAGTACAATATAAGTACATTACACAACAAAATACTGACAAAGTCATCTTTGTCCTGTAATGATCATGAATTGTACTTACTTACCTACCTACTTAGTAAACTATCTTATTAGAATACCAATAAATTATATCTTTGTAGACAACATCCCAAAACAAACCATAAGCGTATTGTATCCAAGTATTAAATGTAATTATGAAAACAAATTCCAATTTAAACATTCTTATCAACATTTCGTAAATGAGTTTTTTATGAAAAAAAAGAATCAGTCCACGTGCAAGTGAACGGCTTCATTGTACCAGTCTTATATTTGTACAGCGCGTCTGTAGTAAACACGTAAATAGCCTTGATCTATTATGAACCTTAAGTTAACGACTTAAGAGCTAAAGCTTATTTATACAGCTTATTGTAAGTGTTGTACAGTGTTTCGGGCACGTTTTCGGATCGCAGTGTAGTAAGCAAAGCGGTGGCTAGGTATAATGTATCTAATGATTCATATTAAAATTTGCTGTAACCATATATTTTGATTTTTTTTTACAAAATATGGAACAAACGGCCTCTTGTGTAGGTACGTACCCTCACCTGTCAATTTTCTCTAAAAAGTCTACGAAAATGTTATATATTGTATGTATTGTAATGAAAATTAGTTCTAATGGTGTTATTTAGTTCTAATAGGTAGGTACTCTTGCGATAGCATAATCTATCTAGGTACCTATTTAAAAGTAAAGTAGGTAGGTACGTTGGTTTGTAAACAGTTTTAAAAAGTACCTAAGCGACGTACCTATGTAAAACTAATTTACAAATGAAATGAATGCAAGTTAACTTAACAAAATATATTTTAATAATTCTTAAATTAATAGGTAAATAAATAAAATAGTACGTAGGTGTATATATCTGTACTATGAAATGATATAATATTGCTACCTACCTATAATCATAATCTCAAAATTCAGCCTACAAAGTGCAAAGGTTGGAGGTAGAGCGTTAAGCCTAAAAGCGCGGATGATCCGTAGGTGCCGGTTTCGATTCCAGATAGCATCAATTTAGCACTTTTCTAAACTGTCTTAGGTCTGGGTATGCTGGGAGATTCCCCCAGTCATCATTACATTGATACCACTCACATTAGGTATAAAGTTAGGCATTATGTAAATTTAAAAACAAATGACAATTTAAATAATCGTTATCGGTAATATGACATAGAAATATGGTCACCCTATCTTCATTCAATTTAACTTGCGACAATACCGCAACCTAAACTCGGTTTCGGCCGAGGTATTAATCTCAACTGTATATTTATTTGCTCTATTCGTAGCATAGAAAGGCGAAAACTACAAAATTAACTTTTTAAATTTATCTACTAACGCTTATGTAATTGGCCGTCAAAACATTCCGGCTTCCGGCCTTTAGGAAGGCTGTTCCGGACATTTCCTTAGTCTAATTTAGCAAGTAGGTAAGTATTTAATATTGTGCGTGATACCAGCAAGGGCGGACTAGTAATTTCATTGGGTGAATAAGAAGTTAGATAACATTTTTCCAATAGGTATAACTACCGTATTTATTAAAGGAGTCATTAGCATGGCCTTAAAAGGAATGTCATCTGAAAAAGGTACTAAAATATAAATATGTAAGTATAAAAAACGTACGTACGTAGTACGTTAGGTAATATGTGTACCTACCATTAGAGGATAGGATTGTCACTAAATAAATAAATTAGTAAGTAGAATACCTAGGATAGGTAGGTAGGTAGGTCAATCTAAGAGATGGGGTCTTAATATATGAGATCGTGACATAGATAGATAGATAGATCTTTTGGGACTTCTGGGAACACGGTGCCTAGCGTTCGCTGCAAGTGTGATCTCAAGCAAAGCAGGCAGCTCTAATTTATTATATGTACGATATAGCGCACCAAAATTGCAATTAGCAAAAAGTATATCGCTAAACCACAATAAGTACCTAGTCCATAGGTAGGCACCAACGTATTTTACTATCGTCTACATAGTACAAATTGTGGGCACAAAGATAATTATAGAGGTCATTATTTGCAAACACAAGCAGTTAAGTGTTTACTTAATAAATCAGCCGTTAAACTGAAACGTATTTCATCCAAAGGTATTAGATCCACGCTTTAGCATATACCTACCTACTTACAAAAGGGCTTAATCGTTCATTCAAAAGTAACTATACCTACAATAGAACTATGTACCTACTACTATTTTTAATAGTACGTATGTAACTTCCCCTCACCTGATGGAATGCGCAAGAAAAGTCTTTTTTTCTGTAAGCTGAGGAAAATGCATTTACGCATCGCTCTCACCCGGAGGGAGTGATGGGGTATGTGGGAGCCTCAAGGTGGAAATGAGACAGGGAATACCCACTAAAAACTCCGGCCCCTCCGTCAAGCGCCTTTTGGGGACGGGACCCGGAAATCCAGGACTGCCGCGACACCACCAAAATAAGGTGTGCCCAAAACCTTTTTTGAGCGCTGGATCTAGCCTACTAGACAATTATCTTACATACATACATACTTTTTTTTGTAAATAAATACATAGGTATTATACATAGTAAACACCCAGACCAATACAAACAGACATGTTCATGAACACAAATGTTTGGACTGTGTGTAATTAATTGACCATATCAACCACTTCTGAGTGGATGGATAGATAAAGTAACACGATAACATAAAATATTTAACAAAGACTAAGTATTACCTACATAAATAGGTAGATACTCGTAGATCGTATAATTCTTTTGTCATTCAAATAACCATCTGTTGTATACCTCATAAGTAACAATCACCTACAACATTTTGTACCTTGTTATTAATTTTTAATAACTAAAATGGTTAACGAAAACATGTAATTTTAATTGGATGTTAAGTAATTTGCTTTAGCCTACGCTTTATTTCGGACCAATGGTCTAATCTAATCGGCAGCTTAGGACCGAACCACGGTCGCACAATCCCGCGCAAACACGACTTAATCCTGTACATCCAAACTCCATATTTGTACGAGTAGGTACCCCACCTACCGATCTTATATCGGTCAAGGCTGAGTGGATGTCGCAGCCGAATGGTTCACTAACCGTTTATTTTTATTTTCATATATATTAATAAATATAATTTCATTTAAAAATCCTATAAAACATGAAATTAGCTTAACATGCGACCACTGAAATTTATAAATTTCTACCGCGACCCGCTTAGCTTCGGTATTAACATACAAACCTTCCTCTTGAATCACTCTTATCTATTTAAAAAATCTATCTATGTAGTTTTATGGATTTAAACATACCCACATAGGGATAGACACGAAAAGCGACTTTGTTTTACTATGTAGGACTGTAGTGTCAGTACCTGTACGGACAGTACCTATAGTGATACTAAGTAGGTAATGATGATGAATGAATGTTTACCTACATTAATTATCTAGCACATTTAGTAAATCTTAAAATTATACTATACTACAGTATATTACATTACAAAATATTATGTATAACAAATAAAATGCCCGTAAACCTACACCTAATAACAACATTTAAACAAATAATTACATGTCTATATTTTTATCATAATTACAAGACTATCTGATCAATAACATTCAACTTCGACCATTATGTTCATTAGCCAAACTCGCCAAATTGACGAGTAGACGAGTTTTTTTTAGGGTATATTTTGCTGGATGGTGGAAGAACGGGATGGAGAAATGTGGCGCGAATTACAGAAGGCCAACGTTCAGCAGTGGAAGGACCAGGGCTGTTGATTAATTGGTTGATTTAATTAATCAGACCGGTGCAAAATGCAAGTATCGATTAATCTGTTTATACCTGGCTACCCAAGAGTTGTGGCCGGAAAAGAATAGGCAGCATAACGTTTGCATAGTCGTTGTATGGCGGGATCCTCTACTTTTACTTTTAACATTCAAATTAGGTTTCTATATTTAAATTGGCACACAAACTGTAAACAAAAAAGGAGTTCATTAACTCTATGAGGAGAACGCAAAAGTATTGTATTAGCGTAGCTTAAAATTAGTTAAAGATACCTAATTTTTTCATGGTTCATCGATTCAACATTATTTAGGGATCTTCGTAAAAAGACCGAAGTATGTAGCTAATTTCCATAATACAATATTCCCTATTTAAATTTACGCGCAACTACATGCCTATTTTGATTGGATGAAAACTCTTTATTTTGATTGGGCATGTCAATAACTAAACCACAGATGACACAATAATTTTGTAACTGAACGTGAAAATAATTGCAGTCAAATTGACGTTTCTGACATTGACAGATGCAGATCATCAATCAATCAAATCCTTCCTCGAAGTCCTCGAATCGAAGCCCTCGCCTCGGCTCGAGTGTTTTCATTTTGTTGATACGTATTTTGCCACATTTTTTTATAATTTTAATTGTTAATAAAGATTAATCTAATGGTGGTTTTATACAGTTGAAAAGTTAATAAAACGAGGCCCTCAATTAAAAACAACGAAGAAACATGTCATCTTTTCATGAAAGACAAAAGAGTCTTTTTGATCACTTGAGAAATGCTGAAGATCAATGCAGTTTTTCCAAAACAAACAAGGCAGAGACTGATCAGTGCCATGGGACAATAGATGCAAGGCTATACAGACAACGTAAACGTGAAATGAAACAATTCAAGGGTAAAGAAAGTATTTTCAAAAAGCCACAAGCTAATCTCAAGGATTGTTTACGAGCGCGAAAAATTCCGGACTACATGAAGCACCCTGAAAAGTATGTTTATTACTCTTTGTCAGATGTAACAGCAGACCAGATGTCTGATGCTACTAATGCTGCTACTGCTCAAACATTCCTCAGAGAAATGGAGGAAAAGGAAGCTACAACATGTGATGAAAATAAAGATGGGGACTTTGTCTTCAAAAAACCTACTTTCTTAATTTCATCAGCCTATAAAAAAGTTTGCAAGGCGCCAATACAGGAAGAAGTTAAATTTGAAAACAACAAGGTGATTATGCCAGAGTATGTAGTTGGTGTATCAAAAAAGAAAGAGAAGAAAAATAAACTAGTAAGAGAGCCACAAACTGATTCTGAAAGTGTGAAGAAAACTGAACTAAAGTTGCAACACCTGTTTGACGATGAAGAGGAATAGTATATTTTAGGTTTAGTTCTACATTATGTAATAAAGTTTAATATAATTTATACATTCTAAGTCTTTTAGTATTTTACTACTTAAATAAATTATGTGAGATAAGACTGACCATAACAGAGATAGATCTATAGAGGTAGTGCACACATGAATAGGAATATTGGGTGATCAATGAACTTTGATTTGTTGTTACTTGTTGATACATTTACAGGAGACTTCCAATCATGTTAAATTGTCATTCAATTTGCAAGATGAAATGGGAAATAGACTTGGTTCTAAAAGGACCCATTACTGAAATTACATTCTCAAACTAGGTATTAATTCCAGAACAGACCTATTCTAAAAAGGATCTACTCCTATGTCACTTATCTAGGTTATAGAAAGTAATGTAAACACAAAATTGTTTTAAATAAATGCTTTATTTACAAAGATATCAACACTGTGATATAATTGCAGAGTCAGACTTGATTTCCAAATTATCGGGCTGTTGGTTTTCAGATTTGCTTTCTGTAGCGAAAGCACTCAGGTCTCTCATCATTGAGTAGGCATCTTCACCATCTGCATAATATTTAGGCTCAATTTCCAAAATTTTGAAACCAAGTGAGTTTGTGTAGAGGTTGAGCGCAGCTCTGTTGCTTTTTCTGACATGTAGAGACACATATTTTGCCTGAAAGAATAACAAATATAATCAAATATAAATTAAAAATTACAATTACAATTAAAAATTTCATGTTGTCTTTCTTTGAAGGCAAACAATAAGGATCAAAAATATTTTCATGTATTTACGAACTTATCAAAATATACTATGATCAGTGACAACATAATTCAAATTGGCTGGGTTAGGACATGATACAGTCATTTCTAAAGTAAACATATATCCATCCCCTTGTAAAAGTATTTTCTCTATGCATTGTATGGTGTGAATATAATGTGATGTCATCTGTTTACTGGATCTCTCGCGTCTAATCAATAACTTCATAACTTATTTTTAAATATATACAAATTTGTGCAAGAGGATGATAAAAGAACATATTCCCTAACAGGGCAAATATACAAATTACAAATTTAAGAAAAAAAAAACACCAGATGATCTTCTGTTAACATACCTGAAAACATTCCACCATAGCTAAAGAAGCTTGATTCATCAGTTTCTGAGCAAGCCCAAGTCTGCGGTGAGACCTTTTCACGGCCAATGATGTAATATGTCCATGACGATTATCTTCCCCATCCTCTTCCATTTTTGCTAGGACATAACCTAAAGTAACAGATATTTATTGTATAAATGACATTGTATAAATGACATTGTTAAAGAATGCTTAGGTTTACCCAGTTTTCTACACTCATTTAAATTTACTGGTGATGAAAGCCTAGGATGCTACATACAATAGTCAAGGCAACTTATTAGTGCATTGATTAAAATTTTGTCACTGTGTAGGTACTGATAAACTGGTTAACTAATACTGGTTCATGGTACTGATAAAACCTATTACAGTCTATAACCTCCCTGTATAAATGTGATTGGGAGAGGCCTATGTCCAGCAGTGGATGTTTATGATGGTTATAATTTATTTCCTCACCTACAATGTGCCCTTTCTCATCCTCGGCCACATAACTAAGTTGAGGCCAGGAGAGCCCGTGGTAGAAATAGTACTTCATTTGATAGTTTTCTGGTAAGCACAGCAGATTACAGTGCTGCATGTTCATGAGGTCGCTAGGACGCGCACATCTGATGTTCATTTTGATCTGAAAAATAAATACATTATGAACTTGTTAATTGTCAATTGTGTGATTTGTTTATCTTTATATAAAATTTTTCAAGATAATCACATTTACCTGTTGTTTCTATTTCCACAAGATTGTATCATTAACACTAACATTGTTGTGGATTAGCATAATTATGATGATTAATAATTCATTAAGGTACATACCTACTTATTATGATACTTTATTGACAAAAAGATAATTAATCCCTCCTGAACCTTTTTGCTTTATTGGGTTGTCTTGTTTCTGAAGCAGGTGGAGTATCTGACATACCACCTAAGAGTTCCCTCACAAATCGGAATTTTGAGAGGCAACACTTCCATACAACATACCAACCTGAAACAAAGAACAAAGACACTCAACAAATGTTCAAAAATACATTAAAAAAGGATGAATTTAACTACTCAGGATATGTAGTTAGTTACAAATAATCGACAAATTGGACTACTTACAAAACAACACAAAGAGAAAAACTAAAAATATGCTACATACGAAGGTTAAAATAGCTAAAATCACTTCCTTCATATCTCACTAAGCAAAGGTTAATTATCATGAACACGATATTAATACATTCACTTTACCAGAACAACAAATATATCACTACTTAATTATCAGTCAAAACAAAGCGTTTTAATTAATGTACTATTATCGTCTGGCGTGTATCATGCAAAAGCAACACGCCATTTTGGTCTACTATCAAAAAGTAGTCAAGTAAATTTCATGTATTATATTCCACTATAATATTCACACAAGTGCCAAAGAATGAAAGTGGATCTAAGTGATAGCGATCCATAGTTTACAAGAATAATCAGGAAAATCAATTACTTTTTGCAAATTTTCTCTCTCAAATTGTTGAATTTCGGTTTATAACCTTAAAAGTTGACAGCAACTGACAATATGTTTTGTTTTTTCAATAGGTGCAATGCCATGTCTTATTATTTTTTGTGGTCATAACTATCATAGCCCGTTTACACTCGCGTGCGAGTGACGAGGCGAGGCGCGAGGCGAGCGACGAGGCGAGAGTGTGAACACTCGCTCGCGCCTCGCCTCGCGCCTCGCCTCGTCACTCGCAGCGCTCGCGTCGCGAGCGGTTTTTTGGTCACGAGTCAAAGGGCCTCGCGACGGACGCGAGCGGGGTGTTTACACTCGCGCTCTCGCTTCATTCGCGGTTCAGCGTTGTGCCGCGCAGGTCGTTAAAATGGATTAGTCTTATGAGGAAACATTTAGATTTATTGGAGCATTTCAAAGGGAACCAATAGGCTATTATGGCTAAAAATTTTTAATTTGTCCGTCTTTTAGCTTATTCATAAATAAAAGACACGTATTTTTCCTTTTTTCAATTAAATAAACAATACCAAAGATACAAGGCATCAAAAGTTAGGAGTGGGAGTCTTTGACGTAACTCGCTCCCGTAAAAATGGCTCACCGAGTGACGTCACGCGTAATTTCAACGGGCTATAACTTTGTAAGTTTTAGTCTAATTTACAAATAAAAAAATACGTGTCTTTTATTTTTGAATAAGCTAAAAGACGGACTAATTACAATTTTTAGCCATAATAGCCTATTCTGTGGAACCCAAAAATAAATACCATAAAATGAACCAAAAAGTAAACGATGCGTGGAAGAGGTTGTCATTACAAATGAAATGAATAGATCTTTAATTGATTTAAAACATAAGACATTTTACTTTTTTATTTGTATTTAATGTGTGTAGTTCAATAAACCATGACTTGTTGCCGCTAACATTTCGACGTCCTCCATTGTCGCGAGCTCAAAGACAACTGAACTCGTGACGAGAGTGTAAACACCAAGCTCGTTTCGGGGGGCGTGGCGCGAGTCACGAGGCGAGGTAGGAGGCGAGTCGCGAGGCGAGAGTGTAAATGGGGTATTAAAAATCATCACGAAATATCTACCTGCTACTACATTTATGAAAAGTTTACATTTATGAATCTATGGCAATAGAAATAAAAAAAGTTAAAGAAAAAAAAAATTACTGACAGTTCGATTTTGACATTGCGTTTTGCTTGCATGTGTGAGTGTTGTTGTTTTGTTTGTTGTTTTGTTCATCTCATCTCATCGGTCGTTGATCTGATAAAACTGGAAAATATTTAATTAAACTTTAATTAAAGCCCTTTTTCATTTAGATAAAGTTCCTTGATTAGCAACATTTTGATTTATTAATTGCCAGCAAGTTTTTTTCTCAAATATGGATCAGGATATTCAAGATGAACCTGTCTATATGTTAGTATTTTTTCAATAAGTATTTCATTTTAATATTTCGTTACGAAACTGAATTCACATAAATTTATCTTTTAGGCGGCATCGAAGCCCGACTTTTAGTAAGGATGAAATACAAACCTTGGTCAACTTAGTTGCTAAACACAAAAATGTAATTAACAACAAGTCTTCTAATAATGTATCTTTACATGCCAAAGAGGTAGCCTGGTCAAAAATTGCGAAAATCTTCAACTCTCAAGGATTCAAACACCACAGGAATGTAGAATGTTTGAAAATAAAATGGGTGAATTTAAAGAAGGATGCGAGGAAAGTATCTAAGAACTTAATGGATAGACAGAGTGACTTTGATGAACTGACCAGCCAGGTGGTGTCAATGGTGTGTGAAGCAGAAAATAATACAATTGAGATTTCATCAAAAGACTTAGAAAATGAATCTATTGGTAAGAATAATTGATTCATACATAGGTACCGAAATAAAACTTTTGGGCTTACAAAACATCCACTATAATTATTGTATGGTAGTGAATTTGCCTTTTAAATCTCTTAAATGATCCGGTTTTTGCTGGGTGAGCGCGTTCCATCGTAGACTGCGATATCACTTACCATCAGGTGAATCGCGCTTGACTGCATTGCAAACTCATTTTGAATACAAAAAAAAGAACTTTTTCAGAACAAACCATTGTATTTAGTCCATATTTAAGTTCTTAATGTATTTTTTTCATTGTTGGTGAGACACATGTGCTCCATAGTATTTCCATCTGTACTGTCGTCTAGAGATTGTATATTTATTTTAGATTATATCACTAGATGAGTAGATATAGAAATTATTTTCACTAGAATTTTATGTTATTTTATATTTTGTTTATTTCAGAAGATCAAAAAGAAACTAAGAATTTTTCTGAAAAACTTTGGGATGCAAGTGATGTTAATGATGAAAATAAAAAAGGTATGCAAACAATTTATTGTACCTATTTATGTAAATTAGAACTTCAAATTTATTTTACTTTGTTTTTTACCAGATGGAGAAAGTCTGAGAAAAGAAAAATACATTAGATTCAAAAGAAGGTACATAATAATATTCGGTTTTATTTGAGTTAAGTTCAGTCTAAAATACAAATGCTTTTATAGTAGTTTATATATTCATAAAATAATATTACAATACTTGGTGTTGAAATCTTTTTAGAATCAATCGCTCAATGAACTTTACACCTCAAGAGTGCAGACTTTTACTTCAGTGTGTGAGGAGAGAAAAGAAGTATGTGTTCATAAAGGGGAACAGTAACAGGACTCTTGCATTAAAACAACGAGCTTGGTCTAGGGTTGGTACTTAAATCTCTCATCAGCTTTGGGATAGGAGATATTTGAATAATTTTTTGTCCAGTCTAGGATAAAAATATATCGTAAAATAAATTTCCTATCCTTAAATGTTGTCTGAAAAGAGACTGCTTCTGATTGAAATTGTTTTTATTTTATGCAATAAAAAATATCTATAATGTCAACTTTCAGGCTGAGCATTTTTGGTGCACTGATGGCAATTATCAAATATTGTAATGAACCTAGTACATATAATATAAATTTATATAACTTCCAGATAACAAACCAATTTAACAAACAAAGTACACAAAAGCGATCTACAATGATGTTGCGGAATAAATTACGAAATATGAAAAAGTTAGCTAAACAAGATGGAGCCATCTCACCTGCACACAATAAGCCGGAAGATGAAGATTATACACAATTTGATGATGATGATGAGTGTCAGGTAAAAATTTAATTAAACCATGATAAATTCTGTCCTATTGCGCTATGAATAAGTGTGAATGCTAGTGACGATGATACAACACTTAAAACCTTCATTCATGATTTCAAAAAAGTTATAACAACTTATAATGAAAATATTTGAGCTGTTTTTCTGTTTTTACTTAAAGCTATGCACATGTAAAATCAGTAACTTAGTTGTTACTGTGTATGTACTTAGCTGTTTGAAAGGGGCTGTGTGACAAGAGTTTTAGAGTAATTTCATATTCCAGAAGATCAAATCAGAACCTGTCTATGACGATATTGATGACAACGACGAAGAATTCGATGAACAAGATGATACAGCTAGTAACAGTGAACAGAATGTGTGTGGAGATAATACTTTTGATGACTTACGACGAAGCGAGCTCACTCATGGAGATGTCGCCCCGGATCCACTTAACACGATCCTCAATTGCGATTCAGGAATAGGTGAGAACAGAGTACAGGCTCGGTGGCTCATTTGGTAGTGACCTCTGCCCTGTGAGCCGAGGGTCGTGGGTTCGATTCCCGCACAGTACAAACATTTGTGTTCATGAACATGTCTGTTTGTATTGGTCTGGGTGTTTTCTATGTATAATATGTATTTATTTACAAAAAGAAAATGTATCTAAGTAAGTTTATCAGTTGTCTAGTACCCATAGTACAAGCTTCGGCTTAGTTTGGGGCTAGGTGGCGCTGTGTGGCCCAGCGTGGCATGTCTTGGGTTATTTTATTTTTATTGTATAGCTCGAAATAGGGAACCATTCAGTACAGAAATAATGTTACACACTTGGATGAAACCCTGACCACTGTGGCATGTCCTATCTCCTTTTCAGTAAATAGTACCGAAAGTCAATTTCTAGATAATTTCTTGATTCCCACTTAATCAATAATGAGAGTTATAAATTTCATAATAAATCAGATTAATTTTATTTAAATTCCATTTATGTTTATCTGTTAGTTAAAATGGTCCGTACCTAGTTTGCGGGAAGGCCTATTTATGCAGATATGATTGAAATAAGGTTTAGTTTATAATAAACTTATGGTATTTTGCAGGTTCAATAAATATGGATGCCTTTAATTCAGAAAACAGTGAAGTTACAAAATTAAAACTGGAATTACTCAAGTACCAGTTGGAAAATGCAAAGGTTAGTATGAACGTCATTTATGTTATACCTACCTTGGTGCGAATATGTTTTTTTTTTAAATGACTACGATGGGTGTTAATATGTAGCTCTTGTAGACTATCACTAAGATTTTATCTTATTTCCTTAGGTAATATGGGTAGAGCTTCTGTACCCATATTACTCAAAGAAATGAGATGAAATTAAAGCCTTCTGTACTAAGTTCGTAAAACAGAGAATCAGAATGCCTAAAATTAAGCAATAGGATTTGGACTTTGAAAGTCTTTGGAAGTTAAGGCACGTTCTAATAAAATAGGTGCAGAGACTACGACTGGCGGAAAACGGCACTGTGCAAATAACTTAGAGGAGATGCGTGCCTCTAAGCGGCCCAAAAATACGACGAAGTATGAAGGCGGTTGAGCAGTGACAAACCGAAGCACGCGACGCACACCTTGAACGACCCAGAGGCATCACACTACTTGCTTCCAGTTCTAGACATCACATCATTGTCAAGTCAAAATAATCTTTTTTTGTATAGGTTTAAAAAAAAACACTTTCAAATCGTCAAAGCTAACGTTGTCTTGTACTGTTAGGATATATGGCTCACCTATAACGATATACATACCTACCTTTATAAGCTATCCATTTTTTTTTCTAAATGACTACGATGAATGCTAGGCCGGCCTTGTCATCATCACCGGGCTGTTAGGGGAGCGGAAGGCCCTCTAGAAAGCTAAGCTATACAATACATTCATATAGCAATTTATATTCTCCAGTTGGAAAGGAAAAGGATAGAAGATGCATCGAAGGCGGAGGCTCAATACAGCGAAACGCGAGCGACAGAGACAGCGCTACGGTTGCGCGCCGCCCGTCTCGAGGCGGTGGCGGCGGCCGCGAAGCTTGCGCCTGCGCATCCCGCACTGCTGTACACGCCAGAGGAGACGCGCGCACATCAGTATATGGAGCGATACCATCCCACCTAGAAGGAAACCTTCTTATACAGGTACTAGTTTTACCCTCGGCTTTATCATCACCAACCTATCACAGTCCACAGCTGGACATAGGCCTCTCCAGATTCGCCACTTTGGGCAAACATCTGGAGATTCCATAGTTGGGCAGGCGGGTTGGCGATATTGCCCGGGGATATGTCCGCGTTTATATCACACGGGAATATCACTTTTCCTAGATGAAGATTACCATAGGTCCATTATTTGCAAAATTGTAAGACGACTGGTCCAGTAGTTTAGAGTGAGAAAGTGTAACGTAAACAAATGTGTGTATATTTTCTATGTTGAAAAAGACATGCTTGTTCCCTATTTTGTCTATGCTTACTGAACTAATAATTGCCATTGATGATTTTGGTGTCACTCCACTCCAGTATTGTTTGGCACAGTGGTCCTTTCCTTCGGTAGGATTCAGATATAAGTTGAAATGCATTAGGTACCAATAATAAAGGATCACAATTGGTTACAATTGCTTAAATAGAAACAAACCGGTTTTCAAATATATAATCCGATTCTAACTAATATCTAATAAAGATATCCGACTTATAAAACCATTGATCTGATGTCTTATATGACGTCATGGTATACGCCAAAAACCCGTAGTGTAATATTTATTTAAATAAGACCTAAGACACGCCATTCAGTATTTATTTAACCTGCATTTTTTCCCAAGGAAGTAATGAAATAAACAACATTAAGATACCAAAATTTGTATATTTTACTTGATTGCGTTTTACAAGATGATTAAATTACAATTTAATAAAAATTATTATATTTAATATGCATTTGTACAATTTCTCTATACCTAACTAAACTACGACGTCTATGAAATATATTACACATCACTAATATACAACATGTTTTTACACTGATATTTTATCCTACATCTATCTACTTACGCCGTATGTATAAAGTAGAAAATGTAGTTACGTACGTTCATACATACATGTCATAACGCTATTGTAGTAGACAAACGTTAAGTAAAGACAAGCCACAAGTAAGTATATAAAAAGATGAGCGTTAACATAATTTAGTACAATAAATTGAGCATAGATAGCTAATGGTTGAGTCAGTCGTATTTCAATAAATCGTCAATAAATAATTTGTATGACATTGAAAACCCACAGCGCTACGGTTTGATTTGATCCTTTATTTCACATAAAACACCATAGAAGTTCGTTTATTTTGTACCTTGATATCCTTATACCTAACTTATTAAAATCGGTTTTAATTATCATTATGTTGAAAGCATTCAATCTCAATCTTTGTAATTTTTTAGTTACCAACAAATTACTTCCACGTTTTCCTTCAAAGTTCAAATCGTAATGCTATGGCTAATCAAAGATCTTTAGGAATCAATCGTGTCAGGATGTAAAGTACAATAAGAACCGCCCAGCGGTCTATACTAATCAAGGAACATAGACACGCCTCATAAAATATCGTACAACATATAAATATCGTAATTTCGATGTTTTATTGTCTAAAGTCAAAAACTATACTTGCTTGATTGGTACATTTTTAATAGCTGATAGGTACGACCTTCGAATCGTCTCTGGATCTAATTAAATTTCAAGTAAGTAGAGTCTATGGCCTTTTTAATCATTCGCCTAGATACTTCAGCCGGCACATTGTGAATTTTTGCTATGTTAAAAGTATGTAAGTATTGTATAGGTAGATAACCATTCAATATAGGCCAATATGTATTCTTTTCAATCTTTTCTTTTAGTTCTTTGCATTATATTCTATGACAATTCAAAATAGAACATAAGATTCCTTAGATAAAGTTTCTTTTTGCCTTGGCCTACCTATATTTCTTGGTTGATGGTTTTTACCCTTAGGTACGACGTAGTATCTCTTACTGGTCATAATAGTCATTCCAAAATATCACAATTTTGGATCCCAACTTAACACAACACATCATTACTGTCAAAAAGTTTCAAAACTGAGCACATTCCGTTTACAAACATTGAATCATAAGTATAATTAGTACCTACCTAATTCAATAATCGTCGTTATGCGTTAGTGTTAAATGCTCACAGCATAGTTAGAAACAGCAAACCGGTATAAATTCCATTAAGCACTAAGTACTAACACAAGCGATGCGACGCGTCGCAAATCTGTTTCCAAGAACAGTAACTCGTCTATTTTCCCGCGACAAAATAAAGTCGCGCAAATTCACATACACAGTCTACAAAAGTTACAATATTGTTGCAAAATTGTATAAAACTGGACGGACAACTCAACTCACTACGGCAAAATGAGCATCCAGCAATTAAAAACTCGCTTCACTATTCCGGTGCGAATCACGTTTCGTAAACTAAACGAATGTTCTAATGGCAGCCTTCGTTTACCGTAAGTAATATTATTAATGCTAAGTCTAAGTAGAAACTCGGTTATTCGTCTTCACGTTGGCAGTCTACGTAGTCGTATTGTACTCTTATCTCGACAATCTCTTTGGTAATGTAGCGCTCTATCGCGATATAGCTAATACATCGGAGGCCGTTCATAAAATACTTAAGTACTCACAGGCAACGTATTAAATAGTCCTCGCCAATATTCTTTTCACACAAATCTACACATAACATCCTTATACCTCTAGATGTCTGAAACGATATTTAATTCTGAAAAGCAATCGCGATTCACAATGATAAACTATCGTATAAATAGCGTCGTTCAAAAGTCCAACACTCATTCTCTTGTCATTCCTGCTTCTGCGTAAAGGCTTCTATCCCCTATTCCCTTAAGAAGGACCATCCTTATCTCGCTGTACATGAGGCATAATTACCAATGCCAGTGAGATTCCAGGGTCACAATTGGGACACTACAAGAGTCACATGACCGACTCAATAGTACATAAAGTGTATATACTTCCCTGTACACGGAAGCACACAATACGGGCTACCCTAATTACGCCATCGATTCATCGTGACATTAGAGGCAGTTGAGGGAGGATCCAAACGCTTTAATAGCGTAGCTTTAACACCACGCCCGCGCGTTACAATTGGCTCCAAAGGCAAACCCTACATACCGCGAGGCTACTTCGTCAGGTAAGCCTCTCGACGCCGCCTAGCAAAGTCGATACACGCCTTTATATCTGCAGTGTCGCCAACTAACCTGCGACGAGTCGGATTGAGAATCACATCGTCAATATATAATGACTTCCCCAGGCGCGGAACATAACTGATGCATCGTGACTTTGGTTACATGCGTCGCATTTCTTAATATTTGCTATGTGTCACTTCACTCAGATACGGCGGTGTCGGTTTCTACAAATTCACCAATGCATATCAGATGCGATGCTATCACGATGCATTGTGACTTCTGCAGCGTCGCAGTCTTGCAGGATGTAGATATACTTCATCGATGAATCGTCACTTCATCAAGTGCTTCGGTGAGATAGAAGGCCGCAAGGCGTGTAGGCGCGCGGGTCTCGTATCTACAGCGTCATCAAGGTCAGATGCAGCACCAACGCGACGTTAGTCCGTCTTGTACCTGCAGCGTCGCCAAAGTGGGCACGGCCGACGGCGTGAGGGGCGTGGCGGGCTCGTTGTCGTCCGCGTCGTTCCGCGTCCTTTGCCTTGGCGATGGCGTGCGTGGGCAAGCTCGTATCTGCAGCGTCATCAATCAACGGTCAGATGCAGGACCAATGCAACGTGTTGCCACGTCAGTCGGCGTCTTATATTTGCAGCGTTGCCAGAGCGCGAGGGGGCAGAGGACGCCTGGGCCGTGGCGGGCGTGGGCAGTTCGCGCGGCGTGTCGGGCGCGGGCAAGCTCGTATCTGCAGCGTCATCAATGTCAGATGCAGCACCAACGCGATATCAGTCGGCGTCTTATATCTGCAGCGTGGCCAGTGAGGGCACGGCGGAGGGCGTGAGGGGGGTCAGCGGCGCGAGGGGGGTGAGCGGCGTGGCGGGCGCGGAGGGCGCCTTGGCCGTGGCGGGCGTGGGCGGGCCGCGCGGCGTGTCGGGCGCGGGCGGGTCGGCGGCGCGCACGAGCACGCGGCGCAGCTCCTGCGCGCGCGCCGCCAGCGCCCGCGCCGCGTCCGCCATCTCGGCCACGGCGCCCGCGCACGGGAACTGCGCCGCCGCCGCCTTCGTCTTGCCCACCGTCGCGGCTAAAGCGTCAGACAGCGCGTCCGAGCATCTGAGCGCTCTCGTTTTTAGACTGGCGTGTTGGGCGCTCCTGTGAACAAAGATTGCGACATTACCCTCTTGTGAACAAGCGCCGAACCATTGTCGACTTATGACGTTGCGAAATCATTATGACCCCTTCTTTTTAACTATCCTCTCCTTTACCCTAAGGCTATCTGGAAGAGATAGCGATATGACCGCCTAAATTATACTACAAAATCTACAAATGTATGTATATTATATCTAGTTTTATGTCAATTAAGTTAATTTTATTGTATGGTGTGTTATAATTTACGTAAAATAAATATTTATGACCATTCTATTGAGTTGAGGATTGAGCTAGGTATTGAGCTAATGATAAGTATTTATAATCACATGGTATATACTCGTAATTATATTTACGACGTGAAATGATATAACGCATATCATATCAATTCGGTAGATACTTATTGCACGTACCGTACACGACCAGAAACAATACCTACAGCCGAGTATGACCGTTTAAAATAAAACGGCCTTTTTCAGGACTAGATCCACAATGAAGTAGGTACCCAAAAACCGCTCTGAATGTAGTTTTTCAAGTTAAAATAACAAAATATCCACTCACTTATGCACCATATCCCCGACGTGCACTATCCTGTGCGCGCTCAGCACCACGAACTTCCCGTGCGCCAGGAACACGTCCGGAGGCTGTCCCATCTCTATGGTCCGCAGGAACGCCTCGACCGCGGTTGCGAGGTGCGCGCCGTACGTAGCGGTCTGGGCGGCGTAGAAGGCTGCTAGTTGTCTATCATCCGGGGGCAGTCGCGTGGCCTCTGCTACGGCGCTCACCTGGAAGTTGAGTTATAGTTAGTTGTTGATGGGTTGTGTGAAAAAGAAGTGGGGAATCTTTCGAAAGATTAAAAGTTAATTAACAGGATTCGAGCGCGACATTTATTATACTCGTACATTATGCACTTACGGAAGATGTTTTAAAGACAGAATTCACGCCACACATTCTGCAATAGCGTGGGACAATTTCAACTTTGGTACTTCAGTATTGCATAGCATTGATATAGTTATGTGAGGTGGGTTGCGGTTGACATACATGTACAATGAGGCTGGTTGCCATTAACTAGATAAAAGAAATATGTAGGTGCAAAAGTATTATACCACTGCCCATCTTCTAAAGTCTACATAATCGACTGCCTCGGTGGTTCATTTGGTAGTGACCTCTGTCTTCTTAGCCGAGGGTCGTGGGTTCGATCCCACACAGTACGAACATTTGTGTTCATAAACATGTCTGTTTATATATGTATTTATTTTAAAAAAAAGTATTTAGGTAAGTTTATCAGTTTTCTAATACCCATAGCTCCGTGGCCCATAGTACAAGCTTCGGCTTAGTTTGGGGCTAGATGGCGATGTGTGGCCCAGCGTGGCATGTCTTGGATTATTTATTTATAAAGAAAAAATCCCCACCTTTTAATCGCATGACAATCAAAGACCTATAGGGGAACTTAAATGATGTTTGTATAGCTATTTCCATACCTCTCCTGCATGGTCGGCGTCTCTGACTAGGGCGTCGAAGGAGGCCCGCAGCTTGTCGGGCAAGGCGGCTCTGATCTCGGCGTTCCGGCGGCCCACGGCGGCGCGCGACTCCAACCGGACGTAGTCGTACTCCTCGGTCCATTCGTGCTCGGGCACGGATACTGTGGCTGATCGTCTGGGAACATGTTACGGCTTGTTAGCATAGTGTTACACGTAATATCGCATAGTCATAATATAATTGTAATGGCGGATCCAGACTCTCGCGAGGCGCCTCCTAGAGGCTCTCGGCACGAGTCTTGGCGAGCGGAGGCTGCAAGAGTGCTAGCTATCCACACTCTCCATTTTATTTAGTTGCTTGCTACGCGTCGCTCTCGCGTCTTTTGACTCGCGCCCGAAAAACCGACAGAAAGCGGAGCGCCAGAGAGGCGAGGCGAGGGGACACGAGCGCACCGTCCTCACTCTCGCACTCGCGTTCCCTCGTGTCGCCTCGTGGAGAGTGGATCGGCCATAAGATTTGTGACGAAGTCAAAGCGCGGGCGGTAAAAGAGACTGAAATCAGCGAATGCTTTATATTTTTTAGGTAGAAAATTTACACACGCCCTTGCTTATCTGTACGATAAATTAAGAGAAGTACAGTTTGTAAGCTCGGAGGAAGCAGTTCCTTTACTTTTCGTAAAATTACCAATGTTTTTTTTTCTATTAAACCTACAGTCTTGCACGGCCCTTTACTTTATAACCCTTTATTTTTCAAGTTAATTACGTCTCCAGTACTTGATGGTTGTCTGATAAAGATCAGCAATATTACCACCTAAATAGTGCCACTAAGTAATAAAAATCTTGTAATATTTGTGTGCAATAAAATGTATCTATTTATCTCATCATCATCATCAGCCTATCGCTGTTTACTGCTAGACAAAAGCCTTTTCAATTGTTCGCCACTTTGCTCGATCTTGAGCTTAACTTGCCTGTCATCTTGCGCAAATCATCGCTCCACCTGTCTACCGAAACTCACCTAAATAGTAGCGACGCATTTCCATTGATAAAGGAGGCTGCTCTCCTCACGTCCTCGGTCAGTGACCTCGCGCACGCGACCAGCTGATCCAGGGCGTCCTGTGTCCCGTCTGTGGGCTCCCGGTCGCGCTCCAGCCGCTCCGGCGCCCAGTCGCCCGCGTCCAAGGCGCTTGTCGCCTCGTGCGTTATCCGTTCGGCGTCTTTCAGGGCTTTTACTAGCGGTCTTAATTTTACTGCGATACCTGGAAGATGAAAGGATGTGTTAAGAGCTACCTTAACTACTGAAGAATGCAAAGCTTTGTTGGAACAACGACCTAATTTTTGCTTTGCCACCAGTGCACACGAGAAGCATCATTCTATTTTCTCATTGTTGTTGGTCCTTCGATCCAGATAGCTTTTGAATGTCGCTACTTCTATAGATTGAGGTTGATAATAGTTTTGATATTCGATGAGACGGTGACATCGCAACCCAAAATGTTTAGTTCCAAGACGAGAGGGCTGGATACTTACCGTGGTATAAGTGGTATAAACTCAGGGTCTTGGTGACCTCTGCATTGGCTGTCTATCACGGAAACAGTTCGTCGCTGCAAACTATCAAGGGACTCGAGAAAGTATACCTAGAGACTGTCCAGTCTCATCTCTCGCAAAGTAATCCTACTTTCGATAAGAAACGCAGAACACTGACCCAATTTGGTAGAAGCCATAATAAGTGTAGCAGAAGCCTGTTTACAACCGGTCATTTTGGAAAACAAACCAGCAGGATGTCCTCGATTTATGGAATCCACAGTACGTCGCCATCCCGCGCGGTCTTGAGCGTCGCGCTTCACTTCGCTCCAGGTCATTCCTATCGCCTTCGCTTCTGCAGCGATCGTCCGCCGCTAGATCCTCTGCTAAGTATCTACGAGTAGATCAGATAATGATAACGGATTGGCACTTGTTCCCCAATTCACCTTTGTCTTGCGCATCGTGCGCGTTGGCCAGCGTGGCGTCCGCGAAGACGGCGAGGTCGTGCAGCGCGGCGCGCAGCCGGGCGCCCGCCACGCGCACGTCCAGCACGCGCGTGCGCAGCGCGCCGCGCCGCCGCCAGCCCGGCGTCACGTACGACAGCAGCCGCGACACCGCCGCTGATGCCTCCTCCTGAAAACAGGTAACAATTTAAGAAAGACGCTTTTGAGGCCTAGCCTGCAGGGTTCAGGAGTATTTCCTTCTTTCAACGGGTAGCACGTAGTAAATAAGCCGCTTGATTGAGGCCTCGCTTGCATGGTTCTGAGGCGTGGAGATAGGACGAGAGCGGGCAACGGTTGAAGTGCTGGCGGCAGGAGCTGGCCATCACTGATATCGCTAGATAAAACATTCATACACTGATTCCAATTGCTGGATCATTAGCCTCACGGAAGACGTATAAAAAATCTTTTTAGGTAGTTCTCTTTTAAGACGTTATTGTGATATTTCTCAAGGAATATCAATGAAGCTTGAAGAGGAAAATTGTAATTATAAGAAAAGAAGATATCAATCTAAAGAAGAACCAATACTAGGTAAGTATTCCATACTATCACCAGACAAGATGCATTCTGTTTGGAATTTCTAAACAAATAGTGGTACCAACCTGTAATCTCTCCAAAGCCTCCAGCGCCGCGTCGCAGGGCAGTGGCAGGGCGCGCGATCTCGGCACGTCGTAGGTGCTCGACGCCGAGGCCGCCGAGTGTGCCGAGTGGGCCGAGCTGCCCGAGTTGGCCGACGCGCTGGAGGTGGCCGAGGTGAGGCTGCCGGTGCCGCTGCAGGCCGAGTCGGCGCTGGCTGGCCGGGGCGCACGAGGCGCGTCATACCAGTCCGTGATCGGCCGCGGGCAGTCGTAGGTGCCTAAGCGTTGAACCGGCATCGGCGCTCGGGGTACGTCGTAGTGGGAACATTCTTCAATCTGGAAGGACGGAAAGATTTAATTATGTCAATATTTTCAATAGTTTCCGGATTTTGAATGGGACTACCCTATCTCAGTCCCTGAGTAGGTATATCGTAGAAGACGACAATTTTTTTTTGAATATCAGGAAATTGAATATGGTCATCAGACAAAGTCAAGACCACAATGGTGAAAGGTGTTCAGCGGAGATGTTTTCCTTTCAGTCTTAAATCCTGGCAAAGAGACCAAATCGAGTAAACCAAAAGATGATTGGTCCTTTACCCAGATTGGAGTTTGTTGTCATGCGCTAATCAAGCCATTCCTACTTACGTAATGTTTTGAGCTAAGGAGACTAAGGAGAGAGCTAAGGAGACTTAATAATCTAGGTATTTCCTATACTTACCCACACAGTAGGTATTAAGCAACCGTTAATTCCAGATTGTGGTTAGTCCAATAGGTCGGAAAACCATAGGATAAGGTCAAACTGGTCAGAAATCAATAATGCCGTCACAAATCTCCTCTGCGTGAACCTCATTACACCACTGTACATAGAAAGACAGAAATGGGGCTGCGTGGAGTTAAGCTAAGCAAAGTTGCTGAAAAACTAAGTAGTTGAAACAGACTTGTCCCTACGAAAACTGGAAGTACTTCCGTCGAAATAGGTGATCGTGCTCGGGAACCGCGGTTCGATGGACCATCTTGGTTTTTCGTATATACTGTGTCGTGATGAAAACTCCGTATGCGCGTTGTAGGTCTTCCATATAACTTGTATAGAGCAATTTTATTCTGTTTGGAGATTGCTTGCATCGGAAGGTACATCGCCATCTGTTGTTAGCAAGCGGAACTAATGCTTGTGTATTGTAGCGATATAGAGATAGATGTCGCTACATGTCTCTACACTTACTTTAGTGAACGCGGGCGACTGCTGCGCCGGCAAGGGTTGGTGCGCGACGGGCGCGGGAGGGCGCGCGCGCCGCCGCTGCATCGCGGCGCTCGCGTCGAACACGCCCGCCACTATTCGCAGCCTGTTGCCCGGACATATTCCCTGAAAATGAACGGTACTTGATTAGCCAATACTTCATAGGTGGTGTAAGGGTTTTAAGAGAGCAGGCATAGCGAATTGAGCCGCTCGTCTGGAGAAGGACCTCCATCCTATAGAATACCGCAGCCAAATGACCTCCGGGTCGTGTTTCTGCCGGTGAGTAGGGTTTCCGAGGCGTTAGGGTTGCGTCGTGGTGCATCACGCCGAAAAACAAACGAGGCTCTGGCAACCGACTGGTGGCGGTATAACCATCACGATTGAAGGCGAAGCCTAATACCACAGGCTGATAACGGGCAGCAGCGTCACTGGAGCGAGGAAATACGCCCTGCGATCGCCAAACCGCCTGCCCAGTGCAGCGTGGCGATTATGGCTAAATCCTCCAGGTGTCTGTCCAACGTGGCCAACAACTGGAGAGGACTATATGTCCAGCAGTGGACTGCGATAGGCTAATGATGATGATGACATCAAACGTAGGTAACATTGTGAGTGTAATAGAAATTAGTATAGTCAATGTTCAATGATTACTTACTTACGGTCACGAGTATCTAACTTCATTATAATGTTACTTAATATATCATCACGTTAATGACGTTTTCAATTATTGTACCGACGTGAGCTGCGTCACCATTCCTTGTCAACACAAATGCGTCATTGTGGTTTGCCTGAAATCCCATACATGCCTACTACCACTCCCATAATCAACCACCATGACTATGTACGAGTAGGTATGTTTCATAATTCATTATCGTAACATTTCGTTTTAATTCGGTATGCATCTTGTGTAGCCAAAGTTCGGAGTCGAACATCTGCTTTCCTATACTTGAAGAGCATTTAAATGAGATTCATTGCTTAGGTATTCTGTGCTCATATTTCTGAATGTTATTTGAAGTGTTCATTTGGATTTTGAGAGAAGTGTGAATGCATATCATTTCACCGTCTACTTACTTATGTATAGGTATTTGGAATTAAGCTCGTAGCTTCTTGGAGGTCGGATTTTCCTACTAAATAACTATCGCTCTCTCACACGCCCGTCTGGGACTTTGATGCATAAACATTAATCTCATTAGTAGCACAAGAATCGATTTACGTACCTTAGTAAGTTCTAGCTTCTAACACATCCGCTGAAAGAGCGATGTCTAAAATTTGGTTAGGCAAATAGGTTCACAATGTTTTTCGGTGTAAAGTTTAATTAAATTCTCTTCTGGTGTTCTCTTTAAATTATGTACTATTAGATTAAAAAGGTTGAGTTATAGGAACGTAGTTTTCGATAAAACTGTTTTCTGAATAGTGAATTCAGTTTACTTATTTTGTGTAGCAAACATACATACCTACATAGTCATCTTTTCGTAACGTGTCGAAACTTCGGCAGTGCTTTTGAGTAAGGGCTACAGATTACACAAATCCACTGACGATAAAACTTTCCATTTTTTTTAGTAGCTCGGCATAATGGCTTCCCTTTGCCTGATGGAAAGCGAAAGAGAAGCCCAAGTCACTGTGACAACGGGCAAGTAACTGGTCAGTCACCTGTCAGTTGCTACCGCCATGCCGGCCCAACCCCAACCCCCCACGAGCTCCGGAAACCCTACTCACCGGCAGGAACACGACCCGGAGGTCATTTGGCTGCGGTATTCTATAGGGTGGAGGTCCTACCCCGGACGGGCAGCTCAATTCGAGCGAAGATTCGCCATGCCCTACCTCTCTTAAATCATTCGAGCCTTTGAAAGTGGATAATAGATTAATCGAGTGTATCTATTACCTGTCTTCCTCTGAGAGAGCACAGCCACCATCCCTCGCTGCCTCCCGTGTTCTGTTCTAGCACCGTCAGGAGGTCGCCTCGCCGGAACGCCAGCTCGTCCGGCGACTCGGCGATATTGTCGTAAAGAGCTCGCGCCATGCACTGCAACAATAGATATTAAATTGTGAACTACAGTACTGAAGGAAGTGGTCTCTGCCTACCCCTCTGGGAGAAAGGCTTGACTTTGTGTATGCATGTATGTATGAACTACTCAAACTCTACACCTTAGTCAAAATATGTGGTTTGGTAATGTTGGCCAAAAAATGTGCCCTTCATTCCACTTGGCCTGTAGGCCGAAACCTGTTTCGGTACGGAAATACCTGTATTTTATACAAATATTTCGTTTAGTTAGAGTTTGAATGCAACACTATTTCGAAAAGGTTGAGCGTGTACCTACTTAGTTTTAAATATTTTTATAACTAGCAATTTCTTCCTACCTTCCGTTGACGTTAATAAATGCAGACGTCAACGGGCGAGTCGAGTCGAGCGCAAGCATCCCTATGGTCACGGTCGGGCCAAAGGATCGCTCTGAACACTCCACGCGGTATAACGTACCCTGGAGTCCGCAAAGAAACCACCGCGGTGTCTTCGTATCCGTGGTTTACGCGAGTGTGAAAACGCGAGTGACCCTAACCATTGTGCTTTTATAATAGGCATAATTCGGACCAAACTACAAAATAACCTATGGATCGTGTGCAGGCAATGAGCTGAAAGCGACGAAGCTGGTGTCCCGGACTGGCACACATCATAAAAGCAGCGGAGTCAGGCAGTGAAAGATTTCGCTAGTTTTTTTCTTCAACTATCGGCGGAGCATGTCTTAACACTGTTCTATTAACTATCTAATAAACCCCATCTTACTATTTTCAAGTACCTACCGTTGCGCAGGATTATTGCAAGATGCGAAGTAGCGTTGCGTCGCAGTCATTATTTTGAGACATGAATAGACCGGATGATCAGTAGCAAATGTTTTGAATCGCGAGGTAAACGCGTGCCCCGTCTCATTATACGTGCCTATTAGCATTCGACACCGTCGCGCCCACATTTGGCACAAACGCATAAGCACAAGACAACGTACCTACAGAAGGTCCGTTCATCACTGTCGCTTAAATACCTAGCACCTTTATTGAAAAAATGTTCAGAATCTTATAACCGTTTAACCTAAACGTCGTAACACGTATGGAAACGTGCATTTGGCTTAACTATACATAGGTAGCCTACTTATGATTCTACGGTGAATAAGTAAGAAAAACAAACCTACTTAAATATTATTTTTAGGTACAGATACCTTCATCTCAAAAATAGCCTTTGTTTTGTGACAAATAAATTGCACCGCAGTCTCTCTCAAGTCCCTATAGCAATTCATGAAAGGAAACCATACAAAACTCCCTTCCCGGGGTACCAGATCATATACCTACCTACCTAAGTAACCTCTGCTAGGTTAACTTACGAGGCCTAAAATTTAAAATGCTAACTTTTTAATGCATACAAAGGTACACTACAGGTACCTACTGTCTTTTGCGATGCGCCTTCTGTTATTCTGTAGCGCGCGCGCCAGCGCAGCTGCAAGTACGCGTCCCGATTCAGCCGATAATGGCAGATTGTGCAACAGCCGGCTGAACGACCGCTGTTGAGGCAGGCCATGTCCGTTTCCGATGCGGTACTTATATTACCTATGTATAATATGTAATCGGATACTCATAAAAACTTTATACGTGTAAGGGGTATAAAGGAGAGGTTTTGTGAAGATATCATATAAATGAAAGTCTTGAAAATAATTGATCTGTACCCATTTAAAAATAAACGTAGACCACCCCAAATGTACCTACATACCTACCTATTAGACCAGCGGTTCTCAATCTTTTTTGGTGACGGAACCCTTTTGGATAGCAAAATACTTGATGGAACCCTACAATAAACAATGGTTTTTAAGTGTATTTTTTTTTATTAATAAGCATAATTAGATGTAACAGTTACTTATTACTTACTTACATAACAAGTATAATAATAGTGAATCGTGATGCGCCGCGTCACAACGGTCGACTAGAGAGAGGTGTTTTGATTTTTTTTTAACTGCTTGCGGAACCCCGACAGGGGTATCGCTGAACCCTAGGGTTTCGCGGAACACACTTAGAGTATGGCTGTATTAGACTTTTTGTGCCGCTTAAGTATGTATTACCTATGATGGCAGAAGGATTTATTTATCACCGTCACCGTCACTTGTTATCACCGTCAACATTGCTGGTCGCTACTTGCTATGGTATAGCAATATAAATCGCCCACATTAGAAAGTTGTTCATGAAAATATCTACTGTTAGGTATCATAAGTGCATACATTTTATTTTATTTCACCCATATACCTAAAAACTATTATTTGATAGGAAGAGAATGGTGAAATCCTTTTCTTTGGAATTTTTGCAGAGAGATATTTGGTCCACCGTTCCATTAACACACACAAAATTTATACTTAGGTATCATTTATGAATGAACTCTTGACTGCAAACGGATGTATAAAGTTGCTATTAGCGTACCAAAGTGTGCTTATAGCAACGTAAATAATAATACGTTACAATTTCAAAAATAAACATTAAAATACTGACTTTTTCCTTTCTATGTTTCTCTGAAGGCCTTCTCTTGACGCTGCTCCTATAAGGAGCTTTGCAATTACACATACTGACTACAGTCGTTTGAACCACTAGCACTTTCATCAGTTCCACTCGATCACCACAATTGAATCCACTAAAATGTATCTTGTACGAAATGTAATACACTTTGCCACAATTACTTCAATAAAATATTTTCGGAACTGCTCAAATCAAATTATGATTTCGTTTTCGATCTCGGCTAATTTTAATTGTAGTAACGTCTGTTTACTACAACGTAAACTGTATTACTGAAGTTACAGCGTGTGGATCACCTACCCATTGAACAACAAAATGTATTACTATTAATTTTATTTGAACTTATTGCGAGTGAGTCATCATCGGTCTGCAAACAAATCAATCGTCGAATTAGTCGATTCCCTGAATTGACGTCACGGGCACATGAGATGTAACTTGCAAGTAAATAGCTTTTTCGATAACAGATTTATTTATAAGTAGTTTAATTATGACGTGAAGGAAGGAATGTAGAGCTTAGGAAACGAATAATGATTTAGGTAGGTAAGTAGTTGCTTTTAAACACTTTGAGAAAGGAGTGAATGGGACCATGGGCTGATAGGGATGAATGGAAGTAGGTACTACTATAAAATCGCGGTTTGATTCGGCCGATACGAGTTACAGGTTAATGTCAAATTGACATGTCATTATCAATGCCTTTCTTACATTCTGAAGGGCCAAACAGGAATGGTGGTCAAACTGGGTCAGTCACTCTTTTATGGGAACCCTTGCCTTGGTCCGCAAGATGACGAAGGCGAAGATGCGGCCGGATGCGTGAGTCACGGCGCCAACATTCGCGGAATCGCTTGGCATTGTGCGCGGGCGCACGGCACGTAACCCTAGACAGTGAGGTCATTGGCTGACCTTAAGTAATTAACGGGTTTATAGTCACCGATTCGAACATTCGAACGTTTTCCCTCTAATCCCATTGAACCCGAAAGGAATAATAATGAAGGTTAATTTGTTTAGGGAAAGACAATTAGTATAGTTTTGTGAATTAATCATAAAGGCCTTAGGTATGAAAACAGTCCACTATTATACTGCAAAGGTGACGTTCTTGTGACTCATCACGATTTGTAGGTACTTATTATATTTTCTAGACTCGTTTTAGGTATTACTAGATTGAATAAACAAATATCTAAGTGTTTCTTTACTTTAAATACCTAAGTACTTATATAATTTCAAAGATAAATATTTATTGACTAAATAATATTTTTACTTATATTTATTAAAAACAGATATGTAAACAATATAATTTCCTCTATGCCCAGGCATTAATAAATTCAAAATCATAAACGCCTCACAGATGCAATAAATCGACAAAAAGCCTTCTGTAAACAGTGAGTAAAAACCAGAAAATATTCAATAATAATAATTATAGCAAAAATAAGAAAATAGGCAATAAAAATAATTATAAATACCACGGACTTTTGACAACTACTTAGATCACGATTGACAACTAGACCCATAAAAAAATATTATTGTTTTTTCGCGATAAACACTAGCTAAGTGTATTTTTGGCTTTACGTGCGTAGCGTTTGAAAGACCGAAGACCCAAGGGAAACCGTACGATTGGTCGTTAACTACCCCGGACGTTGAAGTAGAATTTTCTTTCTGTTTCTTAAGAAGGAAAAATTCTGTTTTTTAAGAAGGAAAATTATTGCTGCTGTAATAATGAATCTATAATAATCGGTCAATGATGAAACTGATAATTAATATGTTGAAAAGACAATGGGCAAGTAAATAACGCTATTTAAATTTTATTATGATTTTCAAACCAAACCACGCGGTTTTGGTTTAAAATCATAATAAAAATATGCAACACAACCACGAAGATTTCCCTCGGGCGACCAAAACAGATTACGGCCAACGAATCCCCACTGCTTTTTACCAGAAAAACATATAATTTTCCCTATTATTTATGATCATAAGTTAGAAATAAATGATGAAAACATAACCGTGCTTACTTGAACCAACCGCAAGGGCATGCTTAAGAGATGCAAATATATTTTTAATAGGTATTCTTTGCCTTTTGGTCTGCGGTTGAACTGTCATTCACAAAGCCAAGCCACAATGAACAGTAAATTAAGCCAAGTTGACTAGGATTTCATAAATATTATTTATTGGGAATTGCCTAACATTCCGTGAAAAACGAAAGGCGCCAATACTGTAACCGCAACACTTGTGTTTACTAGTTATAAACTTAGTAAAAATATATTATTGGAAGCATATTATTAAAAATGTGTTATGTATTTACCTACACAATATCGTCATTGTCAGATTTAGCAAGTAGTAATATGTAGGTAGTTTCGTATATTTGGTCTTACATCTTTATGGTCAGATGTTCATAATAAAATAGTTATGTATAATTTTTTTTGGACTGTGACTCTGTAAAAATAAGTATGACTTATTTATTGTATATTCTATTCAAATAACCAAACTGATAACTTCTCACCTGATCCTTTATAACGGTCTGCCATGTAAGTCCGAAAATGCAACACATATTAGCACCATCTATAATTAACTCGATTACTAGACTAATTAACAACACTTTACGTTTCGAAGCAACTTAAAAATCAGGTACCATAGGGCTTTATAATAAAGAGCGGTAAAAAGCGCACTTCAAATACCTATCACCAACTTGCTTAAATCGATCGCGCTGTGCACAAATTAAACTCTATGATTGCACCGGGTCCATATAACTGAGTTGTACTCGTATAATACATTATGTTGACGCCACTATTTCTGCCAATGTACCCAGTGCATTCGGCACGTGCAATGCGCGCGGAGTCAACCGTTGCCGGCTTTTTCGCCCGATTGGACCCACCACATGGTTGAAAATCAATGAGAGTCGCCAGGGGACTGAATGGCGGGGCGACCTACGAAGGTCGCAGTTCACTCGCGTAGTACGCGAAGGGTTAACGAGCATGCGCACTCCGGCCCATCCCAGAAATCCCGTTACGCTGATAAAATGAATTCCACACCCATTAATTTATCTGATTGTGTTTGGACATTCGATTACGTGTAAAGGGTAGGAAGTGCACGCTCGGTTTGAAAGCTTTTCAATTCGATAAATCGATAACCCATCGTGTTATCTGATGTCTATTATTTTAATTTTCGCCGAACAACATTGGCTTAATATAAGGTTAGGAAAACTTATTATGTAAATGTAATGCTAACAGAACGTTATTATTTTATGATGAACGATGGATTCGCTTTTATTAAATAAATATTTCAAATCAGAATTTATTAAAATTACCTGTTAAATGAAAAAAAGGCATAAAATATCTGACATTTTCTTGTTTTTAAAAATAACCAACAATACCTTGAACCTTATTGTTTACTGAACGATGCAAACTCATTATATCGTCGTATGTATAATTCTTTTATTATTCACATACGGATACGCTTACCATATGTTTTATTTTCGCTTAAATAGGTAATCGGCGTCGTAAATGCGCCGACAATCTGCGACTGCAACAACAGATGAATGGACCAGGAAACGAGTCGCCCACTTAAAATAGTCGTAAGCGCAGCGATGCAGTTTTAATAAAGGGGCATTGTCATAGGGTTGTCTTTGTCTTGTTACCATAGATCACCAAAAAGTTCGTCAATAAAACTATCAAATAATCAGTAATTTTTACCAGTTATTCTATAGATATTCTTTTTCGAGACGACTGAGAGACTCAATATTTATTTTAAAACGGTGCCAAAACAAAGTGTAATCACCTTTTGTACAGCCGTCTTAGTCAGACGCTAACAAAGAAGTTGAATACGTTCAGTCGTCAAGTAAATTCCCACTGGATGACAGTCTAAATAAGACTCAAAGCAGATGACCTTTAACAGTATAAAAACTTTTTACTTAACCTTACCATTACAATAACATCAAATTTTCAAACCAACCTTATTTAAATGCAGATACAATAAAGATCAATATTGGGTCTTCTGTCTATTGTGAATATAAACACTGATCGTTGCCTCTTTGCAAAGTGGATTTGCAACTTTTATTGAATAGAGCTTTAAACATTTCCGCTCAGTGACCTTTGCAACGAACGGCGCTACTCTGACAGCCCTACATTCAGATAGTCGTCTGGCGCCACGCGTCTAGTCTTGGGAGTTTTTCTTTTTTATAATTAAACGTTTACATCGATCATGATTTAATGGTCAGACCAATTAAAGCTCAAGAGGTAAAAACTCTTTCGCGAGTTTTTTGCACCACGGGACTGCCCATGTCAGTCCTATGACTAAGTTGTTACCTAATAAGTTATGTACTAGGGACTGATTCCACCCTTATTTATAAGGGTACTTTGATAAACAAGTACAAAAATCAACTTTTTATTTATTTAACTAAAAATAAGAACTTATACGATTTTTGCAAATCTCAGATAAGTAGGTGTCTTCTTGGTTTTATCCAACGACCTCTAAAGATGAGTTCAAGGTTCATACCTAATGAGCTACCTACCATTATCTGCTACCTACTTCCCTGCACTTATCGAGTTCATTATCTAAATTACCAAAGCAGACTCGAATCGCCACTTAATATGCTACTAACAGCTTTTTAAAGTGGCAAAAAGCTCAGTCGGACCGCTCGCATTTGCCATTTGCATTTTCAAGTGCACAGAAGTGGAGTAGATGGCAATCACTGTCGCAGATAGAGCAAGATGTGCTTAGAAACGCCACGTGAGTGCTTCCAGACCCTACACTAGTGACATAGTGCAATGAGAACCCAGAAACCCGGTTTTGTACAGATCGTCACAACATTATCACGATAATTGTACATTGTAAGAGAGGTAGGGCATAGCGAATCTTCGCTCGAATTGAGCCGCCCGTCCGGGGAAAGACCTCCACCCTATAGAATACCGCAGTCAGTCAAATGACCTCTGGGTCGTGTTTCTGCCGGTGAGAAGGATTCCCGGAGCTCGTAGGGGGTTAGGGTTGGCCCCCATGGCGGTGCCAACTGACCAATTACTTGCACGTTGTCACAACGACTTGGGCTTCTCTTTCGCTTTCCATCAGGCGTAGGGAATCCATTATGTCGAGCTTATAACAAATATTTTTAAACTAGATTTATTTTTATATCCTTTATTATTCCACAATAGAAATAGTACAAAAGGCTGACTTAATGGCGCATATGCATTGCCTAGTAAACCATTGGGCTAATCAGAAACAGATATAGGTAGTGTGCTGCGTAGTTTTATAAGATTAAAACAGTGATTAAAAGCTGCTTACATGTTAAAGTCTATTTATTCGGTTCTATTCAGTTTATTGTGTAGTTTTTCCTAAACTAATAGTATTTTATTAGTTTTTACATGATAGGTATATTTATGTTTCCCATCCGTAATAATGGGACATCCAGATTAGGGAGAGTTTCCATTATGTATTTATTTTGATGTTGAATCACATTTAATTATAAGAAGCGTTTCGCTCTAATTTACAAGTAGGTACTCGAGTAATACGAACAGGAAAGATCTGTTTGCCTCCATTTCTGCCTGGTACTGGGAGGTATTTTAGAGACAAGGGGTACACCCTTCATCTTTGTCACTTAGCAAAAGGACAAATTAAGTACATATTTAGCCGTCCACATATAACCCAAAGACCGAAAAAGATGAATTGGCACGTATCCATTCACGTAAGACCTTAAGGCCTCAATCACACCGGAGCTTTTTTAACGCCCGTTAAAAGGCGTTTAAATATAACAATGGTTTTTTGCGTTTTAAAAGCGTTGTCGTATGAACATAATATACTTGAAAATGCATTTGTTCCATTTGGACGCTTTTTTGACGGGCGTTTAAAAAGCTTCCGTGCGAATGAGGTCTTAGCGTCACATGAAAATGTCAAAAATCAACGTCAAAAGTGACATTTTGGGCGGCGGGCGTTAGTTCCGTTCGCCCACGTGCTAAAACATCCTTGTTGGCCCGAAGGTATGACGGCCAATTCAAGTTACTGTAAAGTTCAGTGCGCTGTGTACCGCCCCTACCGCGGCTAGCCGCATGGAATCCAGCGTGCGCGATTAAAACCCTAGATAATAACCGCACATGTATGCAAAATGGAGACGTCGCAGTTTTTTTGACAAGTAAATAGACCAGTAAAGTGGTCTCGCCATTTAGAAATGCGTAACGAGTTCTGCATAATAAAGGAGGTTAACGCACTCGGGTACTGAGAATTATATTTGTAAGGAGAGCTGCGTACACGATTAATGCTCTGTTTATGAAATTAAAACATATAATTAGCTCATTAGTAACAAGTGGTGGTTCATGAGGATCTTCTTCGGGATTGTCGGTTTATACAGCGTGGACCGGAAATGAGCACTAATACTTAAGGGTCGTATAGAGTAGTTGATATACGATCTGGCAGCACTGTGCCCGGAACAAAAGAATTTGTATGTTTTAAGTAATTGGTGATTTTCATTTTTATGCAAAAGTCCCAAACGGCAACCCTAAAAACAGATGTTTAGTCCACTAATAGTGATCAAAGAATACAGAGGCGACACATCTAATTTAATGCTACCTATTACCTACGACGTAGTTGATAAATTAATCCTCAAAATTACGTGTATTTCGTAAATTCAGATATTTATGTTCCTGCAATAATAAATATTACGAATACGAATCTTTGATAGTAACAGTGTCATAATGGTGAATATTTAACGATTGTTATAAGTTTTCACCCTCAAACTTATCAACCTCATTGAATTTAAAGTAGATTTGAAAGATAACAAAAGATAAAAATTATTTTGAAACATTACTGACATGATTCAGTAATTTTCAAGAATTACGAATTCACTTTTGTGCCTACTTGCGTAACTGTATCTAAGCCATTCACGAAACGGCGCAGACGGCGGTCAGAGGTCAAAGGACGAAGCGCTTTCTTCTGATTGGTTGCGGCATCGATTGACTTTCGCCGCGGGCGCCGCCTACTTACCTATTTCTTTTTTCGATAAATACAACTAGGGTTCTGGATATTATTGAAAATAATATCAACTGTATTTATTTCGAATGAAAGTATCATCATGAGCCCTTTTCAGTTTCGAACATTGGGCTCTCCCAATGTTCGATGCGTATGCTACTATGCCCAGCAGTGGTCTAATATGGATTTTTATTACTTTGTTTTTACAGATTTCGGGGATTTTATTAATTTTAAATATCGTACATATTCCCAGTTCATACGACTGATGAATTGCAAATGTGTAAATTTGGTACTAACATTGGGAAAGGCCTATGTCCAGCTGTGGACTAATAAGAGTTTTTATTTTGTTTTTACTCATTTCGGGGATTTCATTAATTTAAAAATATCCTACACAATCCCAGTTACTTTATACGAGTGATGTTATTGCAAATGTGTAAATTTGGTAGTAGAGGGTTTTTCAATTGTGAACTGATATTACCGAACCCTACGGGAATTGGCGAAAAATATTATTATTTTTAGTCACGTATCAGTTGCTTCGTAACCTTCGTGAACGTTAGTCGCATCTTCTATCGGGAGACCATAGCTCGGCATCACATTATTACAATGATGAATTTTATGAAATGACGCTAGGTATGACGGAGCGCCGCGCGCCTGCTCGCCAATACTTAGACAGGCGTTTGGGCCTGGGCTGATCGGCAAAGGAGGCCATGTAACGTGGCCAGCCCGCTCCTCTGACCAGACTACCATGGACGTTTTTGTGTGTTGTGTGTGTGGTTATGTGAATAGTCAATGAATGCGTCCGTGGCGTTTTATTCGGATTTAAAATCAGTACTACGTACGATAGGTAGCTAGCGGTGTGCCGCGCTGTCACTGCGCTGGTCTAGTTATAGGTAGGTTCGTAGGTACGATATTCGGTCAGTGACCTGTCTTTACAAACAAACTTTCAGGGTTGTACAAGGATTTGCCACAAAATTTGTTTTCTAAAAATGTATGGAGTAATAAAGTATCACTTTCAATGTTCATTACCTTCACTATGCTTTCTTTACATGATATATATAAACACCCTTAAGTATTAGTGCTCACTTCCGAAACACGCTGTATACTGTTTTTCGTCAAAAATTGGTGTCATATAGGTCGGTCGTATCCATTTAGATAAATATGTGGAATTGTCGACGGCTAATTCAGATACCTATCTCTAGTATTTCTAAATAGGCTACATAATCATCTGGCTAATAAAGCTAAATCCCGAAGATTTCATAGTTTATGATACAACGCGAAGGTTTTAAATTTGATATACCTACTTAAGTATTGTAAGTAGATTACAGAAGTTGGATAGGTTACATTACAACGTAAGCTAATAATCGTAAATGTCATTTATCTAGATTCAGTTAAAACGTCACCTACATTTTATCTTTCAGAAATCGTACTCAATTTGATAAAGCTACTCGCGTTTCGCTTTTTAAGTTGACGCCGCCCCCTGAAAACACAAGTATGTTTAAAAATTTACTTCAAAAAGTCCTGCAACTCAGCTGCTCGTGATGAAATAAAAGTTGAAGCTAAACGCTTAAAGGATAGCAAAAAAATTGTCAATGTATGAGGTGGCGCTCCCAAAATGTCGTTCGATAACGTAGAAGGGGCGAAAGTAAGTCTTGTCACTCTCCAAAGCGTATCCTGTAAAATACTGATAAACCGTGATTCAGCGAATCGGGACTTTTGGTGGCGCCCTCAGATTTTTATTCCTGATACGAAAACCCGGGAGTATTCGTACCTTGCACGATTCCTTTATCTCAGGCGACGGTTATTATGTATGCAAGGAACGATGACTATGATATGAATGTTACTATGTATCCTGGGGTATGAAAGGGGAGCATACTCGCTGCGGAATAATAGCCTACTTTATATTATATTAACTGAGCCGGGATTGTACCAAGAAGTAGTATAACATGACCTACATTGAATATACGAGTAGAGAATAGTTACGCTACTTAGAAAGGATAAAGAGCTGATATGAAATATGTATGTAGCTCAAGTAAAAGAGAGTTCATTCTGTTGAAAAGAGGTTTTATAACTTGCTAGCTTTATGAGTTGCCGAAGAAAGAATATGTATAAATCCTTCCAATTTATAACATCATATGGTAAAGATTTCAATAAGTAGGATCCTACACCGTATTTTACAAGACCAATCGTGGGATTGGTCACAATACGAGTAAAATAAGTAAATAAAAACAATTTGTTTCTGCAAATAGGTTCACTAGTAAAACATTAGCACGTTAAACTTTTTCCCTAAGTCCTATGCATATTCTACAAGGTCTGTGGTTACCTCGATCTATTCCGCTTTAAGCACTGTCGAATTTATAGATAGCCAGTCGGACTTTGGGAGTGATCATAATTTGATTCCAGACCTTATCCTGCTGTGGTACGAGCGATCCATCGATCTAGTGATGGTATAAATTATTCATTCCTGGTTATGAAATTACTGAATATCGAAACAGGCGGTACTCGCTACCGACCAGTCAACGACCCATCCCAACAGATAACCCTCCCACGCGTAAATCCACGTAGGTAATAACATTTTTATACGAGTTAGCAAAAGTGAATACTGACTTAGGGTGAAGGTAGATAAAAAAGTAAAAGATATATTAAAGTCATTGGAGTGGCTAAAATTTTCGATTTCCTGAACTAATTAGAAAAGTTACAGCAAGTTAATGAACATTTTTACATGAAATTTCCATTGAATAGGAATATTGATGAATAGGCGAAAGAAATATTAAGTTGAGATTAATGCTTCAGCCCGTGGGTGTCGTAATGATCCCCAAAAAAACCCCATCTCAATGGGGTAGTCCTTTTCTAAATCTGAAAACCACACGGACAATACCTACCTATTACAAAAAAATTAAATATTTATTAGTTATTTAAACCTAAAGGCTTATATTCCTAAACTAGCTGTGCCCGCGACTTCGTCAGCGTGGAATAGAGTTTCATCCCCTTGGAGGTAGAATTCATCAAAATCCTTTCTTAGCGGATGCCTTCGTTATAACATCTACCTGCATGTCAAATTTTAGCCCGATCCGTCCAGTGGTTTGGGCTCTGCGTTGATAGATCACTCTGTCAGTCAGTCAGTCACCTTTGAGTTTTATATATTTAGAAGAGAAGATAGATTAGATAGAAAACAACAATCCTACTTAACCTGAATTTACCTACTCTATTAGCTAAATCCCGTTAAAGTGCAGTAAATCCTCATTATATTCAAAGCACTCTACTTAATCAGCTACTTTACTTTTCTCTTCTTAAATGAACGCACTTACTAGGAAAATAAACACTGTTTGTGGACTTATAGCTTAGCAAATATAATTACCTTACCTACTTAATAAAATGACTTTATAAGATACATTAATACTATTAATATGGCGGTTCCTGTTTCAGGAAATGAGGACCTACTTACCAGAAAAAACCATTACGCTTAAATGTCTGTACCTATAGTTAAAGTTCATTCAAAGGGGGACAGGAAAGACGACTCCAAGAAGTGAACACAGCCCAGCGTTACTGGAATAACTTATTTACCCTAATTTTTATAATAATACTAGCAACCCGCCCTTCCTTCGCTTCGTGTATTTAAGATAACATTTTCAGTATTTCCCAACTATATTATACACATAAACCATTCCTTTTGAATCAATCTGCCTATTTAAGAAATCGCATCAAAATCTGTTGCGTGGTTTTAAAGATCTAAGATCTAAATACATAGGGACAGAAAACCTAAACTAAAGAAAAGGGATAATATTTTAAACTATGTAGTGATTAATTCATTGTAGCTCTTGTAGGCAATCTATTAGATGCATTGCTTTTATGAACTAACTGTGGAACAAAAAAAGCATATCACTCAGACAAATAGCGAAATTTATCTTCCACCTAATGTCGTGACTTCACGTAGACGCTATAAATTCAAAGTCAATAAACAGATGTAGTACACGAGACGAATGAAATTGGTAGCTGTATATACCTACTTGTACACATTTTATTCGTTTCTACGTTTCGACACGAGTGTCTTTACATTTAATTTATTTACTTGCTTTCATTTGTAGATTTTAGTACCGATTTTATTTTAATCATTGTAGGTTTATTCAATTCAATTCAATTCATTTATTTCAGCATTAATTATTAGCCATATCAAATAGGTACATAAAATTATCAATATACTCGTACATAAAATAAATAAAATAAAAGAAATTACATTATAAATTATTAAATAGTCTACAATAACATTAGTACATCAAAAATAAAATATTAAAATAAAAAAAAATAAAATAAAATGTCATGAATTAATACATCTTAACCTAATTACAGTCAGTGTGCAATTTTGTCCAGTGTTCCATGAATACACTGTCAAAGTCTAGCCTTTCAGCAATTATTTTCAGGTAGTCATTAGTGCTGCCCCGCAACCTACGCATCATGGACGATACTCGCTTACGGATGATCGCGTAAAAATCATCGACGCGTGCTTCTGCGAACATTCCGGACGCGCTACAGAAGCGGGGCAGTCCCATGAGCACCCTAAACCCATTATTGTATTGGACCCGCAGAGCATTCCAGCACCGCTGTGTATAGCTGACCCACAGGCTGCTCGTGTAGAATGATTGGCAGTACGCCCGAAAAAGAGTTAACTTTACAGGCGCACTGCACCGCGCGAATCTTCGAGCCAGCATATTGGCCCGAACTGATAATGCTCTGCGTTCCCTTTCTACATCCACATCGTCAGCGAGAGTCTCGGTGACCCAGTGGCCCAGATACTTGAACCTCCCCACTCTTTTTAGTTCACTGCCTGCCAGTAAGACTGGTGGGACGGCGTTATATACTTTGGAGCCCGCTTTAAAAACGACCATCTCACTTTTTGCCGCATTGTATCTGAGCCCATGGGCCTCCGCATATCTTTCACATATATCTACTAGCTTCCTGAGAGCGCTGATCGACGGGCTCAGCAGCACCATATCATCTGCGTAGCTAATATTGTTGACTGTTACACCGTCAACAGAGCAGCCAAACCCTGCGCTGCTGAGCTCATGGAGCAGCCGGTTCATGTACAAGCTGAAGAGCCGGGGCGAGGCCCTCCCACCCTGCCTCACTCCGCACTCCAGCCCATACTCGTCCGACAGTGACCCTGACCACCTAACAGTATTCCGTTGGTTAGCATACCAATACCTAAGGAGCATCACAAACTCAGAAGGCAACTCCGTATCTCTTGACAGCTTCTGCCACAGCTTGTCATACACCACAAGGTCAAATGCCTTAGATAAATCTAAAAAGCAGGCGTACACTGGCGTTTTTCTGCTGGTATAGTAATATACGGTGTGCTTCAGGTTCAGTATTGCAGATTCTGTGGACAGCCCCGCTCTAAAGCCAAACTGGGCATCATGTAAGTTAATATATTTACTAAGATGGCCGTCAATCACACCGTCCAGCACCTTGGCTATTACCGTCGCCAGTGATATGGGTCTGTAGTTAGCTAAGCTAGAAGCGTCCCCAGTTTTATTTTATTGCACTCACCGCACATGCAATCCGTACATGACTTATAGGTTGACTCGTAGAGACTGCTCGTAGCGAAGGCGTAAAAAAAGTTTTAAGACCAATTGTGCAAAATAAATAATCTACCTATAAATTTTTCAATTTCTTATTCAAGTACTTATTCTTCTTAATTATAAAACCGACCGTTCTAACTATTGTTTTTTTCTAAACATTTTCTTTAACTTACGACAAACTGTCACTTTTAAGCCATTGAAAAATAATTATTGCCACTAAAACATAAATGCCTAAACAGGAATGGGTTATTAGGAGAGTTTATTAACTCCGTGGGAAAGCCACATAACGTAGGTGCCATGATTGGTCGTCAGAAGTGTCGGTCGGATACAAGTAAACATCGTTTGATGTGCACATGTGCCATACGAAACACGAGTGATACGAGTATGTGGGGGTACGTTAAGCCAGAGGAAATTAAGTTTGGCCGGCGTATTGAGTACGCGGTCGTGTATCAAATTGTGTCACAATGCACGCGGGGAGAAATGGTTTTTTGTTGGTAAATACGTTTATGGTACAATAAAAGTGTTGGAACTTTTTGAAACAAGTATTTTGTGGGAGTTGACGATATCATGACAGTTTCGGGGGTGTTTTAATATTGTAAATAATTAAATTGACGTATAAAAAATTGACTGGACTGGGACTGATGTGGGCTGATGATGATGATAAAAAATTGGGAAGTTTTCCTTCAGAGCTTACTAAAATTTATAGAATTAAGGTAGGATTTTCAATTGATGGATCATTATCATCCTAGCCTTTTTCGCGATTGTGTCAGGGTCGGCTTCCCAAACTTTCAATTGATGGATAAAGTTTAAAATACTGATAAAAGGTAAGACGAGGGATTGCAATTACAAGAGATAATATTAAATGCCATTCTGTCATAGCTATCTTACATCTGTCTGTTAAAATTTATAGTGCGATTAAAAAATCAGTTCTAAATTTTAGACAAAAATTACTTAATCTTAACTTTTACCAGATAGGTATATTATAAAAAGGCATGTTAAGTATCGATACCATAATTTGTCTTAATAATATCCATCGTTTACGAGCGTTCATCACATTAATATGATAATTTAGGCTTTTATTGCTATGTTAACAAAACGATATAGACAGGGCATTAATGTTTATGATAAATGGTTTCACAGCTATTAAGATACTTTCTACGTTAATTCACTAAAATATAAATTATATAGAAATATTCAAAGGACACTTCCTAGTAGTTATTCGTATTAATATTAACGTATAAAGGGCTTAATGTACTCTGTACGTATGTTCATCTATGTCTACCATTTTATGCTTGTCAAAACATCTAGATTGTCCACCCTCGCATGTTTAACATTAATTAAAAATTCAAATTAGCGAGATACTCGTAACTAATGCTATTTATCACGGGAATTGAATACGACATCGCCACATGAACCGCTGTAGTTGTCGTGCGCGAGGGGACGAATTGTAAAGATTTCCCTCAGCTCCCTCCCGGCCAGAGGGTCGGAGGGACTGGCCGGTGCAATTTACATCCACATTGTAGCACCCGGCGGAAAATAGATTTTAACAATTGTAAAACTTGTTGCGGAATTTTTCGAAGCGACAAACGAGTGTTCAAGCGTCTAGACTGGAAAAATTGTGAACGTTTCTCTCGCAACGGCTTCATAATTAAAGTCGAGATCCGCGCCCTCATTTCCGTTACCCAATTACGTATCTGTCGCAAGGGAGAGCGATGCCAAGCCAAGCTCAATCTTGACACTTGTAGCTTGTGTCAACTGCGCTGATTTGGCTCGGCTCCAAGCTTCATAGTCGTATTCCGCGACACAATACAAGACGGCAACTAGCGACGTGCCTCGAATACATATCGGCTTTTGGTGGAAAATAATAACGATTAATATGCAAAATCGTAATTAATGAGCGGCCTACGTCTTCGCGTAATTGTGCAATGACGTCTTAACGTTAAACGTTCATCGATTAACTTTTATTGAGGATTATAGGCTTATTTAGAGGTTGATAAATATTCGCAGCTTATTAACAAATCAACAAAGGCCATAACAACACAACACACACAACTTACTTATATATAGGCATTATCATCTAACAACCGTCTGTAAAAATTTAAGGACATTTTTTTGCGGTTGTGAACTTTATGAAAAAATATTTAATTTAGTCAATTCTTAAACGTACAAGAAAGCCATATAATTTCACGTCTAGTGCTTTTTATGCAGATAGTAATAAAAACTTCTGTTGGACTAACTGTATGTGGACTTTACAACGATAAACATCAAATAGGTAGTAGTTGGTTACACTATCAGAGCTTTTTTTGTCTAGTTTGCAAAGCAAGTTTTTTTGTTATGTTCCAAATAGTAGAGAATTTCGGTGCAATTCTAGTGGAAATGTAAATATTTATATTGTCTAGACCGCACAATGAGCCGGAGAGCATTTGCATGGACCGACGGTGCTGCCGACTGTCGAGAATTGGGAGTTATATCTGTGGGGAAAGTTTATGGGTAACGCAGATAATATGTCACAAACAAAAGCTTTACCTGGTACGATCCTGCCTATAGGTATACAAGTATCGACTCTTTCCTGTGTAGAATAAGGTAAAATAATGTTCAGATGATAAGGCACAACGAAATTTTCAACAAAATCAATAATTGTGGGTATTATTCATAAAGTAAATAACAATACTCGCGTTGCAGGTACTCGTATGTTCCTTATTTAAATCGTTTATTGCAAACATGTGATTTGCAATATTTCCATTCTAAAGGCAATTTTCTTAACAAACCTACATATAGTAGATACTTTTATGATAGCGGAACTTAATTGGTGCTATAATTAAGGAAAAGAAAATCATAAAAAGGATATGAATCTATAAAAAACGTAATTCCAGTAAATAAAACGGCAATGAAAAGATGTCTGAATTGAAAATCTACCGTCAAAAGGTAACTTTTAATGAAGACATTAACAAAGTATATGCGAGTAGTACTCAAGACGTCATTAGCAGTTTTAAAATGTTTAACTTGCATAACGAGAATCGGCCGTTGAAATAGGTTAATGTGGAGGACAATTTTAGAGAAGATAGGTATGCGTCTGGGAATATGTCGATATATTTCTACACCCATTGTAATAGGTACTTTAGTAACCCTACTAATGTTATAAAAATCAACATGTTTAGAGTGTTTAGATGACTACGATGGGTGGTACAATTATTTCTGAATAATATAATATTCCCGTGGGACACACAAAATTTTATTTGACTAACCGGAATCGACATTAATTAATCCATTGGTAAAAGCTGCTATAGAAATAAAAAATAATGTCGTGTTCAATGTATTAATTATCGTACGATTGTTAAATAAATTCGGTAACATTATGTTTCTTCATGAAACAGATGATAAGCCATCTTAAGATATTATAGGTACTTTTTGATAAAATGCATTTGCGTTTCATACAACGTTGTAAGAAGTACCTAGATACGTAGATACCTATACCTAATCGAAGAATAATTTTCCATCGAGTCGAACGATGTACCTACTTGATAGAGTCTGAACATCTGGTCAGAATGTTTCAGACGGATGGCTTGTCTAGAATGAATTCTTTGTCTTTTCATAATGAACACGATAAAATTATCCATTCTCTAACCCAATATTCCACTTGATACTTTAGAATGTTGTCTATTTCTGTCTGCATTCAGAGCAAGAATTTCATATCATAGATAACTTGATGGCGACAGGGAAATTCCTTTAATTAACAAATCGAGTTTATAATTTCAAATTTTGTTTTTGAGAGAAGTTATGTGAGTTTGAAGTTATAACGATGAGGCAGTGATTGTTGTAGATATTTTGCAGTAGGTACCAATGATGTTAGTCATGTATTGTACTTACCTATCCATTTTTATTTATAGCCCCATGTACCAGTATCTTCTTTTAACATTATACGCGATTTGTGATATAATCCTATGTCGAATCGAATATTTTGTATGATTTTGTTTACCTACATTCTCGAAGAAAAAGTCGATTCTGATGGTCTCTCGATTCTGTTTAGGGTACCTAGAGGTATCTAAAATAACTTTCAAACTTTTGCGTTCCATCAAAAAACATGAGTTAGTCGGAGTTTAACGCACTCAAACCTTTTTAGCGACGTTTCCAACAACCACGCAGACAAAAGCATTACAAAGTACCTCTTTCTATAGAAAACACAGGTGTTTAAACCTCAGGTCTGGGCAATTAAACACTTAGAAAGGATTAACGGTGGCTTAATTCCTTCTTTAAGTCCTGTGACCTGCGCGGGTGTTGAGAATTCCGCCATGCGTAGCCTGATGACGATAAGGCACGCCGCGTTGCGTGATCGACCGGCGCCCCCGACTGGCGAATGTTGCGCCTTGTCTATGAATAGTGCACATCAGGCTTTGCAAACATTTTTCGACGAGTTCCGGAACACAAAACGCTTAGTTTTCTGTTGTGAGCGTTGTGCCACGGAAGGTTTTAATGAGATTAATTAATATAAATATTATCTATCATACTTTTTATTAAACATTAATAGTTTAGGTGATGTTACTGAATCAAAGATATTTTTTATTTCAAAACATAGTCAGTCAGATTTCCTCTATCCGTCAACCATAGGGCTAACATTTATTCTTGCAACTAGAACGAGGCTTTTTAGTGAGTAGGTACTTTTGAAATAATAAATAATAACCCATGCGTAGCCTGATGACGATAAGGCACGCCGCGTTGCGTGATCGACCGGCGCCCCCGACTGGCGAATGTTGCGCCTTGTCTATGAATAGTGCACATCAGGCTTTGCAAACATTTTTCGACGAGTTCCGGAACACAAAACGCTTGGTTTTCTGTTGTGAGCGTTGTGCCACGGAAGGTTTTAATGAGATTAATTAATATTTTAAATATTATCTATCATACTTTTTATTAAACATTAATAGTTTAGGTGATGTTACTGAATCAAAGATATTTTTTATTTCAAAACATAGTCAGTCAGATTTCCTCTATCCGTCAACCATAGGGCTAACATTTATTCTTGCAACTAGAACGAGGCTTTTTAGTGAGTAGGTACTTTTGAAATAATAAATAATAACCCATGCGTAGCCTGATGACGATAAGGCACGCCGCGTTGCGTGATCGACCGGCGCCCCCGACTGGCGAATGTTGCGCCTTGTCTATGAATAGTGCACATCAGGCTTTGCAAACATTTTTCGACGAGTTCCGGAACACAAAACGCTTAGTTTTCTGTTGTGAGCGTTGTGCCACGGAAGGTTTTAAGGTCTCTGCCCACTACACCGTATCATACCATGGCCGTGCTATGAACGTGTCAGATAAAAAAGTATTCTTTGTATTGAATACTATGAGTCGATGCCCATTAGACCGTTGCGTCACCGACCAACACCGTCGCGTGCCATGCACGGACAGTTAAGAATTGTCAGGCAGAACGCCGTCGATCCGTTCAGTGGGCAAGGTAGACCGTGTCGTATTATTTTCGTGTCTGACACGTTCATAGCACGGTCATGGTATGATACGGTGTAATGGGTAGAGACCTTTAATGAGATTAATTATTATAAATATTATCTATCATACTTTTATTAAACAATAATAGTTTAGGTGATGTTACTGAATCAAAGATATTTTTTTATTTCAAATCATAGTCAGTCAGGTTTCCTCTATCCGTCAATCATAGGGCTAACATTTATTCTTGCAACTAGAACGAGGCTTTTTAGTGAGTAGGTGTACTTTTTAAATAATAAATAACCCAAGACATGACACATGTTTCTTTAATTTGCTTTAACTAATTATTATCAGCAATATCAAGTTGACAACTAAATGCCAAAAAAATAATTAAGTAACTAAAATCTCTTCTTAAAAAATAATATTTATTAGGAACATGTTTCCTCTGTAATATATTTTTACACAGCTACTAAAGAAAGAGCGTTGCTCCCAAAATTCTATCGTACGTCGGTATTTGACAAACTTTCGCACAAAGTTTAATCCCCTGTTGTGTCCCAAGGGAAATTCTATCGACAGTACCAATCCAAACATGACAAAATTTTATTCACAAAGTTTTCTCCCATTTGACGCCCTTCAGGGAATGAATTTTAGATCCTTCTTACGTTGATGTACATGTACACTAATAGAATGTAAATATTTTAGCCCTGATTTAAACAAACTGTTCTTAATATTAATAAATGTAAAGCGAATATTTAACATCTGTAGGCTATTTATTTACAAGATTTTTTTTATCATGTAAGCTAAATAAAATGAAAACCAGCCTTTGTCGTTCTCCAAGGTCCCTGTATAAAATTTAAGTGGTTTTGGCATGAAAACGTGGTAAAGACATAGATTTACCATTTTACAATTTATCACGCAAGTATTTTACCAATAAATGAGAAAATACAGGTTTTGTGTCCTATCCTTCTATAATTTTTCTAATCAAGAAACCTACTAAAGTTCCAAGTTGCACCATTCGAGTAAGACGTCCTAGCGTTCACTTTATTACGTGTTAAGATGTTGTATTACTATCCAATAAAGTGTTAGGTTTCCGACCTCTGTCGCAGACTGTAGTACAGGGGCGCACTCGAGGCGACTTCAAACAATTTCGTCTGATGCACAACTGCACTCGAGTCGAGGCCTCGAGAGCCGCCGCTGATTAAACTCAGTCGAGTCGAGTCGAGTCGCGCCGCCTCGGCCCGTATTGCTTTATTTGTCTACGGCGGAGTTCATTTAAATTTCAGTACATTTGTGCTTCTTTAAATGGGGATAGATCAGTTAACCATTCGAAGCGCGGTCGTAAAATGGAGATGACTTTGCGTCTTAAGATTTATGCACGGTCGTTACATTATTGATGAGAGTGTGAGTAAGTTTAAAAATTTGCGACTTTTACCGAAACCGAATGGTTACGATTTAAGGACCTCAATGGCCGGCAACGCACCAGTGTAACTCCCCTGGTGTTAAGATGTCTCTATCTATGGGCTAAAGTGATCACTTACCATCAGGCGACCTTCAGGCCTCGCCCGATTTATGTCACAAAAAGATCCATGTTTATCGTCAATGGAATTGGAATCCGACCTACGATTTAGAGGGAGAATCAAAAAGTTTTTTGTTTGTAAAAAAAGAAATAACAAGATAATCTAAAAAAAATACAGAATTGGGCAGGTTGAAGATGTAATTATGGCAATCCTTGAGAAAAACCAAGGTACAGCAATGGCCCTACTACATCCTAAATCTGAATTTCGAAGACCGATCTTAGACTAAGGCTTCTTCAATTAAATCAGGGCACAACTGCTATAAAGCCCAGATAGCATCAACAAAATAAACAATCAGTAACACAACATTACGTAGTAGGTAGTTGGGCAAAACAAAGTGCAATCTCGCAATGACCAAACATGGCTTTATTTATATTAATGTACTGTAATTGAGCTCATACAACGTCGTGAGCGTAACACTGCAACTTTGTAATAGTGTCTGTGATAATTCCATGTAATATTTAGTCCGGCAGGTAATGCCACGCGGCATAAATTAAGCACTAAAGTGTGGACAAAGCAAGCTAGCGCTGATTATTAACTTTTTTCCCAACATATTATTAACTATTATGTGAGAGTGTGTGAGAATCTGTTAATATTTAGCTATTTGTAACTTCGTACCGCTCAGATTGATTGACTTAAATCAATTAAACGGAGTAGAACGGAGCATATTTGAGTTGTTTTTATTTCAAATCGCGTGGAAATCGGTCTAGCACGAAACCTATCGGTATTCCCTCGTAAATGTTACATATGTCTTACATTATACATTAATACCTGTATACAGCTTATAAACATTTACGTTTGATATTACATGTAGCTTGTTTGGAGCTGGCCTCCGTTGATATTGGTCGCCGGGACCGTGAACACAGTTTGCCAAAGTATTTTATTCCAAATATGGATAGATTAGAATTAGATGAATGATACATAGGAATTTAAATAAAGTACTGTACCGATCAGTCGTATGTTGATATTATATGCTTTTAAGAAATATGCAACGGAGGCGCTAGCAAGCGTTTCTTCGACCATTAAGGCGGCAGGCAGACGGTGCTAGTTTATGCATTAGATGGCGCCCAGTGCAGCGGGGACGGGCACCGCTTCTCAAACATGCAACCGACGTGAGTAGATAAATAATTTAATGTATAGATAGTGATACTACGTCTTATATACTTACCTATGTCTGTCCTGATAACAATGTAGGTCTTAGTAATACAAATATGTTAACCGAAATATACATATAAAACCTAGTTGTTTAACTATTTTTTTTTTAAGGGATAATGTTAAAATAACACTTTTTCATGCTTCCTATATAACCATAAAGTACGAGTAGGATTCGTTCTATCTTTAGATAAACACAGAAAGACAATGACTAAACTAAGACTATCTCCTATCCTTCGTTGGGCTTATTCAAATAAGTTAATTGTTCTGGGAACAGTATTAATAGGGTCAAAATTACGGTGTGACTTGCTTTACCATATTATGTTCCCGTAAGGGTGAACCCCATTAACGTCTGTCCGTACCTACCGTTAGTAACTCACAATTTGATTAGTGAACGATAAATCATTTTTTATCGTTTATATTTTTATTTAAAAAGAAAATTTCAACACACATAGAAATCAATTTAAATAGATAGCGGCGAACTCACAAATTACCTAAGAGCATATCGCCAGGAAAACCAGCATACTTTGTAAGTTGCAAGGATTCGGTACCTAGGTAATCTTTTTTTTTTTTTTTTTTTTATAGTGGCTCGACATAATGGCTTCCCTACGCCTGATGGAAAGCGAAAGAGAAGCCCAAGTCGCTGTGACAACGGGCAAGTAACTGGTCAGTTACTTGTCAGTTGCCACCGCCATGCCGGCCCAACCCTAACCCCCCACGAGCTCCGGAAACCCTACTCACCGGCAGAAACACGACCCAGAGGTCATTTGACTGCGGTATTCTATAGGGTGGAGGTCCTTCCCCGGACGGGCGGCTCAATTCGAGCGAAGATTCGCTATGCCCTACCTCTCTTAATCTATATTAGTCTGTGCAAATTTTAAAAGAAGTGAGTCTAAACATTTCAAACAAAGTAGTTCATTTCAAAGTAATACATTAGAGAGATTTACTCAAAATGCAAGCAAAGTACTTTTCCTTTTGCCCATATTCATCATTCGTAAACGCCTCTTAATGTTCCGGTTCAACGGACAAGAATACAGGCTCCTTCCAAGCACTTCTAATCTATGTCGGAAAACAATAGGCAAGTTGTGTAGACGAAGCTTGGCCGACAAACTTTGAAGCTCACTGGCGACTACTCTATGTCGCCCCGGGGGATAAGTAGTAACGTACACACGTATATTACACAAACAGTGCATGACGAACCTAATACTAATAACTAACACAGTTTATTGAGTGCAAAATTTAATTAAAACCTGCAACGGAACAGGATGTGTTACTGATGTCGTCTCGGACTGGAACTTAGAACGAGAGTTCAGTGTACGTGCACAGAACACTTAAGTCTGCACACTTGGATAGTTATAAATATGAAAAGATTTATCGTACTGGCCAGTAGCAACTAACAAATGAATTGGGACTCTTATGATGTTGCGGTGTCTATGGGCTGTAATGATCACTTACCACCAGGCTGTGCCATCAGGTAACCTTCAGGCACGTTTGCTCTGTCTTCTATCATAAAAAAAAATATTAATTTGGTTACTCGTCTGTGGCCGCAACACCTTGGGCCTCGCTTTCGCTTCCGTTAAGGCGAGGGGAGTCCTCTATGCTGTATTATAAAAAATATATTAGGATAAACATGGGATCGCCTAATCAAATCATTTTAGTACATTATTACCTAATCTTACTTAAGGAAAAACCTAGGCTATGTGAATTCGGAAACAGGAAAGCAAAATCAAACGCTTGTAATTAAGTCTTTCGTAGTCAGGGATCTTGGTTAGATGCAAACGAGTGCCCTAATAATATAATAATAACAAATTGGGTAATCCAATTGGATGGCATAACATTACAAAACCACAGCACAGCAGAGTTTGTCCAAAATATTTCATCTTTGCGCAGGCTATTGGCAGTTGGCAGCCGGTAAATGAGTCTCTAGAGACACGAGTAATGCACAGTCGTGCAGTTACCCTATAGTTGTCTAATCGTGAGAGCAGTTACCCTCACTCGTGCTACCAGACAATATTGTATACGAAATTCAATTATAAACACATAAAACGTAGGTACTGAGGAGAGTACGAAATAATAAGAAAGTTCTGCCAAAGTGGATGAACACTTACATACAGTACGTACCTATTCTGTACACGATCCTGCCATTCTAATGTCTTGGTTGCGATTTCTAAGCAAAAGTTAGGTACTACTAACAGATTAAAATAAAGTTTGTTATAACAAAATAAAATAACACATTACATGACATTAGTAATCATTCCAAACAAAGTAAAAAGGATTATTCATGTCAATTTCGTTATTTGTTAATTTAAAAAAAAACGATCTCACTCGGGCGTGACGTTGTGAAAGTATTTATTATTGGCGAGGGCACGACCGTGCCCTCAGATATGTATTGTACGATTTTATTAGAATTTATTAGATACGGTGCTCTACATTCCCACAATAGTAATTTATCTGCGTTACTATACGTTATGTATATTTTCTTTATGTACATAATAAAAACGTTTTTTTAATAAAGAAATACTTTTCATTATATTATTATAATGTTTGTGAGTATTAAATGTAATTGTACAAATACCAACTCGGATAATATATAAATCAGTGTCAAATATATAAAATATGTCCAGCTGACGTCGAATGCGTGAATAAAATGTAATTATTATTGTCGTTAGGCATTCAATCATCGTTTTCTCACATATAACTACTATTGCCTATACATATTAATGAACTAAGTTTCTGAGACGTGGATTCTAAGCGTTCAATATAACTTTTACATCGTTATAAATTCAACTTATGGAGTATCTGATATAAACGATGATAAAAACGCACTCGAATGCATTTAATCATGCGTGTACACTTTACTAGTGTTATAATAACAGTAGATAACGAACGGAATGCATCTTGTGAAGTAATCGTACACACAAATAGATAGACAGGTATATCACAGATCTGCAAAAAGGCAGCGATTTAAAGGGAAAACCTTTTGGAATCCTACAATTTAACGAGTAACGGAGATCCGAATACTTTTTGCGATCCCCGCTCATCCCCTCAGCGCCTCGCAGCTCGCAGCGCAGGGATCAGTCTTTCACCCTCTTTTTTTAATATACATTCGTCGGTATGGGTAGCTATGGAGTACTCTCATTACTGTACATTTTGCTCCCCTAATGGAGGCAAACAATGCGAAAGATACGTGCGTCTGTATAAAATACCTTAGGATTACATACGTCGAGGTCGAATCGCCCTTATCCATCAAATGGGATATAAAATCGTGCTGTACCTTTGTTTCTTATTGTGAACTATCTCGGCCCTCCGTAATTCGACAAAGGAAAAAGAAAACAAATAATTAGATTTGTTGCTGCCTCACGCGAACTAATGAAGAGGCCTCGGAACTTTGGACGAAGGCAGGTAAGTAGGTAAAGGACTTGTAAGTGACTTTGTAAGTGATCCGGTGATCCGTCTTAGCCGGATTGTTTGTTCTCTGAGTGAAGTTGACAAAGTTTCGTTTTACCTTCATTTTTTTATAAAGCACGGTATAATGGCTTTCCTACGCCTGATGAAAGCGAAAGAGAAGCCCAAGTCGCTGCCACAACTGGCAATTAATAGGCCAGTCACCTTTCGGTTACCACCGCAAAGCTGCTTCTTCACACCCCATTTAAAGGACCCCATATCAAAGGTCCAACACATGTACAGGCAATAAGGTCCATATTTTAACGAAGCTGCAAACATTAGAATTGCTGAACTTTCTGTTCTTAACTATAAACAGATAAAACAGGACTAAAATTAACTAATTAGATTAATTTTTGTAGACCGTCTACTCGGTTAAACCCTTTCACAAATTTTAACGTCAATCTTGTTAAGTCGGATACTAATTATTTTCGATTTCACTGTACCCGTAATAATCTACATCCGTGTAGTAAGTGCAATCAAAAATTATATAAGGAGACTCGTTATTAAAATCCATATTAAAAGTAAAGTGTTGTCTATCCTCGAAGGGAAATGGATAACCATAGTAAAATCAAGCGTGAGGAAGTGATAATTGTGCAACACAGGCTTATTGATAGTTGGTACTCATGTGGGAACTCAGCTACTTAGAGAGATGGATCGATCAGATAAGCGGCGTTCGGTTACAGAGACTATGGCTGAGCATAGTTACTCAAACTTGTCAGATCCTCTACATGACGCGTCCATCTTTTTAAATTTCGTGACTTGGGCTTAAAAGAACCATACAGAATTCAAATAATATTGTCTGTGTAGAAAAATGTCTGCTAAGTGTAAAATCACGAAAGTTTAAAACAAATGCCACGAATTGATATCTGCGCGATAAGGTTTGATCAAATTCATGACTTTTTTGTAGCACGATGGACTACATACTACTTATACACACAGCAAGTTTTCACCATAGACATGAAACTTGACACAACATATTCCTAAGGCTGACTTAGTAATTCGTGCGTGATGGATGAATACGAGACAGTTAGTTAGATCAGTTAGTTGTTTTCCATCACAGATACCTTGGTTCGCCATTACCGCCCTGTTGTTTGTTATCACAGGAACCTCCGCGTGGAATAATCCTGCCCTGCTGGACGACTTACAGCACTTTGAGAACCTTTGACCCATACTACCTAATCTGCAGCGACATTTTGATGAATAGCCCGTCACTTTGTCGCTTCTGTCCGTCATTCGGATGCGGGCAACGCTGTTTTGTTGTACGCGTATCTTGATAGATTCGGACTGTGTTGAAGGGCGCAATGGAAGGCAAAGTGTGGCTTAATTTGTGATGTTTCCAACCTTGGTGACGCAATGGTAAGAGCATTAAGCTAAAAGCAAGGTTCCAGGTTGAAATTCCAGTCTGGTCAATTTGGGAAATTAACTTTTCTAAATTTTCCCGGGTCTTGACTTAGGAATAGCAAAGTCATTATCACATTGTTGTTAATAACCTATACGTACTCAACTTTCACTTTAAGAGCTTTCTTTGGAGTTTATTGCCACAAGTATATCGAATACATCGGATCTGTTATAATAAAGCCATTGCCTTCTGACCTCCACATCCAATAGGGAAACTAGACTGATAGAATCATGTTTATACACCATAAGTTTACCTGACGTTCTGAGTCTAGATGATATAACTACTATGCGTCATTATCTAAAATAAAATTCATCATCATCGTCATTATCAGCCTTTCCGATCATTCCCACTGCAGGGCATAGGCTTCCTCTAGTCCTGTACTAGTCCCACCCAAATTTTCCCCGCCACTCTACGTATAACTTCCGACCATCTGGAGGGCGGACGTGCAATGCAATTAGTTCTATTTTAATTAACTTCTACAGCGGTAATATTTGGTTAAACTCGTAAATAAACAGCATGGATGTCATAAAACTGAACAGCGTAGCTATGGAAACAAATTAAACGATCGCATGATACGTGAACAATACTCGTAATTGAGCCAATCAAACCGCAGAGGGTCGCGTGCGGCCAAAACGCCTCACGACTTTTCTTTTATTGTCGGCAACTAATGATTTTATTTACGTATCATGTGTGTAAAGCAATAGACTATTAGGTAATGTGTCGCTGGATAAGGGCTTGTAACAATGGTAATAAGAAAATTCATTAATAGATAGTATTAAGTAGATGCGTCTTATACAAAAAGAAACAGCTCGAAGCATTTGTCTTTTAATTGTCAGTTATGAATAAATAATTGTCAGTTATGAATAAAAGATTGGGCTGGATTGATTAAGTTAGAATATACCATTACTAGCTGTGCTCGCGACTTCGTCCGCGTGGAATAGTAAATGTTTCCCCGTTTTTTTTTACATTTTCCATTATTTCTTCGCTCCTTATAGTTGCAGCGTGATGTTATATAGCCTAAAGCCTTCCTCGATAAATGGTCTATTCAACACAAAAAGAATTTTTCAATTCGGACCAGTAGTTCCTGAGATTAGCGCGTTCAAACAAACAAACAAACAAACAAACAAACTCTTCAGCTTTATAATATTAGTTAAGATGATCCGGGGGTAGGGGTATTTGCTCTTCCCGGACCAGGAGTGCCGGCCGCTTGTCATCTGCGGCTGGCCAGGGCATGCAGAGATGCGGCGGTATGCTTCGGTGTTGCCCGTGTCCCTGCAACTTGCTGCCCACTGGCGACACAGGGGAGTTTAGTGGGTATACCCTACTATTTCGGGAGATGTGAGTCCCACACACCATGTCACCTCCCCCGGAGGTGGCATGACGGTGCCTAATGCATTCCCCTCTAAAAAAATACCATTATGATAGAATATACCATTTTAGCTAGCGCCCTTGAAATCTCGGTGTAATAGATGGGTGTCGGATAGCCCTATATGCGGACGGTGTATGAAGTAAGAACCTGTTGGGTTTCCTGGATGAGGTAAATGAATGTTCCACTCACGCAAAATAAGCATTGAATGTACATTGCGGAAAACGCTTTCAAACTAACTAACTGCCTTAGACTAGAGATAAATGTGGTAAGAGATTTCGACTTAACTGTGGACGAGCAAATTGTGTCAACGGTACGTTCGCAGCTTCCTATTGGACGCCAAATTAGATACGATTCGATGTGTCGTGCGCTCAACGAAGTATTGCTCCGAATTGCGTCTCTCGGAATTGATTGCATGCCGCGTTGCAGCTGAATGAATGAATGACGCGAGCTGTATCTGTGGTTATTACGCGTTTCATTTAAGTATTCATTATAGCCAGGAAGATGCTCTATTTGAATTAAGATTGATTCTTCTTACGTATGCGTACTTTATTTTGGTAGGGATATACTCAATATTCCACCATCTACGAGTAGGTACATCTACACTAATATTTTAAAGAGGCTACCACAACATCATGGTATACCTACCTATAATTTTATTAGATAGGTATCTACAGGTAGGTAGTCATGAATATTGTCGATATCAATGAGGAATATACCTAACATGAGTTGGTGCATTTGCGGTTAATACAATGTAAGTTCATATTACCTATATAAATTAAATATCGTTTACCTACCATGTTATCATAACCCAGACACGAAGTCTATTGGTTCAGTGTTTTCGGGTGTTCTTTTCCCTGACAGTTGATTTTATAAAGTCCTTTCCTGTCCTGTCCACCAGATGTTATTTTAGTTCCGCTCGCGTAGTTTAGTCAGTTTATACATAAGTACGTCTCACACCTACAGTGCATTGGACGCAAGATAATATGAAAAACTTTCTGTTTGAATGATTTTAGGTAAGGTGGTGTAAGTCTCACGTATCCCACCGTTCCCCCGAAACGTATGTGGGACCCACGCCGCTCTCAAAACCGTGAGGGCTGGCACTCTGTTCTGATAAAGATATTCGTAATATACGTAGGTCTACATGATTAAATACAAAAAAGATGATAAAAAGCCCTCATTAAAGTTGTTGACTTATTTTACAAAAGTTAAAAAATGCCTCATAAAATGGCTATTCTAGTTAGATGAACTTCATAATTATTGTAGAAAACACATCTTTAATGACTATAAATATACTCTTAATGTATAATAAAATACAAAATTTATTCATTACAATTAACTAGTTCATAGTCTTAGTAATTGAAATTCATAAACAATTATTTATACGATTAATTGTCGTATTTAATTTTTATTATCGCTTATAACGTAAATACCGTCTCTTTGTACTACGTGACCATTATGGGTTTTGCCTTGTAAGATTTCTGTTGTTTTGTGTAATAAATATAAGTTATTTGTTGTTTTTGGGTTGGGTAAACAATTAATTGCAATCACGTAGTTTCCCTCAACAAGTTGACGCAATAACATGCCGTTTCAAATTAATATTTTGAAAACAAAGCCTAAACTAACAAAGGAAACCAAATTCACAAGTCCTTAGTCAGTCTTATTATTATCTTGCGCCATTTGCTCTAGTTTTCACTTAGACTAATACATTTCAAACTAAAATATGTTAAGAGTACCTACCGCAAACTTAAATTTCCTTCTCAATAGTATCTGAAGAGAAATAAAATAATTTTATATTTTATTTTATTTTATAATAAATAGGTAACAAATAACATTTTTTTTGATACATACAAATTATACCTAACCTTTAATTTTGACAGCTGTTAACGTGTTTGAACATATTACAAGATTTTTTATCGACTTTATAATACTTTTCATCACCGAAATCCATTTTACCTACACATCCAAGACTGCTTCATTTCCTTAGTCAGACGGAGCTCAATCAATACTTTGACGGCGAATACTGCAATCATCTGAACTCGGAAAAGAATTCCGCCGATAGGATTGGCTAATCGACTCCTCAGAATGTAAATAAGGCTTAAAAATCACTTCGCCTGTGCTCGACTCGCCCCTCCAGCGGTTAAGTGAACGGGGAACTGGAGGGTTGAAATTTTTCGATTGCACGAGCGAATATAGATTCGAGAGATAGACGCTTGTATACATGTCCTAATCCATAATGGAGCGCGCGTGCCATCCATCTAGATACGCCTTTATGTCATGAGTATTCGTTGAACATGTTTTTAATCGCGATGCAAGATATTTTTATGAAATGCGATAGTAGGCTCAAAAATATAGATAGAAAATGCTTTTTCAATATATTTCAGTACGTTTCAATCCCAAATTATATGTGGATGTGGTAAGAAAGAAAACATGGACGGGGACGGGATCGAGAATGGTAACGAGAATAGGGTCGGGTACGACCACGGTGACTAGAAAGAGAATAGGACTTAAGACTGTACGAAAGACGATACAAAGTTCGCCGTGTCAGCTAGTCTAGTAAGTAATAAAGTATGGTAAAGCCATCGTATATCTATAAATAATGCAGTTAACGAGCTTCAAACCTGCCAGTAAACGCTTTCGACGCTTTGAAACATAACGCTTGGTACGATTGAGATAATATTGGTTTAGACCCCCCAGCCTGTTTATGGCAGTCTACGTGATTCTTGCGCAAACATCATAAAGTTCATAATTGTATAACTCAGTGCGTGGGTGTACAAGTTATTAATTGGCAATAGCAACCGATTAACCGAACACCCTGCAAGGATTATGCGACCATTGTCTTCCAGGCCGAATTATAAAATCAGGTGCTCTCTTTCTTTTGTTCCATACAGTGCACAATAGGATATTGTCGTACTGATTTCGGCAATCATATACGTACGTCTTTTTAAATGTACTGAAACTAATATATTATAATTGTTTTTTAAAGTTATAATAAGTAGGTTTGCACCTGACTTTGATATAATCTGAAAGTGAAGTGTCTGCTGTTACGAACTCATTTGTATTTCTTTTTTATTTTCTATGATTTTTCTATTCTTGTCTTTAGTTAGTTGTCAATTATATGACGTACAAGCTCCACCGGCCTTTTATTTATCTTATTCTAAATTAATTCCTAAATTCCAAAAAGCATTGCTTTAAGCATCTCATTCGGTTTGTAATGACCAGGTGCACCGGTGAAGGGGAGTGACCAGGCGCCGCGGCGAAGGGAGTTCAATTATTATTTGTCTTTTTTTAAGAAAAATAACTCATTTGTATTTCTTTTTTATTTTCTATGATTTTTCTATCCTTGTCTTTAGTTAGTTGTCAATATATGACGTTCAAGCTCCACCGGCCTTTTATTAATATTTTCTAAATTATCTTAAAATTCTAAAAAGCATTGCTTTAAGCATCTCATTCGGTTTGTAATATTGTGGTCCTTCGGCTTTAAACTGAACCATGCTGGTGGAGTCTTTGGGAGCTAAAAATTTTGTGACAGCGGCGTCACCACACAAAGATGGCAGGGCTCCAGCCGCTAGCCGTAAAGCTACGACTTTGGCAATCATGTGCGCCAAAGCAAAAGCGCGGGCGATGGCCCTGAAAGAGCGGGAGATGGATCTGGAAGAGCAGACGATGGCTCTAGAGTTGGAAGCGGCGCGCAAAATATTTGAAAAAGAACGCGCGATCCTTGAGAAGAGACGTGCAGTTCTACAGCTGGAGCTAGATGCCCAGCTCGCCGCCGTGAAATCGAAATCGCGGCGAGCGTCTAAAAATCATACAGCGCCCGTTTCCTATCCCGCCTCTTTATATAAACGTTCTGCGGCGACCGTCAACGCCCTCGCGTGCGGCAAGAACAGCGGAGCAGCGGGCAACGCGAGCGGCGGCGCCGGCAGCTGCAAACCCATGTACCGGTGACAAGGCGTGACCAGGCGTCCCGACGTAGGGGAATGACAAGGCGTCCCGGCGCAGGGGAATGACCAGGCGTCCCGACGTAGGGGAATGACAAGGCGTCCCGGCGCAGGGGAATGACCAGGCGTCCCGACGTAGGGGAATGACAAGGCGTCCCGGCGTAGGGGAATGACCACGCGTCCCGACGTAGGGGAATGACAAGGCGTCCCGGCGTAGGGGAATGACCACGCGTCCCGGCGTAGGGGAATGACCAGGCGTCCCGGTGAAGGGGAGTGACCAGGTGCACCGGTGAAGGGGAGTGACCAGGCGCCGCGGCGAAGGGAGTTCAATTATTATTTGTCTTTTTTTAAGAAAAATGGGGGGAATGTTACGAACTCATTTGTATTTCTTTTTTATTTTCTATGATTTTTCTATTCTTGTCTTTAGTTAGTTGTCAATATATGACGTTCAAGCTCCACCGGCCTTTTATTAATATTTTCTAAATTATCTTAAAATTCTAAAAAGCATTGCTTTAAGCATCTCATTCGGTTTGTAATATCTGCTTTTACTGTTAGGTTTCGGACCTTAACTTAACATTCCTATAATGCATACAATAAATACGTCAAATACTTGAAATAATTGATTTTAATAATAAACTTTGCACCTAACCATAGGTTCTCAACATTTTCGAGACAAATTTATTAGAACATCGAAGGCATGATAAGAAACAAAAATGGCCTCTATTCTCTGTTACCGGATCGTTAATGAGCGGTAATGATAACGAATGGCCTCCACGAACCCTTATAATGGGCCCCATCAATCTATGTCACAACCCTCAAATACATTTTCCACTTGCTATTTCCTTGATTCATATTATTAAAGCGTTATTAAAAGCGCATGCTTTGTGATAATTTTGCAGTTCTTCAACAGCGGGGCTTTTCCCAATCGTCTCAGAAAGAATACTTAATCTTAGCCAATCGGTAAACTTTACGCATGAATACCAACATTATGAGAAGGCGAATAGATACTTTTACCTATCCCCTATCTACATACTTAAATAATAAAAAAAACTACAAAGTTTTCGAAAATTGTGACAGTTTGCATTGGAAACTTTTCGAAGCTAGTGAAAAGTTTGTCAATTTTTTTCTTAAATCTTTGACATACGGATCGAATACTTGACGAGCGAAACTTTCTCGCTTCCGATCGATTTCCGAGGCATTGTAAGCCTGGTCTTTACAATATGAGGAAACCTTTCTTGAAATGTTATGCATGCTCCCCTAAAGTTCACTGAATCACCTCGAGCCTGAGTATATTGAAAGTGTTTCTTCCGGGCATTGTAGGTGTTGGTTGTGTTCATAAATTCTGCAACACAGTATCCAGAGACCTACGGTCTTGACTAATCAGGCTGGTTGTTACAATGCAGTGTAGTTACCTTCGTAACATAGTAAAAAACATACCAAATGGACCTTTTCTCCCATCCATCACAGAGCGATTTTTAAAAATAGGTGGTAGATATTATCGGACTTGAACCAGTGACCTCCGGATTACAGGTCAGGGCTCTTGGCTCTCCGGTTGTGACTTATATACACTTATATACTAGGTTTTATACCTGTATAGTAGGCAGACCATCTATTACTGCAATTAATAATGTACCTGAAAAATACAAACAATAAATTAATTAAAAGTGATGTAGGGGAACGTTACCTAGTAAGATTATAAACTAATTATAAATAGGAACATTATTAAATTTACATAATACACGTTGTGGTAAAGTGCTCTAAGAACCTAAGATGAAGAAGCTAGAACCTAAGATCTATCTACTTTCGTACCTAGTTTTCTACAAAAGAATATTCGTAGCACTAACACTTATTCATTTCAAGTAAACAACGCTATTGACCACTTGTTGCTTCGATATACTTTCTAAAACAACTCTCAGCATGAGCACACACTTTTATTACGGAGGAAAACCAATAAAAACTAAAGTCAACGTCCCTAATAGTACGAAATAATGCAATAAACGGGTATGTAATCACAAAGCTGCCCTACATCGGAGGGTCTGGCTCCATATGGTTCATTCGGTCCGTAATCTCTCCGGAGCTGGTCGGGACACGCGTCTTCCATACAATCTGTCGATTCACTCCACAATAATACATTACGTAAACGAGGGTGCAACGGAACGTTACGCGAGCAGATTCACAACCCTTTTACTTTGATGAATTACACGACGCGATCCGGTACGGTATGACCGCAAAACCACAAACTTGATCAATGGGCTTAAATCATCAATCCATTGCTGTCGTCTACGTAATTTATTCGCTTAACACTTTGATATATATTTTTATTATACCTTTTTTCGTTGCCTATTCATTTTTAATACAATAGTGTGTGTGTTATTATTCCATTTATAAGTAGTATCGAATTGTCTATCGTCCTGAGTGTATGGAATTACATAATTTGTTTGGAATTAAATCGAAAACTACCTTATTGCTAGTTTCTACTTAGCCAAATTGGTTGGTTGGGAGAGAATGCCTATGTGGCATTAAGTCCGCTTTTGGTACACTCATTTACTATAATAATAAATTAAAGATTTTTTGATTTTTAATGATTCCTTCCTTGTAACATCAGTGTTGCGGACAGAACGACCTTTTTATACGATTTTACCTTTTTACCAGTTTTGTACATAGTTTTATATTTAGAAGTGTTTTTAAGAGAATTTTAGTTGCTATGGTTTTTGTTTCTTGTTTTGTAAGTGTTGAGTTATACAGTCCACCGTGGCTGAGCAGTAAAGTGTTTGTGGTTTCCCAATTGTCGTGTTTGATTCCACACCCCAGTTTCCAGCCGTAACAATCAGACTAGTTAGGGTCAATTTTCAAGTATGTAGTCTGATTTAAGAGTGCAACGTTAGAGGTTACGATGAAGCGCGCTTACCCAACAAAATCTTTTTAAAAAAACATCAGGTAAGTATATCAAAAATCATTATCATGTTTTGTGAATGACCTATCCAGATAGTTACTGATTTCGACAACGAAAAGACAAAATTAATCTTTTTATTTCAATAACAATGCTGGCAATCACTATTCATTTGCTATGTTAAACCCACATGATCCTTTCTCAGAAAATCAATAAACTGTTACCCTTGACGACACAATGCGTTGTTTCTCGCACACGTGTTGTTACTATAAGTTCATTCGCGTTAAGAAAATAGTGACTGACAGGTCACTGACAGGCCACTAGCCAATTAAAACGCTAGAAATTATATTTTAACGCGAATGAACTTATAGGAGTCTTTAACGTTACACACCGTCTGACTTTATTTACACAAATTCAATGAACATTATGTATTAATGATAGATTATTTATTAATACACCATTTATTTTACAATTATGTTTTAACTTATGAGATGATTTGGTCAGTCAAATTTAATTTTGCACATTTACTATTACATAAAAATCACATGTCAAATCACATAAAGTCAGACTCAATTACGAAAAAAAATCCTTGTATTAATAAAAAGCTAATTTTTTTTTTGAAGACTCAACGGTTTAACTCTATGTCTAAGTATAAAGTCTGTGCTATTTCATAAATAGTTATATTCGATTGTCAAGATTACATATAGGTAGGTACGTTTCGTAGTTTCGGGAGTACCCGATTAAATAATATACTTAGGTACGTGACTAGTAAGTCACGTAAGTATATTGTTTAATTGTAGATACCTAAAGATATATAGGTCTACTTGGTATCTGACATAAAAGTGAATAATCAATATAAAGAAAACGACAAGAAAGTGTCAAGTACATAGAATCAAGTTGATTGTTTTTACTTTATTCCAATTAGTTTTACCAGCATCGTTTACTTTTCAACAAAAGTGCTCACAGCGATCGTCCCTTCCGATAATTAAGTTGATCGCCAGGCATCAACATGAAAATTATTCGTTATCTTGAATAAACCTCGGGTAAACAGCAATATCCTCTCCGTTTTCGCTTTAATGGCTTTACTAAAACCGCGGTGAGTTACTTAACAATGTTTACAGAGGGCTGTCTATTCCCTTTTTATGGGAATACTAAACGGCGCGTGTAATTTTCAAGGTAAATATTTACTTCGCTCGTGTCAATAACTCACAGCCATGCGTGGTCAAAGTGCTAAGTTTAATGGTGATCTAATAGAATTATGACTTAAATGCAATCCATCATAACATTAAGCTTACATTGTATAATGCATGCACTTGTTTATGAGTAGAATGGTAATCCCACTAATGTTATAAATGCAAAAGTTTGTTTGAATGGATGACTGTTAGGTACTCTTTCACGTGAAACCTTCGGTTTAGTAACCAATATCGCTGAAATTTTACAAAAATGAAACATAAGCAATATCAGATTAAAACATAGGCTATAATTTATTCAAAGATTATAATTTTGCGTGCAAAGCCGCAGGCTGCAGCAAGTTTTTATAAAAGAGAAAAGCTCTCCCCATGTAAGTATGATGGTTTATTGCTACGTAAATAGTTCAGATATAAGCGAGTTAAAACATAAATACCTACTTCTTTCATAAAAGCTTGTCAAGTTTGTATCTTGATGAGCTTCCATGAAACAAGATACTAGAAACTAAGTATATCATTTAAAAATATACTCGTATACCTCATTTAAAGTAAATCATATATAAAAGTACGAGTATTAAATTTCATATCATTATTTAATTCTTTGTCGAGTAAAACGGATTTAGTTAAGCTACCTTATATTTATAATTTTAGAATGTACTATGAAAACATAATGAAACACGCTAATACATAAGGCTTTTGTCCTTTAGTGTACCTAAGTACAAGAAACACTGCTAACCAATACACGCAAAATTAATTAAACCCATCTAGACCATACGCCTACCTATAAGTCCAGATCAGATAGCATAAGAATTAAGTGCATTTGTTCCACTTCCTGCATTAACACTTAACTACAAATAAAGCTCGCCTTAGTAAATACGTGTGCATCTATCGGTCCCAATAAATTGCTTAGATCGAAGCATAATGTACACACATCTTTTCTCAGAGATCTACTGAGACTTGTAGAGCTATTTAGACTTTGCTCTCGATAAAATTGCGGTGTAATTGCATAATCCTTCGACACATTCGCACGGTGTCGGGTCAGTACCACTTGGATAATTGCAGGCGTTCTGCGGAACATGCAGGAATGCATAATACGATATATAGTAGGTATAAATAGACATTCGTAGCGGCGCAACTTAGTTCTGTCGCGACCGATAAGGCGATGATGTCAACTGTTATATCACATTGCGATTGAATGTTCAAATAAGAAATGGTGGAACATAAGTACCAATACATATATTAACATGGCTTTTTTTACTGTTTACTAGGAGACATAGACACAATTACAATTAGCGACCCGCCCCGGCTTTCCACGGGTACATAAATCTTCCTCTTGAATCCCTCTGTCTTAAAAAAACCTGCATCAAAATCCGTTGCGTAGTTTTAAAGATAAATAGATAAGCATACATTGTGACAGACAGAAAAAAAGGGACTTTGTTTTATACTATGTAGTGACTACAAATAACTTAATAAATAATAACTATAATGAATAAATTTATATACCTACATTATTAGATCTACGATAGTGGTAAAAATCCGTTTGCGGGAAATATTACGAGTATTCTCTGTGACATAACCACGTGATCAACTGACCACACAAGGTGATTACAACAACTGGAAATATAATTTTTCTGCAACGATCGACCTACACCTACATTTATTGTTGTTTTTTTCACATGGTTGGCTCTAAATTATGCATGCACGTTCCGAATAGAATTCATTGAAAGTTATCGTATACATACTAGAAAAGCTCGTTTTAGATATCCGTAATCCGTAGGAATAGTGTCTTTGTCATTTGTTCCAGAAAATATAACAAATATTAATGTAAAGATGATTTAAAAAGAGTCACCGTTTTGCTAGATTTTACGTTTGACGTAAATAAAATACATTACCCCCTAGCATCATATCATTTTATCATCTCCACTGCCTGTTTGTCTGAGAGAAATCGTCTTTAACAAATAAGACACAACTCCTGTGACCCCAGACTCAATAATATAAATGTTTTCTAGATTTAATGGTAATCGCCTCGACACTTAAAGTGTTCAAACAAACGCGATTAAAATCACGAACAAAAGCTAGAAAATGTAATATTTATACTTATTCTACAAGCCAAAGTCCTTATAAGTGCACCAAAGGAAGCTAAAATAACCTAGGCCGCGTCTGACGCACGAGATAGGACCGTCATTGATGCAAGATCCTGCGCTAAAATAGGACGAAAGTTGAAAGTGAGGCGTCGACGGCTCGATTTATTGCGTCTATAAAGCACTTGTGCGATAAACAAGCACTATTTTAGGAGTTGCACTTCAATATTGTTTACTTTGGAGGAGGAAGATGCAGCCAGTGAGTAGTAAGCTTAACCACAATGACACATATTTTGACAAATCGATTAAGCATAGGTGTGCACGTCATAGTCTAAAGTGGAATGATGACATCTTTACCTACAATGAATCGAAATATTTTAAAAAGATGCTACGATATCAAAGTTAGGTAGATTACGATTATCATTACATCATTGTATATTTGCCATAGTTCTATGACCTGTATTTAATCAGAATTACAACTCACATACATGGCCCATATTTCGTTGCAAAGTTCGAACTGTAGATCTTTGTTGTGGATTAAAATTGAACGAAGTAGTGTGCTTATGCAATATTTCCATGTAAATACCTATATAAATATATAAGTATAAACTTATATCTACATAACTTAAATCGTTATTTCAAATGAAATTAATATAAGTTTATTCGGAGCATATCCACATTTTGGTAGGCAACTTATGTCAAATTACGTTAAAAGGTAGAATAGGTATAATTAAAAATTGCTGCAATTAAGAATTTGTTTTAGTTATCATAAAAGGTTTAGTGGTAGATAACTATACCTACTATTAATTAGTAAACATAAATCCACTAATTAGTAAGCTTATACGTATATAGTACGTTCAAAAGTACGTCTTGTTTCCTTAGCGGAGGGCGTCACAGCCCTACGGACGTCGCGTCTCCGACTCGCGAGATAAAGCGCACCCGGCGACCTTGCGCGCGCGCACACGGCGCGCCGCAGACGCAGACAACCCGCGATAAGCTCCACTTGACATCATACTGGACGCCTTCTTGTAGTCACTGAACCGCCGCCACCGGGAGCCTTCACCTAAACATTGTCTGCCGTAATGACATTTTAACAAAGGGTCTTAGGTTTTTAAACTTTCAGCTTTGGATCAAGCGTGTGTAGGAACGGGTAGTGTAGTAGAGACCTGAGAGGCTTGTCGGAATGTTGTTGATTTTCATTTCCCTTTAACTCGAGTGCTCGATAGCTGGCTCATTCCCACCAATTACAAGCATACTACCAATAATGTTCATTCAATGTACATTTAATATAGTTACGGATATTTGATTCTCACTTCTTTATGATTTAATTACAATCATAATTATGTATAGGTCTTTTATGCCTGATTGTTATTTGGCTGCTAGATTATGAGAATCTCAGCAGGTAAAGCTTTCCAGTTAAAGTGCTAAAACAAACGAAGAAGTAGGTAATACCTAAGTTAAACATTGCACATTTCTTTGTATTATAATAACCATGGTTTAAGGAGATACACTACTAGGTTGTCGAAGAGTGGTAAAGTAAATGACTAATATCACTACGGCTTGGTAACACAGTCGCTAGAAGCCGATTCCATAGCGCAGACATGTATGGCCTTTTGTAATGGAAATCCAATGTTCAATATCAATCAATCGTGTTCGAGTGGGTGTTGGGTACTACCTAATTTCGTGTTTTGTTTTCGTGATATGATTCTTAGTATAATGCAAAGCCATAACATAGACTTCGCCATAGAGGAGCTTATGAGTCACTTATACCTAAAGAAAAACTAAAAAGAATACTCATAGCAGCTTATAAAGGGAGTAGGTAGTGTATATTAGCTATAACGCAGTACGTGCATATAGGTAAGCCAACTTAAAACAGGCGAAATCGCGTCTTTCGCGGCAGGCTATTGATTGATATTAGAAATATCTTTAAATAGGTAATAGTAAGTACTTACGTGATAATTAATATATCGATAAAGAAATTTGACCACTAGTAAAACGAGCTTTCAATATAGATACAGACAAACCATGAAATTTCCTTTTCTACCAGGCCTGCCATTAACATTCACGATCCATACAGTATACTAGAAGAGCTGTAGGTCACAAGCTCTTGTACAGAAGTCTCTACGTTGTTTCACTGTTATTTATTCCTTTGTGGCGTGGCGCCGGCGCCGACTCACTGCCATACAAACATGTTAACACGCCATTGTATGCGGAACGCATGCATACGAGTTTCGGAACGCATAAACGTCCAATTATATGTTTGCTACGATTTGATCTGTACATTTATTGGTATATGGAACGAAAAGCTTTGATGAAAGTAAGCCGACTTAAAGTTTGAATAGTTCAGTTGAGCTACTTAGCAAAATCCGCTTTTAGGGGTCTGTACTTCGAAAGGAAAGAACTTAACACTTATAGCATTTGTCATTTCATTGATCTCTTGTATATCTGTCTATCAAAACTCATTTTCCAAGAATACATGGAGGTATCAAGGTAAAATGAACATCAAACATCCTGCTCGTACTTAAGTATGCCTGTGGTCCCAAAAATCTAGCTTCTAGTCATGGCAATCAAAAATTGCAGCCGTTTAAGGTTTATTTTACGATTAAAACCTAGGTTTTGATTCCAACATCAACAAATAAATAAATTTCAAGAGATATATCTAAAAACTGCCATCAAATGTACCAATAAGCAAGGTCTTAGAGTGCAAATGAATAAAAAGATCCAAATATTCATAGTTATTCTTTATGGTTAATCACAAATTACAAATATTTTAAAATCCTAAATATAATGTGAGCCCAACTCGCACTTGACCGTATCTACAAGTGTTTTGTTTAAGCTTAATTGGATTTGCTATTTATAGATCTGTAGGAGAAAGATACAAATTTGTTTTGATAAGTATTTCATCTGCGATTACCAGTTGTGTCTAGCCAATTCAATTACATAATTCAATACCAATTGCTTTCTAAAACGGTTTTCTGCTTTACGGTTGGAGACGACATACTCGTATATCGAAGTTATCTATCTTGGTAAACTTATTAAGAAAAAATATTGATATCAAAGTGATTGTCTGCCCCGGTGACTTATTTGGTACCTAGCACTGCCTTGGTCACCCTGTCTTCTGAACACAAAACCGGGACAAAATCTCATGCGATAAACCCGTTAATATCGTATTAATAATGTATTTCATTACATTATTGTTGTTGATTTCGATTTCTATAAGCCACAAGTATGACACAAGCTATGTATGAGATGTTTAAGATGTTCCCTTGTATTTTAACCACGACACTTTCGAGATGGGTCTTATTCAAAATTCGGAAGCCACATGGTCATACTTTTTCGCAATGTTAAACACAGGTTATAAAATCATCTAAGCATTCATTATAGCTTAAATTTATTTAGGACAACAGCATCAATGATGGACAGTTCACGCACCTCGTATTACGGGGCACATCCATTATTCAACAAGCAAATGTCAATGAATAAATTCTTACACAAATAGTATTTATTACGGGCACAAACACGTATGTAACGACACCTGAACAGGATCGCGGATTATACGCGTATTACGGATTACGACACCGATACAAATCCGCTCCGTAAACAATGTCACCTAATCGATTTCGTATTTAACGCAGTCTGACTAATATCGACCTTTTCACCTTTGACAGAGGGCACACTTTAGTCTGCTAAGTTACATTTTAAACGTCGGTTCTCAAACTGTATGTGTCTACCAGATTGCTTCATTTACAATCTTTGAACAAACACATTGTTCCAAATGATGTCAGTATTTGCACAGCGCAGTAGCGAGATGGAAAGCTACAGAGAGGCCCAAGTCGCTGAGGCAACGGATACGTAGGTAACCAAATTGATCACATGTCCGTTGCCACCGTCACGCTGACTATACACCGACTGATCACAAACCGCGATCGAAGTCACTTCAAGGGTGTTTCATCGTGTGTACGGTGGTCGACCACCTAACTAACCCCACTGCCAGCCCAGAGGCTAAGCTGAAGTTTTAAAAAGTCCCTTGGTCAACACTTACCTACGACACCCACGGAATAAAATGGGCGGGGATTTTTTATTTTTTCCAAAGAAAAGCCATACATTTATTTTATTACCAGCTGCTGCCCGCGGCTTTGCCTGTGTGAATATTTTCATAAATCATAACTTATGTGTTAATCTGATGTATAAATAAGCTATATTATTGTAAAGTTTCGTTAAAATCCGTTCAGTAGTTTTTGCGTGAAAGAGTAACAAACACCCATCCATCTATCTATCCATTTAAACAAACTTTTGCATTCATATCAGTAGGATGGGATTTTCACATTTAATGCGTCGCTACGTGACCAAAAAGTTTAAGAAACGTTGACTTAAAACGCGAGACACCTACACCAGGGCGGCGCCGTAATCCCGAGACTAAGGATTATTTTTAGTCGATAACTTCTTCAGAAGGTTATACGGACGCAGACTAGGGGAAAACTAATAGAGATTCCATGCCTAGATTACGAGTGTATCTAGAGAACGCCATTTAAGTCCTTTATGAATATTTGAATATATTACAAGTTAATCTGTGGGTGTTAGTTGAAGGAAAAATAGGTTCGATTTGTTTTAATAATTTCTTTTCACTCTATGAAAATTGACAATTATAAGTATTTAAACTTTTTTTTATTTATTTTTATAGTAGCTCGATATAATGGCTTCCCTACGCCTACGCGCCTGATGAAAAGCGAAAGAGAAGCCCAAGTCGCTGTGACAAAGGGCAAGTAACTGGTCAGTTTCCACCGCCATGCCGGCCCAACCCTAACCCTCCATGAGGTCCGGAAACCCTACTCACCGGCAGAAACACGACCCGGAGGTCATTTGGCTGCGGTATTCTATAGGGTGGAGGTCCTTCCCCGGCTCAATTCGAGCCAAGATTCGCCATGCCCTATGTCTCTTAATCACAAAAATCAATATACCTACATAGGTTTCTCGCGGACGGATAATAGGAGTTATAATAAGTAATGACAACGTAAGCGTATACAATAGTATGGGATGAGAATTATCTATACTTATAATAAATCTGTAGAGAGGTCAATTCTGTACATAAAATATTTTTTCAAAATAACTATCAGGGGGTGATAAGTGATCGATACTGATACCAAAAATGCAATCAGTAAAATTTTTGTCTGTCTGTCTGTCTGTCTGTCTGTCTGTCTGTCTGTCTGTCTGTCTGTCTGTATGTTCGTTATAGAAAAAAAAACTACTGAACAGATTTTGACGAAACTTGGTACAATTATTCTTCATACTCCTGGGCAGGTTATAGGATACTTTTCATCACGGTACAATCAATAGGAGCGGAGCAGTGACGGGAAGTGTTGGGAAAACGCGAGAAATTTAAACCTGTATGTTTGAACGCGCATTACGCGAAAACTACTGCATAGAATTGAATGCGGTTTTCACCAATGTATTGCTAGAGGTCTAACTTAAAACTTAGGCACAAGGTATAGATGGGTATTATATGGAAGTCCGTTATTTTTGAAACCCGATAGCCACGCGAGCGACGCCGCTGGCACAGCTAGTATAAGAATAATTATAATCACTAAGACAAAATATGGGAAGCGCACTCGTATAACATAATGACATGTTACGGTACGGCGGACGAAGCAATAAAGACGCTTTGCCCCGGATAATGATGATGACTGTAATGCTCTTCAATTGATCTATAGTATTATAGATGAAACTACTTTACTAGCCGACTGTAGTCGTCAGTAGGGATTGTGATTTTTCTAATAAAATATTTACGTATCTAACATGTTTTTGGAAGCATAATTTCGCAGGACGTAAAAACGTTTTGGTTAGATTTTACTAATGCATACTTGCCTTTATCATCAGCCTATTGCAGTCCACTGCTGGACATAGGCCTCTCCAGTTGTTCGCCACTTAGGGCAAACATCTGGAGGATAAACCCATAATCGCCACGCTGGGCAGGTGAGGTTGGTTTGAAGCGAAAAGATAATGGGTCGCTCTCTTACTTACATCCCTCCATCACCTAACTTTGATATATTTGAGTAACTTGATGTGAAGCAGTAACATTACTGTGATAAAGTGAAAATTAGGCTCTTTACTTTATTTCAATTGATGGGGAATGGAATATGAGTAAGTATATGTAGGTAGATATTGTATCCGCTGTGGTCAGGTTGTTAGATAGAGATAAGTGCCTATGCAAAAAAGTAAACGAAAACTCCGCGGTAATATCAGTAGAAATACAATCAGCGATCCGACTCGACGATGCGGCAATAAAATAAATTATTATCAATTTGGCAAACCGGTAATGTGGTCACAAAGCGAAGGCAAAAAACGGGCTTTCTCTCGCTTAATAGGAACAATTATCTAGCGGTGTGGTGTCTAGTGTTCGCAGACTGAGCATTTTTAGGGTTCTGTTAGACTAAAATAATTATTGTAATTAAATATCGCCACATAGTCTATAAATGCAGTATATAAGTACCAAAACAAAATTATAATTCTACTGTCTTGTGGCCGATAAGTGGTTGACGGGTTAACTAATGCTGATTTATCTAAGAATACCTAAATTAGGGATTTGTTCTTCAAAGAACGCTGAAAAAGTTCATTCGAAACTTCCATTTAAAATTCAGCACAACTAAAGAGTTTATTTATTTTGCCAACTTAATTTTTTAATTATTTCACTGTACCTACATTTTAACGATGAATTTTAATCGTTAAATCTGATCTGTGATTAGGTGTATCGAATCAGAATTCGTACAATTCAATTAATTTTTATAAAAGTTTCCGTATCTGTGGCACGATGCTGCGATGTCCCGTTTTATTATTCCGTAACAGCAATCGAGGAATGGAGCATTAGTGGAATGAACCAGCCGCCATTTGCCTGTCCACCTCAGAAACTTTTCCCACTTACACTAATACGAAGAAATCTCATCTAAATTCCATATTCCTTTTAATTTTCCAACAGCATTTAAAAGGCAAAGCATTGATTTTGTTTCTAAATGTCTGTAAGTATATGTAGTTTGTTAAATTAACTAAGTAGGTATTTTGACGGCCTTGTTGTTTTAATGCTTAAGAAAAGTTTTTTTTTATTTTCAGTTCCCGAATTCATAAGAGAGATCTAATTCATTTTATGAGACGTCCTTTGTTCTGTTAGGGAAATGTTGAGGCTACATTGTTAAGAAGAATTTATTACTAAACCATCTGAATTTACAGATAAATTCGTTTTTAAACTAGGCACTTTTTCCTCAAGCACCCTAAAACTAAATCCGAAAAGAGATGGTTTGGAAAATTCTATAAAAGGGTCAGAACTGGCAGAGAATTGGCAGTAAATAAACGCTCAACTGGTGATAACAGTGAATTTATGTGGCATATTATTTTCTATACCAAATCTCTTTAAGGAACAGTAACACAGAGTAGCGCTTCATTGTTCTAGGGTTTTGTATCTTACATATTAAAACGCACAATTTTAAGTGAATTAAATAGCATACTTATAGATTTACTGAGATAGCCTAAACATGCCTACTATAATATCAACACATTAATTTGAATTAACATAATTAAAATGTAATAAGATGATTATTTCTTAGCTACAAGATTTCTAAACGGGCAATGTTTCAAAAATGCTCGCAAATTCTTAATTCAAAAATTTCAACTTGTAGGTACAATACTAGAAAGATATTTTTATTAAAACTGTTGCTAAAAAGTTATTGCTTTATAATGCTTGGATTCAATACTTTGCTAACAATATTGTACAGTTACAAATTTTGAACACAACATAATAATGAAGCTATTGTACCAACTTATCATAGATTATTAAAATTGGGGTTGAGTGTTCATACTTTTTTTTTTACCACGTGCAATCAAAGACATCTACTGGATTCTTAATTCGCAAATGCGGCTCGCGCTTATCCAGTTTTTTTTTGTTTTCAACAGGAAAGTGCCATCTTGGAAAAAGGAGCTTTCGCTGAGTCAACATTAGTCTAGCGGCGCGGACGCGGTCTGAGGCTGATTTATGTGAGGCTCGTGAGACGGCTATGTTGCCAGATGGTACCTCTCTTGCATATTTAGTATACTTTTTAAGCGAATTAAAAAAAGATGCCTTTAAATTTTGTTGTTTTTCTGCGGATTGTACAAGAAAAGCGAGCGACATTCGGTCAAGTTTTATGTTTGCGTATAAAGTTATTAATCCTACTTGGTATAAAACTACACATTTTTTAGCAAATGTTCAATGCAATTACATAGATAGATAGATATATTGACTTAAAGTACTAGACATTTGTTGTACAATATAGGCGGCCTAATCGCTATAAGCGATCTCTTCCAGACAACCTTAGGGTAAGTAGGTACATGATTGTAGTTCAGATTTTTATTAACTTTTACTTAAAATTGATTAACTTACGAGTTTTGTTATATTCCGGTGACATATACAAAAAATGTTAACCAATGGTAGGTAACGTTTACGGCTTTTAGCCCAATTGCCTTGACCACAATACTGAGAGTGCCTAACATTTAATATTTACATGCGGAAAATTCTAGAACAAAACTTGTTCTTATTACTACAGCTTTTGACCTCACCTACCGTTTTAACAGGACCACTATTGAAGGTTAGGCTACTGCATATTTTTTATTGTCTGTACAGTTCATTAAATTTTATTTTATCCTTTTTAGACACCAGTTATTCGTCGTTGTTCTTACCTTTAATCTGATAAATATGTGTACGAGTGTAAAGAAGAACTTAGGATGTCCTTCTAGCATCGTTTTGCTTAATAAACATTACACAAACCTACCACGCATATTATAATAATTCTCAATAGATCTTCGATCTAGATGTCATTCGATTGTCAAGATTTATAATATAGTTTTGTGAACCGTATAATACATTGACCCGCCTTTTTCTGTTCAATTGCTCTGTGCTACTAAGCTTTAACATCCCATTCCCCATTCGACGATGTTTTCCAGAATATCTTTCTGTTTTACGGATTCCTATACGGAGATCTATAACCTGTATCCATTAGCAGGCAAGAAACTTTAGCGCACACCAAATTAAGAAATCTCCGAAACCTTTATACTCGTATAATATTAGAAAAATTAATAGAAATCTATTGATTTAAAAAAAACCAGACCCAATGGTCTGTACGTGCTACCACCACCTGTCAGCTTGTTTTATTTTATCACATAACGCTTAAAATGCTCTTAGAAAAAGACGCCGTTTCCCAGTAAACCCTTAAGTCGTGTGCACGCAGCGCTAGTCTCAGGCGTGAAAACTTAATGCCTTCAAGTAGTAAAACTTGTTCGTCTAACTCGGAAGTGGCACTAGTCTCCCGTCTCTGCTGTGTGTCTGCGCCAGTGTTCAGTCAAAATTTGAGGAGCATTCAGGAACTTGTCCTGAGCGCCTCGTTGCTCACTTACGCCTCTAGTTTCGCTGGATATAGGAAATTCTGTATGTATGTAGATTGCTGATGACAATTTACTACATTGCGAATTAATTCCTTGAATTACAGGAGTACATTAAAATTCAAAGTTATGCTTATGATCGCACGCAGCCATTGTAACTTAATACCTGCTTCAAATCCGGGTATTCTAGACATGACTGGAAAACGAATGTTTCTGGCTGCCACGAAGTGAAACGACTTAATATAGTCTTTTAAAAGTAACAATAACGTCATTATATGACAGCCAGAACGTACATTTTGTGAAAATAAAACGCATCTAAGTATTAGAAGATTTCGATTAGACTTGATATCAGAATCTCAGGAGCACTATTATAGCACAAAATCTATAATCGAAGTAAGTTTGCGTAAACTGTAACTGTTTTTAATTATAGACTTATCTAATTATATCCGTATCTATACTGAAAATATTAATTTGGAAAGCCAGCCAGCCGAATCCACAAGAGTAACAACTAGCAACAGAAACGTAGTCAACTAAACAATATTAGCCATTATCATCATACCAGCGCGTATTGGCCATTTTTAACTCAATTTCAATCAATACTTCCCCGAGCTCTCAAATGGTTCCCGTTAATTGCAAAAGCAGTCAACAGTACGTTACTCGGTCGCAAGCCCACGCCTGGCCGGCCCTTACTTTGAACTTTATTAGGGCACCCGGTGACGCGTACGCTCGCTAAAATTAGCTAGGGTCGGAACTATTAGACCCTCTGTCAGGTCGATGAGAAAGCGCACACACAAGTGTGGGTACAACTTAAACTGTTTGAAAGCATTTCTAGGCAATATTGTTTTAGGGCAGACTATGTGTACATCAACATCAGCCTATTGTCACACTGCTGGACATAGGCCTCTCCAGTTGTTCGCTACTTCGGGCAAACACCTGGAGGATAATCGCCATGCTGGGCAGTTCGCAGGGCGAAGCTTCTCGCACCGGTGTAGCTGCTGCCTGCCGTCACCGACCTGTGGCTTTAATTAACTACGTCTGCAATCATGATGGCTATACCGCTACCAATCGGTTGCCAGAGCCTCGTTCGTTATTTAGCAGGATGCATCACGGGCAGGTGAGTGTGACTTGGAGCGAAAAGATTATGGGCCGCTCCCTTACATCCCAAGACGTTGCTAGGGTCGGAACTATGAAACTCTCTGTCAGGTCGATGAGAAAGTGCACACACAACTTAACCTGTTTGAGAGCATATCTAACTAGGTAATATTGTTTTAGGATAGACTAGGTAAACAAAGAAACTGATTTCCTACTCGCCCAGGAAAGCTTGTTGAGGAGACGCACGCTCCGCAAACTCTTGATTTGTAATCATAATCCAATCAGCTTGCTTATCGTGTAGGGTTATTGAGGTCAAACGGCATTTACCTACTATAATTATGATTATGTAACATTTTCTCTGATTATAGACATACTTTTACATCATGCAAACAGGAACAAAGTCTTAGGATTACTTAAAAAGGTCTAAATAAATTTGTAAAAAGATATAGTGGCTAATTTTATTCATTGCACTAGAAGCTACAAAAGGCGGGCTTTAGGTCATGCAGAGAGCAAGTTTTATTCAGTGGGTGTACATTTTTTTGTATTTTAAGTTACAATAGAAGTAGGCAATTTTATCACATACAAATAATACAATCTAAAACTTTATGTGCTTGTCAAATGGTAATAATATCTACCCTATTACTTGTACGAATAGTTACCCCATTCTATAATACCTACGTAAAAGATTGTTTGCTATCACAATGATGTTTGTTTTTGCCTTTGGACAAGCTTGTTATAACCCGTGATTTAACATAAAACAATGGGGACACGTTACTTGGTGAAGAATTAGTATAAAGAGGGAGATTTATGTGGACTGCGTGACTGGACAGAACGCCGTAAACTCATTAATCGGTGCCATTGGAACGGGAATATTGTTTGGCTTTCGTTTTATGGCATCAACCCAGCTGTAATTTGTTTGAATTTTGTGCCCCGATAAAAAATATGTTGAGGGGAGAGAGCGTGCACGAAGTGAAAAATTTCAAAATCGACATAAGTAATCATGTAAAAAATGTTTCATATCCTACTTCCTACTAATATTATAAACGCGAAAGTTTGTTTGGATAGATGGATGGATGTTTGTTCCACTTTCACGCAAAAACTACTGAACGGATTTTAATGAAACTTTACAGGAATATGGTTTGTACATCAGATTAACACATAGGCTATGTTTTATACGAATATTCACGCGGGCAGAGCCGCGAGCAGCAGCTAGTAATTTATAAACCTATCGGCGTACTTACTATCGCCATGTATTTCATCTAAATATTTTATTCGATTTTTTGTATTACGTAAACGTTGTCCTAACAATAACGAATACATAAAACCAAGAATCATACAATTTGGTGCAGTCGTTCGAAAGTTATGGGCTTAATATATTTTATATGGTAGGTATGTTCATGAAAAGACGTGTGACGTGACACGTTCCCATGACAGAATGAAAAGAAACATGTACAAACCTATAGCTGAATATTCTGTTTCGAAATACAAGGTAGGTATGTACGAGTATTCCCTACAGACCAATCGTTTACCTACATCAGCCAGACAGGCCGACTGAATTGGACGCCAGACGAGATGGCGCCTCAATATTCCAGACTCGTGCCAGTTTGAAAAAAATTAGGTTGCCTGACTAAATTGCTTTAGAACTTAGCCGGGATGGTGTCCCGTACTTAATTGGATAAGCCTAGAAATGTTTAAGACTAAAGTCCATAAAGTTGTTGATTGGTTGATAAAGAAACGAACCTCTAAATGCTGTTCATGCTCAAGCCAAAAATATAGAGGATATAGATGATTTACCCGTGAAAACATACGTGCAAGATGACACAAAATTCATTTTAATAAATTTTAACCCGCCAATTGAAATGCTGTATTTACTTAATTTTAGCTATCATTTTACATACCCATAACTGTAGTTCAGTATTATTTTTATTAGATTATAAGATAAGTGACTGTACCTACCATTGTGTGCTTAAGTAACATTTAAAGAAACTCTCGTCAAATCAAAAGATAAAGGTATGAACAGCACTATTATTATGTTCGATTTAAATTTCGTCACCCTCATCTACTTATTTATCGAAGTTGTGGGTATGTTAAATCTTCGTAAATGGACATTATTTCGATTGAACTATCTATCAGCGAATTGGCATCAAGACTGATTTATTCAATTCGTTATCATCAATGGCTAAAACACGGCTGTCAATAGCATTATCGAGCGTTAACATTGGAAACAAGGCTTAGATAATTATGTTTAATTTATTACGTTGCGGTCTCGGGCGTTGGGTGTGTCGAACGTGTACTTAGGGTAGATTTCTTGTAGGGATGGACCAAGTCGGTGGAACAATCGGGACGGTAGATAGAAACAATCAATAGTTAACCTTCAAACATGATTAACAAAAACGCACGACCGTTCCTCAACCTCTGATATTCCAGAATAAAGACTCTAGCTGGCCCAGGATCATCCTCCAGGTCAGAAATCATAACGGGGAAATTTGTCCCTCCCTACGTTATTTAACATTTTTTTTATTACCTATTTATCATTATCAGTCAACTACTGGACTAGGCCTCCCCAAATATTTATTGATTAATTTTATGTAGGGTTTCAATAAAAACCAAATTGCTGGGTGATATCTGCCGCCTTAACTAGTTGAGAGGTAACCCCACAGTTGCACAACAAAGTAATCAATTTATTTTATTGAAAAAAAAAACGGACACAAAATAAACAGATGTTAATTAAACAACTGCAGTCAACAAACAGTACCGCTTTATAAGGGTGCAGCGATAGGGTTGACGAGATGAGCGGTCAGTGAGCTTTGCGTACCCGCGCGGCGCCCTGCACACACTCCAATTAGCACTTCACTACGTCGAGCGCCTAACGGGATTAAAAACGGGACAACAACGTCGGCGTCACGCACAGGGTTAAAAATAGTGATAGGGAGGCTACAAAGTGTGGAATGACACATGTTGGTAAATGAGGAACTAGACCAATTGGATTGGAACTCGCAGTTAACTGATCTTCTTCTTGTGTCAATCTTCTTCTACTTGAAGTGCCATCTCCTACCGGAGGTCGACTATCATTATGGCTATTCCACCTTTTGACACAGCGGCATGGAACAGAAATCACGTGCTCAGATTGAACCATGCCCGGAGATTCTTGAGCCATGAGGTACGTCTTCTTGTATTAATGGGCATCCAAATTAAATATGTTCAAAACTTGACGACTTGAACACTGCTATCAGATGCCTCATGCAGATCCCTAATCATGCATATGCTTGGGAACATCAGAGTGCACGACAGGAGCCTCCCCGCGGCACACCTTGGAAACAGCTAGAGTTAAGAGAGGTAGGGCATAGCGAATCTTCGCTCGAATTGAGCCGCCCGTCCGGGGAAGGACCTCCACGCTATAGAATACCGCAGTCAAATGACCTTTGGGTCGTGTTTCTGCCGGTGAGTAGGGTTTCCAGAGCTCGTGGGGGGTTAGGGTTGGGCCGGCATGGCGGTGGCAACTGACAAGAAACTGACCAGTTACTTGCCCGTTGTCACAGCGACTTGGGCTTCTCTTTCGCTTTCCATCAGGCGTAGGGAAGCCATTATGTCAAGCCACTATTAAAAAAAAAACCCGGTAATGCAGGATCTATGCTGGGCAACCCAGTCAACACAATCGATAACCCAAGAGTTATCTGATAATACGGATGACTCACCAGTCACCATGTTTTACGTGACTGTGTCGCGACACTGCACACTGACAACAGTGACCACTCAAATGAAGCGTTTTTGAATACCGGTTAGAATTTTAGTTAGCGTGGTATAGCATTGACCTTAGCGCGGACGGTCAGTGCACCAATCTCATGTATAAATACTTTATTGTGTATGTCTTCTTTAGTTACTGGCGTAGGCGCCTCAGCCCTGCTTGCGTCCCAGTCTCAGTCCCTCTTGCGTCCTCCAGCCTCTCGCAGGACGCGGTAGATGGAGCCCGGTAGGGCGGGCGGTAACGAGATGAGTCCGCCACTTTATAACCGAGGCTTGGTGTACTACACTTTATTATGTCTCTTTTAGCTACTGTCGCAGTCGTCCCAGTCCTGCTCGCGTAGTCCCAGGCCTAGTACATCGCAGGGCGCGGCAGATGGAGCGGGATAGGGCGGGCGGTAACGAGATGAGTCCGCCACTACATAACCAAGGCTGGGTGTCTTTAAACTCTACATCATCTCTCCTTTAGCTACTGATGCATTTGTCCCAGTCCTACTTGCGTACCAGTCCCAGGCCTAGTATATCGCAGGGCGCGGTAGATGGAGCGCGATAGGGCGGGCGGTAACGAGATGAGCGGTCACGCGCGCCTGCCGCCGGCAGATACCGCCCGCCACTTCATAACCGAGGCTTAATGTCCACCCGATGTAAAAACACTTTATTATGTCGCCTTTCAACGCACCAGCCAACCGAATATGACGTGTGCGATAAAAACTGTTCGTATTTTATGATGGGAGGGAACGTTTGCTTTCAGGTATGCTCAAAACGTACACGTATTATTATTTAAAGTTAGTTACCTAGTTAGGTAAGCACTCTAACCTAGATCTAAGTAGTGCGGTTATAACTACTACTTACTATGCGCTAAGTTAAGTAAAATATGCACTTGTGCATGCAATAAATAACTTTGCCTGATCGATACGTTCTTTGGCGCCATTTTGTTATTGTATCGAGTACAGTTTTAACCTATCAGTAGTAGGCACGGATTTTTCATTATCTACTACTAACTGCATTATGTGCTACTTATTAATGTACTTAGGCACTTTAAAAATTATAATTTACTCTCCGCGCCGCTTTGTCTTCCATCTAATTAATAATAGATCCACCTATAATGTTTATGTTTAACTCTTCATGTCCGCCAGATGTCCACCGAAATTGGGACCCCTTTCTTTATGTAAATAAAAATATATTAAAAATTGGATACTCGACTCACGTGAATAAATATTTTAAATCATAAAAGCCCACCCGAATACACAACAAAGCAAAAAGTGCAGCTTTTGTTACCATCCTGTATTAGAGCCCTAAAGGATATTAGGGCATTGAACTTGATAAAGGATCCCAAAAGTTACTTTATTTAGAAATCAGTATGAATGTATACTGGGATGGATGTATTAAGGTTAAAATTTTCACATTACATTGCCTAAGACAACATTAGGTATAGATATTGTACGATTAGCACTTGTATGACTGCACATTTATGAAACAAATTAAGATGCTTAACTAAATTGGTAGACATGAAAGCTTTCGTATCTAATTAACCGTACCTATACAACTTTTAACACATACAATCAACCTCTCATCCAGCCAGCCTCTCATTCAACCAACCAAGTAGGTTGTAACCAACATGAATTACGTTTCACTCTTTCTGTTTGTAAACACAACATTCATTTGTTATCATCAGATCACAACATTGTTGCTTACACTTGTAAACTTCATCCTTCCAATACAACCTTTTTAAACACTTTTTATTCACTCTGTTTACATTGAACCAAAAACGTTTACCATGAATCGAAAAACAGACTTTGGTATTACTTCATACAATTTAGGAAGAAAGGAATGAATGCTAAAAGCACTTTAATGGATAAAGGGGATTAATTAATCAAACCTTTTTTCTGTTAACGACGTTATGAAAACACAGAGTCATGTGGGGATTTGAAAAGCTCGGTTTGTTTGCGAGGGTTAAATATGACATGACGGACCAAAATCGAACGAGTAATTAAACATTTCCATTAATGTTTAGACATTATTTGGAGGGAGGTTGTACAATATAACTTGGTATATCTACATTATGAACAGTATAGAGGAAGTTATAGAAAACTTAAACTTCCGGGAAAAACTTCGTAGTTGATCTGTTTTTTATGGAATACGAAATTGTTCAAATTTTGAGCTGTTAGGACTTTATGGAACTAAAGATGTTCACGAATAAATATGCCGTTGTAGTGTGCCCAGTCGTCGTAATTATTATTCTTCTCTTCCTTTATTTGGGGAATGTTATCTGAGTTAGGTATCTGTTTCTTGAAAGGGACATTTCAATCTAAAGTAAATAGATTTTCGATCGATGCGATGGCCCTGGTGTTGCTGCCGTTCACGGGTTGCGGTAACCACTTACCGTCAGGTCGGCAGCCATTTTATCACACCCTAGTGGCATATAAAAAAAGGTAATCTGCTTATCAATTTATTCACTTGAAATATATAGCCATTCCATATTAACCTAATAAGTTCCGGCAGATATCAGTGACCGATAAACAATAGTTTTTTCATTGTGTCCAGATTTGCGGTAGCCAAATTCTCAAAAATGTTGTTTGTTTTCACTTAAGCGTCCCTGGGACGTTAAATGCCAAGATTTAGGTACAAAGCCTAGCCTATAAGGTAGCAAGGGTTAGCAAGGATTGTGTGAGTGGCGCAAATAAATAAAAGCAATAAAGCAGGGACGGCTAGCCGCTCGCTTCCAATCAGTGATATTGACAGGGGTCGGGTCGCATATATCCTGCGAAGCGCGACTGTTGTGCCACAAACTTGCGATACATTCACACAAAGCGCGATTTTAGAAATTGTCTTTGCAATACCATATACTTACAACGGCATTCGAAGCCATTAGTAAAGCAAAGACACGGAAAAGTGGAATACAAGGAAAAGCTTAGGTAGTTAGTAATATCAGGTAAATTTTACCTGGAGTGTTTATTTTTTCAAAAAGCTAACTTTAAAATATGAACTCATTCACAGAAACCATTAGGAATCGTTAATAAACATTGAGATAAGGTAAAAGCTAGGCATTTCATAAGAAACAATAGGTCAACTATCATAAACACGCCTCTATAAACGTATTTTATGTTGAGAAGCTTCATTATCTATTACGCCGTACGTGAAGCCTTTCTGCCGCTACATACTCCGACTTTCGCCGTCTTTTCTTCACAAGCTAAGTCATAATTCGCAAATAACAATTAAATTCTATTAAACTGCATCTTTATGGCGGTCGTATAGCTTCTAACAACACTTTATATGGGTGCGCATGTCGTGTGGTGTCTCCGACAATACCCAATAATGACGTTAGCTATACGAACAAGACCGGATTTATGCCGAGATGAATAGCCGATCGGTTCTCGTTTTGCGTAAATCGGAACGTCCATTAGGCACCACGCTAATTGAGATTCTCTTTAGTAAAAGGAAAATGGCGCATCACTTAACGCTATGCATCATTGCAGTGTGAAGAAAGTGGAGAATGAAATCCTTTGATAGAGTGAATCATTTCATTGGCGATTGTGAAATATGTGACTGTTACGAAATGGGGGCCATTTTTCATAGAAATATTCAGGGTATTAACAGCGCCTACTAAATGAATATTGTGCTGGCAGTGTACCGACTGCGTCCTTAGCAAGTCGTTAGCTAATATGTAGCAAGTTAAGTATTATTTATGTGTGGCAAATCTTTAGTGGGCATACGAAATATTGATCTCTAAGCTCTCTACTATCTAACAAGAGTTTAATTCCCTTATTTATTGAAAAATAAAAATACTTATTCAAATATCTCTATATTATAGTTTCTTCATGATGATAACTCTCACCACTCTCTCATAATATCTGTCTATAGACATCCCCTTCCTTCCTAGATAAAGAGACACTTTACAGGTCAAATGACTTGTCAGAAGTCTTAGCAAAATGAAATATCTTTCTAACTTTTAATCAAGAAAACTAAAATTAGTAACCGTTATAAAATATAATACAAAAATTATTAAATTCATGCCGAGTTGCTACAACAAAGTCTCTAAAAAGTCAATAGCATCAGAAAACAATTTTAACCGAAAGTACTTGCAGATGATCGTAAACCGTAACAGGTAGGGTAAATTCTGTAAGAAACATTTGTTTCCTTTTGTTTGTAGCCAAAGAATTGGAATGTTATAAGAATAAAAATTTATGGGAATTCAATATAAGCCCGCTTAAACTTCACGAATCCCGCAACATAAAATTTCCATTTGCGTTTTATATCCTTAACCTCTTTTAACTTATTTCCATTCCCTACCTCTGAAATAACTTTCACATATTTTACTTTATAAATAAACTGGATACGGGAAATGGTTCCTACGAGCCCTGAAAACAAGAGTAATGCATTTGTGTAGTACTGAAGTGCGCTTGAGAAAGTGCAGTCACAAAATACGATCCCAGACTATTTATTTATACTGAGCCGAAACTAACCAAACCTAAATCTTGACCAAAGTAATGCTTGCTTTCTACCTAATGGAGTACGGACTGACATTGAACAGAGCAAACAATTTCTTCGTAATAACTTGAAAACCTATATCAATCATGATATATGGGCTAATAATGTACGGTCAACAGCGGAAGTTGAAGATCAGTTGAATTCAAAATACACTTTTCCACATTAACATCCAAATGGATTGTCTACTTCAGCTGCCTACTGTACGTCAGTAATGGTGAATTAAATATTAAAGTTAGTAGCTTCAGTATTAAGTTACAAATAGACACAAATGACTTTATTAAGGGTAAGAAATCAGAGTTATACAGTGGTAATACAACCAAGAGGCGTGAAATTCCGACAGGTCGTAATCAAGCTTTTTGATATTTTGAAGTAAATGGCTTAAATGAAATACAATTTATGCTAGAATTTAATGCACAGGTGCTTTTCCACTAAGATAATACAATTTCTTATGTACATAATACTGTATGCAATAAGCTTCGTAAATTAACTGCGGCAAAGTGTATTTCAATCGAAAGGAAGCTTATCAAGTTTATAAATGTCAGTAAGACGGAGGTCATACCAGTATCTTCAGAAAAATTGTATTCAATCGTAGGCGATTAAAGCTCCCTCTCAGGTAATAATCAGATCAGGTTACTAATAATGTTCAAAACATGAATTTTAAAGAAACGTTATCTAAAACGATTAATGAATGAGCGGCTCTAAAGTATAATATTTACATGATTGTTTATTTGGTTGTCAGAAGTGCTCACTGCCCTGAAATGCACATGCGAGGAATCATTTTTGTAGGCCTCATTATTCCAAAATCTTTGACGTCATATCCGAAAAAAAGACAGCGTATGCGTTTTGTATGACGCAAGTCGCTGGTTCTCTTCTTTTATTGCATTTGTTACCGCCAGATGGAGTTGTCACAACACAAATATGAGCAACCGACGGCGCGGAAAGATTTATTCCGCTTCACGAAATAGAAAAGTTTCCTTTTGATGCCTTGTTTATTTCAAATCTGTTTTATTTCGAACGACAACGAATTCAACAACTTCGTGATAGAGTATCTGCTTTTAATTTATTCGAAGAAAACTTTGCTAAGTTAGTTTGCTTAAGCAAAATGCATTTAGAACTTCTTCACTTTATTACAGTTTATACGAAGATGCAAATTATCTGCCGATTTATCTTGACTGGATATTATTAATTTATCCTGGAAAAATTATGCTATTAAAAACTTTTAAAATTAATTCAATCAATTTATTACCTCTGCTTGAATGTACCTAGTAACATAGATTTATGCTTTGACGCCAAAACGTGTTGGAAGCAAACTTAGATAGATAGATAGAAACTCTTTATTGCACAAAAACACAGACATTACAGGAAAACATATTGGTGGTAACAAACAACAATTGGTGACATTATGATTACTAGATCTACAATTAATCCTATAAGATTTACTTGTCATTGTCATATCAAGTAGCTTGGCGATTCTAACTTGCAGGGTAACTCAAGATTATTGTCTGAGAAATCGACAGCTTATAAAAATAATATCATAGTATTTTCAGAGAGCTTTTATTCATTAATTTTTTTCCGTTTCATACTTATTTATCTATCCAGCTTTGTTTTCAGACGCGCTAATCTACGTAAGCACAAATCAAGTGCAGCAAACGTCTCTGTCGATCGAATACGAATCCGTTGATTACTCGTACGAGTGGAGCCGGAACGAATTTACACATGATGCGAGACGAATGGCCGTGATTTATGTAAGTGGGCCTCCGAGGCAGATATGAGTTTGCTTTGACATAGCTAAATGCCTGCGCGGAAACAAAGGGAATTCTGCGGTGGAAATGGGGCCGATGGCATCGTTACACTTTATCCGCTTTGATTCACATTACTTCGGATGAAGGCCTACGTTGGTATTACGGGGATATGAGTTTATGTCGTTGTAAATCCGATGTTCAATTTGCCGGCGACATTCACTGAGAAGAATATTCATTGGCGATAAGCTATTGGCATTGAGTGCGTAATTGTCGGTTCAGTGATTCGCCAGCTTCGTAGGCAATTTTTTTTTTTTGGAGTCATACTCCGATGATATTTACATTTGTAGCCTTATGTGTGCACAAACGGCGACTTGCGGATGATTACTTTTGAATATCTTTAAATATTACCTCGTAACGACACTCCCATCTCAACATTTTTTATTATAAGTTTATTTTTCAGTTTTTCTTCCATTTAGGCTAATGAAATCTTAGTCTACCAAACTTGCTTGCTAGAAAGCTATTGTACTTATCTTTGGCATTATACAATCATGATATTGTATTTTATAATACTTACATAGGTACTTATTTATTTTGCTGGTAATCTAATTTAATAATTTAAAAACTTTCGCAAGATCCTGATTTTATTAACAATGTGAAATGTTTTACTGACTTTTAATAGAGTATTTAAAATCATACCTAATAAGAAAACGTACAACATTCAAAATACCCGATATATGAACCGCAAACAATGATCATTCGAAAATGTGTAGAGTCACGTTTAAATTATTCCATTATTGCTTCAATACGATCAACCACAAACCCCGAACTTTCATCAATATTGCATAACTTCAATCAGCTACCGTACAATCGGCGGTGCATATTAAATATTCATAACGAGAACATAATATAGGTACAAGACGCGGTTTGAGAGGCTCATAGTCGCTGGCAATGTAGTGGTATATAAATGTCAGTTGCCTTTTGTAACGAGCCCTTGTGTTGGCAGTCTAGCACTTTCTACAGTCTATAGACCTCAGGGTCCATGCTTTGCGATCAGCTGACTCACCTCTGTAATAATAATCTGACGTAATATGGACGTATCGACTTTTCGAAGGAATAAGATTATATCTTCGATGGCAGGGATGTAATTTGCAGTTCGATGTCGAGATTGTTAATGTAGTAATTAAAGTCAAGTTTGAACGTGTTGATTTTATCATGTAGTTCCGTCTTAATTCTGGTACGTGGGTTCAGTGTTTCAGGGCGCTGGATGCTAATTTTATAAGCAATAAATAATAATTTGACCCTCTCGATAGTAAAAGACATTGGCTTTATAATGCGCGTTCTTAATTTACTCGTATTTATTACAGTAATCCATCTTATTCTGTTAGTTTATAAGTTAGAACTGTATTAATGTAAAACTTGACCACATGTAGGTACCCATAAGGTTCTAAAGGCTGCTTGAATTCCGAATTCCAATAAACACGCCGAGTGAATTTTTAGTTCAGTAAGTATGTATATGTAGATAAAAATGCTTTTAACGGCTTTGTTAATAGATTTGTCTTACACGAATATGTGTAGGCAGTAATTTTGTTCCACATAGGTCGTCTCCCTACGTCACAAGTTTATAATCAAACGCCGACAGTCGTGTGGGTGTGGCACCATAACTTTGTGAACTCGTCGCCTCCCCATATCCCATAGGCCACCAAGTTGGAATTCTGAAAACTAATAAGTTTCGTATTTCAATGGAAAACCCCATGCCACCGCTGTTGTTTTTACGTCCAGATGGACGAAAGGGCACACGCAAAAACAATCACAAAAAGTTTGAATGAGTTAGGTGCTAACGGCCCGAAATTTTAATGAATGAACGTAGTCAAACGTACGTTCTGAACGTAACGGAGGAATTAGACTAATGCACACATATAAAAATATATGTTTGAAATACATCTAAATGTAGGTAACAATCAAACATAAATTATAAAGAAAACGTCACATTATGTAGGTATGTACCTAATTCAGTTATCAATAAATATCGAAACTTTTAATTATTCTCTGTCCAAAAGTTGTCCGAAGAAATCGCAAATAGCAAAATAAATCGCAAATAGATAACATAAATTGTGATTGTGTGGTGTGCAATAAATTATCTCTATTGATTCACAAAATTACCTTAAATCAAAGTCAATTGAAGTCCGAAATATCGTAACAAATGTTTGCGCAAAAAACCATAGGCACCACATATCTTTCAATGGCGTCCATTACAGATCCATTATGGCGTCCGTGCCCGCGCCCTCAAGAGGCCCTTACACTTCGGGGAATGCAACTACCTGCTTTTTACGAAGATAAGGACTGCACAAATATGCACTAACCGACCCCGGCGTGTATCGATCCGTAAACCGCGGGGCAGTACAATCGAACGACCTTTCCGAACCGGCGGTGTAGTATCGCATGGAAATGACCTAGTCTCCGGAGTGACGTCGGACAAACATATGCACGGCCATATGGCACGGACGGGTATCGTTTAATGGATTAGATGCAGCAAGATTGATATCAGTATGCAGCATTACTTGCTATTAAATATATAGATAATGCAATCGTTTATTAGTACAGGCCTGGGCTTTATATTAGGTTCAAAAAGAATTAGCAGATAACACGAGATTGTACCTAGGAAATAAAAATGGCAAATTGCTTACACAATTGAATCAAAATACTTAATTTCGTTAATTATACTGCGTTTTTTAACATTAATATGTAAGTATGTAAAAAAAGAAGCAGTGGTATTAAAATCTTTCTTTACACGTGTAAGCAACAATTAATTAAAAAGCTATTTTCAGTTGTTAAACAAAGTATCAAACTAATAGGTATCTACTTCTTCAGAAGCGAAATTTTCACGATGATGTGCCTTACTTATTAATGTGTAATTCATATTAAAAAAAATGCTAAACCACGAAGTATAAGCGTGAAAAAGAACTAGGATGAAAGGCTTTGTTTAAAACACTAAACTATACCAATTATTCAAAGAACAATCAATTACCTTTAACAGTAACAAAACGGAACATACATGTTCAACCCTTTGTAAAACGCCTCATCATCGATCACACATATAGAAAACCGAAACGCAGAAAGAGCAACGTTGTCACGCCGTTAAAGATCAGAGGGAAACATCACTCCTTTTGTGGGAGATAGCGAGATAGCGTGACAAATGTTCCGACCGGCGCGTCGCGTTGTCGCTCACGACAAAGGACAAAGGTACAGGGTACTGGTGAAGATATTGTCGTGGCTGATTTAATTGTCCGACTCGACGCGCACTTTGTCGGTGAAATGTCGCACTGATATGTGTGCTGTTTTAACTTGAGTTAAATGTTTCTTCTTGCGTTAGAATATTTTGTAAGTAGTAAAATAGTAGCCTGTTCTCAATTTACCAAGTAGTAGTCATATAGGGCAACTCCAACTTTTAAATACATTATTAGAATCAGCTTAAGTGAAATGAAATGAAATGAAATGAAATGAAATATTTATTTATTAACATCAAAAATTAAGTCGTTCCATGTACAGACGGATACAAAACTTCCTTAACATAGCTTAACTAAAGTAATTCTTAGTTTATACAGCATAACTTAGTAGTAGTAGGAACCTTTAAACAATAACAGCGGCCGCTGCACTAGACTCGAGGCCTGTGTCGCAGGACCCATTACAATTTTTAAGGTTAAGTTTATGATATTCCAGCAGGAACAGTTTTGTGTCAACAGGAGATTCGATAAACTACATTAGGTTTAATGAATGTTATTGTGTGGGTGTTGTTTATGTAGGTGTGTGAGTGTGTGTGTGTGTGGGTGTGTGTGTGTGTGTGAGTGTGAGTGTGTGTGTGTGTGTGTGTGTGTGTTGTGTGTAATGGTGAGTGTGTGTGTGTTATCAATTTAATAACTGGCTAAAATAATATTTTCAGTATCTTGATAGTTTTGGTGTTTTAACCATACCTTCAGTGATTTCTTCAACTGGGGTACATTTAATAATTTTATGTCTTTTATCTGCTTAGCTATTTTGTTGTAAATAAAAATGTGTGAGTAGGGGGGGAAACGTCTTGCAAAACTAGAAAGAGTATCGGGTAAAGGAATTTTGAAATTGCGTTTAGCCGTCAAGTTCGGGAAGTCGGGAGAGTTAATTACTTTTTTATGAGTGGCGGCGGCTACTTTGGTAATGTACAATTGTCGCACTCGCAGAACATCCGCCTCCATATACAGTTGGTCAGTAGAAAATCGAAAAGGCTTGCGCAGCATGACTTTTAATACAGATCGTTGTGCTCTTTCTAATTCGATCAGTGTTGTTTTGGCTATTCCTCCCCAAGCTGAAATGCAGTAAAGAAGAAGTGATTGACAGACAGCGTTGTAAACCATGATAAGAGTTTTTTTGCTCGCAGAGTTTCTCAAAGATTTCATGATATAAATAATTTTTCTAATTTTGCTAGATAGAGTTGAGATGTGTTGTTTAAAGGAAAGAGTATCGTCTAAGGTCACTCCTAGGTACTTAATGGTCTCTACACGGTCTATGGACGGGCATTTACAAATAGTATCAGGGGGCAGGGATCCAGTATAGCTACATGAATGTACAGTAAGCTCTGAAAGTACGGGCGGCTTGGAGGCGCGAGTTTTGTAGAAAGGTAAGTATTTAGATTTCCTAGTATTGAGGGTCAGTAGGTTTTTGTTTAACCAGTCGGCGATGGTAGATAGTCCCTTATTGGCTGAGATAAAAACCCGGTCCCAGGATGAATCATGGAATAGAATAGCAGTGTCGTCCGCATAACATATTAAGTCAGCTCCTTGAAGAGGTAAATTTAAGATGCCGTTCATGTATATTACAAATAGTATTGGACCTAGAATGCTGCCCTGTGGGACCCCGTATTGAACTGGGAGACAGTCGCTTACGGTCGAACCAATTCTAACACATTGGCGGCGATTATTGAGGTAGGAGTTGAACCAATTATGGGCCAAACCCCGAACTCCCATGCATTCGAGTTTGTAAAGTAAAATTGGTATCGAAACCGTATCTAACGCTTTAGCTAGGTCCAGAAAAATGGCAAGGCAGCATTCGTTTTGATCCAATACAGTGGAAACTGTTTTAGTGAGTAGTGTAACGGCGTCTTCAGTCGATTTGTTTCTCCGGAAGCCAAATTGATTATCCGAGATAAGAGAGTGTTCCTCCAGTAAGTGCTTGTAAGCTTAAGACTAAAAAGCTGAGCAAAAGAATCCAAATGATTTATAGATACGACATGAATGTCGAGTCCAATGAAATGGTGGCATGTTGCGGCAGGAGCTAGCGTCTGGGGTGTGGAATCAAACAACAACACTGGGAAACCACAAATCACTATATTTCGCACAGCCGCAGGTGGACTGTATAACTATCAACGATCACTTCACAACAACAACAAAAACCATAGCAACAAAATACTCGTAAAAACACTTCTAAATATAAAACTATTTACACAATGAACGTATATAAAAAAGGTCGTTCTGTCCGCAACAGGCACCTTGATAGGACACCAAGTCGGTAGACCGTGGCGTAGACGATATTAAAGACAAAAGTCACATTTTGTAAAATACTACCAACTCAACAAGACCGGAGATAGATCAAGCGCAGGATCAACCACTAACTTTCCGTCTCTAGGCTGCAAGATGTTTTTAGACCAGAGTTGGTACACTGAAATTGTTTGGCTTTACTCAACAACTTGATCGTTTTCGCCCATTAACTATTATTAACATCATAACTCAATAATTTGAGCTAGCAGAATCATCTATCAATCTACGGTATATGCCGTGCCATCTTCAGAATATCCATAACACTGTTTTAACTACTTTAGGCTTTTGCTTCAATATTTTGTAATGTTATCGAAATCATTCCTCTGAAATAAATAAACGTCTATAAAACTATCTGGAGCGGACGAAACTTCATCCAAAACTTGACGTCAAGATGAACGTACATTACAGTTGTGATGAGGGGATAATACGACAGATCGATAGGGACATAACATTCGAAGCCACATTTTATAGCTTTGGACTCGTTAGGGGGCCATAAAAGAGGGCCCGGTCCGAGCCCCCTTAAAAAAGGACCGCACGTACGTAATCATAACTTTAAGGAGTGTGCCCGATATAAGAAAGACACCGGTGCATTAACTATACACTCAGAGATGTCCAAGGTAGAGCTTGGGACTTTGTAGCGTTCGAAAACTGTAAGTAAATCCCTAAATTTTTAGGATTTTTATTTAATTTTTCTCCTTATATCCTTTCTCTCTCTTCTTTCTTTTTTTCAAAGGTAATCGGAAATTGTCAAATAAAATCTAGATATAACTTCGTTGATTGGTTTTTGAGTAAGATTCTAGTGCAAAAGTTTACTTTTTTTGTTATTTAGTTAATCAAATGTATTTTTGTAGTTTTTCAAAGTGATAAGGATGCTGATCTACCTCGTTATCCTATTAATTTTTTACAGAGTAATTAAGGGAATAATTAATTTATATCTATCTTGATAAGATACCCACATGGTAAAATTCTATGCGGGTTCATATTTATACTTGAAGGAATAATCTAGTGACTAGGCTATTACGTAGCCACATAAATTCATAAATTCAACGCATAACAAAAGCTCCCTTATAAATTCTACATACATACCATCCGCGTCATACAATGTTGAAGAAAACACACTCGCCCATGCAGTTCAAAGAAACCGCAGCGAAATCTTATCACCATAAGTTACATACCTGGAACAATGAAAGAATTCCAATGTTACGATATGGTCACAATCTATACAACGAAAAAAATAATAAAAATACTTACTATACGTTTACACTTTCACGAAGAATACGAATACGACAGGCTTTTGTATTGTGCCCGTGTATCCTTCACAAAGGGAGCGCTGGGCGCGGTGTAATAAAAAGCCTCTATAAACAGCCTTCACATTTTGACAGTAAGCCTTAAGTTATAGAGCATAAGCATCACAGACGTGGGGTGGCTATTAGATGACAGATGAGAGCTATTTCAATGCATTATTGCGTCGCTTTTTTGTCGAAAAACGTGACTTCCGAAGGTCGACGACCTCACTACCGATTTCTGCCTCCACCGGGAGATAACTCACACCAAGATTGTTTATGCCCCCGATGCATATCTTCCCGCCTTTTTTGGTGCTTTTGTTAATCTGTTGTCGTTTAAGGAAACGGTGACATAACAGTTATTTAAATAGAACGGCGAGATACAATCGGTAAGTTAAAATTACGGCCGCTTATGAAAGATTATCTGATGAAAGGGGGGCCCATAAATCAATTTGGCCGAAATAATGAAAACGCTGTGTGTTTACTGGTTTCAACAACTCTGTCATTATGGTGAATAAACAAGGCGTCATTAAATTTGCATACTGCAATATGTCTGGGAGGATACGGATGAATCCGAGCAGTCGTAAAAACGCGACCGCGACCGCTTTCCGTAACACTCGTGTGGGGCGTAATGGCCTCAGTCTGCGAAATTAAAACGCTTCATTTCCAGGTACGGGTGACTGCTCAAAGGACTGCGCATTCAAAAGCTTATGCTAATGCAATAAGGTTGAAGTTGCAAACGATCCCAGCTTGTTTGTATAAAGCTAAACGGAGAGCCACCTTGACGTCTTCACATTACTCTTGTTGAGATGTGTTCTTGACACCCGGGTTACCGTTGAACACGTCAAAAAACATCATCGTAACAAATACATTTTGATCTCAATGAAGATCCGTGGAAACGTACTTTTTTATGATTATTAAAATAACTTTTAAAGGAAGACCTGCAAGTTCTTAAGAAGTACCTACAAATAAAATAAACACACACCAACGAGCCAAACATATAGTGTACATTAATAATATCTCTTAAATGACAGATCTATTATCTACTTAAATTCCATAAATAAGTAGGTACTTTATAGTTTATACGAGTAGTGCATGGTTTGTTAAAATAAAAATATAAATTAAATAATTAGGAATAGGTGATTTCACTCTAGAAATAATACATCTCTTAAATATTTATTACGAATTGACTTATAATTTGTACAGGCACAAAATTACAGTTACAGTTTATGATGTTACGTATTTTAAGAATGAATTATTAATAGATATAAAATGAAGCAAACAAACGTGAATTACGTATTATGGCCATTGGCCACCTTGATAAATCTTTGGACAACAACGACTAGCTTAATGGTCACAATATCCTGAAGGGTTGGTGCTGAATAATAAATAGAGCATTCCCGCAGAATAAATTGGAGTGCCAGGTTGATTTACTGTGAGAGGGCTTAACGTCTTGCGCTTCATCACTGATAAACGATGAACACCTGACAGATAAATTAATTGGTCAACGTGGTTCGTGTAATTCATAAGTCAATTGAATTTTATTGAGGAAGATGGCAGATTAACTATGCAGGTAGTAAAGTTTCAATAGATTGGAAATATTACGAGGCATGATTCATACTACCGGCGGGTGATAGTCAAATAGATAAAAATCTTAGCTCTCTACTCAGGAGGGCAAACCTGCACGAAAAGGATTTATAAAAATCCTAACACTTATTTATCGTATCCTCAAATGTCTCGGAATTGATCGGTTTATGTCATCGATTATATATAGCAATAGATAAATTGCTATCTTCACTAACTTACTGTAGCGTTTGGTGGTAACCAGTTAACCACCCTAATCTAAAAGTTTTGGAGGCCCAGAACTTTGCTGTGGTATTGTTTAATTCATGTTCAAATTCTAATTAAGTCCATTGTTGATATTCCAGCTATATACAAAAGGATATCCTTATTGAAATGCGAGTGACTCAAGTATAAAACGCACTAATGATTAAAGTTTTCCCTAACTAAACGATAAACTTGAATCCCTTGAAGCCTACAGCGTATAATTTCTTCTACCCACACATCTACAAGATTATGTATTGGAATGACATGTGGTTTCAAAAGTCATCTCACGCTCTTAGCTCTAAAGAAATCTGTATAAAGGTTCAAAGTTTAACTCCTGTAATTTAGCTTTCCACTTCTTAAGTAGGTAATCAACCAAAGTCTTACTTCGAAAGTAGCTTATTCTAATCGTGTGTCATAATAACTCCTTCACACATACCTAAGTGATATTAATGAAGATATCTTAAGTTAAGTCGGTAAACGGATTGTAAAAATTAACGCTTTCTAGCACCTCTAACCCACGTATTACCACACTTTTACTTTAAAGGCTAAGTAAACGCATGGTACCTACGTTTTCATCTACTTTCTTAGCGAAGGGCCAATCTATAGAACTCCTTGCCGGACTCTTGGTTCCCCGAGAGATACAATCTTCAGGTGTTCAAGGCGAGACTGAGAGGTATTTTCTGGGTAAGCGCGCTCAATCTTAGGCTTCAATTACACTTAGCATCAGGTGAATTGTAGCCAAGCGCAAACTTATTATTATTAAGAGAAAAGTGGTAACAAACATACAACAAAAAAATAAAGAATATTCCGAACCACCTGTTCTCAATTCTCGTTAGTCTCTCTAAAACTCGAGAATGACTGGACCGATTTGGCTAATTTTGGTCTTCGATTATTTGTGGGAAGTCCAGGGAAGGTTTAAAAGGTGAATAAAATATGAAGATGCCTAGAATAAAATAAAATAATAGAAGTCAGTACGAAGTGTGCCAGGTCAGCTAGTAATTGGGGTACAACAAGGGAAGCCTCCACGCGTGGTCGTCTTGCAGACGGCCCGGCGTACCCCGGGCAACGGCGGGTAGTAGAGGATGGCTACTACCCGACGGCTAATTCCCTGTGGGAGCACGCACTTGTGCGTGGCTCCGGGAGCCAAGTGTTGGCGTCGATGACCCCCGACGCCTTCCACGGCTGTGCTTCGGCACATTGATGGGGCCTTTTGGCCTGTGGGTCTCTCCCAATGGCGGGGTATTTGCCCGATTGGTGAGAGACGTGTTGTTGGACGCATTTTGCGTCGGTTTGTCGGCGATGGTCGCAGGGGAAGAGGAGTGCCCTTCGGGGGATCTCGCGGTGTTTCGTTGCCGTCCTCCCTGTCTTCTGCGACCGTTGCCGCCTTACCTAGATGGGGGCCTTTTGGCCTGTGGGTCTCTCCCAATGGCGGGGTATTTGCCCGATTGGTGAGAGACGTGTTGTCGGGCGCATTTGCGCCGGTTTGTCGGCGATGGTCGCAGGGGAAGAGGAGTGCCCTTCGGGGGATCTCGCGGTGTTTCGTTGCCGTCCTCCCTGTCTTCTGCGACCGTTGCCGCCTTACCAGAGGAGCCGTTTGACGGCGCGGGTTGGCAGTGTATCACTGCGGCGCGGCGGGTCCGATGGCCACGGTTCTCGTGGTCGTCGGTTATGGTCCTTTTGGACTGGTCGCCGGGCAACCTGTTTCCCCTCGCTGGAGGGACCAGGGGGCTTGCCTTGACTGGCGAGCCCGAGTGGAGTGAGACCACAATAAAAAACCGCCTGTTATCCCGACTTCGGTAGGGACCAGGGGGCGCGAGCTCAAGTGGAGAAAACCACACTAAAAATCCACCGTGCGGTGGCGACTGCACGCCCGACGGGGTCCAGCGAGGGTTGGTGTGGGGACATCTCCCTTGCCTTGCACGGATCCCGTCCTTGGAGGAGGGCGACGGCTTCTGCCTGAGCCCTAGGCTGCCCCAAGTGGGGGGGCCAGTCGAGTCTGCGCAAGCGGACTGCGCTGGTGGTGGCGTGGTGTTATGGTTCATACCAAGATCCCACGTCATCATCACCCAAGGCGCGTTGACGGTGTAGACCGGGGTTTTTTAGTGGGTATTCTCCGTCTCACTAACATCTAGAGGCGGAGTGAGTCCCACATAACCTGCTGCGTCCCCGAGTAGCAGGTATGCGTAAATGCATTTTCCCCCGGTGCAACAAAAAAAAAAAAGGTCAGCTAGTAATTAATGAAAACAGGCACTCTTTCTGCGTGAGCTATGAGTAACGAGACGATTTGTCGCCGGTTTTATCTTATCGGTTCCTTTGGCTTTGTGCAAGCTTATTTCCGTTGGTGTTGCTTGCCTTGACAGTTGGCCAAGCTTCAAAGGCAGGTATTGTACTTATTGTGAAGCCAAAATGTTCTTAGAGAAAATAACGATAAATAATAATGAAGATCATTGGGCCACGTGATAAACGTCCCTATTATTAACAGGCATTGTAAATGATTTTATTTTTATATCTAGGGGTGAGCTGTCACACGAGGCGAAAAAGTCCCGAAACATAGAATAGTGATGGTAGGTTACACAATTCTTATTCACGAGCCAGCTCTTGATCTCTGGTACCTGACATAAAAATCTCCAGTAAGTGAAACTCCTTGCTAGGCGCTATACTCGTAAGTATAAAACCCACAGATAATATATTCCTTTTTTGAACAATTTCTTAGCGGCTACACAAAAGGCAGTGTATCTGGCTACTTGGGCGGCCTCACGGTGGCTATTTTAAATGTAATTGCTAGCCTCCGCCACGCATTTGTCGTTCAACCAGTCAAGGGTGCCCTGTGGTAAACTCCACTTTTTATGGTGCCACAAAAAGGTGACCGCTTAACGATTATTCTGTTGCCTAACAAGTGCAGGATAGATTTTTTTATCTTCACGAACAGCGTTCGTGTGAACGTTTTTTATTTTTCGATGCGCTTATCTAATTTGTCATGTGGTTCGCAGATGATCTAAATAGGTAAACGTGCTAATGCGTTAATGTATTTTTAAATTGGCAAATGACTTGGGAATACGATGACAGATGCCTAAGGTCACGATCATTCCATGTGTAGAAATATCAGCGGCAATGTTTAAATGGCAAAATAACTTTAGGCATTTGATTGTGTGGTATTTATGAAATCCTTTACCGTGTAATACTTAGATGCTAATATTCATCTCTATAATACCTACATTACAAGACATTCCTAACAAGGTGTCTGATTTCTTGTAAATCACCGTCTTTCTTAATGCAAATCTGGACTTGTGTTACGATAATATCAGTTCTCGTCTATCGGTCTCGATAGAAATCCTTGCCTTTCAAAACCAGAGGTAGAGATTTTTCTTTCGATCCTATTTGTTTGTTAACCAGGCCAGGTGAAGTGACAATTTGCGCAAGATCGCTGGCAAGTGCCAGATGCGAGAAGCCAATTGAAATGCTTATGGCCTATGTCCAGTGAACTGCAAGAGATCAATGATGTTGATTCATAAGATTTTGTTTTAAGTCTATAGAAGACATTTTTCATTTCTATCGAGGCTCAAATCCATTCCTGAGTCATAAACATCTTGTGTGACATATGTTTCACGATAAAAATGCCTTCAGCAATATGTATTTATGCAGGCGACTGATATATGGCGGGGTTGGCATCTGTAATAGGCTGTCGGGACGTGTTTATTAGCCAGCCTATTAGTGGCTATTTGCAGACATCTTCGTAATAACCACATAAACTGGCGCGTAAATCATCGACTCACAAATAAAGTTGATAGGTGAATTATGTTATGGTCATAATGGCCGGGATACGGGTCGTATGATGAGACGGAATACGGCTTATTTAATTCGATTGCATTGTTCGTAGTCGTTTTACCAATTGCGGTTTTCTTCATTAGCCATTGGGGTCATCGGTGTCTGCAGTCAAGTTCATGGCAAAAAAAATATTTTCTTATCTAATCATGCGCTCGAAGATAAACATTATTACCAAATCCCTATGCTTCTAAATACGTAAGTATTATAATGCGGTCTTTCCTCTCCTTTTGATTGTTTTTTGTTTGTTTGCATTGAATAGGAAACTCCGAAACTACTGGACCGATTTGAATAATTATTTCACTGTTTAAATAAAAGTAAGTTCTATTTTAGCCACCTCCTTTATTAGCACCTACATATTATGATAAAACTTGTATCTACCTATGTATATGCATATCTATATATATGTAATTTGATATCCACACATCCAGGGCAGGACATGTGTTCCAGTATTTAGATAAGTTCCTGTCTGGGCGGCGCCGAACGCAAATTAATACCGCTTTATTGTACAATAATATTACAATTACAATAAAACATGTGAGGTTGTGCAGATAACAATATCTGGTGCTGCTATTAAAGATGCCAGTTATATCGCGCTATAAGAAACCTTTGTAATAACAGTCCTATTATTATTCTACTATAGAGCAGAGGTCACAGTTATATTAATGAAGTCTGTTGTTTTGCATTAACACACAGAATTATCGAGCTTGTCAGATGCAAATGCAGTACTGTCAACATCAAAAGTTCGTTTTTAACCGACTTCGAAAAAAGGAGGAGGTTCTCAATTCGTCTGTATGTATAATATTTTTTTTTTATGTATGTTCACCGATATTTCCGTCAATTATGGATGGATTTCAAAAATTTTTTTTTGTTCAACAGAGGACACTTCCGAGGTGGTCCCATTATCACCAAGTCAGGATCTGATGATGGGATCCTGGAGAAATTGAGGGCAACAACCGAAAATTGTATGCACATATGGTGTTTTTGTTACGTAATCATATTTTACTCAGGTATATGCTTCCGGGTGTCAACATCTGGTGCTGATGATGAAGCCACAGAACTCCTTAACGGTTAGGAGTTAGGGGATAGTACTGACATTGGTCGATAGAAACTAGGTAGTAGTATGTACTTATACAGGGCTAATAGGGCAGGTGATATGGTAAGTTATGATTTTTGAAGTCGGTGCCAGTACCAGATAGGTCGGCCGCGCGCGTCATACAACAACAGTTAGGTACCTAGAGGCTGGCACCGACTTCAAAAATAAGTGATAATTGTAATATTTAAATAATTATGTATTAAGGATAGAAATACTTTTTAGTTTTGGTCGTTTGTGTTTTTTTTGGTTAGATTAATTGATAATTGAACCTTATTACCTATGATTTCATAATCAAATGCATCATCTACCTAATTTCCGTGCTGACTACAGGTGCTTACGCGTAACTGACCTATTCAGTGGGAAGCGGATCTATAAATAACAAAACTGTAGTTAGATAATTATATTAATCGAGAGCGAAATTAAGTTTATTTATTATTACAATCTAACGTTAAAAAGGCCATATAAAACAAACATTAGGTACATAATAAAGAATATAGTCAAACAGCATAGCGGCCGAAGTCGCTACGACAAACGAAAAGTCTGCGATAAGCTCACGATGATGATGACTAAGCTTTTCCCCAAAAGCTTAGTCATCATCGTCATCAACATTTATGTTCAGGGATGGGACAGTATTAAGAATACCGCCTATTAGGCAAGTAAGCTAACCTAAGTTAGTTATCGGGCAAGACTATAAAGTTCTGATGACGCGTAAGTATGTAGGTAGATACGTGAATTTGACTTAAATTCAATACCAATGGCTAGTCGTATCACTTTCTATAACACACATGACAGTGTTAAATCGCGAAACACATGTATAATTTGATTGACGCGTAACATATCAACATGGTCGGCATCGACGTGCCCTCACATATCGGCTGCGTCTGATATGCAAAGAGAGCAGCGCTGATACGGCCCTTCGTAATAGGGGCACGCGAGATGGTATCGATATCGGTATATCGAATCGGTGCCCGTATTAATTATGTCCGGAATCGATTACATTTATCTGATTCAATTTGTTTTTATAGCAGCGTAGTGGCTTACCATCGCGGCAACAGACAAGTAACCAAATCGATTCCATCCGGGCCTGTAGCATTATACATTGACAACGCGAAAGTCACATAACGTGCGTTTCCGAGTGTACGGTAGTTGCTAATCACCGGCAGTAAAATCAAGGAGTTCCTTAGCCCACCTTTAGGACACCCATGGGAAGAGATGGGACAGTGATGTAGGCATGTCCGATCCGATGAACGTACGTATACCTACGCTCGTTTTTGGGAGCGCGTAGTAAGCGCGAACCTTAGCTACGCTTTTTTTCGTGGAAAATCCCTTCGAATCTTCAGTGCATGAAACGGGGATACAGACACCGGTGTGCGGTGCCGAGTTAATCCGCTCAACCATGTAACCCATGTAAGGCTGGATCCTCAAGTAGAGAAATTATCACGGCTCCCACCACGAAGCTACACTCGAACCCCATGCATGCCGGGCGACAGACGACCCAACCTTAGCTACGTTCGGGCGATGATGTACAGAAAACAAGGTCAATACCAAAGAACCAGACCGACTTTTTTATCAAACATCGATAACTCCATTTACTGTCTCCAAACCCTATCGTACAACCAAACAACATCTAATTCGACGCATAAACTAATGAATTATTCAACCCGTCCGAGACAGGCCCGACTAATTTTTAACGTCTGCGAGTCTTATGAAAGCGATAAGGTGTAATGCAATCCAACAATAAAAACATGCATTAAACAAAACCGTAAAATGGAAGTTAACTTTAATGCGTCTGTCGGCCCATAAAACGTTAATTGGGTTAATTAACAAATGTGTGTACTGTGTGAGAGTTATTAAAATTACTTTTTTATAATGCTGCGTGCATCGTATCCTATTTGGGGATGGAGATAATGAAGGTCGCTTGTTAACATGGAAATATTACTGACAATTAACAAGCAATTAGTGATAATTCAATCAAAGATGTTTTTTTTATAAATAGCATATACGAGTAGTATCTACAGTACACATAAATAAATTTTATTTATAGACTACAGATCCGCCCTCGCTTTGCTTCGAGACTTAATTTAGAAACCTAGGTACTATAATATGCATGTATATATATACACCATTCCCCTTGAATCACCATCTAAAAAAAAAACGCATTAAAAACGATTTTAATAGATAGAGGTCTTCAAGAGTTTTATGTGTAAGACATATGCGTATTGCACCCGCGCAAAGCCAGAACGGGTCGCTAGTAACAAATAAATAAACATCGCGTACAAATCCAGAAATACTTCCCCAATGAAAAAATCAGTTGTGATCATGTTCCTACCAACATTATGTTGTTTCGCTGGAAGCTGTTATCGAATGTTGTATTACAAAACAGCCAGTAGCATTGTTATCGCGTAACTCACGACTGGATCTCCTGGCCACTGCACAGATAATATCTTGACACGAATTTCAACGTAACCGACACACCGTTTGGACATTTCCCTCCCAGACTCTGGCCGGGACGTTTTGACATTTTATCTGGTTTGAAATCGGGTGAGATAAATGTGATTTTACTTGATTATGGGCCATGTTCTGTCTATACAATACTAGTGTCTTTACACCTTGTTCTAATAAATTGTAAAAGTATGCTGTTTGTATGTATGCCCAAGCGAGTCCTAGGATTTCAAATTCGATATTCAGTTGAGTAATTTTTAAATTTTTTATTATAGGGTAAAATTAATTCTAAACCTTATTTTGATTGAGGTAATCATCTCAAAAAAAGACAACGTATTACTAAGAAATTAATAATATTCTAGTCTCTACACCTAATTCCAATGGACAAACTAGCAAAACTCAAAATATCATTGTGTTAACTTTATCAATGAAACAATAATCTTAACTAATATTATAAAGCTGAAGAGTTTGTTTGTTTGAACGCACTAATCTCAGGAACTACTGCTCCGAATTGAAAAATTATTTTTGTGTTGAATAGACCATTTATCGAGGAAGGCTTTAGGCTATATAACATCACGTTGCAACTTTAAGGAGCGAAGAAATAATGGAAAATGTAAAAAAAACGGGGAAAAAATAACTATTCCACGCGGACGAAGTCGCGAGCACAGCTAGTATAATCTAACGCCCGTACGTCTCAACAATCAATAGCCTGTTTTAATTAAATATATGTAACTGGTTTAGCTCTTGCTGTACAAAATCCAAAATGTCTAACTTGATGTGGCACTTCTGCACAAAACACGAGTGTCCATGAGTATTAACCGGTTCAACACCCAGACACAATTAGAAATTTAATTGTTATGAATCATGTGATTCGTGGGACAGCTAATCTGATTGGATATCAGATACGTTTTAATGGCGTATTTTACTATCAAGCCTTTACATGTAGCATGCAGTAAGGGAAATAGCAATCAATAACAGCACAAGTCGCTCCCTATTCCCCCCACTGACAATCGCACTTAGGTACAACTGTTTATACATTCAAAGCACAACACGGTATATCTTTTACAATCTTTCACGACGCTAATGCGGGGACCTAAAAGTAATTTTAAACACATCATTTAAAAAAATCGTGTGGTGTGCCGATTTTCAATTTTAGGGGACGTGAGCAGAATATTAAAAGGGTTTAATAAGGGAATTTGAAGTGCGGGATGGGCAGGGCGAAAACGTAATAGTCATTTAAAAGTTCAATCTAAATTGTAATTTCATTGTAGAAATTTGGATCAAAACAAACACTTGAGATAAAATATGTGTAACATTTCTTTTGTTACATAATTGTTGGTGTATCTGTCACCGGAAAATAGCAAGAATCGTAAGTTGATCAATTTCCTAGGCAGTTGATTAACTTTCGGAAAATAACAAACGGTAGTTGAAATGTATTATTTAACGCAATGGATTTCAGTTAGTTGATCAATTTACGGTAGCCTGACAGTCATTTAATAATTTACGATTTTGACACAAGTAAAATCGTCCTCAAATGGGCCAATCGTTGCTCAATGTACTATTTAACGGTGCACTATTACCCGTAACTTAATACACTGTTCCCTAATTGGTTGCCGGGATAACACCACATGAGCCATTGAACCAATCAACGTTCACCTCACCTTCGTCGGATGATTTTACGGAAACACCCCGTAAAATGATCAATTTACTAAAATACATACGTTAAATAATACATTTCAACTGCCATTTATTATTTTCCGGAAGTTAATCAACTACCTAGGAAATTGATCAACTTACGATTCTAGCTATTTTCCGGTGACATATCTATGGACAAATTCAGCTGATAGACTCTATGAGAGATACGAATTAAAATAAATAAATCCCAAAGTAAGTCGAACACTGTGTGTTATGAATATTGGAACAACGACAATACCACAAATAACCTACCTAAATACCAAGACACACAGAACAAACACAAATAGCCATCATACGAATTGCAATTATTTAAAATTTAATTAAAACCTGTATACACGGGGTAGACTTACTATCAACTTTTTGATTGAAAGCCTTTAGCTCTCCTGGCCTTTGGACATTCATCAACAAATTAGCTCTTTCATATACCGTTAATGTGATAAGTTGACCTACTTTTACAGGTGAGTACTACTTATTTAATTCTGCAACGTCTACGTAGCCCGTCCTTACAGCTAAGAAGGTAGTAAACAAACACAATGCAAAGCTTTTCTATTAACTTTCGACATCATCTGGGAAAATACAAAGCTAGCTTTCCAATAGAAGTTTATTGGACATATTGGGAACGGCGGCACTTGTTAATAACCGTTAAATATCGTTATAAGTTAGACCGGCCAACCAGCGTTTACGAGGCTTTGGCGAAGATGTGCGAAGAGAGAGCATGTGACTTATAGAAATGTATTAAGGATAGAACTAGAGCTGTATTTGTAAAATACGATAATATATTATTATAAGAGAGGTAGGGCATAGGGAATTCTCGCTCGAATTGAGCTGCCCGTCCGGGGAAGGACCACCCTATAGAATACCGCAGCCAAATGACGTCTGGGTCGTGTTTCTGCTGGTGAGTAGGGTTTCCGGAGCTCGTGGGGGGTCAGGGTTGGGCTGGCATGGCAGGGACAACTGACAGGTAGGTACTTGCCAGTTGTCACAGCGACTTGGGCTTCTCTTTCGCTTTCCATCAGGCGTAGGGAAGCCATTATGTAGAGTTACTATAAAAAAAAGTACGAAAAATAATAAACCCTCAAGAAGAGTTCTTATTTAATACTAAAATAATGCAACCATCATTAACATAGAACGGCCTTGTGTGCGTTAAAAGTGCGACTCTGTATTGAACTACACTGCATGATTGAAAAAGGATAGTTTAAATTTATACATACATATTGGATCGGCACATCCAATACACGTTCTACTTAAATATCTTTTCTATAATTTTAAGGAAAATATACTCGAAGTCGTTTCGAGCATTCAAATTTCGTACGCTTAAAAAAGATGACACGTGCTACGGTTGTTTGAAAATTGATGACCGTTCTATTCTTGATATATTTCTGTAATATATGTGACTAGTACGTACTTATTAGTATTGTTTAGTTTTCTGACCCCGGTTCTACTAATATACAGAAGGGTCTTTTGGAAATGACTCTACACTGTTAAGACGATGTTTGAGAAACTAGCACCTGCAAAGATGGTGTGTTCACCATCTTTTCAGGTGCTCTATTCCGACAAGCTATAACAAAAGAGCTACAAACGGATACAAAATCAGTAGTTAGAAGTCATCCGAGTTGATTGAATAGCCGATAAAAGATTGTATGAACAATCAATAACCATGTGAGCAGACAAAGTCAAATTTTATTTATATGTGAAAATCTTATTGCAGGATATGCAGAAAGGTATTATACGATTTATATTAATGCTTGGTACACCCTGTACATAAATCACCATTGAGCTTCTCCGGATCCGACGTCAATAAACTTGAAAGAGGCCGGCTTCTTTGCAAAACCGTAAAAGATACATGAATTCACCTTTTGAAATACCATTTTTGTAGTACAATACCAAGAGATCAATGATGTTGATTCATAAGATTTTGTTTTAAGTCTATAGAAGACATTTTTCATTTCTATCGAGGCTCAAATCCATTCCTGAGTCATAAACATCTTGTGTGACATATGTTTCACGATAAAAATGCCTTCAGCAATATGTATTTATGCAGGCGACTGATATATGGCGGGGTTGGCATCTGTAATAGGCTGTCGGGACGTGTTTATTAGCCAGCCTATTAGTGGCTATTTGCAGACATCTTCGTAATAACCACATAAACTGGCGCGTAAATCATCGACTCACAAATAAAGTTGATAGGTGAATTATGTTATGGTCATAATGGCCGGGATACGGGTCGTATGATGAGACGGAATACGGCTTATTTAATTCGATTGCATTGTTCGTAGTCGTTTTACCAATTGCGGTTTTCTTCATTAGCCATTGGGGTCATCGGTGTCTGCAGTCAAGTTCATGGCAAAAAAAATATTTTCTTATCTAATCATGCGCTCGAAGATAAACATTATTACCAAATCCCTATGCTTCTAAATACGTAAGTATTATAATGCGGTCTTTCCTCTCCTTTTGATTGTTTTTTGTTTGTTTGCATTGAATAGGAAACTCCGAAACTACTGGACCGATTTGAATAATTATTTCACTGTTTAAATAAAAGTAAGTTCTATTTTAGCCACCTCCTTTATTAGCACCTACATATTATGATAAAACTTGTATCTACCTATGTATATGCATATCTATATATATGTAATTTGATATCCACACATCCAGGGCAGGACATGTGTTCCAGTATTTAGATAAGTTCCTGTCTGGGCGGCGCCGAACGCAAATTAATACCGCTTTATTGTACAATAATATTACAATTACAATAAAACATGTGAGGTTGTGCAGATAACAATATCTGGTGCTGCTATTAAAGATGCCAGTTATATCGCGCTATAAGAAACCTTTGTAATAACAGTCCTATTATTATTCTACTATAGAGCAGAGGTCACAGTTATATTAATGAAGTCTGTTGTTTTGCATTAACACACAGAATTATCGAGCTTGTCAGATGCAAATGCAGTACTGTCAACATCAAAAGTTCGTTTTTAACCGACTTCGAAAAAAGGAGGAGGTTCTCAATTCGTCTGTATGTATAATATTTTTTTTTTATGTATGTTCACCGATATTTCCGTCAATTATGGATGGATTTCAAAAATTTTTTTTTGTTCAACAGAGGACACTTCCGAGGTGGTCCCATTATCACCAAGTCAGGATCTGATGATGGGATCCTGGAGAAATTGAGGGCAACAACCGAAAATTGTATGCACATATGGTGTTTTTGTTACGTAATCATATTTTACTCAGGTATATGCTTCCGGGTGTCAACATCTGGTGCTGATGATGAAGCCACAGAACTCCTTAACGGTTAGGAGTTAGGGGATAGTACTGACATTGGTCGATAGAAACTAGGTAGTAGTATGTACTTATACAGGGCTAATAGGGCAGGTGATATGGTAAGTTATGATTTTTGAAGTCGGTGCCAGTACCAGATAGGTCGGCCGCGCGCGTCATACAACAACAGTTAGGTACCTAGAGGCTGGCACCGACTTCAAAAATAAGTGATAATTGTAATATTTAAATAATTATGTATTAAGGATAGAAATACTTTTTAGTTTTGGTCGTTTGTGTTTTTTTTGGTTAGATTAATTGATAATTGAACCTTATTACCTATGATTTCATAATCAAATGCATCATCTACCTAATTTCCGTGCTGACTACAGGTGCTTACGCGTAACTGACCTATTCAGTGGGAAGCGGATCTATAAATAACAAAACTGTAGTTAGATAATTATATTAATCGAGAGCGAAATTAAGTTTATTTATTATTACAATCTAACGTTAAAAAGGCCATATAAAACAAACATTAGGTACATAATAAAGAATATAGTCAAACAGCATAGCGGCCGAAGTCGCTACGACAAACGAAAAGTCTGCGATAAGCTCACGATGATGATGACTAAGCTTTTCCCCAAAAGCTTAGTCATCATCGTCATCAACATTTATGTTCAGGGATGGGACAGTATTAAGAATACCGCCTATTAGGCAAGTAAGCTAACCTAAGTTAGTTATCGGGCAAGACTATAAAGTTCTGATGACGCGTAAGTATGTAGGTAGATACGTGAATTTGACTTAAATTCAATACCAATGGCTAGTCGTATCACTTTCTATAACACACATGACAGTGTTAAATCGCGAAACACATGTATAATTTGATTGACGCGTAACATATCAACATGGTCGGCATCGACGTGCCCTCACATATCGGCTGCGTCTGATATGCAAAGAGAGCAGCGCTGATACGGCCCTTCGTAATAGGGGCACGCGAGATGGTATCGATATCGGTATATCGAATCGGTGCCCGTATTAATTATGTCCGGAATCGATTACATTTATCTGATTCAATTTGTTTTTATAGCAGCGTAGTGGCTTACCATCGCGGCAACAGACAAGTAACCAAATCGATTCCATCCGGGCCTGTAGCATTATACATTGACAACGCGAAATGCGGGGACCTAAAAGTAATTTTAAACACATCATTTAAAAAAATCGTGTGGTGTGCCGATTTTCAATTTTAGGGGACGTGAGCAGAATATTAAAAGGGTTTAATAAGGGAATTTGAAGTGCGGGATGGGCAGGGCGAAAACGTAATAGTCATTTAAAAGTTCAATCTAAATTGTAATTTCATTGTAGAAATTTGGATCAAAACAAACACTTGAGATAAAATATGTGTAACATTTCTTTTGTTACATAATTGTTGGTGTATCTGTCACCGGAAAATAGCAAGAATCGTAAGTTGATCAATTTCCTAGGCAGTTGATTAACTTTCGGAAAATAACAAACGGTAGTTGAAATGTATTATTTAACGCAATGGATTTCAGTTAGTTGATCAATTTACGGTAGCCTGACAGTCATTTAATAATTTACGATTTTGACACAAGTAAAATCGTCCTCAAATGGGCCAATCGTTGCTCAATGTACTATTTAACGGTGCACTATTACCCGTAACTTAATACACTGTTCCCTAATTGGTTGCCGGGATAACACCACATGAGCCATTGAACCAATCAACGTTCACCTCACCTTCGTCGGATGATTTTACGGAAACACCCCGTAAAATGATCAATTTACTAAAATACATACGTTAAATAATACATTTCAACTGCCATTTATTATTTTCCGGAAGTTAATCAACTACCTAGGAAATTGATCAACTTACGATTCTAGCTATTTTCCGGTGACATATCTATGGACAAATTCAGCTGATAGACTCTATGAGAGATACGAATTAAAATAAATAAATCCCAAAGTAAGTCGAACACTGTGTGTTATGAATATTGGAACAACGACAATACCACAAATAACCTACCTAAATACCAAGACACACAGAACAAACACAAATAGCCATCATACGAATTACAATTATTTAAAATTTAATTAAAACCTGTATACACGGGGTAGACTTACTATCAACTTTTTGATTGAAAGCCTTTAGCTCTCCTGGCCTTTGGACATTCATCAACAAATTAGCTCTTTCATATACCGTTAATGTGATAAGTTGACCTACTTTTACAGGTGAGTACTACTTACTTATTTAATTCTGCAACGTCTACGTAGCCCGTCTTTACAGCTAAGAAGGTAGTAAACAAACACAATGCAAAGCTTTTCTATTAACTTTCGACATCATCTGGGAAAATACAAAGCTAGCTTTCCAATAGAAGTTTATTGGACATATTGGGAACGGCGGCACTTGTTAATAACCGTTAAATATCGTTATAAGTTAGACCGGCCAACCAGCGTTTACGAGGCTTTGGCGAAGATGTGCGAAGAGAGAGCATGTGACTTATAGAAATGTATCAAGGATAGAACTAGAGCTGTATTTGTAAAATACGATAATCTATACTTATAATAAATCTGTAGAGAGGTCAATTCTGTACATTAAATATTTTTTCAAAATAACTATTGGAGGGTGATTAGTGATCGATACTGATGCCAAAAATGCAATCAGTAAAATTTTTGTCTGTCTGTCTGTCTGTCTGTATGTTCGTTATAGAAAAAAGAACTACTGGACGGATTTCGATGAAACTTGGTACAATTATTCTTCATACTCCTGGGCAGGTTATAGTGTACCTTTCATCACGCTATGATCAATAGGAGCAAAGCAGTGAAGGGAAGTGTTGGGAAAACGCGAGAAATTTTTATCTGTATGTTTGAACGCACATCATGCGAAAACTACTGCATGGAATTGAATGCGGTTTTCACTAATGTATTACTAGAAGTCTAACTTAAAATTTAGGTACCATTTTATGGAAGTCCGTTATTTTTGAAACCCGATATCCACGCGAGCGACGCCGCCGGCACAGCTAGTATATTATTATAAGAGAGGTAGGGCACAGCGAATCTTCGCTCGAATTGAGCCGCCCGTCCGGGGAAGGACCTCCACCCTATACAATACCGCAGTCAAATGACCTCTGGGCCGTGTTTCTGCAGGTGAGTAGGGTTTCCGGAGCTCGTGGGGGGTTAGGGTTGGGCCGGCATGGCGGTGGCAACTGACAAGTAACTGACCAGTTACTTGCCCGTTGTCACAGCGACTTGGGCTTCTCTTTCGCTTTCCATCAGGCGTAGGGAAGCCATTATGTCGAGCCACTATAAAAAAAAAGGATAGTTTAAATTTATACATACATATTGGATCGGCACATCCAATACACGTTCTACTTAAATATCTTTTCTATAATTTTAAGGAAAATATACTCGAAGTCGTTTCGAGCATTCAAATTTCGTACGCTTAAAAAAGATGACACGTGCTACGGTTGTTTGAAAATTGATGACCGTTCTATTCTTGATATATTTCTGTAATGTGACTAGTACGTACTTATTAGTATTGTTTAGTTTTCTGACCCCGGTTCTACTAATATACAGAAGGGTCTTTTGGAAATGACTGTACACTGTTAAGACGATGTTTGAGAAACTAGCACCTGCAAAGATGGTGTGTTCACCATCTTTTCAGGTGCTCTATTCCGACAAGCTATAACAAAAGAGCTACAAACGGATACAAAATCAGTAGTTAGAAGTCATCCGAGTTGATTGAATAGCCGATAAAAGATTGTATGAACAATCAATAAACATGTGAGCAGACAAAGTCAAATTTTATATAAATGTGAAAATCTTATTGCAGGAAATGCGGAAAGGTATTATACGATTTATATTAATGCTTGGTACACACTGTACATAAATCACCATTGAGCTTCTCCGGATCCGACGTCAATAAACTTGAAAGAGGCCGGCTTCTTTGCAAAACCGTAAAAGATACATGAATTCACCTTTTGAAATACCATTTTTGTAGTACAATACCGGACGCGCTATCTCAGACTTTATTATCGGACAGTCGATCCTCAGTTATTCTATAACCACACACGCCACAGATGCTATCTCTTAACAAACTTTCATTTATAAGATAGGTAGGTGCCTTGACAGTAATTTAATAGCATTGACATTTATGAATCGAGTGGCGGTAGACTAATGGCGACCAGGCATGAAATACGCCAGTTCTATGCGACCAGCGGTAGTAGCCCGACCGACCACTTTCGCGAAACATGGACCGGCTTTTAGCAAAAATATTGATCAGTGAAAGTCAAAGTGATTCGCGTGCACCGGCTGAAGGGAAGGCTCGATAAATTAATTGTTGCCTAAGTTCTTTGCTAGGCACGATCACACGATCGAAGGAGAAAGCCCGTTTTCTTGTTTACATTATACCTTCTTATTCGGTAGCTACGCCCTGCGATCGCCAACCCGCTTGCCCAGTAACGATATGGGTAAATCCTCTATGTGTTTGCTATAAGTGGCGTACAAGTGGAGAGGCCTATATCCAGCAGTGGACTGCGATAGGCTGACGATGATGGTGATCGTTATATTCGGTCAATATTAAAGCACTTGTTCTTTGACGGCATCCCCGCTAAAACAAATAAAAATAAGAAACTTGTAAAGTAGTCTACTTTCGTAATAACATTCCAAGGACAAAAAATAAAAGAAAACAAATTATTTAAGGGTATGATGGTGGGTGATGTTCATAACAACCCATTACATTAACAAAACAAAGATCTACATATACGAGTACTATGCTTCCTTATAAAGATTGTTACAATTATTTCAATAACAAAGTATGTGACATCTAAAAGGAAAAAGGCACAATATTAGTTAAACTACGACAAGCGAATCCTGTCAAACCTATTAATGCAATAAATTGTAAAATGAAAAAAGAATGTTCTTAATAATAGGTAGAGTTCAACGAAATACTTGTTCATTTTGATTTGTGAGACCACCGGCGGACTGAGCGATATCTCGACAAAACGACGTCAATTTATAAATTTTGCTTGAGACGGGGAAGCAATAAAGAACCTCGGTAGCTTTGGTTTGGTTTTGTCGCAGCGGAAACTAAATAACAGTGAGCTTTGGCTTGATATAAGATAACTAACTAAACTAAGTAGATACACAAAAATCCTGAGAAAGAACATTGAAGGGTATTATGATAATACAGTTCTAATTACTTCAAAAGGGGCAGAGAAACACACAACAGTAACGATCATAAAGAATTTCTATTTGCATGCAAATATTTGTACAGATCGGTGGTATAATGCGAAATAGAAGAAATAAGTAGTTGTAAATATGAGTCGTCGTCGTCATGATGGCGAAAATGCATCTTTTATACCTTGAGTCTTGCCGTACTTACTTTACTGAACATGAGTTATGGTATCCGTATCTCAAGAAATCTCGACATTATCCTAAACAGTTATGAAGCGTTTGCTTTGTTGAACTGGCTTCTTTGAACCTTTATTTTATTTTATACGGTTATAGGAAGTGAACTATTGGTTTTGATAGCTCAATAACTATTTAACAGCTAGTCGCGCTAATAGAGCAAAGCCAATAACGGATGCATAGTTAGCAATCATGGTGCAATCTCTATAAATTCCTGGATCGCTTCCTTAGTCGCCAACTACAAGTATAATTAGTTCAGAACTACCCCCATTAAAACTTTCACACTAGACAAAAAAAACTTCTTTAAAGCGCCTTTTGGTATATTGCCAGCCTTGCAAAAACTAGGTAACTATGTGCGTACCTAATAGAAATCTCTAGTTTTAAATTAACTTGCTACGGTACCGATCTTGTCAAATCAAACATGCCAACTATGATCAATGGGTTCTCTGTAAATTTCGCTAAACGTCTTATGTAATTGGTAGTTGTTCCAATCTGCAGATTATGTCAAATGTAGTTGATTAATCGCTCATGATTTATATTAGCTAATCTACTTGCGCAATACATTTGCGATATGGTTGGTGTGCGTGAATTTTAATAAAGCTCAAATATGTTACAGTTGTGAGCTTGTAAGATCCTCTTACGTATCAATTAGGATATTACGTGTTGTGCAAATAAAATTACCGACTTAGAGCTTATAAGATTATGGGGCCATAGTTCTAACTTCTAATACTAATAGGTTGCGGTAATCGCTCAACATTAGGCGGGCCGTAGATTTGTTTGTCACCCTAGTGGTATTAAAAAACTTACTCATTACCTCAGAACAACAACTTAACTAAATACTCGTTAATATCGGCATAATGACTATATAGGGCCACTGAGGTATTGATTGATTACACACGCGACGATAAATTTAAAAGAGGCGCTACAAATGCTAACTTTGGCTGAAATATTAAATCTCAAAATTGTATTGAATCTCATCACAAGAGAAACGTCTAATCGTTTCAATTGAGGCATTAAAACTTCAGAATTTAGGTTTCATGTTCTTATTTGTAAAGTGATAAACATAAAAATATATATAACAAAAAACAAAGTTCTTATAATGCTCAGGTTTTTTTTTGTCATTCTTCTCCTAGTATTGATTGATCGTATGCTACGAGTAGATATTAATTATGGTCGGATCGTTGGGGTATTTTATCTCATTACAAACTTCACACTTCGCCCCATAAATCGCTAGCTCGGCGTTCATTAAGGGTAAGTTTTTGTATGCGCTTTAATTGATCCGTTCGGTTCAGGGCAAATACCCAATTAATAAAAGTAGCTCCTTTCATAGGTCGGGAATGTTAGTTCTGTATAGGAAGGTTCTGTATAGGAACATTAATCATAGACCTGATAGGGTTTTTGTGAAAATGGTATCTGTAGGTCTTTGTAAAATAGTGCTAAAGTAAGCTTCTTTACATCATTACTGAAGTTATTTCCCTTAACCATACTATAGTTATAGTGACAGTTGTCACTTCTAGGCGTTCATGGGGGTTCTATCCCTTCTAGCATATGCTGAATGTGAATTACTACGAGTATTAGGTACTTATTCACGCCCGGGCGCCCTTGTGTGCACATCCACATTTTGTTATCCTGCAAAGACACTAGATCGCAGTACAGTAAATCAGTCATCCTTGTAATGTATTGATCACAACATCTTTTCACACTAGTCTCTACACTAATAATATAAAGAGGAAAGATTCATTTTGTGTGTAAAATTACTGACTGTACCGATTTCACCATTGGAAAGCTACATTCACCCCGAATAACATAGGCTATATAGGTATATAAATATTTAGGGACTAGATTAGGGATCCTTGCTAAAACGCCAAAATGTAACCCGCCAAATGAAATGTTTATCTGAAATACCTGAAGCGAAGCGAGGACGGGTCGCTAGTTAAGAATATGGTCGGCAGAGTATTGACCATTTAGAGACGAAGGTCGGTCAACAATCGGCAGCCGACAACGAATACACAGGACAGCCATACCCATACTCAGATATGGAGTCAATTTGCAGTAATGCGGCGACGGGTTCGAGTTACTTTTTACAGCCATACCGTTCGTTGACACCAGACTAAACATATTTCTCAATGTCAATGCCCTGGGAAGAAAGAAACACCATATATGTCCCATTGTTTAATACCCCTTAATTAATTAGCATTCGCCCTACTCGTGCAGGATTGTTTAATCAACTGCAGGTGAAACCAGATGTATAGCACTATATATGTTATGTTATTACGTAACGTAAACATAAATGGTTTATACTGGTCCATAGCCATTCATGATATTGTAATTACAAAGCGTGGCGTTGGCTATGAGGAAACGTAGTAATGTTAAAAACCAGCGTCTAGACTAGACGCATTGATTAATTTTATCGACTTCATTGACGACGGCGATTAATTCATGGCGTTTCCTAACTGCAGCAGTTATTGTAATAGGGTAATAAATTATTTAAAAACCGGCCAAGTGCGAGTCGGACTCGCGCACGTAGGGTTCCGTACCACTGATTGAATGAAAAAATTGGGTAATTTGATTTATGACGTTTAAAAAAAAACTACTGTCTAGATTTCATTCAAACCAAATTTCGTTAGTAGTTTTTATAGTAATACACATCATATATTTTTTACAGTTTTATCATGCCCATATTTTAGAAGTTACGGGGGGGGGGACACACATTTTACCACTTTGGAAGAGTCTCTCGCGCAAACTATTCAGTTTAGAAAAAAATGTTGTTAGAAACCTCAACATCATTTTCAAATACCTATTCATAGATACCCCACACGTATAGGTTTGATGAAAAAAAATTTTTTGAGTTTCAGTTCTATGTATGGGGAACCCCAAAAATTTTGGATTTTTTTCTGATTTTATTTTCACATTTTAATGCGGCTTACAGAATACATCTACGTACCAAATTTCAATAATGTAGCTCTTATAGTTTCGGAATAAACTGGCTGTGACATACGGACGGACAGACAGACAGACAGACAGACAGACAGACAGACAGACAGACAGACAGACAGACAGACAGACATGACGAATCTATAAGGGTCCCGTTTTTGCCATTTTGGCTACGGAACCCTAAAAACGAATATGAGTGTAGGTAGGTAGAGACTGCCGGTCAGTTCCTAGTAATTTGTAGTAGGTAAATGGTCCCCAATTAAATAATTGTTTTTTTTTTCATTATCATCGGCAGCGTATCGCAGTCCACTGCTGGACTTAGGCCTCTCCAGTTGTTCGCCACTTTGATAAAAACATCTGGAGGCTTTACCCATAATCGCCACGCTGGGCAGGCAGGTTGGCGATCGAATGGCGTAGCTCGCTCCGATGACGCTACTGATCGTCACCGGCCGTTGTTTGTTGTATGTTAGGTTGATGTCTTCATATACGTGTAATAGACCTGCTTGCTACTTTTTATTAAAGAACACTTTAAATTACAGTATACATAAACAAGCCTAATATCATCACTAAGCATCATGGCTAAAACAATGCCTGTGAATAGTGTGAATAACATCAACATAAGTATTAAACGTTTCGCAGTCAGTGGGTCCGGGCGATTTCTGTCATTTATCATACTCACAAATATAGCACTTTCGCGGTGACAAGTTGCTCTCACTGATGCCTTATCTCCCCTTATTTCAGACAAGCGACGAAACGATTTTTCATGAAAGTCGTCTCGGATAAGCGTCTGACAATCTTTTTATTGCGTAATAGCTGTGTTTTGTATCCATACCTATAAATAGTAGCTGAAAGACGGAAGTTTTAGGTTGGTACGTATATACGTATGCAAATACGACAACATATCAATCAAGTTATACCCATTTACAATTATCTAGATGAATAATAGTCCCTACGCAATGGACACTTAGTTGAAAATATCTTTGAGGGATAGGTTGTAGTAATGGTCGTCTGTACATACGTGGCTTGTAGGTACTTACTTCAAATACAAATTGATACAAATAAGGAGATTCTAAGACAAGTAGCTATTACGATATATTATTATACTCTCAACGATTAGATATTTCGCATGAATCACTAGACACATTGGTAAACAAAGACATGTTCAAATTACAGGGACCTCTCGGTAAACAAGTGACACCTGCCACCACTAGACCAAAGTCAAAGTCAAAATAATCTTTATTTGTATGGGTTTTAAACAAAACACAAATCGTCAAAGCTACCGGTTCGGAAAGCAGCATTCTACCGAGAAGACACCGGCAAGAAACTCGTGTAGTTGCTCTTTTAAATGACCACGTCATACAGTCTAGGGCCTTCAAATTTTTGAAGCAATTCAAAGCAATTCAATTTTAGTATAAAATACGACAATAGGGCACACTTACTATTCTCAAATACAGTTGCACAGATACGCAATATTCGAAATGTGACCCAGTTGTCTAGAAAATACGTGATACAAATCTAGGCGCAGATGTCGGCGGTCTGCTAATGTAGCGTTGTTTGTCGTGATAATTAACTGTTTGGACAGCCTGATTGCTATGTTTCGCGTCGTTTTGCTGAGTTCGTGTTCTATGTGCATAGTAGCAATACTGATACTGTTTATAACAAACACAAAACTGCTAAATATGGCATTAACATAGCATAGGCTCAATCAATTTTATAACATAGGGCTGCGTTTGAGGCGAAGCTGAAATGAGCTTTGCCGCGATTCACTCATCACGTTTATCGCTTTGGTAAGGTCGCTTCCATTCCGTCTTGACCGTCTCCTAGGTTAAGAAGCCCTTAACCGTCATGGATACTTTGACTTAAAGGCATACTAATTTCTTGTTAAATCAAGTGAGTAATTCGAAAATCATAGATAGATAGATAGATAGATAGATATTCTTTATTGCACAAAACAAACATTTACAGACAAGGTATTAAAATAAACTAGTGGTACAATTTAGGCGGTCTTATCGCTATTAAGCGATCTCTTCCAGACAACCTTCAGGTAGAGGAAGTGTGCTATTCTGAAGAGAGGGGCAAGGTCGTGCAAACTGTTTAATTATATACCTAAATAAATATATATAAATATGTACCTACATATATACAAATAAATATACATAAATAAATACAAATGTATAGTATATATTAATATAAATAATTACTATAAATACACAAAATAATAAAGTACATGAATAAATAAAAACATCTCCTACAACAAAACTTACAATTTTAATTCGAAATGAAATCCAAAATCTCTTCATAAGTGTAATGTTCTTCTACTTGAAGAGATCTAGTACTATAGTTCATTCGCGTTAAGAAAATAGTGACTCATCACCGACTGCCGGCCACTAGCCAATTAAAACGCTAGAAATTATAATTTAGCGTTAGGACCGCCTAAATTTTACCATTAGATGTCTGTAATACCTTCACTGTAAATGTTTGTATTTGCAATAAAGAATATCTATCTAAAATAATTATTTATATCAGTCAGGATTACATAATTATAGAAACCAAAGTATTAAACACATAAACCTTCCTCTCGAATAGATATTCTTTTATAGATATAAATATTTAAAAAAACGCAGCAAAATCCGTTGCGTAGTTTTCAAGATATAAGCATACTTAGGGACAGACAGAAAAAAGCGACTCTGTTTTATACTCGGTATGTAATAATTATGACAGTGCTAGGCCTGAGGTGAACAATCGATTGATCAAGTCCTAGTTACGCTACTCGGTTAAATAGGACATCGAGGATAAAAAAGGTTTTTAAAGCCTAGGTTTTCTGTCATAAAAGCTTTTTGTTAACATTATTATTAGCAACGTTAATTATACGAAGAAAAATCTCGATAATGATGTAGTTTCGACCCGTCCCTTACAATTCCCTCACGCAATTTACTGTAATATCTGAAGATTCCAAAATATTATCCCTATGGATTTCTCCTAATTTCCATTTTAACGGAAGACATTCCAAATTACTTTTTAAAAAGAAATAATGCTTTTGCCGTCGACTGCGCCGACGAAATGAATATTGGTTCAGGAATAGTACTATTTTTGGAATGAAGGTAGTATACGAAATTATGGAAATAGGTCACTGAACCTATTGTCTTCACGCATACCTAGGTAAGCAGGAATGGGCAATAAACAAAAAATGAACAAATACCTTAAGTATTTCTAATACGAGTAAAACTAAGGCAAAAATTTATAGCAAAGAAAGCACAAAAAGCTTAAAAACGTCTCTGATAATGTCAGAGGTAAAAGACATAAACCGAAAAAAAAATTGGTAGGTATTAGTAGGGGTTGTAATATGTTTATTGATAGAGATCACCTCAGGCATAGGCAGTGCCCTAACTAGGGCGGTGCCGGCGATGCCATCGGTGCCCAGGCACATGGCGCACAGACCCGGGAGGGGCGCAGAAGTGATCAAACCATATTTTTCAGGGACGCAGTTTTGAAAGCTCGCACCGGGCGCATAAAAGCCTAGTTACGGCACTGACCTCAGTCCAGGTGACGTGACGATTTGCGAAGGATGGCTGGCAAGAGCTGAATGCGAGAAGCCTAAGATATCTAAATCAATGTAGTGAACAATATGGAATGGCCTAGCCACTGCTGCCAGAGGCGGATGATAATGATGATAGATTTATATCGGCTACTAGTACTACACGTACCTATAGTAAGAACAAAAAAAAAATTGGATTCTGTAAATAAATACTTTCAGATTATCAATTCTTGTGTTATCAGTACCTAAGTTTCATTATAATCAGACCTGCTCTAAATTATTTCAAGAAGATATAAAGTAAGCCTTAATTTTACTTTGTATGAACGTTTCGCCTTTGTTCTGAACGAGATTCAAGCCGTCTCAATTTACTGATCGCGAAACCACCATGCGGGTCTTCGTAATTTAAAATTTGTTTTGTTATACTCCTTTAGTTTCCGGCTACTTTGTTGCAGATAACTGCCCCTTGTCCTTTAATACTTATTATAGTATTGGAACTGAATGCATTTCTTGGAGTTCCATTAACTACTTGAAATGGCCGTACAAACACATGCTTTAAAGAAAATAAACTACCAAATTTTTATTGCATTCAAAATACACCTTGTACGTTATCTTCGAAACATTATATATATTTATTTGCGTCTTAAGTTGATTTGTTATTCAAGCATTTTTAGGAAGGCAATTCTCTGTGATATAGGTATTCATAATGTAGGTGGGTTACGTGTAACTATTAGTAGGTGCCTTAGAAGCAAACTGATTCTAAATGTATCAAATCACTACTTATAGTTTTTAAAATTCACCTACAAAGTCCTTCTATACATTTACCCATATTTCAGTAGGTATAAATTATTCTGTACTGTAGATACGAGTAGATCAGGTAACTAATCTTATCAAAATGATAATGTAATTATTACAAATGAACATCGACCAAATTAGATTAATACGATTGAATACCTACTCGTGTCCTTGAATCGTAAGAAAGTACACATTTTATTACTATAGAGTATAATTGTCTGCGGAAAGAAACTGATTTAATAACCCAAAAGACATGCTGGGCCACAAAGCGCCATCTAGTTCCAAAACAAAGCCGAAGCATTTTCAGTGGGTACTAGACAACTGATAAACTTATTTAGATCCTTTTTTGTAAATAAATATAATAACATATTACTTAGCAAACACCCAGACCAATACCAACAGACATGTTCATGCACACAGATGTTTGTACTATGCGGGGATCGAACCAGCGACCATTGCGTCACAGGCAGCGTTAACTACCACTGAACCAAACTGGTCGCCAAAAAAAAATGAATAAAAAAAATTTACTCACAAAAAGCATTGGGTTGTACTCGGATTACAGGTTTTATAGAGGTTTCGTCTTTTAAGTGAGACTAGCTGTGCCGGCGGCATCGCACGCGTGGTTATCGGGTTTCAAAAATAACGGACTTCCATAAATGGTACCTAAATTTTAAATTAGACTTCTAGCAATTGCATTCTTGCAATGCTTCTAGCATTGGTGAAAACTGCATTTAATTCCATGCAGCAGTTTTTGCGTGATGCGCACTCAAACATACAGATAAAAATTTCTCCCGTTTTCCCAACACTTCCCATCACTGCTCTGCTCGTATTGATTGTAGCGTGATGAAAAATATACTATAACCTGCCCAGAAGTATGAAGAATAAAATTGTACCAAGTTTCGTCAAATTTCGTCCAGTAGTTTTTTTTTATAACGAACATACAGACAGACAAACATTTTACTGATTGCATTTTTGGCATCAGTATGGCTCACTAATCACCCCCTGATAGTTATTTTGAAAATATATTTCATGTTACAGAATTGACTTCTCTACAGATTTATTATAAGTATAGATACAAGATATCACTTGTGCCAAGAGAAACAAAGCAACAACACAAGAAGCATCAAAACATTCATAGAAACCTTTTTCACAAATGAATGTCTGCCTAAAGGGTTCACAAGTTCCTTGTTGTTTTATTTTGTGTGAGCAAATGGGATTTGGAGCATAAACCGGCGCCATTACCAGCCAGCACACCATTTTGGCAGGAATGTACGATTTAATTAAACCCGACCCATCATTTGCCTTACTTCCATGAATAGTTTTGCATATTAAGAAGATGCCTTCAAATGAAATCTTTATTTACACAGGTTCACTGATCCTTTCTCATCATACATGAAAATTGACCCATTAACTACCAAGAGCCACATCCACCTGATAGAGATCAAAGCTTCTACTATCTGTTAGTTGCGGTTTCCGTAATCGAAGCTTATCTGCCAAATAAGTTTTTTATACTGGGGAAATCTTCCACAACAAACCCATTACACTCATAAACGCTGCCAAGTTTTCTAAGACAATTTTAAACTAAGTTTTCAAGTCATAGAGTCCCTTATTCATCTAGATATTTTGACAGATTTGATTAAATTAATCTGCAAGGTACTTACATACACTTGCCACAAAATGTTTACTTCCTAACTACTGGAAAAAACTTAAGTGTACCTAAATATTGTTTTGTGGAAATGTATTCTTAAATCGATCATTAGGCAGTCATTAAATCGAAAATTGAACTAGTAAGTAAGTGGCAGTTTAATTTAATATGTACAAATTTATTCACCAAATCATTCATATTCGGGCTTTTTAAGTCATCCATTTTATTTATTACCAATTCCTTCCTTAACACCTCTCTGAATTAGATTCATCCATAAAGAATCCATTTTATGTCTAAGATATTGAATAAATAATCATTAAGAACATTTATTATCTTGACGCGAATCTAAATTAACACGTCTATGTTTTTTTGCATTTCGTTTTTTGAAACTTAAGAGCTTAATGTGTCGACTGTCAATATATTAATTAATATCAACGTGTCTATCAAATTGTCTCTGGTTTTTTGCTAAATAACTGTTATAGACGAGACTTAATTTCTTTATTTTTATTTCTAAAAGGAGATAACGTTATTTGCCGATTGTTTTATATAGGGCTTTTATATTAAGATGTTTTTTCGGTTGGCCGGTTTTCAATATAGGTATATTTTCCTCTAAGACCACGAAGGACGCATGTCTTTGTCATACCAGACTGCGGGAGACCTCTAGAAAAGTAAAGCAACACTACAAATAAGGACGCCCTCCAATATCTAATGCAAGCACAAATTATAGATACATAGGTTTTTATTTGTTGCACACCATCTAATTTAAACTAACTTTAAGTTTTTAATTAGGTAAATTTGTTGTAAAATTTAGGCATAACAGTTTCCTTGTGAAAGGTAATCGCTTGTTTTTATTCGTGTATGTTACGAATTGCTATACGAGTATAGGTATTTCAATTCTAATGAACTTCATTTCTGCAGACCTGACCTAATTAATCGCTTGGCTCAATTTCCTACATACTATGAATCAGATATGAGGCAGGCATGACACGGACTGTCTGCAGAGAATACTCCGCATAGCTCAGCTGGCTTGAATAACTTCACTAATTCAGTCCCAAATGCCTAACCCTACCTACCCAGCGATTCCAGATACACCGATTTAGCCTTCAAAACGATCCGCTTCGAACGGTAGCACTTGACTTAGGAACGGCCCTCATTCCGTCACGCTCATTCTAAGAAAATAGACACTGGAAAAGCTCAGCTTAGACCAAGCTTTAACGATCTTATTCTCCTTAAAATAGGGTTCAAAATCCCCCGCTTTTATCGTTAGATAAGATGTTTAGAAGACTACTGGAAACACATGTGCAGAAGCTATGTGTCTTTTGCATGCTTGGACTTTAATCATTTATCGTAAGGTTTATTATCAATTAACAGGGGATCGGTTGGCGACAGGGGCCAGTGGATGAGGTCGATGCAGCTCGTTTGTGCTAGTTTTAGCAGCGTGTCTTATCAGTGTCGATCAATGATGATCGCGTCTGAGAGCAATTAATACAAGTTATCAGGCCGATCGCCGATTAGACGTCCTAGTCTACCATGAAGATGCTATTCTAGCACATACTACATGATTGGATTTTATTACAAACTAGCTGTGCCAGCGGCGTCGCTCGCGTGGATATCGGGTTTCAAAAATAACGGACTTCCATATAATACCCAACAGCAATACATTGGTGAAAACCGCATTCAATTCTATGCAGTAGTTTTCGCGTAATGCGCGTTCAAACATACAGGTTTAAATTTCTCGCGTTTTCCCAACACTTCCCGTCACTGCTCCGCTCCTATTGATTGTAGCGTGATGAAAAGTATCCTATAACCTGCCCAGGAGTATGAAGAATAATTGTACCAAGTTTCGTCAAAATCTGTTCAGTAGTTTTTTTTTCTATAACGAACATACAGACAGACAGACAGACAGACAGACAGACAAAAATTTTACTGATTGCATTTTTGGTATCAGTATCGATCACTTATCACCCCCTGATAGTTATTTTGAAAAAATATTTTATGTACAGAATTGACCTCTCTACAGATTTATTATAAGTATAGATATTATCTTTACACAAACAGCTTACTTAAGTAATCAATCTGAGTGTAAGAGAACTTAGATAATAATGTGTGCTAAGAGAGGTAGGGCATAGCGAATCTTCACTCGAATTCAACCGCCCGTCCGGGGATCCGGGGAAGTACCTCCACCTTATAGAATACCGCAGCCAAATGACTACCGGGTCGTGTTTCTGCCGGTGAGTAGGGTTTTCCGAGCTCGCGGAGGGTTAGAGTTGGGCCGGCATCGTGGTGGCAACTGTCCAGTTACTTGCCCGTTCTCACAGCGACTTGGCCTTCTCTTTCGCTTTCCACCAGGCGTAGGGTAGCCATTATGTCGACTTAATAAAAAAATAATACTGCTATTATACCTAAAATGTGTAGATCATTTAGCGTATTTGGACAAAGATTTGAACTTCTGCCAGCATTGAATACTGCTACTAAGTTATACTATACAGCTGTTAAGTGGTTCTAGGAATCACTGGAGCAAATTATATAAAAATCCCGTCTTGAATTACTTTCGACATACAACATGATAGTAGTATTTAAAACTGCGTTTTATCTTTTCGTCTGCTCTTCCATACCATAAAGGCTTTTATTAAATAAGTGATTCCAATATTCAAAGGTTAACAGGCTGCCGAGACTAAAACCCGTATGCTGTCATTTACCAACAACTAATGAACTTAATCCTGACAGTTATAAGTTCATTTATTGTTGGTTTTATTCACCTTGCTTTATTTTAAAGTATATACAAATTTTATCAGTTGTTATTGCTGCTTTAATTTTTTTATTGCACCAATAAATTAGTTGTAAATAGCTCTAATGACATCCGTCAAGTACGTATTTTACAAGAAATTGACCTAAGGTCACTCGTTCGTATTCATGTAGATGCCGTAAAGTTAAAAAAAATCGACGATCATTTGTATTCAAAAACAAACCATAGTACATTGAATTAAGAATCGTTTTGTCGCGGACTGTACTTGATTCGACCTCAAAACACTAGTAAGTTACTTACACACTCGTGTTATCGCAATCAGAGTGAAAGAAGTCTTGTAATTTTGACATTTATGGTCAAAATATAGTAACTTAGGTTTAAATTCGAAAAAATAAAGGAAAACATGAACTTCTGACTTTGGCTGCCTTCAAACCTACGAGCCACACCACACTCTGTAGAAAAAATTACTTCCAAACGCGCAAACGATCAGTCAAAAACAAATTATACCTAGTTCAGTCTGCGTATGCATACACATTACCCTTATATTCTTTTTACATGACCTTTAGCACTAAAAGCTTACGCATTCTGGACAAGAATGGCCAGTAATCTCATAAATCTTTTAGCACTTACATTGTAGTGGGCAGATATCTTACACAAATAATGAATGGTGTACAAACAATTCATGTACCTTCTGAATTCTGTTCAACTGTGTGAGCAATGAGCATTACGACTTTCGAAGGTACCTCTCTATTACTCTGGGAAACCATGATCAGATTCCTTATCATGGTAACCTTGGAATATTACCATGCCAAGAATCATCAAAATCGGTTAATAGACGACGGGGTTAAAAAAAACTAACTGTGTGGCGTTTATGGGTGACGCCTCCAGATTACCCAAAGTGGCGAAAAACTGCAGAGGCCTATGTCCAGCAGTGGACTGCTATAGGCTGATGATGATGATTATTAAAATAAATAAATAGATATTCTTTATTGCACATGAAATAGTCGACTAGATACAAAGACATATCGTAGTACAAATTAGGCGGCCTTATCGCTTAAAGCGCTCTTCCAGGCAACAATGATACACGGTACAACTGAGAAACTTTTTTAAGTCGATTAACAATCGTATTTGCATCTAGAATAAAAAATTAAAGCGCTTTTAATGCATTCAGCCTCTCCTTGGTGCTGTACTCACGCGAAGCTTTTAAAGGTAAGCTCGTATCAGCGCGGCGGAGGTCGCCTGACCACGGCGAGACCATATGCGGAACCAACGAGACACAATAAACATATCGATTAATAAATTATACCTAAGTGATAATGACGGACAATTATCGTGACAGTGTTTTTTTTTTTCATTTTGTATAATGGCACCCAGACAAGGTCTATTTCTCGCAGTGTCGAATGAAATATTGCGTAATCTTAACTAATATTATAAAACAGAAGAGTTTGTTTGAACGCGCTGATCTCAGGAACTACTGGTCCGAATTGAAAAATTCTTTTTGCGTTGAATAGACCATTTATCGAGGAAGGCTTTAGGCTATATAACATCACGCTGCAACTATTAGGAGCGAAGAAATAATGGAAAATGTAAAAAAAAAACGGGGAAAAAATAACTATTCCACGCGGACGAAGTCGCGAGCACAGCTATTTGAAGAAATATAACCAGAGATTTCAAGGTTTATGATACCCGGCCGCCGCGATACAACTGTGCTTAATGCAATGGTCACTAGAATAAGAGAGTTAGGGCATAGCGAATCTTCGCTCGAATTGAATACCGCATAGAATACCGCAGCCAAATGACCTCCGGGTCGTGTTCCTGCCGGTGAGTAGGGTTTCCGGAGCTCCTGGGGGGTTAGGGTTGGGCCGGCATGGCGGTGGCAACTGACAGGTAACTAACCAGTTACTTGCCCGTTGTCACAGTGACTTGGGCTTCTCTGTATTATTATATATCCTCTACCTGAAGGTTGTCTGGAAGAGATCGCTTTTGGCGATAACATCGCCTACATTGTACTACTATATATACAGATTATACAGATAGCACCTCTTTCTATCTATCTTATTCCTTAGAAACGACTCGTCCCGTAGTAGGCTTAAATTGATGACTAAAAGACCTACCTGCAAAGTGAGTTTTCCCAGGGATACACAAACATTGAATAACAAATTCCAATTATTTATCAATTCATGAAACCCTCATAAAAAATATCAAAGCAGTTATATCGACTATGTTAACTAGTCACCTACTTCACCTATTCAGTATATTCCCAGAAGAAGAAAAACGTAAAGACATATTGAATAGATCTTGAATAAACCGGATAGCTAGATAGTGTATAGGTTTTACAAGGCAGGCGTAATGAAACTCAGTGTAATTAGGACACTATGGTTCTAGATAGAGATGGTTCACAGTTCACAGAACAATTAATTTGGTGTCCATTCTTTACACTCCTCCTATAAAAAAAATAAAAAAAAATGTCGCTCTCGACTGGCTCGGTGGCTCAATTGGTAGTGACCCCTGCCTTCTGATCTAAGGTTCGATTCCCATTTGGGACAAACATTCCGTGCCAGTAAGAGTGTGTGTGTTGCGATATATATTTTTATATCTATTGCTCTTTATGCATTTGAAACTGTTCACTTCGTACGGTACATACTTTTCCAGTTTCACATTTGGAAGCACAGATCGGTCGTAAAGAATACATGAGGTGCGCACGCGCTCACTAGGCGAGCAGGAGAGGGCTGCGGCCTCGACGGAGCCGCCATATAAGGCGCTGGCCACGGCTCTGTCGCAAGAGCAGGTATTTTAGGCGCAAGCCCTAAATTGTTTACGTGCAACACGCATGCACTTGCTTAATTTAATTTTAAATGTCACGGATAATGTGTAAAACTCGCGCATTACACATTGCTATGCAACCGGACGGTTTTTTCGCTTAGTTGCCGTTTGATGAGGTTTGGTGCAAACTTGTTTGGCGTGCTGTCAATGAAGTAGCCTACCTATACGATAGAGGTACACCAGAAATGAATCCATGAATAAACGCCTCTAAGTGTAATTGAATAATGGTACGAACCTCATGAAAACCACCTGTTTGTAAAATATTAGATACGGGTATTTTTATGAAGGATTTAATAAAATGAAATTACAAAATGTGAGCATAACATTTGCTGCTATGTGTAGGTTACTGTATAGACTTATGTATAGTTATTATCAATTTAACATTAAGTATCCGTGTAGTTAGCCGGTAAAATGATATCCGCGACTCTTATCTGACTCCGAAATCCACTTTTATTGCCATTGCCGTCGAATTAGTATAGCTAATAATAATCGTAAACGTCTAGGAAACTAATTTAGCACTAATTAAGCATGTTATTTATACTTCAATTTGCTTACCCATGCATTAAATGCATAAATTGTTCTGGTTGTGATAAATTTGTGATACGATTATTGATATAGTTGTCCTTTATTGATCTGTAAGTACCCGTAACCTGTTTACGAGCAAACATAATTTAGTAAAACCTACATACCTATCGACTTATACGACGGTGGACGGGCACGAGAAAGTAATTACTTAATTACTTCATTAATTTCACACAAATGTCGCGCAGTTGTTAGTCTGCGGCCTAGTTACCTGTTTAAATTAAATTGATAGCTTAATTATTTTACATGACGTTAATTAGCTACTAGTGTTTCGCGAACGAGCTTGTGCGCTATAAATATAGTGAAGTTTTACTGACGATCCATCTGTTCCTATTAAGTATTTAATTACTCTTAAGCTTAGCTACTGATAAGAAATAAATAAAATTCTGTGTGTCCTGTGACAAGTCGATTTGCATATAGTATAGAATCCCGTACTATAAGCAAATCGACTTGTATCACTTTTCACAGGACACACAGAATTTTATTTGTGGTAATTGAAAAGTATATACTATAACAATATTGCTAAATAGGTTAAAGGAAATTCAAACTATTAAGGTTCTCTCAGATATACGTATACTCGTATATCTATGTAGATATTATTATGTTTGTTAGTTAGTTTGTATCTAACAACAGGCTAGTTACTCAGCTTTGAGTTACTTGATCAATTTCTGCCAAAATTTACCCAAAGTATTGTTTGGTAAGTATATTAATTTTTAAAATCAACAAGCATTATACTTGGTTAAATCCCCAAAGTTCTAACCAAATCATGAACCAGCCACTAAGCTATAGCATTCAAGAGTTTGGTCACAAAATCCATTATGCAAAACATCCCTAAGTTTTATTAGCAATCTGAAGTTTCGCTTCAGAGAAATGTAAATGTGTATCGAATGAATATAAAGTGAACGTAATATTAGCTATTAGCTCTTGATTGATAGTCCATAGCGAAATTGCAACTTAAAATGATGGACATTCAGACTGATCCCGCCATTACGGAAAAACTGTCGGATGGGGACATAAATCCAACAGCGATTATACTAAATAGAAGTTACTAAAATGCCGCCGATTTCCAAACTGGGTCTGACAATCGGAGATTCTGAGGGCCGAGCTCGAGCTTATTATGTAGCCTAATAAGGCCTTTAGAGCATTCCCTGAGGGTAGGGCTGTTACCCGTAAACACGTATTCACGGGGTAGGTACTTATCACGCCTGATGTTGAATAAAAAATAGGGTGTACCTGCGTAACACACCTGGCTAAAAACGAAATACTTACTTGTATAAATTTACATGTACTCCAAGAAAATCAGACCTGGTAAATGTTTAGCCCCAAAGTGATATTGTGAGAGAGTAAATGCATTTCTTTTGATTTATATAAAGAGCGGGATTCTTTTATCATAATATAATGCAAGACTTGTGTCTAGGAGAATCACAAGACCTTGCAGCTCCGATTGGATACATATCTACAACGATTTTTTAATTCTAATTTAAATAAAAAATACATCACGTTCATGTGATTCTACGTACTAGTATCTCTACAATCACGAGTAGATAGTTCATTATCACGACCACCATAAAACTAACGCGGGAGTTAGAATTACACATTGAACAGAATACCCCTGCTTCATCATAATATCCTAACACTCCATGACGCATGACTAGACACATCTCCGTGAATAAGTGTGTTCAAGCATTTTTGCGTTTCGGGGAAAGGTTAAGGTAATATGACACCGCAGTTGTCATCTTATATAACGGGCGCATGGTAGAGTCAGACAGTAATAAATTGTATAATAATAAATATTTATTTTATACGTTTAGCTCTACACCTGCTACCTTTTATTTATTTAAACTTTATTGCACAAAATGGTACAAAAGTCGAACTTAATGCTAGGAGCATTCTCTACCAGTCAACCCTTGGGTCATGCAGAGAGCAGATTTGTTGTGCGGTGAGTGTACAAAAGGAAACACAATAAAAGAAAATACAATATTTATATAAAAAAATAATATGTGGAAATATGCTAAATAAAGTAGGTATAATATACATATAAGAGACATATACATATCGTACATAAATCGACTAATATATACCATGTACTAAATATATTACTTTATTTAGGTTACCGCAAATAAAGTGCACATTATAATAGAATAGAAAATGTCTTCATTCTTAAAGACTTAAAACAAGCACTAATAAATCGTTAAGTACAAAAGTAGAGGAATCTACCGCCAAATTTGGAAGGTCGAGGTGAACCAGCAGGAAACTCAATAATTACTCTTTTTATTGCCAATTTTTCTTAAAATTTTAATATTACAGTGTTGCGCAAACTTGCTCGTCCCGTTACATATCAACATAAACAAGTTATTAAAAAATAATAATGTGAATTAACTTTTTCAGGCCGGTAGCAATCCTGCGAGTTCGGCATAGGACGCCGCGGAGGACGGCCGCGGCGACAAGAAGCCGAAAGTTCGGTGCAAGCTATTTAAAGACCAGACGTTTCTGCGAAATCACGCACGCGATGCCGCGTAGTGGAAGTGGTTGGGATGCGTCAGGTTTTCTTGCGCCGAAACTGGATGCGTTCATCCTTTTGTCCCCCCACGCCAGACAGTTTTGGGATGCCTCACGTGCTTGTAACTGACAAGTATTTGCAAATTTTGTAAGTACCTACTCGATTTCTGTAAAGAGTTAGGTGCAGCGCAGACGGCACACTTTTTGTGCGATAGAGTCTGCGTCTGAGACATTTAAAAGAGCGTCTAGGTCTGCCGACAGAATGATCGAATATGTGCGTCGTGTGCGTTGAGTCTGTGAAATATCCGCGACAGATTTTTGCGCGTCGTGTGCATTACTACATATAATTGCAAAAAAGTGCGTCACGGATAGTGTGTCGTCTGCGCTGCCCCTTAGTTAGTTAGAACGGGCTGGTATCCGCAACTGTAATAAGTATTTTAAGGAAAGATAACAAAAATGTATAAATTTGCCCTTGTCCACGGGAGATGAATTTCAGGAAGTTCGCGGAATTAGAGGCAACAGCCTCTTAAATATAACGAACAAACTTTATTATAAGCTTTTTGAATGAATGAATAATTAACGTGGAAACGAGAATAAAGTTACCTTTCATAGTACCTAAATCTGCCATTTCTAATTACTTGAGTGTTCTAAGAAATGCCCTCAGCTAAGTAAATATTAATATGTATACTTGTGTACTTAATAGAACTTGTGTACTCATTTTTCAAATGTATTTTTCATTATTCAGACTTCAGAGTAGACCAATTTAAAATGACGGTATCTACCAGCAGTGGATGGAAATACTGTCATTTTAAGTAGGTTCACCATTACCCTAATTTGGGTACTCTACATTATAATATGATTCGGAATCATGTACATACCATTGTTGTTCCGAAATGCTCAGACTTTTCCTTCCTCAACCTTGGTCTAAAGGGTGTTCTTTCCTTACGGTAGACAGTTGCTTTGCTGGCAACCCAAAGCGATGGTAACCGCTTAACATCATACAGGCGCTTGCATCCTCAGTATTAAAAAATACCTACATATTATAAAAGTACAATCATAAAATATGTATATATGAATGTTCCTTAAGATATGAAAGTTTTATAATAATGTAGATAGGAGCTACAAATACTAAAAATGGATAAAAATATTATCCTTTCCATAAATCCAAAAGCAAGCTACTTATTCACACTTATAACATAAACGTTAAGAGTACACCTACGTATTAGCCCCGATAACCGAAGCAGTAACGTATCACACACTTATCGCTTATCGCGACACCGTCGATAAAGGAGCTACAAAGTACCCACGGCTGTCCGATCGCCGATAAAAGAACAATGCGCGAGCGCACCCGATGTAACGACTTGCATCGAGGTATTTATCCGTACAGTTATAGTCAATAATCGTACGTGAGTGTTACTGATTATTATAATGAATACATTAAACCCATTTTGACTAGGAAGGGTTATGTGTTCGGAATGATTATGTAAGCAAAGAATTGCTTTGCATTCAACTAGTCAAAACTTCTTTATCTGAATATGGTTACGAAACAATAAGTCGTTCTGGAAAGGTAGGCACTTACACCTTTTGTCTCTTTTTAAAGTATACTAAGCTTCTCTCTAAACATTTGAAATTGGTAAAATACCCGCGTTAACTCTACAAGCGAAATAAAGTCAACATTATAAAAAGAAGTTTCTAAACGAAATGTAGAGAAATAGAGACGTAAACTAATTTTGGCATGTTCTAGTTACAAAACGAGATATATCGATTAACATAAACTTCTTACATTTCTCATACTCAGTTTGTCTTTACACACTAACTAACTAGATCGGCGCAGTGACCCAAGCCGAGTCTTGGCCTCCAACAATAAGAGCCTCCATCTAGGTCTGTGTCTTTACACACTAATATTTCTCAACTTTACTTCGGGTTTCGATTGAGTTATTAGCCTGTATCCAGATCTAATTACATATTATATGCACTGATTTGTAACATCAAACAATACTAGACAAGTATATTGCACATATTTAAAACAAATATTTGATAAACATTCATTCTCGGAAGGAGTTTTACTCTGAAAGCAAACTCAGCATTCGCGCGTATCACATTATGCTCAGACATTACGTTCGCTCCATTATAGTAATGAGTTTGAGATGCAGACAATGTACGCCGATAGGACAGTCTGGATAACCTACTTACTCCACATATTGTCTGTTCCACCTCAACCAAGCCAGTTACCTGTCAGTTGCCACCGCCATGCCGGCCCATAAGATGCTTCTTCACGCCCCGTTTAAAGGATCCTATATCGAAAGAAGGAGGAAACACATGTGCTGGCAATGAATTCCACACTTTAACAACACGGCAAAGGAAGGAATTGCCGAACTTTTTTGTACGCGAAATAACTTAAGGCAACAACGGAGGATAAAAAAAATATATTTATTTAAAAATTAAACTAATCTAAATACACCTAGGGGGGTCCACGATGGAGCCCGGTAAAATTAATAATGATCGATGACTGAAGCTATTGTGAAAATACATGTTTTGCAGTGTCAGCTAACTTACACATGGAACATTACAAGTGCTGACACTGCGGCCTGAATTGAAGGAAATGTTGCGAAATTTGCTGTAAGGCTTGGGATAGAACTTATACAAATAAAGGTATGAACAGATGAGTTTTAATGGGATCGCGCACTTAACACCTCCATCCCCAGATGGACCATTATCTCACTTGGAGAGAGAATGGTGCTGCAGACGACGTTGTGGGTATCCTGGAAGCTGTGAGCTCTGGATCTGGGTTGTCCTGATGCCGTCTGTGGTTGCAGATCTTCTTGTAGACAAAGTATCCAATCACCATAGATGCTATTAGTACATACATAACTATTGTTAGACCAATATACGTTTGATTTATCTTAGTGTCCTTTATAGCTAGAGGATCTTCTTTCTCGATAAGATGCTGCACCTCGTGAAGCTTTCCCAGTGAGATGTCCTTGATGTGTAGGACTGGGCTGGTCTCGTTCAGCTCTGCAAGAGTCAAATCTAAAGATATCAGTTTAACCGGGGAGCCTGTGACTTTGTTGTTACGATTTATGATTCTCGTACTGGGTGTAGATAGTTGGCATCCTGTAGGTATATTTGCTAAGATGCTACCCTCATAGATAAAGAATCCATCTGAGTTACATTTGGTTTCCAGTTTAGTCTTTACAGGTAAGTTGAGTATGTAATTTGCATCATCCAATTGCTCTATGATCTCCATAGTGTTCTTGATCTTATGAAACTCGCATACAGGAAGCACGACTTGATGGGTTATGAGATGGTGGATACAGTCTGGAGCTTGGGACTCGATCTTGTTTTCCTCTATGCATATCTCTATATCTGGTAAGTGCTTACACTCTCTATCTAAGTAGCTGTATGTATTATCATTCATTGCTATATAGGGTTTCCTAGGGATAAGGATAGTTTGATGGATTGTAGGGATAGGAATGAGTTTGTATAGGGTATATGATGAAGGGAGTAGTATAGGTAATTTCAACACTACAACTACCGTGTTTCCATTGAAATAGGAGCCTGTCCTTATTATGTTATAGTACTCCCGTATGTTGTTATTTTTTAGGGGTACTAACCTATCTTTACTATAACTAGATTCTAAGGTGTCAATCATGGTTTGTATATTATCGGCAGTTACTATCTCATGATGACATATTCCTAATTTAGTGAATGCTAAGATGTTCTCGAGATTCGACAGGAATCTGGATAACACCTGAATATTATTAGTTATATCTAAATAGACAGCATCTAAGTACAATCGTTTCTTATAATGCATATCGTACTTAACAGTTATATTGTTCAACTGATTGATAGAGTTTTGAATGCGATATTGATTTTCTAATAGACCTGATAATGTGGTATTAACTTCATTTAGAGCTTTTTTATTTAAAGATATATTTTTGTTAACTTTTGTAACTATTAAATTCTGATTATCTGTTAAAGTATTTATAACGGCGTCGTATTGGACTGCGTCGTTATAATCGAGGTTACCGGAAATTCGTTTTATTAAAGAGCCTAACTCGTTAATTAAACCTCTTTTGAACCTCCTTTCCGATAGGCTATTGTAAATTGAAATTAAGCTTTGTATGTTGTTAGATATATATTCGCGACTATTATAGTACTCATGGTTATCAAACTCGACGTCTTTAAATTTAATTTCTAAACTGTCCAATTGATTTTTCTGGTTAATGATGGTCCGTATAGATGTTTCTACATTACCTAAGTCTATAGAATGAATAAAACTATGTTCATACTCTACGATCTTAGCTAATCCTAATTTAAAAGGTAATATGCCTGGGTTATCCTCAAGGCGGGTTATAACTACTTCCTGCTGAGCTTTCGCTGCTAGAAGTGTCGCTAACATCATCCTGTAACAAATGAATTGTATTTTTCAAAGGGCGTCTCACATTACGCCGTGCTACACGCCTACCTCGATCCAGGTTAAGAGCTAAGGGATCTACAGCTTTAACGACCTGTACCTTGTATCTAGGTTCCGTTTTGTGCCTGGTGTCCGATCTTTCGAATACAATCTGTCCTGGACTTACTGAAGGTAATGGTTCGCGGTCTTTATTATGGTATGCAATTTGCTTCTCGTGCTTATCTGAGCTATGGTCATGTATTTTTTTATAAAGTGTCTCGGTAAATCTTTTATGTTCAATTACATACTGTTGAATGTATTCTTTATTAAGTTCTATTTCTAGCGGATCCTGACTATTTAAATGGCCTGAAACGACTTCGAATGGCGTTTTGTTCGTTAAGGAATGTATGGAGCTGTTATATGCTATAACGCCGTTTACTACTAACTCACACAATGATGTTTTAGAATATAGAGCGCTTTGAATCCGTACGTGTTCAAGTAAGGTAGAGTGAAACCTCTCTATAGTGCCGTTAGATTGAGGGTTCCGTATGGTAGTAAAATGTGTCTGAATCTTGTACATATCTAATAACTCTTGTATAACATTGTTCTTAAATTCCTGCCCTTGATCTGATATGATTAGTTGAGGTGTGCCATGATGTGAGAAATATATGCGCAGAGCCTTAGCTATGGATATGGCATCTGCTGCAGTTAATAAATATGCTTGAGCATACTTAGAGAAACTATCTATAACGGTTAAAAATTTCTCTTTGTTGATAGTTAGGATATCCATGAAAACTTTCTCAAATGGACGCGTAGTGACCGGGACTAACTGTAGTTCGGCATTGATAGGACGTCTTTCGTATTTAGAGCTATTACACACTAAACAAGTATTAATAATTTCCGATACAGTTTTTGTCATGTTTGGCCAATAATATTTTCTTTTCAATGCTTGACAATTTTCCTGGATTCCTCTATGATTACTTTTACCTACATGTAGATTACCTGCTATTTCTTTCTGTTTACTAACCTCTATTATATCTTCTAACTGAGTTTCGCATAACATTAATCTATACGCGTTATTTTTAAACGTTTTTTGTAATATGCTAACTAACTGTTCCTGATAATCTTTATTTATTAATACGCCGATCTGTTTGTTAGGACTAATATATTCTTTAAAAAGCTTGATAATATCCTGTTCGAATGAATTGATGCCTACTTGACTGGTATATCTTATCTTTCCGGGGAATGTATGTTTCACCTTAGGTTTTACTATTGACAAAGACTGCACGACTATTTTTAACTGTATATTAAATTCATTAAGAGGTTTCTCAGTGTATGGTAACAATAAGATTGGGTCCTCCCGATTACTATGAATTGTACCTACTTCGTCGACCATGGAAATCGGAGGATTATTAGTTAACGAGACGTTGTCAAGATCAAGTGAGTTAACGTTTATCTCAATTCGAGATAACGCATCTGCATTGCTATTTAATTTGCCCTTTTTATACATAACATCGTAGTCATATTCCTCTAACTTAAGCCTCCAACGGACTAGTCGGGAATTCGGTTCCTTAAGTGACATGAGCCAGGTAAGGGGTTTATGGTCCGTTACAACGTGAAATTTACGGCCAAATAAATAGGGGCGAAAATATTTCGTTGCCCATACAATACTTAACAACTCCTTTTCGATAGTACTGTAGTTAATCTCACTATCGTTTAGGGTACGTGAAGCGTACGCTATTGGCTTATCTGATCCTATCTTGCCTTGGGAAAGAACAGCGCCTATGGCAAAGTTACTGGCATCTGTCGTGAGATTAAACTCCTGGGAAAAATCTGGGTACTGCAGTATCGGATCATTCATGAGGAGAGACTTACAGTGATTAAAGCATTCTACGTAACTTTGATTCAGATCAATCTTAACTCCCTTTTTTAAACAGTTGGTTAAGGGCTTAGTTATTTTAGCAAATTGAGGGATAAACTTGCGGTAATAACCTAACAAGCCTAAAAATCCTTTGATTTCTTTGGGTGTCTTGGGAATAGGATAATCCTGGATAGCGCGGATCTTATCAGGATTTGGCTTAATACCATCGCGTGTTATAATATGGCCTAAGAACGGGGTTTCGCGCTTAAGAAATTCCGATTTGTCTAACTGTACTTTGAGATTAACTTCTCTAAGACGTTGGAAAACCGATTCCAGGTTAAGGATATGTTCCTGTAAGGATGTAGAGAACAGGACGATGTCATCTAGGTACACTAGAGTATTAGGTAGGCCTCTCAAAACATTATCCATTACCCTTTGGAACGTAGACGGTGCATTTTTAAGACCCATGGGCATCCGAATAAACTCATAATGCCCGTTTTCGACGTTAAAAGCCGTCTTGGGTATGTCTGAGGGGTCCATCTGGATTTGGTGGAATCCACTGGCAAGATCCAGGGTGCTAAAATAGTTACACTTGCCTAATTTGTCCAAAACATCCGAAATATTAGGCAAGGGATACTTGTCACTAATAGTTTTTTCGTTAATTTTACGAAAATCTACTACTAGCCGCCACTTTTTCTTACCGGAAGCATCAGCTTTCTTCGGTACGATCCAGATGGGTGACGACCAGGGTGAATTAGAGGGTTGAATTATTTTTTGTTTCAACATTTTATTAATTTGTTCCTGAACCTCCTCCTTATGGACATGCGGGTAACGGTAGCTTTTAGTATAAATAGGGATTTCATCTGTGGTGTTGATTTTATGTTTTACCACATTTGAAAATGATAAGTCCTGCCCGTCATAATGAAAAATGTCACTATATCGATCGCAAAGTTTCTCTAACTTGGCCTTCTCCTCTGGATTGAGATGATCAGTTCGTATCAATGATTTTATATCATGCGTCCGGTCGGCCATAATATCAAAATTAAAACATTCAAAATTTTTTATTGAAGTACAGTCCAAGGGTTTCGTTAGGCTAAAAATAATATCATTCGGTGTATTATTAGATACCTCAACAATGGCCTTATAGTCACGCGCTGACGTAACAGAGTCGTGAATACGACATCCATTGAAATGTGACTCTGCAATTATAATATCGCCGTACCTACTCGTCACCGGTAACTTGAGCCTCTCTGTACTTTGAGACTTTATAATGCGTTCGAATAAATTGTTTACGCCTGATTGCAACATCTGTATTTTATTAACAGAGTTTCGTGTTTTTAATAAGTTATTGCCTAAATCAATTCGCGCTTTTAAGTTATTTAAAAAGTCTAGGCCTAACAATCCGTCAAAGACATCGTGAAATTTATATATGAAAAATTTTGATTGACCTGGCTCTCTAAACTCTGAAAAAATCGGCAATGTGATTGCATAATCATTCTTTGTTGTAAGATGGATGTTAGTAACTACAAACGGTTCGTAAGATATAGGAAAATTAGCAAAGTATCTATCCACGGCTTCTGGAGAGATAAATGACTGATTCGCGCCTGTGTCGATTAGAAGTTTCAGAGGGGGATTACTTATCTGTATATAAGGCAAAACACGATTACTCTGTAAGTTAATCTCTGTTACGAGGGTTGATCTTTCGGCGTAGTGTCCTGAAAATCCTGATTTTCTGAATCAGTAGCGTGGTCACCCTGAGTGGTTTGAGGGTAACCTTCATCCTGGCAATTATCATCCGTACACTCTACAATATAAGGCTCTGGATAGGACGTTGGATAAGATGAATCGTATTGCTCGTGAGGGTAATAATATTCGTAATTATCGTAGCAAGGGTATGAGTCATTCAGATTGACCTCGCGGCTTTTGAAATATCTTGTAGTAGGGTTCTGAAAATGAGTGAGGTCTTGACCTCCTGGTCTGAACCTCGGTGTATTTTTAATAGTGCTAACACCACTCATAGGCCTCGGCATGAAGCCTTGATGCATCCTTGGCTGTTGGTAGTTATTGTTCATAAAAGGCCTTGGTGCATTATGGAATCTATTAGGGTGCACGAAATTATTTTGAGGAGGTCTAAAACCTTGTTGATTTTGTATTGGTCCTGGACCTCTAAATACTTTATGTGTGTGAGCAAATCTATTCGGGTTAATAACTGGGGGTCTCTGCTGCTGCACGGGCGGCATAGAGATAGGCATTACGGGAGCAGACAATGCTGGCTGCCTATTAGATACCTCGCTATGTTTGTTACTAGCTGAGGGAAAAGTTGCCTGAATATATTTAATATTCTGTTCCTTTTGAACGTATTTAAGAGCCATAGGTAAAGTGGTGGGTTGCATGCTCCTAACCTGTGACCCTAACGGGTCCTTTAACCCGGCAATAAATGTTTGAAGTGCCTGTTCTGTAAAGAATGAACGCTTGACTTCCTTAATTCCTGCGTCCGCAATATTCAAATTAATGAAATTAACAATTTTGCTTAACATCTGTTGACATCGCACATAGAATTCCTGAGGGGACTCGTTATTTTCCTGCCTAAGTAAAGTCAAATCCCTATTTAAAGTAGGCTCGTCCCTCTGGTCCGCAAAATTCTCTATTAAAGTTCTACGTATATCAGACCAACTAGTGTTACTACCACTAATATTTAAGACGTCCTCGGCGTCACCTACGACCTTATTTAATATGCCGTTCAATAAGGTACCGTTTGCAATCGGATACTCCGGGGCAAAGTACGTACTTGTGAGGTCATCACAAGTCGCGATGAATCTATATAATCTATTTGGATCACCATTAAACTGTGGCACATTTTTTAAAACCAAATGGACAAGTTGAATTCTACTTTGTTCATCAGCCATTTTACCGCGAATGTGAAATTACGACAAAAAACAAATTAAAAACAAAACACACACAATTAATAAAACACACTGAAAATGTAAACTTTAAATGAGGTATACCCTTGATCAATTTACAATATCTATTAAAAGTATATATTATAATTATTAGTTACTTGCGATACTTTTATTTGTTAAAAGTAACTACGGATTTATTTAATATTATTATCTAATCACTAATAAGGAAATACGATCGCGATGTGTTGCGACGATTTCTGCCGTTCTATTATTAGAACAGTGACAATGAACTTATTATCTTTAACTACAAATTAACTTGAAACACTTAAAGTGGTAGTGTATCAATTGAGCAAGGGAATTCAGGAAGGTCAATGAATGGTAATAAGCACTTACAGGATATGCACTGCTTTCACCATGATCTCCGCTCTGTGATGACTCCGATGCTCGGCCTCCGCTGGTGGTGCCCGTAAGGTTCTGGATCCTCGCTGACGACCGTTAAAACGACCTATTCCGATCTCGATTTTCTGAGAAACGTGAACGCGACGATCCTACCGACTGCGCCAAATAACTTAAGGCAACAACGGAGGATAAAAAAAATATATTTATTTAAAAATTAAACTAATCTAAATACACCTAGGGGGGTCCACGATGGAGCCCGGTAAAATTAATAATGATCGATGACTGAAGCTATTGTGAAAATACATGTTTTGCAGTGTCAGCTAACTTACACATGGAACATTACAAGTGCTGACACTGCGGCCTGAATTGAAGGAAATGTTGCGAAATTTGCTGTAAGGCTTGGGATAGAACTTATACAAATAAAGGTATGAACAGATGAGTTTTAATGGGATCGCGCACTTAACACGCGACGGGATGTTCTCGACGGTAAAGCTGTGACAACGGAGGCCAGCACGAGTGGTTCTGTAGCGGAAGAGAGAAGGAGGCACAATAGAAAACAACTCTTCAGAGCACTCACCATGGTATAGGCGATAAAACACACTTAAGGACGCAACATCTCTTCGCAGTTGAAGAGGTTCTAAGGACCCAGTAATTTTATCATCACCTATGATACGAACAGCCCTTCGCTGCATTCTGTCGAGGGCATCGAGGAGATATTTAGCAGACCCGTCCCAGAGATGCGAACAATACTCTACGCAGGAACGAACTTGCGTCTTATATAAAAGACACAATTCCCCCGGCGCAAAGAACCTCCGCACTCTGTTCAGGATCCCCAGCTTTTTGGACGCAGTATTAATTAAGCTTTCGATGTAATCCCTCTGATTCAGATCGCAGCGAAGTCCCATGCCAAGCATATTTAAGCTGTCCTGTAGTTGTAGGGGAGTGCTCTGGAAAGTGGGACAAGAAGGAAATGAGGACGTTTTTGATGAAAACGCGCAGACCTGAGTTTTCTTGGCATTGAACTCAACCAAATTATTGGAACCCCATCCCGTAAGAAGTTCCAAAACTCGATTGAGCTCAAGGACAAGACTCTCGCGCCTCTCGTCAGTTTCTTGTCTGCCCGCATTAGGCCGACCAAAATATCGCCCGTGCACCGTACTATCATCCGCATAACAATGAATGTTCCCAAGCGGCAACATATCATTGATATGCAGAAGAAAGAGGGTGGGGGACAACACGGAACCCTGTGGAACGCCTGCATTCACTGGCATGAACCCCGAAGCGTGTCCGTCAACTACGACACGGATTTTACGCTCATGCAGGAAAACGGCAATCCACTCGCAGAGCTTGGCGGGCAGACCGTATGCCGGAAGCTTGGAGAGTAGAGCCTTGTGCCAGACCCGATCGAAGGCCTTGGCGATGTCTAAGCTTATAGCCATAGACTCGCCATGTTTGTCCATTGCCTCACCCCAGAGGTGCGTCACATAGGCCAGAAGGTCACCCGTAGATCGATTCGGTCTAAAGCCGTATTGACGATCATTAATAATAGAGTGACCCTCTAGGTAGCGGACCAATTGAATGTTAATGATCCGCTCCATGATCTTGCACAACACCGAAGTTACAGCAATGGGACGGTAGTTCGAAGGGTCAGATCGGTCTCCCTTTTTAGGGACCGGCTGCACATTAGCTTCTCTCCAAGCCTCCGGCACACAACCGGACGAATATGAGAGGCGGTAAAGGCGCGTTAACACCGGAGACAATTCGGCTGCACATCTCTGGAGAACGATGGCAGGGATACCATCTGGCCCACTCGCCTTCCGGATGTCGAGTGACTGCAGTGCTGAACGTACGTCGCGCTGCCTGAAGTAGACTTCGGGCATCGTGAAGCCACATGATGGTAATTGAGGTGGAACTACATTGCAGTCATCAACCCGGGAATTTGAGGCAAAAAGATTCGCCAACAAATCAGCTTTTTCTTGTGCCTGATATGCAAGTGAGCCGTCAGGATATCCCAGAGGAGGCAAGGAAGGCTGGCAAAAGTTGGCCTGCACGGCTTTGGCCAATCGCCAATAATTCCGCGATCCAGTTGGGTGCGAAGCCAACTCCTTACCAACTCGTGCAACGCGCTGGGCATCCGCCTTAATATACGCCCTCTTACAGGCCTTGGTGGCAGCGTTAAAAGCTTGTTTCAGGGAGTTGAGATTTGGGTCTCCAGTGGCGCGACCCCTGGCCCAGGCACGATATGCTGCTTGTTTCTTACAAACAATATCAGCGCACTCGCGACCGTACCAAGGGCGTCTCCGGCCTTTGCTGACGATATCGGAGTATGGGATGTAATATTCCATAGCTACACCGATCTCTTCAGCAAAAGCCGCAGCACTCGCAGAGAGATCCTTTTGCCCGAAACAACGCCGCCCCCAAGGAACTGATGCGAAATAGTCCCGCATGCCTTCCCAATCTGCAGACGAGTAATGCCAGACTCGGCGCCTAACCGACCTGCGTTGAGGCAGATTTGCGCAGGGCACCTTACTGGATACCAGGCAATGGTCTGAGGTCCCCAAGGGTGCCCGGACCTCGATCTGGTATCCAGAAGGATGAGTCGTCATCAGAAGGTCCAGCAAAGAGGGCGCATGACCCACGACATCTGGTATCCTGGTGGGCTGGTTTACCAATTGTGTCAAATTGTAGGTCAAAGCAAATGCATGAGCCGTTCGTCCTGCATGGTTAGTGGTGGGGGAACACAGCCATGTTTCATGATGTGAGTTAAAGTCCCCCAAACAAACCATTTCCGCAGTGGGGTATCGCTCTTGCGCTTCGTCCATCGCTCGACTCAGATAATCAAAAAGATGCGTTGTCTCCGCGTCCCCAGTATGAGATCGATAGAGGCACACGTAAATACGGCTTTGCAGCCCCAAGTTTACATGTGCCCAGAGAACGGAAAAAGAGGGATCCTCAAAGAGAGGCAGACGACGACAACAGACATCGGCGCGGACATACAGACAGGTCCCAGCTTTAGCAACAAACTTATACTCCAATACATAGCCGGGATACTGCAGGTACGAAGAGTCCGCTGGACTACGGCTCTGTGTCTCAGTCAGGAAGAGCATCGCGGGCCGCGCCGTTTCTAAATGCTGATGGACGGCGTTGAGGTTGGTGTGTAGTCCGCGGATGTTAGCGAACTCAACCGTGAAGAGGGTGGTGGGGGAGTGCACCGCCGTAAAACTATCTCTGCTTTGTAAGTCTGCCATAATGAGGAAAAGAGGGAGATGAAGCGTGAAGCGAGGTATCGTTGCAATGATATTAGGGAATAAAAGGCGTGTTGATGAGTTTCACCAATTACTTTGTAGGTAGGGAATCCGTTGATCCGTCGGACGGAAGGGCCCCCGAACCCCCCCGGAAGTAATCGCCGGGTCCCCACCATCCGGTCACCAACCGGCACGACGAATTACCCCGAGATTATTCGCAGTATGATAAGGCAGCCTCTCGAAGTGGTTGGCTTAGATTGGGCCCCTGTACTGTACTGCGGGTGGCCAGCGGAGAAGCCGTTTCTTCGGGTCTCCCTGGCCGACGGGTCAACTTAGTCCCCCCCACAATGGATCGACAAAAATCTCCACTGTTCCCCCAACATCACTGCAACGGCTCCTCGAGCTCTGGCTATACACCGACTGATCCCGAAACGCGACCGAAGTCACTTCACGAGTTTTTCGCCGAGTGTACGGTGGTCGCCAGCCAGGCGGGTAGACCCTACCACCGGCGGAGAAGGTGAAATCTCCAGAAGTCCCTTAGTCGACTCTTACGACACCCACGGGAAGATATGGGGCGGTGATTTGTATTCTTTGCCGTCACCGCACGGACTAAAACTGTTGTACGGGATTGCCGCAAAAAGCTCTTTGTAGCGCTCCTTTAGACAATAAAACCCAATGGAACTGTATGGAATTGTCTTTTGTGTTCCGGATTATAACCTTCTCTTATAATGTCTAAGTACCGACCATACCATAATGCAAGATTAAAGTATAGAATATTAAAGTACTTCAAACATGTAGGTATGCACATGCGTGCTGTATTGAATTTTCCGTCAAATCTTCAACAATAGAGCTACTTGTACTTTCCACCTTTCTTCTTTATTAAACTCATCATCATCCTAGCCTTTTTCCCGATTGTCTCAGGGTCGGCTTCCCAAACTGAGAGATTTGGCGAGGGCTAAGCTTTTACACAGAGCGACTATACCCATTCCCAGTTTAGGCGTTAGAGTTATCATCATCTCTGATATGATGTAACGACTGCTATCTGAGTTGGTAAAGATAGCACCCGGGACCAACAGCTTAACGTGCCTTCCGAAGCACGGAGGAAATCGGTGTCAAATTTTGGTCACCCATCATCGGATTGACCGCGCCAATGGTTGCACAACATTTGCGATCATTGTTAAACGAACAAGACCGCGGCGCCACCGAGCTCTTTCTTCTTTATTAAACTATACTAATAATATTCTTTAGTTTTTTCTTTACACGAACCAATGAAGTCGACAAGTTAAATAAATCTAAATGCATACATTTATAAAAAAAAAAAACAAGGAAATGGTTATGTATTAATTAATTATGTCTACGGTACATAAATAATTATTCAACCATATTTGATTTATTTTATTTTACAACCGTATACCCAGTCTATTGATTATTATAAAATCTCTCCATTCTCAATTGTAAAATCAAAGTACATCGCTAACCTACATTTAATAACCTAAAAATATCAAGTATTATCTTGTAAAGATTTTGTCTTGAATCGATAAGATGCACTGTTCCGCATCATGAAACATTTGCTTGGCTTGTCATTTTGCGAATAACTGAAATGTAAAATACCGGCGTCTGTTTTAGCTGAAGCTTTTAAAGTGGGTGTATCTCCCTGATTACTATTAATTGCTTTGTATCTATGACAGATTTGTGTCGGACGGACTGTGTACAAATTAGTGTTACTTTTATTTTAGTACTTTCTTGAAGGGTAGGTTTTCTTGAAGATCCATATTACTAAATATGCGAATGCGAAAGTTTGTTTGGATGGATGTTTGTTTCTCCTTCACACGAAAACGAACTTTAATGAAACTTTACAGTTATATTGCTTAAAATGAGATTCACATACGGTCTATAATTTATAAGGATACCTACTATCATTTCACATATCTTTGATATTCACGGATAAAGCCGCGGTCTGCAGTCCCACAGCAAAAAGGTACATAATTATTTAAGTACCTACCTACATATAATGCAAATATCTGCAATCATAATTAACGATAAATGTGATAATTAAAACTGTTCCGCATAGATAAACTAATTACATCGAAAATAAAAAAATCAAATCAAGATTCAAGATCCCTAACTGCATTACAGACGAAGTCTAAGATAGCAGGTAGGCAGAGCTTTCGCTCAGCTTCTAGAGACGTTAATCGGATTAAATGTGTTCGCGCTTCCTTAATTACGCTATGATAATTAATCACTTGGCTTAAATCATCTCTGAGAAATCCCGGTACATAAGTTACTGGTTTAGCTCTCGAACTAGTGCTCATTTCTTTTATTTTTTCCATAATCCTTCAAATAAGTATATTGCAGAAATAGCTTTTGGGTACGGTTTGTTATACATGCTAAATGTTACCTTAAATATCTATATAAGTAGATTAAACATTATGATATCACTAAATTGTACACGTTTTCCCCGTTTATTTATTTTACTGAAATTTTGAAATATTTCGTTCTGTACTTTGCGAAAGTCATATACGTTCAATAAGTTACGTTCTATATCTCTAGTTCTCAATTATACAAGTACAAGTATTATATTCCGACTCAGTAACAATAACTATTATATATTCAGACGATACTATATCCTAAAATTTTTCGATTTTCTTAAATCAAAATCAGACAATACCAACCAAAATCTGCGTATTTCTAATTCATTCGTTCCCAACACAAAAACAAAAGCAAAACCCGACCATTTTCTCTTCCCTTCAAATATTCACCGCGAATAATTTCCACGCAAAATTAAGGTCGCACGTTAGTACCTTCGTACAAGTAGGAGCGAGGTGAACGACCTCGTTACCGAAAACATTAGCTGAATCAATACGGTTAACTAGGCGTAAGGGACAGAAGGAAAGCTAATCGGGCGTTAGGACAATTATACGGGTCACAGTCGAGGATAGCGGGCTCGCTACACCGAGCTGGCGAATCGATAACTATGTAGTTGCACATTCGAGAAAATGTAATTAACACAAATTAATTGATGACCTACTTGCGTACCTACTTACTTGTATTATGAGTCGAGGATGTAAGAACAAGATCACGTTTCATGACAACGAAATATTGTGTACCTACCTAAAATGCAATGGTTTGGATGTGCGGTGATATGTGTGTAGATTATTGAGGGCGGACATTTACGAATGGGCGGGCGGGTAATACCATTACACCTGATTGATGATAAAAGCTATGATACATATTTGATAAAGTTATTATATTATTTCTGATGGAAAAGTTACTGTTTCGCGACTTAACTCCTCAACCGCCGTTGGAGCAAATTCAGCTCCTACGGCGGTTGAGGAGTTAAGTTTAAATATTTCAGTACAAAGTGTTAAGAATACTTTAGGCTGTTTCCCTCTAGGTACCAGCCTAGGTATCTTAGATCCCATATCTATTCAAATTATATGATAAATATCTTAGAAAATAAATAGATAAAATATATCTTAAATTCTAAATATTTTTGATTCTATTAACAAATCCCCTTATCAGTCAGATCATCGAAAAATTTGTACAATACTCGAGTGTGTTCTGTCCAGATTCTTCTATATATTTAGCCGAGCTTTATCTAAATGAGTCGTAAAGAGTCGGTTACGGTTATCCAGCGGTGTAAATAAGGTCGCGGCTCTAGATAGAGGCAGTGTCCGTCAGTCCATGCGTTCGTTGCATAGCTCTATGTGACTCATGCGAGAGGCTTCCGCGAACCGCCTGCTATCTGTGATTTTACCTATAGTAGATAGGTAGGTACATATAGTGTGTAATCAATGATTATTGAGTTGTCCTTTGTTGCGCCATTTGGGACGAAGGTAAGTTCTAACACGGAACATATACACACATTATACACTTCAAATGCTGGTCGAGACACAATAGAAAAATGTTTGTTTCACGTACGGATTCTTTGAGGGGATAATGAAAAATTCTAGTTAAACTTCATAAGATTAGTTTATAATTGTGGCGAACTTGTATTTAGAAGTATAGCATAAGAATGTAAAAGCTTTAAAAAAGTTATTACTATTAGCATACAGTGGAAAATGTAGCGTTCTGGTTTTGAAAATCGGTGGAATTGATTCAGAGTTATCTCATGACAAACAATTCGTATATTTTATTTACGTAGCGTCTATTACATTTTTCAAATAAACAAACGAATATATGAAAATATTGAACATATATTTCAGGACAGAAATAACGCTGTATGGCTGTAATTCTTAAATCCCCAAAAATGTAGAGCATATTTTCATAAACCTTTTCCATTTTCCAACATCAATTTATAAAACTACACACTTATTTGGCTACAAACATTCGTGCGGCCGTAGCGTGCGGGATCGATGCCTAGTAAATAACTCAAAGTAACGAATCTGTACAAAACTGAAAACGGTGTACTAAAATAGCCGAGACCAACCTTGCACTCTGGATCAATAGAGCCTTGAACTTTCCGCCGTCTGAGTGCCAACCAGGGCAACTATCGCTCTACTCGTTACTGTACAACCACATATAGTTTCACAAACGAGGTACAAAGGTACTAAACGATGCCATATACATTTAATTATAATCAAATTAATTTATTAAGGAGTGTTTCAATGAATCTCTACCTTTCAATAGAAACGTTCAACAAGCAAAAATGTATGCTTATTGTAATCAATGTTAATAGAGATTGTCTTAACTCACGTAGAGTTAACATTTCACTCCATTATGTTGTTAATTGTGATTGATAGGTGCTCAAACATTAAATGTATTTAACACGATGAACTATTCAAATCTGTCAATCTTAATTTTAACACTATAAATAAAGTTACACAATGACAACTGAATAATAGCAACTACATAGACATATAAAATATGGAAAATTGTTTGCTTTTTTACGCTAATTGTAAAGATTGTGACATTTCCTAGCCGATTAATAAACCATCAAATATTTCCGGTTCTAGTGGTGACTCACAACTGTATTAACCAATTCTAACACCAATTTGATGAATCAAAGACTTTTATTTACCTACCTAATTGCTAAACCTGCATAGACTGTTCGGGATGGCCGAACGACACAAATCGAATAGCATATTCGGCCCCTGTATTGTTAATCTCATTCCAATTTCGCCACCGTCTGCGGAATCTCAAAAAGGAAATGTTAATTAGTCCTTGGCTTGTATATTCAATCGCAACTGTGCAAACATCTGACAAGCACCGCAGCCAAACTCGACGCGTCAGGAACCTTAATTATTTAAATTAATACGATTCGGTCAAAGCAAGGGGAGGTGGGGGTCCCAAATTAAATTCAATGTAGAAGTACCTCGAGAGTGAAAAATGGGCGAATACATTTTCCGCCTCTTAAATTGTGCGGGTGCTACGTGGACGAAATGGCAAGTTTTATAATGCCGTTTGTACAGTTCTTACATGTATTGTGATAAATTCTTGCCAACGTTCTTCTATATTCAGGCCAGGTGGCGAATTGCACAAGATGGCTGGCAAGTGCTGGATGCGAGAAGCCGAGGATCTAGCAATATGGAGAACTATTGGAGAGGCCTATGACCAGCATTGAACTACGAGTGGCTAATGATGATTCGTGATGTTTTCGAAAATGGAATTTCCATTCGAGTCCGAATACGGAACACTAATGCCATATTCGCGAACGTGGCAGCTTTAGAACGAGGTATTGAGTGTCTGACGGGCAGAATCGGACGGATGATAGATCAAACAACATCAATATCGTGACCTTGGGTCGGACCTTGCCTGCGAGTGTGGTGCCCACCTCCAAAGTATGTCTCACCTGGTCTGCTGTCCCACGAGTGGAGAGACCTGCTCGCTCACCGAGCTAATGTCCGTGACTGGGGGTGCGTTCGGGGTGGCGGAGAACTGGGCACAGCGTGTTTGAATTCGATGTGCCATCGAAACGCAAAGAAGAAGAATATCATGGCTGGGTGAATTCAGCTGAAGTCTTAAATGAAAAAAAAGGAATCGAGTGCGAAATTATAGTAATGGTGTTCGATAGGTCTGAATTTCTGTTGGAATTTTGCCAAAACAAGATACTACAGGGTTCTAGAACTAAGAATGCCTTATTTTATAAGCGGATCCAAGTAGGTACTGCAGTAGATCAGTTAGCAAGAAATATAGCTTTTATTTGAAGCTAGATTGTCGAAGCAAATCCGATAAGTGTTTTTCAGATTCTACGCAAGAATGCCATATACATTATACTTATATCTATCATAGAACTCGCTCGAAGACGTTGTGAGAAAATTTACACTTAATCATATCTATAATAATCTATATGTATCGGCATGTATTGTGATGGCAATGATTTCATAAAAGTAACCTTAGGAATGTATCAGGGATGGATGTGCGTTAAAAGCGTGACTCAATTTTGCATCTTTGTAAATCATAACTCCTAACCGTTAAGGAGTTCTGTGGCTTCATCATCAGCACCAGATGTTGACGCCCGGAAGCATATACCTGAGTAAAATATAATTACGTAACAAAAACACCATATGGGCATACAATTTTCGGTTGTTGCCCTCAATTTCTCCAGGATCCCATCATCAGATCCTGACTTGGTGAAAATGGGACCACCTCGGAAGTGTCCTCTGTCGAACTGTCGAAAAATTTTTGAAATCCATCCATAATTGACGGAAATATCGGTGAACAAACATAAAAAAAAAATAAAAAAAAAATATTATACATACAGACGAATTGAGAACCTCCTCCTTTTTCGAAGTCGGTTAAAAATTTCAGCCAGCACTTCAAATTTTAGACGTCACATCTCAGCAATTCACATTCAATACGCGTACCTATGTATTTTTTCGCACCCTTTTCTACGAGAACACGCAATCTTATTGAAGCTCGAATTTTGAAAGCTAAGAATAGTTGAAACCTAACTTAATAATGTAAGTAATTTAATACACTTTATTATGGTTTAATTTTCAAATCTGAAGAAATGTATTCTATGGTTACTGGACGAGATTGAGAGAGAGACTGTGTTCTTTACCGCTCTACATTATTTCAATACAGGATAAATAAACGGCTTGAGGTATAAGCACTTCGAAGAAATCGATCTACGTATACAGATGATCTCTGATACGAATAGGTACTTAGGTATATTTTCGGGTAGCTATAGGTACCTCCATAGTAATATTATTTAAATACGAGTATGTTCTTAATAAATAAGTATTTGTGTCGCCAGGATAAAGTTCTACTCAATCTAATAGACTCATATTAATAAAATTTAGAGTACAAAATTTCCTCGGATATCCAGTTGACGATACCTAAATATCGAACATAAGCAGGTATTATCGCCCAATATGTTATCGTTATCAGCCAGATAAGACGCGAGGACAGCAACGCAAAAAGTACACTATAAACAAATGTTTCGAAAACAAACTACCTACATAGGTAAGTATTATTAATATACGATATCTTGATTCCATAGTAATACATCGAGTCATGCCTATAAGGCCATACCAATTTTATCACGTAGGTAAATGGTTAGGTAGGTACCTACATTCTTATTTCGTAAAACAGACATCTATCCAATGTTTTTATTGAAATTAAAATGCATTTTTATAAGAGTACCTAGTTGATTAGATTAAGTAGGTATAGAAATCAACCAAATTCGAAGATAAAACCTAGAATTTATAAAATTAAGCAAATTGAAACTTAGACGGTAGGTAGGTACCTAAGTACTGGCAAAGATGCGAGACTTCTGATTATTTTGAATCACAAAACGTTGCAAAATTAGAAATATTAATGATGATGATCAGTTTCAATAAAACTGAACTGAAACAAATCTCAATTCCTAAGTTAGTAGGTAATAATTAGGTACTTGTTCCGATATAAGCAAACATTTGAGTAGGTAGGTAGGTACCTAAATAAATACCTTCGCAACTTTCCTTGATGCAAGTATTAATTACGTCAAGATAACAGTTGCTAAAAGCTATTTAATGAAGCGTACTCTCGAGTGCGAGCGCTGGCTCGCGCGCTCGGCAGGAACTCAACAGGACAGCGGGACTCACCTGCGTGGGGAGCACAGTCTCCCGGCCCAGGGGTATCGACATTTTGCTAGCGGCGCCGCCGGCCGCGCCCCGGCGCCCGCTCGCGCCGCACCATCCACCGACCCGCCACAAACAATACGAAAAACACTTTCCCCAAAACTACAATTTCCACGAGCCAACAATTCCAACCGGGCACCTCACAGGTCCGAAGCCGACGTTGCGAATCCTCGCTTCGCGCACTTCACGTTCATTCAGAATTGATCGGAGCGACACCGCCGAAAAATAACAATCGGAATACGGGTGCGTAAGCGAGCGGAGGCGAAGTGGCGACGCGCGGGTGACGGGCGCCTCGGTACGCGCGGGCGTGCGACTGGCGCGCCGCGGGCCCGCGCAGCGCTCGCCCCGCGCTTCGCGTCGGCCCTTGCGCCGCTGAGGCACACGCAGCCTCCTTCATCTCGCGACTCCGCCGGCTGATCGCCGACACGTGCGGCGGGCGTAGTGCGGTTATCGAGCGCGCGTACACATGCGCACTCCTCGCGGCTCATTCATTTGCACGGAGTCTCCTCACTTCGCATGATACCTACACACCAGCAAATATTGTGGAGCCCGACGACAATAGGCTCGTTGTTTCGCCGCTGAACAATTACAGAAGACACAACAGATCCATACAAAGTTTAATTGTTATCGCGTACGGAGTTACTTCCTGAATTTCCTTCGTTAGCAGGCGAGCCCGTATGTCCGCTAATAATTGTTGATTGTAAACAGCGAGCCAAAGACTAACACATTTGTAAAGGAGATAGAGTTTCTGTTCTAATCCGTCGAGCTTTTTACTTACTCTAGGTACGTAATCTAGTAACGTAGAGTAAAAGTCTCCACTAACAAATAGGTACGAGATAAGTATCAATACTATTCTTTCTTAGGTCTTTTAAAACCCGAAAGAATTCCTTAAGTCCGTTAAGTAACTAGCACATTAGTAGATCTATTAACTGATATTGTTTTTATAAAATCAAAACAATCGAATAAGATAAGAATAGTAGACAATCAATCCTTGTGATGATACCCACTGAATGTTTGTGTCATTTATTACCAAAAGGACTTGTACAGCTATAGGTATAATAGACAACAATAAAGACTCTCAGGACAATGCGAGACAATTCTTCAGTCCAAGTCGGTGCTTTGTGCTGTACACATAATATATAGCATGGTGATAGCAGACGAGCAAGCCCGTCTAGTCTTAAACGGCAATGCACAGGCACATCCAAGCCGCTGAGCCTTGTGGAAAAATATCACTTTAGACCACGTTTAAGAGGACGCATCACAGTGCAGGCACCGGTCCAACTTACTGTTACTTTTAGGGGAACCTAAGGTTTTAACGCGAAGGATGCGATAGTAGTGGCGCAACTAGGTATATCATCTGAGGCCCCTGGCAATATCTTTGAAGGTGGCCCTACCAGTGAAAATTGAGAGGCCTTTTCGCTGGGGCCCTCTGGGGGTCAGGGGCCCGTGTCATTTCGTCGGTTCGCCACTCTATAGTTACGTCACTGGACACTAATAACGAAAACAATAACGCTGTAGCGACATGTAGCAACCAATCTACATTTATACCTACATCGCTTCAATACGACTATGAAATCCTACAGCGCGCAAGCGAAGTTTTCATCACGATTTGCTATATACGAAAAACCAAGATGGTCCATCGGACCGCGGTCCCCCAACACGATCACCTGGCTCGGAGTACTTCCACTTTTCGCAGGGACAAGCCTGTTCCTACACCCTGTGGTTTTACCTTCTTTTCGACACATAACAAACAAGACGGCACATAGTGCTTACTTCCAACATCTAGCATATGCCTAGTGCAAAAGGACGCAGGATGCGTGGGAGTCGAGGTTGCGGTAGCTCGCCCACTTTTCCTTTCCGCACGTTCACCGTTCCAGATTATGTCACGGACTAGGTATCGGAGCGGTTTGGGAGCCCTTTTCATTCACATTCGACTAGAGGTGGGTGTCAACCTTGCGTTCATTTTCGCTACCTACTTGTTTGTCGTATTAGCTGAATATTAAGTGGTCTGGGCGAGGGTGGCTGATGTACTGTACCCACTGCTTTTATCAATTGGATATCTGATGTTTAACGATCATTTCAATCGCATTTCATGCGGTTCCATTGAGACGGAGCGGATCAGAGCGGAGCAGAGCTATGCCTCGATTCGGATGTGGATTTCAAACCAAGCAGCCTAAAAAGCCGCGTTTACGTCTCTACAATATTCGAGCCACCACGGTTTCAAGTTCTAAGCTTAGATAAAGAGCCTGATCATCATCATCATTAGCCTATCGCAGTCCACTGCTGGACATAGGCCTCTTCAGTTGTTTGACATTTTAGTGACACATCTAGAGGCTTTACCCATAATTGCCACCCTGAGCAGGCGGATTTGTCTCCTTGTTGGCTTTATCTCTAACCTTTATAAAAAGGCCTTATCAAGCAGGTTACAATATTATTGTAAAAATCAAAGGTATCGTTCATGTGAATAAGGTTTTTATTTTTAAATCGTAGCACGGCATAATGGCTTCTCTACGCCTGATAAAGCACCCAAGTTGCTGCGACAACGGGCAGGTAACCAGCCAGTCACCTGTCAGTTACTACCACCATACCTTGTAAAATGCTTCTTAAAGGATCCGATATCGAAGGAAGGAGGAAACACCATGTACCTACTGGCAATGAGTTCCACATTTTAAGCGGGAAAAATAGATAAAAAAGATATTTTCCCTTTCCAAATACCTATGTATTTGGAAAGAGAAAATATCTTTAAGTAAGCTTAATAATACAAATTAATATGTTAGTATGTGTAGGTACTCGATTACTTACCTACACATCCAATATGACGTTATGAAGCTACGCTATGAATATAAATCAAAGCGATATTTTTTCTGATAAAAATTCGACTCTTACGAGAAAACGACGGCAGTAAAGGATTTTTACGAGGCACAAATATCACACGGTTCATGTTTTCCCAAATAGATATCTAGTGGTAGGTAAATAGATAGATACCATCATTGGCATCAAAGTATCTCTGTTAATTGACTTCTTAAGCAGATTTTTTGCAACGTGCTCAATTTTGGCAAGATAAAATTTTATCTGCTAAACTGGCTTTTTTGTTGTAGAGAAGAATTCTTTCTTCAAGCATGAAAACGTCTTTAGTGCACTAAAATTCCGTACCTAAACAGACAGACAGCGAACGAAATTTTATTACCTAGGTACCTAACTACTAAGGTCCCGTTACCAGGCTCCCGTTTTTTTTGGGTACGGAACCCTAAAAATAACAATGTGATAGTACTTATTTTGATTCTAGTACCTATCGCAAGATTGCAATTATTAGGTATACCTATATAAACTCCAAGTTAAGTACCTACCTATAACGTATTAGTGCCCCGGTATTATATTTTATCAAAGCTAACTTCTCAATCAGCTAGCTCTTTTCAGAAAATTTACGCTTCCTCTACCTGAAGGTTGTCTGGAAGAGATCGCTCACTAGCGATAAGGCCGCCTAGATTGTACTACAACATCTCTGTATCACCTTTACTGTATTTACTCTATGTTTTGTGCAATAAAGACTATCTATCTATCTAACTTCACTCAATCACAGCACGGCGAAACTCGGTTTATCCATTGTTTAACAAAGAAACTGTACGACTTTGTCATTCCACAAGGAATTTACATAGGAATACAAACTAGTTACCGTCTTATTAACTGTACAAAGAGCTTGTGATTTATTATTAAGTATTTTAATAGGCCTATGTCCAGCAGTGGACTAATGTGGGCTGATGATGATAATGATGAAAAGGTAAATATTTTTCTTTAGCGAATTACCTACATATTACGAGTTATTTCCATAACGTTATTCGTCCGGGGAAGGACCTCCACCCTATAGAATACCGCAGTCAAATGACCTCTGGGTCGTGTTTCTGCCGGTGAGTAGGGTTTCCGGAGCTCGTGGGGGGTTAGGGTTGGGCCGGCATGGCGGTGGCAACTGACAGGTAACTGACCAGTTACTTGCCCGTTGTCACAGCGACTTGGGCTTCTCTTTCGCTTTCCATCAGGTGTAGGGAAGCCATTATGTCGAGCCACTATAAAAAAAAAAAAAAAAAAATATTGTATCTAAACCAAACACAATACCGATTTCAAATTTAATTTCTAAGTAATTATGTAGGTACCTATACCAATTTTGCGTTTACTATACTTTCATATCTAACTAATAAGCTCTAATCGAAACTAATATAGGTTCTAACTCGTGTTTCTAAGAATATCTATCCAATAACAATCCAAGTGAGATCAGCGCGCACTATTTCATTCAGACTTTTAGGGTCGTACCTAAATTGGATTTTATGAGTAGGTCCGATTATTACCATTTCCTATCGATAAACTTGCACGTGCAACTGCCCGCTTGCATCATAACCATTATACAGCTGATCAAAAAATAATTTCCCAACTCAATGCGTCAATATTAATTACCTATGCAGTTTTAATAACATCCATAACATTCCGTTTACATAAGAACGTCGGTATTGTGAGAACAAAAGAAAAGTACCCATTTAAAACTGACCTGGACACGGTCCATTCCTCCGTCGTACAGCGTCCACCTACCGTATGCAGTCATGTTCCAATTGTATCACGAACACTCACAGTAATCGTAAAATTTAATATACACAGTTTCTAAAACGAACATAACGTCATGAGCCCGGTTCAGTGGCAAAATCAGTACTGGTATACGACACCCGAGGCCGCGACAAACTATTAGTGCTTGATTAGCACAATGTGTGCAAATCATACCATACAGCGCTGCCCAGTATTGGCCATATTGAAATTGATTGCTTTGCCCGGTCTCGTTGGCGCGATTGGGGAGAATGGATGAAATGGACCTTGCGGCCGTTTGCTACATTGATTGACCTAATGTAAAACACAATGATACACTTTGATCTCAGCTGTTCAGCGCATTGCCGTGTGAAAACTGTTTATGAACATGTTTTTGTTTACTTCAAGTTGGTAGGTAGGTATGTGCATTTGATATAGTTAGGGGGAGTCCGGGAGACTTTATCACTTGGGAGAAAGGAAAAATTTTGCTCTAACGATTCAAAATTTAAATTGATTTTTGAGAGGTGGTTCATCTCTCCCACCTAAGAAAGTCTCCCGGACTTCCCCTACCTACTGTTCAACTAGAGATAGGCAAACCACACACAGGTAACAAAATGTCCTTTGTCGTAAGCCTAAGATATCGAACGGTACAAAGTCCAAAGTGTGTGTCGCTTTACCTTACCTTCCTATTGATGTTTGAATTTACCCATCTAACCTACCTAATGATGTTGAAAGTAAATTAGCAAGTTCATTAACCTGTCGTGATGTTAATAAAGGTGACCATCAGCATATTTAGCACAACGGGATTCATTTGTGCATGAACATGTCTGTTTGTATTGGTCTTACATAGAGTAATATGTATTTATACGTAATTATACATATACCTAGGTATCCTATGTATTTAAATATTAACAAAAAAAAGTATCTTAGTGTATCAGTTGAGTTGTCTAAACACAATACCCATAGTTAACTTCTGCTTAGTGTGGAGCTAGATGGCGCTGTGGGGCCCAGTGTGGCATGTTTTGGGTTATATTTTTTAAAATTTCACAGAAACGAACAATGGATGTTGGGAATAATACGGACAAGGTGGAAGTCCGGAAACATATTTATAAACGAGTAGGTGCTGAATGGTCTGAGGTTCAACGAAGGGACTCACACTGAATTTTGGTGGTTAATACCTAGTTACCGGTCCCTATGGACCGGTGTTTGATAAAAACCTCTGTCAAAACTATGTAATGATAGTTAATAAGTAGTAGGTAACCAGGATTGTGTCTTGACTAAAAAAATAGACATGCCATTTACAAAGCGTTACATGATTTAACGGAAAAACGCTGTAAATTGATCAATTTAAAATACATACGTTAAATAATTAATACAATAATAAATTGATCAACTTACGATTCTTGCTTTTTTCCTGTGACATATGTGCCTACTCGTATATGCTTTTGCAAGTACATACTAGTTATAATAACTTCTCGCATAGTTTTTAACAACTTGCGTAACAATTTGTCACAAAGACAAAAGAAACGTTTTTCAATGACCAAATAACCATTCATATTCATAATTACACAATTGCTAGGTCAACTTAGATAATATGAAAGAAAAACATCGTTACCCGAACATACATTTATTTTGTAAGAGCCAACTTAAAATAAACATTGTAGCTGTCTACAACATTCCCCATACTGGGTTAACATGTCATGAAGGTTAGGTATCTATTACTTATTTATAAGTAGCTTAATTCTAAAATAATAAATCAATGTCATCATCATCATCATCATCATCAGCCTATTACAGTCCACTGCTGGACATAGGCCTCTCCAGTTGTTCGCCACTTAGAGCAAACATCTGGAGGATATACCCATAATCGCCACGCTGGGCAGGCGGGTTGGCGATCGCAGGGCGTAGCTTCTTGCTCCGTCAATAAATCAATGTGCGTAGTAACAATTTTCCTCACTTCTCCCAAATTATTAATTTTACAAATATACGCAGTGGCGTCGTGGCGGCATATCATGACTTCTTTTTCCCTATCCAAATTGACTTCCGTACGTATGAGACGTGAAAGGTGACCAAAAACATCTCGCGTATTCTCGGTCTCTAATGGCACGAGAAAATCTCCAACGGGGATAGACCCTGATCGCATGCTGAGGCAAGACCTACATCTCGCGTATTCTCGGTCTCTAATGGCCCGAGAAAATCTCCAACGGGGATAGACCCTGATCGCATGCTGAGGCAAGACCTACATCTCGCGTATTCTCGGTCTCTAATGGCCCGAGAAAATCTCCAACGGGGATAGACCCTGATCGCATGCTGAGGCAAGACCTACATCTCGCGTATTCTCGGTCTCTAATGGCCCGAGAAAATCTCCAACGGGGATAGACCCTGATCGCATGCTGAGGCAAGACCTACATCTCGCGTATTCTCGGTCTCTAATGGCCCGAGAAAATCTCCAACGGGGATAGACCTTGATCGCATGCTGAGGCAAGACCTAGACTGGAATCCCCAAGGGAAATAGAAACGCGGCCGCTTTAAACAATCCTGGCGGCAGGAGTGCAGAAGAGAAGGCGATAGGAATGACCTGGAGCGACGACAAGCGCTACTCAGGTTGGCAACGTACTATGGATATCTTCTGCTGCATCCAAGGTACATAGTTAAAGTATCAACTTGCCTTACGGGCCGGGTTTTTTTTATAGTAGCTCGACATAATGGCCTTCCTACGCCTGATGGACAGCGAAAGACAAGCCCAAGTCGCTGTAACAACGGGCAAGTAGCTGGTCAGCTACTTGTCCGTTGCCACCGCCATGACAGCCCAACCCTAAACCCCCACGAGCTCGGGAAACCCTAGGTACTCACCGGCAGAAACACGACCCGGAGGTCTTTTGGCTGCGGTATACGTCACGGTATTTGGCAGTACGGTCATTTGGCGGGTAACGAATAGTGAGAAAAACCAGGGCCACCGAAATCGAACAAATTTCAGTGGTAGGGGCCCAGTACTAGGCACTTAATATACCGAATTACCTAGCTAGCTTACTATCAACGACCCCATATAATGGTAACAGAGCAGGCAAATGAATGACTATAAATGGTTTGATTATAGCACGATTAACGTACGCAGACCAATGAGCAAATCTATTTCTCTGCTTTGATCATACCTGTTAAGTAAATGCAAAATCTTACTTTGTCCCCATAATAATATACACCTATCTACGATTTCCACCAACCGGGCAGCGCCGTAGCGCACTTTACACTGTGCTAAAGGGAATTCAGGCTTCAATACATAAATTAGGTATTATGTATGCATGGATTTTACACTATTTGGAGTAGGTACAGTTAGTCCACTCTCCACGGCCACACGCGCTGTTGTTGTCCGAGTAGACAGACTGCGACAAAAAAGCATCGGTAGGTAGTCGCCGACAGTATGCCAGCGGTCATATTGATACTGAATGCTGATACTGATATACTGAACTCAGGCTCATTTCAGAATTCCAATGCATTGTAGCCGTTTGGTGGAAATCATACCTAGGTACATTAGGCGTGTTGGCGACTGGCTGTAATGCAGCCTTTTTTATAAACTTTATGTTTTTATATATTTATTTCTTTTTGTACAAATTGTCAGATCATCAGTTGTCACCTGTCTGCCTGTTTGTATGCTCTTATTTTCTCAATACTTACATTTAATTATTATCTTATTCCTACGTGTTTCCCTCATTCTCCATTAGTTTACAGTCCACATCCTCATCCGCTAGCGATCAAGGCGGCTTACCATTAAGCGGGGGGATCGTTCGCTGCGACTCAGCCCGCGCTAGTTGAGTATGCAGGGGAAACTCTGCAAACTGCATACAGTGACCGACACTATTAAAATTAATTAAAAAACAAACAGAATCGAACAATTAGGCCCTCACTGTTAGCCTATGAGGACTAGGCCTTAAACGCTATAACCAGAGACAAAGACTGACATTGAGACATGTCCAGCGACAGGTTATGGGGTATAACTAAAGAGGCGGAAAGAACCTAGATGAGATTGTGGAGCCAAGTACTAAGACGTTTAATGCTGCGGCCACACATTGGAGGTATTTGCACCAACGTAACGTTTTGCGCCCAATGCGCCAATGTGTGTATCGGTACTTTGACACAATGAAGACATTGCGCGCTTTAGTATTGGGCATTGGACAGTTATTGGACGCAAAGTTGAATCCAATGTGTGGCCGCGGCATAAGGAGTAAGCGTATGATATCTTAGGATCAGCGACCCCATATCTTAAGTCCGGCAACATCACACTGACATCTATATTATCATTATGAAATGAATACCTATCTACACTACAAGTATCTACAGAGTTGTAGGTAGGTAATGATACCAATGACCACATATTCTTTATGTCGTAGTTAGGTTGGAGTCAATGTGAAAAATTATTATTAATATAAATAAACATAATTATAGAACACCATTTTTACATATGACTCAGTACATTTTTTTTACATGTAAGTATCTTTAGTTTATGTTTAGTTTGAAGTATAGGTAATGCTAGTTTACACAGTGCAAGTGGCTGGTTAGTCGGTAGACATCTTTCTACATATTGACACATAGTAACTGTTGACTATTCATTTGGTTACATAAAACTCTACATATTCCGATCTACAGTGTGGAACTGCTGCCAAGAGTGGATTGCTACCGGTCGAGCAACATGTGAACTTGTATGTAGGTACACAGTACGAGTTACTACACAGTTGTTACAGTAAGCTATATGCCTACTCCCAAGTGTGCTACTGAAGTTCCATACTAACGAAGCAATTCAGATAACTAACAGCTGATACTTCTCGACCTATATCGCTATCCATTATGCTTGTACCGGATCATACACAGACAAAAGCACCATAAAAATGCTTTACGAATAACCTTAGTGCAGCAGCTAAAGGAGATTGTATTAACTCCGAAACTTCTGCAATAGACTTCGGAGTAGGCCTACTGACTTGTTCTCAAGCCCGCACTGTGTAAAACCATAAGGGAATGTTATAAAACATTTTTAAAAAATTACACCATAAGAATGTCGACTCCGACCATTTCTACACTTAATTAGCCTAATTCAAACATAATACTATGTTTGCGTAAAGCTTTTTACTATTTTATGGCATTGCGTTGTAAACGTTCGGGAACGGCATGGAACTTATCGGTTACTCCGTCTGCTCATTCTCAGGTCTCGTTCGATCTCGTACTGGCGGTGATCGGCGCGTTCCAAGAAATCTTGACGGTCCAAATAGCTGTAATTAGAACAATTATTATTGATTAAACTGTTTGTTCTTAGAACGAAACGAAACTAAAGTGAGTAGATTGTTTCTATAGTAAAATTTTATACAATTTCCATTAAAAATGGCGGAAAGCATTTAAGGCCTATTTTATAGTAGAGATAGCTGTAATTAGAACAATTATTATTGATTATACTGTTTGTTCTTAGAACGAAACGTACACTAAAGTGAGTAGATTGTTTCTATAGTAAAATTTTATACAATTTCCATTAGAAATGGCGTAAAGCATTTAAGGCCTATTTTATAGTAGAGAATTATCTACATCTGTATAGCAATACATCAATCAATTAGGTATTATCAATCTTCACATGGATGGCCAACGTTATGAAAAAAGTTAATCATCTTAGCAAATTTAATTTGGAATTGTCAGCCTTTATTTAACAAATTCACTCTCTTAAATTATTTATTATACATAGCCTAATTTTAAACTGACTCCGTTTCCAAGATCTTTATACAAAAGGAAGTACCTATAACGAAAAGAGCATAATAATATCTAGTTACAGCAATTGAAAAAGCCAATTGTATCTTACCCAGATTTCCCCTTATTGTGACTCTCGATTTCCTCTTCAATGCCTTCCTCTTGCTTGTAAGTGACCCAGTCGAGCTTGGACTTCTCAAGAGTCGACAGCTTATCCTTCTTGTTCAACTGGCCGAGTATTCCCGACAGACCGCCAGAAGATCGCCCACGGGATGGTCCTTCTAACTTGCTTACTGGAATAGTAAATATTTGAAAAAATTAATAAAATACCTTCATGTAGTGTAAGCATTTATTGCCTGCCTGGTGTGAGTTCCTAGAGGTATTCCACTCCTCTACGATATGTATAGTGGTCTGATCCAGAGCCCCACAATCACAATCCGGCGCGTCCCTGAGACCACTTGTGGAGATGAGCTATGACAGCTGAAATCCACAAAGACCACTCAAGAGCTTACGCCCTTCAGCGAGATAGAATGACGACATGATAAAAGTCGCAGGATAGGGCTGCCTGCGACCGGCCGTTGTGGAAGTCTTTGGAGGAGGTCTAAGGCCGTCAGTGGACTCCCTACGGCCGAATATGATGATAATGATGATGATGTCATAAGTCATAAGTCCACCAAACAAACACACTTTTAAATCTAGCTTTTATGAATTGGGAAATAGAAATACTTTAAATTGTTATACCTACATTTATTATTGCTACTCTAGAATCGGAATACATTTTTGTTGCGCTGGGTTTGGGGCAATTTTTGCGGATCCCCTTAGAATTTTATAGATGATCAAAGAAAAATAGAGCATAATGTTCAATTCCGATTTTGATTCAGCAACTAATGCATTAAACTGGTGCTAGATAAATAACTACAAAATTACAGAAAATATAACTTACTTGATGCAGGTGCTTCTGCAGTTTTAATTTTTTCCTTTATTACATTATTTTCTACAACAATAGTCTCACCAGCAAACTCAAATATCCGTTTTTCTCTGGCTTTACTATCATCAATGCTTTGTTTAGCTGCATTCACAGCAGGCTTCTCCTTTTCTGCAGGCTTCGCAGGTTCAACATTAACACTAGCAGCTTTTGTGACAGTTTTCGCTTTAGTATCTGTGCCTTCTAGGAACATAGCCCAAAGGTCATCTTCCCTCTTCTTTTCTTCTACAGGATCTAATACTTGTTTAGGTTCATCTTCTTTAACCTCTGGTTCTATATCTGGTTCCTTAGCACCATTTCTAGTCCTTCGTTTCTTCCTACCGTTTGTTTCCTGTTTCGTTTTTCGCTTTTTAGCTTTGAGTTCAGCCTCTTTCTCGTATTGCAAATCGGTCTCCTCATCTGCAGATCCTTCTTCGGATACTTGCTCAGGTTCTCCCGGTACGTAATCGTCATCGCTCTCACTACCAGACGACATCTAAAAACATCATTAATTATTAAAATATTATCTATTTAATTAATTATGAGAAAGTATAAAAACTAACATTACATTCATCGCCCGACATAAACCTTTAACTTAATTAGGTATCTTAGTTTAAAAATACATATTACCTTTATAATTTCCTCGTATGGTCCGCATACATATGAAGTACATAGGTACACACAGCCACTCGTTAAAATACAAAATGTAAGATTTTAAACTTAAGTGTTCCAATACGATTGAAACTTACATAAGTAAGTAGGGATGCGACTTTGTGTAATATGTAGGTAGGTACTACAGCTTGACATTCTAGCTGTGTTGCAACAACCATGGCCACAAACAGACCAGATGGGTCTGTACCACGTCTGTACATGCTACATGATAAATTATTGCGCTTGAATCCCGTTAATTAAGTTTTGCCCAAATCTGTAGAAATATCAAGATGCGACTCATAAGTAGGAATTTGTTTGTGGCTGTCTGTATATCGTAATAGGTAATTAGGAGTTTGGATAACAATTAAAACACAAATAAATTATCATAATTATTTTAATTAAACAATGATTCAAACAGGCTTTTTCTTATTTCTGTTCCTATTTTTAACATTAGACACTTCATAGAAATTGCTTCCAGTTTTGTTTCTCTTCTGCGCCCGCTCAATGGCTCTTCTTTGTTTCGCTGTAATTTTCTTAACACCTTGAGTGCTCTCAACGCCTTTACGTTTCTTTCCATGTGGTAATTCATCTACTATAAACGCTCCACTAGCTGCTTCAAGACGTTTTCGTTTTAGTTCTTTAATAGTATTTGCATCATTTGTCAAATGGTCCTCAACATCACTGCATTCATTTTCATCATTACTGTAAAAGTCACTAATATCTGATGAATCATCATTTTCTTCATTGTCTTTTCCATCTTTACTCTCATCATTTTCTTCATTTTTATCCCCATCATCAACTTGCGACTCTTCATCAATACCTTTTAGCTCGTCAGGTATTTCAGCATCATTGAGAGGTTTAACATCATCTTGATTATCAAATTGTAATCCTACTCTTATTTTTGCAAAATCTTGTGCTATTACTAACTTATTAATAGCCAAAGCTGGCTTTTCAGGTACATCTTCTTCTACTGGTATATCTTCAGGAATAACTTCTTTGCTTTTTTCTTGAGTTGGGGCTGGTACCTCCTTTGTCTCATCATCTTTTTGCTGTTTAGATAATGGCACCTCAAACCCTTCAGGTGCAACATAGAAAGGCAGTTTACCTCTCTGCCAATCATTGAGAACCATCCTAGCCACTTGGTTAACATCAGGCTCTCCTTTCTTTAGTAATTTGCCCGTACGAGCTGCAAGTTTTTCCAAAAACTCAGTAGATGTTTCCCAGCCATCAACTTTGTAGGTTTTGATCAAGTATTCTTTTCTTACTCTCTTTATCACCTCCTCAATATAATCATCAGGGTTCTGCACAAGTTCCACTCTGACCACACCTTTTAACACTTTCTCTGTGTCAGTCTCTGCAGAGGGATAAACAATACCGGGACAGTCAATCAGGAATATTCTTCTCATAAGGGTGATGTACTGCCAAACCTTAGTCTCCCCAGCAATAGGTGCCACTTTACAGACCTTTTTTGACCTCAAAGTGTTAATCACCGATGACTTGCCAACATTTGGGTAACCAATCAAGCCTACACTAATCTGTTTCTTATCTATGTGCAATTTAGCAAATTGACGAAGCAAATTGATGAGTGACCCTTTGCCAAAAGGATGTGTCAACGATGCATGAAAAGCAATAGTTGGGTATTCTGCACTTAGTATTGCAACCCATCTTTGAGTTACCCAATTGGGAACTAAATCAACCTTGTTCAGAATAAATATAAGATGCTTATGAGGCTTCTCATCTCTTAAAAATTTTTCTACATATGGACTTCTCGTTCCCATCGGATCTCGGGCGTCAAGTACTTGAAGCAGGACATCAGAAGAATCAATAACTTTGTACAGCTCATTCCAAATTCTTCTACTCATACCAGCACCAAAGACCCAATCTCTTTGTCCTTCTTTGACACCAGAATCTTCTCGCACTCTGTCTATGTCTTTAGTTTCATCATATTTTTCAGAATTTTCTTCTACAGCCTTAGACATGGTTTGCAGATCACCAAACTTCAAATTAACTCTCTTTCTTTGTTTCTTAGGGCCAAATGTTTTGTCAAAGCTTTCAGTATCCAACAAATGTACTCTGGCATTCTTCGCTTTTTCATTGAGCAATGAAATAGGCAGATTGGTTGGTTTCATCACAACTTGATATGGATTCTTGACAGCTGCTCCAAACTCATCTTGGAACTTTTGCAAAGCATTTTGTGAAATGACGCGAGAGTTTCCGAACCACTTTTGATTAGGTTCCACGCGAGCTACGGTTCCTGCGGGCAACCAACCTTGGAAAGGCGCAGGCGTTAATATTTTTCCAGTTTTATCTCTCTTAGCCTTAAAGTTACGGTACATCTGCAACCGTTTTATAGTTCCCTTTGTTCGTGGGTTCCCTACAGCTTTCAAACCTTCTGTTGGTCTATCAGGATTCATGGAGTGTCCAGATTTGTTGAAGCCCTGTTTCCGGGGGGCCCCCGGTGCTGAACGCACTTTTCCCATTTTAGATTCTTTATTCTACCACTTTTCTTATCACTTTTATTGTGAAATACACAAAATAACTAAATAAATGTTCACGCGGTTTGCTACGCACATAGGTTATCACACGATTTTGACAACAATGACAACCAGATGACTTATTATCACGAACTTCACGTCGTATAATATAGGGAAAATTAGGAATTTTATGACTATAATACATACCTTGTACTGAAAATAAAAAGTTAATAGTTTTAATCAGTAATCAGTTTATAAAACTAGTAACGAAATAATCCTGAAATACAGAAAATGGCACTAAAACACTGTTTATCCTCTCCGAATCTTTATAAGCGCTTCTTGCAAACTTCGCTACAGTTAGGGATGCGAAACGATATAAAACAAACGAACAATCGATTAAATCAATTAATAAAAAAAATTTAAAGTATAGAAATCAGTATTTCGTTGATAAACACGTACATTATTATTTGTTTGTATATTAATCTACATATTTCGATATGTAAATAAATGCTTTTATTGGTACATAGAAACTACAGCGACTAGATGGTCACTTTTGGCCTTGTTTCTCTTGTTGCCATTTTTAGGATCTCTGGCCCCATCCTTCATAATATACCGCCATTGTTTTTTAAATGAATTCCCTAGGAACAATTGTTCCTAGTGAATTCCACTCGTTGTGAACTCATGTTTCCAAGCAACATTATGCGTACTCAATCAAGTTGAAATATTAAGCCTATATAACATAAATTCCTGTGCCTTCTCCTAAAAAGTAATGACATGACATTACAGATGTCAAAAAATATGTGTCAAATTTATTCGATTGATTTGATTTGATTGCCCAATTTGTGGCTAAGATTGTTGACGAAAATAAAATGTGTAAAGCAAAAATTGTTCATTGTGAAAAGCTAACGTTTAGTGCATAATGCATGTAACTTTGCAAACAATCAGTTATATGTTTGAAACGTAAAGCAAGAAGAAAAACAAAACCTTCACTTTCCTTACAGTTTGTATTACGAACTAATTTTGTGAACAATAAAACTACCCCGATGCCAATGAGCTACAAATCCATAAAGACAACATGTATGACATGTTGTCGGAATTCCGAGTATCAGAATTCGATTCGTTCGTTGATATATTTAGATTAACGTCTGTTGATCCTCTGGACACTTTCGGCGAGATGTGGTACCCAGTGTTTTTGTGGTCTTTGTGCTCGTCAGTGTTCGTACATACGTGCGCCGCCCTCGTTGCGTTTGGCACTCTAAGGAAGCACAAATATGGAAAGTTCTTCCCCGTTTTGTTGATTGTAATGGGTGTAGTGAATCCAGTGACTTCAGGGGTGGCCAGTAGTGCAGCGGTGGCGTTTATATACAGAGCCGCTGACTTGACGATGCTACCCGTGCATGCCATGATATGGGGCATTGGACAGACTGTGCTGGGCGCAGGCATCGGCTTCACAAGAATTTTAGCCACATTGTAATGTAAATATAGATTGTAAATTAGTTAAATTATGTTGCAATGTTCCAATCAACGGTTTCATTATGGGTCAAATGAATTGAAAGTCAATTACTTACATTAGAATTATTGTAGTGGAACATTTAAGGGAAGGTGCTGCATATTTATGCATGGTTTCCAGATTACTGTGTAAACATTTATAAAGTATAATATCCTTTTAATATAATAAATACTCATAAAGTATAGTATATACCTAATGTAAATTGTATATAATTCATATTGTATCACATTGTTTACAAAACTTGATAACTATAACCTTGTGTAACCAATGCCTTCAAGTAGTCCATTCCTAGACCTTTGTGTTTAAAATAATTATAAGTAGTAAAGGAACAATAGTTAGTATGGTAAATTGTGATGTTGTGGCCTATAACTGTGTAGTTAAATGATAAAATAAGTTTATGTGTAAAATATGTTTGTATTATATGATACTGGATGGTGTATTGCGACTGATAAGTAAAACTACCACACCCAATACCATCCACTTGTCCTGAAGAAACCATTCCGATTGTAAAAATACTTGATTATAAAAACTCATGGTTGGCTAACAAATTTTTATACATTATAAATACCTGTGTAACCATATTGTAATCTTGTAGAATTTATGTTGCTCAGTTTCTTATTATATTATACTTAAATAATTGGTCCCACCGAAAAGTAAGTTGCGAATTAGCAATAACTAAATTATTGAGGCACAGACTGGTGTAATGCGCTGAATGCACAATTTGAAAACTAAAGTTCAATATTATTTTGTAATGTACTTACATAATCATAATAATAATGTACTCTAAAACAAGTCTAGCTCTGGATTCTTAGAACAGTCATTATTGATATCTATAGGTAAGTGAAGAAGGAATGCTAATTATTCCAACAACTTGGCTACTCTATTGTTATCCTTATGTTTAGGTAGATTCTATATATATATATATATAAATATCTACTGTTTGCATATATTTTATTGTACATACCTATGTTGAGTATTTGAGTAACTGGCTAGCTTTTCATTGTACATAAAATAATTGGTGAAGTCTATGATAATTTTCAGTATTTATTTAAAACCAATAAATAACTTGGATTTTATAGCTCATTGTGTTTTTCTTATGAAAGTTATCATTACGATTTACAATATAAAAAATGTAGGTACCCATTAAAATGAGAATTAAACTGACCATATAAAAACCTAGAGCCTACTGATATGAGCTGCAAACTGTTACTAAAATAAAACAAGAAATACATCAAACATAAATATTATTTCATCAACATACACATACAATTTACATACACAACATGAGGAATGAACAGATAAATAGGTACATAATTCTTAAAAAAATATTTATACAAATTCAACATTTTATTAGCTACCCTGTTTACTACATTCAGCAATAATATAAATACATAAAAAACATAACTAAATTGTTCCACTGTGAGAATACTTTGAAAATCTTTTATGAATTTCATGATATCTAGTACTATCATCATCTTCTTCATGACTGACTTCATGTATTGTTTCCTCCAACATCAATGGCAGCTCAAGTTCTTTTGTCATAGTAGCCTAAAATAAAAGAAAACAAAAATTAGGTACCTACTTGTGTTAATATCAAATGTATGTGTAATCAGTTTTGTAAAGATATTTTACTTACTTCATTAACTTCTGCATCTTTCCTATTACTTCTACTACTCAATTTCGATATTTGTTCTTGCAAACATTGAGTCTCTGATGTAGCATCTTGTAAAGCTAATTTTAGTTCCACAATCTCTTGTCTCGCATTTGATAACAATCTTTCTGTTGTCATTAGATTTTCTTTCATTTCCTCTTTTTCTACTTCCAATTTTGCTTTTGTATTTGTTAAACTTTTAATTCTATTTTCATACAGTTTCAGTTCAGAATCAGTATCACCAACACATCTACTCATATTAGAGTGTTCTGATTGTAGATTGTTACACATTTGCTTCAAATATATGACATTTTGTTCAAGAATAGTCTTCTCTTCTGACATAAGCTTTATTTCATTTTCCAAAGAAGTTATTTTACATGTCATGGCAGATATGCGTGCAGATTGACTTTCAATTATACTTTCTTTGTCCATTAATTTTGCTTCTAGACTTTGAATTTTACTTATATATGATTGCAGTTGAGCAGATTTAGATGCAGATTCACTTTCCAAAGAATGATTGGTATTTTCCAATATATTTGCTTCCACTGAGAGACTAGCAAATTGTTCCAACATATCAGATCTTTCAGCTTCTTTCTGGGACAATAGTTCTTCAATACGGCGAATTTCAGCAACATAATGTTGTAGTTGCTGTTTCATACCATCCACTTCCTTTCTTGATTTGTCATACTCTATCCTTGTGAGTTTTAATGTACCATTTGAATCAGCCAAACTATTTTGTAAATGTTTATTTTCTATAATAGCAGAATCAAGTTGCTGTGTAATTCTTAAAATTTCACCATTCAAAAAAGCAATCTGAGATTCATAATCAACTATCTTATGTTCAGACACCTTATTGACATTTAATTTTCTTTTTAAATCTGCCAATTCATTTTCCAATTTATTTATATCATATGACTGTGACTTCAATTTTTGTTCAAGAACATTTACTGCTTCAGTTTTGTGATCCAGCTCAATTACTAATTTATCTCGTTCCTGATCTACTTGTCTTATGTTATCAATTAAACTGGATTTGTCACTTTTCAATGACAGTATTTCAGCTTGTAAACTACTACACCTATTCTCTAACGAATCAATAGTATCCTTAGATAAGCCCAACTTTTTCTGAACACTTAATAGTTCATTTTGTACTTCTCCACTGCTCCTTTCTGTCTCTAATTGTATATTCTTAATTTGATTTGCTAATGTTTTTTCTTTAATTACATCCGACTGCATTCTTTTAATTTGCTCTCTCAAAAAATTACATTCTTCTTTCAAATGATCCACTGAAGCCTTCCCAGTTCTATGTGTCATCTTATAAGACATATTTTCTTCTTGCAATTTTTCATTTTCTCTTTGTTTGAATGTCAAATCAGTTTTCAATTTTTCTATTGTATCTGAAGCTTCTTTATATCTCATTTTATATTCATGTTTATCCTTTGTAAGCATCTGTATTTCATATGTCAATTCATCAATCTTTACTTTCATTTTCTGTATGTCTGATCTTCCATAATCCCCTCTTTCATTTAATTTTGCTGAATATAAGCTTCTTGACTGACTTAGTTGTTGACTTAAAGAAATATTTTCTTTAGAGAGCTGAGAATTTTCAGCATTAAGTTGGCTAATAACATCTTTATAATTTTGTCTATTACCTTCATCAGATTGAAGAATTTTGTTTTTTAAATCATCATTCTCTTTTTTAAGCATGAGCATTCTCTGGTCACTTTCACAAAGTCTTGTGTGTAAATCTCTAACATAAGTACTATCATGTGATGTTGAAATACTAGGTGTTTCTTTGTCTTTACACTTGCCCAAATGTTTATTAAAGAGACTCATAGTCTCAGACAATTTTTCTTGAATATCTATCATATGTTTTTCATACTTCTTCCTATCATTTTCAAGAATAATTAACAGTTCATCCTTTGAAGGACATTTTCTGTTATCTTTTTGCCTGTAATCAATATTTTCACAGCTGGCAGCTTTACTAAGCTGAGACAAAGATATAATTTTCTCTTGCAAACTTTTATTTAGATCCACTAAGTCTCGGATTTCCCTTTGTAAAGCTTCCTTTTCTTTAATTGCTATATTAAGAGATTCTTGAATTTTGTGAATACTTGGAGAACTTCCTCTTGATAATCTTAATGACAACTCCTTTTCTAGTTCTGCATTTTTCATAGTTAGTCCTTCTATTCTAGTTTGCAAAAAGTTGACTTCATTCATCATGGCAGCCAACCGTTTATTACAGTCATCTTCAACCTTCAATGCTAATGAATCCACTTTTTGTAATTCTTCCTGTAATGCCTTGTTTTTATCAGCAAGAGATAATGCTCTAAGCATAGCTTCATGCTGTTTTTCTAAGCCAATTTCCATTTCCTTTTTCAAAAGATCCGTAGAAGTTTCCAAGTCCTGTATCTGCTTTAACAAATCCTGTACTTTAGCATCGGAATTAAGGTGGCCATAGTCTTTATTAAGAGCAGTTAAGGGTCGGCCACCCTCAAGCAAAATATTCAACCTTACTATTTCATGATCTCTATGTTCAATTTGATTTTTAAGCAAAAAGATTTCGTCACTGTATACCTCATTTTTTTCTTCTAAGGAATGAATTTTCTTTGTTAATTCATTGACATCTTTATCTGTTTCCCAAGCTTTTTTATCACTACATATACATACTTTAGAACTCTGGGTGTCGCCTCCATCTCTTCTTCTACTTTTGTTCCTACTGCTGAGTGTGTCGGCACATAAACCCCTGAGACTCAGATCTCGTACATCGTGTTGCAGCTTGCCTATGACAATTTCTTTCTTAGCAAGTTCTTCTGACAACACCTTTATTTTCCTTTTGCTTTCTTTCGACAGGCGCAGGTTCTCCTCTTTCAATTTTAAGACTTCTCTATGAAGGTGGTTGTTTTCTTGTATTAATTTAGCATTGTCTGTTTTGTAGGGTTCAGCTTCTAACATTAACGAATCGCGTTGTATCAACGCCTCTTTAGACAGATCCATATAATGTTGCAGGCTTCTGGTTGTTTGTAGTAAGTCAGCAAGAACACACTCAACCAACGGCACAGCATCTACTGGCAAAGAATTGTTATAGCCCAGATCTTCAAGCTTGCGCTTTAAATTAAAGTAAGGTTCACCCATTTTCTATTTTATGCAGGTAAATATTAATTTTAAATATTATAATCCTCAATAATTAAACTTTTCACTAAAAATAATCTACATTTTCCGTTACAACAATTTATTTTGTTTGTGTTAATTTTTTTATAAATTTTGACAGTGACAGTTGACAGACCAATATACCATAGAGTAAAGACATCAGGAGACATTATCATATTCCACAGATATTATCAAAACTTCTTTAGTATTTCGCCCGCTTGGCAGCGTGTCGGGCGCTGGTTTCTCTTTTGCGTAGCAATTTCGCCAGGATTCTTTCATTTCAGCGAGGCCTTATACTGTTATGAGCAAGTTGAGTCGCAAAAGACTCATCTTAGAACAGACAATAAAGCCTCATCTAGTTTATTACTCTATAGCTTGTTAACTTTGCTGCAGCAACTTTCACTTTAAAAATTATAGTTTGACATTTAGAAGTGTCAAGCCCACTGTCATCTGATTTCTGTCTATAAAAAATATTTACATTATTTTTCTAAATAAGATTACTGAAACTCGACTATTTAGTTGTTAAGAAGCCTTTTTTTAGTGCAAACATCTTTATTTCATAGTATCATGGTAAAAATGTGTTTTTAGGAGTCGTTAGTATATAAAACCATGAATCCATATAAGGATGTTGAAGAGAGTTCCTTCACAACATCTCCTCATATATCCTACGAGGACATTGCTACGAAGCTCCTGAAAGATCATTTTTTTCTTTCGGCACTTGAGCTGCACACGGAGCTCGTTGAGAGTGGCAAGGAATTACCGCAGTTGCGAGAATTTTTCTCAAATCCTGGAAACTTTGAACAGCATGTCTCGAGGGCGTCAGAATTTGGATCTATGCGTAAGTGTATTGTTTTTATTGGTATTGCTTATTTATTTTTTATTAGTTGCCCATTTTCGGTGGGTTTAGTTAACCTTTGTACTTAATATTGGTTGACCTTCACTTGAATAAGGCTTTTATTTTACAGATCGCACACCAAGCCAAGCTACTCTGGACTCTTTGGATACCGCCCGATATTCTGAAGACGGGGGTGGTGATCGTGTAGGTAGTGGAGGAGATGTAGCTGTCTTGGAATTTGAGTTGAGGAAAGCTCGGGAGACTATTAATGCATTGAGGGCAAACCTTACACAGTTTGCAGGTATTGTTTATGTTTGCCATTTTTCATGTCTTTCTGTATTCTAGTAATAAATTGTGTAATGATTTTATTATTAGGTATGTATTTCAATTGCATAAGATAATAACACATATTACAGATGGTGAGTCAACATTAGATAAAGGTGCAAAAGATAAGTTTAATCAAAGGTCATTGAAGCCACATGAAAAGCGGGCTCTAAACTTTCTTATCAATGAATATCTCTTGCTTCAAGATTACAAGCTTACATCCATCACATTTTCAGATGAAAATCCAGATCAGGTAATTTATTTAGTAAAGTTGTGCTATTACAGTTGCCATGTGCCATTAATGAGGTTTTCATTTACTGTCTGAAATTATGTGTCAATGAAAAATTTTCAGTGATCTTTATCTATCGCTCTTGAACTTGGTGTAGATCTCCTTCAAATTATTCCACCCATATTAGATACTTTGCACCTGGATCGTCGATTAACGTGGAACCAACATATAAAGACGAAAAGGGAAGAACTAAACATAAAACATAGGAATCTCTACTGGATGCTAGGACGAAACAGGAAACTGTCAATAGACAACAAACTATTGATATATAAGACAATTCTAAAACCGTGCTGGATGTATGGCATACAACTCTGGGGTAGCGCCAGTAATTCAAACATCGCAATACTGCAAAGAATGCAGAACGGGATACTCAGAACAATGGCACAGGTCCCATGGTTCATCACCAACTCGGAGATACACTCGAACCTGAATGTATCAACAGTGACTGAGGAAATTCGAGCCTCGTCAGAAAGGTATAGAAGACGGCTCGAGAACCACCCAAACATACTCGCGGCAAACCTAAGCGCAAAAACCTATCAAAAGCGCCTTAAAAGAAAGGACATATTGTAGTGCCATTGCACTACACAATAAGAGGGCCTGTCCTCGCTGGAGGAGGCCCGATACCTGACAAAAAGCCTGGACCTCATCTGCTTATAGTGGAGAACTGATTGCAGATATTAACACAGAAAAGAAAAATATTAGATACTTTCCTCCCATCTGTCTCCTCTATCTTGTTTACCTAACTAATCTGAGGTCAAAAATGGAGATGGTTTTACCCCATAATCAATATTTATCTATTCTTTTTATTTTGTAGGAGTTTGAAGACTGGGATGATGTTGGCTTGAACATGCCCAGACCAGCTGGACTGGTGTCATTGTTCTGGGGTAATACAACACTCAACATCCCTAAAGTAGATGCTTCCACTCAAGTAGACATTGACCTGGTAAGCATAGATTGTCAGACAGATGTTGACGAAGGTAATATGTGTGTTAGCTGTCAAACTTCCATTGATGGTGACTGGAATCATGAGGTAAGTTGGGTTACATATTTGAACAAATCATGGCTGCTTACATTTAGATTTAAATAATTTCCTATTATATAACTGTGTCAATTGAAATGTTTATAATTCTATTTGAAGTTGATTAGTTCCACTCGAAACATTTTACTTGCACACAGTTACGGAAATAACTTGACTAACAATATTGCTTATTTATTTTCATAATATGAATATATTATTATTTCTGCACTATTTCAATTCTGTGACTAACAGTTTATAATTAAAGAAATAGATATATAAATAAAAAGTTGAAATCACTTTTTAAATATTTTCCTTTTAGCTCTTAATCCAAGCAGAAGAGATTGAACTCCTAAAACAGAAAATAATAGCACTAGAAACTGAAAAGTTGAATTTCCAAAAGCTTTATGATGCTGCTATTGTCAGTTTGAACTCACTTACAAGCCCTACTACAGATAATAAGGGACTGGACCTACAAATACCAGATGATAAATTATTGACAGTACAAAAAACAGATGCAAGATTGGAACAACAGCTAGACACCAGACCATTGCCTTGTACTGCCTCAGAGAATCATTATGGCAGTGGAAATTCAACACATAGTGCCACACCGGAACAATTTGAAATGATCGACAGTGAGAAAAATAGTGTTATGTAAGCATCATTAGCAATATTTGAATCTACATAACTGAGAACTAACTCACCAGACAAATTTTTGCCCTATATTAGTTCTTTTATTTTGAATACATTTCATCATCATCAGCCCACATCAGTCCACTGCTGGACATAGGCCTCTCCCAATGCTCGCCACTTCGATCGGTCCCGGGCCTCTCGAATCCAGCACTTGCCAGCCGTCCAGCGCAAATCGTCACTCCACCCGGCCTGAGAGCGTCCTAAAATACGTTTGCCGAGACGCGGTCTCCACTCCAGAACTCGTTTACCCCAACGGTTATCGGTTCTACAGCTGATGTGGCCAGCCCACTGCCACTTCACTTTACCGATCCGGTGAGCTATGTCGGTAACTTTGGTTTTCTGCCGGATCACCTCATTTCGGTTTCGATCTCGCAGAGAGACGCCGAGCATAGCCCTTTCTATAGCACGCTGAGCAATCTTCAACTTGTGGAGTAGCCATACCGTGAGTGTCCATGTTTCGGCTCCGTATGTCATAACCGGTAGAACGCACGGATCGTTTCGAGACTTTCGTCTTTAGACACTGTGGGATAGACAATGTGAAGACTCTTGAATACATTTGCATAATAATTTTTAATCAGCACTATTATAAATTGTCTTCATATGAGCATACATAACATATAATGCATATTCATTATTATGTCATGCACAATGTACCATTATCATAATAACACATCCTGTCTGTGCAAAGTGTTTAATGAATAGACATACCTATGACTAATTAGCATTTGCTGTGCATATTGGTAATGTAATTCAGATAAATTAATGTTTGAAGATGCTATTAACATAATTTGGATGCATTTTGTAATGACTTTTAATAATGTGTGGTGAAAGCTACACCACTCTTAAAATTTCTGGTACTATGTACCTACTACCTACTATAATGATCATACAATACATACTAGGGTTTCCACTTTGTCTTTTAATGTTCAAAAAAATTTTTGCCTAATTGCTTTCATAAACAATGGTAAATGACTCAACTCAGATAACAGCTGGTCTTACTTCACAGGCCTCTACTTCTGTTTATGGTTCTCCTTTATTTATTTAGAATCTAAATATTCCCTAAGAGAATAGGGATTCTGATGTACATTTTTATGTAGGGACATAAAAATGTTCATCAAATTGTTTCTAAACATACTAGCACGCTCAAAGACATCTTAAGCATGCTGAATGACCTGAATTGGCGGGAGAGGGACGGAAGCAAACTTAAGTTCATATAGCGCACTTCACGCAAAGACGTCGTGTTGCGGAAAATGACCCATTCAAACTTGCTAGTTTATATTTTAAGTAGCTCTTAGACAGAAACGCAAGATAGAAAAATATGCTTATCTCTAAACTCTTAAGAACTGCTATAAGCAGTTGTGTGCATACAAACGCGTGTGTAAAAATAAATCAAAGTGTGCTTCACCACATCTCACATTCTGCATTGCTTTATGTCTAGTCTGTTCGTTGTGGTCCTTAGAAAATGTATTGATTTCAGAAGAAAAGAGGGATCAAACACGAGTTCGTTTGATCCGGTGCTCGGCGACAACAGCGTACGAGAGTCTCCGTTGCGACGCAGCAGCGTCACGACCCTCGACGAGACTCTCAGTATAAACGACGCGGGCGAATGGACCCGCGTACATTACGAATACAATACGATCGAAAACTCTTGTAAAGAGATGTGGATTGATAGGTAAGTCCAAATTTACTTTACCTTTTACAGATTCAGTTTGCGGAACTTTGGTTGGTCCCCTTTCAACTCCAAGATTAAAGGTCCGAGCGCCTGCATATTTATACCTATAAACCTCCCTCTCGAGTCCCTCTATCTATAAAAAAACCGCATCAAAATCTGATAACTACCTAGATTTAAAAAATTTAAGGCGTAACTAAATACTTCAGACCAATGACGGGCAGCAGCGTCACCGGAGCGAGAAACTACGCCCTACGATCGCCAACCCGCCTGCCCAGTGTGGCTATTATAGGTATATCCTCCAGATGTTTCCTCTAAGTGGCGAAAAAGTGGAGAGGCCTATGTCCAGCAGTGAACTGCAATAGGCTGATGATGATGTGGATTGCCCTCACTGATCGTGGTCATGCGATCGTCGATCATTGTGGATGTGAATAAATAACAAGTATTATAATACCAGTAGGCACATTATATATGTCACCGGAAAATAGCAAGAATCGTAAGTTGATCAATTTCTTTGGAATGTATTATTTAACGCAACTTCAGTTAGTTGATCAATTTACGGTAGCCTGACAGTCATTTAATAATTTACGATTTTGACACAAGTAAAATCGTCCTCAAATGGGCCAATCGTTGCTCAATGTACTATTTAACGGTGTACTATGCATGCTTTGTCATTGTTCCTAGCTATTACCCGTAACTTAATATACTGTTCCATGATTGGTTGCCGGGATAACGCCACGTGAGCCATTGAAGCAATCAACGTTCACCTCACCTTCGTCGGATGATTTTACGGCAAGACCCCGTAAAATGATCAATTTACTAAAATACATACGTTAAATAATACATTTCAACTGCTGTTTATTATTTTCCGGAACTTCATCAACTACCTAGGAAATTGATCAACTTACGATTCTTGCTATTTTCCGGTGACATATACAAAGTCGCAAACTACGTCCAGCGGTGTACGAATTCTTACATCTGAAATATGTGTTATGTAAGTGTATTATAATTATGTATTCTAAGTATTAAGATACATATTTGATTATTGTTAACAGTGGACTACCAAACAGTTTGAAAGTCTCAATCCTCAATTGGTGCTGCGAAACTCTGAATCTGAAAGAGCCACTGGCCAACGATTTGCTGTCCGAATTAGTCACGAATGACAAACCCATCACACTGCCAGGGCTGCTTACATTAGTAGCGGACACCTTACCTCGAGTGAGTACCTTGCCTAATCTCCCAAACGTATTTAGATGGATAATAGATTCTATGCATATGGCTCGTAGGGTTTATTTTAGAACCGGCAGTGTCGTCGGTCGCATGAGGCGTGGCGTGTCGCGGTGTATTTTTTTTTATGTCAGAGGGGACAAACGGGCACCTGATGGTAAGTGATCACTTCAGCCCATAGACACCGCAACACCAGGGGATTCACAGGCGCGTTGCCGGCCCTTAAGAAATCTTTTTTACAGGATCAGGAATCTATAGGCTCGCTTTTTGAAGATTCCTAAGTTGTATCCACTCGGAAAAATTGCAGCCGGGAGCTGATTCCGAAGACCAGTAGCACGAGTCAGAAAATTTCTCGCAAAACGCACCATGTCGGGCGTTTTCCCTTTAAAGAGTTGCGTGGGCGCAGCGCTGTAGCTAGCTCCTACTAGCAATTCCAATTCCTTACTGCGGCGTTGCTCGTCGCATCACCCACCACTTCAACCCACCCACCTACAAAGGCTTACATCGCCATATCGTTTTCGACAGCCCATAACCCGCTTCGCTTGTATCATAACGGCTGCAGCTAGTGCCGTAGCCGATTTCAGCGAAACGATACTCTTAATAAAAATATATTCCAAAATTTATTTGTGTTCTCAATTTTAAGCAAGAATGAGTGCAGATTTAGAAGAAAAATGCTCATTTTTCTTTCAGATTATACCTCACACATTAGTAGCACGGCGATGTGAAGCGGCCGCCTTGCTAGCCGCTGGTACCGCGCTGCTCCCTCCCGGGGACCCGCGAAGGGCTCGGATACTGCACACATTACTAACACTCGTTAAAAAGCCGGAGCAGGCGGACACAAGGGCTATATGTGAAGGTAATTCCCATCATATACTATGTATCGATTTTTTTTTTAAATTCTACTCAATATTTTACACTTACGAGTACATACTATTCAAGTAGCTTATTTACTTAAATGCAGATTTCGGCTACGTTTCCTGAAAAGTTATTGTGCAAACTATTTTGCGACCATTGTCCTGCTCTAGATGCAACGAATGCCATTTAATAATTAATAATTTAGGGATAGGATATTCCGTTACATTTGTGACCTGCCTTGCGGGCGATGCCCCCGGCGCAAGTGAATGTGGGCTAACCATGTGGAATAACCATTATAAAACCATATATGAAAATGAAAAAGTCCATGAATAAAGATATTCATAGGCTTATGACAAGCACTTATCAATCGTCAAATTATGCATGTACAAATAAATAAAATGTCACCATGTTTGTTTTCGATTGAGAAGAACCGGCAAGAAAATCGACAGTTACTCTTTTCATCGCCAGTGTTATTATTACAATTGTTCGTTCGTGTTTACAATTAAATTTTTTTTCTTACAATGTTCATAATAAGTTAATATTGTAATGTACTTTTAAAAGCTGCAAAAATGATATGCAACGTAACCAAATTATGTTAATAAGTGTAGTTTTCTCTTTTGTCTTGTTTTTTTTTTCTCTTTATATCATTATATAAACTAGTATTCCAACTAGTTATTCCAACTATGCTGTGTACACCAACCTTGGAGTACAGTCTAGATCAGTTAGATTGTTAGAAAATATTAATATTGTTATGTTTTGATTGTATTCTGTGTGTGTACCTTTTATAAATAAATAAATAAATAAACGTCTATAAATAACGTACGAAATTTTAATTCCAGCAACATGTCTCATCGTGAAATGGGGTGGAAGCGGGGAAGTGTTATCGTCTATAGCTGAATTGCTCGCATCAAGATCTTCCGAGAGGCGAATACTAGCCAGTCAGATCTGCGTAGCGATAGCTCCATACGTACCAATTGAATTATGCACGTCTCTCCTGCTCAGTTTAGTGGTGCTTATGTGTGAGTCCAACGAACCAGACATCAGGAGTTTGGGCCTGAAGTCAGCTTGTCTTATATGCCCCGTCGCGGAGCACAAATACGACCAGTTGCAGAATCTCATGTTCAACTTCTTGAAGGATCCGTTGGAAAGGAATGTGAAGGATACTGTTAATATTTTTGTACCGGTCCTAGCTAGGAGTTCGCTGATTTCTGGTAAGTCGAAAAGTATGTAGTAAAATTATAATAAGCTACTGCAAGTAGTATACTGAAAAAATCCTTTATAAAAGGGTGAATAAGGAGCTGATAGACTTTGCAGATTTATTATCTATCTATATCTATATATCTTCTTCTATATTCTTCTTCTTCTATATCTTCTATCTATATCTTCTATACATATAATAAAAATGTAACGAGTCGCTGTCTGTACATGGAAGATATATGTGAAAAAATATTATGGGAGGCCTTTATTAATGCAATAGTACCCAAAACAATTATTTTTGGAATTTTTGTCTGTTTGTCTGTATGTTTGTGCACGCTAATCTCAGAAGCCGCGTATCCGACTAAGATGCGGTTTTCACTAATATATTGCTGAAAGCTTCCCTTAACATTTAGTGTTTGTTTCATGATAATCGGTCCATAAATAAAAAAGTTACGCCGATTTAACTAATCACGTCGAGCCGTTTGCGCGGGTAGGTATATAAAGCGCGCCGAGATCTGCGCCGCGCCGCTGCCAGCTACCAGGCACTAGGGGTCAGAGTATATAAATACATAATATTGTATGTATTTGGTGTAGGTGAGGCTTTTTTGTATGTATTTGGTGTAGGTGAGGCTTTTTCTTACAATAAAATTATTCTTTTTATTAATTAAAAAAAAACACGTAAAGCACATCTAATACAATAAATTGCTCTTTTGTTTCCTATAATTACCACTGCCGTGGGTTGTGAAATGCTTTTAAAGCTATAAGTTTGAAACTTAATTTTTAACAATTAGGTAAAATCACTACCCAAAGAAACTATTCCACGCGGACGAAGTCGCAGGCACAGCTAGTACTTATAATAAATCTGTAGAGAGGTCAATTCTGTACATTAAATATATTTTCATAATAACTATCAGGGGATGATTAGTGATCGATACTGATGCCAAAAATGCAATCAGCAAAATTTTTGTCTGTCTGTCTGTCTGTATGTTCGATATAGAAACAAAAACTACTGAACGTATTTTAACGAAACTTAACGGTACAATTATTCTTCATACTCCTGGGCAGGTTATAGTATACTTTTCATCACACTACGATCGATAGAAGCAAAGCAGTGAAGGGAAATGTTGGGAAAACGGGAGAAATTTTTATCTGTATGTTTAAACGCGCATCACGCAAAAACTACTGCATGGAATTGAATGCGGTTTTCACTAATGTATTGCTAGAGGTCTAACTTAAAATTTAAACCTAAGCACTATTTAATGGAAATCCGTTATTTTTGAAACCCGATTACCACGCGTGCGACGCCGCCGGCACAGCTAGTAATAAATAAAGTAGACTTGAATTGTTTTCTTTTGCTATGTGCACAGAATCAGGTGTATTTATGCAATCAATTACATATCTTAATTACTTTTACATATTTTTTTTGTATTTCAGGCAAATTCTGCTCAGATCTATGCAGTCGTATTGTAACAAATTTAGTCAAATCGAGCTCGGAGAGCGAATGGAAGAATGTCATTATGTATTTAGATGTAATGCGGGTGTTAGTATTAGCCAAATTGGCCTATGTGGTGAATGTACAAATAGTTAGGGAGTTTACCGTGAACAGCTGTGATATTCAACCGATAAATTTACAAGAAGTCCCTCTGGAGGGCGAACAGGAGTTCTTCATAGACCTACAGAGCTATATGGACATGGTCGACTCTAAGACCCTGTTGGTGGCTATGAATAGTTTAATTAAAGAGAAGCCGGAGGTGAGATGGAATGAGTTAACGTGGTTTATAAGTATGTGAGTATATTTTAAAGTCACTTTGGTATGTAGGGATTAGTAATGGAACATCCTTTTTTACGGTTCGTTTCTACATAGGCTACGAGTATCCGCGAGGTAAATAAACTTTGAGCAATGATTGCTCTGAGGCTACATCACTCGCGAACATCCATAGTATAGCATTCATCTTTCCATATACAAAACATATGAATCTTTTTCTAACACTGCTATGCGATATAAACCAATTAATGTGATTGGTGGATACCAAACGCATCAATTTCAACGCATCTTAGCTATCTCTGGTGGAAAAGCATCCTTACTCTTGAAGGAACTTTGCGATAACCAATTTTCTTGTATGACCATAGATTTATCATTATCACTTATTTATAATTCATACATAACGTTAGCATTAGCAAATATCCTAATATAGATACTTAACAGTAATTTGTGTTGAATTTCAGAGTAAAACAAATTCTAGATGTGGCAACGAATAGTAAAGCATTAAATCATCCAACGATATACGAATCTCTTATATCCCTGTTTGGTAATTACATAGACAACTTCGGTGTTTATTTCACTGCCTACATTCTTAAGCCAATCTTCACTGACACAATAGTTGATTTGGAGAATAAATTGGAGAAACTGCATACAGTAAATGTGGATAGCACGATTGCCGTCGGAATATATTTGGTTGCTGTGTTACCTGCACTTGAGGATAAGAGTCTACATGGAGAATTTTTGCAGAAGTAAGTGTCTACATAGATCATAATGAAGATGATACGTCCGAGATACATATCTAGATATAATAGAAATAGGAGTTTAATATGTACTCAATCGTTTATTGCATCCATAATGTATGTATTACAAGATATTCTAGGCAAGATAGATTTTTATGACTATTATGTATCCCGGAATGTGTTAAAAATTTAAACTTTGTACTTAGTACTTACTACTCTCGTCTTTTACGAAATTTATAAGCCTCTAGAATCAAGATATTCAAAGTGTTTATTTGTATTTTGCAGATGGATACTGTACAGTAGTATAAGAGGACTTCCAGTGAAAATATTTTCGATACCTTTCAAGTGGGTGGCGAGACACCGGCCTGATACATTAGACTTTTATATGCAGCATTTAAGAGAATGTATGTATTTTTATCTGTAGGTTATTCGATTGTCTTCTGAATAGCCTCCGAATGTTCCGAAACGATTGCATCTTTTTTTTCTCCATTTGAAAACATTTTTCAATAATGTTGGCTGTATTTGTTAAAGCAAGAGTAGATAGAAAGTCCCACGAAGCATATGAATATGCTCGCTAATTGTTTGATGATTATTACATAAATTATTTCGAGTACATAGAGTCTTTTGGCAAAAAACCTATGTGAGTTTGTTCCTGTCATCGTCAAATTAGAAATATTAATTATATAAATAATAGAAAATGTTGCCAGTATTTTTTTATAATTTTGTACGAAACCCTTTTCAAAATAATAGCAATTACGACAAAGTATCCCGGCAGTTTCAGCGAGCAGTTGCGATAGTGCGAGCGGTAGCACCGTGCGGGTGTACATAGCGAATCTCCTGGCTGAGTTACTCAATCTGACGCAAGTGCCCGAGGCCTGCATAGAGAGGCAGCTGCTGCCGGCGCTTCTGGCCTTGCTGCATGACGATGACGCGTAAGTACATAGCGAATCTCCTGGCTGAGCTACTCAATCTGACGCAAGTGCCCGAGGCCTGCATAGAGAGGCAGCTGCTGCCGGCGCTTCTGGCCTTGCTGCATGACGATGACGCGTAAGTACATAGCGAATCTCCTGGCTGAGCTACTCAATCTGACGCAAGTGCCCGAGGCCTGCATAGAGAGGCAGCTGCTGCCGGCGCTTCTGGCCTTGCTGCATGACGATGATGCGTAAGTACATAGCGAATCTCCTGGCTGAGTTACTCAATCTGACGCAAGTGCCCGAGGCCTGCATAGAGAGGCAGCTGCTGCCGGCGCTACTGGCCTTGCTGCATGACGATGACGCGTAAGTACATAGCGAATCTCCTGGCGGAGTTACTCAATCTGACGCAAGTGCCTGAGGCCTGCATAGAGAGGCAGCTGCTGCCGGCGCTTCTGGCCTTGCTGCATGACGATGACGCGTAAGTACATAGCGAATCTCCTGGCTGAGTTACTCAATCTGACGCAAGTGCCCGCGGCCTGCATAGAGAGGCAGCTGCTGCCGGCGCTTCTGGCCTTGCTGCATGACGATGACGCGTAAGTACATAGCGAATCTCCTGGCTGAGCTACTCAATCTGACGCAAGTGCCCGAGGCCTGCATAGAGAGGCAGCTGCTGCCGGCGCTTCTGGCCTTGCTGCATGACGATGACGCGTAAGTACATAGCGAATCTCCTGGCTGAGCTACTCAATCTGACGCAAGTGCCCGAGGCCTGCATAGAGAGGCAGCTGCTGCCGGCGCTTCTGGCCTTGCTGCATGACGATGACGCGTAAGTACAAAGCGAATCTGCTCGCCGAGCTACTCAACCTGACGCAGGTGCCCGAGGCCTGCATAGAGATGCAGTAGGATAGCCAAGCTGGGCAGGCGGGTTGGCGATTGTAGAGTTGTCGTCCTGTGGTATTTAGCTACGCCTTCAATCATGATGGTTATACCGCCACCAGTCAGTTGCCAAAGCCTCGTTTGTTATTCGGCAGGAAGCAGCACGGGTGGCTTGGAGCGAAAAGATGATAGGTCGCTCCCTTACATCCCTACAGCTACATAAAAGTATCCAGGTCAAAACCTCTATTCTTTTATTTCAGGTCGGTACGCGAAGTGGCACTAACGCTGTGGGGTGCAGTGACTCGCACATGTATGATGCGAGGCTTGGCGTGCGAGGCGCAGTGTTGGCCTCCCGCTGATGACCTGCTGTCAGGGCCTAGGCCGCTCAGCGTGAAGGAGACGGTGCGCGCGGCGGAATCCTTAGCTCTGCTGGTCCTGCCCACGCCTGACAGCCACGCCGTGTCCGAGAAGGGTGAGTTCCATATGCGTCACTAACTCAAACTTGTGCAGTGCGCAGTGGCCTAGGGTGCTCAGCGTGAAGAAAACGGTGAGGGCGGGCGCTTGCTAGTGTACGTAGCGTAGACTGACATACACTCAGTCTAGCAGTAGGTGTCAAGCTACGAACGTCACGTACCTGACCTACACCGTTTTTGTCCTTCCTCTGCAGTAATTTGAAAAGTTTAGAATTGTTTTTGGAAGCTCAATTTATATTAGCCGTATTTTTTGATTGATTGCTTATTAATATTATCTTGTATGTTGTCTAGCTGTATCCCTGCTGTGTGCACTATGCATGCAGTGCGCGGCGGCGAGCGAGAGCGTGGCGGCGCTCACGCCCGGCCTGCAGCTCGCCGCGCACCACTGCCGCCACCATCCCGCGCTGCTGCCCGCGCTCAGGTACCCGTCACACTACACACTACGTACATGTACCCGTCACACTACGCACTACGTACATGTACCCGTCACACTACACGCTACGTACATGTACCCGTCACACTACACACTACGTACATGTACCCGTCACACTACACGCTACGTACATGTACCCGTCACACTACACACTACGTACATGTACCCGTCACACTACACACTACGTACATGTACCCGTCACACTACACACTACGTACATGTACCCGCTCACAGTACACACTACGTACATGTACCCGCTCACACTACACACTACGTACATGTACCCGTCACACTTCATACTACGTACATGTACCCGTCACACTACACACTACGTACATGTACCCGTCACACTACACACTACGTACATGTACCCGTCACACGACACACTACGTACATGTACCCGCTCACACGACACACTACGTACATGTACCCGTCACACTACACACTACGTACATGTACCCGTCACACTACACACTACGTACATGTACCCGTCACACTACACACTACGTACATGTACCCGTCACACTACACACTACGTACATGTACCCGTCACACTACACACTACGTACATGTACCCGCTCACAGTACACACTACGTACATGTACCCGCTCACACTACACACTACGTACATGTACCCGTCACACTTCATACTACGTACAAGTACCCGTCACACTACACACTACGTACATGTACCCGCTACACACTACGTACATGTACCCGTCACACTACACACTACGTACATGTACCCGCTCACACTACACACTACGTACATGTACCCGTCACACTACACACTACGTACATGAACCCGTCACACTACACACTACGTACATGTACCCGTCACACTACACACTACGTACATGTACCCGCTCACACTACACACTACGTACATGTACCCGTCACACTACACACTACGTACATGAACCCGTCACACTACACACTACGTACATGTACCCGTCACACTACAGACTACGTACATGTACCCGTCACACTACACACTACGTACATGTACCCGCTCACACGACACACTACGTACATACATGCCGCAGTGCGCGAGAGCGCGGTAGATTGGCTTGTAGATACCGACTACGTAGATACGTAATACACCCTCCCGATTTTTTTTATAGATAACGATAAGAATTCCTCGTATCTAACCATCATCAATCATTAGCTATAGACAATTAAAAAAAAGGTCACTCTCATTTCGCTCCTAAAGAGGACCATTCCGATATGTGCCTCTACCTGCCATAATCCCCTTCTACTACTACCTTGATTTACCTACTAAGTAAATAAATTGCAAGCATCGTTACACAACTACGTATCTGACTAGATACGATTCCGTTTTGTACTCATACGAAATGCCACTCCCACTCAGTATTGGAACCGCTCCATCGCTTATCCAAGTTGCCCAATTAAATACGTATAGAGTTAGCTAAATGTACTACATATGTATTACAAAATATAAACGTCGTCTTTAGGAATACAATGCTTATAAATGCATTCATAATTTGAAATTTTCGCACGAAAATAATTTTAATATCCCGTCATTACAGGAAACTCGAAGAGGGTGTGCAAACAGCCTCGCTCACTCAGTACAAACCGGCAATAGAAGCGCTGATCCACAACGCGGGCGGGACGACGCCGGACGCGCCGCCGCCGCCTCGCCCGGCGTCGAACCTGCACGCCGCGCAGGAGGTCGGCCGCCGCGTCACGCAAATGTTCCACCAGTCCAAGAGCAACATTAATCTGCAGAGCATATTCAAGAAGAAGACGTAGAGGCACACGGTATGCTTAGTTGTAGGTCATAGTGTACGGTCGTCATCATCAGCCTATTACAGTCCACTGCTGGACATAGGCCTCTTCAGTTGTTCGCCACTAAGGACAAACGTCTGGAGAATATACCGATATTCGCCACGCTAGGCCGGCGGGTTGGCGATCGCAGGGCATAGCTTCTCGCTCCGGTGACGCTGCTGCCCGTCATCGGTCTATGGTATTTAGCTACGCCTACAATAGTGATAGTTATACCGCCACCAGTCGGTTGCCAGTGCCTCGTTTGTTATTCGGCAGGATGCACCACGAGCAGATGAGGTTGGCTTGGAGCGAAATGATGATAGGCGGCTCCCGTACATCCCACGGCACGGTCGTCTAGGTATACATATGAAACGCATCTCTTTTACATTGTCACTTGTGGTTCTTTCCTAGAGCTCAAGGGCCGATCGCCGCGTCACGTAAATGTTCCACCAGCCCAAGAGCAATATTAACCTCCAGAACTTATTCAAAAAGAAAACGTTAAGGCATACGGTATGCTTAATTAATGACAAAATAATATACAGTTGTCAAAGTTAACATATGGAACGCATGACTTTTACTCAGTTGTGGTTTTTTCCTGGAATTTAACCGAATATCATAATAAATCGTTAGCAAAATCGACCGCGCGTTACGCAAATGTTCTATCGGTCCAAGAGCAATATTAATCTGCAGAGCATATTTAAAAAGAAAATGTAAAGGCACACGGTATGCTTAGATAGTGACGGGTCATAGTGTACGGTCGTCAAAGTTAACATATGGAACGTGTCTCTTACGCTGTTACTTGTGGATACTTCTTGGGTTACGTGGGCTCAAGTCATTCTGAACCAAATATCACGATCGATCCCGAGTCACGCAGATCTTCTAAATACATTTTTAAACTTAAAAAATGGATGTGAAATGAAATGGAACGCATCTAGTTAAATTGCAGTTAAATCACCAAACCGTCAACTATTGATTGCTTATTTACTGACAGGATATTTGTGATTGTTTATGTTCCTCCAATTCCAAAGAATATAAATGTGGAGAGTATGTTCAACATATGGAACGCATACCATACAAACTAACAAGGAAGACATAACAACGCGTAAGAAGTCAGACCGACAAGGAATGTGTACCATGTGGGTGACATTGACATGAGGGCGGTACTGCGAAAGAAAAATGTCAAAAATCGACGTCAAAAGTGACATTTTGTTCATACAAAAGCGGACGTTAGTTCATATTTCGGCCACGTACCAAAACATCCTCGTCGGTAAACCGCCGATAGAAACAAACGTCAACTACGGAATGATTAGAGATTCAGAGATTCTGAGTCTTTGCCCCCATATAAATAGAAACATTTTGTCTATAGGAGAATGTAGAGTAAGATTACCCCACGAAACTCTGACTTTAATGGCAAAATGCGATCAAAGGGGCTTTCTTTCTCGAAAGACAGCATAAAGATGTGAAGATCAGTTGATTGGCGCAGTAACTTTATACAAAATGTATCCAGAATTTTCTTCTAGGTGCCGGTCATTATTCAACAGCTTCCATTTTAGAGCTATTTTTACCTGTTTTGCTATATTATTTTAGTTTGAGTACCTATATAAGGATTGACTCCCCAATTTTCTTGTAGTAAGTTCCCGTTTTGTTAATGGTGCATCTTTGATTATTAGGTATTTGAGTCTTTAGTACATAATATTCATAGAAGATTGAACAAATACCTTGTTTACATATATTGCTAGCGAGAGGTCACCAGTTGTTTGTGGTTGACAAATCGAACGCATATTGTATATCATATGTATTGTATCGCCGATAACAAGCACGTGTGAGAGTGTTGGCCTGCAAAACATAATCGGGACAGGGTTTAGTCAGGTTACTGCAACAGACAAAAATTAATATGTATATAAATATTTCTTTACGACTTGATCGTTTGTTATCCACAAGTAAATTGCTAGATTTAAAGTTGTGCCATTTATGAAGACTAAATTAGTCGCAGATATGCCACAGAACACGATTGTTTATAAATTGTTTTTCAAAGAAATTAATATTGCATTGTCATTTATGCCTAGCAAATTGCGCGTACTATTTCATAACTGGTGAACAGCTCAAAAAAATAATAATTTCTGGATGTTTTTGTAAGTTAAAGCTAAAATGGTCAATCATGTTTTGACAGCTATTTATAATAATTTACTTGATACTGAATAGGCGTTGCCATTAACAATGACTATTTCTGCAAAATATTTGTTATATATCTTGTACTTCAATAATGTCAAATTTGAATGAACGTGCGAGAAACTTTTCGAATCAAGAAATAAGCATTGTGAACAGCCCCACAGATAAGAACAGTTTCTACATTTTAAAAATACAACTCTACATTATCTGAACAACAATACTATACAATCTATCTGAACCTTTGTTTCGTCTTGTTTTATCGCTTGATTAAAAAATGAATTTAACAGTATTTTATTATATTATTATGAAATGAAGAGGATGCACTCATAAACTTTATAATTTATCTGTACACTGTAGGAAATTATGACAAGATTGTTATTATTGTAGGTAAGGATGATAAATAGAATCAAATTACATTTATATAATTGATATTGTTTATTTAGGCCCTACAGTTCTAGACAATTAAACGAACCGCATTTCAACTGCGATCCAATGATGGATATAGTGCAGTTTAAATGCTGTCGGTGTGCAATTCACACGACTGCATTCTGAATTCTGACTGCAATCGGATTGCGCGTTTGATTTGCAGATCTATTGCAGTTGGGTCAACTGCACTAAAACTGAAATTTGCTGTTGGATTGCAGTTGAAATGCGGTTCGTCTGTCTAGATAAGGCATTAGAATCTTTATTTGGAAGCGATACTCGAATAATTTAGGAAAACATCTCTACCTAGTTATTATACTCATAAGTAATGAATGAAAGTATGACTCCACCGCCATAGAATTGCAAACTTTCGGTTATGTAACTAGTTTGATTTTAAAAGAATTCTTGCAATAATTTATTAAGTAAACCCTCTGCCTATATTTTCTTATTGTTAACTGAAAATATGTTATGTAAACGTTATTGATGCTGAGACGATTTTATGTTCTTCCATAGTTTAATAAATTAGTTTTAATATGAACAATATGCGGTCACGAATTTTATATTTTTAAGTAAATACATTCCTAAAATAATTTAATGTACTTATGGATAGTTATAATTTAGTTATAGTAGGTAGGTACCTATCTGTAGTGCAGTACAAAAGTTAGCGCAATGATTTGCGAGGAATATGAAATTGTTACATGATATATTGAAGTTGTGGTGATGTTAGGTGCTTCTGCGTTATTGCACTGTGTACTTATTATCTACATAGTCATTATTATTTGCTATTATACAATATTTGTTTTGACATTGTAAATGTGATTGTTAGCAACTTAGATGTCATCATTTATTATGTATGTGTTGAATTTATGTTTTTAAATTAACAATATTTTTCCCATTTGCAGCTTTGAATGTAGGTGTATAAGATCTAAAATTGCACAGTATCTGTTTTCTTCATCATTTGTATACCAAAGTTCTACAAAACTAATTGAAACAAATCTTAATAAGTAATATAGATAGGAACATCTTGCTTAGGAATGTTGTAAGATTTGTCGCCAGGCTCTCGATCTGAATATATAAAAACAATGATTTTATATTATAGGTAGTTAATTATATTTGAATCTCCAAATCTGTCCTTTTGTGTTGTGTGCATTCATTAGAAAAGTTTTCAGTCACCAGCTAAATCAATGTTACGCGTAAATACTGAATTATGACTAACAACTTGTAAACAAAATTGTAGTGTATTGAAAACTGGTTTTAAAAAAACTGTTAGAATTATTTAAATATTATATTAAATTTATTTTTCCTTTTATGGACCGCTGTAATCTAATCTAATGTAGTTTTATTGTTCGTTAATTGGCACATAAACTGCTGTTAATTTTGGTTGTGTCAAATATATTTATGAAATACAAATTTTATTTTATAAACGCGGTTGTTTAATTTTATCTTTTTATTTAGATACAGATTGGTACAGTATTTGTAGGTATTAAAAAAAATCCTTATCCTACGGACTCTGTAATCTTAATCATAACTAATATTATAAAGCTGAAGAGTTTGTTTGTTTGAACGCGCTAATCTCAGGAACTACTGGTCCGAATTGAAAAATTATTTTTGTGTTGAATAGACCATTTAGGCTTATGTTCATAATCCAATGTGTAGCTGAATTATAAAATAAAATTTGGTGAGCATTTAGCATTCTGCTTCTTCTCTATTGTCTGCAGTGTAGCGCCACAGTCGCAGCCTGCACGTGACTCCTCGCTAAGCCCCCACAGCCCCACTTCAGCATTCTGTAGAATAGAATAGATACACAAATAGACATTAAACATTTTCTCCCCTCAACAACTTCACGGATGTAGTGTAGTCATAGTACTTAATACTTCCATCTGATCCCCATTCCAAATTCCGTTCCGTATTTCCTTTTTTTTTTCCTATCGTTTCCCTAACTTTTACTTGACACTGGCTAAAATGCACATCCTCAGTGCAAAGCCATAAAAAAAAAATACTTCCATGAGTGTAGTGTAGTGAACTAAGACTTAAAAAAAAAACAATGTCAATGTGAGACTGTCAGTGTCAGCCAGTCAAGCTCTCGTCAATAGGATTTTCGCTTTCAGTCAGTTCTTTTCGTTCAAGCGGTTTTGATCGGTGCTCGTCTGTTTCTTAGTTATGTTCTAAGTCGCCGCTAGATCTCGTTTTCAGAATAATAATTTTATTGTTATCTTATCAAGTAGTAGATAGAAAGTTCTAAATCTCCCATAAACTCAGTGTTCGGTAATCATTATGTCTGAGAAACATTTAAAAGCCGGTAAGTTTTGTCTTTAAAGGTCTCTGCCCACTACACCGTATCATACCATGGCCGTGCTATGAACGTGTCAAGCACGGAAGGTAATACGATACGGCTTGCTTTGCCCACTGAAACGAGTCGACGGCGTTTAATGCCCGTATGATGCCCGTATGATGCCCGTATGATGCCGGTATGGTGTCCGTATGCAACCCGTATGGTGCCCGTATGATGCCGGTATGGTGTCCGTATGCAACCCGTATGTTGCCCACCCGTAATTTGTGTGACTATTCATAGGAAGCCGTTTCATTATCGCGTTTATAACGGTCCTTATACGCGGTTATAACCCGTATTATCACCGTTTTGCTGCCGGCAGGCATCGGTTTGGCACCGTCGCGTGCCGTGCGCGGAGCGTACCGCCACCGGCAAAATATTCTCGCCGACAATTCTGAACTGTCCGTGCATGGCACGCGACGGTGTTGGTCGGTGACGGAACGGTCTAATGGGCATCGTCTCATAGTTTTCAATACAAAGAATACTTTTTTGTCTGACACGTTCATAGCACGGTCATGGTATGATACGGTATAGTGGGCAGACTCCTTAATTTGGTAAAAGGTCCACCATGTAATTTTAATGACAGTGACCTTCCTTTATTTTTGGAAGTGAAGTCTAAGCAATTATGTTTGTTTTTTGAATTTCCTTATTAACCAATGTTATGAAATACCTACATAGATCATAAAGTTTAGTTTTGATCGTTATACCTATAGGTGATGCCCTGCCCCCATACAATGGAAAGCTGCGTCTTTTCGCTATGAGGTTCTGCCCCTACGCCGAGAGGAGTGTTTTGGTGCTAAATGCTAAAGGGCTGGAGTATGATCTAGTGTTTGTCAACTTGGACCACAAGCCTGAATGGTTATTTGACTTTAGCCCTAAAGGTAAACCTTTTACTATATATCTTACATTTAAATTACCTTGCATATTCATTAATAAATTCCCCTGAGGCCCAATGTCCTTTTTATGTACCTATTTTTTTTATAAAATAACCATTATGTTGTGCATAATTATTGAAACACCGAGAGCCTTACTGTATGAATCTAATGAGACATAAAGTAAATTGATCATCCTATAACTTTTTGGCTTTGTAGTTTGATAGTGCTTACTATAATATGAATTTTCCTTATGAAATTCATTAAATTTGTTTATTTAAAGACATACAGGAAAAGGTTATGTCAGTAACATAGTTTATAATTATCTTTATCCTGTTATAGAACAATAAATAATTTTTCTACATCTATTGTGTCCTTGTGTGTGTGTACTGGTTCTTATTTCTTTAGAAGGAATATACTTCACCACTTGCTAACTTTTTAACACATAACTTAAAAACATGGGTGTTTGTCCGTCTTTCTGTGGTACCATAACCCACATGAGAGTGGAGCTATTTTCATTCTAAATATATCTGCATAGTTTTTGAGAGATATTTATTTGCTATTAACCACAACCATCTTAATATTTCTATGTATCAAACAAGAAAATTCTTGCTTTAAATTCAAGTACTAGGTATAAAGAATTCAATATGAATATGCTTGGACCAACCATCAAAAAAAATCTATAGAATAAGGCATGTAGTTATTTTGTGTATGTTGTACCTGTTTTTTATTGTTTTCTTTTAAAATTTTGTTATTTTTTTCAATGCTAGGTACTGTGCCGGCTCTAGAGTATGAGCAGGGTAAAGCTATATTTGACAGCAACATTATAAATGTTTATTTGGATGAAAAGTACCCTGAGAAGCCGCTTCAAGCTTCTGATCCTCTGCGCAGAGCCCAGGACAAACTGATTGTGGAGAACTTTGCTGCTGTAAGTATGATGGCTAATCTTATTTAAGAAGACCATTGTTTCTCTGTCTACTTAAATATGTGGCTTCTCTTCAATCTTTCCACCACAACAACATCGTTAACTAATCCAGAGGCAAGTGGATTCGGGTGATGGACGCGTCGTTCGACATGCTGTTTTTTGTAGTGCTCTATTTCAGCAGTCACTGTTGAGACTTTCATATATCCATGAATTTCTTCATTTCCCGCAAACCAGGGAGCATTCACAATTGTCCTGAGTATGTTGTTTTGCACTCTCTGCAGGCACATGATGTTACTCTTGCTGGCAACTCCCCATATCTGAATGCCGTATGTCCAAATTCTATATATAATAATTGTATTTTAGGCACAGTCTGCGTACTATACTGCTGCGTTCAACTCGCAAGCCTTGCAGCCCAGTAATGTGGAAAATTACCACAAGGGTCTTGAAGGTCTACAAAAGGAACTGGAAGTGCGCGGTACTAAGTACCTCCATGGAGACGAGGCTGGATGGGTTGACTTGACCATTTGGCCGTTTTTGGAACGGTTCCTGGCTCTCCCGTTGCTGGACAAGAAGGAGTTTGCTATTGAACAATCGAAATATGCATTATTGGTGAGTTAAATTAACATCGTAATTATTATACTCAATAACATAATGCATGCTGTTATATGTTGTGTAGTCATTATGTATGTAAATTGTCCTATTTTTTTTAAATAAAATTAAACCGCTTTAATAAGTAGAATAGATTAGAGAATATTTTTATTCATTTAGACTCAAAACAAGTACATAAGATAAGAATCGACAAGTCACATATATAAATCACATATGTACCTACACATGTGATTTATACAAAATAAAAATTATTCTGACAGTGGATTCTTGGCGGCAAGAAACTCGAAAGGTAGACTTTTGAAATCGTCAATTATTGTATGTATTACAGACAAATTTTTTTTCAGAATACATACATCGAAGCAATGAAGAATGTGCCTGCCGTGAAATCTTACAACTTGGCACCTGAAACTCACGCCAAGTTTACCGAGTCCAGGGCTAAGGGAGACCCCGACTACAACATGCTTGACACCAGCGCTGTCTGCTGCATGCGTCCCAGGAAGAAGAAGGAATAGGGAGGAACATCATGATAAAACATTTTTTTTCGTTTATTATTTATGAATCAAGGAATATTCTCCTTGGATCAGACATAAATAACACTTTATTTTTATGTTAATTATCGTTAACAACTCGTCACAAACTAAATCTATCGAATAGGTAGGTATGTACTTAAGATTTTTTTTGCGCCAGCGTTCATGGTATTCAATTCAATTGTTGTTATCTGTTAGATCTACGGAACCTATTTAGATAGGTCGCATTTTTTGTAATAAAAGTGTAATTTCATAATAAAAGTACAATTTTAGCCATATGGCGTTACATTACATTTTTCACTTTCAAACCAAAGGGTTTGATCCCCTCCCTACTAAGACTTAAGGCCTCAACATTCGGAATTCTGATTCCGAATAAAAAATAGATTAACTTTCGCAAAAACAGGACATACTTACCTACCTACTTGGATACACAGTGCTCAACATGTTGAAGATAGGTACCTACCTAACCTACCAATCGGCAATCTTATCATGATTGTTTTATAACAAACTTATGTTTTTTACAAGTAGTTATCAAATCATGACTTGCTCTTTGGAAATTAGACAAGTTATCAGTCGGTACCCACGAGATATTAATGACACCTATGCCTATGCTGTCTTGGGAAAGTCCTATGTAACTAAGTCATTCACAAATAGCGCGGCAAAGTACTGTAGGTAGGTAGATGTAGGCGTTATAATTATAAATATCTATGGTTGTAGGTGCACTGAAGTTTCCAACGTGGGGTGCGCGCCAGGGCCGTCTTAAGTATATTCGGCGCCGGGGTGCCGGACACAACATGCGCCTAGGCCCCTCTTTCCCACTGGGCACTATGGGCACGCGGGGCCCTGCCGCGATCGAATGGGCTCCCCTAATTCCTGCCACATTACCAAATGATAACTGATATTTAGGTCATAGGGGCCCCATGATCCTAATGTGCCCAGGGCCTTAAATAGTTTAAAGACAGCCCTGCCTGCGCCCTCACGGAGGGGGTCTCCCGGGGACCAGCGCCGCGCCTCCCCCGGCAGCGCCCGACAGGCACCCCCGGGTGCCCTTCGCCCGGGTGCGCCACACCCCTTGCACCCCCTGGTAGAGACGGCCCTGGTGCGCGCCCCAGAACAGAGACCACATGCTCAAGTATCTCACTAGTATTGTCACTATACTCCATAGTACTCTTAGGGGCCTTAAATAGTTTAAAGACAGCCCTGCCTGCGCCCTCACGGAGGGGGTCTCCCGGGGACCAGCGCCGCGCCTCCCCCGGCAGCGCCCGACAGGCACCCCCGGGTGCCCTTCGCCCGGGTGCGCCACACCCCTTGCACCCCCTGGTAGAGACGGCCCTGGTGCGCGCCCCAGAACAGAGACCACATGCTCAAGTATCTCACTAGTATTGTCACTATACTCCATAGTACTCTTAGGCGCTCTTTGCAAACTTCGTGTAATTTTGTGTACGCCGCGAGGACAGCCGCAGACGAGGTCTCTATTGCTTCGCGGACAAAAAGCCCGCCCCGCCCCGTCGTTTGCATGGCGCCTTATTGGTAGATAAATTGAAAATATTTGTGATTCGGGGAGCCCACCAATAGGGGGGGGGGGGGGGTAAACCAATTATGTTTTAGGTGTAGTTGAGAGGCCTGTGAAAGTACCCTTAGGTACGTAGGTAATTGTACCTACTTATCTACGCAAAATATGGTTAACCACACATACCTACCTACAATCGTTTTCACAGACTTGTTATATTATTATTTGAAGCAAGTAACCCAGGTCACTCACTACATTGATAAGTATTTATTTACACCAGTAGGTACCTAAATAATAATAAAAAGAAATAGTACTAGACAATTAGGGATTTAAGACACGCGAGAACTTGTCAGCCAAGTCCCAGCGTACATATTACTTTATCCAATTCCTAATGTAGGTACTTTCGGATTGAGTCGAATGTTTCGTTTATAATAGCTGGTGTAACGACGAGGTAGGTACTTACTTATACCATTAGTAAAACTAAAAATCTCAGGCTGACAAACTTTCCTAATTTTTTTTGAAATTTCACTACATATAAAACAAAGTCGCCTTTGTTGTCTGTCTGTCCCTATGTCTGCTTAGATCTTCAAAACTACGCAACTATTTTGATGAGGTTGTTTTGAATAGAGGGATTCACGAGTAGGTACCTACCTAAGATTTATACGTATACTAATTAAATCCGATCTCGGTTCTCTGTTGAAAGTTGAGATTCTCTTCTGACCGGGAGTCTCTTACGGTTGGGGGCCCGTGGATAATTACACAGCCCCGGATCTAGGGGGGGGCAAACCGGGGCACCTGCCCCGGGCGGCAGATTCAGGGGGCGCCAAAATCATCACTACAAAGTATAAAACAAAGTCGCTTTTTCTGTCTCTGTATCCCTTTGTACGCTTAAATCTAGAAAACTACGCAACCGATTTCCATGCGGTTTTTTTTATCAGATAGAGTGTTTTAAGAGGAAGGTTTATGTGTATAATAATAATATAGGTAACTCTGTTATCGAAGCGAAGCGAGGGCGGGCCACTAGTAATAGGTATAATATGTTAAAAATACGAGTGCGTGTATCAGTTTAAAAATATTTTTGTAGCAAATTTTTCGCTCTCATACATACTGCGCCTAACGAAGTTTTACTTCGAAAAAAAAACTTGTCTTACGAAGCATCTAGCATCCAGTGCGTCGTAGTTCTATCGATTGTTCATTTGATTTTAAAACGCCCGGCTTTTGAACACATCGTAATTTGATATAGGTATGAACGAATCCTAAAGGTTTTCTACAAACGCACCTGCAACAGGAGCGATATTGGAGCAATCTATGACGTTAACCCTCGATCGCCTCCTGAATGGTTACGGGCATGCAGGAGCAAATTTTGTATGAAATGGAAATCGGACCAATCGTCATGCTTCCTAGATTTCATTGTCGTCTAGCATATCACGTGCCAAATGCCAAAATGGCGTAGTACAACAAGTAGATAGGGATCCATGCCAAAAGGGCGTATAATTTTTTTTATTTTTGCCATTGTTCTCAAAATCGTTTAAAACGTAAAGATCTGCAATAAACCGACTTCAAAAAAAACACAAACGACCAAAACTAAAAAGCGATAAATAACGTAAGTAATTCTATCCTTAATACATAATTATTTAAATGTTACAATTATCACTTATTTTTGAAGTCGGTGAGCTTTGATGAGCTAATACTTAGATTCTTTCGCGGAAAAGAAAGCACGCCGTGTCAAGCTGTAGTAAGATAAGAGAAAAGAAAAGATGAGAAACATTGAAAAAATGTCATAGTTTATCGGTTGCCTTGTTATATGATTGCTATATTTAATTTCATGTCACACCAAAGAAAAAGTTATTAGCTAATCTACACTAATATTATAAAGAGGAAAACTTTGTTTGTTTGGTTGTAATGAATAGGCTCAAAAACTACTGGACCGTTTTTAAAAATTCTTTCACCATTCGAAAGCTACATTATCCACGAGTAACATAGGCACAATTTTATTTTGGAAAAAAAAACTTTACGCGGACGAAGTCGCGGGCGGAAAGCTATAGATAATAAAGAGCTCGTACAAATTTATTAAAGAGTATTCTTTCGATCACAAAAAATGCCACCTATTATATATTAGCGTTAATCAAACGCTCACGAGAGGGGGCGCTATATCAAGTTCTTGCCCCGGTTCGAAAAAATCGTAGATCCGGGGCTGTAATTACACATTATACTGTACTACCTACGCCACTGCGTTTAAGGGACCTCACCATGTCGCTATAAGACACTTCAATTTTGTATTTATGTAGGTATCCGTAACGTTGAACTGGTACTTATATTAATTGGTCTGTCTGTGACGATAAGGGGCAGCGCAGACGACAGACTACCCGTGACGAACTTTTTAGTCTGTGATGCAATTTTAAGCAGTAACGCACACGACGCGCAAAATCTGTCGCGGATATTTCACAGACTCAACGCACATCTTCGATCATTCTGTCAGCATAGCTGTAGGGACCTAGATCCTCTTTGTAAATGTTTCAGACGCAGACTTTATCATAATAATACATTTTAACTGCCGTTTATTATATTCCGAAAGTTAATCAACTACCTAGGAAATTGATTAACTTACGATTCTTGCTATTTTCCGGTGACATATCGATTCGGGAATTACCTACCTTAACTTACCTACATTGCTTATTCATTTCTCGACCCGCTAACTGACCGAATGATTAAATAAATATCAGACAACGTCACATACATTGCTCTAATCCCAAAGTAAGTAAACTTAAGCACTTGTGTTATGGGTATCAGAACAACGAAGGTACCACAAATAAATACTTAAATACAAATTATAAACACCCAGACACGGAACAAACACAAGTGTTCATCATACGAATGTTTGTCCCGGGTGGGAATCGAACCCACGACCCTTGGTTCAGAAGGCAGGAGTCACTACCAATTGGGCTGACTGCTCGGTGACTTGCTCGGTGCAGTCTTTAAATTAAGTTTACAATTTCTTAAATTAAAAATAAAATACATACCTGGGTCTAGTAACTGCTACATTGATGCGACAATCCAAGGCCAGAATTTAAGCTCATTGTCAAATTTTACTAGGTACTAAATAAGACCAAGTTGCTCCACCGACAAGAGCAAAGCTCTTTAATTTAGTAGTAGTACTAAATAAAATATAATTTTAGTGACTAAGCAAATTACTTAGTAATTTGATTTAATGCAGCCAAATATTCTATTTCATTCTCGATCGAACTGCACATGTCATCATTATCTGTTTTTGTTTTCTGTTAAGTAGAATACCACTATCTTAAAAATATTAATTTACCTACAGACCTGCCAAATATAGATCAGGGGTAAAAGTACCTAAAGTTAATTTAATTAGTTTCACCTTTCCTTCGTTTACAGAAAAAACTTACAACATCTACAGTTTTCTATAAAACGCTTTGAATGCGGATTAGATACCTATCAAAAATCGTAATACATAAAGGAGGATAGGTTTTTTCATTTGCCATCTCGCTATAACGCGAATCCTAACCGAACCTACGTCCGTATACCAAATGTGCATGATGAAGCAAAAGAAATCCTAGCATAGTGTGACCACATAGGTAAATGAATCACATGGGCATGAGAAGCAAAAATCGTCATAATCGACTAGACAAACAGTAACAAACAAACAATAGTAGGTACTTAGTGACAGAAGGGAATGGATATTATGAAGATATTACCTATAGCATCGGGGCGCCTGCGCCGCGGCGCCGCGACTTATGCTGAGTGACAGCCATTTTGGATGCATAATATTCAATTATTGTTTTTTATGTTAAGTTACCTTATCATAAGTTTTATGCTCCAAATAAAAATTATTTCATTCAATATAGTTAAGGAGTTATAACTTATTACTGACTAGCCGTGCCAGCGGCGTCGCTCGCGTGGATATCGGGTTTCAAAAATAACGGACTTCCATATAATACCCATCTATACCTTGTGCCTAAGTTTTAAGTTAGACCTCTAGCAATACATTGGTGAAAACCGCATTCAATTCTATGCAGTAGTTTTCGCGTAATGCGCGTTCAAACATACAGGTTTAAATTTCTCGCGTTTTCCCAACACTTCCCGTCACTGCTCCGCTCCTATTGATTGTAGCGTGATGAAAAGTATCCTATAACCTGCCCAGGAGTATGAAGAATAATTGTACCAAGTTTCGTCAAAATCTGTTCAGTAGTTTTTTTTTCTATAACGAACATACAGACAGACAGACAGACAAAAATTTTACTGATTGCATTTTTGGTATCAGTATCGATCACTTATCACCCCCTGATAGTTATTTTGAAAAAATATTTTATGTACAGAATTGACCTCTCTACAGATTTATTATAAGTATAGATAGAGAGTATATTACGTTTGTGTATCAGTATAGGTAGTTCTTTATTTTTTTAAATGTAAGCCACACTACAATAGTTAGGTACCTACTTTTTGCATTAATAAAATAGTATGTTGAATAATGTAAACCGGAAACGCCATGCTATTAGAGCTACGTAGATGCACTTCACATCTACTAACAAAAATTGTGAGAGTTGCCAAGAACTCCCAAGAATCTAAAATCTTTTTTGACTCGATAACGTACCTTGCCTAGTATATTGACTAACTATCCATACCACTTACCTACAACAACATGAACCGAGGGGTTTATGAAAATATGTATATACCTACTTATACCTAAGTATATTTTTGTTAAAATGGTGGGAGATTGGGAAAAAATATGTAGTCTACCTACCTAGGTACTAATTAGAGGGCGTCTACCTACATTATTATATGCCTACACAATAACAAGTCAAGCACCAAAAACCGGCCACGATGTTATCTAAGCATCGTGGTCGGTCGACAACATCATGTTAGGTATCTAAAAATATCCTTCTGTAACAAGTTATTGTTTGACTGGTAATCCAGTCATTGAACAAATTTTTGCTTTTCATGATGGTTTGATTAATATATATAGGGTCAGATTTGCTTGAATGTTCATTTTGTGATCGGTCATTGGGCTGGTTTCGAGAATAATTGTGCATACCTACGTATCTTATCAACAGATTGTCAGTGGTTCATATAGCCCTATATCTCTTCGGCCAATTCAGTATTCGTTAGAAAATTCAACTCATCATGTCTGAGAAACATTTGAAAGCCGGTAAGTTCTTGTTTTAAGGCACACACTCATATTGCATTTCATTGTTTAATTTTATCATAAAGTAGATATAATAATTTTATTTTCTTTGAAATTTACGTCTTTTAATTAACTATAAACCTATAATATCTTTTAGACTTCTAATAACTATTTTTTTTGTTTTCTTGGCTTTGTGTTGTGCTGTTTGTATTTTCACTATGAATACAGGCATTGCATAGTGGGAGAACCACTATCTAAGGTAGGTATATTCTATCTAATCCACGTAAGTTACGTTAAAAATCATTTTCTTTTAATTAGGTGATGCCCTGCCTCCTTACAAAGGGAAGCTGCGTCTGTTTGGCATGAGATTCTGCCCCTTCGTCGAAAAGAGTGTGTTAGTGCTCAATGCTAAAGGCCTGGACTATGAATTGGTACTAGTCCACCTACACCAGAAACCAACATGGCTGTTCGACTTTAACCCTAAAGGTAAACTTTTTGTTAATATAAATTGACCACCCGCCTGCCCACCGGTGCCATTACGGGTTAAGCCCAAACTGGCGAAAAACTGAATAGGCCTATGACCAGCAGTGAACTGTGATAGGCTGCTTTTAGAAGTCGGCATTAAACGTATTGTGTATCCAGTTGTACTTTACAATATTTTCCTTATGGACAAATTTAAATACGAGTATAATATGTAGGTAGGTAATAGGTATACAGGAAATGTTACATCGGTTGCTACGTGATTGTTGTAACATAAATGTAGGCAGGTATTTCATTAGCATTTTTTTAAAGCTCTGGTTATGCTTACCTAGGCATATCTCCTGTTTTGATAAGTATACAGGTCAATCAATATCAATAAGTAGCCAAGTAGGGCCGCTGTCATCGCGCACACAGCGAATACGTTGATGTGAAACTGAATAGGTATACATACATTGTATCTCTAGGATATACATAAACTTTTTATACCTACTTTTTCATTATTCCTAGGTACTGTACCAGTTCTTGAGTACGAGGAAGGCAAAGCTATATATGACAGTAACATCATTAATGCTTATTTGGATGAGAAATACCCTGATAAACCAGTGCAGGCTTCAGACCCTCTGCGTAGAGCCCAGGATAAACTGTTTGTAGAAAACTTTTCTGCTGTAAGTATACCTACCTACTTAATGTTTCTCTATGGGGCAGCGCAGACGACAGACTATCCGTGACGCACTTTTTGAACCTATTCAATTACCTATATGCAGTAACGCACACGATGCGTAAAAATCTGACGCGGATATTTCACAGAACGCACATCTTCAATCATTCTGTCGGCAGAGCTGTAGGAACCTAGATGCTCTTTTTAAATGTCTCATGCTGCACCTATCTCTTCTTTTTATATTAAATAGATATCAAACAACATCACATACAAAATAAGTACCTACATTGCTTCAATCCAAAAGTAAGTACGTTAGGCACTCGTGTTAGGGATATCAGAACAACGGAGGTACCACAAATATTATAGGCCTACCACCTACTTAAATATTAAAAAACCAGAAATGGAACAAATACCTACAAATGTTCATCACACGAATGTTTACTCCGAGTGGGTATGGAATCCACGAGCCATGATTCAGTTCTGATAGAAGGCAGGGGTCACTCACTACCCATTGAGCCTCCGGACCAGTAATTTTAGTCAGTCTTTATCATATTTCTGCATTTCTATCACCATACTGCTTGTATCTGCGTTATAGGGTTTGAGTGTACCCACACTCATACCTACTTACCTCATATACATTTATGTGTATTTTGTAGGCACAGACGGCATACTTCACTGCTGCTTTCAACTCGCAAGCCTTGCAGCCTAGTCATGTCGAGAACTTCCACAAGGGCCTCGAAGCCCTTCAGACGGAACTGGAAGCGCGCGGTACTAAGTACCTCCATGGAGCAGAACCTGGATGGATCGACTTCACCATTTGGCCATTATTAGAGCGTTTCCCGGCTCTCCCCTTGCTGGGCAAGCCGGAATTCGCTATTGATAAGTCCAAATATGCATTATTGGTAAGTTAGTTTATTTATTTAAATTTAAAATATATTAAGCGAATGTTAATCTCGGTTTATTATATTTTATTTAGAAAAGGAGAAGATTATCCTATAAGTTTGTTAGTAAGGATCTGATGTAAGGGCCGCTTGCCGAAAAATAAACGAGGCGCTGGTAATCAATTGGTGGCGGTATAACCATCACAATGGATAACGTAGTTAAATACCACAGACCGATGACGGGCAGCAACGTCACCGTAGCGAGAAGCTACGCCCTGCGATCGCCCACCCGCCTACCCAGTGCAGCGTGACGATTATGGGTATATCCGGTCCTCCAGATGTTTGCCCTAAGTGATAGCCCTCTCCTAATCTATAATAATTTCCAAAGTACCTACTTTATTTACCTATTTCAGACTACATACCTTGAGGCAATGCAGAGTGTCCCATCTGTGAAATCTTTCTACTTGGCGCCTGAAACTCACGCCAAGTTTTTACAAACTACAACTACCAAAGACCCGGATTATAACATGCTTGATACCAGCGATGTCGCCTGCAGCCGTCCCAGGAAGAAGTAGAAATAGGGAATAGCTATGATTGAAACTAAAAACATGTTGTTTTTTTAGGGGACTCAGAAATAGTCATTTTTAACACGGTTAGAGCTACCGACCTAGCTATATCTGATATGACTATTGTTATTTGAATTCGCATTTATTATACAAATTGTGATGTTCGTGTATTTTTTGTATTCAACTTATTACGTTTTTTAGTAATTAAGTTATAATTTCGTAATAAAACAATAACAAGTTATGTTTCTTTTTAATTTTTCCTACTGTTTAGGCTAACATCTTATTGTTATTTTACGATAAAGTATCTATCTACTACTTAATATTTCTCTCCCAATTTCTACCTTATAAGTTTATCACTCTCCTCTGAATTTAAAAAAAAGCCAGTCAAGTGTGTGTTGTACCTACTAGCGTAGAGAGGGGTCCTAAATTATTTTTTCTTTTTTTATGATCTGACTAGGTAGGTATATCATAATAATAATGAAAATGTATTTGAGATCCAGAACCCTTAGGTAGCCTATAAATATCTACCTGTTCCGAATTAGTCGAGCTGTTTATTAAATGGCACAGAAGTTTATAGGTAGGTATACATAATGAACAAATTATATATAATTCCTGTTTCATAACATATGGAGGTAAGTATACTTACTTAGTTACAAGCTAGGTATCTATCTCATTTATTAAGGTCAACGTAGTGGCAATGACTTGCGTAAACCAAATATATTCGTAGTCAACACGTCTACGTACCTATTACTTCATAAATGGTTAGTTTGTTTACAAATAAACCCATTACAAGCCGTATCAAATCTTAGCTCTAAGGACAGCTCAATATTCTCGTATCATTCTTGAAAGATACACAGTCATGTTTCTGTTTCATTCGTGTGATAAGTTATCGCACAGAGGTTGGAAATATAAATATGATCTCGAGTACTGTTAGTCAAGCAATACTTTGTGGAAACTACCCAGTCCAATAGCAGAGGTTCCACAATACGCTGTGTTATATACTTAATAGCACCATGGCCCCCAAAATCAATTTCAACACAAAGCACCTGAAGAAGGGTAAGTACCTACCTATCTACCAATTCATTAACGTTTTTAGATAAACCAGTAAATAGTAAACTATTATTAGGTTAAAAGGTGACCTAGAACCTCTTCAACTAGGTACGTAGAGACATTGCCAGTCTTAGTGTTCTCTACCATCTCTACAATGGGGAATGCTCCAAAAAGTTATTTAATGGTTTAGTTCCTTGTTCCTACCCCGTGCCATTAAGTCATGGAATGCCCCAGCTCATGTGTTTCATTCCTCTTACAATCCTGGGTTCTTTAGGGAGCGTGAAACTGCATCTCTGTGAGTCTTCAGGGTAAGGGCGACAGGTGCGGTGGGTTTGCCCAAATGTGCCTGTCGGCCTAACATTTGGACTTCACGACCGCTTACCTACCATCAGGTGGAGTGAAGTCATCCTGAACGCTCTTTTTATAAAAAAAGGTATAAGCAAAAACTAACAATAGAAAATAAAAATTACATCGAGTTCCTAAATAATTTTAAAAACGCTGCTCCTTTTGAAATTGGCATGTCTTGAGTTATTTATTTAACTACTTATGTTTATCTACTTATGACTCAATATGTTCCATGGCGACTGATCCATACAAAGTTCTCTGTGGTCCAGTCACTCCGTTGGCTCAAATAATAGATGGCTAGCCTAGGGGTGAGAGCCTTCCACTCCCCCAACAGTCCGGTGATGATGACAAGGCCGGCCTGGCCATCGTCGTAGTCATTAAGAAAAAAAAATAGACTATAGCAACTGCACAGATAAAACAGAAATGATAATAAGTAACAAGGAATTTTGTAACAGTGCATTATTTTCTCTAATAATTTCCAGGGGACCCGCTACCGCCGTTCACGGGCAAGTTGCGCGTATACAACATGCGTTACTGCCCGTTCGCGCAACGCACTATCCTGGCCCTGAACGCCAAGCAGCTTGACTACGAAGTGGTCAACATCGACCTCACGAATAAGCCTGAGTGGTTCAGCACTAAGAGCGGGTTTGGTAAGAAAAATATACCTGCCTTTTTGAAGGAACCTATGACACGTTTTCGAATCGAGTGGATTTATGACTTGATCGCGTAGAGCCCTGCGGCCGCTGCGGAGCTTAGCGGCCGGGGCCCCGGCCACTGAGCTCCGCTTTCGGAGTCTATTATCGAACTATCAGAAGACTCGACAACTTCGTTTAAGTTTTTAAAATTTAACGTCTTTGCAAAAATCAGCTAGACCGTTGAGCTTTCGTAAGAACTAGGTATTGTAAAAGAGGAAAAAAAATTACGCTCATTATGATGCGAAACGGCCATCCACTTATTTTGGCATAACATCTTTGCAGTTTGTAATTGTGAATTTGGCTTTTAAGCTTGTAGAATTGGGGGCGTGTAGAGTTTTAATAAGCTTGGCTCTACATGACATCTAATAACTTTTTGACAGTGCACGCAATGTGTGGTTTCACTCTCGTCTTGGCTACATTTTACAAGAAACTGATTTTGGGGGGATTTAATTTACAGGTAAAGTTCCATGCTTGGAAAACAAGGAAAACGTCTGCATTTACGAGAGCTTGCTCACTGCCGAATATATTGACGACCTTTACCCGCATCAAAGGCCCTTACTGCCTAAAGACCCTTATAGGAAAGCTTTCGACAAAATCATCGTCGAAGCAATAACACCAGTAAGTATAAAGATAGGTATACACCTAAAAAAATGTGACCTATGTTACTGTTCGATCGCCCTTTTGCTAAAGTTAGAAAGTTTAATTAGCTCTGCGGGGCTAAGTATACATGTCGCCTCGGATTTGGGATCTTTCTAGTCCGTGTACTGTACATAGGTAGGTGTAACCTGAATGATCTTACAGGCCAGCATGGCGATGGTAACTGATTAATAAAATATAATGGTTACTTGTCCGTTGCTGCAGCGACTGGGCTATTAATTCTTTCCTTCAAGCTCTTTGAAGCCGTTCTTTTATACTAAAAACGGAGTCTTATTCTAAATTTCGAAAACACTATTTCGACTCCGCCTCTGTATCTCAATGTTGACATTTATTCTAGTGGTTTTCGCACGAGAGCGGCGGAGATTGACAACTCGAATCGGTTTTGGATATTTTAATGAACAAATCGTGTTTCGGATATTTTAATTTTATTAACAAAACTGCCTCACTTCAGCTAACAATCTTTTCTAAGGCGTTGTGAATGACCCGCAGGCCTCTCCTAATATACCGGGAGAGGCTAGGACCTATTAAAATACCGAACCCCATACATAACCAGTAAGTAGGGAGAATTTTGTTGAGCACACGTGGTGGGTACCTATACAATACAGTTAGTCATTATTATGCGATAGCGGTGATCAACCAAAGATTAGGTTTAGCCGTCAGAACAAACAGATGAAGCGTACTTTTATTACTCTTATATTTTCAGATTACTTCCATTTATTCCAAATGCTTAAGGACTCCTGAAGCCATCACGGGCGATGAGTTCGCTAACTACTACAAAGCGCTGGACTTCCTCCAGGAACAGCTCAAGAGCCGTGGCACCGAGTTCTTAGGCAGCGACGAGCCGGGATACGTAGACTACATGATCTGGCCCTGGTTTGAGAGAATACTTACCTTGAACCCAATAGACGGGAAATTGGCTATCACTCCACAGAAATATAAACTTTTGGTGAGTAGGTAACTCAGGTGCATTACTCATACATATAAGGTAGGTAGGTATATAGTTAGATACCTACACACACGAGAAACTAGTGGTCGACCTTCGTTGCATTACTAGAGGTTGACGTGGATCGGTAACATTTTCTAGACTTCGTCGTTTGCTTAACATCAGTGTCCTGCTGCCTTACCTAGGTAGGTATATATGTGAAAAGATAAAATAAGAAAATATTTAGGCAACCTTTTCCCGTCTGCGGGACACAATTAGGTACCTACTTAGGTTTCCTTCAGTAGCTAGGTAGAAAACCGTGAATCTTGAAAGTCTATGTACAGAGGTAACAAAGAAAAAGAGACAAATGACTCTTAAAAATAATACACACCTAACCTGCCTATCCGATAGAAGCACAGCAATATAATTAATACCTTAAACAGATTGGTAGGTACAAAGTATGACAGTACATAAATACTAGTTAAAGAAATCATACGTATAATATCGTACAATAATTGGATATTAATCAGTGCACCTCTGTAATCTGTCATTTTTATTACCTACTTAGATTAGATATACCTACTTACTAGGTTAGTTTCCGGTCTGCAGGTATGTTCATTTGCGTCAAGTCATATTTTAGTTAGACCACGGATCAATAAATAGTTACTGTCAGACTGATTTTATTTTCTACAATACCTAGTCATAAATAAAACTTATAATGTTCTGTTTCAGTTGGAGTATTGCGATAAAATGTTTGAAGATCCTGCTGTACGTCCCTATTTGCTACCTAAAAAAGTTCTAGAAAAATTTTCGGCCCTTTACCCAAAAGGACTGCCATTCAATTACGATACGTTCTTTGAAAATTAATCAAAATTGAATATAAACATCTCATACCTGTCTGACTAGATGCATAAGTGAGTGGATTTCATAGAGGCCGATGAAGATCGCTTGTGATAATATCGCCTATTAATCGATGTTTTGGAAATCTCAATAAATTAAAAAAAATGGACCAACAAAATTGCTACCATCTACAAAGTAACTAGGTACTACGAGTAAGTACCGAAAAGAAACCGAACTGATGTTACCGCGTTCTGCTGCTAGCAGCTACCTACTACTAAAATTCTACCCGCAACAACATCAGTTCGGTTTATTTTGGGTACAACTGATGCTACAAAATACGCTACACGCCATTCCTTCCAGTTGGCTTTTATTTTATTAATTAAATAAAATAAAATATATGAAATGTTTTTTATTTACAAAGGGTAACCAATATCTAAGGATAAGACAGAGAATGTTGAAAAGCTTATCTGATAATTTTAAAAACCCAACTTTGATTTTTCGGTAACTAATGCGTTTGCTAACTAAAATAGCTGAGTAACAAACGAAATAGGTATATCTTTTACCTTATTGAAGTTTATAGAGTCACGTCAGGTAGGTAGGGTAGGTACCTACTACTAATTTTGGAACACACGTAGGTATATATAGGTAGGTGTTCAATTAATTAGGTACGGCAGGTTCTCTCTCAGATCATAGAAAGGATTTTCTAAGAAAGGTATTCTCCTTCTTCTTTATTCTTAAATATCTACACCTTTGTATCTATCTTCTCTTATCAACAGATTACTTACACGCACCTGATTTTTGAAGGTCAATATTAGTGAACGGCAATGACTTGCTAAAATCAATACCTATTCTTTATCGACCCACATAGAAGTTGATACTTAGTTCATATTTATTTATACGCCACACATGTACGAAGAAACTAATAATAGGTAGGTACACTATACCTACTTTGTTTACAAATGGACGCACAAGTATCGTTGTCTTGTTCTTGACTAAATCGGCCTTATTATTTTCATGTTTGGCGCTCAAAAAATACACAGTCACGGCTTAGTCTGTGTTTCATTGTTGATAAGATATCGCGCATGGTTTGGAAATAAAAATGATCGCGAGTACCGTTAGTTTAGCAACACACATACTCGTGTCTTCGTGGAAACTGCTCAGTCCAGTTTCACAGGTCCTACAATACGTGCTGCCGTACTACAGCTCCATGGCTCCCAAAATCGATTTCAACACAAAGCATCTGGGAAAGGGTAAGTAATTGTCGATTTATTTGGCAACAGATTGTGTCCGTTTATACCTACTGTCAAGTACTTTTGTTTTGAGATTATGTCCTTGAAGACATTATTTATGCTTGGCTTAAACAAATAAAAAGTTGTGCAACCATGATTTATATTTAACGTAGACAATTGAGACAAGATTATTTGTTTTCGAAATGTTTGTACTAGCGTCTACGGCCTTTTGTTCTAATTACAGATATTAATTTGATTGTAGGTTACAACGTCATTGTCAATGTCAATGAACGGTTTGGCGGGATTTTTGTTTTTTAAACTCACAGCTACTTACAAAATGTTTGGTATTTACTGAAGGTAGTTAACTGGGACTGTGCTGTATCGTCAGCCATGAATGGATGAACCAAACCAGTTCATAGGACATTTAATTATACCTACCTAATTCCTAAAATATTACACAATATTTCACAAGATCGATAAAATCACCGATCTAGTTCCATTTTTTATCAAGATAGGTATGCATATGTTTTCATATGTTGTAGGTGGATAAGATCTTATATATAAGTAGGTAGGTAAGTATACTTTACTACGGTAAAGAAATAAAGGAAAATTCTAAAAAAAACTAATTGCATGCATAATGAAATGTAGGTACCTACCTATCTATGTCAAGGCACTTATACCATTAGATCGTAATCCTTCCTTACTGACAGAAATATCAATAGTATTGCCTGATTTATTGTAAAACAGCACATTCATTGAAGTTGGGTCTATGGTTTTTTATATTAGGAGCACATTAGGAGACTTAAATGAGTGAATCACTTGGAAAACTAGTTAGATTTGTCTCACACAAATTTCTTTATAATAATAACTTAATATGAAGGAGGTGTTTGGTTCAATACATTGCTTGTTATTTCTCTTTCAGGAGATCCCCTTCCGCCTTTTACGGGCAAGTTGCGCGTGTACAACATGCGATACTGCCCGTTCGCGCAACGCACTATCCTGGCGCTGAACGCCAAACAGATTGACTACGAGGTGGTCAACATCGACCTGATGAATAAGCCCGAGTGGTTATTTACTAAGAGCGGATTTGGTAAGAAAATTACACATCAATCATGACTTGCACATCAGGAAAGTTTTCTAACCTAAATACATTTAACAGTGGCGATTTGCGCAGGACGTCTGGCAAGTGCTGGAAGCGAGAAGCCGATTTGTGGCGCTGGGAGAGGCGTATGTCCAACAGTGGACTGATAAATGCTGATGATGATGAAAGCAGTTACCAAACTGGATTCTGAATTGTTAGGAACCTTCCCAGCATTTCAGGGCACCGATTCAGAATATTCGGATTCGGCAACCTAATCGAATCCATACCTACACTCGAATCAAAATGCTAATCAAATTTATTTAAACGTTAAATTAACAACGGTTTATGGTTTAGGACAGAGTTTAGAGATAGGACATCCTGTGAATAAAATTACTAAATGCAAAAGATCTTCATCCAAGTACCTACTGAGCGATATAAGTATGGGACATACTTAAGTACATTACATATCCGCGTATTATTAGTTTTACGTAGATAAGTATTCATAAGCATCTATTTACAGGTAAAGTTCCATCAGTGGAAGCAGAGGAAAATGTCTGCATTTACGAGAGCTTGGTTACGGTAGAATATATAGACGAACTTTATCCGGATCAGAGACCCCTACTGCCCAAGGACCCAGCCAGGAAGGCTCTGGACAAGATTATCGTTGAGGCGATGGCACCCGTAAGTTTTATTTCTGATTACCTACTAGGTATGTTTGAACTTTTGAAGACCAGGCTATTCGAAATGCCTGCGGATGGATTTTTCTTGTAAGTTTTACTAACCTACGATTCATATACCTACTACCTATTCAATTCGGATTTTCCGGTAGGTATTTGCCAGTTTTATTGAACTCAGGTACCTATCAAAAGTTTCCTATCCGAACTGTGACGATTCTCAAAAACAAAAAGCGATTCCCTTTCGGAGACGATTGTGAATACCCCTATAGCATGTAAGTACATTCACAGCGTAGCGTATACCTACTTACATAAGTACGTTTTTGCCCAAGCAACTTCTTGTAAAAGAAAGAGAATACTTACTAAATATACCTACACTATAAGTGGGTACCTATGTAGTATTCCTGAATGGGAAATGTTACAATGTGTTTGTTTTTTTAGGAATTAAGCCAATTGTACACCGCCAGCTACCATGATAGTTTAGTTTAGCTCGCCAGCGAGTTTTAATAAAGGGGCACTTAATCCACACGCACATGACTTGAATCCCCTGGCCAGGAGACTTAACTCTGCTTCTATAATTTTTTTGCGGGGATCAAATCACCTAGGTGATTAGGCACAAGTGCCTAAGGTGGAACTTTCCAACATTTTATGCTAAATGTATGACATAAAAAAGCTTACCTAATTATCGAGCTAGGCTAACTTAGACTAGGTAACTGGTTGGTGGACGATCGATTATATCAACTCTAATAATGGATATTATTTTTATTCTTAAAAACTTTCACTTTCAGGTTTATACAATGTTCACCAAATGCTTAAGGACCCCCGATGCCATCACGGACGCGGACATCGCGAGTTATTACAAAGCGCTGGACTTCCTCCAGGACCAGCTCAAGAGCCGTGGTACCAAATTCCTGAATGGAGACGAGCCGGGTTACGTAGACTACATGATCTGGCCTTGGTTTGAGAGACTGCTTATCTTGGACCCAATGGACGGGAAACTGGCTATTACTGCAGAGAAATATAAGCTCTTGGTAAGAACATAGATGCATTAGCAGTTACAGGGCCGTTTTTTAACCTATTGGAGGCTCTAGCCCAATGACTTTAAGGGGCTGCGCAGACGACAGACTTTTTGTGCGATAGAGTCTGCGTATGTGTATTACTATGCAAACTACTAACGAAAATTGGTTTGAATGAAATCTAGACAGTAGTTTTTTTTAAACGTCATATATCAAATTACCTAATTTTTTTACCCTACGTGCGCGAGTCCGACTCGCACTTGGCCGGTTTTTTTTTGTAAATAAATAGGTACATGACGGAACACTAGGTACCTATTTTTTTAGATGACGTGAACTACATCTGTTTCTGCAGCCCTACTGCATTAAGTCCTCCTTTTGTACACTATTTCTATTGTGCAATAAAGAATATATAAACTAGGGACTTTATATGTATTTGATCTGAGAGGGGCCAATCGAACGCTGCTCAAAATACAAGTGCATTTAACACAAGCTGGAAGTTTTGACTGTTGTCCTGGCCGGAAGCGAAACCATTTGCTTTGCCTTGGTTATGTATATTTTAGTGCTTTTTTTCGTCTAAATTTCTCTGCAAGCCCTTTTGATGTTTGTTTTTGGGACGTGGTCCACTATGACCCATAAAAAAAATATTTTAGTATTAAATTAAAAAATATATATATTGTTCTGTTTCAGTCGGACTATTTGAAGAGCATGTTTGAAGACCCAGCTGTGGTCCCCTACCTGGTGCCTAAAGAAGTTCTACAAAAATTAGTTAAAGTTTACACAAACGGACAACCGTTCAATTATGATACGTTTTACAAAGATTAACCCAGTGTAGGTATTTTTCTACATAATGAATTGCGTTCCTTACAGTTGTTTTAAAATCTAGTCACTGAAAATTAAATTTTACCGACCAGTACCTATGTGCATTTTTACTACATCCTGTCTACTCTCTGTCTAATCTATCACTTTTTGATTATATTATTATTCATTTTGATTATATTTTACCACGGAGCAAATACTCTTTTACCGACCTAAGCAGTGTTACAAAGCAAAGGCCGAAACGGTTGGTTTAAAAAAAGGTAGATGCAAAATCCCGAACACTTCAGGTTTTAGAAAATAGGTAAGCATACTAGTAGTGTGGATTAAAATTTGTGAACATTCGAGTAAGGCAGATCCTGGTACATAAGGTACATGAGGGTATTAAGGCCTGTCGGCTAATAAGGCCTAAACTTCAAAAACCTTGTATAGAATACGATTTTGCGCTCAATGTTGCACTCACACATGCATATAACAAGTACAATGCGCCACACGGCGGCAAACGCGGATACCTCACCCCCTCCCGTCAGTGGCAAGTTAAACGTGGTCGTGAGTAGGCGCACGTCACGATTTTATAAATATTGGCTCCGGTAAAAGGTATGTATTTACTATATTATTATGCTTTTCTACTTGCAATTACTTTCTGTATTAGTGTTAACTTACGCTTGTCCCATATTTACTTATTAATTAACGTGATACAGTTCAAATTGTATTTATTTCGGTTTCCATAAATACTTAGTCCATGGGTAATAAGGCCTGTAAAATTTTGTAGTAGGCCTTATTATACTTCTGGGTTTTATTCATACCATTTACAGTTATTTTTTAAGTGAATTTTATTTCGTTCGTTTGTCGTATATTTATAACCTACGGATAATAAATAATTACGGATATTGAAAAAAAATGTGCAATTGGCTTTATTATACTTGTATTTGTTTGCAGTTCCTACGATCACAATGCCTCCTAAACGAGCATTGTATTTACAAGATAACCTGGTCTCAGCTGTTCGCGCAGTACAGAGAGGAATTTAATGAGTTCGTATGCGGCTGCCAGTAGCAAATTATGTGACTTAAGTTAATTATCTAAGAAGTTTAAGCAGTAGGCCTTATTACCCTACCTAGTTTTAATAAGGCCTATTGAGAGTGTTTTAAAAAATGTTTAATTTCATTTAAGTTTTATGCAGAAGTTGCTATTTTTTGTTATAATTTTGTAGTTCCTTAATTGAACGACTGATTACCTAATAAATATAGTTGATTACATTAAATGTATTTATTTTATGAACAATTTCCCTTAGCTAGGCCTTAATAGCCGCATGTACCTTATACCTACCTACCTAAGTGGGTATTCTATTTTCACTGCTTAAAAAGACCGTCACCGCAGGTAAAAGCTATATTGCCTACATAGGTACATTGCAAGGTATAAACTAATATCTAACTTTTAATATTAGTGACCTCTTTTACCTAATTTTTAATTATCCACTGAAAAACAGCTCGATTTAAAACGAGTCCTATTAATGGTGACTATTAGCTGCCATACAAATCTACTAGCGCCTTTATAATATACCTATACCCTAACTCAGCCATACTCTAAGTGTGTTCCGCGGAACCCTAGGGTTCCGCGATACCCCTGTCGGGGTTCCGCAAGAAGTTAGGAAAAAAATCAAAACATCTCTGTCTAGTCGACAGTTGTGAGTCGCGGCGTATTACGATTCACTATTATTATACTTGTTATGTAAGTAAGTAATAAGTAACTGTTACATCTAATTATGCTTATTAATAAAAAATACACTTAAAAACCATTGTTTTATTGTAGGGTTCCATCAAGTATTTTGCTATCCAAAAGGGTTCCGTCACCAAAAAAGATTGAGAACCGCTGCCCTAACTAACTGTCGACGAATAGGAGATTTCAAGGCCAACCACATCAATTTGCTATCTTTGCTGTAGGTAATTCATATAAAGCCGCGAAATAAATAGCTTATCAACATTTGATAAACAAATAAAACTAAAACTGGGCATAGTTGAGCGATCAGTGAAATTTGTACCAACGCAAAATGCGGTCGACTAAAGTTCTTCACCCGTCAGCTTTGCTATATCTGAACCAAGTACGGAGTCGAACTTTTGCGTCGAAGGTCAAAGGGGCAATCAACTTTAACACAAAACATTTGGCAAAAGGTAATCAAAGATCCGTGACTGCAAAAGTACTTAGGGTATCGGTATTGTATTTTCTTTCATATACCTAAACATAACCTATAAATCTAGGTACTTAGGTATTGTGTCATTATTCTTGTATGGTATGTAGGATCTATCTCCTCCACTACCCAACTCTGAGGAATTGATTATTTATTATTTGTTATGTGTGCATATGTAGGTACGTATTATTAACAACCGTTCAACATACCTAGGTACCTTCGTAAAATAAGGTAAGCCAAGCCAGAAGAAAACAACTAAGTAGGTAAGCTAAGTACCTACCTACCTACAATAACATTTAATTTTAAAGATAATTTTCAATTGTCTTGTTAACCATTAACATTGTATAAATTGATGAAAAATACAATGATCAAGAACACAATTAACGACAAGGAAAGACATAGAATTAACCCGCCAGATTCAAAGTCGAAGTGAAGTTCATTCGCTACAGAAATAGGTATTACGGAAGAGCAGGCTTTAACCTCGTAAGGCCCAATGTTCTCATGTGATCCAAATCTAATAAGAGAGTTAGGGCATAGCGAATCTTCGCTCGAATTGAGCCGCCCGTCCGGGAAAGGACCTCCACCCTATAGAATACCGCAGCCAAATGACCTCCGAGTCGTGTTTTTGCCTGTGAGTAGGGTTTCCGGAGCTCATGGGGTGTTAGGGTTGGGCCGGCTTGGCGGTGGCTACTGACAGGTAACTCACCAGTTACTTGCCCGTTGTCACAGCGACTTGGGCTTCTCTTTCGCTTTCCATCAGGCGTAGAGAAGCCGTTATGTCGAGCTACAATAAAAAAAATCCCACTGTTTTATTTATGTTGGGAATTCTGGGCCTTACGACTTTATATTATGATGTTTGATTCCCAGGTGAACCTTTACCGCCCTACAATGGTACACTACGCGTATACAACATGCGATTCTGCCCATTTGCACACCGCACTATTCTCGTTCTAAACGCAAAGGAGATCGACTACGAAGTCATCAACGTCAATCTTATGCATAAGCCCGACTGGCTTTTTGAAAAATCACCATTCGGTAAGAATTTTAAAGGTAGTATCATTGCAAATACCACTACCTTAATATGCATGGCAGAGGAATATACCTAATAGAATTCCAATATAAAACTTTCCCAAAGTAAAAAAACGTCAAAACATTTTGTTTTTTGTACGTTCCGAGATGACCTAATCGTATACTTAGTTTAAGTATGTGATTAACTAATTAATGTGAGAATAAAAACGTAACAAAGAATTCTCATCAACCGCCTGTCTCTGACTAAGGTTTTCCCTTGTGCTGTGACTCAACAACACCCAGATCCAAAAAAAGAGAGAAGGGAAGGAAAGGAGAAGGAACCCTGGGAACACCCGCGGATTAGGCCATTACTCCATCGAGGTCGTCAAAAAGAATATCAAGTGGTTACACATATTATTTACAGGTAAAGTTCCAGCTTTAGAAATTAAAGAAGGCACAACTATTTATGAAAGTTTAGTAACTGCAGAGTATTTGGATGAGGTCTACCCCAACAGACCGCTACTTCCGAAAGACGCGTTACAGAAAGCCAGGGACAAAATGATCGTCGAAGCTACTGGAGCAGTGAGTATCCCAATATTGAGGCGACGCAGAGCCTATACAACAATATGACGTTCCCTTATAAGTAGAGCCTATACTATATAGTGTGATACATAAAAGATTCGAGCGGCATTAGACATTGATAAATAAAAGATTGACCTCTCTATTGCAATTGGAATTCAAGTTAATATTCGAAAAAACAATTAAAATAGGTTCAATTTTCAGATACACAACTTATTTTTCAAACTAGTAAAAGCACCAGAGAGCATCAACGAAATAAATGTTGGGGCATTCCAGCAAGCCTTGTCCTTTATACAGGCAGAGTTGGTGAAACGTGGTACTAAATTCTTATATGGGAACCAGCCTGGTTATGTAGACTATATGATTTGGCCGTGGTTCGAAAGGTTGATCGCGGCAACGGGTGTGGACGAGAGAGCAACGATAGACGTACAGAAGTATAAAACATTGGTAAGTTAATATTCTTTTTCAAAAATATTAGAAGGGTTAATAGACTAGACAGCAAACACCAACTAATAATAGTTTTGATATAGGTATAGCTGGGAGCGTCGTAGATCACCCGCACTAAATACAAATTAGATAAGTACGCTTCCTTGGGCTCGGGAATCGAGCCTGGGCCTTACAGCACAAGTTCTTTAATAACATTCCCAAGCAATGACCACTTCTACCCATATTGTTACATTACAAGATGAAACTAGGTAAATTATCGCAATTTCGATACTTGGAAGAATTTTATATTAATCCTAAAAATATTTTCAGTTGCAGTATATCAACAACATGACATTAGACCCTGCTGTTAATCAGTACCTAATTCCGGCCAACATTCTTAATGAATTCCACAAAGGCTTCCAGTTAACAAGTGGACCCGATTATGAATTACTTAATAAAAATTAAAATGCAAACAATATCGCTTATTCATTATAATTTAACATGAAATACCACACAGTAAGAAAGAAATAAGAAAAAGATGACACAAAATGCAAAATGTCAAAATAATTTTGTGATTGTAAACTTTAAGTTTATCTTAGATAATAAGTAGGTATGTAATTACATTTTGTGGAGTGAACTTTTTATCTCATAATTTTAGCTCTTAATAAAAAAAAAGTAATTCATCAGAAAATACAAAATTGCAGATTAAGAATAGAACATACTTTATATTGTCACACATACCAAATATGAATAATCTGCTGCATAGACAAAATAAAAACAAATCACAATTATTATCTTAATAAAAGCAATCCTAAAATAACACTTATATTATATTAATTATGTCAAACAAAATGTACTTAACTTAAATTAAAAAACTTAGCATGTCAATATAATATTGTCTTTTAGGAAACATTACATGCATCCATATTGCTGATCATCATAATACTTAATGCCATATTTATACAAAAAATATAGCATGAATTATAGAACAAATCTAAGTCTTTGGAGAAATGTTACCATGTCAACAAATGTATCTTTCTCAGTCTTAATTTGTGTTTACCTACGTCAAATTTGGTTTTACTATTACTACTAATCAACTTTAATCACTCTTATACTTCTCTGCCAAAGCTTCCAGTTTAGAAGTAATACTTTTTAAATCAGCATTTTTATCCAATTTCAAGTAAGTAGTACTCCTAATTTCATGCAATTTAATCCACTGTGGGACTTCCTTAGTCAGAACTTTAATGTCTTGATACAAATCATTTGCAGATACATTAGATTTGAAACTGCTATCCAACTTTGATAGAATAATGTTTAAAGCTAGAACATTTTTACGTTCAGTAACGAAAATATTTCTCAAAGTCCTAGCAAGATCTGGCAGTCTGCAGTAAATTAAGTATTTTTTGTCATCTTCTGAGCTTCTGGTCATGGCTTCCAAAGCTTTGGCGGCTTGTTTAGCTTTTACTTTCTCTAGTAAAGATGCTGGTAAGTTCCTGAGTGCAGGATTAAGTATGGTCACATTACTTGAACTGGGCTGACTTGTCTGAGTACTTGTGTTGTTTTTATTAGGCACAGTATCAGTCATACCCGTCACCACCTTTTCTTCATCAGTCAAGCCACGAGCTTTAGCCTGTGCCAGTTTTTCCAGAGCCCTTCCCATCTTGGTGTTACATTTAAATAGCTCACGGGCTTTGGCTAAGACATCTTGGGCAGTTGAGAACTTTTCAGCATTAGGTGCTTCAGGCAATTTGGCACAATCCACTTCAGGTACCTTTTCCAACTCAAACTCGGGATGCCAGCGTGTGAGTTTTTCGTCTGGTATCACCATAGGAGGATCCAATGTCTGAAGAAATTGAGTGTGGTATTTTTTGGCCAGTTGAAGTAGAGTGTCAAAGAAATATCTACGTCTCTCTAGTAGCACACTAGGATTCATTATCTTGATGTCATTAGGGAAATTTGGGGTAATGACCAGTTCGTAAGACTCTTTCTGATTTGAGGCGCTGAAGTTCTTAATTTTTTGAATTTCAAAGTTGTAGAAGTCGGGGACCAAATGCTTTATTTGGGACAAATGCTTCTCAGTGAAGTTCCTTTTCAGCATTTCTTGGACAGATGGTTTCAGCTTGGCAAATGTGATCTTCTCATTTCTGTTGCACAGGAGAGCAACAACGGTTTCCATGCCTCTGAAGAGTTCAGCCAAGAATCTGTACTTATGTGGCAGAGGCAGGCTAGTGGACGATGTCGCCAATGAAGCATGTCTGATGTATGCTGGAACCTGGTCAACAAATATTTTGTTTAATTTACAAACATAACTGACATTGAAATTAAAATTGTATCTATTGAGTTTTGATACTTTAATAACTGTTTAACTATTTAAAATCATTACAAACATACCAGGAATCACATCCAAAAACTGATTCATTTACTTTAAACTATATGAGCAGTCTAATTAAACAATTCCAAGTGATTGCCTAATTAAATAATGACTATTATTAGTAGGTCTCTTAAAATGTTCATTAAGTGATTTAACTCCATTATATTGGTAAGTATTAATGAGAATGTAATGAAATAACAACATAAGTAACAAACCTTATTTGGGCTCTTAATGGGGCTGACTACAACCTTTCTTGGCGAGATCAACTGCCTCTCAAGGCTGGCTGGCTTGACTCCGCTTTTGGGAGAAGTCAATTCATTCTGAACCAATGCTCTCTTGCTGGGACTGTAATGAAAATGAAAACCCTTAATAACTCTATGACAAGGATGGGGGAAGCCCGGGATTGAGAAATGTGGTGATGACAGACCAAGGCTGTTAATTGATTGATGACAAAATATAACAAGTAGCTGGGTTTTTATTTTAAATATAACCCCTGTATCAGCAGAATCCACTCTTTCTTATTTAATACAAAGATTTGCATTTGGATAAACAATAGTTTCATAAATGGTAAGATTATATAATTTATAAATATATAATAGTAATTAGGTAATAAATTAGAGTTCTAAATTATGGGATTTAGTTTTGAGTAATGACAAAATATGTCTATGACATTTTTGTATTACTAAATGGCCATCACATACTTATTACATGTATTTAAAGGCAAATGGCAATTGTCATTGGGGGAACCCAGCGGTGGATGTTTACAAGCTGATGATAGCTAATTCATCATCATTAGCCCACATCAGTCCACTGCTGGACATAGGCCTCATAGCTAATTAATTATTGATCGTAATTGTGGTCAGAGTGCTTTTTAATAGAATATCTAAAGAAAGCCATTAAGAAAGGCCATAGGCCAAGAAACCTTTGATGTGCAATAAAGATTAAATAAATAAATAAGAAAGAAGAATCTGCAAGCCATTAGGAAAATTAATTAACTTAGAATTTTGAATGATTAAACACAACTTCTAGGTGTTGTAATAACTAATACTGCTAAATAAAGACAATGCTGTTTTCAAGTGCAAGATTACTTGCTGGCTTAGGCCCTGGCCATTATCAATATTGTAAAACTAGCTGTGCTCGCGACTTCGTCCGCGTGGAATAGTTATTTATTTAGATTTTCCATTATTTCTTCGCTCCTTATAGTTGCAGCGTGATGTTATATAGCCTAAAGCCTTCCTCGATATATGGTCTATTAAACACAAAAAGAATTTTTCAATTCGGACCAGTAGTTCCTGAGATTAGCGCGTTCAAACAAACAAACAAACTCTTCAGCTTTATAATATTAGTTAAGATATGGAACATCATGTAAATGTACTTGGTATTATAAAAAATAACACTATTAGTGAAAACATACCTGGAAGGGACTTCCACATCAATAGATCTGAATTCTTTAAGGTTCTTCTTCTCTGATGATTCCTTTAGCTGTTGAATGCCTTTGCTAATTCGGTCAGCAGAGGCTTTCAGTTCTGCTAACCTAGAACTTCCAGCTAACCTCTTCCTTATGTCTCCTAAACTTAATTCTTTACGAGCTGAACTTAAAGAGCTGGCAGTTTCCGATTTGGAGGGCTGATCATTCTTGACATTAGATGCATTCAATTTTTTAGCGAATGCATTGGCGGTTACGGCCGAATCAGCGATTTGGTTCACTCTCGATGACTGTTGTACTTTTTCTGGTTTTGTCACTTGTTCCAAATTTTGTTTACTTGACAATGAGTTGAGTGCCTGCCCCACGGCAATAACTTCGCTTTTCTTTGATAAAACACATTTTCGCGCACTTATTGAAGTACTCGTCGAGGTATGGTCAATGTGAGCAATTTTGCTCTTTGAACTAACAATATCATCACTTGCTGGCCGTTTTCTACTATTAAAAAACGAAGTAATTCTCGATTGAGACATAATTTTATCGGTTTAAAATATATTTTCCGCGGAAACTGTAATTTTATTTTACACACAAAGCAACTTTCCCTCCAAAACCGTCGTCTCGTCTGTCTCACAGACGCATCAAGTCAGTTATTAAATGTCATTTTTTTTGTAGCATGGAAGATTAATGGCATTGGGTTTGGCGCCATAGAGAATAGATAGAGCCATAGAGCGCCTTTATTCATTTTATTAACGCTGACATTATGGTGATACGGACATGATTTTTCACACGGAATATTAAACACAAGTTTGTGTTTAATATTCCGTGATTTTTCAGGTGTGGTTTATGTCTATCGGCAATTTCGATTTTTTCTTTTTTAATTGGTGCCGATCTTTTTATAATAATAAAAACGAAGTAACCTCGACATAATTGTATCAGTTGTACATAATGGACCCTAGGACACATTGCTTTAGAACTAGTCTGTATACGTATAGGCGGTCACTCATCAATCTACAATTTTCCCCAAGAGATCTAACCCTTCTGCCAAACCTATAAATCAAGTTTAATTAAGTGTCCAATACAGTGTATCCGTAAAAATATTTTGTGCAATTTATTTTCGGGGCAATTTTCAAGTATATTATGTTAGAGGAGGGTAGGTTAATATATTGCCACCTGTACTTGCATGGTGCGGTGGTCTTTTGCTTTATTCTCATGCAGACCGACAAGGATATTGATGCACGCGTGGGTGACATTCACATGAGGGCATGTAAACACATATGAAAATACCTAACGTCATAACGTCTGTGTTTGTGATGTTTTGTTTTGGTTAAATCTCCGGGCTATCTCTACACGTGAGACGTCCATAATTAATGTAAAATTATTATGTATGAGCACTTCAAATGCAAGTAATAATAAATGCATGAGACAATTCTTATTAAACAAGTGACAACTTGAAATGACTTCCAGAACTCCTAGACCCGAGAATAATAGAAAATTCTCATTCCTACATTGCCTCGATCGATCAGATATTGTACCCTTCGACGGAACCTTCGTATAGCTCGCGTGCTTGCCCGCGTGTTTTGATGAAATGAAAATACTTATGAATCGTCAAGTAATATGTAAAAATGTGAATAAAAGATATGTAACACTAGGCGCGCACTGGTGACTTTTTGTTACCGTGACAGTCGTTTCATCTCTTTTGCACTTTTAAAATGAAAAGAAGAGAGATATCTGTCGCGGTGACAAAAAGTCACCATTGCGCGCCTAGGCTAAAAGAAGCTAACGATGCTCTGAAATACAAGGACTTTTTTAAACGTCCTTGCTGAAATAACAGCCATCGACACTCGCAGAATAATCTGACAACTCTCGTGTCCTATGGATAATATTTTCCCTTTGATTGATTTTTCCTCACCTTTTATAAATTTGTGTCAGATTCTGACAGACAAATCAATTCCAAATCAAGAAACATGGGAAAGGTTTTAGAGGAATAATATAAACTGCTAGTATTTTAAATAACACTACGCTAAAAACTAATTATCATTACAAGTAAACGTGAGCAGATGAAAACTATGTTCAATTTTGATTGTCCAAATGTTGAAGAAGAAGAAGACTTAAAGCTTAGTTATTAATAACTCGTTAACAACTCTGATCTGTGGGAGGTTTATCTCCATCTTCATTACAATCTACAAAGACTTATAGGAATAAATGAGCAATTCGCAAATATAATATGACTCCAAAACCAATTGTCAAGCCTACAGAACACAGGAAAAGTATTTTGGTAATACCGAGTCGAGTCATAAGCAGACCGGATGAACAGGAAGGCGGCGAAGAAATTGAAATTGCTGCCCAAATATCTGTTCCACAAGAAGGTGGTTGGGGTTGGATGGTAGTATTTGGATCGTTTTGGTGTTTGTTCATCCTGGACGGAATAGCTTTTACATTCGGTAGCATATTAACTGATATGTGTCAAGATCTGAAAATGGATGATTCCTATGTCGCTTTAATTAACTCTGTAGCAGTTGCTTTATATTTCATCGCTGGACCTTTAGCATCTGCTTTTATAAACCGATTTGGATTCAGAGCTTGTACAATGTCAGGCTCTGTAGTATCTGCATTTTCTTTGTTTTTTTCGTATTTTTCTACTAACTATGCGTCGTTGGTCGTTTTTTACGGTTTGTGTGCTGGGTTTGGATACTGCCTTATAAACATGGCTGCGGGGCTAGTAGTTGGATTTTACTTTGAAAGACTTCGGTCATTAGCTATCGCCTTAGCTATAACCGGATCAAGTGGTGGCATTATGATATTTTTCCCACTAAATACATATTTGGTTAGCCTAGCTGGTTGGCGTACAACGACTTTATTGCATTCTGGGCTTTTGGGTATAGTTTTTTTCTTAGGTATGATTTTTCGCCCATTGCTTTCTTTAACTGTTGTAAAGACAACAGACGATCCCACTCGCACCGTTACTTACTTGCCTAACTTATCAAAAGCTGCTGTACAGGCTGGCGCATCAGGTGCTAAGGGAGAAGGTCTGAAACCTACTGTGACAGAGAGGTTATTCAGTGCCGTATCAAATGCAAATTTCCCGACCGCAGCGGCTGTTGTGGAAGAAGGAGTCGTGGCATCTGCTTCTCAACCAGGACCATCAACAGGAGCTGTATCCAAATTAACGTTAACAGCGCATAATCCACAAGGTAGCGTTAGCCGTCGCCAGTTAAAGCAAGTACAATCCATTATGTCTAGAGCTCAAAGTGTGCATGATAAAATGAAAAACAATATTGAGCTTACAATTCATGTTGAAGAGCCACCAAAGAAGCGTACATGTTGCGCACGTTTATGCCACTGGGAAGAACACGTTCCCCAGTCTCGTCCATTATATAGAGATGACGCATTTTATGACGGAAAAGTTAACAAACTACCAATATATCAAAAAAGTATGATGGACACGAGTGCGGAGGCGAAAACTGGACTCGAATATCAAATGGCTGTCTCGCGAGCAGTTACAGCTGGAGATTTACGAGAAAAGCGTGGTGTATTTACGACAGCAGTCCGAAGAGTTTTAGCAACTATGATGGATCCCAAATTACTAAAGCGTCCTTCCTTTCTTATGTTATGTAGTAGTGGATTTTTGGCATATGTTGGCTTCTTAGTCCCATACGTTTTTGTAAAAGATAGAAATTTATTAGCTGGAATAGAAGTGGACCATTGTACATGGTTTGTTACAACGATAGGTTTTGCAAACGCCTTAGGGAGACTGTGTATAGGGGGGTTAGCGGTTAAGTTTAGTCCTATAAAATTGTATTCACTGGGATGTTGTATTGGAGGCATCAGCTGTCTACTATCAGATTTGTCATATAATGTATATTACCAATATGCTTACTGTAGTGTATATGGATTTTTTGTTGGTAGCTTAGCAAGTTTAAGAAGTATGGTAATTGTGGCTCTATATGGTTTAGATAAACTAACAAATGCCACCGGAATGATGTTACTGTTTCAAGGTTTTGGAAGTTTAATCAGTACCCCTTTAGCTGGTATTTTCAAAAGTAATTTTGGCTACCAAGTTTCTTTTTGCGTAGCTGGTGCGTTTATGGTCATAAGCAGTTTAATACTGTTACCTATACAAAAATACGCAGAGAAAGAGGATCAGAAGACAACTGGAAAAAAAGAAAACGTGAAGATTACGAAAAAGTAAATAATACTAATCATTTATGTAAATTAAATAACTGGTTTCACAAATTCATCCCCTTGTTTTATATTATCCTGGAATAGTTGTACCTTTATCCCTAAAAAATGCAAATTTTGTTGGTAGGTATTCACTTTGTCTGAGCAAGTTGTTACGAGTATAAAGGGCCCCATATAAGAAGTGGTTGCTCTAACATTAATCTTAACAACCCATCGTCTCAAATTTAGAATACACCTTCATTCCCAATCTATCTATACTTATAATAAATCTGTAGAGAGGTCAATTCTGTACATTAAATATTTTTTCAAAATACCTATCAGGGGGTGATTAGTGATCGATACTGATGCCAAAAATGCAATCAGTAAATGTTTTGTCTGTCTGTGTGTTTTTAACGAAACTTGGTACAATTATTCTTCATACTCCAGGGCAGGTTATACCTAGTATACATTTCATCACGCTACAATCAATAGGAGCAGAGCAGTGACGGGAAGTGTCGGGAGAAATTTTTATCTGTATGTTTGATCGCGCATCACGCGATAACGACTGCATGGAATTAAATGCGGTTTTCACTAATGTATTGCTAGAGGTCTAACTTAAAGTTTAGGTACCACTTTATGGAAGTCCGTTATTTTTGAAACCCGATATCCACGCGTGCGACGCCGCCGGCACAGCTAGTTTACACATAAAAGTCGATTAGTCCTTTCGATTTATATAAAAAATAATATTTTACCGAAAAGGCATTTCTATCTGAATTAAAAGTAGGAGGTACCTCCCCAAGTACCTACTTGTGTATAGAGATTTTACTTTTAAAGCACAGGTGTGTAATTTGACTTGTTGTTTATTTTGTGTTAAAAATTTTTATTCTTTATGATCGTACCTACTATTGAGTAGTAGTTGGTATAATCCAACCAATATCTTAATTTATTAGAAACTAGGAATTTTGAATGAAATTATTGCAGTGTGTGACGCCCCTAAGACCACTGCCTACGGAAAGCCCACAACCAACAGTTTAACTAGTTCGTTTTATTAATAGCTCTTGGTGTTTTATGATTCAATCAATAATAAATGAATTAATTCTTTTTGGCAGGATTGCATGCAGGTGAGGATGAAGAACACAGACAGTAGAGTGCCAACCTAATCAATGTTTTTTTATATAAACAATGTCTATGGCACAGGTCAAATTTTGTCAGTGGCAACATCTGTCATTTCATGTTCGAGCGCATTTTGTTCTGCGACCGGCCGCCATACTCAAACAAAAAGATTGAGATGAAAAGATAAATTTATATTTATTGCAAGTTGTTGAAAGTGTTTTAATTTACTAAATGAGTTCTAAATCAGATGTAAATAGAAGAGTACTCGCCATTCAGGCGAAGAAAAAACGACATAAACTGGGTAAGAAGAAAAACCGTGAGGAGGATCACGGCGGTGGTGGACAAGGAAACGGGCTGCGCAACCAAAACCAGAACCGTTTGGAACCAACACATAGTTCTTCCAATGAGACGATCGAAGAGGACGATGATGAGCAATATGCCTGCAGCGTCGACGAGGAGCAGGAGGACAGCGCTGACTACTGTAAGGGTGGATATCATCCTGTCAAAATCGGGGATTTGTTCCTGAATCGGTACCACGTCACAAGAAAACTGGGCTGGGGCCATTTCTCGACGGTGTGGTTGTGTTGGGATCTCGTCGATAAGCGATTTGCGGCGCTGAAAGTTGTCAAATCGGCGCCCCATTTCACAGAGACGGCTCTAGATGAAATTAAAATATTGAAAGCTGTGCGCGACAGCGATCCTGCCGATCCTAAAAGGAATAAGACCGTGCAACTTCTTAATGATTTTAAAATTACTGGTGTGAATGGAACACATGTGTGCATGGTGTTTGAAGTGCTGGGTCACCACCTCCTGAAGCTGATACTCAAGTCCAACTATAGAGGTATACCGCGTGATAACGTCAAAACAATAATACGTCAAGTGCTGGAAGGCTTGGATTACCTTCATACCAAGTGTAAGATAATTCACACTGACATAAAGCCTGAGAATGTGTTGGTCTGTGTTGATGAACCCTACATACGTAAGTTGGCAGCTGAGGCCACGGAGTTGCATTCCCTGGGGCTGAGATTACCACACTCCCTCATTAGTACTGCCCCTAAGGAGTTCCAAGAGCAAGTAGTGACAGCTAAAATGAGCAGAAATAAAAAGAAAAAGTTAAAGAAGAAAGCCAAGCGGCAATCCATGCTGCTTAAGAAGCAGATGGAGCAGATTGAGGAGATAGAGGAGCAGAAGAAACATGAGAACAATAGTGAGTCTGCTCCCATGTCGCAGGATGATGATTCACCACAGACACCGGAGGAGGCAAGTGTTATTGAGACTACTCGCTCAGAGAATGAGGCTACTTTGAATGGTTGTAGTGAAGTGAGGAGGGCTGATGACGAGGCATTCGACACTGATGCTGAAGCAGTACAAGTAAGGAGCAAGCAGTACGGTTGTGGGGACGATGCAGGCACCCCCATGTCTGAAGGGGAAATGACTGATACTCCACCCTCTCTTAATTCTCAGTCGATGAAGTCAAAATCTATGGATAAGAAACCAGATCCAGCCTTTGATATTTGTGAGTTAGAGGTGAAAATTGCAGATTTGGGCAATGCCTGCTGGGTGCACAGGCATTTCACAGAAGATATTCAAACTAGGCAGTACCGGTCCTTAGAAGTGCTGCTGAGTGCTGGTTACGGCACTTCTGCTGATATCTGGAGTACTGCTTGCATGGCTTTTGAACTGGCCACTGGAGATTATCTGTTTGAGCCACATTCTGGTGATGGCTATAGTCGAGATGAAGATCATTTAGCTCATATTATTGAATTACTTGGAGACATTCCCAAGAGAATTGCAGCTTCAGGAAAGTATTCAAAAGTGTTTTTTAACAAAAAAGGCGAATTGAGAAACATAACCGGGCTGAAGCCTTGGGGCTTGGTATCAGTTCTAACTGAGAAGTATGAGTGGAGTCAAAATGATGCCGAGGAATTTGCAGATTTTTTGAAACCCATGTTAGACTTTGATCCTAATAGGCGTGCCACAGCATATGAGTGTCTTCAGCACCCGTGGTTGAAGACTACTACACCTGAAAAGAATGAGTCCGAGGAATAATACATGTATTGCTCTCTGTCTGTAGTGAATGAATTGAATGTACATTCATAAAATCAGTAGTGTCCATATACAAAGTATTTCAGCAATTTATGTTTGAATATCAAAGTTTATTTATGGATTTGTTTGTGAGTAATTTAAATGTATCTTGATTGTTTTCATAACAATCTTTGATTCCGAAAACAAATTGTGTGCAACTATTGATATAACTTTAATCAAAATCAAGTCCCAGTTATTGGTAGCGATGTATATAATACTTGCTGCTCAAGTTTCTAGAGACATTGGTCGAACACAACACATAGAATTGGCATTATTGTAGACACATTAAATTATCCAAACTGTACAGATAGCTTTAGGAAAATTGTGATGTATGACATGTAGACAATATAGGTTTTGTCACATTAATCTCTTAGGAATTTATTAGTTGAAATAGCTCGGCACTACCACCTAGAAGTGAGAAACCTAATGTAATAAAGTCATGCATGCATACAGTAGCCATTCAGGTAGGATGTTCACATAGTTTAAGTTTGTGTTTTATCACTACACAATAAAAATCTCATAATGTAAACTTTAGGAATAAGACAGTATTTGTAATGCCACACCTCCGAGACTGCCTTTTGTATAATTCAATGAGTCATCTAAATTAACAATGGCTGGGAGTCGTCAGACATTTAGAGGCAGTTTGAGACAGTGCCCTCTAAGAGACCAGCTACTAATTATATTATTTATCATAGATCCCAATTTACATGACCATTTGTATTAATTATATCTGCAAATTTACATGAATAAAATGTCGAAACGAGCTTGTTTATTATGGTTTTTGTTCTATAAATAAAAACCTTTACCTAATCCATGTTCTATAATTTCATTGATATCAAAATATTTGATGTATTAGATACTTTTATGAAATCTACCAATTTTAATTAGCACCTGCTATAGTTTGCGAAACAAAAACTAATTTTATGATTCCATATATGCTATATATATTTGGAAATAGGAAAGAATTTTCTTAATTCATAATATGACTTGTTTGTAGATCGTCAAGTGTAGTGATTATGTAGGTAGGTAGGTACCCGACAAATCGCAACGCTATTATGCGTTTAAATGTTTATCATACTGTTTTTAGATTATCTTTTTTATGTGAAAGTGTCACGGTTCAAATTGCATTACAGGTATTTTAAAACCTTTACATAATGTTTGTTGGACTCGTGTGCTTAGTTATAAACGTCATTCTGATTTAACTTACGTAATAATAACATTCCCATTTTAGTGGAACGGTTGGTAATAGGATCATGAAGAAAAGCTGTACATATACGGACTAGGCGCGACCGGAAACATTGTATAAAAGATGTTAGTAGGTAGGCATCTACTTCGCTCTACTCGACTTTATTGTGATAGGGAAGCATATTGTGATGTTATATGAGAAATAGCGTGTCACGGTAACGTGCACACATTCAACTACAATAGGTGATGTAGGTATAGTCGACGGCGTAAATAGATGCCCCAATAATGTAAGTACCTATACCTTGTACCTATCAGTATGTAAAAAGAACATGGTGCAATAAATATTTTCCATTCTAATGACCCGAGTGGCCAGGCAACTATATAGGTCTGTATGTGTTTGATAGACATACAATTGCCAAGAATATTTTTGCTGGGTGACGATGACGACGAGAACATTTTATGAGAATACCAACCTGTAAGTAATGTAATTCATACAAAGACAAATCAACCGACCCTTTTTAGACAGGTTTTGTCAAATTTTCTCAATCGTAGAAAAAGAAAGGTTGATGTGTGGTTGACTGTACATGAGGCACATTAGATACCTAATTTAACCAAATCTGTAAATATATTTCGATGGGCTTTATTTGTATTTAGGTATGTAGTGTGATTTTGGTTTCAATTGGACACTTAATGAAAATTGAGAAAATAGGTATGTACCTAGGTAAGATTTGTAGTCGTACCTACATAGGTACAGACGGCCACACATCGTTGATTTCGACCACATGCCAGAACATCTTTGTTGGTCTGTAGTTCTGTACGTGCTTCGAATACAATGGCAGCTCCCATATCTGGTGCATGGTGCACATTACATACAGACAGACAAAAAGATCTATAACCGCGTGGTTGACATTGACTTAACGGGGGCGTTGTTGAACCAAAAATGTCATAAGATGATGTCATCATTCATAAGTGACATTTCGTATGAGGGTGGCATTATTTAGTGAAAAAATCTTCCAGACTTCTTTTTCACATATCTAGGTACCTACTCTGCTTGTATGCATGGAAACTATCTTTTAGTGTTTTTTTTTTATTTGTTAATCCTGATATTAAGTATGATACGCAGGCAAGGATTCCGCCACACGCCAACTTCGACGTTAAAATAAATTTATCAATGGAACGGTACAATAATATTTGACTTTGACATTTATTACAAGACAAGCACATATAGCACAAGAAAAATTTTAGATTTGTATATTTGTAAATTGCTCTATAAATAATATTTCTTGAAGTTGTTCGGAAGGATTAATAACTGACAATGGATAACTGTAAATTGAAACTATTAATTCAATTGTCCTGGTGTCCCGTGGTACTTAAGATTTTTTCATTAGAAAATGTTTGGTTTACTTATTACAAGTGTTGAATTTTTAACAATGTTTGTTAATTTAATTTCAGCTGTTCCCATGTTTTGGAAATACTTAACGAGTGTGCTCAGTTAGTAATGAAGAGATTTCACCATTTTTGCGAATGGGCCTTTGCACATCTGTGCAAGTCACTGAAGCGCAGATTTCTGGCGATACTCTGCGTTGCTTGTGCTCTCTTGCTATTGCTACGATGGAAACTAATGTGCTTAAATATTCAGCCTAGAATGCACATTCAGAATATTGTAAGTAATAAAATCTATTATAATATAAAAAGTTTGCAATTATATGACACTTATTACAGAAAATAAGAGTTCTTTTTCAATTTGCCTCTTCACTAAAATTTAATCTTTTGTTATGGTTGCATCAGAAAGAATTAAAGTGATTTCAAACTTCTTGTATTTTATCTGTTTGTATCATCTGATTACACATAATAAAAACCTAAAGTTAATGCTGTATTTTCTTCATATTTTCCAGTGCCTCAATTATGCAAGTGGACAATCAGTAGGCAGCTTGTGTGAAGATTTGTGTGACTCCAATGGAATATCATCAGTGTCCTGCCACTCCTTTTATATGGAGAAGGATGCTATATTCTCAGCTACTTGGAAGAACAATAGTTTAGTATTTAAAACTGTCAAAGATACCCCAAACAGCCAGTGGGATTCAAGTATTTCAGAGTATGAATTTATAAATATTGTTCAAAATAACATAAAGATAAAATTCAATATTTCAGTTGACATAATTGATGCAAAAAGAATGTCTTACATACAACACAATCAAAAAGGAATGAGTAGACAAATTGAGTTACAGAATGCTTGGTCCCTACTGCAGAATAATGAATATCTAGCATTGTCCTTGTACGAAAGATATGGTGTTTTTCCAAAGCTATTTGGATCATGTGGTTCTATGTATGCTGTGCAGAAATTAAATTCCATATCAGGGTATTGGCATTTGATGACTATTTATGACAGCCAAGAAGAATGGGAGAGGCGAATTAAGGTATCCCTGATGATACTGGACTTTTTGTTGGTCTTAGAACAGAGATTACCAGAGCCCCTACATATCTGTGACATGAAGATGAATAATTTTGGTGTCACAAATGATTTCCGAAAAGTAATGTATCTTGATCTTGATTCTGTACATCCACATAGTGTATTGAACAAGATAACAGCTGACGGGACTGAGTGTAAAAAGCACAGCGACTGTGATTTCTTAGACTGTAGATCAGTTTGCAATTTGATTACTTACAAATGTCAACATGGAGTTGTGAATAACAATTTACAGATGGTCTGCGAAAGGATCTTTCTTGGCTGGGTGCTGTCTGGACGAGTAATGGTGCCAGGACTTCTTCTTGGTCCTCACACTCCCAGAGTGCTGACAGAACTGTTAGAAAATTGTGCCAACCCTATGAATGAAGTGGGCACTCCAAGGGCTAGTGCCAATAAAGAGATCAGAAAGAGGCTGCACGATTTATTAACTCACATGATAACAGCCTAGAATTTGCACTGTGATAATTAGATACTATTCTCAATATTTTTTAAGTAGTTACACACACCATACTCTGACAACTGGTAGCAGGTGGGGCCTAGTTGCCAAAGTGGTGATCCGATGTGATGGTAATCAGTTTTTTCTGTAGTTCATTTAGTATGGCCAATCTTGCGGTTGCTCTCTTGTTCTTAACTTGGCGACTTCCAACGTGAGTTTCTAGATCTTGTCTTCGAGACGACGTTGATAGTCGAGTAGTGCGATCGCTGGCGGTGATAGGATGACGGATGCGACTTCGGTGTTTGTTCCATCATCTTGTCGGCGAGAAGAGCGAGTTGATCCAACGCAGCGGTCTTACCTATGCTGTCGCTGACGACAAGTACCGATCTCACGTGGGTGGTTCATCCACAAAAGACGGAGTGTAGAATCTGGGACCTTTTTACGAGCATAGTCTCTCATGCGACGCAGTAGCTGCGACGGTTTCTGCTCCCATAACATCATCTCGGATAGGAGTTTCTGTAGCTGCCTCCCTTCTGACTCCTCATAGATGGAGAGCAGCTCGGGCCTTCAAAGCGTCGTAAAATCTTTCTTCGGGTGGGTTGAACAGGATGTCGCTAATTTGTTCGATGTCTTGTTTTTCTAATTGGGCGATGACGATGTGCGCCAGCTGGGTCGGAGATTTCTGTCCATCTTGAGTGGCGGCCTCGAAGGAGATATACAACAAACGTGGCTACTACTACGGGCTTGTGAGGTCCCACTTGGCGGACCTCGCGTACGGGCATCGATCTTGGCGATCTTTGCCCGGGCTTCTCCGGGTCTATGTTCCGGGTGCTGTTTGCTCCTTCTGTAGGATACCCTTCCGCGCAACCTGGCTTACGTCCGCGTCTGCGGCTTACGAGGTATGCGGCGCGGAAGTGTGGAGGATGATGTCAACGTGTCGGAGTAGGGCATATATACTTATTATAAATATGTTTTGCATTTTTTTTTGATAGACGTGGCCTGTCGTGTCAAAACGGCGGGATGCGCAATGACAGCGCAATGCCTGACGATTGGGTGGGCCTCGGTGCTTGGCAGGCGATGGTGTGCCATGGTGAGACGTTAGATGGTCCTAGAGCAGCGGTTGCGGGCAGGAATTTCGGTCGAAAATGGAGCTGCGGCTTCGAGCAGGTTTGGTCCCTGGCTGGTGCAGCAGCGGTTCGCTTCAGTCGGGGTTACCACTTTGGCAACTGGGCCCCACCTGCCTACCACTTGCGAAAATACTATATCTTTAAATTGTTGTAATTTATACTCAGCTTAATAAGCTTAAATAGTGTATGGGCACATGTGCAAGCTGCTATGTACTATCTATATTTTATAGATTGAATTAATAATCTTGCCTTGATCAAAATAATTGATCTATCGTAAATATTTTTAGTAATATGCAACATACCTTTTTATGTAGGTATTACTAACGACCCACCCCGACTTCGCACAGGAGCAATATGCATACATTATACACATAAACCTTCCTCTTGAAACCCTCTATGTATTAACAAAAACCATACATAGGGACAGACAGTAGAAAAAAGGATTTTGTTTTATACTACCTATGTAGTCCATCACTACATAGTTTAAAAACAAAGTCGTTTTTTCTTCTTTCTCTGTGTGTTCTGTTGAGAATATTCACTGCATATGTTTTAATAATATACCAATGTGTAATCCTGAAATTCTAATTATGTATTGCATCATTATTGTAACTTTAACTGACTGAAATGTAGTGCAGCGACTGAAACTTTGCATGCTGCATTATTTCTATTCTATCAATCAGGCAGAAAATGTCAATATTCCGGAGCAATCGGAAATATTTTGGAGATTTGTCATCTAAATTGGTCAATGTCTAAGATCCACTAACATCGGACATTAACAGTACCTAAACACACACTATTTAAATATGGGTATTCCAGAAGCACATGAAAAGTCATTATTTTGCGGCTAAATTGGGCCTTACGACTGTTATATATTACAATGGCTTGCTTTTATATGTAATATAAACTCACAAGATTATGCCTTACCTTAACACAGTCATAGTCAAAAAAATCTGGTCTTATTATGTACCATTAAGTACCTGTTAAAATTTATTCAGATTTAAATTTAACTAGGGCGTGTAAAATATGATGATATGGTTTAATAAACACAATTGCCTTACATACACGTTTAGTTTTTCTTTCAGAACTACTCCGTATGTACCTATTACTAATTTTCTTGTTAACTTTATTAGTGGTAAGTACGGTACGTAGCTTAAAAGCACTTGTGTTATGTGTATCGAAACAACGAAAGGCTTATACTATTTATACTTAAATACAAACACCCAGATATGGAACAAATGTGTATCACTCTGGGTGGGAATTGAACCCACGACTCTTGGTTCTCAAGGCAGACCAAATGAGCCACAGTGATATTAAGGTTAGAAAAGAAAAAATGTTTATTAGGTACATACCACAAACGACTTAATACTATTACAGCACGGTAATATACTAAGGTGTACCGAAAAGGTCTCCGCTCTTTAGGCATGTGAAAAACTGGGTTTTAGTTAGGACTGGTTTCTTTCTAGCTCTACCCTCAAGGGCCGGCGGATGGTGACGGCATAAGACGGTCATTGTGGGCTATCTCTAAGACAGGGTAACTTAAACTTATTGGCCCACGTACCCTTGTATAATTTCTCAAACCAACGCGATCCCCTAACCCCTAAAAAAATTGTAGTAGAAAATATGGTTTACATACGAGTATTGACTCGAGTCGCGTGCGCGCCTCTTTGTGAATCGCGAACCCTTGACAGCCAACCAGTCATCATTTCGTAAACCCTGAACCCTGCTCTAAGAGATAGACATACATCATCGCGGAGTTTTTTTGTAGAGCTTTCCAAAGTGTTCAATACGCGATTGAGAAACCCAGCTCTAAGCGATAGATATAGGCACTATGGCGGAGTTTTTTGTAGACCTTTCCAAAGTGTTCAATACTGATCTATCTTGTAGGGTTCAGCAGCTAGGTAAAGGCTTGTCAAACAGCTTTTTCAATGTGTAGTAAAAAATATGTGTTGTTTCCGACATCACATGTGTTTCTATATCTACTTTATGGGTAATGCATGTAGTAGTATTACACATATAAGCCTTCCTCTTGAATAATTTTTATTTATTGAAATCTTAAAAATAATCAAAACCCTTTACGCAGTTTTAATATCTATCTAAGCATAGGTTTCCCTATCCCTATGTGGTACCTAAGTATGACTAACAAACACACAGACAGACAGATAAACGCGACTTTGTTTTATAGGTACTATGCAGTGATAACAGTTTCGGTTGCTTATCATGAGAGCAGATTGAAAGTCTGTTCCCTGATCATTTCTATATAGTCGACAGCAGGAATGGCAGTTACGCTGAAAGTTTGCCAGAGGTCAGGATGTTGGCAGTTTGGCGGTGCCGGGCGTGTTGGCGCTGGGCGCATGCGCGCGGCGCGACCTTCCCGCGTCCTCGCCAGTCGCGCGCCCGGTTCACGCCGCGCTGTCACATGTAAACATACGACACAACGTGCACTTTCGTTTTCATCTACGATTGTTGTTGCATTGTGTAGTGATGAGTGCTTGACACGTCGCTAGGATTTCGGATACACCGCTCGGACTATCAGGTTTGTAGTCAAATCTAAGTAAACCATACAAAAATAATGTGTTCTGATTACCAAATCACCGTACCTATCTAGTGTCAACGCTGTAACTTTTCTATTTCACAAACTAACGTTAACACTGAATGTTTGTAGATAGGAAAAACACCTACTTTCATAGAATTATGTAAACCCTTTATTGCCGGAAAGTAGTAAGTAGTACTTTCAGTGTTAATGTCAAGGTCATGACATGACACCTTTAGGGGTCAATGTTCCGAATAGAAAATGCACATAGGAAGAATAATAAACCTATCTTAATACGCGTCTCTACCCATCTTCTTCATAATCTGGTCACGCGATTAGTTAATTTAATTTAAAAAGTATGACGATTGTTATGAACTAGTTTGTGAGGTCTGTGTAGAGTTCCACCGCGGCATCGTACGCGCATTAGAACTACTTAGGTATACCTACCTACCTACCTACATGATTCTTCAATACAAAACACACACCCATTTATGTACCCACACTTAAGTTACCTACCTACCTACATTCATTTCTTTCCAGATCATCATGGCATGTGGCTATTGTAGCATTTGTAGCTATAGGTAACCTACTTAACAACGACTTTGTTTTTATAGTTTACATACCAGCGAAATATTAATTTAAACGAATACATAGGTAGGAATGTGTACTTATGTACAAATAGAGTTTATAAATAGAGTACCTACCTACCAACCTATAGATGTCATGCCCTTAACAATGAAACCCCCGACCAATCTCCCCCAATAATATATTTTATGGCTGAACCGATTTTGATCAAACGTACTTAAAAAGTTAAGAAAACGCTTGATAACCTACATCACATTTCCAACAAAAAAACCTAAATCAAGATCGCATCACCCGTTTGGGAGTTCGGGCTCCAACATAACGCCAAGTAGGTACAGGAGATAGGTCGGCCACCGAGAACATCTCTCTCCCACATTAGGACCCATGACGGACGTCAGACCCTCGTGTCCGACGCCACACTGTCTCTAATAGTAGGGGCTTCCTGAGTCCCAGAGGATTAGGGGAGATAAATAAATAACCCAAGACATGCCACGCTGGGCCAAACAGCGCCACCTAGCCCCTAACTAAGCCGAAGCTTGTACTATGGGTACTAGACAAATGATAAACTTACTTAGATACATTTTTTTTTGTAAATAAATACATAATATACATAGAAAACACCCAGCCCAATGCAAACAGACATGTTAATGAACACAAATGTTTGTACTGTGCGGGAATCGAACCCACGGCCCTTGGCTCATAGGGCAGAGGTCACTACCAAATGAGCCATCGAGTCAGTCAATAGATGTCAAGGATACATCGATAGACCCCTCTTCCTGCGATCATTTGAACCAGGTAGTGGAACTCTCGTAGCCTCCTCTGACAGCCAAACATCTCCACTGGACTGGGCGTAGGTACCTACTACGAAAGATCCACATTCGTGGGCCCTTTTTAACCCCGCTTGCAGACGCGCAGCGCCATACGCCCACAGCCCCTTGCGTGCCTCTTGCCATTTTGGTTCTACTCGATACTTAGGGGTGACAACAGGTCGCTCCCCCAACAGCTCGGTGATTATGACTTGATATTGGTGGCCATCGTAGTCATTTTGAAATAAAAATCTCCATAGCTACTCATAGGTAACCCAGTCAAGTACCTACTCATGCGTCAACACCGTTCAATGGTGTCACTTTATTAAATTGGACAATTGACAGAGTCACGTAGGCCAATGTTTTGCACGTAGGGCTCCCGGTCCTAGTTTATTAATACCTTGCTGTGGTTGTATCCTTGTTAATTGTGTGATTAGTTTCATTTGAATTTATTCCTATTACGAGTATGCTTAAATGGATTTCAAGAACGTGGACAAATGACCCAACTTTGGCCCAATTTTCGCTCGCTCTGGCCAGTATCTAAGCATACCTACTATACTGAAGCTAAATCAATGTTGTGCTAATTTCTGAACCCTATCAATGGTACAAGATTAATATAGTCAAAGCGCCACAATCATAACAAAATTTATCTGTTTCTCGTGATAAGTGATCGCGGGCAAGCCTATTCAATTTAACTGTCCACTTTCTTTAACAAGCTACATGGCTTGCTCTACCTAACGTAAGGCGGATTGATGCTGGCGTAGTACCTACTCCAGTTTTTAGTCGATGGGCCGAAGCAGTTATTTAGAGCGGACATAATCTGATTCAATTATGTTGCTTGCAACGTTCGAGTGCATGGCCATTTGGTTTATGTACTATTCAGGAATATCCAGCTGGTTAAGTTTGGATTTCATTAAACATGGCTTAATTGGGCCTATCAATATGTAGACTTGTTTATGTTCCAATAATTTGCATAGTGTGGACTTGCAGGCGGTATTTTCAAACGCAAGTATTTTGAGTGTCATATGTATCAATAAATATTCATATTATGTTTATTATACTTTAATGGATAAATAGGAAACTATACTAGTACCTATAATATTTCATATAAAAAGTAGTGCAAGGCAATAACTGCTTAATGTCTGACTTAATCTCCATAATTCTCTTAGGAAAAATCATTTTCCCCGTGCGATCGCAATTTGGTTCATTATTTTTCGCTTTGATGTTCTAGCTCAGTAAAATGGCATCATGATTTACTTAGAAGGGCCATCATTATGCTATTTAAATACTTACTAGCTAGTACTACTCAAAATGTATACCCATCAGGATTGTACCGGATCACATATTTACTGACAAGGCTCTATACAAAATGTTTCCTTATTATAACTAACGAACTCTAGCCTTATTTCTAAGGCGTCGAGATAACTCCGAAACTTTGGTAATAAGACTTCGGAATATACCTACCCTGAAGTTCGCTACGTTATGATGTCAGATTCGGCAACACTGTCGCCAGAAGTTCATGAACTCGCGGGTTTTTCTTCACCATTGAATCTGTACAGAATACAAGGGAAGTGTGATATTGTGCACTATAAGTCCATTCAACTTCGCATGTTCACGCTTATCACAATTCCAAAAGCACTCGTAATTTATCCGGTTGACGAATAGCTGTGGAATAGGTGCCCGGTCATACACGCACATCTTAAGCCCTATTAAGATAAATAGGTATAAGCAATCATGTCATCAGCGTGTATTAAGTCCGATAATGCTCGAACGCGAGGGTGTGTCAAAAGAATAGGTATAATTTTGCTGTAGCTATAAGTATGTACCTACGGAAATCTGGGTAGGTAGGTACTTAGTGTACCACAGTAGGTAAATACGGATGTACCACCATACATAGGTTAGGTAATATACTTCCAAATTATACAAGAGAATGTTTCTTCTGTTCCTGTAAGTAAACTATTGAGTGATACATTGACATCTACCAACTCTATTGTTTTTAACTAAGTTTGTTGCAGGTATACCTATGCCTACTTATATAGGTTTTGGTATGCCATGGTTCTTACTTATTTTACGTCCATATCTTCTTAGGACTTCATGAAATACATGTGTAGATAAGTTTTAGGTAAGATACTACTTAATACTTAAGTATTATATCTTCATTTAAATGAAACGACGGACTTACGTCTTTCCTTGTTTTCAAAAAGTTCGAATACCTTTAAAGATACGCAATTGTCTGCGTGTTTTCGGAATTGGATGTATTCCAAGGCAGATAAAGGTTTTTTTGCGAAAGCGTCAAGCAAAGTCGACCACATCGAGCCGTGTCGTATACGTCTGGCATACTTTATAGCCTTAATTTTACGTTTTGTTTATTTTTTTGGCTAAATTTAAAACGGTACACGGGAAAATTTTGCGGTAGATTGTCGTCATTGCTGCATTGGAAAGGAAAATATCTGTCGGTACTCGTATTTTCAAGTAGGTACCTACCTAATTTTTAAAGGAAGATAACTTTTATAAAGCTAAAGTTACAGTCAAGGAAGATATATAAGTACCTACGAGTAATTTTCTATTTTCGTTTTCTGAGATTAATATGAGTTTAGTTTTACACGAAAAGAATCCAGAAATCCCCACACGACTAATATAGGAGTGGCATATGACCTACCTAACCTACGCTAGATTGGCTAGATATTATGAAATTCGCCAACTTACTTAACGGCAATAAATTGGGTTAGGGTACCTAAGGGTAGATAACCAAGGATGGCCAGACGTCGCGTTTACATGGTAGCTGATAATCTTGCACAGACTACGAAATGTAGAGAAAACGTTCAAAGAGCCAGCCTTCAGATTCCAAAGCGCAAACATGCAGAGTGTTTTTAATATCTTATTGATTCATAGAAATATTAATAGCGCTTTCACCCCTTTGTGTTGCATAACCATTTGGAGGTGTGTTATACGTAGGTTCGTCTAGTTGTAACACTCGTAATGTTTATGGCCAAACGGAGTTGAGAGAGGAAGCATTCGCTGGCAGTGTCTCGGGGCTGCCTTGCCAACTATGTCGCCTGATCTGTTCCATTGTGAGAATCTCAGGTGCCTATACTCTGACAGGTTGTTATCAATCAGTCCTCTGGATGTTGACACGTGAACTCTGGAAGAACAGCTCACCAAAATGATGATAAGATAAACCATTCTTTCGACCTGGCCCTAATGCAGACGGAAATTAATATGAGTAATTCTGTACTGTAAAACCTACTGGCTTAGGCAGAATAGAGTAAAAACCTTTGAACTTTTTATGAACATACCCATTTATGTATTCCTACTACAAGTTTATTATTAATACTACCTACGTAAGAACCGTGTACTGACTTTGATGCAATATCCTTGAAGGTACACTTCAGGAGTTCATCGACCCCCAACAGATCTAGTCGTAAAATGTCTGGACATTGCAACAGAATTGGTGCTTTTATTGAAGCTCTTATACGGAACTTTGAGATATCTGCGCGTTGTCTGTGCAGAAATTACCAACAGTTGTGGGCGATTTATTCTTGTCATACCTACCTACCTACTTTCTTTTTTATAACTGGGAACTCTATTTTAAATATTCACCGAAATACTGCTATTTCTTTTCATATTTATAAAACTCGCGAAATTGTGTCTACGATACCTACATAGAGGAGAACTGTAGGTATATTGCTAGTGTTGTAAATAGGTGGTTTAACAATAAATAGATAATGATTGTATTTACAAATCTAGTTTAGAAGTGGTTAAATACAAAATATTTGTGACGTCAAACACTTGGACATTTAGGCTAAACATACCTAATTTTAAAACTAATGTGTATGAAGGATACTAAACTAAGCAGCTTTTGTCATGTGTACTTATTGATTTTTAATTTATTTTAACCTTATTTTTAAGGAATTTTCATACATTTTTCTATAATTAATAAATATGTAGGTGCAGCCTGCACATGTAAATGACCTTTTAGGTCGAATGCATCGCTCGCAGCTGTATTTGACCTAAAAGCTATAGGTCTACCTATGTTATACCTACATAACTACATATGTATCATAAGTGAGTCACATACAATCATAGTTGGAATACAAGTCAAACTTTTATTGAAGGCCTTTTGGTATACCTATTTATAATAATTAACCAAGACATATTGGACTTTATACTTCCCGTATGATCCTCTTTTTGACCTTAATTGCTTTCTTATCACAGGGTGCATACTTATTGAGCATGCTTTCATTCGATAGACTATTTACAAGAGATAGTTGATTGATTGTAATAGTAATTAATTAAACTCTATTGGCCATTATTTAGTATGGAAATGTCCCGGATGTGGGGCATAGTTAAGCCATTTACGATCAGCGTAAACATTTCATCTCACCTTTGTTTATGTAGCGTAGCTAATTAGGGCAGATCTTTCGAGAATTGGCTGGAACTTAAATTCATGCTATACGTTGAACGGTGTCCGACATACAATAAGGTAGGCGAGATTACATACAAGGGGAAATATGTACCTAGTTTTTCCTTAATAGTACCACAGCATATATAAATTATGTAACTTGGAGACACACCCATTTTCCTAATTTTATCGGAATTTTTCAGCTTATTGCTGAGTAGTCTGCTGGATGGCTTATACTCTTGACATCTTCCTGTCCTGATCTTGCGAATTCACGTTTCCCATGGCAAAATCTAAATTTTTCCTAATAATACCTTTGCGGATATGAAGATTTTTGAGTACCTTTGTGGAATGTATCTACCTACCTAACGTGTACATGCGTACATACTGATTACAGCCTAGTTACTTGGAGGCCAAGATGCAGCTTTTCCGTTTCCTGTTTTATTTTGTTTGCAGTAATGTGTAATTAAATTAAATTAGTAGATATTATGAAAACATCTAACATGTGACGAGACTGAACGCCCCATTAGTAGTCATTTAATCGCACGAGTATGTGCACGCGGGTCTGTTAAGAATATAGTAATGTACATAATGTCACCTATAAATATTTTTTAAAGGCTCTAAACGGATCCTCATCATCAGCCTATCGTAATCCACTACTGGACATAGGCCTTTCCAAACACTTGGAGGCTTCGTCCATAATCGCCACAAGAAGACAGGTTGACAATCGCAGGGCGTAGCTTCTTGCTCTGGTGACGCTGCTGCCCGCCCATCGATTTGTGGTATTACTACGCCTTTAATCGTAGTAAACTGTACTGATTGACCCTAAAGTTTAGGGTTGAATCTGAAGCTTGAACGATGGTTCGCTGGTGGTGTTTGACATTGGAAGCTGGGTGTTTTGTCTGTTGTCTCAGCGACTGGTGATGTATTTTTAGCATTCCACCACGTGAAAGGGAATTAACTGCGTTTTGCCACCTATAATACTTGTGTTAGGTATGCTGTTTTTTGAACTCCTTTTTGATTTCATTTATATCCGTGTAAAGTTCTTTATTTCTTAAGCTTCTGTATTGACTTTTACGACCCCCCCACACGACAAAATCACCTGAAATATTTAAAGTGTAGAAGTAGGTGACGCTGAATCGGGATCAATAAACAAAGGCAAGGTCACACCACACAGAAAGTATGGGAATGGCGTCGGCGCGGCACCCCTTAGAAATTAATATGCCCAGCGACCACTTCAAATCTTTACCAAGTACGTACTTGTTTTTCATTGGACCTTTGCAGGGAACCGATAGCGGCATCCAGGTTGCGAGGTTTTGGTCCTATTTGAGACAGAATAGGTAGGTACCATTGACTCGACAGAAGAAGATTGAACCAGTATCACTCTGCTATAATGTACCTATCATACCTTTTGCTGACACAAAACAAATAGTTTGCTGACCACGAGACTCGAAATCTGGGAACCTGATAATAAAATATAACATATTTCTATTATAATTACTGTTAATCGCTGATAATTTGGTTGATGTTGCACGTGACCATCTCGGTGACAAAATGATTAGAGCGTGGACGATGCGAAGGTTCCAAATTGGATTCCCGTTCTGGTCAATTAGGGATTGAACTTTTCAAAATTGTTTGGGGTGTTGAGTACTCCAGTCATCATTTGGTACTCATACAAAGACAAACCTTAGTTTGAGGCCAAATAATTGGCGTGAAGTTGTCTAAAGTTTTTTTTTAAAAGGATAGGTACTAAGACTTTCAAGACAATTAACTGCTATTTTCTTTCAAAAGTGGAAAAGTACTTGTGTGGAACCAGTGAACGATAGCCGAGCGTTGTGCGAGGTCATGATGCGTTTGCGCAGTGCCCGCCAAAACAAACAGCACGAGTGGCCACTTGAGATAATTGAGCTGGCAATCACTGCCGCGGCCTATTTAAGCCTTTGTTCCTGTCTTACAGATTGTAACCTCACGAAGTACTTACAAATAAATAAATAAACAAGCCAAGACATGCCATGCTCGCCCACAGAGCGCCATCTAGTCTCAAACTAAGCCGAAGCTTGTACTATGGCTACTAGACAACTGATAAACTTACTTAGATACTTTTTTGTGTTAATAAATACGTTATTATATGTAGCAAACACCCAGACCAGTGTACAAATAGATCAGGCTTATGCACACAAATACTTGTACTTACTTACAAGAAGATTGGCGAAGTAATTGTCATCTTCAATAGCTATGTTTGTCCCCGCCAAGGGGCTCGAATTTACCCTGAACTAGGGCGTTATGGCCTTAGTCAATTGCGCTGGCCAAGTGGGGGCTGGTCGACTTGATACGACTTCAAAATTTCTTCATCGGTTTACGTACAGGGTTAGTAAACCTATGTAAGCTATCTACGAACATGGTGCAATAAACGTATACTATTGTATACTAATTTAATTTATACATTTCATTACACAAGATGGTTTCAGTTCCAGCGAGCTTAATGCTAAGACAAGAAGAGATGCTAATACCTCTGAGTCATGCAGAAAGATAAATGGATGTAATAATTGGAAATAAATACAGATTTGAACATACACCAGCAAAGTAAAAGTAAATAATGGTTCAATCGATGAAATTATCTTAGTTTCTTACACCAAACTGTTGAATTCACATATATACTTGTCTAAAGAAGTTATTATTGAAACACCTAACACCTACACATTTACCAAAATGTGATCTCATCGATGTAGATGGCTTATTGTGCACCTTTAAAATAAGTTGTACTCATTCCTATTTCAAGGGAAAATTAATATAGATGAAATTAAAAGATATTTTAAGCTTTTAAACTTTTGATAAAGAAGAGCGAAAAGTTTATGGGTATACAATGAGGCATGATCTGCCAAGTCATTATTTATAGTACCTACGTATACATATTTGGAAACTGGTGCATAAAAATCTTTTTTATTCACCAGTTATATCTGTCGGGAAACAAGTTATTCGGCAAAGAGATCCACAGTTTACCCGGTTGCACTATGAAAGTCCTACTAATCAAAATACCTGTTTAGCAAAAATAATCAGATCTTTTTAGACAATTAATTACAACAACAACACCAGCCTAATGCAGTCCACTGTTGGACATAAGCCTCTCTAGTTGTTCGCCACTCAGGGCAAACATCTGGAGGATATGCCCATAATCGCCACGCTGGGCAGGCGGGTTGACGATCGCAGGACGAAGCTTCTCGCCCCGGTGATGCTGCTGCCCGTCATCGGCATTTAGCTACGCTTTCAATCGTGATGGTTATACCACCACCAGTCGTTTGCCAGCGCCTCGTTTGTCGTTCGGCAGGATGCGCCACGGGCAGGTGAGGTTGGATTGGAGCGAAAAGATGATGGGCCGCTCCTTTAGATCACATATTAATTAAAAGTTTATTAATGTCAGTATAGACACAGTGCATGAAAGGAACAATAGAAACTAGGCGATGTATCACCGGTGTCAAGTTTTGCTTGCCGCTAGCGTATGCGAGTCGCAGGCGTGCGGTGAACCGCATGCCGCCCTCTCGGGTTCGTCCACGACAAATGTTACTATTTTATTGTGGCTTCTAGTCATTACTTATACTACTAAGGCTTTGAAATCATACTAGCTATTTGGTCTTTATGCATAAAAATTAACCTTTACTTTCCTTGGTTTCGATATTACCCATTTATTGTCATTGGGTACTCCAAGGCATTTGATGGCAGTTGATCTTTTTCTCAGTCGCCTCAGTTCCCTATTTTAAGCATGGTGATCACTTGTTGATTTCGTAGCCCTAATCAACAGTCTGCACTTGTCTCAGTCCGAAGTTGCCCTCACCGCTTGATGAAATTTGTCCAGCTACCTAATAGTAACTTTAAACTTATTTAAAAAAAATACTAAATACCTTTCCTTACATTTTATATATCCATCCATGAAAATGAAAACCACTTCCCATATTAAGACATTATTTGAGATCAACTCTACTTCTATTCATTACAAAAACATTACAGACGTTCTTACGGAACTTTCAGAAAGCTAATTTGACAGCAGGGTAATCAATCAATCGGTATCAATCAATTGATGTCTAATACAGAACGTACCTAGGCCTCCCCTATATCCTTGGTCTTGGGGCGGCATCCGTCCGATACCTGCCCTCTTATTTATGTCATTAAAGCAAGACCAAAAAGTGAAAGAAATGAGGGTCTATTTTTATACAGAAAAATAATTTGACCAACTACCAGCCTAGTTAGTCACGCTTATGATTCAGTATTCAATGCATTATGTTTAAGAAATTATACCATGAAATATACCTACCTCAATATTGAAGAATCGAATTAAATAAAAGTCAGTGAATCTAGTATTTACGTCAAAAAATTGGCAAATTTTCTATTAGAAACTAACTTTAAAAAAAATCGTAGGTATGTCATATTTGTAGGTAATTCGAGTATAAACTACTATCATAATATTTACCTACCCACATTGGACGATGCACTAATGTTTATATGGTCCGAAAAAACGTTTCTACCTCTTGAAGTTAATCAATATTTATCTGGCAAATCATGAGGTGTGCATAGCTATTGGAAATTCTGACGCTCGGATATTGTCACCTTTGTTGATGTCAATATTGATTTCACCAGTGCATTAAGTCTGTTTGTCTGAATACACTGAGGTGTTGATTGAACACACTCTCGGGAACGAGTCGAATCTGTCTTTTGTTCTCGAATGTGCTGGAAATGGCCTCTATTAAATGCTTATACATATGTTCACTTGAATTATTGTAATCAAAGATTTCTAGTTTATTAGGTACTAATAAAAATATGGTTGAATGAGCGGTGCAAAAATTATTCAGGGACGTCTCATGCCATTATAAACTGTCCAAATTCGCGCCAATGTAGGAAACAAACGTAAATTAAATGATTTCATTACCTAAATGAGTGTAATAGGAGAAGCCCTCGTTTCATTATAGAAGCGGTCATTTCAATATGCGTTCATTCATAGTGTGTTGTGTATGTATAAGGATACCAATAAAAGATCGTCATTCTTGTATGTAGGTGTTTGGCAATCTATTATCTACTAGCTACCCGCCCAGCCCTCGCTTCGCTTCAGGTATTTCAGATAAATATATCATTGGATTACATATTGGTGTTTTAGTAAGGATCCATTCTTTTCTAGCAATAATGAATATGTATTATTAGGTATATGTTACTATTATGATACTCAGGAGTTTATTCATTACAAACATACACACAAAAATACAAATCTTTTCTCTGTGTAATATTAGTGACATGTGTATAAATGTAACGGTGTGAAGTATAATCCATCCTAATTGAGTGAAAGCATGCAGTCTCAACGTATTTTACTTGTAGGTAAGTGCAGTTCCGTGTTATGCCTAGCGCGTGCGCAGGTCACGTTTGCTCTCTTGTTATGTCTGGCACTTACTAGTTGTTGAAGCGTTAATTAAAAAGAAAACTTTGATACCTCTATATACTTCTATATTAGTGTGATACCTACTTAAACATCAAATAGAGCATTATATCACTAATGCATGATTTCTGAAACAAAAATTATACAACATATAGAACCACGTTAAATGCTTGATACCTCTGTGGTCCAGTCGAATTGGCGTCCTTTGACATTGTAAGAGCGAAGAAATAGAAGAATGAAAAGATAAAACACTTTTTTTTATCTCTAGTGTAATATTTGGAACTTAGGCTTTCCAGAAATTAGTAGGAAATATTGGGCTAATAGAGAAAGAATTAAGTCATTGTGATATGAATGTTTCTGTCTATATTGGGAATCGGACCTCTGATATACCATGATCATTACCCAATAGGTACGATAAGGATCAAATAGGTATAACATAAATATAGTATTAATAACACATTAGTGTTGATGAAAGAATTAGGTATTTATGTATATTTCCCAAATTTTGAAAAGCAAACATATTTAAATTAACTAGTGCTATCAACAATCTTGCCAAAATTAACTTAATGTCTTATTTAACACAAGGGTAACTTAAAATGTAACCTTATTACGATCACGTACGCCGGCAGCACAAAGGAGCAGGACCGAACGCACGATCAATTCGTGTCAGTCAATTTTAGATGCACGTAAAGCTTCAAATGTTCGTGCCAATTTTCTGCGCATGCGCACCTCCGCTCTGCGTCCGCGCTGCATCTCGCCACTAACTATTTATAAATATGTCATTGTCATCAAGCAATCGTGTCAGTACTTTTCCATGCGAAAATCGTTAACCCCTGTCTGATAAGGAGTGAGAGTGCGCTTCAAACGACGCTGTATGTACTACGCGGGTACATATAAAGTCTAAAATACAATAATGAACGTCTAATCGACTAAGCTCGAGTTTAAGTAAAATACAAGTGAATAGTAACGTTTCCAAACAACAATAGTGTTATCACAGCAATGTTTCTATGTCACACAATGGCAAACAAAATAGTAGATACGGAACAGACAGCGTAGGTACTATTTTAGTGGTTGGTATTCCTTAGTTGTCCAATTGTATATTGTTGCAGTCCGTTACGTAAAGTACACGTTCCCTTGATCATGTGACGTTATGATGAACTTATTTACTATGCCTTTGCTTTGTAAACAGTGTGTCGGCAGATGGGTAATAATGAATGACGCGAGGTGTAATATTCAAGTGAAACAAACAAGAGTTTACAAATACTAATAGCATACCTCCTTGTGCATAATGATTCCTTGCAGATGTATACGTATAAGTAGGTAACTTTTTGAGAATCCGTCGTCTATTAAGAATCTATAACTCTATATGTAGGTACAGACATGACGTCTGGATAGGACGAATGATAAAATTATGTTTCTACTCCTAGGGATGTCACTTTAAAGATTTAATTGTCTATTCGTATATTCAATTAATATTTATCCACGTGTCATGTAGCACGATCAGCCTTTAAATAGACCTGCAGACTCCAGCGCCAGACCTCTCTCAGAGAAAAAAAAAAGAAGTGCGTACGCTGAGAGTTGCACTGTTCGCGTATAATGTAAACCGATAGAATAAGAATTTCCTAAATTGACCTGACCGCGAATCCAACATGGAACCTTGGCATCGTCCGAGAAATAATCCAATACAAGCCACCTAATAGCGCTATCTAGTCCCAAACTAAACCGAAGCTGTACTATGAGTATTAGACCACTAATAAACTTTTGTAAATAACACCCAGACCAAAACAAACAGATCTATATGTTCACACCCGCAAATGTTTGTATTGTTCCTTACTTCTAACCATTGCGCTACCGACATGCTGACATAAATCATCAATCTGTTCTGTTTAGATTTTATTTCATTATGCATCCGAAATTTCGTAGCATCATTTATTTGGCAGCCCTAAAGCGACACTTTCTTCGGGACTTTCTGCGTCCTGTGCGCAGTGCACACTGTTCCGAGCAATCCTGGAGTGCGCACACTAACACTTCACTGCTTATTCCCACTGTGATCGCGCGCTCGTATTCCGGTCTTTATAATTCATACTGTAGGTATACCTTGCTGTTAGTTATCCCACTTCTAGACAACTGTGATATAGTGCTTGTGATTGTGTTTAACATGAAATGGATTTACGGGTAAGCGCTATTTTAGTTAAGTTGAAAACTTGCTATGTTATCGAGTCAGAAAGTTTGTACGTCAATATCATGATTTAATGTTACTAAGAATGTTTGGTATCGCCATTATGTGACGAAGTCATAGGCTTTCCTAAGCAATCCTATAATTTTGTAATCATTTCGCAAAATTTTCATTAACGTTATCTGAATGAATTGCAGTATATCCACCTTCTTATATATTTCTCGTAATAAATCATTCGGTATAGTTCCTTGATTGCAAACTCACCAGTTTTTATCTATCACAACTGCTCTGTATGCCCTGTAGACTTAACAGCGGTATTATGACGTTAATATTATATCGCCGCCGTACTATTGATACCGATAAGAACAAAATATAGCATTTCTCCTTAATCGATTTTATTTTCTGACGCTACAAGAGTCTTTTGCTTTATATGTAAGTGCGTGCGTGAATAATGAATTTTGCTATGTGAAACGATAAAAGCCTTATAAATACATATATATATATAATAGCCTATGTGATAATATGTTGTAAGACCTATATTACTGTAAAGGTTTATTCAAATCCGTTCAGTAGTTTCGTGTGAAGGAGTAACAAACATCCATCTATCTACGAAATTTTTGCATTTATAATATTTATTAAGATCAGTATGGAAATGCCTATTTTCTTGTTTATCACGTAAGTCAACAAGTCCTTCGTAAGACAACTTATGTGTATGCTGTGGCACTGTGGCACTAGTCGACAAGGCTATAGAGCCGGCTACCTCCACTGGATACTAACGCAGTGTGTTTCAATCATTCACACGTGTGCTTCAATCTTCATTAATAGTTCGCACAATGATTCCGGTTCACTTTGATCGGTTGCTTTAAGTTCAATAAATCAATCTTCGTTAGAATTAAGCTCACATGTTGCGAATCTTAAGAAATAGTTACCTATATCATAAACATAACTAATAACGGTTTCGTTTGAATAATATAATTTTAAATTACACACTACCTATGGTAAAATTAGTGCGTACCTACTTGCAACTTCAATATTAATCCATATGTTGTTGACTGTACTTGGGTCGTAAATGTGTCATTAAACCAACCCCGCGGGTTTTGTCAGTAGATTTACATAGTAAAAGGTTGAGTTAATTGGCAGTATTGTAACATAAATAATATAATACGAGTGGCTTGTTTTAATAAGGTAGGTATAGAAGAGAGATTTAGATGTACATACTTACTCGTTTCATTCATTGTAGGTACCTTCTACATCACGCCACGGGTGTTAATTAGTATATATACCTACAACGAATGGTTGTTTTTATGTATATCTTCTTATGCCTATTCAAGAATAAAAGAATCATTATCATAGGTCACGTAGTCACTCTCAAACGTAGGTGTTTTTTTAATATGCTCCTATTTATCAAGAGTAATAATTACTTAATTATTAAGTGATGTACTATTAATTAAATGTTAAATGAAAGTGTTTTATGATGTTAATGTAATTTTTTATCGATATTATAACTTTAATTAAAAAATTATTGATTAAAATGTAATTTAGAAATGATTATGATTAATCGATTTTTAGTATAAGATTTCAGCAGAGTTTTTTTTATAAGTAAACGGGTAGCGCTTGGTTGCTTGGAAGATAAAGCGACGTGAACCTAGATGGAGCATGCTCACCCATCAAAAACGATTCAATCATGCCTTCAAAATCTATCAGGGATCGGTGACTCTGGCAAAGAGTTCTATAGCTTAGCCGACGCCGAAGAGCTTAGCTTTGTTTTCTTATGTTTATTAATTTGCATACATTGTGTTATTGGACACTTAATGAATGTCTTAATTACAGATAACTGAAGAGAACCAATTCTCTCTCGTATATACCACGTCCGAGATAGCACTAATCGGTCCATCACCATAGAGCGTGCTCATTATGCACAGTTCAATCTGATCGGTCCGTTCGTGATGATTTCATAATGTAAATATGTTATCTTATGTTCCCCTAAGTAATTAGCGATCGCCCGCTCAGATGACCTGCGACGCGACAGGTCGCAAGACCTGCCATCAGATTGTGCCTGTTATTTTCACGTGCTTGCCGATTACAATTTGTTATTCGCACACTACGATACCTACCCAACTAATATTCTGTTTACTAATAACCTTATAATATCCAATTAACTCAAATGCCTATATTTACGGTTTAAATCAAGGGCACGGCAGAGCCCCCTGATTCACACACCATTAACTATAATAATAAAGAAATCGCAGTAAGGAACCCCAGACTAGGCACGGCTTTGTCTAGATTTCATTACTTTTAAGAGATAAACAAGCAGCTCCATCGAGACTTGGCTAGTTTTTTACAGAATGTTTTTGATGGGATTTGAAAACCGGTAAATATTAAGAACACATTAGATATTATGACTGGCTCGGTGGCCAATTGGTAGTGACCTCTGCCTTCTGAGCCAAGGGTCCTGGGTTCGATCCCCGCACATTACAAACATTTGTGTGCATGAATATGTCTGTTTGTATTGGTCTGGGTGTTTCTATGTATAATTTGTATTTATTTACAAAAAAAATTTATCTAAGTAAGTTTATCAGTTGTCTAGTACCCATGGCCCAGAGTGGCATGTCTTGGGTTATTATAATAATATTGTAAGCACTTACATAATATTGTTTATTATAATAATTAATTATTATTATGTTGTGTTGAGATTCTTTCTTTTGATTTGCCCCGTGGATCATTTACCTAGTAACTACCCTGGATGTTGCATGCTGAATTAAGGATCGTGGGCTCGAATTCCACCCGGACAAGCATTCGCGTATTTTTGTGTATGGGTTCTTTTGGTTTGTATATTGTTAAGTTCTGATTTCCACAAAACAACTGCTTAAGCTACTTAGGGGTCAATGAATGACGTATATTTATAGCCACTTATTTATACATGAGCGATGTCTTTAGATTCAATAGCTCATACAGTTATGAGACGTAAACAACTCTTGTAAAAGCTCTATGCACGTAAACTGAATACAAATTTTGCATAATGTAAACATTTACGGAGCTATTTCCAGTCGGTGAGTCCTCTGTCTGGGTTCGTATGAAAATAAAATCGAATGCAAGTGTTTTTATTTCACATCGCTATTCTAAATGTTATGTCACACACTTTTATAGCCTAAATAGAGTTGCTATTAGTTTGTGCAACAGTCTATGGAGTCTTCTAAGAAACCGGCATCAAGCCGAATATGGTGTTGTAGGCTGTTCTGTATTCGGAGAACACACTTGCTTTTGCCTTTAGGGTGCAATACCATGTTCTACCTTAGCATGGATGGGCCTGTTAATTCTAGATATCTAATTTAAGTTAATATAGGCTGTGTGCAACATTGTGTAGGTACATTAAGTAGCTTATTCTCTTAATTAATTAGTTTATGCAAGGAGAGATAAAAGTTCACCTTTAATATTTAATGGATTTGTAAGTTCATTTCCAACTTTAGTGAAGTTTATTAGAGTTGATTGCTGTTTGTTTGTTATTAATTTATGAACTGAGTTTGTTTTGGTGTCTGTTGTTGTGTACTTCAAGGGATGTTGTGATGTTTAATTTATGCTTCACATTTTGTTATTCTGAATACCAAATCAGGACAAGTAAGTTTTTGTTCAATTGAAAGCAACATAATAAATAGATAGGAAACAAGGTATTATTAATGGTGAACCAAATAAAAAATAAATAAGTTTTAATTACTACGACCGATTATGTAGATACTTTGATGGTTATAGAGCAGAAAGGAAGGCAGGATTTATGCTAGAGTAAAATTGATAATAACTTAAATAATGTTTAAGTTATTACCAATAGCGGACTTAAGAATACCTAGTAGAATATTGGGAAGAAGTATTCCAATCTGAAATGAGCAGCTTAATCTACATTATGTAGTTATAGTAATAATTTTAATTGTAATTTGAAGCTTATAACGCTAGTGATAGTGTAATGAAAAGGCATACTCGTATATTATTGGACTGTTCTTAGCCACTGCTTTGATTGTACAATTGCCTGAATCACGTCATTGTGTATGAAATGATAATTGTGTGTATAACAACGAGAAGAGTGGGCGGTGGTGTCACGGTGTCCGCGCGTCACGCAGGATGCGGTCACGTCACGGATTTCAGGACTGGGCGGGACAAGGTTGTCTTAAGATTATTCTATTGCGTGACAAAATTCATCGCGTATTAAAGACGAGTAGATATACTTTATTGCACCATAAAAAAGTGCGTGTTACTATAGTTCATTCGCGTTAAGAAAATAGTGACTCATCACCGACTGCCGGCCAATCATAATTTCTAGCGTTTTAATTGGCTAGTGGCCGGCAGTCGGTGATGAGTCACTATTTTCTTAACGCGAATGAACAATAAGTTAAATTTGTCCTAATTAGGCGGTTTTATTATTTATCGCTAGCTAATAGCGTGAGAGGTGTATTTAATTTTAAAAAGAGGGGTCAGACGCTGCAGAATTGCATGGCACAGAAGAAGATCTTAAAAATAAATCCAACATGCTATTGACAACTTAACTCCAGATATACAGTTGGATAACACTTACAACCGTTACTTAATTGCTGTTAATTAGCATTGGTTCAAGAATAGAATAGGTATCTGTGTTCATATAGATAGGTACAGTTGTAACAAACACATGTAATTGTACAAAAAAATAACTACTGCCACGTTTGAAAGGTCCTTTTTAAAGTACCCATTTACCTGTTTTTGTACGTGCTTACTGAAATCATTTACCATACACAGTAAATAATAAGTAAATAGCATTACACTGACGTAATCTATAACAATTTTATTGTTTTTCTTGAAGGAATTTACATTGGAAAGAAGCTAGCCATGTTTTATTACTTTTTAAGAATATTCCTCGAGTAATTTCGCTGGAATTTTAAAGGTCTAAAAGTAGGCCTCTCATCTATCTATGCCTACCTAGAACACATTGCATTTCATGATTATTAAATAGATAGATTCAATAATACTCACCAGTTTTGATATCAGTTGAGTTGTTATGCTTGTTGGGCTTCGATGATAAAAACATCATGTTCTATACCTTGCTCTATTGCTCATTTGACAAATGTGCCCCGGCCCTTCCCATTTCAGTTTGGGCGTTTTCTCGCCCACATCTGTGATCCTTGTTTTGTAGCGAATTAATAACAAGCCAAGCCAGTAATACTTGTGAACCTTTTTTCGTCGGGAATGCCTTTGCGCAAAGATACACAAGTGCCCTACGGGACACCTGGTCTATGGTGGGGCTAACTCTAACCAGACAGACAGTGGTCCGCTACTAGCGCTCTATTGAACCCAGTACAAGCAATAACTTTCATACTTGTTAATCAAATGTAAGTATTCGTATAATAACGGTGATACGTTTAGATGCTAAGAGGTAGACGTCGACAAATGGCGCTTCTTCATGGTGGCTGGTTGTCACGCGGCTTGCGCCCGCGTCACCGTTCTCATTTGCATCCTAGCTATACTCGTTTAGAGATTGTCAAGTAAGATGCATCTTCCTTTTAACTGAGGACATAAAAGGATTAAAAATGTATCTACTGCTAATACTGCTTCGCTGCAAACATTAGATGGCAATGATTTTTGGCGATCATTGGGCTATGGCGATAAGACTTCGTGTAAAAGTATTGGCGGGCGCATATTCGTCTAAACGTGATGAGAGTGTCCGATAAGTTTATTTGATTCGCGTCGGTTTCGCTTCAGCGCGTAATATTCGAGCGAACACATAGTCATTGCCCGAATACTTCGCGTCAATACGAATATTTACCGAAGCTTGCAGAAGTCAAGCATTTATGCCGTCAGGGCTGATTGGTATAAAAGAGAAAAAGTTGTCTAATCAAATTCAGACAGTATCCCTTATTTAGGTAGTTTCATGCAAAAATACGTCCACTGCCTTTTGGGTATGTGTAATGGTACGGTCAAAATCAAAAGTCGCTGAACACTAGTACCATGTCATGTACCATCTAAAGTAATGATCATTATGCTTAGAAATCACAATCAGACAAATCAGTTATTTTGACATGGTACTAAAGTGTTCAGTGACTTGCTGACCGTACTCCGTACCGACAGATTGAAATAAAATAACTGCACATGCAGACACTGATTGCCTTACTGGGAAAGACAAAAATCTTCGTCGGAAAAGCTTAGATTTTCGCAAATGTCGTTGAAGGTCGCCTGCGCACGCGCCGCCCGCCCGACAAACAACTCAGTTAAGAGGGCGATGACCTCGAGCTTATTCGCGCACGTACACCAAAATAACACCTCAATAAAACACTTAAAGCACGAAATTAGGTCGTCACCTGACTTAATAAAATTATGTATAAGAGTATATTCATCATCATCATCCCATTAAAGTCCACTAATGGACATAGGTCTCTCCACAGTTCGCCGGCATTTGCCAGCCATCCTGCGCAAATGGTCGCTAAACCTGGCTTGTTTGCTGAGAAGCGGTATTCACTCACACTGTACACGAGTATATTTCATTTAGATACACACTACACAATGCAATTTTTCAATTTCTCACATGGTCACACATCAAATTACCCAAATCTGTCAAAATATTTGATAAAGAAGAGTACTTTATCTATTGGAGATTTGCTTGTTTGTTGGAATTCCCGTGTTCAAATATATCAATATATATTTATATATTTGAACACGGGAGGGACAAATGAGAGGGATTTATGGGGCAAAAATACGCGATCCGTTCAACGAACGATCGTTTTCGTTTTTTGTAGTAGGGCCCCTGATTCTGGAACTATCAATTATTTCCTCACAGTCGTATAATATACTCGATACCAACCGCTTTGGTGTATGTCAAGTCCCAGAAAGGGCAGAGTGACTATCCCATAATCTGACAAAAAGGGATGAAGATAGGCAAACATGGATGTACATAATTTAATAATTAATTTAATTCGACATGTAACAATTTATTTCAATTATGTATTCAATCTAATAATTTATTTCATTTGACAACTTGACATAATATTTGCATGCTCTGAAGAGTGAATGTGTTTAGTTCTATATTATACATGTCACCTGTAATATTATGTACCGCATTCTAGCAAATAAATAAATTCTTATTCTTATTCTTATAGGAAGCAATGCGATTGCGCTCAGAATATTGTGGACTTGTGAACAGAAACTAAGTATATTTACTTACATTATTGCATGTTCGTTTGTCTAGATATGCGTACAAACGAACATGCAATAATGTAAGTAAATATACTTAGTTTCTGTTCACAAGTAGGACGAACGTAGGACCATGCGTTGGTATCAACAAATCCATCAACCCCTGTCCTGAAAACAGAAACATTCGATTTATATACCTAGAATATAAATATATTTTTGGAATCTTTCAAGTCGCGGGAAATTTATTGTACCTACGCCATTTATGTCATTGAAGATGACGATCATCATTATCACGACCGCTCCAATTACACAAGCCGATTTCAAGGCGTTTTAATCAATTACTCAACTGGGAGTCATTAACACAATAAAAGCTTATACGAGAGCTCTCATGTAACAAGTGTCTCTTTGTGATATGTTGTTGACTTGTTACTACGAGTAGGACGTAATTTGATGGCTCTATCAATACATATAATATAACAGTAAAAAATGTGTGTCTGTACCTATATAGTACATTTAAAAACAATTACGGTGTAAAGAAGCTGTTAATATTAAGAATCCAAAGTAATGTTCACCTGATGTTCGTTTCTTCAAAAGACCGTACCGTGACCCGTTGGGCTGATAACCTTAGAAGAACTGCTAGCAATGGTTGAATGGGGGAAGCCCGGGATAAGGAAATGTGGTTAATTAAAGGAATTAAACGAGATTGATTGATTATATTTACATGGTGGTTGTATGGTTGTTGTTATTAATTTTTGTTGCCGGTATATCAAGTTGATTTACCATTACTGCCAACACTCAACATCCACTGTGTAATTCTGTTGGCGCTGCGTTGCGCTCGCGGCGGTCTTCGGGCCTCGGAGGCACGCCCCTTTTGAATCGCATTGCAACGATAAAGTAATGCTTAATTCATTATTTACTATTAGCAAGTTTTGAAAATATGAACAATATAATTGTCTACCCCGTGCAAAGCCTAGCTAGCTAGTATTGAATATGCCAGATTTCTAAAAGATGTCTCCATATAAATTGTAAGTACATAGTAAGATAAGTAGCTACATAGCACTAAATTAATACCTACCTAAGTACTTGGTACGAAAACATCTATACTAATATTATAAAGCTGAAGAGTTTGTTTGTTTGAACGCGCTAATCTCAGGAACTAATGGTCCGAATTGAAAAATTCTTTTTGTGTTGAATAGACCATTTATCGAGGAAGGCTTTAGGCTATATAACATCACGCTGCAACTATTAGGAGCGAAGAAATAATGGAAAATGTAAAAAAAACGGGGAAAAAATAACTACTCCACGCGGACGAAGTCGCGAGCACAGCTAGTATTGTTCTATACTTAATGGTGTTATGTCAGTATGGTACGTAGGAATCATATTGGGTTCTTATCAAGGAAATTGGAGGTACCTACTCTGCCTGGTTTGCATGGTGCAATTCGAATGCAGTTAGAATGCAGTCGGCGTGCAGTTCACACGACTGCACCCCGACTGCAATCGGACTGCGCGTTTGGCTTGCTTGTAGTTCTGTTGCAGATGTGTCAACTGCATTCAAACTGCACTAGAACTGCAGTTTTCGGTTGGATTGCAGTTGAAATGCGGTTCGTTTGTCAAAAGTCTAAGCGAATAGATATAGATTGCTCTAAGTCACCGTGGTGCAGTCTGTCATAGTAGCGGCTGCGCTTGCGCCGATGCTGTCCGACACCGGCCCGACCGGATTGCCCCGGATTTATCGCAGCCTGGTACACTTACTTAGCACCAGAATATATTACTGTTGCTCACTATCGCATTCCGATACTGAGATAATAAATTTATTTACTTGATGGAGAAATTGTTTTGTAGAGATCTCTGAAATGATAGCAATTTTTTAGTTTACTATTTTTCTGCGCTAACAGATACAGAATGGTTTACTTTACAAAATTGAATATTTGAGCTTCTTCGGTTAGATAAAATACAAATCGCGATTTGTTATCTAACGTAAAAATAAAATTCTAACTATTTTAATAACCTACAGCTTGAGTTTTCTATCACTACATAGCTTAGAACCAAGTCGCTTTTGTTGTCTGTCTGTCCCTATGGTTTGCTTAGATCTTTAAAACTACGCAATGGATTTTTGTTAGATAGACGGATTCAGGAGAAAGGTTTATATCTATGTGCATTTAAACCTTTTGTAATACATTTTACATAAAAAACTGTTAATGCCCTTCTCCCAAGCTGTAAATATTTGTTGATTCTCATTGCAAGATTTGGTTTTACCACACGCAACTTACGTAGCTTAAAATAAAATCATTCAAGTGCATAAACTAATACAATAAATCAATGGAATTACTAAAATTAATATAATTTAGTGTGGTACGATGCAGACCAGACAATGTGTCTGATAGAATGAGCTATTCTTAGTTAATGTTCGGAGGTTATTCAGGCGCCGTGAGGTGATACAAAAATATCATATGAATTAAGATGAGTGTCGCCAGTTGGTTCATATTTATATAACAAAAAAAGGCCAGAATTTGGCAGGCTCGCAATGTTACTGCTAACATTATTCTATCTGTGTATCTGTTTTTAGCGACATATGGATACCGACCAACAGGTGGAACATGTAAAACTTTTAAAATTTTGAAATACTAATAGCTTCTCGCATGTAACTATAAGACCACTCATACTACGGTATAGAATAATTTTGTGAGAGGTATCTATACATTTTGATACACATAGAAATTCGATAAAAAAAATAAACGCATTTTAGTACACTTTAAAAATATATAATTGGTAATAGGTGAATGCTCTTCCCACGGGATAAGATGGGATAGTCCATTTATAAGTTCGGAAACCACACGCACTACGCGCATTCATTAATTTTCTTATTATTTAGCTTTGTAATTTCAAACATCATACCTAATACTTTGGGACGAGATTAATATAAGTTGTTATGATGCCATTGTGATATGAGCAAATAGGATTGTTCCGCTTATTAACCCATGCAAGAGGGTGCAGGGGGCGTGCGAGCTGCGACTGCTGCGAGTATCATAACCGCGTGTTCTAGTCCGCGGTGCGTGCGCGCAGGCGACCGGTTCCCGTCGCATTCCGCGCCCCGGGACGGTTAGGCTAGGCACTACTGGATAGGGCTATCAACCTTCTTTAACCCTAACGACTGATTTTTTATAGTGGTACAGCATTATGACCCCCTGTTGCTTAATGGAGAAAACGAAAGACAGATTGGGTCTGTCTTTCGTTTTCTCCATTATATTCTGGCTATACACTGGATCCCGAAACTCGACCAAAGTTAATTTACGGGTGTTTCGCCGAGACACCGGCGATCGCCGGTGGTGGGTAAAGTCCACCACCGCCGAGCATCTGAAATCTCAAGAAGAAGAAGAAGTTATATTCTGGGCCTTATTATTGAGCTGCACTACACTGGATAGAACCGACTGGTGGCGGCATAGCCATCACTACTTATTGAAAGCGTAGTTAAATACCGCAGGCTAAATATGATGGGCTGCAGCCTCACCGGAGCGAGAAGCTCCGCCCTGCGATCGCCAACTCGCCTGTCCAACGTGGCGATTATGGGTAAAGTCTCCAGGTGTTTGCCCAAAGTGGCGAGCATCTGGAGAGGCCTGTGTCTGAGGCTGATGATGGATAGAACTTTCAACGCTTTAGAAATCACCTTAGTCACCTATTTAGTTTAAGCCGATTCTACTCGTACTTATATTATATCAGACAGACAACATCACATCACATACATTTCTGCGATCCGAAAGTAATTAGCTTTTTAAGTACACATGTCCCGATCAGATTCAACGAAGTGTACCAAAAACATATACTTAAATGCAATTTAACAAATGAGCCCCCGGGTCAGATAATTCTATATATATCGAATTACTTGTTTATCGTATTGTTTTTAAACATCTCGGTATAACCTCTGAACCTGTAGCCAAATACGACCGTGAAACAAGATAGGTACAATATATACCTAATAATTATTACGACGGAAATATTTCCATCTGGGGTTGGCACTACTGAATAAGGATGTTTCCAGGGTCAAAATAATTACATTATATTTAGTCCGTATTTTAGATTTTACACGTTTATATTAAACACGTATTTTTCCTTTTTTTTAACAAAAATAACAGATACAAGGCATCAAAATGTAGGAGTGGGGGTCTTTGACGTCACTCAGTGGCGAAGGAACTCCCACTCTTCGACGTCACGCATAATTTTAACGGGCTATATCTTTGTAAATTTTGGTCTAATTTACAAATGGAAAATACGTGTCTTTTATTTTTGAACAATCTAAAAGACGGATTAATTACATTGCGAAAAAAAAACTTGCTGGACGTATAGACAGGAGCCACATGTTGCAGCAAGCACGATCACCAACCCTATTCCTTACATCTATTTATCTGTAACTCATTCCAGTATACTGCATAGTGCTATTTAGAGACAATTTGCATCATTATTCGATGCATTCACGCCATCTTAATGTTGCAGTTTTACTATAACAGGGTAGTTGTGGTGTAGGTATTCACTGTATATTGCCAAGGGCCAACTGCCTCCTTGTTCAAACAAGTCGTGGACCTAACTGATAAGAATGCACCGTTGATTATAAAGTGAAAACTGGCTAAGTATTTGCTACCTTAAAATTTTTGCAGCTTCTGTGAAATATGTTCCCCTAGTCGATACAATAAACTCTATATCAATTTCATTTGGCCTCACCTTTTCTGCTTGATAATAAGAATGATAGCCGTCATTTTGACGGGATACTCTAAAGTCAAACCAAATTGCAATTATTCCCTCTATCTCCACTAACCACACTGGCACTCAAAAGTATCCATCAGTAGGTAGGTAATTCATTTTAAGCCCATAAAATTAAGTCGTTATAACAAATGTGCTTCAGTTTTTATTTATGATGCTGAGAAAAACAAAGTTTTCTTTAAACAATACAAATATTTATACTTAATCACAATTACTAATTAAAATGACAATAAGTTGAGAGATATAAAATTGTAATAGTCACCTTGTATTTTTTAATGTAACGATGATATGATAATCCGTTATGGTGCTTATTTTCACGTCTTATGCGATGATCCTATTTTTTTCTTATTAATTTCAAAACTGTTCTGTCATTGTCTGTTTTTCCATCAACAAATTGCAGTTGCGAATGTGGAATTCCCTTCGGAAACCTTAACATCGCTCTCTAGTGAACTAGTGATATCTCTGTCTGTTTATTTATGGCCAACGTACCGATATAACTCCTAGTTGGGCCCCATTTCTGCATTAAACTCTTATCTTAGAGGCGTTCTTGCATGCGACTCATGAAGAATACCTAAGCAAACTAAATACAAATTACATCTGGAAGTAGTCAAGCGTGTTCCAGAATGTGGTTCAAGTTTTGTTGGGGTAATGTCCTCTGATTGAAACTAATCGCCCAGAATATTAAATAAATTATGGGACTTTAACCTTTAATACTCTTTCGGTGTTTAATTATGCTTAGCAAAAGAGGCTGGAAAAAAATAAGCATTAGACTAAGCTCTTGTCGATGTTTCGTAATAAATAAATGATTGAGTCCCATGGGTTGCGCCAACCACAGGCAGACTTGCAAGGGCTAACGGCCTTTTCGGAATTTATATTGGTGTACCCAACGTGTTTCGCGCTTACTATGAATTCTAATGGTCTCAAGACATTGCTCGTTCTGTGTAAATTTATATAGGAAATCCAATTTACAGAATCGAATTCCATTAGTCGAACCTTAAATAAATTCCTTCGTCTTTTAGATTGTATCGCTGAAAGGCGGAATACCTACTTATCTAATAAATGATGAATGTGAAGTATTTACCTATAGGTCTTTATTAGGTTTACATCAATCTTCCAACATAAATGATTATTCCTATTTTTTTTTATTACACTATTTGTGTGTGAGTGAACTGAATGTTAAATGTTAGTCGATAGCACATTTATCGTCGAAACACATAACACCGCCGAGTACTTTTTATCGCGTAGGGAGTTGACATTTTTTGGCAAACTATCTAACGCGAACATGTAAACAAATGGAGCGACGTAATTAACTTCTGTAGGTTTTGCTTTTTAGATAGATATTCTGTATTGCGCACAGTATGCTGGACTGTATATTAGGTTTAGTATACATTTCTTGTACAATTTAGGCGGTATCTAGCTCTTCCAGAAAACCTGTGGGCAGAGGATATTTACTTTTAGGAATTTTGGCCTTTATCGGACATTGTACCTCTGTTCTGTTTATGATACCTGTTGGATTTTAAGCAAAGTCGTCGTATGCATGAAATTATTTACTCTCAACGGCTTATGTATTTTCGGTTGTTTGATTTGGCGAGTACACACGCGGGTTTTTGAGGCCAGTGGAAAGCTCTGATGACCTCTTTTGATCATATTTTACGATGTTAATAAATACGATCTTAGTTTATTTAAGACATTGCGCGAAGCAAATCTGAAATAGAAGTGGAGATATCTCTGAAATTTCTAGATGTTTTGGGACAACATTTAGCCTGAATTGATCATGTTTGTTGGATGAATATGCAAATATGCAACTTAGAAAATTGAATTATAATTCTTTAAACGCTATTGAATAGAAATAAATCAACCATATCATAAACACACTCCAACCACATAAAACGCAAGCAGCCGTTCATTGACGTGTATCTATGTAAATCTAATTTAGGATTCTGAGCAGAACATTTATAAATATTTTTAGTCACAAATAACAGTAAACCATCTCCGCTCAAAATGAAGGTAGTTCTTCGCCAATTAAAAATTGAAATATTTTGTTATCAAAACGTCTTGACAATTCAAAAGTTTCTATAAAGGTGGGCCTCCACCAAAGCATAGTGACAAATTTTGAGTTGTCGATACGTTTTGTCGTCAAAAGTGGTAATTTTTCTTGGGTGGAGAGCCACCTTAATAGCTATTTCGTGCCGGCTTCGTGTAGATCGATCACGCTCCTCTCTTTATTTTACGCTTATAAGGCATTGAGCACCCGAGGTGACAGCATTAGGGTAATGCACACGATTTTACTGACCTTTTACAACTCTGTAATAACATTTCAACGATGCCCATAAGCGGATACATTTACATTTTCAAATAGCCGCTTTTATGAATGTTACCATTGTGCTTCCAGCTGTGATTGTGTTTATGTGCTTACTTATCGTTTGTGGTTGTATTCGGGTTTTTGTTTTAGGAAACACAATTCCTAATTTGGTTACTAGCGGCGTATATGATGGCAATCTGCTTGCGATTTCTGTTTCATTTGTTATGTCAACAATTTTAATTGACGATCAAATCGTTTAGCGTCACGTCTGCTTTCAACAGTTAGGTACAGTTTTAATCTACCAATTATACCAACAATTGACCAATTAAAGTCTGGCGCTATCCTGCGCACGTCATTAAAACTTATTACAATTGTTTGTATACAAAAATACCCAAAGTGATATCATATCATTGGCGGTACCTACTTTTTTTAGACAAAATATGCTTCTATTTTAATTAATTTATACTTTTGACAGGCTATAGGATGATGCAATTGAAAACTCTACATGTTTGGGGACATAGTTCCTATAGATAATTAAAACTAATAGGTATGTAATTTCGCATGTGCATTTTCTTGGTCAAACTCAAAACTTATTTTTAATTGCACAAAAAAGTTACTGTTCTTGTATTTTCCATAAATAGCACTTATCATCCTACTGCAACTTCACCGGTAAACGTATTATTAGTAATGGCGTTATTTAAATAGCAATTATTTAGAGCTCATTGTATTCAATTAGGTAGCCGGGCGGGCTCGTATTCAATGAATATTTTTAGTGATCGATAAGCCGAGTGCAGCCGCATGCGCCCACGCACCGCGCATCGTCTGCACCCCAACCGTATTGACATACTTGTTGGAATGTGGTCTGCGGACACCGAATAGGAACGGGACAATGGAGACGTGACATGCACTACTTTGCTGCGGATCAATCAATTTGGTGTTTGGTAATCTTAGAAAGTTTTTATAATGAGCTTGCTGAGGTACGCCTTATAAGGTATACCTATGGATATACCTTGTTGTTTATGGTATAGATAACCCAACATGTCGCAGGTACAAACACATTATTTTATATTCATTACTTTAAATAAACAAGTCCATTTCTAAATGTAGGTAAAGTAGATAAAAATTTAATGTTTTTAACTCACTGACTTAATGCAAGAATCGTTTCAGAGAAATTGTTTTAGAGGGATTCATTGTATTCAATATTCTAGGTCATTATTTTTCAGTAACAATTTAGTTTAGGACATCATTTTGATATAGTTAATTCCGTGTCCTATGGCACTAATTGCTGTACAGGATGTAGGTATACACTTTTCTTTATTAAATTAGCAAATAAATCTGTTCTTATTATATCACCGTCTGCGTGCTAAGTTTTATTAAACTCCGCAAATTTTTTTATTAAAAGAAAAAAATTGCGGAAGTCGCAGCAATGAGCTGAAAATTAAAAAATATTAGATGGAAGCCAATAATTGTCATACTGTGCAATAAAGATATAATGCTATTTATAAGAAGTCCAATATTCAAAGTATTCTTTGAATATTGGACTTCTTGTAAATAGCATATGGGACTTATCATTTATAGATAGATATTCTTTATTGCACAAAATACAAACAAATGATAGAAAAAGGTATTACAGATATGTTATTTAGGTGTATTTCGAACCCGCTTACAAATCCATTGAAAATCATTCTGACCTAAACTTAATTTATTTCCCAGTGTTCGTGGCATAGGAAAGCCGGCTGTGGTGCGTTGCACTCCGTGCTAAAAATACATTGTGCGGGCATCGCCGGGAAAGCGGCTTGTCGTGTCACAGCGACACCTAGCCCCAGACTGTTTCTGTCTATCAACGAGGATCTGATTAAGTACCTAAATTCATTGAATTACAATTCGCACGCTAGACGATTAGAATGCAAAAACAAATGCACGCGATGTTGATGAAATAGTGACAATAGGCACAAACACAAAAGGCTTCTTTTTTAAATAGTAGCTCGACGTAATGGCTTCCCTATGCCTGGAATGAAAATGGAAAGCGAATCGCTGTGACAACGGGCAAGTAACTGGTCAGTCACCTGTCTGTTGCTACCGCCATGCCGGCCCAAACCTAACCCCACTCGAGGTCCGAAAACCCTATTCACCGGTAGAAACACGACCCGGAGGTCATTTGACTGCGGTATTCTATAGAGATTCTTAATTAGATGCAAGTACGCAATAGTCGGGGATGTAAGGGACCAATCAATCAACTTTTCGCTCCAAGCCACCCACCCTCACCTGCCCGTCATGCAGAGCAACAAATGAGGCTCTGGCATAGCTAAATACACCGGAGCGAGAAGCTATGCCCTGTGATCGCCAACCCGCCTGCCCTGCGTGGCGATTATGGGTAAAGCCTTGACTAAAGTGGCGAACAACTGGAGAGGCTTATGTCCAGTAGTGGATGATGGTGCAAGAGTCAGATTGGAAGTGAAATTATACCCCAATCATTGGGTTACCACGTAGATATGTGACACTAACCATTTCTTAAGCTGGACTTCGATACTCCACCAGTTCGGTGAGACCACCGTTTATGACCTCGTAAAGCCAACCTTGCTTGTTTTTCAATATAATATGACGACTTGTTTAGCTCAATATAATAGCTCGATTTCCGCATTGTCACCCAAATATATGTTGAAAAAATAGATATTTGTACAAAGTCTGAGTGTTTGTGTTACGTTATTTGTTTCTTGTTTTCATAATTCAAGGGAAATCTTAGCTTGGGATCAGAACACATTTGTGGTGTTGTATTTGTATCAATAACTAGATTTATTTCATCTTCTAATATTGCTGCTTCCAATATCACTAATAATAAGTAAGTACGCCATAATTGACCAGCACCGCACGTATAAATAAACTATAAATGGAAAGTTATTTTCGTGTCTGGGTGTTCATATTTCTATTTGAGAAATATATTTGTGATACCCTTGTTGTTCTGATACCCATAACACAAGTGCTCGAGCTACTTACTTTGCGATCGGAGCAATGTGTCTGATGTTGTTTGATATTTATTTCCGGAACCAGTTAAAATTACTACAGATTGCGTTGTTTGGATGTTTTTGACAATGATTCCTAGTCTTAAAGACATGTTCTATCATAGGTGTCAGTCCCGACCTCACCTCGCACGCTTTTCCGATTATCTTCGCTTTGTAGGTATGTAAATTAAGCATGTAAGTCGTGCCATTCATTTCCTGCAGAGAAACCTCTCATGAAGGGTCTCAGGATCAACAGCAACAGTCACGTTTTAGCCCTGATCGAGATCCGCCCGCGTTCACAATTGTATAATGATGTAAACATTTCAATATACAATAATTAAGTTGTTAATTAGAGGGAGCCACGTGGTGATAACGAATATAAATTATAACATGATTACCTATATAAAAAAAATCAAGATAGTGTGACGACTTGTAATTACTTTGTAGTGTACAAACGCCTGGAGATTTGTTTTGGCTTCATATACTGGATAAATTGAATATTTTATTGGAAAATAAATTATTTGTTTAATTAGTGATCTAGTAGTTAATTGTTAATTTAAAAATAAATTATATAGGTATTCGTTTTTTTCATTTAAAGACAATAGTTCCGGATAAAATAACATTCAAGGTACCTCTAATATTACAGTAAATAATTTTAAATCACAATTTGTAATGTAAGTTTGTATATTTGCACTTATTTGGGTATATTCCATCAAATAAAATAAAAATAATTTAAAATTATTGCTTTTAAAAATTTTACTATGGCATTGTCTGGTTTCCTCTACCTGAAGGTTGTCTGGAAGAGATGGCTACAAGCGATAAGAGCGCCTAAATTGTACTTTGTTTTTGTTTTCAATGTGTTTTCCTGTAATGTCTGTGTTTTTATGCAATAAATAGTTTCTATCTGTCTATCTATGCGAAGTATGCAAATCAGAATCAAAGCATTTAAATTGTTTAGTGTGAAATTTGAAATCATTTTATGACACGGACTTTTAAATCACTGAACACAGTTATTCAATTCAATACTCGGTTGACCGGCAACGTATTACCATAATCTATTGTTATTTGGTTTTTAAATGAATTAAATGCAATGTAACTTTATGTTTCTTCAGTGATTTTTTTATTTTTGTTTAAGTAACGTACTTAAGTTTTTTTTTGTAAGCGATGTATTTGGTATAGTTTATTTCAGGTATTTCACAACGTTCAAACTCACAAAAACAACGTTGTATCTATAACAGCTGTTTGCTAAAGAAGTTGTGCTACAATTTTTATTAAGTAATATAAGTAGGCTACACAAGTACTTTAAATACTACAAAAATAAATCACTTATCATAGTTTTAATAGAGGTACGCTATTTAAGTATCGGTAATGTATTTATTTTATCTTGGGCCCTTGATAATTATTACGTTTTATTATTTAACTACATAATTATAATCAGCTGTTAAACTGGGCCGAGGTTACAGTCAAATCAGTGATACTGTTTTAGGTAGATTGTCGTAGATGATATTCTTAATTGCTTGTGTACAAGAACTTACACCTCCCCGTCCGGAGGGTATCGTCGTATAATTTAGGTATCTGTCATTGGTTTCGAGACAACCTTAAGTACGGGAGAAGTATTTCAAATAGGGACAAAACATAAAATAAAGAATTAAAAAATGGGAATACATATGTCGCAGTCATCTGGTTGAATCTGCTATTCAATTGAATGACTAGCGCGTTCATTGAATGACGACATTTAATTGAATGCCTAAAGGTCAACTCGTCAAGTTATTGAATGAAACGTTCAACGTCTAGACTGAACGTCATTTTAGCATAGTCGTTGAATGGGTAAAAGCCGACTGTTTAATGTTTAGTTTTTAATTTTTCTTTAAAAGTACCCGGAGACGGCGTATTAATAGGTAAATCTATGCTGTCACACTATTTTATTACGTATAAGTCAGTTTAAAGTAAATCTAATCAAAGAAATATCAACACTCAGGTGATCATGTTCGACGCCATATTTGTTTTAGTGACTACTAACACCGCGCGGGAAAAAAATGAACTAAATTACAATCACTTGACTGCTTTTACGTCCGCTCTTTTCAAAGGGCTATGATTCAATCCGCTACCTAGTTGGACGTTAAGTGACGCGTGTTTAGTCAACGTTTGGTCTAGTCATTCAATTGAATGTCGTCATTCAATGAACGCGCTAGCGATTCAATTGAATAGGAGATTCAACCAGATGACTGCGACACATACATTACGTTAAAACGAAACAAGTACTCGTATGTTTGTTTTTTCAACATATTTATTTTTTATAAATAAGACCCCTTCATTATAACTTGGTTAGAGTTAGAGTACAATTTATAGATAGGTAATATAAATGTTACATTTAATTTATTAATGATATAGTTTCATATTATTTTTTAAACGATCACTTATGCAAAAATATGCAAATCTTGCGTGTCCTGTTTTCATTTAGTAATGAGATTTCATAAATTGGCGACTTAATGTTAACACACATCTCGTTCTTGGCGCGGAGGGCGCCACACAAGAAGCGCGTGCGCATCACGCGGCGCCTGCGTGATTGTATTTATACATAAACACTATCACAAATATGGCATACTTAGGTAACATTCAGCTATCAGCCGGATCGTCGGATTATCTAAGTTTGTGCATAAACAAAAGTTAATGAAGTAGATCATTAGTTTATACATTTAATATCTTAAATTGGTGTCGTCTAGTAGAGTGCGGGCTCGTGTTGGCCGGGCGCGCGGGCGCTCATTCGAACGCTGCGCGAGCGCCGGGCGGCCGCGCACTGCGTTATCATTTATCTATTCCATTCTACCGTCGACAGTTCGATCGGAAATCGTCATAAAAATATTAAAAAAAAACATAAATAAACAATAAAAACAAAAACAAAATCGAAAATAATTAAAAGAAAGTATTGGTCGGAACACGGGGTCGTCGAGTGACAGTTATCTTAAGTGTCTTCATAAATAATAAATAATATCGTAAATAAGTAAACAATAGCCGTTGGGCTGTAAGTGGAGCAGACAGGGTGGCTGTGTATAGACTCAGTGCCGAGTGACAGTTGCCGTTCCGATGAGTTCCCCCGGGCTGGAGATGTCGTTGGAACATTCGATTCCTGTGCTTATGAAAAAGGTAATTAAAATTTAACATAATTCTCAATTTATTCAAAAGTTGAGGCAACCTACGAGCGTTTGCGAGTATGCTGCTATGATTTGCTGAAATGAAACCTGACCGGTATAAACAATGCAATATCTATTTCTTTCAGCAAAGTATTAGCTAGTTAATTTGCTATCTTTTTTATGCTATACAATGGAGATTATACGAATTAGTCAATGACGATCGATAGTTTGAGTATTTCTATTTACCTACCGATAAGAGGTTTTAAGAAAATTGTACTAAGTAGGTACTTACTACTTACTCTTAATCCTGGGCTTATTAGACGAAGATACTAGTTTGATACGCTTTCAATGTGCATTTACATACGTAATGTTAAATTGATTATGCGTGGCTAATGTTATTAAATAACAAGGTAGAAAGTCTTGTCAGGGTAATCTCGGAGCACTCGAGAGCAGTGAAGAGTATAAAATGCATTTATGATTACCTACTTAACATAGGGTAGATACCTGATCTGTACCTACCATCTATTTGAATACCAAAGAAAAGATTAACCTACTCAATCTTATTTTGGATTAACTTCTTAATTTGTACCTAAATAGCTAGCTATAGCGATATAACGAAGCCCTAATGCTAGTGAACCTGCATGTTAAACCGGGAGTCCTGGCTTCGAATCTTCTTTAGATGATCACAACTAACAAAGATAAACACTCAACTGAGCATTTCCATTTGTTATGTGCCAGACGTAGAATGTTAATATCATTTGCTAGAGCTTTTTGTACTAATATTCTTAAAACCAGCAAGCAGATCATAATGAGAAATTCCAAAGGACAACAGCTGTTTTAATAAGGGTGGGACTGGAATGTATCCGAAAAAAAAACTCAGAAGGGTCGTAAGCACATATGAAAAAAACTTTTTGTCGGATCCTTGGCGACAGATCTGTTATCATCCCTTTTGAAAGGCAATGATTCTTTGACAGCCCTAGGGCGCTCTGTAATCTAAATTGCTAATGTCACCGTCTACCCGGACTATTTACTAGTTTGCAAGTTTGTATGTAAAATTGCCTACCCCGCACACTGAGTACTGGTTATATATTTTACACCCATACCGTTTCTTGAACCATTAACAAGATATACACGTAACATCTGTATATGTAGTAACAAGACATAATATTTGTAAATTTTGAGCTACAAGTTTAACCACGATCAGTTATTCGAATTACCCCAATAGGTATAATAAACGTGTAAAGATGATATTCGCGAGTATAAGAATCAATCTTACACCTTACAAATGTAAATACAAGTATCAAGATACCGTAAGCCGTTTCGTGCCTACTAATACCCATATGTAAATATTAATTAGCAAATATAAATATTAATAGAATTGTGATATCTACATTATGTTTTTAATAGCATCATTGCCAACTTTTCTTCGCTTGAAAGAAAAATTTGCAAAGTAGCACGAGTTGTCGTACGAATAAGGACAAAATATAATTCTATGGCTTCAATAATTCAAGCCTGAAGCATGGCTGGATCACTTATCCTGTGGAAATTGTTAGTCAGTGCGTAGGCCTACGACGGGTTATTACGGGAGGAGACGCACAACGCCGGGGCGGCACAGTCTATGAATTATGGGGTAGGGATGAAGGTTCGTGAAAGTATCGATAAAATATTGTACTAATAGAGAGCAGTATCGATATCTCTTCATCTTTATGTTTTGATCAGTATTCGAAAAAATGGTTATTTCAGTGAACTAGAGATTTGCGGGCCGGGCCTACTTTTACCTGTCAAAAATTATGTGAATGAAAAATGTATGTTGACGCTCTTGAAAGTTGAATACGTACCTACCTATATAATTAATCTACCGCAAATTATTAATAATGTATTAAAACATTAATCATTAGTTATTAGCTTTTTAACTTCCTGCCTGTAAACCAAAATAGATAGAATAATGATTAAGATTCTAAATCATAACAGAAGATTATGTACTTAGGTACTCTCCTTACTATCAAAGGTAAATCGATATATCGAAGATTAAACCACCACGATCGATATTATTGTACATCGATATGTTTCAAACAAGCCTATTATGAGGCCTGTAATGATAGGTTTCGATATTACGGCTTCGTCACTTGCTCTGCAGTTGTAATTGAGAGGCGTTGCATTTTGTGGGCCGCAGCAATAACTCTGGTGGTGGGTTTATTTATTATAATGAACTAGTCAGTTGCTCCCATAAAAGGAATCGGCTATCCGGGAGGTTAGGTGGTCCAGGTCTTTACATAGGAATTCTGAATTCGAAAAAATCTCTGTTTATTAAAATTTTCGGGTATTGTGACATTTCGAAAATTTCGCGCATTTTGAAATTTCATTTTCAGAATTTTTGAACGAAATGATTTTCTCTCCGAACGCAATATTATAATATTTGCGAAGACATTTTGAATAGCCCTCTGATAGAATTAGCATAATTAATATTTTCTTTCAATTATCTTTACAAACTTTCAGCAGTAATAGGTGCTTTGAATTGCATAGAGTTCTTTGACCCCACAACGAGTATAACGACAATACTTTATTTTTCTCATGGAAGTACGAATGTTGTCTTGTTATGAAAATTCTATTTTACTGCTGCCATAATACCTCGGAGGTTGATAACCTCCTGAAATATTGTTTGCGCATTGTAAACTGCCAAGGTTGTTGCGAATAAATAATAAACTGATTAATTTAGTAGTCTACCTACTTCATTTGATACCTAAGTACTTAATATAAGTATTCACATTCCCAATACCATACAAAAATCTATTGTATCGCGGCTTTATTCGCCTAAATAGGATTCGTCGATTTTAACATATAAGATACTTACTTATTAAAGATTAGAAGAAACTAGTTACTTTTTACTAATTCAAAATTAAAGTAGTTACCTACCTACCTACTAAATGTACATATTTACCTAAGCGTCATATAATATTACACATGTAAGTGAGTCAAATTTGAAGCTATCTATTTTCACAGTAATCGTTAAACAATTATTCAGAAGTCCTTAAATAGATGTGTATTAGGAAGCATCGATTACATTTTTAAACAAACGTGTTTAAGTGTACCATACTTTTGATCGTATTTGCTAAATAAATAGGTACCTATTACTACAGTTTGTGTACGTGTGAATACGCTACATATAAAGATAATGAGATTTTAATGGTTTAGTTGTTCCAAGCTTTGATACTCGCACAAGGGGTTAAGACAATATTGTAATGGAAAGACACTCGCGTTAATAAACGGGGCACATTACGTTATCAATACTTATTTATGTAGAATGAGTGTCACGAAGATAAAAATAGTCTAATATATTATCGGAAGCCACGAGGGCACCGCTGGGACCTGCATTACTTGTGAGGTGTCATCGGAACGGCCCGTGATATTTATTAAAAAGCTTTGTGAGTTCAATATCTTTTGGCAACGCGCGTGTGCTACCCTTGGTGTTGCAGGCGTCCATAGGCTGCGGTTACCGCCTAACATCAGGCGGATCGTAGCGCGTAGGCTTGTTTGCCACCTTTTAGTGGTATAAAAAAGAAAAGACGCGAACAGATAGTTATAGTATTTTCACGCAAAATAGGCGCTAAGTTGCGGGAAATGGCCCCTTAAAACTAACTAACTACAGTATGTTTGTAGTATAATATGTATATAATATAGCTTACTATGGTTGTAGTTAGTTTTGCAGTAGCATATTAAGTCAGCTTTTTAGCCTCAATAGGTATAAATATACATAGTTTCGTGACTATATTCGGGTGATTGCCCTTACAATTGACCGTTTAATGAAAATACTAGTAAGTAAGTATTTATGTACCTTCGTTAGCGTGTTGATACATTGCTCAGTATATTGAAGCAGCCATTTGTTAAATTACTCTTTATTGATAAAGCTGCGAACGTTTCAATATTGACATCAACATTGGAAAAGTTCGAAATGACTCAAAGGCAATGATACAAGTCCAATCCGTGTACTACGGTACTTCAAAGTTAAACACATGAAAGAAAGTTTAACCACGAATCGATTTGGCTGTAGGCTACTTCCGGCACAGGCATATTCCAATAAATGTATTATGTTTAATGAAGTCTTATACTTAGTGTCAATTTATTTGTTCGTAATAGTTAAAGTTATGTCGTTGCGCTTCTCATAAATTGCGCAGGAGTCGCCTTACCGTCGCGCCTGCGTGCATCGAAACGAATTGAAATTGAATTTCTCGTGTGATTTATGAAGTTTATGGGCCGGCGTAGTACCGGCCATTGCTCCGAACTGTCCTTTATTTATTGTGATAAAGGCTAGTTGTATTGAGAGAGTTGAAAAGGAAATTGTGATGAATTGAGCCAAATGCTGCTAGCAACAACAGAAAGTATACTTTAGAATTGGATTTCATAAGGCAGTGATAGTTTCATATGACACAGAAAGCTAGTTACTATGAATATTAAAAAAAAAAGTAAAAGTTTGCTTCAAAATCATTACACTAATAGAATTAGTATTAAAAGATCTTCGGTCAGCATTCTTCTCACATTATTACGAGCATCTGTATGAATGATTTTAAAACAAAAACAAAGATCAAGAATAAATAGATAGCTGTTGTAAAAAGTAACCCATATCTAATTTAAGATATTGGGTGACCAGTTAAACTTACACTTAATTTTAAGTGCTACAAATTAAAATAACATTGTACTTACCTGTAATATCCTCGTTATTACGACTGTAACAATTTCCGCACATTCGCGAATCCAGACACCGTAGCCGTGAAGGGCGAACCTTTGTATCCGTGGTGTGACAGCAAGACCTGTTCCGTGTCTCATCACGTTACATCACCTATGCCATAGTATAAATTGATAAAGCAGTATCTCACATGATTTACAGTTTCTTGTTGAGGGAGTGCGCTCCAATCGTAGGCTCCGATATCGTATAAATAAAACATGGAAGTTGGTACTAGGTATGCATTGATCACTTGCGTTGGTATGCTCAACAATTGATTGGGTAAATAGCTATATGATGTGGTCTGATTGCATCTTATGGTGTCTGTCATTTACTAGGTAGGCAGTAAAGCACTTTACATTCGCTAACTAATAAAAGATGCTTGTCGACCTCGGTGTAACATTGTAAGCTCAGCGAACGATACGCGTAACGGCCTTATTTGGAATGTAGCTTATTTTAAATTAACGGAAAAGGACTGTTCAAAAAAAAAAAAAAAAAATCAAAAATTATTTATTAGGTATCAAGGTCATACTTATACATATAGTTGTTGGAGCCCCCTTTTAAGCTTGTGATTGCCTGTGCCAGGGGGTTCCGCTCTTTCTTAAGTGTAATACAGATACCTAATATCTAATTAACTTAACTTAATTCTTGTTATAATTTATTTGTAGGGTATGTAAGGTGTAGTTATGTATGTAAGGTAATTTATTTCCAGCTAGTTATATAAGTTTTTATACAATAATTTTAGTTATATGTATCTATATTTTAACAAATAGTTAGTAACTTATTCTATTCTATTCAGTCTTACAAATATTTATTTATATTTATATTGGAGTATGTATGACATAATTATGCATGTTTGTGTGTTAATACAACATACTTTGTGTGGATCTATGATTGTAAGTATATATAATTTGTGTTTAAGTATAAATTTGCGGTACCTTCGCTATTCTAATGGCCATAACACAAGTGGCCAAGCCACTCACTCCAGAACCGGAACAATGTATGCGAATGTTGTCTGATATTTATATTTATTTAATTATGTATAAAATTTTCTATTTCGTCGTAGCTTAAGTTTTTTACCCAATTAACAACTATAGATTTACATTCATGAAAGGATTTACTGTATATTTGTGTTTCTTTGTTAACTTTGTTATATAGAATGGCAGAGCGTGATTCAAATTGAATCTTAGCAAATAGGGTTTTTCGGTGCGGAATATTGACTATATTGTCTTTTCTTCTCCTTCCTGTTATACATATGTTAGATAATTTTTTGTGTTTTTTTAAGATTGTCTGTACAATATACAATTTGCGCACCGATAGTAAGTTACTAATTTGGTATAAATGATGTGTTGAGAATGTCCTCTTTTTGAAGTACATAATTTTTAGCAAAGTACGTTGAGCTCTCTCTACTTCTATAAAACGTGTCTTGAGTGCTCCACCCCAGATAGGGATACAATATGTTATTATTGATTGGACCAATGAAGTGTAAATTTCGTTTAATAAGTTTCTCCGTTTATTTGTGCTGCTGATCACTTCTTTTGCGGCTACATATCTTAGTGATTTAAATAACCAGTTAAATTTGCGTATTCTTGATGTTATTTGTTCAATTTGAGGATACCATGATAACCTTTGGTCCAACATCACCCCCAAGTATTTCACGACTTGTACTTTATTAATTTGTGGACATCCACACCTATCGTTAAAGTCATCGAACGCCCCACATGTGTGTATTCTAATATTAAAGTCTTGGCAAGGCTGAGAACTATTGTAGATACTGAAGCAAATGTAGTTAGTTTTGTCAGTGTTGAGGGTTAGTAAATTATTTCTCATCCATAAAGCAACCCGGGCCGTACCCCGCTCCGCATTTATTTTTAAATCAGACCAGCTGCCACCAGTGAAGACGATTGCTGTGTCATCGGCGTAAGAGTATATTTTCGCATTAGGTATAGCCATGTTGCAAAGATCGTTTATGTAAATGAGGAACAAGGTAGGGCCCAAGACACTTCCCTGTGGGACGCCACATGATACGTCAATATCATCACTTGTGCAGCTATCAAGTTTAACTTTTTGTTTTCTGTTGGTCAGGTAATCTTTGAATATCATTAATTGTGTATTTCTAATGCCGATTTTTTCTAGTTTTTGCAGAAGGATTTTATTTGAGACTGTGTCGAAGGCTTTTTTTAAATCTATAAATACTGAAAGGCATTTTGTGCCTTTATCGACTTTTTCAGTTATTAGTGTACTTATGGCCGTAACTGCGTCTTCTGTTGATATTCCGTGTCTAAATCCAAATTGATTTAATACTGATTGATTAATTTTTGATACTGATTGATTTTTGATTTGATACTGTTAAAACTAACTAATTGATCAATCATAAAACTTTAGAAATTATTGCGTTCCATCCGTGAAAATTTTACTTCGACAGCTGCTATTATCCGTGACACTTTGACAGCATTGTATTTTTTAAAATTTAATTATATTTTAAAGGCGTGGGTATTTGTAAAAAAATCTAGATGAGATACTACCTACATCTATATGCACTATGTCCACGCAGAAGTCTGGTCCTGACGCACTTTCCGAGGAAATCGGACATAAACCCGCATGCCAAAGTAAAATGGTGTTAAATAATTTTATGGCATATAAACTGTGAAATTCAAAGCACAGTGTGCATATTGATGGCTTTTGCTGCTGCATTTGATTTATATTGTCGTCCGATGTCGTAATAAAATGGTTTTAAAAAGTTGTTTCATGATGTACAAATTCCCTCCTCTTGAATTGAATCTATGTTTCTGGAACAAAGTTATTAAAGTTATATATGAAATCGTGAATATGTTATGTAATTCAAAATGAAAGGTGATTTTCGGAAGAGGTTCCATTTCATTCGGTGCTTTTCAATATTATTTAATTCGCACTCACTTTTATACCTGAATTGGAGAAGATAATTTTAAGAACATTTAGCAATCTCGTTTTGATTCGAAGGGAATTCTTAAGATTTATGATTATTAATGTAAATTAAGTACAACAAATGTTTTAAATCATTCTCAATTTAAATTGGCGCCAGTAAGCCTCATATTTTAACGGTGGCATTGGTCAAGTGACTGCCAGTTTATAAACAAAACAGAAAGTCGACACTTCGAGTACGCTTCGAATGTAAACATTGTTCACTGATCGAGACGCATGCAGATATTTAAATAACCACTTTACCGACGACCAAACCAACCACTAATCAACTTTAATTTGATTTATCACCAATATTACTAAATGATTTCCAATCATTTTCAATTTGAAACGACAAGTAAGCCTCTTCGATTGGCTAAATAATTATGTTTGTTTATTTATGGCGGTCGACCAATCAGAAGTCTGTTGTTAGTCTACACATTACATACCACATGTATAACCGCCATAATTCTGTACCCACACAGCAATATATGAAATTCTTTATTGGAAACTCGCACCAAATGTCGCGTTGAGAAAGTGCATTGAGTTTTCTTCGAAACCGGTCGTGGCCTGACAATCAACTTCTATACTCCATATTAATGAATACAGCACCATTCTATGTACACTTTCGCAAAGTATGATAAGGTACAATAGATCAAATAGTTATAGATATGTATATATTATATTTGTATACCTACTTATTTTCTATCTATGTATTCATGTATTTAATATCTATATTTTACTTTCATCAATTTCTCTTCAGTCTATTGCGCACTCCGCCCTTTTAGCTTAATTACCTTACCACCATCGACATATACTATCACTGCTCACAAGACTCATCCCTGTACAGTCTCCGCCTGCGATTGTATTAAAATCACTCGCACTACTAACGTCAAATATTTAGGAATCTGGATTGACCAATCCCTGTCTTGGCATCAACAAATAAATGTTAGTGTTAACCGTGTCCGGAAATTAATTTACGTTTTTAAAAATCTTAGGGTTGTCCTTGATTTTCAAACACTCAAAGTTGTCTATTATGCTCTGGGACAATCTATCATTTCTTACTGTATTACAGTCTGGGGAAGTGCATGTAAAACACAACTTCTGCGCCTAGAGAGGGCGCAGAGAGCCGTTCTTAAGGTAATGAGTTTTAAGCCTATCCTTTTTCCTACCTCTGAGCTGTATATACTTACCAAATTAATGACTGTTCGGCAAATCTACATTTCACAAACTGTATTACGTAAGCATACCTATCTTCCTTTTAACATAGAGACCACTGCCAGCAAACGCAGATCTGATCTGATCTGTAAATCCGAATCTTGCAGGTTAGCTATGGCCAGACGTCAATTTTGTTTTTTCGCACCTAGACTTTATAATAAAGTGAACAAAATCTTGAATATATATCCCCTCACGTTGCGCGAATGTAAAATTCGCGTAATTGACTGGTTATTGAACTTAACTTATAAGGAGACAGAATTTTTTATAAGTCAATGTTAGGCACACACATCCATACATACTCATACTTGTATACACACACACACACACACACACACAAACACACACACACACACACACACACACACACACATACATCTCTATAACATACAGACAACACTATTACATACATGCATGCTCACACAAGCTAATAATAAATAGTTTTATATAGGTACGCTAACCTCTTGGGACGCTGTTTACCTCTATTTCGGAGGTGGGCGTTAACAGCTGCGACACAGTTGCAAAACTAATGTGGCTGTTATCGTACATCCATTGTAATTTGTACCATGAAAAAGTTCCAAATAATTTTTTATTTTTTTTATTTTTTTTTATTTTAATTATCCTCTACACTAAGGTTGTCTGGAAGAGATCGCTTAAGCGAGAAGGCCGCCTAATTTTACAACTAATGTCTATTATACCTAGCTTTAAGTCGATATGGTGTGCAATGAAGTATATCTATCTATAAGTGCAAGGAGTTGCGGAAATGGCCCGTTCCAACTGGCTAATTAACTAACTAGGAGTAGCAGTATTTAAGAAAAGATAAGACGTAATTATCATCACAATGTTATGATTATCTTCTGTAGGAGGTTAAGGCGATAAGACAGATCGGATTTGACTTATTCGAGTAGATCGTTAGTTTTGGTTTTTAGATTTCTAAGTTAAACTGTATCCCAACGTCTCTTAATATTTTTTTTAAATAGGATCGGATTCCATATGTAAACTATGTCTGTATTTATTTTTGTGTTTCTTGACCCCCCCATACTATACATACTACTCGCTGACCCCCAAGAGTCCGCGGGTTTGAGAAACACAGCTTTTTCTATTTATTTATTTATTTATTAGAAATCAACAGCGTATACACTTGATTACATTAATTAGTATAGGTAATTATTAAGGCCAATTACAGATTTCTTTAAAAAATTAAATTTTCATCGATACCTATAACAATTTCGTTGTGTTTTGTTTGCGTGTGTGTGTGTGTGTGTGTATGTGTGTGTGTGTGTATGTGTGTGTGTGTGTGTGTGTGTGTTCGAGTGTGTGTGCGTTTAAGTCAGCGTCAGTCAGTCAGTAACTTAATTTGACCGCTTCAAGCACTAAAAAAGTGCCTAAAGCAGTCAAATCAAGCTACTCCAGATCAAATATCGTGAACCTGCATGTACCCGCTACACCGAGGAGTCAATTACTCTCTCAATGAGAGATCTTCGGAACGATGGCTTAGAGCCCATGAACAAATCAATCTCGCGAAATGAGGCGTTGTAAACTTTGGCGAGGCGTAGCAACGTACTGTTGGCTGCGTAGTTGGTGGTGCGCGCGGGCGCGTGCAGCAGCGGCGTGTGGCGCGTGCGGCGCGTGGGCGCGCTGTATGATACGCTCCCCACTAGCTCTGGGCAATCCAAATTCCTATGATTCAGTCATCACTGGCACAGGGCTAATATTTATTACGAGTATATGAATCCATGTAAACAAATGAGCTAACACGTAGATCTTCGCGTTTATTCTTTACGCGTTTCTTGTGTGGATATGTGTGTTTACATAAAATAATTATTACGTTAACGCAGTTTTATTATTGTTTTCTTTAGCATAATCTAATGAATACGTCCTTTGGTATCGCACTACGTCTGCTTACCATGCATTCAATAATAAACAAAACAAACTGGAGCTAACTGCACATATTATCGTTAATGTGTAAATCGAACCATAACAAAATATTGTTCAGTGATAAGAATGTTGTCAATCATTATAGTTGTCGGGTATTCTTTTTATATGGCCGTGTCATAAGTTGTGGTGTGACTAACAAAGTAGGTAAGGTGCGGTGCGTGATATAACACAACGCCATTGATATCAATTTACCTGAAGTAAAATGGAACATTGATGAAAATGTCTGTAAATAATGACGATGAATCATTTATTTTTTGAATTATTAGATTAGTTATTTTTCGAATGGCGCGAATGAATTGTGTGTAGACTGAGGGCTCAATCTATGATTTGCAAAAGAAATATGTTTAACAGATATGAGTAGAAAGAAACCCTAAAACAGTCCAGACATATGTGGTAGAATTAATTAAAAAGAATAACAACAATAATGATGCATTAATATTTCATGCAACAGGAACGTGGCAGATAGCGAGTAGTATTGTTAAAAATAACACAAAAACAGTAAATTGTCTACATACCTACTTATTGCTGATATTGATCTCGCGCACGAAAGAGATAGGTATGCATAGAATCTTGTAAATGTTTCAGAAGGCCCTATAATAACAATCGATCGAACGGACAAACGAGTTCGATGACTGGATCCGGTGATTTTGTAGCTTAAAAAACGGACAACGAACCCTTGCTGATCTTGCAACGTCGATCTTCATGATCTTCAGTTCGTATATACGGACACGGGGAAGCAAATGGCCCTACCATTTCCTTTCGCTTTTATGGTACAAAAATACGCGTTCCGTCCATCGAACGATCGTTTTTTGTTCGTTCGATTGTTTTGTGTGCATTAACTTTTTTAAAGTACAAACTTCAGTCGGATCTGACTGACCTTGTCAGGCTGTGTATGGCTAAAACTGCATCTTTATTTCATCACTTATGAACCCTTCTACGTATTTATCTATTCTAGCGCGTCGTCTGCGACTCTGCGCTTGCGCGTGACGCTCTATAATTACATTCGTCCTAAACGGGATTTTGTGGACGCGTGGCACTTATTTCCGAACACAAAGTCACTAGCATCCTGACAGTAATGGTACATTCAAATGACAATATTTCTATATCTGTGTACATTAAACAGGCATGCATAAGCGCATGTCATCTCAATACCTACTGCAATGATAACCTTATTTGTTTTTGATGTAGATAATTATTATCATTTTTGTTCACCTGAATAAATTGTACCTAGTTGTGTTTATGGTTAAAATTAAATGAGGCTAAAGCGTCATTTGGCCTAACTGGCATACTTAGGTAGTATTCGTCTTAACATAATATATATACCTAAATCGCGCCTGATTCACTTCGAATTTCACCTTAAAAAGATTTTATGTAAGTAGTTATCGTATTTTGATAAGGTTTCCATGAATATGTGTCTTGCATGTCCACTTTTCCCTATGTGTCAGCTGACTGACTGACTGAAACAATATCAAGATTACCTACTTATTAAATGTAGTTGATATAATTACACGCCAACCTTTAAACGTTAAAATGCACAAGATAATATTTATAAACTTTAAAATCTAAATTCTATTCTCTCTACCTATATCTCGCCCTTTTTTGGAGTAATTAAATTAAAGTAAATCCAATCCTACATTCACTAAAATTTAAAGTTCCTTTACGTTATGTTTAATGCGTTTAATAAGGATGTACGAACATCTACTTAAAATGTATTTATTTTTTTAAAACTACGGAACTAAAGTGAAGAAATATCTAATTAATTTGTAGATTTATAGATTAGGTTACTGGTACATTTTAAAACTGCATAAAATTATGATTTTGATTATTATCTATTCCGATAATATATCCGATTAATAAGGCGTCCGGAATTAAAACTGTGTTCTCATCAATTTCCTCGTCTATATGTAGCAACATAAAAACACAAATCACCCCATCTACAACTATAGGGACAATAATTCAGTTCCAAGAGTAGGTAGGTACTCTCAGAGTCGACAAACACGTCTAGACATTCAGAATGCTAATAGGTATGTCATAATATTTGTTATGGTTCGTTTAGTGCATGTTTTCCAAACCACCAATTCGCTTATGTACCTTGTGTGTTTATAGGTATTGTATCCAACTGCATAACTCGGAGAGTGTACCTACCCACAGAACGACCGCTACGCGACTTTGAGCGCCTCTACGTTTATATTTTATGAGCGAACTTGTTCTATTCGGCCGTAAAAATTCTTCGCAAGTTAAAAATTTTAATTACAAATTGGTATAGGCTTATATGGGAAAGTTGCCATAAACTATCCCATTTATGATTATTGTATGTAATTTGTTTCAAGAGAATATTTATCTCCGCGTTTTAAACGATATACCTAACTGGCAGCATAGCGGAGCGATCAATAGACGTTTGATATGAGAGTCTTGTCTGATTAACTGATTCTTTCAGATGAAAGATGAATGACAAAAGATGATAGTTTTGTTATTCAAAATGTGGGTTCAACACTTTTTTTAGTTGCATTTATGTTATTACGCTTATTTATTGGTATAATGATCGTGGGAACCACAAAATAAACATATAGATATATTTTTATATTAGCATTCAATTAATATTTTTTAAAATAATATAACATAAGTAACATAATCGTTACTTTATAATGTTTAAATGTAATAGGTGTAGATAGATACTGCTCCCTTATGCCCTTGAGTTATCTTGAAATAGAAATTGCATGGTTTAACCTAGTAGCCCAGGTGATGTCCTCATGTGATCCAAATCCTATTGTTTTATTTTTTGTGTCTGGTAGTCTGGGATTTACGACTTAACTATTGCCTGGAAGTCTCGGTCTTAGGACTTTAAAGTATCAAGGGCAGCCTTATCATAATAAGACTCCAGGCTTAAAGAGCTAATGTGGTATAGACTGGGACGATGTGACCATTATCCACCAATATTACCTTTATTTACCAATTTACCGCTATCCTTCAAAAACACTAAGTGTGTGCAGCGCCAGATAGACCAGTGGATAGGCAGGTATTTTTAATGTTTCCTCAATTTGTTATTTAAATGGCTCATTTAAATGAGCGTGTAACAGTTTGTCCACGCTCGGAGTCCCGTCAGGCTGTTGACACTAAACGTTGACAAACAGACGGATCGTTTCTTTATTTCTGCTTGTTTTGCAGATGGTACATGTGTTTCGAACAGGCCATTGTTTTGCTATGTTTCATTGTAAATCTAGCATTGACTAATTTCGATGGTTCGCTTTCTCAAAGCAACACTAAAAGACTAAGTAGGTACATACATGTAGCGAGGAAAAACATCGCCAGGAAACCTAGCCAGCAAGCAAGTACACTTTTAATACCTTAACAAAGTGGTTGCAGGTTTCACCTTATAACCGAGAAATTCCAGGTCGAAATAAGGGGGCTCTTTGTCTACATGCTTGCGACAACGAGGCAGTGAATACAATAATAAGAATTATAAAGAAAATTCACCGCCCTGGTTAATAAATTAGGAACATCTGTTGGAATCAAAAGTCCGAATTTACACTGCCTGCGTAAAAGGTTTTGATTCATTAGACGTCTTCTCAGTCCAAGCTCGTTAGCATGTTGATTGGAATTTTCGAATCGCGTAAACATTTTTATTTAAAAATTGCCATTCGCAACGAGGTTGTTGACATTGTGGTATTGTATAGACGAATCCTTTCGTTTCGTCGGACGGATATTTCTGTCCGTTTGCCGGCGTGCGGTCGTAATGCTTTTGCACCAACATTCAGCCTGAGCGCTCTCGCCGGTTGCCAAACTTCGGTAATTTGTGTAATTGGAAAGTATTGGAGACAATGTAAGTGTACATGGTGAAATCGTTGACATTCTTTGGAACAACACAACGTGTGATGTGATAACTGTCTTCGAAAACCTAAATTTATACATTATGTATTTTGCAGCTTTCAGTACCGTGTTCAGTACCTACCTAGGTTTATTTTTCAACACATTTATGTATGACTCGATATAAATTTAACACATCACAAATAAACTAAATATTATAAATATCAAGTATATATTGTAGCAAGCTTTTAGAAAGCTTTTCTACTCAGATAATCTTTTCTGATTAGAAAAGCTTTCTAAAAGCCTAATTTTCAAAGTTTATTTTATGTTTAAATTAGGGAAGCACTTATTTTATTATCCTCTGTTACTCGAAATTATTATGCAAATTACATACATTAAATTTTATTCTAATTACTAACTTAATAACTAAAAGGGAGTCTCCCTTGAGCTAATTTTACTAATTTTGATATACCTATATTATATTAGTAAATCTAATAATAATATGACATAACTTTTAAATATGACAATAAAACTTGCGTAGGTAACGTTCGTTCACAACATACATCGATACCTACTCGTACAATGTAGGTATATACGTCATTCTGAATGGGTTTATTCAATCTACACGTTCTTTGTCCATCGCAATTTCTATCCAGTTGTTATTAGCTGTAGGGTCACATACCCTAGAGCACATGGTGGTCCTCGTGTCTCGCGCACAATCGCCCCATTGGCAGTATCAGCAGTATCGGAGACGTGTGCTATCGCGTCGCCGGGGCAACGCCCGCTTATCAACTTCTTCATTGAGCCTCTTGTGACGTCACCATTGTAATTCTAACTTTGTTTACACCAATTATTATCTAATAAACTGATTATTTATATTATTTCACATGCGTTGTAAAGGGCACAAGTGTTTACCTAAAGATGGAGAACTAATCTATTGTGGTTGCCATTTGCAGTATTGATAGGAATATTAAAGTTACTTAAGCACTTAGTAAATTATAGCCATGTAACAGATACCTACTATTAAAAATAAGTATTTAGAAATAGCAGTTGCTAGTAACATTAAGTTTTATCTCATATTTTTTCTATTTCATATTAGAAACTCGAACAAAACCTAACTAAACGATAATACAATCGTCTTCTTCTTTTCGAATCATGAAGGGTTAAAGTTTATTATTGTAGTGGGATGATTTTCTAGACTAGATTCTGCGTTACCGGGTCTACTGCGCGGCGTCGCGTGATATTAAGCCAATTGTATTATTGGGTGCAAAAAAAGAGCATTTTGCACGCATTTTCGGTTTCTTGCGCGTTCCTTTCTTGTATAGTATTAAAGTATAGAATTTTCATTAAAAACTACATCAGTATAAGTAAATTTTTGTCACAAAAGTATCGTTGGAGACAAATTTCAGCGGGTAGGCATCAAGCCAGATAAGTGTTCGGTTGTCCATCTAATCTGTAGTAACGCCACTTTTACGCGTTCATGATAATATTTAGTATGATTTGATAAGTAGGCAATTTTGTGCCATATAGATCGACTGATAGCGATTTCATTTTACTTTCACGATATTTAGGCATGTCGTCGAAAAATTTTACGATACAATATATCCAATCATGATAGGCTCTAAGGACTTTGTACCGGCTGGTATGCTGTTTGGAATAATTAATATTGTTCATATTGTGTAAAACCAAATTTAACTTCCTACCTAGACAAAATACTGGCATCTGTGCCTTCACCGTCGCTAGCTTAAGATGCAACACAAAACCAAATAACCTGCAAATGCAGGAAAAACTAAACAAAGCGATTATTTTCCGTAAATAGAACTTCAATTGAACATTTTCTATCTAAAAATTTTACTGTAGCCCACTTTTTCAAATAACACGATATAGCCTATATTGGTTCGGAGTATTATATCACGAGCAGAGCAGGTATTCGTTTTGTAATGCACATTTGGTCTGTTTCCAAATTGGCTGATATTGGCTATCGCAATTTTTAATAGAAGAGAATCCATAAATCTTTGTCTTTGATCATACCAATCCTACAGATCTTAAATGATTCAAAGACTACACGGATGTAATAATTTAGACATTGATATACCTAAATCATTATTGTGAATTGGGATAGAGCCATTATTGTACATACTATTGGTTTTTTAATAGTAGCACGTTATAATGACTGTATTTTGTCTGATGCTAAGCAGACGATGAAGTCCAAAAACTATAATAGACATCACGCTTACGGGTATTATATACCTAGTGTAACATAGATCGTCACCTTATGCCGTCTTACCGCTGCATCATTTCAGAAGACACAAGATTGTGTCCCAAGAAAATGGTAACTCGTGTTCTGAAAGAAAGTCTCACGGCCGAATGGTTCGGCAAACATACGATTCTGTATTTTAAGATATAAGTACGGATTGATTCGACAGTTTTTAATATTCCTATCTACACTGTCACAAATGATTCTTATTGTTTACATAAATTGAAGTATCGGATTGGAGTCACCTTGCCACAATCATCCATGAAAGGCTTTATTTGTAGACGAGAGATGTCGGGCATGATGTAACATTGAACTGTCAATACTTAATACTTGTGAAACCATTTTCGATTAATAATATTTACTGTTTGCATATCTAAATGGATTTATTATGAGCTTAATCGGTAAACATTCTGATATTTCTCGACAAGGAAAGTATTTTACTCGTAATTAAAACAATCCCGCTTTCTTCTAGTAGGTAGCTATCTCTGAACGATACCTTCTAGGTTACGCTTATCAACGTATATATAAATAAAAAACAGATAGAATAATTATCTTTATTACAAAACATATTGTACGAAATTTGCTTGAGTAGGTGCATTAGGTATCTGATTTCTCGTATTTACATACATATTTGGTAATTTACTCGTACATATATTATATTTGCCCTCAGAACAAAGCTTTGTTCTACTTCGCTACAGATGTACTATTATTTTCTTCTGCCCACGATCTAGGCTACTGCCTACATAGTCACATGCGTCTCAATACTGAAATCCGCCTACAAATCACATGGTAATGGTGCATTACGAGCGGCGCATTATTTACGGACGATCAAGAGTGGCGTGCGCGGTCCGGTGACCGCTCCCGATTGAATAATAGCACCAATGTACCTATTACTGAACTGTATTTATATCTCGGGATAGGGTTAGTCAGTTGCTTGAACCTTTCGTAGTAGAATCGATTCGGTTTGAGTTGTGTGAGTGTCACAATAACATTCGAATTTGCTTACGCGTGTAGGCATCTTCAATCAAGGAAGGGTCAAGTTGAGTCATTAGAATTTAAAATCAAAACGGTCATCTTAGGGATTGACCAGTTCAACTGGTCTGGTACGCTTATATATTAATGGCATATCTGTGTATTATACATAAAAAAACATATTTACTATAATTACTTGTACCTACAATTTCTGCTTTGGCGCGGGAGGCCCGACATGGCTAGACGTCGTATTGGGGGCGTTGTAGCGTGCTTGCCAAAAAAGATGGATTCGTACTAGACCTAGATATTTAGTGGGTGGGGCACACCTTACCAGCTCTAGATAGAAAGCATCGATACTTTTAGGTAATGCCTAAAGAATTACAACAATTGCACATCGAACATCGGGTATCAATCATAACTAAACTGCACAACATGTTAACTAACAATGAATAACTCGTATTAATTGTCTAATATCTATTACCGATATTTGTATTACAATGACTCAAAATATAACCCTAATCATTCCGTCTCGTATTTACAAAATGCATGACATCAGAATACAATTAGACTATATTATTTTGGTTACCCGTGATTCAGAGTGCCTTGATCAAGATTGCTTACTTCAATCTAGTGACCTTTGACAACAAATTAATCCAAGAATTTCCGATGCTATAGGCAGACATATCTACAGATAGATACATACCAGCCGCCTATCGCAGTCAACTCCTGGAGATAGGCCTCTCTCCAGTTGTTCGCCGTATTCAGATACACCTGACCGCCTTCACGTTATACTTTCTTTGTATGAAGAGTTCAAAAGTTTCAATAAATATATATTTAAATATCGTAAGGACGTATAGACTTTATATTGTCTCTGGAATATCATGTTAAATTGATAGTGTCATCTAAAACTGGACAAAGAGTCATGCAGGAACATTAAAAAGCGTGATATTTTCAGCTCCGCCCACGTTCCTGTGACGTCCGTTTTGGCACTGCGGGCAATCACGTAATGTGAATAACGCCGACAGCCGTCACGCCGCGTACTTGTAATACAACTATACATAGACAATTAAGTATTTTGTATAAGAATATGCTGTCAAGAAGTGTATATGAAGTAGTATGCTATACGTAAACAATGAAGTCTTTTGTATAAGAGAGTATCCATCGTCTAACGATTATTGCAAACGCATGCCTGTCTAGTTTTAGCAAATGAGTACACTAAACAATTATCTCATGGCGTAGCTGTGGTATATAACATCTTTTGTTTTGATTCCTTTGTATCGATTTCTTGTAATGGTAGCAGTTGAAAAAATCTGACTATAAAATCTCATTCCATTTAACAAGCATTTGGAAAAACAAGTAGTACCTATATTTAACGTATAAATTTTGTTGAGTGGGAAAAATTTAATAAGTGGGAGTAAGATGATGTGAAAAGTTCTTGATCTTGAGGAGACCTTTCGATAAGGAACGCAGCATACATTTTTTAGCGAGGTGGACTGACGACATAATAAGGGGGCTGGATGTGGACAGCCTGGAACCCAAGACATGCCACGCCGCGCTGGGCCCCACATCGCCATCTAGCCCCAAACTAAGCCGAAGCTTGTACTTATTGGTACTAGACAATTGATAAACTTACTTAGATACTTTTTTGTAAATAAATACATATGAATATTATACTTACATAGTAAACACCCAGACCAATACAAACAGACATGTTCATGAACACAAATATGGCATCCGGCCGTCGTAGGTAGACCTATGTCTTGCAGTGGTGTTCGTAAGGTTGAATATGATGAAGATAATGTGTTATTAATGTGTGGTGTGTGATATGGTGTGGTGGTGGTTGTACAACTTAACCGAACTGAAAGCTGTAGGCCAGACGTTGGGTTGATGAGGATAGTAGAATATGAGGAGTTCGATATGTTCATAAGAGACAAGTACCTCAGCTAAAAGAACAATAAGAAACAAGATTTGGTACAACCGCAAGTCGCTCACGTAGGCGTATAGTTATTTAAGTTTGAGTGATGGCAATTGAGAAAAAGAATAACATTCCAGTTCTCAATGGCGCCGCGGCGACGGTTTCGAACCAGTGTTTCGGACACTATAGTTTTCCATCATTGTCAGTACCTACATAGTTTAGTAATAACAAGACGATTTTCACGCTTTTCATCTTGGATAATGCGGTAAATGTGTAGTTCCAAATTATGGCTAAGCTCTTTAAATAAATGCTAAAATGAAATCATTATGTACCTACTGTTTTCTGACTAATTGATAAAACAAAGCATAGTCAAATAAATGCGTTAGACGACCTGGTCTCAAACTAAGGTTTTTCTTTGTACTTACAAATACCAGACGATGACAGGGCCATCTCCCAGAAGACGCAGACCCCAGAACTTTACTTTATTAAACTCACTAAATTTGGAATCGAACCCGGAACCCGCGGATCGTCCGCACTTATTAGATGCTCTATTCATTGCACTACCGAGACCGACCAAGAGAAAAAAAGAAAAAGTCATCTTTTTCTTTAGACCCATGTACATAAACATGGTACGTAAATACAGTCTTATCTTAATCCCTTTCCGCATACAGAACAGTAAGTTAACGCAATTATTTTTGTCTTTTTCTAACCAAAACCATTACACAAAGCATAGTTATCGAATTCGATACTGTTTTCGAAGTGTTCTAAATAGGTGGGCTGGTGCAATAAATATGTAGTATTTGTGCTTCTATTGCAGTTCAAGCGGTAATTGAATAATAAATACCTAAACCTTAGTTCTATGTTAAGCATTGTCCTCGTGCGCAAGAGTTGCGTCTTGAAACTCCTTGTAGGTACTTCGTCAACGTCTAGGAATCACGCGCCATCAATTTATTTTCGCGGCCCCAGCTACGTCAATTTAGATCAATTTCGGCTTATGCAGCGGGTATACGCAATAAAATGTTGTTCTTAACGTTATTACGAATGTCAAGTGAAAGTCAGATAATGTAAGATTGTTATTCAATAATATTTTTCTTAATAAAGAACACGTGTGTCGTCCGATATTCGGTTATATTTACATTTACACATCGTTGTGAAATGTTTCGTTTTATCTTTAAGCCGCAATGTTGTTTGAAGGGCTTCATCTGGAGCCTAATTTCATTACTTCTATTATTAAATGTTCGCCTAATTAGTCTACTATTTCCCTTATCACTGTCGTAATCACCATTTTCTTACTTCATTATGCTACAAAAGTGCTCCCACACGGGGAGCAATCACTTGTAACATCATAGATGAAGACTTTCAGAATTACATTACAAACTACCTCTCTGACTGATGAGTATTTGTGTGTAATGTGACATTGTAGATTCTTCTTTTTGCATTATACTACAGCTTTATATTCTATGTAATGTAACATTACAGATTCTACATTTTATATTTAAGCTATATGTATATTAGATACTACCTCTTTGACTGATCAGTATTCGCGTGTAAAGTGACATTGTAGATTTGACTTTTACATGTTACCTACATGTTGCATCAAGATATTTTGTATATATATTGTAACATTACAAAGTGTGCATTGTAATGCGGTTATCTTCCGTCACTAATGTATACCTACTCGTTTTGCATCATTACTAGGTGCGTGCTGTAATTAGAATATGTTTTCCTCCATCTCTGATGTAATGCTCGAATTTGTAACGTTACATCACACTCAATTGATCCTGGCGAGGGAAGTCCTTAAAGGAAATTTAGATTAGTTAGTTCTTTGCGACCTACAGGCCTACCGGCGACATGCGAGGGTCATGGCTACTCCGAATTTAGGACGCCGACCTCGAGGTCGCCACTCGGCCTTCACGACCTCATTCTGGAGGAAAACTAGAGTTTTCCTAAATTCGTCGCGCGAACCGCGTGCGGATAGGATATTTGCGAACTGTCTTTGCTTTGAAATGTGTGTCGTGAAATCATGTGACACAGTGTGAATTACTAAAATATCTTTAAGAATTATTTTTAAATGTGTTGCTTCATTTGGAAGGTATACCCTACCTACTATCTAATAATATAGAATCAATGTTGATAGGCGTTTGACGGGTAATTTGCCATGATTTGTAATGACATCTTTTCCTATCATTATTGCAAATTTCAAATAAAACCTATGTATCGAAATGTGTCGTCAATTAGATTAACAAATGTTATTATTATTTAGAATTAATAAACATTACTTATTAAAACTGATTTGAATAAGTAATGTATATTAATTCTATACTTTTTGGCGTAACGTAGGAATAAATAGATTGTGATGGGTTGAGCAGATCTCGTGCCAAATTTAATGGTATGACGCGGAATGCCTGTACCTAAGAAAATATTCAGACAGGAAACGGATGTACGGAATAAAATTATTGCTGCATATAGTTTTATAACTTCAAAAATATTGGTCATGTACTCGTAGGTAGGTACTTAGTTTTCATTTCAACCGATTTTATCGTATCAGTAGTAGCACTGAAATAATATTTCAGGAGCCGGCGGCGCTAAACGATAAATAATTGTGAATGAATCACTGCACATATCTCTCGTATTACGAATAATATACGATTGTTACCTATTCATATTTTTTCATATAGAAACTTGTCATATTTTAAAACAAAATTATCTTAAGATATACACATTTTTGTTTATATGAATAAATATATTTAACAAGTGTTAATCATAGCGATGGCATGTAATTTTGTTATCTTATCCAGTTCGTTCACATTTGACATTCAACATTCACGTCGTGAAACGAGAGTGATTACATTTATATTGTGCGTGCGTTGTTATGCACCTATTCTGTTGATAGAAGTTAAAATCATACATTTGATTAGGTACCTCACTTATTTGCATATAAAATTATCTGCATGTGTAATCGTTAAGCCTACCTATAAATGCCGCAAACGTGGTTGATCACCTTGTTTTGTCTACACATAAGTACGCAAAGTACCTTGATTAGCCATTTTACCTTGATAATGAAAATTTACGGTCTCCTCGTAATCAACGATAAACATGTATGATGTATTGTAAGTATGCGGGAGCATTGAGTGATAAGGCGTGTTGTTGATTTCAGACGCAGATGAGCGGTGACCGCGCGGGGCAGCAGTGCGGGCTGACGTCGTTGCTGCCGATGTCGTGCCGCGGGCGCGCGGCGGCGTTCGCGCGGGACCTGCACTCGCGCCTGCGCAACCTCGGCGCCGCCGGCGACGACGACTGCGAGAGCAGCTGGCTGGCGCGCGACAACGCGCACAAGCGGCCCGCCACCTCCGCCCAGCGCGACCTCGACACCTTCTACGACTTCGAGCTCGAGTGCGAGAGCCCCAGCAGCCCCGTCGACGAGTTCGACCCCACATACACCGAGCGCTCCCCCACCGACGAACAAGAACCACCCTTCTACGATGTCGACTCCGACCCAGAACTCAAGGAACAAGCGAAACTCGTGTTGCAGCCTCCGGAAAAAATCAGAAATGGATTCAAATTCTCCACCGCGTTCTACACAGATTGCCCACCAGTGAAACTTCAACCGGCTCCACGAGAAAACGGGCATGTCGACAAACCATTGTATTCGGCTATTACATTCGAAGGCTGTGCTAGACAAAATAGTCTCGACGAAGTAGACAGTGCTGCACGCCCCTCAGTGTTAACAGAAATAGATCGGCTCAGTTTGCCGCTCAATTTAAGCTCGGGTATAGACAGCGATTCTGAATTTGAATCGGCTAAAAGCGATCCGTCGGACGCTGTGGACGAAGACTTCCAGAATGAAAAACCTTTAGAAAATGGTGTTATAGAATGTATAGATAACTTATCGCTCACAGAGGTTGAAATACCTGTCGAAGACGAAATATTGGAAGTAGTTGAGGATGAAATTCTTATACAAACGACTCTGAATGAAATTGAAGAATTGAAAATTGTGACCAGTGAAATTCCCGTTGAAAAGGAAGTATCACCAGTCCCAGAAATAGAACCTACATTACTGAGTGCAGAGATCAAAGACGAGCATGACGATGAAGATGACAGACCTCAACGGGTTCGTCGTTGTTCCTCGCTAAAAACGGGCAAGACTCCCCCAGGCACGCCCGGCCGCAAAAAAATTGTACGTTTCGCTGACGTTTTAGGCCTCGATTTAGCAGACGTTAAGACTTTTATGGACGAAATTCCCGTGATTCCAAAGTCGGCATATGACGATCTCACCGGTTGCGACTTTCAGAACTCACCTCCAGTGCGGAGCCCGCCGCGTCTCGGCACTCTTACACTAGTTCCCCTATTTCAGTTGCCACGTGACGTTACGGAGAAATTGGAGGCGTCAAGCGTTTGCCTCGAGAGTGCGCGGGTTTGCGACGGTGTTCACGTTACAGTTTGTGGTTCTGTGCGAGTGCGCAACCTGGACTTCCATAAAACCGTGCACATTCGCTACACTATGAACCACTGGAAAACGTATACAGACTTACAGACGACTTACGTATCGGGCTCCTGCGACGGCTACTCGGACAGGTTCCAGTTCGTGCTGTACGCGCCGGCGATCTCGTCGGGGCAGAGGCTAGAAATGGCCGTGCGATTCCAATGCAAGGGTCAGCAGTTTTGGGACAACAACTGCGGGGCGAACTACTGCTTCGACTGCTTGGCGCTGGGAGCGATGGGGGCGACGACGACGTCGCCGCCGGGCCCGCTGCACCCGACGGTGGACTGGCACCCGTCGTTCTACTGACGCCGCGGGGGGCGCGGCTAGGCGCGGCGGGCGGGCGCGGTCGCCCGCGGGTGCGGGTCGCCGCTAGTCACATTCCTGTGCCTGTCCCACCGCGCCCGCTCGGTGGGCGCGGACTCCTGAATCGTTGAGGCTTAAAGTTGTCAAGCGTTTTTTGTGATATAAAGTAGATTAGCTGTAGATATTAATACAACGAGCGAGCGACTCGTTCAGAGTGCCATTTGCAATAACGACGTTTCGATTGAAATATACTACATTATATTTTTTCGAATTAGATATAGTAGCTATTATTATTATGTAGTTTAACGTCCTGACGGACAATAAATAAATCTTGTGGCCGTGGCGTGGCGCTATGCGTGCTGGAGTGAGCGGGCGGGGCGAGCGGGGCAGCCCGGCAAGCCCCTTGTACATAGAATGAGAGATATGAATTCTGAATGATATTAATATTTTAATACAATTTTTACAACTATTAGTCTTATGTAATAGTCTATTGTATGTCAAATTATATGCGAAAGCATCACTATGTAGTTAAAGAGGATTTATCACATTAACGTCTTAAGAACAAATAGGTCTGTATATGCGTAGATAATAAATAATAGATATTCGTCAAGACACTATATCATCCATCCCTCGTTAGATTGTTAGGGTGTTTCATAATTGTTAAAGTAAGAGTGCCTGTCTACTTAGTCAGGTAAGCGTTATGTTAGTAATGTAAATGAGACCCTCTACGAATGTTTTTAAACAACTTACAGTTTTAGGTATGTGAAAATTGTCTAATTACTGTTTTATATTTCTTATGTATAATATAATCAGTATAATGATGTTATCTGCCTATTTATATTTTTATATACGAATAACATGACATAGATACTTCCTAAACAAGAACTGATATGGTAATAAATGTTGTTTGATTTCGAAATTTTTATCAACGAGACTATTAGAAATTACGAAAATAAATTATTGTTAGATGTGTATTTTTAAGCAATACTACAATAATATTTATTTATTAGGCCGACCTTTTCTATTTTGTATGTACCTGAATTCTTAAAATGTGGCCATATTAATTTTATTTCATGAAATGATCCGCGAGAGCGCTGTCCTGTTCAACATTATAATAATTTTATTGTTACTATTTGACACCTGTTTTATTGAATAACTACCTATCTAATAAATTAATGTGCATAATTTATGTAGAATATTTTATTTACACGAACCCTATTGTGATCTGTAATTGATGTGAAAATAACAGAAACCTCCCAAGACTTAAAAAGATCGTACAAAGATTTTCTACTGTATTGAAGTGCATTTTCCTTTATCTGTGTACATGGTTTGATCTAAGTAAATTCATACGGTGGGGCAAAAAGATACGAATAATATCATTTAGATAAATAAAATTGAAATGTTTGGATTTATACCTAGATTAAAACCACAATATTTACTTCAGCTTCTGAACAATTTATTTAAAGGCGAAATATATCACATTTATTGGATGATATCGAAAAAAATAATAATTAACCTTAAGTTTAGGTACACAATGTTACATGTGGCTGCTAGCTTAACTGCTTAAGAAAATAAACAAAGTTTTTATAGTGCTTTATCTACGGGTCTTACCTCAGGGACCATACATTATTTAGTAAACAATCGATAAGAAAAGTTATGTACTGAGGTTGATTTTTTTAAAAATTCTTTAGATAGCCACCTATATAAATCAGGGTTTCTCTATAAAATGTATCTTTAATTGAATAATAATATCAACAAAATGTACATTCCTATAGTACCACTATTCTAGAAAGTACCGGGGCAATTGGTTCAAAAATACTTAGTTCATTAACCTTTCCTTGTTGATTGCAATGTAACCATGGCGTAAAAGTTGTTTATTTCGGCTTTGGAAGATTATGAATCCTGTAGATGCAAAGTCTTATTTTAGCAGTTATGATTAGGTACACCTAAGTTTAATATGTACTCTGATTACTTATCTCAATATTTAGCCTAATTACAAACTATTTTTACAGCGTTGTTGAGTTATTTATAGGCTTATTCGAATAAGAACTCGGTATTTGTTTCAATAAATAAATACTAAAGCATACAATCTCTTCAACACACATCGATATTATACATTATTTACTTAACACATTCATTCATTTTAACTTAATTAAAATAAAACACTTATCATTACTGTAGTGAGAAGCATCATGCGCTTCTTAATGCCAATTTGTATATAAGGTTAATTGAACAGCTTTATAAATATATAAAAATATCGCTTATCATGTAATAAATTATAGCTATAAATACTTGCAAGAAAGAAGTAGGTAGGTACCTACATTCTCTATACATCTACACGATAATGTCTCATTACTATCTCAGTTGGCCTTGTTAATGTTTGAGTAATGGAAAAAATATTACCTACTTTATTAATTATTTCCTCAGTCTTTGAAGGGTTGATAAATTCACATTGATAAGTACTTCAAGCCACAAGTTTTATAGCCTTACGTATGTTGTTTTTTAATTCAGCTACGGACGAAACAATGTTAGCAAATTTTCAAAATACGCAGAATTCCGGCATGTAGCTGAAAATTGGATTTCAATGAATGCATTTACTAATTTTCTTGCTCAACCTAATCTAAATGGGCATCGTTAACTGTATTTATTTATACAAATTATTCAGTAATTCCCTGCCAATAAATAATTTGCTTTAAAACTGTTTTTATTCGCCTGTTTAAATACTTAATTTTTACAACGTGATCCTGAAAAAGTAACTTGTAACCACACAGTTTGTACAACAAAGCAAGTTTGCAAGATAGGGTCTTGGGTAATCTTAGCCTACCTATATACCTACATTTTATTTAAACTCTGAAAGGACAATTAAGGGCTTCAACGTCACAAAAACAATACAACAGTATTTCGAGGACGGACCTCCCACAAGAGCGTCTTCTCCTCATGTCCTTCATTACTTGGCTCATACTCTATGGCCTCCTCGAGAATCCTGAGAATCATCTCTTCCGGGAGAACTAAGTACCTGACGGCAATAGTTCACTGTAAATGATGGGCATTATCCGGCATTTGTTGGTCCTTCGAGCAGTAACTAAGAGCATTGGCTTCATTTGTTCTACGGCTTCCTAGAGAATCTGTGAATCTGTGCGCACGTCTTCAGAGCGAGGGGCGCCATGCGCGCTGCGCTCATATTCACGCGTTATTCGTTTTTTTTATTAACGGCAATTACGACGTTTGGCCATTAATTATTATTATCATTAGTATCTGAAGGCTTATTTTTCCCAAAAAAATGTGTTTACCACAAAATGTCACCAAGCAATCCACTGTCGCCGATTGCGTACTATCTGGCTGAATTTTTGGTCTTTCAGGCAAGGCAAGTCTTTAAAAGCATTGTCTCCTAAGGCCTCTTGGCGAATCTGTGGGTGTGTCTCGGGAGGAGTGCACGGCGCGCTACGCTGTTTGCAATTATGTCTTTAGTCACTAAGTATCCGAAGGCTTACTTTTCACTAAACAGAAGTCCACTGTCGATGATTGCACGCCATCTGGATGAATTTTTGAAAAAATTCATCCATTCGACGCGTCTCCTCCGAGAGGGGTCCGAGGGGTGAGTGGGTGGTGGGGTGCAGGCTACTTGAAGAACTCGTAGGCCTCGTGCGTCCACTAAGCACCTGACGCCTCTTAATTCTCTAAAATATGTGTTAACCACAAAAGTCCACAGTCGATGATTACGATTTGCCACTATCCGGATGATTTTTGGTCCTTCAGGCAACAACTATGAGCATTCATTCCATTTGTTCTACGGCCTCTTCGTGAACCCGTCGGCTCGTCTACTCCAAGAGGGGTACGAGGGGTAGTTGGGTGGTCGTGTGACGGCAGGGTCTGCAGCTGCATGTGCACGCGCTGCTTGCAGAACTCTTACATCTCGTGTGTTAAGTTGGCGATTTCTTAAATTACACAGATAATCACTAAGCACCTGAAAGCAAGGCAGTAGTACCTAACGCCTTCATTCTCTAAATGTGTGTTAACCACAAAAGTCAAACGCATACATTTCACTAAAATATGTGTTAACAACAAAAGTCCACAGTCGATGATTGCGGTTTGCCACTATCCGGCTGGTTTTTTGGTCCATCGGGCAATGTTTAAGAGGGTTGGCTCCTACGGCCTCCTCGCGAACCCGTGGGCACGTCTCCTCCGGGAGGGGTGCGAGGGGTGCACGGTGGGCGGAGTGACGGCTGGGTCTCGCAGTGCCCGCAGCTGCATGTGCAGGCGCTGCTTGCAGAACTCGTAGAACTCGATCTCGCGAGTGAAGTTGGCTCGCACGATCTGCTTCACGGCTTCAGAGACGGGCGGCTTGAACGCGTTGCGGTTTATGCGGTTGAACGTGTTCAGTTCTTCTGTAATGCATTGAATTGGTTTATTAGAACAGAATTTAACTTTCTACCTAATATGAACAAGAGACAGGCCACGCTGGGTGACACGCGCCATCTAATCTGTAACTTCTGCTAGGGGCTACTATTCGACTGCTAAACTTACTTAGATACATTTTTTTTTGTAAACAGATACCTACTTATTATACCTACATAACAAACACCAATACAAACATAATAATATTTTCATGCACACAAAAGTTATTCTTGCCTTGGCATTTAAGAATTTCAAGTACTTACACCTAAGGTCGATCCGGTGCACAGTCTCATTTTCCTGGACAGTAGAAGAGGTAGGTAAAAGTAATAAGTACCCCACCCTGTTATTCCCGGGCTTTCCGAACTTAGAATTTTAACAATTTAAATATTCTATCCTACCTCGACCAAATCCAAGAAAACGCCTATTGAAAAGTGAATGCAAAAGAATAACTATTTGTTACTTGTAGAGTTGATATGGCGTGTATAAGAATCGACGTACCTACGAGTCTAAGTCGATCTTTTCTTTATTTTCAACTATGAAGGTACCTATCTAGGAATTAACATATCATATCATAAGTGTCTAATTTCAGACAGGGTGCATTTAGAACTTAAGATGTTCATCATCAGCCTATTACAGTCCACTGCTGGACATAGGCCTCTCCAGTTGTTCGCCACTTAGAGCAAACATCTGGAGGATATACCCATAATCGCCACGCTGGGCAGGCGGGTTGGCGATTGCAGGGCGTAGCTTCTTGCTCCGGTGACGCTGCTGCCCGTCACCGGTCTTTAGTATTTAGCTATGCCTTCAATTGTGATGGTTATACCGCCACCAGTCGGTTGCCAGCGCCTCGTTTGTTATTCGACAGGATGCACCACGGGCAGGTGAGGTTGGCTTGGAACGAAAAGATGATAGGTCTGCCCTTACATCCCTTAAGATGTTATGTTCCTTTAAAAACTCTACGATTCAAAAACATATTTACGTACCCCAGTACAGTTGCAAGGCGCCATTGAAGAACCTCGGGATGTACCGTTCGAAGGCCAGCAGCGTGGAGTTCATGTCTTCCAACACACCCACCACCGCGTATTGCTGTTCCACTACTCGCTTGGCTCGCTGCAGCGCTTCCAGGCTGTTGAACGGCCTGCAATAGATACCATACCAAATATTAATATTTATATTATACAGAATTAGCCGAGATAGATAGAGACATCTGAATACAGGCGACGTCTTAGGCACGTAGGTATTTGTAAGGTAAGAATTGAATGTATATTAATGTAGGTATTTATTTAGCTAAATAGATAGAGTAGATACTGCTTTGTATTGTAGCTTTTCGATACAAAATGTTGTAATATCACCAGAATCGTGATTTTTACAAAAACCCTATAACAATTCTTTAGCCTGATATAGACTCAACTAAAAAGAAAGCTATGACGGGAATCGAGTACCCCATGCTTTTTTATATCTTTTTTTACAAACGCCTTATTTTACACATTACGCCATTAATATCATCGATGGGTGTTTAGCGGTAGCAATGTATAAGGCGTTATTTGATGTATATGGTGACCGTTTTTAATGATGATTTGGTGTAGGTACAAATACTCTAGAGCCTGTGAAAGGACATAGGTATAGGCCATTTTATAATGCAAAAAGTTGTTATAGGTTAAAATTGAGGGATGATAATTTACGTGGAATTGACGATACTTCCATTTTCATTCCCAGAGAGACTTGTCTATGAAAACTATCAATTCTATGCGAAGCAAGGCATTTGCCTTGTTGTTAGTACATTGTACATAGTGTACATACCTAGTGTAAGTTAGTGACAGGCAATCCAGTTTTGTCTATGAATAGGTTTTTTGGTACCTGTGCGTGTGCGCGTCTCATAGTAACGTTTGTGAATACTGGTGTAGGTAATTCCACAACACAACACAACACATCTTGTTTCCAATAAAATGTAAATATTGTTGCTTACGTGCACTGAGGCTCATGTCCGCAGAAGAAGAGCGTCTGCCTGCGGTGATCCCCGATGCCCTCGTGCGTCTCGCCCTCCACATAGCGGCACTCGCGGTCCCCGCTCAGCACACATGTCTCGAAGTCCTGCAACCAATAACATGGTATCTATTTAGTAGACTACTTCGTTGGTCCAGAGGGCCAAGATGCCACCTCACAACATTGAGGTACCGTGTTTTAATCCGAAGTCGGACCAAAAATTGTTTCTTGCCAGTATCTTCTCGGTAGAATGGTTCCTTCCGAACCGGTGGTAGATTCACTTTTGACGAATTGTAAGTGTTTAATTTAAACCCACGCAAACTAAGGGTATTTTCATTTAATTTCTCTCTGGAGTCAGGAAGTTGGATACACCCCCGTGCATAAGAAAGCACGTTAAGCCGTTTACCTCTGCGCCTAATGCAAAATAACAGTGATAGCGATAATGCTTAAATGGTTCTGTGGAGTTAAGGGACTGAAGAAAGTGACTAGAATCAAAGGGGACTGACTGAAATAACAGTAGGTACCTAGGTAAAGTGACTACGGTATTTGAGTAACTTCCAGAAATCTACCTAGCTAGGGTATAGCAAAGTGCTAAGTGTAATTCACTATAAACTTGATCTCAAGATACCAAGAAGTGAAGTGAATTCGATGTCATGTCTTAGGGGATAAGAGTATTGCAAAAATATTCTTGGAATGCCAATTCAATGTAACTTCTTTTGCAAGATCCAGAAATCTGCTAAACAATATAATACACAGGCTATGCCTACAATGTAGGTGTGATTGCGATGGGAGTGGCTGACAACAAAAGATATTGGACGGAATAACAGCAACTAGATTACCGATAGTAATTCCCAAACTCTAATTAAAACGTCATCTTTTTTGTTGCCATAAAGCTAATTTATTTTTTGTGTATCAGCTAACTAGGTACCTAACATTGTCAGGTCCCTGCCTACACGAGGTACCATGTACATAAACAGTGTTTAACAATAGGCGAATAATTAACTTGGAAAAATCCGCATACTCGTTTTGCAATAACCGATACCATTAATTTTCATAATAAGCCGGTGTGAGCTGTCGGAGCAATGGCTGCAGGCAGCAAGAACAATGATATGTATATCAGCTCTGGTTATAGGTCTATGACCAAAGTACCGTTCTGTCTCTTGTGCTATAAAATAAAGTCTTAACATTTTAGATTGATAAAATCATCAGCGAGAAAAAATAAAGTAATGTTCTATTAGCAGAAGCGAATTGAAACAAGTGAACATTCAAATACAATTGTATCTGCTGCTACAGATATTTCTACCGATATAATCTCTAATTTTGTATGAGCACTCCGGCAAACATTCAAGTTATTAGTTTGATACAAAAATGTAGGCATCTACATGTTGTAACAACCAAGCTAGCTGTACCGGCACAAATATAGAGTCATCATACATATGATTGTAACGAATTACAACGTTCACCAGAGATGCTCTCATTATCAAATTTAATTTGCCACTTAAAATCTTGTAGATCCGATCGTGATCTCTAATTTTTTCCCTGGTACGTCCGGCAAGTCACAGTCGTGAGTTCGTGACCATTAAATTTGAACTTAGCTACATTCTAACGGGACGAATTTTTAAAATAAAAATTCCCAATCCAGGATAATGAAGGCTATCAACCGTAAAATGGGCGCCCGGTCTTTGTCGACGACATCGATCTTGTTACTGTCAGCTCTACAAAAAGACGTTGTCTGTAAAAACTTTATTACAGATAAGCACGGGATGAAAGAGTTGTTTTTTCAAATAACACCCAATCGATAGCAGTGCGGTAAAAACACACGAGACTCGGCCATTATAGCACGTTCACGAGCGCGAATTATATGGTTTTTTAGATCGGGATCAACTCCGGCGCAGTTAACGGAAGCGCACGTGACCGATTGTTAGCCGATGGATCCGCAAATTGACGCAGGGCCACTAAACAGAAATATGCAGAAGGGTCGAGGTTCAATGTACAATATAACGCAACATTGTATCAATAACGTAACCACAATTTAGAATTCAAATACCTGGCATGCGGCCTAAGTATTTTAATCTAATCAAATTGTTGCACCTTGCAGTTTAATCGCATGCCAATTTAATTGAATTATTACCAGAATGGGGCCCAAGTAATGACAAGCGTGAGATGTTTTCGGGACGTTTTGACTATTTATTGGTGCTTCCTAATCTTGGGTCAATTGACAGTTTATCATGGGCAGCTCAAGATTGAAGTTGTAGCCATCACCTGTTGTGTTGAGAGGCTCAGTTGCCAAATAATGCATTAGGTCACTCATCTCATCGCTCATCCCGCGGGATAAGTTAGTCGGATGAGTTGACCGAAGACCCACTTGAACCGAACTCGGAATTACGTAACGCAAATCTTGGTTTGAAGAACAAAACAGTAAGAGCAGGTGACAGAATGTGCATTTCAGGGCCCTCAAAATACTTCTACTTCGCCCAAGCCTTCTGTATTTTTCTGTTAGAAGTAGGGCGATCACTATGAGATAATGAATAGCGAACATCGATTGGCGAGATGCGTGACGCAGCGATTGCCCTACGGGCAACTGGAAAAAAATGCAATCAGATTTTTTCCCATCGCGTTTGAGATCTCTTTAAGGAACAAAATAACCACTTTACAGTACGAATACGCTTCACAGACTCTTTACTACTTCATTATTTACAAATCGCAAGATTAGATTTCATTTATTCAATTAATTACGTGAAATCAGTCTAAGACTTGGATAATTCATTCGGCAAATAAATATTCAGCTAACAGTACCTACCTGAATTTAGATTGCTACCTCTCTCTTTTACTATTGAACAAAACAAATGCGTATACCTTTTTTACCGTATTTCTTTTGATCATTGCACATAATGTAAACATTGTACCTACACTTATTATTAATAGGTAGAAAGCTTAAGGACCCAGAGGTGGGAAAAAATTTAATCTGATGCTTCAATCAAATAGATGCCATCCTCAGATGCTTCTTTTTATGATATGAGGGTACTCCTTATGATATTCAATAAATGGATCCACAGAAACATCATGAAGATTTCTTCAGGAACGGTGTGGCGTAGAACTACCGAGTTTCTTGCCGTTTTTTCTCGGTAGAAATCTACTTTCCGAACACGGCGGTAGCTTCTTTTAAATTGCTTTTATTCACATTCTTACATTACTTTTTATATTTTTACATTATTTTTTACTTGACGATTCATAAGTGCTTACTTTAAGTCTATGTGAATAAAGGTATTTTGACTTTGACTTTTGACATAGAGGGGGGCAGAGAAGTGTACCTAATGGGCGCTCGTGGGTTACAGCGAAATGCCTTTAGGTTGAATAAGTACTTATTGCTAATAGATACAATGGAGCTTTACTATCTAGTGCATTAAGTAATACGTGCAAGTGTAATAGAAATGAGCAAGTTATCACCTTCTTCAGCCAGGCGGGGTCAGGCAGCGGCAGGTCCGGGAAAGCCCTCTTCCTCTCGACGTAGTACCACGGCGCCCTGACGTAGTAGTACCAGGAGATGACGCGCTCCACCGGGTCGCGCACCACGTTCACGTAGATTGGAGACGGGTAACCGAACCTGGAAGTTGACGTTGTTTTATGGGTGTCACCGGGAAAAAGCAAGAATCGTAAGTTGATCAATTTCCTAGGTACTTTCGGAAAATAACAAACGGTAGTTGAAATGTATTATTTAACGCAATGGATTTCAGTTAGTTGATCAATTTACGGTAGCCTGACAGTCATTTAATAATTTACGATTTTGACACAAGTAAAATCGTCCTCAAATGGGCCAATCGTTGCTCAATGTACTATTTAACGGTGCACTATTACCCGTAACTTAATACACTGTTCCCTGATTGGTTGCCGGGATAACACCACGTGAGCCATTGAACCAATCAACGTTCACCTCACCTTCGTCGGATGATTTTACGGCAAGACCCCGTAAAATGATCAGTTTACTAAAATACATACGTTAAATAATACATTTCAACTGCCGTTTATTATTTTCCGGAAGTTAATCAATTACCTAGGAAATTGATCAACTTACGATTCTTGCTATTTTCCGGTGACATGGGCAAACATCTTTACGCCTATTGCAGTCCACTAGACGGCGTAGGTACCTATGCCTCACCAATAGGCTTGTTGCCCTAAAAAATTTAATTAGTCCGTCTTTTAGCTTATTCAAAAGTAAAATATACGTATTTTTACTTTTGTAAATTAGACCATAAATCTTAATATTAACTTAAAATATTATGAAGCTGAAGAGTTTGTTTGTTTGTTTGTTTGAACGCGCTAATCTCAGGAACTACTGGTCCGAATTGAAAAATTCTTTTTGTGTTGAATAGATCATTTGTCGAGGAAGGCTTTAGGCTATATAACATCACGCTGCAACTATTAAGAGCGAAGAAATAATGGAAAACGTAAAAAAAAAACGGGAAAAAAATAACTTCGTCCGCGTCGAAGTCGCGAGCACAGCTAGTGACAAATATAGCCCGTTAAAATTACGCGTGACGCGACACTCCTAAATTTTGATGCCTTGTATCTAAAAAGGAAAAATATGTGTTCAATATATTTTTATAATCTAAAATACGGATTAAATATAATGTACTTATTTTAACCTTGCGCTTATGCGCTCAAGCTCGGTAGGATCAGTGTCTGAACTGCATTGATAGCAGGAAGCTATAAGTAAATTAGCCTCATATCCTTCTTAAGTAACTGTGTAGGTAATATAGGAAGACAACTGTTTACATACCGGTACAACACCGTTCTAAAACCAAGCTAAAATAGTAGACAATATCACATAAATAGCTAGTGCATTGTCTTCTAATAGAAAAGTGAAATATCTGTCACGAATAAATCACGAAATCTCAGAAACTAGGTATAACACCTACATACCTACTTCTAGGCAGATAAGTAGATTTTTTATTTACAAGTAGACATCCCCCAAGAACGGATTTTACGAAACTCCAACCCTAAGGGGGTAAAACGGGTTGGAAGTTTGAATGAAAATCCTATGATTTTGAAGTAAGATACTAATTTAAAATGTATGATTTATAGATATATGGTGTGGAGGTATTAATCGATACACGATTAATACCTCCACACCATATATAAGCTCCACACCTTTAGAATTAATCTTCAACTTAATTAGAGTTGTGGTTAAAACGGAAGGTGCTAGTTTGAATAAAAGTCTTATCCGTCATTTGTAATTTACTATACCTCATCATCAGCCTATTACAGTCCACTGCTGGACACAGGCCTCTTCAGTTGCTCGCCACCTATGGCAAACATCTGGAGGATATACCCATAATCTGGAGGATATACCCACGCTGGGCAGGCGGGTTGGCGATCGCAGGGCGTAGCTTCTCGCTCCGGTGACGCTGCTGCCCGTTATCGGCCTGTGATATCTAGCTACGCCTTCCATCGTGATGGTTTTACCGCCACCAGTTTGCCAGAGCCTCGTTTGTTGTTCGGCAGGATGCACCACGGACAGGTGAGGATGGCTTAGAGTGAAAAGGTGATAGGTTACTATACCTACGCAAATATAATTATAATAAGCCATTAAATATGTTTTAAAAATTGTTAGATATCTTTGAATATTCATGATATTTACTATACGCAAATAGAATAAACCATAGAATATGTTTTAAAGACTGTTATAAATATTCAAAGTGAGATCGCAGTAGGCATTAATTGAGCTGTTGCAAACATCAATCACCGAGGCAGCGATGTTATTGGCGGTATTGGAACGCTCCGCTCGCATGATGAATGTATCAAGCAGCATTAATTGCTCAGTGGCGATTAGAGAGGCCCCTTATTAGTCGTAATTATACAATGGCGTGAGCACGTGTGGCCGCGGATGAGCGGCGAGTTCAATCTGTCTACACAGTTGGAGCCCGTCTTTTGTCTTCAATGAATTTTAATGCACACTGTTAGCGTCCTATCAGTTACTAGCTGTGAACCGCGGAATGGTTTTTCACGTGAAATTGGTACAAGAACATTTGCCGGTACCCTGCGCACCAGGGATGCGTACCGTTTAAGCATTGACTGGCTCGATGGCTCATTTGGTAGTGACCTCTGCCTTCAGAGCCAAGGGTCGTGGGCTCGATCCCCACACAATACAAGCATTTGTGTGCATAAACATGTCTGTATTGGTCTTTACTAATAGTAGGTATACATTTCGCCAGTAAGTTTCGAATAACGATAAAAGACGGCTAGGCACTAACAATAGAGTGAAAGTTTACTCGTAATATGACTGAGCATGGGCCGACATTTTGGCTGAATGGTCATTAATAGTTAGCAATTTGTTTTTTACCGACACCGCAGCAAGTTTGGTCGCCGACATCATCTTAACATTCTCGGAATCATTATGCGTCGTTCGTGCTAATACAAGGAAAAGTGTTCCGTTGAGAAATTGTATTTCTTTTCCGTTGTGAAGATAATTATCCATCTTCAAAATGAACATTATGAAAATTGCTTACAGAAAAAAAAGTTAGGTAAGTTTCGTTTTTTTAAATAATATGAATTATCATCGTCATAAGTGTTGGAAATTTATTTTCAATCCTATTTCGATAGATAATACTCTTAACTCTATGATTTTCAAATGATAATAACCCATTGGCTAATAACTCTCTGGTCATGGTCCTATCATCATGAGTAAAGAGTGAGTAAAGAAACAGAAACTGCATCTGTATTTCAGTATTTGCGCACATACTTCTGCACACTCGTTGAACGCCGGTGACGCTTGTATCGACGCGATAACAATCGATTTTCTATAGTGTCTCATTTCTCGGCGGCCAAAGGATTAATATCTCCTGCGTACTTGGCAGTCTTCTTGGAGATAGACCGGAATTTGATAGGAGAGTATTAATTAGGAGATAACGTGCGAAAATGAGATTGAGCTCTAAGACCAAGTTTAAATATGTAGGGTAGATAATATGTAGGTACCTGGTGAAGTTAGTGTAGCAAACGTGTTTGATGTAGGAAGCGGGCGGCGTGTGCGCAGACACCAAATTTACAAGGACTTGTTGGTCGGCAGGCGCCAGTCGGATGGTCTCCACTCGCTGCACTGAGTCTCGGTGGAACCCTGGGGTGCAAGGAAGTTTAATATAAATATCTAATCCATAGGCAAATAAAAAATGAGATGAGAAATGTAAAATTAGTTTGTCATTACTCGATTGCGCAACGCAAAAGAGTGGTCATGTTTTTAATAGCCTATGTATGTATGTTCCTTTAAAATACTTTACACACTAAACGCCTGGGTTTTTTTTATGATTTACACGTTAATTTCCTGTTAGTCTGGCGAGTATCGCTAAAGACATGACGTTAACGAGTGAAAATTCACTAGAGCGACTACTGGACGCCATATTGTGAAAATAAGAAAATAATAAGTTGGTTGACAACTACCTATGTCAAGAAGTGGGTTATCGGTTATGTCAACCTTTTTACATTCAACTAACCGTTTAGGATCAATATCGATTTAATGATGCGTAACACTAACAACCATTCTTAACCCTTTTGATTGATAAAATTTTTTACTCTTCTAAGTCAAATTTCATATTTTTCTAAATTATTATAACTCACCGAACTGATTCCTCATCGCCAATCGCCGGAGCAGTTCCATGAACGTTTGGCTGCCGACCTTGGGCACTCGATTGAAGAACAGCAGCTCCATATCGGCTCTAGCCGTGTTGTTGAGCTCCCAGGGCTCCGGCACCAGGAGCTCGTCCACGTACTCCTGCTCCGTCTCCTGCTGGGACTCCTCGGGCTCTGCTTCGAGAGTCCGCTGCGGCTTGCTGCGTTCCTAGTAGATATATAACACAAATCAATACGCTAGCTGGTTAATTTACGCGGCGACATGCTATAGTCCATAAAATGTATCATGATTAGAATGACAGCTGCCAGTTAAGCTTTTAATGGGCCATTGTGAGGACGTGTCGAATTTATTTGAATTGAACATACGAAAATTCATCACTTTATAAGGAGTAGAAAATATTTATAGCATCTACCTACAGTGTTTTCGTTACAAATGTTTTCTATTAATAATCAAGTTTTAAAAAAGCAAATTACCTACTTGCTATTTGACAGCTGACATTTTTATCATCTTTATGGACTACAACTAATGTCCTTGACTATAACAAGAGGGCCTACTCCGAAGTTTATTACCGACGTTTCGGGGTAAGTTTACCACGTTAAAACTAATGCAACAGTATGTTAGTAAACCTTTTGTATGGATCTTTTGTATGTGTATGATCTGAAGCAAGTTTCTTGTAAATATTAGCTGTGGGCCATCTGAATACCTTCGTAACGGCTGACACTTCGGTAATATAAGTATGAACGAACATTCTATGAACACATTCAGGGATCTATCTTGTAATTGTTGGTTTTACCATTATTATGGTCATGTTTGCCGCGCATTAATTATGTTGAGGTCAAGTAACTTCAACATTTTATTTTGAATTGAATAATGCAAATAAAATTATAGAGTAATCAAAAATCTACCAAATAGTTTTGAGAAAATGCCTTTTTTTTTTTTTTTTTTTTTTTTTTTTAAGCCGGGGAAAATGCTTTTAGGCATACCCGCCGCTCGGGGGAGGGGCGGGTTATGTGGGACTCGCCCTGCCTCAAGATGGTAGGGAGGCAGGGAATACCCACTAAAAACCCCGGCCCTTTCGTCATGCGCCTATGGGGACGGTGCCAAGGGTCCTGAGGATGACTCATACAACCTTGACACCGCCAGCGCTGTCTGCCTCGGCGGCAGACCCCAACGAGCTCACCCCTCTAGGGGGAAGCGACGGGAGGGGTCCGAAAGGACAACCCACTCCCGTCCGACGGAGACGGGGACCCGTGCAATGCAGGTGGAGGTGCCCCCACACCAACCACCCGCTGGGCCCCGTCAGGCGGCATCAAACGGCGGAATGTTCGCCGCGCGCGCCCACCTCTTCGTCGGCGGAGCGGAGGAGCGTCGGGATCGTCTTCCCGCTCCCGCTCCGCGGCCTCCTTTTGGGACATTGTCGTCTCACAAAAGGAGGCCATCGCCAGCCAAGCTGTTCGGCTCTCCAGCATCGATCGCAGGACTGCTGGGAGCGACAGATCAGTCCCCACCGAGCCGATCAGAACGGCCCGGGGACCACTAAAAGCCGGGCAGACGGCCAGGGTGTGCTCAGCCGTGTCACACCCGGCCCCACACTCGTGGCACACAGTAGTTTCCTCCCGTCCGATCCGATGCAGATATCGCCCGAAGCACCCATGCCCAGACAATATCTGCACCAGACGAAACGTGAGGAAACCATGTTGCCTCTCTAGCCATTCCTTGAGGACGGGACCGACAGCGTCCAGGAATCTCCGTCCAAATTGGGCGGAGGCGAGGTCCTCAGCCCACAGGCGAACCATCTCGTCGTGGGCCTCGCTCCGCACTGCACCTCTTTCCGCCGGAGCAGGGCGCTCCCCGCGCGCCCTCTCCGCAGCCATCCACAAGTACGTAGTGGCCAGCACCTGAGCATCAAGCTCCCAGGGAGGGGTGCCGGCCAGAGCGCACGCCACGTCATAGCCCACGGTCCGATAGGACCGTGAGACGCGCTGGGCTATTGCCCTTTGGGGGCGCCGAAGATGCGTCACGTTCTCTCTACGCGAGACCGCATCTGCCCAGATCGGCGCCCCGTACATAGCCATGCTACGTAAGATACCGGCATAGAGTCTCCTGCAATGGGCCTTTGGCCCCCCCAGATTTGGGAGGAGCCACGAAAAGGCATCAGCGGCCTTCAAGAGGCGCGATGATAGCCCGCAAAAATGCGGGCCAAACAGCCACCGCGCATCTAGCAGGAGACCCAGGTACTTAAGTACATCTCCGACTGTAATGGTGACGCCCTCTACGGTGACACGGGCGTCACGAGGGCGGCGCATCCGAGGCCCGTGGAAGAAGATGGCCTCGGTTTTGTCAAGCGCCACCCTCAGTCCCAACAGACCTATCCGCCGGACTAGTAACGTGCCGCCAGCAGCGGCTCGACGCGCGGCCTCCTCATAATTCTTCCCCCGGGCAGTGAGAAGGGTGTCATCCGCATAGCAGATGACGCCCGTGCCCGGGAGGAGAGCGCCTCGCAGGACCCAGTCAAAGCCGATGTTCCACAGGAGGGGCCCTAGAACGGACCCCTGTGGAACACCGGCCTCGACCCTATACCGGCACAGAGTGCCACTCCTATCGACGTACGAGACTTCGCGCTCAGCCAAATAGTTGGCGAGGATGCTCTGCAGGTAGGTGGGGAGGCCGAAGTATCGAAGGGCCTCCAAGATGGTGGAGTGCGGGATCGTGTTGAAAGCGTTGGCTATATCAAAAGATATAGCCAACACACCCTGCCCACTCCGTTTTGCCTCCCCAACCACAGTCTTCAACTCCGTCAGGGCGTCTATGGTGGAGCGCCCAGCCCTAAACCCATACTGTCTGTCAGACAGGTCCGGGCCGACTCCCGTCAGGTGTTCAACAATCCGCTGAGAAATTATTTTTTCAAACACCTTCCCCACCTCATCAAGGAGGACTATGGGGCGGTATGCGGACGGGGAGTCGATTGGGCGCCCCTCCTTTCGTAGGAGGCACAGCTGTCCGACTTTCCATGATTTCGGGAACCTCCCGACCGCAAGACAGCGATCGAAGAGGTCCCGAAACCGCTCCTCCATTTGTGTCGCCGCAAGAGCGACGACACGAGCCGGCACGCCGTCCGGGCCAGGCGCAGTCTTCTTGGTGCGGAGGCGTAACACCACCTCGCCGAATTCCTCCGCGGAGACCGGGGGAATTTCCTCATTAGTGGGCCCTGCCCCGTAAGGAGATGTGAGGATTGGGGGAGAAAAAGATGGAGATTGGGCCGGGAACAGAACCCGGACCACCTCCCCCAATAAGCCTGGCTCGAGGGTTTCGGTCAGTGGGGGACCAATGGGGCGCAGTTGGTTGCGCGCCGCCCGGTACGGTCTCCCCCACGGATCGTTGTTAAGACCCTCGAGCATTTCGGCTCGCCCCCGGTCTTTCGCTTCCCCAATTGCCGCTTTGAGTACCCGCCTAGCCTCAACATAGGAGGCATATAGGCGGGCTTTGAGAAAATGCCTGAAGCAACTATTCACAAGCTGTAATCGGTATGAAAGGATTAAACCATTTAGTGGCGAGCTCTAGGAATTCTAATATAACAAAAAATAATATAATTGATGTGATTCATTCCGAGTGCAAAAGGCTAATTGACTATTCTAAGCAAATGTCTAGAATATCAACGGCTTTATTGAGACTCAAACACAGAATCTATTCAGTATTTTTATATGTACCTACAAGCTTTATTCAACAGATCAGATATAAATATGCTACTATTAACTTGTCTATTGCAATATCAGCTCTTAATTCGACTGCACTTATTCAATCTTCGATTGATTAATGCATGTAATTATTTCATTGTAATTATTAAATAACTACATTTACGCAAAAACAAGCCACGTTAGCTGTACTACAATATTTGCATACAATACAATATCTGCAATGAATGTAGATTACTGATAAAACGCTTTTTCCTCATAATAAGCTGCCTGTACACATTTTCTTCATATATCCTTCGCTTAATTAATAAATGACGAACATTTTACAGTGATTTAACCTCTCATTGTGTTTATCCAACTCAAGGGAAGCTCGGCTACTTAACAATAGGACAGTAATAGCTTCTCAAGTAACTTAAGGTCTCATTCTTGAATAGTACTTGTTATTATTTTATGGGCACTCGTGATAAATTTAATTAGATCTGATGGGAGACTACCTACTCCACTTTCGTACTTATAAACATGAACTAGGTATGTAGGTATTTTAAGTACATACGAGCCCGTTTTGCATCGTATTGCCTCCAACCCTTAGTTTGCAAACATTAGTTAACTTAATTATTTGTATACTGAAGGCAATAAACATAAAAGTAGGTGGTATACCTACAATGGTGATTAACAATTTCAAAAATCCATACGTGTGGACTAAAGGGCCACTCAATTGGATAAGGAAATCCAATCCAATCCGGGTGAAATAATGCCTACTGAATTTAAATACATTATTTAATTTATTAAAATAGCGAAATATTGAACCATTTATTTTATTAATGCTCGTACGACTTTATTTCATAGTAACATACCCTCTTCGGTGATGAGATGCTAAAAATTCAATTTAAGAATATTCAATCAAAACTTACAGCGCCTGTGTGTCTCCGTATGGCTTCCAAAGCCTCTTTGTATTCTTGTGCAGATGCGAACGCGTGCTCTGTGCGATCCGTCTGGGCTCCTGCGAAAAGAAAGAATAGACAATTTGGGGAAAAGTAGAAATTGACCTTTTAAAATAAAAATACGTAGCTCTAAGGGACACATTCCAAGATGAATTACCTCTTCTGCCATCGTAACAAACTAACAGTCTGATAAATAAGGAATTTCTGACAAACAGAAATAAAATGATTTTAATTTAAACAAGTTTGTTTAATATTGCACGTCAGACACCTTAATACTTCGATAATCTCTGCAAGTAATTACGCACTTTTTTACTTTCTTTTTAACTTAATATTTATTTTGATAATGCGAAACAGAAGCCAAAACAGTTATTATTCGTACACGTGTATCTGATGGCAAAAAAACAAATGCGATTCGCTTTTTAAATATTCTTGTACCTTTAGGCTTATAAATTTTAACCATTAGTTTTATTCAGCCAGTGCTAAAAATTTTAAATTTGGAATCGCCACAGAAATTAATTTATTATGGCTGTTCTTTTTTATTTTTTAATTCGTTCCCTAATAACCGGCTAAGGCCTGCGACCGTGCTGCCAAGTACATTATTATTATTATGACTGTTATTTGAGACGATACCGTTGTTTTAAAATGTAAAACAGAGCTGCAATGGCAAGCGATATAATAGCGTCAGGTGTCATAATATTGTGTTTAATATTCTGTACATACAACTTCTTTACATGATAAGATTAGACCCTAAAAGTAACATAAGTACCAGCATTTGAAAGTTTCCTTTTTTGTTGGCAGTTGTAGTTTTCGCTTTCCCGATGGAAAGCGAAATAGGCGCCCAAGTCGCTGCGGTAATCAACGAGGAACCATGTCAATCATTTATCAGTTGTCAATGCCATGCCGGTCTGTAACTTAGACCGATTGAAACGTGACCTACTTATATCTCTTCACGGGTGTTTCGCCGAATGTACAGTGGTCTCATGTCAGGCGGGTAAATTCTACCATCGACAGAGAAACTAAAATCTCACGAAATTCGCCATTCAGTGATTGCTATTTAGTTCGGTAGGTAATCTTAGTTCTGACAGTTTAAAACGTTAACATTTATCCATTTATTTCTATAAAATTTAATAGTTGTTTTAAAATTCATCGGTAAAAGTAGAAGCCCAGAATAGTGCACTATTCGTTATCTATCCAATAGCCATTCAATTCAGGTAAAATTAAAGGGCCTTCAATAAATTGAATAAGATTCAGTATGACAACTGTAGTGTAGTAGGCGTATAATTTCTGTGTGTTTTGTTAGATTCAGTTACTAGCGGCGAATATTGTGGACGTAAATCAAGCCTGTCTCGTAACAAGTGATTTATGGTCCATAGTTAACTCGGCTTCTTGAATCGTTAGGGTAATTGTATTCAATCACTTAATATTTATATATGAATTCTATTGACCATCTCACCCGTGTGTAAATATTAATTAACAGTTCATTTTTTGAAAATAAGTTGATTTAAATGATGTATTCATATTGAGTGATGGAGTAATTGAGCTATAAATATTTGACAGGATGACACCAAACTACGCCATTAAGGAAATAATATTAAAGATAGAAATTAAGACGTATCATCCACTGTATTGCTCTTAGGGCTCCTACACACAGTGCCGGCGGCAGGGTCGCTGGGCAAGCCGTCGACTGGCCGGCGGCACACAAATCCGCCGGCTTTATCAAACAAAGGAGACGCCGGCATGACCGCCGGGCAGGGGTGTGCCGGCGGGTTACGCGGCTTGCCGGCGTCAATTCGTTTCTGGCGTTCAAGCGGTAGTGGTCTGCCGTTCTGTCAAAACTGGAATGATGCTTGGAGGCTTTGCGCGGCTTGTTTTGCCGGCGGCATTATATGTAGCAGTCTTTTAAACATAACATTTATAGAAATTGAAGCACTAAATATAAAATATTCAAGAATAATAGTAAGTGTATCACCTATGCAAAATACAACTGTAAACGTTTTATGGGTTAATTAAAACCACAAGTGAAGTGAGTATACTCAAGTAATATAATGGATTTTCCGACAATACGGATCAATGTAAGACATCAGCAATATAAAAGAGCATAAAAATATGGAAGGTATAAAAAGTCTAAATTGTGAAGATTAGTGTTAAAAACAAATGAACATTGTTCCGAGAATAAGGCATAGGAATAAGGCGACAAGACGTCTGCAGTAACAAAATTTAAAAAGTTTCGGCCTGTCAGCATGTCACTGTTTTATTTGTATGCAACCAGAACATTGTTTATATAAAGAGAGGCACGTGTTACATTGTAACTTCATAAAAACCATTCACCTGGATTGAAGACAATTTAATTTGTGGAAAGTGGAGTTTGCGTGGTTCTTGGACTTTCTCCCGAAACTCTCAGGCATCCGAGATCCTGCTGATTTAGATTAAACAGCTTTTGTATTCAGATTAGTAACTTAAGCTGCTGTGAAAACATTAAGACATCTATTCGATGAGACAATGTCGCATGCATATGGCATTCATTCAACTAAGTAGGTAGGTATAATTAATACGCATGTAAAGATGGTAAGCGTATGGAAGTAGTTTAAATTTTTTGGCTTTAAAAGGTCACAAACATGTGAAATTTAAACGGAAAAATACCTATACAAGTATTACACTATATTATAACTACTTTTATTTTTATGTACCTAACCTGGTTAAATTACCTAACTGCGTTATTTTTCCAGTTCCTTATTATGTTAACCGAATAACCCACATGTAGAAAATTACTTTTATTGATTTAGTTAATTTGATGGTAAATAAAGACGTAGGTATGTAAGTAAAATTTGAAGTCCTCATGGTTCGTTTATGGACTGATAGAATACTGATAGTGATTTGACAATGACCACCATTTGGGATATTTGCCATAATAAAAATTATGAATAATAGGGACATAGACTTATATGCAGATAAAGGTTTAATATATTTAAATTGTAAATTAATACATAATAAGGGCGATGGCCGTGCAGAATTATGTGCGTATACATACTGTATACTTAGTATGGTTTTATAACTTTAAAAAAAGTAAAACTTGTATTTAATTAAGTTCTACTTACTTGACTACATTAATACAAGAGCAACCTTTTTAGATTTAAAAATTACAGAAGAGTATAAGTAAGTACGGAATCTTCTGTATCATCAACGGCGATCCAACGTGAAAACATTATAATTTGTACCCGATTTCAAGTTCCATATTCATTATTCACTCTCCTCATAGTAAATTTTCATAAAAGCGCCCGATCGACGATGGATTGCAGCAAGAAATGGAACAAAAACAGGTGGTTACGTTATAGAGTGGACTGTACTAATAAGCCGTTTCTGACCGCAAAAACTACATCTTCATTTCGAATAATAACGGCGACTAAGAAAATAAATAAGACGGCAACTTTGATATATGTTATAATAATGATGTCCGAATAAAAATAGAGGAATAGATCAAGCGTAGCGGCATACATCCGGTGGAGTCCTATGGTCGGGTATAATAGGCAAGCATGTTGCGGCTGCGGTGCGGAATCGGACATTGAGTACCTCATTCATTTAACCCACTTAACATATCCAATTACTATACAGTCCACCATTACAGACGTTATGTACATATGTAGGTATATTGTAGGTATATGTACGTATATCTACAGTATTCCGAATCCAGACGTAGTGTAATTTTTATTTGTACCAACCCAACTGATGATTCGTATGCGGGTAATAATATAACTAAGATATTGAACTTTCGCGTTACATTGCACGTCGAACTTAATTAACAGGGCTCGAGTAACTGCTGTAAGTACATAATTTACTACTGTTAATTAAGTTTTAATTGCTTGTCCATAAGAAAAAAGATATTTTTCATTTAATTTTCTAGCTATCTCTACTACCTATTTATTACACTCTAGCTGATGTGCTTAGTTGTAATTCCATATTTTAATGTTACAAAATTTGGTCACAAAGATATCAAGTTCTTAAACTCCAATCAAAGCTCACAAACAATAATTTAAGTTATCATTACATAACTGCCAAATTACGTTCAGGCATAATTTGTACCAATTTAAATCGACCATAACAGGATGCTCCAGGCTATTTTGATTTAAAAACAATATACCGTTATTTTATTGCGTAATATTTTTAATTGTACATTCATATTAGGTACTTACTATGGACGTGAACTTTTTCATATACTAGCGCGCTTAAGGTATTTCCGATAAACATTTCATTGTGTTCTAGGTACTTACTATTAGCATTTTAATAAAGATCGTTAATATTTTCTATCAATAAATATAGCCTATTGGCTTAGTAGTTTATGATTAGGTATATTCATTACAAACATTCACACAAAAATACAAATCATATCTTTTTTATTAATTTTCAAATAAATAATAGTTTTAGCCATTCCACATAAAAGCTACTGATGAAGCTTAGCTGCAGCATACTTTTGCATATCACTATTCGTAGTCGATGAGCAATCTCCATTAGCGATTGGCATGAAAAGTAACACCTAATGTCGGCGTTAGTTAATAATGAGGAACCTTTTGCGAATGTTTCATTCGAAACAGATTTAATTAAGATATTTTTTCTTCTAGTTCAAGCCTCATTGACACGGTTTCTTTTAAAAGCTTTCGCTTGGTTATTACAATGGAATTATACGCGCATCTCATCTACTACATAATGAGGTGGATTTAATTGGGTAAATCTATACTAATATTATAAAGCTGAAGAGTGTGTTTGTTTGAACGCGCTAATCTCAGGAACTACTGGTCCGAATTGAAGAATTCTTTTTGTGTTGAATAGACCATTTATCGAGGAAGGCTTTAGGCTATATAACATCACGCTGCAACTATTAGGAGCGAAGAAATAATGGAAAATGTAAAAAAAGACGGGGAAAAAAAACCACTATTCCATGCGGACGAAGTCGCGAGCACAGCTAGTAATAAATAATTTAACTTCACATTATAATTTATTTAGTTAATTAAATTATTTATTATGTAATTTACAATACACACAATACAATATATCCGCTCCGATTCTAGTATCATTTGAAATCTGTTAATAGTCATGCATTATTTAGAGTAAATTGGAGTTTGAACTTTATTCAACAAATAACAAATTACAATAAAACATGACTGTGTCAATTGAGACTTAAATTGGATTGAGTTTAGGTTTAACAATTTCTCTACTTCTTATAATAGTCTACTGGCTTATATACGGATTCAAACCGGGAGCTCTTGCTCCTTAGGCGGCACTTGCTACCATTAGATACCCATGAGGCTATCAACCCCGCTTACTAAGAAAATATTAGTTGTATTTAAAATACTTTATTCAAATGCATAGGATCTTCAAATTGATGATGTCAGTAAGTCCAATCAGACCGTTTTTCATTGCCATCGTTCGATTAGGCACCCTGTTGACGTCCGGGCTTAAGATTCCGGATCGGTGGCCATTAAACCTTTTTGCTGCTCCTATTTGCGACTCTTAGCGAATATGTGTATCCAAAATTAAAGTATAACCTATTTATTTTGTGCAAATTAAAAATTAATCATAGGTATTTAAATTTATCAATTAGATTAGATCAATGTATCTATTCTGACCAGTTGGTAGGTAGATAGGTATTATCTACTTTCAGTCATCCATCTAAAAAGATTTTCAGCATCAATATCCGTAGATAGTCAAGACAGGTTTCGAGTTGAATGCTCTATAAAATAGCATAACATTTATTGTGGTTGACACAGAACGATGACTCGAGCTTGATAAACGGGACGATATGGCAAAAAGTTCCTTTTTGCCAGGCAATTTGTCGTTAATGTGATTGACACGGTCATGAAAAAGTTCGATCGAAATTTGAAGTAAGTAAGTGAATGATACGCATAGCCCGGCGATGCGTGACGAACACTCGTCATTCCGACTACGTGGTAGCGATATTTACGATTATTAAGTTAATGTACCTACTTACTTACACAGGTTTTTTACTTTGACAGGGCTTCGCACGCTCTGACTACGCTGTCTATCAATAAACTCTAATGCCGCGGCCACACATTGGATTAAACTTTGCGTCCAATTACTGTTCAATGCCTAATACTAAGGCGCTCAATGTCTTCATTGTGTCAAAGTACCGATACACACATTGCTGCATTGGGCGCAAAACGTTACGTTCGTGTAAATACCTCCAATGTGTGGCCGGGGCATAAGTTTTGAAGTACTATTAAATGCAGATATCGTCACCCAATCGGCCTTCAGATGGCCACCGTCACAGAGGCAGGCCGAAGAAAAGGTGGCGTGATGATCTGGATCACTATTTATCGGGCTGGCAGGACCATGGTGCAAGTAGGGATGACTGGAGAGAACTGGGGAAAGCCTTTGCCCAGCAGTGGGACAGTAATGGCTTTTTTTTTTTATTATCCGGGGACGTCACAGTTAAGTACTATGGCGCCTGGGCTGATTTCGCTCGTGCAGACGTCTCTCGATGAGTTAATTATGATTGTGATCTTTATATTTTTATTTATTACTTTATAGATTTATTTTTAGCTTTTACTAGATTTGTTTACAATATATTTATGCGTAGGCAAGTCTACTTTCTTAGCCTACTTCCAAAGTTACGGGATAAAAGTAATAAATATAATCACATGCAATATTATCAAAGCGAGGAAATACCTCTACAAAAATGATGTAAACACGACCGCAAATTGTTTCCAACATTAAAAGGGACATTTAGTGCGATTCGCAACCGGCAATTACGTCCCGAAATTGTATGTTACACTGACGATTAGCTTCGTGGCAAATGAAGACATCGCCAGATCAAATACGACGGAACCGAAGTAAATCGCGTGAGCATCAAATGAGGCGATTTAGAGGTAATAGCGGTGGCGCGCGCGCAGCAAATTCTACTAATTCATATAAAGTGGAAACTGTGTGAAGTTAACTTTAATATTCGTTGATAATGAAGATTCGCAATTTTTTTGTCTCATGGTTATTAAAAGAAATTTCTTTGAAGTCATCATCATCAGCTTTAAGATGTCCACTGCTGGGACCTTCCTCCAAATGCTATGGGGGGATTTGCCTTAGTCATCACGGTTGGTAGTTGGGTGGGGTAGGTTGGTAAGAGGTATTTGTACCCACATAAATGCTGCTGTTTCCTGATATTCCCTTAGTCATAATGTTATATTTCAGTGTTAGCAATGGTAAATGGGCATGATTTTCTTAAAAAAGCACAGGATTTTTCTTAGATAAGAGTAGCAAAGAAAGGATATTAGATATGCTCAAAGTAAGAAAGAGAACTTGAACGGAAGGAAGATGTAAAGCGTTTAATGACTTTTTTGTGAGAGCAGCTTTTTGTACGTACACTGTGCCTTGTCCGATAGTGAACGATCACAATATATAAAAACCTGTCTCTGGTACCTAAGTGGCACTTAAACACTTCCTTTAAAGTCAAATGGACGCTACATTGACAGGAACATGTCCTTTAAACCGTTCTTAGTATTCTCTAGACTCTATAAGAATTTTTCTGCTTCAAGTTCTGAGAACAAGCAACTTTGAAACGTACCAGTGTACTTGCCCGCTCAAATGAGCAGGATACCCTCTTGCTAGTTTTTATATCTCTAATTGAAGCTACGCGTTTTCTTTAATTGGCTCTGCATTACTGCGGTATTAACGGAACTACTCCTCATATCTGCCTTTATTAAGTAATGATGCTTTTTCCTCTTTAATTACTTGAGATTGATAGAAGAGTTGCAACTTATAGGAACAGTTATGAGGGATCTAGAGATGTACGTTGTCCTGATTCCAAAGTAGTGTTAGTCACATTCTATAGGCGATCCCTAACTTGACTTACGTAGAAAAATAAAAATTCTTAGACACTTGTATAATTTATCCCTACTGATATCTCAATGAATAAATTAGAACTAAGCATATCATACTACTAACCTCTTATGTGTACGAGTACCTCGACGCTTAACATAAAGTTGCAATTACACCCACTTATGGATCTCATCCAAATGCATGAGTTTGTTTATGTTGTAGCACCATTGTATTCATTGTATTGCAAGATTCAGACGTAAATGTATGAATGTATCGGACAACAGGGAAGAAGGCTACTTTCGTATGGTTTTGAATAAATTTACCTATTACGCCCCGCCCAACAATACATAAGTTGAACCGCCCATGTTGTCTGTTGCGAATTTTAAAATATGTCATAATTCTTCAGACGTTCTACTTCTTTGCGAAATATTTATGTTGCAATAGAGTTGCCTTTAGAGATAAATTGATTCTACAAAAAGTAAAGCCCATTTCAGATTACATACTCAAACGACTTTCCTTACCCTTGTAAAACGATTTATGGTTTACTCTTATTTCAAGACTTATTCGAAGAGCAGTGAGAAAACGACATTAGTCGAAACAGGATTTAAATGAAACTTTACAATAACTACAATCATACATCAAATAAACACATAGCTTATCTATCATTTATAAAGATAATAAGTAATTTGTATTAACATTTTACATATCACCGATATTCTCGGGCAAAGGTTCGGGCTTGTATTTAAAATAAAAGGCAATAATACATTTTTCCCGAATAAAAATAATTCACAATAAAATCGATTTACAGTTAGTAGTGTTTATGGAAAAGTGCTTAGCTTGACAAGAAACATGTTCTTCGAGACTATTTGATAATATAGCTTTAGTATTATGGTAGATTAGTTTTGAATGGCATCATTGTTTAACAGTACCGACTCCTGGGGCTTACAAAGCCGGTGCGGTACTGCAGGTTCGAATAGAGATCATTATCTTTTATAGAACAATCCTCTGTGTGCTTTAATAAGTTTATTGAGGAATAAGCGGAGATACCAAGCGCCGTGATCTAGGAAGGGGGTACTTTATACTAGGAATAGAAATATACGAAGAATATAATATGTACTTACATAATGATATGTTTCTACAAATTAACTTCAAGTTATTGAATTGGATTTTGTCATTACACTTAAACTCGTTGAACCTCAAATTCGGCCGCGTAAGAATTTCATACTGTGTCTGAATTGTTAGCAGTATGTAAGCATGATTGGTCGATTAAGTAACAAGCGGGAGACACTTAAGTATGACAAATGTATTTACTCTCTATGTGTTTTTACGTTGGATTAATTGAAAAGAGCGTTTTTCGTAAATTTTAAGAATATTGTTTATAGATCTTTATTTTTATTCTCTAGAAACCAAAAAGTAAAATTCATCAGCTTTTTATGCATAAAAATGTAGGAGTGGGGGGTCTTTGACGTCACTCAGTGGCGAAAAAACTCCCACTCTTTGACGTCACGCATAATTTTAACGGGCTATATCTTTGTCATTTTTGGTCTAATTTACAAATGAAAAAATACCTACGTGTCTTTTATTTTTGAACAATCTAAAAGACGGACAAAATATTTTTTTACGGCAACAGGCCTATTGTATTCATCTTCCTTGGACATTTAGCACTTTTTGTGTACTGTGAGTGTGGACGGGGATAAAGAGTATTTTATCTAACATGTAGGTCCGTACGTATGATGATTCTAATCATGTTATTAAATTTGACCTCGTCTATGATTTCAATTACTGTTCTGTCACGCAAACCATAAATAGTTATAGTCTATCTAGTAATATCTACTTCATCGTTAGTGTAGGTAATCCTGTTATCTCCAAATGTAATCAAATCTTATGGCACAAAGGATTAAGCAGGAATTCACTATTTAACAGTACGCAGATAAACTTCAAAACTGGCAATAACTGTGATTTTGTGCTAGTACAAGTAGTACTAATTATATCAAGTTACCAACATAATTTACGCCCTTGCTTTGTTAACGATAGCAAAACTTAGGAAGTAGGCATTATGTAATAACGGCTATTTCGTGCTGGCAAATCTAACTTATAATATGTTAAACCGGGTGATCATTAATTAATACATATTCTATTCATCTATAAATAATATCAACGAGATTCTCAATCAAATAATGTAAATCTCATTTAATTTGCCAGCTACACATGCCTTACTACATAATACTGAAATTACTGCAAAATGTTATAGGTAAGTGGTTGAACCATGATACTCATATAGCTACAACTTATAATTGCAGATTCTTAACAATGTTTAATAACACAATTACAAAATAAATCGAACTACAAAGGAAGTTGTTTAAAAGCTTCACTGTCCAATTTCATCCTACATATTGATAGACTAGCTTTTACCCGCGACTTCGTCCGCGTGTTTAGATTTTTACATTCAAAAGTTTTTTTCCCAAAACCTCCCGGTCCCTTTGGAATTTTGCAATATCGCGTATGGTAATCTTAACGTTCATTAAGGTACCTTGCATGCCAAATTTCAATCATCTATCTTAACGCGATTTAGATTTTTCATACAAAAGGTTTTCCGGCTAACTCCTGATCCCGTGGGAAGTTTGCAATATCCTGTTGCAACTGAAAATCACTAAGGTACCTGCATGCCTAATTTCAAGATTTTCCCGCTAATAGGAAATGTGGATGACTTTTTTTTATGAATTTAAAAGATCAAAGATCTCATCTTTTATCTTTTCGTAGATGGTAGAATTTTTAAACTATCTTTTCTATTAAGCGTGATATAAAGCGTAAAAATTATTGCTAAGACAGAGAGATCCGACGTGGCGGATGACGTCACGTACCGTGCGCGCCATACAAACTCCATAGAAAAATCTGTTTTCGTGAGAGAGACGGATATATTAATTTTCAACGACTCTATCTCGCCCATTTTTCAGCCAATTTTGATTTTGTTTTCACTGTTCATAGTATATTTTTATCTATTTTACGATAAATACATGTAACTATTTCTCATGCATGTCCCTATTCTCGTTCCCGTGGGAATTTCGGGAATTCCTTTCTTAGTGCACCTCTACGGTACCTAAGCTACGTCCCTTCTAAATTTCAAGTGCCTAAGTTTAGCCGTTTAGGCTGTGCGTTGATATGTCAGTCAGTGAGTTTCTTTTCTCCTTTTATATCTCCTTTTATATATTTAGATTTAATTTGACCGGTAACGCCATTTATTGAGAGGAATTAGTAGTTTTGGGCTATTTTATTTCTCGGCCTTTCTTTTCCTATTTTATCACATAAAGGGTCGATATAAAATTTTGAAATTTTATCCCTTTTCTGAGTGGAATTTATCAAAACCCTTTCTTGGCAATATCTACCACGTCATGGTATAGCTTTGTGACATAAAGGGTTGATTTAAAATTTTGAAATTTTATCCCTTTCGGAGTGGAATTTATCAAAACCCTTTCTTGGCAATAGCTACCACGTCATGGTATAGCTTTGTGAATGCAAAGTCTCAGCCCGAACGGTTTAAACTTTTATCCCCTATTTTATCCCCTTGGGGCTCGAAATGATCAAAAATCTTTTAAGCGGATGCTTAAACGTCATAGCACGTCGTAGCTTTATACATGCCAAGTCTTAGCCCAATCGGCTTAAAATTGACAAAGTTTTATACAAACCTATTTTTTCATCACCTATTTTATCCCCTCGGGGGTTGAAATGATTAAAACCCTTTTTTAGCGGATGCCTACGTTATAGTAGCTTTATACATGCAATTTCTTCGCCCAATCGGCTTAAAATTGACAAAGTTTTATACAAACTTTCATCCCCTATTTTATCCCCTTGGGGGTAGAAATGATCAAACCCCTTTTAGCGGATACCTACGTCATAGTAGCTTTACACATGCAAAGTCTTAGTCCAATCGGCTTAAAATTGACAAAATTGTATACTAACTTTCATCCCCTATTTTATCCCCTTGGGGGTGGAATTGATCAAAATCCTTTCTTAGCGGACGCCTACGTCATTACATCTACCTGTATGCCAAATTTCAGCCCAATCGGTCCAGTAGTTTGGGCTGTGCGTTGATAGATCACTATGTCAGTCAGTCAGTCAGTCAGTCAGTCAGTCAGTCACATTTGAGTTTTATATATTTAGAAGCACGAAACTTGTATAGATATGACACGAATAAAAAACATTTTTATCAGAATTATTTAAATGAATAACGGTTACAGTACCAGTGTGGTTGTATGTTCAAAAAGCGAACCTATAGATTTCTCAAAGGCCGGCAACGCACCTGTGCCTCCCCTGGTGTTGCGGTGTCTATGGGCTGAAGTGATCACTTACGATCAGGTGACTTTCAGGCCCGTTTGCCCCCTCTATCATAAAAAAAAATGTTTAGGCAAAACCCCAAAAGAATTGCAGCGCAGTCGGTCTAAATAAGCTTTTCATTAAACTTGCTAATCGAGTTTTCTACGAGTACTGTAATGCATAATTTCTGTGCATTACAGTACTCGATGCTCATTTGAATTTCCAGCAAGACTTACCAATTAGATACAAGTTCTCACTGAGTACGCGCAGCTTGTTGAGTTAGAATTAATGCTGTTTATTTTATGTTTTCAATATGCATTATATTTTTACTATCACAACTCATTTACGGTGCTATAAGTAAAACATTAATAGGACGAGACGAATATTAAACATGTACCTACCTAATAACCTATACGTACATGATATGTACGTTTCATCGGCTTTTTGTTGTTTTTACATTTATATCTACTAATTAATATGTAAATTTTTTCTTTATAAGGTATAGAGTGAAAACGAGCGGTAATTGAAACTTTGTTTACTTATACCTGTCTACTTCTATTTAGTTTACCTACTTACTTATTATGATAACTAGCTTTTGCCCGCGACTTCGTCCGCGTGTTTAGATTTTAAAATACGATTTTTTTCCAATAACTCCCGTTCCCGTGGAAATCATCTATCTTACGTTGTTTAGATTTTAACATACAAAAGCTTTTTCCCGCTAACTCCCGTTCCCGTGGAAATCATCTATCTTACGCGGTTTAGATTTTTACATACAAAAGCTTTTTCCCGCTAACTCCCGTTCCCGTGGAAATCATCTATCTTACGCGGTTTAGATTTTTACATACAAACGCCTTTTCCCGCTAACTCCCGTTCCCGTGGGAATTTTACAATATCCTGTTGCGACTAAGCTTTAAGTTTACTAAAGTACCTGTATGTCAAATTTCAAGCGTCTGACTTTTCATTCAAAAGGATTTTCCCGCTAATTCCCGTTCCCGCGGAAATTACGGGAATTCCTTTCTTGGTCCCCTCTACGGTACCTAAGCTAATTGCTGTCAGTGAGTCAGTCAGTTTCTCCTCTTATGTATTTAGGTTTAGATTTAATTTGACCAGTAACGCCATTTATTGAGAGGAAGCAGTAGTTTTGGGCTGTGAGTTTATTTCTCGGCCTTTCAAGTCAGTTTTTAGCTCCCCTATTTTATCGCGTAAAGGGTTGGTTTAAAAATTTGAAATAATGGAGTGGAATTTAACAAATTCTTTACTTAGAGGATGCCTATGTCATAGTAGCTTGATGCATGCAAAGTCAGCCCGACCGGTTTAAATTTGACAAAGTTTCCTACAAACTTTCATCCCCTATTTTTGTTCCTTTGGGGGTAGAAATGATTCAAACCCTTTCTTAGCGATACCTACGTCATAGTAGCTTTATGAATGTAAAAGTAGCTTTATGAATGTAAATTCTAAGCCCGGACGGTTAACAATTAACGAAGTTTCATACAAACTTTCAACCCCTATTTTATCCCCTTGGGGGTTGAATTGATCAAAATCCTTTCTCAGCGGATGCCTACGTCACATCAACTACCTGCATGCCAAATTTCAGCCCAATCGGTCCAGTGGTTTGGGCTGTGCGTTGATAGATCACTATGTCAGTCAGTCAGTCAGTCACCTTTGAGTTTTATATATTTAGATATATTTAGATAGAGCAACTAGTTTATAAACTGATGCTAAGACATGATTATAATTACTTACTTAGTATGTAGGTAGAAATGTATGCATATGAAGCTCAAATATTATGCAATATGCAAAGTGCCACTAAACTCAACAGTTATATTTTATCCATAAGTGATCTTACCTAGCTGGGTTCACATACTTAGTTATAAACAGGTTTAATAGAAAACAATTCTGTTTTAGTATTTTCTTCATAGTTATGAACAGTACGTGCTATGGGGAGCGACTTTCTTAGATATTCCTGTGAAAAACATGTCGTCGATCCTTAACCGATCGTTATCTTTTTAATTGACAGGCTTAGACGTTTCTGAGCAGCAGGTGTGACCAGTGGCAACAATAATAATGATTGATTGGATTGAACAAAGTATTTAGAACTTTTTGTCTTACAATTCTGAATTGAATACAATGAGGCAATCCTAAAAGCCATTAAATTACTGTCAATTAAAAGTTGAGAAGACAAGACCGATTTGTATGGTGCATTAGCACATAAAAGAATATACCTACTAAGATACATATAGGCACCCACCACCGATGTATTCAATTGGATAAAGCTGTTATTTTGCTAAACAAGGTGCATTGTTGAGTGTTTCTCGTTTTATTCAAAATCTCAATAAATCCTTGGAACTTCAGACACAACGTAGGACAAGAAACATAAACATGAATAGCAAATTGTACGAGTAAATGTTCCTTTTAATCCTACGGTCGGTTACATTAACTTTGTGTTTAAGTTCCTGGCACACGGCCTGTGAAGCAACATAAAACGTTTCTTAATTGAAAGTGGCTAATGCTTATGTTACAACATGTTCCTGGAAACCTATTCCAAGTTTTAATTGGCACTATTATAGCCACTGCAAAAATTGCGACTACTTGAAAAGTCATGAGTAGACATTTCTTTTTCGAAGGAAACCAACAGAGTATTTCAAATATTCCATAATTGGAATTGCGCTGGTGGAAAAACTTGCAATTGTTGCTTTTCTATCAAAGAAGGTGGCATGTGCAAAAATGTTGAAAGTGTAGTTTTCTGACTACTGTTTCCATTTCGAAGTAGGTATATTACAATTACAGTTTTTCATCTTTCACGTTTTTTATTAATGGACAGGATTCTTCGTCTATCGCACAATAAGTAGTTGAAATAATTTAAACAAAAAAATAATTCTGAATTATCGTGTGTCTAGTTTTTTTGACCTATAGAAAAAAACTTAAACTGCCTTGACCATGTTACGCTGTTATGTGGTAACGATATTTTAATGGCATCTTATCTGATGACAAATAGATTTAAGTGGCCAGGCAAAAGACGTCACATACATCACTATACGTATGTATCATTTTCAGAATCAGTAAATTTACTTTTATTGAATTAAACTATAGCCTTAGTTTGGAAGCTTAGTGACTAAATTAGACTAATTAACGTGCTTTGATAAATAAGATATGGTTTTAAATTCCGTAAAATGTAATAAGGTTTCTTTGTACAATAGTTTTTTTATAGTAGCACGACATAATGGCTTCCCTACGCCTGGTAGAAAGCGAAAGAGTACCTAACCCAAGTCGTTGTGACAACGGGCAAATAACTGATCAGTTACCTGTCAGTTTCCACCGCCATGCCGGTCTAGCCCTAACCCCTGGCTGCTGATGCAGCACTTACGAGCTACGGAGACCCTAATCATCGGCAGAAACTCGACCCTCATTTGGATGCGGTATTCTATGGAGGTCCTTCCGGACGAGCAGTTTCTGTGGATATTCGCTACGCCTATTCGTATCTCCTAAACATACAATGTTAATACACAATACAACAAGGCGTAAACAATTAATGATGTTTACATAATTTAAGTTATATTTTCTATAATTTGCCAGTGATATAAATTTATGTTTTGATTTAAAGATACGATAAAGTTAAAGGACAACTAACCAGTATTGTTGTGGCATTCGCTGACCGTCATTCACGATTCTCGCCATTTTAATGGGTTACAGCGTCGCCTCGTCGCCGTAAATGTTATTTACTTGCCACGTATTTTCGTTCCATTGCATTGTTTCCACCAGTTCGCGTTTACAGTGATCTAGTATTGCTGTTAGCGAAGCAATGGTTCGCTATTCAACTGGATTTATATTTTAGTGCTGCACTAAGTTGCGTTGGAGACATATTCTTCCTCTTCGTCGTTTGATAGGTACGTTTCTGCTGATTCATAATCTTGATCGTTACTTCCAACTACAAGATAAAGGTTATTGTCTGTTTGAGCCACTTATTGCTTCCTAAGTTCCTAATCTCCGTTAAATAATTAGTTTCTTAGCCTATTTTTATTTTATGAAATGATCCGTTGCTTGCAAAACTTGCAGAAACAGGTTACAACAAAACACTTTTCTCTATCCAATCCCTAACTCTTCGTGCGTATCATGTGTGTAAGTAAGTACAGTCGTACCCTCCAGCGTCAAATTAATAGTTTGAGAAAAACGAATATTGAATGTTAAAGCATATACTTAAGTAGATAAAGCAGAGCCGTAAGTGCGCGGGTCACCGGTAATCGCTGCGAGACGGCTAGTGTGAAAGGTTCACTAACCGAAAATGACTGTAATTTGAACCTCATTAGCACGATAACACTCCTGATTCCGTGAACTGTTTTATGCTTGTCGCGACTATTTCAGATTGTTTTAAATGTGCTTAACGAGCGAATCATACTTAGATCTTGTTCTAATTTGTATTTATTGTTTATAAAAGCATGAGAATATTTCGTGATTAGGGTTTAGATTCGAGTACATACTACATTAAGTATATATGTATTGGTACGTATTACAGAATCACGTCACTTCTTTGGCTTGTACCTCACTCTCTCTCTCTTTGTTCTAGGGTGACCATTTACCAAACTGGTTTGTTGCGGTCGGGACCAACGTTGGATTTTTAGGAATGCCGATCAACAATGATCTCTTATTTAAGCGGCTGAAGTCACTTTAATTATGTCAATCCAAGTGCCTTTGCGCTATAATTGAAACAAATATAGGTACACAAGGGGTGGATCACTTTTACACGACCTTTTTCATTAGTGCAGTAGGCTCTAAGTCGCAGGTGCAACCTTATGTCAAAGTGATTATGGATTCTGCATAAAAAATTAAGTAATTATTTCAAGGATGTGCGAATGGCATTTGTGTCATGAACAAACTCTTTTGTAGTATAATGGATGCAGATACGATTATCTACAGAGGGTGCGATAATGAAATGGCCATGACAGTACGAAGTAAAATCTACAAACAATAATGATGTGCGATGATAAATAAATGTGAGACAATATCTGATAATGTAGTTAAAGTAGTTATGTACTTATGGTGACTAATTATTTAGTTGGTGTAGTGGTCGCAGGTGCCACCTGACAACCAAAATTCCGGGTTCAAATCCATGGTCGGACAAAAATTTTAACTGGAATTTTCTGTTAAGAAATTACTCAGCAGTAGGTACGATAGTAGGTACGATCCAGGAAGGCGTTGATCCCATCGATTAAAAGACTAAATATATAAGTAGGATATTTACAATTAGACACAAAGTTCATCATGTGAATGTCAAGGATGAAATTTGATGCAAATATAGAACGAAGAATAATAATTATAAATAGAGACCATTATTTTGTTAACGCAAAGGATTTTATTATAAAAAACTTAGTAAGATTGTAAAGTTTTCTTTGTGGGTCAGTCGGTGAAAAAGCAAAAGTAGGTTGTCCACTTGTTACAGTATGTATTACTGGCTATATTGTGAACTATCCAAGTCAACGATATCTCGTTAAAGCAACGTCGATCTCGGGTTAGATAGGTGAGCGATACTCGTCGCTAACGAGCTGTATCGCGGGCCTGCGTACGCGCATCCCGACTATCCTACAATAGCTCTTGTACTCGTATTGTTCAAACAGTGTTATGGTACGCTTACACACTTGTGGAGACTTGGCAAGCCTCTATAAGCTCCATTACAAACGCTTGAGTGAATTTTACACCGGATCAGGTCGGCCACAAGCTCTGGCAAGCTCACGCAGTCCAAACGCTAAACATCCCGTTCACATGCCTGTGTCTGTAGAGGCTTTCAAAGATTCTATAAGCGTGTAAACGTACCATTAGGAAAATTAAGGTAATATATTAATCCTTGATGACTTCGGTGGCGCAATGGCTAAGCGATCTTACCAGATGGCGTGGTAATTCGAAGGGAAATGGATAATATAGAGCTTTTTAAAAACTTTATAAAGTTTTTTAATTTTCAAAAACTCCTTGCTCTTGAAATATAAATCTTTTATAATCTCAGTCGCTACCCCACTCAGAGCCTGATGTGTGATCACTGATCACACGATCCAGCTTGTCTTTGCTAGTGGCATAAATAGCTTAATCATAGGTACTGGTGGTATCTTTCATCAATAACTACCCATTGTGTTGTAAATTGTTAGAAACTTTGCCCAGCTTTTCCGTCTTGTGTAGCTTAGATAAATCTGGTGTAACTTTCCAATATGCTACTTATTTACGCATTAATCCTTTGTAGTTTACGAGTAGAAATATTTTTTCAACCCCGCCTAAAGATGATTCTTTATTGCACACCTATAAAACTTACTTAGAACCTGACAAAGTGAGTACATATAGATATAAAGTAAGTAAAGATTAACAAACTGATAAAAAGCATCGCGACTGATTTAATAATCACTAATAGTGATTATGTAATTTAATAACAATAAATAACTATCTGTCACAGGTGACAGGCTATCTTACATTTTATCTTTTGTCAAACATTGCCCTTCAATTGAAAAATAAAATCTTAATAGACATTATTTTATAAGTACACATTTACAGTTATAGGGTAGACATTCATCCAGAACCTCAACAAGAGATCTAGTAGCTTCCTTATTAGATTTCAAACCCAATGCAAAAACGATAAATGTGTATACTAACGAGAAGATAGAAACTAAATCCTAAAATGATCTGCGGACCTACAAAGTATATAATTACTAAGATCGTAATTGTTAATGATGATTGCATTGCGTACAATTTCACCAAAGGGTAGATATATCATTACCGCAATAAAATTGAATGGAGAGATAGGATAGATAACCTATTATGCTACTCATATATCTCTAGAATATCATCTAAGTTTCATTACATACGGGGTTATTATATTAGTCTAAAAACATTTCGCGTTTTTTAAGTTCATTAATATTTATCAAGAATTGTATTGTGTACCTATTGTTTACCTATAGTTCATGTATTAATTAATCCATATTTAGTTATCTCTTTGGGGCCCACTGTGTCGACCTTCGGATGTTTCCCCAAAGCAATTGTACAGGCCTATGTCTAGCAGTGTACTGCTATAGAGTGATTATGATGATAATGATCTATGGAAACGCTAAGTAGAGGATTCTTTCATGTTTTTAAACCAAGGCGGCTTTTTTACATCATCGGGTAATCGCACTCCAAAAAGTCTCACCCCAAACTGTCCATAACAGAAGTTTCGATATCTTTTGTTACACATTATAACTAATTACCTACTACTTGTACACACCATTACCTGCAAAACTTTTGTCTACAATCCTTGAGAGTATTAACTATTAGTTATCTTAATAGCTTTGTGACTGCCCGAAACTTCGGTAGCACATTTAGTTTTGGTATTTAGTTTCTAAACTAAACTGTTTAAGTAACTCTTATTACCTTTGACATCTTAGTTCAAGCGGACGGTTTCTTATTTTACCTGTAATGCCGATATGACGCCAATGAAACAGCAAGGAATGACTAGTCAATGAACTATATAACTTGCCTAGTTGCGATGTATGTAGATAAGCAAACATCGAACCGTGAACTTTGCGGTCGTGCTTCGCAAGGTGGGACTCGCTCTAGAGCACTTCCTGGGATTACCTGGTAATGACATTTGGAGGCGTGACCAGTCGCGCGCGTACCGTAAGCCCTCGGATTCCTGAACATAATGTTGTGGGACTGTACATTGGAAATAGTTTATAGAATTTATCTATCTTTAACGACCATTTTAGTTCAGTGGTTATGAACTTTAGTACAGTGGCGGCTTCGACCCCCGCACACTACATACATTTGTGTGCATGTCTTTTGTAGTATGTATAGGTAATGTGTATTTACTTATTTACAAAGAAAAGTATCTAAGTAAGTTTATTAGTTGTCTAGTACCCATAGTACAAGCTTCGTCTTAGTTTGGAACTAGATGGCGTTGTTGGACTATGTATTTCTTTTATGTTTTAGTATCGAATTGAGATAAGTAGTTACAAATCGTCTAGAGAAGAGAAAAAAGTGACTATCACCGTTTTCGGAAGACAAGAACAAGGTTTCAACCACGGTTTCAACCATACTACGTGACGGTATATAATTGTGTACTAATGTTGGTACAAAAGCACATTACAATCCTTGTTCGTTCTTGAAAGTGTTTTGTTTTAATTGCTAAACCCATTTAGTAAACTTATGAGTTTCGCCCCCAAATATGGACCTACTTTCAATAAGGACCGATTTCCAATAAGGAATCCGTCTTTCAAGCAACCATATTTGAAGAAAATGTTCAGGTCGGTTGTAGTTATTTGGGCCGCACGTACCATGTGCAATATTGGCCTATTTGCTGCACACAATAGCCGCATCAGACTGTTTAAACCATAGTTGTATGGGTATTCAGATAACTTGCTTTCTATAAGCAATAACGGGAGAAGAATACAATGTTTTTGAATTAAGCCTTTCAAATAAATGCGTGAAACAATGCATACTAACGACTGAGATATACCGCAAAAAGCGTACCAGATGAGTTGACAAGAACAGTTCGTTTCTCATTAGGCCGGCAATCGATGATTTTCCGCTAGGAGAAAACTTGTATAACAATTTTCACACAGTACAATAGTAAGAATGTAAATCGTTTAATTTGTCATGAGTGACATCCTTACTTATTGTTACAATTCTATATCGGACCGTCAGGTGACGTCGTTATTCACGATTCTTTCTTCCTAAATTACTATGATGTTAGCCAAGACGGTCTTGTCATCTAGGAGTGGTAACAAACAACACAGCTAAGGGCGCCCAATATTTACGAAACTAGCTGTGCCAGCGGCGTCGCGCGCGTGGATATCCGGTTTCGAAAATAACGGACTTCCATAAAATGGTGCCTAAATTTTAAGTTAGACCTCTAGCAATAGATTGGTGGAAACCGCATTCAATTCCATACATTCATATACATACAGATAAAAATTTCTACCGTCTTCCCAACACTTCCCGTCACTGCTCTGCTCCTATTGATTAAAGCGTGATGAAAAGTAAACTGCCCAGGATTATGAAGAATAATTGTACCAAGTTTAGTCAAAATCCGTTCGGTAGTTTTGTTTCAACAACGAACATACAGACAGACATAAATTTTACTCATTGCATTTTTGGCATCAGTAACGATCACTAATCATCCCCTGATAGTTATTTTGAAATAGTATTTCATGTACAGAATTGACCTCTCTACAGATTTATTATAAGTATAGAATAGACTAAAAGTACCTGTATAATAGTAAAAAAGTATAGATATGTTTGTTATCATGAAGCTGTATTAGATAGAAGGCGTGACTTCGCAAGTTTACTATGCGCGGCCGTCACCATATTCCCAAGCGATAATTTACGGCAGACTACAATAGGGATCCGATATCGGTAACAATTTTTGTTTATTGCTACTTACAGAGTAAGTTGCAGAGTTTATCGTGCCTAACTTAGCAAGTATTTGCATTTTATGAGGCAATTTCTCGTTTGCTATGTTGTTAAGTGCCTTCGACTAGAACTTGAACCTACTTTAAAGTTAGCTTCAAGCAACAACAAAGCAAGCTAGTAGGATGACTAAGTTAGAGACCGTCTTTTGATCGCAGTACTATTAACCATAGTCCCAGATGCAAGCTGTAGTTATTGTAATGTAGTAACTGGTATTTGACATCGGCTAGCTAACATGGAACCATACCTAATGGTTAAATATGGTTACACATAGAGGTATCTAAAGATCGGTATACCTTTCCTATGAAAGGGCCCCGAGAACGTAGTATTATTTGAAAAAAAGATATGATTTAAAGACATAACTGAATCGAATTCAGTCATCCCTTTAAGGCCTCAAATGTTAGAGACAAACACAAAGATACACGTCATGTTCAATTTACAACAAGCCATTAAGCGTCGGTATCTAAAAATTATAACCATGAAAGAAATAAGATCCAAGACATACCTTAAAGAGACCGTTGCCGTAACCTTAATGGCACTTAAAACTTGAAATACTTTAAGTTAGAACCTATGTTTCTAGATTAGTAAACGTGACTCCATTGCAGCTATAAAGGCGAGCTGTGAGAGCGGTAGTGTTCGGCCGAAGGGCTCCCGATAGACAAAGATTTTTCTTTATTGGCGCTCGTCGCGTGACTTAAGTGTACTGCGGTAAATTGCACAATTTATCGCGCTAAATAAAGTAAGTATAATTAAGTACTCGATTTTAGAAGACTTTCGTCCGCTTACTGGTTTTTCAAATAATTGCGCATTGATACATCTTAACTTAAGATTTATTGCTTTCTTATCAAATCAGTACAACACTGATGTGAAATATATTCTAATTTCGGGGAGACCGAAATTGTTCCTTGGAACGGAAATCTTGCTGCACATAAGTATCTACTATCTGGAAACACGATTAAAACACTAGAAAATTAAGCAAAATGTAACAATAGTACAGTAACAATATGGTCCCAAATTATTTTTTTATTGGTCGGTAAGACTGCGTCCATATAAAAAGTAGAACTAAGATATGAATCCCTTAAGTTTAGTACCAAAGTATCAAATTATGCTTACTTTATTGGATAAGTTTAGTCACAAAATGACTATAAGGAGAATCCACAACGAGTACGAGTTTACAACGACTGTATAAACTATACGTTTAAATCTGTTTTACTAGAAAAAGCTCTACACAAACTTTTGTAAACTCTATGTTAGCCATTTTATAGTCAGATATTAAAATACTTTATGTTAAACCGATTGCACCATAGTTAAAGGAAACAAAAATGTACGTAACTACCGACATACTTATTCTTAGACATACACTAACCTACTTTTTTAATACATTATGTGGTTTACTAGATTTGATTCGACTACGAGGTATCCTAATCGAACAACATCCAATTTATGCACATCATACCATTTCCTAATTCTTATTTTTATATGTGTTATAACATAAAACGCGCACTTGTGGTATTTGAATGCATCAGCGTTGAATGTTCAAATACGTAACAGACGGAGCATGGAGTGAATCGAAAAGTTGTTTGCAATGTCTTGTATATCACATAGAGTTTTTATAGGTGCAAGTTTTCTCCAAGCAATGTAGAAGTTTCTACACAAGTCCGCAGTTAATCTTGTCAAATAAGCCACTTACCTACAAGTTACTTAGTATTGCCCAACTTCGGTTACGAGATATAAAGATTTAATCGCTTGATCTGGACTAAGCTATTAATTTAATGCCTACATTAAAATATGTCATAAAATAAATCATAAACAAAACCGATTCAAATATTTCAATCTGGTTTTACGAATTGATCGTATCACTAAATTGTTGCCAGAAACAAAACAATGTGCTTGTATTACCATAAATATAGCCTCGTATAATTTCAGTAATGTAAACAAATAAACCTTTAGCTCAAAACAGAGACAGACTCAAATAGCTTGCCGTAAATGGACCGATCCCGAGCGGGTGCTCTTGTTAGAAATATGAAATGGCTATTTCATGGAGTGCCTACAAAATGGTAACTTAACTATTATGTTCTAGTAGAGTATTGTCTATACTGCTCAATTTACAAGTATAGTGTAGTTATTGAATCTTGATGTATCAATTTATGTTAAATATATTGTTCATATGTTATAATTCAAACTGGTATCGACGCTGTTAAGTATTTTTTTATTAATCGAGATTATCACATGGTCGCATGAATTCAACGTAACTAATGTGTGTAAAAAATAATGTGATATAATCAAATTAGTAAAAATCTGTTTTTTATTTACTTGTTGTATGTGAATGCACGGGAATTAAACCCACGTTTTAGTTGTTATATTTACAGACACAGTTGAAAGTTATTTTGTTACGTAGCCGAATTCAGCATATAGGGTTTAACAGGCACATATAAATTCAATACTGTCGACAGATACAATACCAACATATCGGATGGATTAGCGAACCAGGGCAATATGCGAATCAGCCAAACGCCGACATTGCCGGGACGCTGCGCAGGCGCAATGGGGCCGCGGCGATAAGCCAGTCACGACCGCTTCCGGGTGCCGCATCAGATCGGCGCGGGCTGCCAGGTGCGATCAGGGGACGGGGACAGACTGTATACAGCCTTTGTTTTTCATCATAATAAGGTATGTTCAGATTCGACAGGCTCGGTGGCTCATTTGGTAGTGACCTCTGCCCTCTGAGCCATAGGTCGTGGGTTCGATTCCCGCACAGTACATACATTTGTGTTCATGAACATGTCTGTTTGTATTGGTCTGGGTGTTTTCTATGTATAATATGTATTTATTTACAAAAAAAAGTGTATCTAAGAAAGTTTATCAATTGTCTAGTATCCATAGTACAAGCTTCGGCTTAGTTTGGGCAAGGTGGCGCTATGTGGCCCAGCGTGGCATGTCTTGGGTTATTTATTTTAGATGACAAGAGTTCAACGAGCGTATTGATAGCGCGCGTTTACAACTATGTCATACGCGCGCTTTCTACAATGGCGCGCTGTCAAAAGAGTGTTGAATTCATATAATCTGAACGGGGTCTTAATGTCTCCGTGGTCACCATCTCGCTGGCACAGCGTGGTGACTAAGGCAAATCCCCCTTTAATGATAACTTACTCATATGTCCAGCAGTGAAAGTCTTCAGGCAGCTGATGATAATGATCAAATTCTGTTCGTAAAACGTATGTGGAGGTGATTGCTAATACAAATGCTGTAGAACCGTCATTATGAACACGTGTTATACGTATTTTTTTTTATATAGTTAGGTAAGTCTCACACCAGTCAAGTCGAATATTCATAATGCATTCATAGTATCATATTAGGTAGGTACATCATACACAAAAACAGATTCCATTAACAAAGTTGACGAAGCTTTAGGAAATGTTTTTCTAGTTTTCTTGAACACACATACATACCTATTTACCGATATATTTCAGTCATCCAAAAATTTACGAGTATAAGCTATTCGACTCTTCTTTTGATTTTGATATGAATTTCTCATCGTCAGAACTGAAATAAATTCTGGTATTAGGTAAACAGTCTGACTAAAACGGTATTCAGCACATTCTACTAAATATCCCGGAAACTAAAGTCAAATGTCTACCTACATTGTGCGCTGCGCAGGCGCAGGTGAATACGCGCACTATATCGCTCGCTCTCCGATTAGTCGTTTAATTGGCGTCGTATATGTGCCGGATCTCGTTGCGCAGCCACTGATTGCAACTAAGTATACATTTATCTTCCTACTGTGTTTTGGTAAGACCAGATCACGACATACACGAGATCCTTGAAATAAATTCTGGGTCTAAAAAGGATGGTTATGGTTCTGGAGTATCTACATGGCTTGGATTTTTATTAGGTACCCACCTAATAAAATAAATATAAAATACTTCTACCATTATCAAATACTGATTTTTCCGAAATAATTAAATAGGAGCCAAAGGTTTTATGGACTCTAAAAAATATTATCATCATCATCACCAGCATCCTGCGGCAGTCCAAAGCTGGACGTAGGCCTCTCCCAAAATACGCCATTCTGCACGATTAGCAGCCACACTCATCCAATTAATTCCGCCCTGCGCAGGTCGTCACTCCATCTAGCTGAGGGGCGTCCCACACTGCGTTTGCCTGTACGCAGTATCCACTGCAGAACTTTCCTACTCCACCGATCATCAGTTCTGCGGCAGACATGGCTAGCCCATTGCCACTTCCTTATTTAGGTATTTGCCTGCCATAATGTTTACAAAATGTCTGTACTGTGAAAGTACAGGAATTGAACCCACGACCCTTAGTTCAGAAGGCTGAGGTGAGTACCAAATGAGCCATGGCTCAGTACTTTTGTATCAAAAATGTGTTAATACTTACCTTGAAAAATATGATGTTTTTGTAGTGAGGATAAATTCATTATTATTCATATAATAATATTATAATCTCCATCTTAGATTATAGGTATCTTACTGTTACGCGGGTTTTAACCAAATATAACAGCGGTAGTGTCAGTAGAGAGGAAGGTTTCTTTGTGAGGCGGAATGTGTTAAGGATGATATCTTCTATTATTTATTACTAGCTGTGCCGGCGGCGTCGCACGCTTGGATAGCGGGTTTAAAAAATTAAGGACTTCCATGAAATGGTTAAATTTTAAATTTTAAGTTAGACTTCTAGAAATACATTGGTGAAAACCGCATTTAATTCCATGCAGTAGTTTTTGCGTGATGGGCGATCAAACATACAGTTAAAATTTGTCCCAACACTTCCCATCACTGCTCTGCTCCTATTGATTGTACCGTGATGAAAAGTGGACTATAACCTGCCCAGGAGTATGAAGAATAATTGTACCAAGTTTCGTCAAAATCCGTCCAGTAGTTTATTTTCTATAACGAACATACAGACAAACAGACAGACAGACGGACAGACAGACAGACAGACAAACATTTTACTGATTGCATTTTCGGCATCAGTATCGATCACTAATGATCCTCTGATAGTTATTTTGAAAATATATTTAATGTACAGAATTGACTTCTCTACAGATTTATTATAAGTACAGATAGATAGCGGCCAAAAGCGTAGGTAAAAGCGGCCAGGTGTGGACATAGTCAATTTACCACCACCGTAGCCACCCATTGACACTAAAGAAACATTGAAGTAGATCATCTTGTAAAGATTACAGATTACCACTAACGAGACCCATCTCTCCGGTAATAAAGCTGTCGTTGTAAGGCCCTATAAAGCTATAATAACCAACCACAAGTAGCTATAGAATGCGGCGCGGACGCAGCGAGAAAGTCGCTCCATTTCAAGCTTTCTACAGAGATCGAGGGAGGCTTTTATTACGTTTCCGGGCTTTGCAGACACTTCGCAATTACTTACTGCTCAGGCCAACCCAACCATTCTCTGTAACAATAGCTTTCGTGTTGAACATTATTTTTGTAATCTTCAATTTGAAAGTATAAAGCAAGGTTTACCTTTATCTCTATTAAATGTAGTCTCTATTTTCCGAGTAAAGGTAACACTAAAGTGCAATCGTAGTAAATGTTGCACTCAGTTTTATATACCCTATAATAATGATACGAGGTTTCTAGATAGCATCCCACTGATTAAACGTGAAAGTTTATGAGGATAGGTATTTTCATGTAAATATACTCGTATATTCATCTCATTCATATAAACTGGAACTGCTTGTTAATCTTTCATATCATAACATTATACAGATTTTGATGGACCTTAAACATTTTGATAATACATAGGATTTATATAAGTTTATCTAAGTTAAAGTATATTTTTCTAAATTAAAATTTCAAAAGTATTAGGACACAAAGGGCCAAAATCCATTACGAATGCAATCATGATTGACGTGGTTATTTTAAAGACAAGCACAAACAACAAAATTTGTCGGCAACAAAATTTGATACAAAATAAAATTGCTATGAAATGGGTGTTGCAATTTTAATTTAAAAAAACTGAAGTGAAATAAATTCATCACCACACCTATCCTTATCTAAAAGCTTCTCTATTATAAAGGTAGATACTATAAACACTATGACTTGGAACAAAGTACACTTAGCGGCACAAAACACCCGTGAAATGACTTCGTTCGAGTTCACGATCAGTCAGTATCGGTATATAGCCAAAGCTAGTATATGCAGACCAGATGGGGATAAATAGACCAGATGGGGGATATACAGACCAGCATGGGGATGTCAACTGACCAGTGTTTGATTTGGTTTCTTATCCGTTGTCGCAGCCACTTGGGCTTCTCTTTCACTTTCCATCAAGTGAGGTCACTATAATGTGCCACTGTAAAAATACATGTAATGTCCGTTTAGTAAACTGCAACCCGGAACATTCGTTTTAGGCAACACGGCCGGCCTTACACAAAGTACCACGCCGTCAATTTAATGCTAAGTGTGCAATGTTTCATTTATTTGTATCTTATCGCAAGAGACGTACATCCCGTCAGTGTTTTCCCTCATACATATGCATCGCGGGTCGGTTTTCTCGCCCGCTGTCGCCGCGTGCTGCATGCGACTATCTGATCGCACTTGCCGGTTGCCATCCAAAGTTCACGGCTAAACTATTCATTCGTTTACTATATACAAATAAACGGAGGTAAATGTTTCGCATACCAGCTATCTAATTGAATAGCTAACGTTACACTCATGAGATAAGATGTGAGTTTAGGAATGGAAAGGATTTTCATGTTGATAGCGTCTGACAGTTCGAAGTGGAGCGTCGAACCTCTTCGTAAAGAAATGTGATGCAATCGAGAGTTTCCTATATGGTAATAATACCTACCTATTAATTATTTATTTTATTTTAGCGCAAATGATTTCTTTTTCTCCCGGAAAGAGATAAAAATCCATACGAGTTTTAATCACGGTAAAATATCCATAAATCTCAACGTAAAGAAAGATGGGAATTATCTATTCTACGAAGATAAAAAGAATACTTGCTACAAAAACCGTGCGTTCAATTCACACATTAACAATTTTGCTTCTAAAGACGAAGTTAATTGCCCATTCCCTAGATTGAGATATCTGTAAGATTGTGATAGATATGGCATGATATTATGATTCTAATAGCCACTTACGAAGCCCGTAATCTGATAAATGCGCTCGGGTAAGAGTCTGTCTACCTATGCTCGCGTGACAACTCAGATTAAAGGACCTACACAGATATCTCCTGGAACATCTTATGCCTCCAGGATACGGCGCCTTTGACTACACCGCTCATAGTTATTAAGCTGAGTGTAAATCAACCGTGACCGCCAAGCGTTGCAATCTACATTATTCACAATCTACCTCAACGTCAACATTCGCGCTTTATAACCCTATGTATGGGCTGAACACATATATAATATTTATGTAAACTATTCGTTTCGCTGTCGAGTAGCGTCGTAGCTGCAATATTGGAGCAAGTATAAATTGCATCTGCCAATTCGTCTTGGTGGTCTCAACTAGATGAGCGGCTTGATAATGTTTGTATACGTTGTTTAATTACTGCTGTGGTCATTAGGTACTTTAGCCTCGTTCCAGGTCATTGAATCAAACCAGACACCATACTTGTCCATCTATTTTCAAAAATCTTTGAACATCAGTATGTCATTTCAATGCTTTCACCAGATTTGGTCATGATGCTGAGGTAGGTATTTTATTACAATTATTTTTCTATAGCATTTCAGAACCATATAAAATAATAAGAGAAACGGACTTTCCCAGCCACAACTAATTTTTTGGGCTACCGACCAAAAAGGAAAATGGACCTTTAAAAAGGTGAAGGCAGTAAATTAAGATAAAATTAGTGGTTTAATATGATTAATTATAAAAGTTATGTTTATTAAATTAAATACCTACATAATATTTCACATGCAATTATACTTTTTACTTTGTACTCAATGTAATTAAGGGCGCCGAACTGTAAAGTGGAAATCGACACCTATAAAATGTTCCATCTTATGTATGCTCTACCTATGTTTAACAAATAAATGATTTGATTTGATTTGATTTGATTTGACAATAATTTAAACACAATCTTACTTATACCACCCAGTTCAAGTTCAAGATTTCAAAACCGGTAATAAACTCAATAGTTACTTTTGAAGGAAAGATTTTAATAGAACTACCAAGCTTTAACATGAATGCATGTACCCTATGAATGCATTGATTTATCCGAACAGAAATAAAAGTTATAAATTATGAGCGAAAGGTACCTAAACAGTACCACAGATCTACCAGAATGTTTTGCCACGTAGCCGAGTTCGGAAGTTACACCGTCCTCACACAAAATGTCACTTCTGTCTGACGTAGATTTTTGACATTTTCGTTTCACACTAAAGCCCTCGTCTCAATATCACCACGTGCAAAAAACACCCTTGTACCAATAAAAAACAAATAAAACCACCTGTTGGTAATATTTAGTTATGTTAAGTTGCGAATCAGATTCGCAGCGCGTCGTAAGTGCCGGCGTGTGCGCAGTGCACTAAATTATGCAATGCAAGGTGTAGTTCAATGCTAAAACGCCGGCGGCGAGAGCCCGTGGTGACCTCGCACTGAACCCGCATTTATATCTACTATTTGTTGAATGGCAAAATAAAGGCATAATAGTTAGTACATACAATTTTATGGGTTTTGTATGAACGATAGAATGAGGCAAAGGTAAAAGTTGGTGGCTCTTATTATAAATTAACGAAAGGACCTCTGTCCAAGAGGAACAGTAGTAAATCACTACATAGTATAAAACAAATTTGCTTTTCGTGCCTGTGTCCCTTTGTATGCATAGATCTTTAAAACTACGTACCTGACGGATTTTGATGGTTTTTTTTTAATAGAGTGATTCAAGAGGAATGTATAATAGCGAAGCGAAGCCAGGCCGGGACGCTAGTAATATTGTAAGATATTCTGTTTTCAGTTTATTTGACACTTTAAATAAACATAAGTTATAGTAATATCCTCTAGATAGAGCGATGTCGAAAGATGTCAACTATTATATAATTAACTAGCTTTCCGCCCGCGACTTCGTCCGCGTAAAGTTTTTTTTTCCAAAATAAAATTGTGCCTATGTTACTCGTGGATAATGTAGCTTTCGAATGGTGAAAGAATTTTTAAAAACGGTCCAGTAGTTTTTGAGCCTATTCATTACAACCAAACAAACAAAGTTTTCCTCTTTATAATATTAGTGTAGACTATTTACAGTAAAAGGTTATTTTGAAATAAGCTAACCTAAAACAGGATGTGTGTAACGAGTAAGTGATGCCATCCATCTAGATTCCAAGAGAGCTTTCATTACGTATTGGACCTACCAAAATGTTTAGCAACTCCTCTGCCGCACCAATAAAAAGCATCATAATGACTCATAGAACAATCTTCGGCTTAATTTTGGATTGGATTGACAAGCTGAGGATGTAAGGACCTATCATATTCTTGCTCCAAGCCACCCTCACCTTCCCGTGGTGGATCCTGATGAGTTACAAACTAAGCTATGGTGGCGGTATAGCAATCACGGTTGAAGGTGTAGCTAAATACCACAGGCCGATGACTGACTCATCGGAGCGAGGAGACGCCCTGCAATCGCCAACCCGCCTGCCCAGCGTGGCGATTATGGGTAAAGCCTCCAGGTGTTTTCCCAAATTGGCGAACAACTGGAGAGGTCCAGCAGTGGCCTGAGATGGGCTGATGATGATGACGATATGGCGGTGTGTGGCCCAGTGTGGCGTGTCTCGTATTAAAATTCTTTTCAAATTAAGCTTGAGTGTGTAAGCTCCCTTACCCGCGACTACTTTCCGGCTGTTTGTTTGTATCCCTTTGTGCGGCTGTTCCCGTGCACAGCGCTCAATATGCCTGCACATACATATGCAGGTATTGTTTAGATGTCCGTTTGTGACCTGCAGCCCGCATCTAAAGGGCAACTTGTTTTGTTTTGTGGTTAACACTAGTGTATTACCTGCATGTATTTTATTGGCTCTTACTTCCTGATCGTATCTGTTTTGGAACAAAGTTTGTGTCTTTGAACTACCTCATCATGAGTTGCTTTAAACTATGTAAGTACATAGTATGTGATAACATTAGTAACCGAGATTTTAGCTGTAAGTATTTAAGGAGATTTAATTTATAGAGAGGTGGACGAGGTGGTGTTGGGTTGAAAGTGATCTAGTATTATAGAAAAGCAATAGGAAACTAATTGGACAACAAAATGGATTAATCTGTCAAGTCAACACCACAGAAGATTGTGTATTGATCATTGTATTGTATTGACGTGCTTCGTACTTAGTTAAAGAAACGGAATATTTATAAAACACATTAAAAGAGAATTCTGATCAGGAGAGCAGGCAGGTCGAAATAAGGAATGAAACTTCTTATTCTATACAATTTTGGAAGTCACAAAAAGTCTTACGTAATTAATAATTCTATCCTCAAACGTTTTTGAATCACAGAAGTGCAAAAGTGCATAAGTAAACTTTTTATCCCGTTATGTGTCTACTTGTTTCTACAAGCATTTCTTGCCCTGTAACACAAATCAGGTACAGTCGCATAAATTAAAATAATAATATGATATGATTTATCTCACTCCTTGGATGCCGTTATAAATATCAGTTCAAATGCTAAGGAACGATCACGATCAAGCATGGCTCGCGCAGGCAGATTTTATGCCACATTTGTCATGTAATGTCTAACCACACGCATTTCCGTAAAGTATGAACGATTCGAGGCTCGAGATAGTTTATAGAGGACAATTGCTAATAAATCGCAATCTGGTGTATAGACCTGCACATATTGTACACATAGGTGCGTGTGCTCAGATATCAGGTACAGTGGTTTCGGAAAATGTAAATTTACTTCCTTTTATGAGCGAGCTTTCTTGGCTGCTCTCATTGTCTTTTTCTATTCAGGTAGGTATTAATGCTAACATTTCTTCAAAAAAATCCTCATAAATAATTAAACGGGATTATATATAAGTTAAGGCGTAGATACCTACCTATCCAGTAATCCAGTAATGTTTATTTGGTTTAAAAAAAATAGGATAAGTAATCGTTTTAGCACTAGGACCGCATTGTACATACAACATTATCTACTTTATCTAGTGCTAAGCCAATTGTACGGCGTGTAATAAATAATGTCTATTCATCTATCATCATTACCATTAACTCTTTAAATCAATCATAATAATTTTTACGTTTATCTTGATAAAAAAAAACGAACGCTTTTCATTATGACACCAAAAATGTAGCTAATGAAAAAAGAATGAGGTTAGCCAAAAAGAAACCTCACCCAGCCAATTAAGAAATAAACTTTGTCTTTACCAAATTTGTCACGTAATCAGACAATACCGCTCATACTTTCTACCATAAAGTACCGGCGAGATAGTTTACAGTGAGTAAGCACTAATAAATCGTAATCTGGTGCGCACACGCGGCTAACGGGACGAGCGGTGGCCTGAGCACGTAACAGTCACGCTTCAGACATTGTCGCCACTCTTGTGTAACTGTCTTGAACTCTTAATAGCTCTAAGCATTCCTTGGATGACCAAGTCCAAAGCCCCGCGTAAGGTAGCTGCAGTTTTATCCGTTAAGGTCATAAAAAGGCCAGCGTGTAATGTGTTAGATCTATTATGATAGTGCTTACTGGGATCCCGAACTAAACATATATAATCATCTTAGGAGTCTTGTAGTAAGATTGTTTATATGTACATTAGGTTATGATTAAGTAAATATGGCATGTGAGTACTACTGATAAGAATTTTCGTTTAGTCGCTAGCTTAAGAATTAAATTTCGTCAACCATCTCTAAAAGTCACTTGGTCGGTATTGACGTAAAATGTAGTTCAACGTAGTCAAGTACAGAGAGTTACTCGTGTTTGTATTAAGTGATCAACTTCTTTCATCAGTCTTTTTAAATAGGATTTTTTATTTTTATTTCCAAACACCAAATTTTTAAATTTATAATGAAAATTAAGGCCATTTATCCGAAGATAAATTTATACCTACCTACGTTTCTTTATCTGTCGTGTTTAAAATGCTTACGTACACAGCTTTTACGATGTTGAATAATGTTCGAGCAAACAACTTGTTAAGCTTGGGATTCTTCACCACCAAGACGCGTTGTGAACTGTAAATGTTCCTTGAACCCTCACAGTTTGGTTTGAGTCGAGTTTATTAGCATAATGACCTATGTTCCCTGGTCGAATGATAGGGTACCGCACAAAGGCGCTGTTTACCGCCAACATAAGATGCGGAGCCAGTACGCAACCATATAATTACTGTGTTCGCGATAAGTGCTAGGTATAAAGTAATTCGATAACTGTTAGACACCTACTAATATGGCCATGTTTATTAGCGGTAGAGGCAGTGCGCGTTAACACAACAACGTGTGTTTATAGGAGATATAATCTTGACCACCCGGGCTCTCGGTGTGTTAATTTTTAATAAAATATAATTAAAATCTATGTAGGTTGGATTTAGAACCGCTAAATTAGTTTGTAATTGAATACTTTGATGTATTTTTTAAAGTATAAATAATGAAAGTAAAAGATGTTGCATTAATAAAATACAACTTAATATTCCAAGGTTCATATAAATAAATGATTTTTTAATTACTCATCACTTGATAAGTAGTGAGCGCAACCGTAACACTTTTTTGTAACACATTTTGAGAAACGATACAAAGCTAAAAAAATTCAATTCGTGTCAGCATGTTACAATATATTATGTAAAAAGATTCAAGTCACGTCACGATAAGTAAATTATAAAGAAGAAAATTACCTCCTATGCCGTGAAACTATGGAAATGTTTGCAGAAGGAGCCAATTCCATTTCATCTTCATTACATTAGATCAAACACTCGCGCGTAATCACATAGATATTTTAGTCGTGGTATTCGATTTGCGATTCTGCGGTCTACGAATTATTGTCTTATTGGTATCACTTCCTGCCAGTTAATTTTGGATAGTAAAATTAATGTCTCTTGCTGGTTTTAAGGTAACTACAAAAATATTTTTATATACAGAAAAAACAGTATTTGCAGTGTATAAAATGTTTAATTAAAACCATCACATTAAAGTTCACTCGGTTATAATTATAGTGTCTATTATGCATTAGTAAATAAATAATTGAAAATGATTTGTAACAATCGGTAGAGACAAAGATGAAGTTTTAAAAGATTTACGTTTTATTTATATTAAACAAATCCGTCCCTTTCATAATATACTAGATAATATAGATTTCCTTGTCCAATGAACGAGTTCATTGGACTAATATTTCACATAGTTTTATGATGACGTAATCTCATAACTATTCAGGTCCGTATTCATATCATAACATTTGATTTAATATCTTACAAATGGGGTGCCATTAATATGGCCCGCAGGAAACCGCTTTACAGATAACTTCATCATCGTAGCTCTGAAAGGCGGATAGCGGCAGGTGCGCGTGAGCATCGATATTCGCAAAATGCATGTGCAGTTGCAATTCACACCTACTTACGACCGATCGAAACAAAGATGTAGAATAATAGAAGAGTCTTGTATAGTTTCTCATTCATACAATGGCATATTATGCGCAATGGTTACAACGGTAAATCTGAAGCGCGGATGATCCGAAGGTTCCAGGTTAGATTCCAGGTTCGGTCAATTTAGGAAAGGAACTACCTAGGTGTTCTAAATTGTCTCAAATCTGTGAGAGACTATCACCTCAGAACCTTAGTTTGAGACCAGACGCGTATTTTTGCTTTGTCTGGCGCATTAATTTATTGCAGTTTTCGTTATCATAGCCTTTTGAACTGATGGAAAGCGAGAAATGACAGGCTCGGTGGCTCATTTGGTAGTGCCCTCTGCCTTCTGAGCCAAGGGTTGTGGGTTCGATCCCCGCACAGTACAAACATTTGTGTGCATGAACATGTCTGTTTGTATTGGTCTGGGTGTTTTCTATGTATAATATGTATTTATTTACAAAAAAAAAAAGTATATAAGTAAGTTTATCAGTTGTCTAGTACCCATAGTACAAGCTTCGGCTTAGTTTGGGGCTAGGTGGCGCTGTGTGGCCCAGTGTGGCATGTCTTGGGTTATTTATTTATTTATTTATTTATTTAAATAACCTCATATAGCTGTGGTAACGGATAAGCATCAGTTTTCTCCCAAATGCCACCATCCTTCCTGAAATGCTTCTTCATGATTTAGTGAAAGTTTCCATACGTACACGTAGAATAGAATTGATTTGGTAAAATGGAAAACACATATCATTTAGCAGCTTAAATAAACAATTGTAGGTACTATGAAACGATCACCGTTCAATATAAGGTAGAATTTGCTACCTACTAGGCGGGAACGCTCAAACCAATGCGCCACAGAGGTCAATAACCAATTCAATTTCATAATTTAAACCACTTGTTACAGCCTGTGAAGTACTTGTATACAAGGCTGATGACCTGATAGCATTATGTCCAATCAATATAGATCGCGATCGCTGAACGAGGAAGCGGCGCGGTCCTGCGCAGGCGCAGCGTTGCGGTCGCGGCGACATGGGAACCGCGTAAAACATTCACCTGTACTGCTATTTCGGATTGGATTTACGGTAACCGCTCTGCTAAATTGAGATGCAAACTAACTGGGTATTGCAGCAGTGTAACGTTGTGTGGTAACGTTTGGTTGGCTTAAAGCTTTCGAGCATACAAGTATAATCTTTTATGGACATTGCTAGACAGGTTAGGATCTTTTATGAAGACATTTAAAAAACACGATTTAAGAAAAAAGTATTTATCCATCCATCGCATCTACCTATATTAAAATCATCATCAGACGAATCTCGGCTATTGGCTCCGTGCGCGATTACAGCGCCAACTAGCGTCCACAACTTTTTGAGCTCTGTCACATTGACATTTAGGTCGTAAATTTGTGAAAAAATATCGAAATAAAAAAAATAACAAATATTTTCGACTAATACATTGTTGTGATACGACGATTTGGGTGGAAAAAAGGTTTTGAAATCATTTTGGTGATTCAAATCAAATGGGGTAAGTCCAAAAAGTGTGTTTAGTTTGATTGTGTCAGGGTTTGTTTACTTCATATATAGTTGTAGTTTTACAGTAAAACAAAAAGTATAAGCAACTTTAATGGTTTCGTTATTAACAGTAAATATATTTAAATGTTACTCTATCGCTAGTAATAAATTAAATATCGTTTTCAGATCGAAATGAGTACTGTTTTTAGGACCTTGTTTGTGAGTGTTATTACAATATCAAATTCCAACCACAAACCGTATTTAAAGGAAAGTTGTTCGTATTGGCTGGACATGTCCGAGGAGAAATGTAGAAGAATTAAGAACAAGTGCGGAGTTCAATAATTCACGCTCTCATCATAAGGCAAACATCTATGTATTATGTGGAATCGCTTTGCCATTGACAGAAATCTGATGACAGAGCTTGCATTGTTTTTACTTTTGACCACCATGAGCGCTACGATAGATTATGTTACCCCCACCTAGTACTTCGCACCCAGCCAATAAAATATCATATCTTCATTTACATTATTAATTTTGATTTTCAATTAAACTATCCATTTTAGTGTCCCCATCCCAGATATAACAACGACTTCATTTATTTAGTCAATTTACATATCAAATATTACTAAAATGAAAACAAGTTAGTGACTTAGATTTTTGTAATTATGGACGCTTTTTATTTATATTTTAAGGTTATTATATCATTGCAATACAAATATTGCGTAAAATGGATCTGTCGACAAACGTCACTGTACCAATGCAATGTAAAAAGGACGTAAGGGTTCAAGGTTTGCGTAATGAAACAAGTACTCCTTGTTTATGAGTGCTCATTGCCTTTTCATTGCTCCTAATTTCCATAATACAATTAACGACGCTTTCCCATGACGGCCGTATTAGACCCATGATAACTACTTATCGTAACTTAATCTTGTTTGTTGAGTGGTTGCAGATGCTGGGTAACTAAGAAATATTGTCCCTTGCCTGAATCCCGAATCTGACCAAAAATGTTTCTGAGTTTTTCTGTTAATAAACTACCAACTCTGTTCTGTTACTGAGTTGGTAGTAACGTGTATTCTTTTCCGTCTACTCATGAAGAAAGGGTTATTATTATATATTATTTTGAATAGTCCCTATTCTTAGTCTTTCTATTACATCGATTATTATGTCTCTCTGAACTAGAAAACACTCATTATGTAAAAAACTCCTTTTACTTCACGCCTTGTTAAGATCGACTATTGAAGCGAAATAAAGTAAAACCCTTTTTCTATCTAAAAGAAAGCTGTGATAAGACAGTTTTATTCGATCAATCGTAGAAATAGTTCAAGTGGAACCGAGAAAAATTCTCAAGAACCCGCGTGACCGCTAATTACGGGAGATAAGGTTGGTAGAAACAGTTGCATTGTAGTCGAATTAAAAACTGCCAATAGATGATTTAAGGAAATAAGTAAAAAAAAAATTGTAACGGCCGTAACAAAACCTTTAATAAAACTAGGGGTTTTGGGTTGTCACTGGTCAAGTAGATACCAATTGACAGAACTTTGTGGATACCTGCCTGTTGTCAGGCCTTCTTGGGCTCTATCACCATCATCATCATCAGCCTATTGCAGTCCATTGTTGAACATAGGCATCTCCAGTTGTTTGCCACTTACGGCAAACATCTGGAGGATAAACCTACCCATAATCGCCACCCTGGGCAGGCCGGTTGGCGATCGCCCTTACCATCACATAAAAGAAAATCACTATACGGTACTACAAAAATAAGACCAAGGCTATCGAATACGCATAATATCCATCAATTGAGGTGTTTGTACTCGGACCTTTAGATCCACCTGCGCTTCTGGTATTAAATTAATTTGTTGACCACAGGGCTGCATACAAAAAGTAAAAAGCAAAACGAAGCACGAACCCAGTGAACGGTATCGTTGATTCGGTGTAAAACGATCTCTTTTTTCGGACTAAGTTAGTGAAAGTTTGGTCGGATTCCCGCTGCAGGAGCTAACGCCGCGACACACGCTAACCGCACCCGCTTACAATGACAATACCGTTTATTTGTTGCAGTCGGTTAAACGGCGTTTCCACAATACCGTAATAACTGGCGCCTCTTCGTAATAATACTGAGCGCTTAGACTAATTATTATTGATAAGTTACATAAAATAGTCAATTGTAGAACGATTTTTTATTTTGGGTGCTAGTAGCGTGTAGCGTCGCCACACAGGATACTCGTACTATTGAGAGCGAGATCAACTCAAAGTTATGCTTGAATTTTTGTAACTTACCTTATCAAAAGAAACAAAATAAATCTTCAAAAGAGATGGTAAAGTTACAAATTTAGTTTTGAATTTTTGTAACTTACCAAAAGAACTTACCTTATCAAAAGAAACAAAACAACTCTTCAAAAGAGTGGTTAAATTAAATTTTTTATTAATTCTACATGCAGTAGTATGAGATGTCACAAAGGAAATATGTTTATCATTAATTAATGTTTAAATTAAGAAAAGAAAGTCCATTCCGATAATATCGCTTAAATCGTCGCGATAATCTTTGAAGCAAATTCATGTTCGGTATATACGCTTAATCAGTCTATCGATTTTAGAAATGTTATTTAGGTGTTCACGATAATTTTGGAACTAATTCGTCCCATTATTACCGCCTGCTCATTTTCCCCGTTGTACCTTTAAACGTAGGTTTACTGGTATTCCATTAAAACATTTTGAAATTGTTGCCATTCTACACCTTTAACAACCATTATCTTTCTTCACTTACCTATGTTCTAAAATATTATTATTAGTTTTCCTAGCTTAACATTTCAAAACTGTGTTTCTAGACTGAGAGTTGAATCATCAAGCATTTAACAAAAGCGTAGTCTACGAATACTTCCTATTATACTGAGAAGTTTTATTAAAATAAATTTCATTCATGTCTCTGTAGAACCTTTGTGATTAAAAATACAACGGCGACACTTGCGCTTGTTGCCAGTAGTCACCTACTTTTATTTAACTCTGAATTCTTCTCGCGAACACGTAAAGTCATCATTGTCAATGCCAAGTCGGTTAAACGCAGTCAAATTTTATGTTGAATGCCACTTTGGGTAACAATAGTATGCATACCGCATATTTTACGATCTCGGTAGCTCATTGTGTGTGGTGCCGTGATGCCTACAATGTGGACGGTAGCGATAGCTCCTGAGCTTCATTAGTGTAGTAAGGGTACCTTTCTGAATTGGCTCGAGTCTACGTGGTTCCGGAATGTCAAAATCATAATTATCTGAGATTTTTAAACTTTCGCCTTCCATTACAATTAAAACTGAATTAACGGGATTCAAGCGTGACATTTATTATGTAGTACGTTATGTACGTACATACAGCTTCTTGTTTCGGCTGTGATGCAACAACTGTGGTCCTAAGCAGTCTATAAAAGAACTCAAAAGATTTAGAATTAGAGAAGAAGACTCTTAGAGTCAGCCTATTGTAGTTCGTTTGTAAGTTGTGTCTTAGTTATCATCTTTATCTTAACTAATATTATAAAGCTGAAGAGTTTGTTTGTTTGAACGCGCTAATCTCAGGAACTACTGGTCCGAATTGAAAAATTCTTTTTGTGTTTAATAGACTATTTATCGAGGAAGGCTTTAGGCTATAACATCACGCTGCAACTATTAGGAGCGAAGAAATAATGGAAAATGTATAAAAAAAAACGGGGAAAAAATAACTATTCCACGCGGACGAAGTTGCGAGTTAGGTTGAGATCAGACGATCGGTGTGTGTATTTTCTGTTAAATTTATTTATTTACCTTCTTAGGTAATTACTATTCTATCAGCCAATAATTTGAAAATTACTAAACTATGGCAGACATATTTGAATAACAAATGACATTATGATGCAGATTGCTTTTAGTCTGCTGTGTTAATTTTAATAGGTTAACATAATTTACATTTTAGACTATCACTATTATGAGAGAAAACGAATAATCTAATTTACATAAAGATGTTACAATTATTATCATATCAGGAAATGCATAACAATCATGCAACTTTAAATTAATGCGATCGTTATTCATCTAGATCCATTAGCAGACCATTAACACGTTAACAAGAATCGAATCTATTACATATTGCCCAAATTTTAAAACTTTCAAATGTACAATAAGTTACACAATCATCACCAGAGTTAGGGTGCGTTTTGACACAAGCGAAGCTGACAAAAAAATTACTATGATATTGTTCCACTGATGTCGACCGGAGATGACATGCGTGGTTTGAGCAATATGGCGATTATGAATCAACATAATTAGGTATAACACTTTTATTGTTTATTAGGTTTACTTTTTTTGGGTCATCTTAGTCTCATAGGTACATAGGTATTTGTTTGTAGCACACTACCTTCTTACTGTTTCTTCTTAGCCCAATGGTTGATTGGTAGAAAATACCTACGCGGCATTAAGTCCGCCTTTTTTATAATTTTTATGTGCAATAAAGATGAATGAAATAAATATCATTAGTAATTTTTTGTTAGCCTACCCTTCACCCTAGCTTCGAACTAGCTTGCTTGTATCAAAAGCGCACCCTACGGTTGTTCACATAGAGAATATTATAGACACGTAAAGTCAATAAAATATAATTAAATTTTCCATCCGTGTCCATGGCGTGTACACTTGTAGGCACTTCGTAGCTTCCTGAAACACGGACGCATCCGTCGCGCGATCGACAGCGGGTTCGCGTGAAGCAGAGTTATTAGCATTTATTACAATCGTAATGAGACCAGTCCGTGTGTCGATGAGTAATAATTATATCCTACTTGTTTTGTAGGCGCAGTGGAATTAGCGGCAGTGAAACAGTTCCAAACGAGTAGTGGTTAGCTATGTTTGAGTTCGTATGTCACCTACACGCTAATAGATCACGTTAATGTGAATATTATAATCTCGATAGTTTGTTTGCAAGTATGTATGGATATATATATTTGTTCTTTTGTCCTATAAAAGCTACTGAACTTGAATTTTGTTGAAACTGTAACTGTATTAGATAGATCATTTTGCGTGCAAAAGCGCGGGCTACAGGTAGGTAATTTTATTAGTGTATTCTTCAGTTTTTCAAATATTTAAGGTGCATGGGATAACATTTAAAACTGTCATTATTTGTCTATAATTTCGCGCATACCTAATGACGATGAAATATCACAAGAATTTCTAAGGTTTTTATTATTAAAAATTACTTAGTGGTCTAAATTCTATAATGAAAATATCTGAAAACTACTACATCATGATTGTAAAGTAACACCATCTTAATGGGGATAGGTAACACCTGTGTTTATGGCGATTGTTCACTGCTTCCATCACTTCACTGGGATAAACCAAAGGCCAGTCGGTTCGCTTCTTTTTCACACCTTTGATATCAAGTTTTTGTTAACAATGTCCTATGCCATATGAACAATAGAACTACGTTTCCGCGTACCATGCGTTGTGTCAAATTGATTATTATACTCCAAGGCGAAAAGTAATTATGGCTATGCAAACATCATTTCGTAAATTGTGGTTTATTATTTGTTTATAATACTTATTCTATTCAGACGTCAATGTTTTCATCAGATTGTTTACTTATTCGTAATTGTTGCACATTTTAGGGCCTATTCTCACGCATTGATAGCTTTTTCAAAACGTTTCTTGTTTTTTTTTGTATACCACTAGGGTGGCTATCGGGCCGATGGCCATTTTACCACCCTAATGGTGTCACAGCCCATGGACGCCTGCATCACCAAAGGCGTCGCATGGGCTAATCCGATCTTAAACAGAGACCTTATTTTCCAGATAATATTCTTGAGCCATAATATGCTAGAAAATTCCAGCGACTTGGACTTCTATCTCGTCTTATCAGGCGTAGAGAGGTCATTATGCCGTGAAAAAAAAGAGCTACGTTCAGCAGTGGACGGTCCAAGGTTGATGATTGATTGATCGGAATAAACAAAAGGGTACTGACTGTCAGTGAGGTGGTTGAAGGCGGTGACGTCATCGTTGAGCCGGCCCTGCATGCGGCGCAGCTTGGTGCTGAGGTCCCGCGTGTGCAGGAACAGGAACAGCGTGCACGAGACCGCCACCAGCGCCACCAGCTCGCTTGTCCTGGAACAATATGAAAGGGAATATCAAACAACTGGAACATTTACGACAATATAAAGGTATACCTAGTAGGTAGCAGTTAGGTGGGATATATATTATACAATACATACTTATATATAGTATGGGATGTACGGAAGCGGCCTATCATCTTTTCGCTCCAAGCCAACCTCACCTGCCTGTGGTGCATCCTGCCGAATAACAAACGAGGCGATGGCAGCCGACTGGTGGCGGTATAACCATCACGATTGATGACATAGCTATATACCACAGACCGATGACGGACAGCAGTGTCACCGCAGCGAGAAGCTACGCCCTGCGTTTGCCAACGCCTGCCCAGGTTGGCGATTATGGGTATAGCTTCCAGGTGTTTGCCGACAATGGCAAACACTGCTCATCAACCAAACATCTGATGTCAAACATAATTCTAACCCTTAATGCGCCATTAAAGGTGACAAATAAAAAATGAGCTTAAACTGTCATCAATTTACCTACACCAACTATAACACCAACACTAATTCATTATACATTACTTTCATAACCACTTAGGCGGTAGACACAGTTCCGGCAGTTCAAAATTACACCACCCTATACCTACTTCACGCAATGGAAGTAGGCTAAGACCGTTCTAAGATTGACTTGTTGATTCATTTATCTTCATCCAAGTTCTAATTTCGCGGAAGACATAAAATGCTGTTGCAAACTATGTCCAAGATAATTAATAAGCCTGCTCGCAATACTGTCGAACTATGAACCCAATATCGAGTGATTGACGTTTGAATTGCAACGCGATAGGTATCCTGCCAAAGTTTTTTTTTATTGGAAGGAAAAGACAGGCCTGAGAATAACCTGATGAAATGTGCTGTGCTATGATCATATCAAGATCGTGAGAATTACAAAATGAGAGAGAGAATCCTAGAATGTCTTCAGGACATGCCACTTTTGAGAGTTGATACCAGGAAAGTAAACTTAGCATTCACAGTTGAGCCAGTAGGTGTCGTTTAGCGTCACAAAATAAAATAGACGAGACAGGTCAATGTGTATCCTCAAATCTTAGAAAACTAATAAATTGCCTGACCTATTCGAATTTTTTTTTCTTAGTTATTGCCTCACGAGGTTTCAAAAGAAAATTTGGAGTCCCTAAAAGATATCATTATATCAACTCATAAATTGCGTAACCTATTCGAATACGAGTATATTTTGTTTTTTTTTTTGCTTAGTTATTGCCTTACGAGGTTTGAAAAGAAAATTTGGAATCCCTAAAAGATATCAGTGATTTGTAAAATTTCCTAAAGTTCACCGGGTCATCTAGTCCGAAATAAATGCACCCCCCTTTTCCTATTTCTTCAAATAAGATATCAGTATTAATTCGAATAACACCTCTGAGCTTATCATACAAAATTTGGTGTTAAAAATTTAATGTTCTAACATTTACGCGTAGCTTCGATTATTATTTAGAACGAAACTCGACTCTCTCGGAATTAATGGAGCGGTGAGCCATTCCACACTTCCCACGCTGATCGTCGAATAAACAGAGCGAAGGAAGCATCGTGAGATTCTTTACGGTTTGGGTAAGTATCCTTCACGACTAAGCTTTAACAAGAACATTTTAATCAGCCTTTTGTTTCTGAACTTAGGGTCGTGGGTTCGATTCCCACCGGGAACAAACATTCGTGTGATGAACATTTTGTGTTTGTTCCGTGTTTATATTTGCATTTAAGTATAATATATTTCGGGTACGTTCGTTGTTGCGCTTACATGTGCATTATATGCACATGTAAGCGCAACAACGAATTACCTACTTTGGGATCGGAGCAATGTAGGTATGTGATATTGTTGTCTGATATTTATTATTTCTGTCAGCGCCCTATTACAATACAGTTTTACAATCCTATCCTATACATATAATATAATATTATAAATGTAAAATTTTGTTTGGATGGATGTTTGTTACTCGTACATGCTAAAACTACTGAAGGGATTTGAATGAAACTTCAAAATAATTTAGCTTATACATCAGACATAATATAGGCTATGATTTAAACGAACACGTTCACGTGTCTTAAGGTTTTTCTATTTATTTTACACGTGCAGCTAGTATAACCCTTAAAAACCTTAATACCATTTACCTTTTTCATTGAAATTCCTTAAACTCCGTCAGACTATTATTGAGTAGGTAAAAAACATACCCAATGTTTTTTTCTTAAGCTGTCATTATTCAATATTAACAGGACATTAAATAGTAGGTACGTCATGTTGTAAATAAACTTACTACCAAATGAACACATGGCGGTTTTAATTACCTTCCTATGGAAATATGATCTGTGACCTCCCATTGTATACAGAGTATCTGCAGGATGAATGGCTTTTGAATCAATGTTAGGCTAGGCTGGGCCGTTACTCGCCGTTTGGATTCTAATCCTAACGTACCTACTGCTGTGTGTGATCAAATTTGAGTGCTGTATATCCTACCTCATTAGACCACACAATGAATATATAACTACCTATTATACATACATAACTGATATCGAAAAAATAAATAAACTGAATGTTTTCTTTTTCTGTCTGCATCCCATTTGGTGTAAAGCAAATGATGAAATGACTGCCTCTTATATATATTATGGAGAGGTGTCAACACTGATCGTATCCCTAATATTAATTAATGGTACAGCATAATAAACTAATGCAAGTAGAAAATCATAAAAACAACCAAGTAGAAATAAATTACACATTAATCGGTTTAAGCTTAAATAAGCAAGTAGACAATTGGATTATGAAAATGGATTCAATAAATCTCTTAACGAGACTGTCTAAATCTAAAAACTGGAAAAGCACCTTATTACACAGTGTTTAAAAGCCAGAAAATGTAAAAAAGACAGTGAAGTAATTGTTAAGTAGTAACAAGAAAATTATGAATAATTGAAATCTTTGAGGGGAACAAGGAAATTCAACATGCTATCGTGTAAGTAATTGATTATACGACTGACTGATTTACCAGAAACCCATATTTTATGCGTGACTATAGTACACATTAGTATAGGCACAGCGAAACGATAAATATATACCATGCGCTATCTGAACCGTTTGGAATTCGATGGATGGTCATTTCTAACATTAATTACAGCTCATTACAGGTAATGAAGTTAGATTATGTAAACTTATGTAACACGCAAAGAGAAGGCTGAATTACTCCTAATGCCACCTTACGTTTCACCTCGTTTGTTCTCTTATTTTACAGTTTCTGTCCTTCATTTTTGTTTATAAAACTAATCAGATCCAATTTTTTTTCAATTGATGTGAAAGACGAGGTTGCTAGTGCTATCTACAAGCCGACGTGGCAGTGGCAACAGACTAGTGATCGATTCGGTTACTTGTCCGTTGCCATAGTGACTTGGGCTCCTCCTTTGCTCTAAATCATGCAATGGTAAGTCACTATACACTATTTTCATCGGTCCGGTGTAGGTAGAAGGGGCTGGTAATCGGTCATACAGGTCTCCTATAGTACAGACACCAGTCTTTCACATAGTTTAAATAAGAAGAGACTAAACATAATTTTGTACCAACCAACTATGTGAGAGAAGAAATAAAGATTTATTTATTATATTATATTATTATACTATACAATACAGTGTCACTTTAAAAACGCTTTTAGTTTTGTATATGCGTATTTTGATTCTTCGTAACTTGCTGTAAGTTAGTTATTAGATTCTGTAAAGTAAAAATTGCTACGTCTTGAAATTATGTAATTATCATTTGCATATATGGATATAACATAACATCTTAATATATTACTTTATGCGTACAGTAAATTTCTCAAGTATCATAAACTTTTAAAAGCTTGCTTAGTTCCTAATACTTACGAGTAGATAAAGATAGAGATAGAGATTATGATCTCTAAACTCATCTTTAGCGAATTGACCATTATCCATATCATCTTATCTAGCAAATAGGTATGTTTAAAATTCAATTATAGTTGATATACACAGCAGTGATGTTATCTCACTTGCTAGCCAGTTAAACTTAGTACCGCAGTACAAATGTAAGCGCTAAACATTCTTCACTTTTAGTAGGATCTAGATACAGGACTCGTTTGAAAGGCATTCAATTAGTGAATTATTGTCGTACACGCATTTCAGTACTCTGTTTCTCACGGTAATCATTTCAAAACCTTTAGCGACAGGTACTGTATCTATACTCGTAGTCAAATGAGATAGGTATTTCGTCTGTTCTAATTTAAAGCAAAATGTATCATCTACGTGATATTGTAGTGATGGCACTAGAATTAATAAAACTTAATTGCATATAAACCAAAACATATTTATCACACATGCTTACACAATAATTCAAGGAATTCCTATGAGTTATGTATGTAAAAATGTTTAAGGTATTGTCCATAATCCAGGTGGAGTGACGGCTATAGAGAGCAAGGTACGAGAACCTACGATCGAGCAAATTGGCGAACTTGGAAAAGCCTATGACCAGTTGTGGACTGCTACCGATAATGTACCTATAAAAATATCCGGATGTTTGTTTGGTTTAAGAACCAAACAAACATCTCAAAGAAAATTAAAAAGTATATCATTAGTAGGGAGCCGCCCTCGCTTCGCTTCGAACTAAATATGTTACTAAGTGATAAATGTAGCTTTCTTATAAAAAACGAATTATTAATATCGGTCCAGTATTTTTTGAGTTTATTCGTTACATACAAAAATACAAATCTTTCCTCTTTATATTATTAGTGTAGATGTGTTTTTCCATATAGATAAATATAATAACATTCAGTGTTTATTTAACAATAATAGCGGATTCTTCACCACGGAAATAAACGAAAGCGAATGACATCCATAAGATGATAATTACAAATAATATACTGCAGCTGTCGAATAGCTGACAAAATAGATTTGTTTTAGGTGCAGTCATAAACACGATTTTATTGCATAACGACGCTCTTAATGCAGCTTTTACTGCTGTAAAGTGGTCCGTCTCCTGCGCCTAGATTTACGCATGCTTTCCCTACAACCTATTATTACCAATTAAGACTCGGCAGTTATCCTTTCACCGCTGTCCACTTTCCAATCCCTCTCTAAGAACTATAAACATAAGTTTAATTAAAGATCTATTAGATGGAGACGGTTTAGTAATGAAGCCAACAACGCATCATTAAAGAGCTTGTAAATATGTAACTACCCGGTCTTTTATTTATTTATTTCAATATACTTATAGATGTACGATAATTCAGCTGCCATTATTAAAAGTTTATTTTCTATAACAGCTTTGCTCATCAAGTCTACACACTGCCGTTTGCTAAACAGACGATTAAAAACTCGGTTCTTATATTTCTTACTTATTTCAACTAAAACTTTAACAAGGATTGCATTATCTCAAATATGATATCTTGAAAGTACATACTATTTTGTGACTTTGAATTAATTTGAAATACAATTGACTGAATTCACTTGCACTTGATTAAAGAAAAGCTATTTGTTTTTTTATTCTTCTCATGCGTCGTAAATTAAACAATACTGTAACTAAGTGTCCACTTTGAAAATAAAAACTGACTTCCGTAATTGAAAAACGATAGACCTCAATAATATAACAGTTCCCATTGAGTGGTGGTAAAGCGAAAACCAAATAATGGTGAGAACTCATTGTGGCTTTTAGATAAACAACGAAAAACAAACGATTGTGCTTCTGGCCGCGAACGAGACAATTGCTGGTTAAACCCTCGTTATAGTATATATTACAGTGATTGTTTCGTTGTTCGATACCGAACCACGCCTTGGGATCTCGCTTGAGATAAACTTAGATACATATGAAATTAGGATCCAATTTCATATTTTGCTGATAACCTCTTAGGAACTCATGCGCCATATAAACAACAAGTACCTATGGTGTGAGTCGAGTTTATCAGAAGTTGTAATATTTAGAAGTCAGCAGTTTCTAAGCCTTTTCCTAGTTTACTACAACCGATCTGCCAAGTGTGAATCGAAGACAATTCAAATCCCTCATAGAACAGTCAATAAGAATATATCTAGTCTAGGTTATCTGGAAGAGATCGCTTACCAGCGATAAGACCGCCTAGATTGTACGACAACATGTCTGTATCACCTTTACTGTATTTATTCTGTGTTTTGTGCAATAAAGAATATCTATCTATCTAAAAGATAGACCTTATTACTTTAACTTGTGTCTTCTTAAACTAATTTTGCTAGGTGGCAAGTCAGAAACACTTTTCTTCGACAATAAATACTCTAATTCGATTCGCATCGCCCCATTACTTCATGCAAAGCTTGGCCGTTAGATATGGACCGTGAACCAATAAAAACCATATACGGAACGATTTAACCTTCAAACCACGTACTTACTACGCACCCAAATAAGGTTAATGTCTATTGTATCATCCACTTTCTTTTTTAGTCTCACTGTGCCTGAGTATAATTTTAAGTATACCTAAGTTACCCGTGATAGGCTCAACTGCTGTTGTTATATTTTTTATTGCAGAAACAATTTACAGTAATTGAGATTACAGACGCATTAAAGTACAATTTAGGCGGCCTTATCGCTTGTTTGCATCACTTCCTGTCAACCTTGCTAGAAGATATCTACTATATTGTTTTGTTAAAGATTTTTTCTAAAACCGTAAAGGACGTATATTTATGAAACATGTAAATCTTCATATAGGGTACTAGCTGCTGCCCGCGGCTCTGCCCGCGTAAATATTCGTATAAAACATAGCCTATGTGTTAATCTCATGTACAAACTATATTCCTGTAAAGTTTCATTAAAATCCGTTCAGTAGTTTTTGCGTGAAAGTGGAACAAACATCCATCCATCTATCCAAACAAACTTTCGCGTTTATAATATTAGTAGGATATCCTCCAGATGTTTTATGTAAATTCCATGCAGTAGTTTTCGCGTGATGTACGATCAAACATACAGATTGAAATTCCTCCCGTTTTCCCAACACTTCCGTTCACTGATCTGCTCCTATTGATTGTAGCGTCATGAAAAGTATACTATAACCTGCCCAGGAGTATGAAAAATAATTGTACCAACTTTCGTTAAAATCCGTCCAGTAGTTTTTGTTTCTATAGAGAACATACAGACAGACAGACAGACCGACAGACAGACAGACAAAAATTTTACTGATTGCGTTTTTGGATTCAGTATCGATCACTGACAGTTGACAGTTATTTTGAAAATATATTTCATGTACAGAATTGACTTCTCTACAGATTTATTATAAGTATAGATATAGATAGATACAATGAGGTAAATGTGTACATAAAAAATAATAACTGACTACAAATATGTACTTACACGACGCATGGCTGACACGGCAAAGTAATTAAATTAAGATGGACTAGCTGTGCCAGCGGCGTCGCTCGCGTGGATATCGGGTTTCAAAAATAACGGACTTCCATATAATACCCATCTATACCTTGTGCCTAAGTTTTAAGTTAGACCTCTAGCAATACATTGGTGAAAACCGCATTCAATTCTATGCAAAAGTTTTCGCATAATGCGCGTTCAAACATACAGGTTTAAATTTCTCGCGTTTTCCCAACACTTCCCGTCACTGCTCCGCTCCTATTGATTGTAGCGTGATGAAAAGTATCCTATAACCTGCCCAGGAGTATGAAGAATAATTGTACCAAGTTTCGTCAAAATCTGTTCAGTAGTTTTTTTTTCTATAACGAACATACAGACAGACAGACAGACAGACAGACAGACAGACAAAAATTTTACTGATTGCATTTTTGGTATCAGTATCGATCACTTATCACCCCCTGATAGTTATTTTGAAAAAATATTTTATGTACAGAATTGACCTCTCTACAGATTTATTATAAGTATAGAAGATGATAAAAAAAGTTAGCAAAGGAGAATTAAAAGGAGATTGACGCCACTTAACTTAATGCCTCGAGTACAAAATAGGCACAGGAATATTTCAACGCACATTTTTTTATCTGCGAGATCTTGACACATTGAGATTATCTAGACAGATTCAGGTGTGTTTTTCTTGTTTATTTGTGTTAGTGCCGGTAACTGATCGGGATTTTATACGTAAAGTTATTATTTTACAATAACGATACTAATTACGGTAGGTAGGTATTTTAAAATACAATACAATGGAAGCTTTATATAAATGAGCTTACTACGAGTATAAGGGTTTACTAGAAGTTAGTTTCCTACACAAAAAACGTTTGGTTAATAGCGACCGGTCAGACTGAATGAGCTTTTCTACGAAATAAAAGTGGTAAGTATATCTGTGTTTCAGGGCAAGGTAATTACTTCAATTAATGTGCGCAAGTGTGTTTAGAACTTTAATAAGCTACAACTAATCGTTTAAGGACACTACTGCAGCTGTCTCTTGTTGGTGTGATGCATAAGTTGCAAGATCTTGATTATCCTGGTGCGTTATTGAACCATACCGACATAAAAATGTCTTGTTTCATTTAATATGGAAACTGGAGTGCGTCAAATGTGTTCTATTAATAACGCCCCCCGATTCGAATCCGACGAGATTTGAAGTACGATCATGGTTTTACTTAATTTTAACCCCCGACGCAAAAACGACGGGTGTTATAATTATTATATGTACTTAGTTGTTTTTTCGTGATAAATCAGTACGTTTTGTTGCTTGTAATAATTTCTACGGAAGTGCTCTTTTAATACTTTGACTGCCGAGAAACTAGACACAATAGAAAAACTATTGTTTGTCGGTCACCGGTGACCGTCATGGCGCTCAACGTGTTAAGTTACTCATTTTAGCGTTTCAGAAGTTATTTATATTCTTGCACATATCACTCGGATGTTTAGAGCATGTCTACCTATTGTATCGCTTACAAATGAATGGAGTTCCTATTAAATATGTGTATAAAAATTTCGTACATGCCAACTTCCACTATACCTAGTAATTTAATGGATACTTCTCGTTTCTCGTGAAATAAGTCACCTATATTATCGTATTCGTAATAACATTCGAGAGAGTAAGAGAAAATAATTTTACATAGGAAAAGCCTCATTCTCGCTTAATCGTCGATCCAGTCCAGTTGCATCTGAGGTGCACTTGCAGAACACGACACAGCCGTTTCTCCACAAATCGCGATTCATGCTAATGACCAAGTTATTAATTCGCAACTGCCAGTTTCGGGGTCAGACCGAAACGAAGAAAGTACCATACCTACACTATATGTTATCGTCAAGTAAATCTTAAACTTGTCCACCTGGTTTTGCACTTAATTTTAAATTTTACTAAACATTCCCGGCTCTTTGATGACAGTTTAATGTGGACCGTGACACTAATAATTCCGACTGAGAATATAATGTCTTGCTTATCTCGTTTGTTTCATAGCGATTATGCGAATTAGAGTTTGCATTCAGCATTAGGTTAATTGTAGCTTATATCTCCGCCATGTGGATTCCCTATTGAGTATAATCATCATTATATACGCAGTTAAATTAATTATGCGTCATAAGTTATCGATTCAAAGTCGGGACACTTACCACTTAGCCATAATCCAGACATAGATGAGATACGACGAAAGGGATATTATAATGTTAAATAGGCGTGCCTAAACGATAAAGCATAATAGGCACTTTGGAGTTTGTACAGCTTAATGATAATTATGCATGACTTTTTAATGCATTTATTGAAATCTTTCACTGAACATACACCCAAATTTCGAGTAATTCTTAAAATGTAAAGCTTAAAATTTACTGATTGTATCAACATTTTATTGATTGATTGATTTCTGACTGCATCAACCTGATGTCACATGTTCCACGTGCAACACCACTTCAATAGAAAAATTTGTTTTGCGTAGGTAAGAGGCGCCTTTGCGTAAGATATATTTGCTTAAATCTTGTAAATTTTCTAGTATATTTTTACGATATACTCGTACTTACTAGTGAATAGCTTTTTCTATTCGTCGTAGAAAAGATATCTTGGCCTGACAGCAAATTCATATCGAATGCGCCAACATGCTAGTCAATTTGCCAATAAATCTTGCAATTTACACCAGCATTAGTCAATTAATAAACCTGATACAGCATACACTAGGTATATTTATCATCAACACTTATGTTTCCTAGTGGCGTTAAGGTGAAGACGAGGCGTCTTATCATCGACAGTGGATATTTATGAAGACAGATTCCCGCTATAAATAACCTGGGTTCTGTACCGATATGCATCAATCTCGCCGCGTGTGGCTATCGACCTGTGGCGCCTTACGGTCGTAGCACACTTATACTATGGTCATAGCCCACACGGCAAAAAGATTAGAATTCAAAAAGTTGTCCTTTAAAATTTTTCTTTAGATATTTTGCACAAAACAAACAATCAAATCTTTCCTCTTTATAATATTACTAGCTGTGCCCGCGACTTCATCCGCGTGGAATATAGTTTCATCCACTTGGGGGCAGAATTGATCAAAATCCTTTCTTAGTGGATGCCTACGTCTTAACATCTACCTGTGTGCCAAATTTCAGCCCGATCCGTCTAGTGGTTTGGGCTGAGCCTTGTGAGATCACTATGTCAGTCAGTCACCTTTGAATTTTATATATTTAGATTATTATTTCACACTAGCTGTGCCAGCGGCGTCGCTCGCGTGGATATCGGGTTTCAAAAATAACGGACTTCCATATAATACCCATCTATACCTTGTGCCTAAGTTTTAAGTTAGACCTCTAGCAATACATTGGTGAAAACCGCATTCAATTCTATGCAGTAGTTTTCGCGTAATGCGCGTTCAAACATACAGGTTTAAATTTCTCGCGTTTTCCCAACACTTCCCGTCACTGCTTCGCTCCTATTGATTGTAGCGTGATGAAAAGTATCCTATAACCTGCCCAGGAGTATGAAGAATAATTGTACCAAGTTTCGTCAAAATCTGTTCAGTAGTTTTTTTTTCTATAACGAACATACAGACAGACAGACAGACAGACAGACAGACAGACAAAAATTTTACTGATTGCATTTTTGGTATCAGTATCGATCACTTATCACCCCCTGATAGTTATTTTGAAAAAATATTTTATGTACAGAATTGACCTCTCTACAGATTTATTATAAGTATAGATAGATTGGTAACGAGCAGTCAGACGGTAGTAATCACTGTCAGCGAGCTGTCTGCTAATTTATGATGACAATGGAAAATATATCTAAAGAGCAATATATAAAGCCCATATTTGAATTTTATTGTTTTTGCCGGCTAGGGGTAGGTCGGTATAAATGTGCTATGTCCTTTATACCTACTGGAGAATAAGTAATGACTTGTTGGTATAGTCTCTACCCTGAGGGCCTACTGAGAAGCCGATACCCAAGCTTCGGGGTCATCTCGATAATACATAACTAATGTTATCCTTAATTGGCCTTAAACGTATGGTGCCGGCTCTTTTACATATACAATTTTTCATACATGTAATAAATAAATAAAAAATAAATAAAAATAAAAATAAAAATCGTTTAATTCAGGCACATGCCCATATTAAATAATAATAAAAAATTAAAAATTACAATCAATGTCAATCAATTAAATTAAAATAATAAATTAAATCCAATTATACAAAAATAAAATAAAAATAAAATAAAATCCAATTAAATACATTAAAAGACATTAAAAAAAAAAAAAAAAAAATTAAAAGGCATAATAAAATAAACTACAAACTAGGGACAACGAGTACACACAGGGACCGTATAGGCACGGGTACAGACACTATTATCGCTGCATAGCGTGAAGGCCAATCCAGTGCCTCAGGAATGGCGAGTCCCATCTGTCCATCAATGTGCTCAGAATGCCGTTGGTGCTGCCCCGCAGACGTTTCAGCAGCGATGCGCAGCGCTTTCTGATAATGGCATGGAAACCATCAATATGCGCCCCCGCAAACATACCCGACGCACTACAGAAACGCGGAAGCCCCAACAGCACTCTGAACCCATTGTTATATTGTACACGCAGAACCCCATACGCCTTCTGCGTGTAGTTGGTCCATAGGCTGCTCGTGTAAAAAGATTGACAATACGCTTTGAAAAGCGTCTCTTTAACGTGGCTGGTACAACGAGCAAACCTTCGGGCCAACATATTGCATCGAACAGACAGGGCTCTGCGCTCTCTCTCCATGTCCAGGTTGTCACAGAGGTCTTCGGTGATCCAGTGGCCCAGATATTTAAATTGGGTAACCCGCTTCAGAAGAGAGCCGTTAAGAGTGACCGGCGGCGAATTGATACAACTTTTGGACCCCGATTTAAACACCATAAACTCACTCTTCCTTTCATTGTATCTGAGCCCATGGACCTCCGCATACCTCTCGCATATGCCTAGAAGGTTACGCAGCCCCCCAACCGAGGGGCTCAGCAACACCATGTCATCTGCGTAACTAAGGTTGTTTACACATTTGCCATCAATGTGGCATCCGACGTTGGCGTTGCTGAGCTCCTCGATCAGCCCGTTCACGTACACGTTGAATAGCCTTGGAGAGGACACTCCCCCTTGCCTTACCCCGCATTTCATCCTGTACGCGTCAGAGCACGAGCCCGCCCACCTCACGTAATTGGTTTGGTTATGGTACCAATAGCGAAACATTGAAACCAACTCGTAAGGCGCCTTTGTGTCATGATCCAACTTCTCCCACAGGACATTATATGAGACCAGATCGAAAGCCTTAGACAAGTCCAGAAAGCAGGCATAAATAGGCGTTTTCCTAGCCGTGTAGTAGTGGACAGTCTGCTTAAGACACAGAATAGCGCTTTCAGTAGACAGACCTGGTCGGAAGCCAAATTGGGCATCGTTTAGGTCAACATACTCACTCATATGTTTATCAAGCAAACTGTCCAACACCTTAGCAATAACAGTCGCCAGAGATATCGGCCTGTAATTAGACAAGTCCGCGGCATCCCCCGTTTTGTTTTTTATTACCGGTACAATTATTGTTTTCATCAGGTCAGCAGGCAGGTACGAATGACTCATACACAAGTTAAACAATAATGCAAGAACCCTCGGCAGGTGAACCCCAGCGTACTGGAGATGTTCGATGCTCAGGTGGTCATGACCTGGGGATTTTCCACGCACCATACCATTTACCACACGCGCTACTTCTTTCGCTGAGAATCTAATATTCAGTCGATGGTCTGACCTATGCTGTGCATCGCACACCCCTGCCGCAGCTGATAGGGGGGAATCAACTCTGAAACTCTCCTGAAAGGCATTGGCTATCTCGGTGTGATCATGCAGGCCAGCAACGCTCACAGGAAGACCTGGCCTCGGGTTCAATTTATTAGTCGACTTCCAGAAACGTTTAAAATCCCTAGTCGATAGGTGTTGCGCAATAATGTCCATTTTAATTTGTTGCTGGTTAGATTGACACCATCTCAACCTAGACTTAAAAACCCTCCTGGACTCAACCATATCCGAATAAATCGACCCACAACTCGGTTTACCATATAGGTGCCAAGTTTGAAAACAATGGCGAGCCCTCCGGTGAGAGTCCCTAATGTGCCTATTCCACCCCACTACATGTTTACGCTTATTGTGTTTTCGCGTATTATTACAGGACTGTTGCGCACCTCGAGATAAAATATTTACAATATTTTCATACATGTCATTTATTATCACTTTATGTTGATCATTAGCACACATTTTATCTGCACATTCAGAGAGTTCATGTGGGAAGTGCATTTCTCTAAGATTATTATGACAATATTCTTTATATTTCCTAATCTGGTTTAAATCTCGCTCACTCCATATTACACTATTATTACACATTCTTGGGGCAACGATCTTTGGCTTAATAAGATTAAAATCACATACCAACTGCAGAGGATAGTGATCTGACCAGTAGGTATCATACAGAACAGTAACCCCAGTGACCGTTTGTCGCGCGGCACTGGTCGCCACGCAGTGGTCCAGCCAGCGTCGACTCCCATGAGCCTCACTCACAAACGTATACGTGTCTTTCGGTAACATGTCCATATCAACGCACGCCCATGCCTGTTCAGCACAAAAGTCTAACAATTCAAAAGAGAACAGCTCACCTGGGTGCGCGTTGAAATCGCCCAGTAAAAACACGGTGTCCACGTCACTATTCTCAATGATAGCACTAATTTCACTGAGGCACTCGGTAAAATCCGCCAAGTTATCTATTGAATTAGTAGGCATATACACTGAGAAAATTAATAAAGACCTATCTCGTAGCACTATTTTAATCGCAGCGAGTCTTACACTACTACACTGTAACACAGTCACTGACGTAAACAGGTTCTTCCTCCAAAGAAGCGCGACACCACCGTGCGGCCTTCCGCGAAGCACACCAGCAGTGGTATCCACCGCAGACACCCCGGTGAAAGCAAAGTCGTCATCTATGGTGCCCAGCATAGGTATATCGTGGGGCAAGAGCCATGTCTCCTGCAGCGCAATCACGTCCGCATCTCGACATAATTTCCTCACGCAGTCTATTGATCGTACAACATTTTTACAGTTGAAGGACATAAATTTGGCTGTTTTATTGTTGTGACCCATTTAAATTTAGGTATTGGTAATTACAGCTTTACTCGAACTTTTATTTTTCTTTAGGCCAAAGTATATGAAACGACGATACGCAATACCTTCCGGCCAAAAGTCGTCCTTTAAAAATAAATCTACTTTATGTTTCGGGACATAAACCTTGTAGGCATCATAATCCTTTGACGTTTTCATAATTATTTTGTCTAGCATAACCCGTATACCGGTCTTGTTCTCCACGTATTTTTGTATGTCACACACAGACACCTCCTTCGCCACATTGTATATATATAGGGGAATTTTTATATCGGCTGCTCTAAATTTCTCATCGGATTGAGTAATCGCCCTACCCCTACTGCCCACAAAACGGTTTCTTAATCTTTTCCGTTGTACTTGAGTCCAGTTGTTATCTGGGATAGGGTACTTCCACTCTCCACCACGCGCGATATTAGAAAACGATCTCTGTGATAAGATTCCACTGTTACAGTCAGTGGAAACAACATCGTGTCCCAGTGATGACTTCTTAACGGACTGTATATTCTGCTCCACAGTTTGTTTACTATCATATTCGGCCGTGACAACAGTATGTCTCATAAGTGCATCCTTTATAATAGGCTCGTCTACGTGCGCTCGCGCCGGCGACGGGAGCGAGTGACTCACCATCGACGGAGGCGATAAAACAGGTTCACTATCGGCCGGCCGGCTAACAGCTGATTCGGCCGGGCGACCGTTAGAACCGATAATTATGTCCGCTGAACTACCCTCCGCTGGAATTATGTTGATTTGCGGAGACAATGCAAAAGGTCCACTTTCATATTCGAAACTCGAAAGTTTAGGTATTCCACCCCTTTTAACATATGTAATGATTGTATAAATGTAAAAGCCATATGAGAAACAATATGGGTTAATTAAACCTTGCAGTGGTGATGAATGGGAATAGCTTTGTGATAATATACTGTTTAAAACAATATCAAACTATTTATTTGACTGTAGTACAGATGTATATGGTTTTTGGAAGTTTAATGTGGTAGAATATTAACTACCTATGCATAAGATTTCTCCCCATTAAGCGATGTCATTATTTACTGGAGTAATGGAATAGATACCATTATCTGTCTCATCATCATCATCAGCCTATAGCCGTCCACTGCTGGACATAGGCCTCTCCAGTCGTTCGCCACTTAAGGCAAACATCTGGAGGATATACCCATAATTGCCACGCTGGGCAGGCGGGTTGGCGATCGCAGGGCGTAGCTTCTCGCTCCGGGGACGCTGCTGCTCGTCATGCTATTGTGTGTGTGTGTATGTAGTGTGGTATTTAGCTACGCCTTCAATCGTGATGGTACGCCACCGGTCGGTTGCCAGCGCCTCGTTTGTTATTCGACAGGATGCACCACGGGCAGGTGAGGCTGGCTTGAAACGAAAAGATGATAGGCCGCTCCATCCGTCGCTTATCTGTCTCACCTAGAACCATTTATTGGTGAGCTGTAGACTAGAAAACAACGTACAACTTTCAATGACCATCGAGACGCGCCGGCTAAAAGACATCAACGCGTTCGCTACTACGAGTATTATGTAGTTTACTGCTAACAAAATCTTGTCTTTCAGTTCGTTTGCTCGTCATTTAGAAACGTTGTTTAGGCCATGGTATATTCAAGTTAAAAAGCGAAACATCACTAAACATAAGTAATGACTTTTTTAACTGGTGGCCATTTTTACATCTGTGAAATTTTACAGATGTAAAAATGGCCACCACTTAAAAAAGTCTCACCAACTTAGAATAGAAAAAATACGTTCAAGATTAACAAACAGATGCAACATTTATCACGATGCTGGTGGCGGTAGACATTTGAGACCAACGTTCCCTCGAGATCAGGAGTCCTAACGTAAAACCATAGAGACGTTAACAATTTGATCCACAGGTCTTTGGAGTTCAACTACTTACCTTCTTCGAAGCCTAAGTCAAACACAGGAGTGTCGGAATAGAATTACGATGACAAAGCTAAATAGCCTGTTGTTTGTTACCTTACAACAACTTAACATAAAGGGCGGCCCGTCACACTGTTCTAGTGCTATTTTTTTCCTTCACAACTCACCGGGATATGATCTGACAAGGTAATCATTTGGTGGATAAAGCGCCTATCCCTATACTACAAATATAAGATGGGACAACATAATTGGTCAGTTATTAAGAATTGTTATTATTATTGCGAATAATGTCCATCTCGAGTGATTGGCGTCTCATTATTGCACGCAAGCCGATACTGGTGCCTAGTAAATACATAGATATAGACATAATGATGGGATTGATACACTTTCAATATCGATTGGTTATATATCCTTGGGTCCGTGTGGTTTTCGGATTCTGAATCCGGACACAGCGACATAGGACCACCCCATCTCATCCTCTGGGTCTCATATAAAACGACTAAGGAAATATCAGGAAACCAGTTTACCTAGGTATAAATAAAACCTACGGCGGTCACCAACCCGCCTGCCAAGCGTTGTAACTAAGGCAAATGTCCTATGTCCAGGTGTGGACTTGATACAACAATCTTAATTAATAAATTTATCAGAATAAGAAAAACAAATCGAATTCATAATTCTTAGCTCTACTCTAACTAAGTATTTATCGATTTAAATTATTGCATTTTTACTGACTTTTTTCAGACATGGCGCTTTGGTGCAATTACTTATACAATAAAACTTAAACAAATAGCTTTTTTACGACTATAATTAATTTTATTAGCTGTGAGGCCTAACATTGGCCAATTATAGCCATTAAACCGATGTAAAAAATATAATTAAATATCGTTTAGTTCTAAAAATAAAATGTGTTACAAGTGGTAAGTTAGACTTATTTTTGTAGTGTAAAAATTGCCTTTTATTTATTTTTATTTGTGAGAGTAATGTAAGGTATCTACTATCTACCGTACATCTTCATCGTCAAAATGTGTAGATTAATTGAAATATTGAAATCAGATGTAGAATACTCTGACTACGACATATGTATATTATGACTTTTTCTGCAGGCGTGTATGTTCGTACCTACTTCGTAATAATGTTTTAACAAGTTTTTGCTTGATAATTTATTTTCTGTATGGGTATGTAAGTTAAATTTTTTTTATGTAAAATGAATTAGATTTTACTGATACTTCTCATAATGACCTAATTAAAACCCCATAGCACATTAATCGAATCGATACAAATTTTAGCATCTCTAGTTGAATGCTCGCGGGCTCGTGACGCGAAGCTGGGCAGAACACTTTCGTGCGCACACGCCGGAGATGGCCGGCGGCGGCGGTTTGCACGATATCTGTTGCCATGTGCTCTTATTTTATTGTACTTGGGTCACTAGAATCAAGAAACACTTATTAGCCTTCGAAGCCATGGCATCGTATTCGACCACGATTTGACAGGCATAACTGTTTTTTAAACAATCATCATCATCATCATTAGCCTATTGAAGTTCACTGCTGAACATAGGCCTCTCCAGTTGTTCGTTACTTAGGGAAAACATCTGAAGGATAGGTATACCCATAATCGCTACGTCGTACCCATAGGTCGTATATACCTATGTTTATCGAAATAATATTATAGGTATTATTACGAGCACTTGGTTATTAAGACTCATGATTCAGTAGAATAGTCAAGTCTGGAGAAATTGCTACTCATTTCCTGAAGTAAATAATGATCAAGGTAGATAGGTACATTAGTTTACTAATTCATTTACTTACTATGAACTAATTTGTTCATTCTCTTTTGTTTTCATTACTTAACTAGATCTCGATACGAGAATATTTTCATTAAACAATCCGCTTCATCATTATTATAAAGCCCTGACTGATACCAGTGACTCACCTTAAATGCAATGCAAACACTATTAATGCCGAAATTATACATACAGATTTCACCAAACGTAGCAGTCTAAAAATATTTTAAAAGCCTTACGAATATTCGCGTATCGTCATTAGATATGGTTATAAAATTAGGATTTGATATCGAAAGCGCATCTCGGTTGGAAAGCGCATCGACCCGCTAGGGACCGGCTGCAGCCAGCTTTCCAATCGTCTAGCTCTGTCCATGATGCATCAGAGCTTTCTCGCCTTTTCACGCCCACCCGGCCAGCGCTATAACCAGCCCACCTGGTCTCCAGGAAGTCAATCGAGCTAAAAATACCGTCGAAACGTTATTGAACTGCATCTAGATAAAGAACACTTGTTTGTTTGTTGTTTCACTAACCACCCGGCATCCCGCTGTCCGTTTATTTATTTATTTAATCTTGGTGGGATAGGATAAGGTTATTTTATATAGTTCAAAGTTTTGTTCTCCGCCCGATCAGAAGATCGTATATATTTTTTTTTAATAAATTAAAGAAAAATATTATGACAATTATGCCTTAATTAAATTTCTTCCTACGTTCAGCAGTGGACGGACCAAGGCTGTTGATTGATTGATTGATTGATAAATTTCTTCCAAGGGTTCTTAGATGCCGACCTTGAACGACCATCAGCTTAGAGTTTCTTATCACTTTTCAACTAACTTTTTCTCCTTTAATTTATACATTTTGCTTCGCATATAGGTATGTACATATCGCGTTAATACTCGTATTTCGGCAATAAGTTTGGTATTTAATTTAATTTGCATCTTAACAAATTTGCATTGCGAAAACATTATAGTGATAGCCAGCAACAATAATAACCATATCAGCCTTCAGATTGATTCCTTAAAGTGTCTGTCTTGATACGGTACGGTACTGATCAGATTATTTTATTTTACTTATTATTTCTGGAAATTGCAAGTGCGAGATGTATTCGCTATTCATGTGGATCTTCTTCCAGTTCAGCGTCTTGAACATAATATTATCAGGCTAGGTGGAGCGACGATTTGCGCAAGGTGGCTGTCAAGTGCTGGGTGCCAGAGGCCCAAGATCGATCAAAGTTTTTTTTTTGCTAAATTGGAGAGGCCTATCAAGCAGTGCACTGCGAAAGGCTTATGATGATGACTTATTATTTATTTATTTAGTCCCCAAGACTCTCAACAAAACCATGTGCTCATCAGGCGGAACATTCTGATAAAACATCATGCATATATGTTATAGAGTTCAATATAAACCTAATCACTTTCCCAAATGGCTTTTCTTATTCTAAACTGGTTTCAAGAACTGGCAACCCTAAATCCGCCACGTTGTGCAACCAGCGCACTCCCGGGGTGCATAATGGACATTTTGACCATTAGGGTTCCGTGTTCCGTTGTGCAACGTGCAGGTATGACAGCCACGATGAAATCGGTAAACCATTAGGCCGGCAATATTCAACAACGATCTGTCACGTCATTTAATAGTAAGATGGATCTGTTGGTTCCGGCACAAGTTATGACATTCGATTTATGTATTATGATCATGACTACCCTCTGGCCTGAAGTATTAATGACAGGAAGACAATTTCATTATATACCCGTTGGTTGAGTATCACAGACAACCTTTACCCAACCAAGAACCATAAACTTTTATAGTAAAAAACAGGTAATAGAAACGGAGGAAGGAAGACGGATTATTTTAAATACTATCTTATACTACTACATACCGTGATACATATATAAACTAGTTAAGTACATAAGTACATTAGTTAAATCTACTTTTGATTTACACATCGGTCTAGTGGTAACAAGTACCGCAAAAGGACCTAAGAAGTCGCGTGTTCGAATCCCGGTCCGAGTCGGGCCAAAACTTGTTACGGGGTTTTTTTGTCATGAAATTTCTCAGTAGCAGCTCGGAAGTCGGTAAATTGGCAATTATACTATACATCTACTTTACATGGCTCTTCAGAAAGCCAATTTTGATTCGATTCTCAGATTCGACGTCCGTCAAGTCGACAGAAACTTTGTCGCAAGTTCGAAGATAATTTTTTGAGACGTGAACGATTCTGATGGGATAATTTCGAATTTAAATATTTTTAAAAAACGCTTCCCTGTATTCTGCAGCAAGAATACTGTTGCAATATTTAAACGAATTAAACGTTCTTGTCTGAGGAAAATATTTACGATCTGTGCAATACCATACAGCTGGTATGTAATATAAGGGTAAACCTAACAACTATGTCCTTAATGGTAGGTACTCGTCGGAAGCGTGGTCAGGCCATAGGGTCGACTGCGACAATCCATCAAAGCGGCGCATTCATCACTTACCATTGGCCCATTACCGACCATCATTCTCTCCTTAGCTGTTTGGAAAAGACTTTGACCTATAACACAATGTTAGCGTTATTGATTAGTTCTTCATCTATCACTTTAATTGTCTTTTTGATCGCCGTTGCATTAAGATGAGTGTTATCAATGTTGTGTAGGTACTCATCTGTCTTTAACATGGTAACTTCCAAAAGTTCCAAATCAATGCACCAATTATGAAGCATGGGGCTTGCATCATGTGATTGATGTTATGCGTAGTGTTTGCGTTAATTTAAGAAAAACTGTACACGTTTAAAGATCGTCAGGTTCTGGATTAGGATAGTGGAAAAGATAGGATTAAGGACAAACGAAAGGTTTTACAGATCCTGTCCTGCATTACCAAAATTTCGGTTCATAACGAAGCTATTCAGATTACTATCAGTTAATACTAAGTACTCCATACACATCAATCAGGCTTGTACCTGACTCTATACATATACGGCTAACAAAGAGTAGCATTAGTTAGAATGTGTTAAAATTGTCCTTCGATAATAAACAATCTAGAGAATAGGCCCGTAATGTAATTTCGGTGGTATTTTCAAACACGGAATCCTTGTAATGGTGCTAAGACAGACAACGCAATTTGCGGGTCTAATCCGCAACTTCAAGTAAGGAATCTAAGAAGCGAATAAACTATCGCTGTATTTAAATCCAAAGTAATAAACAAAGTAATTATAAAATGGCCTTAATCCTGTCGACAAAAGTTATCGCTGCACGTTTTAAATTTTCAACGCACGTACTAACTTGAAAACGAGTATGTTGATCACAAAATAGATACATACTATCTGTAGAATATAAGAAAACGTTAATTGAATAAAGTTAATTTAATAAATAATTTTCACTATAATATCTACCTTGCCTTATATGAATGAATCTCGCGTTTACTAGTGAAAGTTTTCACGATCTAGACAAAATAGGTATAATCATTAAAGTTCGTCTTGAAAGTTGACCTTGAAAGTGTGTAGCATCGTCATATACGGCGTGTGCCAGATTATGACTGCAACATCCATTGTTTTATAAATTGGTTTTACAAAGCAAAAGTAAAATCAGACTGGTAAGGTCAGGCACCTAATGGCGGCAATAAGCTTTTATTGTGTACCGAGTAGCGTCGAGATATATGAGAGTGCGAGGTGGCACTCCCGAGAAATCGTGGCGAGACATCACGCATGCTCGCGAGCACCGCCCGATTACCTCTGGTACTGGTAACCCGAATATCCGAGATCGATTAAGAATTAATACGGCGAATTGGGACTTCACACTAATTAAAACACCGTAAAGACCGCGAAACTGACCGCACCGGCCCGCTCGGGCAAATTACTTTTTCTTTCATGATTTCGTCAATGATTTTTTGATTTGAAATGCCATGGCAATGGATTTGCAAAAATATATTTAGGTACAAATTCATAAAAGTAAATAATACTATCTTGCTTTTGAATCTAATTTAGATATAGGTATAGATAGGTATTTGTTACAATAACAGCGTAAACGAATTCTTATAATATTATCTTAACGTTTATTATTAGTACTTATTAATTAATTAGGTCATACCATATGTACCTAACAATAACAAAGTATCCCAGCAAATCTCACAGTTGATCCGATTCAGGAAAGTTAATTTCCGGATTAACCGGGCCGGTTTCGAAGTGGACCAGATAAGTAGGCCGATGCCTTTCATGCCTCTGAAAACTATTCGAAACTCATTACGAACCATACCTAAAGGCGTTAATTACTAGCTGCAAACTTATATTTTCCAATCTATATCTTTCATTTATTAGTCTATAAAATTTAATTGTAATAACAGTATGTAATACGAAATAATAAAGATAAATACCAAAAATGAAACCTAAGCTAAACTATAGTCATTACTTTTTCAATTAGGTATGCCCTTTTATAGGTAGGTACTATCTTAACTTACGGCCGTATTCATAAACGTTACTATGCGTCGCGGGAACGCACAGGTACCCAAAAACCTATAGATATTTGGCACTGTGCGTTCGCGCGTTCGATAGTAACGTTTGTGAATACGGCCGTTAGATTTTTAACTTGACAACCAAAGATATATCGTTATATCAATATTCGTAGCACTATCAACATAGTTAGTGTCATATTTTAGGTGCGTCTGTCACATAAGGACTGAATTATGGAAACTTATGTAATGTTTATGGATGGCATAGACAATGGTATCTCGGACCTTACGCTGTTGCAGACGGGTTTCAGCTTCATGCATAAAATATTGATAAGAAACTATAAAAGGCATTCAAAGTTGGTCTGAATCTTACAAGTCATGATAAATACATAAGGAACTTTTATAGAAATGTGGTAGGTACATTTTCACATACATTCATTTATTGCACAAAACAGTGTAACAGGTGAACTTCACTCTAACAGCATTCTCTACCAGCCAATTTTTCGGAATAATGCTTTTAATTAATTTTTTAATCTTCAAAACGTTAACGTTCTAATAATATTATATTGCTTTAGTACATATATCATCGAGTTATGAATACCTATGTTGATAGCGATGGATGGATAAAAAAAAAATGAACAAAATCCCATGTCCTATCTAAAATGAAAGAACAAAACAAATCTACATAATTATTAACTGTTAAATAGGGTCACAAGTCAACTACTAACAATTATCTTGAATCACTCATAAGCCTTATAAGTGTAAATTTGACAAGGTGTAAGTTCAAACTCGTAGACGCTTCGTAGACGTCCGTTTAACGCCAATTTGGCACCTCCGACAGCTCCGAGTGATGTCTGCCGTGGACAACCGGTAATTTGTCGTAATTATGATAATAACAACACGGCGAGTGGTTAAATCAAACGGTAGGCTTAGGCGCAGCACGCTGGCTAAAGTTTGAAGCGGTGTTCCACTTAACGCACCAACTTTGAACTACACCAAAACTTACACACTAAAACTAGTTCACTCTTTAGTTTGCTAAGAGTATCTATCTGTGGTAAAATATATTCGACTTCATATTTATCTTCTCATTTTTGGATACACAACATAAGGATAGAACTTCGTTTGACTCATTTTATACTATAGTACAAAATCCCTACCATTGTTGATTTGTAAACCTTAATTTCGGTTAGCGCGCACGTTACGTAAACAAATTGAAAGGGTTCACATCCAACATACGTTCCTTCTGCATAATATATGCACCAGTTTCAAGGAAAATGCATAATCTATTTGAAATTGAGCTATAAGTGTGCACCTTAGTCAAAATCAAGTGTTACTAAGTGATGCCTCGTTAACATGCTGTAAATGTTCGGAATGGATGAAAATAGAAATATGATTAAAATTACTAATACTAAGTAAGTTACGTATGCGCGGAATTCATATAATCAACTGAGCATTGCTAAACATACCCGTACAAACATTCGTAAGACATCTTATTAAAACTGGTAGAATCTGGTCATAAACGCACCTACCTCTAGTGATAAAAAATAAAAACCTTACGCGTGTGAGCCTAATCAATGCATTTCCTATCTTGCGAAGCGGCAACCGCAACCATAACGGGCGTAGAGTCGGTGTAAGCATGTGCAAATATTGCCTATTGCGTTGCATAACTGCGATAGAATGTAAATTTGAACGAGATCGAACGCTCCCAAGTATTTAGACCGCTGTTATCCAACGATGCAACTTTCGCCGAGACATCTTCGTACGGCTGCAGTCATGTGATCCGTACCCTAATGTGTAATATTGTATCGGCACGGTCGCTCGGCATGCGCGGGGGCATCCTCTCACTTTCGTGTGGCCGGCGTCTCACTGCGTGGGATAAGGCGCGTAACAAGCTTTTATGATCCATTCTATAGAGGATCCACCTGACCGCCTAAACGAACCACTTTTACTTTCAAACTCAGCTTTTCTAAACTAGTGAACGTATGACATCACACGTTATGCCAGATTCCCTTACATCTTTCGCTCAATCGCCTTTTATTAACTGTCTGTTACTTTCTTCGATGGATAAAAATACCGAATTAGAAAGCGGTGACTTACGTAATGACAAGATAACTAAGTATTGCACCTTATTTGCTTTGTCATTACATATTGACTAAGTTTTTTCTCAACCTGAAAGATGGGATTCTTACAAATGAAGTGGCCTCGGTTTTTGTGCATCCACTCGGGTGTAACAACACTTGAAAACACATTAATGATATGCAAAAAATGTAAGTGATATTTAACCGAAGAAGATGATCAGTGCTTTTCGCATTTTTTAGCGCACGAAATGCGAAGATTGGTGTCAATGATTCTGCATTATTCTTGTTTCATATTCATATTTGCACCAAGCGGCACTTAGCCTCTTTTGGTATAAACCATAACATTATATAAATGAGAAACAGTACACAAGAGCTGCGTAGTCTCCTTAATATCTGCTTAGGATAAAAAGAAAGTGATAAGGGTCGGTAGTTAGCGGTAGAAGGTAGCGGAATGCTGGACTATTGAAGATTTTTTTCTATTATATGTACATATAAGCTTAAAATTAGTCTCGGCGAACATCGTCGATCAGGTATGTCAAAGTTTGATTAAAACATTCACATACAATTCCATACAGCAACATAAAACAGAATGGATCTTATTGAACCATCTCAAGCACGATCTCGTCCTATTCCGCTATTGTTATTGTCGTTGAACTCGGTAACCCATAAACCCGCGACATGTCACGAGTAGCTGGCAATGTCACCATGACGTAACAAGAGCACAATGCCTCTTTGTGATGGCACTGTACTGTGTGACACGTCCGCCTCCGTTCTGCCACCCCATCACAGGCCACAATGAAGACAATTCTCGAGGAAACCGAGCACGGTAATCACTCTGACATGATTTCTTTGTCACAATATAGCTGTCTATGTGTAAAAACTAGGCCTGTCTGGCACTGTTAGCTTACAGTTCTGCTCTAAGTTTTTGCTGCAAGTACGAAGTAATTTCATTAATATTAACGTTTTTTTATTTATCCATTAACATAAGAATGCAGGTTGTAAGAACCCTTCGTAGTCGCTTCCGCTCCTACATACAGTATTAATGATGTCGCATAGACATAGTGTAAATATGTTTTCTTGTGAACTTAGAACATTGTAACGAATAAGTCCTAACGTTTATAAAAACTCTAAAATCATACATATACAAAAGATTTACAGAATTACAGGATACAGGCAAATAAATATCTTCCTTATAAAAATCTTAGCATAGAAAAATATGATGAAGTTATAATAACAAACTATGTAGGTACGTAACTATATAAGTGAAAATATGCATTACCTAGGTGCTAGTCGTGTATAATGGAGTGAAAAATTAACTCTTGGGATATCTCAATGCCTTTAGTAAGTGAGCTTTTGTTCCTGTTAAATGTCATAGTTGGAATAGCTGCTACTACCACTAAAATTTCTTTAAAATAATTTCCTTGCAGTCTGTACAAGTTTAAAATGAAGTAGAAAATGTCAAGGTATAATGAACCCCTGTTAGAGATTATTCCTACTGTAATAAAATCTTAATAAAAACGGAAGATCACAAGTTACAATCACTCCTCGGATTATTATCAAAATATTCATGGACCTCTATAATTTGGAATAAAAATTACCTTGTTAAAACGAGATTTACGACTAATTACCTGCACGATTTCTTTTTGAGCAAACTTTAACAACAGCTTTATGCAGTCAGCGACACATTGAGTTAATCACTTCGGAACTTTTAAGTATATTCGTAAGATGGTTTTAATAAGGATTATAATCTGTAGTTTGAGAATTGTCTGACTGTATATTTGGTTGGTTACATAACTAACGTAGGTAAGCACAATACAAACGCAGATAGATTAGGATTTTAGGAAAAACAAGCCAACATAGTGCATTTTTGATTAAAACATTGAAGTCATGTGAGATATTGTTTTTTATCAGAACTGTTTACATCTATACATTTTGGTCTTTATCTCAGTAAAGAATACCCATGTTTTAAATTTAATCTACCAGAGAATCATATTGAGTTATAGTTACATCCATAATTTTAAGACGTACGTACTGCTGATAAGGCTATACTAGACAGTACTGCCGTTCTTAACTGCCAATTACAGTCCACTGCTGGACATAGACCTCTCCAGTTGTTCGCTAGTTTGGGAAAACATGTGAAGGCTTTACCCACAATCGCCACGCTGGGCAGGCAAGTTGGCGATCGCAGAGCGTAGCCTCTCGCCTCGATGATGCTGCTGCCCGTCATCAGCCTGTGGTATTTAGCTACTACTTTAACTCAATAATATTGTTATCCTGGCAATAACCACTTCATCGATATACTTAATCCGTTAAATCCACATCAGCTGACTGCCGCGAACCAAAAGATTTTACATTGTCTCTGGTATGTGGTACATGAGGTAGTATTAAGAGTAGGTACTCCAGTGTAGGGTATCCATTCTCAGTTGACATGATATATGTATAACATGTCTAATATCATGAAATGTGTTTGTAGTAACAGTAACGCGCATTATGGCGGCACATCTGCGCCGGCGACGCGCGCTGCGGAAGCGTATGCGCGGGCGTGTACTTTAATAGCCACTAATTGCAGTGTTTCCAGGAATTCCTTACTGTTATAGCAATAATGGCGGATATTTTGTCCGATAACTAACTGTATCACAACAGACTTTTGGACGAATTTGGGGCAGAAGTTCCCAAGATAAATGCGTGGATTTGCGTTTATTGGAAGATACCTCTTAGAAGGGTCGAATCCTTGCCCTCATAGTGGATAAAGGGAAATCATATTTTGAAAATACATATATGATCGGTTAACATAGTTAACCTAAAAATGTTGTCAAATTGGGAATAGTTTATTCTACTCACATGATATGTTCATAACATCTATGTAGGTAATCGTACATGGTTAATATTTGTAATGACATCTTATACAATTATGATGTAATTTACAATTTAGAGAAAAGTCCGGGCAATTTAGTAAAATGGTTTCTATTTATGTAATTCCTGTCTAGGTGGTTTTTCCGACGCAAGTCTTCATCTTATACTCATGGAACATTATCAGGCGCAATTTACTATTTTATTTATTACATTACAAAGTGTAAAGCTTCTGTCATTAATTCTCAAATAAATTAATTTACTGAACACAGTCATCTTAATGTACTCGTAAATAATTTACGACAAATCAGCTAATTCTCAATGATAATTATAAGCTATGGAGAATAGTGTTTTAAATTAATAAATAAGTAAGTACTTTTAGTACTACATCAAAACGCAGCATATAAAAATCAGCTAAGTCTCAATTGAAAAGAAATGTGAAAAGTCGTAAAACTGTTACTTTATTTGAAGCAACATGACATCCATTGAACATTACGAATGATACTCCATAAACCCGTTTTTTATTATCTTCCGTATCAACATTTCTCACCAGGGTGCCACCACCTCAAAATATTTTTACCACATTACACGAATACACGGAAAACACATTCTCTTTATTAATTTTACACATTTTATCTTGTTGCATACCTACCCGTAGATGTACGGCACGTCTTAATGTTATATAATGTAATTTCACACAAGAGTATAAACTTATTAGGTAAGGCACATTAATCTCTATTAACGCATAAAATGTAATATTAGAAACAAGTTTGTTAGTACGCAGTCCCAGCGCGTTCTACATATGAAGTTACTTAATTAAAAATATACTCATGTGATAATAATGTTAACACATGTTTATCTACCTTATGAATAAATTCATAACATATTAAGTCGTAGCAAGCAATAGATTATTTGCACATCTTTTTTTGACGATTCTGCCTAAGTCTATATATAATAAACTTATTAAACACCAATATATTTCGGAAGTTGCTGAATGACTGTAAATATCATCACCTCTCAAGATATCGTTAGCAAAGAATTGAATTAATTTATCACTTGTGATTAGTTAGTGGTGATCTGGAGAATATCAAATATAATTTCTATGGCAATTTTTTTATTACTCCGGCTTACTCCGAAGTTTATCGCCTAAGTTTGGAGTCCATTAAACACACGAGTATAACTTATGCTATACTTTGATCAGCTATGAACCATCATAAACCATTCGTATTGTTTTTTTTTTCGTGTATGATTCGGTAAAATCCGGGAGGAGTAGGAGCGGTCCGTAAGTCTCATTAAACCTCCCTGTGTCGCGAGTGGGCAGGAACTTGCAGATGACAAATGGCCAGCACTCCTGGCTCGGGGAGGCCTAAATACTCCTACCCTGACTTCTGATAGCACTCTATCGCTCCCCGATTGGACCTTATGCCACCACACCGTTACACCCTATTGTATGGATCGTGCTCCCGCGCGCAATACTCAGTGCGCCAGCTTTCGAGCCCTAGCTAACACGACCACGTGTATGAGAAGGTTATGTCTTAACTACATAATCTGTGAAAGTATATTTAACAGCAATGCACCCATGCGAGTATTGAAACAAAAATAACAAAAACAAAAGTTCATTACATAATTTTCCACGCAAGTCATATCAAAGTATGTAGAAGATCTTTATTCGTATAATTAGATGATATTACAAAATGTTTAGCCTATCATGCCGGTCAGCTGGAAGAAAGCAACGTTAAGCAACAAGCTGTCCCAGCTAGTTCGTTTCAGCTCATTACGTTGGCGCGCTTTGTAATTTCGACTTGAATACACATTACAATTTCACGGCTCCGATATACGGCTAAGGTTTTTTATCTACAAGCCAGGCGACTGCCGCGTTACTGCTCGGAATAAACAAATTAATAGTTACATAGGGTTGACAGATAGACGCACACAAGTAATTCTTTTCCCAATAACATTTTCGTATTATAGGTTTTGAAAAATTCAGTTCCGTATACACAAATATCTAAAACGTGAAACCAATTGCCGATTCCATATAAGAACTTCGAAAAACTTAAAACCTTCAACGCACCATTTTAATATATATCATCATCATCATCAGCCTATTGCAGTCAACTGCTGGACATAGGCCTCTCCAATTGTTTGCCACTTACGGCAAACATCTGGAGGATATAGCCATAATCGCGACGCTGGGCAGGCGGATTGGCGATCGCAGGGCGCAGCTTCTTGCTCCGGTGACGCTACTGCCCGTCATCAGTCCGTGATATTTAGCTACGCCTTCTATCGTGATGGTTATACCGCCATATATATATATATATTTATGTTGTTATAACCAAGAAGCATACTTATAAATATCTTGTCTACATTGGAACCAATAATAATGAATTAAGAAGGAGGTCGCAGTAAATACATACACTTAATTACTATAAATGCGTCAGACAATTCAGTCCATTACCTGGTCGTACTAAGGTGCCTTGTACTAGGAACCCAGACCTTTTCTAAATTATTTTGATAATTTTTGAAAAGTTCCCGGAACCCACTAATCGACCGCGCTTTTGGCAACCCATTATTTTAAAAAATCTGCAGTCAAGTTTTCCTTCTAAGTTAATTCCTAGATGACCTTTCACCAGTGAATTTGATAAAGAATACAAACAGCAATAATTACGTTAAGCTTTTAATGCAAGAGACTTTTAAAGGCGGCGACAGCCCTAGTCAATCGGCATCCAATCAGAACTAGATCGCGGCGAAGATATCTTCATATCTCGCCACACTCGATTACATCGTGACTGCTTAAATTAATCAAGCCCATTTCTGTTCAAATTGGCTCTCTTTTTATCACACCTCGTCCCGACAATTGTTTTGGCTACGGCATGCTGGCGGCACCACACTTGTCTGACAAAAACATAAATGAAACTTAATTTGTTGGTAAAACGAGTATTTCGAATACCACTCGACATGTGAACGACAATATTTAATCATACTGGTTTTATAGTCAACTTACACATACATACGTATGTTTTATTTTTATAAATTGAGCTTCTTCCATCAATATTACCTAACTGAAGTTTGAAAGCTCTGGAATGAACTCCTAACCGCGGTGTTTCCTGATGGCTGTGACTTGTCCTTCTTCAAACGTGGTCTAAAGAGAGTTCTTTCCTCTCGGTAGGCAGCAATTTAGCTGTGCCCTCAGATTCTATGAGCGGCGTTAACCGTTTAGCATCAAAAGGGCCGCTAGATCGTATGTCACCCTCAGTAAAAAAAATCATTACGACCGTTTATTCAAATCGTAAATATGATTTTACCACATTTTAAATAAGACAGTTCGAAGTGAAATGGACCCATGCATTTAAACATCCGACTGACCAAAAGGTTTGCTCTTTATCAGTTCTGTAACTGGTTTTATAATAACGACATTTATGCCTTACTGAAGTTTATCGCAAGAATAATGAACGGCAGGGATATTTATATCAATTTTATCTTATGGCTGCAGAGACGAGAATAAATATGCCACTGAGCGCCATGCATCCCTGTGCTGTTTATAACATTGTTTATTTTATGGCCGTTATTTAAGTTTCAAAAGCGTATAAAATTATAATTAAATTACTAGGGCTCTTCTCTAGGCTTGGTCATTATTAATGGACTGATTATAATACGTATGGGTTTACAACTTGAAAACTAGTCTAACGTCATAAAATATTTATCAGTTTTTATTCCGTTTTTATAATTTCGATAAATAGTCACTTATTTTTAAAACACACTTTGATTCCAATGAAGCTATCATGGGCTGAAGTCGTAACCAATGTAAGTTAATTACAAATATTTTTGTCTGTGCGGTGCTTTTATGGTAGGTTTTTTATTTTGAAATATAGGTACACCTGGCTAGTTACGTTGTTAAGTTTTTCAAAAGAAAAGAAAGACACACTTCTAGGAAATAAGAAGTACCATTCGACTTTCAATAAAAAAATAGTTTTTATTTTAACTTGTAATGGATTTAAACATGTTTACTGAACATATTTCAAGAGTAACATGAGCACGCTTCGCTGTGTTGCCCGATGTTTTATTTAAAATTTCACTAGGCTATAAATTGTAGAAAAACATCATGACAATAATTTAAATAAAAAATAAAACAAGTACCTTGATAAATAACTTATTATGTAAGTACTCAGATAAATCGGTAGGTACATCATAAAGCCTTGTAAAGTTTTATGGTCACGTTAACGTACAAACGTGGGTACTAATAGGGGTGGCCATATTTATTCTGCAGCCGAAGAAGTTATCCGGCGTTTTCAAAAGCTTTTATTTTTTTTAAGCTCTCCCATTGATCATGACCAGCTGGGGGTATGCAATATAAATCGCTATTGTCGCAGTGGAGTATGCATGGCCACAACAACATGGTAATTTTATTGTTTCGCTGTAGTATGTGTTGCAATAAGATTAATGTGAACATTATATCCCTCCTCTATTATTGAATCGACAAGCAAATTTTTATAATACGTAGACCAACTATTCTACGACGTTATATAAAATCTTAACTAATATTATAAAGCTGAAGAGTTTGTTTGTTTGTTTGTTTGAACGCGCTAATCTCAGAAACTACTGGTCCGAACTGAAAAATTATTTTTGTGTTGAATAGACCATTTATCGAGGAAGGCTTTAGGCTATATAACATCACGCTGCAACTATTAGGAGCGAAGAAATAATGGAAAATGTAAAAAAAAACGAGGGAAAAAGTAACTATTCCACGCGGACGAAGTCGCGAGCACAGCTAGTTGCTAAATAATCTTCGATTTTTAATAAGTAGGTATCTATCTATTTTAGGTACTACTAGGGATTTTTTATTTATGTTAATTTTAAGTAGCGCTTACAATTTCCAACGCGAAGATCTTTGATATTGCACAAAGGAAGTTCCTTGCCCAGCTTAGCGAAAGACACCATATATTGAGTGTTGAGAAACGGTTACATAGCCGAAAGTAACATTATTTCCCTTGGTCAGTGTCTTGGAATAGAATAGAAAATGTCTTGTTTCAGTGTCGTGCTTAAGATTGCAATGGCGTGCACGAAGAGTATTTATGCTCCTTGATCTTCCATCTCATTTAGCATGTGTACTATATAAAGTCCAAACAATAACCACAATTGTAAACACTCATAGCTACGGGTTCATTTAATTGTATTTATTACGTACATGTTTTCACATCTCTACATTCCTAATGCAGTATGCCAATTTTGCATTTTAACACAGATTCCTTTTGAAATCCAAAGACGAATGACTCTACAGCTCATCTTGTAACTTGTAAAACAATAAAAAATCGATGTTCATGTATCAATTAATCACGGCAGGTTATCATGTCGCTAGTCGCGTGCAGCGTGTTGCACCACCGCTCGGTGCATTTCGCGCTTCTCTGCTAATATTTCAGACCGAACCTACTTTGTTATGCTGACTTCAATGATTTAGTAGCCTTGCAGTAGTAGAACTTTTTGATTTTTATATATTGTTTTATTGACAAATAGTGTGGATACAGTATCTGTGATAGTTCTTGAAGACTTCACATTTTTTAAATATGAGAACGATGAGAATAATAAAAGCTTTATTTGGTACACAGGACACACAAGATCATAAACGGTTGTTGCGGACAGAACGACCTTTTTATATGATTTTACCTTTTTAATGCGTTTTGTACATAGTTTTGTATTTAGAAGTATTTTTTAGTTGCTATGGTTATTATTTTATTGTTTATCTAGTTGTTGAGTTATACAGTCCGCTACGGCTGGACTATTAAAGTGTTTTTGTGGTTTCCCATTACTCGTTTGATTCCACACCCCCCGGTTCCAGCCGTATCAACGGTCTTCTCCAAAAGTAGATTTAGCATTTCCAATGTGGAAATTAGAACCAATAAAGGTATAATATCACAAATATAAATAGTAACTTGCAAATTAAATAACAGTTCCAATAAATGATCATCTCATAAATGTTCATTCTAGGCGCAATTCGAAGTCTTCTAAGGCATAATTGAGTGTATATTCTCATTCATTATTTCGGTAGATAGAGGGAGCGATTGATGAAGTCCAATTAACAAAAGAAATAAAAAATCTACACATATGTAGGTACATACCATCAAAATTAATGACAGGAAAGTCTAAAATTACCTACAACAAACTAATTACAACGTATACACATTACTTCGCCCACTCGTTCGTGGAACATATCTTTGCCGATAGTGTTTTTGTGCAACTTTTTACTGTTCCAATCGTTTAGTAATCATAATAGCTACTTTGGTTTGATAACCTTCCTAATACATACCTTATGTGTATTCAGGGTATTAATTAAGATTAATTGACAGACATAAGTGAATAAGCGAGGACTACTAGAAATGAGATTTACACCTGGCGATTTTCTTTGAAATATTTTGTTATTTTAATAATATATTTACAAATTCAATAACTTATGACAATTTTATTACAGAACGGGCAAATAAGCCTGAATGTCATCTAATGGCAAGCGAGAGCCAAAAGTGTGTTTATCCCTTTAGAAAGCAAGTTGCTTCTTAACTCAAAACTCAAGTTGAATCTTGATTTAGATACTTAAATCGTAGATATTTTAAAGTAAGATTGTTTGCCAGGGATACTTATTTATTTTTGTATATGTGGTAATCTTATAGTAGACTACTTATGTACCATAGAGACAATAAAGACAATACATTAGTTATTATTGTTGAAGCAATGTTTAGCTATACCACCTCCGTTGCCTTATTTCGTCGATCTATCTTAGACAGCCCTATTTCTATGCAAATTGCACCAATCAAGAATGCGTTCTGTGCATATTACTATTTACTCATTACCATATCACCGCTGATAACTATAAATGTTTTAAACACTATTTGGCGTCGATAATGTCGCGTGCGCAAGCGCAAGCCATGTACGTGACTTACTTTCTACCACCAAGAACGCACCGCAGAGCGTAGATGGAATAGATCGTTCATTGTAACAAATAAATTGTTGTTATGTACGAGTATATTTATAATTGCTTAGTTCTAATAAATTCATTTTTAAATATTGCCTACTTTTCTCACATATTCTTTTACATACTTAATCGTAAAGTTCAAAGTTTCCTTAGGGCAATAATACCTACCCATGCCACATTCGCTTCTCATGTAAAAACACAGAACAATATACCCCTTCTTTGAATACTACCCCCAAACCAATTTAAACTAAATATTCAACACTTAGTCCCTTCAGATGTTTTGGGGAAATTAGACAGATTACGTTAAATAGGGGGTCATCTCGTCTGTATAACCTAAAAGTTTCATTAATATACACAATGCACCTTTTTTGAGTATAAGAACATCTAAACAGTAATAATAATCGTAATTGGGCATTGCGATACGTTCTTGATTAATACAAGTCATTTGTTATTTTCCTTTGAAATTAATCATATGCACTAATTATTGCAACTTTGTTACCTGTTACAGAGATCATATTTCATGCTATTAAATAGCGTACACTTTCTATTCACGGAAATCATATTGTGGTGCTCATTATTTACCGATTATTTGATCCGGCGCCGGAAATCGACTAATTCAAGGCATTTAAAAGAGAGAGGCGACCACGAACTGACGAATACGAAGAGAAAGACCAACATAACAACGACGTAATTAACTTTAAATTAATTTATTGACGGAACAGTATGTACCTACCCGCTGGGTGCCAGTGTAGCGATCAGTTAATTCGTCTTACTAATCAACCGATTCAATGTTTAAGCAAATAGATATAAAGAAAGTAGAGAAAGGTACAGTCAACATACCATCTCGAAAAAAGATTGAGGGACTTTATATTATGGCAATCGAAACAGTGTTTAACAAGTGCTTGGATTGTAAACAAAAATAAAACAGAATATTGTTTCTGCCAATTGAATACCTTTTCACACAAATTTAGACATATGGAATTTTGGCTCCTAAAATCTATAGCTTAGCCATTAGACATACCTCAGCTAGGAAACTAACGCATTTACGCAATCATTACACACAATACCGTTGACTTTTTGTACTTATTCGCTATTGTATTTGGTAGCTAGATGCTTGATATATTAAGAGAGGTAGGGCATAGCGAATCTTCGCTCGAATTGAGCCGCCCGTCCGGGGAAGGACCTCCACCCTATAGAATACCGCAGTCAAATGACCTCTGGGTCGTGTTTCTGCCGGTGAGTAGGGTTTCCGGAGCTCGTGGGGGGTCAGGGTTGGGCCGGCATGGCGGTGGCAACTGACAGGTAACTGACCAGTTACTTGCCCGTTGTCACAGCGACTTGGGCTTCTCTTTCGCTTTCCATCAGGTGTAGGGAAGCCATTATGTCGAGCCACTATAAAAAAAAAAAAAAAAAAATTGCACCAATGGTTGTGAAAAACGTAATAATGTCCGGGGTGCACTGATCTTATATTACCGCAATATCAATGGGGTGTCAATTAAAATGTATCTACATCATTTCCGCTAAGATACAACGACATCTTTCTCGCACATATGTCATCAACCTTACCAATACCCATTAATTCAGAAGGACTGTTAATTTTGTACTCCATTAAAATATCCTTCAGTCATTAATGTAATAATGATTAATCGGGATCAGTGACTCCGGTCCATTTAGTTTTTGCGCGTCATTTTGACAGTGATATGACGCGAAGCACTAATGTGCGAACCCACCGTGGTCGGAGTCAAAACATTACTGTACCACTGACAGGTAATGGACAGGATCAGCATCGGCTACTGGATACCGTTAGCTTTTGGGAAGCAGAGCCATGTAGCCGGGAGATGATCAAGATTAATGATGTTTATTCAAAGGGAACTTGATTTCGGATATGTCCATGTACAGGAGGCGTAAATAATAACCTGTAGGAACGTGTGTATAGCTAGCTAGAACGTATATATAGGTAGGTATAGGTTCAATGTTGACTGGCTCGGTGGCTCAATTGGTAGTGACCCCTGCCTTCTGATTCAAGAGTCACGGGTTCGACTCCTACTTGGTACCTACAAACATTTCTTGTGATGAACATTTGTGTTTGACTTTGATAAAGAACTTTAATAAAGAGTATAAAAGATGGTTCATTTCCACAAAATTCTCTTGGTAGTTTATCCTGTTGTTTAATACTTGTACGAGTATATTATACTATTATGCACTATACATATTACATACGGTACATCGATGTGCAAATATGTATAAAGAACATCCTTCCATAATCCCGTGAACAATGTTTACCTTCCAGTAAAATATTTAGAAAAAAAGTAAACAATCCCCCTCAAATGAGATACGTGACTTTTTACTTCTTTTATCTCGGGTCAGCTGAGGGTAATCCTGTGGTTGGTGATTGCTCATGGCTCGCCCATTGCTCTAAGGGCATTGTACCCGGTACAGTCGGATATCATTACAAACATTTCAACTGACTGTCGTCACTAACAGTACCTCTCCTCGCAAACCACTAATTATGGCATATTAATACTGACATAAAAATGTAAATATGTACCTACGAGCATGATCCATCTATGAAAAGTAACAAAAAGCGGAGATCTGTGGTAGGTAAGGTTTTTTAAAAATACAAACAAAATGAGTGTTTCTTTTTAAGTTTAAAAATAGAGTTCCATAACGGGTTTTAAAATGTGTTATCTGTGTGTTTATTTTCTAGATCGTTGAAAATAAAAGAATGGAAATTGACAAAACCGATTTATCATCAACATCATCATGATGCCGATCTATCAATTTGACGGAATTTATTTGTATCTCTTACGACACATTAGAGTAATTGGTTGAATTGTATTTATCAAAACTCATTTATTTTAATATCCTAAGTTATGATATGTAGCGAAATGACAATATAAGTAATGCGTTCTTAGTCAAATCTGTTCTAACTAACGCGTATTTTTCCCAGACAGAATCTAATTTCGCACATTTTGCGTACGTTACACTTAGCCACAGACCATCATGTATGTTAATTGTATGATTGTGGAGCCAGAGAGTCATGGCTCGTGGGAAGTGTGTCGAGAGTTGTCATCACTGCGCGCCGGCGAATGGGGTCGTAGGGATCAAGCGTGCGGGCACCCCGTGGCGGCAAACGGGTTAAATTAATACTATTGCTATGCCGACAGAAAATAAATTAACCTCCCGAAGTGATAATACTACACAAAATATACATCTAATTGTTTAGTGGGTGGTAATAAATCTAAAACGGAGAACGGCACATCACACGCGACGAATGCAATAAAACCACTCCGAGGTACTTAGAATTCCTGCACTCATTCCATTCATTAACTGTTATTACTATATTTAGCTTTCATACATTCTTGGAATAATACGAAAATTGCAAATTATTTGTAGGCGGGTCGTTAGCATTGCCCGTTACCTACATGCCATGAATTAACATTACATTATAAAATTAAATTAAGTTTACTTAAGTACCTGAACCACTCTTTTTAATCGTATTCGTATCTTCAAAAGAAATTCTAAAATGAATAATCATATCATATTTCTCCCCATCTTTAAATAATAAATATCACATTACATACATTGATTTAACCTCAAAGTAAACCTGAATTATGGCTATCAGAATTACCCATGGACCTAGCCCATAAATATGTTCCATGTTTCCATCTACATACAAACTGAGATAACTTCTACTACCTGATATCGAAATAGATATATTATGGCTGAATCAATCACCGCGTGTGTTATTAAGTATTCAGAAAATATGTATAGGGTAAAGGCACCAGTGGCCAGCCGGGGACCAGTGGTCAGCCTTTTGAGTCGTTTATTGGTCGTAAATATCAGGTATATTCGTTTTAACAAATCTCGAGTGTTTAAATAGAAACTCTGATTACTCATTGATCACTACATCACGCGACAGACGCGGTGAGGGATCGAGGGGAAAAGAAATACTTGTTCAAATTTGTCGGCAAGAGCAGTAGTGTATGTCCGCCATATTTTTTATTGCACTTGGTGTTCTCCTAAGAAGTACGAAAAACTATTTTAAAAGTAAGTATATAACTATTAGTTTTTGTTCACAATTGGTTTATTTATTAGTTTATCTATTAACTGGCATTGTATTTTAACGAAAATATCACCATTTAACTCATAAATTCAGGGGGCTGTTTACTGGGTACCACTTTTTTCCAAAAAATCCAGTGTCCAGCCTCCCGCGACTGACCACTGGGTTTTTCATAGTTAGAGTAAAAGCCAGTATTCGGCCGCATTTGAAATAACGGATCTATGCGGCTGGCCACTGGATTTAGCGTTTCCAGTACTCAGTCATTAACCTTGAGTATATGAGAAATAAGGTTGAGTTTACAATGTACGTAGGTATTGTTTGAATATAACCCCCCACGAGCTCCGGAAACCCTACTCACCGGCAGAAACACGACCCAGAGGTCATTTGAATTATTAAATTAATTCAATAGGTATTGACTACACTTACATAATTTTACTTTCTTATTTGTAGCAAAATGCCGAGACTAATACACAGATACCCTACGGAAAAACTCACTTATTTCCATGAAAGCCGTTCGAAACGTAATGTCGGTTAGGGAGGCTAGCAGATCGTTTGGTGTTCCTCGAGTACCTACGAGTTACCTACGAGTACCCACGAGTTACCTACGAAGGCCCAAGGAAAATGGGTCCAGACTCGGTTCTTAATAAAGCAAAAGAACTTACCTTGAACTTAACTTACTTATCTTGGATTAAGAACTTAACTTACTTTGGCACTAGTGTGGTTTTTGTGGTTTGGGTGGTACACTGTGTCTAAAAATGCATTTGCATCTGCGTGTTGACGTACACCTACTTCCTCACTAGATTACTAATTAGAAAATGAACATTTAATATAAGTAACGGATCATTTATTGTCATCTCTTGCGAGAGTAGATATTTTGTAATAATTCAAGGCAATTGCCTTGAATTATTACAAAATATCTTATATTATACACGAAATTTCGTGTCGTAAAACTAGTACTCTTAAGTAAAATACATAATTATTCGATGAAGAATATTTATAGTTGCTTTTAATATAAATATATGTGATTTTGGTCTCATTTTACTAAATAGTTTTAAAGGCCGAGTACTGGGTACACTAAGGCTGATTATTGGATTTTGGCGGCTGACTACTGGAGAAAAGTGCCATTTTTACTTTTCATTTAAATATAACTACAACAAAGAATATTGTTGCTTTTTGTTATGTCTTATTTTGAATCTTTAATAAACGTTTAATCAATCCACGTAATGCGTTTGTTTATCCATCTAAACCTGTAGAAATGCCGACCATTCAAACTTCAAAAAGCCGATTTGAGGCTGAGCACTGGTGCCTTTACCCTATTACAGGTCTGTCTGAAGATAACTTAATTAAACCCCTTTGAGCTAACAGCTGGTTCTATTACACTAGTCTGTCACTGTCGTCTTCGACTCCGCCGGGACCAAACATGTACTCTACTACTAACTATATACTCAGTATAATATTTATGTTTTGTCTTGTACCTTCCTAAGCGATTTATTATGGTTATATTCTCAATAAAATGTGAAGACGCTACCTTGAATAACAAGTTTGTATACGGGCGTTTTATCATGTTATACCTACTACAGTAGAGTACCCATTTAACATCAGAAAATATTAATGGAAACGATGTTAAAATGCTTATAGGAAGAGGAATTCGCATAGTACACAACATAATGGTTTTCTCGTAAGTTTAACGTAAGTAATGAAAAAAAACGTATGCGAAGTACTTACAATCATAAATGTAGCAGACTGATTTTAAATTCCTTTGCTTTCCTCTTAAATTTATTACCAATCACATATCTCATAAGTTTCTTATTTTAAACTATTAACATGACATTCCTTTTGGTCTACGAGCTGCTACTATCAAATGTTTGAGCCCATTCAACAATATAATAAACTAAGTAGAGCTTTTATATTATAAAATGCAATGCAGCTAATCTCATTCGGACGATGACGGTAAATTCATTACATTCCATTGTGGTTCCACAGTGGGCAACATTCCGTACATTTGCATTGCGAACGTCACACTTAGCATAGTGATAATAAAAATCATTACTCTCCCCACAACATGGCGTAAAAAACGCAAATGACGCTGCAAGTGGGCCTCGTCTCGGCGCGATTAACGCGATGGATCAAGGATGCGTCCGCGCAAGTCGGCCGAGGAAAGTGCGCTCGCGCAGACTCGCTACTGCACAGTGCGATGTTTCACGGCCACACAAATGGGTCTAAATATCTGATCGAAATTAATAACTTTTACATATGACACATTTAAATTAAAATACAAGGTCTCCTCTCAGTACGTGAGTAGGTGAATTAGGTACATATTATTATACAATAGGTAAATCGGTAGTTATATTAGTATTGATACATACGAGTTGCAATATATTTCATAATGCACTTTACGCTTTGGACTTTTAGTTGTTAATATAATAGTTGACAGATAGAGTCACCTCACCCCTTCTTTTAACATTCCTCTACCCAATGGTTGTCTGGAAGAACCGCCTACATTGTACAACAATTGTCTATTATACCTAGTTTTTAAGTTAATTGTGTGCAGTTAAAAGTGATATAATAAAAACAATTAAGTCAATATATATATATATATATATTTCTTTTCGAAGTCACGAACTCGGAAATCTGTTTTCATTTAAATACGTCCAGGATGCGGAATACACGTCCCGGAAGTCAGTTTATTTTGTCCTAGGCACGCAAACTGTGCGAATATCATGTTCCATATTGCCAGTGTGTTGTTTTAATACGTGATATAAATTCTTATTTATACTCGTACCATTACTTTTCACAATACAGAAATTTTCAGGCAAACCGACATGGCGTAATGGTGTCTTGAGCCTACCCCCCAAGTTGGTGGTATGTTGACAATACAATGTGCAAGCTTATTATTACCAACAGATACTCTGACAGGTCAGAAGATGGATACTGGTCTTTGCAAGTCATACAAAACTGTAATTAGGTATCTTGTTAGTACTACAGTGCCCTTTTTCAGTTGTTGAAATGTTATTTTCATACACAGTACTTATAATTATCATATTTTTGATTATCGTAAGTGCAGCCACCCTTTATACCAGTGGTATTCAGTGGCGACAGATACTCCATTGAATTCGCTCTTAGCGTTAATGATCGTGTGCTAATTATACTGGACTTGTTCCTTTTATGGCGTGCCATCGCGCGTTTTATAGAGGAAATGTGCGACAAACTGAAGCCATAAGATGAACATGAGACCGAAGTAATCAATTAACAATATTTCACTCCCGGCACTTTCAAGTATATTGTCTTGAGGAAAGTGGACAACAATGATTTCCAATAGCGGTAAAACAATAGAATAATATGATTTTGTGTTTACTGCAGAATAAATCAATAAAGTACAACAAAACTGTTATGTACTGCATAATTATATATTCGTACTTTCGAAGACATGAAAGTATAAGAACAAAAGAGTAGGATGGCAGTAAACTAAGATGTATTGTAAAGCATGCTGCAGTATTAACACATTATAGTAAATGATCATAAATATGATATGCTAAATAGAGGAAAGTGAGAACATCAAACGCCCATTACTATATAATAGTACCCGACCATTATCCTAACGCATTTCATTACACATTTAGTTTTATATCGCAAACTATAAAGGTACTAAAGGTTTCTGTTTGTTTCATTTGCACTGAAATAAAAACTTCAGTTAATGGTTATTTTAAGTACTAGATTGGCTTACCTATATTATATGTATATCTAAAATAAAAACTTCATGTATGTACATATTAACAGAACGAATGGAAGTAATTAACTGTAAATAAATGCTCCAAGCAATGTACATGGATGACTTAGATCAGTAGTTTGCGATTAGTGTAAACTGGACCGATTGTTTCGAATTAAAAAACAATACCGATTTAGTAAAGTAAGGAACCGATAAATAAAAGTGCATAAGATCCGAGTCTTTGATGATTCCAAGGCCCACTCTACGTAGTATTTTAATAAATAAGCATATTTTATCACCAGATATGAAGATAAGCACAACAACAAACATGATCATGATCAGGTATGCATTGATCTTGCTTTTGACAAATCAAAATCAACAAACACAAAGTAAACATGTGCTCCCCATAACCTTTTCATCTACCACTCCCATCGCATGTCATATTTTGATTGATGTTTGTAATACGAATAGTATAATATAATTTATATTAAACACGAAAAAAGCTATCAAATTAACCCACTTTCTTCGATAATGTGGAAGCATTTTTATATCATTTAAATGAAAGTGTTTTTGCACGATCTCACCTCAGGTCAGCTGTTGTTAAATATTCTGTGATTAGGCTTGTCATAGTACACATTTACTCCGTTCTCATTGGTTCAGAAAACCCGCTCACCCGCTTTAGCTATATAAAGACGACCACTTTTCGGATCGTTTTTCCTTTGTACATGCTCGGTAAAAAACCTAACTTGGATAATAAACTTAAATTAAAAATTAAATTCGCGTTTAAAAAAAGTCCTTACTTACTACATGTAATATTTATCTACTTAAACGAGTATACCTATTTCCGGCAAAGCAATACTTTCCATGTTTAGTTTACATTTTTTCGATTTTTTTACTTTTCTTTTTTTTTACAATTGCATTACTTTCAGAACCAATATAGCCACGAGCGGTGAGCTTTTATTGATCCCCTCCTGACTCTTTCCAGACACCATTGCCTGTCACTGCGTATTCTGCCATACTCGCTCGGTCTTGAAAAGGTGAGGGTCCCACGGCGACTTATTTCTTCGAACGAGCATATTGATTGCATAATTATATTAGATTAGACAGTTACTAAAATCCGTTACATCGTCATAGCGTGCATTCTAAAAAGTGCATTTGCAAATCTTGATAAACCACGACAACCGCGTGACGTAGGTATTTGGTTACACTTCGCCATAGTAAATTAACAGACAGATTCGAGTCTTACTTATGAAGCCAGTCATAATAACTCCTTTGAGACGGTTGAGGATCTTAGCCTATTTCAACATAAATATACGGTTTACCCTAGTAAGTAAGAAAGGGTAAGGAAGTCGTTTTTGCTTCATGCTAATATTATAAAAGCGAAAGTTTATTTGGATGGATGTTTGTTTACTCTTTCACGCAAAAAATAGTAATTCAATAGGAATGAATTTGATTGTCATTTTATAGTAAATATTTCATACATAAGATTAACATAATTTCAAATATCACCGATATTCATGCGGGCAAAGCCGTGGGATGCAACTAGTACTCTATACTTAAATGTCATTAAATAAAATGTGTTGTTGATAAATAAATAAATATTTATACTTTGTAAACAAAGGGATTTGTATCTTATAATGTTCATTTAACTGCATAATTATTAATTTTATACGATACTATACTAACATTTCAGTTCAACACGTCACGACTTTGAATACATTTCGTTTGGAAAATGATTTAACGTTTTAAGCATCATAGCACATTTTAAACGAAAATAGACTACTTACCCGCGTTTGTACTACGAGAGCATTTTTGCACACAATGCATCGTTTGCACTTTTTTCAACAGTTTGTACACAAGACACACGATTTGAATTCAATAAGGTTCAATGTAATCTAGCGTAGTGAAATCTACAGTTAATGACATCTATGTAAAGTAGATTTACTGGGTGATACAACTGTTTGTAGTATATCATGCCAGTATACCTAGAGTTCCAGAGATGTTTTCAACGTAAGATTTTATAAATTACTTCAAATAACGGCGAATCCAATGTATTATTATATATAGATTTGTAGATAGTTATTATTAAAATAAAATAATGTTTTAATGTATATCTTTATGAAACCTAATTGGCTTAAAACTAGGTAGATACAGTACAGTAGATGTTAAAAAAGAGTGTATAATGATAGATGATATAATGAAGAATACACCAATTTAAATACACAAATATATAGAATAGATTTCATGCGACAGCATATTATAATTATAATGAAAAATTTTCATGAACCTTATAATTTTAATAACATTTCAGATTCACATTTAACGACATTACGGTGATAACGAATAAATACTATGAAGTGGCGTGTGCATTCAATTAACTGTGAATTTATAACCATAATTCAATTTGTCTAGTTCCTGTATCACTGGATACCAACCGTTAAAGGTGTTAAATTTAAAATTAACGGTTTGTCTAGATATAGGGGAGGGAATATTTCACACAGATATTTTACTGCGCTGCCATGGAACACTATTGTTGCTTTTGTTAATGTTACTATCTTAACTAAAGTGCTTGCCTCAAATCTAAACTATAAAGTAAGATCATATAAAAAAAGACATCAACGCATCAGCGCCACACTTTTATAGACCACAGTATATGCTATATGGCCAGCAAACCTGATAAACTCATAAGTGAATCTTAACAAACTAACAAAAAGTAATATCTCATACATTAAATAAGCTTGAGACACATAATTGCCGGACGCAAAATGTTGACATATCAATTTGACGTCGCGAACAAAATGTTACAAAACAAAATAGACAACGAAATAACTTGCTATGTGCCTACATGTTAATCGCTCTGTAAAACAATTATCACTCGACTACTTTTTGTCAATTACAGTTGCTTAATTAAAATATCCTCAGGCAACCTTCCGATGCACCTCGCACATGCACAATGCGCTCCAATTAACATTTTTGCACGGGAATATCGCCTTTACCGCTATCCTCTTAAAGCGCACGAGAATGCCATGTGAAATGGAGCTGTAATTAAAGAAAACAATGCGGAGCGTTAAAAACTAGGGCTTCAGGAACTACGCTGCGCAGTTTTGAGCCCTATTGGCGCAATGGTGGAACTAGAAGTAACCTGGCTGCGGTTGATGAGGAGATAGCTTTATTCTGCGACGGAGCTGTGCTATGCTGACGCTGATAAGGTTCACTTTTGAGTAGCAGATCGCAAACGTGACGATTGAGTGCGGTTTCCGCAGAATGCCTTTGTGTTGCGCTCTTATCTGAGATATGTGTCAGTGTTATAAGATTGCCTAGTAGGTTGACGCGGGTTGCTAAAGTGGACTATTTTATCGACGGCGACCAACTCATTAGGGTTATCTTTTACCACACTTTACTCTGTTATAGGTTGAATTAATGTCGAGATTAAACTTTCACAGCTACTGAATCTATGTTAGTGCGTCGGTACCTGCTTACATTTTCATATTAAATTTCACTTCTTGTGGTTAATACAAACTAAGGAAGTTTTCGTCCATCTCGGTTTAGTATACATAGTAAGTAGTGCAATATTATTCCTATTTAGATAAAATTCACTTTAATTATGGTAAAATAAGATACAAACACTTTGAATGCAGTAAAATTTAATTTTCAATACTTTCTCATTTGGTTGATGCCTACAGTGATCAAAGGTCAGTGAATAAATAATTTCTTTTTACGTTATAGATCAGCAGCAGCAGGCTGCTGCTGTCCACTGCTGGCCTATGTCCAGCACTATGTGACTGATGTGGGCTGATGATGATGATGATGATGACGTCATAGATCAATCTTAATAGTCATTTAATTAAGTACTGTGCCAATATATTTACTTAGAAAATATACCTAATCGCGTTTGAAATCTAGATAGCCTACTTACACCTTCTACTAACAGATACCAAATTGCAAAATATGAGCGTCCCTTTGAATTCAGTTTAGATTTCGAATTCTGATACTACCATGATTCCAATCTAAAACTTCAAAATGATATATTTTGAACCTTTTTTACAACTACACGCAATTTAATAGCTTAACTAATTTGTAAAATAAAAATTACAATCGTTTGTCGTGTCCGAAACCAACGCCTGCCCTCGTGTCTACAGTCGACCTGTCAATATAATCAATCACGCGAAGCCGATTGTACTGGTTAGCGTTTGATAAATTGTGATCACCGGCTATCGTTTGTCGGGACTTACTAAGCAAATACCTACCCCAGGCCACGTCCCGTTACGACGCAGTGATGTTCGTGTCGGACCATCGAGTGCATAACTATCATCCATGCTCTCTTTGCTTTACTATCTACGCAACATTGTTTAATTGAAAATTATAAAATCTCTCTCTGCACACTGACGGAGAAAATAGTCGCACTCAATTGTCAACCATATTTCCTTCGACTTAAGAGTGTAATACATGTAATGCTTCTGGTGTTTACCGAGACTATGATTAGTGCACCTGGGCGCACGCGCATGAACGCGGACTTGCCACTCACACGGAAAATGGAGCAATGTACAGACGTTCACACATACCCACACCCATTTGTCAATTTTCTCCAAACAATTTTCAAGCACCTAAATTTCCAGAACAGTCCATAGTCCATTATCTATCTATAGGTATATTTTGGCCGATTTGATAAGCTTCATGTGTGGTGGTCTGTCTTTTTTTTTCATAGTAGCTCGACATAATGGCTTCCCTACGCCTGATGGAAAGCGAAAGAGAAGCCCAAGTCGCTGTGACAACTGTCAAGTAACTGGTTAGTTACCTGTCAGTTGCCACTGCCATGCCGGCCCAACCCTTACCCCCCATGAGCTCCGGAGACCCTACTCACCAGCAGAAACACGACATGGAGGTCATTTGGCTGCGGTATTCTATAGGGTGGAGGTCCTTCCCCGGACGGGCAGCTCAATTCGAGCGAAGATTCGCTATGCCCTACCTCTCTTAATTGCATTAGGTGCGACGCTTAGCACGTGCGATGTCTCTGCGTCGGAATGGCTGTGGGTGATAATGACATGGATTTGTGTTGTTATACACGCTTTTCTCTTATTTACGTATAATGTACATGTGCCAGGTGTGTAACGGTAGCTTACACACCTACTACTTAGTAGGTACTGTCGAAATGGGTCGGTTTTAACAAAATTTGTTTCCCGTTTGCTTTGAGAATGACTCGGTTTTTCCAACCAATGAAACTACAATAGGCATATAAATGTACCTACATTATTCTCAACAGCCGCAATAGGTAATCTCAATAGAGATCTATGTTCCTATTGCGATCTATGTACTCTACAAAATTATCGTAGAATAATACAAAGTACCTAAATCAAGCTCACCTTTAAATTTTTTCCATTGTTTAATCTTTGAACTTGTGAATAACTCTGTAAGAAACTTACTTTCTTTCATTGATTGCGTGATAAAATTTGGACAGCTTCCTGTAGTACAAATCTTTTAATCAACGAACGTCATCATTTAATATATCTATGTAAGCCACCATTGTGAAAAATGTGCAACATTTGTATTATCTATGTATTCTTCTCTGTGCGGCGTAACTGTTACAGGCCGCTACATCGCCGGCGCTATAATTTGTTTTTAGAAACAACAAATAAATAAATAAATAAATAACCCAAGACATGCCACGCTGGGCCACACAGCGCCACCTAGCCCCAAACTAAGCCGAAGCTTGTACTATGGGTACTAGACAACTGATAAACTTACTTAGATACTTTTTTTTTGTAAATAAATACATATTATACATAGAAAACACCCAGACCAATACAAACAGACATGTTCATGAACACAAATGTTTGCCACCGAGCCTGTCAATACAATAAAATGAAATTTCGCAATAAAATAACAATTCCAAGCCAACTGTTCAAATAACTGGTCTTTATTCATGGTCAACGAACTGTATTCGAATAAAATTAAAATTTACCGTCAGGGTCACGGCCTACCCTGAAAATCGAAGAGACAGACCAATTTTCCGATACATTAGACGGTGGCCGTGAAGACTTCGGTCGTGCCAGACAATTCACCTCTTCGGGAGATGCTCCTAACCCCGTTCGGACCGTCTTGTCTAATGCGAGAAAAAGAGTAAAGCATTCTGTGAACTACTTTCTACGCAGTGAAGCCGATTGGCTATTATTCTAAATCTACTTCGCTTTGTGCCCACAAGGCACGTACATAATTACGGGACTTATAGCAAAAACCATTTTGATCGTTTTGGAAAATCTACCGTGAAAGTTATTTTTTGCACTGTTTATCCTAAAGCATACAGAAAGCATGACTTTATAACCTAATTGCGTTATATTTATATTCACAATCCATGAGAATACTAATAATCTGATTTCTATTATAATTCCAAATATTATACGAATATTATTTAGCCACTGAAAACCTACTTCATGTATTCCGGTGTAAAATTTACGTAGTCTGGTTTAGTAATTATCTATTAAAAGTAATTAAAATTAATCTCCAAGTAGAAAATTAACACAGATAAAACTATAGACATCACATACGACATGGACCAAAACATACCTAACGAAAATCCGTGCAACAGAAGCTGCAGGCAATAGCTAGTTATCTGTCTATCTGTCACCGGAAAATAGCAAGAATCGTAAGTTGATCAATTTCCTAGGTAGTTGATTAACTTTCGGAATATAACAAACGGTAGTTGAAATGTATTATTTAACGCAATGGATTTCAGTTAGTTGATCAATTTACGGTAGCCTGACAGTCATTTAATACTTTACGATTTTGACACAAGTAAAATCGTCCTCAAATGGGCCAATCGTTGCTCAATGTACTATTTAACGGTGCACTATTACCCGTATATTAATACACTGTTCCCTGATTGGTTGCCGGGATAACGCTACATAAGCCATTGAACCAATCAACGATCACCTCACCTTCGTCGGATGATTTTACGGCAAGACCCCGTAAAATGATCAATTTACTAAAATACATACGTTAAATAATACATTTCAACTGCCGTTTATTATTTTCCGGAAGTTAATCAACTACCTAGGAAATTGATCAACTTACGATTCTTGCTATTTTCCGGTGACATATCTAATTATAATCTCACTTCTCAACTTATCTAGGTATATCTATCAATTAAGTAATAAAACTAAAACAATGGCAAGACAAGATGAAATAAGTAGATCAGAAAAAATGGTATAGTGTGAAATGATCCCACCAGTAATTAATATTTTATCGTTATATTCAGTAATCATGAATAGGAATAAAAAATGTTATATTAATTAAGATAGAAACACAAACTCACTTTCTACTTTTACGGTCCAATCAATAAGTCACTTTGTTTTCCCACACACTTGTAGTGGTCACCCTTATCTAATTCACTTAATTTTAATGAAATAATTATGTTTTGATCCAATAATGTTATCAACGTTAATAAAGACAGGTTGACGATCAGTTTGCAATTTGTGTTCAATATTGAATGACCGATAATGGTAGAGTGGTAGCTCGCCTACAGGATAGGCGGGATGTAAATCAGGCAGAATATGGGTACACGGCGGAGGCGGTGTCTAAACACCAACGTTGCCAGAATGTTGCTTTTGTAACATATTATGGTACTTTTGTAACATTTTATGGTACTTTTGAACCTTTCATGTTAATTTTTACGCCTCAAAATGTTATTTTTTGAACTGGAAGAAAAATATCATCTTTTTTTTATTCACTACGGATTTGCACTTGGCTTTGGCTACAATTCACCTGGTGTTAAGTGATATTGACGCCTACGATGGATGAATGGATTATCTGCTTGCTTGATAACTTGTGCCCGTGTGCCACATCTTCGACTAGGACGCGAATAAAGTTTAAATGCGGCAACAGGAAAGCAGCAGTATATTAAAATAAAATGTAGGTACATGTTACTTTTGGTACCAAAATGTTACCATCTTCGCTTCCCATCAGGCGTAGGGAAGCCATTATGTCGAGCTACTATAAAAAAACCATCAAATTTACGTTACTTCAGCCACTGGCAACACTGCTAAACACCTCTCCCGTTACACGAGCCATTCCGGCCCTTAGGCCTTTATTGGGCAAATTTATAATTAGGTGCAGACTGTAAACTATGTAAGCCGATTTCCTGGAAGCTAGGGTCTAAGTCACTACGTCGATACGGGTAGACGCTAGTATAGGGAAATTGAATGCGTCGTTGGTGGTATATCTATAATAAAGTCTCTATCTATAATAAATGGAGTCATCCATGGCTCATTTGGTAGTGACCCCTGCCTTCTGAACCAAGAGTCGAGGGTTCCCGATCGAGACAAACATTTTGTTTGATGAATATTTGTGTTCGCTCCGTGTATGTGAGTTCGTATTTGTTTTGAAGTATATATTTGTGGTACCTGTGTCGTTTTGATACTCATAACAAAGTGGTACTTACTTTGTGATCGGGGCAATGTATGTGAAGTTGTCTGTCTTATGTATACTCGTACTAAGTACTCGTATAATCTAAAGAAAGTATTTATTTGATACGACTAGGGTCTAAAATTAAAGGACCTATTTTCGAAATGCCATATGAACACTACATATAGCCATTTGAACACTACATTCCTGAGAAGTAACATAGACCATATTTTATTTCAATGATGACAGGGATTCAGTCTGGTTAATATAATGGACTTAACCTTGTCAAAAGATTTTTATCTTTGTAGAAAAATATTTAATGGCTTGTTAAATGATAACTCACTCCAATATCAAAAAGTAACGGGGAAACGTATGACATTAATCTATTTTTTTATCTAAACTTGTGATCTGAGCTTACGGCAAACTGGGTTGTATCGGCGTTATCAAAGGATAGTCGTGAGTGGCTTACCTACCTACCATCACGCTCGCAAGATGAATCCGCTACCACGAACTAGGTATATTAATTTACCTTACTTGGTAAAAGACAAAATTTTATCCATTTTTAAAATGCGGGAGTACATTCTTGTACATCGTATAGTAATCCACTGAAGACCACCACTACTGTGTGTATTTACTATCCACATTAGCGTCAATTTACATCAATACACACCAGTCAAATGACAACACTTTTGAATTAGGTATAGCACCTACCTACAAACGTGCACTAGTAGATAGATATTTTTGTTACTGGATAGTATTTAACGATGCATGAACGCATGAAAGTGACAAAAGTGTAAACTGAAGACATTAATATACCAACAGTGCAAAATTGTATCGTATAACAAAGACATATCTACTATTATTTATTTATGTAACTTAATGTAAGGCAAGAAATACTATAGTAGTAGGTACGTATCATATGACTAAACTTTAATTAATATGCTTTAGTATAACTAAAGCATAATTGTAAACTTTAATTAATATCCCTGATACAATTTCAAACGTTCTACGGTCTATCTCTATAGACCACCTTTGATTGAAAGAGGTTAGTAAAAGTCAATGTAATCTTCGAAAGCGTATCTTTTCTTTAAATAGTGTCGCAAGACCATGCCCTATACATTACAATCGCATTCACGTTACAATGACAATGCCCGAATTCATAGAACACCTGATACCCAATTGTATTCGCATTGTCCGGTGTCTGAGGAATATAAATTGGCTTCAGTTACCAGGTGGATGCAACATATTCATTGGCCTACTTACAACATACAACTTACCTACAAATGCCCCCATAAAAATTTAAAACATATTTTTTTTAATTAAACGAGAAATGTGATATATGAAGGAATGGATTCATAAAAATACAGATATGGAGTTCTTAGATGAAAGCTAACATACTCGTAAAGAAACTACATAAAAGGACGAGACTAGTTATGCCTTTCGCCGGTAGATAGATATATTATAGAAAGAGCGTCACAAATAATACCTCCCTCACCCGTCTTAAATGTTTCATAGAAAATATTAATTACAACAACTCTTATTTGTATTATTGTATCTGCTCCTGTCCCTCACATGTCCCCGGATACTACGAAATATCTATAAAATCTAATAGTACCTACTTTGTCTTTTTCTAACCTAATCAATTTGACAGTAACAAAACCTAGCTATCATAATTAAATATAATTATGTCCGTAGTGTTTTGAACCAGGGGGCTGTATCAACCTCAATCACTACGATAAATCACTTCATAAGTAAGAACGACAAATAGCACCTAATATCGTGCATGTTAACCCAGAAATATATTCAGTACGGTACAACTAGGGTTGCCATCACCTAAATTGCCGGCGCCGGATAACACGCCAAAAATTCCGGACATTTGGGCGAAATATGGTTTTTTCCCCGGACACTTCAGAATTTTTTATTATTTTCCGTGCGTTCTTGATTGTGGATTTATCGCTAATCTATAAGAATTTGAGTTTTGATTTCAAAAGTGTCCGGATTTTACCCGGACACTTTTAAAAACCCCGGCCGGACCGACCCCGGACGCCCTACAAACTAGGACAAATCCGGGGAAACCCGGACGGATGGCAACCCTAGGTACAACTATTGCCTATTGTTAGTTAAATTAATTTTCCACATTAAGCCGGTCATGTACCGTGTTTAACAGTCGAACCGGCATTATTAGGGCGGTGTTTACATATGCAAGCTTCGTTAGTACGGATGACTCCTCGAAACTGCATTCCTCGTACTTTCCTCCGAGTTCAATGAATATTATAATGAGAAGCAATGAGCGTGTAGTTTAAACGGTCATGCCTATATTAATTTAACTATAAATAGATCATTGGGACAACGATGTCAGCTTTATAGTAAGTACATTGTGTCTGTTGACGTACTTATGTTTGAATGAGTAAACATGATAAAAACATTCTGGAAACCGCAGTGGGTTGCGTTGGTCAGATGGCAGTCATTTGATTGTAACAACCAAGACATGCCGAATCTGTGGTAGAGAGGATTACTCGTTAGTAGAAGTCATTGTAGGACTGATATAAATACTTAAGATGCAGGTTGAGTGACGATTTGCGCAAGATGACTGGCAGCTGCAGGATGCCAGAAGCCCAAGGTCGAGCTATGTGGCGAATAATCGGAGAGGTCTATATCCAGCAGTGGACTGCAAAAGGCTGATGATGATGACTTAACCTGCAACCTATATTCTGGTTGCCAGCACGTTGAGCGCGTCAGTGAATGTCTTCGGAATCATATAATGAAGATATTTTTATAATGTTAATGATACCTCATATTCAGACGCCAACTACACGTGTATATTATCGAACTAGCTGTGCCAGCGGCGTCGCTCGCGTGGATATCGGGTTTCAAAAATAACGGACTTCCATATAATACCCATCTATACCTTGTGCCTAAGTTTTAAGTTAGACCTCTAGCAATACATTGGTGAAAACCGCATTCAATTCTATGCAGTAGTTTTCGCGTAATGCGCGTTTAAACATACAGGTTTAAATTTCTCGCGTTTTCCCAACACTTCCCGTCACTGCTCCGCTCCTATTGATTGTAGCGTGATGAAAAGTATCCTATAACCTGCCCAGGAGTATGAAGAATAATTGTACCAAGTTTCGTCAAAATCTGTTCAGTAGTTTTTTTTTCTATAACGAACATACAGACAGACAGACAGACAGACAGACAGACAGACAGACAGACAGACAGACAAAAATTTTACTGATTGCATTTTTGGTATCAGTATCGATCACTTATCACCCCCTGATAGTTATTTTGAAAAAATATTTTATGTACAGAATTGACCTCTCTACAGATTTATTATAAGTATAGATAATCACTGGCAGCGGAAGTGGACACAAGCGCTCGTTGACCCGATAGCCGAGTTCTACACAAATCACAAGACAATTACACGTGAAAAGACATCCGAGCTTGCAGCGAGGCGCTTCCCATCCGAACGGTAATCACTCGCTTACAAAAACATGCAGGTACTGACCCCAACAGCGAAATTATCTAACTGTCCGTCACTCAATTTTGGGCCCAGCACACGTCGCAGCGCAACAAAAGGATCTATTATGTTGGTTAGCGTAAAAATTTCAAATGGATTCGCTCAAATCGGAACCGAATACGCTCTAGATTGGATTCCTCTCGGACAAAAGTTGATGAGAAAAAGAGATGTGTCTGTGCTCCGAACGTAATATTTGTAATAGCCCGTAAGAGAGTGTTCCGAAAAATAGATAGCTGCGTACGTGCGGAAATAACTTTGAATTCGTATCCTATTGTGAATCGTTATGTCTGTAACCTTGGCGTCGGGCTAGTCGCAGAAATACCGAATTAACCTACTGCGCGGAATTAAATTACCAAACAAAATGAGATATAGTTCATTGAACATCATTTTCCATTCCTAAATCACTCGGCACGAACGTGTATCCCTAATAGCATACGTCGAACAATAGAACCGCGGATGCGCTATTGTTAGAACATTTTCGTATTACCGAATGTAATTTGCGAACATACGTTTATTTCAGTAGTCAAGAGAGACCGCCTTTTTTGTTCCACCAACCACAAAGGGGAACACAATACACATTTCTCTTGTTACCTATCACAGCAGACAGCAACATTTTACTTAGCATTGTGTCGCGAGATGTTACAGGATCATTGTTTTGTATTGAGCTCAGCGAAGCGAAACCCGCTACTTTTGAAATCCATTCACGTACATTTCGACAAAGCTACGAGTGAACTTAAGTTGATCTTTATGGACAGTGTAATTGTTTTGACGAACTCGCTTCCGCGGCATACATACCAATAGGATATGTGTGTCGTAGTAAATGGAGGACGATTTGACCTTGTACGGATAGGCCGCTTCTCTTAGTTCACCGACAAGCACCATAATCAGCCTAAGCGCATCAATGTACTATAAAGGCATAAGTGATTTTCCTCGTAAGCCTTTCTGATACTATGAAGTACTTCTGCGTTTATACACTATAGGCATATTATATTTATATATGCGGAAGTTTGTTTGGCTGGATGTATGTTAATACTGATCGGATTTGCATAACAGTTTACAGTGATAGGTAGCTGTAGAAAAGGCTTTTCATTATACTCGTATCACGCGATATTAGGAACTAATACAAATATTAATAATTGTTTATCCTTTACATCTAGACAATGATGTCTTTTTACATGTTCACGAATATCTACTTATTGCAAAGGACCTTCCTTTATTAAAAAATTACATTCCATATGAGTGAACTAAAATGAGTAAGGGCACTTAATTTATGCCTAATTATAAAAGAGGTATAATTTAAGAGAGGTAGGGCATAGAAGAGAGGTAGGGCATAGCGAATCTTCGCTCGAATTGAGCCGCCCGTCCGGGGAAGGACCTCCACCCTATAGAATACCGCAGTCAAATGACCTCTGGGTCGTGTTTCTGCCGGTGAGTAGGGTTTCCGGAGCTCGTGGGGGGTTAGGGTTGGGCCGGCATGGCGGTGGCAACTGACAGGTAACTGACCAGTTACTTGCCCGTTGTCACAGCGACTTGGGCTTCTCTTTCGCTTTCCATCAGGTGTAGGGAAGCCATTATGTCGAGCCACTATAAAAAAAAAAAAAAAAATGATGATGATGAAATATCGACCCTCCTATTTTTAAAGTTGATTAATATAAACAATCGCTTAACATAATCCACGACATATCTACGTAAGTAGGTATATAGCGTGTGTATGAATATCAGCGAATGCTATAACACCGGAAGAACGAGAGCCCTGTTCATAACATCCGATAGCGCACTTGTTAATGAAGTAGCACTAATGGCAACTGATCGGGTGCGTGACTTTAGCGGTCTCGTCCATATTCAACAAATTAAACGTTGAATCGCTCTTCTTTCTTGCAGCTTTTGTATGGCTGTACAATATGAAATGAATGCGAATTGTTATAACAAAATAGGGCATCAATCATTGTAATAATCAATTACTTTGCACCTTCATTGTTGCGAATCTTCACAAGGTAATAATTTGACTGGCCTGATGGCTCAGTTGGTAGTCACGCCAGCTTTCTGAACCCAGAGTCGTGAGGTCGAATCCCGTGATAAACATTCGTATGAATAACATTTGTATTTGTTCCTACAAACCCAACCCAGCTTCGTAGATATTTGTACCTTTGTGGTAATTTCGTTGTTTTATTACCTATAGATAGATAGATACTCTTTATTGCACAAAAAAAACAAATCACAGGATAACATTATAGATTCAAACTAGTACAATTTAGGCATTATAAACCAAAATATAATTGCACAAACTGCTACTCGGTCTGAGCAAAGATGATGAGGAAGATGTGGAGGTAAAAATGGATGCATTGTTTGTTCAAGCATTGAAGAAGAGAGTTCACTAGTGGCTGACTCGTGCAAAATATTATATTAGTGGTGCATAAAGACGCTCCTGAAAGCAACCCACCATTATTTACACAGTTATCAGACGAAGTGCTGGTCAAACATTATTTACGATGGAAAGCTTTTTATAATAAGTCTTAATGGCTATTTTATCTCAATATAAAAGATATCATATAGACTTTCTTATTATTATGTACCATCATTGTAAGTGTGCTTTGGTATGACAGTAATAGTACTTAGCTATTGATTTATAATATAGGTTAATAGCTAAAGATTAAGATAGATGTAGTTTATTGCACATAACGTTTATATGAGAAAATTTTGAACACATAGTAACTACACTATAATAAGCGACCTTATTGTCAAGAGCACCTTTTAGGTAATAGAGATATACTTGTATAGAAAATTCAAAATTAGTAGAATAAGAATATGACATTACTCATTGATTATTATATGACATCATTACCCACTATTTAAAAAAAACGCATAGTCTTAGGACTAAGACATACACACACACAACGATACACGTTGAACTTAAAGATAAGAATTTTAATTAAAGACGTTAAAACAATTATCTGCAGCAATCAAAGGTCCATTCCAAGTAATAAACACTTTCTTTCATCCTTGTTTTTCATTACATCAGCAATCAACGTATCTATCGAGACGTTTGATGATAGCTTCCATCCAATGTCAGCTGATCTAGATCTATGCAGATTTCTCGAGTGTGAGAAAATCCGCTAGTATGGCGAATACTCGGCTGCCTGTTAATTGTTGCTATTAACATATAAACGTGCTTTTCTACGAATGTTTCTTGAGGCAACATCTATTATGTTCCTCGTTTCTTTTCTCGGAAAATTCCTTATTGGCAACATAACAATCGCTGTCTTCAACTTTTCTTTGTATTCAAGATGATTGTAATTGGCTGATAGTTATTGCTAATTGAACAATTAGACTTGTTTTGCTATAACCTGCCTAGGTAGATACATTCAATAAATGTTCCTGTACTAACTAAAACTAACTAACTATGTGTGGGCTTCGCTTACTGCTAAAGTATTTCCTGAACGGTATAATTTGGAGCTTCTTAAGGCTAGAGTGAATAGATTCTATCTGAGTAAGCGTGATCCATCCTGGGCTGCATATTTGCTTAATTTTAGGTGGATAGATAGTTATTCTTTATTTCGCACCATACAATTGACTTAAAAACTAGGTATTACAGACACTTTTAGGCGGCCTTATCGCTATTAGCGATCTCTTATCTCTCTCCAGATAACCTTAGTGTAGAGGATAGGTGAAAAATAAAGGGTGAGGTGAGCTATGTACGGAAACGGAATTGATCCTAGCTTATGAATATAAACAATAATACATACATAACTAATGTGAAATAGCGAATAAACGCTTACTTATAATGACAAAATGTAACCATAGTAGACCACCAACACATTTAATATTACGTGCACTATTGCGTTAAATTAAGGAACACGATAGCATCAACATGCAGTTATGTTTCAGCAAAAAACATATTTTAATTTATTACTTGGGCACACGCCAAATTACGTAGATTACATAGAAACCTGAAAGCATACGTCGATCATTTTTAATTAAAACCGGCAAAGTGCTAGCCGGGTTAAGCATACGAAGTGTTTTGTATCGAGTTCCAGATAAAATGATGAGACCTCGAATTCGAGACCGAACGCTAAGTTCATTTGCTATGCCTATTCCCCAATTAATTGACGTCAAATAATGTGGTGTAAAAAATTACAATGTTAGTGTCCTTGAATGTGTCAGAAATTGTACCGTTTGATTTGTTTGACTTGTATGTCTGGCTTCGTAACTACTGAACGGCATAACCAATTCTAATAAATTACCTAAACGTGGTTCCATTCGAATTACACACTAGAACGTCCTATGTTTTATTTTAAATTATTTAAACAACATGGCGGACTTTTGGCGCTACCTCTGACCATGGAAGTAATAGTAGGGGAGACCGGGTAATCTAGAGAGCATTTGTTACTTTCGACTCGCCGCGCCGTTACTTTTGTACCCGGTCTCCCCTACTTATTACTTCCATGCCTCTGACATCCTGCCCTTACGACAATGTGTGCTTTTGACATTTCATTTGTCATGTCACACTGCCTTATACTTGTAAACACCAGCAACTCTTTCGTATGGGTAGGGAACCCTAAATCTATCTTGTGCGAGAAATTGCGTTTCCGCTCCAGTTGCGCGTACGCAGGTCGTTGTCGCCGCGGATTATTCGCTTCCGATTGTATTGTAACATTGGCGCGAATAACATTAGTTATTCATTTATCTGACTACTGTTGAATGAATCTAAAAGCCAGTAAGCTTCCAAATCTCGAGCCCGACTAGAGAGTGTTATAGTTAGGGAAATATTTTCTTTTTAACCTAGGTTCTAGTAACTGTACGTTTTCCGAAGACTTCCACGGTAATCGTGTTAGAATACTCACAGCATACCTACTAATATGTAAAGAAGTAACCTTTGACGTTAACGACCTTTTGTCAGGTAAAAAAATATTAAGTGCAGTAGTTTAAACTTAACAATAATTATTAATTCAAAGTTAGGTAAGTCCTAAGAACCCGATTCGACAACAAAACAGCGTTGCTACACATGGCGGATTCGATAATAGCTGAAATTATCGCTTTCCCTCAATCAGTTGTGTCGTATTACGAAGAAAATTTGGGTAAATTTAACTACGATTTCGTAACAAACTTGTGACTAAAGCCAAAGCTATATATTACCCCAATCCATAATGTTTATCAGTTATATATTCAGAGCATGTATTACACTCTGTTTTTGCATAACAGTCGTTTCCGCTAATTCTTCCTTGATTTCCATATTGTTTACGATGAAAGTTTTAACGTACAATAGCTTAGATATCACTTTTATGGTCCAACTTCTAGGCTAATGACTACTACACGATGCTAAAATTATACACTTGGGTTAATTTAATACACAGAGAGACGGAGCCGAGACAGATTAAGAACATCTCACTGTAATAATAGTTATTAATAGCCGCGTTTCTAGATGCCATTCTTGATGCATTTCTACTTGAATTTTAAGCAACTTGCTGAACAGTTCTCCTGATTACGTAATTTACCGACTTATACTTATAAAAATTAAAATCTGAAGTTTAAATCAGACAGCATCGCATGCCTTGATCTAACGTAAAAGTATAGTTAAGCACTTGTGTTATGGGGTTCACAATAACAAACGACATAAGCAACTATTACTACAAACTCTCCGAAATCTTTGGAAAATTCTCAGTCTCCTTTATTCATCGATCATTGTAATAAAAATAAATTTAAAAAGCACTCACCCCATTTTCCGAGTCTTTGCACTGACAAACCTCGACACATTTACCGCGATCCAACAGCTTTTGAGGACAGTGATGCGATATTTGCATTAGCACAAAGTCTCAGTTGTCTTTAATTAGCTCGAAAGCTGACATACCTACTCATCACAAAAAGCGCACACTACTGCAGTTATTCACCCCGTAGGAAATCGCTGTTTACATCAGTGCATTTGTTCTGCGACTCGCATCGGAACTAGGGCTGTATAAGCGGCGAGCTGCAGGGCTTTACATTTTATTTAACTATTATTTTCGGTACATTTTAATCGATCAAAGTGGAACTATTGATAATTTAACGCAAGACAGATTTTAATTTAAAAATCGATTACAGTGTATCGAAAAATAATAGTTAAACTGTATGAATTATGTTACAGTTCACAATCTTTGGACAGTTTACAATCTCGCGAGATAGATCATAATCTAACGGTATTTAAAATTTTACGGTGACATGTAGGTACCTATGCCACAAAAACTGATGGAGTATACTTACCTACCCAATATTCAAGTAATATCGGTAGCCTATCAGTCCACGATGTAGGTACATCATGTATAATAAATAACTAATAACACTTTGTAAACGGCTTCTAGTTTTAGAATCTTAATCTACCAATAGGTAAAACAAGATTATAGACTTTTTGCTATTAGGAGCCTAAAGATAATAAGAAGCATAATGTAACAAAGTAAATACTTGATCACTTACCTGAAATACAAAGATAAATAAATATATTTACTTTTATCGTTACACTATGCCCTGAAATTTCACACTAAAAGTTTCTTAATATGGTTATGGATATTATGTAGTTTGCAGAAGCAGCCCTAATACATACAGTGTTTTATCTCAATGATAATTGCTTGCTCAAACGTTCTGTCTAGATAATTATAATTAATTCAACTAATCGGCTACGTCCGTGTAGGCACAATTTCTATTAGTACTTACTCAAAAGAAAGTAGCGAGGATTTTCTTATTCATTGTGCTAATTGCAAGCGACTGTGAGGAAATGTTTCGATAAGTGAATACAATAGTACCTAAGTACCTATCTTATAGCCAATTCACGAGAAAAATTACCTACCTTAGGTACCTAAGTTCAAATTGATGTCAATTACGCTTATGTGGAATCACTTCATAAATTGTCTATGTTTATTGAATATAATTATGTACATTTTAAAAAAGCTAACTAGATTGGCGCGGTGATCCAAAATTAGACTTGGCCTCCGATAATAAGAGCCTCCATCTAGGGCTGCCCTGCGCAACCTCCTGCCAGTCATCCGCTCGGAGCTCAAAATAATACTAGAAAATATAGACAATGAAGATTTTTCTTTAACAACGGATTTCTTTTAGATATATTAATAGAACTCGTCGCCGCGTCATAGCGCAGCGGAGGTCTATAAATAATGTAAGGAATTAGATGCCCTCTGATATAAACAAATATTTGATGTCGCTCAACCGTCAATTTTATGGAACCAGAGTAGGGTAGAACGTCATCTATGTAACTCGAAGTTATTATAACACATTGGTAATGACCATATTTGACCACAATAGACTTGCTTCTTTTTATCAAAATAACATACCTAATATTATGCAGATTGTGGAAAACTGGCATTTATAAGGAACAATTCGATATTTTTACAGTGAATATAATCCACAATAGACTAGAAAGTGCCATCATTTAGTATAAAGGGTGATAATCCCGCATCAATAACACCTGACTTGGGAGATAAAAGGTAAGACGATTAAGTTTCAGCGCGCGTCTCAGCGACACAGTCTGAATAGTGGTACATATAAGTGTAGGATTACGCTCAAGAAAGTGCTCAGTACTCACCGCTTGGGCACACTAATCCGCCTTTGCCGGAACAGGTGGTCCATTGTTTCTAAGACTCTTTGTTTTTACACTTTAGTTCGGACTCCCACACAAATGGGGGAAATTACTGACTTTCACTTGATCTCGGATGTTCCGGAGCGTCGGAACACTGTTCTGTGTCACTTGAATTGCACAACACTGGAGGGTCCACTTAGTCTTTATCGTTTACGCGGTCTATTGAATTGGCATTCAGTTTCTGATCAGATTACACATTAGCTACCCCGCGATGTCAGCTACAAGTCAATCGAATGCTGTAAATTGGTAAATTATCTTAAAATCAAATATTTTTGGCGGAAACTAAAATATTCAACAAGAACATTTCAATCAAACTGTATTCCAAAGTAATTTATCTTAATGGAATTATGATACTACTAATACAACAAACAACTGTCAATCCTTTGATCCATGTACGTACAATTGTGATTTATCGATTGGTCATCAATTAAACTTTCATTCATGAATGTCTCTAGAATCTCCGATCGCGCGTGTATTATTTACCATCAAACAAAAGACGATGAAATGTGATAAGATAATTTCTAACAAGCTTTTCGACGCAATTACTTAGGTGAAAGTAAACGCTGCGATGCGCCGGCGCCGCTCTCCACCGTTTGGCCGAACTGATGCACAAATATTGGACATTTGGTCATTTGCAACTCATAATGAGAACTGCAAATTCATTGCACGTAACGCAGCGAGTGCGGTGGCCCCGGATGATCTATACTTTGGCTGTAAGCACTAACTGTCAAAGCTTTTAACTTTCACGCTTAAGAAATGTTCGATTGTATAAGCGAAAATCAATAGAGAGATGATAAGTGTTAAAGCTTGCACCATCGAATACCTACATTACTTCATGTGCAACAACTCACTCTACTATTTACTTTTACATTCGATTAGTAAAAGGTGTGTTTTATGGAATATGTTTTCCTATTTTTTTAGAAACAGATAAATAAATATCTACAATAAGCCTGGATAGAAACCTTTAACATTCCAACAGTAACGATATTTCATAAATACCAATTTCGCAGTAATTAATACAAAGGCACCATACATATCATACATAGGCAATGCCATTGAGCTCTCTTTGAACCTCTTGTGCTCAAGAATAGCACTTACCTACCTACAGCAAAAAATGTAAACCTGACAACAGTAGCTACTCACCCGGCTTACGTTTATTTATGAGTACATAAATCAATATTTACGAGTGCACACAGCCAGAACTAAAGTTACGGCAAATATGTAAAAGATGTTTTTCAAAAGCCCCGCTGTAGTTTTACGGTACCATTGAGTTGTAATTACCATTCATGCATTTGATCAGATAGAGAATGTTAAAAATTTCCTCATTCAGTGGAAAATTCTGCATTCGCTCTGTAATTACGAGTTAATTAGAAGGCATGTTAGGGGTATTATTGTGTGCAAGTGGTCGGATGGGTGACCGGTGCCGTCGCGCCCTTTGCATAATGTGCCCGTGAAGATAATTTGCATTTAATAATTCGACAAGACGCAATTAATTTTAACCACAACGTAGAATTAATTTGAATATTCAATCTCGACCGTATTTGAATTTACACGCTGTGTTTAACATTTATCTAAGTAGTATCTAAGTAATCGTGTTTAGGAATTTAAGCACAGTACCTACTTACCTACTACTACAACTACCATAAAATATCGACGTTAGATTTGTTTTCCAACTTTGTTAAATAAAATTTTTCGAAATTAAGGTTCTCAATATTAATTAAAAATTCCAGAATAATAAGGAACCAACTCAATGATAAGATAATCTATTGTTTAATTTACAAATAAGGTCTCTGAAAAGCCATAATAAATAATTTGTATTTTAAGCAACCAAGTTGGAAAGAAGTTGACATTATAACATGATTAATTTACAAGATTATGGTAAGTGTTATGTGCTACCGGCATTAAAATACACTTGTACCTACGAGTAGAACGCAATCATTTTCAGTCTTTTCAGTACTAAGTGGACCAAATAAAGTATAAGCTAGTTACACTTACTTGTGATAAAACTTTTTAAATAGCTAAAAACATTCAATGGACGCTCTAATGATAACCAAAAAAATATTTCTTCTAGTGCTCTTTCAAATAAGCTGCCATCGAAAATTTTTTTTTACACTTAAAATTAACTTCTAACACATATTTGACGCCAATTTTTTTTCAATATTTATAACAACCTATACCATAGTAAACAACACTAAAATAGTAAAAAAAAAATGTCTGATCGTACAATATCCGCAACACGTTATCCGCGCGTATGACTTTCGTCTCGTCAGTTGCGCGCCCGTGCGTCCGCAGAGCCATGAGCCGCAGTACTGGCGGCCGGTGGTGGTTCGCTAGTGAGAGACTTCGCTCGCCCTTCGAAACTCTGGAGCGAACTTTCTTGACAGTCTAACCCTGCTTTCGCTCGCTATCTGACTGTGCACTTTCTTGAAAGTGGCAGGATCACTGCGATATTTCTCCGGTAACACCAATGCCATTGTTTTATTTTTCGTAGGTAATGCAAACACAGACATCGGATCAGTAACCTTATATTTTTTTAATTTAACAAAGCTTCAAGCACACCTAATTTCGAGTGAATAAAATAATCGATGTGTACGTTTTCTACACAGACAGACAGGGAAGAAAATTCTATTACGTTTGAAAATGCAGCAACCCCTACATTTGTAGAATCTACCCTTATTTTAAAGAGGGGAATGCATTAAGCACCTTCATGCCGTCTCCGGGGGAAGGCGGCATGGTGTGTGGGACTCACACCTCCCAAAAGGGAGGGCATACCCACTAAACCCCCCTGTGTCGCCAGTGAGCAGCAAGTTGCAAGGACACGGGTAGCGCCGAAGCATACGGCCACATCCCTGCCTGCCCCGGCCATCCGCTTAACCTGTATAACAAACTAGCTGTGCTCGCGACTTTGTCCGCGTGGAATAGTTATTTTTTTCCCCGTTTCTAATAGTTGCAGCGCGTGATGTTATATAGCCTAAAGCCTTCCTTGATAAATGGTCTATTCAACACAAAAATATTTTTTCAATTCGGACCAGTAGTTCCTGAGATTAGCGCGTTCAAACAAACAAACAAACAAACTCTTCGGCTTTATAATATTAGTTTAGATGTATGTACCTATATGTACTAGGTATACTGTTTGACGACCAGTATGGTTTAGTAGTAGTGAACCCTGCCTCTGACACAGCGGTCAGTGGGTGGTGATTCTATTCCCGCACAGTACAATAAACATTTGTGTGTATGAACATGTCTGTTTGTATTGATCTGAGTGTTTGCTATGTACATCTATGTATTTATTTACCAGTTGAACTCTCTCGCGTGGAAGGTCCCGTACGTGACTACCTATTTATATCGAGTTTACTCCTTTAATAAGAATTTAGAAGATATTGCCTGTCAGTACTTACAAGGTTTGGCCTAGGTTCAGACATCATCATTAGAATCAGTCGAAGGTGAAGATGGTTTCTCCCTTGCTCGCCACTTACTGTCGCCTAGGACTTTTTTGATAATATCAATTACTTTAGATATTATGTTGGTACCTATCAACTCTACATGATTGACACACCAGGCAACACCCCTTTCGCCTTACCTACTCCTATAAAGTTGTTACTATGCATGGATAAATGCATCGGTTTTAATTACGGAGAAACGTTTTTCAACAGCCGCAGCTCGCACACGCAACCCCAGCATATTACTCGTCTAACCGATTTTATACGAACGCCATTTATAGTGCAGTCAATGAAGCGAAAAATACGGGCTAACCTCCGAATTTTTTTACTGTGATCCGATTTGCATGAAATTTTGGAATTAGGCTCATCTTACCATTAACTTCAAAAGTGAAAATGATTTGAACTCCGCCACCACCATGGGGGTGGTTGCCACCCCTTCTCGGGGGTTAATGGTTGTTTTTTCAAAATAACCTCGGATATAGATTGAAGATCTAATTTTAAGCAAAAAAGTTTCTATAAAGTTTCTCGAAAAATCTAATACTTTTCAAGTTATTGGCAATTGAAAATTCGCAAATTTTTCACGATTTTCATCAGTTTTTTTCAAATATCTCCAAAAATATACGTTTTATCGAAAATTTTATAAGGAACGAAACTGTAGCAGGTAAAAAAATGAACAATTTGGTTTTTTACAAAGTATTCTAAGTGCAATATTAAGCTAGATATTAAAGATCAAAGCCGTTTTTTATTTTATCTGAAATTTCATCGATGTAGTCAATGCCATCTAGCAGCGAGCAAATGCATTTTATGCTTTTTAATCGAAAAGGGTTTTGTAGTGCTTGAAATAAGCTTTAAAATGAGCTTTATCAAAAGTCTTTTGCACGTAAAATAAGTGAGCTATATTGCAAATAAGCGGAGCATCGAATGTTTTTTCTTTTCAATCAATGGGTTAAAATAAGTGCCATTTCCACCAAAACTAAAATTAATCATATTCCGCCTAGAATTAACTTTATTATGAAGAGTTTTATAGATTGTATTAGTTTGGCTGCTTTAGGACACATAGTTTTCAAAAAAGTCACGATTGAAAAAAAATCGAGAATTTCAAATTTTTAAAAATCCCACCGCTTTTTCATAATATCTCAAAAATGACGACAGATACGTATAAAAGTGTAGGGATAAAAAATTTAGGTATTTTTTTGACAAACAATTTGGTTTTTTTGTTTTTTTCTATCAAATAAAAATTGACGGAGATATGATTGTTTAAAGAGCGCGTGGCAGCGCAATCACAGCCTCCCTTAATCGTGACTTTTTTGAAAACTATGTGTCCTAAAGCAGCCAAACTAATACAATCTATAAAACTCTTCATAATAAAGTTAATTCTAGGCGGAATATGATTAATTTTAGTTTTGGTGGAAATGGCACTTATTTAAACCCATTGATTGAAAAGAAAAAACATTCGATGCTCCGCTTATTTGCAATATAGCTCACTTATTTTACGTGCAAAAGACTTTTGATAAAGCTCATTTTAAAGCTTATTTCAAGCACTACAAAACCCTTTTCGATTAGAAAGCATAAAATGCATTTGCTCGCTGCTAGATGGCATTGACTACATCGATGAAATTTCAGATAAAATAAAAAACGGCTTTGATCTTTAATATCTAGCTTAATATTGCACTTAGAATACTTTGTAAAAAACCAAATTGTTCATTTTTTTACCTGCTACAGTTTCGTTCCTTATAAAATTTTCGATAAAACGTATATTTTTGGAGATATTTGAAAAAAACTGATGAAAATCGTGAAAAATTTGCGAATTTTCAATTGCCAATAACTTGAAAAGTATTACATTTTTCGAGAAACTTTATAGAAACTTTTTTGCTTAAAATTAGATCTTCAATCTATATCCGAGGTTATTTTGAAAAAACAACCATTGACCCCCGAGAAGGGGTGGCAACCACCCCCATGGTGGTGGCGGAGTTCAAATCATTTTCACTTTTGAAGTTAATGGTAAGATGAACCTAATCCCAAAATTGTATGCAATTCGGTTCACAGTAAAAAAATTCGGACCTATAATGCTTCATTGACTGCACTATTAATCGCGAAGTATTATATTCTCTGTGGTCGCGTCTATAATACTTAGTTATTGTTCACAGACCGTTCTTTGCGCCAGTTTTGCAAAATAAATTCGCGAAAAATATTTGCAATTTGCGGTCCAATTATCACGGTTATCATAATAAAGACATACCTACTGTAACTGTAACCATTTGCGACGGTTAATATGAGATATCATAAATTAACTAAGTAAATTATGACGAGTTTACGTTACGAGTGTTTCGCTGTTTTTGAAGTTTTTGGCGAAAGATTTGCTTTGGATGTTTTAGGGTGATAGTAATGGGTATTTATTTATCTAAAGCATTGTTTAGACAAGTCATTTTGTAGGTTTTATATATATTTTGGTGTCATGGAAGCCAGGGTGCTGTCCGCCCGTTTTTGGGTCTGCGAGTCCCACATACCCCGTCACTCCCGCGGATGACTGGGATGCGTAAAAGCACTTTCCAATGCTTAAAAAAAATGTGTACCACCACTTCAATCATTGCTGTTTGCTGTTCTATTGTAGCACTAGATACAACTTAAGTTATCACTTAGATACCTACATTAAAAGTAACAGGCTTTGTATCGCGCTCAGCGTCTAGGTACCTACGTAGACTTAAATAGTCTAACTGTTCTTATTAAACCGCCAAACCCCCAGTGACTGAATAAAAACGGGCACATACCGACATAAAACACATTCTCAGATATTAAGAGCGCGCATACAATTTTAAGCAACTCGAAACGCACGCGGGAGCCGATTCCGAAACACACATAGACATCATTTGTGTCTGTGTGGGTGAGCGGCGTGTCGGACGCTAACTCCGGCGGACGAACATATTTTGATACTTAACAATTTATTATTCATCTAAATTATTTGAACAATATTTTATTGCTAAATATTTCATTAGTGTAGTATAGGTGCGTACTTATTAAATTGATTTAAACACTTTAGAGTACATTATTCTTAAGTGTTTATTAATTAAGGTTTAAGAAAAATATAACAATATTTTTGTCTTTCTATCTATATGTACCAGGTACTTACCTATCCAAAGGTATTGTGTGAGTGATTGACATTATTAATGTTGCTTTATAAAAATCAATAATCCCTACTGTGTTTTCCTTGCCTTCTGATCATGAGTCAAAGGTCGTAAGTTTGATTCCCATCCAGGACAAACATTCGTGTGCTGAACATTTGTGTTTGTTCTGTGTTTAGGTGTTTGTATTATTATTTAAGGAAAGAGCAGTCTCCGTGGTTGCCACGATATAACTCTAACCCGTTTTATATTTTAACTTGTAAAAATTACTTTGTTCATTTTCACTCGGCAGAAATGGATCTCACAAAGAGGCTGGTTGCCATCATTCAAAAAAGATTAGTTTGTAAACAATTTGTCAATTTGAATTAAGGTCCTAAGTCTCCTATGCACTGATCACAGAGATCATGTATACCTACTGATGCTTGTGCTGAAAGTTGTGCTTGTGTTTCGTAGCAGAAACCCCAGATGGCCTACAACAACTAAAATCTAGTTCCTATCCAGCTTGACCAATCCATCACTTATTCTCGGGATGAATATTCGTCGTGAACCGAATCCTAAGGGTTACATTGAAGGAGTCATTGACTACTGCAGCATTCTCTAAAATAGGTGTCCTGAACCTGATTCTGAAAGAATATATCACGACTGACCAGCGCTGTTTTTTGTATAAGGCACAAATCTTGCGTAGAATACTGCTTTTACGCAATTTTATGAATGATGCAATGGACAGGTTACAAAGACGAGCTATCTGAATAGGTATGGTGAGTCCTCTTGTATATGTCACCGGAAAATAGCAAGAATCGTAAGTTGATCAATTTCCTAGGTAGTTGATTAACTTTCGGAATATAACAAACGGTAGTTGAAATGTATTATTTTACGCAATGGATTTCAGTTAGTTGATCAATTTACGGTAGCCTGACAGTCATTTAATAATTTACGATTTTGACACAAGTAAAATCGTCCTCAAATGGGCCAATCGTTGCTCAATGTACTATTTAACGGTGCACTATTACCCGTAACTTAATACACTGTTCCCTGATTGGTTGCCGGGATAACGACACGTGAGCCATTGAACCAATCATCGTTCACCTTACCTTCGTCGGATGATTTTACGGTAAGACCCCGTAAAATGATCAATTTACTAAAATACATACGTTAAATAATACATTTCAACTGCCGTTTATTATTTTCCGGAAGTTAATCAACTACCTAGGAAATTGATCAACATACGATTCTTGCTATTTTCCGGTGACATATATATTCAAAAATTGTCTAGGATCGGTATTTTGAAAATTAAAATTAAATACAACAGCAAGTAAAAAATGTTGTCATTATCTCATTTATTTTCTACTTTACGGTCTAAATTAAGAAGACTAAACTTATAGGAAATAAATTTTTAAACAATTTTGGTTCCTTCCTTTTCCCCTAAAATCGATATTTTGGAAATAAAACTCGCAAACCGCGACATATTCAAAACTGTATCATTATCTCCTATGTTGTACTTTTTACGGCATGAATGAAAATTAAAGAAACAAAATTCTAGAGAGTCAATTTCCGAACAATTTTGTCTCCTACCTTTTCCCCCAAAATCGATATTTTGGAAATTAAACTGAATTAATTAATTACCTATTAATATTTCGAATTTAACATAATTCCAATGACGGCGACGAAGCAAATAAAAGAAATAACAATACCTATTATGGCAAACTGCTGCACTAATGAGGGCGCCCATATCGCGTGTGAATTCGCCACCAGAGGTGCTAGTGTAGCGTGAGGTATCCGAAATGTCAAATTACATAGGTTCTGTGGGTTAAACGAGTTTATTTCGGAAAATTAAATAATTTTGTGCAATTTTGGCATAGCTGGCATTAATTTTCGAAAATATGAGACACGGCTCAGTGATTATCTGCGCTTTAAAAGCGGAGCCGAGAAAATGAGGTGTAAAAATTAGCGGTCTGAAAGAAAAGCTACTTCACTGCTTTGTTTATTAACCGTTAACAAACAGTTTTGCCTTTTGGAAACTTATGGCCTCCTTCTTATAACGAACAAACAGTCATCACATGCATAAAACAAACCTTAACAGCTATGCCCGAAGACCTCACTATACAGTGGCGCCCTCTGGTGATTACAAAAACGGTAGCCCTCATTGGCAACGTTGCACCTTGCGACTTGCATACTGCAAGTTACATGCTCGCCCTGCTCGTCGCCATACTACCATTCAGCATACGTAGCCGGTAATTTTAACGTAATGTATGTAAATAAGTTACCGTAACATATCCGTATCTTACCAGCCTTTTCGCTAAAATCACCCCTAGTAACCGTAATGGCCATACATTTCACAACTATCATATTGCATTTTGGTTTTACATTTTGAAAGTATAAAATATAATTTTTACTTCTTTCTAATACTATCGATTGAAAGTAGTAATCTCATATCGTTATCCGCCTCTCACAGGCCACTGCTGGACATTGGCCTCTCCCATTGTTGACCACTTTGATCGATTTAATTTTAATCTTAGATACTTGTTATTATTGTGACACAAAGATTCACTTATTCCACACTAAACAATTAAGCGACAATTTCAAAATTGGATTCGAAGATCGATTTATCTAAATCTAAATAGATCAATTTCGTGCATACTATCAAAAATTTTATCATCCATCTATCTATCTATATTATATAAAGCTCGATTACCACTGACTGACTGACTGATCAGGGGTGTTTTTCGGTTATTTAGAGGGATAAAATGGGAAAATGATGTAGGGTGACTGTAAATCGGGTGCCAATCGAAGCAGGTTTTTGTAGTTTTTTTTTTCAAAATCCAAGATGGCGGCCATGTTGGTGGTTGTATTTCTTTATCTATCTATCGGATCGCTGTCAAATTTTTGGGGTCCGTAGAGTGGGTTGAACCATTAAATTAAAAAAAATAAAATGCCGAAAAAACAAAATGGCGGCGCCGCCATCTTGGATTGAAAATGCGATTTCGTCCGTTTCGAGACCCATGTTTGCGTAGCCATAGTGTCGCGGTCTATGGAGATTATGGTGAACTTTTTTCTTGTAACTGTCACAAATATAGTCGAGTCTCGACCAGTGACCATAGATTATAGAAAAACAATATGGCGGCGCCGCTGGCGGCCATTTTGTCCCAAGAAAAATTTTTGCATTTTTTAAATTGATTTTTCTCCCTGATGGCAACACTAGATCGATTCGGATTGTATAGGGCGTTGGTAGGTTATTTATCGGTCTATTGGTAGGTTTTTGAATTTCTACCAAATTTATGGTAGTTTTTGCCACAGGGCCCCAAATATGAGTGGCAAAAGTGTGACGTGTATTCAAATTCCAAGTATGGAGTTTTATGGCAACCCCGGCTGGTATTGGCCTCATGGTAGTTTTAAAGTAAAATTCTGGCAACACTGATTTTGGCTGGCAAAAATGTGTTTTCGCAGTAGTCATTTTCCAAAGTCTCTCTGGGTCCGGGGTATTAATTTAAAAAAAAAGTAAAAATTGGCTCTGGTCCGATATATAGTCTAAAATACAGGAAAAATACGGCCAAGTCGATATCCAAGATGGCGGCGGCGCTGGCGGCCATTTTGTAAAAAAGTTTGGTTTTCGAAAATTTCAAAATGGATTTTCAATGTGATGGCAACATTTTACAAAATTTTATTGTACTGGTCGGTCATCAGTTGGGTCATTGTGTGTTGCCAGGTATAAAAATATTTTTGACTTTTTTGAAAGTTTTCGAGATAGGGCCCAAAAATGTCGAAAGAAGAAGGACCAACATTTTAAATAAAAAGTTGCCATGTGCTCATAGGCTTGGCCCATTAGAATGACATTTGACCATTTTTATCTTGGTGGCCTGGCAACACTCGGCACGGCGGGGAGAAGAAATTTTTTGGCAATGCCTTTTTCGCCGAGCTGTCTGGCCGCCAGGACGCTTGGCAGAAAAAAAGTAAAAATGCCAATCGACGCCATATATAGTGTAGTATATGGGAAAAATCCGAAACGTCAGACTTTCAAGATGGCGGCCGCGCTGGCGGCCATTTTGTGAAAAAATTGCATTTTCGAAAGTTAAAAAGAGGATTTTTGTATAGATGGCAACATTTGAGCAGGGTGCAAAGTACTAGGCCAATGTGTGTATGGTCATTATGTATTGCCAGGAAAAAAAATAATTCTGGCAATTTTGGTAGTTTTTTAGAAATGCCCCGAAAAAGTCGAAAATAGAAATAACGACATTTCGCAAAAATTATTCCCGGGAGCATAGAGAAGGGGCCCATTAAAATGACATTTGACTATTTTTATCTCCGTCATCTGGCAACACTGGGATGGACGGTGGCTCAAACTTTTTTCAAAGGGGTCCCTACCAGGGGCCCTGGTCGCCCACTTTGTATGACGCGAAAAAAAACTGTGAATGCCATTCAGTGTGTTATATAGTTGTTACTGAGCACTGGGTACCAAAAGTTGGAAAAACAAAATGGCGGATGCACAGGCGGCCATTTTGTAGAAAAGTAAGGTTTTCGAAAACTTTAAAGTGACTTTTGGGGCAGAACAGTGCGTCTGAGAAATAAAAGTCTGGGGGCTCTTTTGAAGGTCTCCTAATTATCTATAAACTGGTGCAAAAATTTACCCCATTTTTAGGGTAATTTCCGAGATTTACCCCGAAACGTAAATTCGCGAAATCTTGAAAACCAAGTATGAGGTCCTGTCAAAAATGGTCCACAGACTCCATTGAAGCCCCAAATGACCTCATAAATTCAGCAGGAATAAAAAAAAGCCAACTCAAAAATCACGATTTTCCATACAAGTGACGAACATTCTTACATAATATATGACGAACATACTTACGTTACTGAAGGTGACGAACATACTTGCGTTACTGGAGGTGACGAACATACTTACGTTACTGGAGGTGACGAACATACTTACGATACTTGATGTGACGAACATTCTTATGGTATCTACTATGACATGCGAGACCGAAGGTCGAGCCCTGCGCAGGGCGAAGCCCGGAGCAGTGCCCCAAGGAGTATGCGCCCACTAATGAAAAAAAAAAACTATGCGAGGCCGCAGGCCGAGCGAGCCCATCCTCTTTTAGTTACGCTACCATAATACGCGAGACCGAAGGTCGAGCCCTGCGTAGGGCGAAGCCCGGAGCAGTGTACTAAGGAGTATTCACGCACTAATGAAAAAAAAACAGTTTGCGAGGCCGAAGGCCGAGCGAGCCCACCTTCTTTTAGTTACATTACTGTAATACGCGAGACCGAAGGTCGAACCCTGCGTAGGGCGAAGCCCGGAGCAGTGTACTAAGGAGTATTCACCCACTTATGAAAAAAAAAACTATGCGAGGCCGCAAGCCGAGCGAGCCCACCTTCTTATAGTTACGCTACCATAATACGCGAGACCGAAGGTCGAGCCCTGCGTAGGGCGAAGCCCGGAGCAGTACCCCAAAGAGTATTCACCCACTTATAAAAAAAAACTATGCGAGGCCGCAGGCCGAGCGAGCCCATCGTCTTTTAGTTACGCTACCATAATACGCGAGACCGAAGGTCGAGCCCTGCGTAGGGCGAAGCCCGGAGCAGTGTACTAAGAAGTATTCACCTACTTATGAAAAAAAAACTATGCGAGGCCGCAGGCCGAGCGAGCCCAAGCTCTTTTAGTTACGCTACTGTAACAGGCGAGACCGAAGGTCGAGCCCTGCGTAGGGCGAAGCCCGGAGCAGTGCCCCAAGGAGTATTTACCTACTAAAGAAAAAAAAACTATGCGAGGCCGAAGGCCGAGCGAGCCCACCCTCTTTTTGTTACACTACTAAAATAAGCGAGACCGTAGGTCGAGCCCTGCGCAGGGCGAAGCCCGGAGCTTATTCATTCAATAATGAAAAAAAAAAGTTTGCGAGGCCGAAGGCCGAGCGAGCCCACCTTCTTTTGTCACGCTACTAAAATACGCGAGACCGAAGGTCGAGCCCTGCGCAGGGTGAAGCCCGGAGCAGTGCCCCAAGAATTGTTCATTCATTAAAAAAAAAATTAGTTTGCGAGGCCGCAGGCCGAGCGAGCCGACCCAAGCCGCCAAAACAACGCCGCGGAGGGCGAAGCCCGGAGCGGCTGGCGCCCCAAGGAGCCCCCACATAAAACCTAATCAACAAGCTGCAAAAAAAGCCCAACACCCGCCCACGCGGAACGGTACAACCCAGAAAAGTAATTTCGCGAGGCCGCAGGCCGAGCTGCGTATCGCGAGGCCGCAGGCCGAGCTCCGCGTAGGGCGAAGCCCGGAGCGTCCAGCGTCGCAGACCTAGCTTGAGCACGCACGCGCGAAGAGCGTGCGGCGAAAGCTAGTCTATAATATATAAAGCTAAATTACCACTCACTCACTGACTCACTGATCAGGGGTATTTTTCGGGTAGAAGGGGGTTGAATTCGTTTATTTGTTGTATGGGGGGGTTGTGTATTTTTTTTATGGCACCAGCTTTTTTTATTTTTTTTTCCAAAAATCCAAGATGGCGGCCGTTTTTCGAAAAAAAAGTTTAAAAAAATGTATAGAATGCCCAAGCGGCGCATAGTGTGTTGGAATTGTCTATGGAAAAGAAAAACGTCAAAGTTGGAAAATATTAAAAAAACAACATGTCCGCGCCGCCATCTTGGATTGAAAATTGGTTTTGGACCCATGTTTGCGTGGTCGTACTGTCGCGATGCGCAGAGATAACGGCAAACTTTCTTTAGAATATCGCCAAAAGTATAGTCAACTGTCAACCGGTGACCATAGATTATAGAAAAACAATATGGCGGCGCCGCTGGCGGCCATTTTGTTCCGGGATTTTTTTTTCCATTTTCAAACTGATTTTTCTCAATGATGGCAACACTGAATCGATTTGGTTAGTATCGGGCGGTGGTAGGATATTTATCGGTCTATTGGTAGGTTTTTTAATTTCTACCAAATTCATGGTAGTTTTTGGCACAGGGCCCTAAATATGAGTGGAAAAATTTTGACTTGAATCCAAATTCCGAGTATGCACATTTATGGCAACCCCGACTGGTATTAGCCTCAGGGTAGTTTTGGAAAAAAAATCTGGCAACACTGGTTTTGGCGGGCAAAATAATTTTTTGGCAGACCCTTTTTTGGCTTATACTTTGAGCATTCCGGCAAATGGCAGAAAAAAAGTAAAAATGCCAAATGTTGCCATATATAGTCAGGTATATGGGAAAATTCCGATTTTTTCGATTTTCAAGATGCCGTCGGCGCTGGCGGCCATTTTGTGAAAAAGTTTAGTTTTCGAAAATTTCAAAATGGATTTTCAGTGTGATGGCAACATTTTACAAAATTACAATGTACTGGTCAGTTATCCGATGGGTCATTGTGTGTTGCCAGGTATAAAAATATTTTTGACTTTTTTGACAGTTTTCGAGATATGGCCCAAAAAGGTCGAAAATAGAAAGACCAAGATTTTAAATAAAATGTTGCAATGTGCTCACAGGCTTGGCCCATTAGAATGACATTTGACCATTTTTATCATGGTGGCCTGGCAACACTCGGCACGGCGGGGAAAAGAAATTTTTTGGCAATGCCTTTTTTGCCGAGTTGTCTGACCGCCAAGACGATTGGCAGAAAAAAAGTAAAAATGCCAATCGACGTCATATATAGTGTAGTATATGGGAAAAATATGAAATGACAGACTTTCAAGATGGCGGCTGCGCTGGCGGCCATTTTGTGAAAAAATCGCGTTTTCGAAAGTTAAAAAATTAATTTTCGGGTAGATGGCAACATTTGAGCGGGATGCAATGTACTAGGCCAATGTGTGTATGGTCATAGAGTATTGCCAGGTAAAAAAATAATTTCGGCATTTTTGGTAGTTTTTGAGAAATGCCCCGAAAAAGTCGAAAATAGAAATAACGACATTTCGCAAAAATTATTCCCAGGAGCATAGAGATGGGGCCCATTAAAATGACATTTGACTATTTTTATCTCCGTCATCTGGTAACACTGAGATGGACGGTGGCTCAAACTTTTTTCAAAGGGGTCCCTTCGAGGGGTCCTGGTCGCCCACTTTGTATGACGCGAAAAAAAAGTGTGAATGCCATTTACTGTGTAATATAGTTGTTACTGACTACTGGCTACCAAAAGTTGGAAAAACAAAATGGCGTATGGGCAGGCGGCCATTTTGTAAAAAAGTTAGGTTTTCGAAAAATTCAAAGTGATTTTAAGGGCAGAAGGGTGCGTCTGAGAAAAGAAAGTCCGGGGGCTCTTTTGGAGGTCTTCTAATAACCTATGTAATGGTATAAAAATTTACCCAATTTTTAGGGTAATTTCTGAGATTTACCCCGAAACGTAAATTCGCGATATTTTAAAAACCAAGTATGAGGTCCTGTCAAAAATGGTCCACAGACTCCATTGAGGCCCCAAATGACCTCAGAAATTCAGCAGGAATAAAAAAAAAAGCCAACTCAAAAATCACGATTTCCCGTACAAGTGACAAACATTCTTACATAATATATGACAAACATACTTACGTTACTGAAGGTGACGAACATACTTGCGTTACTGGAGGTGACGAACATACTTACGTTACTGGAGGTGACGAACATACTTACGATACTTGATGTGACGAACATACTTACGATACTTGGTGTGACGAACATACATACGATACTTGATGTGACGAACATTCTTATGGTATCTACTATGACGCAGGGCGAAGCCCGGAGCAGTGCCCCAAGGAGTATGCGCCCACTAATGAAAAAAAAAAACTATGCGAGGCCGCAGGCCGAGCGAGCCCATCCTCTTTTAGTTACGCTACCATAATACGCGAGACCGAAGGTCGAGCCCTGCGTAGGGCGAAGCCCGGAGCAGTGTACTAAGGAGTATTCACGCACTAATGAAAAAAAAACAGTTTGCGAGGCCGAAGGCCGAGCGAGCCCACCTTCTTTTAGTTACATTACTGTAATACGCGAGACCGAAGGTCGAGCCCTGCGTAGGGCGAAGCCCGGAGCAGTGTACTAAGGAGTATTCGCCCACTTATGAAAAAAAAACTATGCGAGGCCGCAGGCCGAGCGAGCCCATCTTCTTTTAGTTACGCTACCATAATACGCGAGACCGAAGGTCGAGCCCTGCGTAGGGCGAAGCCCGGAGCAGTGTACTAAGGAGTATTCACGCACTAATAAAAAAAAAATTAGTTTGCGAGGCCAAAGGCCGAGCGAGCCCACCTTCTTTTAGTTACATTACTGTAATACGCGAGACCGAAGGTCGAGCCCTGCGCAGGGCGAAGCCCGGAGCAGTGTACTAAGGAGTATTCACCCACTTATGAAAAAAAAAGCTATGCGAGGCCGCAGGCCGAGCGAGCCCACCTTCTTATAGTTACGCTACCATAATACGCGAGACCGAAGGTCGAGCCCTGCGTAGGGCGAAGCCCGGAGCAGTGCCCCAAAGAGTATTCACCCACTTATAAAAAAAAACTATGCGAGGCCGCAGGCCGAGCGAGCCCATCGTCTTTTAGTTACGCTACCATAATACGCGAGACCGAAGGTCGAGCCCTGCGTAGGGCGAAGCCCGGAGCAGTGTATTAAGGAGTATTCACGCACTAACAAAAAAAAATAGTTTGTGAGGCCGAAGGCCGAGCGAGCCCACCTTCTTTTAGTTACATTACTGCAATACGCGAGACCGAAGGTCGAGCCCTGCGTAGGGCGAAGCCCGGAGCAGTGTACTAAAGAGTATTCACCCACTTATGAAAAAAAAACTATGCGAGGCCGCAGGCCGAGCGAGCCCACCTTCTTATAGTTACGCTACCATAATACGCGAGACCGAAGGTCAAGCCCTGTGTACGAGCTACGTCGTACATGGTGCAGCCGTCAGCAACGACCTACATGCAGCGACCTGACCGATGGACCCAGCGAGTGCAGCGTCGGCACTCTACACCGACGACACACAAGCGAAGACCCTCGACAGTGTGCATACAATAAAACTTACTATAAATAGCATTGAATTATCATAATAAAATAGATTTCAACCGTCTGTGTTGGGTCTCATTTCCCCCCGCTGCGGCCAAGACACCTTTAGCCGTCACTATGATCAGCCGCGTGAGTCTGCGCGGCTGGCAGCGGGTCCGCACCACCTACCTACCGTCCCGTCTCTTCCCGCTCGCTACCCCGGGCCTCCCGGGAGCGAGCTCTCTACACCTATTATCTATTTAAGTATATATTTCCACGGTTAGGCGGGGCTAGGGCTCTAGGGACTTAGCGTCTTAGGGGTAAAGGGACTCTAGGATCACTAGGGAGTTAGGTTCCCTTCCTAACCTCATATATTTCTGGCTGGCGGGATGCGGTGCCTTACAACCACCGCTCCTGCCCGGACATTTTGACCCTTGGCGGATCGGGAGGAAACGCTCCTGCCCGTACACCCTGCGTAGGGCGAAGCCCGTAGCAGTGCCCCAAGGAATAATCACCTACTTATGAAAAAAAAACTATGCAAGGCCGCTGGCCGAGCGAGCCCATCCTCTTTTAGTTACGCTACCATAATACGCGAGACCGAAGGTCGAGCCCTGCGTAGGGCGAAGCCCGGAGCAGTGTACTAAGGAGTATTCACCTACTTATGAAAAAAAAACTATGCGAGGCCGCAGGCCGAGCGAGCCCAAGCTCTTTTAGTTACGCTACTGTAACAGGCGAGACCGAAGGTCGAGCCCTGCGTAGGGCGATGCCCGGAGCAGTGCCCCAAGGAGTATTTACCTACTAATGAAAAAAAAAACTATGCGAGGCTGAAGGCCGAGCGAGCCTACCCCTTTTTTGTTACACTACTAAAATAAGCGAGACCGAAGGTTTAGCCCTGCGTAGGGCGAAGCCCGGAGCAGTGCCCCAAGAATGATTCTATAAATAATGAAAAAAAAAATTGTTTGCGAGGCCGCAGGCCGAGCGAGCCAACCCAAGCCGCCAAAGCAACGCCGCGGAGGGCGAAGCCCGGAGCGGCTGGCGCCCCAAGGAGCCCCCACGCAAAACCGAATCAACGAACCACAAAAAAGCCCACCGCGTCCGCCCACGCGGACGGTACAACCCAGAATAGTAATTTCGCGAGGCCGCAGGCCGAGCTGCGTATCGCGAGGCCGCAGGCCGAGCTCCGCGTAGGGCGAAGCCCGGAGCGTCCAGCGTCGCAGACCTAGCTTGAGCACGCACGCGCGAAGAGCGTGCGGCGAAAGCTAGTCTTTACACATATAATTTTACTAATAATAACTCGACTATGAGATTTCTAGGACTTTCAGCTTCATTGTATGCCTTTATTTATAGTCGTGAACATGTGACGTAGATTCCTTAAATGCTCCTTAAATGAATCTCATTATCAGTTTCTTCATGGAAGTTGTTTCTGACCATTGATGTTAACGAGCATAATAATAATCATTGGAATAGCCTTACTTTGTAACTTCATTAGTGAAATAATAAACAAACATCATATTAATTTTTTGAAATATTTAGCATATGTGGTTGTAGATAATAATAATTATAATAATCCTGATGTTCGTATTTGATACTCATGACTAAACATTAAATCATTTCATTAATTTAGTATATTATTTTAACTTAATAAATTTTCTATACAAAAATAATATTACAAAGTATCAAACTCGTGGAGTTGCACGCGCGCAAAGCGGTATACGCTCATAAAAGTGGTTGTGCGTATGTGTGCGTGAGCGGAGCAGCGAGCGGCACGTCCTCCCTCTGGGATGACCCGATTTGGACTGAATCGGCAAGCGTCGCGCGCGTGGCTTTATAGTCACTTTTAAAAAAAACGTATAAAATAACAGGCATAGAATATTAATAAAATAATAATTAAGTGCACTTAAGAAAGACTTCTTTTACATTTACACAAAATTTCAACTAAAAGAAACAGTGTTTTCTACTAGAAAAACACTGTTGAAAAGTGTGAATTGAGCTTATTTTGAAAAATTATTTTGGGCAATTTAATAACACATTTTTGAAAGTTTTTTTGTCTAGTGCACTAATAGACCATATAAACTATTGTATAAACATATATTTTAAACATATGTATGTAATGCAATTGATATTAAGACTTTCGAAATTGACTCTGACTCGCATTTTTGCGAATCGGCTTACGGGAGATCTTTGATAAACAAAAATATACTAGTAAATGTTGTATTTTATCTAGCCTACGCACTGATTGAAGACTTTATCTATATAAAAAACTATATTCCATATTTTAAAAAAATCGTTTTCTATGATAATAGCTCGCCCGAAAATACCAGTTTCGCCGCAAATACGTCGAATTCTGTATGCGCGCTCTTAATTAAAATTCTTTACACTCTACACTTTGGAAGGTGTAAGTGTAGGTGCTTATCAAGTTCGAATACTTGGTACGCCATTATGTTCCATACCTCACCAACCTCATAATACTTAAAATTATTGTTCCTGGAACAATCCGGAAAGTCTGGTTTTTTTCGAGCTTCCTTTTACTCTACATATATGTATATTAAGATCCAAAGCCTGAACGAACACGGGTGGGATCCAAACGTGCGAATAATTTCACATTATGTACTTATTTTATCTACCGATAATTCTACCTACCTCAACCTACCTGCCAATCAATTAATAGGTATTTGAAATATGTTAACGGTTCTCTTGATGATTTTACATACCTACATTTTAAAATTATATAACAAATAAAAGGTCCATTGCGTGATTGAAGAGAGGGGCCCGAGCCTAGACTACCTAAGTACCTAGGCAGCCTACACTGAGGCTATCAGCGTTTCTACTTACAAATGCGTCCGGAAAGATCTCTCGGACTCGAGACATCCGAGCGGAAACATATTCGATTGTTCATTTAAATATTCGATTAGATTGTAAAAGTTGTCGCCAACAGAAGCTTTCGGAATAGTTTTCGGTGAGAACTGTCCGAACATGTCGAAATTGTGTTTTTCGAAATTCAGGATAATACGTGGGATAATACTCGACCGAGAATATTTCTGCGCGCATTCTTTCCGAACACACTTGTAAATAGCCCGAATAATCCAATGTAAACTACAATACGCTTTCCAAGTTCGAGTTTGTGGACCTTCCTACAGACCTTTATAGGAGGCCATTCTGGTAGGAACGAAGTCTACTGAAACCAACGACAGAACAAGGTAATCTAACACAAAAACAGGAAGCTATTATAAGTAAATGTATTCGTAGACCGTGGACACCTTAACTTGTACTTAAAAATAAATAAATATAATAACACAATTGCACAAAAAAAATATCTATCCTTAAAGCAGGTAATAGATACCTATGCTAGAAATCTTGAAACATATCAATAATAAATTATGGAGCGGGCAAGTCAGAAGCCGCGGGCAGTAGTAACATTTTAAACTTGGGTGGGACTCTTTTGACCACGGTTTTGATAAACAGCCTCTTAAGCTCCGTATCCGTATTAGCTTTTTATTCCTCTAGATCCCCTAAGCAAAATTTAAGGGAAACTTTGACAATAACTCTTATAAAAGTAATGTTAGAGAGCATTTCCAAAATGCCACATATGGGACCTTAGAAGGTGCTGGTAATTGTGATCCAAGGAAGAGAAAAAAGAAAATACACAACACATAGATTACATTAGACACACATATTATTATTTTATTACAATTATATCACATTCCTCCTTGATCACATCTACTTGACAGGTAGAATGGTAGTTTCACAAAATAATAACGCCTAGAATAATATAAATCAATCCTCTTCAGTTAAAAAGCCCTCTCGTGTTCCTACAAAAACATATAGAATGAAAATGTTATCTCTACGGTTATTATCATTACACTGCACTTGTTTTGCATTCCCATGTACATATTTCTCTCGTATTATTCATATAAGTCATTCAAGGCGTTAATATTTTAAGAACATCTTCTACTTTTCCACATGAAACCACATTAAAACCAGTTGATTTGATTAGTTAAGCTCATACCATCGTCATAATTATAAGCCGGGAATACACATGATATAAAAGCGTATTCAGGACACATAATGTAGTTGGAAAAGATTTTTGATAGTTAGCTGGCTAATTGCCATTAAAGTCGTAAGACAAAGAGTTATAGACACAAAAGATAAAGATTGGGATTTGGATCATATAAGGACATAAGCCCTATGAGGCTAAGCAGACCAAATCAAACTGTCTTACTTTCCTCTAGAAGACTTACAACGAAGATTATTACAAATTAAGGTGCGTTTCTATAGGAGCAGAGCTGCGCTACAAAATCTCGTCACCGCTCTACTTCAGTGGTAAAACATCATTGGTAAATTTTTGTCAGCTCCGCACAGCCCCGCTTTCTGTAGCACCTTTAATCAGTGTGCTTCCAATTTTCGGTAACTGATGTTTTAAAACTATGTAAACCATTATAAGCATGTGTATTCCCGGATGTCTTAAATCTAAGCACCATCCTCTAAACATAAAACTTATCGAGTATATTCTTAATTATCTACAATAACAAATAAATCACAAAATACAAAAGTAGCTTGTATGAATTTGATAGTCAGTGAGTGATAGATTAAATCTTTTTCTTACATAGTTAAAAACTTTTCAATACATTGTCTGTCAACCACCAACCTATTAAATCTTAATCTAAATATCCACATACATATTGTAACTGAAGAAGGATCTAAGTGATTAGCTGCTTTATTAGGCTATTATGGCTAAGAATTATAATTATTCCGTCTTTTAGCTAATTCAAAAATAAAAGACACGTATTTTTCCTTTTTTCATTCAAATAAATAATAACAAAGATACAAGGTATCAAAAGTTAGGAGTGGGAGTCTTTGACGTCACTCGCTCCCGTAAAAATGCCTCACCGAGTGACGTCACGCGTAATTTCAACGGGCTATAACTTTGTAATTTTTAGTCTAATTTACAAATAAAAAAATACGTGTCTTTTATTTTTGAATAAGCTAAAAGACGCTAATTACAATTTTAGCCATAATAGGCTATTGAGTTCATTTATTGAAAACTTTACATCACATTAATTATTTACCAATCCATTCATTATTACACATTATAGTATTGACTTGTTACATACATAAATTCATATGCTTATTTCAGTTTTCTGATTATAATGTACCTAATAAAAAAAGAGATATACATATAGTAAATGAGCATTTATGTAATAGTCCTTTTGTAGCCGCCATTACCGCAACCACAAATCTTTCTTTAATCTAAGTAACTCAAACGATACAGTCCGACTAGTCATCACAATCAATCAGTGAAATGAAAGGCAATTGTCACATTTAGAGGCGTTTTACCGACGCAAGCATCTTTGGGCCGCTTCTAGTCTAATCAATATTTTGTATCATTTGACATAGCTTGTTATGTTGCCAAACTTGGATATCGCCATGTGGTACCTTGTCCTTTTGATTGCCACAAATATGGAGTCCTGCTAGTTGGGCCCTTGGGGTGATGTTATTTTCCCCCAGCCAATGTATACAAACACTGTTGCATAGGAGTACATGATCCCAAACTGAGGGCCGGGGTCGTGACGATGCCTCTTCATGGGCGGCGCGTCGTTGGTGGGCCTCGCTGGGTGGTTGATGCCGAGCTCTCCGTTACCGAAGCACCCTACAAGCGTGCTGTTAGGGAATTCAGCTCTGAAATAGTCTTCCTCCAGCTCATGCTTCTGATCCCGGCCTACACACGACAGTTTCAGCACCACACTATGTTCAAATCGGGGAACTTTTTTGGAGAACTGTAAAAGAAATTGTAGAATTTATATTTATAGAGAATATCACAAAAAGATTCCAGATCAATAGGAGTTTCGTCATCCGAACGCGCTGCTTGCATTGCCGATTATTTGCGTTCGATTATTTAGTCTCCTTATGGGGCAGCGCAGACGACAGACTTTTTGTGCGATAGAGTCTGCGTCTGAGACATGTAAAAAGAGCGTCTAGGTCCCTACTAGCTCTGCTGACAGAATGATCGAAGATGTGCGTCGTCTGTGAAATATCCGCGACAGATGTCTGTCGTCTGCGCTTTTTAAGTTTTTAACTGAAAATCCATCATCAAGGTCATGGTATATTTACTATAAATATATTACCATAAGATGTAATGGTTCATAATGTAGGTGCATCTAAATAAAATGATTACCTCATTAATAGTTTTCTGTATTTTCTGCTTGGTCCAGTCTGTTGATTCAATAACTAAAGAGTACATATCAAAGTTATTTTTTTCCATTACATCAGAATTATCAGTGCTCTTAGGAACAGTAAACATTCCGACTGTTATCAGATTTTCACTAACAAAATATGTTCCTTCATTTATACTGTCCACTATAGGCCCAATGTTGGCATGTTCTAGAATTGTATCTTCTACAATGCACCCTCCCAGTGCATAAGGGATGTCTGGTTGGCTGTAAATGAAAATCAGAATTAACCTCGTAAAACTGAGATAGTTTAATAATGATTAGGGTTTTAAAAGGACATTCAGTCTAATGACTTTAAGGCAAACAGTACCATACGCAACAAGATGAAAAGCAATAAAGACATTGTAAATGTATAAATTTTAAAAGTACTCACACATCTTTAAAGTAATTTAAATAAAAGCATTCTTCAATCTCAGAATGCAAAAGGAATTTCTCCGTTACATATATTAGAACTCCTTTAAATATCCTGTCCTGGGCCAAATTTGCTATGATTTCAAAGAATTCTTTCTGCATGTCAGTATTCGTTTTTATATTGATCACATGAAATTTAACTTCTGGTATTGATGGTATGTACACGCCTCCGATGAAGGGGTATGATCTCCTGAACATGCGGTTTGTGATCATGTGCTTGTACGTGATGGATTGTGGTAGAGGCATGTACGACAAGTAGCTTGCTCTCACAGTCAGCATGCAATCTTTGGGTGCACTCACATCTCGTTGGACATAATCAATTACTGAAAATAAAACAGATGACATTGAGCAAATTTAATGATACAATCTTACTAAATTTATAAATGAGACAGTTTGTAAACTACTGAATTTGAATAAATCTAAGTAATATAGATATACTTCACATTAGCACTTACTAGGCTATAATCTGTAATGATATCAATATACAAGCTGCAGAAAAAAAATATCTAAAAAATGAACAGGATACTTACAACAATGTTCTTTTTCACATGGCGGATCACAAGGGTTAGGCAACAACACCATACATTTGCTGGTGACACCAAAGCCAGCGGTGTTGGCAAATGTAAACACCACCATAGGTTCAGTGCCAAAATTGCTGGAGTGCTTATACTTCACACCATTTTTAATTGAGCATATCTGCAAATCCAAAACGAAGTCTGCCGGTGCCAATTGCTCCTTCTGCAGCGCCAGCACTGCTGAACGCCAAGTCTTGCACACATGCTTGCACAGCAGCTTCTCTTGCCAAGGCAATGTACTTAAGATCTTTTTAACTATAATGTAATTATTAATCACATTCTCCACCAAATTACTATCACATAATATTTCCTCAGTATCTCTCAATAGTTCTTTCTTCTCAACATAAGCAGCAATGTTCTCGGACAACGGTAACTTCACACACCTCACTATGTCATCTTCCTCGCTGGCACTGCTCTCTACTTCACTATTGTCAGTCTCACCCCCCAACTTAATGTCATCTAATGAGTTGTCAGACATTTTTACATTTCAGTTATAATCTGATCATCAGCGTGCCTCTGAAGAGGATCTCCTTTCAACAGGGCCAGAATGAAGCAGTACAGATATATGAAGAAAAATATAAGGTAATACCCGATGTATATCATAACATCTCGTAAATGTTTCTTCAACTGGCCTCGATTGTGGATCTCCGCCGGATCGTAAGCACCGAGGTTCCCTTGAGGCACGGTGAAATACTCATAGGTTAGCCATATAAACATAGGCAGGTTTAACAAAAACAGAATCAACTGCCCGTGAAACAAGAGGATGAATGTGACGAACGAATGAGCTATATATTTCGGCAACAACCAATAATTCAACTTCTCACAACATTCTTGGGCGTTTAAATAATCACACTCTAGATCGGACAACGTAATTATGTAGTATACTAAAAGAAATAATATTGCACCGCTATCGATCAGAGATAGTGAGAACAACAAAGTTTCAGCCAATATCATAACTATGTGTATTCTGATAACCACTTGATACAGATGTATTGGATGAAACACTACAATCTTGTTAATAATAACGCAAAATCACTATGAATTGGTAATAATATTATTATGTATTTCACATTTTACAAGCGATAAAAATGTAGTGCTTTGTGACGCCAATGACCTTTTGACATTTGACTTTGATTAGACAGTGTTTTTTTACTATATGGTTTTGGCAACAGCTCGAGAAGTTTTGAGCAGTTTGAGCTTTAATTGATTACGTCCAAAGCCGTGTTATACGAACGCATGACGAACGCTTGTACAGAAGACGCGGCTACACACAAGGACGTTTATGGCTACATGGCTACACATTACCTATCAACTCTGTGGTGAACTTCCCTAAAAATTTGCCAAGTTGGCCTGTAGGAATAGGTACCTTATTCTGACTATACACCAACTGATCCCGAAACGCAGCTGAAGTCACTTTACAGAGTGTAGGTACCTACGGTGGTCGCTAGCCAGGCGGATAAACGCTACCACCGGCTGAGAAGCCGACATCTCAGGAAGTTCCTTAGTCGACCCTTGCAGACACCCGTGGGAACTCATTCCGATAACTATAATATTTGTTGGTGGCACATTTATTATAACTAGACTATTTTAGCTTATTCTGTTTTTAGTTTGGTATTGCAGGAATGAGCTTGCACTACGCCTGCGCATTGTGAGTGAATAGCCCTCGTGCCCGGTGTTGGGTGGTCTAGAGCGACCCACGTACCACCTCCGTTACGCTACAAACTGAAAGCAGCGGCCACAAGAGGCCATTCACAAATTATGCCGCACAATTTCATGACTAACCTATACGACTTCTTTCTTCCATGCGTGCCACACTTCCTGGAACCCCTCTCCTCCCCTATACGTGTGACGTAATTTATGTATGCCCCAATCAAATGCCTGATGAACGGTGCTTTAAGCTAAATAAAACAATACTTGTGTCAAAAAATTTAATTCAACATTCTTTCCTTAAGCTAATAAACGCTTGGTAAATATTTACAAGGCTTCATTACAGGGCAAGGTAAAAAACTATCCAATTATTCTAGTTCCGACTCCTGTGGTTATCACAACATCATAATATTAATTGTATTGAATACTTGGCTCTCCTGCGGTGCGGGCTTTAAGCCTTTTCTAACTCCACTATAAATACATCATAGTTCTAGACATTTATCTAAAACAGTGAATACACATAAATAATCTCAAATATTAGGTGCGGTTAATAAAAAATACCAAGGTTATATAACGAAGCCAATTTCTAAATCGTTATTCTATTCTACGTTAATAAATATGTATTGCAGAGAGCAAATGTGTTTAAGTATCAAAAACCAGCATAATTTATCACTTCGGATACGGAATAAACTACTATAAAACAAATATTAAAACTCTCCTAAAATAATTACAACAATAATAACAAATATGCAGACATTATGATAGTATCAAACATTAATCTCACTTAGTATCTCGTTAAATACATTTAAATTAAACTCTCAAAGAAATGTAAATACAAAGCTAACACTCTAGGCCAGTTAGGAAGCGACCGACCGGCCACGCGTTCACCTACAATGCATGCAATGAGGAGTCAGTTAACCACATGATGTCAACTTTGCTGAGAAAAACACGTGTTTTCTTTCTATCAGCCATACACCATAATAGGAGGAAATTTTACTATCAAATTCGACCCAAACGTATTCCGAATTTCGTGTTCCGAAAATTCATTATGATATGTCGGTAAAAATGTTATCTACCAGATATTGATCTAATAATATTGGCGATTCAAATCTCCTATTGTCACTCACATAATTAACAGACAACCAAGCAGATACAAGTTAAGTAACATAATCGACCTTAGGAACCTACATACTCCATAAGTCGCCTCAAAATAGAATATTTGGCTAAATGGATAGGTACAATTTTGATAATGAGCAAATAGGTTTATATAAATATTAAAATCTAGCTAAATAAGTTTGTTAATTTACTTAGTTAATGGAATATTACTAATGTTCACTTACAAAGCAAACAGTAACTTTGTGATAACAATTACGGTACATTTACGACGAAAAGAACTCTGCTTTTATCACTCGATTTTAGCTACGAAGTAAAGTTTTTCAGAATAGATATGATTAACAAACAATTTCAACTTAGAAAGTTTTTCTTTTTCAATTGATGTAAAAAAAAACAATAATATTTGTAATTAAAATATTTTCTCTATAATCCAATACACCTTACGTAATATAGCACCATTCCATATGCAATTGTACTTGCGAAAGCAAAGTATTTCCAAGTACTATCACATACCACCGATACAATCAGAACTGCTCAAACCACAATAATTATATAAGTACCTGATTATCTTATTCTAATACATATTCTGTTAATAAATATCAAGGTATATCTCTTGTTGCCACGGCGGTATTTCGCATAACATGTGAAATATTGGCACACTGAGGGCAGCAAACCTCATTCGTTGTTCGGTCTTGTATTTAACCATGTAATTAAAATATAAATGCAAATAATGGCAATATGTTATTGATTCACGAATTCCGCTTTCTACAATCTTTTATTCAATGACAAAATGGCAAACGTACTATGTATTTATTAGTTGAACTACACGCACACATATCGATGAATATATAAACGAAAGAAATGGTAGGTACACTTGTATGGTGTAATAAATAATATTATTAAATTATAAATAATGCATTCAAACCATTATGCAAACATACATACTCTCGAAAGTTGATAACCATGAATAGCAAATTCGAAATAGCAACTTATTGATAATAGTGCACCTATCCTACACTTTAGACAATACATTGGAATGATACATTTTTAAGAATGTTCCGTGTTACATCATTATAGTCATTTAAACATTTTTTACATTTAAGAGATATAAGCGAATTAATTTCGTAAAAGCATTCGTCACTACAATAAGATAATTTATAAAGATGTTCTAGAGAAGGAAAGCTACCTATTAGTGTCGGTTACTGAATGTTTGCATAACAGCTGGAACGCGAGGAGTCGGCTCCCTACTTTACCTAAATGAATTCTAACATTGTTCCCAAGCTGGTCCCACCCATGACGATGGCTTGTGAATGTGCATCTCACTCTCTCCACTAAACTAGAAGGTAACAAGAATCAACAACGGCAACACATTTTTCCTGAATGCAAATAAGAGAGACGAGTATGCTTTTGTGCCACTTTTCGCACTTCAACAAGACTGGAATGTCACTTATTCATTTGGGAAATAGCTATCATTTACTATGTGATATAGATAGCACGAAGCAGATTGTAATAATTGACACAACATCGATCTTATAATAATATCGTAGTATGTGTACATAGCCAGGTGACTCGTAGATTGACTGTTTATGTCCCAACAAAACAACTTTCTTATGATAATTTTTCCCTAAGTTTTAGTCATCGGGCGGAATGCAGAAATCCACAACTATGTTGAGTATTTTTACTTTCAATATATACATAAGTAGATACACCTATAAATAGAAAATAAAATGGATTTATTATATGTGAGCCAAGTATGTCACGGCGCACGCGGTGGCTACGTGCGCTTTAACGCTTCAGTAAATTAATATTGTTTTAAACTATTTATCAACTAGCGACACAAACATTTCGTATTAACTATTAAGTACCAAGAAGTAAAACGTAGTCCCTCGATCATAACATCAACACTTTGTGTTTTATATAAAGCAACTTAGACTGTCCTTACGCGCGTAAGTCGCCAACATGGAAGAACGAGTCACTGAAAGACTAGCGTACGTTACACGATCCGCTACTCGGTAGCGGTCGTTTAAACTTTTATAATTTACTTTTAAAATACGTCTGCACCAATGAGAATATATCACTCGGACTGCACATATGGAATATTCGCACGTAACGATAACGATGAGAGGGCGCTCGGCGGCTCGCCGGAGGTCAGGCGGCCGGCGCGTCGGACGGGCGGGCGAGGTCCTGCTAGGCGGGCGCGGGGGGTCAGGTGGCGTCGAACTCGATCTTGTCCCACGAGTAGTGCTTGCGCGCCGGCCGCGGCGGCGGCCGCGCGAACACGCCGCCCAGCAGCGGGTCGCACTGCGGCACGTAGCCGCGCCCGAACACGTTCGGGATCATCTCCGTGTCCATGTCGTGCCCGCAGTACTCGTACCCGTCGCTGTCCACGTTCATGCTCGTCGGCGGCTCGATGCCGAACTCCTTCAGGTCGATCTCGCACGGCCGCTCCTCGAACGTCCCCTGCCGGCTGTCCTCGTTCTGGAACGACGGCAGCGACAGGTCGTCCATGTACTCGAAACCGGTCCGCGTGTGGTCGAGGAGGTCGCCGTTCGTCAGCGGCGTCATCGCCATCCTCTCGGGGGCGTCCTCGCCGATGTCCATGCCGGTGTGCTGCGATCTGTCGTCTAGACGGTCGCCGTCGCCCTGCAGCAGGCTGCCGAAATAGTACTCGTGGTCGTCCGTGGTCGGATCGGAGCCGCCGAACTCCGCGTGGAAATCGCCGTTCGACAGCAGATCGACGCTCAGCTCCGCGTCGATGTCGGTAGTCGCGTGATCGACGTCGCAGTGATTGACGCCGCCGTTTACCACGTGCAGATCGGCGTGGCTCAGGATCTCATTCTGTATGTCGTCGAGCTCCCTCTGCAGCTCGTCGGCCGCGAGCGAGTCCCGAACGTGCGGGTCGCACAGCACGTCGTCCGAGAGAACGTCAGCGGGCGAAAACGAGTCCGCCGCCGACACGAAGCTCCCGCCGAGGGCGGGATTCGGCACCGCTGTGGTGACGGCCGACGGGGGCAGCTCACCGTTCTCGACGAGTATCTCGAGGACGTCGTCCATGATCTGGCTGTCCTCGGTGCGGTCGCGCAGCGGCGAGGGCGCGGGCGGCGGCGGCGGCGGGGGCGGCGGCGGCGGCGGCGGCTCGTAGTGCGGGGAGGGCAGGATGGCGATGGGCACGACCTTGACGCCGTTGAGGATGTAGGCGGGCGCGGGCGGGGCGGGCTTGTGCGGCGCGGCGGCGGGCGCGTCGCCGGGCGGCGCGACGGCGAACACGCGCACGAGGCGGTCGGGCGCGGCGTCGATGACGTAGCGCGAGGCGGGCGGCGCGGGCGCGGGCGGCTGCTGCAGCGCGTCCAGCTGCGCGCGCAGCTGCGACACGCAGATGTGCGCCTGCAGCAGCCGCCGGCTCTGGTCGCTGGCGGCGGCGCCGGCCGCGTCGCGCCGCACCGCCTCCAGCTGCTGCCGCGACGCCTCCAGCTTCCTCTCGAGCTCCTCGATCTGCCGCCGCTGCGACTGCACGATGTCCTCCGCGGGCTCCTGGTCGAGTCTCGGGTCGGGCGACGCGAGCGACGCTATCGACGCCACCGACGCCGGCGACCGGGGCGGCTCCTCCTGCTTCTCTATGAGGAAGGGTCGCAGCCTGTCGATCAGTTGAGGCTTCGGTCCGGAGACGCGCAGATTGCGACGCTTGCATTCGGCGCGAAGATCGGAGACTTTCATGTCCTCGAATCTAGCGGCGACGGAGAGGGGTATGGTGGCCACCGGGAGGGGCGGGGGCGGGGGTGGTGCGGGGTAGGCGTCGGACGAGTCGGACGCTATCGACGCGGAGGAGGGCGCGGGCGATGCGGGCATCAGCTGCAGGAGGAGTTGCTGCTGCTGTAGCAGGAGCTCGTAGGGGGTCTCTATTGAGCCGGGCGGTGAGGATGCCTTCTGTGCGTTCGGTGGACCCTTATACTCGTGAAATTTGAAACGCGCCTTTGGTTGTTGTTTCTGCTTGCTCTTTTTACGATTTTTATCTTTCCCTGGCGCTGGGTGCTGGGGCGGGGAGGCGACGCTTGCGGGTGAGAGGGTGGATGGTGGGGAGGGGGACGGCGAGACCTCATCCGGTGGTCCGCAGTACGAGGAAGGGTGCTGTGGCCGACCTGAAGCGCCCTCGCTAGTTGCCTTAAAAGATAATGTCCCACTTTTGACTGCAGTCTCGATATTTTCCTCTGTGTGTAATATGTTCTTTTTGATAAGTTCCAGTGGACCGGGGCGGTGTGACAGCTGATCGTTGAGCTGATCAGCGAGTCGCGCCTTTTTCAACATGCGCTGCTTCTCCGCAAGACTAGGATCAACATGGCTCTCCTGGAAGATAAATTGAATCCTTCAAGTATATGATTACAACCGATGAATGGGGTATCTACCCTTCAATGAACACCAAAAATTTACTTAGAACTAGGCAAACTATGCAAGTGTTGTACAATTTAAAGGGTAGAGGATAGCGAGAGCGAAGGGTGAGGTGATGTAAAATAAATAATAAATAACCCAAGACATGTCACGCTAGGCCACACAGCGCCACCTAGCCCCAAACTAAGCCGAAGCTTGTACTATGGGTACTGATAAACTTACTTACATACATGTTTTTGTAAATAAATACATAATAGACATAGAAAACACCCTGACCAATACAAACAGACATGTTCATGAACACAAATGTTTGTACTGTGCGGGAATCGAACCCACGACTCTTGGCTCAGAGGGCAGAGGTCACTACCAAATGAGCCACCGAGCCTGAGCTTGATGTAAAAATAAAGAAGTAATAAATGAAAATATAAAGAAAACCAAGAATGAACATGTAAAACCACTAAAAAAAACATGTAAAATAAAATATAGACATAGGTATAAAGATAGATTAAAATAATAAAATATAAATACATACATTATAATATATATAAATATAATATAGCATATTTAGATAAAAACTGATACAAACCTGTTCTAAAATATGTCTTCGTTCTAGTTCCTGACGGTCGGGCCGTCGCTGTATTTTTGCTTTCAGTAAATCTCCCGTTTTCGCCCTTTCTAGTTGCTTGCATTGTTCAAAATAAGCTGGAGGAGTTTTCAGAGCTGTAAACAATATAAAAATTAGTTCGACACTTGCCAATGAAGCAAAGCTATTTTTAATCATAAAGGCTTGTATATTCAAAATGCCCAAATATATTACCCAAATTATAGTTAAACCAAATACTATTACGGGAACGATGACAGACATGAAAGAGATTATTTTTCTTTCGCCAATTTCTAACTCGTAAAAATATTTGTTACCTATGTGCCCAGTTAGAAATTCTCATTAGCCGTAGCGTTCAGATCGTAAATAAAATTCTTTCTCCCACGCGCACGAACGAGTCGCGGGTTCGGACGTAAGCGTGACCACACGGCGCGCGCGGCGCCACCCCGGCAGACAACATTAGTACACTCATCATCATCATTGCAATCCACTGCTAGACATAGGCCTCTCCAGTTAGACCACTTAGGGCAACTATCTGGAGGATATGATTGATGATTATGGGCATGTACCCATAATCGCCACGCTGGGCAGGCGGGTTGGCGATCGCAGGGCGTAGCTTCTCGCTCCGGTGACGCTGCTGCCCGTCATCGGTCTATGGTACTTAGCTACACCTTTAAATGTGATGGTTATACCGCCACCAGTCGGTTGTCAGCGCCTTGTTTGTTTATCGGCAGGATGCACCACGGGCAGGTGAGGTAGGTGATAATAGGCCTCTCCCTTACATCCCAGACCAGTACACTGATAACATCGCTCAATACTTACGCGGCATGATCCCTTGGGCCACGAGCTGCGTGATAGGCCGCCTCATCATCAGCTTCACTTTTAACGCTGCGAACAAAACACTAACGATAACAAACATCCACCATGTTTTCAACCTTATTCCCAACTGACAAACACAATGTTTTCCTCAGTACTATCTTTTTCCCGGTGGACACTATAAGCGTTCTATAAATATAGCATTCGGTGACTGCTCGGCGACGATTTTGTGATTCAAGTGAGTGACAATGTTTACGGTTCGCCTTTTGCATACAACAATGAGCGCTGATTGAATAGCCGGCGCGTGAAAAATACGGCGCGATGACGCCAGGTGACGGACTTTGACGTAGCATAACGAGTAACATGGACGAAGGAGCGTGTGATCAAAATGTCTATCGATATACGATAATATCGATTGAGTCGACGGGGACCGATGCGTAGGCGAGTTGCTCTATACTCTTGTTTGCGTGTAGACAAGCGGGGAACAGCTAGCGACGGGCGGACAACGCTGGCCGGGCGCCAATATAAATAAACACTGCACAAGGAAACTAGTGTTATGCCGCGACCGTATTACAGACGAAACATTCACTACCACTGGGCCGAATATTGTGGGTTACTGGGCGTTTGCACACATATAAAATTGCGCTTATTCACCAACTTTTTTCATTTATGCAGATGCATAAATAAATACACCACCACCTATACACCTATTGCAACTTTTTTCTCAAATATGATATGACACGACGAAAACTTTCGCGCGTAGTAATTTAGTGAATTCCACATTTATGATGTCTCTATGAAGAGTACCAATGCCAAGAATATGACTGACAATATTTTACAGTTTACGCCTACACGAAATCGTGCATAACATATTTAAAATATGAAATAAAACTTACAGCACTAAGCAACTTATGATAATGTTTACGAAGGATTTTAACATAAATATTATAAAAATAACCTAGTGCTAACGTTTTCCAAAACATACATTTCCGGATTTTTAACAGCACGTAACTATCTAAAAATGATTGGTGAGGAAAATTTAGCAAATTGATAGAATAGCCTCGTGACGACAAGGGTTGAGTGTGTGTTAGTGATGCGGAGACGCGTGCGAGCCGGCCGGAAGCGCGTACTCCGCGAGAATCGTAATGTAATGCAGCCGCCAGACGACGACCTGGACAATAGGTCTAAGACACTGGCCGGTCTCCTACCGATCCATTGCACCCGACTATCGGCTACGCCGTGCAGTATCGCGAACTTGTTGCACGTGTGAAAGTATGCACTTGATCCCCAAAAAGTGAAAGCCTGTGCGCGGAACACTATTCTCATTATTTCCCATTGATATGAAACTGTGCCCGTTCGCACGAAATAATTCATTCATAATTTTTTTAAATGTTAAGAACCCGTTTTAGCCCAAACGACTTTCACGGTCGCTCTGCAGTTTCTGATGTAAGCATCAACCCGCCAGATGTAATAATCACTGCACCGAGCCTTTGAGTTGAAAGCTAAAATAGTTTTGCTGTTATTTAATTATTTTTTCTGTGAAATGAGTCTCGTCCTCGTTTCGAATATTAATAGATATTTTCTTACTACACAAAGAGCGTACGACATTACTCATGTAGAGCTGTATTCCGCAATGGTTACAGGGTCATTTCTGCAAACTAAATATGCGTTTGTTACTTTGATTTACCACAACATAAACAGTCGGCAGATATTGCTGCGATCAGATTAACATGATCATAAGTTAAGTTTTAATTTGGGTTATCCAATTGACGTCAAAAGTATGTCGCATTTTGAAAACCCATATCACAAAAAAAACTTGACATGAAGCTTCCCAAAGATTTGTCAGATGTCAAAATATCTAGAAGGCTAATGGGCTTAACGAATTGGCCACTTATAGTTCATTCGCGTTAAGAAAATAGTGACTGACAGGTCACTGACAGGCCACTAGCCAATCAAAACGCTAGAATTATAATTTCTAGCATTTTAATTGGCTAGTGGCCTGTCAGTGACCTGTCAGTCACTATTTTCTTAACGCGAATGAACTATAGTTGAAAATTATCAGGGAAATTTCTTGGGATATATAAGGCTAGTTTCAGAGTCACAGTTCACTGCTGCCGTGCTCCGTTAAGCTGTGTTCCGTTATTACTGCGGGAGTTCCATTCTGAAATAACCTTAAACATGTACGGGGGCATACTAACATTCTTTATGTTTTCCCATGGCGGGCTGGAGCGGGCTGTCGTCGACGACCACTTTGGGCGGGGACACGCGCGGCGAGCTTGGCGGCTCGCTCGCGCTGCAGCTGCCCGCCTGACGCCCAGCCATCTCCTCCGCACCAGAGCTGAATACAAATATAAACATATAAGCATAAACATGCAAAAATGTCCAAATTAAAGTGTATGTAAGTATGTGTCTTGTGTTGTGATGTCAAAGAGTAATAAAAATACAAGCTTCATCATCGTCATCTTCCATATGCATGCAGTCCATTTTAAAAAGGTGGTTTATTTGACGTAATAGGTAGTGATATAAAATCAATCCGATCCAGGCGATGAAGTTAATACCCTGGTAAGTAATATGCTCTGGAACGACTTCAAATCCACAATTTTTCTGATTGTTTCGATAGATCTCAATTCTTACGATAGGCAGTGGTCTGGCTGTGTCCCTCGAATTACAGTCTATGGAACCAGACCAACCGTTTAACATCACACTACGCATACTCGTCTGTTACCCCCCAGAAATAAATATTAGCTTCGCAGCTATATAGCTAGATAGGAGTCCAACATAAATGGAGTTCATCAGAATGGGCTACTCATAACTTAAACAAACATTTTAGGCGAGAAAATCTACAGTAAATTTTTCAATAAAAACTCAAATAAACGTCAGCATCACATTACTCAAATGTCATTAGCTGAAGTGTTCTGTCCTTCATTTTACAAAGCAATAACAATCTGGACGGACGTTCAGGTCATTAGTCAAAGTTAGACTGGAAATGAAAACAATTGGGTGTAAATGCGATAAATTAAGCAATTTATAACTGACAATTTACGAGTTTTTAATAGTTCTATCACTAATAGATTTACTGTTCGTGCTTTTGCACTAAATCTGTAACAATAATGCTCTTGAAGTCCCCTCTACATAATTATCGTGCATGATTGTTGTATTGTAAAAAGTCTGCATGCCATCATAGCCAGGTATTACGATAATATGCCAAATATTGTGACAGGAGTTTTCTATTTACAAATTACTCAGTAACAGCAGGAGTCAGGAACTTGGCTGTAAAACTACCCCGCATCGAACAGCTCGTAAAACCATTGGTCATGTGTCAGGTGAACTCTTAATCGAAGAGTAGGTTGCCGTTCATTCAACACCATGAGTTGGTGACATGAGAAAGATAGCTGACCGAGGATGAATACATATTGACCAGGATCGGGGCGGTTGGCGTTCTCTGGGGGTGGCCTACGTTCAGAAGTGTCTTCTTCTTTTCATCATAATCAGCCTATTGCAGTCCAGTGCTGGACATAGGCCTCTCCAGTTATTCGCCACTTAGGACAAACACCAGGAGGATATACCCATAATCGCCACGCAGGGCAGGCGTGTTGGCGATCGCAGAGCGTAGCTACTCGCTCCGGTGACGCTGCTGCCCGTCATTGGTTCAGTCGGTTGCCAGCGCCTCGTTTGTTATTCGGCAGGATGCACCATATACAATATAAACAATACAAATTACGTAATACCCTCCAAAATTTTGCGACTTGGAGGCCGCTATCGGTCGCCTCATGAAGTTCCCTAACTGTGCATGTAGATGGGTGATCGATAACCTAAGACGTTCAGCAGTGGACGGCATTGGTTAACTTGATTGTTACCTGAATGTGTCGTCTGAGGGCGGAGTGGGCGGCGTGCGCGGCGGCGAAGCGGGCGAGGCCGGCGAGGCGGCGCGGCTGCGCTCGCGCCGGTGCTGCGGCTTGAACCACTCCGGGTAGATGGCGCTCAGCGTCTCCACGAGGTCGTGGTCCAGCGTGACGCGCCACGACGCGCGCCCCTCCGACCCCTCTGACCCGCCGCTCCCACACGACGATCGGCTCTCTGTGATCAACACACAACGTTTTTAGGTTATTGTATATTTTTAATGAAATAGGGGACAGACGAGCAACCGGTTCATCTGATGGTAAGTGATAACCGCCACCCATGTACATCTGCAACATCAGGAGTTACAACTGCGCTGCCGGCCTTTAAGAAAGAGACATGCTCTTTTCTTGAAGATTTGGTGGTCGTATCGGTCCGGAAATACCGCTGGCGACAAGCATTTCACAGTTTAGATGTGCGGGGCAGAAAATTGCGACAAAAGCGCAGAGTAGTGAAATGCCAAGTGTGATATTTTTCAAATGAAAGGAGCATGGTAATTGACTGGCTAGATTGATTATCACTTGTATCCTACGCTGAATTTGTAATAAGCATCAAGCGGATTAACAAATATAGTGTAGGAAGTCTTCCGGCCAAGTGAGCCGTTGTCCGTTGAAACCTTTTTCGCTAACTTTTAAAGACCATTCGTTACCATTACGATTAAATGATTGTCTACTATCCTACGATTGGCTCGCGACAGATCGAACGAATAAATTTTCATCCGGGAACGAACAGCGTAATTTTAAGGTTGAGGGCGGGGCGCGGCTTTTATTCCGCGATCCAGTGAAGCGCGGTGCGATTGTTTACGAGCAACGCTGATTGTTTCGTGTCCTTGAACGTGTTTGTATTGAAACTGGTTCCTAGCTCTTTGGTGCATTGGAGCGGGAGAGCTAATACCATTGCCGTTTTATGATCACATTAATAAACCGAGAAATATTTTCGTAATGGGCTTTCAAAGCTTTGTGAACGCAACATTTTGTTATGGGACATATAAGACTCACTGCAATGTTAATTTCGTGTTCAATTTACGTCCATTATGTAAGCAGACTCATATAAAGCCTCTAAAAACTTCTGGAAGCTTGGAAGCATGGTATTACGTCACGTTTTATGCTAGCAATGAAGTCAAAATTACGAGCAGAAATAAATAACATTTGGGCAGATGTTATTTATTTCCTATTCTTATATGAATTACGCATACAATCTAATTGATAAAGTTAGGTACCGTATTCTCTCGTTAATTCACTATAAATCTATAGGATTTCCCCATCTGTAGGTGTACAAATTTTGTAACGATGAGTCAAAAAAAATTGTCATTTAGATACGATAAATATTCGTTTAACAATTCAAGATAAGCTTAAACTTGCAGCTTATCTCATGCTACATCCGTCTTAAAGATTTTTGTATACCTGCGTTAAATAAGCAGTACCTAATCGAAAAATTTATGAATGACTAGGTATTAGATAAAATTGTTATAAGGGTCATCTCGATATAACATGTACCATTAATGTAGATATTCTTTTTTTCCTTCGTATGTGTCGTGATCTGATATTTTGAAACATAAATAAGAGCTCTATTTATAATATAGTTAATAGGTATTTACACTCTAATTTTGCTCCTCAACTGCACTAAGTAACAAATAACCCGTGATAATATTCTTGGCATTAATAAACAAATCGTTGTTTTCTGAAGTCCAGTCCAATCCAGTTGGATAATTTAATAATATAAACGCGTATTACGCAGCTTTACGCTGGTATTACAGAATACCTTCTTGTAAACAAAACCGACGCGCGCGCACGTGTGTGCTGACTCATTACGAGGCTCGGTGCGAGCAGGCTGCACGAATGTTGGTACATAATATAAGGCCAATGCCAACCGTGTTCCAAAACACAAACCCGATTATTTTACCTTTTAGAGAACAAAATAGAAGATATCGCCGTGGTGTCTCCTGATCGCTACGACATGTCCTTCTTAAAGCGTGATTTAAAGAGAGCCAACTCGCCGGCTCAGACTGGCGATTATGGGTGAATCCTCCAGGTGTTTTAGATAAGTTGGCGAACAACTGGAGAGGCCTATGTCCAGCAGTGGACTGAGATAAGCATTTATCATGAAGCAGCGGCTGTGCCCCTGGCATTGCCGATGCCCATATCAGACAGGCCGCTTGCTCGTTTGCCACCAAAAGCAATAAAAATAAATTTATTGCTTTTTATTTGTTGTTACTCGTAACCATATTTAAGTTAAACCCGTTTATAAGTGCACTGTCCACGGCCTGCAGTGAATGATGATTAATTGATTAATGTATCAGTCATCCATCAGACGATGCTAGTGATCGATACGTGTGATTGATACCACAGCGATAATTGTTGTTTTCTCAAAATTTTAAATTACAACGAACAAAAAGTGGTAATAAATGCTTACATTTATAGGTCTTAACCTAATTTTATCTCACCTTCAAAAAGTAACAAGACATCATTAACAAAAAAAATACAAAACGGTTGTGACAATACACTGTGCAATAGAGGACACTGGTGCAATAACGGATGTGCGCAAGAGTGAAGCTTGCCTAGTTCCGGCCAGACTTCTTAAAATAATGTAGTATCCCTATTTTTAAATCGTTTTTTCTTTGCTAAGTCTAAGTGATGGAAACACACAATGTTGATCAACACATTATCATCATCATCATCATTAGCCCGTGTAAGTCCACTGCTGGACATAGGCCTCTCCTAATGTTCCAATGATCAATACATAATTTAATTTTGTCAATTAAAAGTGGTTCTAAAAATCTTAACTCTTTGACATTTATGTTTTTGGTGGGATTTAATTTCTACCCAGAGTCGGTTCACGAAAACGGTAATAAAAAGAGGCTCTAAAATTATGACTATGAGTAATATCAATTACGCAAAATCGTGTTTTGGTCAAATTTGTATAAATCTGACAAGATTACCTGGACAACCGATCTGAGTGTCGACAAGAAGGCCACGTTTTTGCATACCATCAAACTCACTTGAGGTGCTGTTGATGGAATTGGAGGTATGTTAAGAAAAATGTATTTATCAAAGAAACAATTTTTTACTGTGCCACGATTGATGTCTAACAATATAACGACATAATAAAACCATTATACCCTTGACTGGACCTATAAAAGTGTTTACCGTTTACTTTTCATTACAGGACCACCACCAACATAATTTGATATAGTCTACACCTGTCTTTAGATGTACGGCCACCGTTGTTTTTCAATCAGCACGAGATGCGAGGCGGTGAGGTAGTCACCGGGACTGAGTCGTCCCGTGTCGCCACATCCCACGCTCCTTCGTAAATTAATCCAGTATCACACGACACCACTCGGTTACTTAGTCAATGGGTCATCATAAGACACTCATCTATTTCTAGAACGATCTTATGTAAATATAGATATAAAATCATTTATACTAAAATAGTCTCTTCATTCCGATGTTTTTGGTACTTATTGTACTATTGGAAGTAATCAAATTTTTTATGGTCCTGTTTGTACCAAAGCGACTAAATGTGACGACATTAGATGACAAAATAAAAAAACAACATCAAACATAAAATAGAACATAGATACGTTCGTTGAACAAGTATCTAGCATTAGTAATTTACAACCGGGTCAAGGCTTATTCCCACTTAAACAAATTAGTAAATAGTTTGAAATATGAAAAATAGAAAATAGAGCGGTAAACCGTCTCTTGCGCATATCACTACGCAACGCGTCAATCACGGCGCTGGCGCAGCATACTGTCGTCTGCCTGCCACATCATTTCATGTTTCATTAATTTGACTTGTAAACGTTAATAAGTTGTATTACTGCATCCAATTTATCAGAACTACCAATTATTGTTTCAATTACATTCATCTTTTATCTTCTATACTTATAATAAATCTGTAGAGAGGTCAATTCTGTACATGAAATATATTTACAAAATAACTATCAGGGGGCGACTAGTGATCGATAAAATTTTTGTCTGTCTGTCTGTTCGTTATAGAAACAAAAAGTACTCAACAGATTTTACGAAACTTGGTACAATTAATCTTCATACTCCTGGGCAGGTTATAGGATACTTTTCATCACGCTACAACCAATAGGAGCAGAGCAGTGAAGGGAAATGTTGGGAACACGGGAGAATTTTTTATCTGTATGTTTGATTGAGCATCACGCAAAAAGTACTGCATGGAATTGAATGCGGTTTTCACCATTGGCACCATTTTATAGAAGTCCGTTATTTTTGAAAACCAATATCCACACGTGCGACGCCGCCGGCACAGTTAGTCTACAATATAATCTTTGACGTTAGCTTGAAAACGTCCACTGTTAGTACCACCCCAATGACAATAGTCATTTGGAGGGATTCGCTTTAGTCACCACGCTTGGCAAGCGGGTTGGTGACCGCAGTAGGTTTTATTTATACCTCTAGGTAAACTAGGTAGGTAGGCTGCTGTCAGTTTTCTAATATTCCCTTAGTCGTCTTTTACGACACCCTCGGCATTAGATCGGGTGGTCCTATTCCAAATCCTGGCCCACATGGACAGCATTACGTTATTCAAAATTATTTTAGATCAACTTAACCTAACGCGGGTTGAAGTTTACCTTCATTTCGTGCAAGTGATAATAAGTTGTTATTACAGTTATGTCATTTCTTTCCACATTACACGAAAAAGGTCAATACTATAAGGTTATACAAGGTTTATATACCTTCCTATAAATGCTAGCAGACAAGAAAAAGAGGTTAATGTCATTCAATTTTGTAAATGATTATATTATTTAACTGACGCAGAAAGAGGGGTATTATAAGACCTGTCTGAGTATCTGTAGATCCCAACCAAACGAATGGACGGACATGGTTTCACTCATTATAATGAGTGAAACCATGCCCATTAGTTTTAAATAAGTAAGTTTAAGTAAGTGAAACCATGTCCATTAGCTATAAATAATTATTTATAACTAATTTCGTCACGATTGTTCTTAGGTGTTATAATTCTTGAAGTTGGCTAGGCTAACAAAAAGCTTTTACCAAGTTTCACTTGCGAAATTCATAGAAAATGTTTGTGAACTCAGGAACAGCTACGGACAACAATGACACCGAAGCTTTAGAAGATTTTAATTTAGTCACATTAAATGTCATTCACTCCTAAGCACTTTTCATTATGTTAGTTCCGCGTCGGATGGTTGTCAGACCAGTCCGCGTCACCAGGAGGCTGCGCCGATGACGCGAGGCTTGCACACGGCACTGACCACGCGTGGGCTGCGCACCTGTCCCCGCCCACGCCTTCACTTTGTTTACCAACGTGCTTACGCGTGACGCACACTTAGCGAACGTTGCTTAGGAAGTTAGGAACTAACATTGATAGCAGTACCACCTTGGAGTTCATTATTCGAAACGATAGTACCACCTTCCCTCTTCCGCCTTAGAACCACTGCTGCTTGCCTCAGCTGTCAATTTCATTGAGACAATTTCAACATTCCTTCGAGAACTAAAAAGTTCGGCAATTCCTACTTTTCCCGCATTAGTTAAAAGTCGCCGTCCTACCTATAATACGATCCGTGAAGAGGCATTTTACATTTAAGTACGGGCTGGCACGGCATTAACAACTGACAAGAATCTGCTTTAAATGGTGACTTGCCTGCCGACTTGAGCATGTTTTTCGCATACCATCAGGAGGAGGCGACCTACTGTTGTACATACTTCTGTTTAATAAATTGACCTATATGATATACTATGGTGGTGGTCCGTCCTCGACTTCTGAAGTGAGCTGTAGACTCCCCTAAATGAAAAAGGAAAGTGTTGTGTCTCTATGTGACCGTTTCACTATTGAGCACATATTGAGAACCATGGACGTAGAAAATAAACGGACGGAGCATTGGTTAAATAAGGAGTGAAGCACAACAATGGCGGCGACGTACGGTTGTGTGAGTTGACGGAGAGTTGCCATACGCGGAAAATTACCCAATAATTACAAAAATGTATTTCAATTACTAAGTGTCTTTTTTTTCCATATTTTGGCATTTTGTCTGTTGCATCAATTCGTATATAATGTAATTTTACACTTTTTTATCAAACTAAATAAAAGGAAAAATAAAACGATCAGTAATTTTAATCATTTATTCGAATATTACAAATATTCGTAACTGTTTCATACAGAGGCTCATTATCATTCTCTTATAAATTACAGCTAGTATCGTCTTCATACAATGATTTCCTTTTCCACCTAGATGCCCACCACACCATTATACTAAATGTGGCCTTTGGGTCGTAAGATCCTAGGCTCTGTCTACCCAGTCATAGATAGAATAAAAGACGTGATAGTATAAATTAAAAAAAATTTCTTCATTATTAATTTAAAGACACGATGAGATGAAAAATATAGCACAACAAATGTAAAAAGATACAGAATATACAGAAATCTCCCACGTTTTAGGGTAATTTTTATATTCTATAAATGGCAACACCAGTAATCATAGAAGTGTCAGCTAATTTTCTTGCCTACAAATTATGTATTTTTTGTTTAATTATTAAAGATAAAGTAATTGACTGACTTACCTATGATAGGTTATCCCCTCATTTTTTTTAGTTAAACCACTATTGTTTCGACAGCATTTAACAACACAGGATGGCATTATAATTTTTCTACAAAATACGTATGACCGTGTGTCAACTTCAACTCGCGCCGAGACAATGGCGGCCGTCCGTCTTACTTTGCTGTGAGTGTGTGCGTGCGCTCGTGTCGGTACGATACGCCGTCTTACTTTGATTGCTTCACTATTGATGTTACTGACGCGGTGTCCGTTTATTTTCTACGTCCATGTTGAGAACAGATATTTTCTTATCCTTAAAAGTATAAGAGAGGGTTAGGATGGTAAAGATAAGTAGAAACTTCTTTTTATCTCTGACGTATAAGTTTGATTATTGTAGCTGATATTGGATCATATAATCATATTCAAATAAGTGTAATATTGACAAGGACTTCTGTTCAAAGAGTGTCTTTGATCGGCATACATCACGACACATTATAACAGGTGGACATTAAGTTTAAAAATTTTGTCCCGAAGCGAATTGAGGTCAGGCCCAGTTGTGGCGTGTATCAGATGCCCGCTTTCATTAAGACGTCTATTCCAAGACAAACAGCAATAGTCGCAATTCTCCATAGTGCTCGGCTAAATATGATTTGTGGGACAAATCGCGAGGCGGCGACGGAGTGGTGCGAAGATTGGCCTCGTTCCGCCAGCCCTTGTCTCCTGACTTCGTTGATACCTATGCTCTACTTAAAACAACGAAAATGTATAAAATAACTCAGTGAAGCATTTTTATGACAACGCAAGGGAAATAACAAGAGCGTTTTCAGCTCTTAAGAAATTTCAAGGACCGCTTCTTGACCTCTTGTTGAAACAGACTCAATTGATTTTTTCGCATCGAACTCAACGGTGTGGATCGCCAGCTATCAAAATGAAGGTATATTGTAAAGAAGCAGTCTTGTACAACAATTCATAGCCCAATAATACTTAACAAATACATACAAAGAGAAATAAAATGTATTGTTTTGCAGGGCATTAATGTCGAAAGAGTCATTAAAATGTCCATACGTTTTAAATCAACGAGTCAGCCTTGACATAGAAACAAAGCTTAGGAAAAATCTGTAAGTCTTCCGTGGATCGTGAGTCATTTCAATCAGATTGATAGGCAAATGGAATACATTTCGACAAAAACAACTATGTTATGTTTCTTCATGTTTAGTGTTTACATACAGGGTTGCCTAAAGAATACGAGGTACCGTTAAATAATCGCAGTTTTCAAGGATGTGTCTGCATGAATCTGTTTACTGAGAGCTATCCAAGTCATCATTAAAAATATTTATTCTTGATGATCCTGTTCAACAGATAAACGTGATTCATCTAAAACAAATGTGTAATTTACAGTTTTTAAAAATTACAGAAAGCTTCGGTCGTTATCAATAAATCGGTAGGTATTTATTAGAGATCTATGGATATGATTTTGAGTAATTTTGAACCCTCTTTTGTCTGACCCACCAAGGTAACAAATAATTTGTATAGATTAAATTTATTTTGGGCGGAATTTCTACATTGTCTTTACGAGTACATACACAAATCAAAAAGTAGATGTAATAAATAAGAATCTTAGTTCTAAGGTTTTCCCTAGTTTTAAGAGTAACCAGGTAACGAATGCGTTACATCCCCAGTCTCTAAACATGACCCAATTTAATCGTAATGGTGTTATCATATTTTTTAGTTTCAATTGTGTTGACAAGAGAAGAAGAAACCGTTAACTAAATTATCGTCGCGGGTTTTCAACATCGATCACGCCCGCCCAAACCGCTGGGCGGGATCATCGTCTAAATCGAAATTGGGCATAATATTATTATAATGGCCTTTACACAGCCGCGGCCCAATTTTGTGGCGGTCGCTTGCACAACTTGTATAAGTTTGGCTTACCGCGCTAGGCTAAATTCGGATCTCAATTGACTTTCGTAAGTCGATGAATGAATTGCCGGCAGCGGCAAACGTCTCGCACAGTTTCCTTTGCGAGCCGCTGGCCGCTGACTGACGCGGTGATAAACCTGAGCACACACAAATCTTGTTTGTTGGAACATTAAACGTGCTAGTGGTTCATTAAAAACGTTCAAGGCATTATTAAATGGGTTTATAGACAATACACCGCCGATGAACGGCCGATTCTCGTAAAAACTTATGCTGTTATTGATAAACACATTAATACAATTCCGTAACGCGTAGGCGAGGACAGTGGATCATAACGCGTACATATTTAACATGCACGCTGCTTACATATTGTGTACAACTAGCATAAACGCTTCTACACCGATACTGATCCTGTTAAATTGTCACAATTTGTTACAGTTTCCTATATTAGAACTTTACAAACTTGCAACATTTTCTTTAGCAACTGTACCATTGATATGCATAGATTAGGACACGATCAGAGTGAGCAAACATTTTTCGCATAAATATATCATCAAACGTAATAGCTCACACCTTAGAGCGTATGCTGAAGCGTAAACCATAGCGGGCTGATGACGTAAAAGGATGTTTTCAGCGAACCGGCAACAGCGGCCGTCTGTTTATCGTCGGAACACAGTTAGATCTACACCCAGTCTATGCCTATGCTGAAATGCAGCTGTAAAAATTCTCGCAATCACCATTTCCATTATCCGAAATGGATGTTCTACATTTTTTGGGATATTGTCTTACGCCAACGACGGTGCACGTATGCGTTTAAATTGAATTTATGCATTGTGAGATGGTGTTGACTTATCTATTTAGTGACCTTGCCTTCAGAGCCTAACCACAATAAATCTAATAGCTGTAGCCACAATGAATACTAACAGCAGTAAGAGAAGGGCAATATGCCGACAAGTTTACAGAGATAAGGAGTATGGATCAAAACATTACGTTAAGTTCCAACATCTTCTTATGGGATGTAGTAGAAAAAGCCGTTCAGACAATTTTCTTCTTTTATCTGTTAGGAATCACGATATTCAATTTCATGAGATATAACTTATAGCCACCTGATTTTAAACCACAACCAAAAACCATCTTTGATTCACCGTAGGTGAGTAAAAAAGTAAAGTTTAAAATACAACATGCTTTAGGTTTTTACGTATTCTTTGGAATGCTTACACCAACTGCCAACAGAGAACAGCATCGATAAGCATACAATTAATCTAAATAAAAGTCAATTGCGTAATAAAAAAAGCTCTTACGTAGTGTTATGGGACGGGAGACAATTTTAGCTGTCCGCTAGATATAAACGTTTCCACACTTACGAATAGTATTTTAAACAAAAATACTTTACCATCCACACACACGAGCTACTTCATATTCTGCCACTTATCTTGTAAATATTGTTACGTTAACACCGACCAACTACAATTTCTATAGGCAAATAACAGTGTTGGATACATAGGTAATACATATGCATGTAAAGGCTTATCTATGCAAATGATGTAATTACCGTACGCGGTAAATATATTTTTGATTGTAGTGCAGCGAGTATATTTAGAGGTAGACACATAAAATAGCTAATAATTTAATCCCAGCCACAGAGCACAATCCACTAAAGTGTATAGCAGTTTCAGCAATCATCATAAAGTAACAATGTTAAATCTCCGAGCGTGACGCGCACGCCTCACAAATCTACTTGTCTTCTCAGATTCAGACATTTTGATCGTGCTGGCTTGTTCATAATGAAATTATGAAAACAATAAGCAAAACGGACATTGAGTACATTGACCGGACAACATCTCATTTAGGTTATTTTTCTACAGATACATCTAGTATAAAAGAGAATTATTTTAGATAGTACACATTTTTAGACACTGACGCAGATCTAATCATAAATCTCAGCTGTATCACGAGGAAATAATTTTAAAAGAACAAGGAACTCTATCACTTGCGTACAGTCAGAATAAATATGTCAGGCTGAATATCCAAAATATCCCAGCTAAAAATACAAATAATAATAATAATGCTTACTTGAAATATTAACGAAAACAAAAATCACATATTAACACTTATTACACATTGTAATGTTTCGTTCATTTTATCACAATGAAGCTGATGAACGTTGCATTTTACTGATGCGGTTTGAATCATGAATGTTACATAGTGAATATATTTTAGGTCTATCTAGAGATTTAATTCTAACTAAATATCAATAAAAAAAAAGCAACAACATATGGTGACGTAAAAAACGTGCTAACATTTGCTGCACGTGTTTCAGAGAACAGCTGTTTCATTGGGGATAAAGCCGGAGCTATAAGCCATAGCCTTGGCTTCGCGCGCGGTACTTCCACCGGCGAGACAATCGCGCCGACTGATTAATCTGAATTTATAGTCATTGGCAGCCGAGCGGAACTCGCTCAGTAAACAATTAACTGAAACATTTGTAAATTGTCTCACGGAGACAGTATGAAATAACTTTCCAAGCTATCACTCGGCCCACAGGCTGACTCTTGGCAAATGTAGACTTCTCAAACAACATGGCAACTGCTACTGCTGAACAAAGTGCCAAATTAAACACAGTTAATCAAACTCACAACTCCTATTGAGCTCGTTTAACTTTAGTAGAATTATTTTCATCTGAAAAATCTATTCTCATTTGTATTTGAGAAACGAAAAAACCGAATAAATAGATCGTATTATGGTAAAATAGTTTTCCCAATTTCTTACTTTCTATTGCCGTAAACCGCCTCATATCCATAAAATGCTGGCAACATTTTAGACATGCATACATAAATATTACTGCAGGTTTACGATTTAGAACCATAATTTAGTAACCTGCAGCTCTTCAGAATTTTATGTGCCATTCGTCAACCGTGAGACGTAAGTGTGCGTGATGGATGACCGTACGGACCCCTGGGAGGTGGTGTATGCGCACGTGCGGGATCTCATTCATCCGTCATAGCAGCGGGTCGCCCCGGCCCTCCTGGCACCGTGCCGCGTGACGAGACCACGCGAACGATCATCATCATCGTGAACATTCGAAAACTGACAACGTTTGTCATCCAAATTACTAATTATTCCCAGCTGTTGCATCAACAACAGTGATTCAAAAACATTTCTTTTTTTAATTATCAGCTCTAATATAATTCATTAAAAAAATACAGGAAGAAAAGAAGATAAACTCAATCTCTGTATTTCATTTAAGTATGCGACAGCAAACGACGAGCGCCAATTAACAAAAAAATTCTAATTGGTCGCATTCTATTCCACCCCAATAACCATGAACGACAAGGAAATAGCAGCTAAATATAAAATTGATCAGAGAGTATCAGAGCGTGATTTAGACACGAAATCTGTATGGACCATATTCATGCCGATCTAGTAGTCGGGCAAGCCAATAACAAACGAGCAAAGCGAGCTCTGTTTTAGGTCAACGCTGAACAAATACCAAACGGGTCGGTCGGACGCTTCCGTGGTCTATTTCTGATCTGCATATATAAACGACTCTAGAGGACTGCGCTGCTGTCGCGACTTTCGCGACGTCCACGATCGCATTCACTTGCCAAGGTTTGAAATCTAACCTATGACTTTTTCGTAAGGAGCACAAAAGTACAAATCATCGAATGTTGTCAGTATTCTCATCAAAGCTAAATTAATCAGTCTCTCGTCAACTCCATAGGCAAGAATTAACTTCTGTATCTTGTTATCAGTCAAAGAAGTAGAGTGGTATCTAACATCCAATATATCGGCTGAAAGTGCGGAAGTGATCATTTGGATTTCGCGGAGCAGTTACCCCGATAGGGTCGTTCGTCGTCTCCACTTCTAAAATCTAAATAAGGAGCAAAAGTTCAACGGCCTGTCCCGACTAACAGGCAAGAAAATATCCAGAGACATCACATTGCTATGCGTCCAAACCAACACTCTTTTATTCACTATTCAAAATATAGCGCCCGCTTACATGAAAATATCGTTGTTGGCTTAAAAGAGAATTAGCAATCAACATACTGAATCTAATCATCTAATCTGTCCCGAGTATCAATCATAAGTTCAAAACTAGGAATCATGAGCGAGGCTTGGTGACATCAGTAATTAACTAGGTCATTATACCTGCCGTCACCTGCGCGACTCAGAAACGTAGTCATAAGAGTAAATTGGGAACACGAGAATTTAGGTCTAAATGTCAAGCGGCGGGAGGAGTACTTTCCCTTGGCTGCTGCGTAGCCGACGGCTGTGACGTAGACCCTTGGCAAGCGCTAAGGCATAAGACAGGAATTGCGTAAAGGTGTCGTGAACACTTCATTCGACTGTCTCAAAACTTTTCACGACGAAAGTACAGAAATACCATTAGCGTCCGTCAACAAGGATGAAAATAGTATACGTTTCAAATACTTGTTAATTGTAGTAATGCGGAGGATGTTTGGCAAATACATTAGTAAAATTAAAATACGGATAGAAAGAAAAGTATCATCTATAAGCAGAGATAGGAAATATTGGGTATATAAATATTGTAGAATTCATGGCACATTAAGACGAATATAAACTAAAAAGATCACAGAATCAAAATCACAGGTCATTATTTAAAAAAACTGAAAGATTTGAATTGGTTGTAGCCAGGGAATACGAGAGCTGGTAGAATTATAGAACTAAACTACGAAACCTAAACGTGGAAAAAATCTTGGACTCGCTCCAAGCAGCTGATTGATGAGGATGGTCATTTCGTACACGGCCAATCCCGCGCTTTTTCTTATTATTTAGCAAAGTAGTGGACGAGTCTATTTTTGTTAAGTGAAAAACAAGTCACCACAAAATATCTGTTCGTATGAAATATCTTATCGAATTTGGTGTTTAAATGAAAACTAAAGCCAAGAACTACATATATATACTTTACATATTTAAAATTAGTAGGTACAACACTGAACACACAACTAGTAAGTAGTACCATTAATATCCCCACATTTGTGTACCCAACTTATAAAAACCATGTTATTATAACTGAACAATGACCATGAAATGACAAAAACGGTCACTTAAATGACGTCGAACGTTACTTTTAAGCGATACAAGACAATCGTACCTTTTTTTTTTTTTTTAAGAGGGGAATGCATTAGGCACCTTCATGCCGTCTCCGGGGGGAGGCGGCATGGTGTGTGGGACTCACACCTCCCAAAAAGGGAGGGCATACCCACTAAACCCCCCTGTGTCGCCAGTGGGCAGCAAGTTGCAGGGACACGGGTAGCGCCGAAGCATACGGCCACATCCCTGCCTGCCCTGGCCAGCCGCAGATGATAAGCGGCCAGCACTCCTGGTCCGGGGAGGGCAAATACCCCTGCCCCCGGATCCGGGGAGCAATAGAGTGCTCCCCGGGCGGACCTCGTGCAACGGTGTGGCTGCACCCACCACACCGTTACGCCCCTATGAGTGGATCGCGCCCCCGCACTCACCACTCGGGGCACGAAGGAGAGGCTCAGAGGGCATACGTTGCGTTGTATGCCCTCCGGCGACGCCCGGGCCGGGGGCGGCGTAGAGCGGGCGCGTCTACCGCAGCCTCACGCTCTCTTTCCGCCGCCTCCTTCTGCGAGATCACCGTCTCGCAGAATGCGAGCATCGCTCGCCAGATCTCCTTCGACGCCGTCATCTGCCGCAAGAGTTGCGGCAGATCGAGGTCCTGTGCGACAGTGACGAGGACGGAGCGCTCATTGGCCCAGGCAGGGCAATGCCGAAGCGTATGCTCTGCCGTGTCCTCCGAGCCACTGTCACAGTGACGGCATAGAGGATCAGGCTCTCGCTTGATCCTCCATAAGTACCGGCCGAAACATCCATGTCCCGTGAGGACCTGGGTCAGCCGGTACGTCACCACCCCGTGGGGGCGCCGCATCCACTCTTCCAGAATGGGGCCAATGGCCTGAGTGGTGCGGCGCCCCCACTGAGCGGCCTCGAGGCGCTCACGCCATACTGTGAGCGCCTCCGCCTCAACAGCCACTTTTTGCGCGCCGACTTCGGCGGGCGCTGGCCGGAGGCCCCGCGACCGCTGCTCGGCTCGCCACAGGTAGACTGCGGCGAGTACGGCAGCGTCCAGGTCCCACGGAAGGGACCCGGCAATCGCGGTGGCGGCATCCGCGGATATAGTTCTATATCCGCGGATGGCCCTCAACGCGAGGGGGCGTTGGGCCCTCCGCAGCGCGCCGGAAGTCTCCACCGTAATGGCGCCAGCCCAGACCGGTGACCCATAAAGGGCCATCGATCTGAGGACGCCGAGGTAAAGTCGCCGGCACGCTGCAGAGGGCCCCCCCACATTGGGCAGCAGACCGCTTAATGCGCCCGCTGTCCCCGCCAACTTGGGCCACAGCTTCTCGAAGTGGCCCCTGAACGTCCAACGCCCGTCGAGCCACAATCCCAAATATTTCAGGATTGTGCCGACGGGAATCCGCACGCCTTCTACCATCACGACAGAGTCGGTGGGAGGCGCGCGCCGAGGCCCATGGAAACATATGGCCTCGGTCTTCTCTAGGGCCACTTTGAGGCCCAAGGCGCGGATCCGGCGGACCACTGCCCCCGCCCCCTGTGAGGCGCGCTGTATGGCCTCGGCGTGGGTTCTCCCTTTGGCCGTCACCAGGGTGTCGTCAGCGTAACAAGTTACGCCGACGCCAGCCGGGAGACGGCCGCGGAGGACCCAGTCGTAACCGATGTTCCACAGGAGCGGGCCAAGGACCGAACCCTGTGGAACACCGCACGACATAGGGTGGGTCTCCACGCCAGTGCGCGCCTCATAGGCTACGCTCCTACCCTCTAGGTAAGAGCGCACCGCCGCCTGCAGGTACTCCGGCACACCATGGTGACGGAGCGCCTGCAGGATACAAGGCCAAGGGAGGGAGTTGAACGCGTTGGCGATGTCGAGAGACACCGCCATCAGAACTCCCCCCTCAGCCACCGCCCGATCCGCCAACCCCTTTACGCGGAGGATGGCGTCGACGGTGGAGCGTTCGGACCTGAAGCCGTACTGGTACGGCGACAGATCCGGCCCCACTTGCGTCAAGTGCTGGATGAGGCGGGAAGCGATTAGACGTTCTAAAAGCTTCCCAGCCTCATCCAGCAAGACGATCGGGCGGTATCCCGACGGGGAATCTGCTGGGCGTCCTTCTTTCCTTAGCAGGATTAGGCGCCCTACCTTCCACACCGCCGGGAAATGGCCCTGGCGCAGCGCCTCAGATGCCAAACGTCTGAAGCGCTCCTCCAACCATCCAAGAGCCAGGGCCAGCACCTTGCCCGGTACTCCGTCCGGGCCAGGTGCGACGCTCTTTGAGCGCAGCCGCTTAACGGCAGCGCTCACCTCCTCCTCCGTAACCTCCTCGAATTCTTGTCCCGCTGGCGGATGCGGGTACATTCGAGGAGGCTCCCACCCTTCTAGAGCTGGGAAAAGGGCGGGAACTACGCTCTGCAGGACCCTTGGCTCGAGCGTCAGAGTCACCGGGGGGGTCCAAGGGCGAAGCTTCTGCCTCGCCCGTCTGTAGGGCCGCCCCCAGGGGTCCCGGCTCAGGGACGATAGCATTTCGTCCCTGGAGCGCTTCTTGCCCTCCCGGATCGCTTCCTGGAGGGCTGCCTTCGCTGCTCGGTAGGCGTCGAGCAGCGAGGCCTCCTGGGCCGCATCGCGTCGCCGTCGTCGCCGGTGGCGCTGGATGGTGCGCCTCGCCCTTACGCATGCCTCACGGAGGGCTGCGATTTCAGGGCTCCACCAGTAGACGCTCCGTCTCGGAGGCCGAGGTCCGGGTCGGGGCATTGACGCGCTACAAATGCGCGTCATGGCCCCCCGGAACTCCTCGGCCTCAGCGTCCACCTCGGTGCGCCCTGTACCCTCCGAAATCCAGGCTTCCACTATCGCCGCCTCCTTCGCTTTCTCCCGATCAAGCCTTGACAAAGTCCAGCGTGGAAAATTGTCAAGGCCGCGGGAGGGCGGTGGAGCGGGCGATAGGAGGCTAGAGGCGGAAATGTCGAACCATATGTAGCGATGGTCCGACAATGTTTCCGCCTCCTCCAGCAAAGACAATCGTACCTTAGCACAACCCTACGACATAAGATTTTAACACTGATCAATTAGGTTCTCAAAAAAGAACACTAAGTAGATACGCGTACAAAAATGATTAATTTAGTAAAACGCAGATTTTAGCCAGGGTTGCAGGCGTGGGCGAACGCTGAATGCGCTTAGTGACCAGATAAATAAAGCTAAACGATCCACATTTTACACAGCGCTGCGGATATAATTCTTACAACGATAAAAGAAATAGCAGCTGTTCTCGAGTAAAAAAACCTAAGCAAGTGATGTATGTACATTGTACGTACATCGTACACGTAGTCACGGTTTAAATCAATTAGGTAGTTTTCTGTGATCGCGTGACAATTTAATGTGATAATTATTATTGTAATGCAGCATTAGTTAGGACATTCATAGATCCAAACTACCCCAACAATGCACTCATAATAGCTCACAGACGACGTGATGGTATCGGCTATGGATGTCTAACAAATTTGTTATATTTTGCTAAGCGCAACTAATTAGTTCCCAACAGTGTTTGTCCCCAGACTCACCGAGATATTGTGTATTTGCCAAGCATTTGTATGCTCAGAAAGAGGAACGTGAAGGTTAATTACCTGAAAGAATAAAATAAATAATTACTAAGTATGTACCACACCACAAGCCATGTTTAAAAACAAAGCTAGTTTGAAGTGCAATTAAACTTTATATTTCAGTCGAGACATGTTTGTACTACGTAAAAGCTCGCAAGCCCAAATGGTTGAACTCAGGTAGCAGTTTCTAGCAGTAACGTAATATTTATAAAAGTATATAGGAATCCATTATCAGCTACTCAAACATCTTCTAAATTTGTTATTGATAATCGCAAAGAGTAAAAATATTTGCACACACTTTTTACTAAGGAAATAAATTCAAAGTTGGCTACTGGAATTCATCATTATTGAATTACAACATTATCCGCAGAGGGTATAGATTATTAGTGGGTTATTTTTGTTATAATTATATGGCCTATCAATTTCCATACATATTGACTTATGTTATACTACAGACCTATAAACTTCATAAATTTTCAATATTCCCAGGGATTTGTAAAAAAACTTAAATAAGAGATAATACGCAAAAGAGCTGTAGATCACAACAAGTCAATCAGGCTATTCACTAAGGGACTGGCGCCTACAATAAAAAAAAGGTAATTGACGAGAACGCAAATACACAAAACTCGGTAAACAAGTTTGACAGCGCGCCCGAAAAGACCTGCCCACGCGCTTTGCGCCTACAATAACGATGTCTAATGAAAACAATACGGTAACGTTACCGACCCAGGTGTCTCGTGAACATTGTCTAATAACATACCGACAATGATTATATATCTATAGTCGATTATTCCGTACAGTTTATTTTTCTTCTATAAAATCACGAGTAACTGGACATATTGAAAGAATTATTATCTGTGATGTAGGTATTATAACCAACGCTGCTGTACAAAACACATTATTGAAGATCTTTAATTTTAGTAGGTAAAAGAAACTAAAACAATACCTATACGAAATGGACTTGACTAGTAAAACAAGTTAAATACAAATTTCCGTTATTTTTCAGTACCTATATCCATTCTATTAAAATCTAGGCCACACAAAAAAACAATTATTTGGAACACATAAAGAATTGTGCTAATTGTCAAACGGACGCACATTTTCTTCAACGTTTGCAAAAAATGAAAGGCAAATCTCCAAATAGGCATTAAGATGGAAAGAGGACGTCTTCAGTCAGACGCATTTACCTGTGCCTATTTAATAGGTCAGGCGGCTGAAGTTCGTTAATCTCTCAACTGACATTATTTTCGCCGTCGCGCTACGACCAACGTATCGACAAGCCAAAAGGATCGGCCATTTTGGCGGAGTACCAAAGAACGCGATCGTCGGCCTAACTAATGTGCATTTCGAGACCCAAATTGGCATTTTATTTGGTAACGTTTGGTTAGTAACCGACGATACCTGTATCAGAACAGACACAACTGCACCGGCCAATTTAGATGAAGTTCAGAAACCCCATAAAAAGAATATTGCAAATTAAACTTTCATTCGGGCTAAACCTCATATTTTGGAAATACTTTTATTCAAATATCTGATTATGAAACACGGCATCAGATGGAGGACTTTGTTAAAAAATGTACTATGCCTGCAATCACTTGTACAGAGTAACGAAAGATGTCTTAATACTAGATAGTAATAAACGTACATACAACTACGCAAGTGATACAGGAGCTTTCATCGAACTATTTCATGCTACGACAATTCTGTAGCAACAGCGGCGTAGTTAATACCCTGTTGATCTTGGACGGGCTCGGCAGCAGGTGCGTGGCATTTATGTTATTTTAAAAGAGTACATAATCCATGAAACGTTTGCGTTGTAAATGTAATGCTAAATCTGATATTAACTGCTTTAAGAGAAAAGAACAAGTTTGAAACCTTTGACAAACATCATAGACGTAAATCTTTAGATCTTAGTGGATATAAAATAATGGAAAAAAATGTAGGTAACGCGGTATAATATATTTACTACGCTCATCCAGATTAAAAAATATTGTCAACAAAATTACAGATTATTTATTAATTACAGTAGACATTTATATTGAATAGAATACTACACAAGAACCTAGAACATAGTGGTAATTATCAAATATTACGAGACCTAAAAATATTATCAGGTGAAAAATATCTAGGATAATGGGCGTAAAAATCCGAGCGTAAAATGTAAACAAAAATCTTAATCAGCTGTGTTTGATATCCACCGACAGGCTTGCACCGGTCGCGACATTGCGAAACCCGCGTCGAAGCGCCAAGCGCACCCGGTTGCCTGGCGCTCGCGGGCCGCACAGGATGACGCCCCCAGATGACACCGTACAGACTGAAATAAATCTGCAAGCTAAACAAACCTGGCATTTCCGGCGGGCACGTGGTGCAGGCTGACACAATTAAATAACTCCTTATGTACGATGCATTCCAAATATAAAACGGACGGAACATCTTACGCGATTCGTTTGGCTGGATGCGCCATGAATGGGCGTAATGTTACGAAAGTTGGCTTCGTCTCCACCCCTGAGTCACTTGTACGAAATTAACATGTCTAAAGCGGACTCGCCGATTCCCGCAGCTGCAGTGAACATCAATTATAAAATATAACTAATAGTTGCCTATTTCATTAAAATTGAATTCAACTATGTAAATTCCAAACGTAGCCAATCGCCACCGCAGAATTTGACGTCAAAGCTAGCACAGTATAACATAACTAGAATACGCTTTACACTCAGTCTTTCTGTAAATATTCTTGAATGCAATATTGCTTGTCTGTACGTACAAAATGTGAATAAAATAATAGTGGTACACAGTTACAAGAAAAATAATGGAAGGAGAGGTAATCCGATTCAATAATTAAACAATCAAACTAGTGGAGTGGAGTGTCGTCTGATTAATGATACAAAATTTATTGCAAAGACGAACGTGTTTGACAAATCGCCAAAACAATGATTAAGATTACCAATGTAAAACCATCTGCATCAGCAAAGATAAAATGATTAGAGGTAAAAGTGAATTCAAATTCTGCTAGATATGACCAAAATACAAGGGTCAAACTGCAACAAGCATTCTCGATATGCGTAATGCATAATAGACGCACGGCAGAGTACCGATGACCGGATCGAATTATTTGGAACTGTTCGGATGCACGCTTTAACGTGGAACGGTTCGTCAACAAAATAATAGTACAAATACTATATACAAAAATGGTTATTTCCGTCGTCGGCCCAGGGTCGCAGTTTGAAAACATGCCGGTATTATGAATCCCGTAAACGTAAACCTGCAATGTATCATGATTATGAGGATGTTCTCGCTAGCCGATCGGTGAGTAGGTAAGAGTTAAAGATAACGAAAGTAATTGTTTATTGGTAATCGATTAGTAAATTTGGGTTAAAATCGTGCTTACATTCATTCCGAATTTAGGGTTAAAAAGATAAAATGTGTAGATGAATTATACTTTACAATTTAACAATACACGAAGATGGTCGGTTCAATAAAGAGTGTACCTATACAAAGATGTATGGTTAATGGCTGCGGATGCTTGGTACATGAATCATGGAGCGAGTGCGCGCCTTCACTTGCATTTTAAACATTGACGTCAAAATCCTCAAATTGATACAAACTACACGTAACGTTACATTACGTAAAGGAAAATCTAACAGAGAAGGTAAAGAGAACAAGGTCAGCGAGATTTTCTTTACAAAGACTAATGAATGGAACTTGAAAATAATTAATTCGCTCGCACATCTAGTAGCAAACGATAAAAAACATTTAGAAAACAATCGTAAGACTTGTTATCTATCGACAGAAGAAAATTAAAGTGTATTTTATTTAAAATGCGTTGAAATTTATAACTCCCTTGTTGACTACGTGACACGGACCGGATAGACTAATCCAAATAGCGGCGGCTCCCAATGTCGTTTCGTCTGAGACACACTTATTTTAGAATATATTTGGGAATGCTAAGCGATGGATACACATTAATCAAAGAGACTGTTTTATGAAATCACGTGGGACGCCTTCAGCCGCACTATCGTGCTCAAGATTCTCACTTGATATAATATACGTAAAGTAAAAATGTACCTATTTATTTAGTTATGGTTAAGGAAATTAAACCATTCTTAGTAAAGGCCTTCGTTTCGAAACACAATCAGGTATATATGTGTTAATTATATTTTCTAGACTTACTTCAGGAAATCTGCGCCCAGCCATTTACGTTGCTAAGTTATGATTTATAATTAAAGTTACTTATTAAATTCACAGCAAAAATTTATCAATTTATAACGAAACTCTTTGAACCCTATAAAACTGTGAAAAGAATGCTAGCGTAAAAATAAAATTGAATTCCCTTACATCACGCCATCACGTAAGAGGAAAAATGTTTAATGTCGCAATGGGAACTGTGTTGAAAGTGGCCGACATACGTCCACGTCATCATGATGTTGCAGTGTCACAATATTTAAAAAAAAATCGAGTAGCAAGCTATATTAAATAAAAACCTGAAAATAACGAAGATTACGATACGACTATTTGATTCTTAGCTTTTATCAATCATCATAATATAAAACATTATTACTTAGATACTGTTATAGATTAGATTAGGCAAAAGAGGAAATACGCTAGTGTACATTATTAATGGTTGTCCTATTTATTATCAAATTCCCGAATCTTAAATACATTGCATAGCTTATTATCATTTTCGATGTTTGATAACGAAATACTGAAAGCAGATATTTAATGAGTTCTATATAAAGATGAGTAAATAAATTGTTAATATTCAAGAGTTGCAATAATTTTCTCTGGATCAACAGCCCAAGACGCTGACAAGGCGCTATTAGAAATTGAAAGTGGTTTATCAGCGTCCAGTTGTCACCAGTCCAAGATGCTGTCTGATGATAACGGTAATATGGTTCATGTGGTATCACGTCCGACGCGACGCGGAGACGTTAATCTCCCCGCGCGTTCCTGAGCCAACATACTCATGCACTTATAAGTTGCTGTCATTATTGGTAATGCATTTGGCAATAGAAAGAAAGAAAGAAAGAAAGAAAAGACGTTTATTCAGTGACTTACATAGAATAATACAATAAAATTTCAAACACAATATAGTGTCACCGAAAGGGACAAAATGCTCAGCATAAATGTCGCGGCGACAAAAGACGCCGTGACGCTGGTCTTCCGCACATGTCCCGATGAAGGAGACGCAACTGCGCGCAGCGACATCACAATTACAAAAATACTAAGTATGAAAATGAAATTAACAGTATAAATTGGTATATGTATAAATATACTATATGCGACTATGGGTATCGGCTTAATAAATAAAGTTTCAGGTAAAGTAGAGGGTAGAACATTGATAAGTGGAATAGTATCACTACATAAAAGCTGATAATTAATTGTGAATATAGGTAAGTAACGTTATGTATACATAAATTGTTTATTTGTGTACAGGTACATAAGTTAATTATTAATAAAAGCCATTTATAGACACTTTTGCAAATCTAGAAGGAAAATCAATACAGCATACCACGATAGGACCAGCGTCAATAGCATCGGCATTTCAATTATCCAAGCACAGTTTATAAACGATAAGCTGAGATTAAATGGTTGCTTTTCTCGGGATATTCTGGGTGCTGTTTAATGTGGCTTTGCCAGATTTAAGTAAACGGTGCCCTATTTAGAATTTTCTTTATCAATACCGGCATTGTCTGTGAAAAGGGATTATACGAGTATTATCACACTAGGAGTATATCTAGGTTATGCAAATAAATAGACAAGGATTATAATTTGCAATTCATTCATATAAATTGTGGTCAGTCATTGGTGGTTTAGCGTTATTGTTACATATGATAATAACTTCATTATAGTCATATTATATGTAATACTGTGGTCAAGGGAAATCAACATAGGTGTTGCAAATGTATTTTATTTATAAATGAACTTTAGTTAACAAAAATATAGTTTGCCGACGTTTTTATGGATATTCTATGCAAACATTTGATTTACAGAAAAAAACCTTCGTCTCTTTTGACAGCTTGATTCGACATATTATATGCCTGTCATTTTTGCATATTCCTACCATGGAAGTGGGACCGCTACTAGGTAGGTATTTACATACCTACCTCGTAGTTTTACAATTTCACTATTTTTCATGGAAATATAAAAAAGAACAGTTAATAAAAGTTCAAATTATAAGAGATTTTAGTAACATTCATTAAAACAATCTCGATAAGTAGATTCCGATTTGGCTACATACGTTTTGTGAAGTAAGTAGGTAGTTGTTTTTCAATATAGTACAGACAGAGACGTCATTTCAAAGCCTGATTTATGGAGAGTGGGCGAAGCTACCACCTCAGAGTGTACGAGTATGTGTGATTCGCTGAGAAAGAAGTATAAAACCGGACAGTGGATCGTAAAGCAACGAGGTCAAGGTGGGATATAGAACGAGGCCGGCCCCGCTAATTACCCTCCTGTTCGCGCCGATAATTATGTTAAAGGAACCACTAGCATCGAAATTATGAAAGTAAACATAATAAGTAGCAAAATAGTGTGAAGATTTACCATTTCAATCTTTTCTAACATACAAAACTTTCGATAAAGGTATCAATTTATTGTAACATGTAGTCAAGTGTAATAGCCTGTTATATTAGTACATGTATATTTCTCTTTGGTCGCTCGCACCTTTGAATAATTATCATCGTTATTATTTTTTTAAATAATGTGTACAGAAATGTCGTAGTTTAAATATTGAACAAAATATATCATGATTTTAATTGATAGCAAGTGAAATGGATATTTATTTCAATAATAAAATTTATTTTACAATCTATAAAACTTTGCACTGATACATGTGCCTCTATAAATGCATCATCACATTTTTGTAGTTGGCAGTTGTTTTTTTTTATTTATAGCAAGTAACCAATTGTTGGACAGTGTCACAATGAAAATCTATTAACTTACTGTACCGTCATTCGAAGCCTAAACAATGAGAGAGGCAACTCGATTTGACGACGCTGTGGCGGAAATAGTGCTTAATTTGACTTACAATTCCCCCGACGTATCCGGTACAATATTTCTCTAAACGTCCACCAGGTGGCGAAGTTGAGCTGTTTGAACGGAGCCATTTTAAAATCATTCACTATATGGGCCGTAATTACAATAAAATATCGGGCGATCCATTGCTACATATTTACAAATTATGTTGACTAGCCGCCGACATACCACTACGTAAGTGTACTCGGTTGGAGGCATTGCTACTTTTCAGCCTACTCGGCAGTTCTATATAAAACTCTGGAGTGACTGCTACCTGCTCTGTCTCTTTATGGCCCAATGTATGCAAAGCATATTTGCATTAATAGCCGTATTGCACCCCGATGTGAATGCGAAGTTTTAGCCTACTGTATAAGGCAGTACAAAAATACAAGCGGGTCTGCGCGCAAGCCAGTCCGTCAAATATAAGAACCCGCGCAGGGTGTCTTTTCACATTTAAGTCAAGTGACTATTTAGAACCAGCTTGTGCATAGCATGTTTGCACACATTAGGCGCATTGCGCTCTGCTGTGTATAAAAAGTTTTAGCATATACTACAATGCAATATAAAGATTATGATGGGGCTACTGCACACGGTAGTCCTTTGAATATTTGATGCCCGCGCAGGGTTTTCAATTTTAGAGTCAAGCGACTCTTTAGAACCAGTTTGTGCAAAGCATGTTTGCACATTGGGCGTATTGCGCTCTGCTGCGTATATAAAGTCTTAGCGAGTGTGTGCAAGCGGGCCTGCGCGCAAGCCAGTCCGTCAAATATAAGAACCCGCGCAGGGTTTCTTTTCAAATTTAAGTCGAGTGACTATTTAGAACCAGCTTGTGCATAGCATGTTTGCACATTAGGCGCATTGCGCTCGGCTGTGTATATAAAGTCTTAGCATATACTACATTGCAATAAAAAGATTCAAATGGGGCTACTGCACATGCTAGTCCCTTGAATATAAGATACCCGCGCAGGGTTTTCAATTTTAGAGTCAAGTGACTCTTTAGAAGCAGTTTGTGCAAAGCGTGTTTACACATTAAGTCTTAGCCTATGCTGCAATGCAATGTAAAGATTCAGATGGGGCTACTGCTCATGCTAGTCCTTCGAATATAAGATACCCGCGCAGGGTTTTCAATTTTAGAGTCAAGTGACTCTTTAGAACCAGTTTGTGCAAATCATATTTGCACATTGGGCTTATTGCATTCTGCTGCGTATATAAAGTCTTCGCCTATGCTACAAGGCAGAACAAAGAATCTGAAGCGGCTACTGCACATGCTAGCCCTTCGAATATATGATACCCGCGCAGGGTTTTCAATTTTAGAGTCAAGTGACTCTTTAGAACCAGTTTGTGCAAATCATATTTGCACATTGGGCTTATTGCATTCTGCTGCGCATATAAAGCCTTGGCCTATGCTACAAGGCAGAACAAAGAATCTGAAGCGGCTACTGCACATGCTAGCCCTTCGAATATATGATACCCGCGCAGGGTTTTCAATTTTAGTGTCGAGTGACTCTTTAGAACCTGTTTGTGAAAAGCGTGGTTGCACATTAGGCATATTGCGCTCCGATACGCGTATAAAGTTTCAGCCTATGCTAAAATGCAATACAAAAACTTTAACGGACCTACTGCAGAATCTAGTCCGGCGAATATAAAATACCCGCGCAGGGTTTATAAATTTTAGAGCCCAGTGACTGTTTAGAACCAGTTCTTTGCAAATCGTATTTGCATGTCAGGCGTATTGCGCTTCTATGCGTATACAACGTTTTAGCTCGTGCTACAACGCAATACAAAGATTATACGAGAACTACAACACATATAAGATACCCTCGCAGGGTATTTCATAGATTTTAGAGTCTGAGACTCTTTTAGAACGAGTGTGTGCAAAGTAACCTGGCATATTACCAGATACAGAACATACCAATATTGCATCCGATGCGTATACAAACCCTTGCCCTAGCCTTCGGGTCTATATAAAAATTTGAGCAGGTGATCTGCGTCGACTCATCGAGTAGCCCGTTCAGGTTTCTACGCTTCAAGAGTCAGGGAGACTTGTGGTGCAAAGCACGTAATGGCGCAAACGTATACAAGCCTTACCACTACCTTTCTGTGGCATGCCTATCAGGCCATTGTTAATACTTCGCCGGGATCGAATTATCCTTGGTATGAAAATTTATACGACGGGTTTGCGCAAGCCAACCTGACACAAAATAAGGTTACGCTTTAATACTCTCCAAGGGCAGGATATCTACCGATCTATCCCTATACGTAATATGCTCATAATGACCAAATTCTATTCTATATTGGAAAAGCGTATTGGCATATTCTACCCATTCCGCGCTTTATTCCACAACGCCCCAAAGGGTGGCTCATCCATAATGCGTTGCTTACTACAAAAGTTACCCAAAAGCGTGGTGCAAAGCCATCGCCAATATATAAATACTCCAAGTCCTGGCAGGGCTAAGCCTGAGGTTAAGGTTAAAGCTAGCAAGAATCAATTTAATCATATCAAAAGTTTTCGCTCGAAGCGAAGTTTGCTTAAAGTTTCTAAAGCATTTCTAACGTATTGGCGTATTATATTTGTCAAAGATACCATGGCCCAATACCGATCTATGTTGTTCTGATTGTGGAATCTTAGTGGAATATAGGCCTCCCTTGTGTGTGCTAGTGCTCGACTATCGAAGTAACAGTTTCGAACCTATATTACCTCACTCAGTTCAAATAAATGTACAACTTCAACATTCAACTTTATCCATAAATATAATTCTGAATCAGCCCGTGTCAGTCCACTGCTGGACTTGGGCCTAATGTTCGCCACCTCGATCGATTTTGGGCCTCTCGCATCCAGCACTTGCCAGCCGTCCTGCGCAAAGTCGTTTACGACTGGCCTGGCCAGATTTATAGGTATCTAGACCTATAAATCTGAACAAAATGGAACTTGAATGACAAATTCGGCACATGTAAGACTGCTAAACAATCATGGTTTCTATTTCTAAGCTGAGACCGGAAGGATCCCTCTCCTAAACGAAATATCTGGTCTATTGAGACACTAGCCATTAATAAATACATTATTCCCCTAATGGGGTTATATCGGAAACGACATAGTAGTTACAAAACTGCAATAATCAAGTTTGATCAAGTACCGGTACCAGTAACGTTATAGCCACCGGCGCCGCAGAGCTAGCGCAAGCCAATGCCCAAGTCGTTGACTAGCAATATGCCACGGTTCTAACTAACACTCATATAACATCTTCTTAACTAATACAAGTCTTGATTGGCGCGTCTGAATGAGACTTGATGGTTTTCAAGACTTCGTCTCGCTTTGCGTATTCCTGGTTGGAGCCAACTCAAGCAGAACTTTCACACCAGTTGTAGCTGACAATGTGAACATTCCCAGGTATGGGAAGGGCCCTTACCATTTCCAGTTCCTAGTGAATTGTCGCATTCAATCACAGCGAACAACGCAAACTTATATAGGTGCTACAAATTTGTCCACCGCCGAAACCTACAACTTGTATACTTGTTGATTTTAATTAAAGCAGTTGTTGGAATGCCTGTTACCGCACCAAGATATAGTTTTCTGGCTCGCCCAATGGTTGGCTGGAACAGACTGCCCCAGGGCATTAAAACCGGCATTTGTACTTGTCTTTGTGCAATAAGATTAAATAAATAAATAAGCCTACTCTGATAGTGTAGCACAATGGTAGCCAACTCGATTGGACCAAAGATTTACTTACTTCGTGCGACATATTAATTATTATTACTGACTGCCGGTTATATACATACTAAGTAATATAATTGTTTATATGTATCAAATGTTTTGCCATACCCTAACAGGGTCTATATTCTATACTAGATAAAAGTTGTTTAATTATGTATGAATATAGTTGCAAATAAATGAATATGAATATTACTATAATCATACTAATAGCCACGATCTACTGATTGGCCAACCCCGGTGTAGCATTAATATGCTAATGGATAATTATTTGTCTAATGACAAACTATCCTTAAATTCTAGCTTTCTTTTGCTTTTAGCAAACAAATATTCTATTCTATTCTAGTCTGCTAAGCTTCTCGCTCAAAACAAAATAGGAACAAATAAAATTAAAAGTTTGGTTATTAAATCACTATACAAATTGCAATGATTTCGATTCAAGGCAGTTTCAGAATATGGTGTGTCTGTTGTCCTATGCCACTGGCTTCCGCTACCCACCTAATGCACTGTGTTTTGTATGCATGTTGACTAAGGTGTAATAGTATATTGACTAAACTTAGGTGGAAAAATCGCCATCGCCCAATGACAGCGATGATGATAGTGGCTGACTATTTTGTTAGTACCTCGCCTACTTTTGATTGTATATAGGTAGCTGTTTGTATGTGTGTAGCACAAACAGCTGTGATCTGGTCAGTACAATAGCTGAAAACTGCCAATCATAACCTGTGGTTAATCTAGGCCGGTCTGAAAGACTGGATTTTAGCTGGTTTAATGTCTATACGTATACTACTAAGCCAAACGAATACTACTGTTTTCCTCTATTCATTACATATTATGTACAAGAAATTAGACCTCAACAAACAACGTGGTATCTGCTATGGCCCCTCTCATAGCAAATTAATAATTATAACTGACAATTACAAATTGTATGTTATATAACTTTAACGGCCAATTTCTTTACATACCTACTTATATCCTATTGGCATTTCTATCTCATCAGGTAGATTAATGACAATGAATATTTTTTGGTTTGACCGTTATGTCCTATTCACCGCTATTAACTGTCGTACGTGTACACAATATAAAAACTACTAGTCATTACGTTATTGTAATTGTACCTGTTCCATTACATTATAGCAGTATTAACCATATTATCGGGTCTTTTACCACGTTATATATCATTTTATATCTTTAGACACTTTACTACTTACACTTACGTATTAGTGGAACATTTCAGGTGTTGTTGGAATGATGATCTATCCCTGATTGCGTTTACTCGCTTTAATACATTTAAACATATGGTGTTACATTCTTAAAAACATCCACCAGGCGATATCAAACATCCTCTCATTGTTTAGGCTTCGAATGACGGTACAGTAAGTTAATAATGGCGTTTTACCTTACAATAAAACGCTTATTAACGTCTTACCTCATTCGAAGCCTATTTTTAAAACTGCCTGCTGGCAAATGAGATCACAATGATTTTAAAATGGCTCCGTTCAAACAGCTCAACTTCGCCACCTGGTGGACGTTTAGAGAAATATTGTACCGGATACGTCGGGGGAATTGTAAGTCAAATTAAGCACTATTTCCGCCACAGCGTCGTCAAATCGAGTTGCCTCTCTCATTGTTTAGGCTTCGAATGAGGTAAGACGTTAATAAGCGTTTTATTGTAAGGTAAAACGCCATTATTAACGGAATGGCGAATAATTTGCAAATGTTATGATTACATAGTAATGTGAATAGATAGTACGGATCCAACAAGTGGTTTATACGTGAATTACACAACCACAGACAGTCAGTGCCAAAATTCTATTTGTAACGACAAACCGAGACGGGGTATATTTAACTGCCACCCATAAACTGTCGAATAGGTACTGCCTATGACAACGCCGTACAAAATGCAATATTACAAGAGCGAAGCCGTTGGGCCAGATCTGCTTCGAAGATAAATCATCCTGAACGTAATTATTAATTACTAAGGATTTATATTTTAGTAGCAAATTGAGATGTTTGCGCTCGTTTTGCAGTAGGTAGTTCCCACCAATTACAAAATTAACACAATTTATCCGCCGGTAGAAATGCATTCTAAGACAGCAGGCCTATTCCTAAGATTAGTACTATAATTACATATGAACCCAGTCACTGTATTCCTGAAGGGACAAGATTGTTATACGTTTTTATTAGGTACCTAACCCTAATCCAAACAGTAAGAAGGAAAACCATTTCGTTCTGATTCAATGAATTCTGAGATTTAAGTAGATACGTCATGGGTTAAAAAAGCACCGAAAACATCCACATTAAATCTCATCATTTCCTCCAGCGACGCCCAGTTTAACTACATAATATTGTATACGAGTTACGTTTCTCAGAACAATTATGCGTTTGTTTGCGATTCCTCAAAACAAACAATCCGTTCTTGTCCGCGACAGAATTACTGCCTACACTACAACCGATTCGCCAATTTTGCTCCACAAATAGGCAAATAATGCATGGGAAAATTAACAAGAAATCTTAAAAAACATCGCTGAAATTACGGAAACGCGGTAATCTTTTTACGTGAAAGTAGTCGAGGACACATAAAAATAGTGACAATAAAATTTAAAGCCGACTTCCTTACTGCCATACATCAGCATTTAAAAGAACTAAAAATTGTAATTTCACCTTATTAGGTTTCATATTGAGTATTAATTTGATGTTACTTATCAGCACCTTTACCAACAGATGTGTAAGTATTGTTGTGGCTGTTTGTGCGTTGAGTCAGTGGCGTATGTCACGCGTGCGGGCCGCGGGCGGCCGCGAATGCGCCGGCGCACGTGTGGGCGCCAAGCGCGTAACCGTCCCGGTCTACGAAAACAACGCCTCTGTTACGACATTACCACATACCATAACTGCGACGAGCGCGGATACGGCACCAGGTTTTTATAAGTGTACCAAAGGACCAATGTGCCATTAAATTTAACAACTAATGAAGACAATAAATATGATTTATGCAGATTGCTAGTATTTAATTTGATCTTCGGCGCGTAAAAATGCTTTGCCTTTTTATGAGAATTACTGGGAATATCGTTATAACCGCTTGACAATTCTCTCCGTACAGACATGAGGTTAAACTACTAGGAAGGAAAGGCACATAATAATGCACATAAAGTAAGGATTTGCATAGTGGACAATGGACATGTCCAACTTTAATGATCTAAAAGAAAGCGACAAGTGCTCTCTTACAAAGGGGGGCAGGGAGGGATGCTAAACTACGTAACGCCAACTTGAACTCGTTATATAGTTTTGTTAAATCTCTGAAACATGACGGGGGCAGAGCACTCAGAATAGATTTCCATTACAAGACTAAACGCGAAATAAAAATTCGGACATGTACAACGAAAACAGAACCCTAAAAAATAATTAGACAAACTTATAAACTCAGTCAATACTTACATAATGTATCAAACATTAAATTAATAATTTACGAGCTAAAACACTTTTTTTTTCTTTTTTTATAGTGGCTCGACATAATGGCTTCCTTACGCCTGATGGAAAGCGAAAGAGAGGCCCAAGTCGCTGTGACAACTGGCAAGTAACTGGTTAGTTACCTGTCAGTTGCCACTGCCATGCCGGCCCAACCCGGTTTCTGTTCCTAAATGACTACGATGATAAAAAAGGCGGCCTTGTCATCAATTCGGGTTCTGGGTCCAAAATATTTTTAGTAAAAAAAACCGACAGAAATCAGCTTCTGGATATGGAATCAAGTTTGGATGTCGATATCTCGTGGCGATCTTGGGGTTCCGACGCGAGCTCTACCCGGAAGAATCGGATGAATCCAGAACAAACTATGTAATAACATACAAGTAAATTTTTTTTGTGAACTAATCTAAAGGTCCTTTACATTTCATCTAAATAAGTATACATACCTGATGCCAGAATTTCTGCAGACGCTATTTCAAATATGCCAAATGCAAAGTACTGACACTGATTACTATTAAGTGTGTTTAATCATCATCATCATCATCATCAGCCTGTTGCAGTCCACTGCTGGACATAGGCCTCTCCAGTGGTTCGCCACTTAGGGCAAATATCTGGAGGATATACCCATAATCGCCACGCTGGGCAGGCGGGTTGGCGATCGCAGAGCGTAGCTTGTCGCTCCGGTGACGCTGCTGCCCGTCATCGGTCTGTGGTATTTAGCTACGCCTTCAATTGTGATGGTTATACCGCCACCAGTCGGTTGCCAGCGCCTCGTTTGTTATTCGGCAGGATGCACCACGGGCAGGTGAGGTTGGCTTGGAGCGAAAAGATGATGGCTCGCTCCCTTACATCCTTAGTGTGTTTAATATGTAACCTCAATCTGCACAAATTAGTTGATCCTTCGTCATGGTTACTCAAATTAATATTATTTTGATTATAATTGCCAGCTACACCAATATGTTTGTATCAAAAGATTCAACATGGATTCCAAAGATATTCGACATGTTTAGTAGACAATGTTAAACCTACTGGATAGAAGTATTTGACATTCAATGTATCGTCGTACATAAGGTATCTTATGTAAATTTAATGTAAAGTTTTTTATGGTACACAATAAATTGTGTCTACCTATCGATCTTATACTCTTTATTAATCTCGGTCAAAAATTTAGCTACGATGATCAAATAGAGCTCTCTTGGTATTTCATAAGGTACATTCAAATGTTTCAATTTTCACAAGTATTATTCTATTACTTATTAGGACATCACACAGAAGTTAGCATTACCTACCTATGCAGTGATAATAGCATATCTCATGACATTGTCGTTTACGTTTTCGTAGTATTCTCAATACGTATAGGTATTTATGCCGGATGCAAGGTAAAGTCTAAACTTTCGTTTTGAATCAATGTGTAATAATAGAAAGAAAAAATGAAATGCCAACGGAATAGATGAAAATTATCTGAATATGTTACAATAAGAATTTTGAACTACCCAGAGATACGCGACGGACTTGGGCCCGTACCTACCACCAAAATCGAAAACGCCATCGTTCGTTGAACGGATCGCGTACTATTGCACCATGCCCTGTGCCAACGAATTGTAATTAGTGCCTAAAGTTTTTCTACCGGTCCACCGGCTATTGGTAATCGCTGAGAGAAAAACAAACTTATTGAAACAGAATTAGTAGTTTATGTTTAGCTCATTCAAAGAGGCAGCAGTAAATATGATTATCTCTGTCTGTCTGGATTCACGTCAATGTTCTACAACCATTCCAATTATGATAACCGTTTAGGGGTATTCACTCGATTACATAGGTAGGTATTTGCGACCCGACCACGAATTGAATCAATCAGGAAACAAACTTTTCTAAATTGGTTCAGCGCTAGATGTTCTGAGAGACGTCTCTGTATTTATCATCTGTTACTAATAAATACCATTTAAAACTAGCAATTGAAAGATGTGGCTGGCGCATTTATTTATTAGAATTAGGTATATTTTGAGAATAATGTAATGTACATTTGAATACTATGCATCAAAAAAAAAATAGATGACGACATTTGCAGAGCTCATTGATAGCGATTACTGACAGGACAAGTAGGAATTAAAGAATAAACATTCATACCGATACATTACAAATGTGACTACATAATATTTGTTTTCTGATAGTTTGCAATCGTTCGTCTGTTATCAGTATATTTATCAAAAACCATTGACATTTGCAACGGAATACATACTTCCAAGAAAATATAATTTACCTGTGTACCTACCTATTACTTAAATCCGTGAACATTTTAGAGTGGGACTTTTACATAATATATTGTACATATAGTGTATGAAAAAGGTCATACAAATCGTAACAGTAATAGATTAGACGTATATATTTTAAGTCTAATGTGCTAACTATTCGCCTGGCCGAGTGATACAATAATTGTATCAGCGTGCGAACGGTAAACACGTGGGGTTTATTTGATTACGAGTGTAGCACGCCCTAAAATTATGCAAGAGACAACGTGCAATGCGAATAATGGTAAACGTACGGCGATGCGCGCTTGTTTACGAGTGTGGGCGCAGTTACATAATATGCCCATTGGGGATCGTTCTGGACACTATTTATAAGCACTTTCCATTCCCGACTCCGTGACACATATTCCTTACTCCAGTGACTAAGGGCGGGCTAAAGATAATTCTTTTCCTTCCTTCAACTTAACTCCCCCAGGTAACTGGAGTTCAAACACCTGTGATTACACAATTACTTAGAGTAACATGAAAAATGTTGGTTGTGATTTATGCGTGAGTCGTGACATGTGCTTTAATGTTAGAGATCACTTGTGAAGAAATGAAGAACTTTGTTATTATCAAACAACATACTTCAATACAACATATACCATAACAATTACACCACAAGTAATTCCTCAATGACAATTGATGTTACAGAAGTTAGTTTATTCACACTATTTCTCACTGTATATTTAATCAGACAGTATGTAACGGCGATCCCGTTAATTAAACTACCGTAAACTAAGAGCAATTAAGACGAAAAGAGGTCTCTGAGCTATTGTAGAACAGTATTATAATGCTTGTTACTTTCGTGAGCAATTCAGATGTAAAGACTAATGTTAACGATTATAATTATTATGGCAAACCATATTATAAAAGCACATACTTTTTACAACTATAGCATCGAAAATCAGGCAAAGTTTTTTGCAAGTATTTTGAAAATTGGAGTTGGAAAAAGACACTTTCCGACACAAATATGAATCAGTTCGTAATTAATGTGTTATTCCAGAGTTCAGACACAATAGATTCTCCATTGTTTGCTGTCCGAAATCGGCCGTCACGGCCGTTTAGATTTTTTGTGTTACTTAGATTTAAACAATCAGTTAACTTTGCAAATTTTGCACATGCACAAACAAACGGGTAACTTGTGTGACCGGTGGTACCTACTTTCTTTATTTATTCTGTGCTATTACCAACTACCTGTCCAAGTATGAATGAACAAGCGTTTCTAAAATGAACAGGCATCATAAAACATTTATTTATGACAGGGCATGCCCTAATTTACATCATTAACAAACAAACAAACGAATAAAACGATGAAATTCGCATGAGGAAAGAGGGTCATTGAATAATCCAGGCGTAATACTCAGGTTAGCACCAAACGATTAAGGTAAATTTAGCCACGCACATCGACACACGGTGATTACAAGTAATTTGCGAGTCAGTGGAGGTCTTCAGCTCATTAGTTCGGCGAGGAGGTGGTCGACAATAACAAACCACGTGTTACCGCTGTCAACGCAACACGCACAGACCTAACAGAACAAGCGGATTTGAACTAATTGTTAATAACAAGGTTCTGATAAAGTTGTTTGACTTCCGAGTCGATTCCTACAATTCGGCAGTGTCGTAAGCAAACCTTAATTTTCGGTAAGTGATTAGTTATCGTAGGCGAGTACTGCGGTGCAAACCAATATGGATCATACCGTCGCAGTGCCTGCAGCGTTTGGGCTCCGGGGGTGCGAGCTCTTCGCCGAGTTCGCGGTGTCGTACCGGCATGGCGGCGCATCCCGCGCCGGCGCCGCCACCACCCGTGCGTCAGTTGGGGGCTCGCGCGCTCCACCTCGACCGCTCCTGTCGCGGCGGCGGCGTCGCGGCTGCCACTGATTCTGAGCACGCGCCGCCCGCCCCGGCCGGTAGGCGGCGCCCATTCCCCGACCTATTTTAGGCGGCTGTGACTCATGGCTCAAACGGCCAGCGGCGCCCGCGCAGCGCAGCCTCGGTGCACCGCTGAAGCCTACGTGCTATCTTGCACACCTTATTTACATACTTTTTATGTCTTATATATTATTTTAAATTATATTATAACTTTTAAACATCGCCTGAACGAAAAAGTAAAAGAAAATTGAAGACTTGCCACCACCAAGGGTTTCGTAGAAATTAGTTATGACCACACATAGTGTGGCATAACCTTGATGATTAATTTATATGAACTTAAAAAAAAGTGACAGGCAAGTCCGTTTCCGGTCGCTACGAAGTTAAACGCTTGTCAAACGCTCTCGCAAGTTTTACCAAAAATCAGTGAGAAATAATAAACACCCAGTGCAAAAGTGCATCTCAGATTACTCTCTATACGTGTGCGAATCGTAATAATATAAAGTACCACCAAAAACAAAAAGAAATCGAAGTGAAAACGTCCAAGAAATTAATACGTAACGGGTTTGAGGTTATACGTCAAACTCAAAAAATCCTCTGTCAGCTGTCAACGCATCACGGTCGGAAGGTTGCCAGTACTGCCAACCCAAAGATTTTAATAGACACGTTCGGAAACGTAAAAGTTGTTTGCGATAAATTGCGTTTCGTATCATCACCACAATATGTCAACTGAACTGTCACCAGAGATGTTATTGCTGCTAAATAAAATGAAGGAGGAATTAAACATACAAACAGCGGTTATAACGGAAAATGTCACAACGGTTGTTCTTCAGAAAATGGAAGAAAAATTAAAACCTATTGTTGAAGAGAACAAGAAATTGAAAAGTGAAGTGGAAAATCTAAATAATAAAATATTAAATCTGGAAATAAGTGCTAAAAGGAATAATATTCTGATTCATGGACTCCCGGAACCAAGTGAAGAAAATCATGAAGAATTGACTACGCTGGCAATTTCTACATTAAAAGAAATAGACGTTAAAATTGAAGCAGGTGAAATAGATAGAGTCCAAAGGTTGGGAAAAAAGAATGAAGACACAAGAAAAATCAGACCGGTTTTACTTACCACAACAACATTGCAGAAGAAAATTCAGATTATAAAAAATAAGAACAAACTACGTAAGGACACCTACATCACTCAAGATTTACCGAAATCCGTTTTAGAAAAAAGAAGACTAAACAAGAACAAAACTATGAGTAACCTGGAAAATGATAAAAGAAAAAGATCGGAAACCCCAAGTCCACAAAAACAAAACCCTGTAACCACAAAAATGCAGAAAAAGGACAAAAGTGAAACTTTTCAAAAAGATGCCTTTCAGTACATGCGGGAGAGATCATACTCCTTTTCAGACAAAAACACATATAGGAATTAAATCACTACAACCACATAATAACGTACAAGCAATAAAAACTGGCAACATATCACTGGAAACCCCCAACAACTTTGTTACCACAGAAACAAAAAGAATACCTCTCCCACCACGGCTGGTCACCAAGGGAGAAAATGACCGCTACCCTCCAACCAAGTACAACAATAACAATATTGAGACAAACCAGGATACACTAAAAATCTGCGCTTTTAATGTAAGATCTCTATTATCATTTGAAAGATACATTGAACTAACTCATGCTCTCAAGAATATAAATTTTGACATAATAGGCCTATCAGAAGTTAGGCGAGTGGGCCACATCATAGAAGAATACCAAGACTATGTCTTATGTTATATAGGAAAAACGAAAGGCAGATACGGAGTAGGATTCCTCGTCAAAAAAGCTCACAAAAAAAGAATAACCAAATTCAAGGGAATCTCGGAAAGAGTTGCAATTTTACAACTGGAAATTAATAACTTCTCAATTTCTCTGATACAGGCTTATGCACCAACTGAAAAAGCCACCGAGGACGAGATTTGCCAATTCTACGAAGACCTATATCAAGCTCACTCCCTATTAGATGGCAGAGTTCTGGTAATTGGAGACTTCAACGCAAAAATAGGACAACAACAAAAAACCGATAACAATCAAATCTTAGGTCGATATGGCTACGGCGAAAGAAACGAAAGAGGCGAGAGGCTAATAGAATATGCCACTGAATACAATTTGGCGATAATGAATACTTTCTTCAAAAAGAAAAACAACAGAAAATGGACTTGGATATCCCCGGATGGAAAAACATTAAATGAAATTGATTTCATAATGACTAATGATCCTAAAGCTGTAACAAATGTTGAAGTCATCAACAACTTGAAATTTCCCTCCGACCACAGGCTTGTAAGAGCCACTGTAACCATTATACCAGCGAAATTGACCAGAAAAAGTTTCAAAAACACGGCAAGCACACTCAAAACAACCAATGAAATCGACAAGTATTTGGAAATTCTTACAGAACTTCTGAGATCCTCAGACAATCTAAACAAAGCTTCCGATGTGCAAATTTACTACAATCAGCTAGAAAGTATCATACTCGACAGCCTAAAGACACAGAAGGTATCTGAAGGCAAATCACACAAAATTTTCAGCAAAGAAACACAACTATTAATCAATAGACGCACAGAACTAATAAAAACCCAAAACAAGAACACTGAAATGAAGACAGAACTTAGCACATTGTACAAAGCAACAAATAAATCGATAAGAAAAGACTACGAGATCTACAGGCACAACATAATAACGAAAAATTTGGAAAAATTCAGGAGCACAAAAAGAGCTTATAAGGAACTAACTACACACAAAAAATGGATACATAACCTTAACCATGCATCAGATGAAACAAAGACGAGAAAAAATGTGATCGATCATGCAACAAACTTCTATAAAACCCTTTATAAGAAAAAAGACAATGACATCACTGAAAATCAAACAAACAATGAAAAGAAAACTAACTCTGTTCAACAATTTGATGAAAGGGAAGTGTACACACATATAAGACAATTGAAAAATGAAAAAAGCCCTGGCCCAGATGGTATCAGCAACGAAGCTATAAAAAGGGGAGCACCAGCTCTACTACACCACCTGACTCAATTATTTAATATGATCCTGAACAGCGAAACTGTTCCCAGAAGATGGTGCTCGTCAGACATAATACTTCTTTTTAAAAAAGGCAATCCACAAGATATAGGCAACTATAGGCCTATCAGTCTTCTATCTAGCATATACAAACTATTTGCTGCAATAATACTGAAACGAATAGCCCCGGAGATTGACAGAATGCAACCCATAGAACAAGCAGGCTTCAGACCGGGTTTCAGTACTATCGACCATATACAGACAATAGAGCAAATAATAGAAAAATACAGAGAATTTAACAGACCCCTATATGTGGCCTTTATAGACTATAGTAAAGCATTTGATAGTATTAGTCACAACTCTATCTGGAATGCACTCAACTCTCTAAATATCGATCAGAAATATATCAACATTATAAAAAACACATATGAAAACAGCACAAGTAAAGTAAGACTGGAGACCAGTGGAGAACCCTTCAAAATTGAACGGGGTGTAAGACAAGGCGATCCGCTGTCACCAAAACTTTTTATCGCGGTTCTACAAGACATCTTCAATAAAACAAATTGGACACAAAAAGGCATACTGTTGAATGGTAAATACCTCAATCATCTAAGGTTTGCAGATGACATTGCGATATTGGCTGAATCACCTAAAGACTTGGAGGAAATGATAATGTCACTCGACTACGAAAGCAGAAAGGTCGGTCTTGATATGAACACAAATAAGACAAAAATAATGACCAACCATTACAAAAGGCCAATTCAAGTAAATGGATACACAATTGAATATGTCGACAGCTACATTTATTTGGGAAAACAAGTCTCATTCAATGCAAACAGTAACTTGGAAGAAGTAATGAGAAGAATAACAATCACATGGAAAAAATTCTGGTCACTTAAAGAAATACTAAAAGGCAATTATAGTCTGCAGATGAAAAAAATAGTGATGGAAACTAGTATCATGCCTTGCCTCCTATATGGCTGCCAAACTTGGGTATTCACAAAAAACATAAAACAAAAAATAGAGATGACACAAAGGGCAATGGAAAGAAGCATACTTCGGATCAGAAAAATACAAAAAGTACGAAGCGAGGTCATAAGACAGAAAACAAAAATTACCGATGTACTAAAACACGCACTGACATTGAAGTGGAAATGGGCTGGTCATATTGCACGCTACACAGATAAAAGGTGGACAATAGAGACCACCAAATGGAAAGGACCGTCAGGCACAAGAAACACTGGCAGACCAAGGCAGCGTTGGGCTGACGACATCATACAAGTAGCAGGGAGAAACTGGCTGGATCAGAGCAAAAATAGAGAAAAGTGGAAGAGGTTGGAGGAGGCCTTTACCCAAAATGGGGTCCATGATCCAAGATGAAGTCAAGCAATGTGTCGAATTTAGCGTACAAGCTGTGATTATGGAATAAATGGCTTAATAATAATTAATAATAATAATAATAAAAAAAAGTAGGTAGGTACAAAAACAATTTTATGGTTTCATACATTGTTTTCAAACACTTCTCTATTCTAAAGTTGGTATTATTTGCCCACGGTCTTGATGACAGTAAAAACTGTAATTCAATGGAGAATATTCTAATCTCATAACATAACTTAAGGAATCATAAATTCTAATAACTTAATGTCAAATTAGAGGGCCTTAACTTAATTGACATTTTTTTCTCAGCTTCCGAGATTATTCCTGGGTTGTGTATGTATTGTGTATTTGGTTATTTGACATTTCATAAATTGTTACTGAACTTGTGGGTACGTAAATAATAAATCAGTTATGCTTCATCTTGAGTCGGTGTTGTATCTTTTAATGGCGACTGAGTAAAATTTAGTGATTGTTGTGAATTATGGCGAGTAATATTGCGAATTTGATATTTCCTGGACATTTTGATCCTAAGACTGATAAGTGGAGTGAATATAAGGACCGATTGCTGTGTGCACTGGATGTGGCGGGGATTTCCGATAGGGACCTTGACAAAGCGCGTTCATTGTTCCTATCCCAGTGTGGAAAACAAACTTATTCACTAATTGTGTCGTTATTAGTGCCAGTGCGTCCAACTAATGTGCCTTTTAACGATATCTTAGCAGTTTTGGACAAATTTTATGAGCCGGAAGTTAACGAGATATTGCAAGCAGGGAAGTTTCATAAACGCGAACAATCTAATGACGAAAGCGTGCAAGATTTTGTGGCGGCCATTAGCCTATTAGGCGCTCAGTGTAACTTTACCGATTTAAAACGTCAACTACGCGACAGACTTGTGTTGGGGGTGCGTGACGATCGTCTGCGTCGGGAATTATTGAAGGCGAAGGAACTCACGTATGAGTCTGCGTTGCAGCAGTGCCTCAATTATCAGGCGACGTTTCGTGATTTGTACCCTAGTGTATCTGTCTTGGACTCGAAGCTAACTCCGTCCACGTCCGAGCCAATGGAAATTGGGAAGATTAAGTCTGATGATTGTCGACATTGTGCGCGACGGCATAGATCGAACGAACAGTGCCCATTTACTAAAGCCAGGTGTTTCTATTGCAAAAGATTTGGACACATAACTTCTGCTTGTCCAAAGAAGAATGGTAAGGTGAATCAGGTGGAGAGTAATGGTCAGGGGGCCGTCGACACTTCAGAGAAGATGATGGGGGTATACAGCTGCGCGGAGAAGTACAGGCCACCGATCACAGCCGATATAATGATCGATGGCGCTTCTATCGTAATGGAGGTCGATTCTGGAGCATCGCGAACCATCATGTCCGAAGAAATTTATAAAAAGCTTTGGTACTCGCCTCCCCCTTTGAAGTCGACAGACTTAAAGCTAGTGACGTGGACTCGTGATCCGTTAAAGGTTTTGGGGGCCACACCTGTTCGTGTGAAACTGGGCAATAAAGAAGCTCAATGTGAACTTGTGGTGGTGTCTGGTAAAGGTCCCTGCTTACTAGGCCGGAACTGGTTTGAGGCCTTGGGATTGGAAATATCCGGAATTTGTTGGACCGATATGGAAGTCGGTGAACTAGTTCGCCAGTTTCCAGATTTATTTAAAGATTCGCTGGGTGAATACAAGGGCCCAGCGATCTCGTTACGTGTTCGCTCGGATGCGAAGCCTAGGTACTTGAGAACGCGACCAGTACCGTTTCCCTTAAAGCATCAGGTGGAAGAAGAATTAACACGTATGATTGAATCTGGGGTTCTCACACCCGTCAGACACTCAGATTGGGCAACGCCTTTGAGGTTGGTTAAAAAAGACGACGGGTCTCTTCGGATATGTGGCGATTACCGTTCGACAGTCAATCCTGCAATTGAAGTTGATACATATCCGCTACCGGCTGCTGTGGAGTCGTTTGTAAAGCTGAGTGGTGGCCGTGTTTTTAGTAAATTGGATTTAAAGTTAGCCTACTTGCAGCTGAAAGTTGATGAAGATACTGCTAAGCTCCTGACACTTAATACACCGTTGGGATTGATGCAAATGAACAGGCTAGCTTTTGGAGTTAATGCAGCGCCGGGGATTTTCCAGCGAGTCATGGCCAATGCCTTAGCAGGACTTGACGGAGTAGCCTGCCTGTTGGATGATGTGGCTGTGGCAGGAAAGAATATGAAAGAGCATAATGAGCGGTTACATACAGTGCTCAAGAGATTAAATGATTTGGGTTTTCATTTGAACGCGAAGAAGTGTGTTTTCGCCTCAAATGCGATACACTTCTTGGGACATATGATTGATGCTGAAGGTCTGCATCCGTCACCCCTGAAAGTGAAGGAAATTAAGGAGAAACCGGTTCCAACTAATAAAGAAGCTTTGAGAGCATTTTTGGGCTTATACAACTTTTACGAGAAGTTCATACCAGGAAAATCTACGATTTTAGAGCCACTTTATCGATTGTTGGAAGCTAAAAGGCCATGGTTTTGGGGCGAAGCCGAGAACAACGCTTTTGAGCGAGCAAAGGAACTTTTGTCTTCCGATCTGACACTTGTATTCTCCTCCGTACCACCCAGCATCTAATGGCCAGATTGAGCGAGCTATTCAGACCTTCAAAAATAAACTTAAGAAAATGGCGAATGATAGTAGGCCTTGGTCTGAGAAATTACCTAAAGCTTTATATGCACTAAGGACTGTACCCAATAGTTGCATGCACAAGACACCTGCGGAGATGTTGAATGGACGGAAATACAAAACTGCTGTATCCACAATGCACCCAGACACCGCGCCAACTGATACAGAAGAGCAGCTGGATGCAGCAGCACATCGCATTCCATCTCGTACATTTAGGGTGGATCAGACGGTTTCGGCTCGTATGTATGGGCCAGGGGAGAAATGGCAGAAAGCCATAGTCGAGATGGTGGAGGGGCCTAGTACGTATTTGGTGAGGACGGAAGATGGGGAGCTACATCGTCGGCACGTAGATCAACTGATTGGCCGTGCGGTTGCACCGCTGCCTGCTCCGTCTGCTGCGACACAAGCACCGGGAACTAGCTCTGTTTCATCATCTCCCGAGCCCCCTATAATCATACCCCCACCTGAACAATGGCCAGATATTATTGGCATACCTAACTCTGAATGTTGATTAATATTATTTATGTTTTGTACTTTTGATTATGATGGAAAGGTATATTGTGTATTTGGTTATTTGACATTTCATAAATTGTTACTGAACTTGTGGGTACGTAAATAATAAATCAGTTATGCTTCATCTTGAGTCGGTGTTGTATCTTTTAGTATGGTTTTCATTTAAAATGTGACAACTCCACACATTACAATGATCTTGACAAACAGATGGATGGATGTTCAGGTGGATGGATGGGGCAAGGAGGGACAATGTGGTGTGTGGGACTCACCCCTCCCAGACTGGGAGGGCAGACCCTCTAAACTCTATGTCGCCAGTGGGCAGCAAGGTTGCAGGGGCTCAGGTAGTGTCAAAGCATACAGCCGCATTTGCGAGCCGCAGGGCAAATACCCCTTACCTCAGTTCTGGAGAGCAATATAATCCCCAGGCAGATCTCATGCAACAGTATGGCTGCACCCACCACCCGTTACGCCCCAGTTAGTCGATCGCGCCCTCACACTACCCATCTGGAGCATGAAGAGAGGCTCAGAGGGCATATTATGTGCACACTCAATATCCTAGCTCAAATTCCAAAAACAAGTGATAACAACATTATTATCACTGGTATTTTCCAATGAATAATAGTTCTATCTTTAAGATTGTTGGCAATATACAGATGCAATCGAATGAAAAAGGTAATTAGAAATGTTCATATTGATAACAATTTTAATCATTGTTTTCTTTTTAAATCATCATTCTTCTAGATCAGAGACTGTGCCTCTCATTAATGAGCTGTTGATCTTGTCTTATAATTGTGACACTTTACTTGCCAACCACTACTAGCAATGCAGGCCTCCGAGCATAGTAGCATACTAGTATGTAAAATTGCAACACTTTGAGCAATATTTAGTTGAATGAAATTATGAGTAAACATTATTTAATAGCATTGCTATGCTGTTAAACTTTAAGTTAGCTGTCAAACACTAAAGGATATAGGTAGGATACTAACAATTAAATAAACCTAAATGATTATTTTTTGTACTCTTTATTCACTTGATGATTCTGATTTTGAACTGAGTAACCAATGTGTTTTTTTTTAAGAAAGCAGAATTTAATATATGTTAAAACTTTATTTAATTACTCAATAAAATTAAATTTTATTCCTAAGTGAACAGGTCTGTTATACACTTATTGTTAACCGACTTCCAAAAAGGAGGAGGTTGAGAACCCTCTCTGTATTCATAATTATTTCGTCTGTATGTATAATTTTTTTTATGTATGTTCACTGAATTTCCTTTATTTTATTTTTATAAACCATTGCAAAATAAAAATTCTATAGAATTTACAATTTTATAACTGGAAAACCAACAATCAGTTAATAAAATCAATTATAATTTGGGAAGAAATTAAAACTTTTAATAAGTCGTTTAACAAACATGATGATAAAACATATTTTAAAAAATACCTATAAAAGTGTAAATAATGGAATGTAATATTAAAAATTAACAACCAACCCTACACTCTGACCGACACCTTAGATATATATAATAAAAATATGATGATGAAAACAATAAAAAATTCATGTGGCTGAGAACAGTATCAATTCTCCAAATTTCATTGATGGGATTAGTAGATCATTTTCATCAGGGAGAACTATCAAGCTAACAATTTGATAGTTACTATAGAATATTCTTTGTTATTCTCAAACGACCAACATCAGAATATCTGTCTTTGTAATTCTTAGCGGTTGCACTTTATTGTGTTCAACATGTTTTAAAATAGATAAGTTTAAAATGCGTAGTGTCTGGTTACCGCATAAACCATGACAGTTGTGATCGCTAAAACATAATAATAGCAAAATGCTTTTATATTATCATGCATTACTAAAGCTAATCAGAATATTTTACTGGTAGCCGTACGTAAAATAAGAAATAAACATTGACGCATTCGTAATTCTACTAGAATAGAATCAAAACGAAACAGATTGAACGAAGTAGTGGGCGGCTGCATAAAACTCACCTGTATACAGTATACTGTTGTATTCGTGTCAATCAATTCCAAGTGGCTAGCAATCTTTGCAGAATTTGTCCAATTTCACTATTACTTCGTACACGTCACTATATTTTATTAACGCACAAATGTAGAAATAAATAAATGTTATCTGCATTCTTCTCTGCCATTTTGAATTTTTGTGAAAACCGCTGTCTATATTGTAGACAGTCATACAATTGACAGCTAACAGACGAATCAAAATATTTTTTATTAATGATGCCTTGCCTTGATTGGTTCACGAAACATATATGCTAAACAGACCTGCAAGGATTTTTTGCGCGTGGGTGACATTGACATGAGGGCGTTACTGTGAAACAAAAATGTCAAAAATCGACGTCAATCATGACGTTTAGTATGAGAGCGGCATTAGTACCGATTTCGGCCACGTGCAAAAGATCCTTTATACAATATTGTTGTGTGAGACACAAGAATGATACCAGCGTTTGAAATAAATTCACTTCTGTACAACTTACATAGTTGTGTAGCCACTAGCCATCCATTCGTTGTGGAAAAAGGATTAAAAAAAAAGGTATCTGTTTCCAAGCTTCCTTTTATTCACCAACTTATGTGGTCAAGGTCAAGCACCAGCGACAAACTGGCTATATAAATATGACTGGCAACACTTAATTAAAAAAAATTAACATTGCTCAAAAGGTCAGGTTCCCAGGGCTGTACAACCATTTTAAAAATCCAACAGGCGAAATGTGAGTGTTTCTGATGAGTATGGGCGCCAAATTCGTAACTTTTAATTATTGAAAAAAGGCAATTTTTCAAAACGCCCAGCCTTTGTCTAAACCGTTGGTAATAATGAATCATCTTGGACGTATAAAATAAGCGTTTATTTGATAGGTCCATGGGTGGCCCTCATTCATTATGTATAGAATACACGAGGGCTAACGCTAAAACACGGGCGGAAGCGGACGCGTGCGCGCGTCGGAGTCCGCGCCGCGGGCCACGAATCCTCGAGCGGGCAACTGTTCGAGCGCCCGTCTCATTTAACGATGCTATTTAATATTATTTTCCATTCAGATGTGTCCACTAGATTACCATGTGTTATTTGCTAATTTACTAACAATAATAATAATATCAGACATCACATACATTGCTATAATTCCAAAGTAAGTAGCTTAAGCACTAGGGTACAGAACACCGAAGGTACCACAAATAAAAAATTAAATATAAATTATAAATACATATTATAATTTGTTTAATATTTGACGGATGTCGTGTGAGCCCGCACCCTATGCATATCGTCCGCACCCGGTCTCTGTCGTATGCGACTGCGCCGCTCATACCATTTGTCATTAGACACGCGAGCGTGCGCACAAAGCGCTCCAGCATTTTATAAGTAAGCATTTTTGTTGCGAACGTGAATTTCAATTTGGAATTCCGAACGTATGCGGCGTAAGAGTTGGCCCTGAAGCAGCTGCAGCAGATGTTTTATATATAATATCTCGCCAGAGCACTGATAGCGCTAACTAGAAAAAATTTTAGATTTTTAGAAAGATAAAAATTTTTCCCAAGCTTATAAAAATAAAAATTGTGATTCACGATGGTAATAATAAAAATAAGCAATTTTACTTGAATTCATATATTTAGAATAATTACAGTTTGGTGTATAGGCATAGTTCATAAATAGTTATAAGCATATTAAATAGGTTTTATTTTTGGGTAAATAAATACCCAAACAGGTACGGAATGAATAATCATAATCAAGTACTCAATATAAGGATAGAATGCTAGTTTAAAGTAATTCTAGATACTACAAAGAGGTTCATTTCAGAAGGCATTTTCAACAATAACAAAAGAATAACATTAATATAACTAGTAATTTGAAGTTTCATAAAAGCACTCCATGTTATTTAATAAATTAAAATCAAGTTCAGCATTTGTCATGATTTCGGATGAGTTTTATTAATTAGTATTGCACTTTAAAATGCATGTTGCATTTTTCACACAATTATTTAATTTAAAAACCAGACTTTATACACAAATGGCAAGGTTATGAAAGCAAATATTTATATTGCTTTGAGAAAGTTTTCTTATAAAATGTAAATATTCGCAAATAATATTTAAATTTTATGAGAAGATGTACCTATGTACCCATTAACATTTAAATATTTAATAATTGGATTTTGTTTACATATAAGTTTTAAAACATAACACACTATATTTTTTAATCGAAAGTACAATAGCAGTTAATAGGCGGCCGTACATGGAAAATATTGTCTAATATCAATAAATACACAACATACGTAGTCACGTATAATTTACTAAATTATGTATAATTCACAAATCTCATATTTTAGACAAATGGAAGAGGCGGCCAGAATTACTGAGAATACCAATATCTATTTATTACTTTTCCATAATCGTGTTGCCTCTCATTTTTATGAATGAATTATGTTATACTTCCTATTATCTACCCAACATAAAGATGAGACTGTACTTATCAGTCATGCCAATATTTCATACGTACCAAAACCTTTTAGTTAGTACCTTTAGTAGTTATTATAGGTACTAATTTAATATACATTTTTGGACAAACCACTGGATAAGAGCATACATTATACTTGTTACAAAAAATAAACCAAATGGACATAAATCACTGGATTCATAGAGTATCAATTTTGAAGCAATTTTTATTAAAAAGAACAGAACTACCACCACTAATAAATTTGACTAGATATTGCAAGGATATTATTATTCAATGACGTTGTTGATTCAGTGAAAAAGGCTATGTTCGAGAAAATGTTCGACATAATTTACAATTAATATCCAGATATTAATTATGCACCTACAAACATTGTAGCCAGTTGATTAAAAATGTTATGACTAAGACTCTCTACAGCCTTACAAAAAAGTCTCCAACCAACATGAAAATCAATACCGCGATTACTACTCCTGTGTGGGAATACAAGTTGTGTAATCTGGCAGAAATGTGAACTAGTATTTATATACATCACATATATGCATTCAGACCATTTAGATATAATAATTATGCGAGAATTTATTAAAGACTAAATGCGTAAAGGCGACCCCGCGCTCTCTTACGACCCATACCATACCATACATATCAGCTCATAAAGCGCACTGTACACCTGTGTTCATTCTATTTGCAGACTGGTAGCGAACCTGTTTATTAGAGTGCCATTAAACCAGAGATGTACTAAGCTGTGTTGCTATAGTTTGATATCCACTTTCACACACACACTATAGAACTGTTTGAAACGGATGCAACTAAGCTAAAAACAGCTAACAACATGGAAGGATGTGGGCATGAGATGGTCGAGAGTGGTGTAGCTTCTTCTTGATAGCGTATCCACCTCGCCTCACTCCATAGCTTAGCACCAGAGGAAACGGTCACAAAGTTTCGTAGCTTAGCTTTCTTTGCAGCATACCAAATCTCTGGTGGAAAAGCAACCTCAGGGGCAATTTATGCTAGCGCAGAGTCGAAGCGAAGCGTCTATCCAAAAGGAACATAACAAATTCAACTTCAATTCCACAGTGTAACGCACACATCACTTATTTTAAAGTTTTGTAAATGTTTCGATACACAGCAACTTTGCGCTAGTATAAATCGACCCTAAAACAGTATTGCAGAACATGTTCATGTGAATCCATATTCCTAAGATGACATCTGAATACGTATGACATAATTTTACACCATGTTTCTGATCCTTTACCACTGCCACCAGTCACTGGGATACACCATGAATTGATTGATCTAGGTATATGTAGATACATCGATGTGTATTTTCTATTAGCAAGGCAGCTTGTGCTATAAATAAAGCAATATTATTACCTATCAAATGCCCAACAGTACTTAAAAATAAACAAATTATATAATTTAACATTTCCGTTCAGTGTCGTTTTCAGTATAACACAATACCTTTAGTTTAATAAATACAGCAATAATTCCCTAGATAGCACATTGAATCTACACATAATATTTGGTATAAGTAAATTTTTCTAATGATGAGCTTCTGTAGAGTTATTTTTATGTTCGCAGTCGCCGTTTTGTTTGTTATTTTCTTTGCCGTGGTCATTGTGTAGCGACTTCACCATGGTTAATTCCTTCTGTTCTTTGCGTGAATTTCTTAATTCGAACTCGAGTCGATGACGTATTATTCGTTGGACAATGTCGTCTGTCGTCATTGTGTTCCCAGAGTTCAAGATCTGTGGAATGAAGAACTTTTTATTTAGTTTTATACTCTGTTGTTTAAGGCTAAGCGCGTACTGATTACTTTATGTCACTATGATAGTCGTTTCATCTCTTTTGCACTTTGAAAATGAAAAGAAGATATCTGTCACGGTAGCAAAAAGGACCCAGTGCACCAATAGCTTTTGTGTTTTTATGTTTCCTAAGTTGTGCATATTATACGCTATATAGGACATAATAAATTTCCAGATATTGGTTATTGTAACAATATTTAAGCCACAACAATACCACCGTATTGGTAGCGATCTCTTTTGGAGACAACATTCTATTAAGGAAAAAATATTTCATTGAATATAATATATTTCATAATTGTATTTGAGCGTATGTCCTACGCCCATCTTACAGGTGTGGTAAAGATATAGTGATATTATGTTTGTATACGTTTTATTTACATAGATAATAACTGGAATAATGAACAAACCCAACCTTGCCTACTGATTACCTACGCATACCGATAGTATTAATGGTGATAACAAAACTTTGCATAATTAAATTGCGAATCAGCACATAATCATCTGATTACAAATTAATCATCCGTAAGTAACTTTATGCATAAATTATTATTTAACCTTATCTCACATTCTACACGTGTTTAGAAATACGCACGTTACGTTTAAAACACGCCTATAACCCCCCAATATCATGCGAACTAGTCTTTGAAAAAAAAATATATAGTTGAACTTTGTATGCGTCTATTGGCCCATATGTGACGTAGCATAGACGCACGCACAGTATTTTACGGTTTGCCTTTCACAAAATGTCAGCGTACGACGCGTGCCCTGCGAATGGTGGATCACTTCTAAAACGCTAGATATTCGCTGGGTTAAACGCCCCACATATTACAAAGTGTCATTTTTGACAGTTTCGTTTCACGCCTTAATGTCAATGTCACCCATATGCCAAAGCATCTTTGTTGGTCTGTACGTGTCGCAGCGACAGGGGCTTCTCTATTGCTTAACAGACTACGGGAGGCAACTATGCTGTTATCATCATCCGCTGCTGGACATAGGCCTCTCTAGTGTATTGTCGAGTGTCTGTGCAGCTGCCCACAGGGGCAAGTGATTACGAGCGATGACAAGCCAAGACAAATGGGCTATCCACACATTGGCGATGGTATTCGCTCGGCCAACGTGTATGCGACTTAATATGCTGTGCTGTTATAAAATAAACACCGCACCCCATAGTGTTAAACAGTTACCTTAAAACATCCCCGCTGTTTCGGCACCTTGTACGGGTCGGAGGCGGAGGTATCGCCGTCCGGCGCGATGGCGGTGAGCCCGTGGCAGACCACCTTCACTCGGAAGTGGTCCATGAGCTCCGCCGTCACGCTGTACGGCGCGCCAATAACCACTTCGTGTACGTACTGCAAACATATATTGACCATGGAAATACAATGTGTCTGGTCATTCTAGCGATATTCTAAGGATTGTTAGATCAACTATTTCAATACACAAATACACTACATAGTTAAGTCCATACTAATTGCAGTAATTTACAATTATTCGTTTATTTTAATTTTTTTTTTAATATTTTTACATGAAATTTTATTATTTTTTCAAATTATGAGCATAAACAACTTCCTGTTTCAATTTTATACGATAGACTAGAGTTTTGCGCATCGAAAAAGCCTATTTTTATACCATTAATGCCAACAATTTGGGAGATTGATGGATGATGATTTTTGTTGTGTCCACTATTTTTTTTTATTGTGGCTCGACTTAGAAAATATTAAAAAAAAAAACCAAAATGGCTGCCACTTAGCTGATAAGTAGTTTGCACTAGCTATGAAGTATATTTGTGAACAATGGCTTCCCTACGCCTGATGGAAAGCGAAAGAGAAGCCCAAGTCACTGTGACAACTGGCAAGTAACCGGTTAGTTACCTGTCAGTTGCCACTGCCATGCCGGCGCAACCCTTACCCCCCACGAGCTCCGGAGACCCTACTCACCAGCAGAAACACGACCCGGAGGTCATTTGGCTGCGGTATTCTATAGGGTGGAGGTCCTTCCCCGGACGGGCAGCTCAATTCGAGCGAAGATTCGCTATGCCCTACCTCTCTTTTTCATACATTTTGCATGCATTCTTTACTAACCTTACAAGCAAGAACAGAAAGGACTCTTTCGTGCAGATTCATAATAGGGTAGTTGGAGCCCTTATATCTGTTGACTTCGAGGTCTGTGTGCAAGCCCACTATGAGAAAATCGCCTTGAGCATGCGCCTGTTCCAAGAAGTCTAGATGCCCGACGTGAAACAGATCGAAAGCCCCCGCGACATATACAACCTGCAAAACAATAAACATAATATGAAATGGGCAACTAAACTTGTATAGATCGTTATGTTATCAATCACATTTGACCACTTCATGAAGTTAGCCACGACAAACAGATACAAATCCTACTAATGTTATAAACGCGAAAGTTTGTTTGGATAGATGGATGGATGTTTGTTCCACTTTCACGCAAAAACTACTGAACGGATTTAAATGAAACTTTACAGGAACATAGTTTGTACATCAGATTAACACATAGGCTATGTTTTATACGAATATTCACGCGGGCAGAGCCGCGAGCAGCAGCTAGTTATATATATACATCAGGGCCCTGCTGCCAAATTAATATTGCGTTTTTCACTCGAGAAATGACACCATAGCAGCCCCTGAGACGTTAATAGGCAAGGTCAGCTATTGTTCGTCCTACACCTGATCTTTATTTTAACTGGACATGTCGATCTGATGTCCCATCGGGTCATGGGTGTAAAGGAAAAGAGCAATCCCGTGTGTTGATACACTAGTAAAATTTAATCTGATTTGATTATTTTTTTTTATAAAAAGAGCATTCAGGATGATCTCACTCTACCTGATGGTAAGCGGTCGTGAGGTGAGGTAAATGCCAATGAAACTTTCGCTCTTTTCAAAATTTTTCTTTACGTAGGACACGTAGGTACCTACTTTCATTATGTACGCACTAAAATATGAAGATTACCACAAAAACATGCGATAATGATTGATCTCAAAACGTCAATAGTTATCCTACTTAGTATAGAGATGACAATATCTAATCACTTTAGTCTATTTACTTATCGGCATGATAAGTAAATGAGTCATAATCTGAGATTTAATATATGTAATAATATTATGTTTGTATGAAGAAACACTTTTAAGTTACTTCCGCATTAACTATTGACGCTAGTATCGCATATCTACTGTGTTTTCCATTTTTATAATAAATTGTATTTGTAGCAAATCGCGGCAATTATTTATGATGTTAAGCGATAAGCCTTTCTGAGTCAGTATGGGTACTACCACTCATGCATGATACCTGTTTAACCTGTTACTACTTTATATGTACATATAGAAATCACATTATGGCGTTTGCTAGCATACAAGCACAAGATTTTTTAGAAGTTTCACTAAACATCTTGGTTGGTTTGTATGCTTGTATATGTGCCACAGCGCTTGGCTGATATCGTAACCAAGCGCCCTTTGTATGAGGGCTCATACAAAAAGTCTTTTTTTTATTTTTTGTTCACGCTAACGCCCTCAGATCAATGTCACCCATGTGCCAAAAACAACCTGGTCGGTTTTTAAGTTCATATGACTTGTCAAATCAATGATCTTGTTTTCATAAAACGCTGTCTAAAAATGTAGAACAGGTGCACAAAAGAATATTGTGACTATTAATTTACTACGTATTTTAAATACCCTAAATAGTACATACTTTTATGTTCATCTGTTTATTATCCTACTCAAGTCAGAGTTCAATGCCAACAATCATTTTACTGCGCACATGTACTCATTGAAAATGACTCTGAATAAAAATTACGTTATTTACTTTTTATGACTTACACGTAGGCTATATGTAAATAGATGCCTATGCTGACAGTTTCTTAAAACATATGTATCACGATATGTATGTTAAAAATACAATCATTATAAAACAACGAATGAAATGTGTATCTTTCGCAGGCAAATTCTATAATTCGCTCGTATACAAACGGCGTCGGCAGTTTACAAAGATAAATACGTGTTATAAAATGCCGAAGGCAAATTGTCATCGCATCAACGTCGACTTGGTTTGTGTATTAGGGTGACCATGATAATAGAAATGAAACAGGGTTTTTAATCATTTTATTTAGGTATTTAAGATTCATAATAGAATATTATTAAATTATTGACTACGAAAATAAATTCGTCGATTAAATAAGCATGAAATTGAAACCGTAACCGAACAAAACCTGCACTAAATGGTACCGTGTGAGAACATATTCTCCCTAGTCTTAGGATCCTTACACATACATAGTAAACTTACCAAGAATTACCTATTAATTAAACAAGACATTCAGTGGTAATAACAAAAATAAATTCAACAAAGTTTCTTTGTTTCACTTATTCTGCTAAGCTTAAACAAGCGTAAAACCATCAGCGAAACAATTGATTTACAGCGAATCAAAATACAATGCATTTTATTGCAATTTTTTGTTCCACTTTACCAGTTTCCATGGACACCCTAGCGTTTTTACGTGCTGGATAACCTCGATTTTTTTTGTTTTTTTCCACGGTGTTTTCGGAGCCCCCTTTGTGGTTAGTTTAATTTCAATAGTTTCCTATAATACTAGCCCTTAAAATCTATTTGAAACAGCCGATATTAGACATATTTTTTTTCTTCAACACTTTCACTGTTGACCGCCATATTGGTTTTGGAGACTAGTAGCGCCAGGGCGCGGTTAAATTTGGTACTAATTGGAACGTTATGCCGAGGCAATTTGTAATCGGCTGTAATATCGTAGCTCGGCATATTAGTAAATGAACGACATCTTACATACGGCGTACGGCATTTTATATAACAAATTTGTCTTTGTAAACTGCCGACGCCGTTTGTATACGGGCGAATAATAGAATTTGCCTGCGACATATCCATAACGCACTATCATTAGGGCGGTTACAGATTAGCTTATTTTTCTGCTTATTTTTAAGTGTGCTGAGGTTCGGCAGACGCGTTACCTTTACGGCGCGGGGAATAGAAAGGAATAAATAAAATCTTTTTTTATATAAAAACTTCTATCAAGCATTTGTAAGTCGTCAATACGTTATTTATTTTATATTGTTCGCGTAATGTAACGCAATGTTTAGGATCGCTCGTAGTACCGTCCACACGCGGAATTCGTGTTATATTAAATATACTTATTACACGACTGGTGACCCGTCAATCGCTTCGTTTCGGGCATTGCAGATAAACATTTCATTGGGTTACATTATTGGCGTTTTTGTACACCAATCTAGAACCTTCCTACATAATTAGTTCCGTTTTAAATGCCCTTCTAAACTTTCAGATAACTAATACATATACTTCATTCACAATAATTTAATGAATAATAGTGGCAATATTTTGTTATGCCTTGTCAATTTATTAATTTAAGGAAAAATCGGTATTTATTATTGGTGTTCATTATGTATGTATGTATTTCTGCCTAATATGATAAATTCAATAAGGAAAATATTAGGGTAACAGCCTCGGAGTACAACAAGGGAAGCCTCCACGCGTGGTCGTCTTGCAGACGGCCCGGCGCACTGTGGAATACGGTAGAACAATAGCATATCAAAATTGATTTTTACAACTGATTGCCATAGGCTACTCTATGAATATAATTTAATAGTTCGAAAGTAGATGTTTAATATCCTGTAACGTAAATAATTTTGTGTTGGTTGAAAGTAAATGTTTTGTGTAGTTAAAGTTAACGTTTTTAAATTTGGTAAATATTAATTTCTTCATTTACGATTTTCAAAGTGAAATAGTTTTGAAAGTTTAACTGAAAGATATAAGGTATTATATATTTTTGAAAAGCTCATCTATCGGAGGTTTGAAACTTATACAATTAATTGTTTGAATACGACTATATATATATACATTTTTTTTTTAAAAAATGCAGTGAAAAAAAAGATTTTCCTCAATTTCGTCGAAGCTTTTAACATTTACCGACGTTTACCGGTGCTTTGAATTTAATGTTAATTCATAGTTTAGTTACTCATCAAAAACATATAAAAGAATTAGCTGCTAATTTCTGCGCGTTACGAAGATATGACAAAAAATCGAATACTAGTCTGGGAACGGAAATTTTTATTTTCGTAGTTGACTTTTACTATCAATAGTTTGTGGTATGTTTTATCAATTAATTATTTTATTTTGTTAAGTTTTTATCATTTTGAGGTCATTTTCCGTGAGAAAATAGATGTCTGAAATAATTCCCACATTCTGAAACAATATAAAAATCGTTGTGAAAAATATGTCTCCATTACTGTTTCAGTGGTCTTGACGTAGAGTACGGCTATTTTATTTTTTTAAATGTCAACTTTACACTTTACTAAACGTGAATTAATAGTGTCATACATAAAAGGCGGAAAAACGACTGCGGCACTTTCAACATATTTGGAGGAAAAACAAGTATAAGAAGAAAATATATGTTATATTATTGGCAATATTCAAAGGAATATCATCCCTTCATTTAAAAAACGCTGGAGTGAAGCAGGACGCAACAAGGATAACTTTTTAAGAAAGAACGCCAATTGGTTGGATTCTGAATATTCCTTGACTATACCGACATCTGAAAACGTGTCAACTGACTCAATTCCGTCTACTTCTTCTGGTAAACGAGGAAGACCGTGTGTTTCATATGGAGACTCTTCAGAATCAAGCAAAAAAAGAAAAAAACACTATTTTGCTAAATGAATATGGCTTGGAGCACATTTTCAAGGATTGCGATCTATCGGAGAAGGAACTGAAGCAAAACTAGTTGAAAAATTAAGGTTGGCTGATGCCGAAAAAAAAGGTTTTGTTATGAATCAGTTAGAAAATGCAAAAATCATGAAAGGGCTTACAGATGAAGAAGCATTAAGTGTGTTCATCGACCTGGAACTAACAAAAGCACAATATTTGTATCTCCGGAATGTTACTGATGAAAGAAACTGTTCAATATTTCCACCTTACTACAAAATACAAGATATGAAACAGAAGTGCCACCATCGTCAACAATCGAAATCACAAATACCATTTTTTTTGTTTAATTTGTCATTATAATTATAGTTATCATAATTAAGTAATTAAGAGTAAGAAATGCACATTATATAAACACATAAAATATAATATTTCAATAAATATATACCATTTTTAAAGATTGTGACTTTTATTTATGAAATAAAAATATTAACGCGTAACTACAATTCTTCAAACATAACCTATATAAATCCTTATATATCACTTCATATTAGTGCAAAATTTCATAGCTCTATCTTTTAAATCGACGGAGTTACAGATTTTTGATCCGAAACGCACCGAAATATTCCACAGTGCGGCGTACCCCGGGCAACGGCGGGTGGTAGAGGTTGGCTACTACCCGACGGCTAATTCCCTGTGGGAGCACGCACTTGTGCGTGGCTCCGGGAGCCAAGTGTTGGCGTCGATGACCCCCGACGCCTTCCACGGCTGTGCTTAGGCACACCCGATGGGGCCTTTTGGCCTGTGGGTCTCTCCCAATGGCGGGGTATTTGCCCGATTGGTGAGAGACGTGTCGTTGGACGCATTTTGCGTCGGTTTGTCGGCGATGGTCGCAGGGGAAGAGGAGTGCCCTTCGGGGGATCTCGCGGTGTTTCGTTGCCGTCCTCCCTGTCTTCTGCGACCGTTGCCGCCTTACCCAAGATGGGGGCCTTTTGGCCTGTGGGTCTCTCCCAATGGCGGGGCGTTTGTCCGATTGGTGAGAGACGTGTTGTGGGACGCATTTTGCGTCGGTTTGTCGGCGATGGTCGCAGAGGAAGAGGAGTGCCCTTCGGGGGATCTCGCGGTGTTGTCGTTGCCGTCCTCCCTGTCTTCTGCGACCGTTGCCGCCTTACCAGAGGAGCCGTTTGACGGCGCGGGTTGGCAGTGTATCACTGCGGCGCGGCGGGTCCGATGGCCACGGTTCTCGTGGTCGTCGGATATGGTCCTTTTGGACTGGTCGCCGGGCAACCTGTTTCCCCTCGCTGGAGGGACCAGGGGGCTTGCCTTGACTGGCGAGCCCGAGTGGAGTGAGACCACAATAAAAAACCGCCTGTTATCCTGACTTCGGTCGGGACCAGGGGGCGCGAGCTCAAGTGGAGAAAACCACACTAAAAATCCACCGTGCGGTGGCGACTGCACGCCCGACGGGGTCCAGCGAGGGTTGGTGTGGGGACATCTCCCTTGCCTTGCACGGATCCCGTCCTTGGAGGAGGGCGACGGCTTCTGCCTGAGCCCTAGGCTGCCCCAAGTGGGGGGGCCAGTCGAGTCTGCGCAAGCGGACTGCGCTGGTGGTGGCGTGGTGTTATGGTTCATACCAAGATCCCACGTCATCATCACCCAAGGCGCGTTGACGGTGTAGACCGGGGTTTTTTAGTGGGTATTCTCCGTCTCGCTAACATCTAGAGGCGGAGTGAGTCCCACATAACCTGCTGCGTCCCCGAGTAGCAGGTATGCGTAAATGCATTTTCCCCCGGTGCAACAAAAAAAAAAAAAAAAGGGTAACAGCCTCATCCCATCTCAACTTTGACAGTTTACATCTTGGGTATCTGTCAATTTTCTGTCAGTAGGTATTATTCATTATTATACCTTCAAGAAGAAAATAAAGACTTACTAAATCAAAATGTTGTTGAAAGAATCCTACTCTACAGAGGAGCTATTCATCATGTTATTTGCGCTCGAATTCGGAAACTTTGAATGAACATCATTAAAAGTCATTGATTGTACTAATGTCAAATTTGTTGTTGTTACAGCCGCGGCCACACATTGGAGATATTTGCTTGCACCAACCTAACTTTTGCGCCCAATGCTCCAATGTGTGTATCGGTACTTTGACACAATGAAGATATTGAGCGCCTTAGTATTGGGTATTGGGCAGTGATTGGACGCAAACTTGATGAAACCAATGTGTGGCTGCAGCATAAAATTTGAACACGCAAGAAAGGTTCCAAATCCGAATGGAAATAGGTATGACTAATAATTGAAATTATAGTCACACAATATTCATATAGAAAATCAATCATTCTGCAATGAAGGAAGAAATAATATCCTAATTAGGATGTTTTAAGCTAGTATAAGGTAACATACCTTATCAGTAGGTTTCGGTGAGAGCCCACTGCTAAACTGAATAATCTTCTGAGTGGTTGGTAGAAACTGTGAACATCCAGTGTAGGGTGATCTTGCAGTTCTGTCTGTGCCCAAATTTGATGAATGTTCTAGTGCCACTGAGTATTCTTTGTCACCTCTCCTGGAAATTATAAAATACCTTAAGTGCAATTAAAGTTTATAATGAAAATGGAAATTAACATCATAAAGCTCTTTTAATATGATGAAATGAGGTTTATAATTGGCAGAATTTTGTTCACTGAAGTGACTTTAATGTTAACAAATTATAGAGTAGGTATATGTATATGTGGAACTGTTTAAAAATGAATTTAAAAAAAAGTATATATTACTTGAAATGTTCTCTTGTTAATAGTAGCATTCTCCCCACCAGGTCTGTTGTTGAAACACCAGCTGTACGCAGCACTTCCCTGTAATTAACAACCACATAAAATATTACACAAAATACTAAGGCATATGTACAGATACTTAACTGGCAAAAATGATAATTAAATTTATTTATTTATATTCTCAAACAAGTTTAAACTAAATCTCCAATGCATGGTTTGCATTATGCATTATGTTTCTACACATTTGGGTAATTTGGAATGTGGATCTGTATCTTAAAAAGTAAGAAATCCCTCTACATTTTGTATATATGTACAGAGAACCATAGTCAAGCGCATTGCCAATCAGATTTTTAAAATTCCATTCAAGAAAAATAGAGTCCCTAACATACTGATACAAACAATTTAGACAAAATTTAAAAAAATAAACAATACATAAAAGTATTACCTGTATCTCCCGGCTTTCTTGACCATATGATATGTATCAATTCCATCAGCTGTGACTGTGATATCATCTAAAAAATTTATTAAGTTTGTAGCAAAGAAACATTTTAATAATGTACTGTTAAACTTAATAACAATAGACTTTGCTTTTAATAATGTGTAACTTCCATTTGCCACAAGTTATACAAATATTGTGGATAATGAAAGATAGAATGAGCAAAAAAGATTTTTACCTCCATGTACACAGAAGTCACACTGATACTTGTCTAATGTTTCTAACGTTGTGACATACGGGGCTCCTTCCACAACCTGATCTACCCACTTTATAGCTTTGACCATTTTGTACCGCTCTTCCTGTGTGAACACTGGCGGTCCTTTATGCTTAGCAATTTCTTCGTCTGTATGTATTCCAACTATTAACTCATTTCCTAATGCTTTTGCTTGTCTAAGAGAGTTTGCATGGCCAAAATGAACCATATCATAACTGAAATGAATTATATTAAAATCAGTTTAATACTGAAAAAAAATATTTTAATACTACCAAATATAATATGTAAGGGGGTTGCTTATGTACAGCATTGGTTGTCTGCAGCTGATGATGATAAAGCAATATTTTGTGTATAAGTTATAATGTATGATCTAACCTATAAGATCAATCTATAGGAGTAGGTGTTTTATATGAGGAGTCACTGGGTAAATGATTTCTGAAATAGCAGGCACTGTATGCAGTCCAAATAAAAAAGTTCATCATGCTCCATACATTTGTATCCATTAAATATTTTGTATTGATCAGACTTTTCACAAATATCATAGCGTAAAAATATAAAGTCCCAACATTAACTTAATTAACGAAACAAGGTTAAGTTTTTATGATTCTCAATTAATTATGTTTCATAATACAAGATAGCTTTTACATAATATTAGAAAATATTATATTTTCAGTCAAATCACATCAAATATACGAAAAATAGGTAGTTCCTATTAGTACGTCGTTGTAGGCGTGGACGAAAATTAAACCTTGATTTACGCCGGATGTTTTATGATTGCCTTTTTTCTCTACATGTACCATTGTGATTCTGTAGTATCAGAAAAATGGGAAATATAAAACCCATGCTATTGTACTATCTATCGCTACTTTAAAGCGTTTTTAAATAGATAATAACACAACTAAATACAGAAAATCATTACTCACCATCCATCGCACCAAACGCGAATATGCTTTTTCTCTGCATTTTTACCATCCATTTTGATTGGGTAATACACTAATAATATTGTTTCAAGATTTCATATAAACTAAATCGTATAAATAAGTCAAATAAATTAATAAATCGAAAATACACGAATAACTGAATTCACAACACCTCCGAAACGTATTCACCAAAAGACTGACATCTGTCAGCGCACATGACAAGAAGGCCGCGGCACCGGCCAGAGGCGATTCCGGCGAATGACGTCAATGGATTTTTTTAATCTAGCCTTGCGGTAAGCGCAAGTTCAATTCAAATTAATATTTATAATTTTTTACAAATGATCCAGGTGACCCTTAACTTTTGATATTTTGTTACAGGATCATAAATAAAATTTGCCAGTTTCTTTCAGCCACTCAACTCAAAGTAGCAAAGTTAGAGCTCCATTGACTGGACTATGACGGTTGAACACAACAATCGCATACGATTGTTGCAAGTTCTTCTAGCAGAATCTAGGATCTTGATAAATAAATTCTACAAGGTAAGTGGCACTTCCGGTCTAGGACGCTATGAAGATGTACCTACATTATTATGATGTTCATGTACGTTCTGTACCTACATTCGTTATAGAGTGTTAAGATGATAAATGACCGCTTGTCTTTATTAAATTAGTTCATTATCAGCCTTTCTTACCAGTCCCACTGCAGGGCCTACGGTCCTGCGATACTCTCATCCAAGGTTTCCCCGCCACTCCACAAAATATAGCGACCGACCTTTTCTGGAGGGCGGGTACCTAACTGCGCCTACGCTTATCCTGTCCTGGACCCCACTTTGTTAAGAATGTGCTGCATCTTCTATCCTCTCTTCGTGGCAAGTGTCATGACCACCTCCACTTCTTTGACCGCTACAGGGTCTATGTAGTGTAGTACTAGTGAGTATACCAACCTATGAAATTATGACGTTTCTATTAATTAAATATGCATAATACCTAGATATTTCATTAAGGCCATTTTAGATACGTAGAGAATCGTAAATAATCTTATTAGTACGATACGATTTGTTTATCACATCCCAGCAATCGTGCCGAGAACATAATTGGCTCGATCAAGTCACGCCACCACGCCACGTTTGGAGTGACGAATGCGAAACGACTTTAATGAACGAGTGGACTTTAGTTCGTCTAGACGTTGCTACGCAATGGGGCTAAGGGTTAACGATGTTATCTGCTGAATTACATATTTATAGGTCAATAACTTCGATTTATGTAGTGATGTTTCAACAAATAAACATGTGTACTTCACACATGTGGAACGCACAGATTTCGTGAATATCAGTAACTGCTGTATCATTACTTAAACTTCAATTTAAATAACTTTTAATTACCTATCGGATGCAATTCTGATGATTTGCATCTTGGATGACTTTTCGTTAGGGCCCTACTAGTACACGGCGTATTTTACACGCGCCGACGACGCGCAGATGACGCGCGTATACGCGCTTCAAACGCAATTCGAACGCAACCTAGTAACCTAAGCACACAGGGCGATCGTGAAACGCGCCTCTACTGCGCTTATACGCGCTGTATCTGCGCGCATAAGCGCAGTAGATGCGCGTAGCTTTTGCGTTTTGATCAGAGACTCCTCTTCTTCAGTTGCACAATGGCCTCGGTTGAGACAACACTGCTTACGTTGGCTTTAGTACTTCTTTTAAAAAGAAAAAAATGTAAAAGAAAGCGAATCTATTGGATTGACCCACCCCCTGCTCCTACTCTGCTCCTTTGTACGCGCGTTTGTATCGCTTCGAACGCGAGTATACGCGCTTCATGCGCGCGCTTGTTTCATCAATGTAAACGCAACAAGCAGCGTCCACGGCGCCGAAGACGTGCGTTCCTGAAACGCGCGTCGTCGGCGCGTTTAAAATACGCCGTGTACTAGGGCCCTTAGATCTCAAATATTGAACTAATTCTAACGTAACTTGTCAAAAACCTTTGTACCATTTACGAGTACCTATAATGTCCCAACCTAATAGCAGTAGGTAATGAACACTACTTATGTATGTAAAATTTTGATATTGGTAAATAATGTTAATGAATGTCTATAATTTGAGATTTGAAGAAAGATTAATTTTTCTTTATCTTCAGTTTAACTTTCAAGACTACCAAGAAAACATAATTTTTTATTCAATATCATATTTATTTATGAAGAAATACCTATCAATCTTTAGCATCAGCAACGCCACCATTGGTTATGGCAAATGTAGCTTCACTCTCTGGAAGATCGGGTGAATCGTAAATTTTCGCAATCCTGTTTTCTCCTCGTCCCTTTCTTAGGGCTATCCTGGTGGTCGACGCGTGTGCCAGGATATTACCTCCAATAGGCTTCTTAGGGTCGGCTTGAAATGTCAGGGTAGCGCCAGGATCGGCAGTCATTTGATTCGTTATGAACACAGCCACGTTATACTCTTCCGAAATCTGAATAGAATAGAGGATTATTTGCATAAAACATGGTAGGTGTGTGCAAGGTAGCATTTCGAAATGAGGTCATAAGTAGGTATGTTTTTTTTTTCATCTACATTATTCATCATATCAGGTTAAATAAAAAAGCTTTTTAGGGTACCACATATTATACATAGGTATTCAACGCGCATTTAAAATTTTAAACATCGAAGAAATTAAAGACTTTCTTCAATTCAAATTAGAAGTAGCCGTATGCTGCGCTACCCGAATCCTTACAATTTGCCGCCCACTGACGATATAGGGGGTTTAGTGGGTAAGTTTGCCCTCTCACTCAGGGAGGCGCGAGTGACACGCAATACGCAACGCCTAATGCATTTCCCTCTAGAAACAAAAAGTACACGTGTATATTTAGTATTTAGATGAGCTGTCGAAACTATCATAGTGTATTTCCGATTTCGTCAACTCTCAACATTACATTGAACTGTTCAACATATTAAACTGTTATCATCTCTATTTTATTTTTGTTCTCCTGAAGCATTCTTATCAAGTCGCGTAGCGTCTTGGAGTCACTCACCTAAATGGACAAAGCCGGATGCACAGTTATCACGTGCCTAGTTGATCTTGAACCTACAATCTTTCAGTTAGGTAACAATACTAGCAAGTATTACAAAGTACTTAGCTACATTATAATTTCGTAAAATGTCCTCCACTATTAACTATTTGTATTGTTTTATCAGTAGGTACTAAGTAGGTATGTACCGACCGTGTTGTATGGGTGGTTTCCGGAATTAAATTAAGTATAACCTGATGGTGAACCATATCTCGTAGAAGACGACTAAGGGAATATCAGGACAAGCCGACTGCCAAGCGTGATGATTATGACTAAGGCATGGACGTAGAATAAGGCAATTACCTTTTGAAGTCTAGACAGAACTTGGGCCAGTTTCTGCTGCCTATCTGCAAGTTCTCCTCGGCCCGAGAAGTCCACTCTGAAGAGAGCCATGATCGAATCTATAATGAGCAGTTTGAACACTCCTGCTTCTTCGTGAAACTTAGCAGCGACGTAATCTAACAGTTCCGCCTAAAAGGAAAATAGTTTTATGACGAGTTTGAACAAAGTAACTGTATCTACAACTTACCTAATGCGAATAGTTTAATGGATGCAGGAAGCCCAGGATCGGTCAAACGGGCGAACATTGGGCGAGGCATGTTCGGCCGTGGACTGATAAAGGCTGCTGATGATGAACAACTTAATACGTAGCTTAGATATTTCCATGTAGACATGTACAAGATCTAGATCGTGAGATTGTGAATAATTACAATGTGTATTCCTGCTCGGATTTTGAAACTACAAGTAACGTCTAGCTGTATCTAGCTCAAGGAAATTATAATATAGAAATTATAATTCTAGCGTTTTGATTGGCTAGTGGCCTGTCAGTGACCTGTCAGTCACTATTTTCTTAACGCGAATGAACTATAAGTACAAGTAATGTCAAGTACCTACCTACAACTAATGTCAAAGAATGAACCTTCAAGAAAGTTTTCGAATCCGAACGCACTTATATAACACAAATAGGCATCGTGAGGCCCTGCTGATACCTAATGTAAAAAAGTCATAATGACCCATTCTTTTTCCTAATTACGTGCGTAGACAGTAGTTTTGTAACTTGGATAATGCAACTACATTATTTTAAAAAGTACTTAGATATTCATCTTTGTTAACAATTGATACACATAGAGCACCTTTCAGCAAGTTTGTGCTGATAACGACATCAAATAATAAGTAGGTAGTTTACGCTCAATAATGGCCATTAGAAAAAGTACTTATCTAAGTTCACGGAAGTATAACCATCGCCGTTGACCGTCGGTTAACCGTCACGGTATTGATACACAATTAGGTCAACATTTGTCGCAATAACCACTTTGTATAAACGCCCTTGGAGGCAACAGCGATTCAACATCGGCACCGATATCTAGCGGGTCTATTAAATAAAATAACGTTCCAGTTCCCAATTAAGACTTCCTTATTAAAATTTGAGTGAAAGTCTTGTCTCAGTGGGGATGCTTGGCTATTTTGCCACCAAGGTTGGTACATTTGATTCTATGAGGAGTTTATTTACTACGACACAAACAGCGTTTCGTTTTCGATAGTTAAGATTTGTCTTGCTGTTGGAATGCCTTCAGGAGGATTTGTCTTGGAACCAAAACAATTTTATTCATTAAAATATATTCGGTCCGCCTCAGAGCTGTTGAAGTTCCCGACGAGCAAGTACTGTCAAATTCTCGAAAACTAATGTTAAACCCTCTACAGACTCACACGAGAAGTCTCGCCGAAAAGTGTTGCCGAGAACACAATCAAGAACGAACACAACGGCAAGAAAGCGATGTCCCCGAGCACGATCACCTAGCACTCCCCTCCTAGATGGAAAGTCTCGGCTCAGGTCAGCAATCTGGTCAGTGTGCTCGGATCCACGGTGAGTCGGAAAGAGCGTTTAGCTCGGCGGAAGTACTTCCACTTTTCGTAGGGACAAGTCTGTTCCTACACACGCTTCTCGGGTGTTCTCCGGGGGTTCTCAGCGTGTGTCTGTATGGGGCTATAAATTTTAATGAAGTGATCGAAAATTTCCGTATTCTTATCAATTTCCGATTGTGAATTACCCTGTTGAACACGTTTGAGTGCTTCGCTTCTATTTCAAATGATCGTCAAAACATTATGGCTGTACTTGTATTTGCAGGTATGTAAATTAGTACACGTGACTAACCTGATGTTCCGATGTGTAGGCTCTAGCGTAGAGGACATTGTCCAATACAGCATTTTGATCCAAGTTAAATCTATCTGCAATTGGTCTCAATCTGTCCGGTCGACTGTTATTTTGTTAGAAAAATTATTAGGTCATTGTGGTATAAATATATTTTTTAATTGTTCTAGCATACCACCAAGCTATTAGAGCTTGGTGGAAAGTGCTACTTAACTGAAACGACTTTACTTTAACTTAACAGCTATCAAATTCAATTGTTTTCAACTACTTAAGTAGGTATAGTGAATAGGTAGGGTCGGTATTTTTTGCGTAAGCAGTCGTGGATTCAAATCATAAATCATGGCATTTGAATGGTCAAAGACAATTTTTAGATGCGCAAAGTAAGTAAGTACGTAAGTAGGTATAGCTTATTTTTCAATATTTTATACCTAGGTACATTTCTTTTATAGTTTTAAAGGATACAAAGTGTGTTCTGTGTCAAGGAACATGACCTTCCCACCGTGGTACCCTGACGAGTTCGGTATCTGAGTGGTCACACACAGAGTGTGTGAAATTTGCGTTTTGCCGGTTCGGAACTCTCCAAACACCTCTGTTATGGCCATCGATTCGATTCCCCCTGCAAGGAGTTTACTGTGAAATAGAAAAAAGACTTTCATATTATTTCTCATCTTAGTGCCTGCTTAATCTTGGGTAGGTATTCCATACAGAGACAGGTACAACCTCTTCGATTTAAAAAAAATAATTTAATCATAAAAGGCGTGTAAAAATTTAGGCATTTAAAGAAAGTCCTGAATGGCGGGTAAGCGGTTGGAGATGACTTGATACTTTGCGACTGTTCGAAATTTCGTAACACAATTCAGAGTCAGTATATAGCAAGTACTTATAAAGAGTGTTAAGTAGGTATAAAGACAAATTTAATAAACCAATTAGCTGTCGCCAAAGCGGACACAATAGCAATAGTTAAGTAAACAATAACTATGCACTACTTTACAAGTAGTGCACGGGCAGTCAACATGTTATGTAAACAATTACCTATACAGATTTCATTTCGTTAGATCAGGTTAAAGTTACCGAAGGAAAGAGCTTCGAATCTATCCTATTCGAATTAAAAAATTACCTACTTTTAAGTAACAACCAAATCTTTCCTCTTTAAATTATTAGTTTAACACTAAGTTTTCTTCCAACTCCTTAAATATTTGTACGAAGTCATCCAAAAACCGGTTAGTAACTGATTTACGCGTGAGAACGCAGTAGACGTAGTTATTTCCGCATATTTCAATATTATGAATAGATTCATATAAATTATGTACTTATAGTACGTAAGAAGCATATGTAAGAGCCGATAGTAGTTACCTACCTAAGCTACATTGATACCTATCAACTTATTATAGTAGCAAGACATATTATGGCTAAACGCCTGATGAAAAGCGCCCAAGTTGCTCCGACAACGGACAAGTGAGGTTGCCGCCGCACCGCCATGCTGGTCTTGAAGATGCTTCTTCACACCCTAATGTAACCCACATCCAGGAGCGGATCGTGAATTAGGGGGGCCCTGGGCTGAACTACTAAGGGGCCTACTTAAAAACTCAACTAAGTAATAGCCATAAACTGTTTCTCTATCGATATTTATTATACTTAGGTATCCTACCTACTAACTGTGCCCGCGACTTCGTCCGCGTGGAATATAGAGTCATCCCCTATTTTATCCCCTTGGGGGTAGAATTGATCATAATCCTTTCTTAGCAAATGCCTACGTCATAATATCTACCTGCATGCCAAATTTCAGCCCGAACCGTCCAGTGGTTTGGGCTGTGCGTTGATAGATCACTATGTCAGTCAGTCACCTTTGAGTATTATATATTTAGATTAGGTGTATAAAAGGCTTCAGCGGGGTCTAGGGGCCTCTTGTGACCTTGTGACCATGCCCTGGGCTGCAGTCCAAATAGCCCTTAGGTAGATCCGGCCCTGCCCACGTCAAAGGTAGGAGAAAAGGCATGTACCTACCTACTGGCTGGCCAGTCGTGTAATCTATCCCATCTGAGGCCCGAAACTAATTCTCTGAAGGGGCCTCAATGCTGGGGCCACCTGGGGTCGGGAGACAGATACCTTTTGCCTGTTTGCCACCCTATACCTAAATACGCCACTGCTACTTAACTGGCAATGCGTACATACAATGGTCCTACTTGGAAACCTACTTGGTCAGTAAAATATAATCTGAATAAGATAAAGTTAACATTATTATAACACTTGATTGACTATTTGATTAGATCGTATGATCGTAATGCAGTGAGTTATGTTTGAATTTATGATTCATACTAAGTATCTCTGTTATCTCCATTGACGGGATAAAAATTATCATTACTAGTGCCGATTACCCCTTTCAGTACCTACCTATAACACGTAGCTTGATCGAATTGATAAATTGACACGTAATATAAGTACCTATCTACCTACATGAAAGATAATATACCCGGGATAAACAATAGATATTTTAAAAAGTCATTTATGTTGGTCTAAGATACATTATCTGTTTCTAACTGTAAATATTTAGTAATACCTAATAGTAGGTATCTTTTACTATTGTACTGTTTAAAAAGGTTCATGTAGACCTACTTAAACTAGGTACTTAGAAAAGAAACAAAAATTACCAAGGTCATAATAAGTAGGTATGTACCTATAAAGTAGGTAGGTACTACCTACCTACATATAGGAATGAATAAATGCAAAATGTTATGATATAAATATGCTAGGTACCCTGTTTTTGTCTGTTTCCAATGATATTGGTTATACCTGTTGTGTCTGGAAATCTAGGTCATAAGAGGTTTAAAGTGATCTTGTATAAGGTAGGTATGTAAATTTGTTCCAAAAGTGAAGACATAGCTGAAATGCATGGGTACTTACTCTAACTCATTACTTCCAGTGCTTATTTTAAACACTTGCTTACGTCGATCACTGACTTCTAGAGCAGTCATGAATCCTGATGTTATTACTTTCTGACAAGCTTCCTTTATTTTATCAACTTTAGTTTCGGAAAATCCTTTTATATTATTTAGTTTTTTCTTAGTAGACATCTGAATACCTTTAATCGTACATATTCCAGCTGCTTTTAATTTTTTAATATCAGCAACATTTATACCATGTTTTTGTAAAATATCTACGTCTTGGAAAAAGCTTTCTTCCTCATCATTTTCTGATACATTGTCATCCAAAGCTTGTTCAATCATTTTATATTAGTGGTTTATGAAAATTTTAAAAATTCGGGCAAATCGTTGCACTCAACAGAACTCAACATTAAACTCGATTCGAGTTTTTGGCGCGCATTACATTTTTTTTTAAATCTTGAGACATATTTTTTTATTTATGGCCTGTAAAATAAAATAATGCTATAACATGCTTGACAGTCGGAGATTTAATCATAGCCTTATTTTAAAATGACAATAGGTATGCCTTTGTCTAAAAAAAAGAATGTCATTTAGTTGTCTATGGATTAGAAAATAGTGATGTGGGATTTAAGATTTTAATTAAATTGTAGTTTATGTAATGTTATCAATTACACATATTACATTTTATGTATTATCTATATAATTTCTGACGAGTGTCCATTGCATGATGATATACTTAGAACAAGATACTAGAAATAAAAGCAGGTAAATAGGTACAAACAAAGTGTTAGTTTTTTTTATTACAAATTTTCATTAACCTTCAGAAATATCGTTTCTCAATCGGGAGTGACTCCTGCCTTCTGAACCTAGGATAATGGGTTCGATCCCCACCTGGGGCAAACATTCGTGTGATGAACACTTGTACTTGTTCCGTATCTAGATGTTTATTTACTACTATTACACATTTACATACTATTTGTATGACTTCAGCTTAAATCATAAGGTACCACAAATACCTTCGTTGTTCTGATAACTATAAAAACACAAGTGCTTAAGCTACTTACTTTGGGGTCGGAGCAATCTATGTGATGTTGTCTGATACATATTTTATTTATTTATATAATAGTATTCATATATATTTTATGAATACTATAAATAAATTAATCACATAAAATAACTAAATCGATTAATTTACAAAAAACAAATCAATCGGTCACACCTTTGACTTTTAGAGTGATGGATAGCCTCACTGTTTAAACTCTATGTTTAGTTTATGGTTTTTGATGACTTCGCTTCGACGAGAAAAGCTTTTCTTGCGGCGCATTTCTAAGGATTTTAGATAATATTATTGAATTACATCAAGAAAGTTACCGTCTAATTCATCTCCGTTAAGGTAAGGGCGTAAGTTAACCCTCCGGAAGTACTGGAAAGTGATTATTTATTATGTTCATATATTTCCTTCAGTATCACAGCCATGTTGAAGTAGTGTTGATTTTAATAAGTTTTCGTCAGTTATCGTTGTACGAAAGTTAAAAGTTGTTCACAAGTATATGTGACAGACCCAAGTTTCGTTTGTGTTGTGATTATAAAGTTGAAAAGTCTTTGCAATATGAAAAGTGTTCTAAAGTGCCACCGATTCAGGCGTCGAGGCGTCCTCTGTAAGGTAAGGCTGGATGTGTCTTCAATAAACATCAGAACGTAGCAATTAAAATCCAGAGACTTCGTTAAAATTAAAATATAAAAAAACTCAGTACATACACACATACTGTTTGTTGAATGAATTTTTAATTGGTGCAGGTAATTAGTTTCCATAAAGACTCTTTTATCAATTTAATTATTTTCTGTTTAATCTAAACTTAATGCTTTATTTATTACTGAATTGTGCACTGTAGCAGATGTAATATCTAATACAGGAGATTCATAAATAAATACTATGCTTACTTTGAATCTATAGGTTATGCACCTTGTGATGAATTTGAGTACATACATAACATTAACCATACAAAAATCTGTAAGAGAATTAATATAGAAAGTTTTATTTATTTGAAGGTTAATTACTATTTACTGTGCATAAATGTTTGCATATTTACTAACATTTTTTATTATTTTGGTATGATGATAATACAAATGTTTTGCATTTAATATTGTTCATATTAAAAATGTCAAGAAGAGTAATAAATGCTTCTGGGTTGGGTATAATGTTACTAATGTAAAGCTTCATCAATAGGTAATATCTATTTTCAGGAATGGATTCGGAAGATTCCCGAGATGGTAGTGGAGATGCACAATCATCTTCAAGTAGTAGCAGCTCCACCTCCAGGAGCCGACGTAGCTCGTCATCTGACAAAAGTGAAACTTCTAAAAAAGGCCCCAAGTCACCACCTAAATCACCACCATCTCCGAGATCTGAGGGCCCTCGCTCTCCTTCCCCTGAGAGTAGATCACCATCACCCTCAATGCAACCTTCGTCTCCCAAACCTCCATCGCCAGGCAATTTGAGTGGGGCTCATTCCGATATAAATTCTCCAGAAAACTCTATGCCAGCATCCCCATCTGGTCCAAAGTCTCCTGATGCTCCAAAGTCACCAAGTGATGTAGGTTCAGAAAGACCAGATCCCTATTCCTCTCCGCCACCTTCGGCTGGAGAAGGTCCAAAGTCTCCTCAGAGCCCTGCTAGTTCAGCTAGATCTGCACCCGGCTCCCCTATCACTAGGTCTCGTCCGGTGTCCCCTGATTACACATCACAGCCTGCATCCAGGAACCAAGAACCACATTCCCCTTCATCCAGTCCATCGCCCGACAGAGCATCAAATAGATCATCCCCACCAAGATCACCTGTAGCTAATAAAAACACATGGAGCCCTAAAGAGAAATGGAGAAGACATACCAAAGCAGAACAGAAGATGGTTCCGACAACAAGGGCTCGTAGCCGATCAGAGTCTAGTCAATCAAGCAGAAGTTCATCTTACAATAAGAGGGCTAGCGTCAAAGATCCTGCAACTGAAGAAATATCTGATGGTAAAAAAAATATTAAGCATCCTTTGGATCTTAAAGACAGCTGTTCAAGCTTATGTTATACATAATTTTTCTAAACATTCTTTTTTAGGGGAAATGGAATCTGATCAAGATGATAGAAAGTCACCAAGCAAGTCGGCCACAAGTGAAAAACATGATGGAAAGGATTTAAATATCAGTCATGAAGATTTATCAGATGTCTCCGATTTAGACTCTGTAGGGCCTGAAGATTCAGAGAAGGAAGTAAAGGTTAGTGACATCAATACATAATGTGGAAGTTTTTTGACAATATCCCCATAACTTCTTGATCGATTGTCTTTATAAATCCAAATCTTAGTCTTTAACTATGGTATTTTTTGCACTGCACTTCTCTCGCCTGCTGTATGCATATAATCAAGCCAAACTGGTTGGTTTGAATCTGCTTGTGGGAGTTAGGCCAATTTGCCAGGACAGAATTGGTGTGCAATAGCACATTTTGCCAAACTGCTCAAAGGTGCTGTGCAGAACGATGATCAATCAGTGCTTAAATATGAACTTAATAGGTGTATTCGTTTTAGCAGAGACAACCACCGGTAACTCCAGAGAGAAAGTCTGAGGTGAATGTGAACGGTAATAACAACGCCAGCACACACTCGTCCCCTAAATCAGACAGCGGAAGTCCAAAAGTGGATCAACCCAAATTAGAAAAGGTGAGTTTCCTCTCCAATTGAAATAGCTATGAAATTCTCATCATCATCAGCCTATCACAGTTTACTGTTGGACATAGGCATCTCCAGGTATTAGCCACTTTAGGCAAACACCTGCAGGTCATACCCATAATCGCGCTGGACAATCGGGTTGGCAAATCGCATAAGATTCTGTTTGTATAAAATTGCCAACTGACTTATCATTCAAGCAGTGTAAGGTAATTAAATAAGACATAGCTGCTGATTTATGAAAAAAATATTATGAAATTAGGCACGTTCGCGCGTCGTATATTCCGCGCTACGCATGTTTAAATGCTCCTAACCTTGCTAGCTATGTGATAAGAGCATATCTTAGTTAGATGGATATACAGATGCATGTATTGACTGCCTCCTTGGTGGCAAGGATCAAGAGAGGTCCCGGTTTTCAATCCTGGTTAGGGCGAAAAAAATTTACTAGTTCTTCTAACAAGAAATAGCAACCCTAAAGTGAGGTTGCAGTGCAACGGAATGCTTAGCCATTGGTCCAGAACAAGAGATCTCTCCCGTTGTGTCCAAATATCATCCCATTGGAACATGAGATTGAAGATAGACATGGAACAGATAGTGCACCTGTATTTGCGCACACTTGTGCACTTTATATTTCCTGTGTACTTGGCTAGTCTTCTTAGAGATGGTCTTCCCTGACCTAAATCGAGTCAGGAGCTATGAAGGAATTTCCTACATACTTATATCTGTTTAGTTATCAAAATACTGAACTATAGTTTCATTATGATTAGGTGCCTCAAGAAAAGACAAGTAACACAGAAGATGGTGAAGAACAGCTAGACTTTGAAGCAGAAGAAGGTGAATGTATTGAACCAAAACAGAATGAACAAGCAAATGGTGACACAGATACTAAAGGATCAGAAAGAGGTAATATAATATGTAGATTGATTTTTTTTTTAAATCATTTATCAATGCAATGGCAGAACAAAGGATGACTAGCTGAAGCGCTATAGGTTTGCGTTAATGCCAAATTCAAGGGAGACAATGAATAGAAACACACATTATTACTTTTGTATAACTTGTCCCTTGATTGATTCTGGGACAAACGTTTTTGGAATTGTTACACTGAAATAATAACTCATTGGAGTTAATTAAAATGGTGATTCAAGTTTCTTAATCTTCAAAAATATAGATGAAGTTAGTTGTATTGTAATGATTTTGATGCATGCCCCTTTTTGATACCATCTGGGCATTATTTATTTTATCCGAGAGGCGGCAGACAAGCAAGTGATGGTAAGCAGTCAATACCGCCCATGGAAACCCTCACTCAAATTGGTGATCCTTTATATTGGTAGATTCCGTAAGGCTACTCTTTTCCTAGGTTTATTCTAAGATGCAAAGCATGCAAGCATATTCAAATCCTCCTTGTTTTTCTTTATCATTTACAGAGGAGATCAAACCAGGACGGAGGTCTCGCGGCTCCTCTCTGGAGGAGGGCGAAGTCTCGGACGAGGCGGAGCGCCGGCCCGAGGAGAGCGAGCCGCGGCCCGTTTGTAGGTTCTTTTCACGTGGTGCTTGCACCTGGGGAGTCAGCTGTAGGTAAGTAAACTGTATTTAAACCATATTTTCCTACTAAGTACATTTGCTGACAGAGGTTATTATAATACCTACAAATATATAAATGAACCTATGTATTTAATCTTAGTGTCAATCATTTGTGATGTAATACAAAGATGATATGTGATGTATTTGGTGGTGGGACCAATGATGACAGACAACAGCACTTTTGTTTGACCCAATCTGTCTTCCCTTCCACTAATAAATCGTCTTTTTTCCAAATACTTGTAGGTATACTACCAGAGCGCAAGGAGTTAGCGAGGTAAAAAATCGCCAATAGATTCGCTGTATGCGAAAGGCAGCGAAAATTGTATACCATACTTGTAACTGGTACGAAAGTGTCACCAGTGACAGCTGTCAGTGTCAGAGTTTTGGGAGGGCTTATACCTAAGCCCATACATATGCTATATGTGTGTGTAAACACACAGCCCTCGCAAAACTCTTCAGAGGGCAGAGGAAAGCTAGAAACCAGCACTGCTGGGCACACGCTGCCTGCTTTGCCCTTTTGTCCATATGGATGAATATATTGTGAATATAATGAATATTTACATAAGGGTCTCTCTGCGGGATCGGATCGAAGCCCAAAATCGACCTAAGTGGCGAACATTAGGAGAGGCCTATGTCCAGCAGTGCACTGACACGGGCTGATGATGATGATGATGACAGGGAAGTAGTACATAGGTATTACTGTGAATACTCAGAAGATAATAAATAATGTATGTTCTTATTCTTACATTTTGTGCAGTTCTATTGGTAGATCTTGACCTAGCCCACCGCTCCGCAACTGCTGCTCTCTTGCCCACCGGCAGGAGTAAACATGTATGTGATCTATCCACAGGTTTCTCCACCCAGGCGTGACAGACAAAGGCAATTACAACATGTTCGACGTGGTCCGCGGCGTGCCGGCCAGCGGGCCCTACACCTCCGCGCCGCCGCGCGACGTGGCGCCTCCGGAGTCCGCCTGGGAGAGAGGCCTGAGGACCGCTAAAGAGGTAACGATATGACTCTTGCTTTGGAATAAGTCTTCTTAGTTAGTAACTACGGTCTTAGAATGCTTATTTTTATCAACAACCGATTGTATATGTTTGTATATATTATTTGTGTATGTATTATGTGTATATTATGTTGTATGTCTGTATAATATTTATATGTGTGTATAGTAATGTATATTATATTGTATATGTTTTAAACCTATGTATTTATTATATATATATATAGGGAATACTAGTAAACGGGTAGCAGCATTTACCTGAGCACAAAGAAATCTACTGCAGTCAACAATTAGCCAGCCAAGCTGGTGGCTAAGGCAAATCCCCTCAAATGACAATTGTCTTTGTGGGAGGCATATGTTTAGCAGTGGACATTTTGATAATGCATATTGTCTAAGGTAAGAAGAGAGTCAAACTAATTGAACAATGGGACTGTGACAATGTGAGTTTTCTGAAAAAAGAAATCACCAGGCTCCACATAAAAGGCAGATCCAACTGTTTCGTTATTGGTTAATTTTGAAATGGCACTGACATTTACATAGCAAGTGACCAATCACATGATAGCTGGATCTGCCTTTTATGTGGTGCCACTGGTGGTTTTCTTTTTTCAGAAAACCCTCATTCACTAGGTAACCTTGACACTATATTGTAACTCAGACTATTGAAATGAATGTTTTTATTAGTTGCTGTGTTTTAGCGTATATTAGTACGTGTTTTTATTGTCAAACAGATGCTGCGGATAGCGAACAAGCGCAAAGAGCAGGATATGGACTTCGAGGAGAAGAAGCTGCACCTGTCAGTGGGGGGCGTGGTGCACGACCCCGACGCGGAGCTGGCGTACGCCGCCGCCGCCGTGGGCGCCTCCCCGCCGCGCCTCGCGCACGACCTGCCACACAGAGACCCCGAAATGTTCACCAGGTCAATAATAGTCCGATACTTTCGATAGGTTGTACCGATGTAGCGGTTGGTATGAATTAATTGACTGGCTCGGTGGCTCAATTGGTAGTGACCTCTGCCTTCTGAGCCAAGGGTCGTGGGTTCGATCACATTACATTGCATGAACATGTCTATTTGTATTGGTCTGGGTGTTTTCTATGTATAATATGAATATATTTACAAAAAAAAATGTATCTAAGTATGTTTATCAGTTGTCTAGTACCCATAGTACAAGCTTCGGCTTAGTTTGGGGCTAGATGGCGCTGTGTGGCATGTCTTGGGTTATTTATTATTTAATTTTACTTTGTGTTATATAATTTTTAACCGCCCTCAGAAAAAGGAGAATACTTATTTCAATTGATTTTTTTTAACATAACTGAATGTGCTTAAGCTACTTACTTTGGGTTCGGAGCAATGTGATGTTGTCTGATATTTATTTAAACTTATTTATATTGTTCTAGATCATACGGTCCCATGTATCGCGGCAGATACCCCCGGCCGGTGGACGAGCGTGAGCGGTACTTCGAGCACGAGCGCGGCTACGAGCGCGGCGAGCGCGAGCGGCCGTACGAGCGCCCGCCGCATTATGACGAGCGCGCGATGTTGCCGGACGACGTCTCTTACCATAAGGTGTGTGGACGAGTGCGAGCAGTACTTTGAGCACGAGCGCGGCTACGAGCGCGGCGAGCGCGAGCGGCCGTACGAGCGCCCGCCGCATTATGACGAGCGCGCGATGTTGCCGGACGACGTCTCTTACCATAAGGTGTGTGGACGAGTGCGAGCGGTACTTCGAGCACGAGCGCGGCTACGAGCGCGGCGAGCGCGAGCGGCCGTACGAGCGCCCGCCGCATTATGACGAGCGCGCGATGTTGCCGGACGACGTCTCTTACCATAAGGTGTGTGGACGAGCGCGAGCGGTTCTACGAGCACGAGCGCGGCGAGCGCGAGCGGCCGTACGAGCGCCCGCCGCATTATGACGAGCGCGCGATGTTGCCGGACGACGTCTCTTACCATAAGGTGTGTGGACGAGCGCGAGCGGTTCTACGAGCACGAGCGCGGCGGGCGCGAGCGGCCGTACGAGCGCCCGCCGCATTATGACGAGCGCGCGATGTTGCCGGACGACGTCTCTTACCATAAGGTGTGTGGACGAGCGCGAGCGGTTCTACGAGCACGAGCGCGGCGAGCGCGAGCGGCCGTACGAGCGCCCGCTGCATTATGGCGCAACAAGCAACAATTCGTTCATTTTTTTTTGCAGTCCATTCTATTTTTATCTCTTTTACGGGAAATAAACGAACATATTTTTGATTCATATTTCCTACTAGCTGTGCCGGCGGCGTCGCTCGCGTGGATATCGGGTTTCAAAAATAAAGGACTTCCATAAAATACCTATCTATACCTATACCTAGTGTCTAAGTTTTAAGTTAGACCTCTAGCATTACATTGGTGAAAACCGCATTCAATTGCATGTAGTAGTTTTCGCGTGATGCGCGATCAAACATACAGATAAAAATTTCTCCCGTTTTCCCAACAATTTCCATCACTGCTCTGCTCCTATTGATCGTAACGTGTTGAAAAGTATACTATAACCTGCCCAGGAGTATGAAGAATAATTGTACCAAGTTTCGTTAAAATCCATTCAGTGGTTTTTGTTTCTATAACGAACATACAGACAGACAGACAAAAATTTTACTAATTACATTTTTGGCATCAGTATCGATTACTTAACATCCCCTGATAGTTATTTTGAAAATATATTTAATGTACAGAATTGACCTCTCTACAGATTTATTATAAGTATAGATATAGGTTACGTCCGTGTTACTAAAATAAACTTGATTTTTAGTTTAAAAAATCCTTAAATGTCCATTGGTTGTTGCAGAGGCGCGTTAGGTCGTCACGCGAGGTGATAGTGCAGCGGGCTGAGGTGGAGAGGCGCGAGGCGCGCGACGGACGCGAGGTATGTATACCCCTGCCTTCAACCGAACTTGACTTGTATATTGACGGATATATTTTTTCTTGCACAGCTAAAATTTACTTTGTAGCACACTACCTTAAAATTAGTTTCTGCTTAGCCCAATGGTTGACTGGTAGATAATGCCTATGTGGCATTAAGTCCGCCTTTTATACACAGTTTAATTGTGCAATAAAGATTAAATAATAATTAGACAAAGTATACAATTTTTATTTTTAACAACAACTACATCACATACATTCTTCCGTCCCCAAGGTAAGAAGCACTGCTCTTGACGAACACTATGCTCGATTGGACTTTGCTATTGGCAAAATTGCTTGGGTTATATTAAGCCGTAAGAAGTTAAGAACATTTAAACGAATTTGCGAAAATACTGACAACCAACCTCGGAGCTCGCTGCGAGCGGGTCGGCTCTGTACGGACCCGTAACATTTCGTCGTAACATATCGTTATGATAAAATGTTACTGGTCAGTCGCCGGCTTATAGACGTGTCTCCGTCCTTCAGCAGCGCGAGGCCCGCGAGGGTCGCGAGGGCCGGGAGGGGCGGGAGGGGCGCGAGGCGCGCGAGGGCCGCGAGGCGCGGGAGGCGCGGGAGGCGCGCGCGCGCGAGGGCCGGCACGACGAGTGGGCCGACCCGTGGATGCGCGCCGAGCCCGCCGCGCGCCGCCGCCGCCCGCCCTCCTCCGACGACTCCTACTCCTCCACTAGGTACGTGCCGCTCTACGTACGGGCGTGCCGCTCCTTTGGCGGTTCAGTTTTGATTCATAGGACCTACTTGTCTATGGAACTCATTGCCGGACTCTTTGTTTACCCAGACGTGTACAATCTTCATTGTTTTTTTTACTAAATCTACACTATAGTTCATTCGCGTTAAGAAAATAGTGACTGACAGGTCACTGACAGGCCACTAGCCAATTAAAACGCTAGAAATTTTATTTCTAGCGTTTTATCTTAACGCGAATGAACTATAATCTAAATATATAAAACTCAAAGGTGACTGACTAACTGACTGACATAGTGATCTATCAACGCACAGCCCGAACTAATGGACGGATAGGGCTGAAATTTTAAATGCAAGTAGATGTTATAACGTAGGTATCCGCTAAGAAAGGATTTTGATGAATTCTACCCCCAATGGAATAAAATAGGGGATGAAACTATTCAACGCGGACGAAGTCGCGGGCACAGCTAGTGTTTTATAAAGAGGAAAGACTTGTATTTTTGTATGTAACGAATAAACTCAAAAATTACTGGACCGATTTTAATAATTAAATAAAAAAAAACTTTATTGAAACTTAAAAAGCATTTCACAAAACATGGTTTGCGTTAACACCTGCAGTAGTCTAGGACTGTGTCGCAGAAACTTCTTTTTTTATTAGAAAGCTACATTGTCACTGAGTAATATAGGCTATATTTAGTTTATAAATGTTTATCTGAAACATCAGAAGCGAAGCGAGGACGGGTCGCTAGTGTGTAATAAATTAGTGTTGGGAATTGAGATTCGCTTCTGCCCGGGGGCCCTTTACGGCTCGGAGCCTTTGGCAATATGCCGACTTGCCACCTTAGAGTTATGCCATTGATTATAGGTATATGTTTGCTTTCAGTATGAGCCACTATGAACTCACAGACGGTCAAACATCCAATGGTGTAGGTTGGATTTGCATCTGTCAAATTCGCTCTAACAACTTTCAAATTAGGGCAATTCCGTGCGCCGGTTAGGTATATAGCTCCAACACTACACAGTCTAGATTGAAAAAACCCTATTCATAGATTCGATATCGATCTAGAGATTTTGATCATATGAGGAACTTGATCCGTGATCAATACCTAAATTCGTTTATTAGGACTACGCGTATACGACAATACATTATCAACGATGTGATTTGTATCAGGAAAGGATTTTTAGGAACTAATAGTGAACTATCTGAACTGAACCGCTAAAGAGAAGTATGTTTACGCCATCCACCAAATCGATCTATATTTGAATGAGTAATCACTTTTTGTTTTACAATACTTGTTGGACTCGATTTGGTGGCCATAGAAATTAGCACAGTTTTAGTAGAAACTTAGAATTGCAATATCGTATGTATTTGTTGGAGTTTTTGGGATCTATTCAATGTGATTGTGTGAAGCGGCTACCATATTATGGATAAAAATTTATTTATAGTTGCTTTTACCTTTAATATTATTATTTATCAACTCCATTTTTATCCCTTTTTTATTATATATTCGAATTTTCAGAATACATTAGTAATCTGTGATCATTATGGTGAAAGAATTGGCCTGCCTAGATCCTGGGTTACAGGATCTAGCTGTTACCAGGGTGCCTTTCATGTACCCCTTCTTGTTTTTTTATAATTATATTATTTATTTCCTAAGAATAGAAGTATATATTTAAGTTATTAATGCCAAGTTTTCTCCCCGCTCCCTTCCCCTCCCGCCGTTGGGTCTCGCTTTCATAACTAACGTCGTGGTGTTTCGGTGTTCGACTTGACGGACCTCATCATCTCTCAACATTTCTTCATTAACACATGCATGATTTGGTGTCACTGGGGTTCGCTTAACGCTCTGGTCGTGTGTGTGTGTGTGTGTGCGCGCGTGTGTGTGTGTGTGTGTGCGCATGAGGCGTGCGTGGGCCCTCCCCCGTCCTCCCGTTGACCCTACAGCTCTTCAAATTCCAGTTCGCGCAGCTCGCGATCCCCCGGCGCTCGCCGTAAGAGAAGAGCCTCGTCTTCCTCCAGGCAAAGGTACGGTTTGTTTATGTATTGCGCATGTAGTTGATTGCGTAGATCCCATCAATCCCATGAGACTTAAATACTATGTGTACTAATATTATATGCATCAGGAATATAGCATGCTTGAAAGTTTAGTAAAACTTTCAACCCGGACAATTCTCTTAGGGTCTCTTGTTTTCTCACTGAGTGAATGTTATTATTTAATTCGTCAAATGAACTGGTTTTGTTAGGCGGTAGAAGTATATTGACAACTCCCAAATTTAAAAAAATCCAACATTATATCCAAGTAACCTGACCATATGAATTAGGTAATGACATTCACTCCATCCATAATAATTTTCCCCCCTATAACAAATTGTTAATTTCTCTCAATCTATTGCAACCTAGCAATCTATATAGGCTAGCTCAGTAAACTAAGGTACCTACATAATGATGATATACCCCTTTAAATTACCTTTTTTACTTTACCGGCGCCCGCCCAGCTTATTCGCAGCGCTATATAGAATTTATTTGAGACAATTTTTAAAAATGTCTGCCTTGGTCATGTGACCTCACTTAAGGTTACCTCGTTTTTTTTTGCATCTATCAGTCGGCTCTTTAGATGACCTAAAATTGAGGGTACAGTTTAAGTTGCATACCTGAAACGTGAAAGTTAATTCGTTTGACATGACAAAATAAAAAGGTATTATACATGGGTTTCCTACCACTGCTTCTTTGTTTACCAAATTTCAAATGCCTATTATCGTTGGCTAGCTGTGCTCGCGACTTCGTCCGCGTGGAATAGATATTTTTTCCCCGTTATTTTTTACATTTTCCATTATTTCTTCGCTCCTAATAGTTGCAACGTGATGTTATATAGCCTAAAGCCTTCCTCGATAAATGGTCTATTCAACACAAAAAGAATTTTTCAATTCAGACCAGTAGTTCCTGAGATTAGCGCGTTCAAACAAACAAACAAACTCTTCAGCTTTATAATATTAGTTAAGATTAAGATTTACCAGATTTAGAAGATTACCCAGTAATACAATGTCGTGTATCTGTTTGGGTGCGGCAGACTGTCCCCGTCGGTGATCGTGCGCGAGCGGCGCATGGCGTCTGCGCGCGCCACGGCCATGAACCCGCCCGCGCCGCGCCGCCGCATGCCCTCGCCCGCCGCCGCCCGGCAGCTGGCCGTCAACCCGCCGCCGCCCGCCTCGCACCGGCACAAGGTACGTCAGCCGCTGCACTGTACCCGCCCTCGCCCGCCGCCGCCCGCCAGCTGGCCGTCAACCCGCCGCCGCCCGCCTCGCACCGGCACAAGGTACGTCAGCTGCTGCACTGTACCCGCCCTCGCCCGCCAGCTGGCCGTCAACCCGCCGCCGCCCGCCTCGCACCGGCACAAGGTACGTCAGCTGCTGCACTGTACCCGCCCTCGCCCGCCGCCGCCCGCCAGCTGGCCGTCAACCCGCCGCCGCCCGCCTCGCACCGGCACAAGGTACGTCAGCTGCTGCACTGTACCCGCCCTCGCCCGCCGCCGCCCGCCAGCTGGCCGTCAACCCGCCGCCGCCCGCCTCGCACCGGCACAAGGTACGTCAGCTGCTGCACTGTACCCGCCCTCGCCCGCCGCCGCCCGCCAGCTGGCCGTCAACCCGCCGCCGCCCGCCTCGCACCGGCACAAGGTACGTCAGCTGCTGCACTGTACCCGCCCTCGCCCGCCGCCGCCCGCCAGCTGGCCGTCAACCCGCCGCCGCCCGCCTCGCACCGGCACAAGGTACGTCAGCTGCTGCACTGTACCCGCCCTCGCCCGCCGCCGCCCGCCAGCTGGCCGTCAACCCGCCGCCGCCCGCCTCGCACCGGCACAAGGTACGTCAGCTGCTGCGCTGTACCCGCCCTCGCTCGCCGCCGCCCGCCAGCTGGCCGTCAACCCGCCGCCGCCCGCCTCGCACCGGCACAAGGTACGTCAGCCGCTGCACTGTACCCGCCCTCGCTCGCCGCCGCCCGCCAGCTGGCCGTCAACCCGCCGCCGCCCGCCTCGCACCGGCACAAGGTACGTCAGCTGCTGCACTGTACCCGCCCTCGCCCGCCGCCGCCCGCCAGCTGGCCGTCAACCCGCCGCCGCCCGCCAGCTGGCCGTCAACCCGCCGCCGCCCGCGTCGCACCGACACAAGATATGTCAACATCATTATCGGCCTTCTAACGTCCACTATTGGACATACACCTTCCCCTATATGTGTTTACACGCATGGCGTTAGCGGGGGGCCGTGAACTCTCGCGTCGCTTGTCGACCAGAGAGCAAAGGCCTCTAAATGTCCCCCTTTTGAAATATAATAAAATGTATGGTTGTAACAAAAAACGGCCATCCACCACAGGATATCTGTGGGCCTCATTTCGTAAATCAATTATTATATCAATTTGTAATTTTAATATAAATTATATATTTAATTCTGATTTAAAGAAGCCTGAATCCCCAGTAAAGTAGGTGATGTTTTAAGGTGTCAATACTAAACCATTGATATATTTACAATAGGAGGAGTTGGATCCATACGGGCGTAACAAAGCCCCCAGTCGCAACAGGGATAGGAAGAAATACTCACGGTCGTCATCCTCTGGTTCTGGTAAGAAACATTTTATAAATAAATAAATAACCCAAGACAAGCCACGCTGGGCCACACATCGCCATCTAGCCCCAAACTAAGCCGCAACTTGTACTATGGGTACTAGACAACTGATAAACTTACTTAGATCCTTTTTTTTTTGTAAGTGAATACATATTATATATAGAAAACACCCAGACCAATACAAACAGACATGTTTTTATGAACACAAATGTTTGTACTGTGCGGGAATCGAACCCACGACCCTCGGCTCTGAAGGTAGAGGTCACTACCAAGTGAGCCATCGAGCCAGTTTTATTAATTGAAAGCTTACATTGGTTCTTATTTTCCTATTTATAGATTTGATATGTCTCGATGGGCCGTACCTATATTTAATTATGTAAATGACAAACAAACAATCAAATCTTTCCTCTTTATAATATTAGTTTAGATTAACATGGTGAGTAGTCGCTTTAGGGCAACTTTTTCAATTGCATTCAGTCAATGAGGGTAATAGGGTCTGTCAATGAGGTAACTATGCTGGTAGAACCGCCCACACATTCGCCCTTATCCATAGCTTGGCGCAATTGGTTGACCAGCCTACAAGAATACCTGACATAGTGGGTCAGACTCCTTCTCTTTTGGATCTTCTGGTAACGTCTCATCCAAAAGGTTACCGGATAGAGGTCCGAGCTCCCCTAGGTTCCTCGGATCACTGCTTAGTATCCAGAACGGTGCCTAGTGTAGTGCCTCCTAAGCCCTTGAGTGTTAAGCGCAGAGTCTGGCACTATGCATTTTTTATACAAGAGGCGGCAGACGAGCAAATGTGACGCCTGATGGTAAGCAGTCACCACACATGGCAGGAGGGTTGTCTATTATACCTAGTCTTAAGTGAACCGTATGGTGTGCTGTAAACAATATCTTAACTAATATTATAAAGCTGAAGAGTTTGTTTGTTTGTTTGAACGCGCTAATCTCAGGAACTACTGGTCCGAATTGAAAAATTATTTTTGTGTTGAATAGACCATTTATCGAGGAAGGCTTTAGGCTATATAACATCTTGCTGCAACTATTAGGAGCGAAGAAATAATGGAAAATGTAAAAAAAAACGGGAAAAAAATAACTATTCCACGCGGACGAAGTCGCGAGCACAGCTAGTATCTTAACTAATATTATAAAGCTGAAGAGTTTGTTTGTTTGTTTGAACGCGCTAATCTCAGGAACTACTGGTCCGAATTGAAAAATTCTTTTTGTGTTGAATAGACCATTTATCGAGGAAGGCTTTAGGCTATATAACATCTTGCTGCAACTATTAGGAGCGAAGAAATAATGGAATTGTAAAAAAAAAAATAACTATTCCACGCGGACGAAGTCGCGAGCACAGCTAGTCTATGTATAATTTGTGTCCTGCAGACTCGTCATCGTCGTCTAGCGAGTCCGAGAGCGACTCGCATTCGTCCTCGTCGTCGGGCAGTTCGGGAGCGCGGCGAGCGCGACACGCGAGGCTATTGAATGCGGCTTCCAGGCCTAGGTATACTTACTAATTTAATTCATGTAATTATCTCTACATCGATAGTAATAAGAGAGGTAGGGCATAGCGAAACTTCGCTCGAATTGAGCCGCCCGTCCTCCACCCTATAGTATACCGCAGTCAAATGACCTCTGGGTCGTGTTTCTGCCGGTGAGTAGGGTTTCCGGAGCTCGTGGGGGGTTAGGGTTGGGCCGGCATGGCGGTGGCAACTGACAGGTAACTGACCAGTTACTTGCCCGTTGTCCTGTGACAGCGACTTGGGCTTCTCTTTCGCTTTCCATCAGGCGTAGGGAAGCCATTATGTCGAGCCACTATAAAAAAAAAAACGATTTTGGTCCAAAGCGACCAGTGTCTAAGGAGAATAAAGCTTCATAAAACATGTAAAATTCTTTAACAATGTACCATCTATTTGCAGAAATAAATTATTTTATTTATTTTACCGTGTGATTAGGAGCAGGACCAACAGCTTAACGTGCTTTTTAATATACATTCAATACAATAATGATTCCGAGGCTGCTTCTGTGTTATTTCTGACAAAAATACTCCAGTAAAATGGCCCAATCTGATGTACGAACCTCTCATTTCTAGGATATTTGGCAGATGGTTAGTTACTGATTATTACTGCATTATGCTTATTATTAGTATTTCAATTATTATAGACTAAAAACTGAAATGTAACTTCCAGGTTGAATGCAAAGAACGCTGGGTTAGCCGCAGCAGTATCAACGGTCACAAGCAAGAAAGAAGCTTCTAGTGAGAAAGGTGAGGACATAATAATTATATTTAGGTACTAACAAGCTGTTAATAGCACACAGGAGGTTTCTATCCCATTTCTATAAAAAGCTGTATCACACTAATATTATAAAGGCAAAAGTTTGTGAATATGTTTGTTACTTCTTCACGCCTAAACGGCTGGAAGGATTTGAATGAAATATTACAAGAGGATAGTGTACGGTCTGGAATAACACATAGGCTACTATTTTCCCAAATCGGGAACGGGAAACCGCGGGACGCAGCTAGTATAATTATACACTTAAACATTTTTTTCAGAATTGGGCAGCAAGAAAAGATCAGCAACATCTCCATTAAATACAGCACCGGCCAAGAAATCAATTTCAAGAAGAGAAGAACTTCTCAAGCAACTAAAGGCTGTCGAGGACGCCATAGCTAGAAAACGATCTAAGATATAACAGTCTAGAAAAACATTTGTGTGTATACTGCTAAAGACGGATAGCTGTCTGCATTTTCTTATGGCAAAATAAATATGCCTGATATTAATCAACTGCCAATATCAAGCCAGACTATTCAGTCCGGCTGAAGGCTTTTTACCTAGCAGAATTAACGTCGTACAAATAAGCATTTAAGTTTATTGTAAATAGGTAGTCAAGTTCAATTTGACTCTGACCTGGTCTTAAATCGAATTATCAAGAGGTAAACATTGCTTATTGTTGTGTATATCATGACTAATTTTTACATCTATGTGTATACAGTAATTATATTTGGACTATTTCGTTACACAAATATAGTGACATTGCAAGTTTTTATGGAATCTAAATCCTATTTATCCAAGATATATGGATTTTAGAATGTTCAAGTAAATTGCATAGACAAAAGAGAATAATTTTTGTATTGCTAGTTCATCACATTTTATAACAATAGAACCTAGGATGTAGGTTTCAAGGTGATTGACAATTAGAAATGTAACTGTAATAATAATTATTCATGAGCAAAAGAATAATAAAATGCATTATTTTGTAAAGAAGAAGTTTTAATCAATGTACTTTTACGATACATATATCTGCTAACCTATACTTTCTTGAAGTTGTATTTCGAACCAAAACCTGGTTCATCTTATGTCCAAGCAACGTATTTAAAGCATTATATGCTATGTAGCCTACTCCGCAACTTCGAGATTCTGTAAAACTAAATGCGGCTTGTGGCAAAAATCCCAATATCTGTCTTGAACAGGAATGACGAACCGTGCTGACGCTAGAGGGAACCCAAAGCTCCCTCATAGATTTTACATATTCTGATGGACCATTTTTAACTTTTTCCTTGGATGTCAAATTAACCTGGGGAAAATAATTATGGGTTAAACATCTGTTTGGTCTGACAATTGAAGCAAAGTCGACATTCGACAATATTACGTATACTTGATATAATTTTTAAAATGAGATACTTGTTAATGTCAGATACTAAATAAAAGATACTGTTAAGGTGTGTTTCTACACAAGCGGGGCTGTAAGCTAACTAAAATTTACGATTGATATTGTTCCACCAACATCAAGTGGAGATAAGATGTGTGATATCAATAGTAAAATTATGTTACCTCTGCACAGCCCTGTTTAGGGAATGCAATCTCGTTCTCGCGAGATCTCGTTTTCGCGAGATCTCGGCGTTTTTAGGCGAGATTGATCTCGGTCGAAAAAAGGGCGAGATCTCGCGAGATTATCGAGATTTTACTGGAGTATAAAAACGTCTTATTCGAAGTGCGGCAGTGTGCGAATTGACACGAACGGACCTTCGAACTTTCACAGAACTACAGGAAACATTGAATACTGCGTCCAAAGAACCCAGAAACAGAAAAGTAACTACGAATTCTGAATTCGTATTTACTTTTTTGTCTCTGAGTCATCATTACTCAAAAAGGAAATGAATTTATACGAGTCCAGGGGGTCAAAAGGCGAACTATTAAAGATTGTAAGAACCTGCCTGAGGTCTGTGGTCCCAACTAGCGTCGAATCTGAAAGGGCTTTTTAAGCAGTTGGTTATCTTGCCAACAAAATAAGAAGCCGTTTAGCAGACGACTCTTTGGACATTTTGTGCTTCATAAGGAGCTATTTTCAAAATAATTCATCGTAATAGTGACTTGTGATTCTATTTCATTTGATTGGTATATTTTGTTAATTATTCTATCTATCATTATTAATCTGTAATCACCGATGTTCTACTGTACTAAGTAAATAGATTAGGTACAGTTTTGTTATTTCATTGTTAATAATTAAATCTCAGTTTAATAGTCAACTACTAGTAACTAGTTTTGCTTGATATAATATACCTATTTTATTATTATTTGATAGATAAATACGTAAAAGCGTAGGCTACTTAATTTTGTTTAAAAAAATTGACAGTTACGTCAATCTATGTTTAATGCATAAAAAGGTCTTGAAAAAAGTCGTGAAAATGAATGTGTTTATAATACATCCTTAGGTATAGCTTTTATTGTCATCTTCATCCCTCCCACTATATCCCACTAATATTATAAACGCGAAAGTTTGTTTGGATGGATAGATGGATGGATAGATGGATGGATGTTTGTTCCCTTTTCACGCAAAAACTACTGAACAGATTTTAGTGAAACTTTACACGAATATTGTTTATGCATCAGATTAACATATAGGCTATAAATTACAATGATTTATCAATTTTTTCATTTAGAATTTCGGGAAAATATGTTACGGAATGATTAAGAACTTTTTAAATACACCATAGATACTGTCATTTCTTGACTTTGTCAGCGAAATTATCAATTTGACATGACAGATACTGATATCGAGGTAGACAAATACGGAAATTCGCCACTTATAAGTACAAATAATTGTGAATTAAAATTGTGCGGCTTATTCTCGGACTGAAATTCATCGGAAAATACTATATGCAAACTGCTATAACTGAAAAGACGACCAACGTAAAGGGATAACGAACGGCACTGTCTACTAGAATATTGCTCAGTTTCAGAGGCACCTCATTCAGCAACAAATTGGAACAAACTTTCAGAATTGTGTACAGTCAAAACAGATCTAGCATAACCCGTAAAGAAGGCGACCTGCATCTGATAATGAATCACAGTGACCAAGAACCAAAAACCTTACTGCAATCTCAGAAGGCTCACAACGGGCCACATGTCTAGCTCGGATGCGACGAAACTGCGATCAGTGTACCTATGCTTAATAAATATTATTTGTTCCGTTCGATATCCGGAATCCATCTTGAGTCAAGCACCATCCTTTTTATGACGTTTTGCGGTCTGAAATACCCTTCCCTTCGTATTTCCGGCGCCAGTGCTGCCCTCTAGCTTTGGCGGGAAAAAATTCTCACGTATTTTCAAGGCGCGAACATTATCGTCATTATAGCGTCGTCTTTTGTGGCGGAAGCATCGGTCTAGAAAGTTCTATACGCGAGTACGCGAGTTATTTATAAAAGTGAAGTGATCTAGAAAATTCTACATAAGTTATTTATAAAAGTGTTCTAGATTATTCTACGCAAGTTACTTGTGAAAGTGAAAAGTGATTCTGTACGAATTCGATTGTTTTACGCGAGTAATTTGTGAAAGTGATAGTGAGTTTACCCTCCCTTCGGGATGGAGCAACGAGACAACGAGGGAATCGGCGAGGGAACACCGCGGCCGAGGAGGCGTCGGCTGTCTTCGTCGAGTTCTTCAGACGCGGAGTCTGACTCGTCGAGAGGTAGCAAGGTACCCAAAAGAAGAAAAGAAACTGTAAGTGACCTGCGAGTAGAATATTTATCGCAACAAGTGTCTTTTCTTACAAATCTGTTGACGCAAAACCAGAATTATGTGCCGCGATCATCATGTTTGCCTGAAAATATTGTTGAACCTAGTACAAGTTGTGCGCCTATTACGAATGATACGTTTTATAGCCCTTTGGCATTAGTTATAGACCAAGAACAAGAAAAACAACAGATTCAGTTAACGGATTTATCTACAAACGTTAAGGATCCCACCTTTGTTAAATCAGATGAGATCCATCTGGCGAAATTAACGGAAATACAGCGTTTTAACAATAATGATTGGAATTCGATTCGTTATTCTGAGACTCAAAAGAAGTACGTAGCTTCGCCGGGTTTTATAGAGCTAAATATAAATGATGAACTGAGACGATTCTCGCATATAATACCTAATGAAGAATCGCGCTTGTTTCTTCTCGAACGTACCTTTGCAGCGTTAACTAACGCTTTACTTACACAAAAGGACGAATTAAAAGTATGTCTTCAGCAAATTGTCGATTGGTCGTTAGAAAAAGATACCACGTTAACATCAAGAACAATATTCGATAAAATAGGACAAGTGTTCAACAAAGATTCCAATTATGTTAAAGTTACAGACGATATCGTGCAAATATTATGTGGCAGGCGCGCCGAATGTATTCAAAGTCGTAGGGACAATTTATTGAAGCGAATTTCTGAGGAATATCATTCCAGTGCATTGCATAAAATTCCTCCAAGTTCCGAGTACTTGTTCGATGACGGAAAGTTAGGTACCTACCTTCAAAAAATAGGAGGGGCGGACAAGCTTGCCTCACAGGCACCTATAGCAGGCCCATCGAGAGCTGCTCCAAGGTATGTAGTAGGCTCTTTTGAAGGCAAGTCCAAGCAGGAGCAACCTAAACAACCTGCACAGAAGTTTTTTCAGCCGGTCTTCTCTAGTAAGAAGGGAAAAGGTAAAGGAAAATCATCAGCAGGCAAAAAGCCGTCAGGAGACAGGAATCGAAACCAACAGGATCGTAGAGGCAAGAGTTACTCGTCAAATTACAAGAACAAGTATAATGCATGACTCAGTAACATTCCAAGGGGGTTGTCTAAAGAAATTTGTACATATATGGAAAGATCTGGGTGCACCAGATTACATATGTACAATTTTGACCAACCTCCGCATATCTTTCGCAATGAAACCGCCTCTAATAATGCCAACGCAAACGATTATGCAATGTTACACTACAAAGAAGAGTCCTCAAATGTCCGATCAGATAGAAAAAATGCTGAACATGAATATACTGGAGAGGGTACATCCAACTCCCAGTTTCTTATCAACTTTTTTCTTAATTCCGAAACCAGATGGTACATACCGTCCGATATTCAATTTGAAACGGCTCAATCACTTTGTAAAAATAAAACATTTTCGACTGATAAATCATTTCCAAGTATCCAGCTTCCTACAGGAAAGCGATTGGTTAGCAAAGATCGATTTGAGCCAGGCTTATTTCCATTTGAACATCGCCGAGGAGCACCGGAGGTTCCTGAGGCTCAGCTACAACAACGAGCTGCTACAAATGACGTGCCTCCCATTCGGTCTATCATCGGCGCCGAGGATCTTCGCCACAGTAACGAACTGGGTGGCCGAACAGCTACGTCACCACGACATCAGGTGTGTAGTATACCTGGACGATTTTTTGATTGCCTGTCAATCGCACCATCGTCTACGCGAACAGATCGCGTTCACTGTGAGTTTCCTACAAGCTCTAGGCTGGACACTCAATTTCGAGAAATCTGTGCTGGTTCCGACTCAATGCCTCGAGTTCCTCGGCATTACTTGGAATACCAGGGACGACACGAAGTCCCTGTCGGAACCGAAGTGCCTAACGCTACGCATGGCACTTCAGCGTCAGATCTCTCAAGGCAGTTGGTCCCTCAAACAGGCCCAGTCCCTACTGGGGAGACTCAACTTTGCCTCATTTGTGATCCGCAGAGGGAGATTGCACTGTCGAACACTGCAACATTACAGTCGACAGTTACCCAAGGATCACCGTTACCGTCGAATCGAGCTTCCGGATCCAGTCCGAAGCGAAATGAGATGGTGGTTGACGGCGGCTTCAGGCTGTCTTCCGATTCACGCGGCCGAGGTCTCTCATCACATGACGACCGACGCATCGGACATTGGCTGGGGAGCTCAACTCGAGGAGACGAGGATAGCCGGCCGGTGGACTCCAGCGCAGCAAACGTGGCACGTCAATCTAAAAGAATTGTTTGCGGTTCACGAGGCAATCACACACGAAATGTATCGTTTAAGAAATGCTCAAATCTTGTTATTGACGGACAATCGAACAGTTGTATCGTATATAAACAAAGAAGGCGGTACCAAGTCCAAGAAACTCTTGGAGCTGACTCGACGGATTCTAGAGGTAATGGACCATCTAAATATTCAGTTGACTGCTCAGTATTTCCCCGGAAGGTACAATTGCGAAGTCGATGCATTATCCAGGATGAAGCCTTGCCCGGAATGGCACTTGACTCTTCAAGCAACAATTCCAATATTTCACATGTGGGGTGTTCCAGAGGTCGACCTATTTGCGTCGAAAACTGCACATGTGGTTACCAGGTACATCACTCTCGACTTGACAGACGAGAAAGCAGTAGCCTACAACGCACTACAACATCAGTGGGAATACAAGTTGGCGTGGATATTTCCGCCCCCAAACCTGGTTCCGAGAGTACTCTCCAAACTCAACACTGCGAAAGGCAAGTACATTTTAGTGGTACCGAAATGGGACAAAGTGTTTTGGCTGGCAGATCTGAGGCAACGGGCGCTTCAGGAACCCTACCTGATCCCAAATCTGCCTCAAGTACTAATCGACACGGTAACAGGAGTCCATCCCCCAGGAATTCAGAAGATCCGCATGGAAGCCTGGCTGATTTTGGGTGGACGGATATGATAGAAAACTGGACAGCCGAAGAGAAATCCTTGTTGTTGTCTAGTTGGCGCAACTCTACTGTAAAGACATATCTCTCAGCCTGGAAACAATGGAAAATATGGTCTAGTGCTGCGGGTGTAAATCATAAATGTCCGGCCCCAGACGAAGTAGCTAGATATTTGGCATACCTTCACAATGTAAAAGGTTTGGCATATAGAACCATTCTGGTTCATAAATCGGTGATTGCTACCTTTACTAATGTTAGGACTAATAATGATCTTTCCTCAAATTTCTTTGTTAGACACATACTCAAGGCGATTTCGGTATCTAAGGAGAAAAGTGTTAAGCCTCCCATTTGGGATCCACAAATAGTAATAAACTTTTTGGACGAGAATCCCCCAAATGAAAACAACTTGTACCAAGTCTCACAACGTACTGCAATTTTACTTCTATTATCATCAGGCCGAAGAGTTCACGACTTAACCCTATTGACCATCGAACAAGGAAGGTACAGTGATGAAGGTAATTATATAATCTTTTGGCCTCGTTATGGTTCAAAGACGGATAACATAGACTACAGGCAATCTGGATGGAAGTTAATTGAAAACCAGAATAAATCCTTGGATTGTGTATATTGGACACGTCGATTAATAGTTCTGTCTGAAGAGCGCCGTAAGGAAGTACATAATTTATTAGACTTATTTATAACAGTTCGAGGAACGCCGAAGGCCGCTTCCAGGACCGTAATCGCTGGTTGGATAAAAGCTGCTCTTAGAGATGCGGGAGTTGAAGCTTCGCCTGGGTCAGTCCGATCTGCAGTCGCTTCTCTTAACTGGTTGGAACAGTTTCCAATCGATAAAATTTTAGAAACCGGGAATTGGCGCCAGGAACACACATTTAGGAAATATTATCAGAAAATCATCAATCGACCGAATCAAGAAAACTCCGTTTCTTTATCTAACTTTTTTGATTCAGTTCGTTAAAAAGTTACTTTACATTGTTTATATTCAATATACCTAACCAATATTTACTTCATAATAATTCTTTAATAAAAACTGTATTAATCATTTATTGTGTTGTTTCTGTCATCTGCACTTATCAGATACATTACCTTATATGTATATAACACATTATAGCATCATCATGGGCACTCACCAGGAGATAACAAACACATCACTCAAGATGGATTCCGGATATCGAACGGAACAAATAATAGAGAGTTTTAACTACCAATAAAACTTACCTATTATTTTTCCTAAAGATATCCGGAATCCAGGTAAGTTCTACCTGGTGCATCTCGAGTACGTATAATGACGATAATGTTCGCGCCTTGAAAATACGTGAGAATTTTTTCCCGCCAAAGCTAGAGGGCAGCACTGGCGCCGGAAATACGAAGGGAAGGGTATTTCAGACCGCAAAACGTCATAAAAAGGATGGTGCTTGACTCAAGATGGATTCCGGATATCTTTAGGAAAAATAATAGGTAAGTTTTATTGGTAGTTAAAACTCTCTATTTTTCTAATCCAAATTGTAATTTCTGTCCTCAATATACTAATATTATTACATTTCAGCCTAATAAAATCGTTTTAATTACGCATGTCGGAAGAAAATAACGCTTTGAAGTAAGTTAAGATTCATACACCGGCCAAGTGGTCGCTTTTTGGTCGGCGTGATACTTAAAACCTGTGTACTAACATATTTTATTGTACATAGTTAGGTACCACCTATAATTAAAAAAATCTTAATTTTATCGGTAAATAATTTTCACAGCATATTCTTAGGGATGCTCAGTATGACATAAAGAAAAATCGAATAAAAGATACTTAGTATTTTTAGCGTGGCTTCTCAAAATATGTTCATACACAGGATATCCAGGTTCTGCTTTAGTTGTAGGTATAAGATAGATATAAGATTATTAAACGCACTTATTTTCCAAAAAGTACAAAATAAGTATCCGTATTTCTATAATGTATGGGAGTGACCTATCACCTTTTCACTCCAAGCCTTCCTCACCTGCCCGTGGTGCATCCTGCCGACCAACAAACGAGGCTCTGGCAAACCGACTGGTGGTAGTAAAACCATAACGATGGAAGGCGTAGCTAGATATCACAGGCCTATGACGGGCAGCAGCGTGACCGGAGCGAGAAGCTACGCCCTGCGATCGCCAACCCGCCTGCCCAGGTGGCGATTATACCCTTATTATCCTCCAGATGTTTGCCCTAGGTGGCGAGCAACTGAAGAGGCCTGTGTCCAGCAGTGGACTATAATAGGCTGATGATGATGATGATTTCTATAGTAATCAATTTTAAACGTATCGCGCCGGCGCCAGCCCTCTCCTGGCCGAAAATCGGCCACAATGACCATTCTCCAAGCAGACCGGGCAAGTACTCACGAGATATTGAAGTGTACATGTTTATGCCCATACACAAGTGCATTACGTGCGGTTGCTCTGTTTGAAATAATGAATTCATAGTAGTAACGTATACGTAGGTAGGTAAGCACCATTTTTGATACCAAAAAAAGACTAATTGACTCAAAAAAAGTACGGACGCGACATAACTATCTGATGACTGCTGACCCCATGGCGCATTGTATCGATTCCCGATAGGATTCAATGTAGAAACTTTTTTAGATAACTCAAATAATTCAGAAAGACGTCGCTCTGGATAAGTCATCACCAGAACTTACAGTTAAGAGAACCATAGCTTAAGACCAGGTGATTCCTGAACAATGGGCCGCGGCTTCCAATGGCCAACCAGAGGCCAACATGATGTACCTACATTGTGTTTGTCCTGTGTCAACCTATGTTCAGATTTCTCAGCACTAAAATCGAATACCTATATCTTCATCATCTTTTGAGCATCCATTCGTAAGCGCGTGTGACAAAATAAGAGACAAAGACGCGTACGTACATGATATAATGACAGACTAAGCTCTTTATGACAAACCGATGTTTACGCAGGCAAAGCCGCGGGCAGCAGCTAGTTTATTCATATATAGTTAATATTTGAAAAAAAAACCACGGAACTGCTAATCTCGCGAGATCTCGAAATTGCCGAGATCTCGCGAGATTGATTTTCAGAAACTCGCGAGATCTCGCTTGAGCCCAATCTCGCGAGATTTGCATTCCCTAGCCCTGTTTCTGTGGAATCGCGCCCTTAAGAGTTTATATGAGTTTAATTGAAGTTAGTAAAACTATCTCAAACACATACCGCTTGCCCAGATTTCTTGAGCTTTGCTCTTTCTTTCTTCTTTAATTTTATTTCTCTTTTGTGGTCAATTCTCTTTTGCTTCCTCAATTTCTCATTTGGATCTTGATGATGTGGTTCGAATAGTGTATTTTCTCCAGTTATATCTCCTGACTTCGGTAAGCAGATAAGTGCATTCCGTTTAAGATTACCCTTTTTAACCATTTTCAGGAAGACAGGTACCACACATGATGACATATTGTCCATTTCGGGTAATTCTATTACTTTGTCAATACAATCCTGAAAATATTATTAGAATTACATAGTTATTTATTACTTTTCTTGAAGTGTTATCTTGGTTATGTACATGTCTTAGAATAGGAGGGTGGATGATTCAAGGAGCTTGGCCTATCAAATCAGTAATAAACATAAGTTATAGCTGCCAACTGACACTAGGTAGTAATTTTGCCCACATGATGAAGTATGTAGGTAATACTTGCTAGGCCTTGGGGCTTTGGGAGGGTTGTCATTATCACTCTCCCGACACACCCTGTGTAAGTAAAGTCTATACTCATACCTGTAAAGTGGCCAACAATTGTCTATTCCTTGGGACGAAAAAATCAGCAGTCATCTCATTATTGCTATTCCAGTCTTTCAAAAGTATTTTCCAAGGGCATACAAAAGGAGTAACTATACCAAGTTTTGGGAAATTAACTCTTTTACTTGGTGGTAACCTGAAATATTTTTCTTTAATTTCTTCAGCAATTCTTTTTTCTTCAAGCTTGCCAGCCTGAGAATCTGGTGGCAAATAACACTCCCCACTTTCAAATGCTAAACTTTCTGTTTCCCGAAGACCTCCAGAACGCGCTCCGAACATTTGAAATGTTTGCCAGAATGGCAAACCATAGCCAGATGGAATTATTATGTCCCATCCACTCCCATATCCTGAAAAGAATAGAAATGTACTATGTCAGAGAGCAACAATAAATTAACAATTAGGCAACTAACATGCTTTCATGAAATTAACTTACTCTTTCAAAACATTCAGGCAATTTAATTATTAGGATCTTTTCAAGGGTGGGGGCAGTTAAAAAGATAAATGGGGAGAGGGTGTTATGGCAGCCAAGATGTTCTGGCTGGATTTTTTCTGGCTACAAAATCTAGCCAGAAGAATTAGTACAAACAATTTAGAGGCCAGATACTGGCCTCTAAATTGTTTGTACTAATTCCTAATTTTTCAGATAATTCATATAGTACTAGAGTTTCTTGGAAAGTGGGTAAGTCTATAAAAGGCTGGGAACACATGGCCCAGCTAGATTGTCAATGATTAAAAGTAATACTCACCTATTTTTTTAATATTTGCATCTTGTGATCCTGCCCTCTGTATTAAAACAATAGGAATGCATTGTAGTGCTTTATCATTAACATCTATTTCTCCGGGTATTAAATGTTTATTTGTGAGATGTTCAATGAACTGGGTATTGTTCATTATATCCTTTTTTATAATGTCAAACAATTTAGTATCCCAAATGTGAGATGTTGATATAAATTCTGGTATAGTAAGTAAAGTCTTTACATCAGTATCATAGTTGTTTTCTATAATTGCTTTGGTGCGATAGTTTGGTCTACTGAGGCGTGGGTCCTTTACTGTTAGACCAATTATTATTTTCGATGGCAATTGTGATGGAGATGAAACAGTTCGAATTTTATCCCAATACTGATATTTTTCTGTTACATGTAAAGTATTTTGATTTACAGTTGTTGTCCACTTGCTATCCTTAATTTCATTATTATTTGTCACACAAATCAGGCTGTTGACTAGCACAGCATGGCTTTTGGGTCCTGTCAATCTAAATCTATTGAAAGTCCCGGGGAATAGCTTTATTTCAATATTTTCAGAGTAAGTATTACATACTTTTCTCTTTTTTGTTATAATTTTGTGGTCTTGAAGTTTCGTTTCATTCGTAAGTAAATCTGTTAAAATAGATTCCACTTGTTTGGAGAATGATGGATGAACAAATAACCACAGGTACTTGTTAACACCATCAATGGTCTGCCAAATAAATTGTACTTTTCCAACATAACCAAAGGGGTAACTGTTCCTTTCATATAAATGTATAAAACCCTCTCTTTTGCCATCTAAAAATGCTTTGGCACATATTCCTAAACCACAGGAGCTGTCCATGATAGAAGTGAACATATCTTTTATTAAGTTTTCTGGTCCTAATACCCTGATTGGTGTGTAATATGAAATATCCTGTATGAGACAATGAGCTGAACTAGCCCTGTAACAAGCTCTAAATGCTTTATCGCAAGGGGCATACGCAATTTTATGGCCCCATCGCTCAATCATATGAAATCTCTTTGCATGCCAAATGTGAGTTTCCAACCAAATTTTACTTTGTTGCCTTCTGTTGTATTCTGCTAATAAATTGCCTGGGCGCCGCCTGTACTTTCTTGACGGCCGTTTCTGTTTAGCTGATATGCCGCTCTTCTTCAGTTGTTCTAAATGTCCGACCCTGAGTTTTAGTGGCAATCTTTTGGCGTTATGGCTCATCACCCGGCGACGCATGTGGACGGGCAAATTTTGGAAAATTAGCTTAACCTTACTTGGATGAAGAATACTCTGGGTCATTGCAGCGATTTCTACGCTACGTGAAGCAGCAAATTTCATACTATTCGCAGAATATGGAAGATGTTCACTGCCGCCTTTAGTGGCATCAAATTCAGTTACTGATGATTCCATTTTTTCTTATGATGGGTAATGGTGCTAGGTATGACAATATTGATTCTAATTTACTAAATACACCACGTAATAAGTTTATTTATACAGAAAAATATAGATTCGGAGACAAACATAACCTCTAAAACAACTATTTGACAGATGTCATGTCATGTTATTTTGACATGTGTGCTAAGTGTGCTGTTTCACGCAGCTTACATTTTGAATTTTCTTAAATACTTGAACGTGTTGAAAAAAGGGGGTAGTTAAACATATTATGTAAGTTAAAATGTAATTTGCACAAGATAGTAAGCCAAGATTGAAGTCTGTCGATTTGGTTCGAATTTATTGTGCATAATGTACCTACTCACTCTCACTTACCGCTTAGAAATTCTCTTCCAGAAAAAGACGTTATCGAAGACTCATGATGAATTTGGTGGCGCATTGTATAGGTAGATATGTAGATATTCAGGCTGATATTCTGAAGATTCAGAATTTGATTCACATATTTTGGTGATTTTTATAAAATGTAGGTACCGAATGATATGCGTTTTAAATAATTTTTGAGACCTATTTTAAGTAAATAGGTAGTAAGTAGATAAATCGGATTATGAGTTACGTAACTATTGTAACGATTTCGAGGCGACCAAAACTGTAACGCTCAATCTTCATTGGTAGATTCGTAGTCTTTGGTAGGTATACCTACCTACCGCTACCTACTGTGATAAAGAGTTTTCGATGAAAACGCGTAACGTGTCGGATGCAATTAGATTATTTAAGGAATAAGATAGATCTATACCTATAGCTACCTATCTACCTACTTAATACAATCTGCAAGTGCTAGGACTCTCAAATTCAGGGGGCATGGGCAGTGGCGTATCTACAGGGTGGCAGGTCAGCGAAATGCAACGAGCCCTCAGCCGTAAGGGGTTCGGTGAGAATACAAATTATTTATTACATATTATTAGTAAACGCTCATCATCATCCGCCTTTAGCAGTCCACTGTAGACATAGGCATCTCCAGTAGTTCGCCACTTTGGGCTTACATCTGGAGGCTTTACCCATAATCGCCACGATGGGCTAGCGGGTTGGCGATCGTAGGGCGTAGCTCCTAGCTCCGGTAACGATGCTACCCGTCATCGGTCTGTGGTATTTAGCTACGTCTTCCATCGCGATGGTTAAACCACCAACAGTCTGTTGCCAGTGCCTGGTTTGTTATTCGGCAGGTTGCACCACCTGCCGAACCAGCCACCCGGCTTGGAGCGAACCCGAATCGAAGCTTTGTGACACCACAGGTGACCCACAAATTCGTACGTTCTTAATTTGATAGATAAGTTTGATTTGTCTTTTAAACACTTGTTTTGTTGATGGCATGTTTCAATTTGTAAAATAAAATCGCTGAAAATTTTATGATTTTAATGTTTTAACAGCTATTTTCCTTAAATCATTCCACATTTTAATAGTTTACATGTACATTTAAATCATAACTGTTCCTTACCTAAACACTTATCGCTAAACAAATGTTGAAATAAAGGGAACGCTGTTTTCCTTCCCCTTATTTTACAATGCAGGAAATATAACACCGATAGTATTTAAGCTTGTCGAGAACTGCCAACAAGATCCAGATAGAATAGGATAGAAAATAATAATTGTTTATTTAGCATCCATTACATTAGACATGCCTATCTACTAGAAATTATGATGATGTCTATCACCTGCCGAAGTGTGCTGGGGCAGCAGCGTCACCGGAGCAAAAAGATACGCCTTACGATTGCCAACCCGCCTGCCCAGGGTGGCGATTATGGGTAACCTTACTAAATTACCACAATACTCGTATTGGACTAAAACAATAGGCAAATCAATAACCACTTGTACCAATTACGTACCTGCATTTCTAGTTGTTTCTACTGAAAAGGTGCATCTCTTCGCCAACACACGTTACCTATTTTTATAGAGGTAGCTACTGTGTTTGCATCTCTAAGGATTAATATTAGACATTTTCAAGCCCATTCATACCCACAGAGCCTATTTTCCCTTCAGCTACAAACCTATTACTACTATTAGAGGGTATAAAGATGATAGAACCTACTCGGAAAGAAGTGATTATGTCGATATCGCATTGGAATATCTTGATATGCGCCCTTTCAGATTTCATCTGACGCTCCAAAGTTTCGGGTTCAATTTCCGGTCGGATCAAATTGGACAATGAAAATGGAACTTATTCATTCGTATACTGTTAAAAAATTGAGTGTTGTGCTGGTTTTCACTCATAAATCTCATGACACTATTAGTCAGTCTTTGCAAGACACAAGAGGCTTAGTCTGTTATGTAGGTATATTCCCGTTCGTTTAGAAATAGGGGGGGAGTCAGTATAACGCGTCCCCCTCTCATTAAGAAAAGATTATGTAGGTAGTTACTTGAGTTGACTACGGAAGGTCCCCTATTCAATCTAAAAATAATAATATTGCAGTATTTCTTGGTCAACAGTAAAGTTAACATAAACGGCTGGTTATAGAAGCCCTTTTCCTTAAACCCTGCCACATGTCCGTCTGGTGGGTATTCGGCAGCGAGAAAACACATTTTCTATTGTGTTTCGAATGGGGATACCTTTTAAAATAATGTTAGACACAGTATTATAGGTAGGCATTTTGATAACGGTTTTTATTTTGTTTCTTCTATTCGAAGGGATGTAAGGGAGCGGCCTATCAACTTTTCGCTCCAAGCCAACCTCACTTGCCCGTGGTGCATCCTGCCGAATAACGCTGGGCGAGGCGCTGCCTAGATGTTTGTACTAAGTGTAAGGATTATTAAGGGGCTTTGTTATTTCGTACAAGTAGGCAAGTAAGAGAACTTCCGATTTAGACAAACTAAGCTTTTTCTTTCGTTAAACGGCTGTTGATTGATTGAAGGTTTTTCCTGAAATATTTGTTTCAATATCGAAGTGAAATTTATGTCTTATACCTATATGATCAACCTATTCGTTATTTTCTAAGGGACTAATTTGGTCACGTTAGAAATTAACATGAGTTTAAATTGTTTAACTAGGATAATTTAATTATTGGTAGGTAGGTATATTACTCATGATGACTAATAACGCCAATTGATTGCAACATTGTTTCAGGACGCTGTTTAGTGAAAAATCGTGGTGACGGAATCTGTGTATTATTAAGAATGTATAAGACCAGGACATTTTCTGATACCCTCTCACATGTAAATAAAGAATATGATAGGCCATCATCGTGGCCCTCGGTTTTGGTGGTCTATAGAGTTTATCATTCACCCTCCATTCGTGTGGTGGACACTTGCGTATTGAAGTACATATATATTTAAGATATACTTGTTGCTCTCCTACCCAGAACGCAAGACGTGCTTACCTATTAAGTCACGGAGGTACTTTCAGATCGAATCAATGTACGTATCTCATATTGTTTGATCTAATATGCGCCTGTAGTTTACGTCGTATACAGCTTAAATACTTATATTAAACAGAACTTACAGCGTGCTAACGTAACAGAGGATATACGAGTACATTGTAAATAACCACGAATATATAACCACGTTCTTTTATTACTTAGACTTTCCGAAGCCTATTACTTTGTTACTGTTAAATTTTAAAACTGAGTGTTTTTTGTAATAGTAGGTTATTACATATATTTCAGACATTTTGTAAATATGGCTATTTAATGGGTTAATAACTGGTTTACCCCTGAAATAGGCTCATATTTAATTTGATTATGTACATTATTTTACTCATACTCATGAGTGTGCAGATATACTATTGTTGACATCAATGAGCTGAGTAATAGGGGAAAATAAACGAAATAACATATTATTCATTCATGGACTTTGTCTCTTATGTATGAGTGTTAATCATTTAAAATTAGGTATACATAGTTACATGTACCTTCTATTATAGAGCATATTTGATAAAGGGCCTATTGTATTGTAGCTATTTAAATTGAAATTCTACCGTTTTGTGTATTTACTTGTTATGGCGTTCCTCCTAAATAGTTAAATATAAATATCAGACATCACATACATTGATTAGATTCTAAAGTAAGTTTAAGCAGTTGTGTATTATGTATTATCAAAACTAGAAAGGTACTACAAAAATATACTTAACAACTATTACACTTAGACACGGAACAAACACGGATGTTTATCCCGAGAGTTGTGAGGATCGAACCTACAGCCCTTGGTTCATAAGGTAGGGCCACTACCAAATAATCCCTCGGGCCTGTATTGCTTGTAGGCAGATTTTATAAATTGGCAACAAAGTTTTGTTTTGTAAGGGAGCGATTTATCATCTTTTGCTCCAAGCCAACCTATCCCCTCACCTTGCCCGTGGTGCATCCTGTTAAATAACAAACGAGGTGCTGGCAACCGACTGGTGGCGGTATAACCATCACAATGAAAGGCGTAGCTAAATACCACAGGCCGATGACGGGCAGCAGCGTTACCGGAGCGAGAAGCTACGCCCTGCCATCGCCAACCCGTCTGACCAGCGTGGCGATTATGGGTATGTCCTCCAGATGTTTACCCTAAGTGGCGAACAACTGAAGAGGCCTATATCCAGCAGTGGACTGCAATAGGTTGATGATGATGATGAATAAAATTTTGTAGCTGTAGGTGTAGTATATAATTGTGGACGTATGTTAGGTATTATTGTGTTTTTTTTACCGTCCTCCTAATATGGGAAATTTCTGGCGATCAGATCCCGGCAGATTACTTGCGCTCTTCATTGTTCATTGGTAATGGCTTGGCGATCTTCGTAGGCACTTAGCAAAATCCTTCGCTCCTGCGGCACCGTGGTTGAATTATGCTGAGGCAGAACCTAGTTATATCATTTATTTATTTTTATTTAATTTGATTGTGAAACTCGACCCTACTTATTCTTATATTTAGTAGGTATTGTACTTTTTTAAGAACTTATTCGGTAGGACAAGAACTTGACTCAATCTGTATTTCCAAATCAACGTGCTTACATCGCTAGCTTTCTCACTTCAGGCTGATACTTTTATTTTGGTTAGACTTCTTCAGTCATTCATTCGTTGCTGAATATTCTAGTCACTAGTTGAACCATCTGATTGATCAACAGCCATTAGATAGTTACAACAGTTGTTAGTTACTAGATAATAGAATATCATAATACGAGTACATTGGGGTTTCATATACTACTGGTTTATGGGATAACAAGATCGATAAAACATTCAACAAATAAAGTACAAAAGCATAGTTGGATAATTCAGTTTAGATAGCAGAGTTATTAATAAAATTAACGGAATTCACATACATGTAGTGCAATATTAAAGTATAAAAGTACAGCATAAAAGTGATCTCCAGTCCGATGCATTCTTCGTTCTCGTACAAAATCCGTTGATTTAGGAACAAAATCAGCTTTCACAATGATCTCAGAACATTCAAAACCATCTGTCAAATCATTATGAAAACCAGTTTCGTAATTCCTTTTGGTCTTCTTAAGCTTCTCTCTTCTTTCTTCGTCGTTTATTCTTAATTTTTCTGCATTAAATCCTCTGTATTCTTCATTACAGTATAGTTTTACAGCACCAGAATGCTATCAGATGACAGTAAGTAGGCGAGTGAGTCAAGCTCTTTAAAATGTCGGAACGGACGTCAATGTCACATGAAATTAACAAAGCTTTAGCGACCTCAAGACTACGTGCTGCCATCTAGCGTATAATTAATCTAGGAAAGCCTCATTGGTTACAGTTATTATACAATAAAAATGAATTGGGCTCTACTTCAGGCATATACACAGTTGTTATGAACGCTAATTACAACGGAATGGCAAGAATCTAGTCTCCGACCGGGCATAAAGGAGTATGAATGGATTTGTCATCGCTCGATTGGTTGAGGTATGCGCGGGAATGGGACGTGACGCGCCGGGACGCTCCCATTAGCCGCACCACTGCTCCATATGACATCATGCTGACTCAGTCCTGTTAGCGAATTGCCAGGCTTTTTCCTCCTGTCAGCAACTGTGTTACAAATGAATCTCATGTACAGAAACCCGTGGAGACTCAATACAATGTGTGGGCAGGAATTGCGACCATTTTACATAATGGATTTGTGAACTAAAAATTTGCAAACTTTAGCTAATGCGCTCTACCTACTCATAGTAACTGATATTTGCATAGAAAGCTGGTAAACTTATTAAACATTTCGCTGGCATCATGCTGTGGTGATGAATGTTCAATAGTAGATTAAAGTTGTTTCGATCTCCTTTAGGTGTAGTTTCATAACAGCGAGGCGGAACACTGCTCTTGCTGCACTCGTCATCTGTAACACAAAGAATCGATATGTAGGTTCCGAGTAGGAGTAGATCATGGTCGCACATTAATAAATTCATTAGAGATTATTCGGGCACAATTATTGCGCTTACATAATAGTATTGACTAAAATAGTAATAAACGAAGGCGGAGGGCGTACGGAGCATGTCGGCGCAATGCGGGTTCACCCACACCCGGGCACTAATTAGGCAAGACGGAGAGTGTCGCCGGCCACAAATGGACACGTTATCCGCAGCGCCTCCGGCCTTGTTGGGCGCTGCGCGGGAGTCGGCGCCGCCACAAATTATTTCGCCAATTTATCGGCAACAATGCTCTCATGACACAATGACAGAGATGTTAGTGGGAACTCGTCGATGCCGGAGTTGGTCAAAGCGCCGCTGATAGGCTTTGATTGAAATATGTGAGGCTACGTCTGACGTTAGAATGCCGTTTAAATGCTACCGATTATGTTGCTCATCATTCTGTACATTAACAACCGTGCTTATTGTACATATTTAGGTCATTCTCTTTAGGACTGAGACCCAAGGCGTAGAGATTGTCGTGACTCTTGTGTCTTTTTGATTTGAAAGGTTAGTTCGGAGGCAGCTGATGCATATTAACAATTGGTGGAGGTGGTTGGTGGTGGGTGTGCGAGGGCGCAGGTGTGCGATTCGGTGACGTCACGTCCGGCGCGGGAGCTCAATGGGCGCTCACTATGTGGGCCACACGCCACACGTGTCAGCCCCCCCCCCTCCCCCCGCCGCGACACCGCGCCCGCACCCACAAACACTGCTCTAATTGCTGACAACTATGGGAAATAGCGCAAATGTGTTACTTTTTATCGCGAAACATGTTTACACTTGTGATAATGACGAATGCTTCGTCTGTACTTATTTTTTATCGGTGTTGCCCAAGAGTATTTAGAAACTGTATTTATTCGTAGTCACGCACAAGACAATAAAGTAAATAGACAATGGCCACATAATTATTTCGGAGACCTACAACGAAAGTGTTACAGCCGGGGTGCCCTAATAAGAGAGAGACGCGAAGCGGAAGCGTTATACTTGAACGTTTTTGACAGATTTAGATCGTGTGAATAATAAACATTGGGTTAGCAAGCGGCGTGGAGCTGCGTCGCGGCGGCGGCGCGGGCGCAACGTGTGACGTCACGCGAGTGCCGCGGCTCTTCCGCACCGTGGAACAATGGGAATAAAAACGGAATTTAGCGCGTGAGGTGACGAAACCCGTTCCCGTGCCGGCGACAAGTATGTAGGCCGGGTGACGCGCTCACTATTGATAGTGCGCCGGCCGTCGGCATTATTCTGTTAACAAACCGCTGCTCTAGAATGCAGCGCTCTGCACTGCTCATGCATACGAATTTATAGTGTCATTGTTCGCTTAAGTACCGTCCGTGTAATGTGTTACCGTTGACTTCGCGTCCGCGGTCCGGACGGTGGAAATGTGTCCGGAACTAACGACTCCCAGCATGCATAAATTCAATCATTTTGGCATATCAATCCATTATTGCTCGTGGTTTAAGAAATCAGGAAAATATAAATAATGTATTTAAAAAATTATAAAGTTCCTAAGTAATAAATTACATTCTTCACAGAATGTAGTCGTAGTCTTCTACGACGTAGTAGACAGACGACTTGTAACGATAGAGCTGGATTTTAGATCACTTCGTTCTATTGCTTACTGGCACCTAGTACTATAGTGTATTATTTATGATGTAACTACAACGAGTAAATCAATGTACTTGATATTATTAATTATGCCATTTTAGTGTCCTCTGTTTTGTACATCTTAAATGCAAAACCTAAAACACCTTACAACAGCTACGAGACCACTCGTACAACCAAAACAGAACCGTACAAGTCATACGTAAAACAAACAGAATAGTCGGAGACGAGTCGAATTGAGATCTCGTTCGTTATCAGCATATCTCGCGCTCTGGTATGGCATGTCGTAAAGTGGAAGCGCATGCGCAGGTATAGAGATAGAGCGAGCATTCCGTGCTCTAACGGTGAGTTATTTCGCCGAGCGGCGTGAATGGCCGCGAGATGCAACGGAGGCTGCGCTGCGCCCCGCGCCGCATTCCGCGCCCGCGCCGCCCAGCGCCCAGCGCTTGCGCAACCTCCGCGCCGCATTCCATTCATAGCGGCGCACGACTCAATAATGCCGAGGCTCCTCTGCGCTAGGCTTCAACTATATCGATATTTTAGTTAAATGTATCGATAACTCGATGAGTATAGATTTTTAAATTCCACGCATTTTAGAGATGGCAAAATTGTTTTATGAAAATTCAGTATCTTTATGTTTGGACTAAAAATTGCTGGAGTCTCCTTTTAAGTATTACACTGTATTAGGAGACTTTGCAACAGACACACAATAAAACCTGACATGTGTATGTTTTATATTTGTTATAAATTAGTTATTTTATGTTTATCATGATTTCAGACAATATTGGTGTATTGGAAATGAAGTATGTTCATCGATATTTGCAACTCGAAGCTACGAAGGGAAAAATCTGCAGACACTACTTGTATTTTAAGCTGGAAAATAATCCCCTTATACTTTTTAGTAGTCTAAGGTGATAGAAGATGTATAATTATACATAGAAGATGTATATCGACACTTTTGGGAGCTTCCTGCATCCCTAGAGAGCGCGCCGGCTGCGCCCACCCGAGCTCGTCGCGTCGCCCTCACCTTCCCGGAATGGGAAAATGAGCGCGCATTTTGAGATTTTAGAGCGTTACGCCACATTTCTTCGTAAACGTCACGCCGGTGGGCCGGTGTGAATTCCGTTGGACGTTGACCCTCGCCGTCACTGCTTTCTCCGACTCGCTGTTTGCTATTGGAACGAATCTATTAATTGGAGAAACTCAGTTCACACATGAGCGTGGAAAGTGGACCGCTGAGCTTTAACTGTAGATATTGAATTTTGTAAGAACTTCGAATCTTCCTTTCGTCTTGTGTACTTGCTTTGCTGACGGAAGAAGAAGTTTCCTTTTGAGCATGAGTCGGTATTTGAGTGTGCAGATATCGAGCGCGCGTGCAAGGGGTTCGCGAGCGCGAAGGCTCCGCCGCGGAGCACAACGCGAAGCCGAGTGTCGGAGGCTGCATTCCGCTCCCCGCCGCCCGCAGGTGAAATGTCACCAAACAGCATTCCGAAATATTTGAAACGACCTTTATGGCGCGAAAGAAAGTGGCCGGGGCGCGGGGCGCGGGGCCGCGCGACCGTGGGACAGCGGCGCGCGCGCCAGTCGCACGGCGCCCCCCTCCCGCGCCGCGCCGCCTCCCGCATTCCAGCGCGCCTCCCTCCGAATTTATTCAGCCGCGACCCGAGACTGCGTGCGCTACACGACCCACTCCGGAGCCGGCCGCGCGCACCACCGCGCCGGCGCAGCAGCCACCGCATGACAACTCGCTACCACTACCACATTTTTACCTTGGAAAAGACCTATCAGATTACAATTTTGGTTACTTCTGTAAGCCGTTTCTTACCATCCAGCATGCCTATCGAATAGGTCCTTCATATTTTATTCAAAAACCTTAGCCAATTGCCTAAATGGTATAGGAATTCTCCATGATAATACTCTAACCAGTTCCACTAATACGTTGAAGTCTGATATAAATCTATCTTCTATATATATATATAAAAGGAGAAACTGACTGACTGACTGACTGACATATCAACGCACAGCCCAAACGGCTAAACGTAGGCACTTGAAATTTGGAAGGGACGTAGCTTAGGTACCGTAGGGGTGCACTAAGAAAGGAATTCCCGAAATTCCCACGGGAACGGGAATTAGCGGGAAAATCCTTTTGTATGAAAAATCTAAACCGCTTAAGTTAGACGCTTGAAATTTGGCATGCAGGTACCTTAGTAAATATAAAGTTTAGTTATGGCTGTATTTTGAGAAATTCCCACGGGAACGGGAGTTAGCGGGAAAAAACTTTTGTATGTATAAATTTAAACACGCGGACGAAGTCGCGGGCAAAAGCTAGTTGCTATATAATAATAATCAGGACATGCTATACTTCCGGTACAGGAGCGAAGGCTTAGTTAAATCGTTGGAAAAGTAAGTTTTCGTAAGGAACCACCTTTAGAAGACATAACGTGTGTCATAGAAATTGAAAAGCCAGTGTTATAGATAAGCTCCGTTGTCATTTATTATAGTGACGGTAAAACTGAAGTGACGTGATCGCGTTTGCGACCAATGAGCTGCTGCCCGCGCATGCCCGCTGCCAATCATTGCGAGCTGCGTCCGCGAAACACCAATAGGAGATCGATTAGGTACATACAGATATCTGATAATGATAACGTGGCTGTCGCAATCGTAGGTACCTAGCAGATGCGGTGTCATTATATAAAAGATTTCAACGTTTGCCACTAACATCGGTAAAATTAATCTAGCAAAGAGAAAATGTGATCTTGACACATAAAACACTTCATCTATATTATACGTGCTGGTAAATTGGGATATACCTAAAAGAAACAAATTCGCTTCGCAGGTAATGCACGTCTATCTGATCTGAAACTAAGTTATGTTATGAATATAACCTATGGGTGTCTCACCTAGTAATACAATAAATTAACTGTGCAATTGATAGTGTCAGATCATATTCTTAGCTGTCTGATTAAGTAGGTAGGTGGTAGGTGGGCTCTTCGGTTTTGAAATACTGCGGCGACTCAACAACGGCGAGGAGATATTTGAGGAAGTCACATGATCAAAGTATTTGCGTCAATAGACCGGGATGACAGCTAAGATGACACGGCGTGTATCGGAAGGTCCGTCGGGGCGGCGGGCGGCGGCGGGCGGAGGGCGGCGGGGCGGCGTGGGGCGGCGGCGCGTGCGGCGGTCGCAAATAGCCCGTGACGCGGCGGGCGCTGCACTTTCGCGCGGTCATACGCCCGGCGCCGCAGCCAGACGTTCGTAATCGGTCCTCTATTTAAAAACGTCGCGGCGACGCCGAGCGGCGGGGAATGCGCGGCGACAATGCACGCGTCAACGACCGCTCGCAGCGGAAGCGGCACACTTCCAGCCCGGAAACGTGCACCCGCGCCTTAAGGGACCGCCGCGCTATTTATAACCGCCGCAGGGCACGATGCGTCCGTGGGGGAGCGTGATGTAATACGATTATTTCAGAATCGCTCACTTGACGTCGAGCGGAGATTCTTACGTCGGTGGGTGCTTAAGTCGCTATAGTGAGCGCCGCGTCGATCCGTATCACGAGCGTAATAATCATCCTTACGCCGCACGATATAAGGACGGTGCAAAGTCCGTAGCGGACTTGATGCGCCGTTTACTGTGCGGCAGACAGTTGGGAGCGAATACGCGTGGAGTAATAAATTCTCGTCAGATCGATAAAAAGTTGATATAAACACGTGTACATTCACACCATTAAGTCGAAAATGTGCTTTCATCATCGTGTTACATGAGTGTACGTTATTGAATCGCACAAAAGGAGTAATAAGTCAATTGAAGGCGCTCTCGGCGCGGTTCCCAGCGGGCCGTTCCGCGCCGCGCACTCCGCTCATTAACGAATAAGCAGGTAAAGAAAGCGCAAGGGCTCACCGGAGATAAGGTCAATAAATGCGCGGTTCTGTGCCTCATAATTAATACGTGGTTCGCGATACTATCTCGGGGCAATTACCGAAATACATCTGGTGTGTGCGCATCGCATCGAAAACTCGTTACGTATTCAATTACTGTAGTTCGCCTTAACGAGTGGCGGTCGCGGCCGGCGGGCCCTGCGCGGGAGTATATGCCCAGTATTTGGAGCAAATCCCAAAAGTAACCCTCTGGGGTTAATTTGAGACAAGCTAGTATAACTCCTTTAGAATGAGCAAGGCTTTTTAGTGTCTAACGGCATGGTTCCATTTTACTCGTTAAATTCTGAACTAATTAACAATCCCAGATATGTATAATTCCAGACTGCAGGTATTTACCGTCCTTGTCCGTCTGGGAGTATTTTTCACAAGATCACAAAGTCTTCTGAACACATAACATGATTTACAGGTCAAAATGAGCAAGGCTTCCGTGCTACGCAGTCGGCCGTGGTCTGCTGGACCCTGGGGCAGCAAGCCATGCGACTCCGGATTTAGCCAGCGCCCGTTCAGTTTAATATGTAGCCGAGGCGGCACGTTAAGCCGGCGACACGAGTCTCCCGGAGCTAATAGCTTCTACGTGCCCATAGCTACGCTTCCAGCATATTAATACACTGTAATTAAGTCTCGACATTTTAAACTTTTAAACGGTTACTCACGACTACACATTCGATGTAAATACGACATGGTTTTGGGTTTGTTCTAATGGGATCAAACACCAATCCAGACGATGTATGTAAATGGTTTGTTTGCATTGTTCTTGTAATGCATAATGCGTGCTACGGGCTTGCTACGAGTTTGCTACGAGACTTGTATGTGAACCTCCGTATTGATTTCTCATTTTGGCATAATTCAAATACTTTTTTTGCAATGTGAAACCGTGATTATTTTATATATAAAGTGATATACATATTTTAATGAGAATTTATTATTTAACTTATTTAGTTAAGTTGTTCTTCAAATGTATCTAAAATGTACGTGTTATTTTTCTAAGAAATCTAAACGGACAATTAAGCAAATAAAGTTGCAATAATCTAAGTATGTATTAATAACATTCTAATCGACGTTTGCATTCCGTTCGACCGTACATATTGTAGAACAATTAGAACTGTTACTACAGATTAATCATGACGGGAATCAGTTAATCTGATAATTAATAAAATTGACCAACATTTGAAACAGGTTCTTAAACTATAACAAGCACAATTCTGATACATGTAATTACAAACAGTTGTCTTTAAAATGTTTTCTTCTAAGCTAATTGCAAAAGTAGCATAAGGCATTTCTAATTTAAATTAATTTAAAATATGTAGATGAATACTTCAAGCTGCAATGAAGTAAAAACTTTGTATTCGAAAAGTTTTACATATTTTGACAGATTTTCTTTAACGTCACAGACTTGAAAGTAGGTGGGTTTAACAGACATTTGTTGTACAATTTATTCACAAGCAACTGCAGACAGTCTGATTGGCTAATCGCCGTTCGTGTGTGTGCGTGCTCGGGTCGCCGTAAAGATGAATTACTATTCCTACTTGTACTGCGCTAGCGCATACATCACGGAATGCTTTCACAACACATTATGTTGCAGACTCTTCACATTCCCGCTGATTGCGTACTTACTTACTGAATTTATTTACACAGAATAGACATTCTTGCGGCAGATCATATAACCGGTGAAGTATCGTTTACAAAAACCGTATACTTAGTTATGTGGAACGTTTGGCTTCTGGACATGTGACTGGACAATGTTCAATGTATTCGTTTACAGCTAAATCACTTTATAGAATACTACAGGTCGTTCTACCATTACTTGATTAGAAAACCGAAGAGTCTGTTTGAAAGAATGTTTGTGAATTAGATCATGGGTTTATTACACAATTATCGAATCAGTATGAACCCCGTGTAAGGTTGTGGGAGAATAGATTTGGATGAAATTAGGTTGTAAAACTGGGATAGTAAATTATACCTACTCGCATTTTTGGCATATAAAAATAGGCTTTATAGAGGCATTGACCAATTGCATTAGGTTTTTATTCCCTATGCCTGTAGATATGTAGCAACATTCGGTTCAATGCAACCATCATAGGCACATGTCGTATTAAGATACAATGAAATGTGATATGATTGCTGCATCTCATGATCTAAGGATCTTGATGGTCGTTAGCGAGTCAAAACTTAGGTTCTGTAGTCGCACTTGGATAATGCTGCAGCGATGATAAAGTAACGTGCTCATTTGGGATTTCGTCACTCAATCCTGTTAAACGTATTAAAAGGAAATTCGGCACAGCATATTACCTAATTAACACCCAAGGAGGGCTCCTATGTGAAAACAAATGAACGATGATGAAATCGCTGGCAGCCAGTACATAAATAGGAATGATAAGATAGGTAAGTGTTTAAAATGTAATGTCATTATGTATGTAAGATCGCGTCAAAGCAGTACGTAACAGCGAGCAGTGCGTTCGCCGGCGCTATCCGGCGGGCTATTTTCAGGGCGGCTATCGGGCCGATTCAGTGCGTCTCGCGTCGCCGGCGCTGGGCCTAGATTCTATTGTTCTAGAGTGCGCGGGCGACGGTGCGGTCGCGTAGGGCTGCCAACTGTTTCGACCTTATTGATATGCATTGTAGGTAGAGGTGAATTTATTTGAACGATAACCCCGATCTATGCATAGCTCTTGTATGGCTTTGCTTTGGATTTGTAATTCAGTCATACTGAATTAAAATCTTATTAACAACTACATAACATTTAATGAAAATCATTATTCTTCTTCTTTTCAACGATTAACTCCAAGCCGAGACCATAATTCTTGAAAACCTATGTTAAACTTTCCTAAACATGTGCTTTTGCATACAAATACTGATTCCCTGTTTACTACCGACGCGACGGTAGCTGGAATAGATCTACATGACTGTTCCCGCTACTCAGAATAAACGTTCATAAAATGCAAATGATTGGATTATTAAATAAACATTTTTCTTTAGAATTTAAAATGACATAACGTAATGGTACCTACCAGCCCCCTATCAAAAATACGGAAACATAGTTGAATTCGATAGCTTTGCCTTTCATTTACTAACCTAAACAGTTTCAGAAATGTATCTTTCCGAAGTGTTTCGAATACGGGGGCAAGTCCGATTCCCGATTGGATCAATTTAAAGTACGTTTACAATTTATGTTTGTAATGAAATAAATATCATACATAGCAAACATCCAGACCAATACAAACAGACATGTACACATTTGTTTGATTATAATCTACCGAAAAATAATAGATAACTGTAAGCATTATGTCACAGTTCACAATCTGTCGACAGTTTACAATCTCGCGAGATAGATTATAACCTAACGGTATTTACAATTTACGGTGACATATACGTTGGAGGCGTCGGCAGCCCTACCGGTGGCGCCAAGGCGCGTCGCCCGCGCACCGCCATGTTTTATTCAACGCGTGCGACCGCGACCCGTGCCGCCCCCCGAATTTTGTTAGCCTCGCGAGTCGCGACGCACCACACGCCTCTAATTACACTATATCACTGTATGATGGTCCTTCTGGCGTAGTCGGTATATCAGACTCCAGCACCAGGATCGTGGGTTCGAATCCCGGTCTTATTGTTCTGTGCAACATGGTGTGTAGAACCACTGGCGACGACGTAATGGCAGTGGAAGAATTAGCTGAAAGTACGTGTAAAGTTGTCTGTCATAAGATTATTTCAGTGATACCAGAAAAAAGAATTATTGGGCTGATGGTCAAGGGACTAGGAACCGAAAGGCACTCTGTTAGAAGTCATATTTAGTTTACTTCTTGGAACATCAGTGCTAGATGCCAAAAAAGTGTACCTAGTACCTACACTGTAATGAAATGTTTAAATGGAAATCTGTACATGAAAATTAGTGTCGTTTTGTTTAATTTTGCGTACATGAAAAAACCTTAGGAACTATTGTTTTGAAAATGAAGAGACCTACCGTATCAGATATTATTTTTGGCACCCAAATGACGAACAAACAGACACAAAACCGTAAGAAACGTCTTTATGATACATTTACGTATTTAACAAAAAGTTTCTAGTGAAGTTTCTATAATGAGGAGCGAGACGAATATCATTGATAACAATGAGGTGTCAGATGTGACGCGGGGTCGGGGCGGGGAGGGGAGGGGTGCTGGGTCCGGTGTCGCAGAATAGCCCATTGTGGCTGCGCCCGCGCCGGTATACGGGTCAAGGCCTGCCGGCGCCTACCTGGCGTCCACAGCCCAGAGCAGATTACATGCGACCTACTACGCCCTCCTTTGCCGAATTCATTCGTCGACCGTTTGCCAAATGTGGCAATGTCTACGTCAATTGTATAGGTTAGCATAAATCGTTCCTGATATACAACAGAATTATTTATAAATTTGATACAACGTTCTATAGCGAATTTAGGAGGTGGTCAAACGAAAGTAAGTTTTGATGAGCTTTTTAAATGTGCGGAAAGAATGATTCTATTACTGTGTATATTTTATTGTTAAATCTTCCTGATCGCGTCCTATGTTTTATCTTTAGATCAGAGATATAACAGTTCTGAGATTGTCTTTATGTTGGAACCGATACTTAGATACTAATGATTCTGAATGTAATATTCCAATTTTCAGAAATGTTCTAAAATGTTACAAAATACGCTAAGATGTTTCATCCCATAAAATTGGCTAGCAGCAACTATTCAAGGAAAAAGTCTGCCAATGTAGGGCATTATCTATTTGTGGCAGTTATTTTAATCCTCGTTGTAAGTACGGAGTTCTAGTTCGGGCATGACGCAATTGTGTTGAAAAAGGTCAAAAATAATTTATCCGTAACACGATGCAAACCCGTGAAATCTCTATGAAATTCAATCGGGTCGCGTACTCCCACTTGCGTATAGGTCCATCACGTTAGTAAAAAACGTTGCTAACTTATCGTTCCTGAATTTTTTTCTATATGTACGTACATGTGAACGCGCGCATCGAACGAGATGTGAGGCTCAGTGTAGGTGCGAAGGTCAATGACCGATAAGGTTTGCGCCACGCCGACCTCTGCTTCTCCCCTCACCTCGCTATCGCTAGCCGACCTGCCAGAATGTGCCAAGCGCACTCTGCCGCTCCGCGTAGGCGCGCACTTTCGTAAAGTTGCGCGAACGCCACATTATACTTTCGCTGCAGATTAGAACGTCGCTTCTTTGTCTTTTTTCCCGAGCAGCAGGCGGGCCCGCGACACGCCACCGACTGGTTGCAAAATTGTGCTGTCAAATTGTCAACATTGACGTCTTTGTCTGGAAAACGGTAAATTCATGTTTACCCAAAGAAGCTTAAACAATATTAGCTGAATATTTGCATACAGGTTAGACATATTCGTACAGTTTCTAATTCCACTATTGAAGACGTTTGAACTTTATAAATATGCAACGACGCACAAGCGGGATGGGTGTTGGAAATTTCCCTAGTTTCAATTTATGTTTGAAAGAGCCACAAGACTACAAAAGGCTTGATGAAGGAAGCACTGCTATGACATTTATGAATTTTGTGTAACATAGTTTGGTAAGATAGTATTTTATTTATAAGAAGGCGTCCAAAAAGTTACGTAAGCTTTCATGGAACTTTGAATGATTGTTAAAGTTACCTACATGCAGTACTTATTATAAGTAAGAAATGCTAATTACGAAAATCAGTGTATATTGTATTTTAATTACATTTTTGATCGTCAGGTAGTAGGAATGTTCACAGAGAGCGTTTCAAATGAAAACATACAATCTTGGTGGAGTTGATCGTTTACAAACAGGGGAATTACCACTCAGTTGGCGAAGCTACAACTCACTGTAAGGGCTTGTTTCCAGTGCACATAGGGTTGACGTGCCGTCTTCGATGGATTGAAATGCAATGCTATTGTGGTGATAAATTAATTTTAATATGTTAAAGCAGTATAAAACTACCTCAAGAAGTTTTAAAGTGTCTTACGGACAAATGAATGAACATCTCATTTTACAGAGGTATTTGAGTGGTGTAATTGATCGCCAAACTAGCAGTTCTAGCTGACCTGAGCTGCTAGCTGAGTTTAAATATTAAATTATTTGTTGTATGCAGATTTTACGGGAACATTATGAGAGTTGCTGTAGTGTGTATAACCTTATTATGTTTAATGTTCATCGTTGGAGATAACATCTCATAATGTGCTGTAAATTTACCATCATTTTCCCTATAATTCCAATCCTCTTTCTAATTAAGAAAATTTTCACTTTTTACAATTAATGTCTCTTTATTAACTACAAGTAATCGGTGACGAATACTGATACCAGAGCTTGTAGCTACTAAACTAGAACGGTTAGTTCTCTAAATTGAACAAGAATTCTAAATTGGAATCGTCTTTGCGCATTCACACAATGCGTCGTAAGTGACGCCATGTTGTCAAAACTTGACGATCCCGTCAAAAGCTGGCTAGTGCAGTGGGAACGTGTCGCGGGCAGCGTGAGGCGGGGTGCGCGCGCGCAAGGTGTACGTTATCGCGCTATTGTTCGCGCCGACAGATTTATAGCTTCCCTTTGCCCTGGATAAGGGCCCGTGACCTGAGTGCACCTTTCCTAAACAACTAGCTACTAATAGGGCTGCCGGTGTACAGCGTATAAGCGAATATCGACATTTCGTCAAATATCTTTACGGCTATTGGGAATGGACATTAAAATGAGCTTTTATAGGAAAAGTTTATGTCAAACAATTAATATCACATATAACAATTTCATAGCCAGTGCCTCATATAAAGACAAGACATGTACGAGCTTTTACTTAACCATTTTCTATATTGAAGGAGACGTGTTGGCAACCCTAGAGGGAACGATGCAATTACAATGTTTATAGTAAGCGCGCGACGTGTGCAGATCTATACATCGGTACTTGCGATTTACATATATTATTTACTATACGTCGAATTGATTATTACACACCCGGCTATTGGGTCCACAGCTTTAGCTACGAAACCTCCAGCCTGCTACGAGACTGGTACCGTCTTCAAAACGCTTGGATACATTGCAATTTGTTTTGCTTCGCATATCGATAAACGAATAAGACCGTTGTGGCTTAAATTTTCAAAATGTTGTATAATATAGAGAGACAGACATGTACAAAGAGCGATATAAGTATTTACTTGCCATTTACTATTTTATAGCGATTTAAATGAATCAAATGCAATGAAAATACATTTACTCGGAGCATATCCACAATTTGGTAGACAACCAAACGCTGAGCTGTCGATTCACACACAAGATCATTCTTACGTTTTCCTTTCGAAGCCTGGGTCCTACAACTGAGGTTCCGGTTGTTACGTTAAATTCATTCCTTAAAGTCATTGGCCCAGACCTCCAGACACAGTAGATAAAACAATGGGATTTGGATCAAATGAGGACATAACAGGTCTGGGTTATAACAATAGAGCTATTGATACTTGAACTCGTGCAGTAGAGAGTGCTCAGCTTAAGACAAACGAAAGTGTACATACCAAAATAAGAACAGATTGTCCGACAGGCTGCCGGCATGCAGCGGTGCATTCAGCAATCCACAACTCTTTCGCCACACCTGAAACGTAACAGAACAGACACTTTAGCACAACCAACGAACAATCACTGAAATATTAAATACAATCATTACACATTTCCTATTGAAAATTAGACGTAGACTGTTCCCAGCGTTCTCTGAACTGTGAGAAATGCCATTTGGTGCCATTCCGGTGGGCCAACGTCACTTGTGTGAAAAATGTATTGGAAGTACGTAATGTCTTGCGTTTGTACCGCACAAAGAAAACACTGTAAACTCAGCCCTGATTTTGAAAGTGTTCGCAAAACAAAAATATGATAATGATAGTTTGCGTGTTGGCCGGTCGCCAGCCTCCGGCCGTCTGATCGGCCTGTACTAATACATATAACACACTTTTGTCACATATTGCGGATCACAAATGTTAACTTGCAATTAGCTATTTAACTGTTCAGCATTCTCATTTTCAGTTCATCAAACTTTTAGCTAAGCACGATATCTACGGTATTCAGCCTTAATAAACTCTCATCAATTTTAAAATCTTATTGGTGAATTCATGTGTATAGAAAATTATCATGCCTAAATCTAATAATTGTAAATAAACTATTATATAATAAAATACAGTAACATTTTCATTTTGACAACAGAACCTACAGCTTGGCATTTTTTTATTGTTGCTTTGCAAAAAACTTGGCTGGAATGCTGTTGTATGGTTAAGATTGTACTTTTTGAGATTCTTATTTCAGTTTGAATTGAATAAAAATACACTGTAAATCAGCTTGGTTTCACATGTTAGTACAAATTCAGTGCTCAATAAAACAAATCTCAATGTTGAAAAACATGTCTCATCAGACTATTATCGCAATTACAAATCATTTGGCAAAATATAACTGACCTGTAACATCAATGGGAAAATTACGTTGGTCACACTAGGACAGCCATAGCTAGGACGAGGCGCACACGAGCGGCGCGGTATGTATGCGTGTAACGGTGCGCGCGAACGCTATGCGACGTGCATTCCCAGGCTCGGTCACGCCGGCGATCGACTCCGAGATAAGCTCGGCTCCTATACGAAACCCAATAAGCCATTTCCTTGAAACTCTCACAAGGGAACCGCTCCCGTGAAAAAAAAATGACCAAAACCGTACAAAAAAGGCTATGAATAAGGCGGGAGCGCGAAATAAGAATGGCCCCAGTTCTGGGAAGGCCCGGCGCCGGTGCAGTCTTTACATCCTTTATAATGATCGCTTTTTGTGGGACGACCCTTAATAGATTACCGTGGGGCCGAGAAACGCTAGCGCTGCGATCGGCGTGCGAAGCGAATCACTTCATCACCTGGAGATATGACGCCGTGTGGACGGCGGAAGCGGCGCGAACTAACGCCGCTTACAATGACTGACCAGTTTGGTAACGCGACATTTGCATATCGCACTTGATATCGTCCTACACGCTGTTGCGACGTGCATTGCAATTCGTGTCAGTGTTAATGAGGCGGTTGCGGACGTCCATTCTTAGGCGAGAAGTGCCTAGCTGCTTATAGAGTGTCCCTCGGTGGGAGGAAGCGCGACGAAGGAAATGCTTATGAAATATGCGCCCACGCGGGAGCTGCGCCGGAAGCGGAGGCGCACCACGCACTCCGTAGGCGGCGCGCCGAAATGTGTCACTACTAACTATTAATGAGGAGCCTGCCTTGTTGAATGTAACATTGTGCGCAGTGCAACGGGACGATGCGATGATATAACGCCGTGATAAACCGAGAGCGAAGGTTAGAGGAGCGAAGGGCGCGCAGTGCGCTGCGCGGGCGACGTCACGAGATGCCGTGACTCACTGGCACACGTGTCGCTGACGTCGGGTACACCTGACTCATCATCACACTACATAATCATCTGGAACCTGATGTAAATTTAACTCTCCTACGATGTTGCCCTACCCGGCTTTAGAGCATTTTTATCACTTTTGGCACATAGTACTACTACTAATTTGGCAATTCTATACAGATTAAAACTCTTACGTATCTATAATGTTTAAAAGAAAAATAAATAAATATCTTTATAATGTATGTATTTTACATGTTATAAGTACTTTTAAAATTATTCATGTTTGAAACTTTATTGTTTATGGTAATAACTTTATTTCACAGTTATATGATCTGTAATTTATTTGCAAATAGTAATATAACTTTGTAGATAAATAAGTATTATTTTAAAAAGACCGCAATATTTACTTAGTTTAAATTTGATTTTTGCAATTTTGAAGGATTGTAAGTAATAACGTTTTAAATACAAATTATGTGCTTATACAAAATTTTACGCCGCGACTAAGACATCCGTCAATTTTGAATTTTTTAAGGACTATACATGATGTATTCGGTTACTAATAAAATTTACATACTACACACTTCATAATCAACCTAGAATTATCAAACAGTCTCAAATAATTTAGCGGACGGATAAAATATGTCGATTTAATTTTTTTCAACTATTAAAAATAGGACAATGATAGTTACGCGTGGTTTAGTGATATATTCTTAACTTTTTAAAGTACAAATTGAAGTTTGATTATGTTCGAGTAATACGCGTTTTCTCGTGGTAGTACAGAAGTGTCGGCTGGGCGGCGCGGGCGCAGCGCGGGCCGAGACGTCACGCTCCGGCGCCGGCCGCCCGTCCACGCCGCCGGCGCAGCTAGAAGACATTGTTTCGATTTATTACCCACGCTCGAGATCCATATCAGATACCCTTTCATACCTACTTCATAAATATTTATCAATGATCGTAAGTCGCGGATTTTAATTTGATAATACTACAGAGTTTACACAAATTATCATAAGCGAAGTCAACCACTTTTACAACTACCCTCACTTTTTTGTGCGAATAAATTTTATTAAGTTTTCGAATACTAATCCTAGAAGTATCAAAATTATTATATTGAAAAAGAAAAGATAGGTAATTAGTGCATTATGTTGGTGGTAAATATAATGTTGCAATGTGCAAAATAGGGTAAAACAAAAATTATTTCTAATCTTACGCTAATATGGGTAACACTCCAAGATATGTAACCGTAAATCACTATTTAATTCACTATGCACCAAATTTTCACAGTTGAACAAATATCTTACAACGGTCGAACGGGCACTAAACTTATGTTTCCAACACATCGCACGAAGTCCGGCATGAGCTAGTTGCGTTCACTAAACAACGTGATAATACAAAAAGAAGTCAGAGGTTACGATGTTATCGAGGGAGACATGAATATTCGAAGACGCGAGGGTCACGAGTGAACGGTCGGCGTAGCATCGCGCCGCGGCGTGAATGGGACGACCGACATTTTATGAATCGAGAGCCGTCGCTCATTGACCTGGACGCGCACCGAGCCGCGCCGAGCGCGCGCACCACCGTCGCCGCAGGGCCCGCAGCTCGCGGCCGCGCCAGTTCCGGCCCCGGCGGAAATGACGTGCTGCCCGAACATGGCGGCGCGCGCGCAGGAAGTGCGCAGCTTACCTATCGGGACTTCGCCGTCGCGGCCCGGCCCGGCCGCAGCGGCGCCGCGCCGCAGCGCACGCGAGCCCGCATGCGCCGATACCGATATCCGCAAAAGTACGCGCGATCACTAGCTTTGAAATAAATTATTCGTGCTGTTATCTAAAAATATTCGTGCGGTCGAGCCCGCAGCGGAGCCGACACGGAGTTGCACACGCGAACCGCTTCCCCGCCGCGGGGAGACTGATGAGGGCAGGCCGCGCCGGCGCCGGCGGAGGCTCCGGCGCACGCGCACACCGCTCGCCGTCCCTCTCCGCGGACGCGCGCCGCCGGCGGTGCGAGCGAGACCACCGCCGCTCATTATCACAGCGGCGACTGTTGAACCAATAGACCGACGAGTAGGGACAAATATTCGACCTTCACGTGCACGCACACCAGCTCACGCCGGTCGCGACGAGAATTCACACACCGATGTTTGGTGCCTCGCAAATTGCTCGCCGACGCCGCGCCGCCGCCGTTGTGCTAGTTTTGAAAATTTTTCCAGAAAACTGACATGCACTGTCGCGATGGACGAACGAGGGCCTGCCGTGGACTGCGCCGGGCAGTCTTTGCACTGATCAACACAATTCGTACTGAGGAGTACCTCAGACCAGCCATACAACAGAATCTTCTATCTAGGCGAAATGAATAAAGTCAAAATTTAGCTCACTATGTTTCATTTGGGCAATTAGTTTGGTAAAAACGTTATACGGTTAATCAAAAACCGATTTTGAGATTCCTTAGAGCTAGAAAGCTATTCTATAATATTTTAAATAGATAATGATATAGCAGTGTAAATTTTAACAATGCTCAAGAGTTATCTAGATTTAAAAAAAAACACATAATAATTGTTATATAACATGCTGTCAGAAATAATTCACCATACAAGAAAAATCCATGTACACGTTGCAACATTATCAAGTATTTTCGTCATATTGGTCTCATGAATATTGGAAAAATGTATAACTCACCATTAAACCATTACTTACTTATTATTATTTCGCTCTGACCTCATAATATTTAATATTCTAAAATAAAAATCTAAATTAATTCCACATCTTCAGTTTTTTTAAATTCTGAAATTTACAACTTCGTTTAACAAGTGCAATTAAATTATTTAGTTGGCAAAACAATAGTTTTATTCAACATTATTTTACACATAGTATGTTTTATTTAGTCTTAAAAGAAGAGTTATTTTCATAAATATTAAATAGATTTTTTATAAATTTGTATATTTTATATTATAGCATTCCACTTATACTCTCATTTGAAAGAAAGATAAACAAAGTATTATTTAGTAGCTCAGCTTAATTATATACTATTATTTAAAAAAACCATTAGGATAAGTTATAGCATAACACACATTTAGATATTAATGCAAAGAATTATTTAGTTCAAATAAGTACTTAATTTTGGTTACTTAATGTTCATATTAATTTTAGATATAATCTACATATTTATCAAATATTACTTTTCTTTAATAGAGTTTTATTACCTGATCAAATTAATAAACTTGAATATGAGTGTTATTTATAACAAAAACACAGCTTTCTTTATAATAGAATATTTACAAAATATGTAAATTTGCAACAAATAATTTAATTAAACCATTCATATTACCATGACATTTTAAATAATTATTATCTTTTAAGACGCATCATGTCATGTAAAAAATACATACTTCAGCGTATTCATTTCATTAAAATTTTATTAATTTTATTATGTAATTGCAAGGCCCACATTCAAAACTTTTCGCCTCTAAACAAAATGCAGAGAGCAAAGAACCCAGGGTAGATACAACTTCAGCTTAAAAACAAATTTAAAGCGCGTTAAAATATAATTATTTCATTTATTTTTATACTTGAATATAATTTGATTTGTATCCTAATTACTTTATCTTTAGGTCATATAGTATAATAGTAATAGATCTGCATTTGAAGCAAAGAACACGCTTAGATAGGTACTGGCGGCTAGAATGAAGACTTAAAATCATGATAAAAAAAATAAACAAATAATCACAATATTTGTTGCCGATGTTTACTATTCTACATAAGTATTATAATAGTATTAACAAAATAAAAATCATTTCCATTTCGAAATGGATGAATAATAGCCAAATCTTAGGTGATATTCGGTCTTAAAAACAGACTTTTCATGCCCAATAAAAAATGTTGATAATACATAAAAATATTTTAAACTGTGCATTTTTTTGTTAATTTCCCATAGGCGCTGAGTTGTTGAGAGGGTAGACACACAAAAAAGACGCCGGATGTGCGTACCAGTGTTGCCATACGCAGCGTTGAGTATGCGCGTGAGTCGCCGCCAGCCGCGCGCTGACACTGCTCAAATATATTAGTGTGGAAAGAGTATTTCTATTTCTCACACTTATAGTTTCTGCATTATCATTTCTATCCATAACTTAAACTTAAATAATATTGGAAAACATCAATAAAATATTTAAGTGTAATTTGTATAAATATTTAACAATTATTATTATATTAGAACATTTTTTTTGTTGGCGATGGCAAATATTGCTTGCGGAAGCCATTAATTATTTAATATAACACAAATTACGTTCTAAAATTCTGTAATTTTTAAAAATATAATTTTATAATAATAATGGTAATTTAAAAAAATATTTTAATAAATACTAATAGATGAAATAAAGAGAGAATATTATTTTATAACTGCCAAATATTTGTAACATTTCAATAAAAACTAATAAACATTTTTACATTTTATTTGTGATAAATGATAATTAACATGATGATAGGCATTAATACATGTAGCTTTAAAATGTATCTTTATTTGTTAACCTGTAAGGTGTACCGTTTTATACATTATTTGATTTAACTGTGACTAATAGGTTCCTAAATAATATAAAATAAATAAAAAAATATAAAACATATTAATAAAATAAATTAATATAATTAAAAATACATCAATGTCTCTTATAACTCATTATTAGGTACATGTGAATGTAGGGCGCGCTGTGCACGCCGGAATCCAGTGTTCTTATCAAGTGTAGGGCTGTGCCTACATATCTAATCTTGGTCTCATACTTTAGCTCCTAGATAAAATGTCAATTTTTCTAAAACCAAATTCAACAAAATTTACCCAGCAATTTACCACACGCACCAAGGCGTTTCATGATATGCCGTTGCTTTATGGTCTATAATATATATAACGAATTATACTTATTTAATAGGTAGGTACTCTATACAGAATAAACTCCGAAGAAGGGCATTAAAAATATTTTCACTAAGCGCTGCAATAACGCTTCGGTAATCTATATGTAAAATCCCTACAGTGTATTCCATATAAATACTGAAGAGTATTTACTATTTTATTTTAAAATACATATACCTACAACGCAACATCAAACAGATTTTTATATTAAAATTATATGGCGCGTAAGTAATTTGTCATATTATATGTTTGTTCTCCCTGTCTAATCAAGGATTTCAAACTTTATAGCTCATAAATAATCGAGAAGTATTTTTTGAAATTTTTGATATGTATGTGTGTTGAATGATAATGATAAATAATTTTAATAAGTTCATTATAATAGTCACGCATATTCTCTATTGAATTTAAAATTATTTCCAATTTTATAAACGTTGTAGAATTTTTATTCTTAATAATTTAAATAAAAACAAAAATGATTCCTTTTTAAATGAGCAAATACAAATATCATTTACATATTCTAGTATTTATGATAATATAAATGTACCTACAAATTACCAAATAAGTAATGAATAAAAATGTAAGTATTTATTATTTTTAAAGATACAGCAAAATAAAAGTATAAATGTGTGTAAATAATGTATTGAGGTATTAATATATTATGGAGAAAAATTTGGTGTAGCGAATGTACCGAATTGAATAAAAAATATATGATCTAGATCAAAAAAATTAAAATTAATTATCATGGGACCAATGTAGTGCGGCGACCAGTAACGTTTAATATAAATAAATATATCTATAAAACGTGGTAAATATCAATATATCACCCGCCACGTATATTTTGCTGTAACCTACTGAATCCCATAAACCCAAAAACTAAAGAATGGATTTTTATTTTGGTTTCACTAGTAGATAGATACATCTAATAAGTAGAGTGTAGTAATGTAAGTGTTTTTGTACTGAATTAATACCTAACAAGCATTAAAGCGCTAGAGTAAAGTCAGCAGCCGATCGTCACAAGGCCCAAAGGGACTACCCACGTAATAAAAGAAAAAAAAATGGTATTCATATCGTTTATGGCGTATTGTTTATCTTGTAGTCTGTAACAACAAGTCTGTAAAAAGTCATTATGTCTATACTTTAAGAATAAATTACTATAATATACATTTTGTGTTTTAACCAGATATATCAAAGTAATAATGAATTATGTAATTATTAAACTTAATTAAATTAAATAAATTAATTAATTACCTTATGAATATTATACATATTACTATTGCCCATAATACCACCTAATTTAAATTAATAATCTAGGAGATATCGCAAAATTAATATAACTGCGTGACAACGACGGGATGTGCGTGAAATGGACAACCCCGCGCCCCCGCGCCTCTGCCCGCCCGCGGTTTTTTCACGACTTTATATGTACAACACTTCTATGGGGACCATAAAGTAGAAGACTTTGTAAGAGACCACATCTTCTGGGCAATTTTTTCGTAGTGAACACTTTTGAAACTATTAAAATCCGTCTTTGCAATATAAACTCAATACTTATATAGCTTTGCATTGTGTAAGTTTAATATATATATATAAACATAATTAGAGATAAAAAAGGGTAACAGGTGTTTCTTACCAGTTCTTGTCGATAGAATTTACTTTCCGCACCCGGCGGTAATAATTTTCATTTACAAGATAATAATTTATAAAAATCTTATATGAATGAAGAAATTTTCCGTACTATTACATTGTAGAAAAAAAATGGTTTGTTTGATAATTGTGAGAAACGGGGGCAATTCACTAGTAGCTAGTACATATAAACTGGCTAAAAGTAAACTATTCCAATCATAACTTTGTATCCTAAATAATTAATATTATTAATAATGTAATTGTAAGTAAATTTGTAACCTATTATTATTTATCTTTTCTTACATTTATCTAACTCGTAACATTCAATATGAATATGAAATCTAACTCACTAATTTTGCAAGGAGTTTAATTAAACACAATTATGTAATTGTGTTGTGTAATGAAAAGTGAACATTCACTTTTTTATTTTTATTTATTTTTCATAGCATAAAAACTAATTTCAATTTTTCATTTTCTACCAAAAATACCACCTGAGTCATAACTTAGGAAAAGATTTTTGTTTTCTTTTTTAGGTATAGAGAGTACATGTAGTTTATAGTGAACACCAACAGATGTCATTGTATCAAGATATATATGAAATAAGTACATATAAGACGATTTTAGATATTATTTTGATAGTGGCCAAGTTGAACAATTTACGTACATCTTTTATTTATAGGTACATAGTATGTTTAGTAAATAATATTGGGCTTAAAGATAACAGGTGAAACGAATATAAATAACATCTTAACTAATATTATAATGCTGAAGAGTTTGTTTGTTTGTTTGTTTGTTTGTACGCGCTAATCTCAGGAACTACTGGTCCGAATTGAAAAATTCTTTTTGTGTTGAATAGAGCATTTATCGAGGAAGGCTTTAGGCTAACATCACGCTGCAACTATTAGGAGCGAAGAAATAATGGAAAATGTAAAACAAACGGAGAAAAATAACTATTCCACGCGGACGAAGTCGCGAGCACAGCTAGTATAGAATATGACCTTTAATGAAAACTGAAAAATAAAATATTGGTATTTTTGTTATCGTAAAGAATTATTATACTCAATCAATAGCGCATTTCCCATCAAACATTGTAAGTAGTATTTCAGCTGTTTTCTCAAAATGAAATTTAAAATCTGTTTACAAACAACGTACCTCTCCCTACCGACCATTCCATTAACCGGCGATTACAAACTACTCTACTTCATTTCACAGTTTACGGACGAGAGTACTCGTCATCGCTATGGTTTATGCGGGTGGTCTATCAAAAGTGTCGTTTAGTTTATAGGTAAATCAATCGAAGGATAGTTTTAAAATTTATACTTTTACATGTATTGATTGAAAATTAAAATTTAACTACAGTCAAACCTAGCGTACAATCAGGCTTTTCCCAAAAATACACATACATATAACATATTACTATTTCCAAATAAACTACAAACGCTGAACTTACAACATTCAGTAGCATTCGCGATGTGTCGATACGCGTGGGCCCTGCCACATCACAGGGCGGGAAACGCGCCCGACATCAAACTCTGCTTCGGCTTAGCTGTTTAATTCAAGAGTAACGTGATCCGAGTATCTCGTGCATAGTCGGGGAGCATCAGACGGGGGAGCGCAGACGACTGGCGGCGGAACTGCACTCGTCTTCCCTCAGCCGTGACGTCCGCCCGGGGTCAGCGAACGCAGGGCCGCGATCGCTTTCTTACGCCCGACAAACGTCCCTTCGAGATGTCATTCACGTGCTTTCCCGTCCCTTCTCGGATCACGAGCTCTAAATGGTAAACAGTGTTTATTTACGCAGCCCTAACGGAAATTTAGGATTCCTCGAGGGTCGGACACACAATCGCACGAGCACTGAGACACTTAGATTCCGAATGTTAATTGTCGAGCGGTATGATTGGGCGCAAGCGCAGGCATCATCGTTAACAGATTAACCGCGGCAATGTATCACACGTGCAGCCTGCTAGCGGCCCTTCTATTTGTAACTGGCGCCGAGGGCAGCGCATTCCGAGCGTGCCTGGCCCTGCGCTGCGCGCGCGCCGCTCGCTCGACCGCACACCACTCACGATCAACTTACAGTGGCACTAAACTAGATGCCACATTTCATTAGCCCTTTTATCTCCGGCAATGTACTGCATTCAGCGGGCCCGCGTCGAGGGCCGCCGTTTCACAGGGCCTTCTAATAAGGCAACGACTCTTAAATGTTCAATATTATTGTATAATGCTTAATTTGTTTAGGAAAGCATTTGAATACTCATGTGTGTCAGAAGTGCTATTAAGTATAGCAGTATGTATGCTTACCACAAACCCGTAGACACTAATGATAAAATCAATGTGAAGAAAAATGAGGGTAGTTTAATTGTAACTGTAAATGACAGAGTTAAACTTTTTTAACAGTCGTATGAATAATGTGTGAAAAAGAAGGAGCCCTACTAAAAACACCCTTGTTTTTTTAAATCAATCAAACATTATAATTTTTCATGAATAACAACAACTCTACATTCAAGATTTGCATCTTGGCTGCATAGAACTGTCAATCTGACAGTTTAAAGCTGTCGTAAAGCATTTTTCCGTTTGTTTGACAATGAACGCTGCCTCTTGACAAAATGGTCACGGGTTATATCTTATATCCCAGCACAGTGCAAACATTTATGCAAGTCTGTTTGTACTAGTCTGGGTGATTTTATGTTACAATTTATCATTTGTCTTGTACCCATAGTAAAAGCTTCGGCATAGTTTGTGACTAGATGGCGCGGTGTGCGCCAGCGTGGCATTCTTGGGCTATTCTATTCCTCCGCAATTCTCAGATAGGGTGCTACGCTAGTCGGTAGGCAACCCCACTGTTATCTATTATTATACTCGTAGCTTACGTCAAGTCATGGGTTTCAAAGGATAATTTTGTTCTGGAACACGCCTGTTTTAAAGGGAGTAGTCGATTTACCACCAGGATTAAACGCTCGGTTTTAATGTAAGTAGAAACGATGGAGTCTGAACAGAATGTGAGCGATTCAAATCATACAATCAAGATTGCACATACTCGTAGTAGGTATGATAGCTTGCATATTGCTGATTCACGAGTATGATGAAAACTAACGCTGGTTGAAGACCCAATGTTATATAAAGAAGTAAACATATAGCTCTTTCGGAGAGAGACTTTCGGAGCTTATTGGTCGAGTAGATTTTTTTAGTATTTTTTAAGGCCATTTGGCTTCCCATCGTCTGAAAGAGAGCTAAAAAGAGCCCACGCGCTGCGGTATCTAACAAGTAATCAAACTCAAATCCCTTGTCAGTTACTACCACCATAACACCACCATTACTGAGGGCTTGTAAGTTATTTCTCTGTGATTCTTTCACTGTTTCTTTCGTAATTTTTTTATACCACAAAAGTGGCAAACAAGCCTACGGCCCGCCTGACGTTGAGCGGTTACCGTAGCCTATAGACGCCTGCAACCAAGGCATCTTACGCGCGTTGCCGACCCTAACCCCCCGACTGCCGATGCAGCACTCACCCAACGAGCTCGGGAAACCTTACTCACCGGCAGAAACACGACCCAGAGGTAATTTAGCTGCGGTCATCTATAGGGCGAAGATATACCCAAGGCCCTACCTTTCTAAAAACACAGTTTCTCATAACAAATTGAAATCTCAAGAATCTCTCTCTTATTCGCCTTTTACGACACCCACGGGAAAAGAGTCGCTGTTTGTATTTTGTATCCATCATAGCACGGGTAAAATAAAGATGTATAGTTTTATCCTCTTTCATTCAATCGGCCTCTCTCCCCGCTCTCCCCTGTTCACTACGGTATTTTGGTGTTCTCACCAAATCTTATCCGCAGATCTAGACTTCGGATGTCCACGACTTTGCTTTCCCATAGCCTTTTAAAAGGAAAGTAATTAAAAACAGAAAGGAAATGTACTAACGCAGTACTAGGCAGGTAAGTATTTTGGGTCGGGATTTGTCAGGTGATACATACTCTATTCAGGTAATTATAGTTACTTAATGTAGGACGAACAACTCAACCTTGATCTCCTACCTTAGACCATGATGGACCGCGGGCTCCGAAGTTCAGGGCAGAGTTACCTATACTTATTCCAGCTAAATCCTTAAGTTTATACGTCACATGCTCTTCAACACTTCATACGCATGCGCTGTATACCAAATCGAGTATATATTCAAAATCGAATCGAGCTTTACGGCACAACCATCTAAGTACAGGTTGAAAATGTAAAGCTACTCGTAAATGGTGAGTATTGATAATGAGGTGTACCGAACTATAGTCCCTGCATTCCGATGAATGGTGCGGGCGCCACACGGGACCGTGGGGGGAGGGAGCAGGGGGGGGGGGGGGGGGCACGTACGCATGCCTGCGCGTGCGGCTGTGACACCAACACCCGCTACAACAATTTCTAACAGGTGTCCGCCTCACACCAAATGGGTTTGTGCACTTTGTACATCATTACAAAAAAAACGAAAAGAAACCCCTTTTTTAATACTTTAATTTATCGGGCAAAAGCAAATTATGTATGTGCAGTTTTTTAAGAAAGTATTTAAATGCATCAGATAAGGGAATGGGCTATGAATATGATCGAATCATAAAGGAGCACGTAAGTGCTCATATTGTAGTGGAATTTGGCAAGGTACATAGAAAGAAGAAAGACAGGATGAGGACTTTGACAGGATTTCGACTAATGCGGCTAAATATTTAAGGAGACTAGCCAAATTCGCCGGATCTTCTGAATCTAATGATATCTTCTTAATATATTACAATAGCACTTATACATATTATAAGAGCAAAAGACATCTGCGCAAAAAAGGTGCACTCTTCAGTTGCTTCACTCTCTTCTCTCATAAACCGTTTGAATGTCGACTGTCCTTAAAACAAATATCTTAACAGTATAATACAGCAAAATTTTATGACAAAATGTCTATTAAGTTTATTGTTTGAAAGTAGTAAAGAAAAGTAAAAACGTCCTGAAACGAACTTCATTCTTCGAGAAGACAACGACAATCTTATTTTTTTTGAAATAACAATACAAACATTCGATCAATATATAGGTATAACAATGTTCAATCATTGTGCAAGTTTCGTCGAATGTTATCGGAACACGAGCAGTTTTTATTCGAAGAAAAAATTAACTCTCCCCTCAAACGTCAATGCGTCCATCTTATTCAGCCCATCAGAACAATCAAACGATTTGGTAATTGTAAGTAATTCGTATGCAGTTTGTTTATGACTTATTTTGTGTGCGTATGTAAGGTCGATGACTCTGTAATAATGCATTGATGCATGTTTATAAAGTGGTCGGCGCGTTCATGTAAACACGTGGTAACGGTTTTCGTAGCAATTTTTACGTGTTTCCTTGGGTGGTAATCAATACGGAATTTGGTAGGGGAGACCGGGTACAAAAGTGACGGCGGGTCGAAAGTAACAAATGCTCTCTAGATTTACCCAATGGGCGAAAGGTCGCTTTGCCACCTTCAGGTGATAGTTAGGACACAGGACCATCACCTGAAGGCGGCAAAGCCGTTACTTTTGTACCCGGTCTCCCCTATGTATTTGTTTTATGCGTGTTTTAGCTGTAAGTGAGCGACCTATCATCTTTTCGCTCCAAGCCACCCTGGTGCATTCTGCTGAATAACTGAAGTCTGGTGACGATATAACCATCACGACAGAAAACGTAGCTAAATACCATAGGCTGGGGACAGGTCGCAGTATCACCGGAGTGAGGAGCTACGCCCTACGATCGCCTACCCGTCTGCCCAGGCGTGGCGATTATGGGTAATTGCCCAAAGCGGCGAACAACTGGAGATACCTATGTCCAGCAATGGACTGCGATAGACTGATAATGAAAAAATATGTTTTGGATTCTCTATTTACCCTTATAACATAGATAGATAGAAACTCTTTATTGCACAAAAACACAGTCATTACAGAAAAACACATTACAAACAAAAACAAAGTACAATTTAGGCGGTCTTATCGCTTGTAGCGGTCTCTTCCAGACAACCTTCAGGTAACATATTCAACATACATAATGTAATAACTTTGTCTTGCTTGCTAAATGAGTAAACTGGTGTTGCATCGACTTTTACGATTAAGTAGTAGAGTTTGGCCTTAAGTTGCTTGCTAATTGCATACATATGCATATGTCTATTAAAGCACAAAGGTTAATTGGAGCTATTTAACTGAGGGTGAGACTAGTATCTTATGTTTTTATAACAGGCAAATCTAATTCTTAATAGTGCTGGGTACCCCTGTTTTACACGTCATAGCGCTTACAATATCTAATGCTCTCTGCGTTGATAGTCGGTTCGGATTGCACCTCTTTTTCGAGAGGGGGATGCTTTAGGATATAAAGGAGCGGCCTATCATCTGGTCGCTCCAAGCCAACCTCACCTTCCTGTGGTGCATCCTACCGAATAACAAACGAGGCGCTGGCATTGCCGACTGATGGCGGTAACCATCACAATTAAAGGCTTAGCTAAATACTACAGACCGATGATGGCCAGCAGCGTCACCGGAGCGAGAAGGTACGACCTGCGATCGCCAATCCGCCTGCCCAGGCGTGGCAATTTATGGGTTGTCCTAATGGCCCTAAGTGGCGAACAACGGGAGAGGTCTATGTCCAACAGTGGGCTGTAATAGGCTGATAATGATGATAATGCTTTAGATATCCGTCATCGAGAGGGTCAGCGTAGACTCACATTTTCCAGAATACCCACTAAGCCCCCCTGTGTTGCTAGTGGGCAGCAAATTGCAGGGATACGGGAAGCAGACGGCAGCGTCCCTGCCTGTCCTGGCCAGCCGCAGATGAGAGATCGACACCCATGTCATATAAATTTGAGTTAGGTTTTTATTTATTTTTCATACATATAAGAAGAGCATTCAAGATGACCTCACTCCACTTTATGGTAAGCGGTGGTGAGGTAAAAAGTTAGCTCGACAGGCATACTCGTAATAGAAAAAACCCATCGCGTCTGTCACCCTCACCCTAAGAAGACCGCAGTATTTGTGTTTAGGACTATCGGTGGTACCAGGTTTCTATAGAAGAATGCTTTATTACATAGGACCAGATCAACGTAACTGATATTATCCGATATTCTTAAGTCATACCATACTTACTACTACTTTATTGTTTGTTCGTTAACTGCTGGCAATTAACAATATTCGACCATGCGGGACCTTCTTGGTGCAAGTTAGATTTATACGACTAGGTAATCTAACACGAAATCTAAATAGAGTAGGTAATAAACCTATGTTTTATCATAAAAAGCTATTACTTTGCGCAGTAGGGCAAAAGCTGTTAGACTGTAAAGTTTTCAGCGAATTAGAATTTATGACTACATACCTAGTTAATTGAAAAATAATTATTATTAATTAAATACTGCAATAATCGTAAACGCACATCACGCATGTGATGATTTATGTTGTTAGCAATAAAAATAAAGGAAATAAGTGAAAAAAATATACTCTTTACTTTTCCAAGCACTAATTGATATGGAGAAGGTTTATCTTTTGTTCTAATCATTTCATATTTCAGATTTGACTACCACCACACAATAACCATCTCTGAGAGATCTGATTCCGTTCAAGTACCTGGGGTTGGTCGGCACAATGTGTTTTCTTCTTTCATTCATCTCTATCAGCCACGGTTCCATCCACACCTTTTCAGCCATTTTTTTCATTCATATAATCTATCCTACTTTTCTTTAGATGTCCTTCATATAAATATAAAAAATTTAAACAGTTTACAGATTAAAATAAGATAAAATTTACAGTTCTGATGAAGTCACTTCATAACATGCAAGGCGGTGCCAATTGACAAGTGATTCATTTGGATCCTTGTCCCTTACCGCAGCAAGTTGGGCTCCTCTTTCGCTTTACATCAAAGGCAAAACACTAATATAAAAAAGAGGTTAAGTTTATGTAAAGCTTTGTGAAGATATTAATAAACTTTTTAAAAGTAATTAATGTTACTGGTAAAATGTTATTCAGGCTAACCCATAATTTATTAAGCGAGACAATATAATTTGGAATGCCATCTAAATAGGTATGTGTCCATCACGCCAATTGATGTGATTAGATCACAATTCATTAAAATTTTAGTCATTTCCGTCTTATTGAGATGGAAATACAGCCGATTGATGAATCAGTATATCAAAGAACCTTTAATTAACCTGTCTGTTGACTAACGCGAGCAGTAATCGATCGCGTGAACCGGTGGCGGCTGATGAAGTGTCGGCATTTACTAGAATTTTAATGGTCCTAGCGAGTGCAGTGTCGCAAATGACTCACATCGACAAGCCTTAAGCTGGATATTAAGAACATGTTCCAATGGAATGCGGATGCTTCCGAGAACCAACAACAACTGAGCAGAAAGGAATTTATGGTCTCCTTCCCATCTCACGACGAAGACTGTACTCGGGATTCGGTCAACTGTCAACCGCCGATGCTTTTGAAACGAAAATTGACATTAAATTAGAAATGATATATCCGCTGCCTTCGCTTGTGTTTTTATTTTGGGCGGAAAGGCAGTTAATACTATCAAATAATTGAAGCCCAGGATTGAGATCAAAGTAGCGCCCAATTGGAAGGAATATGTTCAGCAGTGGATTGAAAACGGCTGATGATGATGACGGAGATGTTCATAACATAATAGTCGTACAACAGAATTGACAATACCGAATACCCATATTGTCTTGGTATTATCATATTAACAGTTATTTGCCCTTTATAGTCTTGGAATAAGAGATTCAAAGTAATAAATACTAGCGCAACATGTTATTCCGTGGAATGTCATAATTTAGATTGCTTTTATTTTCAAGTTGTGAGTGCATCTAATTCAATAAAGATTCAAGATAAAAATTATAACTGGATGAGAGGTTTTACGATCGCTTTTACGAGACGAGTCCCCAAACCGACAATACGAGTAAGTACTCGTATAAAGAAAGTTCACGCGCGGTTGCGCTATCGGAATACAAACAAAAGTAATGATAGTTAGTTATCTTTAATGACAGTGCGTTGACACTCGCTTAAAAGGTATTTATGAGGGTATCAATGAAGACATTTTTCGCCTGGAGAGCGACTCGGTCGTGACAAGTTATGTAGGTTCTAGGCAACGGAACTAGGCTATTTTTATAGTCAAAAGACGTTATTCGATTATCCCCATTCATGGCTTGCTGTCTACAAATAAAATTAGGCTCTTACAAGGAATATTTAGTGTAATATGTACAAGAATAAGTTGGAGTTCAACTCGGGATTAAACCATAAATCTATAACAGTCTAGTTTAACTATAACTTAAGATAAGTTGCCAGCAAGGCAGAGAATAGAATATTGAATTGATATTGTATTTCGGGAACACTATTGTCTAGCGACATTGCTGGTTTTTTTTAAACATTGTATTGACAATTCTCTTTGATGGATAACTTTGCAGAATCTTTTGTCAGCAAAAAGTTTTGACACCCCATCCATTTCGTCTCAGATTGAAACTTTCCTTATTACGTGTCGGTAGTTTAAAGGATAGGATAGTAGTAGTAGGACGCTAAATAAAGAAAATAACTAAGATCACTGGTCTTTCCAATTTGATAATTTCTATGACATTGTTTGTTATCCTTGAAACAAGCGCTCGAATATACATTCAGATCATATATTGAATGTGATCGTTCAAATTCGCTCAAATTGTTAACTGACTTTTTATAACTGTAGTGCAAGATTATGTCAGGTATCGATGCACATAAGGTCTTTCTATCTTAATGCATTTCTGATTGGGATGATCATAAGAAATGTGTATGTTTGGGCGCGGGTGAGGCGTGCGGCGCAGGCGCGGCGCGTGCGTCCGCGCAGGTGCGTCCGCGCAGCCGGCCACCTTGTTAGAGCGCGCGCGAGAATTCTACACCCGTTTGTAATTACTGCTTTTTAGGGTTCTACGGGGGTATTTTCTATGGTCAATGCACTGTGAGGTATGCGAGGAAAAAACAATCGAAACGATTTTTCGAAGTCCTCTATTAAAAATAATAGATGTTTGAGTTTAGAAAATTACAAAGCTACCGCGGTGATCTTTCGATATAAGGTTTCTATACGTTATTAATTCATATATCTCAGTGTAGTTGAAAGTGGGTAGGATACGTAGTAGGTATCATATACCTACCATCCTTAATACTAATAGCATCTTAATTTCTCAAAACGAATTATTTTCCTCCAATAGTTATTGTAAATCTTTAAAAGCTTAAAAAGTGGTACACAAGTATCATCATTGCAATTTTTACAATTCTAGTAAATCACAAGATATGAAAAGATATCAAAATACATCTGGTTTCAAACAGGTTTTCGTAACTTATGACTGCGTCATAAGTTACGAAAACCCTATCTAAAAGACTCTCCACATAGATCTTTAGAAAGCCTTCTAAAACTTTACGGAACCTACTAATCAAGTGGCTAGTTTTTTTCACAACCGCTGTCCAAGCCTCTTAGATACAAAAATATTGACAAAAGCTGCGAAAGACAGCGAGGCATTATTATAATTAAATTATTCGATAACATCTTCATAATGCTGGTAGATGAACGAGGATCGGACACGACACAAGCCGCTAATTACCTCGTGCATGCCTTGCGGAATATCCGATGAAGTTGCATTGCACAGTTGTATATGGCAAAGTAAAGTACTTGCAGAAATTAGATGCTGATTGGAAATATAAATGACCTATACTCCTAGCAACAAAGAGAAACAACTTCATCATCAGCCTTTAAACGTCTGCTCACAAGCCAATGACAATTGCCATTAGGGGGATTTTCCTTAGTCACCACGTTTGGCAGTAGGAGTGGTGAAGGCAGTAGGTTTTATTTGTACCCAGGTAAACGCTTCTGCATTCTTTTACGACGCCCACGGGGTGGTCCTACGCTTAATCCGAAAACCACTCGGAAACAAATTCACTATGATTTTACCCATTTGATCTACTGTCGAATCTGCTGTAGAGACCTGCTCACTAGCGGAAATACGAGTAATATAATGTCCGTTGCCGGGGGTGCATTGATGGTGCGGGTCCACTGGGCACATCAGGTGTGATTTCGAGAAAGTAGAACTACAAAGGAGGCAGCCCTGTTTTAACATTGGTCCTGGGCTTTTCGATCAGAAGTGGTCTAGAAAGTTGTTGGTAGGAGCTCAGCCCCCAATTACGAAATAGGTTGAGATTTGGAGGGATTTTATTTCTGGATCAATTTGTGATGAATATGTTAGCGGCATGTATCTATGTAAATTATACGCTGGAAAAGAGTCTGGACAGAGAGAGAGCTGAAACTTCCAGAGGGGATAAGACCAATGAGCACTTTAAAGCAGTCGAGTTACGTCTCTATAAATGTATTTAGTGCAGTCAATGAAGCATTATAGGTCCGAATTTTTTTACTGTGATCCGATTTGCATGAAATTTTGGAATTAGGCTCATCTTACCATTAACTTTAAAAGTGAAAATGATTTGAACTCCGCCACCACCCCTGAGGGTGGTTGCCACCCCTTCTCGAAAGTCAATGGTTTTTTTTTTCAAAATAACCTCGGATATCGATTGAAGGTCCAAATTTAAGCAAAAAATCATCTATAAAGTTTTTCGAAAAATCTAATACTTTTCATGTTATTGGCAATTGAAAACTTGAAAATTTTTCACTTTTTTCATCGGTTTTTTTCAAATATCTCCAAAAATATAAGTTTTATCGAAAATTTTATAAGGAACAAAATTGAAGCAGCTAAAAAAATTAACAATTTGGTTTTTTATAAAGTATTCTAAGTGCAATATTAAGCTAGATATTAAAGATCAAAGCCGTTTTTTATTTTATCTGAAATTTCATCGATGTAGTCAATACCATCTATCAGCGAGCAAATGAATTTTATGCTTTTTAATCAAAAAGGGTTTTGTAGTGCTTAAAATAAGCTTTAAAATAAGCACTATTATAAGTCTTTTACATGTAAAATAAGGGAGCTGTATTGCAAATAAGAGGAGCATCGACTGTTTTTTCTTTTGAATCAGTGGGTTTAAATAAGTGTCATTTCCACCAAAACTAAAATTAATCATATTCCGCCTAGAATTAACTTAATAATAAGGAGTTTGATAGATTGTATTTAGTTTGGCTGCTTTAGGACACATAGTTTTCAAAAAAGTCGTGATTGAAGAAAAATCGAAAATTTCAAATTTTTAAAAAACTCACCTTTTTTTCATAATATCTCAAAAATTACGATAGATACGTATAAAAGTGTAGGGATTAAAAATTTAGGTATTTTTCTGACCAACAATTTGGTCTTTTTATTTTTTCTGTGAAATAAAAATTGACGGAGATATGATTGTTTAAAGAGCGCGTGGTAGCGCAATCACAGCCTCTCTCAAGCCCTTTCACCCTTCACCGTTTTATAAAAAGGGTTTTTACTATATATTGCAATAAAGGATGTTGTAGCTCTCTTAATTATCTTTACAATGGTATTTTATAAATTGTGATAGCATGAAAATTTAAGGAGTTATGGCCCAAAAATTTATCATATTTTTTTCTACTTAGTAACTGAAAGTTTCGGAGTGAATATTTGGAGCAATGTGAAATGATCGGCGATACATCCAAGTGATGAGATGTCTCTATGAAGCTGCCACTATGTCCGTCCAAATACAGAATCAGCAAACAAGGCCTATACCGTTGCATCGAGGAGTGAGAAGGGGGATGTCGTTTCCCCGAAACTATTAACTAATGCAATGGAGGATATGTTCACTGGACGCTGAACTGGAAAGGACGTGGCGTCAACATAAATGGCGAATACATCTCTCACTTGCGATTTGCAGACGACATCGTTATAATGGCAGAATCGCTGCAGGACCTAAAAACACAAATGCTGAATGAACTGGCTGACTCCTCTATGCGTATCGGCCTATGGATGAACTTGGACAAAACCAAGGTTATGTTCAATGAACATGTTCTACCGGACTCGATTGTAGTACACGGCGCCATCCTCGAAGTTGTTCAAAAATATGTAGGGCAGACATTGCAGTTAGGTGGCAACAACTTTGAGGACGAGGTGAATAGGAGAATTCAGCTAGGCTGGGCAGCGTTTAGGAAACTACGTCGAGTCTTTACATCGTCGATCCCACAGTGCCTAAAGATGAAAATCTTCGATCAGTGCCTTCCCAGCTATGACATACGGAGCCGAAACGTGGACATGAACCGTAAGCCTAGCCAGGTGGAGTGACGATTTGCGCAAGGCGGCTGGCAAGTGCTGGATGCGAGAGGCACAGAATCGATCTAAGCAGTGAACATTCGGAGAGGCCTATGTCCAGCAGTGGACTGATACGGGCTGATGATGATGATGATGAAAATATTACTTACTCTATATTTACATCTTTTTATGTCATACAAAAGTATTTTTTGTGATTTTTTTCAATTTAAGGGTTGTTTGCTTGGGTTGTAAGATTTTCAAAGGGTTGGAAATGATTTTAATATGATGTAATTGTATTAAAAAACACTTTACAACTTCACCACTTACTATTAGACTGGTTTCTAGCGATAAAATGGCTTAAACTTAAATTTTCCATTAAGGGGTCATTTATACCCCTTAAAAATAATTGGCGGAGTTCAAATCATTTTCACTTTTGAAATTAAGGGTAAGATAAGCCTAATTCCAAAATTTCATGCAAATCGGATCACAGTAAAAAAATTCGGAGGTTAGGCCGTATTTTTCGCTTCATTGACTGCACTAATTGTAGTTTACATTCTTCAGATGCTTTGTGATATCAGCATACCCCATAAAAAGGTCAATACAGTTTCTATGAAGGGAGATACATAGTAGCCATAGCCATATCTTTGAAAAGGAAGAAACAATCGTTAAAATGTACGAAAATAAATCTAAGCATATTTTTAAATAATTTCTCTGAGTAGTACCTACTATAAATTGCAATATTTAATTTCAGGAAAAATTATGAGGTGTTTACTCGGTCATCAATATGTTGGAACAAAAACGAAGACAGTCTAATTTTTCAGTTCTTTTCAATTTATGTGGTATTTTTTCATAAACAATGGGAATATTACTACAAATTAAGAGTAATAAGTGTCATTAAATCAGCTATTTTTCTTTGATTGTGTTGGCATCAAGACTGCTTTCATCAAATCATCTTTTGGCAGTATGCCATATCTTACATATAGTATTATTTATATAATGAGTTGTATCTTTTTTCTTTCATAAATTGTGCATCAAGGAACTTACATCTAATGAAATTCTCCTTGATTTTATTTTGGATTTGTGTCCATTTTATCAGCATTAATTATCTTGCGTATTTGAGTTCATAAAATGAGATATAGAATAAGCACTATTTATGCATACTCGTATATAGGCTGTAGTGAATTTTCAATTAATTGGAATAATAATATACTCAGTGATACACATATACTAATAATGGAAAATGTTAATTTCTCCTTCCCATATTCCCTATTTAAGTAGACAGATAACTGTTTAATTAATTAGAACCTTTATCTATCTAAACCATTTTATCAATATTTAAACTAAATATAAAAGTGTACCCGTGTTCACTAATGACTCATATTCTTTGGTTTTCATTGTTTTTAAATTAGTTGCTTATATTAGCGAATTCATTTCCTGTATAAAACTTCTTTAAATACGTAGTCACTGTTTCGTTAATATCTTATTAATTAGTTCCAAATGATTACTCACGTTAGCAAAACTAGTCTTTGCGAGGAAAATATGTAAGTGTGTTGATAGTGGTCGGGCCCGGGCAGGTGACTATAGAGCAAAGTGTTGAGCAGATATACTTAGTAATGGACGAGGTATTCCTGTCTCAATAATTAGGTAAAATGCAATTCGTATTTGCAATACATTGTAGCTAATGATGCCGCCTCGGTCGGAGCCAGTGCGACTCGTGCATTAATTGCTGCACGTAATTTAATTAGGTTTTCTTACTAGGGAACAGATATAGCGTGTAATGTATTATATCTGATAGGAGTTCGGAAATAAATGTGTATGTAAGTATCTGCTGAACTGTATCTATAATGACGTTGGCGATCAGGATATGGCCTTTGTCTAATAGGATTGTTGATTTGAAGGGCTAGATTATGGTCTGGTATTGTCGATGTAGGAACTTGGATAATTCTAATTTGAATTGGGTCTGAGTGTTCTGGAAGATATTATCGGTTATTGCCAAGATTTAGTCGAATCTTTATTATGACAATAAGAATAAATTTTCTGATTTGTGAGAAATATCACGCGCACATAGACTATTTTCCGTCTTTACATATAGCATGTCGTATAAATTATTGCAAGTCACAGGACGAAAACAACCAAGCGTCCAATAGAACTTTGTGCAAAGCGGAAACGTGGCGCGGTGTCTCGAGCACACAATGCATAAAGAGAATAAAAATTGAACGCCACAGCGAGGCGATGTTAAGGCGATTGATAAACCTAAGTCAGCGAGCAGAACGAAAGTAGAGCAGGGTTTGTCAACATGGACTCAGCTGGCCCCGGCGATAGCGCTTATCGCGTTCGGGACACAGTCCGCTCATTCACGAGCCGGTCCATTCATGCGCCCGCTCCTGGGCCCGACCAGGCGAATATAGCCTTTAATACTCGTAGTTATTAGTTCACAATTGGATGGCCGGCGCGGGGGTGGCGGGGCGAGGGGTAGGTAATGTAGATCGAGGATATCGCGGGGTCAGCGCGGATTGCAGGCGCCCCGATAAACGACGACGGCGTCCAACGTTTCGGCGGCCAATAAACATTCGTGGGACCAATCTAAAAGAAATAAGACATTAACATCTATTGTGAAACCGATCCTCGGCGTTCCTCGCAAGGTGTCTATGACACAATTGCAAGTAAATTGCTCCTCCCATTCAGTGAATGCGTGTAGTAAACATGATAAGAAGTTACGTGTCGAAAGCGGCACCCGATATTTTATCATTGCTTAATGCGGACAATTCCATCTTGAGCGCGGATGTTCGTGTTGTTTATTGGTCTCCTGTGTTTGATTGTCATTTTAATATAGGTATTGCTACCACTTTTTTCTTCGAAGTCGGTTTATATTTGGTCTATTCAGATCGGGGGATACTGGGAATTTTAGTTGCTGAGATGTTGACTAGACTTCTACACATCATCATGGTAACGTCTTGTTATTTATAACAAGTTATAGTTTACTGTTTCCACCAATAGAGAATTTGGTTCTCATCGTGATTTTGTCTATAATTTTGCCAATGAAACTTATAGTACAGCATGTCATCATAAACAAAAATAAGTATATACTCGTATAATATAAAAGTTTTTCAATTTAATCAAATTGTAAGTTTTGAAGTTGATAGGATAAATTGTTTACAGAAAATTCCTGTACGGTTCCTTTCCCGATCTCTCGCGCGTGCTGTGTCTCTGTGTTTTTATTTTACTTTTATTTCTTCAATTTACTTTGAGCCATTTTTCTTTCCTTTTATTCCCTTTTATTTTTAATAGAGCTTTTGGTGTAACACCTATAAATAGTAACAGTTTTTGCAGCGAACCGTTTAATTACCTACCTACTCCAATTTTACAAAATGAAATGACTGTTGTGCAAAACAACTGAAGAGCAGATCGTTTAGGACATGGTCAGTTTTAGTACAAGAAACAACGCTAATAAGGATATGTAAATGTAGTCGTATGGTCCGTATCACTCACGACTAATCGATACTCGATTCATAGATCTGACGCATCATGATAATTATTTCCGGAACACTTACAAGGAAGCGACCTGATGACATCTGACATGGCTATGTAGTGAATCATTAAACAAATATAAATGTTCCATTCAACATTAACATATATCCGTTACTCCAGAATTTTATCATTTCTGAGTGTCTGTGTGTCATCGACGTGATGAAACAAAAACAACTCCTTCTTTGTGTTGAAAGGCAGAACATTCGTGTACGGAGATTGCGTCTTCCAAGTCACCGGTCCGCATACAAAAATCTGTCGCATTTATTTTTGTGATGCATTTCATACAGCGATTGATAATTGAAATTGTATTTTCGTGCGCCGTATTAAGAGCGCATCTCCGCTGCGCGGGCGACTAACCGCACCTAATCAGTGTGCGCATATTGCTATAAATTATTGTTTTGATCTGCCGCTGCGCAATATCACACGATATGCGCATAATATGCCAAATTAACTATTTATGAGGAACATGTATGACCGTTGGTATCGACGATTTATATTAAACAAAAGACGCCTTATTGGGGCAAATATTAGATGTAAAGTAGAATTTTTCCAAATTTATTTTATTGTAAAATGATATTATGTATAACAATAATAACAAATAATATAATTGTAGTACTATAGTGACTTCTAGAAAACAAGCATATATTTTTTTAATAAACTTTACTACTACGTCTATGATTGAACCTATGATCATTAGGTAACAAATATTTCATATGAAGCTTAAAATAAGCTTAATGACAGCTTATATATAAATTCTACAAATACAAGATTACTTTGAAGATGTTAACATTATGGGAAAGGTTTTTTATGCATTTTTATGCCTAAATTTCATATTTTATAGCGATAGTTTTAAAAAGTAGTCTGCCTTCAATTCAAGGCGCTTGATAGAGTTTTTCAGAGAGGTTTGAGGAACAGAATTTCACAAATATGTTATTAATTTAATATTGTTATTGAATGAATAGTAACTACAGTAGAGAACAATAGGGAAATATTAGGAATGAGAACCATAGCCACCGAAATATCATTAATTTGATCATGAGAACTGTTGCTCAACTGTTCATTAATTAGCGAAGCCGCATCTCGATTGTTTTCGACAAATCTTCCCCGAGCACATTGCGAATTCTTTCTTCATTCAATCGCATGTCGAAGCAATTTGCATGCACAACGTTTTATGTGAACGGAATATTAAAATTGCAAGGGTGGTTAGACTAATCTGCATCTGATATTCCGATCGGGGATAAGATCGTGGTATTAATTGCTTCCTGCAATTCTTTCCCCTTTCTTAAAGGTCAATTTAGTGTTTACCCTACAATTTTTGGCAACGTTATTTCACGGACCCTTCTTCAAAGGGTCCCGAAATTGGCTATCAACGATTATAATCGCGAAGTCAATAAAAGTTAATTTGGTCATATTCCGATGATTTCAGTCAAAATAACTTCAAGTAGTCCCAAAATAAAATATACAATGAATACGAAATTGCACATTCAGAATATTTATGGACTATTACCTAGAATATGATTCTAAATTTGCACCAAATATTTGGAAGATCTGACGCAAATATGACAGAGGTGATTGATTGATAGTAGATTTCACGAGCTCTCATAGTAACGAAAAAAAGATAGGTAGGTATAGCTGTAGTAATTTTGTAGATACTAAAAAAATGTGTCAGATTAATTCCCTGATAATAAGTAGTTACTGACGCCACCCAGATACGATTAGGGCCGCTAGAGGTAAAGCGAAACGGCGTTTCATTGATGAATCCGGTGATCGGAGGGTGCTTATCAAGAGCCCTTCGATATCGCGTCATGGACGGCGTCGCAGAAATGCTAACGAGTTATCAATGTAAACGGTTTGTTTACACAGTTAACCGTAATCTTATCCGGTGACCTCCTTAGACTCTCCCGTTTCGAAATTGTACCGTCGTCGGTATCGCGTGTCCTTATTACATCGGGCGGAAGTGCGCGCTCCACGGAGTCGGCGAGCAAACGTTCATTCATGTTGTACGTATTTATTTAGTGGCTGGCCATACCTACCGCGCAGATAATGCCTCGCCGCGTTCAACGGATTTATATTTGTACGGGTAAACGCAGAGCGTTGGACTTGCACTTACACATTCGCTGTCGCTGTGTAAGAGTCAATTTGCCTTCTTCAACTATATAAAATATACACAATATAATAAAAAATCACATTTTATTTAAATAACTAATAATTTTTCCGTTTTTCATATACTTACAAAGATTGTCTGGAAGACGTCGCCTCATTGAGCAACAAATATCGACTATACTTAATTCTAAGTCATAGTACGTTGTGCAATAAGCAATATCTATCTATATAAGTATTATCTAAAGTTTTAATTTACACAGTAAGCAATATTTGTCCCAAAACTCTGGAACAAGACGTTCATTCACGACATGACTGATAACCCGAATTTAGACCTCCCACGAAAAATAACAAGAACTTATCAGAACAAGGAGCAATCGACAGGGTCAGCGTCCTTACTAAGTATTCAATGGCCTACGGTTAAAGACATGGTAACTATCTTGAGAAATCAATATGTAAATCCGTTAGATAATGCATATTTAAAGTCGTAAGTGTCCTTAAGTCTTTCGTTCTGGTAATCTGTATGGTAATTTTTGTTTGCCTCGGTGTTCTAGTGATCGTAAGCACCAGCTACAGACAACGAGGTCGTTCTTGGGTTCGAATTTAAAAAGAAGGTTCGGGTAAACATGTTGCTAAGTTTTTCTGTCTTGAACTTAACCTGGAGGGCTTATCGGTATTCGGTGCTGTGGCTTAAAGTCAGAAAAGTATACATTTTTTCTTATTAATTTAGGTGGTAATAGGGTTTGTGGTCATCATTAGATCTATATACCTACTAATGTATATGTCGTTAGTCTTAGATTTTTTCAACATCGAATAACAGCGGATATCTCAAACCATAGACAACATCAGATCTACGATATCATTACCTAAAACAACACGCAAAAGAAGGGGGTACCTTTTTGTTTATAATGAAACAGGCAGAAGAAATCTGATGTGATGATAGCTGCATTCCTAATTCACCAGTACACACACCCGATTTGTTTCCAAGGCTCTCGGCGTTTTTCTACGAGATCTAATCTGAAATGAGGTGATCCAACTGACAACTAAAGTCATCGCCATAGGGCACCAGATTAATCGTAGAACCGACAGCCGTTGAGTGCCGTAGTGTAGGATGCCCTCAGACCAGGTGTAGTGATGATTTGCGCAATTAGAGAGGCTTATTAGTGGACTGCGAGGGGCCAGTTATTTACATATACTATGTATCAAACTAACGTTTTCCTTGTACCAGATTATGACTGCGGGAGACTCCCAGAACACGCGCGGTCCGAGGCAATTATAATATCGAAATTAGACCAACGAACTGTAAGAAAAAGTTTGAAGACTTAACTTAATAAGCTGCCATTGCTGAAAATAAATTAATTCGGAGTTTATCCACAATTTGGAAAGCAAGTTAACTCTAAATAGCTGTTGCTCGCGACTTCGTCCGCGTGGAATAGTTATTTTTTCCCCGTTTTTTTTTTACATTTTCCATTATTTCTTCGCTCCTAATAGTTGCAACGTAATGTTATATAGCCTAAAGCCTTCCTCGATAAATGGTCTATTCAACACAAAAATATTTTTTCAATTCGGACCAGTAGTTCCTGAGATTAGCGCGTTCAAACAAACAAACAAACAAACTCTTTAGCTTTATAATATTAGTTAAGATTACATTTAGCAACGCATAAGGTATGCATCCAAAAAGGCTGTCACTCAGCATGTGTCGTGGCGCGGGGCCCCGCGATATTGGTTTTCAGTGACATCAGTTAAGCTTAAGAGCTCTCATAAAAATATTATAACCGTCGATGGCCGTTCGCGGGCAAGGAGTTGAGCGGAAGTGTGCACCAGGGGCGGGCGGAGGGCCGCGCGCGCAGTTCTAATTGCGTGGAATTTCGGAGGTCGCCCGATAACCGCGTCTGCGCCGGAAGTCGATAGTGCTTTGATGTGATGCGATGGCGTCCGCTCCCCTACATTATGTACTCCGATAATAAATGGATACGACTTAAGTCCGGCCCGGCCACTCCGCGGGCTATGCCTGAATCGTTTTCCCCATAAAACATTGAACAGATGTACCTAATGTAACAGAAGCTTGGATCTGCTAATTTCTTTGGACATGTCTGCTGGAATTTCGAACGCTATGGCAAGTGCGATTCGTGCAAGGAAATAATCATTTCTGGTATCAGCGTCGCAAGATTTGTTCGGGCTTAGACAAAAGACCAGAGTTGGTTTTGCTATTAGATTACGAGCAAAAATAACTGACCACTTTCCCACCAAATGAATTGGAAATGGATAAGTAGACGCGCGACATATGGCCATTATGGAAAGCAATGTCAGAAATGGTTCAATAAAATTGGAGTTTACTGTAGGAATTCCTAAAACTGTAATGTACAACATACATTATAATATATAATTATGCAACACCAGTGATGTTGTCGTCACGAGAATTGTTTACCTAGTAGGTATGCTGGGGATTACCCCTTGTCACAAAGTTGCAGCTAATTTTATGTAGTTATCCGCGAGGTGGTGTAGCGTAATCAATATTAGTGTGACCTATTTTTAGAAATAATCCCGCAACATAATTCCTCTTAGGAAATACAAATTTGAGTATGGTAAATCCAGCAAACATACGCAAACATGCTTATCAGTCACAACGGCAACGTCAAACAATTGCTTAGTAATTGTGTTTAAATATTTCATTCCTGATGATTTCTGTATCGTACTTTGACTAACTAGGAAATGCCCACCAAATGTTTTTCTAGATAGATAATGGTATTTGAAGTTATATGGTATCATTCGATTCATAATTTCTAAAAACATACATATGGAAAGATAAAATTGCTTGTGATGAAAGAAATGCTTGTATCTTTTCTGTTACGAAAAATTGGCATTGTAAGACTGAATGACTTTTGTTACAATTAATAATTATTTTTCGGTTTAATGAGGAAGCAAAATACCTTTCAAAATGTTAAGGTAAATTATCATTGAAAAGAGTAACTAGGTATCGATCGAGTATCTTGCCGATTCTTCTTGATAGAAGCTACATTCCGAATGCTTGGCTGAAATCTGTATAAATAAAAATATTTTAAGTTTCGATTTATAGATTTCGATTTCTATTAAGAACAATTGTGAGCACCACTAAGATGCTTGACCAGATCCAATTAAAGAACTACCTAGAGAAGAAGCTACACTACAAATGTGAATTAACATCAGTCTGTTTGAAGTAGGCAATAGGCATAATGATGAAAGGAAACTATAAAGTATTCCTGGGCATTGGTGCTCCCATATCAGATTTGGGGGCAGACACGGAAGTGACTCATTGATTCGACAGTTGCCCGATTAGGCGATAGCGTATCCACTTGACGCTATCAGAGATCCTGAACTGAGGAAATAACGAGGTTTGCGTTCACTGTGGTTTGTTCATTCATAACTTAAAGTACCTACATTTACAATAATACAATATACCTATTTCGGAGGCTATACTTTCGGTTCCCTACGCTACTTGAAGTACCTAATTATTACTAGATTTATCTTTATGCTTGCTAAGCTTTAGTTTCCCAAATCCAATTCTTACTTAGACTATAACCATCATTTGAAATACGGTGAAGATGGTTGTTAACATATAAAGGAGCCATAGCTATCTGACTTCGGTAAATTAATAGAAGGACTGAATCAACATCAAATTCAGCCGTAGAAGGCTCACTACAGAGACCTGCCTGCAAGCTGCCCGCATCCAGCCCTTTCCTGAGAGACTTTTACGACGTCATCAGTCCACTTCCCTGGAAAGCGTCCTTGAAGCGAAAATTACCCGATAGTATAAAGTATACGCATCTGGTGGTTTCAATATGTTCCAATATCCCCAACTTCTGACTATTTTCCTCATAAATAAATACTAGATCCTATTGAAAATAAAGAATAATTCATTATTTCGACAGTAATAACGTTATACGAAATTGTCAAAACTTCATTATACATAGTACTTTTACATTGTGTATTATCTAGGTCAAATAAATTAATTATTGACACGAACCGGAAGGGACTTTTAATGACCAAAATATTGACGCAAACGCTCTATATATACAATCTATGCCACATTATGCTGGATATTATTGATTTTAGTAAGTCTTAAGTCATACAACATAAAGATTGATATTGCAGTCGCACTGTACAGTCAGATGTGGCTGGCTGTACAGTGGCATCTCGCTCGATTGACGTTAATGTCCCGATAAGAGACAACGAAACGCACTCCAGTAATTTCGTCACATTTTTTTATGATAAAAAATCAATTTGTGTCATCGGGAGTCAGTCTATTTAACCTTTGTTATCTGTGCTCCTTATTTACGGGAATTTGCCACTGCCTTTTTCGGAGCCATTCATTTGGTGAGAATTTTGCCAGTGATTCATAGTGTTACTAATGTATCTACTAGTAAATTAGTCATATCAAATACCTATGAAGATTTGGTTAGTTCAAGAGAATTTTTATGATGATTTGCGTACATCTCAAATTACTATCTGAGAAGCAGCTAATATTTATAGCAAATTTTATGAGAATTGGATGGCCGCTAGTTAATTTGGCATTCCATTAAATCAATCAATCAAAATCAATCAAAAATAGTTATTAATTTATTCGATGAAACAAAGCGGCAATTAATAAGGTGTGAAAAATACCTTTATTCACATAGAATTAAATAATCACTTATTACAAAAAAAATGTACAAATGTAAAAAGTAATGTAAAAATGTGAACAAAAGAAATTAAAAAGAAGCTACCGCCGTGTTCGGAAAGAATTAAAGCTTGTAATATGTATTTTTGATAACTATTTAGTTTAGACAGACCTACACATTTGTTTTTCCTAAATATATATGTTATGGACCAAGTGATTAATGCGGGCATTATTTATAATGCTAGGGCATTATGAATAATGTCAAATTCTATTGGGCAAAGTGATAATTACTATCTAAACTTCATTATTTATCACATTGGCCGGTCATTATTGTATTGCTACTTGGCAATTAGGCAATTTGATAATAAAGCAAAGGGGAGGGACGCACGCGTACTTATTCGGAGATCGATGTATCCGGTAATGTTTTTTTTAACCGACTGCGAAAAAGGAGGAGGTTTTTAATTCGTCTGTATGTATAATTTTTTATGTATGTTCACCGATATTTCCGTCAATTATATGTAGATGGATGTCAAAAAAATTTTTTTTGTTCGACAGAAGACACTTCCGTGGTGGTCCCATTATCACCAAGTCAGGATCTGATGATGGTATCCGGAAGAAATTGAGGACAACAACCAAAGTTGTATGCTCATATGGTGATTTTGTTACGCAATCATAACCTACTCAGGCATATGCTTCCGGGCGTCAACATCTGGTGCTGATGATGAAGCCATAGAACTCCTTAACGGTTAGGATATAGGGGACAGTACTGCCATTGGTCGATGGGAACTAGGTAGTAGTATGTACTTATGCAGGGCTAATAGGGCAGCTGATTTGACAAGTAATTTGCTTGATTCTACTTCGCAACGTTTTCACTTAACTTAATGCAAATTTTTTCTTTCCTAAATAAAACTCTTAAGGACTTTAGTTCCCATCATTATGCAATAGTGCTGCATTTGCCGAGTAGGTATTATTACTGAGTGCGTCATCTTGGAGCAGTCAGAAGTAATGTCTAGCCTGTGTATCACATACACATATTATATTATCTCAGGAGTGGATGAGCTTGTGCCCCCACGCAAGCCTTACAGAGGACCAGGAGACTGCGAAATAGTTATAAAATATGTTTTTATTACTTTGCCCAAAGGGTGATAAACAATATTTATAATGCCCGATCAATTTGATTATTTTAATAATGATTATCAAATTGCCCTCTCATATTGGCCATTTATCAGAATGCCCGGGCATTATATATAATGCTACATTTATCACTTGGTCCATAACATATATACTGATACACCATGTTATGGTGTAAATATATTGGAAGACTTCTTTGTCATTTGATAAAAATAAAATATTATTGACTTTACCTTTAATTGATCGACTGATCCTGTTGATTTAATTCTGATTTTTATTAAATTATCACGTCAACGCTTACTTAAGCAAGTACTGTGTATCACAAAGATGAATATGCTGCGTGGGATGTGCGGAGTCACGAGAAAAGACTGTAAAAGAAACTCCCGCATCCAGGGCAGCCTCCACGTACGGGACAGCAGATAAGTTGCAAGATCGGTCGCCTACGCGCTGGTATGGCCACATTTTATGTAAACCACCAAACTATGTTGGGAACAAGTGTCTAGGCATGCAGCCTTTGCCGGGCTCCGGCAGAAGCGATAGACACAAAATACGCTGGCTTGATGTTATCACCGATGATATGTGTGCTATAGGACTCGCCACCAGGCATTTTAGTTAGTTAGAACGGGCCGATTTCCGCAACCCGTCGACTGAGTGCCTATTTTGCGTGGGGTAGAGGACTGTGGACTCACCACCAGTGATGCCGCTGACCGTCGAAATTGGAGGGGCTAAGGAAGAAAGCCAATCGAGATCCGAGGCGCAACCTTTGGATGCAAACGGGATTAAACTCTATGATTATGAACCACAAGCAACAACTCCTAGACATTTACCTACTTCATCTTCATTAAAAACAGTTTGAATGAACTTGTGGATGGGATCTTTGGAGTGAATGTTGGGCGTTATCTCGTTCACACGTTGTAAACAGGCCGATAAGGGCGGCCGACGACTTCGCTTTGTACTTAATATTGAGATTTTATACCCGGATATAAGAATGTCAATGAAGTTCATTTTACATTGATAAGTTTCAAGCTACTACTGAATTATCACAGCCCATCAAAGCCCTCAGCTTTTAGACAGGACCTGCTAAGAGAAGATTGGCTCACTCTGACACAGGTGCCCCAAGGCAAGTGCCAACACTTAGTAGAGAAAGTTCACAACAAAGACTGAATAAAGATTTATTTTTACTGCTGGACTGCAGGCCTCTCCAGCCATCCTGCGCAAATCGTCACTCCACTTCTACTGATGGCGTCCTACACTAAGTTTGCCGAGAAACGGTATCCTCTAGAACTGATCGTCGGTGCTGTGGCTAATGCTGAATTTTGGATAGATATTCTTTATTCGACAATACTTTTACAAACTTAGTTAGAACATTTTAGGCGTCTTTACTTGGACATTCCCAGACAACCTTGGTTAGATATTTTCTTTGACAAGAGAGGCCGTTAGGCATTGCAAAAACTCTTTCATGTCAAGTAACTCAACTGTAGTTTCCAAGCAAAATGTACGGAATATATCTAATTTTAAGTATCGATAAATTTTAAGTTTCTCTCGCAAGTGTTATACCTACATAGATCTGTCACGAAAGGTTTTTTTTTATAATAGCTCGACATAATGGCTTCCCTACGCCTGATGGAAAGCGAAAGAGAAGCCCAAATCGCTGTAACAACTGGCAAGTAACTGGTTAGTAACCTGTCAGTTGCCACTGCCATGCCGGCCCAACCCTACCCCCCACGAGCTCCGGAGACCCTACTCACCAGCAGAAACACGACCCAGAGGTCATTTGGCTGCGGTATTCTATAGGGTGGAGGTCTAGGTGACAATAGTTTCATGATGGTGGTAATATGTTATTGTCCAGACTGTATTAAATGCTATCATAGGCAACTGAGGGTCTTCATGGTTGTCGATAGATCACCGTCCATCATCATCAGTCTCTGCAGTCCACTGCTGGCGAGAAATTGGAGAAGCCTATGTCCAGCAGTGGACTGCGAGAGCCTGATTAGACATATGAAAATATAATGGAAAGAGCTACCAGCAACAGTTCTTTAGAACTCGGCGACCTTCAACGACCTGAGGATGGGTGAGCGTGATAAAAAGCAAAATTTTCACACTTGTAAAGATATATAATTTTTGTAATTTACAATTTCGAAGAAAAATCACAGCTGTAGACTTTTTCTTTGTGTTTTTTGTCTATAAAAAGTTGAGAAAGGTATTGATAAATCTATACTTATAATAAATCTGTAGAGAGGTCAATTCTGTACATTAAATATATTTTCAAAATAACTATCAGGGGATGATTAGTGATCGATACTGATGCCAAAAATGCAATCAGTAAAATTTTTGTCTGTCTGTCTGTCTGTCTGTCTGTATGTTCGTTATAGAAACAAAAACTACTCAACGGATTTTAACGAAACTTGGTACAATTATTTTTCATACTCCTGGGCAGGTTATAGGGTACTTTTCATCACGCTACTATTAATAGGAGCAAAGCAGTGAAGGGAAATGTTAGGAAAACGGGAGAAATTTTTTGAACGCGCATCTCTCAAAAACTACTGCATGAAATTGAATACGATTTTCACTAATGTATTACTAGAGGTCTAACTTAAAACTTAGGTATAGGTATAAGTATTTTATGGAAGTCCGTTATTTTTGAAACCCGATATCCAAGCGTGCGACGCCGCTGGCACAGCTAGTATTAAATAAAACAACATAAAGGCGAAGAGGTTTGATAGGATGCAGGTAGCCACAAATAATACAACTTTGACAATATGAGCAGATTCGTACAGTTTCCTATGTTTAAAAAGAAAATAATGTATGTTTGAAAATGGATTCGTATTTTGAAAAAAGAATTATTCGAATATTGGTTAGTGGTTTTAAAAAAAAAAAGGTATTCCACACCCGATTTGGGCGCTTGATCAAGCTATCGCCCAAGAGACGAGTCAATGGACTTTCGACGGCGCGAACAATGCGCCGGCGCAAGTGCCACTCCACTGTGCTCGCACACTTATCGCCGACCTATTTCGACTGAACATAAGTAATTAGTATACGCGGCGTCTCATACCGGCTCCTCTTGCACAAGATGGTTTGATATTGGCATAATTATTTCATCTTAATGTAATTAATAACGCATGTAAGGGATCAACCTATCATCTGTTTGCTTCAAGCTACCCTCGGTCGTGGTGCATCCTGCTGAATAACAAATAAGGCTTTGGCAATCGACTGGTGGCGTCAATATCACAATTTCAGGCGTAGCTAAATACACCGATGACGGGGGCAGCGTCACCGGATCCAGGAGCTACGCCTTGCGATCGCCAACCCGCCTGCCCAGGGTGGCGATTATGGGTAAAGCCTCCAGATGTTTTCTCAAAGTGGCAAACAACTGGAGAGGCCTGTGTCTATGATCATGGATCATGAATTTAGCATCAGCATACTATAAATGTAATAACCAGACTCGCTAAATCTAGGATCATGGTCAAAGCGGACCCTGGGCCTAGAGGCACAAACCGGGACAACGCTAAGAGGATGATGATACTATCATCCACTGCTGGACATAGGCCTCCCCCAATGATAATTGTCATTTCTCACACCTGGCAGGCAAGATGGTGACCGGCTACTGGCTTTATTAAAATTTGTACAGGTAAACACTGCTGTCCGTGTCCTTATTATTTCCTGAGTATTTTAATTCAAAGATTTTTTATGGAATCTATTCTACGTGTAGTGTGTAGTGTAACGTAGAGATTCTGCCAATGTCAAGTGTTTTGAGAGACACGTGAAAATGCAACTGCAATCAAAGGTTTGCGTGGCATAGAGGGAATGATTTACAGTCGTATCAGTTGAATTTAAATTGCCATGCCTACTTGATAGATTTTGGACATGCTTTATAGGTAGTATCACTGTAAAAATATAAATATACAAGGTTCCTAATAGGGGGTTAATGTTCGATAAAATCTATTCAAGATAGTTTTATGAATTGCATCGCGTCTGGATATTCTAAGAGACAATCAATATGAAGCGTTGTAATTGTGTTGAATACACCATAAACTACTTGAATATGATTAATTTAGGTAAGTACCTATGCATAATGCGTACCATTATATTGGTCGAGATTTTTCATTTCACTTTCTTCCACCTGAAACAAATAAAAAAAAAAATTAACAAAATGAAACTAAATTATGATATAACATTTATGATAACAATAAGTCGAATAAATTGTTTATTCAGCAGTGCTTAGTTCATGCTTTATCGTGAAAAAACACACAATGTAAACAAAAGAATAAAAAATATGTTTAAAAAGAGTCAGTTCTTCAAGCGTTCGAAAATCGAACGTACGAAACAACGGAACATCGCATCTCTTAATGTCTAGTAGATTGCGCGTTCTCTTTAAAACGAGCGACCAGAAAATACATTCCGAACGCGTATTGAATGTGAACAAGGCGTACCTATTTAAATATAACTTACGCTCTGATTGAAATAATGTTTTAGAATCGTGCACTATAGTGCAAAATTAGGCTGTTCGCTGTGTCCTTGATATACTTCTGCGAGTAAAGTCTTGCGCCTAATGATAAACGTCACGTCAGCCCCTGTCAGCTGCAGTGCAGCCAATAGTAATTGCGTCATTAGTTATGAACTAATTACTAGGCGGGACCACCCTGCGCCCGTAGCACGAAACCATTGCACTTACATAAATAAGATAAATAATATGATATGACATTTAATTGCCATCGATACGATAAGAAGAAGAAGAATAATAAGTACGATGTGTGATGACTGGCAAGTAGTAAATGCGAGAAGCCCAAGATCGATCAAAACTGTGAACAGCTGGAGAGGCCTATGTCCAGCAATGGACTGCGATTGATGATAACTTCCATATTTGTCACACATATCTTGCCTAGCGCATCGGTTTTGTGGAACCAACTTTCTGCGACAGTCTTTCCGAACAGCTACGACTTGGGAGCCTTCATGAAATGGGCGTACTCCTTTTTAAAAGGCCGGCAGCGACCCCACAACTCGATTTGAGTTGCGGGTGTCCATGGGCGGTGTCCACTGCTTACCATCAGGCATCACAATTGCTCGTCTGCTGCCTCGTGCATAAAAAAATCAATCATAGCGATTCTATTAAGTAGGTAATATTTTTATCTGACTGCCTCATGGGAAATAAACATGTCTTATTTTTCTTGTTCTTTTTTGACTCTTCGGGTTTTGTACGTAACAAGTAAACGACATCAATTAGTTACATCATAAGCCGAAAAGATATTTCGTTAGAAAGGTATTCAGCTATATTTTGGCAGCTCGAATGCAAAATGTAGACCAGGTCAGTTAAAAATTCGCACATAAATTAGTTATAATTATTATTATAAGTGTTTTAAAGGCCTGTTCTGATTTAATGTTACAGAGAGATTGGGTTATTTAAATAGATGATAACATTTCTTGTAATAACAATAATTGAAGTTGTTAGAAACTATATGTATACGGTCGTAGTTATTGTAAGTGATCGTTGTACCTATAGTGTAGTAACACTAGCGACCAGCCCCGGCTTTTCAAGGGTGCAAAGCGATAATAAATACTTTTCCTACAACTTCTAACCTCCGTTTTACCCCCTTAGGGCGGAGATTCGTATTTTTTTTCTAAATCCGTTAAGAAAGCTATCTTATAACGAATCTACCTGTCAAATTTCAAGTCTGGAGGTGGTATAGTTTCTGAGATTTCGTCATTAATCAGTGTGTGATATGTAGTTTGCTTTTATATACATACTAGCTTTCCGCCCGCGACTTCGTCCGCGTAAAGTTTTTTTTTTTCCAAAATAAAATTGTGCCTATGTTACTCGTGGATAATGTAGCTTTCGAATGGTGAAAGAATTTTTAAAAACGGTCCAGTAGTTTTTGAGCCTATTCATTACAACCAAACAAACAAAGTTTTCCTCTTTATAATATTAGTGTAGATAAAGATTTAGTCTATAATGTTATTGTCAATTGGTTTTTATTATATGCAACAAAGTAGGTAAATCTATATTAAAAATGTTAAAGAAACTGAAATTCATACTACTTATACGACAAACAAAAGCATAATATAAATTGCGCGTCCAATCTTAGCCGTTTTAAAATAAAAACATTGTACGTATGTAGATGTTGTATTGTTTCAATATAGAATTTACGTCGTAACGCAAATTGGGACTGTGAAACCTTGCGCGGCGGGCAGGCGCACGCGCAAAGGTGGTCAAGGATCGCACCGTTCCAGTTTAGAGTATTCTGGTGGCATCGAGGCTGAGCCCCCGTTTACTGCTCTAGAAAGCGAAGCGGGGCGCCGGTCAGACAGTTTGCAATTAATCGATTACAATAATTGAATTACGTGGTGACGTAGCGGGCGGGCAGCTGCGCAAGCGGCGTGTACTGTGTGCGCAGGTGCGGCGCCGCGCGAGCGAAGGAAAACCCGCGTCTCGCGACGAGCGCGCGCAGCGTTGCCATCCAGGGCGATTTGGCACGACTTGTCACTTCACTATATTTTGTTTCCCTTTTTTTATACAAGTTATTTGTACTTATAATACAAATCACATAGGAAGCAGTGCGATTTGGCACTCTAATGTCGCTTAAGTTTATATCAATTAATCACAAAAGCGAGGGCGGCCGCACAGGTACCCAAAAGCCTATTTGTAGACAACACTTGAGTGCCGACCGCCATTGTAAAAGCCTTACCTCGCATAATGTTGTTAGTTTTTTAAGGATAAGTATTATTTGTGAATCTTCTGGTACAAATAACTTTACACTAAACAGTGCGATTTAGCGTTCTATGTCACTTGCGTATATTTTGTGTCCTTCTTTTTTTATAAACTACTTAAGTGTAAGTATGTAATTAACAATTTATCATAATGCCAACGAGACGTCTATAAGAAGTTTGTTACTGCTAGTTCACGCGACAATTCACGCGTCTTTGGAAGCCTGTTCAAAATTTGTATTTGGCCAAATAGATTTCTTTTACAATTTCATAATTGTTTATTATCAATTTGTAGAAATACAAATACAGAATATGGCCATTACATGAATCTTTGGAACATTAACTCACCACTTGAACTCTAACCAAGTCATAGCGATGTGTCCATACAAAAAAAAAAGGAAACGATAGGAGATTTGTCAGGTACACTACCTATATGACATTACGTACAAGCATAAAAAAGACATATTATGTCTCGTTACCTTTGGTTATGTAGAACTACATTATCATGTTGCTTCAATATAATCAATTTAGTTCAACCAACGCCAGATAGTTCCAGTTAGCTTCCTTAGGGTCAATAAAGGTCTAGTGTACATAATTTTGTGAATACTTACATTTTATTAGTTGCTATAAATTCTTTTAAATGTACCTAATTCTATAACTTGTTAGTATAGTTTATGAATAGAAATTTCTTGCAGAATCTTTTTGAATACTTTTTAACTTTTTTGGCTATTAATAAGTGCTTGTCTCAAGTCTATATAAATAAAGATATTTTTGATTTCTTGATAAATATTCCTGGGTAATATGTTTCTAGATTAAGGTCACTTATATAATTCATCCTAATCACTATTATCATCATTTTGGCATCAAATTGTAGTTTGGGTTCAAGGTAGCAAGAAAGTGGACCTCAAATTTTATATCCATTCATTCATCCATTGTCCATTTCGAATAGCTATAGCTCAAAACTAGAACAATCCATTTTTTTTTGCCAACCTCTTGGTTTTGGTTTTCTCGAGGCTTATGTCAATTTCATTACTCATTTTGTTTGCAGGTTTTAATTACATGTGTAGGTAACCAATATCCCACCAAATCTTTCTGTAAAAAACTAGCCAAGTCTCGATGGACCTGCTAGTTTATCTCTAAGAAGGAATGAAATCTAGAAAAAGTGTTGCCAAGTCTAAGGAACCTTACAGGTGTGTGACTTGGCCGTTGAACATTCTTTATAGATAGTCAATATTGTTTACACATAATATTATATCTGTTTACTACGTTGACACTACGCATTGTGACTTTGCGCATTTATAACATGAGTAGGAAATTCTAAATGATGTAAATGTCGCAATTATCTGGTTGATTCTCCTATTTAATTGAATGGCTAGCGCGTTCATTGAATAACGACATTTAATTGAATGCCTAAAGGAAAACTCGTCAAGTTCTTTAATGTAACGTGCGACTTCTTGACTGAACGAAAATTTAGAATAGTCGTTGAAGGCGACTGAGATATAAATATAAAAAAGATAACTTTCCTATTTGGTTTCTAGAGGGCTTCCATGGGAAGTTATAGTACAGTATCATACAGAGCGGCTGGAAGTATCATGGAACACTACAAGAACAATAGTTTATTGTGTTAAGAAATCCAATGGCTACATTTTCTAAATGAATGCTCCTGATAAAGCACACGCTTGGTCTATATTTTATTTTAGTGCAATAAAGAATGTCTATCTACCCATAATCACTATAACAAAACTTATGCAAGCAGGTATACACGCACAAATCATAAAGATAATAGGGATTTCCAGGATCAGGTACAATAAGACATCAAAGAATGGAAATAATATTTTCATACATTCACTTTTTGATATGAAATCAATCACTTCGGTACGCATAAAGATATACAGTCGTTTGAGTATATGACAGAGATTATTGGAGGTACAGATTATCTCTGAAGATATGAATTAGTGATTGAAGTAGAAAGTAGGAAAGAGTTTTTGTAAGATAACCTAAATGTGCTAATTTACTTTTACGATCAACACTAATAACCGCTACTACTAACTGGGGGTACTAATGTAGGGTGCAAGAAAGGAGCCTCCCCGCGGTGCGCACTGGAAACAGCCAGACCCAGTAACGCAGTATCGATTACAATTGATTTATCGGTTACTATTGTATTGAATACAATAGTCATCTACTAATCACTAGGAGCAAATACAGCCAAGGATTCCAAAAATATTTGATTTTCAATCAACGTTGGTATTTCGAAGACTTCCTTGGTGCGTTGTGTATTAGTGCGGGAGATCCGTTAATCCTGAGTTCAATTCACGGTTGGGTCAATTTAGAAGAGGAACTTTTGGGAACAAGGCAAACCCTTAGTTTGAGGTAGATTGGTTGAAGCGCATTGTTTGGCCCTTGGTGTTAAAATCTTAGACATATTTTAAACATTTATATTTTACTTTAGTCTTATTCCTACACTGTATCCCACATTAGGTGGTCGGCTCTCTACGGCGCCAAGATACTCTGATCTTTTATTTGTTTTAATGATTTGGAGAATGTGTAAAGCATTACTTACAATAGGTATAAATTATACTTATTGTTCGTTTTATTTACCTTATTAAGCAAACATTGGTAAGTGGGTAATATCCGTTTGTAAATAACAAAAATATATTAAGCATTATAAAATGCAGAGTAAGATGAGGGGAAAAGCTAGCTGTACGTTTTAATAAAAATTGGTACATAAAAATTACCTACAAGCTATAGCAAAATATTTGTAATAGACTGATAAATTGTTTTGTTTCATTATTGATTAGATGTATCTAGTTAGATAAAATCTGTCCTTATAGTAATGTATCAAGGTCTAAAATTGAATACAGCTAAGCATCAACTATTTCTGTTTCTGTGCCTATGTGCATAGCTATTGTTTTGATAATATCTTTGCATTATCTAAGAGTATTTTTTAATTACATACTTAATTAAAAATTAAAGTTACAGTAAATGATCTCTGAGTATGAACTTTAAAAACATTATGTTTAGGTAAAGGTGCATAAACAGGCAAATTTTAGAAATTAAATTACAATAATAATAATGGATAAAATTGATTCAACCAAAGATACTCTAATTAATGACATAGATAAGAGGATATATGAACAAATTATAAGTACTTATCTATTTATAATGTAAATGTACTGTGAAAATCAAAAAACTTTTTTATTTAATAAAATTGCAGGAAAATTGAAGCTTAATTTAAAGTAAAAATTTGTTTAAAACAATATAAAAAAAAATTAAAAATGTATAATAAAATTTCAGTAAAATTTTTATTTCACAATTTTTATAAAGAAAAAATATTTTAATTATTTTTACGCAAATAAGTCATCAAAAAGTAATAAATTTACAAAATTGTTAAAATATGGGATAAATAATATGGTGTGATGGTTGTGCGGGTGCGCGGGCGAGCGCGGGTGTGCGCGGGCGCGGTAGGTATGGCGGGGCCGAGCGGCCGCCGGCCAATCGCCGCGCGCCTCGCCCGCGCCGCCACCCGCGCAACCCGCTCCAGCACACCCGAAAACAAACACTTTCTATGCACCTTTATGTCGCGGCCCACCCCGCGCACTCCGTCCGCACCACCGACCACCCCGAAAACCCACCCCGCGATGCGGGAAAACAACCAAAAAAATCCGCGAAACTTCGCGATCGTAGCCGCGCCGCGCGCGCTCCGACCAATTTTCGCCGGTTTTCCCGAATTTTTTTCCAGGGATTTTTTACACTTACACACTCTCCCTGAAATGCGCTTTCTGGTGAGCGGGTTTAGAAATAAAAAAATGTTAGCGCGAACCGCGTTTTTCGTGTGAAAGTTCGCGCTGCGTCTATGGGGTGTAATCGGGGAGGCGGGAAAAAATGTCGAATTTTTATTCATTGGTCAGTTAGGGGTGAGTATGTAGATTAGTTTTATGGGATGAAAGGGAAGTTATAAAGGTTTAGTTTAGGTTGGTAGCCGATGGCGGGGGCCCGCCCAGGCGCGCGGCCGGGGCGGCGGGCGCGCCCTCAGCGGCGGCCCTCGCTGGCCCCCGCGCCACCCCCGCACCCCCCACCTTTTGGTACCAAACCACAGGCGCAAGCCCCCCCGACAACCCTATGCACACAAAAACAGAAAATAACCTAACGCTTTTTGAGGAAAATTGCTTGAAATTTTCCGACCTCACTGTAAATCTGACGTCAGCACTGCGGTTTTGGTCAGCGTAAAGTGCATATTTTTGTGCTAAAATACCTCTTCATATACTACTTTCGTAGGTCATAATGAAAAGTATTAAATTTATTTAGGCGACTTTAAGTTATAAGGAAAACAGTCTAATTGAGAGTTTGGCTACGAAAGTAAAAATGTGTTTTCCCTACCGTACTAAGCCTGGGGTACCTAAACTAAAAAATACAAAATATCTGGACAATTACACACATTCATGTTTGTGTTGATGCAAAATAATATACTAGTTTATAAAAGTTAACGTGAGTTCAGTATTATCCTTTAGAATACCTGAAGATATCCTTATTGGCCGTTACTGCGGATTACTTATATTAAAGAATTCTTGCAAAACTTCTGATCTCTTTTGAAACACTTAAATCTTTGTTGAATTCGCTATTACAAATGATGAAGCAACTATCTAGCTAGTCAATTCCTTTAATTTAACACCAAAGAAAGCAAAAGTTGAAAAATCTACAATTAAAAGCGCTTTTCAATACAACATCAAAAGCAGTAGTAAAAAACAATATGGACGGGTTGAGTATCATAGAGGTTTTACGTTCCCGCGTGTAGGCAGAGTCGTTATCAGGAGCTCGGTAGAGCACGGATTCCCGGAATTCCTGGAGAGATCCCCGGCGTGCGCAGGCGCCATCCACCGCGCGCTTCCTAACAAGTTTTTATACAGATTTAAAAGCGGTCCGTATTTCCCTATGAACGTTTATAACAACTGTAGTTTGGGAACAGTTCAAGATTTTATTTTAAATATTGTTAAAATTATTAAGAATATTTTAATGATTGCATTTCAAAATAAGTTTCGGCCTTTTCGATCATTTTATAGACGTTTTTTTTTTAAATGGAACCAGGGTTTCATTAATAAAATTCTAGTTGTGACTTGTAGCTGTTAGTTAGTTTTTGTCAAGTTCCAAATAACGTTATCAAAGACTTATCAGAATGAACCAAATGAAATTGTGTTATTTTTATACAATGTTAAGTTTTGAATTTAATAATTATGCCGAGGCTTATCCTTTATTACTTCATTTGGTAAATTTAAAGGGGTGTATAGGGCAACGACCTCATAACGTTATGCCCCGGCGCATGCGGTCGGGTGCAATCTGATTTGGACTTTATTTGTTTATGACAAAACTCATATTCATTTTATTCAATACTACATTCAAATTCAAATCAAATCAAATCAAATCAATTTATTTGCAAAAATATGGTACATAAGTTGTTAGGTACATAAATTTTTGTTTCACATATTTTACCTATAATAAGAGGCATGCAAAGTATTAAAATTTCACTACCATATTATTAAGTATTTAAATATCACTTTAGAAAAATATATTATGAACGAATACAATAAAAGTCAAAGTGCTAACAAAATTAGGTAATAGTCAATATAATTAGCAAATTAATAATCTATACATCACAATAATTGAATAGGTACATAATCAGTTTATAAGGTCAAATTATCATTATAATAATGTCATTATTTAAATTTATAGTCAAAAAATTCATTCAATTTATAAAATCTTTGTTGTAACAAAATGTCAAAAATTTTGCCCTTAAATTGACGTAGAGGTAAGTTCTGGATTGATTGTGGCAATTTATTATAAATCTTTATTGTCATGTTATTACAATTCTTCGAATATAAAGCTGTTTTAGGTATTCGGTCAACAATCAGTCTGTTAGGATATCGGGTGAAAGACCCATTTTTGAACAGATGAATATGCTTTTTTACGAAGATGCAAGTTTCTAAAATATATAAGCATGTCAAGGGTAGTAAGCGAAGTTTGAGAAAGAGGGGTCTACAAGACTCTCGAGGACCTGCACAACATATAGCCCGTATACACTTCTTTTGAGCCAAAAGAGCACGCTCAGCCTCTGTTGAGTTCCCCCATATAATGATTCCATATCTCAGTACAGAAGCCACATAGCCGTGATAAGCAGTTAGGGCCGCCGAGAGACCAATAGTCTGTCTGATGCGGCGTAACACATACACAAATCTGTTTACTTTAGTACATAAGTTATTTAAATGTGCTATCCAATTGCAATGCTGGTCAATGTGAAGTCCAAGGAAATTGATTTCTGTTACAGAGTCAATTTTTTCATCCTTGTAATATATATTATAGTTTTGGGTCTTTTTCCCCTTACTTAAAAATTCTATGAATTTAGTCTTGTTCACATTCGTCTTAAGATTATTGTCACGTAGCCATTCGATCACTTTATATACAGATTCATTTATGTCATATTCGTAATTACTAGAACGATTCATTTTAATTATAATAGAAATATCGTCAGCGTACATTATACATTTATGATTTATTATATTTGGCAAGTCATTTACGTAGATTAAAAATAGCAATGGCCCTAGTACGCTGCCTTGAGGAACTCCTAGGTTATGATGTAAATAATGAGATTTATATTTGTGACAACGGCCTTTTGGGTCACATTTTGCGACCTCCACACATTGCACTCGATTACTTAAGTAACTTGTGATTAAGCTTAAAGCTGGTCCACGTATACCATAAAATTCCAATTTAGATATTAGTAGTTCATGTGATACACAGTCGAAAGCCCTTGACATATCGTAAAACATTACTACGCATGGCATTTTATCATCAATATTGTCTATGATTCCGGCCACTAGTTCAAACATAGCTGTTGTAGTAGATTTCATTTTTTGAAAACCATGTTGCTCTGGTTTTAAGACTTTGAAGGTTTCAAAAAAGCTTATTATTCTTTTATGTATAATTTTTTCGAAAATCTTTGATATTACGGGTACTAATGTAATTGGTCGGTAATTCCCAATATCCATTTTATCACCTCTTTTGAATATGGGTTTTACTATTGATATTTTCAATTTGGATGGAAATGTACCTGTTGTAAAAGATAAATTAATGAGATAAGTTAAGATGGGACATAGTTCCGATGCGCATTTTTTTAAAACTTTAGTGCAAACGTTGTCATAACCCTCTGATTTTGTATTATTTAATGACATTATACATGTTTTAACTTCAGCTTCATCACAAGGTGTCAGATATATAGAGTTGCACAATTTGTCCCTAGACATGAGGTGTATATTTCTTAATGTATTAGAGTTATTTTCTGCATAGTGCTTATTAAATTGTTCCGCTACTTCTAGAGGATCACTAAAAACTTTCCCGTCCACAATTATATTTTCAATATAATCTGTATTGTCGATCCTATTATTTGAGCTTTTCATCAAATTCCATGCAGCTTTACATTTATTTTTACTGCCCACTATATATTTATTATTTGCCAACTTTCGGGACAATATTACACATTTCTTAAGTAGCTTGCTATAATTTTGATACTCTAATTTATTTTCCAATGTTTTATTTGACATGAATTTATACCTCATTTTTCTTTTAGTGTTACAACTTTTCCTTAATCCTTTCGTAATCCACCTTGGTGTTTTAGAAATATTACTAATTTTATTATATTTTAGTGGAAAACACAGCGCATAAAGTTCTGAAAAGGTTTGAAAGAAAGAATTATACGCTTCATCTGCACATGTAAGTGTGTACACTTCTGAGAAAGTAAGTTGTGTTAGGTAATCTCGAAAAAGTTCAATGTTTTCTTCACTGTATTCTCTATTTTGTACAAAAGTATACGATGGGTGAAGTTTTTTCTGAGAGACGGGAAAACTAAGAACCTGAGCCGTATTGTGATCAGAGATGTCCAAGTGTACTAAATTCCCTACTGCACTTTCGATATTGCTAATAATGTGATCTATGCAAGTATTTTTCCTAGTTGGCTCCGTTATGTGTAATTTCATGTTATAATTAAGCAGCATACATTTCAGAGATTCAGTCTTAGGATTATTCAACAAAGTGTTAACATTTATGTCACCTATTATTATAATTTTTTTATTATTTTTAATTTTGTGTAATATATTGGACATATTATCAAGAAAGATCTGAAAGTCGGAGTCAGGTGTTCTATATACACATATGACTATTAGGCTATGTTCTGGTATCTCTACACCACAACATTCAAAGTGTTTATCAGTAGCAAATTTTTTTACAAGTCTAAAATCATTAACTAAAAGTCCTTTTTTACATAATATACATACTCCACCACGTTTCTGGTATGTCCGAGAATAATAAGATGCCATTTGATAATTATTTATTTTAAAGTTACTCTCATGTCCAGACAACAGGAATGTTTCCGTAATACATAATAGGTCAAAATCAATATTTATTAGTTTTAGGTCAGCTAACGCTATCTCTAAGATATTTGATTTTGATAGCAAACAATTAAATGCAATATTTGTTCCCAAAACTACGAGTATGTAGTTTTACATTTGAATAGATAATTAATTATTTTTTTAAACAAATGAATATCACTAAACATTTTGGTATATATTATTGCGGTGTTAAATTAATTGTGTGATTTTAATAATTTTAGAAATTAATTATAATTTTTTTTTAAATTCGCTTAAAAATACATCAAAAGCTTTTTTCTACAGATAGTTTATTTAAATAATTTTCTCACAAGTTGTGTTGTCTTTCCAAGGGTTAGAAGCGCTATTACCTAAAGACCAACATTTATCCCCAGTCACACCAAGAATATTGAGTGTGTTTAATTGAATACTGGTATACTCTGTTTAATCTAGATTTTATTTTCTCTCAATCGATTTAATTGAAATACGTTTGCACGTCTTTATTTTGGTAGAAAAGAGATTCTCAGGTAGAAAAGAGCGTATCGACTAGATTAGCCCGCTGAGAAGAAATGCCGTAACGAACCCTCCGATTCGCCTCAACAAAACACTTACTCTATTAATGAATAATTTACACATAAGATAATGAATAGCCTTCCGAAACAGATAAAGCCGTAGTACATCGTAATAACGCCTCCAAAACAATTAACTTTCTGTAAAATTAAGGAAGTTCTCGTATTGCGCGTACCTTTTCCGTCATTTGGCAATTAAGTTTGTAAATTTAGTGTCGATCTGTTCGCGAGGCCTATGTTAATTGGTGTGGTAATTAAGTAGGTCTGACGGTGTCCTTGGGCCCGAGGGAAGGGAAGAGCGGAAGTAGCGAAGCCACACGTGCGGCGCAGGCGACGCGGACAAGCGAGGCGGCGACAACCGATGTGCCAGTACTAAATACATTAACCTCAACATAATATATTTTTATTCTTAGTCATTAATGTAAGATTTGAAACTACTGAATGGTACTATTATAATAGACTACTTATTTGGTCATCTACTTAAAAAAAGTTTTTGTAGTGGCTATGCAAAAATGGCTTTCTTTCACCTGTTGAAAGGGATGATTTTTGAAGGATAGCATGTACTTTTATTGAATTGTCTATATTGTAAATTATTTCAAAATATTATCTGCTTTGAAACTTAAGTAGTTCTATGACATTTCTTTTCATATTAGGAACGTACGTTTCGTTTTAGGAAGGAACACTGAAGTTGTCATCAGTCTATTTAACTTATACTTAGTTTAGTGCACAGGTATCCAAAGATTTATGGACTAACAAAAGATTGTCACATTCTCACATAATCTGTTTAGTTTTGCAAGATACATTATAATATTAGATGAGTTATCAACAAAAGGAGTATCATGTTTCAAGTACGTAAGGAGGTACTTGGCGCCCAGTAGAGACGGTAGTAAGTAAACCACAAAATACCAATGCGACATGTTGATAATAATTGCGAGACAATGATGCTTGTCAAAATCCAGGTAAAATTTCGGACTAATTCTACACTTACTAGTCATACTTTTCTTTCCGAAACTAAACGTGATGAACGTACCTATTCCAAAACGAGAAATCCTAAGAACTATCTCATTACTTTAATAAACACGTGTCCACCAGGAAAACCTGCATTTCAATAATATGCGGACATGCACATTTGCGTAGGACAAAATAGCGGATTCTTTCTCACAGATTGAAGGAAGAATGCACAATCAGGCATTTTAGCGTTGCACGTGGAACTGCTTTCCGAGTAAAGCAAGTACCAAGTTGGATTTAGGGCAAAGGAATATCGCCCTAAGTGCGTGGTGATAAGGCTGTGAGGTCGGCGGTGCGTGGCGACAGATTATACCTACCTACGAGGTGCTGACGGTGACGCGGCGCCATGAGTGTTAAATTATTAGCCACGTCGATAACGAATAACAATAGAAACTATCATATTTTCCTTGTTGCCTCCTCGCAGTCACTTGTAACATGTTAATAAAACATTTTAAGTAATATTTATTTTATATTTCCCATAAGATAAAGTAGAAAGGGAGCTAGGTGGCCGCCATTTGTGAAATCTTGTCATACACGTGGTGTTTGGAAGGTAATTGACAGTTTTCATCTTGTTAATGGAAGTGTTTAGCATTACATTTGTATGTGTGTGTTTTTGTATGAATTTTATAAACTTTCCCTAGTAACACAAAGTGGTATAAATATTATAATACAATAATGATGTACCTACTTTGACGTAATTTGGGATAATTTACAGAACACAGTTTAAAATCTATTCAATATTTATGTTGAGATTTGAGTAGCTTAGTACTACTTACTTTCGTACCTACTACTTATAGAAAACTTTAGTTTATAACTAGGATCGGTCACATTGAACAATAGATAGCTAGTGAAATTATGAAACATGGCAGCTGCATATCATTTGACAAGCGAAGGGAATATTGAAATAACTGTAATTGGTATATCTAATTATCTATAAATAGTTTATGCAACGCTATAAAATCTGAGACTACTACTTACTAGGTACACTTTGTAGTACAATCGCAAAAAGTAAGGATACAGCTCTGCGATAATGTAGTTCTAATTAGGATGAGCAAGGATCATTGCAGCTTATCAATACACTAATGACTAAAGGGTCTTCTTGGTAACCCGATCTTTGAATAATGTGTAGGAAGATGCTGTGTTAAGCAAAGATGTGGAATAGTTCATAACTCTATGACATCTATCTATTTGACGCTATTAAAGGCCTGTAGTAGGCGGACTGCGGAGGTCCAACAGTTGGGCGGTACACTTGAACTTGATAACTTATTGATTTTATTAACCCTTAGAGATTAGCTTCTTTATCGTCGACGTACTCGAATTTTGTTCAGTCATACTAATGCTGCAATACGAATAATTTATGAGACATGTATGAAACCCTAGACTTCCTTATTGATTTGATTTTTGTGCATAGTGGCAATTAGTAAAGTTCAGCTATTAACCCAACATACCTTTAACATTATTAAATGTATAAGAAAGTTCCAAGAATTATTATACTTATACAATTGTAGGTACCTGCACCATAACTTCGTTGTAATTTCCTTCAGCGATTTGAGATACTTATAAATATTCTCGTACATAATGAACACAAATATGTTATATATTAAGCCACCAATAGTTATCAAGGTAGGTATATAATAGAATAAATAAAGTAGAATCAAGCGTGGTTTCTGCCCCTTCATATATTCTTATCGGATTGTACAATGTAAATCATGTATCAATATATTTACTATTTATGTATAGTCTTATTTCATCAGGGATTTAATTTATCAGAATATTATCCCCATTAATAATGATAATGTAGGCATATAAAGCGTACATAGCAGCTGTATCAGTGGCGATACGTTGACATCTACGATAAACAATAAATGAACATCTAGAAAATACATGAATACGGTTGGATATTTTCTCCCCGCCTACTTCCTCCTTAGGTACATTGACATATACTATATTATAGCGTAACAGTTAATGTGCAGTAGGTATTTATAACAGGAAAACATCTAGATGGCACGCCATACATTTCTTACCACGTTTTTCTAGTTCAATTTATAACCTAACCTAAAAATGCCACGTTAGTGTAACACCAGTACGAAATATATGACGTTTGTTTTTGCCAATGTCGACTAAAATGGATATAATTATTGTTGTTTATAACGGTTTTAATTATATTAGAGTTGAATGCAATTAATAGCGGATACTATTCTAACAAAAGTTTAATACACACAACAAAATAAAATAATGTTTTGTTTAAGATTAGTATCCGCCATTAGAGTAGGTAACGAAAGTAGCAATTTATAACTATGTAAGTAATTGTAATAATTTATATCACAATTTTAGAATATTTAAGCTTAATATACGTAATATAACATCTACATCAGCGTCTTACCAATTTGGAATTTATATTTATGAAATGTCATGCGTGTTTCTCAAATAAGGGTGTACTTAATTAAGCGGGAATGCGTTCTAAAAATTTGTCCTAACATAAATTAAACAAAATAATAACTAGAACACACGTATATTCTTTAAGTTCATATGATAAGCAGGAATGTATGCTTATGATTTTGAACTAGGAGTACCTAGCACTAAGCCACAACTAAGGTTTTGATCAGTTACAAAGCGCAATAATTTATTAAATTAAAATAGGTAATTAAATGGATTCTTTTTCCAGCCACATAAGATAGTACAAACCGCAAAGTATTTAAACTAGTGGACGGATCCACACCGAATTGAGAGTAAATATACTTTTTGTAGTGATTTCTTTATAAACGATTAGTCTTTATTACTTAGGCTGATAATTGCTGATGTTAATGCCCGAATTCATACATTTTAATAATCAATAAGCGTTATTTAATTGGAATTCATAAAACTAATATACTGTAAGGTTCAAGTACAGTTCGTGTCAACACGATTTGTAAACCAATAAAGTAAAATAAATTGCTTTTGGTCAGCTCAATAATTATGTGAAGAAAATTCCACGTAAAGAATGTGTTAAAATATTTGTAAAGCCGAATGTATAATTAAGTAATTATCAGATGAATACTAGAATTAATATCGAAAAGAGTTCAAAGAACCACACGGTACTACAATCTCAAGAGAAAAGTCGTAAGACAAAGGCAGCCATATTGTTATTCGCAAATCGAAGTTTCTCATTATAAATTAACCTATAAACGACAAAGCGTTCTGTATTAAGAACAAAATTGCTTTGTGAAATGAAACGTGTAATGAAAAGTGTAATTTAAAAAGGTGGAGTCACGTGTAAGCGGGGCAATGGCAGCCGCTCGCCGAATTTCCCTAATCGGGCGGCGTAGTGCGTAGCTGCGAGCTCGAGCTGCCTACTTGGGGCCGCCAGGGTGCGAGCAGACACGCCTCCTCGCCGCACCACACGCTCTCAACCTAAATCATGATACAGATGTAAGCACGCCGCACTAAAATCACACCTACCTTAAATATTTTGCCAGACACCCATTTTCCGCGTGTTTATCTCTGAAAATTTTCCTTGAAAAGCTCCTCGACCTCTGCACACGTGCGAACGGCGTACGTGTTAGCTCCGCCACGCACACACGCGCGCCGCCGCTGTTTTTGTTGAATATTGGTAATGGATGCGCTAACACTGAACAATTTCCTATACATTTCAAAGGTATTGCTAAATATAGGTATTTTGACATTTGTAATGAGTTGTGATGTAAAGGATAATACAGAAAATGGCGACTGCGCTGGTGTGTGCGCGCGCGCATGTGTGCGTGCGGCGATGTGGCGCGCGCGGCCCACCAACGAGGTTATCAATCTATGAATCGTATAATGTTAAAGTATTAAAAATTGCGTGTTTGCTGCTTTTCGATTTATGAATAGGAATTTAGAATTTTGTAGGATCCTGTTTCTAATTAGATGAATACATTCATCCATCTATTTTTGATCTAGATACCTACATACTCTTTAAGTTAGAAAAATAACCTATTTTATGTACCTAGGTACCTATCACTCTTACTTGACATAACTAATTTTGAGTTCCTAACTACGCATATGTATATGATAACTCGAGTATTTTAGAGTTGGACAGGTCTTAATTAATTTTTATGAGTACTCGTAGGTAACTCACTGTCACTTTTCCCTTAAAAATATGATAGAATATCTCATTTTAAAGGGTAGGTTTATTATGTTTCTGGTAAACTAGGTTGCAAATCGCGTCAGGCGTTGCCTTTCGTGGTTCGTTAGCATAAACGCTGATCCTTGAATGCCTCCATACTTCGTCGAATATTAGTGTTTTAGGGGGCCAGGGGCCGTTGATAGGTAATGTATTAGAAAATAGTGCCAGTATTCTAAGTATAGATCCTATGTGACGATCAAAAATACTGCCTTTGTTTTGATAGTTCTTTCCCCAGTCACAACACTTCGGAACGGATTCAATAGTGGTTGGCTATGCCTTATCGCTGTCAAATCGTGCAAGTTAACAAAAGACAATCCCCGAATTAGATGTGTTGTGAGTAGGGGTCTGTTTTGTAAGTCAAAGCGTGGTTTGTGATGATTTTAAGTATGTAAGAGCTGAAATACAGATTAGAGAGCCTACTGCAGCTAGGTCATCTTTAAGTGAGGGTAATAATGTGTAATACTCGAAGTTGAAGCCTTTCAAAAAGCAACACAAACAATGCATCTAAGACCGACCGAGCAAGCCGGCCGGCGCTGCGTCCAAATAACATTGTTTTCGCATCCGGCGCGGGCGATTACTGCGGTGCATCGCTGCAGCGGCGGCAGGGAAGGGGGGGAGGAGGGGGGCGGCCGCCGGAGGAATGCGACAGGTAACCAATTCCAGGAAGGCCGCGGCCCGTTACCGCGCCGAATATCTCCCGGCAGTCAAACGCGCCGACAAGTGCGCGCGCCACTTGCGACAACACCGGCCGATGCGCCCCCTGCCCCCCCCCCCACTCCACCCCCCACCGCATCGCCGCACCACCGCACCACCGCGCCGCTGCATTCCAAACGACATTGAGTTAGAAACCAGTCGAACGCTCTCAACGCATTCTATCTGATCCATGCACCCGGACCTTATTTGCCTAATATCACTCACTGCTATCTGCCCTGTACTCGGGCCGGAGATTTGCAAATTAGGCACGTGTCGTTTATGCGGTTTGGAGACTGAGGGAAGGGTCAGTGACCTCTACGGCCGTCATCAGAGTGTCACGCATGCACTCCTTTCTTCCTGTTGTGTTTCCTCTGGGGCAAGCATGAACTGGCATCTGGTGTTGAAAAGTCAAGGAAGATGTCTCTCGTATCCAATACAAGTCCATCAAAGAAGCATGACTGCAGTTCTAAGAACCTGAACAAGTTCTGGGCACACCATGATTTGATCACATTAGGGTTGTCTTAAAGAAATCTTGGGTGCAGTATAAAAATGATTCGCCAGAAATGACTTATGACAGAATTATCAACAACTTTCTTGGCTCTCATCTGGTGTTTACTCCATAATAATATTATTTAGACACAGCATAAGATTTTTAAAAATTTCATTACCAACGGTTTGCTGTTTGACTGGTGGATGTTTTGAAACAGTAATCCGCTTGCCACTTTGTACTATTACGTTGAAAACGCGGATATCTGGTGCCATTTCAAACTTCTGTGAACTCAGTTTCGAAGTAATGCTGTATAAATTACACTCGTTCAAGGAAGAATTACGCTCTGGAGAAAATTGATGTTATTGTAGATTCTGTTTTGCTTTGTAGTTAAGCTAGTTTTTAAGCGGAAAATCCATTGCAAGCACACGTTGACAGCATGCCTCCACTATTCTTCACATGCTAACCACTTAAGACGCCCCTCACTATACACCCTCGCTTCAAAACGCAGCTTTTAGTTTCTATAAATAAAGAGATTTACTTTCAATGTTATGATATGGATCTACGTGAAATATTTACAGCCACGTGTGCTGGGGTGTGGGTGACATCACAACACAACTGAACTTTAAACTGCATAAGCACAGAACAGTAAAGCAGCAACATAAATACAAATTTTCCTCAATCAACCGTAAACACGTTTAGCGCAGTCATCGTACAAATGTAGCGATAAGATCACAGGTTTGAAAGACACGTTTCCAAGTAGATATTTGGAAGTGGCTGTTAAAGTGTTATTGTTGTGCGCAGGAACTTAAACGGGCGAGGGCGCACGCGTCACGTGGCCGCAGGACCTCCGCGCCATTCATAGATGATAATCATTCACCGGCCGCGAGGACACGACTTAGGGCCGTTCATTCATAACGACTCGTTGCTCTATCTCCGTGCAACAAAAAAACTAATGATTTCGGCTAAATGTTCTCCCTAATTGTTCGAGTGGGAGTCTCCGCGCGACGCGCGTTGACAGACGAGTAGGTCTCGGTTCCGACTCGCCAGATGTATATCTTTCAAATATGTTTTCGTAGCATTGGCATGGATGCCACCGGGTGCGAAGTAGGTTCCATATGGTACTCGAACAACAGGAAACGTCTATCTGCTTCCTGATTACATTAATTATCATCGTAATGAAAATGTTGCCCGTATGTGAAATGATTTCTTAGTGCAATCTAGCTACGAGCGCATTAAGCCTCGGTAGGGTGCCTAAAAATAGAGCAGTTATTACTGTCATCGACGGTTTGATGGGAGATGCGAAGCACCCTAAGGATTGTAATGACAAAAACGGAGCGCCGCATGAGCGACACGTGGTGAGCCCCACCGGAAATATCAGCGCGATATATTTCGAGTCGAGCGCCCCCTGCGACGCATTTCAATCATCCACTAATAAGCAGACGGAAGGAAAGTAATCTAGACAAAAGTTTAAAAATAGGTTGACCAGGAATAGATCGAAAGGTGAGCTTGAGCGCGGCGGCCCCACGAGTTAAAAATACTGCGGGCGCGTCGCGATGGCCGGGCGCGGGCGCGGCGCCGGCGCTGCCGCGCGGCCGGGCTGCCGGGCCGGTCCGGCCTGCCGCCGCCCACCATCCGTGATCGCTAGGCCACCGCGCCACGAAAAGCGGCTACATTTACCTTTTTAATTAAAAAAAGGTTGAGTACCTACCATATTTACAGTAGATACAAATGGACGGCGTTTAATTTACGTCCTCTGTACACTCGTTTGAAAATGCTACTGAAAGCTATAAGTACATTTTTGTACGTGGAGGTAGGTACTAAAGTTTGGTAATTTATTAATTAGGAAGAAGTAAATTTACTTTCTTGGCATTTTCGATGCCAGTAATTAGAGTAGCAGATTTTAAAACAGAAGTAGACCCGGAAGTTTATAATTATGAAGAAATACCATCGGAAACATTGCACGAAGCAAAGATCTGATTTAAGGCTCTCGCTTAAGCCTTACAAAATGCAAACTTTGCACACAATGAAGCAAGTTTTAATGTTTCAGAGGGCTTAGTTTTTACTGTACAGACATCAATGTGCAAGATGTATTATTAGGATAACTACCTACATATTTTCCGGCAAATATGATGCAATTATGAAATGCAGAAGGTCCATTAGGTAACGTAAGATTTCATTGTCTCTTGCTCAACTATGTTCTTAAACCTTAATAAGGAGACTTTAGTAAGTAGTACACTTGTATAAAAATGCGATAGTTTAGATTTATCAATTTGACAAAGTCCTGCTAAAAATCATACAGTCATAAAATCAATCGTTAAAAAGCAGATTAGGGCATCAGCTTTTAGCGACATAAAAATATTTAGGACAATTGTACTTAAATTAGTGTTATCTGGCGGTGTGGCCGCTATTGCGAATTAACTCTATTTTGTGAGTTACTCACATAGTAATATAACGCGAACCAGTACTGTGCTCATTACCGAAATGGAATTAGGGCGCAGAATGGGCTGGATTGATTGAAGAGACAAGGTCGGTCATTAGCAACATCAATGCCGAGTGCAATAAAATAATGTATAATGTCACTACAATTCGGTGTCTAACCAGTGCATCTTGCATCTAATTGGGCGAAGCCGGAATTATTTCTAAGTGGGAAATATCGAAACTGCTTTTATGTGATTCAAATCAACTAAACCTTTGGTTTCGTCCGTGTGGTTTCCGGATTTAGAATAATCTAATCCCGTGGTTGTCGAATACTACTAAGGGAATATAAGGAAACGGGCAGCAGCGTTTACCGGGGTACAAATAAAAGCTGCTACCGAGGTACCCTCGGACCAATCGAATCGCTCGCTTGGCCGACGCATGTAAGATCGCTTTACTTTTTCGTAAATTAGACAAAAATAACCTATGAACAGTGAAAAAACATGACATATTCCTCCTAACACATTTCCTGAGACATGCCCTTCTTAAGTGTGTTTTGAAGAGTGAGTTTGAGAAGTGCGTCGGTATTGCTGATGTCCATGGACGGTTGTTGTTTAACATTAGACAGACCGCTTGGGCTGGTGGGGTATAATAACCATCACAATTGACGGCGTAGCTAAATACCACAGACCGATGACGGGCAGCAGCGTCACCGGAGCGAGAAGCTACGCCCTGCGATGGCCAACCCGCCTACCCAGCGCGATTATGGGTATACCTCCAGATGATATATCCTCCAGGTGTTATTGGTACCTATCCCATTTTAAATTGAAGTACCCTCTTGATTAAACGAGGCCAAATCTTGGACTAACCGTACAGGCACCGTAGTTGACGATGTACTGCGATGTCCTTCCAACTAAGTAGGTATTTTTTAGAAATAATGTATTACATTTTTTTTTTTTAGAAATGTTTGCCCTGTGGCGAACAACTGGAGGATATACCAATACTAGTCTGATGTAGATGATGATGAGACCGCTTGCTTGTGTGCCATCAAATAGAATAAAAGGTCGTTTAAAGTTTGTTATTTACGTTAATATTATGCGAATTATCATGTTACAAAATTGTGTTAGTGAATAGTTGTGCTATGAGAAGAATTCTTACCAAGATCGGTATGGATGCGTCGGCGCAGTGTCGCGTGTCGCTTCGCGGAAGGCGCGGTGTCCCTTGCGCGCTGACACCCGACCGCGCGTGTGCACTGTTTAACAATAAATATTACTTCGTTTAGCTCAATCTGTCCCAATAATGGCTCCAATGGTACGAGGAAAGAATAAAAATTTCGATTTACTACATCGGACACGCTTCTTGTGCGCAAAATGTTAGTTTTAACGTCATCATAACTCATATTTATGCCTTACAATTGAAAATTGTTACTAATTTCCGGTGTAATTCTTCCTTTCTTCCATAGGCTGCGGTAACCGCTTAACATCAGGCGGGCCGTAAGCTTGTTTGCCACCCTAGTAGTACATTATATAAAAAAATATATATGGGATCCTTTAGCGAAGCGTGAAGTGGCATCTTTTGGGCCAATTTTGGTGATGGAAATCGACCATCCAAACTGGATTAGTAGTCCTTGGTCACATGGATTACTAATTAGATCTTATGGTATCCCTCCTTATATTGTGCCAATAACAAGTAATCAAATCGGTTAAGTTACATTTAATTATCAAAATAGAGACTAACTGGGCTTGAAATATTTTATCTGCATTCATCAGAATATTTTTTTCTAAATATCTGTGTTTGTATCTGTATCTATAGTTCAATTTTCGATAATATAATAGTGGAGCGGGCTTACAAGGATCGGCGAGCGATTCATTTGATCCTAGTTACCACTAGAATGATCGAGCCGAGCTGCGCCGAGCTAGCAAAATTACAAATAATATTGTTCCATAGACGTGGAGCTAATATGAGATGTGTTATTTGAGCAATATCATTGGTCAATGTTTGTTAGCTCCGCGCAGCTCCGCTTCCGTGGAAATGCACCCTTATTGTCAGACCGGACATGCGCGCAAGCGGGAGAGTGGGCGGCAGCGGATTACACGCGGTCATCGCGTTGGCATATCGATGTAGAATACATTTATATAATAATGGATCTTCGAAATGTATTGCGCCTAAGTCTTTCTAACAACTGTACCAAATTGTATGATTCTTAGTGTGTAATATAAAAATGATAAAAACATAATTTAGTTAAAAACATGGCTATAATACTCGTAAGTATGCCGAGTTAGCTAATTTCAAAACAACTTGGATCTTATGATCTTCAACTCGCTTTATGGGCCCTATGGCAGGTGCCATAGAGCGCATCCTGTGCTCTTCTTTACCACGTGGTAAATTGCCATGTATTTTTAGTAAAAGCTTAAAAAATTCAAAACAACTTGGATCTTATGATTTGTATTGAAAATATCTGTATTTTGTATTCTCTAGTATTACTCGTGTCTGATTAAAATTAATATCTAAATTAAAGATTAGGATACTGCCATCTTTGACAGAAGTAACCACTGGACCTTCCTCTAATGGTAACTGAACAGGATTAATGGAATCAAATAATTCTAATTATGTATAGAGTAGACATCCATTTACGGTTTCCGTCGATCCCTTGCAACATCAAGTATCAATCATATCGCAAGTTTCTCTAAAAAGGTAATCTTTTTACTCACTACAAGATTTATTAATGTAAATCTTATGATAAACAGAAACCAAATATCTCCTACTCGTCAGCAGGTAGGTATTAAAAGTAAATGTCATCGATGCTAGCGCCTCCGTTCTCACGATCGCCGATTCCCGCACAAAAGGAATTTTCTGAAATGTAAGTCAAGGATGATTAGTGGTGTCCCGGCGTGGGAGAGGCCACTGACTAATACCTGTCAGTCACATGGAAATATGCTTCCAATAATTATTATGTTGTAAAAGAAAGACGTATGCGTCCGAATAAATAATATCCGTGCAGCCTGGGAAGCGCCAGACCCGCGCCCGCGCCGTTCGTCAAACGAGACGTCTTCGGCCAAGTGAAATACCCACCATTTACACATTTCATTCATTTCGACTAACAAGAATGATACTCTGTCTGTCTTTATGTGCGACCGCATATTTTAATGTATTTTTTTCAACGTAGGTATCCACAGATCAGGTTTTAGAATCAGCTCGACATTCAAATTGAGCACTAAAGCCGTCCCGCAGATACCTACCGCGGCCATTCCGACAGTAAATACATACTACAGATATACAACGACACACATATCTAGGAGCGTTCGTAATAAGAGTTTAACACGCATTGTTTATGTCGATGATATGAAATTCGGTGTGGCGCTAAGTAAATTTTGGTAATTGTTCGATAATAAAGCGGTGTAGTGTATCAGATCGGGCGATACGACGGCCATGTGGGCCGTGGGTGACGGAGATCGGTGCGGATGTAAACAGTCTTAGTGGGATTCATTCAATTAGCGTCGGGATTGGGAATGGGAGTGGGAGTCACGTCATTGAAGGGCCGAAGGGGCGCGGGGGGCAGGAGCGCGGCGGGCGGGGGCGGCCGGGAGCAGGAATATTCAAAGCGTGAGAACGCTGCGCGACCCGCATGCCGCCGCTTCACATATCTCACGCGCAACCTCAACTACTCCCTGCCGCCCGAAAAACCGCCGTGCTGCCCCGACTTAGAGTCGCAATTAGTGGCGCCGCCGGCCGTGGTTATCGCTCGGAACATCGAGGACAATACTTTTCTAGTTTAGGTACGGACCGCTGGCATTGGCCCGGATACTGCCGATGAGCGCGCACGTCCACTCGCCACCGCAACTATTTTGATGGAATGTTTTCATAGCGATTCGCAATATCTCGCGAACGGGCCGGCCATTAGATATTCGATTCGGTTTGCTTAAGACCGAGGCAGCACGGCCGATGATACAATAGGAATGCAATGCCAGGCGGAGTACAAATAAATCGAACGCCCATGATATCATAGTTAGCACCGTCGTTCGAGAAGTTCGTTGGTGCTTGATCTACCGCAAACGCGTTTGAGAATCATGTGATTACGTGGGCTCACGGCGACGTCAAGAGTCCGCTGGCTGTAATGGTCCTTTTATTGCTGCAACGTCGTTCATGTGATCCCGCACAGTGGGTGCCGTAGGCGTGTCGTAAAACTTTCGGCGAGGATCGACGATCTTATTTTTGCGGTGAACTCAACGTTCTCGGAAATGGCATTTGGGGGCGGTCCGCACCAGTGGGCTAACATTTATATTTAAAACAGAATTGTGTCTAAGCTAGGTGTCGTTTTTAACGGAGATAATCAATCATTTATATGTCCGTGGAAAATTCCCCGAAAATTCAGTTAAATCGGTTACAATTGCCGTTCGGTTATTGTCTTATGAAAATGGAACATTTCGGGCCTCTTTATCGCTTCCAGAATTCTGGTTTAGGATAATTTAGTCGCTCACCAATAATAATAGGTGTATAGTATGGTATATTCCTTAGTTTTCTAATGGTATAAATGAGAATTTCCTCAAGTGAAATTTGGCTCTCGTGCAAAGGGGTTCCGCACAAATTCAAAACCTTCCTCCAACGAGACCCTCTATTTACGACACGTCAGAAACGTTTGGTTCGTTCGTTCGTGATGTTAGGTTTAGAAAAAATATAAAAGAGCAAGAGTACCCGATATTACTCTATACCACATTTCGTAAAGTCTAAAACAAGCTATGGCATCGCGGTGGATACTTGACGAAGTGTGTGCAAAGAACACACCTCCAGCCACCTCTAACACGTGGTAAACCATATACGGGCAAAGGAGACACCTATTAGATATCTCACACCAGCCCCTAATATTTCGGATACAGATTCGAATTCGGTAACTTTGCTAGCGGTTAAGATTTAAGAAGTCTTTTTGTGAAGTGACGGTTTGTGCAGAACGGCTGGTAGAGCCTGGATGCTAAAAGCCAAAGATAGTACAAAGTGGCCAATAATTGAATGGAAAGCTGCAAAGGAAGCCCTAGTTTGACAACGGGCAGGATACCTCAGTTTCTTGTCAGTCGCCACAGCCATTCTAGTCTACAAGATGCTTCTTCACGCTATGTTCAAAGGATCGCATAGAAGTAAGACATATTTTATACATATACCTAACCTACACATTGATTTGTCCTTCTGTAATAAGTTTTTCCCTCTTGCCGGTTCCACTGAAAATCAGTGTCTTGGCTGTCTTTATGTAATGCCTTGACATTCACTGAGTGGATACCAATTCAGCAGGGTGTAGCACGGACAGGTGAGGGTGGCTTGGAGCGTAAAGATAATAGGTTGCTCCTTTATATCCTATTCATTAGATTTAAAAAATATGACGTTATTTTCGCACGACGCACGAGGAAAGAGCTCTCTTTCTTCACGGTAGACAGCGGCAAGACTGTGCCTCTAGTGTTGTAAATGGGCAGCGGTTACTATTTCGCATCAGACAGGCTGCCTACTCGTCTGCCACCAAAAGCAATAAAAAAGTACGGAACCCTAAAAAAGCGGTGGCACCGCGGTGGGTAGTACGGGGTACGTGGTGCGTGGTGCGCGGGTCGCGAGTTTCGGCGGGCCTCGGGCGTCGACCCCGTGAAAGGCGAGCGCGGATCAGCGCGCGCGCCGCTCGCCTTTTTACGCGCTCTTACCCGCCGCCAACCCGCCGCGGCCCCGGGTCGCCGCCCGCTGATACCGCGCCAGCCGCTGCCAACCGGCTGCCTGTCTGCACCGCTGCTAATATTGCTGTATTTTTTTAAATTTTATTTTATCTTTCTTTCTTTTTTCTTTTTTATCAACTTATGTCCCACTGCAATGGTCTCCCCCAAACTTAACTACAGATCTCTAAAGCCAAGGAAGTAAAGTCAGCCTAATCACACGAAGTATAAAATATAAAACAAAGTCGCTTTTTCTGTCCCTATATCACTATGTGCGCTTAAATCTTTAAAACTACACATCGGATTTTGATGCGGTTTTTTTAAATATATAGATTGTGATTCAAGAGGCAGGTTTATGTATAGGTCGCTAGTATGTAATAAATAAATGATATCAGACAACATCACATACATGGCTCCGATCCCAAAGTAAGTAGCTGAAGCACTTGTGTTATGGGTATCAGAACAACGAAGATAACACAAATACAATATATAAATACAAATATAAAAACACCCAGACACCGAACAAACAGAAGTGTTCAGGAAACGAATGTTTGTCCCGGGTGGGGATCGAACCCACAACCCTTGGTTCAGAAGGCAGGAGTCACTTTTAGCGTATCAATTATAGCGTGACAAATAGCGTTATTGTCCAGAGATTATAGAGATATATCGCGTCGGAATTGGACGGTGTGAAACACTAAGCCCATTATATCGTTGCTTTGAGGATAAGTTTCTCAAAAATTCTATAGCGACCAACTTGAGGTACCTAACTAACTATAAATTGGTTTCTCTGTAAGTATGAACAAGTGGCATTTACTCGTATATGCTCCATAGCGAAAATAGATGACGAGCGATTTTAGCAGCGAAATCCGTGAATTCAATGACAAACTTTCGGATCTTCAAAACGTGGGTGTAGATTACATTATGTATGACCAGAAAATATTAAGACATCGACTCTACCTTTCACACAATTTATAATATTACAATTTTTTTAATACAAATTACAAGAATACAAGGTACTACAGTTAAATAATTATAAAATAGACACTATACTAATGTATAGTAACGACAACGTTGGACAGAGTAATCTCTGTCCAACGTTGTTGTTACTTTTAGTTACAAGATGTTTTTATAAAAAACATGACTAAATTTTAGATCTTTAAAATAGGTAAATTAATACAAGAGTCTCTATGAGAGAGATAAGAATTTTATACCTATGATTTAAAATAAGTTTATATTTATGTATGTATAGGTATCAAGATTTGAATACATATTGCGGGCCGCGAGTTGACGGTCCCTGGCCGCCGCTCCGCCGCCGCTTCGCCCTAATTAAACAATAATCGAAAAACTACAATGAACGGGCGCGCGGCTCCGTCCTCGTCACCCCCCCTCCCCCCGCCGCGCGTGACGTCACTGTTGCAATCCTCATTATCGCCTCTCGACAGCAAGCGAGACACACTCGATAGCCGCCCGAATTAGTCAAGTAATTGCTAGGCGAAATATCGCTTGTCAAATGTTTAACGCTTTATCGTGGCCTACTATACCCGCGCACGGCTTTACTATCGCAACAGAAGTCTTTTAATCGATTTATTTTACATCAAATTGATACGCTACAGTTAAAATTAAATTCGTGGCTCCTTCAGACCCCCCTCCGTCGTGACGTCACTGTTGCAATCCTTAATACGCCTCTCGAGTTGATGGCCGGTCTGAATTGGTCGTGTGAGCAAGGCGAGACGTATTATAAAATGTCTTATCTACATACATTTAAGAACATGTCCCGAGCGACTGATTAATCAATTCTCGGTTGAAATCTTTGAAGATACTGGTGTTCATTTTAATAATTGTACTCTTTTGTTAAGTAAGAACTAATTAGAAGAGTTTTTGTGAATTTTCTTACATAATAGACTTAGACTTGAGAATTTAAGTGGTAGGTACTTATAGCAATTCTATAACTTTTGAATGTGGAGTCATAAAAATGGGTGTTTTGGGTTACCGTTACACAGAGCTAGGTACATTTTGGAAATGTAGGTTTATTTTATTTAGGCATTGTATGGATATTGTTTCGCTTATACTGTGTTAAGGTTACTTTATCTTTTGATAGAGAATTAGGAGCAATATTTCAGCGTTTTGCAAAAGAAAAGAGTGAAACCAAATGTTTTTTACAAATCGTTACGAGTAAAAGAATTGTGTATTTAGTTATTTTCGAGTTCAATGGGAAGGTTATCAACTGAACATAATTTATAATCATTAGATGTACGTAACCGCTTTAGTTCTTGCGTCAATATAAAGGATTGTGGCTGATAATGTGTTTATGTCGCCTATATTTTGAGGTAATTATACGATTAAACAAAAAACTAACTGAATGAACGCGTAGCTCCAACTCATCAATATGTAGATACAGGCGCAAACTAAATTAAGTCAAGATTTAATTACGACCGTCTACGATTGTACTTACGTATCATTATAGGATGTAGAGTTGGAATATAAGTTGTTACCGATTGTTTAACTATCAATTTGGCCAGAAGACATCTTTTGTTGGCATGTCTGAGTGTCTGAGAGAGGTGCTTCGCAGGTCTCGCGATTGTTAAATGTGGTCATTATACGGTTATCGCGAGATTCGTACATGAATATTGTTCGGCGATTGTCGTCACTGGCATTGTTGCGAGTATTCCAACATTGTTGTTGCCAGCTGTCTGAGCAGGTAGGCACGAGTAGAGAAATTTTATCGAGCGATGAACTCTGTCGCGCCTGACGTCACCGATCGGGTGACGTAACAGTTAATTATAGTCGCGGTACGCGCTTTGAAACTCAAATTGTTTAACCTTTAATTAGTCGCGCGGGATGCTTCCACTGCGCTTGCACTGGGTCTAATGCACCCTGAAGTGAAATTTTATACATACATATTGGTTTAACCTAGTAAATAAAATCAAATGCTTTTTTTTACTTAATTATGGGTTTGCGCTTGGCCACAATTCGCCACATATTAGAGATGTCTGAGCGCGCTTACTTAATAAATACCGATTCATTCTCGCCTTGGACACCTGAAGATTATCTGTCTCGAGGAACAAAGAGCAAGGAGTTCTATAGTTTAACCGTTAGTAATAAAAAATGTGACGTATTTATTTTATCAAACAAAAACATTTTAAATCTTAAATAACATACATTCTTGTAAAAAGAAATATAAATAGTTTTATGATGTTGAATACACTTTGATCAGTAAATCCGTAAATCTTTTGGCAATAGTGTTCGATAGTTATTATGCCGACGTCATTTTTATGACTTTACAACCAGCTATCTTTCACCTATAGTGACTGGTATTTCAGTACTGTTGGCATAGAAGTAATATATAAGGAACAAGCTGTTGTCGGAAAATCGAAGCCGAACGAAAGCACAGTGCATGTCCCTTTTGTCTCTCTCTGAATAGGGTGACTATATTAAAATATGATTTAAGGACAATGACAATACATACAAAAAAAAGGCCAACATTGAAAGCCAAAATATTTTTTATTCATAATCGTTTTTTAAATAACACCACTTCTTTTTGCAAAGAAACCGACTTCAATATGGCGACAATGGGACCAACTAGGAAGTACACCCTTTCGAACAAAAAAAGAATTCACAACTCTCTGAGATATGTGGTAACAAACTGACAAAAAAAAACTCAGTCGTCGTCCTTTTTTTGAAGTCGGTTAAAAACACTAACAAATCGTCACTAACACTACAAACCACCGGTTCGGAAAGCAGCATTCTACCGATAAGAAACCGGCAAGAAATTCGTGTAGTTACTCTTTTCAACATAGTGTTTACAATGTTATCATCACATTTATAATTTTTAACTAACTACATACAGTCTAAAGCTTTCTGAAATCATACAAAAATAGTTATGAATTAGACGGGTAGATCTAATGGGTATAATATTTATCCATAATTCCCTAACATCAGGATTTCTAGGAAATCTGAAATTGATACAAAGTGAACGTGAGGTAGTACAAACAACTAATATTAGGGGCTGTAAATTATAAATTAAGTATTAAGCATCATGATAATAATATCAATAAAAGACACAGATTACGCTCTTTCCGATACAAAAAAACAACGGACTTTTTGATTGGATAATAATGCATGGTCACCCTAATTCTTCATTAACAAATTATGTTTAAAAGTATTACTTGTGAAAAGACAAACTACAATCCGGATAATACTCGCTTTCACAAGCCCCCACGACACAAATTCTCCCTATTTTAATTACATATTAAGAAAAATATAACAAATTAAAAATCCCCGCCACCAACGTCAAAGTCGGCGATGTCATGTGAAGTTGTCAGAGCCCCTACCACCGGTTCGAGAGCGATCGTTCGTTGAACGGATTGCGTATTTTTGCAAAATCAATCCCTCCCATTATTCCTTTCCGTGTTTGAATATATGAATTAAATTAACGAAAATCAACTTTGACGAATTTTAGTTTGTATATTCAAACACGGGAGGGGGGGGGGGGGGGGGTGTCAAATGAGAGGGATTCATCATCATGGCTCAAGGGTAGGTACGCCATCCGTTCAGCGAGCGATCGTTTTCGTTTTTGGTGGTAGGGGCCCAGGTCCGGTGTTTCGTACTCTATCTAGCAATCTAGTCGCTGCTAGAAAGGGACGTTTTGTTCACTATTTTCCCTCTCATTGGTTACGTTCTTATTTTGACAAGACTCTTACGACCTTAACATAAGGTTTCATTTTCTTTATTTTAGCTTCAATATGCATAGATAGAGCGCCTTCCTGTTGTACGAAGTACTTGATACTTCCATGACTGTTGGTTATACAGTATTTTTGACTTTTCACCGACAGCTTTAGATCCGATGACATCTCTCAAGTACCATGGGACAATTTTGGCCAACAGTGAAATTTTACCAACTTAAATGCTGAGCAATGCTATTTTTTTTCGGCGTGCGTAACGACTGTAACGCCATATCCGATTATCGTTTTGTTTTGTTTCAGACATTTGAATAATTAGTTAGTTTTACACTCAGGCTGCATTGGCGGGCGCATATTTGTATCAACGTGGGATCATTGCAACGGGAAGTATTCAGACGAATACGATGTATAATCGGGAGACTGGCATTTTTAGCGCGATAAGGCGACCCTACTCTTTACCCAAATGTAGCCCGAGCATTAGGCTAAGCGTGTGCTGAGACGCAGGCCCCGCATGTTCACGCAGCGCAAGGTAGAGCACATGTTGTAAAAACGAAGCCTGGGACGTGCCGCCGCAGCCACGTGGGATGCAGTGTGCCTCTGTCCTATATGCTTTTACGCTTACACCAGGGCCCTGGGTACGGGACACCTGTGGGGCTCACTCCTATTTAGCGGAGTACCCACTAAATTCGGCGATGATCCGCTACAAGCGCTCAGTCCGAGGGTGCCGGGATGCCCAGAGGGATTCGACGCAATCCCCCACAGCGCGACAGTGCTGATCACCTCGGGAGGACGGTGTGGTGTCCTCCTCCTTCTAGGACTTTGCAATTCACGACGCTACTGACCACGTTGCACGAGGTCCGCCCGAGGGGCACTCTATTGCTCCCCGGATCCGGGGGTAGGGGTATCCCTCCCCGGACCGGGAGTGCCAGCCGCTTATCATCTGCGGCTGGCCAGGGCAGGCAGGGATGTGGCCGTATGCTTCGGCGCTACCCGTGTCCTTGCAACTTGCTATCCACTGGCGACACAGGGGGGTTTAGTGGGTATGCCCTCCCATTTTGGGAGGTGTGAGTCCCACACACCATGCCGCCTCCCGCCGGATGCGGCATGAAGGTGCCTAATGCATTCCCCTCTAGAAAAAAAAAGTATGCTTATTTATTGTCAATGTTATGTCCACACACTTCATATTCATGATGACCAATTTCAAAGTGTCTGATGTGCCCGCGTGGCCGATTGAAGGTTAATTAAACTAACACACGGCACAGTACTCGGGTTAATTGCAACAGATAGGTGGCCGAGTCTAGACCGGGCTAATTACAACATATTGCTTATGTGATAATTATATGTGGGTGTCTGGACAGAGTATGCTCGCTTGTCATATTTTCAGGTACATACCTACGTGACTGGTAAATTATAATAAATTGCGAGGACACGTTTTAGGGGTAGATGGGTCACCTAAGTACAGACTGCCTTTCATCAAAAAACCCTTGTCAGACAATTTTTCCAAAATAATCTTATAAATAAAAAAGATCGATATTGCGTACGACATTTGGTTTAAAATTGTCTGGAGAAATTTAACAGAGTTTGACAAAAGGGGATTGGTTGATGACAGCAATGCACCTGTGACTCTTTTGGAGGCGCGGTTTTCAGTGTCTATGGGTTGAAACGATCACTTACCATCAGATTACCTTAATGACCATTCTTTAGGCCCGTTTGCTTCTCCTGACTTAAAAAAAAACATATTTTTACCCGATGACGGAACTCCCAATGTAAATCGGGCACACAATTGTCAGGGTTTCGGATCGCATCGTGTCCGCCGATGTAGAACGAATTCACTGTGACGTAGCCACTGTGACGTCACACTTTGCATTCAATCATCACGTTTTCGTCATGGTCAACGTGGCTATGATTAAATACCTCGCATGACTTTTAGCGTCAGGAAAATTAGTCTTTACACGTCATAATGTTGGTATGTCAAAGTGTACATAGCGTTTGAAATGATTGTGTAACGTACTCGCAGGGTTCTGATTAGAGCTGACTATTTGATTAAATAGTCACCGCTAAACATACCCTATGAGTTAGTCCCTCTTGAGGTGCTTGCTCTTTCGATAAGAACCTTGGCTTATAACCTGGAGATTGTTGGTTCAAGGCTAGTACTTAGGTAGGTCTGGGTGGATATTCCAGAAATGTAGGTACGTAGTAATAATTTACTTATATGAAAGTCGCTAGTGTTTAGGGAAACTGTGCTGGGGAAGGCTGTGCATTCAGACATAATTGTTCTTTGTATCTAGTTTTTAAGTCAACTGTTTGGTGTGCAATAAAGAATACCTATCTATCTACCATTTGAATGTTATGCGAGTTGCGAGCGAGTATGCATATTTGCGAGTATGTAGCGCATATTTCTATCACTGTAGAAGCAAAGGAATGACCTGACCCCAAGTGAAGTACGAAGCTCAAACCTGCTTAGGATGGCGACTTACTGTGGACACCCTCTGCCCCATCTAGGGGACTTGGGACAATAAGTCATGTACACACTGTTTATGAGCCATTTGTTGTCTCTAAGGAAAACTTAGTGAGGACAGCATTCAGATAGCACATGTTTGAAAAAAGTCTAGTTCCTAACGACTAGAGAAATAGCCTAGATCTGAAATAGCTCTTTAGTAATGGCAACACATGAGATATCTCGAATATCGTCATAGTGATCTCTGGGATTCAAAACTAAAACAGGAACAGTAAAATCATTTATTCGTCTTCATACATATGTGATGCAAAGATGTTCAGAAATTATTAACAAGATCGTCGGAGTAATGATGATTTCACAGGGTTCAGATAAAATCAGAAGTATTACTCATATGAACTTAAACCTTTTGTCATCCTCTTGACAAAATATGGTGCAATCGCATTTCACGATGACTATAATTATTTTAGTATCCATTCATTATTATTATTTTAATATACCTATCACTTATATGATATGAGATCAATAGAGTATCTATATTGCTAATTATTATCCATTATTTCAGCAATCTATAGGTACGTCGATTGGTGTCTTCCAGATCTTCCTCATTTTAGCTCAAGTTAAAAAGTATTGGTGTCTGTCGTAAAATCACCTGTCTTTTTTGAAATTCACACCGATCTCTAGACATTAAACATTACGAGTATATCCATAACACAAGTTCAGAAGCTAGGTACTTACTTTGGGTCGGTTTCGGGTGAGTCGGTTAAAGATGCAAAAACTTTGTTTTCTATTATCCGTAAATATACTCGTAATATAGTTATGAGTAAGCTGCATACAAGGAGCACAATATAATCGTGACTCATTTCTACAGACCTTACAAAATTTACGAGTCATTGGACTTTATAAATATAGATCCTGGAAATTTTCGATAAGTGTGTAAGGGAGCGACTCATCATCTTTTCGCTTCAAGCCACCCTAACCTGCCCGTGGTGCATCCTGACGAACAACAGGCGAGACTGTGGCAACCGACTGGTGTATGTATAACCATCACGATTGACGGCTTAGCTACGCTTCAATCAATCGTGATGGCCACCACAGGCTGATGTCGGGCAGCAGCGTCACCGGAGCGGAGAGCTACACCCTGCGATCGCCAACCCAGCCTGAAGCCTCCAGATATTTACCTACCCAAAGGACAAAGTGGCGAACAACTGGAGAGGTCTAGTATGTCTAGCCATTGCTAGATTGTTAAAACTACGACTAAGACATTGTATAGACTGCGATAGGCTGACGATGATGATGAAAAATTTTGCAAAGTAGTATTCACAAAAAAAATACTCGGTATAATTACAATCACTTAGTGTGTAGGTACTCGGCGGGGTCTCGAGACATGTGGTTATAAAAAAATCGCATTGTATTTAGAGTGATTCATTATTGTTAATACATTTTCATTTATTTAAAATATAGTGCCGTCATCGGATTTTTGGTCGGAAATTCAGACGATTTCCCAGACATTTCAAAATTTCCCACTTCACATGTGTATTCCTACTTTTTTCTAAATAACAATCCAGTGATTAGAAATTACACATGCAACAAAAATGTATTACAAATTCAAACAAATATTTTAAATGGTTTTAAATATGAATACATTAAATGTAAAATAAATTTTAGCATTGTTTAGCATTTGTAAATAGGTATCCATCAAAGACCAAATTGTACGACATAATGTAGACTATAAATAGGTGGGTGAAGTTAAATCTTTAATATGCTATATATCTACATTATGTGCATAGTAGACACAAAGTTGACAACTTTTAGTGTGAAAATTCGTCAAAAGCCACACTCTCAACGTCTCAACAGAAATGTATATTTTTCTGGACCGAATTTTGGTTATATATATAGTGAATATATTTCTTTCAGTAATAACATTTTCCTGTACGAATGTGCCTCGCATACGATTGGTGACCGACCACTTTCCCCTATGTTTATTTTTTAATATATTCAACGTTAGATTAGATAATTATAATTTTATTCGAATTATAACTTATTTTCCTGTTCGAATTCTGTCCTAAGCCATCGCTCAGGTACCCATTGCCAAACATTAAGTTACCCACAGTTAGCTTTTATGAAACGCGGTGCACCCTGTCATCCAGGTAACTCAGGATTTAGGTTGAATAATTCTCGCACCATAATGATAAACCCAAACTTACAAGTATACCCAAAAAACTGATTTTTGATTTTGATTGAAAATTGATTCTGAAATTGTAATAAGTTGAAGTGTGGCCTGTACGTAGGAGGTGAAATGAGTTCAAGCTCTACGAGTTGAGTGGCCTCCGAAAAACTTGGTTCTATTACTCTTATAAATTACAAACTGTTAAACCTTTTCGCTGGGCCAAACGATATTATATGCGTTCCAATAAACAGGAATTTCTCATTGGCTAAATACACTAAACTGTATTAATTTTGACCTCTGTTGAGCATTAGTAGACCCTTGTGACTATTAAACCAATTTAGTTTTAGTTTTTAGATGATGAATGAATTAGGTATACACAGATGCAAATTTTATTGAAATTACCGAAACGGATATGGACTTCTTTAAAATGCAAACTAAATATTGTTTATGAGGTATTCATAAAAATTATGGCATCATAAACTATACCTACAAGGTACCTAATAAAGTCTTATAACCTTCTTTGAGTGCCGCAATCGGTTAAAAATATTTACATTAACGTGCCCTTCGATGCGTGCCTTAGTTATCACTAAGGTACGGAGGTCACTCCGACCACAATGTCCCGGTAAACTGAACTTTATAATCAAGCGCGTAAGGTTCAAATAATATGTTGTTAAAACATACGACTGAATGAAGATGTTATGCCTCGATATAGCAAGTGATACTTCTTGAATGGTTATCTCAAAGAGCAATGTCCAATTTAAACTAAAATATGTGTTATTGCACTATTTATGTACTGATGGGTCGGTTTGTACTTGTTAAACGGAAACAGAATCGATAGACACTTCTACACTATCTACATGTACACTAGTATTAGAAAGAGGAAAGCTTTGTATTTTTGTATGTGTCTGTGTGTGTATGTTTGTAATGGATAAACTCAAAAACTACAGGGCCAATTTCAATAATTCTTTCATCGATTGATAACTACCTTCACCTCGAGTAACATAGGCTATATAGCTATACAGGACTGGCTCGATGGCTCATTTGGTAGCGACCTCTGCCCCTGAGCCAAGGGTCGTGGGTTCGATTCCCGCACAGTACAAACATTTGTGTTCATAAACATGTCTGTTTGTATTGGTCTGGGTGTTTACTATGTATAATATGTATTTATTTACAAAAAAAGTATCTAAGTAAGTTTATCAGTTGTCTAGCATCCATAGTACAAGCTTCGGCTTAGTTTAGGGCTAGATGGCGATATGTGGCCCAGCGTGGCATGTCTTGGGTTATTTACATATATGTATTACTAGCTGCTGCCTGCGGCTCTGCCCGCATGATATTCGTATAAAACATAGCCTATGTGTTAATCTGATGTACAAACTATATTCTTGTAAAGTTTCATTGAAATCCGTTCAGTAGTTTTTGCGTGAAAGTGGAACAAACATCCATCCATCTATCTAAACAAACTTTCGCGTTTATAATATTAGTAGGATTGCTAGAAAAGATAAGGTATCCTCACTAAAACGCCAATAATGTAACTCCATGATATGTGTATCTGAAATACCCGAGTGATATATAAATATATTTGAGTTCTGGGTGTATAACAGATTGATACCCACCATTAAAGACATGCCTGTCTATTGCGACAGTGTGAAGCAACATCCAAATGTCCTAGTTCCGCATTGGCGAACAGTTAACTAACACTCGTGAATGTCCTCCTAACTAATAATATCGAAAATGCGTATGTGGGTTTGTTCGTTACGATATCACAATTTTACTACAACGACTACTCGAATTGTGTTAGAATAACATTAAAATGTGGAACTTGTTGCCAGTGCGTGCATTTTCTACTTCCTTTGCTATGGGATTCAAGAAGATTAAACTGGGCTTGAAGAAGCAACTTACGAGCCGGCATAGGGCGGCGGGACCTAAGCTGACTGGCTGTTTACTTGACCGTTATCGCAGTGACTAGGGTATCTGATTAAAAAAAAGGACACATGAAACCTTTTACGCAAAAAAAAAGATTTTTGCGGAGGATTTTGATGGAATACCCTCTCGGACGGATTCGCTAGTAGTAACTAGTATGCAATAACGCAAAAGCATCTTTCGCAAGTTTATCAGACGGAACTTTTGGTGGTACATGGAGACATATACATGGTACATACCAAGTGTTGCGCATTTGATTATCACCTCTGCTAGTTTTTAGCGCGGCTGCCCGGGGGCCCCGTCACTTTCGAGTTTACCTAATTTCGACGTCAAAATATACAAACAGTTACGTAATAAGTACTTAATCAAATGGTAAACTCCTAAGATAAAAATCTATCGCATAAGGCTTGAAGATGTCTATCCCTTACCATGTGGTGCGACAGTGAACTCGATGAGCTATCTTTGTCTGTATTTGGTATGTGAATGCATATTTTACATTTATTAGTAGATACGTACTTTTACTTCACAAGATCACTTTGTACAACAAACTGTTTATAACAACAGCTGAGGAATTATTCAAGTTAAATGTAATTTCTGCAATAGGTTAGATAGTACTATATCAAGATGATAGCAATGTATCAAGATGGAATGGCGAATTTCTGTGGTTAGTTTCCCTTATTACTACAAGTATAAAATAGTAGTGCTTCCCGTCGCCCGATGAAAAGTGAAAAAAATATATAGAAGCAGTAGATAAGTAATAATTACTTGTGAGCTATCACCGCCATACTGGCCTATAGGATTATTCGAGCTGGAACTACACTGACTGATCCTGAAACGCCACGATAGTCACTTTACAGGTGTTTCACCGACTGTACCGTGAATCTCCTAATGTTCGCCACTTGGATCGACAATTTTAATTTAGGAGAGGCCTATATCCAGCAGTCGACTGATACGGGCTGATGATGATGACCGAGTATCACCACACGAAAGAACTCTTTCCTATATGATTTCATTGCATTGCATGGCTTCGCTACGTCTAGAGAGGACCATTGTTGACAACTAAATGTCTTGTGTGTTGACGATAACACTGTCATAGTGTCCACTTTCTTCAACACCCTCCTAAATTAAGAAGCTCCTAAACAGAATTCAGGGGACGATTTGATATTAATTATTCTTTTTGTAATGTTAATATTAACTCGGGTCAGTAGAAAAGGGCATGTAGATATACCCTTTTACAATACATTTATTTTATTTTATTTTTTTAATTACAATAGATTTTATTATAGATTGGTAACCTATCAAATAGGCTACATTATTTAATAAGGTCATCGTATTACAGACTAAACACGGCTAGAAGACTAACTTGGGGTATAGATTACTGAATATATCAATCTACTAATAATATAAAAAAGAAAGAAATAAAAAACAAGTTTATTTGCCGCAAAGCACACACATTAGGTACATCGAATTGGCATTATATAGAAAGGACAAAATTTTGGTTAAATAAGCTGATGATGCTCTCCATACAGATATGTGTATCACACCAATCAGGCAGTGTTGAGACATTTCGCTTAATCTTAAATCAAACTGAGCATCTAATCATATCGGAAAACACAATTCCCACGGGAAACGATCAATAACAGCTATATACTTTTTGTACGAGTACCTACTGTTACGGCACCTCAGGAACTAGGCCGTTATTATTTATTTACATTTCGTAAGAGACAAATAAAAAAATGCAATTTAATGTATTCGCGTTGATGTCTTTTGAACTAATACCTTTACGACATTTATGGTTAAGTAAGGGTTGAACTTGTTTTTTAAGTTGTAGGTATGTTGTCATATATTGACAAGGATATCTATACTTATAATAAATCTGTAGAGAGGTCAATTCTGTACATGAAATATATTTTCAAAATAACTATCAGGGGGTGATTAGTGATCGATACTGATGCCAAAAATGCAATCAGTAAAATTTTTGTCTGTCTGTCTGTCTGTCTGTCTGTCTGTCTGTCTGTCTGTATGTTCCTTATAGAAACAAAAACTACTCGACGGATTTTAACGAAACTTGGTACAATTATTCTTCATACTTCTGGGCAGGTTATAGTATACTTTTCATTACGCTACGATTAATAGGAGCAGAGTAGTGAAGGGAAATGTTGGGAAAACGGGAGAAGTTACTCCATTTTTTAAGCTTCCGTCGCGTGTGCAGCCTTAATGGTTAAAGTTACATAGAAATTATGTACGACAGAAATATTTTACATAAAATTGACTAAAAAATATCCCGCAACAGCATATGTCTATCTTTTATGGTTGACTCACAATAACACGTGTAACTCCTGATAGCTCAGCAGTTCGGAGCATTCTGATAATATTTGTTTACTCTTACGTTTATAATACTCTCATTCATCCCTAATTTAAAAAAGTTATTATTATTACCTATTCAATAAAAAAAGAATCATAGAAATCGGTATAGAAACACCAAACTTATACATGAAATAAGCCATCGCGCCGTCGCACGTGAATACTGAATAATGCTATAAGGATTATTTTTGTGTAACGGTTGCCGCGCTCGACACGGGTCGCGGCGGCGGTAGGGTATAAAAAGGCGGGAGGTCCGAGAGCTTGGCTGTCGTCCCTCCCGAAGCCCCCCATAGTAGGAAACGTCGCCCCCCGTCACGTCCTCCTGGACGATGACGATCCTATTACCCGCCGAACAGCTCGCGACACAGTCTAACACATCACGCCCGTCGTTCCGACCCCGCCGGCGGGGTCCTGCGCCGCGTCGTCCCCTAGCTTCCGCATCCCGCCCGCGAAACCGGCCCGCAACCGGTCGCCCCTCTCCTCAAAATATCGTCCGTAGGGACCCTCCCAGCAGCGCCCTAAGCCGAGGCCCGAGCCCCACTAGGGGGCGCCCTTAGCTGTGCTGCTTAGCTTACCTAGGGGTGAGAGCCTTCCGCTCCCCCAACAGTCCGGTGATGATGACAAGGCCGGCCTGGCCATCATCGTAGTCATTTAGAAAAAAAAAAAAAAAAAGAGCTTGGCTGTTGATGCGTTCAGAGCGATCGACCTTATTGACAGACAATAATTGATATTGAGAAACCGTGCTTATCAGCGCGACTTTTAGTGTTTAAATAGTTTATTTGAATTTCTTTTGTTGTTATATTGTAAAATTATATTGTAAAATATTCGTTCAAATTAAAAATTATTAAGCGTAGGTACTTTTATTAATTAAAGTAGTTATAAGTATTTATTTTTAAGTGAAGTAGGTATAGGTAGATAGTTTTGCACAGGCGTTTCAGCTTTAGAAATATATTTACAAAAAAAGTATCAGGGGGTGATTAGTGATCGATACTGATGCCAAAAATGCAATCAGTAAAATTTTTATCTGACTGTCTGTCTGTCCGTCTGTCTTTTTGTCTGTCTGTATGTTCGTTATAGAAACAAAAAATACCTACTCAACGGGTTTTAACGAAACTTGGTACAATTATTCATCATACTCCTGTGCAGGTTATATGATACGTTTCATCACGCTACAATCAATAGGAGCAGAGCAGTGAAGGGAAGTGTTGGGAAAACGGGAGAATTTTTTATCTGAATGTTTGATTGAGCATCACGCAAAAAGTACTGCATGGAATTGAATGTGGTTTTCACCAATGTATTGCTAGAGGTCTAACTTAAGATTTGGGCATCATTTTATGGAAGTCCGTTAGTTTTGAAACCCGATATCCACGCGTGCGACGCCGCTGGCACAGCTAGTGATAAAATATATGCGGTATGAAGTAAAGAACTAAAAGATTCTTATAACCTAGGATCGAGGGTGAATGGTAGTGGGCGTCCGAAGACGAACAAATAAAAAGTTTTAGCTCTAGGGTGAGATATCTGAGGTCCCAATCTTAGTCGGTTTTAACTGTTGGAGGCGAGTCTTCAGTGCGTCGGTGACCTCGTAGGTAAAGACCGCTAACTTTCATGCGAGAGGCAGTGGTTCACATCCAGCCAGGTACCAATATGTTTTCAAAACCTACATATGAAAGGTACGTTTATTCAACGCCATGGAAAACATTGTGAGGAAACCTGCAAACTTGCGAAGAAATTACTAAGGCTTGATCACACTAGCTAAGGGTAGGCGAGCTCCTCGGTTTCATGATACCTTCAGTATTTTCCTAGTTAAGCTTATGCTGTTTGTGAAAACTCGTGTTTCTTTACCAGTTCTTCGTAGTTAAATGCTGCATTCCGAATTGGTAGCAAATTCTAGGACTTGTAACCATTTTCATAGAACGTACAAAATTTGTAACTACTAAATGAGTACATATGTGCACAGACATATAAATCGATTCGATCGTTTTTGTGGTGTAGTCTAATATTGACTCGTTTCACAAAGTAACAACAAAATTATCATCACAAGTTTTAAGGATAACTACACCAGTCGTGAATGTAAACCCATCATAGTTGATTCAAAATTATTCCACACATCGGAAAGACACTAGAAGACAACAAGCAATAATTCGTTTCGGTCGTGGGGATTTCCAACAGGACGCACGATACGTGACACTGCGCACGCGTGAGCTCAAAGAATCAACCCTATTTCAGTTCCGATGGCCCTTGCAGAGATAGTGATGAATAGAATAGATATTGTCTCGTATTGCATCTGGTTTTGCGGTATCCAGCTTATCGCCGGTTTACAGTTAACAGTTATCTGTTGTATGAATGCTATTGCTCAAATCATGGAGATAACAGTTTTTTTGTACAGTTAACTGTTTGTGACAACGCATATAAAGTTTCACGTCCCCAAAATATGTCAGAGTTTGCGTCAATTGATGATATTATTAGCTATCAATACAATAATTGATAGTTTTTTTTTTTTATTTCTTAGTAGGTGATAATGAGCTAAAATGATGACAAAAATTACATGGACCGATGTAGTTATTTCTTAACAGCTACTAATTTGAATCTATGTAAGAAAATTTCCATAACTCTTATTCTATTCCGGCCTGCCTAAAGCAGGGCATCAAATAAATGTTAATCCTCATTTTAATAGATAGCTTCAAACGAAGTAAACCGAGTGATGGCGCAAATACGGCGTGACAGGCAGGTGTGCGCCGGCGCAGCCCCTGCTCGCCACTTCCGACCGTCTGTCGCCGGCGCCCTCGCCGCTGCACTCTAGGCCAACACCACAGGGTTCACTTTCCTTCGACACACCGTAGCACGTGCATTCGTTGCACTAACGGTTTTAAATTTTGTACGAAGCAAATTCACAGTTTTGATCCACGTATTTGCGGCAAATTATTGTAATAAACTCACCGGCGACGTAAATCGCGTCGCACCAAAACGCAATATTAGATTAACCAAGTTACTGATTACGAAGTGAAACCGTGCGGCGTATGTAAATAAACAAACGAGTCGCGTATCGAATCGGGCGCATTGTGAAATGCGCGTACACAGGACATGCATAACTTACGTGTTTGTGCGCAGGCCGGCCGCGGGGCGTAAAAAAGCTGTTAGGCCTCGTTTAAGGAGATGCGGGGCGTCACGCGTCGCGTTACGCGAACTGAGAAGCGGAAAACACAAATATACGGCGAAGTGTGGAGGCGTTCAAGGAGCGGCTTTTCTGGTGGCTAAGCGCGCCATGTCTCCCGGCGCTGCGTCTCCTTAAGCGAGCCCTAACAGTCCTTAGGTGTCGGTTCGGGGCCGCCGACGCACGTGCGGGCGCGGCGCGGGCGCGGTGCATCGCTGCAGCGTGCGCGGGGCGCGGGCGCACGCGGCTGACTGCAGCCGAGAGGGGCACCCCGCCGCGCCCTCTGACCGCTCCACCGGCCGACACATTGTCAACAAACACCGAATGAATGGAAATAAGCCCGCCGTTGCTTCGCATTACACACCATCGATCGAATGCACTCATCTCGTAACATCGAACACGTACGCCGCTACTTAACTGTCATACTTTTATTTATTGCACCGATTCAGATAATCTCAGACGCTCAGGATGACGACGATTTAACATCCAAGTGTAATCGACTTTTTAGACGACTCTATTACTCCATGTTTTAATTAATAAACAATAACACAATGGTGGTAAAGCATTTTGTTCCAAATCATTAATCTAATCTATCGCTGCGGTTCGCATTTACTAATAGCGTGGTAGAATGAGATTTTTCTTGTCATTAGTTATTGCATCAATCATTTGCGATCGATCATTTTTAAAGAGAAATCATAAATCATGTTAGTATTGAAAGTAAGTCGTGAAAGATGTGCTTACTTATTACATCTACCTAGGTAGGTATACGTACGTACATTGGTCTGCTGAAGATAATAATACTTGTTACATCTAAATTGATTGAATTTTATGTTGTGATAACTACATCAATAGCTGAGAAAATGTTATGAAATTATTATTGTATCTTTATTTAGCTTTTCATTCGAAGTAGTAAGAACAATACGCATTCAATTCAACCTACAAAAACCCGTGTTTTCAGTACATTTCATTTTCGGAAAAACTTTATAGGTATTTTAATGTGACGTTTTATTGGCGGGTAGGTATCTTATTTACACGATTTATCGTTGGTTTCACATATCTAAAGTACTCGGTTGCGTTTGTGGGAAAACTTCCTAGAAAATAGTTGACCTAAGAATGCGTTTACCGTTGACAACAGTTATATTTTATTTGCTGATACGAGTATATACAGTGAGATTCTTGCGATTTATAAATTATCTGCCTTAACAGGAATTCATGTCGGTACGAAATTAACTTGAAAGTGTTTAACGCACGTAATTATTTTAGCAAGCACGTGCTTATTGTAGCATAGGCAATAACTGGGTAATAGCTAAATGGTGTGAACTTGGAGTTTGCACCATAAAGTGATTAAGTTACTTATTTCAGAAAGCAAAATACAGACCTATCTCTACTATTCCGTTACGTATAGCTGCTTATGTGTTTTTTAAATATAAACATCTATAGTAAGTTCCTTAACCAGTATTTAACTTAGGAGGTTTGTTTGCGAGGTTCGTGCTACAGCAACTTTGTGTACCTATACCTACCATCCTTTACGTATTTAACTTAAATGAGATAGGAAAAGAAGTAAAGAAAGAAATTCAGGGATAAGAGCATGAATATAAAAAGTAGGAAATAATGCACAAAAGGCTAGAAATTCGTAAACTTAGAAAAGGTTAGAATAGGTAGGCAGACAATACAGATTCAGATATTTTTCATCAGTTGCACCCATTAAAACACTAAGTATCAATCGGCTAACTTATCATGTTGCTCATAATGTTTGTTAAACTAAATAACATAAAAGTAGAGGAATCTAATTTACAACAAGTGGCTCAATATAGATCACTATATAAATTGATCGACGTACCGTCTTATTGGATGATTTTGACAAATGGTTCATAAATAAGCCCTGTCCATTGGCATAAGGAATGTGTAAACCATTAGACACGAAAACGTCAGAACTTCAAATAAATATTCATGTTAAGTATATTATGTACTTGGGTTTAAAGATTTTACTCTTTAATTAAAACAATTAGATATCTCTATAAGTATAGAATAGATACATTACCTATTTTTATGAGTAGGTATGTATAGTTAAGAAAATAGGTAGGTAAGAATGCACCAAATACCACACGTTGAAATCCTTCATATAAGCATTATGTATGTACATATTATGTTATTTCCACAACCTTAATAGGACTTTGTTCATTGCCTCTATTTTAATTAAATGTAAGCTAATTTCTTGCACTTTAGTATTTATTTTGCCAAAATGACGTCGCCTCGACTTAGGGCTAAAAAGCTGATGATTCTTTTTTGATTTGGCTCTGTGATTTACCCGACTACGGCAAAGCAAAGAGGAGGGCTATGATTTTTACTATGTAAAGCTGGTTGAAAAATCCTTTACTGATGAGATAGATGGATATAGATATTTGGTATTATCATTTTAAGAGACCTCTTATAGACCACTTTAGGGTAGAGGATAGATTAAACAGAAATGGTGAGGTGAGCTATCAACTGAATCAGAAATTGATAATATTTTTCTAAAAATACATCTATACTACTATTATAAAGAAGTAAAGTTTGTGTGTTTGTATACTTGTTAAATTGTAAGGGGTAATCTCGAGATATACTGAACCGATTTTAAAAATTCTTTCACCAATAGAAAGCCACATTAATGCTGAGTGTCATAGGTTATATAATTATGTCCAACGAAGTGGGCACGGGTCAGCTAGTATGTAATAAATACATAGTTAATTAGCTACTAAATAATCGCACGGTGCACTACATCCGCTACATTTGGTAGTGCGCAACGTGCGCTGCGCATAGCCGTAGAGCGTGTGCCCGCCACATGCACATAGGCATGCCTCAGATTCCATTGAGAGAGGTTTTATCGGGCGTGCGTACGCGCAAGAATTCGGGTGTTGTTTGGATGCGCGTGCACTCCGCTCACAGTGGAAAGGGGAAACAGTAAAGTCATTTTGTTGCAATCATCACTGCTCGACATAGTTGTTGACTTCCCTAGTTGTTCGCCAATTTTTTCGATCTTGGGCTACTCGAATCCAGTACTGGTCAGGAAACTGGCGCAAATCGTCACTCCAACTAAACTGAGGGTAATTACATGGATGTGAACATAGGAACACATCAAGTTATAAGATATACCAAATCTGTCTAATTAAGTCTATGCATCATGAATTTATGCCTTGCACAATAAGTTGAAAATTATTTAGGGAATCTATCAGGTCGGCTGATGTGTGGTCTTTTGTATGCAATGTTCGAGACGCGCAAGAAGTATATAGATAACTAGCAGTGCCCGCGACTTCGTCCGCGCGGAATAGTTTTCCCCTTTGTTTTTACATTGAAACTGTGAAGGGATTATATTCGGAGCGCGTGGCAGCTGCGTCTGCGTCCGAGTTCCGTCGTCGACTCCGCTTCCCGGCGTCCCAGTGCTCCAGGCGGCTGAGAGGGGGCGGTGCGGGGCAGCGCGGGGCATCGCGGTCGCGATTCGTTTCCCCCCGCCACCCGCGTTGACTAACACTCCGCGCTCACCTTGCGCGCGAACATACATTTTTTATTATATCTTCGCTCCTAATAGTTGCAGCGTGATGTTATATAGCCTAAAGCCTTCCTCGATAAATGGTCTATTCAACACAAAAAGAATTTTTCAATTCGGACCAGTAGTTTCTGAGATTAGCGCGTTCAAACAAACAAACAAACTCTTCAGCTTTATAATATTAGTATATTATATATAGATATATATAGATATAAAAGGAGAAACTGACTGACTGACTGACTGACTGACTGACTGACATATCAACGCACAGCCCAAACGGCTAAACGTAGGCACTTGAAATTTGGAAGGGACGTAGCTTAGGTACCGTAGGGGTGCACTAAGAAAGGAATTCCCGAAATTCCCACGGGAACGGGAATTAGCGGGAAAATCCTTTTGTATGAAAAATCTAAACCGCTTAAGTTAGACGCTTGAAATTTGGCATGCAGGTACCTTAGTAAATATAAAGTTTAGTTATGGCTGTATTTTGAGAAATTCCCACGGGAACGGGAGTTAGCGGGAAAAAACTTTTGTATGTATAAATTTAAACACGCGGACGAAGTCGCGGGCAAAAGCTAGTTAGTATAGATAATCGCTATAGTTAGTAGATAGCGGTAGTGTAATAGAGGTCAATAGTCGGATTGTCTACTAACAAGAGCGTATTTCCAAAAACATTAACGTTCCACGTTTTTTATTAGTAGGTAACCTTACTCCTAACTCCTAAGGAAAATTGTCTCGAAACTCCATTATTCAATTCAAAACCTACGTCTATCTTGTCAAAGACAATTTTTAACGCTGTTTGTTGCAGTACAAATGTAATCGAAATTTGTGTACATAAAACTAAGTTTTTCAGTCAGCGCTGCATGCTCGTTTCGCGGCCCCAACTCGTACAGGACTTGCGGTGGCTGAAATTCAGCGTTTTGCTCGTCGGGCAAACAAATCGCTGAGCCATCACCTTTTTGCATTACTGCTGCAAACATACCCACATTCTTGCACGTGTAAACTATTTTACTGACTTTTTTTTGTATTTGTTTTATCTTCCGTATTTTTGTTTGCTGTACTCGTTTGTTGTGCGTGTGCCAGTTTATGTGAATAAATTCTTATATCTACTTAGTGTTATAGAGTCGATTGAGTACGGGCAATTTTTCCTTTTTTTTTTTGAAAATAGGTTACCTCACTGGCGATGACTGTGTTGCGCCGGGGTCGATGGCCGCGTAGCGCCGTGCGCCCTTTAGCCGATTTTTCTAATGCAATTCGTAACCGTCTGCATTCCAGGCCCGTGGCAGGATGCGCCGATGCCCTCTGCAGTCACTTCGGAGCGAGGCGCGTGCCTTCAAAGGTTGCATTTATAGGTTCAGTACCCGCTAGACCTTCAAGATTCGACTCAAAGCAAAATTTAAATATGAGAACTCATTTACATGACCTTTAAAAATTAAAGTCATGGAATGCGTGTAAGCTAACATAACGGATCAGAAAGAAAAATATCCAAATAATAAAATTGTAAGTTAGGTACTTTTGAAGGTCCGGTGTAAGTAAATAATTTAAATTAATGTTATATGGCCTATTACAAATATCTACTAGATCTAAAATATCATGATAATATCATCAGAGATAATATCATGGAAAGTATATTAGAAATAAAATACCTAATATTTTTCCAATAATTTTCTAATCCATTTCGGGTTAGAAGCAGTCTAAGCTTATTTTTCACTAGCTGTGCTCGCGACTTCGTCCGCGTGGCATAGTTATTTTTTCCCCGTTTTTTTTTACATTTTCCATTATTTCTTCGCTTCTAATAGTTGCAGCGTGATGTTATATAGCCTAAAGCCTTCCTCGATAAATGGTCTATTCAACACAAAAATAATTTTTCAGTTCGGACCAGTAGTAGTTCCTGAGATTAGCGCGTTCAAACAAATAAACTCTTCAGCTTTATAATATATAGTTAAATAGTTAATAGTTAAGATGAAGCGTATCGTAGAATGTCACTTACAGTTTCAATTACCTTTAGTAGGAGTGCGTGTTGTGTATAGCAAGTCTTTCCTTAAACTCTTGTCTACATTTTTGTCACAACACCAATTACATAAAAACCTGCTAAATTACGGACTAAATCTAATGAACCTTGGTGTCTAGAAAATAAGTATTACACTTTTTGTAATTAAAGTCCTTCATTGTTTTGTATCTCAAATTGGTTTATTAACCATCTATGATCATTACCTACTGTAAATTTGTCACGATATGATGCGAAAAACTGGGGATGACATAAGAATTGAGTACAGCTATCCAGATACCTAATTATTATGTTGGTATAGTCATTGCGTATCAGTAAAACTGTCACAAGTTATTTTGAATATGTATTTGATATTCTATCAAAACTCACATAAATTGAGCGTGCATAAGCTTTGCACAGACAGATACAACTACTTTCAAATGTATCTACGGTTTTTTCTCTACCAGTCTTATACTGATCATTCAGTTCATTTATAAACGTGGCCGATATTCAATTTAAAGCAGGCAATTCCAGTTTTCCTGTTACACTTATAGATTATTCGATTCTCGGTAAATTGATAAAATAATAGTACCTACCTCCCTACAGAGTTATGTAAAAGTTAACAAAAATAATTAACTTGGCCAGCGCCGGATTTAGGTGACATAATGTATTCGTAACATTTTGAGAGGCAATATTTGAAGTTAAGATTGTCTGGTAAAGTTATGTTACGATTTGTGTTTCCGGACCGGTGTAATAGTGTTAAGAGTCTTTAATTTAAGGAAAGAAATAATATGAACACTAGCTTCCTTTACCATTATTAATATTATCATACCCGTAAATTATAAGTGAAATTGCTTGAGCTCTACATTGTAGCATCTATTTGCAAATATACCTTGTGGATAGATTTCGTGTGTAAGTTGAAATTAGGACTAATTATGTCTCTCAGAACCTTCCAATCTTTAATCAGAAGTTTTATAAGGCCACTTTCACTACTCGTTTTAAATGTAAACATTAAAATTGAGTAATTAAAGAGAAACATTGAATAATATAACATTGAATAAAGATCAGTTCAAATGACTGAACTAGGTATTTACCAACACTTATTTTATTAATGTAAGGAATAACAAAGGTACTACATAATACTTAAATATAAATAAAGGACCAAACACGAATGTTCATAACACGAATATTGATTCTCGAACCCACCCTTGGTTCTGAAAGCACTGCCGATTGAGCCAACGGACCAGTCAAACTTTGTAGGTAATATAAAATAATGTTCTATCCGTTGTTTCACCATTACTTAATTGCATGTATGAAAAATATATGTACCTACTATTATTTATAAAAAGGGTGGTCCCCGGAGTATGCGTCGTAGGTGTAATCCGTCATCGAGCATACCGGAAAGGTCTCGCCGGCTAATTAGTTAAATCGCTCATTATTGTCCTTCTAACTGGAAGGCTGGGTATTAAAAATACAAAAATACAAATACAAAAATACAAAAATATTTATTTTATATAAAGTCGGTGTTACACAGTAGGTATGGATCCCATCCTTTTAAGTTAGAAACCTGTATTAGGATGAGATCGCTCTTCCTAATTACAATAATATGTCATCATGAGTATGACTTGTGTAAGTTCCAGACTACAAAAATGTTACAATTTACATACAGTCCGTAGACCTCAGAATCATGAACGTACAAACAATCGAACAAAATTTATACAATCATTCATAAACTATAATATATAATACACAAATATAAATACATGTATAATACATAAATATATAACATATAAATATATAACATATAAATATATAATACATAAATATATAACATATAAATATATAATACATAAATATGAATACATACATACATACATCTACGCATCGCGCCTTAGTAACAGTTCAGTACTATCATAATTGAGTTGATTAAGCCAGCAAGTAACCGAATTTTTACACTCAAAATATTGCTTATTACAAAGCTTGAGTTTCCTATTTAATTTGTTATAAAGATAGTTAGATTGAGCATTAAACTGAGCACTAGCAAATTTAGTTTTAACTTTCGGGTGAATTACGATAGAATAAGGATTTCGCTTAGCTAAGATTTTTGGGTCAGGACTAATATTTTTGTGTATTTTAAGAATGCATTTCAGAATGTACAGTTGTCTTACAGTTAATACTTTGCATTTCCGGTAAAGTTCCGCAGTTCCATGCGTGATTTTTTTAAAAGTCATCACCTTAAGGAGTGATCGCTGAGCCCTCTCAATTTTGATCATGCTAGTTTTGTGGGAACCGCCCCACAGTGGTAAACAGTATAAGATAATGGATTGTACTAACGTAGTATAGATGTAAGTAATGAGTTGTTTGTCAGTAACGTGTCTAATATATTTAAAAATCCATAATAGCTTTCTAACACGGAGAGTGCACATATCTATTTGTTTACGCCAGTTCAGTTGTTGATCCAGATATATTCCCAAGTACTTGGCAAAGGCAACCTTTTCCAGTGCCTGACAATTACATTGTGTAGCTGGACAAGGGTTTTTACACGAATGGGCAACTAAACGTAAGTTACTTGCAGGTTGGAGGGAGTTTTGTATTGCAAATGTTATGTAGTTTGTTTTGCTAGTATTCAGGGTTAGCAAATTACTATGCAACCAGTTTATTACAGTATTAAGGCCTACGGTGGCTGTGTCATAGACCTCGTCCCAATTTTTCCCATGAAATAGAAGGGCTGTATCATCAGCATAAGAGATTATCTTGCCGTTCACTAAGTTAGTTTCAGTAAGGTATTAACAGGCGTCATTGATGATAATACTAGAATTCAACTTTGGTCGTTAATAAATTATTAGCTTTTGCTCCTTTTCTTATATGTATAAGATATTTTGACGATTCCGTATTAACTCTTTGGTTATCTAGGTACCTACTATTGTTTACTTTTCCGAAAATGCCTACAAATATAATTTATTAAGGCTGTTTCTATATCACTGTACGGTATAATAACAGTCACTTCCCGCTCTCTGTTCCTATATGCTTATACCTACTCGTAAGATGTTTAAATCTACGCAACGGATTTTGATCGATTTGAGGAAGGTTTATATAGGTACTAATACATGCATTATGAAGTATAGCAATACTGCTAGAGATTTATGATTTGATATTAAACAAATTTTTATGCGCTTGCAATGAAATTGTTGGCTTTTTTTTTATAAAAAGAGCGTTCGGGATGACTTAACTCCACCTGATGGTAAGCGTCGTGAGGTCCAAATATTAGGTCGACAGGTACACCCTCACCCTGAAGGCCCACTGAGATGCCGTTTCACGCCCCGCCTAAAGAACCCAGGATTGTAAGAGGAAGGAAACACATGAGCTGGAAGGGCATTCCATGACTTAATGGCACGGGGCAGAACCGAGGAACTAAACTTCTTGGCGCGCGCTACTATTGTCTGTATGGTATGCGGATGACAACGCTGTCCAGCACGTGTTGTTCGGGAGAGGAAAGGAGAGGATGGGATTAGTTGGAATAACTTTTCGGAGCATTTCCCATTATAGAGACGGTAGAGAACATTAAGACTGGCAATGTTTCTACGTAGCTGAAGAGGTTCTAGGGTCTTAGTCACCTCTTGATCCCCAACAATACGGATAGCACGTCGCTGTGACCTGTCGAGAACCTGGCTCATCCCTGACGAGAGAAGGTTTGGAGCGAAAAGATGACATCCTCATGAAATTTTAAGTTTGGGTAAGGTATTCTTCTGAATACCTTTTCATTCCTGAAAATCAATACACTACTAACTGTAGATAAACAAAATGATTTACCTTATTCCAGATACTGGTGAAACAGTTCGCACTGACTCATGCATTTTAACCGGTTGATAGTATTTTATAATGTTTGCGTCGATTGCGCAACTGGTCGTCAAAACCACGCCATAGCGCGCATTATGCGATGCACATGCATTTGCGTCAATGAAGTGACAGACTCCTGTCACAATAGAATAATCAACAGCGTACCTTCACCCTGAAGCTGACTTAGAATAACAACAATTATTGTTTAAATGACGCACTAAGTACAGAACGTGCTGGTAAATAGACGCTCTATAAAGGTACAAGCAGGTTTTCGATGTTGATTTCTGCCAATGTCGAGTGAAAATTAACAAAGTACATTGTTTCGTTATCTTTCCGTACAGTTATCGGGGAGCACAAAATCTCTGGCTTACAATCGGCGTCAATACTGGGCTGGATATTAACTACAGGAAAGCAAACTATGTAATAAAGCACTATATTGTTGCATCTGGTACGCGTTTAATCAATCGTATTGGATAGAATCTGCAAGTAGGAGCTGGTTAAGTTCTGACCGCACGATTAGACGCCTAAACAAACTAAATAAAATACATTATTAATCAATAATGTATTTTGAATGCTTATAGTTACTTAACTGTCTTTCTCTATACTGTGCACACATACGTTACGCTACTACGAACTATGATCGCGATAATAAACTATGAAAGTACAGTAATCACCACATAAAGCTAGACGTTTTATACTATGCACGCTTTTAAGCTCTGCTCGAAGCCAGGATCTTTCACTTAATACATCTGCAATCTATATGGCATCGCACATAATAGGTGAATGACGTTGAGTTGTGCAAAAGCCAGTAATTTCTGGAGGAAAAGGTACCTGTAGATACCGTTTATTTCGAAAATAAGATACAATTAAGTTAAAAGTAGGTACTTTACATCTTATGCAACAAAATGTATGCTCCCGAGGGACGTGGTACAGAAAAATAAAAATCCTATAAAATAAAGGCAAGTCAAGCCATCATTTATTCTACTTATAACACGTTTCGGATAGTGACTGTACCTACGTACTGTAGTAAAAGTACCTATCTAGTAAGTTACGTTTCATGAAAAGACGTTCGTTGTTTACAATCCCGTATGACGTATTACACCTTGTTTGTTAGTCACTCTTGTTTACAAGTTTCGATCTGATTTAAATATACATATCTAATTATCCTTTAGGTGCGTAAGTCTCATCACGATGTTTCATAGAATTTGTTATCAATAAGGATACATTATATGGTCTGGCTTTTGGGACAAACACTTTATTACTTACCTATACCTATACTAAATTTACGGAACGTATATTATGAAAAGTCTTCGTTAATTGACATTTCTTCATCATCAGCCTGCAAACGTACACTGCTGGAGGAGGTCTATCCCCATGAAACCAATAACATTGACATTTGGGGGAGTTACCAGTCTTACCAGCCACCACGCATTACATTTCTAAACAAAGGGAATATATAAATTCTCAATCGATCGCGAACCCCTAAGCACGATATTAAAATAAACTACCAGTAGAAGAAAATTTGGTTGTTTTCGACCGACCGATTCAGTCGCGTGAATCGCACACGCTTAACAACCAACCAGCCACAGCCACCATTACGTAATTTTTTTGCGAACACACTACCCTCAAAGGCGAACCCCTAGAGGTTCGCGAACCACACTTTGAGAAGATCCGACCTTGTTGGTTGTGTTACAATAGAAGTTGCAAAGCTGAACCGTTGAAGATATAGGTACCTACCTACATGCTCCTATAGAAAAACACTTAGATAGTTGTGTAATGTCTACTATCCATACAACAAAAACCAATTCACTATTTTAATGTTACACGACCTATTTGTCATGTTTAACACGGTTCGCCGCTATATTACTGTTTACTTTGCCGCCATAGACTTAGAATTAGCGCCACCTACCTATGCGGGTAATTAAAAAAATGAATGGGCGGTTGTAAAAATAGTGACGTAAATATTTTTGAATTACAGTTACTCGTTATCTTTTGTTATAGTAGGAATTGTATAATGTATCTACTCGTAGTTTATGCACTTTTTTATAGTAACACAGCGTACACAGTAGCCTCTCGTCGCTTGATGTAGTAACCCTAAAGTCGCCAAAGAGAGCGAAGTCGCGAAAGAGAGCCCCAAGTCGTTATCGACAATGGACAACTAACCAAAACAATTACTTGTCCTTTCATTATTCTGGTTATAAACCGATTGATCCGGAAATGTAATGTAGGTATGTATTTGTTTAAATTTTATATATCACAAATCCGAGATATTGATTGACATAATATACCCAAGTTCGTCTTGTTTTACACTGAACAACAATTATATGAGCAGCACCTACCGCATCAGGGAGTCGCTTAAAAGTTGTATGCTTCATTTCCTGGTTAAGGCGCTGGCTTTCAGCGGACCCGTAGGCGCGTGTGACAATATCATTATGCATCATTCTATTGTTAAGTAATTCGTGACGATTATATTGTTAAATTATATTATCTGCGATTTTAGAACTGACCGTGTAATGTACATGTGTCTTGCCCCTTACCAGTAGTTTCTTATTTAATTTAGATCAACCTAATTTCATAAAGATTTAGATGAGATTTGTGAAATTTCTCTTCAAATCTGACTTATACTCGTAGGTACTCACCAAAAGCATTTTGTTTCCTTAGGATTTTTCATTAGTCGTTAATTATTGTTAAACCCATTGAATTCTTCAAATGACAAATAAGTAAAATATGGCAATTAATTAATAGTGGCGCAATAAGCCTGATACGATTTTCCTCAAATCTTAAACTAATTATGTATCTGCATGCATCAAATGCAGTCTAATGACCGCAACCGCTAACATAAATAACTTTTATTCAAGGAAATCTTAAGTAGGTATGCTATTTCTTTGATGTTTAAACAGGGCAATCCTTAATCGAAAATTGAAATATAATGAAGCAACTTTAATTTTGTCTAATACAAGTAGGTATACTTGTGGTTTCATTCAGATGAAATACTTTTTATAAATAGCAAAATGCTATGTAATAATTAAGTAGGTAATTAAAAGATTCTTGCGGGCAAAAGGAATCTTTTAGGTATTTAAGTTAACTATTAGCAAGTCGATAATAGCTTCATTCAAGTTCGAGCAGACAACGGAAATGATCTCAAATTACATAAATGTAATAAAGGCAATTAACCACTTACTTTGTTTATTAATGTTTGTTTAATTTATGTAGTTACGTACTCTAAATGGATCTTGATATGTAATTTCCGTTAAATAGATTAGATACTGTACCTGCATTGTATAAATATATTAAAGTATTTTTATTTTTTGACTTTTAAATATTAATAAGTAATAAATTTGGTATAAATGAAAATACATTTTGATATGCTGCGTTTCCCATTGTATTAAAAAAGAAAATAATAAACTTACAATAACGTAACAAATTCCAAGATATCTTGATTGTGCCACGGGTTTTACCTATGATCATTTTTGCACTTATTCCAAAATAAGAGTAACTTACGGATAAACTTACTATCTATTCCCAATAATAATACAAATATAACGAGGCACCTAGTTTGTTACGACATCCAAGTAGAAATCGACGAGATACTACAGGTAAAATAGTGCTAAATTCGTCATTTAATTAGGTATATAAATCATATTACCGTAGCGGAATTTTAGCCAGTATTTATTTAACTAATGCCAGTATGACAATAACTGCGCATTTATATTAATATCGCTAATAAAATGCTACATCACCACAATCTATTCGCTGTGCTTTATTCGACAAACACCAAATATTGTCTTTGAAAAATTATACTACTTCTTAGGTTGGAGCTTGTCAAACAACTCGCACTTTACTTAATATTAAAAATTACTTATTTAAATGTACAAAGATTGATTTAGATAATCTTGTATAATACTATTGTGGGTAAAGGACGCTGCAAATTTCTGGGAGAGTGCAACCATTTTACGAGTATTAACATTGAACATAATATAATGTTGTATACAATGGAAATACAATAGTAGTATTCAAGACTTCACACTGAAGCTGGAATTCGTAAGTATCAGTAAATAAATGTACCTATTTTAAAGATTTTTTTATAAAACCAAATATTTATATTACATAATAATAGTAAGCATTTTTCTGTACAAATAAATACGTATCATACATTATGTACAACGAATTCCAACTACAGATTTTTTTATTACGTGTACCTATATCACTTTACGCGGCTTTCTTTGCTAACACGTTTACTGCTATGGGAGTCACTGGTGACCATCAAATAATCATTTTTCTCGTTTTCACGGCAGTTAAAGGCTTAAATAAATATTGTGACTAAAATTGGTAAGTAATAGGAACTGTGTTTGAACATGTTATGGTGCAGTTGGGTACATACAACATACAAGCTATGTAGCTTTCCCTCTTTTTGGAATGTTTTTGAATTTAGTGTTGTGTTGCAATTGATAATTGATTTGTTCCAAATGAATACCGATCTAGTGCACATTCTTCAATACCAGATTGTCGGATAGAGACTTGACGTATTGATATAAATTTAGTAATTTACTTATTTTTGACAAATGAAGGCATGGGAAATAAACAAACAGGCTTGTTTGCATGCCGCTATTATGTTATTCGCATTACCTAATAATTTCGTATTTACTTGAAGCTAGACTACTTCCTACACAGCACACGCTAGGATAAGAGTACTCAATTAATTAACATCACATATCGTCGCTTAGTCTTATACGTGGAAGTACTTAAAAATACCGAACCCTTCTCAGTTTTATAATACATTACGTATTTCTTGCATTTTGAACAGGATTTAGTTATTGTTTTATTTAAAAGAAGCGTTTATTAATACTATTATCCTAAGTATTTGATGTTCTATATTATACAGCTTCATCGGTTTTGTATTTTTTTACAATCACATAAGCAAAAATCAGCATTAACTTAGTTACAATACTTACTGCGTCTTGTCCATCTTATTCCGAAATCAGACTTTCCGAGTACAACATTTTCCTTTGGCAATAAACTTTAACATTACAAGAAGAATTATGGGTGGGATCACAATGCGCTATAAACTTTTGTGGCACTGGGAAATAATTATTAATATTTCAATAGGCTAGTTGACTCATAAGCAACTAAACAATAAAATAAAAAATAAATATCTAACACCCTCACATATATTGGCCTGAACACTTCTGTCAAAATTATAACCAACCATGCATATTATATTTAAGTACACAGATCATACCTAACTAAATATTCATCCAATCATTGTTCTAGGTTTTCAAATACACAACTCTCGGCGGCCGAAGCAGGGTCACTGCCAAACCAATAGGCCAATGATAGGTAAAGTTTTCATTGTTATGCTCTTCATATATACTTAGTTTTGCTTAAGAATATGTATGAAAAATTGTTATAACATGATTTTTATACTTCTGCTCCGTCAAACGAAGTATCGTCCAGGGTCGTGATATCAGTTCGATGGTGCTTAACGTCGTAAGGCCCAATATCCTCATATGATTGAAACTCTATTATTTTATCAATTCTGTCTAGAAATTTGGGCCTTACACTTTATTATCAATTCGCTTATCAGTGGATAATTTTAATGTTTGTTTTCACTTACTAATGACGACATCATAACAAGATGGCATTACTGGATACGAAACATTAATTAATAAAATTTTAAAATCCTGATTTGTAAGAAAGGGTCAAGTAGCCTATTTCACAGTAGTTAATAAATTGAATTAGCTAATGAGACGTTGACTGTTGGTCTGAGAAGGTTCGCGTGGGCCGTCGATCAGAGCGGGGGGCGAAGGCTCGTTCGGGGCATTAGCCGAGCCCCACGTCCAGGCACATCATCACCGTGAAGCCGATGATGCAGCCCCACGTCGCCAGCTTACCGTTGCCGCTGTGAATTGGAACACTTATTAGAAGCACTCTTCAAATATATGTTTTAGTTAATGAGTAACGGAGCAGCAGATGCACCTTATGGTAAGTGTGGCTTGAGCCCTTGACAGGCGTCAGTGTTAATTGTTTAGTTATCTATACATATAATAAAAATGTAACGAATCGCTGTCTGTACATGGAAGATATATGTGAAAAAATATTATGGGAGGCCTTTATTAATGCAATAGTACCCAAAACAATGATTTTTGGAATTTTTGTCTGTTTGTCTGTTTATCTGTTTGTCGGTTTGTCTGTATGTTTGTGCACGCTAATCTCAGAAACCGCGTATCCGATTAAGATGCGGTTTTCACTAATATATTTCTGGAAGCTTCCCTTAACATTTAGTGTTTGTTTCATGTTAATCGGTCCATAAATAAAAAAGTTACGCCGATTTAACTAATCGTCGAGCCTGCTGTACGTTTGCGCGGGTATATAAAGCGCGCCGAGATCTGCGCCGCGCCGCTGCCAGCTGCCAGGCACTGGGGGTCATTAAAATCACTACCCAAGAAACTATTCCACTCGGACGAAGTCGCGGGCACAGCTAGTTAGTAACTATATTACACATACCAGGCTGGCCATATTAGCCACAGAACTAATCTTTGGGTAAATGATTTCTGGAGTGGATACCGCTTTTGGGCATATGTATATGATACCTACGCTCTAAGGCCAGGTGGTCGACAAACATAGTGTAGGACGCTTATATATCGAGTTAATCGTTACTCCACCTGATTAGGTGGAGCAACGATTTGCGCAGGACGGCGGCTAAGAAGCCTAAAAGTAATAAATAAATTGGAGAGGCCTATGTCCAGAAGAGCGGCATCACTCTGCGCCCGTTGAGCTATCAACACATATGTTTGTGACTAAAGTTGAAAAAATTTCTAATAAATCAAAGCTCCAAGTACTCTATAAACATTATGGCTCGCTTACAGTAACTTTCGCATTTTATTTTCCAGCTGTAACATTTCTATTATGTATTACGAATAATGTATCCGGTAATATCAATCTCCCTGGCGCGTATTCAATGTTAATAAAATAATAAAAGTTTCCAGCGGCTGACGCAACTTGTTCATATACATAATAGTATGTACATTCATGCATAAACCGCGCTCCGTTATAAAATGCTGTCGTCACAATGACGGCCATTGAGAAATAACGAGCAAACGAGATTTGAATATGAACAAGGTGGCAAAATTACGATATCGGAAAGACCGGCCTCAGACGATTGCGGCTCACGCGCGGCTCACAGAAACAATGCTCATTGACAGCCGGCTGGAATCCGCTAACTGGAATTACGAGCCATTACAATAAAACGATTCCTAGTAGCTACACGTTCCTGTGACCAGCGCACCTCCGGGTTTACGAGCGGGGCGCGCTTGTCGAAATTATGTTATTTAGAGGTAAGCAGAGGTTTCGGCGACCACTCACTGACCGTCGGACAATCAACTGTTCGGGATCGCGATTTGGTCAAAAACACGTTAAATTATTGTTATTTTATGTGAAGAAATGAATAATTTCCGAGAAGCAGTCAGGAATTATTAGCGAAGTTGGTGGTAACGTCAACCGCGAAGATATGTGCAGGTCACGATTTTAAAAGCCTCTCCTGAAACGTTTTGCCTCCCACAGAAGACCAAACACTCAGACAGAATTTCAGAAGACTACTAAAGCCTTAAATGACATCAAATCAATTCATACGTTTGTGAACCTATCTACCTACTTAAACACGAACTTTAGTTAAGCCTTGCTGGAAACTAGACAAATACTGCCATATCTTCAGTTTCAAGCCTTCAGACGTTTGCAATGTTGTAAAAATGAATCGTCAACGCCTATAACGACCGGAAAATTGAGACCAAATGAGATTTATTTTTGTTATATTCTGTTCTATTCTATTCAATCTGGACACTGTTCGATTGCCACAGAAGTACAGAAAATATTCCGGAAGTGAGGAATTCGGATGAATTTTCAGCTTTTCATTTTCAGGAACAGAAAAACATTAATTAAACATCATACTCTTCACTTTTGAACTGGTAGCGGCGACTACTTCAATTAAAAGATTTCCTTAAAAAATATATTCAAAAATCTGAAGAAACAAAGACATTTTCTACTCTTAGTAGATACATTTATTTCGTATTAGCGGTAATATAAAGATGTAGCCGTATTTATTATAGATGCGACCGACGATCATGACGTCAATGTCACTTCTCGGAAGCGTTGCCTAATGCATGCCTTCCAAGTTGAATATCCACCAAACGTGATATAACTGTTCAATATGGGATTTTTTGACAAATAAAAATAGTTTCATGTACTTCGCATCTATTGCTCTACCAAGTTTACGAAAAAAGGAATGATTAATTCAGATTAACATTATCGAATTATCTGTTTGCTTCATACAGCGAGGGCCGCGGATTCGAATCCGACCCAGCAACACATTCATGGAATGTGAGCGTTGTGCACAGATGTCAATTTTGTATCTACGGCAAACGTAAGTGGTACCATCGCTTTTCTCATTTCCATAATATAAGTGGTTGAGCCACATAGTCTGGGATTGGTTCAATGCATGTGATATGAAGAACAAGAATTATTTGTCGTGTTTGAAAAAAATCAAGTAGGTAAAAGGATCATGTAAGGTCTACAAAAAGAGGCAAGTCTTTTTCTAAACTCTCTCCTGATGTTAAGCGGCGTTAGTGACTACGATGGCGCTTACCCTACAAAAACTGATCCATTTAAAAACCTGCAGAATAACCGAGTATGCATCGGATTCTCCTTTAGTAGTAGTACTACTAAGAGTTGCAAAGCTTAACCGTTCGCACTATGAATGTAGAGGCAAATCGCTCTATGCGAGTCTCTCCGTGACTGTTCAGCTCTCAGAGGACACTTGGACAAAGTATTCTCAAAGCTAAGCTGCTGAGCCGTTCTTTAGGTAGGCTGCATAGGGTGTATGCACCCAGGATGCAATGCACAAATCTGTCTGGAGGTAGGTCAGGGAGTGTAGGAGAGCGGCGCGCCGGATTCCCAGACGGTGACGTCAGCGTATAGACAAACTAGAGCGGCGTCACCGGCCTTATCCCGACAACAAATGCGTTATTTCATATATTTATTACTATTGACAGTGGCGAGACGGTTGCAAGCCCACGCGCGCGCACCGAATTTACTTCATAATGCGAGTCGGCGGTCATCGGGCCGCCCGCCCTCCGCGCCCCCTCGCCATCTTACCAGAACCAGGGTCGTCTACGATACGAGGTACTTTGCATTCACTCTCATACAAACGTAGAGTCGTTAATAGGGAATATGCATGAAAAAGGAGAGGCCTATGTCCAGCAGTGGACTGACACGGGCTGATGATGATGATGATGCATGAAAAATAGTTTCATGTATTTTTTACTAATTTATCGTAAATAGATAAAAAATATACTACGAACAGTGAAAACAGAATCAAAATTGGCTGAAAATTGGGCGAGATACAGTCGTTGAAAGTAAGTATATCCGTCTCTCTCACGCGAAACAGATTTTTCTATGGAGTTTGTATGGCACGCACTGTACGTTACGTCATCCGCCACGTCGGATCTCTCTGTCTAAGCAATAACTTTAACGCTTTATAACTCGCTTAATAGAAAATAATTAAGAATTACGGAGATGATCTACGCATTCGTATTACCCGTGTGTATTAGTACTTATTTAGTGTGTATTACATATTATTATTACGGGAAACATTGACAGTAATTCTGATAATATGGATAGTATCTTTAATTAACTGATTCGGATGAATGAAGTACGATTTCAATATCTGGGCGTTTATTATTATAACCAACTTAAAAACAAGGTTTTAAAATACATATAACAAACACGACTTTAATATATGAAACAAAAGTTTGTTGCATGATTATAGTATTAAAATGAAAACTATAAATAAAATCTAATAGTTTAAACTTAATAGTTCGCCCAAAACGCATCGTTTTAATAAACCAGATTTCTGATTGCTCGAATCTGGTGGAATTGAATTAGTTAATTGCGATAAAAAAGTTTTTATTACATAGAAGAAATCCAAAGTAATCCGACAACGCCACACCGATACTCATTATTTTGAGTCATGTTACTTACTCGTTTCTCGCATTTGCAACGCCACAAAACGAGGACAAAATGTGTCTAGACGATCAGACTAACTAAAATAGACTAGCAAGACAAAATTTCACACCGCGACGATAGCGCATCGCTAAAGACGAACGGAGGCGACAAAGTCAGTCTGCGTTTAATTCTAGTGTCATGTTGGGATTAGCGCGCTCTGTACCGATGTATTTGTACCTTTATTGGATATCGACATGTGTCCAATTAATGCTTGTACCTATTATCTATTTCCGTGTTATTATTAAATTAAGGCCTACTAACTGCAGCACGCGGCTTTGCTCGTATTAGGAATATAGGTGATATGTGTATTGATCACATACTTCTAAATTATATTAAGCCGATGGATCAGCTAGTTTTGCTTTATATAAACTAGCATGGGACAGTGAATAATTTAGCAAATTAAAAATATCGTTAAAAAACAAATAGAAGCAATCAGCATGATTGACGTCTCTATATCGCTCGAGTTAGGTGTCCATTCCTGATCATAGACATAAAACTCATAGTACAAGAGGAAACTTTAGTTCGTTCAGGTGAAGAGATCAGGTGTTTATTGTGTATTGTTTGGCGCATTTACTTATGATTTGCGTAAATAACAATTAACTACCAACACAATGTCATTTTCCGACGACAAAATTACGATAAAAATTTGCTTTAGACAGAGGGGTGAAATAGATATTGCTTGGTTAATATTTAAAATGTCGTCAATAAAAAGCGCTTATTATAAAAATTAAAAACAACAAAGGAAGGTACGCTACTGTAAAGTAACTCAACATCATTCGTCAAAACAAGAATCCTTATCACCAGCACCACAAATATGAAACCACTCATTACTATTTAAATGAGTAAGTATTTGCAAAGATCTGATGATGTTATTACCACTAGGTGGAGACATAGCGACACCTGTCCACTCCGCCCGATATTAACGACAAGTATCGCAAGACATTTGTCCCCTATTAAATATGTGGCTTAATAGATGCGAGGGACAAACAAATCTGAATACTGAAACTATTATTATGTAAACAGAAACAGTCCGCGCACGTGTTGGCAAACGATTCGTTGTCTGCGGCCTTTCGGATACCAGACGCATTTTTCTTCTATTTATTCAAGGCGCATTAATATTACAAATTTGTAACACTTTACAAGACGACAAACTGGCCGCGCAAGATTACGAAATAACTATAATAAACGTCACATGAAGATTCTTTGTGAAAAGCGTAGGTATTACGAAATGTGCTCAAGATATCTCTTTGCTGTGAATTGCTTTGACTATGATACGAGTAACTATAGCTACCTGTTATATCATTATTGTTTTATTTTCGAATGCTTTATTATCAAATACCGACATATAATATGAAAATACGTCTATGTAACATAATAATAACTAAAAAAAAACGTCTGAAAGAAAATTATACCTAAGTTCGAAAACAATCAGTAAGTTGGTTTCCAACTACGTTCCTGTCACACAAGTTTTTGAAGTACACTTGGTAAACTAAACCTTTTAAAAGCATAAAGAGCTTTATTCTCCGTGGCATCACCACGAAAAGGCAAACCACATAATTTTTTATAGTATTAATAGCTAATATGTGGCTGAAATGTATCGTAGTATGTCCGGATTAGCGACGTTCCGTGCGACGCTGTTTAAGCGTTTAGCATTTAATTTGTGTCAGTTGCTTGTTAGCGCATTAATGTAGCGTTGTATTCTTGAACTCTTACTGAATTACCTGGAGTATTTGTTTTTACAAGCAGCAATGATAGTGACAGTAGTAGATCAGAAATATTGCCTACCCTTCTGAAATGCAGAAGGATATGTCGATACATTAGGGCACTATATCTACTGTAAACTTGGATTACATCTGATGCCACTGTGCTCGAAGTGCAGCACAGAAGTGTACACATATATCTGGTCCTATATACAATTGGTGGCAATTGTCCAGCAGTGGACTGCGAAAGGCTGTTGATGATGATGATACACAACTGAGGCAGACACCAATGAGACTAAGGATTTGCCATTATTGGTTCTAGTTGTACCAATAATGGTAAATCCTTATGTACCATTATTGGTACTCGTTGTTTAAGGCTTGCAAGCTACCGATGTGCCGACAGCGGCATGCCTACAGTGTGAGATGGGCGCGATTATTTTGGTCATCATACGTTGCGAGGTGACATCTAATGTGCTTGCAACACTTAACCTATTATCTCGGCGGTGCTTTTATTGCACTTTTGATTGCGACTGTTAACTTATGGCACGTGTCACTAAGATTATTCCAGTGCTGTCTCAATTTTACCATAGCTTTGCAGGTAGAGGTCTGCTACGGGTCACAGCCTACGACTATGATTCGATATACTTTGGTCATTATTACATAAGTACAATGGTGTACTTGGAATCTGACTTCCGCAAACTGACCGATAGAATCCTGTTGGTGTTCTGATACCATTAATATAGATAAACCTGCTTAATTGAGTCACCGCTTGTGAAGTAATAGGGCCGCGAACGTAGGACGAAAACAGGGTACGAATAAGGCACGGGAGGCAGGCGCTCGTTGTCGAAGACTGTGGTGGACTGTAGATAGGTTTTGTGGATTTATAGACTAGTTTGAAGAAGAAGATAAAATTAGGCCAAATTAGCCATAATGCGTGTTGCTAGACCGGAGGCTAGACCGGAAGAGGATGTTGTACATATATTTTTTTAAAATTAAAAATAAGTTTACTGTCTTAAACAGTCGTAACCTGCCCTCATCTTAATCCCGCACGCCTGAACCTCGCAGACGAGGACTCAACTAAGCGGTTCATCATCATCGTCAAGCAATATAATAGGGGAGACCGGGTACAAAAGTAACAGCGGGTCGAAAGTAACAAATGCTCTCTAGATTTATCCAATGGGCGAAAGGTCGCTTTGCCGCCTTCAGGTGATAGTCCTGTGTCCTGATTCCTTATTTTTGTACCCGGTCTCCCCTATATTGTCCCATGTTAGATGGTATGTAGTACATTATGTATAATATTACTTATGTATGTATGTATTATTATTTATGTATTTATATTTATTGGTTAGCATCAATTCCGATTCAGTTGATAGCTCACCTCACCCTTTATTTTTCATCTATCCTCTACCCTAAGGTTGTCTGGAAGAGATCGCTTATAGCGATAAGGCCGCCTAAATTGTGCAACAAGTGTCTGTAATACCTAGTTCTTAAGTCAAATGTATGGTGCGCAATAAAGAATATCTATCTATCTATCTATTGTTCGCGTGTGAAGGACACGTCGCCTAGGCCGCAGTAATGGTCGCTGGAGGGTTGCGCGGTGGCGGGCGGCGTGTCCGGGGTGTCAGACGGCGCGACTATTTCGGGCGTCGTATTTGCGTCGGCGTCGCGCCGCGGTCACACTTCACGTGCCGTTTGCAACGCTCAACCTATTGTCTCACACCAGTGCTATTATTGCTGATTATGCGCAATATTAGCTGCGACTGCTATATGCTTTCGGATTATGGTTTAAAATAGTCAATTCGCTGATCAATGCCCACAAATCGCCTTGTATTAACTTTTCCCCCTGCTTATTTTTATGCACCAATTGACTACTGGTGGGGGCGTTTCGGATAATACTTTTGACCGACCTGGTGGCTCATTCAGTAATGAACCCTGCCTTCTGAACCAACCATGGTTCATGGCATATGTTTAGGTGATAAATATTTGTACCTTCGTTGATTCTGATTTCCAAAATACAACTGCCTATCACTTTCGAATCGGGCGAGTGTGTCTAGTAATTTTCATTTATTTCATACTTTAACGACTATTAGCATGGTCAGTGCAGTAGGCAATAGGGAATATGCATGAAAAATAGTTTCAGGTATTTACTAATTTATCGTAAAATAGATCAAAATCTACTACGAACAGTGAAACAGTGAAAACAAAATCAAAATTGGTTGAAAAATGGACGAGATACAGTCGTTCAAAGCAAATATATCCGTCTCTCTCTCGCGAAACAGATTTTTCTATGGAGTTAGTACGGCGCTCACGGTACGTGACGTCATCCGCCGCGTCGGATCTCTCTGTCTAACCAATAACTTTAACGCTTTATAACTCGCTTAATAGAAAAGATAGTTTAAAAATTCTTCGATATTTATGTATCTGGAAGATAAAAGATCTCAATAAATCCATAAAAAAAAGTCATGCATATTCCCTATTAGGCATATGATATGTAGAACTTTTTAGTTAGCCTCAATATCAATAAATGTGATGGAGAACGGAATGGGCGATGTGGTACGAGGAGGCATAGCTTTATTTTAACATGTAATACGTTAGCTATTAATATAATTGAAACATTTGCAAGGAATGTTAACATTAGTTAATATTGCTTGTTATTCACATAATTATGACTAAAGGTTGCAACGAACCAATGACAATTGACACTTGGTGCACATAAGCTACAAAGTGCCGCCAGCAGACGTTACTGTTAGACACAACTAGAGAATGTTAACTATGTTAAGTCCATCGGCAGTGCGAGAGTGAGAATACGTAACAAATGAATGGTCATGTTTTATAATAACGCTAATCGCGCCGCGATCAGCGGAGGGAGTCAGGTGGCGCTCGGCTGTACACATCACACTAATTAATTTTCATTTATACGACTTGAATACCCATATTCATTAGACCCATTTGAATAAACCTTTCAAGACAATGTTTTGTAGAATAATTTTGTTTCAAATAAAAGATAATTTCGAATGCACTTAAATACAGCCTAAGCGCCAATTAATACGAAATACGACGACATTTCTTAAGCGCTTATATGTAATAATCATAACGAGTCAGAGGCGAATCGCAACCGTCCCCTTGATGAAATTTGTTCCCACGGTTATGTTGAAGCTAAAAATTCACCCATCACAAATTCAGGAAAGTGTACAAAAACGAATAAGCTAGTAACCCCGCAACCCGAAAAAAACATAAGCAAGATATAAATAGTACGATTTTTAAACTATGCCGTAATCACAAGAGGCGAATGTGTACGTAAACTACAACTCTCAAGCAATTACAATGACAAATTTCTTCCCCTATCTTACCGCGAATTGATGTGAACAATTAGTTGGGAGTAGTCCTTGAACTGGTTCTTGAAAGTCCGGAAGGGAATCGGGACCGGTCACGAACAATGCCCAAGATGGACAATAGCCTCCTGTCGCTAAGGGGAAGTGTCTGCGGAACACTCGTCCTTCAGAATCACCCTAACGAGCCACGATCTATTGACGATTATCGACCGAACTTAGTTCCCGATCTGTCAAAATTGTGACATGAATCAGAACAATCGGTGAGTGACCCTCGTCAATTTGTGACAAGCGCCCGCGGATTTTGGAAATAATATCGAAGGAGTCGATAACAAAACGTCGTTGAATAGCGGGCTAACTAGTCGTAAGGGAAGTATGATCGGTATCTGAGTAAACACGCGTTGTATGGCGGCTCGAATTGCGCCATTACGGCATGCGAGGACGATCCGAAGGAGCGCAATGAAGGGCGTCGTTATCGCGCCATCGAGGCTACGAGCGCCTGTCTCACGAGGGTTACAACAAAGCCCGGCTCGTCCTCACCATCTTTTTGGGTCAATCCCAAGGACCCTTTATTTTACTTATCGTGTTGAGGGTAAAATTAGACATTAACATATCCGGAGGCGACGTGCTTGTCTTTTTTATGTTCGTATTTTGTTCACGATTGCAGTTTGTTGTTGTACTCTTTTAATGGTTTGGCAGATTTTAATAATATATTGGTGGGTATGTACATGATTTTAATGATGTGGTTTACTGAGAGACTGCATGCCCGCGTGAAGAATACTAGCGACATTTGTAGATCAATTAGATACAAGGAAACAATTAGAAACAACGTTTTTCCTTAACGAAAATGCTTAAATAACGTCATTATATCGATATAAATATTTATTGACGCCGAAGAGACACAAAGAATCAGAAGATAAAGAAGGGAAATCATCTCAACACTACATGGATGGATGGAATGGATGGATGTTCTTGTAACGATTGGACAGATCTTGTCGCAATGAGCTGACTAAGATATAGTCATGATAGCAGCAAAACCTGGCATGAAGCGCAAATGTTTAGGAAACTGGTGATAATGGCGTATTAGGGGCTTTAAACCAAAGCTCAATACCGAGTTGCGAAACTGTATACAAGTTGTCGATGCACATGTATGTGCGCCAATAGGATTTGTTTTCCTCTTTTCTCCTACTATTTCGCCAAGAATTGAACATAGCGAATCAATCTAGTCTCACAAAGGGATCTGCATCCAATATCTCGAATTCACTCACAGCAGTGTCCGCCAGGAACAGGGAACCAGTCAGGCGCTTGCCGACTTAAATTAGGCGGTTTATCTATTGTCTCCTTTGCTTATGCGTCCGTGTGGATTCCGGATTTGAATAGCACCGGATTTGATGACCATCCCATTTCATTCCGTGGGTGTCGTAGAAGATGACTGAGGGTATATTAGGAAACGCGCAGCAGCGTTTACCTGCGTAGAAATAAAACCTACTGCCGTCTCCAACCTGACCATTGTCATTGGGGGAAGCCTACGTTTCGCTTCTACTTTCATAGTACGTACGGCCAAAGTATAGAACTATTTGCCTGGCTCCTTGTTCCCCGAATCGTACTATCTTCCAATGCTACAATTTTTAAGGCGATAGTGAACCCGGCTTTGATGAGTGAGCGCGCTCCATCGTAGACTGTGATATCGCTTACCATCAGGTGAATTGCAGTCAAGCGCAAACCCATAATGAATAAAAAAACCATCCATTCAGTGTGGGATGTAAGGGAGCGACCCATCATATTTTCGTTTCAAGCTAACCTCACCTACCCGTGGTGCATCGTGCCGAATAACAAATGAGGCGCTGGAAACCGACTGGTGGCGATATAACCATCACGATTGAAGGCGTAGCTAAATACCATAGGCCGATGACGGGCAGCAGCGTCACCGGAGCGAGAAGCTACGCCCTGCGATCGCCAACCCGCCTGACCAGCGTGGCGATTATGGGTATATCCTCCAGATGTTTGCCCTAAGTGGCCAACAACTATAGAGGCTTATGTGCAGCAGTGGACTGCAATGGGCTGATGCTGATGATCCATTCATTGGACGTTTGCAGGCTGATGATGAAATAACACTGATTGTTACTTACGACGCGTTAGCCTCTGGTATGATGTCGTCTGCGACGACGTATATCATGGCGCCAGCTGCGAACGCGAGCGCGTACGGCAGGGCGGGCTCGGCCATGCCCACGGCCACTGCGCCCAGCACTCCGAACACTGGCTCCACCATCCCTGAGAGCTGGCCGTACCTGTCAACAATGAATGGGGTTGTTTAGCTGTACCTGTACTAGTCTTTGGGTGAGGCCTATGTCCTGCAGTGGACCACTGGACGTCCTACGGCTGAATATGATGATGATGGATGATATAATATCCATTACATTTATAAAGGGGAAAGTTTGTTTCGATGGATGTATGGATGGAAGTTTTCTTATTCTTTCAGGCGAAAACTACTGAACAGATTTGCATGAAACTTAGGTATAGTAATAAAATCTTAGGAATAGTAGTGTTTTTAGCACATTTTCTGGTCTATTTATATGATTTTTCCCATTATCCTGAACAAGTTTTACAGACATAGATACAGCATCTTGGTAACTTTAAGGATAGCATCTTTTAGCTAACATTATAGAAGCAGAGCTAATAACTTGATTTGACAGTGTCCGCCAGGAAAAAAGCAAGCGGATTAATGGCAACTGCCACATTTTTGCAGCGGATATAAGCGTTTTTCGATTATTTTGAATTTAATGTGGTAGGTGTATATTCTCCTTGCTACGAAGTAAGAATATCTTGTACCCTCTACGTGTGTCTACGTGAATGAATATCATAATCTGCTATAATATGGATTCGTATAAAGATAACGACAAATATCTCTGAAATGGATAATGCAGAAACTGTGATGAATAACATATTCGGAATGCAATCCTCCACTCCATAGTGATAAATATAAGTAGTCATTCATCCAAAACAAAACGTACTTATGATCTGTGTCAATTTGAAGAATTTTAGTCTGAGTGATTTCACAAATATGTATTAGCGGAATAAAGCAAGGCTAAAGTGGACACTTGAAAGGACTGGAAAAGTGGTCTGATAAACTCAACCACGGTTTCGATGGCGACAAGTCGTGCACGATATTCGAAGAAAAGAAAGGTATATAGAAGTTCGTCGCTTTCAGCGGTGCGTAACTTTAAAAGGGCCTCGTGTCCAAAATGCCGATCACGGAGCCAAGTATCAGTGTGTTGTTAATTTTCACGTGTGCGGGTGGCGGGGTGCGGAGTGCGGTGCGATGCCGAAAGAGGCCGCTAACGAATTGTTTTGGTGAAAGTGCGGGCCGGTGCCGCGACCACATTCCGACGAACTGGTCGAAGAGCCGCCGCTGTGGGAAACGCCGCCAGGGCCACCCCACACGACGAGCCTGCCGCGCCGGCCGCCGCCGATACCTCCCAACCGTCTGCAGCCGCGACCCAACACCCCCCACACGCCCATTTACACGCGATCTATCACCTACCCTGAAACCTGAAGCTCGGTCTGAACTACAACTTCGCCTATTGTCCTTCACAAGGAAAATGCGAACAGAAAAATATGAAAGTTCCAAGTGTTGTGTAAGGACATGATAACCAGCACATAGACAAGTTTAATTTACGTTAGGTAACAATGGTTAGAATGTTAGAATGACGGTGGTATCTAGGCGGAATGTATGGGGAACGGGTTTGGTGTGGTGCGTGGCGCTGGTGAAGGGCGCGGGGCGCGGCGGCCGCTACGTGACGTTATGTTATCGCATGCATTATTCAGCGGGTGGCGAAAGCGGCAATTTGCGACAATGTCCACTGATTCGGAGAATCGTCAACTATTGAGCCGCCGACAAGCCATAAAACAAGAAGCCCGTCACTCAATAACTACGTTGAATTTAAATAAAAGCTTGCGAGCACAAAGCGTTCAATGGTTCTTGATGTAGGTAATTGTTCAGATATCAATTTCCTGTGTACACTTAGTTACGCCGTCGTCTTCATCTGTTTTTACTTAGCTTTATGCATTTCTGCATTTTAATGAAGATGTAATATGTAATATCATTTACATTACTACTTTGGTGTAATATCTACCAGTAAACAACCACCAACAGCCACGTTAACCAGTTTCTAAGGCAGTTTGCAACATTAATCACGTCCGCAAAATCTTAGAATAGTAAGGCTATTTTAGAGTCTACCTTTCCTAACTACAATTTAAACAGTGTGAATACAATACTCCTATTTACGGTTAACTGCCAATGTACCCGATAGATAATAGTTATTAATCCGATTGGCCTTTGAGTTACTGCTCAAGTCTTTATTCGTACGAGTCGATCGTGTGCGCTAACGAAGCGGTATGTTCTCACGCTAGTTACTGTTAACATATAACTATGTAAAGTAATACTTTGCATAAAGTTGATCGATCAAAGAGCAATTTGATGGAGCCGTCTAGGAAGGTGTTCGAGAAGATTAGGTGCGGCAGCGTATTGCGCACAACAAACCGGCCACGAGTGCGCAGATCAGCGCCACCAAGGCTGGCAGGGCTTCCGCGACGACCCGCGCGGGCCTCGCCGGCGCAGCGGCGGCTGCGGTTACAGCGTCGCTCTCTCGATTTAATTATTTAACTCTGAAGGCCGATCGCCCGAGGCGGGCAGCGGGCGGTGCGCTGCGACTGGTTCGACGGGTGCGGTCCGGAAGAACGCGCAGACAGCGCGCCGCCGTCCGCTCGACGCGCATACCACCAGACTCCACGGCACCGCAACGACACATCGCACTCAGAGCTCACGCAACGCTAAAATTTCGAAATAGACGACTTTCTCGGGCCCAGTTAGCGATGGCCGCATGCACCACATAGCGCTTGCCGCGGACCGGCCGCTAGACACGCGGTCGCGCGCGCCGTCGCCGGAACTTGCAGCCGCCGACGTCTCACCGTATCCTATAAATTCTTTACCGTTCACAGAAACATTTGAAACGGACACACGACCTAGACATGAGTCGATAACCCAGGATAAATGCACGCTAATCAATGGCCCCGCGGCATAAATCGGTTTTATATGGGCGAGAAAAAAGGATGAAGGAATTTGTAACGAATCGCAGATACGATTATTGTGGTACGGATATAATCTCGAAAAACTTTATCAACGATTGAGGCGTCTATATGAAGCTAATGCGTGATGTTTACTACGTCACTATGAGTCATGTGCACATGCGGTGAGAAACGTTGACTAGACGCATTGTCTACAACAATGGATCACCACATTGTTTGATCTGATTATGTCATATCGCGGTACAAAAACTTATGCGTACTTTATGCTTCAGCCAAGACCTAGTATGTCCATACATTGTTTGATTTTTATTGAGCAATTTCAATAAATATATATTTAAGAAAAGTAACGGCTTAACCAAAGAATTCTAACTTTGGACAATTTGCACAACAGAATATATGCAGAAAGACCGTCTCATTAATTATGTTACAACTCTAGCCAAAGATCTCCAAACGCATTACTCATATGTAATTCAAGAACGTATGTGCATAAACTGTGTATAGTATGTAAGTAGTCTTAGAAATCTAAGCTTGAAAAGTGCACTCTACAGATACATAATCAAAATAATTTCTAATGAGAAGCAATATTCTCCGCCTACGTGATATGTCTGTAGGAAGACGAATATGTATCGCTTTCATTGAGAGCATGCGAAGATTTCCTATTAGGGTTACATTCCACATAATGATCTCATCCGTGTCACCATATGTGATCTGTATAGCTAAAATAGTGCGAATGTTAGCAGCTCATTTGGTAGGAACTTCCTCGGATGTCGAGTATCGATAAAAGTAGGATTAAAATCTCTGTACGATGATGATTCGCTTAACGGTGTGGGAACGACTCTTTCCGTTCTAGTTAATTTTAGCTTTAGCATAATCCTATATTTTATAATGTACGCTGAGTAACATTTTTTCTTTCTTTCTTTCATTACATTCTTATAAGTGTAACAATGCTCACATGGTTCTACTTCCTGTGCCTAGGGGTGAGTCTCCCCCGCCGCATAACCTTGCCTCTAACGGGATCCACGCTACAGACCAGACCACGCCGAGAGCCGTAACAGGTCGCAAGGAAGAGTATCTTGTAGATAGAGCGAAAATACCGGGAATCAGCGAACCCCGGAGACGAAGCCCGGGCAAAGAGGCTATTCCTCGATGCCTATCACGAAGTCGACCAATCAAGATGACTTCGTAAGACTGGTTGTGTAAGCAATTCAGTGCGCATTTATTCTGTGAGGGTGACATCATGCCCATCATCGTAGTCATTTAGACTGATCGCTCAATGTTATAACCATTTTTTTCAGTCGGGAATGCCTTTACGCATACACCCTGACCCTGGGTACGGGATATCTGGGTTATCACGACAAACATGAAAACCAACAAAAGATAAAATATTTGACATTGCAGCTAAATAATGACGGGAACTAAGTACATTGAATACTACTAGCTATCAATAAACCAATATATTGCATGTGTATATTGTCGCAGGAATGTGTATCGCGTACTTGGAGATGGCGTGTTCCCGTTAGGGCTGGACAGCGGGCTCCACTCGCGGGCAGCGCTGCTCGCTCAAGCCACATTCCGCGCCACAAACCCACTGCACACCACCTTCCTTCCTCTCGTTACTAAAAATGTCTACTCATGCACACAATTAGAACTGATGTTGAAGGTTGAACATTATAATAAACCTCTCGTTGGATTCTAGGGAATAATTCCCGTTAGGGCAGTTGGCATTTACGGTAAGAGCTACTTACGCCGAGTAGCCATCAGCGCTAAAGACCTACTGTTTCGAGGTGATACAACATTATTAGTTACAGTGTAATTTCTTCCTCATCCTGTCTTAAACTTTAACGTGGTAACTTGCTTCTTCCTAATGCGAAGTATTTATGTCAGGATACATAAATACTGGTCGTCAATCGTGAGTTAGTTTGCGCCTTTAGGAATCTCCTGTTATTGTTTCACCAATGGTTGGTGGTTCTTCAATTGTTTCTTTGTCTTTATACTGAACAATCTCAAAGGCTATCCATCAATCTAGCTAGTAGCCATCATCCCCAGTCATCAGTACCACATGAGTCCACTTAGCCTGTACTTTACAATTACTGGAATCCTCCTAAAACTAACCTCTTTTAAATAGGCGCATCCAAAGTCAAAGTTTATTCGTTAAGATTGATCGATTTAGCTTACCGCGATGGGCGAACACTTCGAAACGTACAATTCGATTATGTTTAAACTATAATGTACTATCTTTTCAGTATTCATAGTCGACTTATTAACAAAAGAAGAAAGCTCAGCTGATGTTGCCGCTGTAGCGTGTCCCCTAGCAGCGCTGTCACCTGCCCTCTGAGGCACTCGGAATTACCTATAAATATACTTAGAAATCATCTTTCTTTCCTGCAAAGTGAATTCACTAAGCATCTCATCATCTTAATCGCTTGCTCGGTCGATGTCAAAGCCTTGTTATGTTTGGTAACATTAAGACAAGGCTAGAAAACCTTGCAATCCAGCAAAAATTGAGGTATATCTATATAGAACAACTAGAGCACTAAGCACTAATTAATAAATTTATGCCCCGTCTTCCAGGCATAATAGAAAATCTATTGATTCGCGATCGAATCTAACCGATAGCGGCATGACGGCTTATATCATGTTAAGCTTTACAAAGAGAACAACCTCGCAAATCAGCCCTGTCCATATCCATATATAAATGATCTAACAACATAATATTATTACAGTATTAATCTAAGAGGCAGTAATCCGGTGGAGCGCAAGTACGTTCCCACAGAGCGCGCAATAAATTCGCGCTGCGCATTGGGGGTACTGCGCAGTGCGCGTTTGTCGGCGGCCGGTGGCGCGGGCGCAGGGTGGCGGGGTCGTCGCTCGCCACATTCCCGGCCTCCGCCGGGCAGGATTCCCACTCGAGCGCATTCTTGCTGCCGCAAACACATAAAGAGTTAGGAAGCGACCGTTATGTACGAATTAAGGAGGCGCCATGCTTGACAGACTCAATAAGGTGAAATGTTCGCTCTGACCAAAAAAGCTTTTTCAACTTTTTTGGGATTTTTCCATACTTTGGTCTTGCAGTTGCAGACGAGTGGCTGAAACTAAAATCTCAGAAAGAAGACATTGTTCACATACTTTGTCAGGTCAACTTATGAGTTTACTTTATGAATTTGTATATCACTTCACATTGTTAGTTTTACTAGTAAACTGTGACAATGTGATACTAGTATCCTATTTCATTTTATATTTCATTTTTGTTATTGTTTAATAACAGTTCATTAAATCCACGGATTAGTAATAAACTAGTTAAAGTGGTCAATTTTAAAAACTGAAGTAAGTTAATCATCTCAAACACTTAATTCCCTTTAATATGTATAAAATTTATTGCATATTATTTAAAAATTAAATTGTATACAAATTCATCTTAAAAGCCGAAGAAAAATTAACTAAACATGGATTATGTTTAATACTGAAATTTATCTCCAAAATCCGACTTTTATTAGTGTAATGGAAGATGCGCCTTGACACCTTGTAAGACGCGCCAAAGTTGACATTTATTCCTAACTATAAACGTCACATTTGGCATAAAACGCGCGATTAATAGACTCGACTCATAAAGCGGATGGCTGCCGCTTCCGATCATTTCGACTCATCACTCCATTGCAGATCTATTTCTGTTTTATGTCTACAATCAAAGACAGCGCTTAGAGAAATAAAGTTTCTTTTTCTTTATAGTCACACAGCATAGTATCTTCGCCTCGTATGATGGAAAGCGAAAGAAAAGCCGAACTCAACCACCGCCACGCCCTGTAAGATGGCTTTAGCCTTACATCGACTAATCCCGACACGCAACTGAAGTCACTTGAACTGTCACGCACAGAACGGTGTGTTCAACACTTCAATTTTTTTAAATTGTTCTGATGAGAAATCGACACATCTTCAAATTCTGAATCAGATGCAAGCTCACCTTACCTTTTTCTTTGCATGAAACTTGGTCTTTAACTACATATTGCCTCATGCGAAAGCTACATATGACTTATGCTCGGCATTTATCTGCGAGATCGAATCAGAAATGAGGAGATTCGTAGACGAACTAAACCACGGATATAGCTCAGAGGATTACCAGGCAAGGCTCCTCAATCTGCCAATCAATCCTTGGCGTCATCTTTGCTTCTTCTGTTTCTGCCTTTGTGTAAGAGTACGGCAATGCTTTGCGAAACGGCACGTTTGTCACCGCTGTAGCATATAAGCGATGTGGTTTTTCATGATTTTCTTTGCTTATTTTAATAAAAGGAGATGCTTTCTTTGTTTAGATACTAACAATGCAGCCTCATTCTCTTCTAAACTGGCTTCCTAGCCTAATATTAAGCTATTAGATTTCTGAGTATGACTGGCTAATGATTCAATGCCTGATGTAGAGCTCTGTGTACTTTTATCGAAAAATTACTATTGCAGAAAGTATGTTTCTACATAAGATTCAAACATCCGAGGAATGCGAGACGACGCCGGTGCGAGAAAAGTAGCTACGAACAAAAGCTAAAAAGAAATGAAACATCCACCGGCCGCGCCACAACAAAACCTTATTGTACTAGCCCCATATTTTCACAAAAACATAGGGCGCTCTAAGATTGGAGATTACATTTTCCGATGCAAATTGTTACATTTCCCGCACGAGAGCACTTAGCGAGAATGGAATAGTTGGAAGTACTTGCACATATAAGGCACATCCACAAAGGGTAAGTACATTTGTGGTTCTGCGGCGCGGGCGCACCGCGGCGGCCGGCGCCAGGCGGTTCCGAGAACACACTGGAATGCGGCTATTTACAACTCTTACCTATTTGGAAACTTTTACAATGCGTGCACGTACCGCACTGCGCTAGGCAGATGTAACCTTTTGCTCTGACATTCCTTTGCCTGTATGCAGTCGGATAGTAAATCCTTCGGAGTACTTTAAGTTTATTGAAGTTGTTGTATTTTTCGCAATATTCTGATAGTATGTTTATACATAATTACATATGAGGCTTGATAGGACAGCAAAACGATTGAATCGTCTGCAGAACTCAAAATGGATAGCACAATCGGATCTAGTTCTGCAGAAAGCACCCAAGTTCTATGTCACTTGGCTGCTTTTTGCAGAACTAGGTCCACAGACCAGTGATTCGTGAAAGGTATTTTATTTTTTTTATGAATTTCTCAAATGACTAGATACGTTTATTAGACTTGAAACATTCCGATTCGTTTGACGTACCAGAAGTGTTCGTTTCATAAAGATTTGAAGTACGATAAAAACCCATGTAGGTACTTTGCTTGCGACCAACACAAACGGATTTCGTCAGAAGCTCGAGATCCTCTGCTCTTGAAGAAACAGCGCAATGCTAGTTAATTTTAGTACGAAAAGCAGCAGTTAACCGTTGCGTTGGTCGCGGCGACCGCAGTCGCTAAATGAATTAGCCTGAACAGGAATGGGGTCGGCCAGTCTGGCTGCGTTGGCATCCGGCCTAACGACGGCCGAGCGGCGCATTCTCTAGCGAGCGCGCCGCTACTCGCGCGAGCTACACGACCGGCCGACCAACGCGCTTGCAGTTTTGTCTTTCTTTGTGTTTTTAATGTACTTCAATATTATGATATTGTTAAGTCAAGACACATTTGGAAGAAGTTCAAGATAGGTACTTTTGTTTTGCAAACTCAGATGAATAATACTAGTTATTTATGATGTCTGAACACACTTTTATTGAAATCGATGTTTAGCTAAGCTAATTTTTCAGTACGACAAGCCAGAAAACGTTTAGCGAAACAGTTATTTGCGACAACTGAACACGTTTTTAATGAAATCAATCATTAGCTAAATCAGCATACAGAACTAAACATAATTATATGGCGGGATAAGTCATTCATAATGAAGTTTCCATATTAGAAACTAAGCTTATCTTATATAGTTACCAGGCAATAACCAGGTAATAGAAAAATCGCAGGTGTAATAGGTGGAAAATATAGTGGAAAGTAGTTATTTGAGCTTCGTAATACTTTTTTCTATAAAAAAACTTACCAGAAAGCTCTCCAGACAGAAAACCCAGCGGCCTGCAGCGGTAAACTTACAGCCAGGCCTTCGGGGAAGTTTTGAATGCCAATACCCAGCGCCAAATTTCTGTTGACAAAAAAAAAGAAACGTTACGAAAATTTCAGTTTTTGTTCAAAATATAACGCTTAGCACTCACGGCAGCTCATATTCGAAGTGGGTAGATGTGAGATAAATATTACAAAGCTGCTGCCTACAGCTTTGTCGTTAAAGCTTCAGCTTTATTGATTAGTAATGTTGATAAAAACGCATCTAACGGATGTATAGATGAATAAATGAGAACACCATTCAAGTACCTATTTCATAAGGTTTCATTCTGTTAAGAGTACCCTGACGATTGAGGCGAGGGGTAGACGTATCTAAAATTTGCAAGCTCAGCAAAATTTTAATATTGCCAGTCGTCTAGAAAAGTACGCTTCCTAAATGTACGGGAAAGGAAAGGAAGGAACGATACCTGAATATTCAGATATATAGGCAAACGCCTTACCGCGCCACCGTGACCGACACAACAAAGCCTCATGTTTACTCAATGCTTTCAAATTGCCTATTTACCAATTACGAAGTAATTAGCTTTGTTTCCCATTGTACTTTCCACTGTGGTGTACTTAGCGCTGTTAACTATGTCATCTTAAGGCCATATTAGGTGTCCATCGACAAAGCTGGAGTGTTTTTCGGCTCGAGTGTCTGTCCGACACGTGTTTACACTGGCGGGCGCTTGGGCGGGCGCCGCCTACGCGCCGCTTTGTTCCCTTCGCGACATCGCCTTGCAGGTGGAGCACTCGACAAAAACTCTGCAGTCATCGTACGAATCGCGCGGTGACTCAGCACGACCAATGTCATGTGGGCACTGCATGCCTCTACCCTGTGTGGGACACCCTCAACGGAACTACGTTTGAACTAAGCGAATCGTGTTTATGAATCATTAAGAACAAATATCGGAATAAGATTAACGAAGATATATAACTACCGCCAGATTTTTTCAGTAATACCTTTTTCTTGTAATTCTTTACTATTAGTGCAAAAGAATACATAATCTAGCTATTTGATCCAATAATAATTATTTTTATAATCTTTTTCATTTCGTGTCAACGATAAACTCGTAACTAAAATGAAAGGCTTGATCCCTTGGCGCTGCGTAGAGATGTAGCTTCACTCTGCATCTTCTATCGCATATACCACGGGGAGTGTTCCGAGGAATTGTTCGAAATGATTCCTGCCGCTGCCTTCCGACATCGTTCTTCGCGCCAAACTCTCCATCCATCATCCATACCATCTCGACACTTGGCAGTCCTCAACTGTGCGCTTCTGTCGCAACTTTCTGCCGCGCACAACTAAGCTATGGAATGCTTTGTCGCCAGCGGTATTTCCGGACCGTTACGACCCCCAAATCTTCAAAAAAAGAGCATACCTCTTCCTTAAAGGCCGGCAGCGCAGCTGTAACTCCTGATGTTGCAGATGTACATGGGCGGCGGTTATCACTTACCATCAGGTGAACCGCTTGCTCGTCTGCCCCCTATTCCATAAAAAAAAAAATCACACATGTCCCGACCATAATAACCATAGCAAACAGAAAAGTAGAGATGTTGGTTGTAAATTAGTGTAGCAACAAATTTGACTCCATGTTAGTCCCTATCATTCGAATCATGAGAAGCAGTCATTTTCAGCATAACTGAATAAATATGAAAAATACTCCTACACGTAACCTAATATTTTTGGAATTATAACTTTCCATTCTAGCTAATTTGGGCTGAATTTTTTAAGATTTTTATTCACGTGCGAGCATGATCACAAAGGGAAGTAACCTGGCAATTGTAAATATTTCACAGGTGCCGGTGGTGAAAATTGGTGAAATTTAAATAGGTACATACAATCAACTCTACATTGGCTAAAAGTATATTGCGCGCAATTAAATAACTTAAAAGTTTGTATCCCTCTGAACATAAGCAGTCAGTGTTGTTTGGCGCGGGGGAGATGCGCGGCGCGGACGCATTCCGCGGCCCTCCCCCCTTCGCGGCACCCTCCGCTCTAGGAATGCGCCTAACTGTTCAGCCTCCGTCACCGTTAAACTCGCCTGTTACTGTAAAGGTTACCGCCGCAACCATTACGTAATACACTCATTGTCTATTTGCATATTACACCAATTTCGGTGCCATTTCGTTGATGTTTGCCATATGTGAATTGAATAAGTGGGTAAGTAAATGTCACTTACGTTACTACCTTCGTCGATTATGTTCACTGATATCTGAACACAATGCTACTTGATGTGGGCTTAGTTGGATCAGTTAATGTGGTATTGTGCGTCGTTAGATATTTAGCATTTACGAAAATTACATTTATCAAAATGGCGAACTTAGGAGAGCTTTCATCACTGATAACTCCAGTACAAAATTTTAGCTTTTAGATGAAAGATGAAGACGTAGCCGAAAGAAATTTTTATTTTAAGTATAACATGAGATACAATAATATAGCACATTAGCCTTTTTACATTTAGACAATACTTCCCGAGATCCGTTTTTCGAGCTCTCAACGAAACCAATAAAATTTCTACATTAGTTGCCATATTAGTAAACATGAATAAATGCAAATAAAGGCTAGAATAGCTTTAGGGATGCGTGCGAGCCATCCGCTGTTCACGTATTTGGTTCGACATTCGTAGTTATTATGAACAAAACCTAATGGCCTATATGTTTTAGACATATTCATTTATAAATTCAACGAAATATTAATATAAAATTCAAGCTTAAATGTCTTGAACCAGTGAGCAACGCAATAAAAAAGGCCGAAAAGTTTATAGTGTGCATTGTTGGCAAGAGGAAAAGTCATTGCTCGACTTTCGGCGTCTCCTTGGTAATAACATTTAATCGAGTTTTTTATGCTTGCAATTACCATGCCAACCAAAACAAGATCCGCTTGTAGTAACATCAACGGTAACTGAATGTAGGTAATGCTTTGTCCACACTTGCGTCTAAAGGTATTTTTGTGCATGCTTAAGGCTTTGTGTGCATTCTTAATTCATACTACGAAATTAGCATACGAATCTACTTATACTTCGTGAGTGAATTAAATAAACATTAAAGATTATTCCTAATGGTTAACATATCAAGTGCGGCATTTCCCAGATATATAATTTGTGTAAATATTAACTTTTAATAACAGAACTTAATGTTAAAAGCTTCGTAGAACTTTCCTGACCGATTTCTCTAAGTACAGTACATTCTATGCAAACCGCGCGGGACATCTCAATAAACAATAAGACATGCAAGCTTGATAATAAATACATGTCAGATATAACATTTTTTTAAGTCAGCACGGAAAAGGTAGAATTCGGAAATGTTTCCGTTATGTACCGGCACCTATAGGTACCTATAGGTAATAATACCAGACATAATAACATGACACGATGATGACAAATCACAACAAATCTGCTCTCTGCATGACCCATGGGTTGACTGGTAGAGAATGCTCCTAGCATTAAGTTCGCTTTTTGTACCATTTTGTGCAATCAAGTTTAAATAAATAAATGACCCGATGTTAAGACAAATAACAAAACGTTCTGTACAGTCCAGAACTTAACCCAATCATACTATATTGAATCTTGAACTGATATATCGAGATTAAACTTCTATTGGACTAACAAGGATTCGTTAACAGCCACGGTAGATATAAACGAATAGGGCTAGGATAAAATCACAAAACAGTTTGAACTAAAATATTTTAAATGGTTGGACATGTAACAATGAACCTAAACCATACCCATTTGTTAGTTGTGAAAACATTGAGGTGTTACTACTAGGAATTACGATCTTCATGTAATGAATAAGGCTCGTTTTCCTCTTAAAAGTACCCTTAGCAATACGATTACGCCGAGACCCGCAGCCGATAATTGTTCATGCTAGCTGTATCCACACAACAGTAGGGCCAATTCCTGTTAAAATGGTTAAGTTAATAAACATGCGCGGTGGCGGTCGCCTTTGAGCCGGTGAAAGCTGTCCGCCGCGAGCGCAGCGCACGATGATCAATTGAGTTAACCCTCGCAGCATGAATAACCAATCTCGAGTGTGAGACTTTTTAATTGACACATCGATTTTTCCGACTTCCTTTTTATCGTGTTAACTAGTCAAACCCCTATCGGCCGAAAATTGATTTTATATCGTGTCTGCTGCTGGTACTTGGAAATCAAACTCGGCGACACTTGATCATCACACATAGATATTACAATCCTACGGGGCGGTGTACGTTAATACTTAAGTGGTACTGCCGAAATCTTGCTGAAATGCATTCGTTGTTGAACATCACCAAATCCTATTCAGAGATGTCATGTACCTACAGTTAAACATGTCGTGTAAGCGTATAGAGGTGAGAGGCTTCCGCTCCCCTAACAGTCCGGTGATGACAAGGCCGCCCCAGCCATCATCGTAGCCATTTAGGAAAAAAAAGCGTGTAAGGAATACTGTTCATGTTCTGGAAGATATTTATGTTTAGTATATTCGATGTGTACCTACAAGAGGCACGCGGCAATCCGGAAAAATATTCGAAAGTTCTTAATTGTTTATACAAAACTTTTATTACAGGAGCTGGGTTTCTCCTTTTAAGTTAAAAAAAACCAGTGATGTTAGGACAAACCGACAAACGTCTTAGAAAAGCCAACGAGATATAACATCCTAGCGTTACGAAAACCTTAGTTGTATATTTCATTTCACATCTCACGTACGAATTAGTCGAATAATTGGCAGTTTTTCTTTTTCTAAATCACTGATATGATCGCTATAGCAGCCTCAAGGCTGTCTGCCTGATGTCAACATCATCACTGAATAAATGTGGGAGCGGAAGGCTTCTTCAGGCTCTTGGGCCTCGTCCTGGACGCTAGCGGACAGTTACACTTTGTTATTAGACTTTTTTACAGACTGAACCAGCACCAAAGAAAATGCAAAAATGTCTAAATTTCGTACTTAGTGGAAAATACGTTTTAAGGATATAATCATTTTGTATGATAGGTAGTATCATACAATCTATAACAAACGTGACTTTGGCAATATAACTTAGTAACAAGTGATTGTAGTATTTAACATTTAACTTCTTATTTCACAAAAAGATTTTAATTTCAAAGTGTCAATGCAAATGCAGTGAATTGCGTTAAAATTATTTCAAAATTGATTTAAATAGAAACATTTCGTTGACCGATGTTTGAATAAAAGTTATACAATACACACCAATTCTACGGTCGCTTTTTCTCAATCGATTGATTTATCGAATTACGGCAAAGATAATCATTCTCTATCGACAACGGCCACACTGAAGCCTTTCTCCAAACTTAATGACACAGATAATTGCTTAGATTTAGTAATCAAAATCTTCCAAAACCAATCACTCTGTTACTATTAATTCTATTTATTAGAACAAGGCTTGCTCGCTACTTGATTGGTTTATTCAATGATTTGCTGTAAATAGTAGATACATTACTTTATCTTTAAATTTTTAGGAGTGCATCAACAATTTTGATCTACATCATTTAATGAACAATAACACAGGATTATATCGTTCGTTGAAAGGTAGGAAAATCATATAAGAGGTTTCGGATATTAACTTCTATGTGTATGTTTTTAGATTATAATAATGAATTTTACAAAATTAGTTTTTGTAAGTATGAAATTGATGAATATAAGTACATAATAATATGTAATAGTATGTTTTGTATTGAGAATGTAGGAAGCCGTCGATTATGGTCACGTGTAAGAAGCGATCGCCTGGGCGGTAATATTAGGCGGGCGACTACTGGGCGGCGAGTGAGAGTTTGCGGGTATACTCGTATTTTCTAACTTTGTGACTTTTTAAACAAGATCGACACTTATGCATATTTATCTATGTACATATAATATGGTATACTCGTACTATGTATGTACTGAACGCATGTGTTTGTCATGAAATAAGTAGAAAAACTGCATTAAAATGTTTACCTATTACTATTTTGTTTACTACTATTTTATAATTTTATTTCGGGTCTGATACATACGAGCATGGTTTTGTGATGACGAGATGATTTTTTATAGTAAGGAACAAAGCTTAAACATGCCCATGGTGTAAAACGTATATTTCTATACAATGAGAATATTCAAAATTTCATTCATCAGTTTATAAATCCTACGAAGACATTCAGTTATACATAATGCTATTTTCCACGACTAACTGGTTACACTTGATTGTAAATTCAAATCGAATTTGTACGGCATTAACGCTCTGAGATTTAAAGCCATTCTGTGAGGTATGTTAAATAAAAGTTATAACTTATGCAGTGGCAGCTGAAAGAAATCATCTTACGCTTCATCGCTTTAACCGTTTACTGTGTCACGGAAACGGTTGCGGCGCGCGGCCTATTATGTCAACTAATATCTATAGAAATTTTTATAAGTGAACGGAGTAACGCTGACTCCGGATATATCCGAATTCCAATTACATCACAGACGAGTCCATTTCACTTTCCGACCTACCCGGAAGTGAATTCCTAAGCACGATCATACGGCGCGGCCGAATTTTCAGCGACGCAAGCGAAACGCAACCTTACCGTCGGTTACGATAGAGGTACTGCTTCGATCGTCACAGAAAGTCTCAAAGACACGCACGAAATGCCGAAGCGGATGTGAACGTTCGAAAGCGTTGATCGAAAAGTGACTTAGTTTTCGAGCGTTAGAGTGTAGATTCTTGCGTCCATTTGAGCGACAGTCGCGAAAGTAGTGGCAACTTTCACGGCACGATGGGGGCGCAAGAGGCGGCTGCGCGGGGCCCTGCCGGCGGCCCATTGACGACACCGTGACCTACATACCGGGGCTCCATTCATGCCGCGGCCTCGTGGGGCGCTGCGCACGCACAGGACTCTAAGCCTGCACACTTGCCGATACTGCGACACCGGAATTTCCATCGGCCACTTGCATAACCTCGCGGCGGCGTTGTCGCAATCGGAGCCACGCGGCAGCCCGAGGTCGCACCCGCTACCATCACTACACTTGTTCAATTAGAGCCTTCCAATAATATTATGCGCAATCAACTAAATAATATAATCTCTATTCCATGTCTAGGACGCGTCGCTCAGCCTATGTTCGTTATACATAAAGGGTTTACATAGTTAACCGGCTAGTCGAGACGATCCATCGTCGTAATGTAGTTCAATGCCTATTTTTAATTGATAAGCACCGGATACAGTATTAACATGCAAGACTCGGCTATAATGTATGAGTAATGTTAATATGTCTAATTCACGTGAGACTGAACATTTGGGAAGTGGAGTGTTGTCATCTAACAAAGGCCGAGAACACAGACTCGCATGTCCGCGATCGCTGGGTTAATCGTGAGAAACACATGTTTACTCACACGTCCTAATTGTAATACATAGACACTTCATATAATGTTCACACCATTTGACAAGCTTGCTTACACACGGTGCCGATGATTCTTTATAGGATTTGGGAAAAAATACCCAAACAGAGACCGCCTTTTAGTAGCCAGGAATTAAGACTCTTACAACGATAGTTATCATAATACCGATCATTTCTCAACGTGCAATTACGTTCCAAATTAGCTAGAATTTATACAGAGAGCATTGTTGTTTTCGTCTTTATTCGTGTGTCGTAATTGATTGGAATCTTTAGAAGTTGCTTTTTAAACGATTTAATTAAATATACGTATTATATAAATAACTTAACGCGGCCGCTTTAACATGAAGTCGGCTACTTTGTTACTAAGTCATGTATAAAAGAAAAACTTTATACATACTAGACATAACGTCATCATCATCATCATTCCGGCCCTTCACTTGTCCGTCTTCGGTTACATAACGTCATACGTTTCGCGAAAAGATTTCTGTTGCCGTTAAACAAAGGAACTCGGATTAAGGCGAGGTTTTGTAGAGACATTTGACGGAGTAGGAACAATGGGCTGAAAGGGTTTCATAGTATCATCACAGTGAGGTTGTATGTGACCGGTTCGATAGTTGATGGTGAGGCGATTGTCGGCGAGTGTTTGTGCTCAATATGCAGTGGTAGATGAAGTGGCAGTACGACCGGGGGGGGCTCCGGCGGGCGGGGCGGGGGGCGGCGGGGCCGGCCGGGGCGCGGAGGGCTGGCTGCCAGACAGCGGGGCTCCGCATGGGAGGCTAACATTAACAGCAGCCTCTTGCACTACTCGGTGCCCGCAGTCGCGACAGCTTCGCACGAACGCTGCTCCACTTAGATTAAAATTGCATATTAAGTAACGATTACTATACAATCGTCTCGTGCTCATTTTAAACGGTCATTTACACGAAATGTTTAATAGTTCTCATTTGACAAACGATGTTGCCGTTTTTAGAATGCATTGCGGAATTGGCTCTACATTATTTTTAACTTAAAATTAACTATATTAAAAAAGCTTACAACCTTTCAAAACTTTGCAAATATCGTCATTATTCAATAATACAGTACAATTACTGGACTACCTCTATTAGTACAATATGTAAAGATTTATTACCCTACACCCTAGCTAAATTAAAATAACAATGAATCGAAGCCTCCTAAACATAACATCATTAATGTATACCTAATACTTTTAATAAATAATTAACCCAAGAAAACCATTTATTTATTCAGCTTTTAACGTTCACAATAATTCGAAGCAGAAATGAAGATCATCATCTTTTATTATGTTTAAAATTATTAAAGATTGACTCATACTTTATGTGGGACAGTAATAAGCATTTTCGTATTTTCAATTTTTAGAAACATGTCAACGAACTCCAGTCTGCCAAACTTTCCGAAACACTTTTCTACTACCTAAGTATCCAATGCATAAAAACCTTCGCTTTTTGATAGTTTTACTCAAACATGTAAAAGATCCAGTAAAACATTTTCCTAATTAAAAACAAAACAAATTAACTTACTAATGTAAATAAGTAAATTCCATAGACGGATAAATCGAAGATTGAGTAGGAAAACAAAGTGAAAATTTTAAAATTGGTAACTGTTAAATAAAATAGTCAAGAAAATTAAATGAAATAGAGCATATTGCCAGTCGGCGACACTGTAGGTATTGGCGGCCGAAGACCGTTACTTGTGGAAATTATGTTTGAGAGTCGCGCAATGACGGCGCGATCACAGTATAAATAAATAATTAGTACAGCTCTTAAATACCTACGTGTCGACTCGGCGTGTGCTTTATTTTGCAAGGGATTAATTTTTTTTACTGTAAAGGATGTTGGAGTCCGCAGCTTCATTCTACATGTGACAGCACCATGTAATTAAGAATTAGGTACAAGTCAATGTCAGACAAGGATAACCGCTTTGCACAATTGTGACAGCTGTCAAAGGACTCTTCGTGAAATCGACAAACTGTAGTGCACATTGCCGCCCCTTACTGAGCCTCAAACTCCTTGTAAAGGATGACGCTTGCCTAAAACTAAAGTCGCGCTTTGTCGAATCATGATCTTTACCTACTATTTTTATTTTAAAAAAATATCCTAAGACCGCCTCAATTGTACAGCAAATGTCTATTATACCTGGTTTCAAGTATAAAGAATATCTATGTATGTATCTATCTTATTCATGAGTAATCTAATTATTAATTTTTGTAACGTATGAATATTTTTGTTCGGAGACCATTTTCGACTAGACTATTTTCCATACAATTAAATTAATTACATAATGAATTGAATGTGGAAATTCAAAACGGTTTTATGTACATATTTAGAAAACGAAACTGTAAGACCACTGTCTCACAAGGTTTTTACACAATTGCATCGAATGCAACTGCATGACTAGTCTCTGTACATTTAAAACGATTTGATTTAAGCCATAAAATATTATTAAACCATGGCAAATAACGACCGAATGAAAATTTATGAAACGGTGCCACGAAAATATATAATCTATCGATTAAACAAATAAGGAATTCGGATAGAATGACAGGCGTAAAAAGTAAACAATAACGGTGCTCCGAACATCCATAATCAAATGAGTTTCTGATTAAAAATAATACCTACACCATTCACAGATATGAGACGATCGATCGGAATGTAATATCTGTTGAATGAGAGAGCAATTAATAATCAACATTGGAAAGCGTAAAGATTACAACGAGCGCCGACGAATTCTTGAGCGGAGCGCGGCGCGGCGCGGACGGCGGCCAACGTGCGGTGCGCGGGCGCAGCGCCGGCAGCGGCAGGACGCCGCGGGACTCGCGAAGGCATCAATAACGACCAACCGATTGCCAAACAAAATTTATGCCGCATTCAGATCACTAACTGTAAAAAAGCCTCATTAAAATGACTAATCAAACGATCAACATTCAAGAATCCAGTAAATGTTAATTATATGTCGGAATTTATTAAAATTATTCGAAACGAAATTAATTCTCGTGGTGATATTTACTCGAAGAGAGTTTCTGGTAGTCAGTGGTGAGGTGGTAGGCTCCCACGGACCGGTTGAGCTAAGTGGTCCATCAATCTTGGCCGCACTCCTTGCCGACCACCGCGCGCGCCGCCCGAGCGCCGGAGCCTACCACGGTTGCCAGATACACGTGTCTAAGCTCTAATAATCACCTCGATAGGTACTCGAAGAGGCCCACGTCTACCTACCTACCGGTACAAGTCAGCGCATGCTTTCAAATGTACCAACAATATAACGCAATACGTTATTTGTGTGTCGGCAAATAGGTTTATCGTCTTTAAAAGGCGGCAATTTAGAATGTACAGAAGTACTACTACAATGGTAGAACTAACCCTATGGTGAAGTGCAACAGATCGGCGTCGGCGCCGTGCACGTCACGCGACCGCATTCCATGGCGCCTCCATTCATGTGGCGAGAGCGAGAATACGGTACAATACCATAGGCGAGAACGAGAAAGGCGAACGAGCGCCGTTACCCTGTATGGGAATGCAATTCGTAAGCGCACGCGCACGGATTTGATGCCGGACTTGGTGCGTTCCATCTCACGCCCGTCACCGGCCGTATCGGTGTCCCCCTCGCTCGCTATGAAGCGTTCCTTTCGGCGCAGCATATCTACCGAAGCGTCTGTTTGCATACTGGCGGTGTGATTTGATCGATCGCCGGTTTCCTGTGAGAAACACAGGTTGTTTGTCGAGTCAGGTGGCGATGTGCGTTACCGTTAACTCTTTGTCCCGCACGCAGGCGCAGGGCCCACTCCTTGTAAGGATTTGTTTATTTGACATGTATGTCGCTGAATGTGCTAGTGAGAAATGCTCTAATTTGGTTGGCTTTTAGAAAACGTTAAATTAATTAACAATAATCTATACATAGAAGTCATTAAAACAGCTGCTAAGACATGTAAAAATTGGAACCAAGGCACACGTAACATTTTATCATGTACAGAACACATGGATACAACAAAGTAGCGAGCGAGTTAGCTGTAAATTTTGTAAGTACTTTCTTATTACGAACTAAATGGAATGCGGTTAGGCACGACGACCGTGTCCGAGTTCCAAGCCCTGTCTCTAGTTGAAACAGGTTAATATAATTCAACTTTGTGTTTAAGGCCTCAAATATTGTTAATGAATTACATTAGTATCACATTTGAAAGCAATGACATTAGGAGCTCTATCAGTCGAGAGAATAGAGCATTGTCGCTTGAAACGATACCGTCACGCTTAGTCATACAGGTCCGCCTAAAACATACCTAAATAACAATAGCAGCAAACCTACAAATAGCATAATAAATTGAGTTCACAAAATAGTTCCATGAAACAATTAAATATTAATATAATAAATACCTGACAACATCACATACATTGCTCCGATCCTTAAGTAAGTATTTAGTTTGAGCACATTTATGTTATGGGTATCAGAAGAACGCGTTTACCACGAACATTATGCTGAAATACAAATACAATTAACATCATCATCATCATCAGCCTATTACAGTCCACTGCTGGACATAGGCCTCTCCAGTTGTTCGCCACTTAGAGCAAACATCTGGTGGATATACCCATAATCGCCACGCTGGGCAGGCGGGTTGGCGAACGCAGGGCGTAGCTTCTTGCTCCGGTGACGCTGCTGCCCGTCACCGGTCTTTAGTATTTAGCTACGCCTTCAATTAACATATTTTTAGTTAATTTTGGCTACAATAAGGAAAAGTATTATGGCATTCTTTTGCAGGTGGATTTGAATCTTAAAGCATACATAAATACATGTACAAATACAAGCAATGTGTTTGACAGCAGACTTTATTTCTCAGATTTTTTTGGGTTAGCTACGAAATTTTTATCATTCGATATGTCAGAATATAACTACTATCGAATGCAAAGTCAAGTGAGTGTACAAAAATACACGGATTGTTGAGAGAAATCGTACGAAAATATACCAAGAGTCCCAGACACGCATAATACTCCGCCCGCCCAGACAGATTGCACTTCCAAAGTATGTGATGAGCAGTTTATTCAATGTCACAATCTGGACACTCGCCAAAAATTTCACAATAAGGCGAAAAATGTAAACACAGCCGCATTCTAATTTAACTAATAAGGTCGCATCGCTAACCGTCTCGGCGCCCGGCACCCGACTACCACGAGGGCTGGTGACAGATCCTATAGCAAAGCTAAAGAGATAAATGTAATAAATTCAAGGCGTAGCTAAATATCACAGGCCGATGAGGTGCAGCGTCACCGGAGCGAGAAGCTATGCCCTGCGATCGCCAACCCGCCTACCCAGCGTGGCGATTATGGGTATATCCTCCAAATGTGTGCCCTAAGTGGCGAACAACTGGAGAGGCCTATGTCCAGCAGTGGACTGCAATGGGCTGATGATGATGATGATTATGATGAAATGTAAATAATCGTTTTGTTCGATTTCCTTCAAAACCATAGGAGAAAACATTGATATCTATGAAATATTTTGTTTCGTATTTCTTTATGGTTCACTACCACTGAATAGAAATACTACTGTACTAAATGGAAATAGTAGTACAATAGAAGCAGAGCATTAATAGGTACAGATCTACCTTTAGCTTGAATTACTTGTAGAGTTGTGGAAGCCAAGTAGCAAATGGTCTATTGTATTAATCAGATCTGGCGTGAAAGCTAAATGGCAGCTACATGCAGTGGCTAAGATGAAGAGGAGACTCTACCCCTAAATAGAGTTGATCAGAATCAGCGTAACGTTACACCAACAAGGGTTTCGATTAAGGTCCATGCCGGTAATGTGTCTCCATCCATTCAATGTGCGAATTTTGCATTCATTCACTTTAAATGTATTTATTATAATTACAAAGAAAATTATTTCAGTGTAGTATTAAATCTAGTAAACTTGTAAATACATGAAAGCGACTAATCGCGTTGACAATACTTGAATGTCGTGTCGGTACCCAATGGCATCTTAAGTCCACGGATGTGATACAACTACCCTAACAACATATTGTAAAACTTATGCTCTACATATCTTACACCATCTGTAGAAATACATCGTAGCACTTCACATGCGGGTATTCCATACAGAATTAAAAAGTCATTGTTACTTATTTGTTAGCCGAATTCGGCCATGCAGCCGTTGACAAGTAATAGCAGTTCAGTTCTTATAAACGAAAAAAGCTCTCATGTGGCGCCGAAATTCCAACTGTAGAAACCCAAAATTTTAAATGTTTATTAATGTAATCTTTACGAGTATGCCAATAAGTCCTATGTAGCAAAAGACTAAATTAAATGCAAAAATTGTACGTTACATTGGCATTTCAAGAATCATGTGAGTAACCGTCTACGTGTGTAAGATTGTGATTAGCATGGGAAGGGAGTCCTTGCGCATAGAATGTTGGTACTTAAGGACGACATGTCTTCGGTCTTAGTCATAGTCGACGTCATACATCAATGATTAACACAAATTAATGTTTATTGAATTTACATAGAAATATACCAGCTACAACGTAAAGTTAAATTTATTAAAGCTCTGGAATGTTGATTATTATTATCGAAGTCGGTAGCGGTAAACTAACCAACAATTACCTTGCAAATTGTCCTATCATTTCAAAATAAACGAATTAAAACCTCCGATTGCCGGGACATTTCACTCTAAATATATTTCTTAAAATATATATATTCATTCAAATTGTCGGTGGAACAATTTCCATTCCTATCAATCTATAAACTATCCTCTTCCCAAAGGTTGTCTGGAAGAGATCGCTGAAAGCGATAAGGCCGCCTTATTTGTGCGTCGAGTTGTCATTGTACCTAGCTTTAAGTAATCTGTTTGGTGTACAAATAAAGAATATCTATCTATCTATAAAATTAAATAAGTACATTTGATTTGGACTCATGTCATGTACTGATTTAAACCGAGGTGGGTATTAATCTCTGTACAAGCACATATCCACCACGCCTATATCATGAATCTATGTAGCGTAGGTATATAACACTGCGAGGAATCCTGCACTGCATATGGGATATATTCCCCTATAGGATCGTTTCTTTAATCGCAAACGCCAAAAACGGATTCCAATTATTGTAAGTATAGACATTCCGTATCGTAACCGACGTCTTCGAATTCAGAGACCCAATCTGCCCACTATTAGCATGAGAAGTATTTACTTTAATTGTTAGTTATTGGTGAATGATTGTAACGAGCACTGTACCTTTAATATGGTACATTACTGTAATGAAAATGACATTAAATAAGCTCGGGTTTACTATGACTCTAGTTTCTTACGCAAACTTTAGACAAGACAATAACAGACCGAATTTATTCACAAACAAGTAATCATTGACTAGAATGATCACGTCTTTATCAACGGAATGTAGAAGTTACAATAATCGAAGCAAATCAGAAGTTAAAAATGACGGGAGACAATCAAAGGTCAACCCTTCAATCGCATCTATGCAAACAAGAATGATGTCATTTGCTGGCAATACGCGTCTTGTAAGTACTAGGTATGTAGGTGAGCGCAAAAGGCGCCAATGCGGATTTCCTTCAAATGCATTCCTTGCAAGCCTAAGCAGTTAGTCAGCGTTCAACGTTCAGCCGCGCGAAGGTGCCGGTCGCATGTTGAGCAGGTGATTATGAATGGGACACGTCACTGCGCCCACGCTCTCCCTCCGACCGCTGCTTGGGCGGCAAAGGCGCCGCGGCCGACGTACATAATTGCTTAATCGATATGCTTCTCGATTCGGGATGGCTATTATCGATATCACACAGCAATTGACGTCCTAATTACAAAGCCAAAAGACGAGAACATAAATATGCTTTTATCACACAACTCGTCCGCGTGAATATAATCCGTTCATTTGATCATCGTGACGCAGTGTCCATTGTGATGAATATTATTATTGCTTTTGCGCCACGTCGGGTACAAAAGGCGCCAGCAAATTACTCATCCATTCATACCACCGGAGATGTCAAGGGCGGCAACTAATCACCCGCTTCTATTTACTCACTTCCATATCATACTCATGCAATACTTGGAAAACTTATGCAGACGGCGAAAACCAGTCCATGCAAACAATTATGACTAATGTTTTGATTCATAAAAATAGCTGTATTTTCCTGTATCGATGACCAAACTAAAGGAAATAAAGCTATAAAAAGCTTGGTGATACTGTAATCCAGATTTCGTATTTCTTGGCAATATTGTCAAAAGCTATAAACATTCGTAAACTACTGTAAGTCAGCATAAGTTAAACTATTCAGATGAAGCATCCAAATTGGCGAATGATGATTGTGTACATGAACCTAAGACTATTACTATTATTACTGGTTTGTATGATGGTGACGACCTGTAACGTACCTTATGTTGTGGTAGACACCACTCTATTACAATTCACCCCTTGCCCTATGTGCCTACGTCGCAGAAAACTGGTTGCAAGTCCTTTAATTGAACAACGCCTTTTAACTACACGACTAAATGTCCGCTAAATGCCTTTACAACAATGAAACCCAATAATACCCTAACTGATTGAATGTCAGGATCACAGGACATTGTACCGATACCCCTTGTAACAGGAGTCGTTCAGTGGTATATCTTTGCGTTCCACGTTCACACGTTCATCCCAATACAAGACGAATCACTGAATTAAAAAATATTATCTCTTTTGAAAATGGTGAATATTTGGAGGGTTATGATCAGCACTGGACTGCGAAAGGTTGATGATGAAGCGTTCTGCAAATCGTCCCTGTGAGTTACTTTTCTAAGCAACACTCATTAATGGCACAAAATTATGTATTTATTAAATATTTTGTAAGAACATTTGCATTAATAGGCGTAAAACTGCATATCTAAGCACGTGTTAAGCTTAGGTAGGCACCCGGGCCGAAGTGCTTCAACTCATAATTATGGGAAAAGTTGCTGGAAAGAAATCTTGGTTGCGGAAAATTTGCGAAAGGACGGGGATTAGGAGTGTCGACGAATTTTTTTGCATTGGTAGACACAAGAAATAGCATAGCTGATTGCCAACAATGCCAACCTTCATTAATTGGAGGGGCACTCTAAGTAGAAGATATATTTTATGACATTTTACAAATGATATTTAATTTTATTTCCGCACACTTTCCCTTCATGCTGTTCAGCATGAATCCGTTGAAAGGATGGAAAGAAATAGTGTATAATAATAAAATCGAGACATTGAACGATATGAGCGCGCTCCATCGTAGACTGCGATATAGCTTACCAATAGGTGAATTGCAGTCAAGCGCACACCCATATTAAATAAAAGAAAAATAATTAAGAAAGTTTGTTATAGATGTTATTGGACGTCAAGTAAAACTCGTTAAATTCAGAACACAACAAATTCAGCTAATTTTATAGTGCACTTTATGTACTTAATAGTCCGTACGCGAATAATCCAACAATGAAGGTATACGGAGGTTAAGATTTAATAGAGCCGGGAAGTACCTATTACGAAATGCAAGTACCAAGTAACGAGATTTTCCCATAATAAACCCCTCTTATTGTGCAGCGGCCTACTGATTGCTTACACGTGTGTATAACAGGCAATTAGATGGACACAGGTATGACGCGGGCGCGTGACGCATGCGTGTGTGCCTTACGTGTCTGGCGCCTGCGTCCGCGCAGCCCGTAACAAGCAAATAATTGTAACAATAAAATGCCCCAGTATTGCTGCATTTCGTTTAACATTCACGTAACTGAATTAGCGCTTGATCGACGATCTTTGCAAGTTTACGCGATTTCTATCTGAAATAGGATGTTAATATGGACGTAGGTCAATAAATCTTGCAATAAGGCACAAAAAATAAAAATTCCCAAATATTTAAAAAAAGACAGAAAACAAAGGACATACGAGCCGTGGTAGCCTAGTGGTAAGATCGTCGCTTCACACACGTGAGGTCGTCGGTTCGAATTCGCGCGGGGCACGCACCTCTGGATTTGCAAAAATCTATGTGCGGAATTATGCCACTAGCGGTGAAGGAAAACATCGTGAGGAAACCTGCACATCCAGTTTAATTCTGAATGTGTAACCATGATCCAAATTTGTCTGGTCCCCTTTCTGAGGGTTACGAAGGTCAGATGGCAGTCGCTTCAATGTAATAACCAGACTCGCTAAATCTAGGATCATGGGCCTAGAGGCACAAACCGGGACAACGCTAAGAGGATGAAGATTTAAAAAAAGACATAAATCTCTTTAACTATCGGTCATTGTTAAAAGTAGGCTTGAACCTCTCGGTGGGGACAAATATGGGCTTTTAATATAAGAGATCGCGTAAATAGTCCTGAGAAAAGTTCCACCACTTTTTCCGCTTGACAAACTACTTCAGTGTTTATTTCTATTTATCCGCAAATACAGTTTTCTAAAATGAAGACAGCACATTCAATCTCAAACACAGATCAAAACAATGGGCCCACTTTAATCCCAGATCGCGTCCGGAGTCCGACGCACAGGAAATCGTAAAAGCGCATCTAGAGCGCGCGGCACCGGCGCGGGCGCATCTTCCGGCACGGCGTTTTCCGGCGCCGGCCGTCACTTCCGGCTGTCCGTCATTTTATGAACGTTTAGAGCTATTCTATTTCGGACGTAGGCGCCAAGGAAGTGCCGAAACGGCTAGGATGCGTGCAAGGTGATTATCTAACAATCTTAGCGGCTTTATACAACATCCTAATATTAATAAAACTGTGCTAAAATATTTAGATCCACCATTACCGTAAAACATTAATAATATTTGGCACAGTTATTTTTAAAAGTACCTAGTATTGGAAATTAACAAAGGACGCACAGGGATATCTGTACATGTTATGTATATGCATATATATTAAAGACATATCACTATTGATAAGAATTTTGAGGAAAATCATCTCATCCACTATAGTAACGTACGTGATCGCGTAGAAAACAATAAGTTTCCTTTACATTTGGATATCAATTTGAAATTTAGATGCTAGGTTCGGCAATAATCTAACTTAACTACAAACGCTTATTGCCCGGCTTTTCCTGTAGCACATTCCCAATAATAAAACAAAAAAAAATGTCGATACGTAAACCCGAGCGGCTGCGCTCAAGTTTACGTATTTTAGAAAGTATCGCGTTAGTAAAGAATTCGTTATGAAATAGTATGAAAAGGTATTGTTTGTGCGGCGGCAGTGAAAAAAAAATGAAAAAGCAAACAGTTGCGCATTCCATTGGCTAGTGCACGTGGTACATTCCAATGGGGTCATGCACCACACGGCGCGCGCGTGCGTAAAAACAAGTGCAACGTTCCAGGGACCGCGGAGCTTACCCTACGGCCTGCGCGCATTCGCCTGGACTAAGCCTGCGCCTGCGCTGCTTGCAAGACGCGCCGTCCGGAGCGAATATCAAAATTAATACATGCAGGATATGAACTTATAATGTCAAAATTAATAAGTAGAGGATACGAATTGTAAATTTAGACATATTGACGTATAAATAAACCAGGTAGTGGAAGATTAATGGAAATTAGTCAGAATACTTTTTATGTGTACCTATTAAACGATTTTGCGGAGTTGTGAAATTCTGAAAATTTTAATTATTGCCTGAAATTGGTAGAGCTTATTGGACTTCTTTATTATGGCATAATCGTATCATAGTACTAAAATTAGTGTCTTTTCATTTTTAACAACTATGAAATACCTAGATTTTGTATAAAACATTTTTTTTATCTGACTTGCAGGTCAATATTTCTAATTGTCCACTCTTCTTGTCCAATTTGAAATAGTTACTACTTTGATAACACTACATAATAGAGAGATGACTTTGAGTGCACTAGTAGGGAAAAATCTCAGGTAAAACTCGATAAAAACGAAACTGCAAAAATCGCGGTCAAAACTCTGTTCCAACACGAAACATTCGTAATACAAAACCGTATCAAGACATTGGTTAAGCACAACTGGTTCTCGTTTAGAATCAACCGCTTCGCCCTATCAGGTCAGGCGCTTGTATTTAGATAGCATTCCATTCGGCGAGGAAAGCGGCAGAAGCATCGCGAGGCAAGCCGGAGGGCCGTAGGCTCCGCAGGAATGCGGCCGGAGTCCGGACGCGCGGCCTCACCGACCCCCCCTCCCCCCACAGCCACCTCCCTCTACCTCTACCACAGCACCACCCGCGACGAACGACCACATTTTTCAACATTTCCATCGGTATTTTCCATGAGGAAAATTCAGGTACGTTTGTTTTTTAAAAACTATGTTGCGAGTTCTTGAATTTGATGTCTATTTTTAAAATGGTTTATATTTTTGTTGTAAAAATAGAATATTCGCTAAATATCAGATACTCATAATAATAGGTACTAAAGAGTAAATGTCCCTATGAAGTTATTTTTTTAAAAATATAAATGGTATAGCAATATTTAAAGATTTGATAGGGTATAGATAGAGTGCAAAGAACTCTTTTGCTTTGTGTTTAAACATGTCTTATCATAATGAAGGGTGCAGAAATTTACTCGTCTAGCTGGATATAGATTGTGGTCGTGTATGTGATGATGTCAAAGATGGCTTTAGAGATTGTACGAGTATATCATATACCTAAATATAAAGCACTACAGAATCATGCATTTGAATTTTTATGCCTGCTTTAACACATTGAGTCCTAATCTATAATGCAAGTCAATGAGGCAGTCCGTTGCGATTTTAGAACTGTTTATGTTAATTAAAATATCTATCATCAAATTAAATGATTAATTACTTACTAGTTAGACAATAAATATTCACAATGTACGGACAGAATCAAGGTACTCGAATACCGAAACATAAGAATTAAAGCATACTTACCATATAATTTCGCAAATATCATCCTTATGTAACTAAATGATGCCATTAGCATGAAAGCTACAAGTTTATACATTTCCTAACACTCATAGGACCAATTAAAGCGGCCGCGTTTAATTTGATTTCTTCGACAACATACATAAGTATATCGCGTACGTGTTAAAGCGTGAATTCTCGAAGGGAGCGTAGCACAAAATCGACAAAACGGGTCCGAAATCCGTGGAAGGAGCCAACGCCGACACATTCCCGAGCCTCGAATCGTAAATTACAGCGGCGCGAGCGGCGCCGGCGCCGGGAGGAGCGCTTGTTACGATATTTGAACAAATTCCCGGCGGTGTTAATCTGCATAATAACAGCGGCGGTTACAAAGCGGTTGCCGACTCCCATTATGCGCGGGCGCCACTCGCACCACCCGCCGCTCCGACCGACAGCCTACAGACACAGCGACTCAATAACAGTGACCCATCTCACCCTTGACACTTTACTCTGAATTGGAATGGATCGTTCGGATATAAACTTAATATAAGGATTTTATAAAATAGGTCCATGACGGCTGATAGGGATGAATGGAAGAAGAAAACATATTGCGCCGACCCCAGATAATGGGGACAGGGCAGGCGAATGATGATGATGATTAGGATTTTAGAAAACCCACACAACATGCTTGTCTGTGATTTAGAATGAAAATAAAAACATTGTTGCCTTTACAAGAAAAATCAATACAAGAAAGAAATCATCATAACGGATTAAAATACAATGAGAATTAGCTCAGCTGATGCTGCCACAGGAAAAAAACCTGGACAGCGCTGGTTTTCAGGTTCTCCCCTGCCCCTCTGACATGTTGTTTGAGGGCATTTACGTAATGTGGCTGATAATTATATTCAGCAATTCCAAATCATATTTGTAAGTACAAGTTATAACTTATGTAAACATTACACGTGAATAGTCATACTGACATAGTGAACAGGAAAAAAATGCCTAATGCAGAAGTAATGTAAAAAGGATTTGGTCATAGATGTTACAGCTCGAAACCAACATTTCAAAGTTCAAATTGTTGTAGATATATAACTGCATTACATACATGCTTGGCTTTTAAGGAGCTTTTTGATGGTATGGTTTACTGCTGTTTCTCTATACTGTTTTTGCACCCACCAGATCTGGACAGGGCTCGTCATATCATCTCTTTATCTCCATACTCTTCTATTTCACCATCGTTATGAATGAATCCTATATAGTTATCCCACTGGTAAATTGTGTCGTATTAGGAAAATAAAAGACACTACACACAATACATTTCTCAACAACGGATTTCCCAATAATAGATTCCTTTGTGCACATAAATACTAATTCTTCAACTTCTACGTTATTGTAATGACAATGAGATAGCTTAATTATCTTTAGAATATAGACAATGGCGGGATAAAGCAATAAATTGCGAATTATTTAATTGAATAAAGGTAAACTAATCATAGTGTATGCCAAAATTCCCATCATATTCGTGATTTACAGCATTTAGAACAATAATTGTTTTCAACACACTCAAGGTACTGATCTCAGTGATTGGAATTTGTGATGACAATTCCCTTGCACACATCCCTACTCATAGTGATTTAATAACAGATATCGTCATAACTTCATAAGTCATAAAGCCTAATTATTAATTATCCCATCCTCTCCTTTCTTCTCCCGAACAACACGTGCTGGACAGCGTTGTCATCCGCATACCATACCATACAGGCAATAGTAGCGCGCACCAAGAGGCTCAGTTCCTCGTTCCTGCCCCGTGCCATTAAGTCATAGAATGCCCTTCCAGCTCATGTGTTTCCTTCCTCTTACAATCCTGGGTTCTTTAGGCGGGGCGTGAAACGGCATCTCAGTGGGCCTTCAGGGTAAGGGCAACAGGCGCGGTGGGTATGCCCTATTGTGCCTGTCGACCTAACATTTGGACCTCACGACCGCTTACTATCAGGTGGAGTGAGATCATCCTGAACGGTCTTTTTTACAAAAATAAAACAAATATAGGTGATAGGTTTCTTAAACGGAGAACTGTTAAGATTATAAAGATATCGCAAGTATTTCTGATTCAGGAAATAAGGTTCGTATGGTAGCTGGTATAAACTGTTCAACTGTTGGTTCACATGAACTGTGCAGGGCAGATCCAAATTGTACTTGGTAAGTTTCAGTTGGAATGGGCAACGTTTGAGGAACATCGTCGAACCTTATCATCGATTCAAAGAGAATCAAGTCATCGAAAGAGTTTACCAGATTAGCAAGCTGAAGTACAGTGGGCCATGTTAGCCGCAGAATCGACAACTGTTGGGGTAAACGAGGTCTAGAGTGGATTTCGCTTTTTGGGAAACTTTTCGGTAGTATAGGACCCTCTGGCCAGATGAAGATATGATTTGCGTATAAAGAATAGCAAGTGCTGAATGCGAGAAACCCAGGATCTTTTAAAAGTGGCGAACAATTAGAGGGGCCTATATCCAGCAGTGGTCTGCGATGGTCTGATAAAGATGATTACTTATTGAGTTATACATTGGCACTGTAACTGTTTGTAATGCATATATGCGTTATATTAGTCTCGTCATTCATTAACTAAAACATCTTTCAGGAAAGCTCTTAAATAGCAATTATAATAGTAGTAAACTGTACATTATAATAGAGTAACTTTAAAAGAACACCGAAAGCACATAAATAGGTAGGTACGGTACGTATCGCTCTGACCGCTCTACCTGTTCGTAGCAAAAGTGCAATTAGCAAAACGTTAGCTCGTTACAGAGAGGTGCAATTATTCGCATAATAAGGCAAGGGGCGATTTGCATAACAAGAGGGAACAAAGGAATCGGCGAGTGTTATCTTGTTAGCGTTACCCACTATTACCGGGGGCGGAGCCGCGGCCGCGGTGGACGGCGCCCTGAGCGGCCGGCATTCCGGCCCGAATATCGCCCGTCGCGAAACTTTTAAATTTCACATGGCTATTTATATCCCACGTCCTACTGAGGCACAATTCAAATGGACGGAATCGTGATTGTTTAATTTTGGACGTATTGACACGCGTGGAAAGACAAATTAGGTTAGCCCCTTTAGTATGTACTAAAGCTATGGTGATGGTATACGTATTAAATCCATTTTAAGCATGGTATCGGCATATTTTCCTTTTAAATTACAGTTCAGTGGACTAAATGTCCAAGACAATTTATTTCCGGCAAATGTCTAGTAGTTTATTGAATCTTTGATTTTCCATCTAATTCGAAAAAATAAAGACACAATACAAGGGAAACCAATTTTCTGGCGCGCATAAAAATATGAAAGATCAATCAAAGTTTACCGTTGTTATTACTCTCATTTATAATGCAATTAAATAATTAATGACAACATGTACCTAATAACAAAAGAAAAAGTAATTAAAGAGCAAAACAACCCATAACGTCATATATGACTTTTCTTCATTATAAGGGCGACACGCACCAATCATTCAATTAAGTGTTACATTAATAGGCAAGTAGATAGGACTACCCACTTTCGACTTTAAACAATAGTCAATAGAGTTAGTGAATATTGGCTAACACAACTTAATATGAAACGCCATCCTATGGGGCAAGCCATAGGAAATTAAGATTTTACACTAGCTTTCAACTAAATCAGGACGTATTTCGGGGTAAAAGATTTTCTGTTCTGCCAGAAATTCTTGTACCTATTTAATAGAGGTTTTAATTATAAATCCCTTTTGTACTTTTTAAGTTCTTAAAAAAGCTCATTGACGCAAAGGACCTAGTGAGTCGTTCAAGTAATCGTATTTAAATACGATTGTATAATTTTATGTTTCGTGACCAAATCCGGCCTTACAGCAGTTTAGTATCAAAAGTCAAAACAGTTCAATGGGCTTTAGTGGGATTACAGGCTCATGTCTTAGTTAAGTGACTTTATTACGGAAAGATCATCATCATCAGCCCGTATCAGTCCACTGCTGGACATAGGCATCTACTAATGTTCGCCACCTTGATCGATCCTGGGCTACGGAAAGATCAAGAATACCTAAATTAAAATCGATCAGTTAGGTACACAAAATGTATAGGTTTTGGTCGCTTATTCTTTTAAATGGTATTCCTTAGCACTGAATTTGCTATAGATTCGGAATGCCACATTCTTGGCGATAATAATTTGGGAAACTCATTAAGAAATGAGGATGATTAGATAGGTAAGTAGGTACATAGAGATCAAATGCGTCGAGTATACATATGCGAGTACATTAGTGACAGTGGCAATGCTTAACGGTTATGAATATGTCGGTATAGACGACGCGACAAATCGTCAAGGTTGACTTCAATGATACGTCGCGCCGGCAGATTTTTCAGTGAAATAGTTTCACCGGGCGGCGTCGGCGGCAGCGGTGACGGCAACGTCTGCGCCGGCGGGTCGATGCCCCCGCGGCCCGCCACGCGATTTGGCTCGACTCAACGCAACTACAAATGAACCGACGTTGCCAATACACTCGTTTTGCTACTCTTTGCTGCTATCTCGGACACCTTCACCGAAGAAACGCTCTTCCGGCTCGACACCTACTTTGCTCGGTTCAAGGAAAAAGTTAAAACTATCTTCAATAAAACCCAATAAAAAAGCACCGCCTTCAATTCGCCGCCGAACGGCGAACGTTTTGAAATGTTTCATAACGAAATCGGCAAAACTAACTATCGCAGCCAGAAACAAGATCACCATGCCAACGAGGTAAGTAGGCGTGTGACGGCTTATGCCAAACATTCGATGAGACGAGACGTGACAATTCTCTACGGCGTTTTATCTTTAACAAAAACTGGACGGGATATTTATACTGAAAACTAAAAATGTAACGGAACGACGATGAGCAATCTACGTTTAAAAAGATCAGACAGAATATTTTAAACATCCATGTCAAACTAAAATAGGTTCCTCTTTTATCATAATAACAGGAGTAGGCGAAGTTTTTTCGTCGGTCTACATAAAACTACATTAATCATTCTGTGCCTAATAAGGGTTTGAATGTGCGATGATAGAACGTGATCAGTAATAGAATGTCGTTTGTTCAAATAGCCCTTTGTTTGCAACAAAACGTAAGTGGAGCATTGCATTCAATATCAATAAATTAAAATGCAGATGGCGCAAACAGCGTGTTATTAATTAATAGGTCGAAGACTGCGGCGGGCGCGGGCCGCGGCGGGCGCTAGCTTGCATCCCGTCCCCGCAGTTATCAATGAAATTCCTGAGCCAGCGCCGCCGCACCAACGGTGCCTCACGTTCCTTCTACTGACGTAACAAAATGGCGGACACACATAAGTACGTGCTTGCCCTATCTAAGTATTCATACAAGTTATCGTTTTGGGACCAGCGAAATAAATAACGCAATTCGCAGGAAAAACCTAAGTTATGTCATGACTACGAAATTAACTCCTAAGCAACAGTATCAATTACACAATGGTGTTCTGTGAATCGCTAAACGTTGTATCGCAATCTATTATGGACGTAAGCTGAAATTTCTGTCTGAATACGATGTGCACAAAAATTTTTGTTGCATAAGAACTATAAACCTGGTTTTGACTTGCAGACGTACTTTATGTTTCTATGTAAAACAAAAAAGCTCATAGGACAATGTACTCCATTATTACTACTAGCTCCCTCTATCGAACAATTGTTGCCCGCTGATGACAAAACTCTTGCGCAGATACCTATTGACAAAAGTATACTTTACATGAGCATTTAATGACTCATGGTTTACCGTAGATGGCAGCACTAACACTACGAATACTACACGCAGAGTATAGATTATCTGCTACGAACGTATTGCTCAGCTAAGAAATATTTGAGACTTTTCATAGATGGCGTGTTTCAGACATATAACATCTTTACCTTGCGCCTGCGACTTTTATTACACCGTTGGTTCTGGGCCTAGATTCTTTCCGATTATGATAAACTGTCTATAATAGTCCTTATTGCTGCCGTACGACAATCGTCAGGGTATCAAAATGTTACATTATGCGCCGTTTTCGAGGCGACAGACGCGCACATCGGCCGAACATTTTCATACACTGATAATGAGCCGCAAAGCATGAAAGTCTAATTTAGGCTTGATTGCTTGCAGTTCGGTGTTTCATAGAACTAAGGTCTATTCGTACTCTCGACCTATGTCACGAACCGATGCGATGCCGGCATGAAAGGAAATCAAGCCTTCATCATCGACCTGTAGACTGTTGTTTGTCTTTAGTCACTACGCTACGCTTGGCAGGCGGGTTGGTGACCGCAGTAGGTTTTATTTGGATCTAGGTTAACGCTGCTGGCCGTCTGCTGTTCCATAAGTCGTCTTTTACGGCACCCACAGAATAACATGGGGTGGTCCTATTTTAAATCCGAAAACCATACAGACACGATCACAAGTCGGCAACTAAATGTAATTCTCTTTGGGTGGCGTGCACTGACCTGGCGCTATTGAATGTGGCTTGATCAGACTTGGAGGCGGCGCCGAAGGACACGCCGACGGCGAGCCCCTCCGGTATATTATGCACCGTGATGGCCACGACCAGCAGCATGATCCGCTTCCACTGCGACTGGCGCGCCTCGAGCGCCTTCGCCACGCTGTCGCGGTGGTCGCCCTCGCCGTTTTCTTTCTGAAAATACAAACGTGGATATTCATTTACGTTTCTTTTTTTAATTTTTGATTTTCGACACAAAATCCATGATCGCAATCTGTGCCAACAATAGCACGGATTACGCTTTTTGAAAGCTCATTTTTATTCTTTAAAAACTGGCATTATAGACAATGTTGGAGATGTTTAAAACGAAATTAAAAGACAAGCTCAAGTATATGATAGAGCATTTTTTTTTTAGTTAAACCCTATCAATGGTAATATCACCATAAATTCTTAATAATACATATATCAATATTTTACTGGTTGTAAATTAATTTTAAAAAATTACATAATTTATTATTAATTTAAAATGAAAAAAAAAATAAGAAAAAAATAATAATAATAAAAAAAAATAGATAAAATAAATAAATTCAAATATGTATATCAATATTTCAGATTTTTGTTGTGGTAGGTAACCATATTATTATTTTGTATTACTCTGTATGAAATAACATCGGACGATAAACAACGCTCGCATAGGATCTTGACGGTAAAGGATGGTCTCCCGGTATAATTATGACTTCGAACCGTTGGATTAGCTTCTTTTAACCTGCTGTCAAATTGTCGTAACAGAATTCGTGAACTATTGTCAAAAAATAATGCTTACAGATTACTGTTTCATCATTACTTTCATCGTCTTAAGTGTAAATAGGCAAAATCTCCGACAACCCGTTTAAATTGCCCGTTTAATGTGCACGATAAAGGATAACATAGCTAAATGGCAAATAATTGTATAATAAACAGCTATAAAGATAACAATACATTTTATGACTATTTTTTAATCTAGCTGTATTTGTAGTTTAGTGACGGTTGGATACACAAATAGCTAATACGTAGGTACGCAACGTAGTCTTAGGTATGTAGGTACCTACTTGTATAAGTAAAAACCTAAGACTGGGATTCATCAACAACGTGTTTCTAGACACTGACTGCTACATTGATCTAGTGGTCTTTAGCCCCCTCTTAATAAGGAGAGGTTGAATCCCTTGACTTGTCAAAAAAACTCATTAAGTAGTTGGTGACTGGTGTACTACCTTTTTTTTAACTGTGACTGTTGTACCTACTGTGCTAACACTATCAAGAAGTTGATGATAATGTCATCTCTTTCATCGTAAAGCATATTAAGCCGTTTGGTCGTACACCTGAACTATCGTGTAATTGTCGCCACATCAAATTGAAGGAACAGACAAAATATATTTGTACTTACACCTTAACTTGTCCTGCCTGCTAAGAAACTAGACTAGTTTTTTTTTTAATGTTCCCTGCCTGATGACGACGAAGTCTAAAAAGTGTAAGCGATCCTCATCACGCATGGTTAGCGCAACGCGAATCGACACTATGACGGCCTGCATAGGTGTCGCTTCATGCCCCGTTTAAAAGTCCCAAGACTATAAGATGAAAGGAACACGTGTGCTGAAAGAGAGTTCCACAGCCTAATGGTTCGGCAGATGTAACATTTACTGTAGTTTATAGTACGAGCGCTGATTGACTGCATAGTATTTTCATGGCATCTTAAACCTGCACGCGTATTTCTGTTTAGAAAGGGAGAGGGTGGGACAAGATCAAAGAGGTCTTCGGAACATTCACCGTGACGTGATGTATACGGTAAAAGACACTAAATGACGCTACATCTACGCAGCTGCAGATCCTCAAGATGTCCAGTGACATTAGCACCAATTATTCCGATAGCTCGCCTTTGTAACGTGACGACAAGTAGGTAGGTACGCAAGACTGCTATTTTGTATACCAACATTATATCAAAGTAGTATTATTATTTCCTAGATTGATACTTTAGGTATAATGTAGGTACTAATCGGCATTTTTCACACCAAATCTAACAATACCGATTAATGAAGTCACGAAACCAATTAAAATTTTATTATAGCGTTGCACGTGTTCTGTGTTCGTTACGAAATGCAAATTTATCGTTTTTCTAATACTACATATTAATAAACCTTCGCAAAGTTTGTTTTGGTAAATTACTAGCTCATTTATCAGATTAACACATACCTAGGCAATAATTTATAAGGATATTTATATGATTTAACATAACAATATTCATTATAGGGCTCCAGCTAGTATTTAATATAAAAAAGGTAGAAAAACTATGACCCTTCCGTAAACCTCATGATGCTCTAAAACACTTAAGAAATTATTTTATTAAAACTTCTCTAAGTTTTCAGAAGAACAAATAAGTACTGAGCCTGCTCAGTACTTATTTGGGCACACCACCAAACAGTCTGTCTCTCGTAAATACTTACTAAGTACGTTATATTACAAAAATATGGATTTGAACAAGATGCAAATAAATCGTGATATTAATCCTTACCAAAAATAATCAGTTTATCAAGATAATCTTAGGTACCTAGATAAATACATATTTTTCCTTGCAGTGTGCTATTTGAACGCATAATTTAGGAGATAAAGATAAATTTAAATATATCGGTTAATTTACGTCATCGCACACACACACATTGAATGGGCGTTTTATTTTTGTTTAAAAAAGGTATAGGTAAATAAAAAAGGTATAAATAATATCATCAATGTATGGTACTCTATAGACCATACAAGTGTGACATGACATGTTCACTAATCATGCTCACAACTATGACTCCCATCTTGCCTAAAGGCGTGAAACGGAAGTGATCTCAGCGGAAATCTGCAGGTATAGTGAATCTAATTTCCAATATGATTGTATGTACCAAAGAGTGCTGCGAATGATGGTGGCGCCGCCGCTGTGCTGTGTGCTGGTTGCTGATGAAGTCGGCGAAGTCATTCGCCGGAGGCTGCCCGTCCAGCGTCACCACACTCGTCGATGGCCGCCTATTCAGCGCTGTCATCATCTCCAAGTCTTCGATCTTCTCTTTGGATTCTTTGGATTTTGTCATGCCTGTAAAACAAATGACAGTGTGTAATGTTATTATTGTCTGATATACATGCGACTGACAGATAGGGCATAGAGTGATCCGATGATGGAGCGAACGAGATTAAGGGTGCATTCCATAGAAGCGGGGTTGCGCGGAGTTAAGCTGAGGCTAACAAAGATACCTCAAATCACACATCTCATCTCCGAATGGGAGCGAACTCCACTTCAGCGTATGGAATTCCTTGGTTTATACACATTTTTAGCCATATAATAAACACGAATGTCCACTACCTATTTAATGTTGGATGCCAGATCCGTGACCGTGGGGATACATTTAGGGTTGGGCAGTTTTGATTTCGATTTGCCATCGAAACGCAAAGAATGTTGGATGTGGGAGAAAACTCAGGATGGTCAGCCGAGAAGACAAGATCACTACTGACTAAATCACAATATATCTTAGACATAATGAATCAATGTTGATAAAATAAAAGTGAATTAATGTAACACATGATTTATGCTAAGCTGCACTACTTAAAGTACTTTGTTGTTGTTTTGTAACAATATCATACAAGCAACATTAAATACAGCTGACAGACAAGTTCTCACACCACGAGGCATACACAACTGACGAAGTGTGAGGTCTCGTCACTCTGTAAATCGTTTGAAGAAGCGTTTTTGATTGAATCGTATTTGTGTTTTTTAATGTTAAAGGACTGGTTTTACATAATTATGTTTCTTTAATTAAGAAGTATAATGATATCATCTAAATATATAAAACTCAAAGGTGACCGACTGACTGACATAGTGATCTATCAACGCACAGCCCAAACCACTGGACGGATCGGACTGAAATTTTGCATGCAGGTAGATGTTATGACGTAGGCATCCGCTAAGAAAGGATTTTGATCAATTCTACCCCAAGGGGATAAAATAGGGGATGAAAATCTATTCCACGCGGACGAAGTCGCGGGCACTGCTAGTGCTAAAATAAAAACGGCCGCTAGCCTATTGTAGACCTTAATAAATTGACTTACGAACTGCTTTGTTTGACTGTACAAATTCAGCCTTTCTTGCCGCGTATAGGTATATCTAAATGATTTAATGGAACATAAATCAACTCCTAAGTGCCGTAAAATGAACAGACCAGACCATTCATGACATCTCCAAGATTGGTAGTTAGGTACCAATATAAAGACTTCATGTAATCCACAATATTGAATCAACTCATCTTATAATATCTATAAATTTACAAGCTGACTGCATTAACAATATTCAATTGTTCAACTACGTATGGGGCGATGACCTATTGTCTTTTAGGGCATGTCTCTATCTATATATTTTAAATGCAAGAACACAAGAAAATTAGTGATTTCTTCTATTTAGAACATTGAATGTACATACAATGAGAGTTAGGTTTTATGTTTAACCTAAATAGGTACTTTAGATTAATGTTCTTTTTAAAAAGACTATCTATAAAAATATGACTCTTATCTGTAATAATGCAGAACCTTTTCCTTGAGATAATTTATTGACATATATGTACACACTACATTGTTTAATGAAACTATACACTGTCAATATTGAAATGATAAGAGATGCTGTGCCATTCTATGCTATAAACTGGTAGCTAAGTCTTTTAGATAAGTTAGATAAGACAGATATCATTGAATTCTAAGATACTTGTTCCAGCTTTGTATAGGGACATAAACTGGGCTCATAGTTGATCCTTGTACATAGATAATGTTAACAATAAAGTACAAGATCCCAGACTACCGCAAACAAGGACCTATCATTTAATAGTTTCCTTATTATACAAAATGAAGAGAAGGCTTATTTTATAACTATGTATTTACCATCATGTCATAAATTATATCTAAGAATTATTTGTTAAGACGGTTTTAAATGTTTTCTTCTATAGACTTCTTATTGAAAAAAGAAAAAATTCAGTACTGCATGACAATGCATGAATAAATTGTAAATTTTTTATATGTAGATAAAACAGAAACACATACCCTTACAGGATGAATTATTTTGATACATATTAATGATAACATTTATTTGAATAAGTAATTGATTTTCTATAATGATTTTATTCAAACTTAAGAATAATCTACTAAGTTATACACTAATACTTTTACATCTAGAATAAACCTTAATGAATTTGAATGAATTGAAAGAATTTACTTTCAGAAAGATGGATGGGAAAGTTCGAAAATTCAACTCAAAAAGGATATGAAGTGTATGGATTATAATAATTGACCGGTAGCGGACCTCTTGAATCTGAATATAATCACAGATGAAGCGTATGCTTTTATATGCTTAGTTTGGTGTAAACCACCTAAAAAAATATATAACCACGGAACCCTAAAAAAGGATGTATTAAGTCTTTGCTACTTACTACAAACACTAAAGAGAAACTTTGACTCTCATCTATTTTGTTTGTTAATGTGTGGATATTAAATTTAGTTTATTAAAAACAATATGGATATTCTGGTTAACATGTCACCAGCAACAAGCTCAAATTATTTTACACTATTACTTCAACAATGCTGTCAAATCCTACTAATATTATAAACGCGAAAGTTTGTTTGGATAGATGGATGGATGTTTGTTCCACTTTCACGCAAAAACTACTGAACGGATTTCAATGAAACTTTACAGGAATATAGTTTGTACATCAGATTAACACATAGACTATATTTTATACGAATATCACGCGGGCAGAGCCGCGGGCAGCAGCTAGTTATCCTATAAATTACAAAATAATTGAATCAAAAAATTACCCTATAATATTTTTAAAATTTGTTAATTTTAAAAAATCATGAACCTTTAGCGTAGTAGTAGGTATGTAATGTATAAATGTAAATGAAAGTATATTTTTAATAAACATAGTTATGCTACAGAAAATGTCTAATATAGTAGCACTTTCAATACGATGCAATATATAGTTGTTGATGGGCTAAGGTAGGTACAATCAATCAATGAAGCGATGGCTGGTACACACGTCATACTTGTGAACAGGTGCTGCCTTGGAGACTGGTCTACTCCTGATTGCCCTATATAGAGTATGTTAAGGTTAATTTTTTATTTTTAATCTAATTTATAATTAATTTTATAAGGCCCCAGACTGTATGACGTGGTCGTAGTTAAAAGTATAAATGTGATAATAATATTGTAAACACCATTTTGAAAAGAGCAACTACACGAGTTTCTTGCCGGTATCTTCTCGGTAGAATGCTGCTTTCCGAACCGGTGGTAGCTTCGACGATTTGTAAGTGTTTTTCATAAAAACCTATACAAATAAAGATTATTTTGACTTTTGACTTTTGACAATCAACAGCTTTGGTCCGTCCACTGCTGAACATAGGCCTCAAGTGCAATATCACATTTTAATTCAAGAGCTTAGGAGAGAAACAATACCTTCAATTGCTGGTCAAAAATCTCAGATAGAGTATGTAGAAGTGACAAAACAACGACATAAATGGTGTAGGTAAATTAAATTTTTATACTATACAGGAAGATGCAGAAATCTTCAGAAAAGGAGTAAGAATAATAATTGGTGGCACGGACATCTTGCTTCATAAAAGTTTACATGTAAAAATTTATTTAACAATAAAAATGTATTTATTTGTATTTTAGTATTCAATAATAAATACAACATAGAAAAGGTTAGCATTAAACTTTGATAGCATAAATACAAGTTCAATTGTTACCACTTCTGTGGACATTTTCCCAGAGTGAGTTGTTGTTTGCATACTATAAAGTACTTTAAGGAATATGTTTGTATCTTTGATTAAAAACTTAATAGAGCCTTGGCAGCACAACAGCTAGTGTTCAGCCTAAAGTCCCGACAATCCAAAGATTTTAAAAATAAATAAGATAAAAATAAAATAGTTTATTTCTGCAAATAGATTCACTAGTAATACTTTTGCATGTCAAACTTTTTTCCTACCAGCACTTCGACGTGTAGCCTGCCGAGAAGAAGTGCCGCAACAAACTCGACAGTTAGCCTTTTTTAAAATATATAATACAATAATATTGTTTTAAAAAGCGCAAGCGCAAGTTTAGGTTAATTGTTTGGAGCATTTATTAATTTTATTTAATAAAAATTTGTACTCACTCATCATCATGTTTGTTGAATTAATTCCCAGATAATCCAAAAACCTATCAGTCCCGAACACAAACACAGCACCGAACAGGAACCCGGCAGCAATTGGCACAAATGCAAACTGTCCATTTTCACCATAAAGTGTTGACTTTTCACACATTTCTATAGCTGGTTTAAGCAGGGACCAGTAGGATGCCGCCGTCATAACACCAGCCGCAAAGCCCAAGGAAACATCTAGGAGCTTCCTCTGCAAAAAAGAAACAATCATAACTATTGAGACCAACGTGGATTGAAACACTTCATAATAAATGTTGATACGAACATGTTTGCCTCGTATAAAGAATACACAACCGGCGCCTGCCGCGGTCAGCCCCCACGTCAATAAGGTCCCTAGAAGGGCCTGTGTTACCGCACCATACCCTGATATCATTTTAATTCACTTATTGTTACGTTTTAAGTAAATAGTTTCAACATTAAGTACTCTATACTGTGCATTATTTGATACAAGTTGACTGGAAATAAGTCACAATTTATAACTTTGCTATCATTTATACATCGCACATGTTTATCGTAAATGGCCTTGCACGTCACATATGTCAAACTAAATGTCAATGAGTGAATTGTCAAAATATGGTGTGACCAACTAATAATAGGCTATTCCACCCTATGAATAAAAAAAACTAAAATTATGTTTATATGATAGATCATGAAAAAGTAAACCAAGAATATTAATATCAATTCATAAAAGTGAAAAATAAATTTAATATTTCCATTTTAAAATTCATGTTTTTTAATCTGTCTCCAATTTGGTGAAAACGCTGTACGCTATGTTGGCTAAAGTTTTGACGTAATCTGTCTTGTAAACAAATAATCTCAGTACTGTGTCTACTACATTTACTACAATAATTCGAAAATTCTTAGTTATTATTAACACCTTTTATCGATATTCCGGCGCTATAATATAATTTCATCATGGAAGATGGTTTATGAAAGCAGAAAGCACTAATCTTCCACGAAGACATAACCTATGAAATATTAGTTTTGCAATATTGTGAATATAATTTTGCAAGTTTTGAAGGTCTATTAAATTGCATACTTACATCAAAATGATCTTCACAAAAATAGTATTTACTCTTTGTGGACAATAACTTCGGATCTCTTCATGCTATCTTTAGCCACGTATTTCTTATTTTTAAATCTGTTGGCACTTGTATCCATAACTTTTCCGGCGTTTTAACACTTGTAATCTTACTTTCAGACACAAGACACCAATGATATGGACTATAGTTCATTTTGTATTTGCGAAAATAACTTTAATCTCTCAGTGAAGCGTGATGTTTACTAAAAGTGTGACGTAAAAGTCACGGCGGACTAGAGTTGTGCTGTTTTCGAGCAAGTAATTTAATTGAAAAATTAAAAGTCGTTTTTCTTTATTATTTGATATTAATAAAATATATCTCTATTTTTCCGTGGTACTTTATCACTAAAAGATGCATTTGAACTTCTTTTTGAATGAGACCGGAATAGCCTATTGATTTTACACCTACAAAATGAGTAGGTATCGTTTGAGACTTCATCAGTCCACTGACCCATAATGAAGCATTTTTTCCCGATCCCCTTAATAAAAAATCATAGGAAATGTCTTTTTGATTATAAATTAATGTAAGTACCAAATAAACGTTATTCTACATAATGTACATTATTATTCTATTCTTACAACTATAATAGCTTTGCTAATTCTTTTTGACATTTATTTTTTACTGACCTGGCCCCATAAACATCAAATCAGCAAGGAAATGTCATAAACCATGTCCAGACCGATCTTGTACGGGCAATGGCGGCGCTAGACCAAATGTAGGCGTCGGCGACATCAGCTTTGCGAGGCCTTTTTCATTACCCAGTCAGAAATATGTAATTATAATTGGTCATATTTATTTTTGGACATTGCCTTTTAATATTTTTTATTTTGGACATTATGCATGTGAACCAATGCGACCAGGCCCGCCGCTAGCGGTTTGAACGCCGGTGTGCAATTCCTATCGTGCCGCCCCTATCTAACTACAAAACCTAGGTGTTTATAAAAATGTGAAAAAAAAATGCTGTACAGTGAAAAACTATGTTATATTAAGTTATTTTATACAAGATAGATACACTAATACGACATTAAATGAAAAAATGAAGGCAAGAAAGGTGCAGTTTATACATATTATGTAGGTAGGTATAGGTATTAAGTACGACAACATTCTATCGACATTCAGAGTCCCTATTTTCTGGTTTGCTAAAAAAATTCTCAAGAGACCCCGCTAGTTTTTTTTTCTCTGTATCTTTTTCTCGTTTTTGCCGTCGAAATTGAGCTCCTGAATTTTTTTTCCTTTTTTACGGTTCCTGGAATTTTTTTGAAAAAGTTTAGTATACTTACGGTTTTACAAAAGTAACTTAAATCCCAAAAGGGGGTCGATCATTCCACCCATTATTGCGAACAACCTTTACTAGGGGGTCAACACTGAAATCGCGAAAAAAAAATCGGCTTTTCCATACATTTTCTATGGAATAGTTATTTTTTTTTCGCGATTTCACCGTTGACCCTATGGTAAAAATTGTTCGTATTTATGTGTAGAAGTTTAAGTTACTTTGGGGATTTAAGTTACTTTGGTTACACCCTGTATAGGTATAATTTTAATATTTTTTTTATAAATCATCACTCTTAAGCTGTATAACAGAAAAAAATACCCTTTAAATCACAATAATAATGACAATACTACTGCGAAAAAAAAAATTTTCATACCTACTGCACACAAATGTAATGGAATAACTAATTTTTTTTCGCGACTTCAGAGTTGACCCCATAGTAAAAGTTGTTCGTATTGATTAGGTGGAATGTCCCCCTTTCGTTACTTAAGTTACTTTTGTTACACTCTGTATTAATTTTGATACATTTTTTTTATAAATCTTTACTTTTAAGTTTTTTCAGTAAAATACTTAAAAGTAAAGATTTTTACCTTACCTTACCTTTAAATTTTACATGAATACCTGCTGTTTATATGAATGCGCCCATATGCTGATTAATTAAACAAATACACTTAACATAATTATGATTTTTTGCGCCGACGGATAATATAAATAATTTTCTAAATTATTTTTATAGTTACACTTCGCACAAAAATATACAGAATATTATTAATTTTAAGTACCCTGGACCGTTTCCGGATCTCACATTAGGGCTATATAACAAAACAATTGAAGTTTGTTGTTCACTCACATCACTTTCGCATTTGTGTTAAATAAATAAAAACAAAAAAATGAGAATATAGTTTTAAGGGGATTTCCCCTGATATCTGTGGGATTTCCCTATTTCACATCGAGCACGATACGGATTAACTTTGTTCTCATAAATTTCAATAGATGGCGCTATGTAATGCTACGATATAAAAGAAATATTTGGGCGCCGTTCATCATATTATTTTTATAAGGATAATCTTTTTAGTATTGTGAGGTGACAATGTCTGAATTTTAGTCGATGATTGTCTGATTTGCCGCCCCCCTGAATGCGCCGCCCGCGTGCATTGCACGCCTTGCACGCCCGCTTGCGGCGGGCCTGAATGCGACTGATGTAAGTATAAAGATAAATATTTATTGTGTACAAAAGTTAATATTACAAGTTAGTAGATACAATTACATAAGTTCAGACCACTCAGAGCGGCTCTGGCCAAATACTACTCACGCGTACGAAAATATGTGTATACGAATAACTACACCTTTAAAATTTAGCATTTTTAAACTTTTGCGAGGCCCCCACAGGAGCGAGGCCGTCGGCGGTCGCCGACGTCGCCGACGCCTAGCGCCGCCACTGTGTACGGGCAGCAGCCTCACGAGCCAATCCCTCGATCGATGTGGACACGGCTAATGAAATACCTAATAAACATTTTTTCTTTCTTTCTTTCTAATGATGAGAGCGTTATCTTCGACGATTGGCGTGAGGTAGCGCAGGACAGGCCGAAGTAGAAATCGTTATTCTTGGAGGCCAAGACTCAGTTGGGTCCCTGCGCCATGTTAGTAAGTAAGTTATCGTAATACAAATGTTTCAAAAATTAACATCAAAAGTGACGTTATGTGCGAAAATTAAAAAGCTAACAATATCCGTTACATATTCGCGGGAAAAGCAGGCCCCTCTTCTCCACTGGGCACTATGGGCACGTGCCTAGGGCCCCGCGATCGAATGGGGCCTCCCTGTTCCTGTCAGATTCAAATGATAACCGTTATTTAGGTATTACCGAAAAAGACTTACTATTATAAATACAATACCTACGCTTATTAGCTTTAGTTTGCCGCATGCGCATAACTATACCTTGTACAACATAGCATGAACTTTTTGACAGATGGGTCAGTGATGAGAAACAGAAAATATCTATTGGTATAAAAAATATGATGGCTAAATATATGGCTGTATGTATGTTTTAAACTATTCAAAATAAATTCATTCATTCATCAATCATAGGGCCCCATGATCCTAATGTGCCCAGAGCCTCAAACAGTTTGAAGACGGCCCTGGGGAAAAGTAATGGATACCTACTGATATATTTTTTTTATGCAAGAGGCGTCAGACGATAAATGGTATGTGATGTCTGATGGTAAGCAGTCGACACCGCCCATTGACACCCGCAACTCAAAGCGAGTTCTGGGGTCGCTACCGGACGTTTAAATAAGAGTACGCTCGTTTCTTGAAGGCTCCCAAGTCGTAGCTGTTCGGAAAGACTGACGCAGAGAGTTGGTTCCACAAAACCGATGCGCGAGAGAAATATATTTCATGTACATCGACCACCCTACAGATTTATTATAATTAGTATAGAAGATAGTTATTGAGTTCTTTATTTGAGAACTAGCGACCGACCCTCGCATCGCTTCGGTTATTTAAACGTCATTAGAGAAACATCGCTTATATTTCGCTTAAATATAAACCTTCCTCTTGAATGACTCTATCTATTATAAAAACCGCAACAAAATCCGTTTATCGAGGAAGGCTTTAGGCTATACAGCGTGTTTCGGAAGTGAGCACTAATACTTAAGGGTGTTTATATATATCATGTAAAGAAAGCATAGTGAAGGTAATGAACATTGAAAGTGATACTTTATTACTCCATACATTTTTAAAAAACAAATTTTGTGGCAAATCCTTGTACAACCCTGAAAGTTTGTTTGTAAAGACAGGTCACTGACCGAATATCGTACCTACGAACCTACCTATAACTAGACCAGCGCAGTGACAGCGCGGCACACCGCTAGCTACCTATCGTACGTAGTACTGATTTTAAATCCGAATAAAACGCCACGGACGCATTCATTGACTATTCACATAACCACACACACAACACACAAAAACTTCCATGGTAGTCTGGTCAGAGGAGCGGGCTGGCCACGTTACAGGGCCTCCTTTGCCGATCAGCCCAGCCCAAACGCCTGTCTAAGTATTGGCGAGCAGACGCGCGGCGCTCCGTCATACCTAGCGTCATTTCATAAAATTCATCATTGTAATAATGTGATGCCGAGCTATGGTCTCCCGATAGAAGATGCGACTAACGTTCACGAAGGTTACGAAGCAACTGATACGTGACTAAAAAATAATAATCCATTTTTCGCCAATTCCCGTAGGGTTCGGTAATATCAATTCACAATTGAAAAACCCTCTACTACCAAATTTACACATTTGCAATAACATCACTCGTATAAAGTAACTGGGAATGTGTAGGATATTTTTAAATTAATGAAATCCCCGAAATGAGTAAAAACAAAATAAAAACTCTTATTAGTCCACAGCTGGACATAGGCCTTTCCCAATGTTACTGCCAAATTTACACATTTGCAATTCATCAGTCGTATGAACTGGGAATATGTACGATATTTAAAATTAATAAAATCCCCGAAATCTGTAAAAACAAAGTAATAAAAATCCATATTAGACCACTGCTGGGCATAGTGGCATACGCATCGAACATTGGGAGAGCCCAATGTTCGAAACTGAAAAGGGCTCATGATGATACTTTCATTCGAAATAAATACAGTTGATATTATTTTCAATAATATCCAGAACCCTAGTTGTATTTATCGAAAAAAGAAATAGGTAAGTAGGCGGCGCCTGCGGCGAAAGTCAATCGATGCCGCAACCAATCAGAAGAAAGCGCTTCGTCCTTTGACCTCTGACCGCCGTCTGCGCCGTTTCGTGAATGGCTTAGATACAGTTACGCAAGTAGGCACAAAAGTGAATTCGTAATTCTTGAAAATAACTGAATCATGTCAGTAATGTTTCAAAATAATTTTTATCTTTTGTTATCTTTCAAATCTACTTTAAATTCAATGAGGTTGATAAGTTTGAGGGTGAAAACTTATAAAAATCGTTAAATATTCACAATTATGCCACTGTTACTATCAAAGATTCGTATTCGTAATATTTATTATTGCAGGAACATAAATATCTGAATTTACGAAATACACGTAATTTTGAGGATTAATTTATCAACTACGTCGTAGGTAATAGGTAGCATTAAATTAGATGTGTCGCCTCTGTATTCTTTGATCACTATTAGTGGACTAAACATCTGTTTTTAGGGTTGCCGTTTGGGACTTTTGCATAAAAATGAAAATCACCAATTACTTAAAACATACAAATTCTTTTGTTCCGGGCACAGTGCTGCCAGATCGTATATCAACTACTCTATACGACCCTTAAGTATTAGTGCTCATTTCCGGTCCACGCTGTATAACATCACGCTGCAACTAGTAGGAGCGAAGAAATAATGGAAAATGTAAAAAAAAAAACGGGGGAAAAATAATTATTCCACGCGGACGAAGTCGCGAGCACAGCTAGTAATTAGTATAGAAGATAGTTATTGAGTTCTTTATTTGAGAACTAGCGACCGACCCTCGCATCGCTTCGATTATTTAAACGTCACTAGAGAAACATCGCTTATATTTCGCTTAAATATAAACCTTCCTCTTGAATGACTCAATCTATTATAAAACCGCAACAAAATCCGTTGTGTAATTTTAAAGATCTCAACATACATACTTATGAACAGACAGACAAATGCTACTTTTATAATATACACTGTATGTATACACTATTTATTGATATAGAATTTACACACTACCATAAATAGTAGATTTCCTATTAACTGGGTACACCATTATTGTTGTCGACGTGTTGGCTCAATCTAAAGAACTCTCAAAGCTGTAATGTTTTAGACAGTTATACAGAGAACCGCCAGTTAATCATAGTGCAAATATAATACTAATTCCTCAGGAGTTAAGAATGTATGTAATGTATTTGTGAAGTGGACAACTGTATTTATGTGTTTTAGAGGTTTCATTACCGAGTTATCATCTTTTTCGAAACTTTTTTCATAGGGCTATAGAGAGAATAGAATTTATGTATTCAATCACAGATATTCAAATAATACAACGTTTATAGCTACAGAATAATATTCGCCTTGTACCTATTAAAATAAAGGTTAGTAGGTACATCTACTAACCCGTGAGATAGTTAGGACCGGTACTTAAGTTAGGGATCTTTTCGTGGAAAAAATTTAGGTAACTTCATTTAGAATAATTAAGTAGGTAGCTACTATTTGGACAGGGCAGCTTGTGGCTGGCTACAAACTGCCAACAGCTGGCAGTTAGTGTATGGAACCAAGATCTCCCGGAAAACACATCATCTTTCGGAGTAGAGCAGAGGAGCCATATACTAGAAAGGGTGGAAGTGCTCAATCTACATAATAATTTGATAGGGCTGACCGGATTACCTTGATCCAGAAACAGTTTTTCCCCCTGCTGGAGCCCAGACTGTTGGCTATTGCCTATTTGCGGGGCCCACCTAAGAGAGGCGAGTCACCACCCAAATTTTTAATTAGTGAGATATTGAAATGGCAGGCGTCCAACATCCCACACCAATAGCCCAGCTAACATGTCCACCAAAACCTGTCTTGGGACATTCAAAAGTACTTAATACTAGGCCGATGTATCCCATCTCACATTCACATTATTAGATTGTCTCAAGAGGCTTCAACTTGTTGGGGCGCACTTTGGAAAGCGTATATTTGGTTTTGTGTAGGTAGAGCTTTCCAAAGTAGGTAACTCTGGCGTCACTTGTGACCCCAAAATGCCAATAAAAATAAAGGGTCAGATTCGCAAGACCCTTATCAGGCCTGCCCTTTTATAAAATGGCCGTCGTGTCTAAGGTCGTCAGGGCCAATGGATTCATCACAAGTAGGTACAAGTTGTGCTACCGATAGACCAAAGTGGAGAAGAATATGCAGAAAAGCTGACCCCTAGTTCTAAGCCACGATCTTTGAATAAAACTGGGATTAGCGCAGTAATGATAATATTGACAATTACTTATAAAGCATAATTGGTAGCTACTGAATTCGATTTACGTAGTTTCTGAAGTGAAGCGATATGAATAGCGGCCTGCCCTCATTCAAGACACTATGGAAACATATTCCATTCTAATAATCTATGCTTTGTCTTTTTCTTAACTAAACAGTTTGAACGTGAGAAAACGTTTTACGGATATCGTAATCGAATAATGTTTCCGGAGTTTTAAGGAAATTAGGGGGAGTGGGGCCCCACCACCAAAATCGAAAACGATCGTTCGTTGAACGGATCGCGTACTTTTGCACCATAAATCCCTCTTATTTGTCCCTCCCGTGCTCGAATACCTACATGAATTAAATTAATTAAAATCGACTTTCACAAATTTTTGTTCTATTCGAGCACGGGAGGGATTCGTTTTCGATTTTGGTGGTAGGGGCCCTGGTTTGGATTTACGAAAGGAGAAGATTCTCTATCAGATTGCAATGGCATTACCGTAGACAAGGTTCCACACTAAGATCAGAAGTTAAAGCAAAAGCAGCAATCGGAACAAACCGAATCTTATAGTTAATTAATTTGATACCGACCTAATATTGTTCCTTTATTTAAAGTTCGCAGTCATTCCTATCTCAAATATATCGTACTTTCAACGAGTTAAGTATGCTGTATCACACATAAATACAAGCTAACCATGAATACGATTACAAGTCAAAAGTTACCAGTTTAGTTGAGTGAGTCACAACCGTAATTAACACAGTTACATTTAAATAGTAATATGAAATACACATTTAAGTCTATACAAACGTTTTTATCATTTATATGTATCAGTCACGTCGACGGAGAACTGAATAAAAGTTTATTTCGTAAGTATCCCGTTAAACTACCGTGTAAACTTCATTAAGTGTTAATTAAATACGGTGGGAATTGGCCCTGTAAAGTTAATGCTTGTCTAAAGCCGTTCATATACAAACGGAGACAAACAAACATCTCTTAGTTAAACTTGAGTATAAAAAGGCTGCAAACCAAACTTATTTAGTAGTAAAAGGGGAACCTCCGATTGAAGAACTACTCTCAGTAGATCAGTATTGATTAGATACTTTTATTGTTAGAACATTAGTTACTCTGTTTCACAATAAATCGTGTAGGTATCTTTCTGGATCTTTAGCTCAACTAATGTACCTACTTATAGATAGATTATAAATCGTTCAATACCTACCCATGGTCAATCTGGTACCTAATCTCTTAATATTTGTAAATATGTCAGTGGGGTTTGTGTTGTGATATGCAGGTACTTTTTAAAAATATTTGTAAATAATTAAGAAGGTTTTCCTCAAGGTCTAATTCACTACAGAGTACACAAATATAGGTATTCCATTCATCTTCATCAATGACAATGTAAATGTTAGCCTAGATTAGTTACACCTAGATTCGTGATTCACTACAATTTGAGGTTCAGGTTTAGGTACGTATGCGACGAGACGTCTTTTAACTTTTATTTGAACTACAACGTAACGTACGTTCCTATGACGTATACGTTTCTAAACATCATTCATACATTACATACCTACCTACTCCATCCATATTATTATAGGTATATTATGTTGGTATATTTTATTATGACATGTACCTACTAGCTTTTGCTTGACCGCGGGCCGTGGGTTTTGTTACGATTTTTGTATATTTTTAAAACCCATACGGGTTAAATCACCGTCAACTTTTGACTGGCTCGGTAGCTCAATTGGTAGTGACCTCTGCCTTCTGAGCCAAGGGGGTGGGTTCGATCCCCACACATTACAAACATTTGTGTGCATAAACATGTCTGTTTGTATTGGTCTGGGTGTTTTCTATGTGTATAAGATGTATTTATTTACAAAGATAAAATGTATCTAAATAAGTTTATCAGTTGTCTAGTACCCATAGTACAAGCTTCGGCTTAGTTTGGGGCTAGATGGCGCTGTGTGGCCCAGCATGGCATTTCTTGGGTTATTTATTTATCAAACCAACCCTACCATATTTTATTGTGAATTTAATTGATGTTCAAATTAGTCCATAGATATCCAATATAGGTCTACAATTTGTGTCATGTTCCAAAACAACTATGTACCTACTTACTACCTAATAGATAAAATAAATAAAGACCTTTTTACTTGCAATTGTTTTTCAATCCATACAAAATTAGCCTACATTTCACTCCATTCGATTTCATTTTAAAAATTAAACAAAAATTAGCAATTCACTACAATATTTTACATGTCTTTGTACAAAATTCATCATTATGGATTTCCAATATATCTATAGGTAGGTAATAATACGCGCTTGCGGATTCTGTAGAGCATTTTACTATGTAGCTATGTATGTACATTCAACATAAAATAATTACGGTAGTTTGGTACTCAAAGACTAAAATTAGTTGTAATAGCCGTTGTAACAATAACAAATCGACTTACTTATAGTAGGTACTTACAGCCGTTTATTACTGCCGAGATACACTCTTATTAAAAAAATTAAGTAAACAGCTTCTCAAGATACCTACCTACCTATACGGTAAAGTATAGAGTGATGTAGGTAGTCATAGTACAAGCAAGATGATTGTCGGTAGATATTGTCAATACTTAAAAACCGGCCAAGTGCGAGTCGGACTCTCGCACGTAGGGTTCCGTGCCACTATACAGCTAAATAAGTGTTTTTCTTTACGTTTTATTATATTGGAGTTAATTAAATTAAAAAATTACGTAATTCGATTTATGACGTTTAAAAAAAAACTACTGTCTAGATTTCATTCAAACCAAATTTCGTTAGTAGTTTTTATAGTCATACACATCATATATTTTTTTCAGTTTTATCATGCTCATATTTTAGAAGTTACGGGGGGGGGGGGACACACATTTTACCACTTTGAAAGAGTCTCTCGCGCAAACTATTAAGTTTAGAATAAAATGATGTTAGTAACCTCAACATCATTTTCAAATACCTATTCATAGATACCCCACACGTATAGGTTCGATGAAAAAAAAATTTTTCAGTTTCAGTTCTATGTATGAGGAACCCCAAAAATTTTGGATTTTTTTCTGATTTTATTTTAAAATCTTAATGCGGTTCACAGAATACATCTACGTACCAAATTTCAATAATGCAGCTCTTATAGTTTCGGAATAAACTGGCTGTGACATACGGACGGACAGACAGACAGACAGACAGACAGACAGACATGACGAATCTATAAGGGTCCCGTTTTTGCCATTTTGGCTACGGAACCCTAAAAATGAGCTAACTACACCTTCACCGATACTGTAATTACGACCGAATTTACCGATTTATTAGCGTGTAATTGTGACCTCTTCTTGTTTGTCATCTTTAGATCACCGTGGATTACCGTTATATATATTTAATCTGTGCCGTTATTAAGGCAAAGTGAGGGAATGGATTCAGTTTTTCGTGAATTAATTTCGCGTGGAGTACCTAACCAGAATTAGGTACTTAGGATTTTTTATCTCTGACACAATCAGATGACGTGATTATAATTATACAAACAATAGGATATCTATGAGTATAAGGTAATATTGACGTTGCAGTTTACAATTCAAAATTCCTTTCTTCTTCTAAATAAAATAATTTCTCATAGGTACCTACGACGTTTTCAAAGCCTGATCGACAATCATCAGTTATCCCTACCAAGTTAAAGGTTTAGAAGTTACCTACGTACTTAGGTAGGCCTACGCCCTACAAAAAATTATGATGACTTGCTCAGGTTTAACATACCTACCTAACAGAAGCGGTGATTAAGTAAAAAATATTTCATGACATTCCAATTGCCTAAGCTATACGGTGCAAAGCGCATCGTAGAACACACCGGCTACATTACCCGATATACCTACTTAATAACTTATTAGGTGCTCAGCAGATCCACGTCTGAGACATACCTACCAAGATTTACACAAATACAACTTCAATGTCCCAAAGAATGAACCACAGACGCGTAGAGAGGAACCTAGGTTTCACAAGTATGACATAAAATCACCAACAATTTTGCCACAGAACGTTGAACCCCGAGGACATTTGGAGCGTGGCTCGGTAATAATATAAACATCGTACGAGGTGCGGCTTGGATAGTGAAATGCGCATGCGACTGCCGTGGGCAGTGGTACCTAAGTAAGTAGGTACTGGTGGATAGATTAACCAGCAGGCCAGTGATCGGGGGCGCGCGGGCTGGCATTATGTCCCGCATGCTCCACATTGACAGCCAATTAGCGGGGTGGAGCTGCCTACCTGTCCGATCTACTTATGGTCACGATATTCACCCAGGGTGCCAGCTGCATTGACATCTCTTATGCACACACGCCCTCGTTAGATATTTATATTATACAAGCCCTTAGGGCAATTTGCGAAGGAGCGCTGACTTTGTAAATTTTATCAGTAGGTAAGTAGGTATTTCATTGTAAATATCTTACAATATCACATACCAGTTCATGCACATTTTCTACTTACTTACCTACTTAAATATCCAGACAGGTAGTACTCCCCCCATTTAACCATAGACCCTTGGCATAAACAATCAAATGAGTCTAGTACCTAAAAGGATGAGAGACGAATATTTTAATCTTTAAAAATTGTTTTTCTTTTATGGTACACCTTTACTTTATTTTTGTTATCAACATATGTAGGTATTTCCAATTCCTGGTTTATTTTGTAAAGAGAGAACTGTTAACTTTCAGAGGCTTGTTCCCACCTGGATTTATTATTTTTATAAGAATCTATCTAAAATGTCAAAACAACCTCACGTAAGCATTTCCAAGAAACAATTTGAAAAGCGCTTGTGAGTAAGTACCTATGCTATGTTGTTCCGTGCCTTTTGTTTCGCCGAGCCGACACTACGAATCATAAAAACCTAACATAATGAGTGCTCTCACGGCGCAGCCCATTCAATGTGACATTATTAAGTCGTAGACCTAGTGTTACTCACTCCGCGCATCAATAAAGCGTAACTGGTAGTCGGTAGTCGGTACTGTTGGAAGTCAAGAACGCGTGCGTAGAGTCGCGAGCGTCGTCTGCCAGCGCGGGCGCAACCACCGTAGCGTTGAAAGAACAAAACATTCCGCTAGATCGTCATTATTCAAATTTTCGCTGTACCACTTGCCCGGTTGTTCCGGCCCCTGCTTTTTGTCCTATTTCGTAGCACTCTGAAATTACGATTAGTTCGGTCGAAATGAGGCGCGGTCATCCGTGGTGGATGGCCGTGTGAACGGCCCGTTATCCAAACAGTTTACGCGGTTTGCGGATAAGCCGAGGGTTTGGGCGGAAGAGTGGTTAGCGACAAACATTTACTTTCTATTGAAATAAAACCACACTGGAAGCTGCAGGCTTAATGGCTTGGAAAGTTCTTTACGAAATACCTACTAGTTATCAATAGTCGTCAAAACAGATTCGTAATGCAGATATATCAGACACGTTATCTTCTCTTCTTCACACAAATTGTACCTAGGTCGCTAGTCGCCTTTATCTATCCTGGAACCATCAGACAATAGAAATACATCGCTGTCATACCTATCTGTAGTTACGTAAAACGAACAAAAACCACATAATCCTATGAGATCCCTTTACAAAAAATAATACACCAAAATATTAGGCGTTTCATCATCATCATCATCAGCCTGCGACAGTCCACTACTGGACGTAGGCTTCTCCCACAATAGGCATTTTATATCACACCAATGTCGTTTAAGCATACTTATCAACCCAAACTGTTTTAATGTAAGTATACTTATTTAAGTAAGTCAGCTAGTGACCTCTGACAAGATTATACTAATAAAATATAATTTAAAAAAATGACTAATTAATTTCGACTCTTTGAAAAGCAATTAAGCAATATTTTAGCGAGTACAATTAGATACAATCAGAATCTATCTAGGCCAGAGGTCCGTTACACGACGAATATAAAGTTTAAGCGGTCTACTTTGAGACAGGAGCGAACAATGGAGCCTGGTCTGATGATGCATTCGAATCGGTACTTGAAATTCGGGTGTAATTAATACTTTCATCATTATAATCGCCCCAACCAGGGGTGGCGCTAGTAATATATCTAGAGACTGTATCGGTCTTCGAAGCTCAGGGCCCAATTACCATCACTTCTATGAAGACTCTTGTATAGGTAGTACAATGGAACGATTGCCATCAAAGCTCCGTAACTCTTTAGAAGATTGGGAACGTTGTGAGTTATGCTTTTACCTACATCCATAATCAGCTAAATTCGCTTCTGTTTCCGTCCGTTCGTTTGTCCTTTTATCTGTTTTTGATACTTATATGTTAAATCAACGTCTTCCAAATGAAAGTTTAAGGGTTAGAATTCGATTTTCTGGATGATCAGTTGGCATTTTTCTGCTATAACTTAGCAGAAAAAATGCCAACTGATCATCTATCGCACATATTTTAATATTAAGTATTATCGGTATAAATAATACTGGTTAATTCATCAATTGGCACCTAACCCCATCTTTTACGTATCGTCTACCCAAAGTTTGTCTGGAAGAGATCTCTTAAAGCGATAAGACCGCGAGAACTGTACTTTTATGTATCTTTGTGCCTCTTTTTTTCAAGTCAACTATTTGGTGTGCAATAAAAATCTCTCGGGCTGTCAACTATGCGTAAGAAAAGAACGTGTGAGAGAACAAAGTCTTTACCTAATGAGTTGCTGCTGCCTCTTTGTATTAAGCTATATTCTCGTTTTATCATTATCATCAGCCTATTACAGTCCACTGCTGGACAAAGGCCTCTCCAGTTGTTCGCCACTTAGGACAAACGTCTGGAGGATATACCCATAATCGCCATGCTGGGCAGGAGGGTTGGCAATCGCAGGACATAGCTTCTCGCTCCGGTGACGCTGCTGTCCGTCATCGGTCTATGGTATTTAGCTACGCCTTCAATTGTGATGGTTATACCGCCACCAGTAGGTTTCTCGCTCGTTTGTTATTCGGCAAGATGCTCCACGAGCATGTGAGGTTGGCTTGGAGCGAAATGATGATTGACCGCTCCTTTACATCCCTTAATGTTAATTAGTCTTCATTCGTCAGCAAATGTCTATTAGTCTGCTTACTCTCACGTCGGATTATAATCGACGCGTTTGCATTCATTCATTCCGTTCCAAGCGTTACAGACAGTTACATGATCATAATAATGTTACTCACGAGCATGGCTAAAGTGAGACATGATTTTAATTACAACTATTGTTACGGCCATTGTTAAGAATTAATTTAACGTAAAGAAGAGGGACTAGATGCCATGCGTCCATTTAAATACTCTAGACGCTTAGCTAAATACATGACTAATCATATTTTATTATTACGAAAGTAATAAGTTGCTGAAAAGTAGTTAGGACCTATCATACGAGCACCTACATATTTACTGACTAGGTACATACACACCTTAGCTAAATTCACAGATAGACAGTAGAATTTATTTCTTCTTGATCTAGGTAGATGATCAATAAGGTGGCATAAGGAAAAGCTAAACAAATAGTATTATATTATTAATATTAATGTCTTTGTAGATGATTCTAGTATATTGCAATAGGTACGTTAAAATTGGTTAAAAATATTTTGCTGATAAATGAACATCACCATCGAACCATATCGAGATCATCATAGTTAGGTATACTAACACCGCTATATCGAAATCTAAACTGATTTTATCGGTTTTATCTGACCCATTGATCCAAATTTTCATATTCAATTTGGTTGTGCAGATTACTTGGAATAGGTACTTACTTATGATTTAGCATCCCAGCAATCTCTTATTTACCGCAAGACCTAAGTCATGCATGAACTAAGTATTCGAACAAATGCGTAAAGGTACGTCTCTACAGAAGCGGGGCTGCCTGGAGCTAACAAAAACTAACAAATCCCATAACATCTCAGCTCCACTTTAGTGTAACAATGACATTATTTCGTCAATTTTTGTTGGTACCGCGCAGCCTTACTTTTGTGTAATCACACCTTAATACTTACTAGGTACTGAATTTTTTCACGGACGTGGCTTCATCTCTAGATTATTTATACAAGTAATATTATGAAATACTTCTCATAATATCGTTAAGTCCCTGTCATAATACAGGCTAGCATGGTGGTAGCAACTGACAAGTGATTGATTTAGTTAGTCCATTGCTAAAAAAATTAATAAATTTCCCTAAGCAGTATTTTAACTTGCTTTGTTTTCTAGAAAAAACAGAAAAATGAACGTCATTTAATGTAATGTATAGCTGAAGAAATAACAGGCACCGAATTGATTAATTTATGGCATTTAACAATTATAGCTACCGATCAACCAGCTACATTGTTTATTTGAATACCGATAGGAATAGGCAGGGTAGGTTCATATATATTTAGTACTAGCTGCTGCTCGCGGCTCTGCCCGCGTGAATGTTCGTATAAAACATAGCCTATATGTTAATCTGATGTACAAACTATATTCCTGTAAAGTTTCATTAAAATCCGTTCAGTAGTTTTTGCGTGAAAGTGGAACAAACATCCATCCATCTATCCAAACAAACTTTCGCGTTTATAATATTAGTAGGATGGCCCAGTGCACATAAAACAAATGACCGATGCAGATAGCCCCGACCGCAGCCAACGGTGCACTTTACTGCTTTATGCACATCACCGCGATTGCGTAACGGACACTTTACTGTTCATATCGATTTCGGTACACGACAGCAACTCTCGATCTGTCACGACAGCACGCGGAAGGTTGAGCCATCAATCATAGAATTAGATTCGCAGCGCTTCGTCTTGTGGTAATGCTCGCAAAAAGTCTTCTGCGCACGCGCTTGCCATACCGAACGTTCCCCTTGATGCATTGCTGTAATAAATCGCGCATTCTACGATTTGTATCCAGGCCATGCAATTAGGTGCACGATTTATAACATGCCTTCTTTTAATATGGAAAAATTAACTCGTTTATACATCAAAGTGTTTCTTAATGTGATGAATAGGCACGTAACTGACACGGCGTTCCCAACTTTTTCATCTTTATAAAAAAAATTGAATCTTCGGTCTAGAAAATATTAAAAGCGGCCTGAATGAGGAAATATACTGAGATGGGTTGGATTTATGTTCTCTGGCTGGTTGTAGCGAATTGAAACAGAGAAATTTATATTCCTCTCACATCATAACAATACATGATAATAAAAACTGAAACACAACAAAAACAATACAATGATTTTTTTTTTTTTATAGTGGCTCGACATAATGGCTTCCCTACGCCTGATGGAAAGCGAAAGAGAAGCCCAAGTCGCTGTGACAACGGGCAAGTAACTGGTCAGTTACTTGTCAGTTGCCACCGCCATGCCGGCCCAACCCTAACCTCCCACGAGCTCCGGAAACCCTACTCACCGGCAGAAACACGACCCAGAGGTCATTTGACTGCGGTATTCTATAGGGTGGAGGTCCTTCCCCGGACGGGCGGCTCAATTCGAGCGAAGATTCGCTATGCCCTACCTCTCTTCTATGATAGAAACAGAAGAACTAGACACATAGAATGATGTCCATTGCAAAAGTGCCTCGATCGGCATTATCTCCCGGCCCGTGCAGCAAGGCACGATCCTACTGCCGTTCTATTGAATTAGGAGAGTAAAAAGATAAAATGCCAGGGGGCACACACTTTTAGTTTCTCACACTCACTTACACCTACTGTAATATATCTTGCCACTTTAGCCAATCTCCGAGAAGATCAACGATGGCACCCGGGGTCAGGAACAATTATTTTAATTATTTCGTTCTACCATTTGACGCCTTCGAAAGTGTATCTCGCTTATTAGTGTTGAACAGAATGAAATAGGTAAAATATATAGAAATCATGTCACAGTTGCTGTAAAAAGCATATCAGTATGCTTGTAGCCAAATTTAGTTTTAATTACCCTCGGTACAGACGAATAGCGAATCGATCGAGCATACAGTAGGCACTGTATGCTCGATCGATTCGCCGCTCATTTAGATATCCTAACAAATATCCTACCAAGCATTCGTACTAAAATCTACTTGTATAGCTTTAATGCTTACATTCTTCATTGTTCCATATGGCTATCATTTAAGCCATGGCCTCTGAAGCATATACCTTGTTACACTGTCTTCCACTCGATGTCAACTGTCCTACTGCAACCGTGTGGGTCACTTTCTTTCCTTTGAACAGGCCGTTATCTTAGAATTGTACGTTATTAAAAGAGCCGATTAAAAACTAATGAAAACATAGACACAGGTTTCCGTAAAACGGGTTTGTTGATCCAAGTAAATAGAATTTCCTGGCTGCAAACCTATTAGATACCAATTTACGTTTATGTGCCTAGTTTTTTATTTCTCGTCTTCCTAACTCGCGTAATGAACTATATAAATAAACATTTGTCCCATAAACACAGTGAACTGTTTTCTCATAGCGTTATTAAACAATACGATAGCAAAAAGAGATATTACTCGGAGAATCTCGCATTAAAAGCGCATTAACAGCTGAACCGATCACTAACAGAAATAAGTTCACAGACAAATTGTTATCCGTTCCACGGAACGGATTCGCTTATTCGCGTTCCTTTGTAATTTATTACAGATAATGATCGGACCGAAGCCCTGATCGGTGTTAATGACCAATTGCGCACCGAGATTGATCTGATCTATTGGACTGGACGGTAAGCCTCTGTCATTTTCAATAAAAGACACTGTTGAAGAATAGACCATGATTAAATAATCTTTGTAGGACCATCTATAAATTTCTTTCATTCTGCGTGTACAATATAACAATGGGTTCAGAGTGCTGTTGGGGCTTCCGCGTTTCTGTAGTGCGTCGGGTATGTTTGCGGGGGCGCATATTGATGGTTTCCATGCCATTATCAGAAAGCGCTGCGCATCGCTGCTGAAACGTCTGCGGGGCAGCACCAACGGCATTCTGAGCACATTGATGGACAGATGGGACTCGCCATTCCTGAGGCACTGGATTGGCCTTCACGCTATGCAGCGATAATAGTGTCTGTACCCGTGCCTATACGGTCCCTGTGTGTACTCGTTGTCCCTAGTTTGTAGTTTATTTTATTATGCCTTTTAATTTTTTAATGTCTTTTAATGTATTTAATTGGATTTTATTTTATTTTTGTATAATTGGATTTAATTTATTATTTTAATTTAATTGATTGACATTGATTGTAATTTTTAATTTTTTATTATTATTTAATATGGGCATGTGCCTGAATTAAACGATTTTTATTTTATTTTTTATTTTATAAATCAATTGGATGAGTAGAAATACTTTGGATACCAAAAGAATATTTATAAAATGGATTATTAGGTAAGTACATACGTTTAAAGACTTTGTATCTACGAGTATTACCAGGTCTGTAGTTTATTACCTATCAAACATAACAGGTATCGTAACCCGTATTATAATAAACAGCTCGTAGGTATACATTCTACATCGATCGTAATGTTTATTCTTTAAAAGTTGCTGGTACTGTTATTTTGTTAAAGATCTTATCGATAAATGCTACTACAGCAGTTGTAGAATATTATATAAATTACTATTCAAGATATTAAAAAGTATAAGCTGATGTTAAGGTTGTGAACCACATTCAAATAGTTGAGTTTTCCTGATTCCTGAATTTAGACCATTCTAATCACTCCGATTTGTCGAAAACATTTCCTTATAACCCTAGAACGTGCACAAAGCAGGCGGTCTATTGTAAGGGCGAGCTTGCTGCCGAGGTCAAGTTTTCCCAGGAAACCTATCATGCATAAACTGCAGCGCAAACAATCGTTGCGGGTCGGAGTGACGTGAGGGACGCGTGCGCCGGCTGTCAGCCTGACGGCCAAATTGACGGCGGCCGCTGTCACCGCTCCTTAGGGTTACTAACTATGCCTAGAGCCTTTATCCTCATTTACTCCGAGATCAGAGACACATCGGAAAACATCTCAGATGTCATCGCGGTGTAGCGTAACTTAAAAAGAAACAAACAATGAATCTTTGTTAAACTAAGTATATGAATTACTTACTTATATCGGCTGAAATAAAAGGTTTCGAAGAAGATGTGTCCTTTTATTGTTTACGACTAAGAAACCAGTTTTGGCAATAGCGGTGAGAGAGATTTTATCCGATGTCAATTGTCTCTGGTCGGTTGTCGAGCATAGACAATTCATATATTTTATCATACAAGCTTTCTTTACACGTAACAGTTAATATCAGATTCTAATTATGAACAACTATTTATTGTTGCACATGTATGTACCGGGACATAATTTACAGGACCAAACTATACTTAGTTCATCAATTATGTATATCTACCCTCCTCTCGTAGCTTGTACAACTACGAATATAAGGAACCTATGGAAACGTTACCTATCAGCAAAGCACGACAAGCTACTGGTGATTCAGGGCAGAATCGAGGGTCTAGTTATCGATCACTTACCCGACGGGCAAACACCATCAAATCTATCACCAAGACATCTAAAGTAGAATGCGCTCGCCATACAACCTGCAGAGACCCGTGGAGACGAATCGCGAAAAAGTCTACAACTACAGTAGTAGACACAATTAAGAGTGAAGGGCTGAAAAGAGACCATAGCTACAACTAATCAAGCTAAGAAGTTACGATAATTTAATTGGTTATTTTCATAAAACTGCCAGCCCTACGCCTAAAGACAACAGAGCTTCCGTGACGTCAAAAGGATCCACGACAGTCCGTCCATTTATCCGCATTATCTACACCAACATCCACAACAGGTGCCTCAGCTCGCTTCCTCGTTTCTTACATTGTCCCGAACACAAAGTGAATAAGCGCCTAACTTTCTCATCAATTTACAAAATTGGAAAATCTACTTTCTAGTTCATGCTCAACAAAATTAAATCAAATAACATTGTAAGTGTTAAATAGGGGAGTTTATCTCGTTTACCTACTTTTGTACTTTCATATTATTTTGGTGCAAAAGGCGAGCCGTATTTATAAAGATCATCTATCAATTTTACTGCGAAGTTTTTGTGCAATCGTGCTGTGAGTATAAGGCATTTGTGTCGCGAATTTCTCAGTATCACTTGAATCGCACATTTGCGATTTTGCTACCGGATTTGCTACGACATTGCAGCATAAATATTTACCGATCACCCGGGGGAGAATTTTAATATTAATGTATTAATCGGTTATCATTTGTACCTAGGTAGGTTGAATACCTGGTAACGACTAGGTTCTGGGCATTTTCTAAAGCGTGGTTTTCAAGACCCAAGCCACTTTAAAGAATTTATTTCCTAATTTGCGAAATATTAACCTCAGTTAGGTCTAGCCTAATAAGTTAAAAGTAGGTATACACGCTCTATTCCTGAGTGGTTATTTTTACATAATGTACCTACGGTCAGCATCAAACTTTAAATCACTATTTACACTAATGTTCTTAATGATCCAATTTTAGAGCCTATCGCACTTTAAACAAAAAGTCTAAAGCTTGCTGTATCTTTTTAACCTTCCTTATTTGTTGTAAAAACAGCTTCCGTCGGCGGCCAAGTAGCGAGCTAAAAAGTTCAAGCATCTAATCGATTAGAGTTATCGGATTTTTTCCAGAGCTACTTCTATTCGATGCGATAGGGCTTTTTATCACGATTTCGAATAATACGCCAATTTAATAGTGAACAGCTGTAAAAACTGTTATACATTTTATATTATCTTTACACACATGAAAGAAAATTTGTAATCTATGTTGCAGGCAGAAAGTCTTTACAATTGTTTGTAAAAATATATTAGACTAGCTGTGCTCGCGACTCCGTCCGCGTGGAATAGTTATTTTTTCCCCGTTTTTTTTTTTACATTTTCCATTATTTCTTCGCTCCTAATAGTTGCAGCGTGATGTTATATAGCCTAAAGCCTTCCTCGATAAATGGTCTATTGAACACAAAAAGATTTTTTCAATTCGGCTCAGTAGTTCCTGGGATTAGCTCGTTCAAACAAACAAACAAACTCTTCAGCTTTATAATATTACTAGCTGTGCTCGCGACTTCGTCCGCGTGGAATACTTATTTTTTCCCCATTTTTTTTACATTTTCCATTATTTCTTCGCTCCTAATAGTCGTAGTGTGATGTTATATAGCCTAAAGCCTTCCTCGATAAATGGTCTATTCAACACAAAAAGAATTTTTCAATTCGGACCAGTAGTTCCTGAGATTAGCGCGTTCAAACAAACAAACAAACTCTTCAGCTTTATAGTAATATTAGTTAAGATTAGTTAAGATTACTTTTACGAATACATCTAATTATTTGCTACCTTTACATGTATTTAAGTGATAGTTTCACGATTGATATTATATATAGAAGCGGAGACGTGAGGCTATAACTGTGAATACAATTGTATTGGAGATATGTAAATCGCCACATAATTATTTAGTAACAATGTATCTTCCGCGAAGATCGTTTTAGCAATGTCAGCGTTGATAAACGCTTCGTAGTAAACTATTAGATACAGTTCCTATCTATTGTTAGTTTTTGAAAGATAAATCTTTTTTATAAACAGTAGAAAGACGTATTTGTGGTGTGTTTTATATCTTCTTGTTTTGTAATTGAAAATTTCCTTACTATGAGTAAACATTTGATTTCAGTTACCGGCCAAAGAACTGGAAACCTTTTACGCACCGTGCAAAATAGAAGTGGAAATCGGCAAGCATTGTCTTATAGAATGAAAAGTTTTAGAATTAAAATGAATTGATTTTATTGGTTCAGCAGTGGTAGGGGGCTACTTCTGACACAGTGGGTTCGATTACTGCACAGCACAAACATTTATGTGTTTGAACATGCCTATTTGTATTGGTTTGGGTGTTTGCTATGCAATGTATTATGTATTTATTTTAAAAAAATAATGTATCTAAGTATGTTTATCAGTTGTCTAATACCCACCCATAGTACAAGTTTCAGCTTGGTTTGGGACTAGATGACGCTGTGTGGCGCAGTGCGACATATCTTGGATTATTTGACAAAGATTTACAAAACTCTCAATTGCAATTTCTTCAATGAGCTCATTAGAGGAATCTTGTTTGATTGCTTTATCACGGGTCTCAAAACTACTAATGCGTTGAAGTCTTTTCTATGGGCAGCGAAATCAAAAATGTGTGAGGCAGGAAAACATACATCAGTTTTTTTAAATGACTAGGATGATAGTCAAGCAGGCCTTATCATCTTCACCGAGCTGTTGTGGGAGCGGGAGACTCACCCCTAGCCGAAGGCTCTCACCCACAAACTGCGAAACATCACAATTTACATTGGAACACGATCCGTGAAGGATTATCTATCTATTTAAATGCGGCTATACATACGAGTATAGTTGTTTCACGTCTAAAGTCGACTACGGTCGTTGAAAGGTTAATACGAGTAGAACCTCTTCCCTTCACTAGAATAGTATTATATTCCGTGCTAGAATAAATGCAAAAAAAAACAGCTACTTACTTATTAAAATTTTCCGCGTCACCACGCATAGGTTAAGCGGATTGTTTAATTACGAAGCGACCGTAAGCAATTAGCCGGACAAAGTAAGGGCGTGACCGATGGTCGTGCAGCCACGCACCGCCGCCCACAGCTGTCCGCCACCGACGGCACCTGTTCGCGGGTCCATTGGCCTTGTTTCATCTCGTCACAGCTTCTGTCTTGTGTACGAATCTGCAATGGAAAAATTCAACCGACTTCAAAAAAAAACACAATGACCAAAACTAAAAAGCGATAAATAACGTAAGTAATTCTATCCTTAATACATAATTATTTAAATATTACAATTATCACTTATTTTTGAAGTCGGTGCCAACTCTCGGTACCTAACGTAAACTGTTGTTGTATGACGCGCGCGGCTGGCAAATCCACACGACAATATACATTTATTTGTTTGGCTGGCACCGACTTCAAAAATAAGTGATAATTGTAATATTTAAATAATTATGTATTAAGGATAGAATTACTTACGTTATTTATCGCTTTTTAGTTTTGGTCATTGTGTTTTTTTTTGAAGTCGGTTGAATTTTTTTTAAAAAAATAATTTTATTTCTCTATTTTTAGTTGCGTTGATGTGCTGTGACCTTGAATAAAGGCTAATTAATGTCCTTAAGAGTTTTACTTAGGAATGAAAAATTTTGCTTTAAGTCAAGTGAATACTTTGCGATCTAGAATCAAGCATATCACTTACCAAATCACCTGCCCTATTAGACCTGCATAAGTACATACTACTACCTAGTTTAATATCGACCAATGTCAGTACTGTCCCCTAACTCCTAACCGTTAAGGAGTTCTGTGGCTTCATCATCAGCACCAGATGTTGACGCCCGGAAGCATATACCTGAGTAAAATATGATTACGTAACAAAAACACCATATGAGCATACAATTTTCGGTTGTTGCCCTTAATTTCTCCAGGATCCCATCATCAGATCCTGACTTGGTGATAATGGGACCACCTCGGAAGTGTCCTCTGTCGAACTGTCGAAAAATTTTTGAAATCCGTCCTTAATTGACGGAAATATCGGTGAACATACATAAAAAAAAAATAAAAATATTATACATACAGACGAATTGAGAACCTCCTCCTTTTTTCGAAGTCGGTTAAAAAAAGTCATAATTTTGGTTTTGGAACGGTCGCGCCAAAGCCTGGCTTGGACTTCTTAGATCGGCCGTACACGAACTGCTACAAGCAATTGACTTGAAGCAGTCCGTGTACGGCCGCTGTAAGGAGGATACCTATTATGAATTTGCGCCCGTAACTGGTTACATTACTAGTAAGGTCCACACATTTCCCACACTGTCCACTGCCCACAACTGTCTCCACTACGGCGGTCCGTTGGCCTCATTTCATTTCATCACAACTTCTGTTTTATACGAATCTGCAAAGAAAAAAATAAATTTTAGAACGGTTGCGTTAGAGCCTCATTTAGACTTCTAGCTGCTCTAGGACATGAGTTTCCGCCCCCTAGCCCGTAACTACATAGTTACATGACTAGTAAGGTCCACGCATAGCCGAGAGGGGCGCAATCAGGCAGGAGGCTCAGGAGGACTTAGTCCTTCTGTGGAAGGAGAGCCTCGCCTCCGTAGTGTACGGCAGAGTCCTTTTGGATGCCGTGGTGCCGATTTTTGAGGACTGGCTGGACCGGCCTCACGGTTTCCTTACTTTCCGCCTTGTGCAGGTATTGTCCGGACATGGTTGTTTCGGGCAGTATCTGCACAGGATCGGGAGGGAGGAATCCGCGATGTGTCACGAGTGTGGGGCTGACCGCGACTCGGCCGATCACACTTTGGTCGAGTGCTCTGCATGGGCCGCGCAGCGTGCCGTTCTGGCCGGCACTATAGGGCCCGTTGTCTCGCTCCCCGCGGTCGTCTCGGCCATGGTGGGGAGCCGCCCAGCGTGGGTAGCCGTGTCCTCCTTCTGCGAGACTGTCATGTCCCGGAAGGAGGCCGCGGAGCGAGAGCGGGAGGATGACCCTTCCGCTCCTGCGCTCCGTCGTCGTAGAGGTGGCCGGACTAGGCGAGTTTATCGCCAATTCTTGCCGCCTGACGGGGTCCAGCCGGTAGGTGGTGCGGGGGCACCGCCGCCAGCATTGCACGGACCCCCGTCTTCGACGGATGGGAGTGGGCTCACCCTTCGGACCACTCCCATGACTCCCCCCTAAAGGGGGGAGCCAGTTGGGGCCTGTCATGACCAGGCCACGTCGGTGATGTCTTGGTGTACATACTAATAGGACCCTCGACACCACCTTTAAGGCGCATGACGAAGGGGCCGGGGTTTTTAGTGGGTATTTCCTGCCTCACTTCCATCTTCGAGGCGGGATGAGTCCCACATACCCCGCTGCTCCCCCAAGCAGCGGGAATGCATAAATGCATTTTCCCCGGCAAAAAAAAAAAAAAAAAAAAAAAAAAAAAAAAAAAAAAAAAAAAAAAAAAAAAAAAAAAAAAAGGTCCACGCATAGCCGCCCACAGCTTGCACTTTTAAATGATTGTTGTAAGTTTATATAGCACTAATGTAAGACAACTTGCAAATGTCTACGTATGTTTAGTTTAATTTCGATTATTTTGTGTGTAATAAAAGATATCGACACTCCTACCTACTCCGTTATATAGTACTAATAAACAAAAACAATTTTTTTCTTAATTCAGTCGGTATATAGAACATCTTATCAATTCATAATATCAAAACAGTGAACAAAAAAACGTTTAGTCACAATGTAACTAGGCTTATATTGAGATATTCATCTATAAATTGATTGACTTTCTATAGCGGTTTTAATTTTATATCGAGACGATAGCATGATGAGCTCGGTTAAAAATAAAGCTATTTAGTTATCTCACTGTACGATCTGTTCCCGCGTCTGTATACCGCATCATCGATGGAGAGATTGCGACCCACACATAACATCTTTGACCCGCGCTGCACACCGAACTGCCATTCAATCACAGACAGTGCGCAATTTCTCCACGCGAATGTCACGGTGATGAACACACCGCAAACTACAGAGCCCAATTTTGCCCTAATCCGATGCCAATCAACAATGTAGATCACGAGATTGCCGAATTGCGAGTCGGATCGGTGATCGTGTCGTGAGAACGATAAGGTACAGGCGAACAGGTGGTGCCCTCCCCGTCGATGGCTAACTGTTCCACCATCATCAAGCGAGCGAGCCGAGCGCGCCACCGCGCAGTCCCGTCCCGAGTCGCAAGCGCAGCACGCAGCCGGCGCCGTCGCACGCGCATCACGAAACCCGCGCGGGAAACTCGTCGTCACTGCTAGCTCAGCGGGATCGAGGCTCGACAAGCCTGAATAGTGGCAGTGTATTTTTTAGCTCCAGTGTTTTAAAAATTGACTAAAAGTGGAGCAAGGAAGATTGATTGTTGGTTTTTGTCTTGCGTCAGTAAGGTAATCGGGGCAGATAGCATTAACGGTTGGCTCCGCGCTCGAGTGTGGCAGACCGCAAGCATGACGAGCGCTCCCGGCTGCGCTCTCGTGCTGTTATTGCTGGTACGTTTTTACTATCATCGCATTAGTGTAATCGATTGAGTGGTTGCTTAATTAATAAGATCGAGCGTAAGTGCAAGTTGAGTAGGTTTTTGTCGAAATTTAAACAGAAGGGTGAGATTCTTTACAAGAATGACGGTTTTGAAAAGTGTAGAAACACTATAGAGTATGTAGAGACACGATAGGTATATAAAAAAACAATACGGATGATGACAAGGTATGAAAATGAAGAAAATAATTAGTCCGTCTCTTAGATAATAAAAAAATATAAGACCCGTATTTTTTGTTTTGTCGAAATAACAAGAAAATACTTAGATATAGCGCATTAAAGTTACGGACTGGGGGCTAACTACGTCACGTTAGAGTATATTTTGTACTCTAACGTGACGTCATGTGACATTTAAAACCAATGTATCTTCGTAAGTTTTTGAACAAGAGGCAAAATAAAAAATACGTATCCAATATTTTTCATTAATTTATCTGATGGACATTAAATTATTTTTTAGTCATCATCCCAATTATGAGTGTGAGAAAATGTTCCCAGAATATGACAAATAATTACCTTTTCTTAAGTTTTATGTTGGCTAAAAGTTTTCTTCAAAATGACAGGTATGTAATTATATTTTTTTATGAATCGCCCCCTGGACCTAAACGCCACCGTCTTGCACTACGATGTATGCAAATAAACAAGCTTTCTGGATAGAAATTCTGTTGGATAACAATCCTCAAGTTCTTTTTGAGACCCATTCAAGTTTGTACAAAAATGCATAGTAGTATAAACAAATCCCCTAAAAAGTTAGCCCAATACTGTAGGTAGGTAAAAAATGGATAGATTCATAGGTCAAGTTATACTTACTTAATAGATTTGTTATTTTGATTTACGATACATGTCTAAATTGATATGACAGGCTCGGTGGCGCAATGGTTAGAGCGTTAAGCCTAAAGCGCGGACGATCCAAAGATTCTGGGTTCGTTTCTCAGACGGGCCAATTTCGGATCTGGGGCGTTCTGGGAGATGCTGCCCGTTATTATCTGGTAATCATAGTACCAGAGAAAAGTGTGGTTTCAGACCAGGCAGTTCCATTTATTTATTCATTATGCTTGTCATAAATCTTTCTCTGCTTTTCAAAAAACTCCGCTCCTAAAAGCTACTGGCCGTTGCATTGTGACTGAAGAATTTAAAAAGTCTAATCATAGTTAAACGTGTAAACTAGCATTAAATAGGAAATAAGAGAACGGGAGATGAATAGCGGACAATTCACCATTTATGACCCAACACGGGCAATAGTTCACTACATGTATTGATGTGAAAGTAGGGAAATAGACGCAGATTTCTAATGAAAACACGACGGGGCCATCGGGGCTATTCCTATTGTTGTACATCTAGTCACCTTTATAGGGAGGACGTAACGACTACATGATTACTGTTAAGTTCTGTAGCTAGGGAGACACTTTATAGACGACGTTAATTGCATTTAATGGCGAAAACATGAGCCTTGCGTTGTCTTCGGTACTACTTTACCTCAATAAAGATTGCCGGGTTAATTAATTTATGAACCCTTTAAGATACATATAATGATCCAATATAAACAGAACTAAGTATCATAATACCAACACAAATGAGAAAATTTTGATTGAATTGAATCTCAGAAACGTCTTATCTTCAGCTTTGTAGAGATCTACTAAATATTATTTAATATACTTAGAACCTCAGTATCTTGAAACAGACTAGAATGATATTGATAATTCTTTATATAATTCAAGAAGAATGACCAAAGAAATAACCGTATGGAGCCTCACGTTACAGCGGCCGTAAGGCCAAATTAGGTACCTAATGATTCAATAACTTTCATATTTTACTGGCATACCCGTAATTTCAATGTTCTGCAGTTCTTTGACGTTCGTATGTCCTCTATGTTTTTACAAACAAAATGCGTCGACGTAATGCTTATTAGTAAGTATTGCGTCCATCCTCCTCTGTCTCTTAATATTTTAAGAGCCTACTCTTCATATTCAGTATGTGCAGCAAAAGATAGGTATTTTATAATATCTAAGCCCAATGAGAGTGAGTAATAGGTAGGTACAATGCCATTGTAAAAAGAACGACAATGACAACCTAGTGAATTTCTGTTTTCGAAAAAATATATCCAAGCAATTTCCTCGGAAGACTGCAAAAGAAAACAGAAATAAATGGTTCAATTGTACCACTTTTATGTTCCTTAATTGAATGAAGCCTCGGTGCGATGTCTTTCATCGCGCTCGTCTATAGAAAGTGCAGTGTCTCCGCCTAGGGCCCGTGGGCTGAGCGTGATCGAAGTCATTTACAGAAATCAAATTTCACGCTTCAACAGTTTAGCATGAAACATACTTATTGTTAAGTAGAGTTTTGTGCGAGTGTACCTGACCGGCTCTTAATAGAAACGACAGGTACTTTTAGGTTTTGATATCATTTCGTATAGTGCAATATGCATTAAGGGAATCTTAATTAAGTATTTAATTGTCGCGAACCCGGGTACAATAGAAAATAGGCAGGCAGCGGCATGGCTGTGTCCCTGGCATTGCTGATGTCCATGGGCGGCGGTTACTGTTTAACATCAGACAGTCTTGTTCATCTGCCACTAATAGCAATAAAAAAAATAGTTTGACGTCACCATTGATCCCTGTGACAGTTATCGTGTTAAAGGAAATCATGAGGAGTTTAGACAATGATAAAGTAATTTTAGTACTTAGGTACACTCGGCTAAATACCCGCAAAGTGACTTATCATACCTAGGAATAAGTATAAGTAGCACTATACTTTAAGATCGCGCCCCTGGCATCTGGCATCACTCAAAATTCAGTTTCATGGGTCAACTCATTGCTCGGAGGAATTGGTATATGGTCAATGAATGACAGTTGTCAGTACTCATAGTATGATATACCTAGTCGTACTTTGAGTGGTGTATATTGAATGTGGGGCCATTATACAACGTGATGGTGTATGCCAGAAGAGGGTTATTACGCAAAAATTAAATAATAGAGAAATGTTTATAGCACGAGTATGATATTGAACTATGTACTATAGTTCTTGATCATTAATATGACTATATCACTCCGCCTATATTGTTGGAATCGTACAGTTTTATCAGAACCGCATGACATCATATCTTCCTATGGTTACAGATATGTATAAGTACAAACTTTATACGAAATAATAAGAAAGTAAATCTTACACTTCATAAGTATATCAGTACTGCAGAAATTAAAAGAAAGTAACAACACTTTTACAAAAAAAACAAGACACGTAAGATATTAACTTACCATGCAATAATAAGCTTATTAAACTCAACTGGATCAGGTAAATTTGCCGCGGATATATCGTCACCAAAGCGGAACGTTCTGAATTTTTCTAACCGTACCAGTTGTATGCAGCCATGTTGAGCCTAAAGTGAAATTATATTATCCGTCTCAGAATGTTTCGATTTTATGTCAGTGGGCCGCGCGATTCGCAAGCGAAAGAATGGACCAAATCCATTTTCACTGGCGATATCTCTTAAATCAATCTTATAAATTGTTTACTAACTGACGTATGTGGAAATTTAAATTCGTATATACCTACTATCGTCTTTTGTTTCTTTATTCTCATGGGCTACACTGTTATCTGAGAAATAGGAATCACTATTAAAATAACCTATTATAGTCAAACCTCACAATACAATTATTCCGTGCGGCGACGAAAAAGAATACAAAAATCACCCGCTCAATTCTTCCCTTGGGCTTTTGGGATTTCAGTTTCGCATATGCGAAATATATATATATATATATATATATGTGTGTGTGTGTTGTCGACGTTGTGTGTAATTACCTAACCTATTAGATTCGATTGCCCTTTCTTACATTATGACTTTTAAGAGTCCATAGAAATACCTATTTAATTATTATTATCCTTCGCACATCTCCAGAATGCACCGCATTAAAATACTGAAAATTGTCTAGGTATAAGAACAATTTACTTTGTTTCAGTTTTACTTTACGTATCCGTAATAAATATTACTAATTGACGCGTAATAAAGTGCATTCATGCCGATTACACGCGAAATGCCTACCCATACCATACACGTATTGAATTAAAATCATCTTCAAACAATAGTGAACGATAATGGCCAGACTTGTTGGAACGCAATCCTAACGAGTTAGGTAAATGTAGCTAAATATACCTAACTGTACAAATAAGGAGTAGGTACCTAGACCATTTTTTTACATTATTTGAGGGGGCGAGAAACTATAGAACTCCTTGTTCTTTGTTTCCCGAGACATATCTATAATCTTCCGGTGTTCAAGGCGAAAGTGAATTTATGTTTGCTATGTAAGCGCGTTCCATCGCACTCTTCAATAACATGTGTAAATTCAACCCTCTAGACTCAAGCTAAGGTTTTCCCTTCCTATTAAAAGTATCAAATGATGACTGGTGACTTCCCGAACACCGAGACCCGAGAGAATTTAGACAAGTTCTTTTCCTCAATTGACGCGACCAGGAATAGAACCCGGTACCTTTTTAAACGCTTTTAAATTTAACGCTGTAACCATTGTCAGTATCAAATACGCACTAGTTCCCTGAAACAAAAAATGCCTACATATTTCAAATTATCGATGACATGGCATTAAGATTAAATTGTACAAAACATAAACTAAGAAGAATTATAAACAATCTTTTAAGATTTAATGTAGGTATTAATTAACAAATCAAAGTTATTAAATTTAAACATTGAAAACGTTCACTTTCACGCAACGAGTAGTTAATTGGTTTCATATGGATATAAAGATTTAATTTTTAAAGAAAATACTAATCCCTGGAAAAACAACGGAGTAATAAATCGACACCAAGACTAGAAAGGAATGAAAAAACTTATAGCGATAAGTGTAAACAAATAAAATACGTACAAGTATCATGTACCTACCTACTGACTTTACGACTAGCTTCAATATACGTGAATATAACATTCCCTATTCCCATAGAAATGACACAATTAAACTTTTAAGGAATTTATTTGCATCTCCTCTTACACATACCAACTGGCCTCAAACTAAGATCTCCCTTTGTATACCACGCGTACCAGATAAAAAATAAAAAAGACCGGCAGTATTTGGTAGAACACCCAGACCCGATGTAATTTAGAAAAGTTGTTTGTCTATTTCATCCTATATAAATTTAAAAAATAGAATCATCGTAGATTTATTTACATGATTTTATATAGGTACCTAGTTTAATCACTATCCCTGCCACCGAATTGTAAGTATTATTCTATACAAGGCAAATCTGTCCGTGATATGCGTGCGGTGCGTCCAATGGACATGTACCCTAAGGCTCTAGAGAGACGGAATGCATATATCAACTGTATTCAAGTAGTACGATTGCAATTAAACTGCAAACTAACCGTCTACTCCGATTGCAATCCGTGTAGTACAATTTTAACGACTACAGTCGCTAAAACTGCAAGCTGCACACCGACTGCAAACGGACTGCAAGATTCGGTTGCAGTTTCATTGTAGTGATACGCGAAAGTACTTACTTACCATTTTTAAACGCTCGCAAACTATTCCTCGAAGCGCACTTTTTAGTTGTGCTCACGATAGCAATTAACAAAGACATGCGATTCGAGGAATAGTTTGGAAGCGCTTCAAGGAATACATCGAGATTTATCCTTTCCTTAATATCTCAAGTGCGCCCTCCCCCGTCTTACCGCAACACAAACCTCAGGCAATGACTGGCACTTCCGCGCACACTAAAACTTGGAAGCCCAAGCAAAATGCAGTCCGTCTGTCGAGCTCCAGAGAAGGCATCGCAATAATCGTTCAATAACAACGAACGCCGCGCGCGCGCACCTCGCGCGATTAGCGACGCGCGGCCGATCGGCGCGCGCTATCAATTACCGGTGCACACGTAACTGCATTATGCACCGATGCTTGTGTGATGACCGCTCGCATCATACACAGCCAATACCGCAGAAATGTATCACTATAAGTATAATATATAAAAAATATAAAAACAAAGTGTGCATTATAGAATATTGAATACCTATCTATCCGTGCTTTGTCATTGTCAAATGGTCTTGGTGAAAAAAGGGGAAGGGAGCCTTGATCGCGAACTTTTATCCTACAGTATAAGTGCAAACCTTAGTTTGATATGAGGGGAGTGGTGCATTAAGAAATATGTTATGAATTTAAATATAACCCCCATTAGGTATAGGTATACCTTATTTAAAATATGCTTCTTGATCAATCATCCAAAGTTATAATAAAACTGCACAAAAAGTTACCAGAATAGTTTTCAACATAGTACAAATACAGAACACCTAGTAAAAAATACACATATATCCGCAACAAAATAAAAAGTCCTCACCTCTTTGTCTACAAATCGTTCTGTTCGTGCGAGACATTTAACTATAAATTAACGCCATTTTCACTGACAATCTATTAAAGAGGCACAACACCTCTTCCGCAGAAGGTAATTACCCTCACAATCTTCTTACAATTACACTTACAATCTTTTACAATTATTCTGCCTGGGAAGACGATAACGTACCGTGGGACACACCCTGCAACCGCGTCTTATTTTCAAATTAAGGAAGTGTAGTTTTATTTAATGGTGTAAACACTTAGCAATCTATAAAAGCTCTTTAACTGTGGTCTAATTGAGAAAATGATGTTCCTTTAATGTTTGATGGTCAACAGATTCTTTAATTGACATTGAAACCTAACTATATTGACTTAATAAGAACTGAATGCAACTATTAATAGTTATTACACGCTGTACTACTTTTTAGAATTAAAAAATGGGTACGTACCTATTAATACGTATTAATAATACAGTCTTTATATAATCCATAATTATTAGCTTAGTTAATGTTATACAATGTTAAATTGATTTATTTGTCATTCTCAACCGAGATACAGTACTATCTAAGTAAATAGTGTAGGACGTCTTGGCAAACGTAGTGTAGGACGCCCTCAGGCCAGGTGGAGTGACAATTTGCGCAGGACGGCTGGGCTGGCAAGTGCTGGATGCGAGAAGCCCAAAATCGAGCACAGTGGCGAACCTTGGGAGAGGCCTATGTCCAGCAGTAGACTGATGTGGGCTGATGATGATGATGAAACTATAAATAAAATTTATATGTTCTAAATGTAGCCTGTTTCAGTCAGTCAACCTTTAAAATGACAAAATACCTACATTTCATTAAAAAGGGATGAGGACTTGAAAATACCTACTTGTAATGCCAGATAGATAGATACTTTTTATTGCACCAAAATAAAACATGTACAGGAAAAAGATGTTAGACAGATATATCTGTATCTTAATATTGTACTATACTACCTAGTACAATATTAAGTTTAATGAATAATGTAGATTCTTAATTATTCTACGTTTTAAAAGAAATTATATCGAGAATGCTTACCTACTTATTTGTCAGACCGTTGTTACATGTTTTAACCTCTTTGGGGTTAATGCAACATTCTCATTGCCGAAAACTAGTTAGACTTACTTACCTACTCAAAGCTAGTTGCAAAGCCACTGAATTCCATTTACTTAAAATGTTTAGTAAAAAATGTAAGTAACCCACGTCGTCTAGTGAAACTAAAACAATGGAGGATTAGCATTGAGCGGATTCTGAACATAACCGAATATGGGACACGCAAGCGCATACGCAACAAACAACCGTTCGATGCGAGAGGCGAATAAAATTCATTCTCATCCTCCGAAAGTCTTCACGCCCAATAACCAGAGCAGCACCGTTTTAAAAATAACCGTTTACCGCAAATTTGCATACGAGCGTCCAGTAACGATCATCAACATCCGAACGTTGTTTCCGCACGAAGCGGTGCCATGCCATGTCTACGGTCAGAGGTTTGACCCTAACAAATGTACGAGATAACATCGTAACACGTTCTCCATTGCTTTCTTAACGAGAACTCGTTCTAATGGCACTTATTTAGAGACGGTGATGTACGGGTTTCGCTTACATTGCTGTGGAGCAAACGAGGTGTAACGCAGTCTATAAATCGACTTACTTTCGTCGGCGCGCGGCGCATTACCTGCCATCACGTTCATGGCTAAATGATGCGGTATGGTTCGTTTCATTTGTAAAACCGCAAACCATATTTTTACCCTTTCTTAAAACGGTGGGTCAGTTTGAGGTGATAAGAAAATGTTTACCGACTTTCGATACTCTGATTCTTTAAACATTAGTAGAGCTTTTAAAAGTAACAATATTGGTAAAATAGTCTATCTATTCTAAAAAGGATCAATATAAAAAATTGCTTTGAAGTACGTATAAGTAAAACCTAATACTTACCTACGAGTAGATCATGTTTACATACTTTTGAGTGCGTTTGCATTTGTTTTCACTATTTAGTAGAAGAAGTGGAAAACACAATAGTTATAGGTAGAATTAGGATATTATATTAGCTTAGCCATAGCTAATTAGGTATCATAAAAAAAGTAATTCTTCTGTGAAGTAGGTATATACAGTTACATGCTAATTGAATTTTATTGGGAAGGAGGACGTAATACATTTTATCACTGCGCTACGTATTCTAATGAGAATGTCAGTAGGTACATGTGAACAAAAAATCATAAAATACTGTTCATCACGTAAAATATTGGCGATTAGAATTATAATAAAAAATAATGACACACCGCAAGCTCCGGAGTCCGTTCTTACGAGCCTCCGTGAGCTTTTTGCTTGCGGTTAATTCGGATTTTTGTTATCCACTGATTGGTTTAGCGACCTCAATTACTTAGCTTGTAGCTATAAAATAATATGATATCTGAATTGAAAAAGCTGAATAAGTGTTTGAAGTTTATTATTAGAGGATAATCCTGGATAAACGACCAAAATCGAAAATGATCGTTCGTTGAACGGATCGCGTACTTTTGCACCATAAATCCCTCCTATTTGTCCCTCCCGTGTTTGAATATATTAATTAAATTAATGAAAATCGACTTTTACGAATTTTAGTTCGTATATTCGACCTATATTAAGAGATATAGGTTTATTTAAATACTACTTATAAAATATTTGTTCAGTGAGAGTTTCCGAAAGTTGCTTCCATCCAGAAGAATCTGCAAGAAACTCGACAGTAACTGCCTTAGGCCAATTTCTTTTACAGAAAAAAATTATTACAATAATGAAATGGCATTCACTTCTGTAGATAAAATGCAACTAGGAATCAGACAGTACAAGGGAATTAAGTCTGTATATTAATTATGCCGATGGTCTTGTCATTAGAACTGTGCCTGTTGCAATTTTACATTTAACAGCTATAGAAACAATGTGAACGGTCCATATGTGTAACAATAGGTACATGCATTGAACAGCTGAATTAATTAAACTTAACTGCATTGTGGCTCTTCCTTCCTCTGATTTTGAATGGTTATTGTTACAGATCCAAGCAGCGTGCACACAAGATTACGATGGTAAGTGATACTGTAAGGCCCTTCTTCTCATATATAGGTATTAAGCCTACGTAAAACAGCCCATTATGCTAATGTGATTGATCATGATTGCCTTTTGGTTTTTATTTGGAACCAAAACACCACGGCGATATCAAATTTGTTGCACAAGTTTCATACGTTTTCTATCGCCTAGCATCTTTACTTATTTGGCCATAAGCTATCAGATTTATACATTTAACCAAGAGGTACATATGTATATAAAAGTTTATTAACTGTGATTAATTACACTTAGCAAAATAATCTTCGTTAATTAACCGATACAGGTAAATAGACATTGCTCTAGAAAAGATGAACCGTAAATGGATGCGACTAGAACTTTATACATAAATGTATGCATATTATGCACTATTGATATGTACCTACTTATTTAAAAATAACCCTGCCTCCTCCAAGACAGTCTGAACAAAATACGTGCTTAAATTAAAATGTTTGAAATAACTTGGTTATAGTAGAGTTTCAAATATTTACGAATACGATTTCAAGTATGACGATTTTATATTTATCTACTGTAACGGTTTTTATTAGACCAAGTAGCTATTTGTATCCATTTCTGACATACCTTTGTATTTCCGAAGTAAGTACGAACTCTACTTACCTGTTCTTTCTCTTATATTTCATGAGAAAATTGACTAGCTAAGCTCAACTTTTTTACAAATATTTCGTAACTAAGTAGATAACCTATATTATATCACCATTTGCCAGCTTTAATTTTTTTTGCAAAATTAGGATGTACGTAGTATGTACCCACTTAAATACGAGTATGTAGCCCAATATAGGTAGGTATTTAAAATATTTAATGTTTTTAGTAGCAAAGTTTTGTATTTAATCAGCCGTACGAAGAAATTTACGGGTTGGCGAGGTGATCGTTAAGCCTAAAGCGCGGAAGATCCGAAAGTTCGGGGTTCGATTCCCGGTTAGGTCAATTTAACGTGGGTAAATGACTGAATGAAAGTCACAGAAATGTAGGACTACCTGCAGCAGCAACATTCTGGAAGACATGTGTGTGGACTTCCTACGGTTGGCGATGATGATGATGATGATTCACACAAACACGTACACACGTACAACCACATACACACACACCTATAGTTATTGTAAGCTTACCTATTCATTTTCAACGCTCCGGTGTAGGAGAGGCTGGTAATATCAGGCTGGTGGTACAGGTCTCCTAGTACTGACACCAGTCTTTCACACAGTTTGAATAACAATAGACTGCTTAAGCATAATTTTGTACCAACCAACTATGTGAGAGAACAAATAAAGATTTAGGTACTATAATTATTACATATTTTTTTAAATATTCGAATGGAGTGCGCTTGACCCAAACTCGCCTGATCTTAAGCGATGTTAGAGTCTAAGGTGCAGCGCGCTCACCCAACAAAAACCGATTCACTCTCGCCTTGAAATTTAAAAAAAAAAACATTCCATTCTTTACAGTAACGGACATCCAATGCACATTCTCGAGCGGCGGGTCCGGCATCCGGGACTCCGTGTCGGCACTCCTGCGCAAGCCTGAGGGGTTCCGTGGCGCGCCGCTGTTCGCCGACGACCGCGCCACGGACCCCGTGGCGGACCCCGTCTGTCAGATCCGGCCGGAGCCTGATGACCCCACGGAACTGCTGTACAGGCTACGCATCACAGACTTCACCAGGTGCGGCGTGTTGAAACGAAATGTAAGTCATTTGTCTTGAAACAGAGTTTGTCATATTAGTGAAAGAATTGGCCGGCCTAGATCGTTACCCGGTCTAGCTATAACAATTCTGATCTGTTATATCAGGGTGCGTCGCGTTGAAACTCCTTTCATGCATTCCTTTGTAAAGTAACCTACCTATATATATGTATTGTTCTTTTAAAAGGTTGTCTCTAATGTCGCATTAAAATCATACGAGTTGGATCAAGCTCTACCATTTCCTGATCAAAAACAAATCGATTTTACATAGTACCGACACTTGAGTTTATCGTATGATCAAACTATAAAACTCAGCATACTATCTTTAGATACCCAATAGAAAGTACTTAGTCGACGAGTTCTAATTGCTTAAAACTAATAATAATTCTGGAAAAAGGTCTATTAGATCGATGTATTCAGAAACAGTTACATTGAAGAAAAACCTGCACACCTGAGATACCCAAAGATTGTCTAGAAGAAAACGCTGAAAGCGATAAGACCGCCTAATTTGTACTTCGGTTTGTCTTTATTCTTCATTTAAAATTATTCTATTTTCCATTAATTCAGAGCACAGTCGTTACCATATCTTCCTATGGTTATCTGGTAGAATTTAGATATTATGTATGTCATAATCAGAGGATATGTCCATATTGAGTACCAAAAGTAACTTCCCATTTATGGTACCTACTTATGTTGTCATAATAATGATCCTATACGAAACATGAAAGATGTATGTACCTACCTTACATAGTTAAATAAAAGTTGCTTATTCACCGTGGTGCAGTTCGAGCAGGGTTATAACGCAGGTCATACTTGTCAGTCTAAAACACTTGTTATCTCGATCCATGTCTACAAAGTACCTACATGATTTCAAATGTTGGTAAGTGATGACTACCTATTATCATGAGATATATTCAGAGTTCTTAAATGTTAACATACAATACATTTCAAATGGCATGTCAACTTGTCAGTGTGAAATACTATTTATTGTGATCTTCTCTCATACACAAAGATGATTTGTATGTTAATATAGGACTATCGACGTACGACTATTTGAAGAAAGTTATTTAAAGAACTTGCTTTACAAGAATAGGGGCAGTGAGTGTAGGTATCATTTCGAATGTGTGCTCCAGAAACATGATGTCCTTATTGTGTTCGTTTATTGCCTTGTATTATTTTGGCTCTTACTTACCCTTTCTTACCTTGTATTTTTTCTTATTATATCTGTTAAGTATTTGTTTTATCTTACTAATGTAGAGACTGCTAAACAACAGTAAATAATTGTTAAGGTTAATAAAACGTTCTTTATCTTTATCATTTTATAGTTTGTTGGCTTACAGAACAGAAAAACGAAGAAGCTAAAATACTAGATATTAAAATTAAGCGACGTTACATTACAAAAATATGTTAAACCCTCTTTAAATAGGTAGCGCATAGTCTAATCCTGTTGTTAAAATCTATTTGTCTTTAGATTTGATCATACGAAAATATTCCTACCTATATGTATATATTAATTATAGCCTAGCTTGAATCAAGCAATTTTAAATAGTCAATATTTGTAATTAAAAGAAGAGTCTTTTAATTACAAATAGTTTCGGCTGTAGAGACAGCCGGGTTTATGGATAGAAAAACAATATTATGTTTTTATCTACCTATGTGTCTTTAAAAATACTTACCTACTGAATCAAATAGAAATAAGTATGCAGATTAATATGCATTTTACTGTAGGTAAATTATTTAAAATTATCTTTGAATCCAGCTACTTTGTCAAAAATAATCTGTGCTACGATATTCTGAATGATAAACAAGTTGAATTGGCACCTCTCCTCAATGCACCGAGATTCCTTCATAATAAGTAAGTGTCATAGACATCATAATTATATAATGTTTAAGACACACCAAGCCTAACCTAAAATTAAGCAACTGCACGCTTGCATTTGTTCTCAATTGAAGAAGCACCGGCAAAGTGATTGGCTATTATCCATTCGCGGACTCTATTGAAAATGAATATGGAGTGTATGTTTTGTCATTGGTGGATAATAACCCATGCCGTTAGCAATACGGTGTGTACTGTGGCCTACAGACTCGGCTCGGCTCGGCGGATATATTATTAAGCGGTACCCTGGCATACTATCGAGGAGGTCTTATGGAACACATGTTTATATATTTTGATTCGATTATAACGTATGTCTAAGTGTTGTCGAGTGTTAATTAGGTTTTAAAAGCAGTTTCTATATCATGTTCAGCGTACTAAAGCACTTTTATACACTATTAATAAAAACACACTATTAGGTACTTATCTCAAGTAAGTACTATAAAAAAGTTCCAATTTCCGGCATAATTTTTTATCTCCTGACTCTTGTTTGGATAGAACTGCTTTAATATCCCTCAACAATTACATATACCGAAGGATCCAACACAGAGTTCATTATCAGGTCTAATAAATAAGCGAGTAGAGATACCGCCAAGGTCCCAAGGACTCGCACGGTGCGTTTTGCCTCTACTTTCTTAGTGCGAACGGTCAAACTAGGTATGGAACTCCTTGCCGGACTCTTTGTTTCCCGACACATACAATCTTCAGGCGAGAGTGAATCGGTATTTTCTGGGCGAGCGTGCCATCGTAGGCTTTAATATCACTTAACACCAGATGAATTGTGGCATACCAATTGTGAATAAAAAAACGTAATCGTTTCCAGGGCTTCGTGCACGTTCGCGTGTGGTTCCCGCAGTTCCCCGGCGTGGTGATGCAGTCCGACCAGGAGCTCATCATCATGTGCAAGCCCCCGGAGCCGACCATCATCGAAAACAAAGCCGCGGGCTTTGCAGGCAGTTTGTAAGTATTTACCTAAAGATAACGTTAAATTGTCAGACTTATCCGATATCAAAACCATGTAATCCACCTGAAACCAGGACCGAAAATCACGTTTTTCGACTAGTGGGTCTATTTATTATTCGGCTGAGAATTTGTAGTAGGTAAGTATTCTAATCAAGTCACTACCACCGGGACAGGACTATTACGCACTTAACATTGTCTTGTTCAATTTATTTTTAATTCCGTAACTGTTACATAAATATTACTTACCTAACTAGGTAGTTACCTGATCATTAGGTATATTATGTAGATACGAGCCAAATATCAGATATCTATCACATACATTAATCCGATCCTAAAGCAGGTAAGTAGCTAAAGCACTTATGTTATAAATTCTGAACAACTAAGGACCACAAATAGGTAGGTATACAACAAACACCTAGAGACGAATCAAGTCCAAATGTTCATCAAATGAATCCCGGGTGGAAATCAAACATACGACTCTTGGTTCAGAAGGCAGGGTTACTACCAAATGAGCGATTGATCTAGTCATAAGGCGCATGCATCGTCACCATCAATGTATTGAAGCTAAATCCAAGTCCAATGCAATGCATTCCATCCATTAAAGATGATGATGTAAATACATTACATCTAAAGGTCGCAATCGAAAGCTAACTCACAATACCATACAGTAGGTACCTATATCTTTGTTCTCATTGCTTATCTCGCACGCGACCTATAGGTATTTAGCCGCGTTCGATATTCACAAATAAGCATCTCATTTTCATTATTGCATGCAAATGCGCGCAAATCTGCTGGCTCGGTTAAGACCCGGCCAGATAAAAACAGGTTCAATTTACACATTTTTTCGTTACGATTTTTGCATGTGCATACGATGGTAAGTAATTAAATCGTGAGAAAGCCCCCGTTCACTTCCTAACCTGCTTTATTTACAATCAATTTATTGCACTTGGTACCGATTTCACCTTGAAATAAAAGTAAAGGACGCTTTATTATAAGTGCATACTTAATTAAAATTGAAAAGAAAGTTGCCAATAATGGCGTTATGAGATTATCTTCTTAACGTATTTCTGTCTTATTTCCGAAAGGTAAAAAGTGGCTTTGGGCGGACTCTTGAGATATAATGAGTCTATTCCGTCTTGGTAAATACGAAATAGACTCATCAACGTGTCTAACTTTTATATCTTATACACGATTATACCTACATATAAGTACGGGGGGTTTACGGTACAAAAACACGTATGATATGCGAATTTATAAATATCTACGTTGACGGCTGCACAAGTGATGATTGTTCGTTTTTTATGGCACAAAAGCGAGTCTGAAACGGTTCGTCAACAGTCGATTGTTCCATGAACGTTTGACCAACAGAACCTTTCGCCCATTAACTTTTCGCCCAAAAGACATTTGGCCCATGAACTGTTCGCCCACAGAACGGTTCGTCAGTGAACGATTGACCAACAGAACCTTTCGCCCATTAACTTTTCGCCCAAAAGACATTTGGCCCATGAACTGTTCGCCCACAGAACGGTTCGTCAGTGAACGTTTGACCAACAGAATCTTTGGCCCATTAACTATTCGCCCAAAAGACATTTGGCCCATGAACTGTTCGCCAACAGAACGGTACGTCAGTGAATGTTTCACCAATAGAATCTTTGGCCCATTAACTATTCGCCCAAAAGCCATTTGACCCATGAACTGATCGCCAAAAGAATGGTACGCCAGTGAACGTTTGACCAACATAACCTTTTGACATCAGCCATGCATAAGACGTTTAGCCTACCAAGAGCGGCCGTACACGGGCTACTTCAAGCAGTTGAGACCGACTGCTTCAAGCCGTGATCGCGTGGTGAACCATAGAAACGGTCGCGACTGCTCAAGCCGTCGTGTGTGTGTACGGCAGCGTATGAATGACTATGTCACGCAGTCGCAGATGAATTTCAAACATTATTTTTTTGTTGGATAGAGGTCACTTCTGAGGTGGTCTCATTAACACCAGTCAGGTCAGGCTCTGATGATGGGCTCTAAGAGAAATTGAGGGCAACATCCGAAAATTGTATGCTTGTATGGTACTTTTGTGATGGAATCATAATTATTATCATCAGCCTATCGTAGTCCATGCTGAACATAGGCCTCTTAAGTTTTTCGCCACTTTGGACAAACACCTGAAGGATTTACCCATAATCGCCACGCTGGGCATACGGGTTGGCGATAGCAGGGCGTAGCTTGTGGTGTAAATACTATTTTGTATTTTGGCTATTAATTAACCTTTTTTATGCAAGAGGCGGCAGACGAGCAAGTGTGATGCCTAATGGTAAGCAGTTGACACCGCCCATGAACACATCTCTAATCGAGTTTAGGGTCGCTGCCGGCCTTTTGAATATGAATACGCTCGTTTCTTAAAGGTTCTCAAGTCGTATCTGTTCGGAAAGACTGCCGCAGTATGTTGGTCAAACGTTCACTGGCGTACCATTCTGTTGGCGAACAGTTCATGGGTCAAATGTCTTTTGGGCGAATAGATAATGGGCCAAAGATTCTATTGGTGAAACATTCACTGACGTACCGTTCTGTTGGCGAACAGTTCATGGGTCAAATGTCTTTTGGGCGAATAGTTAATGGGCCAAAGATTCTGTTGGTCAAACGTTCACTGACGAACCGTTCTGTTGGCGAACAGTTCATGGGCCAAATGTCTTTTGGGCAAATAGTTAATGGGCCAAAGATTCTGTTGGTCAAACGTTCACTGACGAACCGTTCTGTGGGCGAACAGTTCATGGGCCAAATGTCTTTTGGGCGAAAAGTTAATGGGCGAAAGGTTCTGTTGGTCAAACGTTCATGGAACAATCGACTGTTGGCGAACCGTTTCAGACTCCACAAAAGCTCGCGATTCGTCCATCGCACCATCGCTTTCAACTGTTATTGCCTGACCTCTCGTAAGACTAATCTTATTATATCGGATAAGTGCATCCTGAAAAAGGCACCAACTTGGTAGATAGGTACCTTTTTCATTTACTCACTAAAAGGCATAAAGATAATTCAGACAACATGTTGTGTATTTTACTAACTGATCTTTATTACCTAACTAATTCAATAAAACCAAAGGAAAGTGGTTAATAAAGTTCAATTAGTACGTACACAATCATCTGACTTTATTAATTAGCCATTATGGAAGATTTACAATGCGATTCACCCACTTTTGTTGAAATTTTATTGACTCTCACGTCCCGTTTTCCCCAAGTTATAAATAAGCATAAACCCACATTAACCTCACTCACTTTCATAAAAGGTCGGTACATACCCTGATGTATGAAGAGGGCAAAATTGGTCAGATACACGGTCAGATATTACCTACTTATCGTCACTAATGAAAATACTTAATTTAGGCCTTACTAACTTGACGGGTTTGGCAGCGCAATAGTCAAAGCATTAAGCCTAATCACGGGCGATCCGAAAGTTCCGGAATCGATTCCCGGTCAGGCACATTAAGGAAAGGAACTTCTGGGAAAAGTTACTCTTGGTACAAGGAAAAACCTTACTTCGAGACCAGTTGGTTTTGGTTGGAATAAACTCTCTGGCGCATTTACCTATTTCAGTAACATTATACCTCATTGTATCTTCTGTTAGAGATAATATCAAAATTCCATGTCCAGTGTTGTATTAAAAAGTTACAAAAGAATAAAGTTTAGTCTATGGCAACACCTCGCGCGTTTCATTAGGTTATGGGCCCAGTCCCATATTTTTAAAGTAAAAAATAGTTTTTCCTAGTGCTAAAGTAATAATGTCGACGTCGGGCTACCTAGTTAATGTACCGAGACTTAGAGGACGCGAAAATTACGACGAATGGGCGTACGCGGCTAGCAATTTCTTACTCCTCGAAGGAATTGACTTGGACAATTTACCAACGGTCGTCAGTGAAACTGAGATGAAGAAAGCTAAAGCCAAACTCGTGATGACGATTGATTCTTCACTATATGCGCATATAAAGAGTGAGACTACAGTGATTGATGTGTGGGAAAAATTAAAAAAATTGTTCGACGACACGGGGTATCAGCGAAAAATCAGTTTGCTTCGAACGTTAATTTCAATACGTCTTGAAAGCTGTGAAAATATGACAACCTACGTATCTCAAGTGGTCGAGACGGCGCAAAAATTGAAGGGGACAGGATTCGAAATCACAGATGAATGGATTGGATCGCTACTTTTGGCTGGACTCCCAGATAAGTTTTCACCTATGATAATGGCGATCGAGCATTCCGGTATCGCCATTAGTGCCGACGTCATAAAGACAAAGTTACTGGATATGTGCGAGGAAGTTGGTACTTCCGGTATAGACTCAGTTTTTTGGTCGAAACAGCGGTCGAAAAGTGGCAACACTAACCGCGGCGGCAAGTCATCACAAATGTCAATGTCAAATGACTTGTCAAACAATAGTAAACAAATAAGGTGCTATAATTGCAAGAAAATTGGCCATTATAAGAATAGATGCCCTGAATTAAAAGCAAAGAACGTTGTAAATGCTTTTAGTGCTGCGTTTTTCAACGGAAAATACAGTACAGAAGACTGGTATGTCGATTCGGGCGCGAGCGCACACATGACGGCAAGTCGTGATTGTTTACTACGGACTCGACCGGTGCAGGACAACAGGGAAATAGTTGTTGCAAATAAAACTACTGTGCCTGTAGAAAGTGTTGGTGAAACACAGATAACGACACGTGTGAACAGTTCTCAGTACGATGTGATTGTGAAGAATGTGTTGTACATACCCAAGCTCACAACAAACTTACTATCTGTAAGTCAATTGATAGCTAATGGAAACAAAGTTGTCTTCGAAAAGAATGCATGTATGATATACAATCAACTTAATCAGCTCATCGGTGTTGCGAATTTGATGAATGGTGTGTATAAACTGGAAACTCTTTCAAAGAAAACATCAGAGAGTTCACTGTCGGCGATGACTATGTGGCATAGGAGGCTAGGACACATAAATAGTAAGTCCTTGGAAAAAATGAAAGAAGGAGCTGTGAAAGGGATTTCTTATGACAAGAAGGCTGACATACAGATTCAGAACTGTGAAGTTTGCTGTGAAGGGAAACAGACTCGATTACCTTTTCCATCAGCTGGTCATAGAAGTGAAACGCTACTCGAAGTGATTCACTCAGATTTATGTGGGCCGATGGAGACCAAATCAATCGGTCAGGCCAAGTATTTTCTTCTGTTCGTGGATGATGCCAGCAGAATGACTTTTGTCTACTTCTTAAAAGAGAAAAACCAGGTATTCCAGCATTTTAAAGAATTTCGTGAAATGGTCGAGAATCAAACAGGAAACAAGATAAAGATTTTGAGGACTGATAACGGAGGAGAGTTTTGTTCTAAAGAGATGGAAAACTTCTTAACGAGAACTGGTATTATACATCAGAAGACAAATCCTCACACTCCGGAGCAAAATGGTCTCTCGGAACGGTCCAACAGAACAGTTGTTGAACGAGCTAAATGTTTACTGTTTGAAGCAGATCTCGATAAGAGTTTTTGGGGTGAAGCAGTAAATACAGCAGTATACCTAAAGAACAGGACACCAGTTGCCAATTTAGGCATGATGACACCATTTGAGAGGTGGACCGGCAGTAAACCAGACCTAAGCCATATAAGAGTATTCGGCAGTAAAGCGATGGTGCATGTCCCCAAAATACAGAGGAAAAAATGGGATAAAAAGGCTGAAAAATTGATTCTGGTGGGATATCCTGAAAATGTGAAAGGGTACAGGCTGTATAACCCAAGAACAAAAACGATTATTACGAGCAGGGACGTTATCATCATGGAAAAAGATACAAGCGTAGCTCAGATAGTAATAAAAAATATAGAAGAAAAGTCAGATGTAGATGACAACTCAGACAAAGAAGACGATACTGCATCAGATAGTACAGTCATAGATTCCAATGACCCTACATTTATATGTGACTCATCGAGTTCTCATGATGATTCATATCTATCGGCACCTGAAGTGGATAGTGAGCCTACTTCAAATAGAGAAGTCCAACTGGAGGAGCTGGGTAAGCGAAAAAGAAAACCAGTGGACAGGTATGGCATTTCAAATCTATGCATGTTGGGTGAGCTGGAACCAGGCGCTGAAATACTTAGTTATGAAGCGGCAATAAATGGACCAGAAAGGGTACAGTGGGAACAGGCGATGACTGACGAACTGAGATCATTTGAAGAGAACGACACTTGGGAAATGGTAGACAGACCTGATCAAGCAACAGTAGTGAAGTGTAAGTGGGTGTTTCGAAAAAAATTGGACGATAGTGATAAAGTGAGGTACCGTGCACGTCTAGTTGCGAAAGGTTTCAACCAGAAGGCAGGCAGCATTTCTATATGGGCATTTAGATGAAACTGTGTATATGTCATTACCAGAAAATTTTATATGTCCAAATAATAATAATAAAGTCATGAAATTAAAAAGAGCTGTGTATGGTCTGAAACAATCAGCCAGGGCTTGGTATAAGCGGGTAGATGACTGTTTGCAAGGTTTAGGGTATAAGAAGTCAATTCATGAACCATGTTTATTTATAAAGAAAAATGGTGATGAAAGAACATTTATAGCATTGTTTGTAGATGATTTTTTTTTTATTTTCAAATTGTACGGAAGAGACAGAATATATTAAAAATGAATTAAAGTTAAAATTTAAAATAAAAGACTTGGGCCACATTAGACAATGTTTAGGTATGAGGGTCAGAAAACTTAATAATGTCATTTGCATAGATCAGGAACAATTTGTTGAACAATTGTTAAATAAATATAATATGAATGAATGTAAAACTGTCAATACTCCAATGGAAGTAAACTTGAAACTTAAAAAGGAAGATAATTGTATGTGTCTGCAACCTTATCAGCAATTAATAGGAAGCTTACTTTATCTGTCATTGCTAACTCGTCCAGATATATGTTATGCTGTTTGTTACCTTAGTAAGTTTAATAATAATTATAATGATATTCATTGGAAGCATTTAAAGCGTATTTTGAAATATTTAAAGAAAACAAAGCATTTTGGCTTAAAATATGTCAGTGATGATGTAGATTTGACAGGTTATGTTGATTCTGATTGGGCATCAGATTGTACTGATAGAAAATCCTATACTGGATATATGTTTAAGTTATCTGGTAGTATAATTTCATTTGAATGTAAAAAACAAGTAACAATAGCTTTGTCAAGTACTGAGGCGGAGTATATGGCTTTATGTGAGGCCAGTAAGGAAGCCATATATTTAAAAAATTTATTATCAGAGTTAAAATGTAGATCTGAAGCACCTGTACTATTATACAATGACAATCAGAGTGCGCAAAGGCTTGCAAAGCATAATGTTTTAGTTAAGAAAAGTAAACACATAGATGTGAGATATCATTTTGTCAGAGAAGCAGTAGATAAAAACTTTGTTACCATAGAATATCTAAATACAAATGATATGCCCGCAGATATACTTACAAAAAGTTTGTCAAGCCAGAAACATTATAAATTTACAAAATTGTTGGGCATTGTAGAGTTGTAGGTGCCTAATATTTGTTGTTCCAAATGGTTTAAAAATGTATGTAACTTTTTATTGGTTTAACCAGGATGTATGTTATTTTGCTAAGGATGTTATGTATGTTATTTTGCTTTGGAGTGTGTTAGAGATAATATCAAAATTCCATGTCCAGTGTTGTATTAAAAAGTTACAAAAGAATAAAGTTTAGTCTATGGCAACACCTCGCGCGTTTCATTATCTTCTTTCCTAGCCAATACAACGAAAGAGGTCGACATTCTCCACTTACAATATTTGTCTAGGGTATATAAGACACCCTTCACGTCCAAATCTTATGTAAGGCAACAACCTATCATCTTTTCGCACTAAACCAACCTCACCTACCCGTGGTGCATCCTGCCGAATCACAAACGAGGCGCTGGCAACCGACTGGTGGCGGTATAACCATCACAATTTAAAGCGTAGCTAAATACCACAGACCGGTGACGGGCAGCAGCGTCGCCGGAGCAAGAAGCTACGCCCTGCGCTGCCGCCTGCCCATCGTGGCGATTATGGGTATAATCCTCCAGATGTTTGCCCAAGTGGCGAACAACTGGAGAGACCTATGTCCAGCAGTGTACTGCAATAGGCTTATTATGAGGCCCGAATCATTTGCCATTGAATAGTCTTTAACAGAAACTATTTGTCTCTTTTGCAGTCCTCACGGGGCCCGCGTATCAGGCGTGGTGGAGGAGACGCCGGGCCGGCTGGAGTACGAGGTCGCTCTGTACAAGGAGGCGCCTCCCGTTACTCGGCACTCCAACCACTCCGTCGATTTGCCTGTCGATCAGGTAACTGCTGTACGTTTCACTTCTTGGCACTATATTAACTAAGATTTTTAATCATAGTTTTAAGGAAACCCATAAACAGGGTTTTGATAAAGTATTTTATTGTGGAGGACAGGGTGCATAAAATTATATGGAGGCTCCAGAACGTAGGTAGACCTTACTTTAAGTATGTACCAAGTAAGTACATCTCCCTGTTCGTAAATCATCAAACCGATAGCAGCAGACTAGGAAAGAGCTATGTTTCGACGATGGGGATCAAGGTCGATTCTGGCTCGGATGCAAAACATAAGTAGTTAGTTTTTATGCATTATGCAATGGAATTCCTCAGTTAATCTATACTTATAATAAATCTGTAGAGAGGTCAATTCTGTACATGAAATATTTTTTCAAAATAACTATCAGGGGGTGATAAGTGATCGATACTGATACCAAAAATGCAATCAGTAAAATTTTTGTCTGTCTGTCTGTCTGTCTGTCTGTCTGTCTGTCTGTATGTTCCTTATAGAAAAAAAAACTACTGAACAGATTTTGACGAAACTTGGTACAATTATTCTTCATACTCCTGGGCAGGTTATAGGATACTTTTCATCACGCTACAATCAATAGGAGCGGAGCAGTGACGGGAAGTGTTGGGAAAACGCGAGAAATTTAAACCTGTATGTTTGAACGCGCATTACGCGAAAACTACTGCATAGAATTGAATGCGGTTTTCACCAATGTATTGCTAGAGGTCTAACTTAAAACTTAGGCATAAGGTATAGATGGGTATTATATGGAAGTCCGTTATTTTTGAAACCCGATATCCACGCGAGCGACGCCGCTGGCACAGCTAGTTAAATTCTATATTACTAAACGTAGATGTAACGTTCATGCTAAAATGTAGGGTACATAATGTTTATAAATATGTATGACCTTTCTTTGCAGGCGGTGCCGATCGGTACGAAGCTGCAACTGCGCGCGCGCATCAACCCGGACTCCGCGTGGCGCCACATCAAGCTGCTGGAAGTGGCCGTGTCTCCGGACCCGGACAGGCCGCATGCGCCGGGCTCCGTCCTGCTCGTTAAAGATGGGTACGACTAAATTATAATACCGCTTCGACAAACGGTGTGTAGGACGCCCTCTGGCCAGATCAAGTGACGATTTACACAAGATGGCTGGTGCCTACCTAAGTGCTGAATTCGAAACGCCCATGATCGAACAAAGTGGCGCTTCAACAAACACAAACGCTTCGACAAACTTCAGATTTCGGCATGAAAGGCTGTAAAAAGCAATCTTTAGGTATCATAGATGTCAAGGTAAATTTTAGAGCTATCGACTCCAAATTTGGCAACTTGCTTTAGTGCAGATTCACCTTTACAGAAATTGGGTTATCAGCAGGCTTTGGTAACAAAACTTAGTGTTTTATTTTGGCGTATTGCAAAATCATTTTGTTTTTTTTAACTCCTCTGATACCTACCCACACCTGCCTAATCTTCACTTATTTTAATATTTCATACCTATTCATTTCTCAGCTGCCGCAACCGCGAGTACGCGACCATAATACCGCACCAGCCGGCCCGCTATCGCGAGAGGCATAACGAAGTGTTCTTGGACTTTGAAGCGTTCCTGCTCGCCTCCATGAAGGAGCGGTCCACGCTTTGGATCCACTCGCAGATCAAGGCCTGCATGGACGCTGCCGACTGCCAGCCTGACTACTGCCTCGACTTATATGAGCCTTCAGGTATGCACCTCATACTTCACATTTTTATGCAGTACCTACCAGACGGGTTTTGGTTATTACAGTGGTTCGTTGCCATCTAACTTACCCAATCAATTTGAGAAACTTTTTGAAAGAAAGCACATTAGGTACGATCATCAGAAAACCTATTAGTAAATCAGTATCAATATCAGCAGTCTTGGGACCTTACTATAAGAATCGAAAACGATCGTTCGATCCACGTATTGCGTATTTTTGCACTATAAATACGCGATCGGTCCGTCCACTGCTGAACGTAGGTCTACTTTAAGTCGCGTAACATGTCTCAGAAAACCTATAACAGAACTTGACTTAAAATCAAATCTGACGCTCCTTCTTCTGACTGACTTTCTCGTGCGCCTCCTAATCGACTACTTCGATCAATGGTGGGATGAAGCAAACCTAGACCTATATTGGAAATGGCATGAATCAACGAATACGTCAACTGAAAAACCGTTCCTTTTGGATCTACCTACCTACGTAGACTTAGAGAATGGACTGAGCAAAACGTATGAAATTAACTCATAATTATAGAAAGCGTTGTATGGACACAAGCTCAATGTCCAAGGGATCTACCTATATTGATATTGGTAGACATAGATAAAAATTTAAAATATTTATACTTTTGCGTCGAGGATTAAAAAGAAACTTCATTAGCAGGGCACGGGCGCAAGCGCAGATCTCTCCCCGAAGCGAGCCACACGCACAACATCACTAGCGCCGCCCTGGTGGCGGACAACGGCACCACGCCCTTCACGAGGTTCAAGGAGAACCTAGAGTACACCGTAGTCATGCCGGGGGAGCTGTTCCACCGCACGCCGCTGGAAGCCACGTGCGCGACTTCTATGATGATAGCTGTCGCGTTAGGAGCACTGCTTTTTATGTCTGCCCTTTTGGTGAGTATCGGTATACTTCTAATGAAGGCAGATATTTTTAGGCACTAAGAAGTACCTAAATAGCATCACTATACATCATCCCATCGTTGGTGTGGCGATCTTTTGCTTCGAATCTCCGATTCACTAACCACCACCTTCGATCTGTACCGACAATGAAGAGAATATTGTAATGAAAAATTAGGTAGGTAGATGAATAGGTATGTTTTACAAAATGGTACCTAGATTAATTATGCTAACCCCTAAATGTGACTATTTTCTAAGGATAGCAGCACCAACTCACCGATCGAACGGTACATATTATACCTAGGTACCTACTCGTAGTGAACTTACAATATCCTATTTTTACCTGCCTGAATTCGTTAATAGCAGGTATCCTTTCATACATGTTACCTTTCTAAGAGTATAGGTACCTAAATATATTATGTTCATTTAAACTATATCTGGGCATTACTTAGGCAGGTTTATATAATTATTAATATTTAATAAAATTATTATAATTTTTCTTGCAGATGTGCTACCTAGCAACTAAACTAAACTCAACGATGCTCAAGAACAGTAGTTTGCAGGCGCCCTCGGGGAAGGGGTTTGAACAAATCCTCAGGGAACTGGCTCACCATTCACTTCCAGACTCCGGTTACGCAGGGCGTCCCACCGTTCAATAATAATAACTTTTAGGCCAATTCGTAGGAGATTCGTAATTATATTTCGTATTCGTAGATATTATTTTTGTCTACTAAATTCACCGGATTTAATTTTTTCTTTTCCTTTTGAAGATAGACCAACGTAGGTAGCAGACATAGGTACAGTATTTAATTACCTATTCCTAATAGACTCGGGTACAGGACAGTAGGTAAGTAGGTATTTACCTACCTGTGTGAATTAATTTCTGTACAAATATTTTTATTTGCACCTACTTACTTCTGGGCAAAAAAACGCAATATTTTATTTCTTCTGTAGGTAGTAGGTACCTCGAGGATAAAATGAAATAGATAGTATGTAGTTCATAAGTAATTTATTTATTATAATACTCGTATTAAGCCAATTTTGAAACTTATGACTGAAAAATTACAGGTTATTTTTATATAACTTTACAAACTTTTCAGCCATGACTGTCACTTTATTGTAAGCCATTGATAATTTATTGATATAAAAATACCCTTGCCTAAGTAGATCTTAAAATTTAGGCGATATGGAAATATTATTTAAGTAATTAATTAAAGAGCTATGAAATTGACCTAATATGTTTTATTTTAAATATTTATAGCTATCATCAATTAAATAATGAGCTATCTGTGACGCAATTTTTTGCAATTGTATGCAGTAACGCACACGACGCGCAGAAATCTGTCGCGGATATTTCACAGACTCAACGCACACGACGCACATCTTCGATCATTCTGTCGGCAGACCTAGACGCTCTTTTTAAATGTCTCAGACGCAGACTCTATCGCACAAAAAGTCTGTAGTCTGCGCAGCCCCTTACTGTCGATTAAAACAAAATCACTCCGCTCTGGAGTCTAGACCCATTTAGCGGGATCCGGCATTTATTGTTGTGTTATCATACAGGCAGTGCAAAACTTCCCTAGTTAAATGTTTCTTTATTATCTACCATTACCTAGTACATAAGGTGGCAAACAACTTGATTTTAAGCAGTTACCGTACCTAGCTAATGGTCGCCTTGAACACCGGGGGCATCACACGCGTGTTGCCTACCCCATAAAAACCGCCTTACAACTTATTTGAAGGACCGCTAAATGTAGTCTAGGAGAGAGCCTTGGCGGAGATTTCAGATGTGGCAAATAGAAAATATAGAAATCTAGTAAAAAAAACCAAAGCAAAGGTTTTAATTTCTTTTTCTTAAAGAACATCAGCTCAATGCATTATTATTTTAATGCTCGCATGGAAGTAATAAGTTCTACGTGCAACAGTACTTACCTATTACTTCTATGAATGTTGGTCAACAATATGCACTCTTGTAGTGGAATACATTGATTACATTTTCAATTTATAAACCAGACATTTTATTCAAACATATCTTTGTATCATCTATTTACGAAAAAAACTAAACGTCAAGTTGACAATTCGATTTGACGAAAATTTGCGAGCGAGAACTCGAATCGAACTGAACAGCTGTTCCGTTCCCGATATCAATATGTGTAAAAAGCATAATGAAATTTTAATATTCACCGTGAACTAGTAAAGGTGTGATAAAACATCAAATTTACAATCGAAATTATAAATATTTACTCCATTAGCTATAAATTGTTCTACGCTATGAGTAAAAGAAGCTTGGATGGTATGGAGACAGGTTTGCTACTTAAACAGTCCAAACATTGGTCATTAGGTTTACTAGATTCCATGAAAGATCCTAAAAATATAGTGAAGCAAACCAAAAACGTGGTGGTAATCAAGGACAAATATCCCAAAGCAAAAATACACTATCTAATGCTCCCAACAGAAGAAATAAACAGTATTTACAAGCTAACCGGAGAACATGTAAATCTATTACAAGAATTCGAAAAAATATTTATGGAATTAAAAAGTGAACACAAAGATTGCCACCTAAGAGCTGGTTTTCATGCTGTGCCCAGTATGCAGAGGATGCATATGCATGTTATCAGCACAGATATGATTTCTCCATGTTTGAAAACTAAAGTACATTGGAATAGTTTTACTACAATATTTTTTAAACCTTACGTAGGTATACCTAACCCGCAATTTCAATTATTTGAGTAATCCTGAAGATTTGCAACCATATATCTATATTTCTATTTAGCATTCATTTACCTACAATATTTATTTTCTTTCAGATGTAATAAATGAATTGAAGGAGTCTGGTTTAATAAAGAAAATTGCTCCAGAACTACATAGAAGCCTTCTAGCAACACCCCTTATATGTAATCAATGTAATTTTAAACCCAAAAATATGCCTCAACTAAAAGAGCACTTGTTATCACATTGTTCCTAATTAATAAGCTTGTAGAATATTCAGACATGTAAAGACATGCAGATTGTATGATGACATGAGCAAAAGTTAATATGCACATTCCAGAAAGTCAGCCATCTAGTCAGTGGATTGGAGTAATTTCCAGAATGTGTTGGTGGAACACATTCCAACTGCTACATTTTCTCTTGTTTTAGGGTATGTTTAATTCCAAATAACACAGAAACAGTCTTTGTACCTGTTTCTGTGTTTATCATCATTAGTTATATAAAAAAATAATGTAATTATATTGTACATGATAAGGATGATGAAAAATAAAACAATAAGTTAGATTGCACTTAATTCATTGCCCAAAATATTTTTTGTATAAACAATTTATGACTAAATACTTATACCAACATCAATAATATCAAGTCACTCTTACAAACAATCTTTTTACATGGAGATCTTGATTGATATTTAATTTTATAGTATTAAATCTGAAAACTTGGCTACAATACATACATACATAGTTAATATTTAATTTATTGTAAGTGCAAATGTTAAATCACTCTTACATAATTGACAATGATTCTATAGTACAACCAAATACTTTCTTATTTACACAATAGTCAAAACGTTTTCACAATTATTCCTAATATTTTTACAATGTCAGGATTCCTAAAAATTAATAGCCACCCTATTTTTATAGGACTGCCAGGCTCACATGCTTATATAAAATATACAAGCTAATTTCATAAATTCTTCTATTACAAAAAAATATAATTTCGATTTTTGTACATAAATTTAGCCTAATCTAACTACCTACTTAAACATTACATAATCTGAATGAATAATACATTATTATTACAAAATGCTACTTCTACATGGTAATTTAGTAGAACGGGGACTGTCAGATTCCAACATGGAACTAGAGCTATCATGACTGACATCAATATCTGGAGTGTTGTATATTGATAGATTTCTTCTTTTGAAGGTCTTCTTGGGTCCAACAGACATAGGTGTGGCACAATCCGTAGTAGTGCTTGTACTATCTGACAAGAAAGATACTTCAGTTGACAGTGATGAATTGATATTTGTGTCTTCACTGTCATTTTCGCTAGGAGTAACAGGGGCTGGCAGGGATAACTTGGAGCATTTCACAGGAGTCCGTATAATAGAATTAGATTTATTCATTTCAGGAGACTTGAAATCAATGTAGGGAGACTTGTTCAAATCTGCATTAGGTTGGGTCATGACTCTCCCAGACCGAGCCATGATCACTTGTATAGGATCATCAATGCCAAGTTTCTCACACAAAGACACCGTTTGTGGATTGGCTATAGGATTTGATGGCATAGTTTTGGGTGTCTTTGGATTGAACACAGGAGCCGTTCTAACAAAACTTTCTGGTTGTATTTTGGTGTCTTGTAAAAGCTTGATAACAAGTTCCTTTTCAGCCGGTGTTGGTGTAAATAAATATCTGAAAATAGAATAATACATTAAATCAAACAACCATGTTCAGTTTTAACAATCACAGATAAAATTTTCATTAATCAAATTATTTATTATTTGTAAAAATACTTTGAAGATTTAATACTGACCTTTCATTTCCACCTGGTCCAGGCATGTGGCACTCCACATTTTTCACACTTAATAGATGGTTTGTATTTTTTAAAATGGCCAGCCATTCTTCATCATGCTTTAATAATTTATCTCCATCATATTCAGCAGGTATGTCTAAAATCTGCAAATGTCTCCGTTTTGGTAGGCACTTGTCTAAAGCTAAAAACTTGGTTTCTCTGTCTTCATCATGTTTTACTAATGCAGCAAATTGGCAATGTAAATGTGCAGCAAACCAGTAATCTGGTTTCAAAGTGTGTAATAACTGCTCTGCGGGCACACTGCCCAACTGATTTGACTCAATGTCTTCCCTGCAAATTAAATTAATCATTTATAAAAATATACATTTAACATCTACAGCTCTTTACAAAATATGAATAATATAATGTACAAATTATAGCAATAACACCAGCCATTAAAGGATTTACATTATTTATATGAAAATTATTATTATTTCAAGGACAGTCATGTCCACTATGTTGAGCACACATCAGGAACTCACTCCGGCAGCGTCAGATTGGCTTCGTCAACTGGACATTAATGTGTAGGGATTCGAGCAGAAATATTTAAGCCATATGATATGATGATGATGATGAGCACACATGCTTAAATGCATGCTACTAGTAAACTTAACATATTTTGAACTTTACTATAATAATGATGATGATTTTTAAAAACTTACCTCAAAAATGTTTTCCGTCTCAATAACTGTTCCACATTTCCATAATTTGTGATGCCTCTTGGCCAATCATGTGAGAGCATAACATGCACTCTTTCTTTTAGTTGGCTCAACCTAAATACATCCAGGGATCTCACATGATACACAGATCGTAATGAACCCTGGTTGTATGGAGGGCACTCCCAAAGCCCTTGTAGGTAATCATGTCCTTTAAAAATACCAGACATTCCTGCAAACAAATTAATATTTTTATTAACCACTTCTAAGGCTGTCCAAAATTCTTCAAAAGTTTCTTCTTTAAAAATAACATAAATGCACACTATACTAAAATGCATACCAAATGAGTAGATAATCTTATCTATTAGATCTAAAGATTAGATATATAGATCTTAGATAGGTAATAAGTTTAACTAAGATTCTTTACCAATAAAATTCCCATTAAAATCCCATTCAACAAAACATACAAAAGACCTAGCTCAATTTATCAAAGACAGAACTTTAAACTATAAATAATATGAGGATTATAAGCATAATTTAAAATAGGTAACATTCAGACCTGACTAGCTTTTAGTTTACATTATTGTTGATGAACAAAATAACCTCAAAATGAATATCAGTTAATATGCTTACCTCCTATTCTTAAATCGCCAAATTTGACGACACTCGCTCGGCCCATGTAGTAAATATTTGGAGCCACCCAGCCTCCATAAGGAAGCTCTTGCAGATAATTTGATGCTTCATGATTACCACCAATGAATAATGTAAGAACTGGTGCATGCTTTTCACCGCTATAGTATCTATAAAATACAAATAAGTTAATAATCTTAAAGATGTTAAGAAACGAATAGGTTAGTTTTTCTATACAATATAAACTACCTATGTTAAAAAATAACACTTACTTATGAAATGTACACATGTGTTGATATTTGTCGGGCACTGCCATAGCACGCAAGTCTTCAGCATTTCGTGTAGATTGGAAATCTCCACAACAAATAAGCAAATCTATTTTGATGCCTTCCCTCTCTTGTAATGTTTCAATACATTCATAAATCTTTTCCAGTTCTCCATGAGCACAACCTTCTACAGCGATTTTCATGTTGTCAGATAAAACTTTAATACACAAGGTACACAAGTATTTATTAGGATTTCTCCTAATTTTAATCCAAACCACTCTACACAAACACCAAAACAACAAAATTATCTGAAGCGACGCTTGCTCGATGTCTACACACACTGTCAGTCACTGACACACGTCACGTAGCAGAAGCACAACAGATAATGAAACCGATTGCTAGAGGCACAGCTTATATAATAACGACTGGAGGGGAAACGTTATTGTTATACCAGGTAAAGAATGGTAACGATAAGTTAATTACCTACCTGCGTAAAGAAAAGGGTGTAGCGCGCGATAATGGAAAGGCAGTGGCCTCCCCTCTCTCGAGTGACATTCCGCGGCCTCGGCGCACAGTACGAGCGCCTCAGCGTTATAGAGAATGACGATATTATAATCTGTGCGAGAGAGTAAATTCTAGAGAGCGCGGGATTTTACGAATAGAGGCTAGGACAAATTTTATTATTGTTTTCTATTATATTAAGTTTCTGTCTGTAATTGATTAGCTGTAACTGAGTATTAAATCTCCTGGAAAACTGTTTATCTGAGTCTTCTTTTCAATCAAGAGAACCCAGCAAGTAAATGCTACAAATTGGCTGCCCAACTTTAGGCCTTGATTGATTTGAAAACAAAAGCGAATCGCTTCTCAGGAAAATGCCTCGAACAAGGAAGAGTTCCCGTCGGGAGACGCAATACCTAGATCCTGACTCGGAGGATCAATTTATACCAGCTTCCAGCGTTGCAGAGATGCTACAAGCAATGCAGCGGTCTCAAGCAGAAACTTTAGAGAAACTTATTGACCGAGTAATGGTGCGCCAGAGCGTATCTCCACCCCTGGAGTCTTCTGTTGTAGTACCTGCCTCTGGCAACTTCGCAAACTGCAGTGCACGCTTCTCCGGCGAACCTCAGGAGTCCGTTGACGCTTTCATCGACGCCTTAGAGAGTTATAAGGAGTGCACATCAACGACCGACGGTAATGCGCTTCGTGGCATGTCCATGCTGCTCACCGGGTCTGCTGCTGTGTGGTGGCAAAGTGCGAAGTTGGAGGTAACGTCCTGGCCGGATTTGATCAAGAGACTTCGCGGGGCGTACAGCGACAACCGTCCACCGTATAAGATTTATAAAGAGCTCTTTAGTCTTCAACAAGGTGACGAAAATACAGACTTATTCGTAGCGAGAGCTCGTGCGCTACTTTCACGGCTCCCTACAGGTGATGTATCAGAGAAAGCAAAACTGGACATGGTTTACGGCTTATTGGATCGTCGCATAAGAAAACGAATTAGAAGGGAAGAAGTAAGCACATTCCTAGACTTGCTGAATTTAGCCCGCTCAGTGGAAGAGTCGCAGACTGAAACAGAAAACATTACGAAGGAAACTGCAAGTCAGCCTGTCTTCGAAGCTCGCACCAGCACCGGCCCGGCTCCGGCCGCAACGGCTCCGCCACGTCGGTCTTCGGCAGCGTACACCCCGAGACCACAGTCAGCGAAACGCGTATCCTTTAGACATTCTCCTCCTAGTAATTCCTCTGTACCTATTAACAAAAATGTACCCAGTAGTTTCACTGTAACAAGTAGTAATCCTATCAGTTGTTATGGTTGCGGTATGAAGGGTGTGGTGAGGTCGCACTGTAAAAATTGTAACAAACTTTCGTTTTCGGCTTTTTATCCTGAAATTGTAGAGTCCACTGAACATGAAATTCTAAATAATAACATTACTCCTGCACAAAGTACTCCAATTAATGAATGTTTGAATGAACAATTGAACGAGACACTTACATTTCATTCTACCATAAACAATAAATCTGGTTATTCACCATCGACAACTCGTACAAACTTTTCAAAATTTACAGCGCCGGACTCTAGCACACAAAATGATTCGGACAATGCTTTACATGAGTCCCCGAACTACCATAGTGAGTCCCAGGCACAAAGCTATCTTCCACTCGGCGAGGATTCGTTAGCGTTCTCTAATTTAGCACGTGATAGTGATAATAAAATGCGAAGGCCGATTCTAAATATTGGTATTCACGGTTTACGGGGAACGGCCCTCATAGACACCGCGGCGAAATGCTCTGTTGCAGGAAGCTCTTTGTTTATGATACTTAAGGAACGCAAACAAGTTTTTACATCTAAGCAAGTGAATGTAAAACTTGCAGATGGTACTTGTCGACTACGAGATGTTTTGATGACCTCTGTTGACGTTACTATCGCACCAGGTAAAGTTTTTCATATTGATTTTATGGTATTTCCGGATGCCCAGAGTAATGATACTCTTCTTGGCATTGATTTTTTGAAGGTGTCGGGTATGATATTTAATTTTGCTTCGCATAAGTGGCGTTTTGCTGATGATATGCAATATTATCCTTTACAGTATGAGGATAAAGCTAATAATGTTTCGCCTATAAAATTATTTTGTGTTTCGCTTAGGGAGGACGAAGGCACTATGCTTGATGGCGAACAAAGGCAACAACTCTCCGAACTTCTACTTAAGAATGGGGACATCTTTCAAGCAGGAGGAGGGATTACAAATTATGGAGAACATCGTATCGATACCGGTACCCACCGTCCGATTGCCGTACCGCCATACCGTCTGACGCCGGCAAAAAGGGCAATGATGGAAGTAGAAGTCGAGAAGCTTCTCAAACAGGGTATTATCGAAGAATGTGAGTCTGCATGGGCGGCCCCTGTGGTTCTAATACCGAAAAATGATGGTACTCACCGGTTTTGTGTCGATTACCGCCGCCTAAATGCTGTGACAAAAACAGATACTTACCCACTCCCGGTTATCGACGACCTTCTTCATGCCACTAAGCGTAATTGTGTCATCAGTGTAATTGATCTTCAGGCTGCTTACCATCAAGTGAGTGTAGCAGAAGAAGATCGTGACAAAACAGGGTTCATAACACCTTTCGGGACGTTCCGTTTCACACGCATGCCCTTCGGCTTAAAGAATGCCCCGTCAACCTTCCAACGCCTCATGGATAGGTTCCGGTCAAGCTCTTCATTGCGTGATATCACTCTTCTATGCTATCTAGATGATCTTTGTGTTATATCAGAAGGGTTTGAACAGCATTTAAAAGATTTACAACTTGTTTTCAAACGGTTGGGAGAGTTTGGTCTTCGTGCCAACCGAAACAAGTGCGTTTTTGCTTCGAGTGAGGTGAAATATTTAGGACATGTTATCACATCACATGGAATTCAACCTGATAATGCCAAAATACAGGCTATAACACAGATCGAAGAACCCACTAACTTGAAGAACCTTAGAACTTTCCTACAAACATGCGCTTGGTTTCGTAAATTTGTACCAGGATTCTCAGAGATAGCTCAACCGTTGACCAAACTGACGCGTAAGAATCAGCCATGGGAGTGGAACGACGAGCAACGAGCTGCATTTAGCGAGCTTAAAAGGCGACTAACCACTGCACCTATATTAATACAGGCAGACTATACAAAACCTTTCATTCTGTGTACGGACGCTAGTAATTACGCACTCGGCGCAGTCCTCCTTCAGGGTGACAATCCAGCAGATGAGCGGCCTATAGAGTATGCTAGTCGTTTGCTCACCTCAGCCGAAACACGTTACAGCACGACTGAGCGCGAGGCCTTAGCTGTGGTTTGGGCTGTGGAGAAATTTCGTCCGTACATTGACGGACATCCCATTATTGTACGAAGTGATCATCAGCCTCTTAAATGGCTCCTTACATTGAAATCGCCAAGTGGTCGATTGACCAGGTGGGCGCTTAAACTTCAGTCTTTTGATATTCGTTATGAATACACCCCAGGAAAAATGAATGTTATCGCAGACACCTTGAGCCGATCAACGTATATTGTGGACGACCAGCAAGATTGTGGAACATACGCAGTCATTATTGACTTCCCACAGATTAGCTCAACGGAACTCCGTTCTGCTCAAATAGATGATCCCGATCTGAGGAAGATTATTAAGGAACTAGAAGGGACCGACATCTTAGAACCCACACGCTGGTTGGAACGCGGATATCTCATGAACCAAGGGATTTTATACCGCTATGCACCCGATGTTGATTCCGAAGAACCTCAGCTAGTATTACCCGCTTCAATGATTCCTTCTGTTCTTAAGGAATACCATGATGCACCCACTGCAGGTCACCAAGGTGTGGAACGTACCCTTGATCGGCTACGTCGACGATATTATTTTACCGGAATGCGAAGATGTGTCGCCGAGTATCTTAAGAACTGCTTGGAATGTCAGCGCTACAAATTTTCAAATCAGAAGCCTGCGGGACTTCTGCAGACACCAATTCTTAATCAACGTGGTGAAGTACTGGCTATCGACCTATTTGGTCCTCTCCCTGAGGGAGAAACTGGAGAGAAATGGATACTTCTTGTAGAAGACACCGCAACACGCTGGGTAGAGTTATTTCCCCTACAGGATGCTACTGCTGAAGCCTGTGCCACTGTCCTTATTGAGCAATACTTTCTAAGATATGGATTCCCTCGAAGAGTAATTTCAGACAATGGCGTGCAGTTCGTTTCAGCTATTATGCAACAGTGTATGTATCTCTTCGGCATTAAACAAAATCTGATTCCCTTATATCATCCGGAAGCAAATCCGGCTGAAAGGAAAAACCGGGACCTAAAAGTGCAGCTGGCCATACTTGTTAAGTCTGAACATCGAACCTGGCCCAGACATCTTTCCCAGATTCGTTTTGCATTAAATAGTGCAACCTGTAGTACGACTGGTATGAGCCCAGCTTATATGATGTTTGCACGTGAGATGCGAACTCCGTTGGATACTCATCTTGACATGAGGGCACTAGATAAAGATAATTTTGTTCCACAGATGACTCCTTATCTAAGGAAATTCGTTAGCACCCTCCAAGATGCAAGAGATAGGATTGAAAGTCGCCAGGACTATCGAAAGGAAGGAGCTGATATGACAAGACGACCTTCACCCGTCTATCGACCAGGTGATCTGGTTTTACTCACCAGTCACTCATTAAGTAATGCCTCTAAGGGTGTCACAAAGAAGTTTATGCCCCAACGCGACGGACCTTACGTAATCAAACGGCTTGTTAGCCCTACAAGCTACGAAGTAGTCGATCGTGATAACCAGGTGATAGGTCGTTTTCATGTGTCAGATATATTTCCGTGTGTAGGACTCCAGCCACAACGTTCTGTGCCTGTCCAGCCGCGACGACAGCGGGGACGTCCGCGTATACGTAAAACCTCACTTAACCCATCTAGTACGCCATGTGTTACCAACTCACCATCGGGTCGAAGTGGTGACTTGGAGGAGGAGAGTGTAGCGCGCGATAATGGAAAGGCAGTGGCCTCCCCTCTCTCGAGTGACATTCCGCGGCCTCGGCGCACAGTACGAGCGCCTCAGCGTTAGGCTAAGTTCATATGGCCGCGCGGCACCGCGCGCCGCCGCGCGGTGTGAGAGTTCACATGACAGGGTATATACGAGCGCCAGTCTGGCATTAACATTGATATACAATGGACGTGGAGGAGGCAATTTGCTTGTGGATTACCCAAATGTTTCGTTTTTTCTTCGGAATCATCATTTTTGCAAAAAATTAAAACTAGTTCTTCCCAAGACCTTCTTTTTAATATTTTATTTGAATAATCCTTAGAGTTAAGATTCCAAATCGCATCTCTTTTTTCGATTTCGTCGATAAGCAAATCGATAGGCACAATGTCATCTTCGGTACTCATTGCATCGATCTATGTGTCTTTCCGTCTCAAGGCGCGCGGATCAACTGAACAGGTCGATACAGGTTTGAAATACTTGTGCCGCGCGGCAGCGCGCGGTTCTAGATCTTGCGCGCGGGTCAGAGCGCGCCGCGCGTTGGCGTGCGGTACCGCGCGGTAATGTAGACGATAATTAGGCTAAGTTCATATGGCCGCGCGGTACCGCGCGGAACTACGAACCGCGCGGCACAAGATCAATATAAACGATAATTATCGTCTACATTACCGCGCGGTACCGCACGCCAACGCGCGGCGCGCTCTGACCCGCGCGCAAGATCTAGAACCGCGCGCTGCCGCGCGGCACAAGTATTTCAAACCTGTATCGACCTGTTCAGTTGATCCGCGCGCCTTGAGACGGAAAGACACATAGATCGATGCAATGAGTACCGAAGATGACATTGTGCCTATCGATTTGCTTATCGACGAAATCGAAAAAAGAGATGCGATTTGGAATCTTAACTCTAAGGATTATTCAAATAAAATATTAAAAAGAAGGTCTTGGGAAGAACTAGTTTTAATTTTTTGCAAAAATGATGATTCCGAAGAAAAAAAGAAAAATTTGGGTAATCCACAAGCAAATTGCCTCCTCCACGTCCATTGTATATCAATGTTAATGCCAGACTGGCGCTCGTATATACCCTGTCATGTGAACTCTCACACCGCGCGGCGGCGCGCGGTGCCGCGCGGCCATATGAACTTAGCCTTATCGTTTATATTGATCTTGTGCCGCGCGGTTCGTAGTTCCGCGCGGTACCGCGCGGCCATATGAACTTAGCCTTATAGAGAATGACGATATTATAATCTGTGCGAGAGAGTAAATTCTAGAGAGCGCGGGATTTTACGAATAGAGGCTAGGACAAATTTTATTATTGTTTTCTATTATATTAAGTTTCTGTCTGTAATTGATTAGCTGTAACTGAGTATTAAATCTCCTGGAAAACTGTTTATCTGAGTCTTCTTTTCAATCAAGAGAACCCAGCAAGTAAATGCTACAAGGGTCATTTATGACATTAAATGTAGATAAGCTGGCTTATCAGGTAGTTAGCAAATTAGATAGATCCTAACGCACAGGAATTCTCGGTACCTACCACATCATTTATGTTTTATAAAAATAAGCTAATTGCATAATGTTAAGTCCATTACGTATCTATGAATTTAAGTAATTATAATTATTGAACTTAAATAAGCAAACTCAATTTGCACAACATTACCTCTACCAAAAGGTAAGAAAAAAAATGGACGAAGCATATTTTTCAGACACCCAAATAGGTCACTCCTACTTCATTTTCATTACTTCAATTTATTATCATGGATGAAGTTCCAGCCTAGATTTAAAAGCAATACATTTGTAAAATAAGAACTAACTGAGCCAACTAGTCAGTAATTAACGGTTTTAATGGGCCACATAGGTAGGTACTTAGGTATCTGCATGACTTTGACCGCTTTGACACACTTGTTTTCCATTTTAACCGATTTCATAAAAAGGCGGTGGTTTCATTTCGGCTGAATTTTTTATATTTATGTAGGTACGTGTACTTCCTAGTTGGCCCCATTATCATCATATTCATGTCGGTTTTTTTGCTAAAGAATGCTGTTATCTACACACAAAACTCAATACATCTCTCCTCTCCCCTTCATTTACCCACCTAGGTTTAATGTAATTTATAGATGGCCCACCTTAGAAATTAGATAGTTAGGTAATATAACAAGTACCCTACCTAAGAAAAACAAGAATTTGTGTGACCTACATAAAGGTTAGTTTCTGTCTTTTGTACTCAAACCCCAAAACAATTAAAGAATTTTTTACCGGAAAAAAAATAGATAAGGAATGTTTGCCGCTTTGCACATCTTTTGTTTAGCCTTATCTGCAACTGCCCGATTCTTTTGTTAATCCCCTGAAGCGCATGCAAAATAAACAGTCATCGATAACATTGCACGATACCTACATAACTACGACCTATTTAAAAAGGCCAGTTCAGGAACATGTGTTGGAAAAATTAAAGTTTCTAATCCTAGGATTAGGTAGGTCCCTAATGGTTGTAGAAACAAGAAAATACTAGGTACAGTTAGCAATGATGAAGTTAAGAACAAAATCAGTGGAGTAACTACTTACAGGGAGGAATGTCGGCAGAATGCCGCGGCCTAGGTTAGAGGACAATGTACCTACTATTATTTATTACCTACACATAGGTATAATAGTAAAATCCGATGAAATGGCTAATGGGCCTCTAATGTTAGGTACCTAGGTATTGTTACGCCACTGAACAAAATAGCAGTGTGTTAACTAACAGACGAGGTAGGTAACTAAGTGTAGGTCTGCGAATCTAGGAAAGTTCAATAAAAAAGATTTCTCATTTTCATAAGTACCTATAGGTATATTAGGTCGGTAGTATTTGTATCTCACACTTTTTTCCACTTTGGAAGCGTCTCTCGCGCAACTAACGCAAACTATTCAGTTTCCGTTGTAAGTATGGAGAACCCCAAAAATTTAGGTATTGTTTTTATTTTTTCTGTTTTTGCATGAAAATCTTAATGCGGTTCACTAAATACATCTACTTACCAAGTTTCCACAGTAGGTATAGCTTTTATAGTTACCTACGGAAAAACGTGGCTGTGACATAGATATACGGACGGACAGACATGACGAAGCCATTTGGCTACGGAACCTTAAAAAGGAAATAGGTACCTACCTACAAATTAACAATCAAGTAAGGTATATAGGTATTAAAGCTGTAAACCAACTTTATTATAAAAATGTTTATCCCGTTTACAAAGTATAGGTAAACCTACCCCGTCAAATACCATCATAATTTATTGCACAATAAAATAGTGTACAAAAGCCTACACAGAAACAAGCCTAATTTAGATACTTAGTCGTAGATGAATCCTATATGAATTAACATAATAACCGAATTTGATTTTGAAACAATCGATTGTGTGTGGTATGCGTAGACTGCAAATACCTACCTACTTTAAAAAAGCAAACTATCTTTCCTTTTTTTTCCTCTGTAAAATGTAGGTACGTAAGTGCGAATCGGACTCTTTAAACATCTGAGCTGAGCATCAACGCTTTCTGTAGACCGTACAAGTCAATAAATTAACGTTGACGAAATGATTACCGCGCGGCCCGGCCAGCCCGTAGCACGTAGATAGCGGGCGTCGTGACGTCACAGCGGCCGGCGGCACGCGCCAATGGCGAGGCGAGGCGGCGCCGCGCGCGCCTGCGCACCGCCCACTCCCGCGCGCGGGGAAAACGCGGAAAAGCGGGCCTTGAATAAAACAACCAGAGCGTACGCGCTGTTGAATCAGTTGAATGTAACAAATGAGGCTTTAATTTTTGCAAAAAGTTAACGTTAAGTTTTGAAGTCCCAATAGATAATCGTATCTACACATTGCTATTTCAAATAACATACACGAAATAAAATGCGAAAATTTTATTGAGGTAGCTAGGTATAAAAAACTAAGTCGCTAGGCTGTAGTAGGTATAAGTATTTACACGGGGTAGACCCGCGTATAATATAATTCAAAATACTAATAAACTTTAAACTATAAGTAAGCTTTATTTTGTGAGACGCTAAGAAAAGTATTTTGTGAGACGCTAAGAAAAGTATGAGCCACTGTTCATGTTTATGCTATGGCACTTAGGAGTATGTACCTATATTTTTTCGTATGACCTCAATGTTAAGCCTAACTATTTGAATTATTTAAAAAGATTGCGTTACATTAGATAGATCTCCTGTTACTTTAAGCTTTATGATCGTCGTCTGTCTCCGTAATTAATGGCATTGTTAAAAAAGAGAGTCAATAAAAACAGATATGCAATTTTTCAATTATTGGATTGACGTAATTCAGGATGAATTTAAATAATATCATCTGATAATCGATAAATAAACAAACAGTAGAGCGGGCCGTATCAGCGGGCTCCCTCCGTAGCGAGTTTATAGTTATGCGCGGGAGCATAAGGGGCTCTTTATAGTACGAGCGCGCGAGTCGGTCGCACGCGCTCTCGCCCAAAGCTTTCGTACTTGTAACAAAGACGGATTATACCATGAGTTGGGACCAGGAGCACGACCGGCCGTGTGACAAGCTGGAGATCAACGAAGCCGTGGGGAAGCTGTTGAGGAACTTCAACTATGACAATATAGTGCCGCAGCCGTCCAAGTGAGTTCTATTATGATTTTGGCATGCTTTTAATACAAGTAAGGTTTTTGGGATACCATATTTTGGTACTATCTATAGCGATAGCTGCATAATTTAAGATTACGATAATTAAGCTCCATTAAACTCTATACTTATTCACTATACGAGTATTTTTTAAATTCCAAAAGTCTTAGGTATGATAGATTCCTAATTAGATACCTATCTCCATCAAGAATTAGCTTGGTGTGTTAAGTGTTAAGCATACCACAAATCGGTCAATTATTACCATGAATAATTAGGACTAAGTACTAATTATATTAGGTAGCATGAATAAATTAGTATTTTTTTAATTATTAATACCTTTCTTCAAATCTAAGAAAGAATACATAAAGCTAATGGGGTCATTGGAATTTACCTAGGTAATTGATATATAAAATACTTATTAGATACTGATTACAACTGCTAATTAAGTAGCTAATGGTTGATTATAAATTTAAACCTTTTTAACCGATTTCAAAAAAGGAGGAAGTTTTAAATTCGTCGTCATATTCTTTTTTGTGGTTGTATGTTTGTTACCACATATTTCTGGGATTTGTGAACCGATTTGGAAATTTGTTGATATTTTGTTCAAAAAAGTGTGTTTTCTAGTTGATCCCATTGTCACCATATTAAAGTCTGTTTTTGATTTTGCTAAAAAATGTTGTTATCTTATTAATTTTGAAACCGAATAATACAATTATGGGAAAGATGATTGGAATTTACTAAAAAAGAAGTTTTCCTGGCAGTTCTTTATATTACCAACTATTTGTTTATTTTGTATAAAGGTAATTCCCCCGATGACCACGTCGTGATAAGGAACGGTCCGCTATTTTTAAATTTTTCGTTCCAAGAAATGAACTTTAGAATGGGCCCCGGCCTCAGAAACTACGTTAGAGGTACGATTAGGTTTAGGAGAACCAAGCATTCGTACTTTCTACGAACATTGTATCCGTTTAAGTTATTAATAATAAATAATATGTATCTCTATATTCATAATAAATTAAATTGAGTTTATATTTAAAATTGAGTGAATTTCTGATTGATCTTTCACTCGTAGCTACCTGACATTAGGTATAAGAAGTACCTACCTAATTTTATTAAACAATTTTAAAAACATCTTCTGTGAATTGATTCGAAAATAAGAACTAATATTGGCCGTTTTGTAATTTTAGACCTATTTTTATGCATATCAAGCTTAGCAAGTTTCTCCGGGTGTAAGGTTTATATTTAAATAACAATGCTTAAAAAAAAAAACAATCCTTGGTTACTTACCTAAGGAAGCTGTTGATTGTCTACTAATACTTAAGTTTTATTATTTCACCATGTTGAGTAGGTGTCTACTAAGCATTCCAAGATGTTTAGGAAATGCGATACTTTATAGTAAGGAATTAATTTCGTTGAGCCCGTTCCGCAGCGGAAACAGCGCCTCCTCTCAAGTGGTCCACGGATCGCCGTACTGCACATCATCTGTGGTAGCGAACAAACTCGCTCCATGTGTAGGTACCTACAAGTACAGTCAGCACTATATCATGTTAGAAATCTGTACCTACTAATATAACTTATCGTATCTACGTAGGTACTTACGCCAGGAAGATTCTTGTTCCATTTGCGTTCCGTTTTACTTTTCCACGTATAATGGGCAATTTTAACTAAATTATATAACGTTTCCCGAAATTGTCTTCATAATATTAAGTTTTGTAACAAAAAAAGAACACATATCAAACTAGCTTTTGCTTACTTTCTTGGTCGTTAGATATCTAACGCGTCGTTTAGGTAAGATATCACTCGGTGAAGATCGCCCGACCGGCGTTTTTCCGGACGCAACGTCAGCATTTTATGCAGAAAACACCCGACGCTTTACGCTTCGCTGAACGCCTATAAATAAAGCGCCGCATCTTCTTAAACGAGGCCTAGAGCCTTCTACAATAGGCACTGTGCAATTCCTACTGCGTAGATATAAGTAGGTATCGTTTCCAATATTTATATACGACAATTATATTTATCAGACCTCGAATAGGCGGAGTTCTAGTTTACATACCTAATGATAAGAATACTCAGATGACCCTCCCACATCACATAACAGATTAGTTAGAAATTGTGTTTGTGTTTTAGTTTATATCTATTTCCAATTAAGAATAAATTTAATTAACCCTCAAAAAATCGTTATGTAGTAGATAATATATAACGAGGTAAAATAAAAAATAGATTACATTGCAAAATGCATGTTCGTCAGCCACGTCAGTCTTTTTCTTACACATTTAGTAAATTATAAAATGCGTAAAAATAATTAACGTTTGTAGGTATTGTATGAGAGTCGAACACACGACTCCCGGCCCAGAATAGCTGGCTACTAATCAAGACCATCCAGATATATGTACGTACCAATCCAGACCACATTAGCTAGGTATAGGCTGATGATGATGATGAACATAAATTATTTCATAATGTTTCAAATGAACTCGTTAAGTTTGATAAAAAAAGTATTCAACTTACAATTTATTGTGAACTTTTTTATCTTTTCAATTGCTTACGCGAAACAACAATCAAGTAATTGTTTTTACTGTTTATTAGTATTTTGCTACAAGGTTTGGACATGGATGATATGAGTAATAATGCAATAACAGAGAGAATGTCAGAAACAACTGTATTTTTTTAAATGGCTTAAATAAAACATACTATAATCCCTGGCTTAGAGACTTGCCTTTTCGCTAACAATATGTTCCTTGGTGCTATGTATATCAAATGTTGTTTGCATCTCCCGGAACATATCTGTAAGTTATTTGATGAACTTCTGTGGTACCATACGTAGACCCCTAAATGATTTTCAGGAGGCCTGACAACCTGCTAGGTTTCCTGGCATAATTTTGAGGTTCACTAATAAACATATATCTAATGGCATATCCCATGCAACAAAATAAGCGCAAGACGTCGAGTTGCGGTAAAGGCATGTTCTTAGTTGGAATACACTTTGTAGAACTATCATCTTAATCTGAATATTCTAAAGTTCTGGGTATGATTCTGAGTATTGAAATACGCTCCCCCCCGTTACATTAATAAATTATTCTCTAGAATGTACTTAGTTATAATCTAGGACAAGGGAAACCTTAGTTTATGGGCGCCTACTAACATGGTGTTTGCGACTCAAAGTCTGTAGAATCCATAGGCCAATCATATTGTATATAGGTATATATTTCCATAAAAATATATCGGAGTATACATTATTAAATAAAAACATTGAATCTCACCCACAAAGGCCTCTAGGGTGTAGAGATTGAAACGGTTCCACAATTTTGCCCTTTAATTCTATTTATCTATAAGACGATACTCATACAATTACCGGGAATGATCATGACACGTAGGAATACCATAATTAGTTGGTCATAAATACGGCTTGCGATAGCTTAACGGCGGCACCGCCCCGGGGTCAGCGCGGGACACTTGATCCACCGGCGCTCAATGAGCACCTTATCTCTTATCACCCCCTTGTTCATTAATTCACTATCAAATGTCGGCGTTTCTCATCATCTTTGATGTACAACCAAACTTCGCCGCACATGGAATTGTTGCAGCGCATCCATTTTGAAAGTTTTCGGTGTTAGTTTTACGACTTGCTGTAAACAACAGTAGAGAATGTCACTTTTAGAAAAGCCGTAAAATTATTGTAATGTTGCATGAAGATATTGTAAACTTTGCCCCTTTTTAGGGTTCCGTAGCCAAAATGGCAAAAACGGGACCCTTATAGATTCGTCATGTCTGTCTGTCTGTCTGTCTGTCTGTCTGTCTGTCTGTCTGTCTGTCTGTCTGTCTGTCTGTCTGTCTGTCTGTCTGTCTGTCTGTCCGTCCGTATGTCACAGCCAGTTTATTCCGAAACTATAAGAGCTACATTATTGAAATTTGGTATGTAGATGTATTCTGTAAACCGCATTAAGATGTGAAAATAAAATCAGAAAAAAATCCAAAATTTTTGGGGTTCCCCATACATAGAACTGAAACTCAAAATTTTTTTTTTCATCAAACCTATACGTGTGGGGTATCTATGGATAGGTATTTAAAAATGATGTTGAGGTTTCTTACAACATTTTTTTCTAAACTGAATAGTTTGCGCGAGAGACTCTTCCAAAGTGGTAAAATGTGTGTGTCCCCCCCCCCCGTAACTTCTAAAATATGGGCATGATAAAACTGAAAAAAATATATGATGTGTATATGATGTGTACTATAAAAACTACTAACGAAATTTGGTTTGAATGAAATCTAGACAGTAGTTTTTTTTTAAACGTCATAAATCAAATTACCTAATTTTTTTATTCAATCAGTGGTACGGAACCCTACGTGCGCGAGCCCGACTCGCACTTGGCCGGTTTTTATTACTTCAGCCGATTTAAAAGTTTCGTCGGTATAGGCAGACTAAATACCTACTTAACTAAATTTTCTAGCAGTCTTCTACAAGTAGTAGACTATAGGTACAGCAGGTACCTAATAGAAGGCAACATACTAAGGTTAGAATTATAATTTATAATCTGATTCACAATATTAATTATAGTTATGCGCCAGAGAATTTACACCACCCATACCCAGGATGTAAGGGAGTGGCCTCTCATCATTTAGTTACAAGTCACACCACCCGTGATGCATCCTGCTGAACATCAAACAGTGCTCTGGCAGCCGACTGGTGGCGGTATAACCATCACGACTAAAAGCGTAGCTAAATACCTCAAGCCGATGACGGGCAGCAGCGTCATTTGAGCGAGGCGATAAGCAACCCGCCTGCCCAGCGTGACAATACTAGTCTTCAGTGCCGTCTCTACCCATAATTATTATGGGTAAGCCTCAAGATGTTCGAAAGTGTAGAGGCCTGTTTCAGCTGAGCAGTGGACTGCAATAGGCAGATGATAATGACACCCTAGACAATCAATTAAAGTTAATTTCCTAACCCGTTAATATTGACCAGACCGGGAATCGAACCCACTTTTTCGTATGTATTAAGAAGTAGAGATAAAATGTGAAAATGCAACACACCTCCAAGTCACGGGCAATGTATATGCATGCTAACAAGTCACAACTCGAAATCTTGTCACAGTTAAAAGTGAATTTGCTCTATAATCTTATCAGTGGCAAATACGTTTTATTTCCCAACACCTTTTGGCTACGTTACACGTACCTTAAGCCCTATGGGGAGCGCCGTGTGACGATTTTTATCTTCTTCCTGTGTCTTTCGGATTTATTTCCGCGTTGGGGCTGATATGCGCCGGCGCTGTCCAAACATTCTCGATGTGGGGTGCTTATCTCCTGCTCGGGAGACCCTGCTGTGTCTTCATCCCGTATAAACATTGGCTATGACTTTTATAATGAGCTACCTACCTTCCTATTCCTATGCTACAAATTGCAAAACATAATTGCATAACATAGAAATAATCATAAAATCTTTATCTTGTTTCATTGTTCCGGTGTAAGCTTAATTATCGGTGCTTATTTTTTATATATTATAAAAAACATATTAATATATATTATAAAAATATTTTACATAATTTGTCATGTGAGTCCATATTATGACAAGAAGCAAGTAATATAGCCAACTAAAAACTGTATCGATATAGGTATGTAAGTACTACATAATGATGACTCTCCGTGTATTACTGTTTTTTTTACATACTAAAGAACTTGTCCCCCAATGAATAGATTCATGATAAAGTCCGAGAAGTATTTACTGAATTCAACAGCAACAGGTATTTTAGTAGGTACCCTTTTATTAAAATTAAATCAAATCAAAAATAGCAGCTAATATACACGATTTTAACGAATGGAAACACACGAATGTGAAGCGAGTAATGATTTACAGAACAATTAGCAAGTGTTCACCTATTTTCTCACCATCAGAAAATAAACTTAAATTGGTGCAAAATTTTGATCATGTTATTATTTTATAATTGCCATATTGCAATATAATTTGCAAATAAGGCACATATTTAAGTGTGCAAGGGATTTCAGGTTGTATGCTCTATGATCAAGACTATATTAATATAAGTAGAGAGCTTCTTCAAATACTTACATCACGATAATAATGTAGTTGAAATGATTAAAGTTCTTATATACTTAGTCCTACTGCTTACTATTAAGTACGTATTGTTGGAGATTTCAAAAGTACCAAGTTCAATCTGTAATTAGTATAGGTAATAGCTATTAATAATTTTTCGTCATTACGTGTTGGTACTTTCTGTACGTACCCATGAAAGTACAATTTTTTTACGACACGAGTCACATACATGTTGGTATTCACATAATGAAACTGGCATACATCGAAAGCCAAGCGTTTGTTCAACAAACAGCAACATCTTCGATTCTAATCCGTGCGTTCAAAAGGGCCGCCAGATTAGGAGTTCCTCGCCTAGCGCGCGTGTGGCACGCTGCGTTTGCGCACTGGTTCTAGCCCGCGCCGTAAGTGGGGGCGCAAACAGGCATACAGGTGCCGCCAGGAACTAACCCCTGTTTGCTCAGGCCACTTCGCACCCTCAATTGCACTTTGACATTTATCTCCCTGCGGTATTTGGAGTTGGATGTTTTGTTTGTTCCTAGATTAATGTGTACAGAGTGTTTGTGATGCGGAACACATACTGAATTACTGTTTGATTGATAGATATAAGCTTCGAATTATAATAATTGAAAAAGGTCACCTTTAATACCATTCAGACGATAGTGCCGCACACCAAGAGAGGATAAGATTATCATTCCTGCCCCGTACCTTAAGTCATGGAATGCCCTTCCAACTCATGTTGTGTTTCCTTCCTCTTGCAATCCTGGGTGAAACGGCATCTCAGTGGGCCTTCATATTGAGGGCGTCAGGCGTGGTGGGTTTCACTTGCCGATCGGCATTGCCTTTCACACTTAGGGGCTGCGCGGCCGACAGACTTTTTGTGTGATAGAGTCTGCGTCTGAGACATTTAAAAAGAGCGTCTAGGTCTGCCGACAGAATGATCGAAGAGGTGCGTCGTGTGCGTTGAGTCTGTGAAATATCCGCGACAGATTTTTGAGCGTTGTGTGCGTTACTGCATATAACTGCAAAAAAGTGCGTCACGCATAGTCTGTCGTCTGCGCTGCCCCTTAATTATTCGTTCACCCCGTATCTTGGCCGAAGTGCATCAGATCATTCGCGCATTCCTCGCTTCCCGGGGCAAAAGTCCGACCCCAAATATTGAGTAATCTGGGCGGCGCGGCGCGGCCTGCGCGTGAGTCGTTAGCGGGCCAACGGTAATGCGCACCGCCAACACGCTCTTCATTACCGCGCATCTACTTATTGCCGACGGCCGCTCGCTAAATGTTATTCGCGATGGCTTCCTATGTGTTACACCATCACTTTTTGGTTTAAATTTAATACATGTAGAAGGTACTGCGGTAGTAAAGCGGATTAATTAATACGATGTACGATGAAAATTCGGTATCCTACAAATTCCGAGGGAATTATGAATAAAAAAGGCTTAACTAACTTAAGTCGTCATCATTATCAGTAAAACAGCGTCCACTGCTGGATATGGGACTATCCGGTTGTTTGCCACTTTGGTCAAACATCTAGCTAGAGGCTTTCACTGGGCAAGCTGGTAGATGACATGTGATTTGAGTAATCGCGCAACCCTGCTTGTATCGAAACGCACCTTTAGATATCATACCTTCTTTTCCAAATAGCTAATTTTAGTACAAAATAGGTAATAGACATAACTACACCCAAACAATATATCTACTCACTTACGGTAAGTACTCCAATATTTATGTTGCCCTTTTATCACCTTTACAATCTTCAGTAAATAATATAGCATTACCATTGAATGTTTACCAAAATGCTGATAATTTTGCGAATAGATTCACTATCGGAATGTTGTGTGGGCATGTATGTGTGCCAACAACAGCGTAAATTTAGTTAAGATGGGAGCTTTGTCATTTTGTTCCGTAATAGTAGGTATCTAATGCAAAGGAATACGGTTTTGAATACCTATTAAATACATTGTGTTGTGATTATACCTATATACATAGATATAAAATAGGGTTATCGTTTCATAAAATGACTTATATGAAATGTTGCCTTACATGGGGTTATACATCGAGTTACCCAAAGTGAGTTGCAAGCACGATACCTACTTAAATACAAACGCCCAAACACGGAACCTACACACTTTTTTCATATAAACTTTTCTTTTCCAATATTTTGAGCTCGGTTGTTATTTTATAAAAAGTGCGACATGTTCATTACAAAAATTATGGCCACAGTAATAATTTTGGTATAATAATACCCCTAATTTTGGGACAGCAGCAGCACCAAGTATAGCCAAGTACACACGCTCTCTATTTCTTGGGACGATAGCTTAGATATTAGCACCAACCGTTTGTCTTTTCAATGCACGGGGGAATATAGTAATTGGCAGTGGTCAACTGCCTGGCTGCTACAAAGTACGTAATTTAATGACAGCAAAACCTAGTAACATTTTTTTTACCCAACCCGGCATTCAAACCCGGTACGTACGAGAGGTTACCTAATCTCAAACATAGGTTTTAAGTTTAAGATTAAACGGTGTATGTCGGTACAATATGCTTTGTCAAGTAGGTACATTTATTAAAGTTATTGTCTGTTCAGACAGCCCTAGCGGCCGTATCGAGTGTTATCAGCGCAGTGTGGACACAGATGCTTCTGATGCGTTCCCATGCGTCTTCACTCTACCCTTCACCGATACTAATTGACACCACAATCTGAGTCAAGGACTGAATACTTATTAAAACAGTCGTAAAACTGAAAACTGGTACACTGCACGTTACCTTGGGCTGGTCATGTTTACATCGTATTAAATGTTGTATACTTATCTATGATTGGACCATCTGCCATCAGCCATCAGCATCAACCAATCGTGTAATTCGTGTGGTTTTGTAAACATACTCGTATTATGCACCTACGTCTACATTAAAGTAGCAAACTGTGACTAATTTATTATTATTTACTATGTATAACTTGGAAATATAAACTTATAACATTATAACAATCGGATTCGAGCCAAAAAATTACCATCGTTTAATGTAGTTCGATAGACCTATGAGAAGGAAGTACCTACATAAGAAAAAATGCAACTATATTTGCTATACCATGTGGGTAATAGGGCAACGCATTAGGTACCGTCAGACTGTCTCCAAGGGCAGCGTGGTGTGTTGGACCACACGGGAGGGCATACCCACTAAGCCTCCCATATCCAGTGTACAGCAACTTGCAGGAATACTGGTAGGTAAGAAACAGCCGGGTGTTTTTTTATATTAGCTCGACATAATGGCTTCCCTACGCCTGATGGAAAGCGAAAGAGAAGCCCAAGTCGCTGTGACAACGGGGCAAGTAACTGGTCAGTTACCTGTCAGTTGCCACCGCCATGCCGGCCCAAACCCAACCCCCCACGAGCTCCGGAAACCCTACTCACCGACAGGAACATGACCCGGAGGTCATTTGGCATAGGTATTCTATAGGGTGGAGGTCCTTCCCCGGACGGGTAGCTCAATTCGAGCGAAGATTCGCTATGCCCTACCTCTCTTATCTTAATATCTACCTACCTAGGTACCTTCCCTATCCAACAAGACCATAATCCTTGAAGATTAGTCCCTAGAGCCTAATATAGGTCAGGAGGGACCGATTTATACCTCAACGAATATAATATCTAACATTGTAAATATTATTTTCTGCTTACATACGACAGTTAACGATACCTATTACCCGGCCTTTGCTTCCGGGATGCACGTCCAATCGGAGGAAGCTTCGCGGAACTTTATCAATAGCCAAGTGCACCTCGCCACGCCTATATTTATATTATCTGCAATTTCTGCTTATTATTATGCACCAAGGACGTTCCAACCAACCATCAACTATGCGGATGATAAATATAAACTCTAACTGTTTTTAACATGAATCTGAAGCCTGTATGTATAGCCTAGCAAAATTTTGTAAATAAGCATTTCAACAAATGCAATACCTAATACTACCTACCTACTTAATATTATCTTTAAAATTCAATGCGCCTTAAGCATTAAAAATATTAATAACACCTATTTGAAAAATAGTATTTTCATAGCGCTGAACCTTCATAATACCTATTAGGCGAAAGAATTTACCCTAATTCACACTAATTTACGGTTAATTAGTATAGACGTTTATTTAATTAGGCACGGAATAGGTACCTACATTATAATATATTTAATTAATAAATAACCCAAGACATGCCACGCCGAGCCACACAGCGCCATCTAGCCCCAAACTAAGCCGAAGCTTGTACTATGGGTAATAGACAACTGATAAACTTACTAAGATACATTTTTTTTGTAAATAAATACACATTATACATAGTAAACACCCAGACAAACAGACATGTTCATGCACACGAATGTTTGTAAAGCGTGGGGATCGAACCCACGACCCTTGGCTCAGAAGGCAGAGGTGACTACCAATTGAGCCACCGAGCCAGTCCATTTATGCCTAAAAAATAGCCTTAGACTTAGCAATTTAGTAGTTACATAAGTTTTATATTAGACACTGCGCTGTGTTTTAATAACATATTACAATAACACCTACCTACATTAAGCGAAATTTGCTAATTGCAAATAAACGTAAGCAGATAGATTCCCTAATGATTCAATTATAGGAAAACCGAAGAATAAAATACCAATATTACATTTACTTCTTATTATTATTACATCGAATTCGTCGTACCTGTGGGAAAAACACAAAGGGGGAAAACCCTTCTGTTATTATAGTACATACCGAGACATGATAGTGCAGCCCTATTTTACCCTCCTCTTACAGAACCCTATTTTCCCAGGATAGATAGCCAGGTGGTATTCACGGAGGATAAACTCTACATTTACTATTAAAATAATTATGTACATTATACCTACCTACTTATTTCGTTCAGTAGCTAGAGTGGTTTCTTTTATGACTGATTTCGGGTTCATGCAAGTGATACAGTGTAGAAAATGAAATGTAACTCAATTCCGTTACGCTGATTTCTATCTGAATAGATTTTGTGTTTGACGCAGTAATCGTGTAAAGTTTATCAATATTTTCATAAGTTAATGGGGATTGAATTCATATAAAAAGTAGAGAAAAACGCATTCACTAAAATAAATGCCGAAATAACATGCAACTGAACCGATCGATTGTATTTAAGATTTTAAAACATTCATAAATAATTAGTTTGACCTATCTCTTCAAGTCAATCTCTAATTTAAAATTTCCTCTACCTGAAGGTTGTCTAATAGAGATCGCTACTAGCGATATAACCTAATCGTATTATTACCTATATTAAATTTGTCATGTACTTTCATGTAATTTTGTGTTTTAAACAATAAAGAATACCCATCATGGGTGGCGTATCAGATCCACGCAGAGCTTGATTCCATAGTGTTATTTATTTATTAGGACAACCAACAAGATAAACACCAATACTTAATAAGCAATACAGAAAATAATAAATTAACAGCTTAGTGTCACCTTAATTATAGGTTGCCATGCAATGTGGACTATGGTTTAATTAAATATAAATATTTAGTTGACAAAAATAATATATTATTATATTAATATATTATTTATATGTACATATATTGTTATATTCTAATCTTAAGTATTTTGTATGTAATATTATTATACGAAATATATATGTAGGTATGTGCATTACTTATATATAGGTGGATATATTATAGCAGTTGTTAGAAAGCCTATTACCGCACCACTTTATAGATTTCTGGCTCGCCCAATGGTTGACTGGTAGAGAATGCCACACGGCATTAAGTCCGCCATTTGTACTTTCCTTGTGCAATAAAGATTAAATAAATAAATAAATAAAAATAATGAAATACATATAAGTAAATTTAACTATGTTGAAGTCACCTATTACTTGAGGATTTAATTAAAATGTTAAATATTTAAATTACCCCATAATGTTTGTCTCATCTATGGGTATATGAATGTTTTACTGAGTCATTAATCGTTTATAGTTGTTGTTACATGCTTGTAAAGATAACGTGGGGATGTTTATAACGTTTCAGTAGCCGGCGACAGAAAGGAGTTACAGCCCTTCACGACTGATTGTTAAAACGATCCTGTAAACACACATGCCTAATGTACTTTTAAGCTTTTATTTTCCTTTACCAGAGTGCATATATAGCGCTGATTTTAATTATACCTATTCAAGACTTTGTTTAAGAGGTACCCAACTAACTTGCCCACGGAGCAACATGATCTTGCCTACCCTATGACTTAAGTAGAAATTAAACATAAATTGCGAATATGAAATATTTTTTATTGCATATTTTATGTAATTTTTGAAACAGACAGATAAAGTTAAAATTATTTTTAAAAAAAAAATTAAACCGACTTAAAAAAAAAACACAAACGACCAAAACTAAAAAGCGATAAATAACGTAAGTAATTCTATCCTTAATACATAATTATTTAAATATTACAATTATCACTTATTTTTGAAGTCGGTGCCAGCCTCTCGGTACCTAACGTAGACTGTTGTTGTATGACGCGCGCGGCCGGCAAACACACGACAATATACATTTATTTGTTTGGCTGGCACCGACTTCAAAAATAAGTGATAATTGTAATATTTAAATAATTATGTATTAAGGATAGAATTACTTACGTTATTTATCGCTTTTTAGTTTTGGTCGTTTGTGTTTTTTTTTAAGTCGGTTTAATTTTTTTTTTAAAAATAATTTTATTTCTCTATTTTTAGTTGCGTTAATGTGCTGTGACCTTGAATAAAGGCTAATTAATGTCCTTAAGAGTTTTATTTAGGAATGAAAAATTTTGCTTTAAGTCAAGTGAAGACTTTGCGATCTAGAATCAAGCATATCACTTACCAAATCACCTGCCCTATTAGCCCTGCATAAGTACATACTACTACCTAGTTTAATATCGACCAATGTCAGTACTGTCCCCTAACTCCTAACCGTTAAGGAGTTCTGTGGCTTCATAATCAGCACCAGATGTTGACGCCCGGAAGCATATACCTGAGTAAAATATGATTACGTAACAAAAACACCATATGAGCATACAATTTTCGGTTGTTGCCCTCAATTTCTCCAGGATCCCATCATCAGATCCTGATTTGGTGATAATGGGACCACCTCGGAAGTGTCCTCTGTCGAACTGTCGAAAAATTTTTGAAATCCATCCATAATTGACGGAAATATCGGTGAACATACATAAAAAAAAAAAAAAAAAAAAAAAAATATTATACATACAGACGAATTGAGAACCTCCTCCTTTTTTCGAAGTCGGTTAAAAATTAAATAATGTGAGTGCTTAAGTTTTTAATTTTCCTTTTCACATAGTGCAGTAAGAAGTACCTATACACTTAACCATCACAAATTATTATTTGCAATGCAACAACATAAAAAGTGTACATCACATCATCCACTAGTGAATCATCGCAAATCTCAAAGATTTATTTATCGCAGTCATCTAGATAATATGTTTACAACTTTATAAAACCTACACTTGTATATCAGACTAGAAAACGATTAGGTAATTTGATGCTAAACCTTGGCAAACCTAAAACAATGTAAACACAAACAACAGCCACAATTGATCATGTCATATTAATTGTGCATCCGGGTCTATGAAAGGAAAACCACGGTTTTGTTGGTCATATAGATAGGAACACCGCATAGCCATATAATTTAAATTTCTGCCAGCAAACATTTAACGAGAACTTGCTAAATACAAACTGGAGCAGTTAGCAAAACAGCTGTCTATGATGTCCATTTGGCAAATTTATGCAGTAGTAAGTTGGCGGGGCGGCCTCGCTGCGCCGGCGCATCACAGCAGAAATAGCGTGGGCGGGCCCGCACGACACCACCACCGGTTTATGACTTCCTCAGCCAATGCCCGCAACGCCGATAGGTACTTTTACTCATCTAGTTTACTGTCACTAAATGGACATTAAGGGACACTAAACAAGTTTCACGCTAAAACCACAGAAATGTAAATAGGTATTCTTAGTAGGTATGTATCGCTAGCTATAGTCAGTCTTTTAGGGTGTCGAACTTCGTTCGTCACACCCAAATTGTACCTCACCCAAAGATGTCAATGAGTTCATTTGCGAATTGCGACTGGTAACTCATTATATGGACCATAGTCTGAAATAAATTCATTTTATTTTTATTTATTTTTTATTATTTTAACAGAGTTAACCTATTTACCTATGACAGGCTCGGTGGCTCAATTGGTAGTGACCTCTGCCTTCTGAGCCAAGGGTCGTGGGTTCGATCCCCGCACATTACAAACATTTGTGTGCATGAACATGTCTGTTTGTATTGGTCTGGGTGTTTTGTATGTATAATATGTATTTATTTACAAAAAAAAAAATGTATCTAAGTAAATTTATCAGTTGTCTAGTACCCATAGTACAAGCTTCGGCTTAGTTTGGGGCTAGGTGGCGCTGTGTGTCCCAGCGTGGCATGTCTTGGCTTATTTATATATTATTTATTTATATTTAGGTACTCTTATCATAAAAAGCGAAACTTTTTACCAAAATTATTATTAAAATAGCTTTAAGGAGCAATACGGTTATGTATTGACTACAGGCCACATAGCACTATCTAGCCCTAAACGAAGCCAAAATTTATAAACTTAGGTATTTGTGTACTTTTTTAAATAAAACATACAAACCAATACAAACAGACATGTTCATGCACAAACACATTGTACTGTGCGTGGATCGAACCCACGACCACTGTGTCAATAAAAGCGTTTACAACCACTGAACATTACATTAACACTGACACGTGGCTGGTCGGTGCTATTGTTTTGAAGTTGAAACCTACTTTATTATTTCAACAAAAAGTTCAACTTGTACCTAACTAAGCACATTTTTGCCGTAACCTAATCTTTGTTTTTGACTATTAATCACAATACATACGTTCCTGGTAGCGGTCTGCGGTACCTATACCTAATAATGGCCCCCGAATTGTGCCACTGCTGAGGTAGGTAACAATAGTTCAAATTGTTAAATAAACTAATGAGGAATGTAGGTAAGTATGTACCTATTACACGTACACGTGTGCAATGTTTCCTAAACTTATTTGGTCGCTCCATTAATAGGTCATACAGCAGAAAGCGTTTTCAAGTTACAAAAATAATGATGTTTTAATTGATTGACTCTTAGGTACCTTCTTAGTCTTTAACTGCTAAACTATACACCTACATTCATTTGATTAATTTTTCTTATATAAACACTTATCTCTTAAATGTAAAAATGTCATTATTGAGAAATAAAAGTTTTTTTTTAGTTAGGTTACTTTTGTTAACCAACTCGAGTGCAGTGCTGTTCCACACACTATAGGTCTTCTCTAGTGCCCCGCGTAAATCCATATTTACTAATATTATAAATGGGAAAGTGTGTCTGTCTGTCTGTCTGTATGTTTTTCTTTCTTTCCCGGCAAAACGGAGCGACGAATTGATGTGATTTTTTAAGTGAAGATAGTTGAAGAGATGGAGAGTAACATAGGCTACTTTTTGCCCCTTTCTAATCCCCCACTTCCCTAAAATGGGGGGTGGAAGTTTATATGGAGCATTTACCCCGATTTTACCGCGAGCGAAACCGCGGGCAAAAGCTAGTTCTTAAATATACATAATTATGTCAGGTGCCCAGGTATTGTAAGTATGTAGGTATAGAATCGTAGATTGAATTTCGGCTCTAATAATTTCTACTATACACAAAATAAAATGGCTTGCCTAATAGGTAATATTCCAATTTTCAAATTTGTACTGTGAAATTGGGTAATAAATCATGCAACGGCATAAAAGTTTATGTCATCATGAGTAACAATAATCGTAACCCTTTGAATGACTAGTGGGTAACTATTAATCTAAAAAATATTCTAACTAAACTAATCTTCCAGCAGCCTTTAGGATTCAAACAGTTCGGTTATTATGACCGAATTGTAATTCGGTACAAAAAATAGAATTGATGGTTTGAAAGCTATGATTGACTATGCTATCTTTGTTTAAAAATTATACACTTGTATTTGAATTTAGAACATGACGTTAATTATATTATTTAAGCCAAGGTAGAGCAATGTAAAGTACGTAGTTATACGTACTTTATATTGCTCTACCAAAAGAATTCATTAAATGCTTAGCCCAATGGTTGACTGGTAGAGAATGCCTATGCGGCATTAAGTCCGCCTTTTGTACACTGTTATAATTGTGCAATAAAGATTAAATAAATAAATACACTGTACGTACGTGGAATGCAAACTTATTTCAGATTTTATTTAATTTATTTATCAGTCTGAATCCTATCGTGGTGCCCTTTAAAAGCCATAAATCATCAAGTGCTATGAGTATAATGGTCACATGTTGGCCGGAGCACGTACATTGTACGACTCTTGCGCACACGAGTATCTGTGATTGTCAGACGAGACGTTACTAAGCAGATGGCTGCCGGCGGTAGGTCGGCGCCCACAAAAACCGCACTTCAATAGCTTCAAAACGTTTTGATTTAGTGATAATTACGATGCTATGGTGATTTTGTTTGTCTATTAACAGAAACTAATTGACTATTTTACGTGAAGATAACTTGGAAACCACGCTTGAACTTAGAACATGAAGGGTTAGAAGCAGGAGAAAAGCGATTAATAAGAATGTGAAATTTATTTACACAAAAAGCTTTTGTGATTTAGTAGGTAGAAGACAGTGAGGACCATCAATCAACTAAACAAAATTGTAAGCCAATGTCACCATATTTACAAGATAGAAAGGTGTTATTAAAATCCAGCTACTGTTACTTATATTTTAACACGAGCCTTTCACGGTCCATACAGATGGACAGACCAACAAAAATGAACAAAGTGGTCCTATCTATAAGAGGTCTGATATTTTCCTTTTGTGATTCGAAACCCTACAAATCCATATCGAGCGAGCTATCTCAAGTGACATTTTATATAAGTTCATCTAAGAATATATATATACAGGTATATAGGACTGAAGCCTAAAAGAAGAAGAAGTTGCTAAGTATTTTCTGAGCCCATCAATAATCATCATAAAGAACTACTCTTGATGTGAAAAGCAAGCACAATCGTAGTCACCTAGATAATTACGCTTATAGTGAAAAAGTTTTTATTCAGTGTAACGAAAACCCGTGGAATCATAATTAAAATCTGCTTCGAATATCTTAATAACGTTTGCCTACATAAAAATCTGGTAACGACGTTACAAGAAATCATTTTAATAAACAAGGAAACCGTCGGCGTCGGTTCGCCGAAGCGGCAGTAATTATCCGTGCTCATATTGCTTCCCGAGAGTAATCCGTTAGAAATCGATCGACTTTTAGTGCCGTGTCAGTGTTCCAAAAAGCATAATTTATTGTCAGCATTCAGATCGCGAGGAAACCCGAACGCGTTAGAAAATAAAAAAGGCAATAAAATAAGAGATGTTTACGAGCGTAAAATGACGAGCCACTCGGTTGTTTACAAGTTTAGGTACGTGCGCCCGCGCACTGTTTACGTCGGGCTAAGGGGTGAGCGTCTTACAGTCTAAATAGATTCGGCAGTAACGCGATATATTACTAGTAAGCTTTAATGCTGTTTTGCGTGCATGAATCGCAAACACAGCATAAAAGCTTACTGGTAGTAGGGTTACTTGAGTAAATCCCAAAGTACGCAATTATGCTAGGTTTAGGTATACTTAACGACATATATGAGTAGATACATAAGCTTAACCATTTTTGAATTAGAACTGATGACAATGAAATAAAATCTGAAATAACAATGACAATCTTGGAGATAGCCTGACAATTTTCTTCAACAGTAGTAAGGCTTCGTTTTCCACCAAAGACTACACATACTGTTTAATCGGTGTCTGAAATTGATTACATTAGTAGTTTTCTCAGTATTATGTTATACCTACACTAAATATTGGGAATGACTTTATCGATCGGTTCAAAAACATAGCATTTTGTTCTATGTACCTATACCTAGCCCTAAATGAAATATCATTGCTGCAGTAGATTCTTATTGTACACTTACCTAGAAATCGGACGTTCGTCACTGTTACAGTCTCCATTGTGTCTGTAATTTATATTCTTTATTACAGTCGTCACTTAAAGCTTTGGTTACCTAATAATTATCGGGCGCGCGCCGAAAGCTAAACCAATTTAAGTAGGTAAAGCCGCAGCCCTCTCAAGTGCGTATTTCATATTGTTAATGTCAACATCGGCTTTTTGTACAATTCGGTTCTAAACTTAAACTATTTATAGCTTTTGTGCTTGGAGCGTGCCGCCCGCGAGTGAGCTCGAGTGTGCATACAAACAAACAAATTGAAATTTTGTAGATACCTATTATGGAACTTTTAAGAGTGAGCTTGCGTAATTAGATATGAAAAGGTATAGAACATTATAATAAAATATGAAAACATAAAACTGGATAGATCTTCAGTTAACAAAAATCAGTCAACATTAAATCACTGCAGTTCTTAAACTAAATTAACCATTTGACCTAAGTTTTTAATAAAAATCGATTAAAAGCTCAGGTTAAATGGTTTAATGGCCGATGAAATTGTTTGGAAAAAACCTGTAACTAATATTTCAAATCATTCTCGTGGATATAGAGAGGTATTATCAACATAGGTATAAATAATTACCTGTGTAGGTATAAATAATTTTATAGTGACATGTTATGTGAAAGTTTTATGGAGAAGGTGGAATAGCGTTTTCATAAAACCAAGATAAAGGTGTTGCACTTGCATCTTTAAGTTTTTTCAGCAAGGTCTAAAGCCTGTGATATGTTTCACAGGGGAGGCGGGTGCATGCGGCGGGCGCACGTCAAGAGGCCTATGAACGCGTTCATGGTGTTCGCGCAAGCCATGCGCAGGCGCCTCTCCGAGCAGCGGCCCGCGCTGCACAACGCAGAGCTCAGCAAGTCACTTGGCACCATGTGGAAGTGAGTACATAGTAACAGAATGCACCATGGTGGACGCATAGGCGATGCGCAGGCGTCTTTTCCATAAGAACCACGCCTCCTAGGAGTCTCCTAGAAGATTAGTCAACCATTATGTTATACTCTATTACTTCACTATACTTAGTTCGATACTATCCGAAAGATATCCGTAACGTAAAGTATTACTTCCTTATGCTATGCATACCTACTGCAATGGCGTTTGCCAGACCATGTGTCATCTCACGCCTAGAATAAAAATATACCGCTGTACACAGTGAATTCCACCTCTCGTCCCTACGGAAGTAATCGTGTTATCTCTACTTACTTGATTCATTTAACGAATTCGCAGCAACCGTCGATAAGCAGGTAAACGAAATTATGAAAGTTGGAGATCACTAAAGTTCATCGTATCAACTGGCACTAAAAGCTTTGCCAATCTCTGAGCAAATCTCTCCAAATCACGATGAGACGAGCGATGTCAAAAATCATCACAGATTTTAGGTACCTACTCCACTGGGATGCTGTGATACATTTTTAGGAAATATGTACCTAGATATTCTAAGTAGGTACTGACTGTCTGTTTAATTATAGTGGTCGTTAGTGGTATTTAGGTGAACGTCATGTGGTCTCACTCAAGTTCAAATCTTAGGTTCGGCTAGAAAATGGTCAATGGTGAGATCCGAAAATTACTTAGTAGGGAGCTATAGTAGTAGGTACATACGATTGGCGGTAAGACCGTTCGTAAGAAAGCGTGGTAGGTTTAATTATGTCAAACTGAGCGTTCCGTATTATTATTAGGAAAACAAAAACGAAATACTGTATTCCATATATTTGTATACCTGTCTCTAGGCTCTCACCCCTAAGGCATGCGCGTGCACTATAATAGGTCCGGAGTACTAGGTATTTTACCAGATGCTTGGATGTTTCAGTGATAGGTTATTTGGTGGTTAGTACACCAGTGGTATAAAGACCCCAGAGGGCTGGGAAAGTGAGCCGAGGAGGAGGGGGGATGGCGGGAGGGGGGGCTGCGCGTGCGGCGCCCAACCGCGCGGCGTGCATCGATTGTTTACTCATTAAAATGCTATCGCCGCTAACCGCCCCGATAACATCTCTAACTGTCTCTGAACTAATTCAAGCCGGTCAAATAGAAAATTGTCGAATGAATTTGCGAGATGTTGGTAGATAATGACATTGGAATTTTGTCACTTAGTCATCTTCACATTCAATTCATGCCTTGTAGAAGTCAGTCGGGTCTTATGGCCTGCTGGTATTCTGGTATGGAATAATGTGAACTGGACATAACGGATCATTCGGCCGTAAGACCGAATTCGGCCGAGTATGGTTACTTTTCAATTTTGTCTGGAATACCTACATTTAAAATGCTCTCAAGTTTCTTACGCAACAAGCTGATTAGTCGACATCTCGAGAAAAAAAAACAACTAAATAACACTTTTTCACACGTGAGAAACGTGTGATTGATTATATCGAGACAGACGAAAAAAATCGATAAAAATGCTCAAGAACTCTTCAAAATAATAAGTAGTTATAGCAACGAAGGTATACCTATTCATAAACCTAGCTGTCGACCGAATAAATAAAAGTCAACACAGACTTTTCTTCTAATTTCATAAAGTTTTGTTTGTGTAAAATCTTGAAAGCGAATAAACTACAGAAAAGATAAGAATAGAATAGAAATTGTTTAGGTATTCAGTGACTCATTTGAAAGCTTATTCTAGCATATTCCTAGTTTTAATAGATGCAAACATGACAAATAGTATTTTATCTAAAGTATTGACGATAGAACCAACCGTCCATCCATAGATTTAGACTAAATCCATGGTCTAATGTAACTGATCTTACCACCCACATTCCATGTGTTATGACACCAGAATGACACGGCTATGCGGGTCAAACGGTCCAATCATCAAAGAAAACAGCCGGTGAAGAGGCCCTGATTGGTGTTTTGATCCCGCGGCCCTCTCGCCGTCGTCGCGGCCTATCTTGATCGAAGATTAGCAAGTTCTCATATGGTCTACGATTGAACTATTAACTTTGAATGTGCTTTGACGAAATCGATGACGCAAGGTGTACCTACGCTGATAAATAATTAACATGAATCAATAATTTGAAAAATGATTATAACTAAAAAGCAAGAGCTAACGGATGTGATGGGGTAGGTATAATTTTGATGCATAACCGACATAGATTTTGCAAACGGAGGGATTTCTATGTCTAATATTCCAGTTTCTATGATAAGTATCTTTTTAACTTAGAAAGTAAAGCAACTCTTAAATATTCGGCGTTTTAAGTTCACACAAAACGAAAAAAGAAAACTAAATAAAAATAAGTTACCTATCTAATCTCAATGCACTAGCCATTTAGGTAAATAGACTCAAAGATGTTTTATTTATTTATTCGAAATGGGTTTTGCCCTAGATTGCAAATTCACCTCATGGTAGGTAAGTCATAAGTATCGCTATCGCAGTCTAGATGTCATGTCTTCGCTAGGGAAAACAGCTAATCGCACAGCATGGGAGGCTGTGGTCTCCTTCTGCGAGACTGTCATGTCCCAGAAGGAGGCCGCGGAGCGGGAGCGGGAGAATGATCCCTCTGCTCCAGCGCTCCGCCGGCGCAGAAGCGGTCGCACGCGACGGCAGTTCCGTCGCTTGATGCCGCCAGACGAGGCCCAGCGGGTGGATGGTGCGGGGGCACCCCCACTCGCCTCGCACGGGTCCTCGTCATCGTCGAACGGGAGCGGACTCACCCTTCGAGCCGCTTCCGTCATTCCCCCTAGGGGGGGAACTTGAGGGGTCCGTCAAACAGGACAGACTGCGCTGGCGGTGCCATGGCAGTATAGGTCTCCTAGGACACATGGCACTGTCCCTAAGGCGCTCGACGAAGGGGCCGGGGTTTTTAGTGGGTATTCCCTGCCTCCTCACCATCCTGAGGCAGGGTGCCGCCCTCCAGCAGTCCGAGGGCGGCGTGAGTCCCACATACCCCGCCGTTCCCCCGAATGGCGGGGATGCGCAAAAGCATTTTCCCCGGTTAAAAAAAAAAAAAAAAAGGGAAAACAGCTAATAAAGATTTATTGAATCGAAACCGACACTGTTTATACATTTAATTAAGTATTTATAAGTAGATAAACTGTAGCTTTTCCTGTGTGTGATCTAATTAAAACCTATTAAAACATTCATCAAAATTTCGTCAGTGGTCATGAAAACGTAACGAATCACATATTTATCTACTTAGGTGTTTAAGGAGGTCAGTTGTCTACATTTTTGTAAGTAGAAACGCAGACAACATAAATTATCTAAAAGAGAACTAATTATACCACTGACTGGCCAGACATCTGCGTTACGGTCACCGCTCATCTCGAAACGGTATCTCCAGCATCTCATACTTTGGGCAAATAAAAACAAAAAATGTAGGCAGAGAATATTATTTTTATATCTATGCAGTTAAAAATGTCTTGGTGGCATTATATTTGTAATGCCTTGGATAGTAATCTTACTACGAATGCAAGTAAAGTCTGGAACTCGATTCGGGTCAATTTGGAAAGTACTTTTTTAAATAGCTCGATATTAATATCTAGTCAGCTCATACCTAGTACCTACGTAAGGAGTCAAATCATTACACGTCCTAATAAAAAGCTAAATACATATTACAAATACTTACAGTGCAAGTCGGTAGGTATTATTTATTTGTATGTACAGTCACTACGTACCTATATCTAATAATACATATTTACGGATTACCTAAAATAAAATAAGAAGGTATTTAGTGTCGGTTGTGGTGTGGTGTTAAGCCACATATTCAAAGCATACATGTATAGATCCACATTATTATAATATTGCAATAGAGTTACGATTGATAGGTATCTTACTTTGTGGTTAGTGACGACGGTCAAAACAGGTATCTCCCGGTGCATTAATTAGTGATGATGACAAACGGCATGTAGAAATCGTCTGGCCGATGCTATCTGTGCGCGCCGGCCGGCAGTCGCTAGCCCCAAAAACCGCGCAGATTCAAATTTCAATTCAACTTCCTGATGTCCCTATCTACATTGTTATTGTGTATGTTTGTCTGTAGCAATAGCTTCCAAACAGAAGAACCGATTATAGGTAGTTCATTGTAAAGATGAGAAAAAGATATGAAATATTCAGGATTTAAAGCGTACCTTTACTTGTTTTAGCTTGTCGTTTCGGCCGTGTTGCAACGGTCCGATATTTTTGGTTTATCTTACCATCAATTTAAATTTAGTCGATAACTATTGCACTACTAACTAATACTCTACATTTAAACCTACACTTACGAGTAACTGAATCCAAATATTTAAGTTCCTCCTACTTATCAGAAATATTTTTTATATCGACAGAGGTTTGAGTGACCAACAAAAGCAGCCGTTCATTAAAGAAGCGGAAAGACTACGCAATCAGCATAAAAGGGAATACCCGGACTACAAGTACCAGCCGAGGCGCCGCAAGCCGCCTCCCTCCTCCAGCGCCAGGCTCAAGCGAGAGCCCTCCCCGGAGAGAGACTCCATCGACTTCGCGGGGATGCCGGACATCTCGCCAGCCATGATACCGGACGGCCCGCCGGACGGCGCTGAACTCGATCAGTACCTGAAGCCAGGCTCAGTCCCGGACTACCACGAGCTACAGCCCAGATACGCCACGCACACCCTGGCACATCACCCTCCACCGCCCTTATACGCCCCGGTACCTCCACACCTTCATCCTGCGTGCGCGGAATGGCAACACTACGGTCATTCTTAAAATTCCCACTTAGGTACATTTTAGTTGTTTAATGCGTAGTTTTATAGAGGTAGCCATATTTATCCATTTCTTATTACTCTACCTACATCTGTTTCCTTATTTTCCTGCAATTTTTCGACATTTTTCATTGTATTTCTTTGCCATAACTGAAAGTGAACATTTCTACAAATTATTGCAAGTAATCGAACCTATTTCACTCCTACTTAAACATTCTCTGGATTTCGCCTAAACCGTTTTTGGTATAACTATACCTAGTTGATTTAAATTTACAGACGTAGGTCCTACGAGTATAACATTTGACGACATGGAAGCTTTTCAGCTGTTGAAATTAGGTCACTAAATATTGTACATATCTAATATTACGTATGTAGGTACATTATAGACGAAATACACAGCAGGCAGCAGGCATGGCGCACGTGCGATTAATCATGGGCAAACATTCGCCGAGCAAATAAAATTATTAATAACTCGTAGATTTAGAATTATTATTAATGCCGTTGTAATGATTTGCTTATCGTCATGTTCATCGTCTACGTTATTATGCCACGAAATATAAATCCGCCTATTATATAGTTTACGAGAGCGATTAATTTTGTGGAAGTTCTTTATAGAAAAAAAATAAAACATAATTTTCTCTCCGCCTGCCAAGTTAAGTTTCCAGTGAATATAACCAGTTTAAACTATCTCGAATAAATGATATGATAGGATGGCACTATTATAGTAATTATTTCTTGTGGTCTAAAGTAGGTATATAGTAGGTAGATCTGTTTTTGTTTTGTCTCAAAATGCATGTAAGTTGGAAATACTTGCTATGCTCATTGCTAACACACACTAATACACTTACTATATCTACATTGGATACCTACTTACCTAAGTTCTGTTCGAATTGTTATCATAATTGAGCATTACCTCTCAACGGCCGTAAGACTGAAACTCGGCTGCGAGAAACAATAACTTAAAATTTTCTATTTAAATACCCGTATTTCAAATCACGCCGCCTGCCCAGCGTGTCGATTATTGGCCAATCCTCCAAATGTTTGCCCAAAGTGACGAACAGTTGTAGAGGCCTATGTCCAGCAGTGGACTGCGATAGGATGATGATGATGATTTCAAATGCCACAAGTTACGAGCATATTCATTGTAATGTAAATTTTCATAGACATATTTTTTTGTTATTTAGTGAATCTTATTCCGAAATTCCTCAGATTCCAAAGTTAATTTAGCGATTAGTTTAAATACGTAAATTTACGTAAGTATAATTATTTTTAAGTGAGGTATATTAAAGTGAATAAGTTAATAAATAAGTGATTACTAAGTTATTTCGAATGTTATTAAGTTAATGTAATGAATTATTTAATATAAGTTTATATGAGGATCTTTGCTTCCTTTGTCTACGAAAAAGTACCTACCTATCTACACACTAGACACAAGTAAATAGACATTATGTAAATAATAGTTTATTTATATTAAATAGGTACTTAGAAAATAAAAATGTTTGATTTATATACATTCATTGTTGACATTAATCACTTAAATGTTTTCTTTATGATGAAAATAAATATTTTAGACCAATGCATTAACTTTCCTTATAATATGTAGAAACCCTTAACCAGGAGCCAGGAACCTACATACTGGCACGCAAGACGCAAAACCAATTGTATTACTTTGATTTTTTGATTTATAGTGGCTCGACATAGTGGCTTCCCTACGCCTGATGGAAAGCGAAAGAGAAGCCCAAGTCGCTGTGACAACTAGCAAGTAGCTGGTCAGTTACCTGACAAACGACCGACTAACCAGATCAATCGGAAACGATTAGAGCCCGAGCTCATCTTATCAGACGGTGGCAACTGAAAAGCTGCCACCCACTTAGGTATTAGATAAGGTTAGGAACTGATATACAGCGACTGATCACCAAACGCCTATTAACTATTGAAAACAAACGCAATACGTAGGTACCTAATAAATAAATAAAATGTAATATTTTTTTATCATCTTTTCACTCCAAGCCAACCTCATCTGCCCGTGGTAGGTACATCCAAATAACAAAATAGGCGCTGGCAACCGACTGGTGGCGGTTTAACCATCACAATTGAAGGCGTAGCTAAATACCACAGGCCGATGACGGGCAGCAGCGTCACCGGAGCAAGAAGCTACGCCCTGCGATCGCCAACCCGCCTGCCCAGCGTGGCGATTATGGGTATATCCTCCGGAAGTTTGCCCTAGGTGGCGAACAACTGGAGAGCCCTATAGCAGTGGACTGCAATAGGCTGATGATGATGATGATTTTTTTTTAAATTCTACTACTTGCTTAATTTAAACAACAAACAACCTTTGGATAGAAGTTGGCAAATAGGTATAAAATTATTTACTGCATCTGTCTCATGAAAAGCTTACCTCCGATACAATTGGTACCAAAAGAAAAGATTGATCGCTGCGCTGGAGTAGGCACCTAATGTAAAATTATAGAAAATTATTGATCAATGGTATTCAAACATTCACCCTGTTTTGTCAAGAATCGAATGCATCCTGTACTTTTTAGATAAGGTGCAATATCATCCTATCCTTCTACCTTGAAACAGGGACAGTGAACCAAGCTATTAAATTATTATTGGTAGTTAAATTCCTTCCTGCCACGAACGGCTAAAATATGGAATTCTCTGCCAGCTGACGTCTTTCCTGAGTATTACAACTTGGAGGTTTTTAAGGCTAGAGTGAATAGGCTTTATCTAAGTAAACATGCTCCATCCTAGACCACATCATCACTTAACATCAAGTGTGATTGTGGTCAAGTGCTTTTTTAGAACTAAATACAAAGAAAAAAGAAATAACTAAGTTAAATGAAATTTTATTGCTTCCAAGAATTTAAGTTCAGTAATGTGTTCAGAAGCTTTTGAAATATAAAATACACTACTTACTAACACGATCTAGGCCAATACTTGTTTTTTTTTAAAGAGTTATCGCGCATTGGAAGCAATTAGCACGGTCTGTCTGCATTCTTGGAAACGTTATCCCGCGTTAGGTACTCATGTGATGAGCAGATACGCGACCCCTACCCGCGGCTTCCGCCGCCCACAGCACAGACCCTCCTTGTTCTCACCCCTATCTTATCACTCTCACATTTTCGCGACTAATGAGGCCAATAAACGTATTGACAGATTACGTAATTACGCAACTTCATGTAAATTTATGCGTGATACTGGGTGATTTATCTAGAAGGTATACCTAGGTATACCTAGGTACCTAGGTACCTACTACTTTTTTTTGACAGTGCTATATCTCTTCGGACATTCACCGCCTGTCACGGGATTACAGGCGATGACACCATCAAGTGCGGTGCCAAGTTATAGAGCCCTAGTGATATCCAGATCCAGCGCTAAAGTTTCTTTGTAGTCCAGACGCACTGAATGCAGTGTGACTAAACGGCTCCTCGGCAATAACGTATTGCCTGCAAAGCTGCACGCTTTCAACGCGCCTATTTATAACAATAAATAAATATTTAGTTACATGTTTTAAGGTCGGTAATTGATAATTTCTGCTAATTGCAATTATGTACTTAATTACTCGGTACATAGTCAAATCTGTCAATTCTTTCTGCTTTAATTAAAAGTCATGAACGACTTCCGAACGAATTACATAGACTGTCCATTTAGCTGATTGTTATAAATATATAAAAAAATTGTAAGAATTTGTCTTCATTATGATGTTACTCTACGGTCTATATACTCGTATTTTCAGTTCATGTGACACGTAGGTAGGTAGTTTACAACTCGACAACTGCAAAAAACAGGATATTTATCTACCTAAACGTCAAGTCGTCAGACAAGATCCAGTGCAGATTAAAGCGTAAAATTAAGCGTTACCCTCCGCCCCTGTAATTAATATCTCATGTTGTGGCACAAAAAGCTTCACCCACCATTCCCAGCCGATATGTCCGCCGGCCCTATGTGAAACGCGAGACGGGCGCACGCGCCGATCGGCCCATTTGCGCTCAATCTTAATATCGCAGCCCACGATGCACCATTACGATTGTATAACAGACACATTTTACGTTTTTGCTTCTAGGGAAGTTTGCCATTTGAGTCACCCAGGCCGGTTCAAGAGTCGGTGACTAATCTTGCCCTAACATGGCTCTGCGACAGTTGACCTTCTATCTAGGTCAATATTATGGGGCGTGGTTTGTTCAATAAATCCAACTTTAGATAAATCCCAAGTTTAAGAATATCACCTAACGCTAAGCTCCCACTTAGTAAGTTTGTAAGTGCTTAATTATTGTATAAAACCGACTGCTTGGATCAACTAGGTATTTCAATGATGATGAGGGCCTTGGGTATTTTCTATATGTTGTGCCCGCCCATATACCTAAATACAAAAATTATTATACCTCGTTACCGGATAGGCACATAGTGAGCGATTGGTGAGTAAGCAACGAGAAATATCCAGATAGGTATTATGTAGAATCTCGTAGTAGGTACATAAGTACTTTATGAAAACATTTAAAACAGGGTAATATCACCTATACCATAAATAAAATAAACAACCAATCAAGCCCACTATTTATAACCATATTAGATAGAATTTAATACAAATACCTACGCGCACACACACACCTGACACAAGAATAAATGATGGTGCTGACCGTACCTACACCTTCACGCTGACACATCGCATTCGTGATAGATGCGGACTGTATCAAATTCAAATCCTTTCCACGTCCGGAGACAAGTGGATGGCTCAAGCGATCAAGTGGCACCACCGAGACAGTCCGTGTGAAACCCCACCCGGCCGCTCCTGCAGATAGCCTGAAAGGCGACACCGCGCGTCTGGCGAACATCTCGCATCGTTGGGAAATCAATCCTGCGCCCGCGCCGACGCGCATCAACATGTGTGGAATAATGCTTTCGGACTTACCGCAAACTGCATATACACTATTATGATTGTACTATCCACATTAGGTACTTAAAGACCTACCTAAACATTAGCAGCAGGAGCAAATCTACGTAACGATTAAAATGTGAATAGCCTACCGATTTCCAGACGCAATTGAAAAATATTTGTTGTGGGGCCATTGATGAATTAAAGGCAATATATCTTTAATTCATATCTTGGCTTGGCCTGCGTAGAACTGTATACCTGGGCCCAGATCTACCTGAAGACATAAGGCGGGTCTTATTTACTCACGTGTTGATAAGACCAGAGCCAAGGGCGCAATATACCTACCTAATAAGGAAGTAAGCATCCAGCCTCAAGATGGTGTGGAAGTTTATTTTTATAGTAGCTCGCTTCCCTATGTCTGATGGAAAGGAAAAGAGAAGCCCAAGCCGCTGTGACAACGGGCAAGTAACTGGTCAGTTACCTGTCAGTTGCCACCGCCTTGCCGGCCCAACCCTAACCCCCCACGAGCTCCGGAAACCCTACTCACCGGCAGAAACACGACCCAGAGGTCATTTGGCTAAGTAAGAAATTTCCGCTAAAAACTCTGTCCTCGGTCAATTGTTTTGAGAATGGTGTTCAGGACCCTGCAAATCTCCAAGGCCATTATAACACCACGAGAGCGGCTTGCTCGGAGTATTTTTTTATTATCATACCTACATTTGACACACTCTGGTTTATCTACAAATTATGCCCTATATAACTTAGGTGTTGTGTGGTAGTTTCTGTCTAAAAGTAATCAGCTGCTGTAAGTAGGTCTAATAGCTAAAAGCGTTATCATAATTATTTAATAAACGATATAATATTTAAAACGTTATTTTTGTTAACCTGTGGTTTCATGTTTATTCTATCTGGCAACATTCAGACCGTGTTCATGTTACAAAATCCTTTAGGTTTTTACAATTTACATATAAAGTAACAAATTTATAAGTTAATTTTTTACTTTAATTACTTTTGTGATAACAATTCCAGTTATAAATCTACTTGGAACATGCCTGACAGCTGTCAAATGATAAACGTCAAGTTGGACAAATTGTCAACGATTCAGTCTGAAAGGAAAATGTTATCAGTAATGTTTTAGGGAGTAGTTTGTGAATATTTTTGCGAATTAAACTCAATTTCAAGAATTGATAAACGTTTCGTAAAGAAGAGTATTTAGACACAGTATTAATGGCCAAACTACCGAATGGCTGGGTTCAGCTGGTAAGCAATCTGTGCCTGTATTTTCTATTGACACTATTGAGATTCAATGCAACGAGCTCACTGTTTTTTGTATATGTATAGATTGCCTTGTATGAACTGTTTAATTGGATGAAATTGCCCAATTGCTTGCTCAGTGTGCTCAATATATTGATAGTTATCTTTAGAACAAGTGGAGTTATTAGTACGTACGTGTATCCTATTTGTAACTAACATTGCGAAACTATTGTGTTGTCAACTCGGTCAGTAAGTTTACGAGTTAATAAATTTAGAACAAAAGTTCTTAGCGAGTTCTTGGGTAGAATGGGCATGCAAACTTGATGCACCTGAAGTCATCTAGGTAGGTACTTGTAAATCAAAGTATTGAGAAAAATAGGATACACCTATGTGAATAAAAATAACAGATTTTTAAAAGAAATAAACACTCACTTTTGATCACACTAAAAGTAACATTGTCCAGACTAACAGCAGCTACTTTTCTTTTATTGACATCTTCATTCAGATGTAGTCTTTTCATAATATTAATGATGTAAAAGTATGTTTCTCATCATCCCATGGCGAAGGGCCCTTCTGGCTGTGAGAGGCAGGCAATTAATTATTTATTACTTTTTATGTAACTTCTAATTAAGTTCTTTACGAGTTAATAATTCCATAATTTTAGTTCTAATGTTAACATTTATAAGACACAATAATGACTATGACTATAAAGTCATATCTGCTTGTATTACAGGGAAATGCATGCATAATAATATATATGTCTCACCATACTGTTAGTCATAACTTATTGCAAAATTGTTGTTGTTCCGAATTTGGTTATTGTCTGCTTGTGTTGCCAAATAAATAAAATAATACAAGGTATTGTGAATAGCTCTGCTGGTTTGTCATTTCTGCTTATGACAACAAGAATGGTCATAATGCCTCATGAAGTATTCCCTTCATGTAGAACTTTTCCAACAGGTACCTGTCTGAAGGCTTCCAAGTAATTATTGAAAAATCAAAAGAAGCAAAATGCTCTCTAAAAGATGTACAATTGCGTTTCTTGTGCCCTGATGATTTGGAAGAGGTGAGAAAACTTTTTTTTGTCTGAATATGGATTATTTATTTTTAAGTATATTAAATAGCACCACTTAAAGCCAATGCTTTAAGTGACGAACAACTGGAGAGGCCCATGTCCAGCAGTGGACTGTAATAGGCTGATGATGATGATGATGATGATGAAATAGCACCATGATGATGATTACTGGCTTGATGACTCATTTGGTAGTGACTCTTGCCTTCTGAACCAAGGGTTGTGGGTTTGATCCCCACCCAAGACAGTGTGATGAACATTTGTGTTTGTTTCATGTTTGGGTGTTAATACCTATTTGTATTTAAGTATTTATTTGTGGCACCTTCGTTGTTCTGATACCCATAACACAAATGCTTAAGCTACTTACTTTGGGATAAGAGCAATATATATTTATTATTATAGTTATTTACCAATTCCAGGTACGATCTCTCTGCAGAGACTGGTTTCCAATAGAATACCCACAGTCATGGTACGAAGACATTACGTCTTCAGAGAGATTTTTCGCTCTCGCAGCTGTATACAAATGTCAGATCATTGGCCTCATCGTGGCAGAGATCAAGCCTTATCTAAAGCTGAACGCTGAGGACAGAGGGATATTGCCAAGATGGTTTGCATCAAAGGACACACTTGTTGCATACATACTGTCTTTAGGTAAAGATTTATTTTCTCTTTGTAGATAAAACAATGTGTTTCAAAAATAACATATCTCGTTTTTTGTCTTGTTTACTTACTTACATTATTATAAGATAAGTTAATAGGTAAAAGATACAACACCGACTCAAGATGAAGCATAACTGATTTATTATTTACGTACCCACAAGTTCAGTAACAATTTATGAAATGTCAAATAACCAAATACACAATATACCTTTCCATCATAATCAAAAGTACAAAACATAAATAATATTAATCAACATTCAGAGTTAGGTATGCCAATAATATCTGGCCATTGTTCAGGTGGGGGTATGATTATAGGGGGCTCGGGAGATGATGAAACAGAGCTAGTTCCCGGTGCTTGTGTCGCAGCAGACGGAGCAGGCAGCGGCGCAACCGCACGGCCAACCAGTTGATCTACGTGCCGACGATGTAGCTCCCCATCTTCCGTCCTCACCAAATACGTACTAGGCCCCTCCACCATCTCGACTATGGCTTTCTGCCATTTCTCCCCTGGCCCATACATACGCGCCGAAACCGTCTGATCCACCCTAAATGTACGAGATGGAATGCGATGTGCTGCTGCATCCAGCTGCTCTTCTGTATCAGTTGGCGCGGTGTCTGGGTGCATTGTGGATACAGCAGTTTTGTATTTCCGTCCATTCAACATCTCCGCAGGTGTCTTGTGCGTGCAACTATTGGGTACAGTCCTTAGTGCATATAAAGCTTTAGGTAATTTCTCAGACCAAGGCCTACTATCATTCGCCATTTTCTTAAGTTTATTTTTGAAGGTCTGAATAGCTCGCTCAATCTGGCCATTAGATGCTGGGTGGTACGGAGGAGAATACAAGTGTCTAATGCCATTATTGGTCAAAAATAAATTGAACTCTCTAGAAGTAAAATTCCTGCCGTTATCTGTCACCAGTACATCAGGTATTCCTTGTGAGGCGAAAATTCTTCTTAGAGTTGCAACCACCGCTTCACTGGACATCGATTGCATTATTTCAGCTTCAAACCACTTGCTATAGCTGTCAATCAAAACCAGGAAAGTCTTGCCTTGAAATGGACCTGCAAAATCTACGTGCACACGGCTCCAGGGCTTCCCAGGTGTGATCCATGTCTGGGGATCCCGCGGTGGGTTGTTTCGAACAGCTTGGCACTGTTCACATTGCGACACTTGCAACTCAATCTGTTGATCCATCCCGGGCCACCATACATATCCTCTTGCGTACGCCTTAGTTTGGACGATTCCTGCGTGTGGGGCGTGCAATAATTTTAGTACGTCACATTGAAGCGACGTAGGCACGATCACTCTGTTACACCACAATAAACAACCTTTACTATGTGAAAGAGCCTCCCTTTTTGTCCAAAATGTCTGCAAGGCGTGATCGTTATTAGAACGCGGCCAGCCATGGAGCACGTGGAATAACACCTTCTGAAGAAGCGAGTCTTTTCTGGTCTCAACCGCAATCTTTGCCGCATCAAGCTTCCACCCTTCAGGTAGATCTTCAAGTAAGAGCACCTCTCTAACTGGTTTTTCAGCATCGACTGCACTCATCTCCACCGTCCATCTACTCAAGGCGTCGGCATTGCCCAAAGATTTACCAGGTCTATATTTTATGTCGTATTCATAAGCGCTCAATTTTAACGCCCATCGTAACATCCTTGGAGAGATCAAATCCGGAATAGGTTTCCTTGGATTTAGAAGGCCAATCAACGGTTTATGGTCCGTGATGATACAAAATTTACGACCCGCTAGAAATTCGTGAAATTTGGTCAATCCAAAAACTATTGCCAGTGCCTCTTTATCAATTTGTCCATATCTTCTTTCGTGGGGCTGCAATGTCCTGGAAGCCATCATTACAGGTCTTTCCGTTCCATCATCCATAACATGTGCAATAATCGCTCCAACACCGTAGCTAGAAGAGTCACAAATGAGCAACAGTTCTCTATCGAGCTCATAATTGACAAGTGTCAGATCGGAAGACAAGAGTTCCTTTGCTCGCTCAAAAGCGTTGTTCTCGGCTTCGCCCCAAAACCATGGCCTTTTAGCTTCCAACAATCGATAAAGTGGCTCTAAAATCGTAGATTTTCCTGGTATGAACTTCTCGTAAAAGTTGTATAAGCCCAAAAATGCTCTCAAAGCTTCTTTATTAGTTGGAACCGGTTTCTCCTTAATTTCCTTCACTTTCAGAGGTGACGGATGCAGACCTTCAGCATCAATCATATGTCCCAAAAAGTGTATCGCATTTGTGGCGAAAACACACTTTTTCGCGTTCAAATTAAAACCCAAATCATTCAATCTCTTGAGTACCGTGTATAACCGCTCATTATGCTCTTTCATATTCTTCCCTGCCACAGCCACATCATCCAACAGGCAGGCTACTCCGTCAAGTCCTGCTAAGGCATTGGCCATGACTCGCTGGAAAATCCCCGGCGCTGCATTAACTCCAAAAGCTAGCCTGTTCATCTGCATCAATCCCAACGGTGTATTAAGTGTCAGGAGTTTAGCAGTATCTTCATTAACTTTCAGCTGCAAATAGGCTAATTTTAAATCCAGTTTACTGAAAACACGGCCACCACTCAGCTTTACAAAAGACTCCACAGCAGCCGGTAGCGGATATGTATCAACTTCAATTGCAGGATTGACTGTCGAACGGTAATCACCACATATCCGAAGAGACCCGTCGTCTTTTTTAACCAACCTCAAAGGTGTTGCCCAATCTGAGTGTCTGACGGGTGTGAGAACCCCAGATTCAATCATACGTGTCAATTCTTCTTCCACCTGATGCTTTAAGGGAAACGGTACTGGTCGCGTTCTCAAGTACCTAGGCTTCGCATCCGAGCGAACACGTAACGAGATCGCTGGGCCCTTGTATTCACCCAGCGAATCTTTAAATAAATCTGGAAACTGGCGAACTAGTTCTCCGACTTCCACATCGGTCCAACAAATTCCGGATATTTCCAATCCCAAGGCCTCAAACCAGTTCCGGCCTAGTAAGCAGGGACCTTTACCAGACACCACCAACAGTTCACATTGGGCTTCTTTATTGCCCAGTTTCACACGAACAGGTGTGGCCCCCAAAACTTTTAACGGATCACGAGTCCACGTCACTAGCTTTATATCTGTCGACTTCAAAGGGGGTGGCGAGTACCAAAGCTTTTTATAAATTTCTTCGGACATGATGGTTCGCGATGCTCCAGAATCGACCTCCATTGCGATCGAAGCGCCATCGATCATTATATTGGCTGTGATCGGTGGCCTGTACTTCTCCGCGCAGCTGTATACCCCCATCATCTTTTCGGAAGCGTCGACGGCGCCCTGACCAATACTCTCCACCTGATGCACCTTCACATTCTTCTTTGGACAAGCAGAAGTTATGTGTCCAAATCTTTTACAATAGAAACACCTGGCTTTAGTAAATGGGCACTGTTCGTTCGATCTATGCCGTCGCGCACAATGTCGACAATCATCTGACTTAATCTTCCCAATTTCCATTGGTTCGGACGTGGACGGAGTTAGCTTCGAGTCTAAGACAGATACACTAGGGTACAAATCACGAAACGTCGCCTGATAATTGAGGCACTGCTGCAACGCAGACTCATACGTGAGTTCCTTCGCCTTCAATAATTCCCGACGCAGACGATCGTCACGCACCCCCAACACAAGTCTGTCGCGTAGTTGACGTTTTAAATCGGTAAAGTTACACTGAGCGCCTAATAGGCTAATGGCCGCCACAAAATCTTGCACGCTTTCGTCATTAGATTGTTCGCGTTTATGAAATTTCCCTGCTTGCAATATTTCGTTAACTTCCGGCTCATAAAATTTGTCCAAAACTGCTAAGATATCGTTAAAAGGCACATTAGTTGGACGCACTGGCACTAATAACGACACAATTAGTGAATAAGTTTGTTTTCCACACTGGGATAGGAACAATGAACGCGCTTTGTCAAGGTCCCTATCGGAAATCCCCGCCACATCCAGTGCACACAGCAATCGGTCCTTATATTCACTCCACTTATCAGTCTTAGGATCAAAATGTCCAGGAAATATCAAATTCGCCATATTACTCGCCATAATTCACAACAATCACTTAATTTTACTCAGTCGCCATTAAAAGATACAACACCGACTCAAGATGAAGCATAACTGATTTATTATTTACGTACCCACAAGTTCAGTAACAATTTATGAAATGTCAAATAACCAAATACACAATAATAGGTGTACAAAGTTTATGTTTTAATTCTTCTTAATTTGTAAATCCGGGATTGATATCATTATATTTTAAAGATGGCATTATTGCACAAGATAGTAAAAATGACGGGCTTAAATGCCGAATGGTATTCTCTACCAGCCAACCATTGGACGGCCCAGAAAACTATGTTGTGGTGCCTTATTTCCTCACAAGTAGGTATTGAATATTTCTCATTGCACATTCCCAGGCGTCGTACGGTCGTACCGTCGGTCGGGCGTGGCGACGATGCTCCTAGACGTCCTCATCAGCCACCTGGCAGGGCCGGTGCCGCAGCCGCCGCACCACCACAGAGTCAAAGCAATCTTTTTGCATGTCCTCACCACCAACTCGGATGCTATTCTCTTCTATGAGAAGAAAAGGTCAGTTTTGGTCCAGCATGGAAGGTCTTATTGCCACATCGAACTTTGAGATTCTCATCATCATTATCAGCCATCATTGCTGGACATAGGCCTCTCCAGTAATTCACCACTTTGGGCAAACACCTGGAGGATTTACCCATAATCGCCACGTTGGGCAGACGGGTTGGCGATTGCAGGGCAAGGCTTGCCGCTTCAGTGACACTGCTGCCCGTCATCAGCCTGTAGTGTTTAGCTACGCCTTCAATCGTGATTGTTATACCGCCGCGCGTCGGTTGCAAGAGCCTCGTTTGTTATTCGGCAGGGTGCACCACGGGCAGGTGAGGGTTGCTTGGAGCGAAAACGAAGATGACGCGTTGTTCCCTTACATACAAAACAATCTTGAAAACGCAATATTCAGTAGTGCCCACAATCTTCGCAAGACTTTAGCTTTGGAGAAATTTAATCTGTTTATCTCTTCAAAATACTCACGTATAATATTATCTAAGTGTTACAAGTTACAATTTTTATGTATTGTATATTTTATCTAATCTATTTTTTTCCATCTAGTGAATTTTCGGCACACAAAGTAGATAAAACAATAAAGATGAGTCAGTAGGTGATGTCATAGTTATGACTTTAAAACATTGATGTTAGGATATTTGACAGTACAGGAGACTAGAGATAAGATGTTTTAATAAAAAGTAATGAGCGAAAATGTGTTATTAAGCGCATAAATGAAATAAAGGCAATTTCCACCAAAGACAATGACCACAAAGCAATCATCATCAGCCTATTGCAGTCCACTGCTGGACATAGGCCTCTCTAGCTGTTCTCCACTTAGGGCAAACCATAATCGCCACGCTGGGCAGGCGGGTTGGCGATCGCAGGGCGTAGCTTTTCGCACCGATGACGATCCTGCGTCATCGGCCTGTGGTATTTAGCTAGACCAGTGGTTCTCAACCTATTAGACATCAGGGACCATTTGTCAAAATTTCTGTCTTGTTACGGACCACTTGGTCTAGTTGGTTTATTAGTTTTGAAGCAATATACATTATTTAAATGTAAATAAATGAAAGGTTTTTTTTATCTATTTATATCGGATGGCTTCGCGGACCACTAGGAATGCTTCCAGGGACCACCAGTGGTCCACGGACCACAGGTTAAGAACCACTGAGCTAGACCTTCAATTTGTCAACGCCTTGTTTGTTATTCGGCAGGATGCACCACGGGCAGGTGAGGTTGGCTTGGAGCGAAAAGGTCGTCGCTCCCATACATCCTCATCACAAAGCAATGAGACATCTATTTACTTTGACATTGGAGCATTTTTTTTATCTAAATGTCTACGATCATAGACCAAGGCGGCCTTATCACCATCACCGGTTTGTCGGGGGAGCGGAAGGCTCTCGCTCATAAAGGAGCAATGTATGTGATGATATGACACAGGCTCGGTGGCTCATTTGGTAGTGACCTCTGCCCTCTGAGTTAAGCGGTTCGATTCCCGCACAGTACAAACATTTGTGTTCATGAACATGTCTGTTTGTATTGGTCTGGGTGTTTTCTAAGTATTTATTTACAAAAAAAAAATGTATCTAAATAAGTTTATCAGTTTATCTCTTCAAGGGATGTAAGGGAGCGACCTATCACCTTTTCGCTCCAAGCCATCCTCACCTGCCCGTGGTGCATCCTGCCGAACAACAAACGAGGCTCTGGCAAACCGAATGGTGGCGGTAAAACCATCACGATAGAAGGCGTAGCTAATACCACAGGCCAATGACGGGCAGCAGCGTCATCGGAGCGAGAAGCTACGCCCTGCGATCGCCAACCCGCCTGCCCAGCGTGGCGATTATGGGTATATCCTCCAGAAGTTTGCCCTAGGCGGCGAACAACTGGAGAGGCCTATGTCCAGCAGTGGACTGCAATAGGCTGATGATAATGATGATGATGAAGTTTATCAGTTGTCTAGTACCCATAGTACAAGCTTCGGCTTAGTTTGGGGCTAGGTGGCGCTGTGTGGCCCAGCGTGGCATGTCTTGGGTTATTTATTTGTTTATATTAACATTTCCCGTTTCAGATTCCGCCTCCACTCATTCCTGCCGTACTACTACTCAATAAAGGGCCGTTGCAAAGACGGCTTCACGTACGTGTACTACGTGAACGACGGCCACCCGCCGTGGGGGCTGTACGACTACGTGAAGTACGTGGCGCGCGCGGCGTGGCGCGGCGGCGGCCTGTACCCCTGGCTGTGGGGCAAGCTGCGCACCGCGCTCACCATCGCCTGGCACAGGTAGCCGCACGGCACCCGCCTGCCGTCACACCTACCGAGTAAACGCGTACCAAGGGACAGACACATCAGCCTATCAAAATCAAAGTCAAAGTAATCTTTATTTGTATAGGTTTTTATGAAAAACACTTACAAATCGTCGAAGCTACCACCGGTTCGGAAAGCAGCATTCTACCGAGAAGATACCGGCAAGAAACTCGTGTAGTTGCTCTTTCGCACTCCAATGTCCGAAATATGCTCTCCAGGTCTTCGCCACTTAGTTATGGATGATGATGAATGGGGGATGTAAGAGAGCGACCTCCCCACGCAAAACAGGCGCTCAGTCGTCGAGTTGCGGAAACCGGCCCGTTCTAACTAACTAAGGGAGCGACTTATCACCTTTTCGCTCCAAGCCATCCTCACCTGCCCGTGGTGCATCCTGCCGAACAACAAACGAGGCTCTGGCAAACCGACTGGTGGCTTGTAAAACCATCACGATAGAAGGCGTTGCTAAATACCACAGGCCGATGACGGGCAGCAACGTCACCGGAGCCAGAAGCTACGCCCTGCGATCGCCAACCCGCCTGCTCAGCGTGGCGAATCGCAGGGCGTGGCCTCTCGCTCCGGTGACGCTGGAACCTGTCACCGGCCTGTGGTATTTAGCTACGCGTTCAATTGTGATGGTTATACCGCCACCAGTCTGTTGCCAGAGCCTCGTCTGTTATTCAGCAGGATGTACCACGGGCTTGGAGCGAAAAGATGATGGGTCGCTCCTTCACATCCCAAGTGAAAGACATTGACTAATATTTCCCAGTGTCATGTAAAGCCACTCTCAAGTCTCAATAGCATTGAACTGACTGCTACTTTCGAAACATGTGTGAATTCTCGGTTAACCTTGAACGCCTATGACGCTCGCTTGTATGCGTCAATAACAATAACTTTTCAATTGTATTTTATTTCTGCACGGTCAAAGGGTTAAGCTAACCATATATGCTATGGTATATATTACAGGTTTACCTGCACATGTAAATCTGTGTGTGTATGTTGAAAAATTGCGCAAGATTTGGATCATACATGATTACTTTTTCAGGTAAACCTGTAAGGTATACCGTAGCATATATCGTTGGTTTAAGGGACCTTATACATGTGCTTTAAAATGCCACAGTCAGTATTGATGATGAGAGACATTTCGGAGAAGTGTAAACACTCGGGCTTGTAAGTAGAACGGGAGCCAAGCTATTGTCTCGCCGTTTCGTTCACTCTTGGTCTCGCCTATTTACTCGGTACGTGTGATCAAGGCATTAGGCTGCCCGCACTTAGGATACGTTATTGTACGAATTGAACGCTCACACTACTGGCTGCGTTATTAATAATTAATAATAATAAATTCATGAGTTTATATCTACTAGATAATTCTTTGTTGATTTCAAGACTGTGACGACGTATCCGTCGCATTTGCAGTTATAAGAACATAATCATGAAATTAAATATATTGACAACAAAAACAATCTCGAGAAAATCATCTTGTATTAAAACACCTAGGTTTTTTACTAAAAAAAATTAATTTGCTGTCAAACCTTCAAAATCCGCGTATTGATTTCATTATGTCGGAACTATACGCCCGTTAGCATAAAGTGCCAGGAACCACAGTACTCGGAGAAGCGAGATTGCTCGTGCGTTATCATACGTGCATAAATTAATTCGTAAAACGTATCCAAAGTGTGGTTAACCTAAGCCTGGTTTCAGAGTCACGCTTACCGCCCCTCGCGGGCCACGAAATAGGGGGTGCCACAGTCTAAGGGGAACAACGTAACTCTTAGTTCGTAGCCCGCGATTAAACCGCTTATCGCAAATGTTCGACTCTGAAATGACCCTAAGCGCTCTTGTATACAATGCCGCCGTACCGCTGCCGTGTACCTACACTGTGTGTTCAGTTCACAATGTTAACTACTTAATTATTTCTTGATGAAGACGAACTGTGGGATTCTGAATCCATGATTATTTACTTGTGGCAGTACAAACTTGTGTGGCGATTTAGCGATTTGTACAGACAGACCGACAAGGATGTTTTCGCACGTAGGTGACATTGACATGAGGCGTTGATTTTTGTCATTTTTTTGTTGTTAAATTATTGTATGAGAAATTTAAAATGTCATTTTGTACGAGAGCAGCGTTTACACGTTGGTCTGTATTCAGACTGTGGATACGGGACGCGTGAAGCCCTCCTTCGCGGGTACAGTTTCATTAATATCGGTCTGGAAATACAACCGACTTTTTTTTTAACATCATCAGTGAAGTGAAACGTCAAAAAAGTCTTTGTATTACTGCGTCTCTGACTTTGCACCTCGCGTTTAACCGTCCCCGTACCCGTATTATTCACAAACGATACCTACTTATGTAGTATGCGAATTAAGGCATTTAAAATGCCGAGCGCCACTCAAGTGTGTTCTATGAATAGGTAAGTATTGTGTCTGAATACGGGTATTATTCGCTGTGCGGCATCGTGTATAGGAGCGCTTACTCAACTGGGGTCCAAGTCTGCTTTTGCTGTGCACTCAATCACTCACATCCAATTTCTAAGTCCGTATTTTATACTGTCACCAAAAAGCCAAGTCGCTGTAATGACGGACGAGAAACCTTACTTATTAAACTTTGTACAATGATTTTGACTTTAGATACTAGACGAATGGTCACAGTAAAACATGTTCGTGGTTGTATTATTATTTCTATTGACAGTACATAGTTATAAATGCGTGTGTGATTGTTATGTATGACAGACGACTGAAGAATATATTTAAATTAAGTAGATAACGAGCTTTTGGCACTATTGTATGTAAATATTGATGTCTTGTGATATGGATATATGGGAATACTGCGTCGCAGACTTGGACTTCACGACTCTACACCAAATATGTTTGTGAATGTTAGAACAACACATTGTGACTGTCCAACTCTCTCGAACTCGAACACATTTGCTTTTGAACAAACTTAACTGAATTTTTAAAACCAGTTAAGGCCCTAAATATGTATTTTTAATAAAATTATTAGGTTAGTTCACCCACTTGTGATTTGTTTTGCAATTTATTAAAAAACGAAATCCCAAAGCAAACTTGAGGCAAAATTACTTTTTTCTATGAGCGTTTTGGCTTATTGTATCATCATAGTACACACAAACAAAACAATAGCGGGTCCACTTGATTTGGAGTATTCTATAAATTCGTCCAATGTTCTTCTTCTGTAAAGCTTACCCTAGATATTCTATAACCAACATAATTTGATTTCTGGCAAAAGTTTAATATTAAATTGCATTAAGCTTGATCGAATTAATATTAATTCGATCAAGCTCAATACGATTTTTTACGAATACAAGACAAGGGTCCCTCAAACACTATGCTAAACAATAATCCGCTGACCAGTGAGACCCCAGTGAGAAGTATAGATATATAAAGATAAAATAAAAAGGCACGATTTGTTCAACTTACGCTACTACTTAAATCAGTGTCTGATGCCAAGGCATTGATGCAAAAAAAACTGAACCGTTTTCAAGGTATGTAGTATAGGTGACAGCATTATCAATTACCAGACCCTAAGAAGTTGAACGTCTTTGAAGTTTTTTTAATTGTGCAAAGCGTGCACTCTCCATTCTTGACTTTACTTGTGGATCCGCCTGCTCCCTAAAATTTTATAAGACAAATCCCTACTTCGTCTAGAGGCGATTGGTAATGACAACAGATCAGCTCGACAATATCTAATTAATTACTTTCACAATCTACTGTTATAGGATATAGTTCTAATGTCGTCAGTGTAAGGCACAAAAGAGCATTATGAACTGTGTGCGAACTTTTAGCTTATAACAGAACCTACGTAATTTGATTTACACTAAATAAAATTGAACTGCATCATCATCATAAACATCGAAATTAATCATCTCACGTTTTATTTGTGCTTGTTTTACACTTACGATTGTGGAACTTAATGAAATTTATCTCTATAGGTCATCGGACTATAAAGAAAAATTGTGCATCGCATGACCGAGTTTGGAATGTGTATCCGCGTCTTTGTTGGTTTGCATTAATTACAGTGGTCGATGTGGCTTTGGTCATATCCAGTGTAGGGTACCGTACAAAAGTCAATTGAAATTAGTCTTTAGTCTTAATTTTATTTTAATACGATAACTCGTTGATGGTCGACATGATTATGCTTTCAAATCTTAATGTATTCTGGTTTATATGCATAAATTTATTGTAAAAGTGCCTAAGTTTTATAGACTATTTTAACTTTACAAAGGTGCTTTAGATATTAAATGGCATAAATACTCTTTGACTGTATCAACTGTTGCCCAGTTAACCTGTATCTCTACACCCTGTCACCATCAACAGTATATCAAAGTGAGTCAGATTATTATTTTATACTCACCATTAACACCACGTTTGTTAAACTAAATACCTATTATTATTTTTTAACGTTATAGTTTATAAGTTAAAATAGAATAGACCTTTCTATTATTTTTCTAAATAATTTTGACTGTGCTGAAATGTATTCTTTACAAGATGTATTCGATGATCAATCGCAAAACGTATCTTATAAATTCACTATTTACTGCATTTCCAGAAACTCCCACAAAACTTAGAGGTGCAGTGTAAGCAGTAGTTGACACGAGATGTTTAAAGTATCACATAAGATATTCTCTTAGAGCACTATCGTTTTCCCAGTGCATGACAATCGAAGCGGCGCCGGTCGCGAGCTCGCTAAATGACAATGTTTGTGATAAGTTTTAGTACTCAAAGCTTTAAATTTTAAATGGGTACGTTTTCATAATTTATGAAAATTACAATTGACATCTGATTTGCCTGCAAATGTAACATGAACGTTGTAACAAGTATATGAGTGATGCAGAAATATTGTATATTATACAGTATTGTGTGCCATGTTTAACTGCCAAGAAATTTAAAGTAAGGTGCCTGTGTGTTCAGTATAAGATGTAATTTACAATTAAACATTAAAATAATACTAACTTATTCAAATTTATAATAAAAACTACAACAATAGTATTCAAAGAATAAAACGATATTTTCAATTTACGTATTCGAATAGGTACCTGAGTTACAACTCTGTCGGTCCATCTTACTTTAAATATAAGACCTTTATTTCTGCACTGAGTCCTACCAGTAAGTCGTGGTCTATGTGTTACTCATCGTAAACCAAAGTATTTTCATCAATTTGTTATTAATTACTCAATTATTATCTATGTTCTTAGTCAAGTATTAATTAAATTATTGTTAAGTGTTTTTATGATAATGAGTATTATTTTTGGACCACAATAAATTATTTTATTATTCCAATATTTTGTATTTTGTGATAATGTCATAATTGGAGATATTTTCGTAGTTGTACTGTTTGGTTTCGAGATATGGAATTAATATTTGTGTATTTTTGCTAGATATCAAGGCATCACAGCCTGTGATCTTTTTAACACTAGCACTTTCCTAATTAATGTTGAATATAAAATTTATGTTATATTTCTACTCTACACCTTTAGTACATGACTATTATGAAGAAAGAATTTAGCTTCCAAATAAATATCATTGTTGACTACACCGTGTTTTACTAAGTTCCGTCCCGCGACCTCTACGGCGCGACCCGGCGGGGAGGGTAAATCAAAGGGAAGTCGTAACAATTTCAGAAAATCTTTAATTTTAATAATTGCTTCTTTTTTTCATCAACTATGCTGTACAAACTATATCGCTTAAATTAGAATTAGCAATTAATAATTGCACGTAAAAAAACTTAACAAATAGGTACCTTCAACTTTTCGATTGGAATGAACGATTATTACATTACGTAATATATTTTTTTACAATATTTATAAACCTACTAAATGAAAATCTATATTCAACAAGCAGTCACAATCGCCCAATGATATGTTAAAATTATTTATATATTTTGAATCATTTATTGCGCTCTAATAATGAAGTTTTAATGTTAGTGGTGGGGCGAAGATGGCGCGCGGCTAGTGCGCTAGGGCCGTGAAGCTCGGAGCCTACGTGACGAGGTCGCGCTCCTGCGCGCCGCCTTTGTGGTTCTGACCCTTGAAATCCTTCAGTCGAATCGGCGACGACTCGCTGCCCGAGTCACCCTGCAACATCAAAACATTATACGAGTTGAAAGTACATCACAAAGAGAATACTCGTACCTCGGCATAATATATCATTAAATAATTAGGTTTTAGTTCTATCGGGTTGTGTAACGGTAACGGTGTTCTGAAAAAATTATTCAAAGTGATGCCAACAACTTCTTCTACTTGATAGCACAGCATGCCATCGGCAGGGTGTCCATCTCCAAGTTTTGAAACCTAACTGGTCTTCCGATTTGTTTGATTTCCGAGGAATTTCGTCCCACAAACGCTGCGTCTATAAAATTCTCAGGTTTTCTCAGGGGAATACAGTATGAGGCACTTCAAGTCTAAAGTACGTGTCGAAGTCGCTGTGACAACGGGCAAGTAACTGGTGAGTTACCTGTCAGTTGCCACCGCCATGCCGGGCCAACACTAACCCCCAAGCTCCGGAAACCCTACTCACCGGAGGTCATTTGCTGCGGTATTTTATAGGGCGGAGGTCCTTCTCCGGACGGACAGCCAATTCGAGCGAAGATTCGCTATGCCCTATCTCTCTTAGTGTTTTATGCCCTACTTCCCCTAGTAGTTACTCCACAGGGTTCAAAGAATGTAGTACTAACGTTGGCGCCGAGTGAGGTAGTCTCCTGGAGCAGCAGCTCGCTGTCGGTGCCGCGCGACTCCTTGTTCTTGAGGATGGAGCGCGACCGCGAGTCGCCCTCCAGCGTCCAGCCGCCGCCCCGCTTATTGCCGTTCTTACCTGGGAATGGACCAAACTCATCGCAAGTTTCGAGGCGACCGTGTGGTATGTGTTTTCATGTTACCTATCGTTTATTCTCAACGAGTCACACTCGATCGGGTCACACTCCAGTCTCACTAGATGAGAATAAAAATTTGCATGGTCATACTGTTACTCGTCGAGATTTTTTTTCCGATCGAGTAACTCTATTTAAAATTTGTGTTACTAGGTGAGAATAAATATTCACAACGAGTCACACTTGAGCCACACTGTTACTCAATGCGAATATTTTTCTCAACCAGTCAGAGTGTGACCCGTTCGAGTGTGACTCGTTGAGGTCTAGTATATCAAGAAGTAAACAAGAAGGACAAGTCAGATCTACGCTAATGAATCGTCGAGAGCACCTTTAATTTAAAATCATTGTCCGGTAACTGACGTTACGCATTGTTATTCTGCTATACCTAGTTTTCGGATTCGTTATTAGTTTGTGTCCGCAGAATAATTCCACTTTGCGTCACCATCTGTAGGCTGTAGGTATGCCCTATTTGAATCGGCATGCAAATGGTCCTGCAAATTGTAATACCTAATTCGTATGTTTGTATTTGCTTGTGCACTCTACTGTTGTTAGATTTCTCCGACATATCTAGAATATTAAGTAGATAAATAGTGTATTTAATTGTCTGATACTTACCAAATAGGATGTGATGATTGATTATCCTCGTAGCTATACCCCTCGGCGGCCTCTTCTCCTCCTCCGACCATTCCTGAGGGTCAACATACACTCACATTTATGTTTACTATGCAAGAAGATAGCGTAGGTTCCGAACGGCCAATGTGATTGGAGAAGGGGAGAATACTTACATGCATTCTGATACATTGAATCAACTTTATACCATGCAAACAGAAACGATCACACAAAGTTTAAGGCGCTCTTTCACAACAAACATTCATCATCAATATTGTAAACTGTAAATCAAAGTTACAGGGAGAATGAGAGTTAGGTACATTCTGTTTCCATTTTCTGATATTAATACTCGCTACTACACCAATCTGTAGGAACCTAATGTTACCTCGATATGTATTGTATGTAGAATTACCAATACAAGCAAATGTTCCACGTGAGAGAGCGCCTGCACCAATACAAGACAAAGATATAGGGGGTTGTGCTGTAGGTACACCCGACAGCTGAGGGCCACAGAGCACCCGACCTGGCACTCACCTGCTGGAAGCGAGCCTTCCTGTGCTTAGGCTTGGCGTCGTCGGGCGGCGTGTCCTCCGGCGGCTGGGCGGCGCGGGCCGCCTCGGGAGGCCTGGGGCCCGGCGCGACGGCGCCCACGGCCGCGGGCGCGGCGCCGGCCAGGCTGCCCCGCGAGCCTCGCGGCGAGCCCTCGCCCTGCGAACCTTTCGCACACAACACGCTCCCGTCCCCTGACGCGCTCCTGCGCACACCGTTAAAATCCGCACCCCCGCCCCCGCTCGCGCCCGACCCGCCGCCGCCGCTACCGTCCAGAGGGTTCACATACAAGTTTGAAGAGTCGTTCTCGCATGCGATGTCGCCCTCTGAAGGAAAAGGGTGCGTAAGGCATGATGCAAATGTATCTGTAACGTAAGACATAAGACGCACATGGAGCACGAAGGTGGTGTGTGCTGCCCGTACTAACTAATAGGTACTTTAACACACGTAAACATTGGTGGGTGCTTTGAAACGACAGAAGTGTAGGTACTAGAGTGAAGATTTTACGATAAATACGGATTCAAAGGACTCTACGGGATGGATCCGTTACTAATTTATAAACATTTATAAATTAGGTCCTCGAAAGGAGCATTCAATTTTGATTTTATAAAATTTTGATATTTTTAACAAACGTGAACAATCTCACACGTCTCGCATAAATCACTCAATCGAAGTTAGAAGGTATTCTATATCGACTCTATTTGCTTTCTAATTATTGTAGCATATCGGTGTACAGCCTTTATTCAATACGTTTTCACATGATCTACAAGTTTACATTCTATTAGATATATAAAGATCTACTTATATATAAGTATGCTCGTATATAATAATTATATCTCAAAGACAATACTTTAATACTGGTAGGTAGCTAATTGGGGCAGAAGTAACCAAAAATCAAAGACATGCAAACATTGAACAGGCTAAACTTACAATAGAATTTAATTCTTATAGAACGATATCATTTTGGTTGATGATCCGGCCAGACAAAGGTTTTGGGTCCAGAAAACCAATTAAGTATGTCAGGAATTGATACAATATAATAATAATTTATATTCTACCAAATAGGTATCGCTGCAAGACAAACGGTATTTCAACAACTAATAAAAGGATGCGTAGATGAATGTTACTGTGTAGCTATCGAGCACGTGAACGTTAGTATAAAGGTAGAATTAGTGGTGCTAAAATGGCGACACCTCATTAGATGCGCATACGCAAATTGTCGTTAACGGCTCGATAGCAATCAAATAAAACTCTTATTAGGCGCTGGCCACCGATTTCTCGGAATCTAATTCTGTCACAGATTGTTCACATTTGTTGGTTGAGTAAAGCAATGTGGGCATACCAGGGCTGTCGAGGCTGTTGGGCGTGGCTTCGGGCAGCGCCTTGGGGGCGGGGTGCCGCTGCAGACACGCCAGCTCCACGCACACCGGCTGCCGCAGGTCGGAAGTCGACATTGGCATCAGCTGCTCCGCGTCTATGAACTCTTTGTAACCCTACCGAAATAACAGTTCGGTTACAATTTTAAAGTGACAGCCAAAGTTGCAATTCGATGCCTACATAGAAACGAAGGAAAGATTTAATTGGCCAACACTTAGAAGTTGAATTTGTTTAAGTATATAAATACACTTTCTTAGTAACTACCTAACTAACTTCTGCAAAATATAGTAAGATAAAAGATATTTAAAAAATCAGTAGAGTATGGAAGTTGAGATAGATAGGTAGGTATAGCAATGATTACATTATGTACTTACAGGTAAACAGCTGGTTGAATGAACTATTAGTATAAAATGGTTTTAATTATAAATATTATAATACAACTCAAGTACGCAAAACAAAAATGGATAATGTTAGGCATGTCTTAGATATTAGTAGTTAATATGTAGGTATACTGCAATGATATTACGATTAGTATCTTAGTACCTTAAACGTGCAAAAACAACATTCAAACTCAGAAGGCAGCTGATCCAAGTCAAGCTGTTTGTCAGCCATCTTCTTTTCCTAGAAAAAGAGAATTTATTAGATGTTACTCTAAAAGCTGGAGATAGAAGAGTAATTCGCCGAATATGAAAAAGTCAGTAAAGATGATTAACATTTTCTTAACTTACAGTTTATGTTATTGTTTTAAAATTAGGTACATAATATGTAATTAATATCTGCGTTCTAAAGAGGCTTTCTAACAATTACATCGCGTAGTATTTGTGTACTTAACTACTTGAATATGAGGCAATCCATGTACCATTTACAGTGATGAAGGCCAATTTGCGGCATGTGTAGCTAGAAATTTTGATAAAATCTTACTGGTGTTGGATCAGGATTAATGAGCAAGCGTTTCTCCGGCGTGTCAGGGCCCTCGATGGAGTACCGTCGCTCCTTCTTAGGGCTGCTCTGAAACTGCGACCTACGGTGTTAGAGCAAGCCTAGTGCACTAAATTTGTATAGTGGGTGCGTCCGAATCTCAGGCATGCGTCAAATGGCTTTAATTTTCTCGCTATTGCAATTGCATAAACCTAAAAAATACATGTAGGGAGGTAGGAACTTATTGGAAGCGTCCTAGTTTTTTACATATTTTAAGAGCCTGTGTGCTAAAGTATAAATTGCCCTTATAAGAGGAAATAGTAAGCAGACTATTTACTACTGTCTAGCCTAGCTAAGTAAAGTCGAATAGCTCACCGTTACATGTCACAGGCCCTGGACGCACCCAGGCCGTACGTTGTTACTCTTACCTGGTTGGGGTCAGTACTCTGGGGCAACTTATTGGTGATGGCGTGCTCGTATTGTTTGTAGCAGCCAGTGGTGGCGGGCGCTTCCCCTTCCAAGCTAGTGGCATCCGCCTGCGACAAGTTGTGTCCTGGAGACACACACCATCGTAAGTAGCGACGATTTTTAAACCTCCGCCCGTATAACTCCGATTATAATGCAATTATTTAAATATTACTTGTGTCCAATAAAACGATAAACATTAAGTTACAGATGACAAACAAGTAGCGGCGTGAACTACACAACACACATTCCACACGAATAGTATATAAATCCAGCTTCCTCCGGATACACACATCGGACAGTCCACAGAAGAAAATTGTTAGTTCTATGAAGCGTTAGGCTTACGCTGACAATGTAATCGACCTTAGATAATAGTGTCTTCGTCGCACATCGCTAGCTACACGCGACGCGAGCCCGACCCGAGCTACGGACATAAACAAAGGGTCGAGTGTGACGACTGTGCGATAGTAGCAAGTAGCTCATCTGGCGTCGTCTCTCGCCTCAATGAGGACGCACTTGTCACCTGAAGACAAGGAATAAAACACTCTGAGTGCACCACGTTGGAACGAACGGGTGAAGATAGCTGTAGCTGCGATGTAACGTGAACTGTTTTGATTCTGAAGATGTCTGCGATTCCGGAGAGCTAACGATCGACACATGCGTTCATTCAACATTCATTGCATTCAATAACACAAATGCGGAATGAGCACGAAAGGCATGCGTGCGTTGTGAAGAAGTAACATTCGCGAGCAAAGGACACATGACATGGACTGGACAAGCGGAGCAAGCGAGCGGCCCGGGCGGTACTGACCTGTGTCCACGATGACGTCGATGAGGTCCATGCTCTTGGCGAAGGCGTCGCGCAAGTTGATGTGGTGGAACGAGACGATGGAGCCCTCGCGCTTAGCGCGCTCCAGCGCCTCCCGCCTCTTTAGCGCCTTCTCGCGCCGCATCTGATTCTTGTAAAACTCGGCGAAATTGTTGACGATAATGGGGATGGGTAACGCAATTACCAACACGCCGCAAATACAGCAAACTGAGCCGATGACCTTGCCCAACGGGGTCGTGGGGTAAATGTCACCGTATCCGACTGTGGTCATGGTGATGCCGGCCCACCAAAACGTTTCCGGAATGGAAATGAATTTTGTCCCCGGTTCTTCCTTCTCGGCGAAATACGCCAATGAAGAGAATATTAGCACTCCCATCGCGAGGAATAACATGAGCAGCCCGAGTTCTTTATAAGAGTTTCTGAGTGTGAAGCCGAGCGACTGCAGCCCGGTCGAGTGGCGGGCGAGTTTGAGGATGCGCAGTATTCGCATTATACGGAAGATTTGTACGACGCGACGTACATCTTGAAACTGGTCCGTCGCGTTCTTATTCGTTTCGAGCAGAAATAGAGATACGAAATATGGCAGTATAGCCAGCAAGTCTATCACGTTGAGTCCACCCTTGAAGAACTTCCACTTATCCGGCGAGGCACTGAATCGCAGCACATACTCGAGCGTGAACCAGGTGATGCACACGGCTTCGACCATGGCCAGCTGCGGGTTGTCCATGGGCGCGCCCTTCTCGTCGTACACTTGCATCTGAGGTATCGTGTTGAGAGTGAGCCCTATCGTGGACAGCACGATGAAGAGGATCGATATCACCGCAATCACCTGCAAGTACGCAACCAGTGAGCGGTCGACGCTCGCCACCGCGCTGCCACATAGTGCGCTACACCTTTGAGTATGTAGGAGTTGTCGTGGTCTAGATACTCAAAGGACACGGTCGCGGCACACCTGACGTCGGCGGGTGCGCCGCGAGTGTCGATATGTTACACTATCAGTGTCTATACAAACTAATCTTCCTAGGTCATTTGTACATCGGTATACTACGAACAGTCGTAGGTATAAATGTAAGTAAAGTATGTAAGTATTTACAAGTAGGTATAAGACGGTAAAAGCCAATAGGTAGGTATAACATGTAACTATGTCTTAAAATTATAATGCTTAAATTTTGGTGTAAAAATAACATCTATTCGTGTGATTATGTTAGTAGTGTTGTGTAGTCGAGGTGTGAATTGGTACGTTTAACTAAAGTTAAATGTGGGTGAACGGACGTGCGTTTAGTCGCGAGTAGGTTTGAGTCAGAATGGAGCACGCGCGTCCGTCCATCGCCCGCGTCGCTCGGTTAGTCGGATCAGTACCACGAAGCGGAAGCATCGGTAGGTCGATGGGAGCAGGCGAGCGGGCGGGGCGGGGCGGGAGCGGGACTCGACGGGACACGGCGGGACGGGGACGGTCGGGACGGGAAGGGACGCCGGCGTGCGGCGCTCGGCCGTGGTGGGGGGCGGCGCGGGCGCGGCGGGCGCACACCGCACGCGTGTGGGGGGGGCGCAGGCACCGTCCCGTGCCACCTCGCACGCGGGCCTCTCGAGCGCCGCCGGCGGCGGCTGGTCACATCGCGTAAGCCCATCCCATATTTGCAATATTGCGACAACAATTAAGCTTTGTTTTTTTTAAGATGCCCCATTCGGGGAAAATCGACGCGGCTGTGAACATTTATAAAAATTAACTGTTACAGATGTTACTTTTTGGCATAAAATGCCAAGCCTTCAACCTTGCGTGGTATTGTAATAATATAATAAACAGAAAAATTGAATTGCTATTTTGTATTGAATAGTGGAAATGTAATTTCTATATTTGCAAAAGGCTGTGGATAGCTTTAAAGCTACAAAAAATAATATTACAAAAGGTAACGCAAAAATAGCAGCTCTATTTCCTAATAAAATTGATCATTTCCTGGGGCAACCTTTATTATTTCTATAGGTAGATCTATACTGTAATCGATAGATTGCAAATTAACTATTTTGATTAGTTGTTAAAATTATGCGTGTCGAAATTTTAAGGTAATGCCATAGGATATAACGCAATTCCAATTTTATAACATTTTGATGTGAAAAATATTAACTATATTAATTCGGTGCTGATAAACTGAAAAGGCTGAAATTGATAGGTACCTAATTATGATCGATTTAGCCTTTTGTTACATCTCTATGTCGTATTACGTAGTTACAAAAAATACTATATGAATTGATAATGCTATAACTTGTGCGTAAAATCTATCAGTAACTACTCATTTTAAAGTTTACAACAACGTTCGTAAATGACTGTGTATTACAAGCTGCTTGGTTCTATACAACATTTACAGGTGATTTTTTAAAATCAGGAAATACGTAGGTATACCAAAGAAACTCCAAACTATATGACCATAATAAATTTGGTAAAAGTAAACAAATGAGAATACTTACACGCGCGTTTGTAGCACCGCTGTTGTCGACAAAATAAAAAAGGTAGAGCAAAGTGTAAAAGCTGTAGGTAGGTAGGTAAGATAGAACACAAAACGTAGCGTAAGTTTGGATTCGACAAAAGCGATCACATGTCATGGTCTCGGTACACGACACAACATTGGGACACAACACCACATTCCATAACACAACCAAAGACACGACAGACAGACACGACATCCAGGTAGGAGCAGCGATAGATGTTATTCATGCACCACAACATAACACTACACAGTTGTATTACACAAGGTCTAACGATTCCTATAAATGTTCAAAGTAAACTCATGTAACTTTATTTGTAAGACATAAAAAACATTTAGCATAGCATATTTCGAGTAAGTTAAATGAGTTATTGTCAATGGAAAAAATGGGTATACAGAAAGTGAAGAGGTAAAAATATTGTTGAATAACCAGTGCTGCATACCTTTTGTGTAATTTTGAAAATATGCAGTCGTTTACTGGTTATATGTAATAACAATTTTCTGTGCATCAAAGCTCTTATCACTTAAATATCCGCCTATTGCTAAAGTGTAACGCGTTTACTTATGTTAAAATGAGCATTTAGTATTATTAGTAATTGTGAAAAGTGTACAGTGTAACAATCTAATATATCGTTTAAAGTGTATATTGGCAAATGTGGCTTACATAACTTATTTATTACGTGTACATACAAATGTGTTCAAAATCTATCTACATTACAGTACAGTGTAAGTGCAAGAAGTGTCACATTGTAACTATTTTACTCACAATTGACATAAAGCATCTAATTAAACCCATGGATACCTTTAGTTAAATTTTACATCCTTGGCAGCATTGCTAGAGCAACGGTTAGTATTGTATTACTGGACGCGCTGTGTAGAAATGTATGTAGAAATAAGGCCTATTGAGGCCTTTAAGGCTTCTAAAAAGGAATCTATACATAAGTATTATAGGCAGCAGGTTAAATTAGTCATGACATTCGTTACATTAATAAATTAAACCAGGCATCTTTTTGTTTGTACAGCCAAGTAACGGTCATTTTTTAAATTTAATTTCTTGACACACTCATTGCTCGGTGGATTTCGTTAAAGTGCATCTCCTCACAGCGAGTCCAGTACCAAACATACAAGTGTTCGCAACACAGTGTACTTAAATGTGATTCGATACGTTACCCTAGCCGCGATACTGGTGGTGGGTTTCTCTAGCAAATCCCAGAGCCACTTCTGGTACTGCGCGCAGGTGCCCTGGCCGAACTCCTCTTCCTCCCTCTGACGGAGGCTCTCGGCCTCCTTGCGCATCTCCTCGTGCACGTGCTCCTTCCGCTGGTGGTACTTGTGCTGGCAACACGACTCTAGGTACAGTTCGTCCACCCCCCAGTACTCCAGGTCATCGCTGAACGCCAACACGCACATCTCGTCCACTAAATGCAGCTTTCCCGTGCGGTAGAAATTTAATATCGAACTAAAGCTCTTTGGATGTCTGAAAAGGAAATACGAGTTCATGAAAATTTGTTTACAAAAGAGATATACTTCCTACTGGACGGGGTTTGGCCTCCAACTTCTATCTGCATTGCACGAGGCTCCGTCATTGTCTGACGGGAGTGGGCTTGGCCTTCGGGCAGCTACCATCGCTTCCCCATAGAAAAGGGTTAAAAAAAGGACCAAGAAACGATGGCCAGATGATCTTGACGGTTTCGTACAAAATTGGCCAAGGATCGAGAAGTGTGGAGGAACTTGGCTTAGCTTTGTTCAGCAGTGGGATGAGGTGGGCTAAATAAAAAAAATGATACCTGTCGAAGAAGTACTCGTTGTCCTGCAGCGAGTAGTCGTCACAGAGCTCCGTGATGGCCTCGTGCGTGTTGCAGTCGCGCAGCCGGCCCAGGCGCGTGTGCGGCAGCCGCTCCAGCGTGCGCCAGAGCACCTCGTGCCGCACGCCGCCCACGTTGATGATCACGCGCTTGCTCAGCGCCTTCGCGCGAAGCATCATGAACGGCTCCGGCGGCAGCGACGACATCGACCTGCAATTTGGACAGGGAACACCATATCAATACCAAACTATGGAACTTCTCGCCAGGCTCTTTGTTTCCCGAGTCATACAGTCGGTATTTTTTGGGCAAGCGCGCTCTAATTGGCAAATCATAGTATCAGGTGAATTATGGCAAACCCAACATCAGCCTACCGCCATCTACTCCTCGATATAGGCCTCTCCAGCTGTTCGCCGTTTTGCGCACAACCTTTTCGAGATCCAAACTCTGCCACACGGACAGGACTAAGATGATAATAATGTTAAGATAAGATCTTTGGCAAAAATACCACTTGATCACCACTGATATTTTAACGTCATTTACCACGCCATTAAATGGTGGAGATCATCCCCGGCATATGTACTTATTTCTAATCTATTTATTTGTTTTTTTTTATATGATATGGTTTAGCCTTTTCCTATGTCGCTCTAAGAAGCTCAAGACCGCTCAGCGAGGAAGCACTCTGTGTGGTTGAATTCAAAAGAAAGCACGGTGGGCTTACCTGGAGTGCGCGCGCTGCAGCGCGGCATTGCCGGCTACGGCGGGCGCAGTCGCGGGCGGCGGCGCGTGCGCATGGTGCGGCGCGTGCGCGGGCGGCGGCGCGGGCGCGGGCGCAGGCGCCAGGCCGCGGTCGAGCAGCGCGTCCGGCGCGGGCGCCGCGAAGCCCATGGGCGCGCGCGGGGGCGAGTCGCCCACGTGCCAGCGCGCGGCGCCGCGGCCCGCCCCCTCGCCACCCATGCCGCTAGCTCATGGCGCCGAGCGCCGTCGCTTCATCTGCTCTATCTTGCTCGGCTACTCCCCTTCGAAACTGGAACACGCGAAATTTAAGGTGAGACACAGTTCCGATTTCTCACGTTGTATCAAAATTATCTCTACAATAATTTATAAAACGTAATGTTTTCCTTTTTCAGCAGTTACCAAACCACAACTGATGAGTAGCTAAGGTGTTTTTCTACTATATACAATCTGGAATATATTTTATATTATATACAATCTTAATACAATAAGTTCAAGATTTATTTATTTATTTATTCTTTATTGCACAAGGAAAGTACAAATGGCGGACTTAATGCCGTGTGGCATTCTCTACCAGTCAACCATTGGGCGAGCCAGAAAACTATAATATGGTGCGGTAATAGACATTCAAACAACTGCTAGAAATATAAGCACAAATATACAAGTAATACATATATATATATATATATAAAATATATAATAAGTATGTATTTATATGTTGTAACAATAAAAAACTCGTAATTTTATACATAAGTAGGAATGTAATCAACTCATACGAATGGAATCATTCATTTATTACCTACGTAGCTTAGGGAAGACGTTGAGATCATGGTTCTTTCGCAAGACCAGGAAAATGGGTAGGCTATTTCAAATATTATCTATATCATAATATATATCTACTTCAATAACCTATAATAATAAAGAACATATACCTATAACAACATATTAAAATTATTAAGACTTAAGCTTTCTTGTTTTTCCCTAAAACATCTAAAATATTATATCTATAAGTATTTTGGGATGCCGGCTTACTTATGAAAATTAAATAAGTATGTACGTAAATATAAACCTCACTCAAAAACTTTTTCATAGTATTCAAAGTCTCCTTATACAACGAATTATGATTTGTGGTTAGAAACCGGGTTCAAGGCTACGTTGGCAGCGTGCAAGCCTTTACGATATGGTATTATTATGATAAAATATGCGACTAATGCGTAACGCTGCAAATCGTAAGCTTTGGCACGTCATGTCTGAGGCCCTACTCTCTACGTCTGGTAAATTAGTTTCGAGCTACCACTAAACTATTTCAATCAGTGCTATACTTCGTATTCTCAATGTTGTGCAATAGACACTGATATCCAAAATTAATGAAAAGCAGCTATGTTGTGGCTGTGATGTGTCGAAACCACTTAGTGAAAGCTGAAAACTAATATAAAAATGTAGACGGGAAGCGACGCGAGAAGTAAACCTTATAAAACAATCAGCACCGTTAAGGATAAAATTCAACGAGCCTAACGACAACGTCCCTTCCACGCCCTTTCTTTATAAGCCCTGTATTAGGGTACTTACTGTACCGGTGGATGAATACAAACTTTTACATCATCTGATACTTATATAGATTAAATCCTTAATTTCTGAAATGATATTAAAAAGTATAAAATAGTTTAGTCTCTAGTTGAACTACAAGTACCTATACCTAACTTGAATTAATGTTATACTTATTACTTTAAAGGAAATTGACAAGCAAAAGTACAAAATTGGGTCATGCCGGTCGTTTTTTATTTCATAAATTCGGTTATATGAGAATCGATTTTGTAATTCTAAGAAGCCATCAATTCCACCTACGGCCTACATTTAGAAAATGCGTTTATTGCTCCTCCTATTCAATATGACACGTTACGTAGTTTATGGTTTAATCGATGAGCCTGCGAAGAGTTTCGTGCGACACGGTTATTCAAGTTGAGCACAAGCAAATGGTACCGCGTTGAATATTCGGTAACTTTACTTTATATTACTTCCGAAACCTAATCATCGGCCTATACTACTGAATATAGGCCTTTAAAGTTCTCCACTTTGGTCAAACATCTGGAGAGTGGAGACTTTCGTCATAATCGCCACGCTGGGAGGCGGATTGGCAATCGCAGTTGGCCGAAACCTCAATATACCAAAAATAAGCACTGGTAATAAAAAAAGAAAATATGGCTACTTATTGGCCTTCTATTAGATTTTGGAGGATACGCTTGCAATATCCACTGAAAGCTTTTCCGGCGTTGGCATAAATAATGCAAACGCAATACTATGGTATTGGCGTTGAAAGTTTATGACACAAGCAGGCAGGGCTATTTACACATGCGAAGGGGATGATCTCTCTCGGAAATATTTTCGATGGTTATTCAATCGAATTGTCAAATTTTCGCCACCCTTACAGCTCACAGAAAAGATTTCGATGAACTGTCAAATTTGAATTACCGATTGAGAATTTAAAAGAACCGAGAGAGATCTTTTCGAACGCTTTTGTGAATAGCCCCGCAGATCATGACTGCTAAATTCAAAAACCCTATATAAATAAAGGAATTCATTTATGTAATAAATGTGAAACACGAGAACGTGGTCGTTTATTCACAAAGGAGACATCGTCGCAGCTTGTCCTTCTTATTGAACCTTTTTATGTCGTTGGTTCTTCTAAACAAGTGAAAGGACTCTGCTTATTTGCTTAAGATGACTTTTGGGGCGAATATAGAGTATTTAATTGCAAATCGTGGTTTTACAGCGAAGTATATACCTACATTCATACTCGACACGTTGACTACCAAACAATACTTTTTCTGTTGTGTCTAGTTTCCCGTGTCGTTAGTCAAAGTCTACATATTCCTCATTGATCTATCAAGGTTACTACGGACTAACTCTCGCAGTGATACTTATTACGCATTCGAATTATTACTTACATAACTTATTCCCTAGATGCCGCTGGAGCGACGAAGTTATGGTGAATCTCCGTGAACTACAAGAGAGGGACCGGCGTAAAACAGCGAGGATTCGGGAAAGTTGACGCACTGCGGGTCGCTTAGCAGCCATCGGGGTAAGTACCTAAGTATAATTTATTCAATCAAAGCACTACAAAGTGTATTTTAAGTACCTATCGGCGGAAAAAATTGCGCATGAATCTTGTTTTTGTTCGCGTATTCCACTGACCTTTCCGGATTCCATGCAGGCTCTAGCTAAATCCAGTTCACCTATTCACACACTATTTTAAAGTTTTCAATTTTTTATCCAAAATATTTTAAAAGATTTTATAATCAACTAGCAAACCGCCCTCGCTTCGCTTCTAGTAACTTATTTCAGATAAACGTTTCATCGAGTTACATTATTAGCGTTTTAGTAAGAGCCCTAATCTTTTATAGCAGTAAATATATTAATATATATAGGACTAGGAATTTCGTAAACGCTTAAATCATCATCGTCATCAGCCCACATCAGTCCACTGCTGGTTTCTTAAATACTTATTCATTTGAAATTTTAAAAATGCAATGTGAAAAATCGTATTCTTCTAAACACCTCTGTTCAATGCTAGATCTAACCAATGTTGCTACTAATTTATCTACAATTATTTATAATTTGCTCATAAATAGGTACATTGCTAACACGCGAGCGACATGCAATAAACATGTATGAGGTAATTTTCAAAACAAATTCCAACTTCGCCCCACGTTATGATCGAACTTCATGAGAACACCACAACTTTACTTGCCGTATTTCTTTTATATCTTTAACATAGCTATAGTTTTACTAAAGTATTCTTATTACATTAACGTAAGAATTTTATATTATATGTTACTTATTAATATTTAATACGTTCTTATATTTACATCTTTATTAATATATAACACTCGCCGGTCTTCCTAGCAATACTTTAATTTTTTAATTCGACGCTGTTTTTCTTTTAGATTTTGTGTCTTCTTTTCTTAGAACATATTAAATAGTACTATATGTAGATGTATAGTATTCTAAAAGTACTCCAGTTACGTTGTAAGGTCATTTAAATGTAAGCGGGACTCTGTAAAGGCATAACGAACCTAAGATATACGAAAATCAGAGCCACAACCATATTTTTATTCGCATACCGAATTATTCAAATTTCATTTATTTTGAGACATTATACCTACCCACAGTACCTACCTCATGTCCTAACCCAAAATGTCATACCGGTGTCCAAAGCTTGTTATTAATATTTCACACCGGCATAGAATGGAAGCATCCGATCGATACAACAGGGGTTTCCCGACTCGCTCCTCGCGTCTGTTAAATATTAACTTTACATATCAATCTTACACAAGCACATTACTCGCATAGTTAAGCGACGCACGAGCCGCCATCTTTAAATTATATGTATTATTTTTTATTACCATGTATGTTTGTATCAAGATATGTAGGTAGGTAATATGTATATGTCACCGTGAAATTGTAAATACCGTTAGATTATAATCCACCTTGCGAGATTGTAATCTGTCGAAATATTGTGAACTGTAACATAATTCTTACATTTTAACTATCATTACCTATTATTTGTCGGCAGATTTACGTCGATCAAAGTAGAACTGTTGATAATTTAACGCGTGACAGATTTTAATTTATGAATTTCATAAATTAAAATCTGTCACTGATCGATTACAGTCTGTGACCGAATAATAGTTAAAATGTAAGCATTATTTTACAGTTCACAATATTTCGACATATTACAATTTCGCGTGATAGATCATAATCTAACGGTATTCACATTTTACGGTGACATATATATGATAAAATTAAGAAATATCGGCACTACATTGGTTTCGATGGTCAAAACAAAGTTTCAAACCATCCCAATTAACCAAACTCTTTTTGTATTCGAAATGGGGTGGCTTGACTGCATTTCGCCTGATGGTAAGGAATATCGCAGACTACGATGGCACGTGGTGGCCCTGCAAAATTCGCCTTTAATACCTCCATTAGAAAAAAATTATAGAACAAGACGTATCGTAGTTGGTCCTAACTCGTAGCACAGTCGTAGCAAGACCGTTACGACGACACGTTACGAGTCGTTTACTAAACAGAACTCTATTTTTTTTGCTTTTTTGCCGTTCGTAGTTATTATATAGCCTCTAACTAAATTATTGTTTTGAATTAGATACCTGATATCTTTTTAAAAGAATCCTTTAAACTACAACCGTAGAGCTAATTTTATGTACAAGAGCGCTTGTTTATTTCTTTCGACCGAGACCTTCAAGGGTACCGAACGAATATATTATATAAAAAGGTGCTATTTTTCAATTGTCACTACGTATTTGTTTTGGCCCATAAAATGCAAACTACTGTATGGTAAACGTTTTTCTGCCTCAATGAACAAATATAATCAGTTTCATTTTACATTAATGATAGAACATAGATATAGAGACCTTTATTCAGCAGTGTACTGTGAAAGGATAAAATATACATATATATAAAATGACATTATGTACCTACAATGATCAGATCTCAATGTAGGTACCAGTAGCACTTGTATTACAGAAAACGGAAACAATGAAGGTATACCAAAATATATCCTATCACCTTTCAGGTGAACCGTGATATAGTTACTTGGCTAAATCGTTATGTGGGAAGAGCAACCGACGTGGCTGGTTACGAGAGCAATGAAACCGGTGGGAGGGGTGAATCGATGGCAGCACCGGCGACCCTGCTTATCAGCCGGATCGACCCTAATCTAATAATAGAAGCGACATTCAATGCACTCGCTACGAAACAATATTGCTCTTTGTTTCACATTTCTTATAGAACGGTTCGTGTTTTTGTTGTGTTAAAAATAGGTGCGAACTGACAAAGAACGAATTTCGCATGTGATTCATTCAATGAAAAGATCAGAGTGATTTAACTTTTGATTTATTATTTTGAACGAGTTTAAATCATTTGGTCTCTACTGTTATTATTTAAATCATATCTTGTTACAACTCATACCTTAACTTCCAAGTACATTAAAGATTTTCTGGGAATAAATTTTCAGTGCACACAATAAGGTTTTCGATCATTTCAAACCATTCATGTACTTTTTCAATAAGTTGTTGATAGGGAAATCTAAAATTTTCTTTCTGTTTTATTGCTAAATACTTATTTTGTTTTACTAAGTGAATAAAAATGTATATGAATAGAGTACGAGACTGATTTGTAGCTTTTTAATCAAATATTGAATTCTTACAATGCCATAAAGACTGATAAACTCGACATACATATAATTTAAAATCGTAGGCAATATACATATATGTATACTCTTGCAAAAATGTATAATTATTTACAGCAAAATGCACGTGCATATTAAGTGACCTATTGTACTAAATATAAAAAAAATCTTTAAATGTCGTGAATTCGAATTGAAACTAAATAAGAGAATATGTGAAATAAGATGTGAAAACCACATGGTAATATTGGTCTACTCACAGATATACTCCATAGGTACTGAAGGGCACTTTGTTCCATAACAAAGAACCTTTCAGTATAGATAGAGTAGATCCATATCTATCAAAAGTACTATAACCAAATACTTAAATTGTTCTCAATTGGTGTGGTTTCATTATATCTGACTAATATTGTATCCTATGAACAAATCACAAAATGTATTAACATAACATACATATTACTGTGTGCCATTAAAATCCTAGCGCAGAATACAAGAACAAAATACGTCAACGGACAAATCAAGACCAAAAGTTTTTATCATCTTTCTCGGGGTGGAATATAAAGGGCCCTTCATATATAGAGCAAAAACAAAACGCTATAACGACAACTCATGCAAAATCTGAGGTCACATACAGTACTGGGCCACATTCGAGCGAATATGGGTCAAAAGATCCGTACTCGGTAACAACAGCTCATTACCGCGGCGCCACACGGTCTCGCCCGGCGAATCTTGCGCGCCGCAATAAAGCGACATCTACACCCTAAATAGGATACAGCCTTACCGAAATAACCAGATAACATCTAACACGCATACACGTCAAATAAAGGCACTCGCTTCACATGTATAACAAACGTATGATGAAACCGGGAAATGTTATAAAAAGTAGGTATATTATTTGTATTAAATATTTAGGTATGATAGGTGGTCTACCACCTGTCGAACGGAACAGTTCTCGCACGTCGCATGTTGCTTTAATAGCATCAACATTCCAAAAGGTACCATGTCAATCTAATCATAACAAGTTTTAGATACGGTATAAAGTTATGTAATAGGCCAGAGCGAGAGGGAGCGATCAAGTGCTTAATGGACTTGGATCGAGGGTGGAGACAGCCTCCGTATCGATCTGAAGTTGGGAGCGAGACAGACGATGGCTGGTAGTAGATAAATAGTGATGCTCGACTCTTTGCAACTTTTGCCCTCACTGAGTTACATAAGTCCCGAAACTTTTTTGATAACCTCAGTGATGCCGTAAATAGAGTGTTTTTCAACACCAAAGTGTAGATTTATTACAATGTTATACCTACTCTTGGCATAATCTTAAAAGTGTAACAATACTTAGGTATAATTTGTTCTATTTGAAGTTGTTCGAAACATTAAGTCGGAAAAATCCTAAATTCTATGAACATGTTTTGACGCAGACATCGTAATAGTGTATTCGGCTATTTTTATTACCTTTTTAGTCATTACGTAACAGGATTTTTTATCTAAGTGAAATTCCCATAAAAATTCAAATAAATTGGAGGTTTAAAGTTTTTATATATTCCGGTGGAGGAAGGCAGGTATTAACTTATTCAGAGGCCAGACGGTCGGCGATGAATCGACCGCTAGCCCGCCTCTTACAGAATGGAGCCTTTACATAACGAAGGTAATAAACGAGGATCTTCTAAAATTAGGTTACGGCACTAAAAATAGCTCCTTACGACCATTATGCTTAAAACTTTTGGGAACTTTGGCCTAAAATGTACTTAGTTAATTCGTTTTAATGTTGAACGTATGAAAAGTACAGCCTTGCGCAGATGGAACTATTCTGGCCACTGCACTCAGTGATACACATTGAATATTAAGTTTGACAGCAGCTACACCAGCTGCGCGTTTTCTGAGCATCAGCGTTGTCATAACATAAGTAAAACACAAAAATCGAAAATTATGATGATGAATTACTATTTTTCATGTCTCCGTGGGTATCATACCAAATTGTACATTTATACTAATTTCAACAAGACGTCCAATTAATTTACTTCTAAAACCATATTTTTTGTAATAGCACATGTAGCGTATCAAAGTATAAGTTCATTATATCATACATATTTTATTTCGCAACCAATTGTTATGAATTCAAACGATTAGTCATATTACGCATGTAAATTCGTCCAAATAAATAACTAACAACGTGGAAAAAAGCTAACTGAAACACAACAATATTTTGTCTAACTTGGCTACACGCCATAAAATAATTTAAGGCAATTTGTTGAAATCGTTATGAATAGGCACCTTTACTACGTACGCTCAAACGGCATACCTATGAACACTTCAGTCGTTATACAATACTTAATTTGTATTAGAATTGGGTATTTACATACCGTGATACCTAAATCGCGAGCGATTAATTTTGTGACTTGGGCTCCTCTTCCCATTAGGCGATCGAAGGCCACTGTGATATTACCTTTATAAAGGAACTTAGATGTACGTACCTACTAATTGCCGGACATTTTACCGACAACGTCCCCTTTAAACTGCTGTGTCTAATTTTCACGCTTTTAAAGTTTATACGCGAGGAAGTCATTATTGGCTGGAATAAATGATTACATTTTTGTAATTCTTAACATACTAATTCACGTATAAGACATAGTGTAGATATAGTGATTGTTCAGTCACTATATTCGCCATAACGTAGGTAATACTCGTAGATATTGACAAGTACAACATTCACCACTGATGGATATTCATAACAGTGATAGTGGGATGCAGAGAATATTCCAATGCAACGGATGATACACACTTTCTGTGACGATACGAACTCGAACGCTGACGAATCTGTGCGTGGTAGCTAGAGGCTATAAATAGAGTAGTTGACACTGCCCGCTGAGAGACAATAACTACACGTGTAGAAGTTTGTCCCGATAGCAAATAGGTTGATATTCTTTATGGCACATCAAACAAATGACTTAGAACTAGGTATCATACAGATTAATGAACAACTTGCTCTGTTAACGGTCTCTTTCAGACAACTTTACAACTATCTACTCGTTGATATAGGGGTGTGAGTTAATGACATAATATCTATTTAGAAATAATCAGTTTATAACCTTAGAAAGACTACGTATTACGCTGGCTGTATATTCGAGTATTGTATATTCGGGACTCCTAAAGTGTTAAATAAATATTCCAGTTATTATATTTCGGTTACATTCCACATTCAAATATTACATGAAATGAGTTACAAATACTCGCACAGGCTGTAATTCAGAGGGAAAAAGAGGAAGCCCATAAAAAGCATACATCATACTTGTATACAACGGACATCGGATGAGTCATTATAACTTTTGTTGCCCTCTCAGGCTCAGGAACTACAATGCGTGCACACAATGAACCGGCATTACAATAAGTCTTACGTCTGACGTTTACTCGCTGACAACAAATTTATGTGCACCCGCGGATGTCTCAACAACTGTAAATACATTGTTGTCGGCTCGGCTAGCATTTTAATGGAGTCGTATTTCATTTCGTCAAATGCCATATGAAGGTTTGTTATGAAAATACTAAACAGTTTCATAACAAACCTTTTCTACTATCATTGCAGTGACAAGTGTATCACTGGCGTAACTACGAGTATGCCATTAGAGACCCGTGGCAAATTCATCGGATTTTTAATAACTGTGTAATAATAAATGGTGGGAGTTTAGATTCTCTTCTAAATTAGACGGCCGAGCCGGCCCGAGGCATTTTGCCCAGTAAGTAACTCAACTGAGGACTATATTAAGGATGTCTGCCTTTTGCCCCAGTAACTTGAACTCTTTTTATCACTTTACGTCAGGTGAAAGGTGCTATCATCCTTGTGTTACTATAAAAAAAACTTAACTGTAATTCTAACTAAAACAACTATTTTAGTATTCGGTCGACATGTATAACAACAAAGAGTGTTTACTTATCTGCATATAAATTAAGTTAAAGATAAGCACAAAAATGGATATTGTTACTACATAATTTAGAAATCTTCAAAAATTATGATAATAACTTGCAATAGTCTTCATTACTTACCCCGTTGCAGTTAATAGTCATTCAATTATTCAATTCTTATTGTAGTTTAGCTAAGGGCTTAATATAGCTTCTACCAAACAACCAAAATATTATTTTACACTAATGTATGTTACTCAAATATAACTTTAACATTGGTATGGCCATCTACAAAATAGCTACAAATACAGTGCCTGTTGTAAGCTATAACTAGCTAAAGCTCTCAGGTGAACCAGGGCGGGCCATATAAAGCTAATAACATGATGTGATGGCATCGTAGCGCATATGTAGCAGCAATATCGGCCGGGAGCGCTACGAGCCGTAGCCCGTAGCAGGCTGCTACGGCTACGGCTCACCTCTGACCTTTCACGGCACCCGCCCCGTCTCGCTGTCACCACAATTCACTACATGTCAGTGAGCAAAGTCTACTCTTAGCGGCAATTTTTCTTTTTTATTTCACTTATAAGACTTTTTACCGTTTCTGCTTAGCCCAATGGTTGACTGGTAGATAATGGCTACGCGGGGTTAAATCCGCGTTTTGTGTAATATTTTATATGCAATAAAGATTAAATAAACAAAATAAGACTTTTTGTACTTAGTAAAAAATTAATTGCATAAATGTAAAACTTTCAAAGTTTTTAATTTTATAATAACTACAAAATATGATTAAAACTATGTCGAGTTCGAACATTTAAGAAGTATTTGCATTTTCTTTTTGTTTCTATTGAGTTCTTTCTTAAGTCTTGTAGGTAACTTGGATATTAAAAATCAGCTATTACGATAGTAATATCTGACAATTTTAGAATTTTTAGTTAAAAAAAAACAAAATCGGATCTTGTTTCTCACTGCCATTATTTTCACTGCACGGCGATTTCCTGTACATTTTAACAGAACCTCTAGAGTTCTTCACAAACGTGGGACGTAAGAGTGTAACGTACCTACGTACATCTGCATATACTGTTACGTTGCTGTATTCCTTACATTGTGCCCCCGTCCCAAGCGTTCCGGTTAATGTAGCCTCAGCGCCGCTCGCCGTTCGCTGAGCTTTCAGTAATTGAATCGGGAGCACGTGCGCATGAATAAACCATTTTAATATCAGCCTTATACCTTCCGACCAACACCCTTCGCCAGTCACTCATTAGCCAGACTATCAAAAGATCATATATCTGTGCGTTCGCAAACTCACAATGAAAAAGCAATTACGCTAAATAATGCACCCGGGCACCCATTAAAATTCTGCTATGTAATTGGAAAATAATGAATGATGATCGAGCACCGATTATGGGTTCGTATTTCAAGCATCTAAATCGAACCGGCTATAACGACTCCGGTAATTACCGCCTCTTATTATACTCGAATTGATCGATGGATTGGTGATCAGCCGTTTCATACCTTTCTTGTAACTTGAGACTTCGGTATGTAAAAGAAGAACAACACATAAAGGGTTTGCGACCAATATAGCGGTATACTCGTATATTATTCTACCACATATTCACTTGATTTTCTACGAGTATAGTTCGGTATGTACGGAAGTGACCCATCAACAACATCATAGGTAGTACTGAATAACAAACGAGGCTCTGGCAACCGATAGGTAGGTAACCGGAGGTATAACCATCACGACGAAAGGTGTAGCTGAATACGAAAGGCCGATGACGGGCATCAGCGATGCCCAGCGTCTGCCCAGCGTGACGGTTATGGGAAAAGTTTTAGATGTTTGTCCAAAGTGGTGAATAACTGGAGAAGTCTATGTCCAGCAGAGGATCGCGATAGGCTGATATCACATAAAGAATATAATAACATGTTTGATTTACATCTGAACATCCGGTAAGAACTAATGCTTTATAGAATAAAATATGTATCATTACAATGATTTATGCGGCTATATACAACGTTATTGCATCTCTAAGAGCCCTTAACGTCCGATAACTGGATGTAAAATGCGTCTCGGCGTGGAATAAATTTGACGGCCCGTTTGATAGCGACGAATTAGCGCGAGATGAGTGGCGGCGGCGAATGAAGGCAATTACGCCGTTGTTTACCGCGCCCTCGGCCGGGCCGCTGGGGCAGTCTAGTGTTGAGATGGCAGGCAGATGAAAGGATTGTTGCTATTAAATACCGATCAAACAAAAGGTTCAGTCACCCCAGTGACATAATGCTTTTTACATTATTATCTTAATTAATTACGCTCTTTTTTATTAATTTTATTTTATTTGACCCACTTAAAGCTTTTGTTGTTTCATATTATTGATGCCTCACGGAATATTATGATTTTTATATCGCCTTCTTCAAATAAAAATATTTATGTTCTGAAGAACGTCTATAAATTAACATTAGCGCAATCAACCTTTAAAGTAATATAAACACAGATTTTTATGTAGTTTGACTTGTATGCCTACTAATTCAAAGTTATAGTTATAGAATGGTATTAGTGCTAGCTTTTGTAAATTAACCCCTTAAAAGCGACTAACTTTCTTTACAAACTCAACAATGCGCCTTTGTTGATATTCTTACCTGGATAGGATGCATGTTATGATACTATACTCATGTTGTAGAAAACATGTGTAAAGAAACTTTCAGCTAAAGTAACATAATATTTACTTTATTATCTACATTGTTTATATTTAGACACCGCGAGCTACGTCAAAATATTCCAACTGCGTCCACCAACAACAAATGGAAAATTCCTAAATTGCGTTATTATTAATTAAACTTTAATAAATAATGACGGTAAATTAAAGGATATGAAGCATAATGTTTACTGTTGGTTTCATGTGTAAATGGCGTGTCGGTAATGCGTGTGGGTAATTAAGAAATTAACAGCGAGTGCGTTGATCGTGATTCGTGACACCGGCGCGGTGTCGCGGGCGCGCGGCGTGACGTGGCGGCCGGTTTTAGCCGGCGAGTGTTCTTGGCACGCCTCCCGGGCTCTTCCCGATTGTCTCAACGCGCCTCCACGCTCCTCTCGTACACTACTAGCATTCTCGAGAATATACAGCTTCCATTACTGTTTACGTGGAAAAAAACAAAAGAACTAAAGCGACAAATACGTTTATGAAACGATTTCAAATGAAAATGGTTTCAACGGTTTCACGCTGGGAAAAACAGTTTAGGGTGCTCAAATTCAAAATATATGTATGTGGCACGTGTGTACTTTGGACAGATTGTCAACAAGATATGAGTCACAGTTTTAACAAAACCGACCCTAGTAAGAATTTGTAGGGTCATGGAGGCAACAGTGACTCACTTTTTTTCAAAAGCTTAAAAAAAATTGATATCGCTTTAATATTGGCCTAAAATTTGCTGACATTTTAGATACACTATTAAACTGTAACTGAGCACTCATGAATCTTCATTATTTACTACTTATGTCAAAGTAGGAACCTAAAACAAAAAAATGATAATTGAGCCACTGTGGACGACTAGGTGTACACACTGACTCACTGCCGTCGTACACAGTGGCTCTAGTGGTACACAGTGACTCGGCAATATTTATAAGAAAAGAAAACGCCCATTTCTAAGTTATTAGTAGTTCTTTTTATTACAAATAATAACAAAACTGTTACAGGCTTCTTTTACTTTCTTTGGCGGTCAATCCGTAAAATAAAAGAGCACAATGCGAAAAATAGTTTTTAAGTTCAATCTCTTGGCTATCGGAGAATATTTTATTGACCGAATAGTTAGATTCGAACTCAGAGGGTAACAATTCATCAAGTGACTCACAGTTCTTGGTCTTCCAATAATACGTTTTAAGTATAGCAAGCGGTACATTAACTCTTATTGATGCTTTTCTTATAGATTCTCCCGCACTTATAAACTGCAAGCCTTCTTTAATTTTTTCATGTGGAATGGACTGACTCGGTGGCTCAATTGGTAGTGACTCCTGCCTACTGAGCCAAGGGTCGTGGGTTCGATTCCCGCACAGTGCAAACATTTGTGTTCATAAACATGTCTGTTTGTATTGGTCTGGGTGTTTTCTATGTATAATATGTATTTATTTACAAAAAAAAAAGTATTTAAGTAGTTTATTCAGTTGTCTAGCACCCATAGTACAAGCTTCGGCTTAGTTAGGGGCTAGATGGCGATGTGTGGCCCAGCGTGGCATGTCTTGAGTTATTTATTATGTTCCCTATTTTTCTCTCGGTTTTTTTCCGTGGCATCCTATAAATAAAATAACAAAAATCGATATTAGTTCAAAAAATATTGAATTCCTATAAGTTACAAAAGTATTGAAATTGGGAAGGTACACAGTGGCTCATGAGCAACTGTGTACCTTTAAAAATTGAGTCACTGTGTACTTCTACGCCATTTTCAAAATATTTGATCAAAACAACCAAGATGTACAACAAATAAGTTAAAATATGGGTTAAAGGCAATTGATACAAGACCTACTATCCGATAAATATCGTGGCTATTATCTATAGCAACAAACCAAGGTATGAAAACAATCTAAACTCACCTTAAAATGTAATTTTGTGGGCGCGAAAACAAAAAACACTCCCTCACACTTCCGCACGGCGCTCGACCCGCGAGCAATCTGGATTAAACGCGCTCGGGTACAGAGACCATCAAATCGGTAAAACAGACAAATAGCTATTGCTATCCCTTCAGGTCGACAGGTGACTGAGCCACTGTAGTCGACCGAGTCACTGTTGCCTCCATGACCTACTTACTTATTTGTAGTTACATGGTGTTTTTAATGATATACAGAGGTACCCTGCTGGGTAGGTACATCATCAAAAATATGAAGCGATAATAATACCTACAAATTCGCTCTGTTATGCAGAAAGTGTAGTGTGCTTTCTGCGTAAAACACAAACTGAACAGAATTTTCTCACAGAAATTCTAACGAAACCATAAAAACATATTACCGTACACTCGGTGAATTATGTAGCTAGGTACATGTCGGCAGTATAAGAAGAAACATATAGAATAATTTTATTTCTGAAAGGGAGTCATCCAAAGCATCGTCGGCGGTAACAGCGCTCGTGACTGTCCCGGGGTTAAATTTACGACTGCACAGAACTGCTACCCTCGCGTGCAAGCCGCTGGATGTGAACACTTTTTGTCAAAAAAACGGAATTGCCGTAACCACCAAGTAGTACCATTTGTCTATTACAAAACCTTGCTACTGTCTGCAACCGCAACAGGTTAGCGATTTGTCTACGAAATTTGTACGCCGAGCGGATTAGAAGCTTATTTATTAAAGCATCTAAATTAAATCTTACTGGTTGTCTTACTGATAAGTAAACAAAATAAATTAATTATAACCCAGGGCTGGAAAAAGGCTATTACGCACGATTATTTTGTGTATTTTTTAATTTAATTAAGGAATAGGATATAATATCATCAGTCTATTGATCTCGATAGAGCGTAAATATGTACGTGAGTAGTTTATTAGCATGCCCATCATGCCCACAACGATAGATCAGGGCACGTCATTGTCCCACCAAGGTTCCAGTGGCGACCTTAATATCTCTCTTGAGACCATGGAAGTATCAAGTACTACGTTACTTCTATGCTTGAGACTAGTATCCGCTACGTCAAACTTATGTCATATTTAAAACATCCAAAATCACCGCATGCGTTTATTTTTCTGCATTAATCGAACAAGTTTCTTGTTGAGTTACATCCAAAATTTATAATCCAAGCCCGCCATATCCGAAAAGTGTACAACAGATCACTTTTATAAACTCTAGTCTTGTTTAAAATTGATAGAGTGTATTTAATCATAGCTCAGAACTTACATAAAACTTGGCAGCTAACTTTGTTATGTTGCGTAACGCTTTTTAGAAAATTAATTTAGAGATGCTATCCAAAAGTGAAGCACCTAAAGTTTTATGTAAGCCGAGTTTCGAGCCAAGACAAAGTAAGTGCGGTCATGAATTTCAGCTTTGGTCTGTCAATCATAATTTATGCTGCAAGCGATGCATGCAACGAGTGCGGAAGCTACCAGAGGCCAACGACTCCGCGGACCCGCGTCCAATGACACATGTAATGCGCACAAATGACACATTTCCAAGCTCCAAAATAACGCCAAGTCGCCGCGTGGCGCCGCCGTAGGTCAAGACGGGTATTTTCAGCCTCGCCTTGATACAGGGCTACCGCATATCATATGCGGCCGTTTAATATTAACTCTTTCGTCAGCCGTGGCGTATGTCGATCCCGATGCGAATAGTGATCCCGTGACGCCTTCCAGCCGAACCGCTCCGCATAACTAACTCCGGACACTTCAGCTCTTATGTAGCCTCGTGTTTATTTGTAGCTTGAACCGTTATAAGAATGCAAAACTCCTACTATGGCGTGCGAGCGATCATATTGGCAACCTAAGTTACGTCCTACAGAATCTACTCCGAACGATTTTGAATTATTATCCGAGTTTACTGTTCAGTCTAGCAACTATTATGTTATAAAAGTTTAATGGCTGGATTGTGGCATTCAACTTTGAAGTAGTGTTTTATGTGTCGACCTGTTGATAAACATAGAGTCCACGTATAAATTTTACGTATGTGGAAATATCTAGCTCAATTCGTATTATCATTAGAATTTATGATTTAATAACCATAAGAAGTCCGAATTTAAGTGCACACATTACACCCACTCAGTATTATGTTCATAAAGCCGACGTTCGCAGTGCATTGTATTAACAAATCGTAGTCACGCCTAGATATGTATTCATGGACAACTAAGAATTATTAATATGTTAATGTCTTTATTAAAATCGTAAAATGTTTATTTATGATTCTTAATAACGGACAGTGGTATCCACTCAAAAAAACTTACGAGACGAAGAGTCCCCGGAGAAAGAAGTGCCATTGGGGATACCCTGAGTGAGTCAATTATTCCAGTCCACTTTTACCTCTAATCCGACAACGAAATCACGCAAGTCGTTACGCGATTCTCAAACTCGGATCTAGCTCGAGACATTGACCTATCTGTGTGGCCGAGTGCGCATAGCGGCCGGCCCCGTGCCGCGCTCTACGTGTACCTATGTAGGTACCTATACTTACTTGCACTATTACGAATAGATCCGAGTGGAGATATTTTTGCCGAAGCAGCTGTCGGATGCGACCGCGACTCATCTGGCACGACTATCGACAAGCTACCATTCGCACTACTGTTTGAATTCCTTCGTGAAATGGGGCATTTATTTTGCAACACCTGCACTAGATGACTTCATTTCTAAGTAACAAAAGTTCTTTGAAGTGCTTTGAAACCGTGACCACTTTATTTTTAGCACTAATGCAAATTTTTGTGGGCAAAAAGGTAATATTTTGCTTTTATTTTTAATAACAGATGGTGTTAGCACATTAATCTCAATGTCGAAGTGATAATAATACCTAGACTAGAAGTATTGTTCATTCATAAAAAACCTATTCTATCTTCTTACTTCTAACTTTAAATAAGAAATCGGTTGCAGGAAAAATCTAAATGCATTGGTACGATCGAGAAAAAATATAATTTGCCTTCGGCGAATACAGACTTTATGGTTTCAAATTAATCGCTAACTAAGCTATTAACTATACCATTTTCTCAGAAATTGCAGGGGAATAAACCGACAAGAGAGTTCGCATGCACGGTTTCTAGGTAAAGCTAATGTTCCCAAGTGTTATTATCGTGAATGACTTGCAATTTCAGTACACGAGGGAAAGTAAATAATCTCAACTCATATCAAAAATTATTCAGACATGGATAATACTGATTAAGCATATCAGTCAACGTTACATAGCGGCCTACATCGATCCGATTCTAAAGTAAATAGTATATAAGCTTATTAAGGAAACTTATTGAAAGTTTATCGTAAGGAAAGCAGAACAAACGAGGCTCAAATGTTGCCTATAAACACCGCGACTGCCTCCGTTGTTCAAAATGTCTTCTAGACGTACAAGTAAATGCCTAGGGATAAAATATTGGATGGTTTGAATCCCTATCGGATCATTTAGGTCTAAGCAAACGGACATTTATCCGTGTGGTTTCCGGGTTTAGAATAGGACCCTCCCATGGGTGTCGTAGAAGACGACTAAGGGAATATCAGGAAATAGACAGCAGCGTTACCCAAGTAGGGTACAAATAAAACCTACTGCGGTCACCAACCCGCTTGCTAAGCGAGACCAAGAGCCTAAGACAAATCCCCCCAAACTACAATTGGCATGTTCTACGCAATGTTACTACCATCATAATAGATACCTAGGTACAAAAGAACACATTTTCAGGTGATTGGTGCGCGTCGCCTGGCACATTAAAAATCGTTTATTTCTCAGTAGTCCTGAATAACAAAATTGAAAAAACAAACGAGTGATTTTATCTTCTGGTTTAATATTTTTTTATGTTTTTGAAGCACTAAAAAGTTTTAAGAGTTTATCGTCGTCCGGTTATAAAAATTATTTGGTTACTAGCACACCGCAAGATGTATTTATCAAGTTTTAATTATAATAAAACGAAAATAACCCATATCGCATAATCGAAAGTTCAAGTAAACATTAACTAAATAAAATTATGGTTTTAAATGTTGGGTTAGTACAAAAAGTATCTAAAATATAAATGTGTGTGATTTACATGTATATTGATGGTTATAATTATAGCAGTTGTTAGAATGCCTATTACCGCACCACATTATAGTTTTCTGGCTCGCCCAAAGGTTGAATGGTAGAGAATGCCACACGGCATTAAGTCCGCCATTTGTACTTTCCTTGTGCAATAAAGATTAAATAAATAAAAAAGCATAGATGCAACTATAGATTGTTCATAAATGATTAAATTAAGTTTATCTTTCCCAGGAATATACCTACTTAACGTATAAATTATGATTTTTAACAACGTAACAGTGTTTAAATACAGATTCTTTGATAGGTATCTATAATACGAATTAGAATAATAGTTATATTTATTAGCAGTGATATTCTCTATTTGGTTAATCTAAGTTCGACATGCCATGTCAACATCGCCAACGTCACGCATCACTTTAGGACAATTACTTTATCAGCTGATCACAATTTTAATTTCACTTCGAGATGAGGCCAATAAGGCAAGTTGGCCGCCGGGGCGGGCTGCCGTCACCGGGGTCTCATAAAGTGTCCCATTTAACGGCTGTCAATAATGGCCGGATTTACGAGCCATCCTACCAATTTACGACGCATTGGCAACCAGCCGATGCGGCGCGCGTGCCCGTTGTCCGCGCGGATTTCAATTTTAATATGAAAATTGTTTTTAATAATCTTTATAATACACTGACATATCTCAGGAATATTAGGGATAGAATGGACTTTTGTGCGTTAAAACCGTAACTCAATCTGTAGCAAGATTTGAAAAACGTTGATTCAGTTAGCGCGAACGATTCACATCCATTACGCGTTGTGAATGTATTTTCTAGCGTTAATTTCTGGAAAAGCTGTAATTGTGTGAGAATAAATAAATAAATAACCCAAGACATGCCCAACGCTGGGCCACACAGCGCCATTTAGCCCCAACCTAAGCCGAAGCTTGTACTATGGGTACTAGACAACTGATAAACTTAAGATACATTTTTTTTGTAAATAAATACAATATATTATTCATAGAAAACACCTAGACCAATACAAACAGACTTGTTCATGCACACAAATGTTTGTAATGTGTGGGAATCGAACCCACGACCCTTGGCTCAGAAAGCAGAGATCACTACCAATTGAGCCACCGAGCCAATCATGTCAAAAAATAAGACTGAATGGCCGTTTTACTCTCTATACATTTAACTAACTAAAATATCAAATCTCTATATTACTTTGCAGGGTCCCAATGATAAATTCGCATCTAATTTAAATTAAGGTGGAAATTTTCACATTAACTAATGACATTGAAGAAGAATACAAACAAAAAAGTTACCTATCTGCTTCCAGTACTCATAACTTCAAAAGACGTTTAGAAATTTTACAGATAAGCATGGAATGGATTTGCATTCAGAACCAATAAAGGGAATTTCAAGAGGTGCAATGGACACAGCTCAAACGTATCCGAACTTGTTACAACCACACGTTTACCAATTAATGTAAAGTCATAACATCAATAAATTTTATTAAGTACCTATGTTAGTAGTGTGTGTGCAGCTCTATTGTTTGATGGTACCTATACGAGTATTCATGAATTGATTAGTTTCTATCAATTTAGGTTTGTTTGTTTACGTCTAGATACCGTACTGCATAAGTAAATAACATGACGAATCTTAGGTAATTATATTAGTCAATAAATAACACAGACATAACAATTTAGTCCTCTATTAGACATATTAGAATAATAGAATAGAATAATTTATTTCAACAATTAATGTCATATAGTTACAATTCATAAGTCCATCCAAATAATTAAGTCCAGTCCAGTCCATCCATAATAGGAAGAATTGTTTTCACTTTGTACTTACAGTGAGCTCCGAAGTTAAACTTATAAACAAATATATATTATATCTTTAATTTAATAGCTGCAATTCATAACATCATTAACAGAACGAAGGAATCTAAAATCTACAGAACCCTAAAAATAACTTCTGATATCTATAGTTTAATCATAGCCATATGTGAGGCATCATATTTATAACCTGCACAGATATAAACTTTGTTTTGAGAGATTTATGTTTTATGTCCAGTTTTCATAGACAGAAATGAGTAAGGCTCTCGTTTCTCGACAAAGGGGTCTACTCATAGGATTTAAGTATTACAAACCTACTCTATGTGAAACCCATTTTGGCTGACACCGGCTTCAAAGTGAACAATAATCTTATATCTTATATTTATATATATTTAAATAGATCGATTATTATAGTGCAAGCAAATATTTATTCAAGTTGGTTATTTTTTTTTGGTTAACATTATTTTTATTGTTGAGAAAAGCTTTTACCACAGTCATCGCATCGGGGTAAAGGACTTCGTCAGTTAAACAGTTAAACTGTAGTCTTAAAGTACTTTCAACTGAAATAAACCTAATCGCTGCGTATTAAAATATCAATAACTGTTCTAACAACATCAATACAAATGTTCAACAAAATTACTAGCAACATGAAAGCAATGAAGGGTATCTAAGTTTACCAAAGTTAAACAATTTACTAGTGCAAGATGGTGCAGTTTGCGGTAAGAACTTCCGAGAGCTCTTAAGTGCACTCAGTAGTCCGTGAGATCAAAGCCAGCTGCCGATCGCTCCGTAAACAACGCGATGGAGAGCTGCCACAAGAGCCGCCGACGACGCGAGACCTCTCAGTACACGCGTTGTCACGTGTTGTACATCCAATAACAAACTGAAGACAACCAAAATGTAATATTTAACCATCTTGATTTAGTCGTCTTTTTAGGGATTACTATTTTGTCGGTATTTTGCGTACTTACATACAAAAAATGTATGAAACGAGCTTCTGTGAGTTACATAACTTGATTCATAACTTGATTAGCGGCGCGGGTACAAATCTGAAGTTAGAGACATTGCAGGCACTGTTTGAAATTGAGACTGGCCCGGTAGCTCAATGGCAAGCAACCCTGCCTTCTAAACCTAGGGCCGTAGATTCTATCCATAAACATGACACAAGGTCACCTACCTACTTAGGGAACTAGAGGGTCGACGTAATTCATATTGTCTTTCTCTCTCTCTACCTAGCCTTAGGCCCATCATTTGGGGTCGTATCTCCTAGTCATTCTTCGCCAGGAGATTCTGTATTATATGGGTTGTCGCAGATGTGAATTTTGTACCTTCCATGTCTTTATTAATAGGAGCTATCCATGTGGATATTTCATATAGTCTGATATTATTTATGAAAGAAATCGGAAATTCAAATTTTATTGTAAATTTCACAAACAAGTATCTAAGTCAAACTTTGATTAAACATTTAAAACTTTAAATGGTGCATACATACAAATTAAACGTATAACACACTCCTTGTACGTCAGAGGATAAATAGATTTAATCGACTCTTTGCGTGTTTATCAATCGAAACCATCATGTGTGGCTAATGTTTCACTGAATAAAATATCCTATGACAACTATACCTACACCGGACTATACCTACTTACGTACGAATAGTAACGGTGCAGGTTATAACCATTAAGTGCAAACATTTTTAAACAGCTTTTTGCATGGCGCCTGGCTAGCTAATAGATACAATTGTACCTAAGTAATTAAACAACTAGACTAGCACGATTATCATATCACGCGTCCCTGAAGGCCTGTAAACAATTAGTCGGTATTTGGCGTACTTACATACGAAAATTTAACAAGCCGAGCTTTTTAAACATTAGGTACCTATGTGAGTTACATAACTAGATTTCGATAAAAAACTTCTATTAAAAATAAAGTAATTATTGTGCCTGTGACTTCAACATCTTCATCACTTTGAATTCAGTAGTATTAATATGTATGGTTGTACTGTGATGTTCCTGTTAGTCATACGACTCAATAATCGTTAATTATGGGATGGTTTATTCGAGGAAAGCCACTTCTTAGGATAAAAACAAGAGCGCGGGACTATGCACACACATTACTCCTCTAAAAATAAAAGACCCGGCACGCAATCACTAAAAATTAACACCACGTTGTTAACATACTTTATGTAATTAGTACGATAACAGATTTATGCTCATATACATTTCCTTTCGATCAATAACTGTACATACTTCTTCGAAATATTGATTTCATTTATGAAATACATATATATTTTTTTACAATTGAACAAAAATATGTCATCTAATAATTTAGATTAAAGGTACATAATCGATTCTAGCCACTGAATTAAAGATTTTGCATTTTTTTTTTTCAATTAGCCGTCAACAGTCTTTTTCCGTTATAAAAATTTAATCAATTTCTTCAGCGTCGCAAGGCAAGTACGTATTTAACGGTTTCATCCTACACTAAAATTTAAAATTTTAGCGACCTGCTACGACCGTGATCAAAGTTATGATTTTATCTAACTTTAGTATGAAAATTACAAATATCGGATGGCGAGTAGGTACGTAGGTACTCATCAGTACGTAACGTAACATATCGATTCATCGGATGTTTTACGTTCCGGGAACTTGCACCCAACGATATCCCGGTTCCGTTCCGTTATTACAGAATTAAACCGCTCACGGTTAATCCCGCACTAATAGAGTAACCTTGACAGTCGTAAATATTTATAACAGCTTTACGACGGTCAGTGTGAATGTCTTCTAAATTTATACGATTTTATATGAGTGCTAATAACAGAGATACATATTTTATTATTTATTAAATGGTAGTATTCAATGTCATCCCGATTTTACAAACCATACGTTGATGAAACATACCTATTCACATCTCGACATATCTCTGAATTAATTAGATTTAAAAGGAGTAGATCATTACAGTAACTACAAAGTCGACATGTTTTTTTTATAAGAGTTTTCGGATGGCCATGGTACCTAAGTTATTACTCTAATCTTTAAACAATGTGTTTACATCGCAATCTAAGCCATTAAAACATTTTATAATGATACGAATGGAATTTAGGTAAGATTAGCATTTAAGCTTTCCAAATAGGTCATTCCACGAATTGAGAACAATAGCCTGTAATAGGTAGGCACGTTTAGGTACATAAGCTACGGAAACCACATTGAAAACGGAGTGATTTGTTTAGATTAACATCAATTTTACAAAGGAGTCACTTGAATCTGATCTCGAAAACATTTGTTCTTTTTACGTGCTAGACAATAACATTGGTGCAGGTTTTGAGTTATATTAAACATGCGTCGACATAAAAACTAATGTTTCGTTGTAACTTATAAGTCTATTTAGGACTCATACACTATCTACTAGATACCTCGATACCTGTCAGGGCATTCATCATCTAATTTGAGCTTTAAATATTCCACAAAGTACCAGTGGTCGTGACTTTATTCGTCCGTAGACCTACGAAGTTGTGTTTATAAATAGGTATACCTATTTTGAAAGTTCCCACTAATATTTTCATTAAATATGTAAGCTCTAAATGTTTTCACAAATTAGCATGATTATAGTTTCAATAGCAATTTACAAATAAATACTAACCTAGTCTGCATTTTTGAAAATAGGAGCATAAACACAATTTCCCTACCAATTTGGAACCCTAGTTGCAAAGTCCGTCCGAGCAAAGCTGCCAGAGGTGCCTAACAGTCATGTAGGCGGCCGCTGAGCGGTGCTGAATGGGCTGAACAAATTACAGGGCTCGTGTGACCGACCGGCTCTCCGTAATTAAACGTCACTTCACCGCCACACGCCGTGTGCCATACAAGCTTTTGATTAACTTTTCTGCAAAACATTGCACAAACTTTAGTAAATTAACATAAGACCGCCCGGAAATATAGAATAACGAGTTTTATCCAGTACACTCCTAATGCCTATCTACTAGGTGAATATTTAGGTACATACCTGTATAATCAATGGCACTTATGCTCTTATATTAGTAACACTCTGATTACTTTTGGGAAGACATCACAGTGAAGAACCTGCGACTGATTAAGATATAGGTATTGACTGGTTATGAACTGAACTTTCTACTAAAACCGTCTACAGTGTAGTAGTAATAGTCTCAAATTAGGTAACACGCTAGCCCTTTATATCATTCAAACACCCTATATAAAAGCCTTATTTCTTTTTCGTGTCAATGTAATGCACAAAGTTTCGCAACACTACGTTGTTATTTTAGGCACGTATCTCGCCCAAAAGCAGTTATTTGCTTGCAACACATCGCTTGGGCTTCTTGTCCCAATTCCTACAACATCTAGAAATCGATATTGAAAGGGTTAATGTCAGTACCTACATGTTGGGCGAGTGAGCAAGTTCATTTATGTTTTATTCATTCATGAAAAACACATTTCGTCAGTAAAACTTAGTGGTTGGATTTAAATTCATGATGTACCTAGTCTACCTAATAGTTATCAGTTACTTTGCAGTCGAAACGCTCGTTAAAGGCGTCCTGAGCTCAAAGAAACAAAGGTGTTAACTTTTTTGAGATCAAGTAATAGTAAGCTAGGTAGTTATTGTAGGTAGGTATATCTATGTCTATAATTTTGAATATGTGCAGAAAAGTCAGCCAATCTACTAGTGTCTACCATTCGCACCCAAAATGATTATTAATAATAAATTATTTATGATTTACAGCTCGTGTAGACAGATTTATGTCTACGATAATGATACGAGTACAGACAAGAAAGATCAATGAAGAATTGGTTTGATATATTGCAATAGGTTCACGAAAACAACTACTACGTCATGTATTGGCCGTCATCGAAAGAAAAAACGCTTCTGAAACTTGCAAACGTCTATAGAAATTAATGGAAGCATGTATTGTTTACAAATCAGCCGCCCTGGAATAATACGGTTAATTGTCGTAAACATATTAAAAGCCTTGTATTCATTAGGAAACCAACTTCCCCAAACACGTATCATTGGAAACATCTAATATTGCGCTATCATGTTAGTCCTAGCTTAGTATCATTTGACATCCTCTAACATGCCTAATGACTCATATTAAGACGAGACGTTCGTTCAAATTCAATGAATTTAGAGCTTATTTAAAAATGTACTTAAATCCAGTTATTAGAATAAGACGCAATCTAATAGCAAATTAATTTTAATAATCTTAATCGGAGAGAGATGTCAAAGCAAGAATCGGCGGGAACTTGTCGTACCTAGCCATACCTAGCTATCAGACGATTGTACTGTCAATTATCTATGGAACTAATAGGGCAGTCATCAGTGCTCGATTTTATCCTATAGCACAGATTCGAGCGTCTGCATTGAACCCATATCGACGTGACGTCACGCATCCGCCGACGGGGAGCGTGGCACTGCCGCTCAATAGACGGGTTCTGGCTCGTTAATGAGGATTTATCGCCCACCACAACACTGCGACTACTAACTCGAATTAGCAATGTTCATTGTTCTGGACATCATAATTATCCAGTACTCGTGTATTTATAAACGAGAGCTCGTTACAGTTCAATGTGTTTTGTTCCGAAATGGTTTATTGCGCGTTTACAACCGATATAGTAATCAATGAACAGCGCTAATTTATGATATTTTATTTTTATTTTCAATGGAATAGATAATGAAACCTATTAGGGTAGGGAGTGATTCAGACCCACTGTCGTATATTCGGTCCACTTTTGTGGCCTTACTCGAATTTTGTATTTTACTCTGAATTGTAATCTACACTATCCCTGTATGATTTTCAGTACGAATAAATATATTGATGATTAGATGATTGCCACACATATTTTTCTACTTTTAAAACAGATGAATACCTTCCAATAATCTAAATACAGAACCCTTTTTATTCATCCAAATTTCAAAGTGCTTACTGTATGCAGCTATGTCAGTTCTTAGCTAGCGGTCATTTCAAATGGATATTTTTAGAATTTAATGTAAATAATTTTATATCGGTAGCTAATAACATATACGAGTACATACCAAGATGGTGTCGAAAGTGGAGTAGCTTGTGGATAATTATTTGTGCAGTGTCTGCATACGTTACGGAGCGCGGCACCTAATGAAAACATTTCAATTGAACGCCGGGAATGCACGCAATAGCATCTGTTCATTATAATAAAAGTTCTAAAACGAGTAAATAAACCCGTAGGTATACGTACCAGTAAACACGGTCAACAGGAAAATCATTCGCTTGTATTCAACACTAACCTACTTATAATCGAAAAACTCAATTCGAAATAGGAACATAGTTATTACTTATTAAAGTATACATGCAGCGTAAAAAAAATATGTTAATACCATTGAATGAGAAAATGAGAACTCTAACGTACAATGACAAGTCGACTCTAAAACTAATTTAACTGTATATTTCACACAAATTTATATAACAAACCGTACAACTAGTACAAGCACATTGTGTATTAATATTTAACTGTCCAATAAAACTACTCGTAGACACGATAGGAAGGAAAACCATTGTTTGATGGACACTTAATTATGAGACTATCTCTACCTGAGAGGAAAATGAATTAAAACGCAACATTGCCGGCGCTTACCATTCGACCAAGACCGGCCCGGATACTCCACAAATACATTAATTCAATATTTGCGCTCATAAACAATATTCAGTTACGGAAATCTAAAATAAGCTAACTGAATGACGCACAGTAAATAAAACGTAATCTCGTCCATATGCCTACCTGAGTAGGTAGATTTATACGAAAATAAGTTTCAGAACTCAAAGAAACATATCACGAAGTAAAAATGTTATACATTATTAATGTACTTATTATTATGTATTAATTTAGACTTTACAACAGCGCTGTACTTTCATGTTACTTTTTGAACTGCTGAAGTTAACGAAACATACGACTTAGGTACATTCAAACCACACCATCAACGTCTGTATCATGGGTCGGGTTTTTTAGATACAACTTATCTGGTCTGCAGACACTGGCAACACTGCTCTACAATTAATAAGGTGTTTGTGGATCGGTGGGACTCACCACTCCTTCAAAGATGGGTGTTGTCCCACACAGAATTTAAAAAATAGATAAATAATAGAATTTTGATGATAATTTAATTTGTATCTACTAACACTATTTATAAGAAAAATTTAATTAACATTATACGAGTATGTTTTTTTTGCCTGAAATAAATGTACTGAATTGAATTGAATTATTTTATCTGCCGTTATCTAAACTGTAACATGAAAACAGCCCCCATCGATATCGCGCATGATACTGATGACAGCTTACCAACTGTCACCTATGCTATGAATATACTTACACATAGTTTTACCATCTAAATTGCTACATTAAGAGAGGTAGGGCATAGCGAATCTTCGCTCGAATTGAGCCGCCCGTCCGGGGAAGGACCTCCACCTTATAGAATACCGCAGTCAAATGACCTCTGGGTCGTGTTTCTGCCGGTGAGTAGGGTTTCCGGAGCTCGTGGGGGGTTAGGGTTGGGCCGGCATGGCGGTAGCAACTGACAGGTAACTTCTCTTTCGCTTTCCATCAGGCGTAGGGAAGCCATTATGTCGAGCTACTATAAAAAAAAATTAATACGTTACCAAGGTTTACCGTATAAATTAACCTATAGGTAGAAAAAAGGTGTATAAGATTCTAATGTTCTTATACATGAAGAAAATATTTACAGACGTATTCATTCAGATAGCTAGATAGACGGTAAATTGCTACTTAGTTTAGATTAAAAGTCCTGTGACGACCTAATTGTAGAGCTAAATTATTTTTCTGCAACAACACCCTGGTATTGATACGACACTAATTCCAAATATATATTTTTTAAATAGATATATCAGATGCATGAATGGATGCTCCAACGTTATTATAAAAACGTCAAAGCCGGATCTGTCGGTAACTGGCGCCCGGGGAAATGCAAACCACGAATGTATACTCAAAGCAGCAAAACGATACGATGAAAAAATATTAAATTTACTACATCATGCCCGGTCATGTCTCCATATGCTCAGTCGATGGAGTGATTATGTGGAGACCTCGTTTAAGCAAACGCAATGTGGAGGACGCCCTCCATCACGAAGGACCGGTCGACTTATCTACATAACAGCATTTTTTAGCAAAAAAAATTACCGACTTCCATATGGTGATAATGGAACCAACTAGGATACTAACCTAATCTAACTAGAAAACTAGCACCCTTTCAAACAAAAAAATAATTTTCCAATTTTTCTCGGGGATATACTTAGTATTGTAACATACAAACAAAAAAAAACAGTTTAACTAAGAACCTCATCTTTTATTTTTTTATGACTGTTAAAAATGCTGCATATGGTTTTGTCCACAGCAGAATATCTAGTTCTATAGACGAACACATCCGTTGTGGACGGCATCAGCCTGATGACATTATTACAGAAAATTAAAAAAATATATTGATATAGTTTTATCTCTTTATAAAGAAGTCCAGACAGCCTTACAATCATACCTATATAGTAATTTGAATATATCCTACTTTTTCATGAAATTACACTCATGTTTCTAGCATCATATTATAATACTCGTAGCAGGCAAAATAAAGTACTAACTGTTAATGAGAAGAATACTAGTCATTATAAAATGTTTGCCAAAAAGACGTACCTAGTACGAACCTAGTATTCAAACTACTATGATCTAAACGGATCGGTAAAGTGTTGAGTTGGAGAATTTTATTCACGGTAAACAAACATTATTTAACGGCTGGCAATGAAATATTTATTACCATAGTTATCCCAAACGTAGCATGAAAGCGATGCATGATAATGGGCTCCTCGCATTAATGAATACGTCTCAGTTAAAAAGCAATATATTGGAAGTTTGTTTTCAGAAATCAATACGTCAGCAGAGAGTAAAGTTGGGAAGAAATATGGGAAAGTTACGTCGGAAGCGAGCGGAGTAACTAACAACATGAGTTGGCTCGGGGCCAGCGGGTTCCGCGGGTCGGCGGTCGCACGTCGCGATACACGGCTTTCCATGCCATTCACGCCATCCCTGCTAATATTATCCGGGAATCTTTTCCATGATTATATAGTTTCTAGTAACTCATTGGCTTCCAATACAATAACTATACATTTGAATGAAATGTTCGAATCGAAGTTCATGATACAATATTTGTTTAAAAGGAAAATACCGGTAAGAAAAATATAGGTACAAATATAATGAACCCACGAAAAGAGATAACGCAGACAGAATCTTAAAAAGACACAAAAGATCGAAACATATAAAAAAGTACCTAAATAGTAATTCAAGAACATCCTCCTTTTTTCGAAGTCGGTTAAAAACGGTTATCTTTGCTGAAAAAGAGAGTTATGGTAATTTTTACTAACTGACCAGTAAAATTACCATAAATCTCTTTTTCCAGTTATTATGGCTATATTAATAAGTATAAAATTATACCGAAGACCATTTTATTATATCGTTGTTAAAGAATCATTCATTTTATCACATACAAGCTTGCATTCACGTTTTCAGAAAAGTTGCTTAGCACTCGAGCTCTCATCTTGCAAAGCTTTCAAAGGCGTGGAGCTCAAAAGCATAATGTGAAAGTGAAATGTAGTGGTGACCACTTTCAGCCGGCACTACAGATACCTGTGGGCACGAGTTAGTATTCAAACGCCGTTTCAAGTTAATCCTATCCCATCTGAGTGAGTAGATATCATCATTATCAGCCTATCGCAGTCAACTGCTGGACATAGGCCTCTCCAGTTGTTCGCCATTTTAGGCAAACACCTGGAGGATTTACCCATAGTCGTCACGCTGGGCAGGCGGGTTGGCGATCACAGGGCGTAGCTCCTCGCTCCGGTGACGCTGCTGCCCGTCATCGGACTGTGGTATTTAGCTATTTCTTCAATCATGATGGTTATACCGCCACCAGTCGGTTGCCAGAGCCTTGTTTGTTATTCAGCAGGATGTACAACGGGCTTGGTGCGAAAAGCTGATGGGTCGCTCCATGAGTGAATAGATAGATAGTTGTTAATTCAGTGCTTACACTTGTACATACGTCGGACTGAACATTTGAGCTCAGTGATTCATGACCATTTTATGAACTACCGCGGCGTGTAGCGTGTAAACGGCTGTTAGTATTATTACGAGATTTGTTTTTCCGCTTAAATCTGCGCGCCAACCGTTATTCAACCGGTGCCTTTTTTTGTACAACAACATTCACCTGTGAAAACTTAATTTGCTTTGTCTAAAAATGCACACATAAAATATATCCGAACACATTGATGACCTTTTTGCGGTGTTATTTTTTTATATTTATAAGACCACGCGACACGTGAAAAGGAGTCTTCAAAGAATTCCCCAACGCACCTTATACATACTCTTGAACATCCAAGTTGTATCGTAATTTTGTCAATTATAAGTTTTCAAAAATACATTCTACATAGACAGAAATAGACCTCGCAACGAGTCTCTTTGGCAAATAAAAAAAAAACATTAAATAAAAATACTAATATATTACATTACCGCTTCTAACCACAAGTAGGTACTATAATTAAAACAATTGAACGACCAATGTCCGGCATCCGAAGCAGATGTTACAACATTCACTTTCGCGAGCTTTAATTAGTAGAGTGTCGTCTATTTGTGACGCAACGGACGCATCGGAGCCAAGTGTACCGCGCGACGTAACGTATCGCCATCGACACCGTAATAGAAGTGACGTGCTCGGAGATCCAGCTGGTTAGCGTGCATCTAAAGCGTGTTTAATAATACGGTCTTAATTTAATCAAAACAGTTCAATAACACAAGAGAAGCTTTTCTTCGCCCTTACTTGTTATGTACGTACAGTCAGTATTAGACATTTAGACACAATTAACATCTACACATGGATTGTTTTAATATGATATCAACATCCTAGGCTTCAAATTGATCTAAACACGGTTGGTAAATAGAAAAAATAACATATTTCATAACCATCGACACACGACAATAGAATGGATTTGGTCAAGTTCATTATGCTTCTAAATGTTTTTTTGAAAGAAGAGCTTAATTTATACAATCGTGATAAGGTTACTTTGTTATTTGAGCACATTGCTTGGAATAGTTAAGTATGCAATGTTGTATGTTTACAACGCTAGTGTATAAAAATAACGAGTTCATGTCAGTTTAAAACATAATCTTGAAACTTTTGGTTTGTAAATATTTTGGGATGTTTTATATCTGTTCTCGTATAGAAATATCTGATATTGTCTGTACTATGGACATAATAACATGAAAATATGGAATAAAAATTAGTCTTAGAACCTTCTACAAGAGTGTGAAATATGCAAATCTTTTCACAGTAAGAACGGGTCTACATTCACTTAGTCTTTTTTCGTAGACTACCTAAGTGAAGTAATTCAAAAGTAAAAGGATTATAAAGGTCGCACAGAATTAGATGCACTTCGCCGCACACTAGAGATCAGTAGACGCTCAAAGAGCAAAGTGTACAAAGCTGGTGCAGTGCCAGTTCCCTGGTGCCAACTGGGTGAGCCCGCGCCGCAGGCGGACTGTCTCCGAGCCGCGCTCTATCGATTTATCGCGGCTATTACTACACTCATAAACATCTCGATATAAACGTCGCTTAAAAATAGATAATTATAATACCTAATAATACATTCCTTCGACATCAAACTACGGTTCCCTGAACCTTCTTCAGTTCCTGATGTCTGCTTTATCAACGGCTTGTTGAGGTAAAAGCCTACTCAGTTTGACATTAGTAAATTAATATCAAAGCTTCACCTATACCCCGTTTAGAGGGCCTCTTAGCACACGACCAGTTGGTGAAAGTGGGGATTATACCTACCTACTACGTAGCTGGGGACAGGGGTAGTTGCCCTCCCCTAATCTGTGGTGTCGGCCGCTTTTCGACGACCAAAGCTCGTTGGAACACCCCCGTTTGCTTCGACGTCCAACGAATCCTTACCCTTTGGTGCCCACTGTCCAACGCAGTGGGGTTTAGTTTGGAAGGGAGAGTCCTAGACAAAACACCGACTATCACCGTGAGACGAGTACACCATCACTTATTTCCCATTTTAAAAAAGGGTTGTACTACGACAGCCAAATATCCATATTATGTAGATACAACCACGCGTGCTAGAATGTGTAGATGTATTTAAGTAGCTTACGTGCCAGTAGGCCGGAAAGGACCAGCGAAAAATCAATTTCCAAATTGAATGGAACACTGGATCTACCTTTAAGTCTATAACTAGTGGTATTGGCATTCCACTGCCATCAATCACGTCGGTCCTCAATAATGGAACATTATTAAATGTTGGTGGTAGGTATGGTTTTCAATGGACTTTTCTGATATTGATATCAGTCCGGTACCAGTGCTTCTAGACTAAAAATACCTATAGATGTAATGAAAAAGTTCTTTTACAACCCTACTCTTTTTAAAGATCCTCTCTTAAAAAATAACATAATTCCGAGATATAACAAAATATTTTTTTTGTTTAGAAACGAGTGGTGTTGTAGTGGTGATAGAGATAACTTACGGGTGGTACCTAAGTCATGTTTTTACGAAATTTCACATATCTATGAAAATAATTATCAATTGATATTTTATTATTTTTAGTACGCCTATATTTTACCATTATCTCCTACTTACCACTAATATCTCACTTATATCTATATGCTTAATGCGAATAAAAGTTTATTTATACAGCGTTCTGCCATTTTGACACCGAAAGGTTTGTTATTATTATACAGAAGTGAAAACATCATTCGTCTTCTTTTACGTCAACGTTAGAATATGACAAGGGACTGAAACTGTTACCCTAATGTGTTAGTTTCGTGACTAATGTTTAATATCAAGTGAAGGGTAACCGCCTAATGCAAGGAGAACCTCTTTTGATCATTGGAAAGCGCTTGGCCGGAGCTCGGGTAATAAATTGTTGCCCTCGTGCATATCTGAAGTGAAACATCTCCGAAGGCCTCGGAAATGGGTCATGGCTGGCGCCGCCGGAATGGTAAAGTGTGCAGGAGTTGCGAATTTTTATCCTTTGTCGGAAGTTACGTAGGCCAGCGCACGATACTTGCCAAAAACAATTTGGATAATGTTAGCGATGTTAATAACAGTTTTTGTTAAAACTTCTTTGGCTTCTCCTTTTGGTCTCTAATAAAATTTTTAGTTTATAGATAGTAAATATAAAGCATTCGACGGATCTATACTAGATACTTCGTTTTTGTGCAAATTATAATGTATAAGGTTTAAGTGCCATAAGCGTATTGTTATTGATATAACCAATCATCTGTCTACCTGCTCATCTGAGTACCTATAAATAATCTACACCACTGTATAAATATATATTTTTAATACCTACTTAACCCTAGTACATTAAAGTATAATTTTCAGTAATTATATTCAAAGCAGATGTACCCGTGCTTAATAATGAATCGTTTAATAAACCTGAGTAAGCACGTACTATATTCCATCTTGTACGAATGCAAATGGCGCACGGCGGGCCCGCCGATTAATTGGCCTCTCCCCGCGCCGAGATTTCTCGGTTATCTGCCGTAATAGCCTGATAGCTGGAGGGCCCGGCTATTTTCCAACCGACAACCGCCTTATCACGATCCCGACATTACATAAACATGTTAATACAAAATACATCGCTCGACGTCATTATCACAGATAGCTGGTGATATATTTATGCTTACAGTTGAGAGCCTACAACTAGAAATTAACTGATGATGGTAGGAAAATTGCGTTATTAGTTTCTTATTTACTCTACACAAAACTATTATAGGTATTCAATGTAAATATTTAGCTTAACTTGAAATATTGCCAAAACGCGGATTACCTACATGTTTATTATTATTTCAATTAAATTAAAATACAATATACTACATTAATTTTACTAGACAGGCAATAAGACATTAGAATAGCTTTTTGGCTAGCTTTTGGGCGAACATTACTCATTTGTTTACATGTAAGTTTCTCCTGTCTCAGACAGTAGGTATTTATATAGACCTATTTCTTACCTTTGTGAGTTCTGAATGGGATACCCTCCTATCACTAGCTTTAATGTTATCTAGGTATATTCTTTGAGTTTGGAATAATTTGATGTCGGTACCTGCACTACAATGCGCATAGAACAAACTATCCGGCTTCAAACTAAGGTTTTCATCCATATTACAAGAGAAAGAAAGCTTGAGTTTTTCAAATTTATCCCACTTGAATATTTACCTCAATTTAACCTGTAACTTTCGGATCTTCCGAGATCTTACCGACGTCGTCATTTGTTTAATTTTGTTAAAATATTTAGTAGGCAATGTAGGTGTAAAACGTACTCGGAAGGGCTATTATATTGGTCGGTTATTTATAGGAAAGTTTCCTGAAACGAAACGATTAAAAAGGCAACCTTGATAGCGCCTGTAAACACGGTCTGACAGTTGGCACCCGGCGCGATCGCACTGCGCGGAATGCTGACGACTAGCTCATTCGCCCAGCGCAATTACACATTCTCTCACTAATACACTCATAAACGTTCCAATTGGTTTGAAAACTTACTAATTACTAGTTCCAACTCTGCGAATTTGTATCTAGTGCCACTACGTTTACTTATAGATAGATGTATCAATGGTGGATTTATATAAAAGATATTTCCTTCGTGAAATCGTCGTTATTCTTTACATCTTAGGATAATTCATCTTGAGATGTAAAGGAGCGACTTATCATCTTTTGGCTATGTCCTGCAGTGGACTGCGATAGGCTGATGATGATGATGAATAGGATAATTAGTTCATACTTAAAACGCTTATTTGACAATGGCGACTATTAATAAAACTTAGGTCGTCAATACTTAATCAGCCCCAATATAAAAGGTTAATAAACAGTATATTAGGATATCTGGTAGGTATATCTGGAATGCTTAAAATATTAGCCATTGTTCATACTATATCAGAGCCATTTTCTTTACTAGGTACCTACTTGTGGAGCCCTTAAAAGATAATACATAGGTACAAGTACCTACCTACTTAAAAAACTACGATCATAATAATATAGCGACTTCAGCGTACGCATTACATTATCCATGCATCACTCATGACTTTAATAATAAATCTTTCATTCATATTTACGTGTTAGTAATATTTTCGCACTGGGCCTTTTAGCGTTGATTGATGAGTGAAATATGAAAAATAAACGTGCAGTAGGTGGGCACGTAAACACGGTTCCGTTGGGCTGACCCGCTCTTGTAATGGCGCCCGTCAATAGGATCCTGATGGCCTTATAATGGAGCTGTTACGTGCTAGATTGCATGGCCGCAAGGTGACTCCGCGTAGGTACACCGACTTAGGGAGCTACATAGGTATTATATCGCACACATTTTCAGGTAACTTCATCAACTTACAACGGCGTATAAAATATTTACAATGAAATAAATAACCCAAGGCATGCCACGCTGGCCCATACATTGCCATCTAGCCCCAAACTAAGCCGACGCTTGTACTACGGGTACTAAACAACTGATAAACTTACTCAGATACATTTTTTTATAAATAAATACATATTATTATTTATTTATATTTATTTATTTATAATACAAACTAATATGTTCATGGACACAAATGTTGTAGGTATTGTGCGGGGATTGAACTCGCAACCCTTGGCTCGGATAGCAGAGGTCACTAACAAATGAGCCACCAAGCCAGTCAATCTTCATTTCCTAAGTAAGTATACATTTGAAATTATTGATACCTAAATTAGCACCAACCTGTCATTTTCCTTAATAAATAACAATGAAACTTATTTTTACGAAGAATACCAGACCTGATATTAATAAAATAAATATCTTTGCTTATGTTAAAGCGTGCAGATTTAATGTAAACAACAAAATGGAGCGTCAATTAAAAAGGCTTATTGACTGACATCTGCCCGTTTCATCTGTCGGAAACCGACAGCTGTAAATTATTGGCGATCGATTTTATAACCAACACTCCATCCCAGATAAAGATTCTATAAAATCGGCAATAATAAATTTGATCGTTTGGTTCGACGTAAAATGTGTTTATAATGCGTTGGTATACAAATAGAAACATTATCTTTGTGCCCTCGCGTTTGCACTCAAAAAACAATTTACATTATAGGGAAATAACTGTTAAAAAAGCTTCGATAGACTTCGATACGTAAAAAAATTAAGGACATGTAATAAATTACTATATTTGTAAATATTAGTAATTTCTCTATTGACCGAATACTTATACTCTTGCCAGCTGTTTGGATATTGGTAGCTGTGGCCAAGTATGCATAAGATATTAAAGTGAACAAGTGTATGCTCAAATACAGGTACACTCTCTGTTTTTTCGCCCTCATGATCCGATGGGGCGGCGATAGTTTGATACGTTCGGAGAGAGATCAGAAGCAGACTGGCTCGATGGCCCAGCGGTCACTACCAACGTCGTGGGTTCAATCCCCGCACAATACAAATATTTTGTGTGCATGAACATGTCTTGTTTGTAATGGTCTGGGTGTTTTCTATATAATAAGTATGTATTTATTTACAAAAAAAATGTATGTACGTAAGTTTATCAGTTGTCTAGTACCCATATAATACAAGCTTCGGCTTAGTTTGGGGGTAGATGATGCTGTGTAGCGTGGTATGTCTTGGGTTATTTATTTATTTTATTAACTGAAAAAATATGGGCCAGAATTCCAGTAAATAATGATTTAGATTTGAACACGAACTGCTTAGCACATAGAAGCATAGATATCTATTTTCTTATTTTATGGAGTGGTGATATAGATGTATAGTAATTATCCAAATATCTGCATTAACAGAATCAAGCGAGCTCTAGCTATTAAATTAGCTTTTAGGTAAAGGTCAAACAAAGTTAACAACTGGGTCAACAGCAGATGGCATCTCTACTCTAATCTAAGTTGTTTCTAAGTTACCCAAGACATTTCATGCTTGCAACTTAAGCTATTGTAACGTATCACAAAACTTCGTCTATTTTATTAAAGAAAGAATTTAGTAAAATGAACTGCATTTAGATCTATTACACACCATATAACATCAAATTTATTATTTTTATAATATTTACTGTAACAAATCACCGTGAGGTAGGTATTTCATCTATATTATCTATATTTTCGTTATATCATCCTGGCTTAGCAGAAATCTTCTTACCTTAAATATACAAAAAACGAAATATATGACATTTGCTGCTTCCAAGATGGGCCAGCCTAGTTATGATGCATCCTATAAAATAAAGATACACAACTGTGATGCCGCAAATTCTAACTGCGCATGCATGGAAATAGCACGAACAGACACCATCAAATACCTAGGAGTAGTGCTTGATAGTACTTTAGCCTGGACAACGCAATTAGACAGCATGGTGTCACGGGTACGAAAGATCATTCCAGTTTTTAAAAAACTAAGAAACTCTGCGGACCCCAAAACTCTGAAGCTAGTGTATTTTGCTCTAGTCCAGTCGATCCTTACCTACTGCATCCCAGCTTGGGGAGGCGCTTGCTCCACTCATTTCTTAAAACTGGAACGAGCGCAGAGAGCTGTCCTAAAAGTAATGACTAAAAAGAATTTCCGGTACCCAACCGTTGATTTGTACAGGGACTGCGAAGTACTTACGACTAGGCAGCTCTATGTGCTCCAAATGACACTTCGAAGACACCGCTCGCTCCCCGTAGTGGATGATGGTGCAATGCATCTTGGCCGACGAACGGCCAGACACAGAGTGTGTGAGCATATTCCATACAGAACTGCCCTAGCAGGCAGGCAATACTACGTTAAAAGTACTCAAATCTATAATAAAATTAACAAAGAACTCAACATTTTCAGAACCAACTCAAGGAAGTGTAAACTAGTGCTGCGTCAATGGCTGCAGCGGCTAACGTATGTGGAAACTGAGGACCTCTTGATAATGCCTAACATATGAATAATATTAAAGTACCTAAAATAACATAAGCTTGTCACTTCTGTAAGGGCAAATACAAACAATCATACAAATGGACATATATAATTACAACAACACAAACACACCACAAACTCTTCGCACTCACACACACACACACACACACACACACACACAAACACATAGGTACACTCATAATCACATACATATACACATACACACACTTTCTAATTTATGAATTCTAATCAATAATCATCTAAATTTATGTAATTAATGAATTGTCTTATTTATCGTAATCAAATGTTAAAAAGAATTTTATTTGATAATTAATTGATATATACCTATGGACGATCATAATAACTTACCTGAGTCCTGTAAGGCCGGTGGAGGGCGCTAGCGACCGTCATACAGTTTTTTATAAAAACTAGTACGGACGTTAACGTTCATGCCGTATCTTATTATTGTGCTACCTACAACTTGTAATTATTATAAGAGTTAAGATACCAGATGTAACAAATTTGTACTAATAAAGTTTTTTTTTTTTTTTTTTTTTTTTATTTTTTTTTTTAATTTAAAAGTAAATTAGCTTCCGAATCGAATAAAAATGCGGTGCTCGTCTCTCTGATGTTCTAAAATTATTACTTACTCTTCGTATAGCGTGACTCTTTAAATAATGATCTGTCATAATCATAATGTACATAATTTTCCGTCTAAATCATACATAACGGAAACAACAATTTTAAAATTTAAAATATTTCATAAAACACCAATTTAGACTTGATTAGTCAGCAACATTCCTCATGTACCTACTTAGGTACATTCTACGCTCGTTGAAGTTACAAGCGTTTATTAATTAAATACGGAATAATTTAAATTAACGTAATAGACAGGTTGCATGACACATTCCTCCTTCCGTACGTGAGCAGTTCGACAGTCTGTACACTAGACACTTTTTATTGTGAAATAAAAACAGAGATGTGAAATAAAGACTCGCAATTTAATTTTATTACTGAAAGAAAGAATTACTGTTGATTTGGTGACATACACTTACAAGTCTTAAATACACAATAAATGACAAAATGCTCAGCGCGACATATTCGCGGCGACAAGAGACGCCGTGACGCTGAACGCACATATCCTGAATGTCATATGTATTTAGGTAGGTACACAATGATTTTAAATTTTTACTTGGTCTTTAAATCCACAAAGGTTTTATGTGACATGTGAGCATAGATCTACTGTAAACACTAACGTAACTGAAGTGCGAAAACTATCAACAAGTTTCAAAGCAAAAGCGCACGCTAATTGCAGAGTCCCACGGGCGGGCCGCGGGCACAACGCCGGCCGCCTTTGTTCTCCGCGCCCGGCGATCAATACCGCCGGTCGGCCAAGATACGCGATCATCGCGCGCTGTGCTCCTGCGATTAGCACATGGACGCGGAAGTGGACAACACGCGATGCGGAATCAATCCGAAAATGTAGTAATATGTCTCATCTGGTCTGCTGTCCATCGTGTGGAGGGATCTGCTCACTAGCAGAGCTTATGTGCGTGACCGGGGATGCGGTTGGGGAGGAACTCAGAGCACAACCAGTGTAGTTTCGATTTTCCATGGAAACGCAAAGAAGAAGAATCCGAAAATAATAATAATAATTCCTGGCCAATGTATCCTATCTATTTTTGACGACAAGTGGCGAACAACTGGAGAGGCCTATGTCCAGCAGTGGACTGCAATAGGCTGATGATGATGATGATGTATCCTATCACGTACACAAACTAAATTGTCAACGAGTGAGTCAATCCAAAAATCATAAAAAGCCTCAGATCCAAATACCACAGTATCAAAACGCATTGTCTTTCCAGCGTAGAATAATTTGCAGCCAATACTTTCAACAGTAAAACCAATGTGCATAGGACTAATCTTCGGATGATTTTTATCACTATCGTGTCTATACGGCTCTACCTACGGCCACGGCTTGGCAATCATAATGGATTACCATTTACCACCAAAACCCGATAAGAGGCAGACCGATTGGATCACAGTAAATATCTGAACAAAATTTGCTTAGAAAAACTTAATAATGGAAAACTTCAAGATGGCTTTCTCTGTATTCAAAATAATAACTGTTAATATTTTAACAATTGTTAAAAAAAGCTTGTAGGTTTTTTATAAGTATGTATTGATTTAGGCATTTAATAACGATGTATCCAATTCCAGTTGTATATGCCATTTAAAAAAAAAGTTTAATTCTCTAAGCAAATCTGATGTAAGATTGTAAGATGTATAAATTAATTTGAACAGGATTATTCATTATCTAACTAGTTTGTGGAGTAATCCTTACTTAGTAAAGAATTAGTGTACAGAAATACAAATTACTAATTGATTTATGTAGGTACAAAACGCCTTTCGAAAGTTGTCGCCTAATGAAATGAAATATTCAGTGGGTCGATACGCGATTATCATGACACACAGGTCTATAATTAGTCCCGGATGTCCCACACTTCGTGAACTTAATTAGAGGTTTAATGGAACGAAAGCTTTCGCCGAAGGCGCCGGAGCCGGGTACAGATTAAACGGATTAGGTCAACTACGTTATCGCATCACTTAGGTACTCGGCGTGCTTACGAGACATCCGAAATCAAATCTCATCAGCCATCAGTCAAACTAACACTTTTACCAACTACTAATGTGTCGTCATCATCATATTACGGAAGTTAAATATAGTATTAGTTTATCGTAGTAATGTGTAGTCGTAGATATGTTCCTGTCAATGTACAATAATTTCCTTCTACGCCGCTATGCTACGGTATTTCGTAGCAAAACTTCGTAGCTTATAGCTGTTAAGCCGGCAGGCATGCCGGGAATACTCGATGGCTTCTCATCTATCCACATACCGCGGTGACAACGATTTGCAAAGCCGTAGCGTCAACGCATTGTGTTATAGGTATGTCTTTGAGTAGGCAAACATACTACGAAAATTCCAATTAAATAGAATTTAAATCATAACACTTTCTATCCTTATCCAAAGTCCACTTTGTTGTAGGTTTATACAAATCTTGACATAATCGAATCATTAAAAAAAATAAGTATATCAGAAAAAGCACACCCGTCACCTTCTCTCAAACTAAGGCTTTTCATAGCAGACCAGTTAATGACAATGAGTGGGGGCGTGTACTGGAACTTTTGATGCTGGCGGTACCTATTGTCGCTTGATTTAACTCGTCACCGGTGATGCTTACAAGCGTCGATAAAAAAACAATAGATTTTCTATTATGTCTCATTTCTTGGCGGTCAAAAGATTGGAGAGCCGATTTCACCCAAATTGATAATGTGAACAAAGGCCTATAGTAGTTTATTTTAGTGCGTTAGTCTTCAGTAATACATTACCTATACGAGTTTCAGTTCAGGCATAAGAAAGCTTTAATTCTTTTATATATCGGTATAGGCTTTAAATAAGTTTCTATGTTACTAAATGTTTACTCTTATACCCAAGATTTCTCATTATAAAAACTATTGCATGAATGAAATATGGGATATATCTTTTACATCTACCTAAACATCTAAATGATTTCCCTTGTATTAATATTGTTAAAAATAAATGAAATTACCGTTTGTACGCAATACACTCTGAAATGTTGGTTTTAATAAAGAGCGGTGTCCTGTTATTCCGTTCCCAGCGACGCATAAAATCTGTTTGTTGACGATCTTTCCAATTACGAGTGCAGGAGGGAAAGCGATCGTGAACAACACTGGGGGCGAAACAGGTCACCGACAGGGCTACCAACTAAACTTAATAAGCTCGACGTACCCCGTCTATTACCTATCCTCCACCTAGTAGTATCTGGAACAGATCTGTTACAGCGCTAAACCTGCATAAACATTGCTGCCTATATTGTATTCAGCTATTGAAGTGCACATGTTTTTTCGCTTTGGTACCTCAATTCCATTTGGTACCTCAATTACATACTTCAAAGAACTCAGGTAATGATAAATTTAATTAAGTATTAGTTAGTTATTATGTAGTTAGCCAAAAACTTTCGACCAATATTGCTTTAGTTGAGAACTCTCTACAATCCAGTACCAAGGTCATCAGTAAGATCATATCGTTTATACTCGTACCTACTTGCCTAGTTATCTTTGATTTGATCATTTCGCAAGCCCAGTCCATGAATTAGATTATTTAAACCAGAACGATATCTGCCGGGTCGTTTCCGAATTCGTTTATTTCCCAGTGAAGAGTTTTTTGTTTTGGCATGAGCATGCATTCCCCACTTTCAGGGCTGGCAGCCTGCCAGCCTGCAGGAGGCCATGTGTGCCTCAATTATTTATCTGCGAAAACCTTATATTGAATATTATTGTTTCAGATTGCACGCAGGATACCTATTTTAAACCCTATTAAATTTTATCTCCATGTTTAATAGGATATAACACTAAAGATTCTTTTAATCCTAACGCAATTTCAATACATACCTACAAAATAATGGGAGTTTATATAGATGCGATACATACCTATAACATTATACATTTGTTAACTTACTCTTCACCCTCTTTCAAATACCACAATTAGTTGTATTCTTTTAATTTTTGTCGTTTCATGACAAGATTCATCATCTAATAAAAATCTGTGTATGTACTATATTATAATATTATAATAAATTATATTTAGCATTCCATTTCAAAATATGTATATAAAAATATATTAACATTTTACTTCAGTTAAAAAGAAACTTATGGAGGTAAATGTAAAGTCGAGAAGTGACAGTGAATGAGACAGCCACACATTCTAGGTAATAATAAAACACACAGTTAAAAACAAATAACTTTCCAATATTTCTAATGAAATAAGAAAGCGACTTTACCCGGACAACTCATTACAAATATTATTCCACTGAATGTTGTTGACACACTTCGGCACCCTCAGAAATTTGAGCAAACATCTCGTAAGTAAATTCCGTAGAAATCGGTCAGGGCTGGGCTGGGCCCGTTGGATGCTCGCCAATAGAGCCTCCGGCGCCGCTGCCAGATCAGCTCGCCTCGCCCCGGTGCCGCCGTCGCCGGCCAACAAAACCTACTTTGACAATACTCGGTAAATCAACTTTTTGACAGATGATAAATTTTGCTACGTTTCAGGTTTAAAGGCAGTTTATCATACACAACAGCCTCTTTTAAGGCTTAATTTGTTATCTGAAGATTAGATATATGGAAAAAATTTACATCGAAATTACAATTGCCTGTAATGCTTTGTTGTAAACAATGTTAGCTTTTTTTTTCAATAAAGTATACCCGTAGTACCTATTATCTGTTTTATCGATGTCTGCGTTCTAACTTTTCCATGGTGCGCTACTTACGAGTTACAATAATTAATTGTGTTTAATAATAAATTAAAGTTCCAACTAAATATGCCGCCAAACGAGTGGTAAATCCGTAAGTAGGTACTTACTTAGAGTTTTGTAAACAATACAAAGATTGGTAGGGGCCAATTTGAGAAGATCGAAAATTAGAGTAGACACCTAGTGCTTACCTAATTTACTGTCACAATATTACTCATTTTCCTATACCTATGTAGGTACATCTACTTGTGTCTGGAGAAAATATAAAAGGCCAGATTTGCAAAAGATGATACTGATAAGATATTATTGCAAGGGATATTACATCGCAAAGAAGAATAAATTTGTATAATATAGCAATTTCGTCATGCCAGAGGCAATTTTGTATTCTAAACTATCAGCCATATTCCGAATAAACTTTATCATTTAATAGAATAAGAATTTTTATTGGATCATCATTAAAAAATTTAAAAATGAAAGCCATAGCCAAAGTCGTATGCTCTGTAAGTAGCTATGTACATATACCTCGTCATTATAAAGGTACAATCAAATGACAATGGAAAGTGCTGCAGTCCTCGTGACGCCTGATCAATATCACAAAACAATTACAGCCGATACGAATTTGTAATGGCCCACGTACCTAGATATAGGATAGGTAATCAAACTAATCAATAATAGACAGGTAGGTATGGCGTCGTAAGACGTTGGATCAATATCTGAGCAAAGCTCTGAGGTGCACGCCACTCGAAAGCACCAATTACATGTTACACAGAAGCCTAACACGGTTTAAATTGACTGCCAATGTTTTAAGTGCTTTCTAAATAGAAATTGTTGGCAATTATAAGAAGGTCGCTTGTTTGTCGATGGTGGTAGAGTCACGATTTGTAAGTGTTTTTTAATAAACCTTTACTACTTACGAAAAAAGATATATTGATTGATTTAATTTGTAGAAATGCAGAACATTGCTCGCTTCTATTTAATTAGTTATCTAATAGTTTTTTTTATATGAACTCATGATTTAGCGATTTCCTGATTATGGATAAGTCTGTCTGATCTTTGGTGAACAGAACTGAGAGTGCCAAGAACAGTAATTTGACATATAATTTAGCTTGTAACATATTATAGAGCACAATAGAGCATACAATGGTCAGTACCTACATTAGTGAATCATACAATCATAAATAACCGTTAGTTCTTTTCCTTCCCTATCAAATGTCTACCTCAATAATTTATCAATTAAACTTCGTCTTTATACGGCAAAGGCGACCACGAGTATAAAAGAAGAATCCACCGTTTTCTCGTCCTTCTGCTGTTCGGTAAAAGTACCTAAGAATAAGTTTCGTTATATGACATTGAAGTAAAGAATTCCGGTCGTTATATTTGGTAATAGTGAGAGTACAAGGGGATGTAAGGGAGCGGCCCATCATCTTTTCGCTCCAAGCCAACCTCACCTGCCCGTGGTGCATCCTGCCGAATAACAAACGAGGCACTGGCAACCGACTGGTGGCGGTATAACCATCACAATTGAAGGCGTAGCTAAATACTAAAGACCGGTGACGGGCAGCAGCGTCACCGGAGCAAGAAGCTACGCCCTGCGATCGCCAACCCGCCTGCCCAGCGTGGCGATTATGGGTATATCCTCCAGATGTTTGCTCTAAGTGGCGATTGGCGAACAACTGGAGAGGCCTATGTCCAGCAGTGGACTGTAATAGGCTGATGATGAGAGTACAAGGATTACTCAACGAGTTATTCGTGTAAAACTTCTGATTACTAGGGGCACTATTTCTCATGCTCGTAAGCCACGATAGTTTAATAAGAAGATACTTTACTTAAATAAGAATATGTATCTAATATCTCATGGTTAAATATTCTTGAATATTTAACCATGAGATGAAAGGTACCTACTTACAGCAGTACTTAGCCCTGTGTTTTTGCTCAAAGGTATGCAATTTATTATCTACCGCACAGTTTTCAGTCTTGTTATTAAATATAGGTAAGACGCTATACCCACAATTCTGTTAGAGAAGTATTATAGAATATTATGAAAATAACTTTTAATAAAAAATAAATTTTCTAATGAACTTAGAATTAGATATAGGTACATTATGTTGGTAGGTACAGTGTACCACAGTTCGTACACCTACTTATTTTTCATCACTGTTTTGTGTCTTGATGAATAGAACTAATGACTCATGTCGTGATCGTGACTGCCTATCGAACTGTTTACCCAAAGAAGTTTAGAGCTACCAACCGACATCGATTAATTGCTCCTTTTCAGGTAATTTATAACAAAACACTGTATTTCTACTGCATATTATCGAATACACTTGTAACTTTGATGGGAATTTCCCGCGTAGATTGTGTTTCACAGAGAGAAATGAAGGGAAAGCAAAATGCCGCGTAAAAACTCTCGCGTAGTACGTACCTACTACTTACGTTTAACTACGTATTTACTATTACAATACAACTATAATTTAATTAGCGCTTAATTACATGTAACATACAAGTACTTAAGCGCTAAGAATATTGTTTTCTGAACTATGTACGCATTGAAATCCTAAATGTTTCATCAGAAATTATAGGAAGCTGTTTGTTCTTCGCCGAACCTTTTCTCTGCCGTGACTCGACTCTTAAACGATCAGGATTTGCACCTGTATTTTTTCACAATAACGCTTTATGCAATAATCTCTTTTACGTAAGAGTTTGTTCTGTATTGCATAAGTTCTTAGAGTTAAGAGCGATATTTCCGAAATTCGATGACAAAGGTCTGAGATTTGTTTCGATAACTAAGTAAGTAAATATGATAACAAAATTCGTTGTGTAAGTAATAGTTTAGTAAATACGTAGGTAATGTTTTACATGTAAGTACCTACATTAAGGTAGGTACATTAATGTAGGTACTTATAATGTACCGATTATTAAATGTACGAGTAGCTAATATATAGCTAATATATAGAGTAGCTTATAATGTACCTACATAAACTCGTAAATTCTACTACAAAATAGAACAATAGTAATCAGTAAAAATCTACTCCGGAAATAAGTCTAGGTAGGTACTTATTTAATTTAGGGTGTGTGTTTTAGTGCAAGTAACGTTACCGACAATTATTCCAATTACTATAACGGCGCAGAATAGTTCGCTCGATAATTTCATTATACGAGTAGCTGTAGTTGTACAGTAATGTACCTAAGTAGATAAAGACTCTTCGTAATTTGGTGCACGCAACGGACAGACAAACAATAGGGGAGGTGCGGTGGTGGAGCCGACGCAAGGTGGGTATTTGCCCAACAGTATTTGTTGAGCGAGCGACCGGCAAATGGTTGCTACTTCGGCCCACAGACGCTTCCGAGTGTCCACACAAAGGGCCTTGGAATCATTTACCATAAATCACTGCGTCTAGTAAGATTATCTAGCTACTTATATCCTAATTAGGTATTTATTTACTTGTTACAATCAGGAAAAAGGCATGATTTCCTCTGTCAATAAATAACAAACGAAGTCATACAGATATACCTGGACTACTCGTTACATTTATCGACTATTCAATAGTTGGCAATTAAGTAATCGGTAGAATTGTACCCAAGCAATAGAAACGTACCTAGTTAGGAAAAAGGCCGGTACCTGGGAATTATAGTAGAAGCTAATGTTTCTTCGTGCAACTTTATTTTGCTATCATCATCTCTAACAACGGATATAATAATTAAATAATTTTAAAAGAAAACATTGCGAAAATGTAACCGGTACAAAAGAGTTCTTAAAATAAATCTTCAAAGAACTCGTGAAAGCAAATTATCTCACCTACCTACATATTGCCAAACGATGTAGAGATGCCGAATGTCGAAATTGCGTGAAAACAGGTCACCAGTTGTCTTGCACGTAAAACACAATCGATGCGAATTCACAAATGTAACAACTGCCTACATTATATATTTTTGATTAGGTACTCGTAGTCATTGTCTTTCGAACACAGTTAAGTATAAGTATATATGAAAGCACATTTATAAGATAAGAGAAGCATCATTTTTCATTACTTGCACTTAGTGATAATAACTATTTATATACTCCACTCGAACTTTTATCTCATACTTATAAGTATCTTTAGACTGCATCACCCAATGAACAGATGATATACACATAACGCTCTAGCTAAACTAAATCGGATCTAACTTATGAATGAAAGTGATTCATGTTTACCTCCCCGCGACCCTGAGGGGGATGATTCGATGAAGCAGGATCTCCGCTATCGATTCCGGGGTATCGTGGAGCTGGCGCTCCTCACCAGCACACCTGGAGAGGCCAGATTGATCCGTTGGGTTCACAGGTAGTTGGAGCACAATAACTGTCGGTCGCGCGGTGTACGGCGGTGAGAGTTCGCGTGATAGGTCGGGACGGCTGAAGGGTTGAGTTAGCGGAGATCGCGCGCGATCGAAGGTGGCTAATGGGTCGTCAAGCGGGGCGCGCGGCACGTGTCGTCGCGGGCGCGGGGTCGCGACTGCCGCCCGCGCGAGTGCGCTGCCGCTATTTTCCGCCCGAGCCGCCCGCCCCGCTCGCCGCACGGAGCTTTCTCTGCGCAACGCAACAACAAACACTTCTTTCTTCGTGTTGTCAATGCTTTTGATCCATCCATTTAAATTTTAACAATCGTGCCGACTCATTTCTGTTGTTTCGGTATTACTTGCTTTACCTAACTTTATTAGTACTTATCAATTGAAATTTTAACTAAATTATTTAACAGATCTTTAATAAATCAATTGAAAGTTAGAATGAAAGTTCTAATCATGAAATAGTTTAAGTCTCAGTTTTCTCATGTCTCTTATACCTATCTCATGATTTGATTAAGTAACAAGTATTTTTAGATCACGTAAGTAAATGGTAGGTAAGTATATTTGATCAAGTCTGCATGCCTAGGGAAAATCATACCAAGAAAAGCGATTAAATACGCTTTTCAAGTTATTCACTCTGGTAATTAGCATCATCATGTCAACCAACCATCAATGAAGGTCATTTTGGAAGAAATAAACTTCTCAATCCCGTGAGTAGATACCTATCTAGTTATGAGCTTTTCAATACCAGATGCCCACTGCGTACCTATATATTGCGCGCCGAATATCAAGATATTCATTCAACTAACTGAAGCATTGATGTATTTATCTCTATGAGCTCGATAGTGTTTTTTAACACATCAACCCATTGAGCTTAATATAAATCAATGTAGCAACCATAGAAATATACCTACCTATTAAGAGTAGAACGACCTGATGGTCGGTCGTCTTATTTTTTCACTTTTCCAAGCATTCGAAACTCGATCGATCGAAACAATATTGCAATTAGATTACAACACGCGTATTAGGTAAATGGGAATGTATTCAAAGATTTGAGACAAAACTTACGTACTTACTTACAATATCTACCTATAAATAAAATTGATTCATAGATTAAATGTCAGCGGTCATTGGGCTAGGTAAGATATTCCCAAAATCTCCGATTTACGAGTACTTACCGTGGTTCAAAGCCCCTTTGTTAAATATAAGGTTTATAAAAAAAAGAATTGCGTTCGAAAGTGAAAAAAAAACTTTGTTTTGAAACCTATCTGTGTTTCTATCATGCCAAACCACAGGTATATTACCACCTACAAGGGGGAAAAGGGGCCGGATTGCAACCGATTGCTAGATTTCACCGCGTGCAGCTGATAAAATGTGGTTCAACCTTAGCTATGCATGTCACCGTAAAATTGTAACTACTATTAGATTATAATTTATCATGCGAGGTTGTAAACTGTCGAAAGATTGTAAACCGTAAGAACTGCTTACAACTTAACTCATTATTGATTTTTTTTTTATTTTTCCAATACAGTGCTGCTTAACACGCTGTGTACACATGATTGTGGAATTACGGCCTAATTGTATGTAAGTGTTTTTATAAGTTATTAATGTTTAGCTGTAAGTCTGTTTTGTGTACCTAATAAATAAAATAAAAAATAAAATAACGTGTTATTTTTCGGTAGATTGTGATCGATCTAAGTGGAGTCTTAATACGAGTAATTTAACGTCCGACAAATTTATTTAACTTCGATCGATTGCTGTCTACCGAAAAATAAAAGATAAACTATAGGCATTATGTTACAGTTCACAATCTTTCGGCAATTTACAATCTCGCAAGATGGATTACAATCTAACAGTAGGTATTTTACGTTGACACAAACATGCCTACCAGGTGACAATATAGAGAAGTTTGTAAAGTTGGTGTAGAGTGTAGATACTTTTCATCAATATTAAACAGTAGGTAGTGACCTCTGCCTTCGGAGCCAAGGGTCGTGGGTTCGATTCCCGCACAGTGCAAACATTTGTGTTCATGAACATGTTTGTTTGTATTGGTCTGGGTGTTTTCTATGTATAATATGTATAAAAAAAAGTATTTAAGTATGTTTATCGGTTGTCTAGTACCCATAGTACAAGCTACAGCTTAGTTTGGGGCTAGATGGCACTGTGTGGCCCAGCGTGGCATGTCTTTGGTTATTTATTTAAGTCAAAAGTAAGTCATAGCTAGGTCTGGTTGTTACGTTCTTGACAGAGCAGCTGTCGTGGTCCATACTTTAACAGCAGTATCTGACAGTGGTGACCCCCCTCTCCACACGACGCATCTCTCCTCCTCCCCTCTCATCGAGAGCTATAAAGTGGTTTTTTTGTGATGGCCTTGATTTGGTCCGTCCATCTTGTCAGTGCTGACCTGCCGCACCCGGGTGGCTCCAACTCTGTATGACCAAAGACTTTCTCACATTAATACATAGTTACTGTAGTTACCAGAAAGAATACATCAAATAAGTATGACTTAAAAAAATGTTGCTTAACGAAACTTCATTATGCCTGCAATGCCATTTCAAAAACGTAAAATTCGTTCAAAACCAATAAACCATGCATTAAGTTGCATTATTTGTAACTGTTATCTTTGTAATGAAACCAATTACATTATCGCAATATTTAACATACAAAATAAGGAGTTTGCGCCTTGTTTTACCAAGCTTGTGACGGCACACTGAAGTCGCCTTTTGTATGAACCGTTTTTGGACTCTCGTATGAAACAAACGTCTGAAACCATTAATGCTTATCGAATGAATTTTTTCACCAATATTTCTTTAATGAAGTATTCTATCGATAACAAGACAAAAAATAGTCAAATAGCCTATTATTAGGTAGGTACTGGGATGCGAACCCTGCCTGACATATTTAATTAAATAAATAAATAAATAATAAATAAATGGATGCACGCTGTATTCTTTTTTCAAAACGAAGAACCGAAGTCCAAAACGTAAAGTTATTTCATTTGTTGTTACATTCAGATTGTACATTTTTAAACAACAGAATAAGAACGACTATTCTTCATTACAGTAAAATTCAAATACCAAATAGGTATAGCTGTCACCGGAAAATAGCAAGAATCGTAAGTTGATCAATTTCCTAGGTAGTTGATTAACTTCCGGAAAATAATAAACGGCAGTTGAAATGTATTATTTAACGTATGTATTTTAGTAAATTGATCATTTTACGGGGTCTTGCCGTAAAATCATCCGACGAAGGTGAGGTGAACGTTGATTGGTTCAATGGCTCTCGTGGTGTTATCCCGGCAACCAATCAGGGAACAGTGTATTAAGTTACGGGTAATAGTGCACCGTTAAATAGTACATTGAGCAACGATTGGCCCATTTGAGGACGATTTTACTTGTGTCAAAATCGTAAATTATTAAATGACTGTCAGGCTACCGTAAATTGATCAACTAACTGAAATCCATTGCGTTAAATGATACATTCCAACTACCGTTTGTTATTTTCCGAAAGTTAATCAACTACCTAGGAAATTGATCAACTTACGATTCTAGCTATTTTCCGGTGGCATTGACATAGCGAAAAGCATGGATATGGAAAAATGATACAGGTTAACAAGATTTATTTTTACTTGCTTAAACGTTAAAATATCAATGTCACTGTCAAATTCGGCTGTTCATAGAAATGTCAAAGTTTGCGAAAACGGCAATGCTGTAACCGCCGCACTGTGCCGCATTTATTGTTTTTTTACATAAACTTTGTTATGCATTCTAATAATGTCGCCTCCCAGTCTCTGAAAAGGATATTTCAGAATTGAATTTACAATAAAGCCTCTTGTGGAACTAAAATGGCAAAGTGGAAGTTGTGTCGTCAAACATTTGGTACCGAAACGTTTACATTATCGGAAGGAGATGAAGTTACATTGGGCAGAGGACTAAATAATACAATAACTCTGTCTAGCTTGGTTATATCTAGAGCTCACTGTACTATAAATGTCCTAAAAGACCAGCTACTTATCACAGATTTAAACGTAAGTATTGTACTGTAGCAATTTACTGTTTCTTGTATGTTTAATAGATATGTAGGTATTGTCATAACATATAGATGAAGTGTATGTATGCTATTAATTTCATACTATTTGCAGTCGTTACTAATTATTATATAAACATATAAAGTTAATGTGTTTATGAGGGGAGAGAATACCAAATTTTATAAAATCTCTCTGATTTGAAACCAACTGGCATGACCTTATGCAGTTGCTCTCTACAACTATGCCATTAATCCATTTAACCACATCATTAGCTCATTAGAACCCCTAAATTATTATATAAATAAATAATAAATAATGACAGGCTCGGTGGCTTATTTGGTAGTGACCTCTGCCCTTTGAGCCAAGGGTTGTGGGTTCGATTCCCGCACAGTACAAACATTTCTGTTCATGAACATGTCTGTTTGTATTGGTCTGGGTGTTTTCTAAGTATAATATGTATTTATTTACAAAAAAAAAATCTAAGTAAGTTTATCAGTTGTCTAGTACCCATAGTACAAGCTTCAGCTTCATGCCACACTGGGCCACAGATCAGATGTGAGACACAAACTTACAGAAGGATACAGAAAATTGATAAATAAATATCAGACAACATCACATACATTGCTCCGATCCCAAAGTAAGAAGCTTAAGCGCTTGTGTTATGGATAAATGTATGTAGGTATTTGTCTTTTGATTATAAGACAAATACCTACATACATTTCAGTGAATACACTAACATATTTGGTCATTAAGTGAAAACATTATCATCATCATCAGCCCATGTCAGTCCACTGCTGGACATAGGCCTCTCCTAATGTTAGCCACTTAGGTCGATTTTGGGCTTCTCACATCCAAACATCTGGAGGCTTTACCCACAAATGCCATGCTGGGCAGGCGGGTCGGCAATGGTCTGCCATCGGCCTGTCTTATTTAGCTATGCCTTCAATTGTGATGGTTATACTGCCACCAGACAGTTGCCAGGTAGTCTGTGCAACTAATTACCAGTTGATAATCATGATTATACTAGATGATGATGATAGCCCTTTTAATCCGAGACTAGAGAATGTCCCTTATCTCGGCGTGCCTTTTGGCATAGGCCTCCTCCAGCTCTCTCCATTGAGCTCTGTCCTCCGCCACCCTGGTCCAGTATGGTCCCAGAGTTAGGCGGATTTCATCTGTCCATCTCACTCTTGGCCGCCCCCTCCTTCTACAGTTTTCTCTGGGGTACCATAGAGTGACTCGTCTGCTCCATTTGTCGGTTCTACAACGCAACATGTATACTAGAGATGTAATTAAATTTTTGTTGGTATCATTTTTGTTTAAGGATTTTAGTGCATAATTCATTAATTTACTATGTTCTGGCAGAGGCCTTCCCAGGGTTGTAATTTTTTTATCTTTTTCAGAGTTCAAATGGCGTATATATAGGTAACAAAAGAATTCCAACAAATATTCCTTATGAAATAAAAAATTTGGATATTATTGGTATTGGATGGACATCTGGCGTTCCACTTGGTAAAATTCAAGATAATGAAAAATACATCTTCAAAGTAGTTAAGGAAGACCAACCAATACCATCAATAAATAGGCTAACTTTTCAAAGTGATGATGAGTTTGAAAATATTGAACAAAGAATTGCCAAACTAGACAGCAGTAATTTAGAAAATGAAGCACCTGTTTTAATTAATAAGCCTATGCTTAAGAGAAAACAGAACACTGAAACTAATTCTATGTTGCCCGAAAAAGTTATTAAAAAAGAAATTAAAAATATGGGTAATGATCAGGTCATCAATATACTATCGGACAGTGACACAGAAGTAAATATTAAATCAATAGAAAATATAAGACCTAAGCTGGAATCAGTACCAGAAGAGCCTCAAAAAGCTAATTGCAATAACAAAAACGAATTTAAATTGAAAACAGAAAATGAATACTTAGAATTTGAGGCTTTTAATGTGAAACAAGAATATACCGGGTATGATGATGAACCCATACGCATTGATAGTGATAGCGACAGTGAATCTGAGCACTGGTATTTAAGATTATCCCAGAGTTCGCCTGGAAAGCCGTTTACTATGTTAAGAGAAAATAATATTGATACACGCCCAGAAGACAGTTCCTATAGTCAGATGGATGATGATTTAGGCTGTAGTGCTTTTGTGGGAGATGAAAATGATTACTTAGATGACCCTGTATCTATACCACCACAACCTCCCGAGCCCGAAGATGATCTTCCGGCAATAGATCTTAATATGCAAAAAAAATGCGAACCTGTTCAAAAAATAGCTGATAGTATTATGCCAAGTGAAAACAATTTAATTGAATTAAAAAATGCTGAGGTTACAAGCCCAACAAAGAAAATGGGAAAAGATGAAGTTGATGGCTTCAGTTCTACAGCACACATAATATCTACAACAGTAACTGAAATTGAAACAGCTATTGCAAAAAAAACTCAAATGATAGAGCCTCTTAAAAAACTACCACAGAGAAGAACTAATCAGATTACTCCCGAAAGTAAGTTATGGTTTCTGTCCAGTAGCCTTTTTTGCATAAATATTATTCATTCAAGTTCAACCCTAAAGCATCCATGCAAAACAGGGAAAATATTTTATTCTTATAAACAAGATATTGGAGAATTACCTTCACATTCATTTTGTTTTAATATCATTTAAAAATTAATCTATATACTTCATTGCAGGAAAAACTAAAACTTTATCAACTAAGCATGATAAAAAGTCAAAGTATAGTTCTAAAAAGCACAATGTTTCTATAAGTAATTCTCAAAAGGAAGAACGGAAACGTAAATTAAGAGAAATTGCTCAAAAAGAGAAAGGAGAATTTACTAAAATTGTAACAGAAGAATCTGATAAATTACCTATCACATCTTCTAAAGATGAAGACCTACATTCCTCAAAAAGTCATTGTAGTAATAAATCAGTTTCTAATGTTAAAATCACATCATCAAGTAGACAAGCATTTTTAACAAAGGATGTCAAACCAAGTAAGAAAAAAGAAAGTGCACATAAATCATCTAAAGGAAAAAAAGAATCATCATCTCCAAAAGAACAGCAAAAAGTAACATCACCCAAACAATCTGATAATATTGAAAATAAAAAGAAGCTATCTAATAAAAAAGATCAAGCTGATGACAAAAAAAATATTACCAAAAATAATAATAACAAATGTACTTCAAATGATTCCAATTCTTCAAAAAATAATAGTATCAATGAGCCGAGGGAACCATTAAAAAGCCTAAGAGCTTTGATAGCTAGTGAGAATACTAAGGTGCACTCTCAACTGCAGAAGAAAAAGAAAAAAGTTCATTTTTCTGAAGAAAAGCCAGAGATTCACTATTTTGAAATTCAGGATGGAAATAAAATGAAAAAGACAAGTTTAGTAAGAACATCATTAGTCGACAGTAGGCAAATGCCTATATTTTCATTGGAAAAGATTACCTTAATGAAAATTTTGCGCTGGAATCCACATTGGTTAGAGGAACAAATAAACAATAATGAACCACCACCAATTTTGGGACATAGTAATCCACCTTTGGCCATATTTCATTCTTTCACTAACCACAATCAATATGTTCAGTGAGTCAATCCGTTTCATTATAGCTTCATAAATTGGCTGAAGAAAGCTTATAGAGTTCACTATTTTTCACTATTTAATATTATCACTTGACAGGTTAATTGGAGATTTACTTCTAATGGAAATTTGGGAGTGTTTATCGATAGCATATACAAAAATTCGTAACCAATGCACTGGATTGAGAATGGTAATAGCCTCATTACCTCCTGTGCCCACGCAAGAACGCCACTTTGATATTTTCAACCTTAGTGTGGATGGTAAGAATAATTTAATAATTTTCTATTTTCATCATCATTATTTATCATATTTAATGATTATATAAAAACATGATTAAAATTGTACATTTATTTTTCAGTGTCAATACCTACTTCTGAAGCAAAAACTCTACCCAGGGTCGGTGAAATATTACTTGTTACGTTTGGACCTGAAAATGCCAAATACCAAAGATTTTTCTTTGTACATAATGTTAGATGTCTTCCCTCTCCACCAAGTCAGTGATTCTTTTTATACCTTTTCATTTTGATTTATATTCAAGTACAGCACACAGTTCATACCTATCAGAAATAAAACATAACAATGAAATTTATATTTATGTCTAGCAACACAAGTTTTAATTTCTTTTGCAGCTAACCGAAACTCATTTTATAATATATCACTTCATGCCACATTCAGCGACAAGATGAAAAAACTGAGGCCGGGCGAAGTGATGATAGGAATAAGCTTAGCATACATAAATAAGGAATTGTCGCTGTTCGAAGCGATGGCGTACATGGCCGGCTCGCCGCTCAGCGAAGCTATCCTGAGGCCGGAGCCTCGGCACTTTATGAGACAGGAACCTAATCCGGCCATTAGCATGACTTCTCAGGTAAGAGCTTCCAGAAGTTTCTTGCTTGCTCCTTCACATCAAGAGGTTGTTGGGTTTTGTTGAGGAAACATCTATTAACACCTATTGACACCCTAAAAACATCACTAAAAGCATCTTTACCACTATCAGCTTTTGCACCTTTTATAGAGAGTTCATTCTAAATAATTCCAGAGTTTCCAGCTTACATTACACTTATTGAGATTTCGATTTCGTTTAATAGTTTCTAATATTCTTGGTTACATTTTTGTAATTATCATGAAGTCATTACCAATCAAGAAATTAGAAAGCTTTTGGTTGGAGATTTACACTTGAATAAAAAATGTATAAAATTTTATTTATAATTTTTTATAATTACATATATATTATCGAATCAAATTCATTTATTGCAATTGTGTGTACAACGATGGAAGTTGATTTTGTAGTTCTGCTACAATTAGCCAAGTAAATGGCATGTATGTACTTTCACAAGTACATAAACAAAATTACGATAAAAATAATAAATATCATCCATCAATAACATTATATGTATTAGGAAACTATCCAGGAGGTGTTTGTCAATAGAGTAATATGCCTTTTTAGTTAGAAAATTAAATAATGACTGCTTAAAAGAGGCGATGTCATCATTTTCTCTTATGTCGCCTGGTAACTTATTGAAGATGTGTGGTGTCATTCCTGTTACATTTTTCGAAAACCAAGCCGTTTTGCGTATTTGTGATCGGATTTTGTTTTTATGACGTTTACTACTGAGTACCTGAAACAATGACCAGTCTTTCTAACAAACAAACAAATTTCTTGTTAAACAGCTGTCGGTTGGTTGGAGTTTACATAAAGCTCGTATACATTTTTTTGAAGACTGTTTCCCTATCAGATTCGTATGATTCTAAGTATTCCTATAATTCTAATTGTCAGCAAATAATGTCATTGGGTGTTCTGCAACTTTAAGAATATCGTTAATATAAATTTAAAAAAGTAATGAGACTAGGACACTACCTTGAGGGACTCCGTACTGTACCAAATTTCTGTTCTAGGACATAATATATTATTTATACTAGTAACTTAGTATCTGTCCTTTAAGTAAGAGGCCAAGAAGTCTAATGCATTGCCTCTGACGCCATACTTTTCTAGCTTCTTGATAAGAATGTCATGATTTACGTAATCAAAAGCTTTAGTCACATCGATGTAAAGTGCAGTCACCAACAGTGTCTTGTCTACACGCAAGAACTTGGCTAATTAATTTATACGAGTATATTGCCATATTTATGTCCTTGTTTTCCTAAATCAAAATTGTTCTTCAGCTAATTATGTCATGTTTATTAAGGAAAATATTCAAGTTCTTGAAAATGACTCTTTCTATTATTTTGGAGAATATCGGAATTAAATCTACAGGTCTGTAGTTATTCACCAAATACATATTTATAATACAAACTAGGTACTTATCTATTTTCTTGCAGTGGACAATGACTCTAAATCCGAGTCAGCAAGTGGCTGTGGCCTCGTCAGTGTCCGCAGCTCTTGGCGATCAGCCTTGCATACAAATGGTGCAGGGACCTCCGGGCACTGGTAAGAATATCACTTAAAAGCTCACTCAAAAATATGTCGTAAATAATGCCACATAAAAGATTTTATAATATCATTGAATTAATTTAAACTTTAAAATGGGCTGTTCTGATTCATTTTGCAGTCTCATTTTGCAACATATCTTAGTTGTAATATAATTATGAAGTAACATGTAATGAATGTGAATTCAATTTTTCATTTATTTTGATTTACAGGTAAATCCAGTGTCATATGTGCTATAGTTATGTCGTATTTTTACGATTCGAGCGGTAAGAAAATGCAGAACCGCGGCAAAATACTTATATGCGCGACGAGCAATGCCGCTGTGGATGAACTAGTCATTAGGTTACTTGGCATCAGGCAAAACTTGCCCACCGGTGAGTTGCGTTCAATTTATAAAACATTTATGGAATTTATAATTACTACTTTCGTAACTAAATTCAGCAATATTTTGAATGCTTTTAATTAGATCTGTGTGTTTGACAGTATCATTTTTTTTTAATACAATATATATACTAGTGTTGCCCAGCTATCGATAGTTCCGCTATCGATTGCTGACCTTAAGTAATGGTAACAATATCGATTAATGTACTCGTATTTGACAAGTCTAGGTGTTGCCCAGTGATCTCTTTATGATTAATAGATTTTATCTAAATATGAATAAATAAATAAATATTCTATAGTCTATCTGTGTATAGCAATACTATTGGCCTGTATAACAATATCGATAGTGGTAGATACTCTCGAACTATCGATAGTGGACTATTGTTAGGCAATTCTAATTTATATGATTTTAAAAATGAGCATATATTTATTTTGTATTTGTCTCGCATCTCACACCTTTCAGTCGTACATTCGCGACCATCTTGAGGAACAAATCGTTTTTGCATATAACGCTCTCCAATAAAGAAAAAGTCGAGCGTTCATCACCAATAAATTGATATGAAACCATTTATGTTTGTGTAGCGGAGCGGTTCCGCATGGTGCGCGTGGGGCGCGCGGAGGCGATGCACCCGCGCGCGCGTGACGTCAGCTCGCAGCAGCTGGCGCAGCGCGACGCCGCGCGCCTGCAGGACCCGCCGCACCGCGCCGGACTCAACGAGGAGGTTAGTGGTGACCAACTAGCGGAGGCGATGCACGACGTCAGCTCGCAGCAGCTGGCGCAGCGCGACGCCGCGCGCCTGCAGGACCCGCCGCACCGCGCCGGACTCAACGAGGAGGTTAGTGGTGACCAACTAGCGGAGGCGATGCACGACGTCAGCTCGCAGCAGCTGGCGCAGCGCGACGCCGCGCGCCTGCAGGACCCGCCGCACCGCGCCGGACTCAACGAGGAGGTTAGTGGTGACCAACTAGCGGAGGCGATGCACGACGTCAGCTCGCAGCAGCTGGCGCAGCGCGACGCCGCGCGCCTGCAGGACCCGCCGCACCGCGCCGGACTCAACGAGGAGGTTAGTGGTGACCAACTAGAGGAGGCGATGCTCCAAGCCAACCAACCTCCTGTACATCCTGCTGAAAACAAACGAGGCTCTGGCAACCGACTGGTGGCAGCATAACCATCACAATTGAATGCGTAGCTAAATACCACAGGCCGATGACGGGCAGCAGCGTCACCGAAGCGAGAACCTGCCTACCTAGCGTGGCGATTATGGGTATGTCCTCCAAATGTTTGTTCCTTAGTGGAAAGCCCTATGTCCAGCAGTAGACTGCAATAGGCTGATGAAGTGATGTTTTCTGATACGTCATACTTCTTTATATATTACAGATCGCGCACATAGAAGCTAAAATCAATATGTGGAAGACGCAAGCACAGGACGCGGCGGCGAAGGGTCAGGACCCCATGCGCGTGGCGTACTGCCAGGGGCGCATCAACGATCTAGTCAAACGGAAAGGACTGGTAAGACGTTAAAATACTAGCAATAAGTACTACTAATAGGCCACTCCCACTAATTATGTTGAAGTGATATCATCACTACCTAGGTCCTAGTTCGGAACTAGTTCCGAATCTCAAGGCACGGTACTTCGCGCTTGTGTAGTGTCTGTTAATAAACGCGAGTACTGCATGCGCATCACGAAAAGTCTGCCTGTCTCTTTCGCGCGGGGTCTACCTTATGACTATGAAGGGGAGAGTTATAGTTTTGCATTTGCTACTGTATAGTGAAATTGCATTAGTGTGAGTACTGCGAACGTGCCAGCTTTAGTTAACCGATCTGTATGCAGTATGACCCACCCGCGCCTCAATTTTTCCCCGTTCTCGTCCTACCTACGAGCCCGCCCAACCTCGCATACGGGACCCAAATAAGTGGTTTTGAACCGACTTTAAAAAAAGGAGGTTCTCAATTCAATTTTTTTGTTCTATGTTTGTTACTACATATCTCCGAGAATTGTGAACCGATTTGAATAATTTTTTTTTTTGTTCGAAAAGGTGTATTTACTTCCTGGCCCATTATCACCATATTGAAGTCGGTTTTTTTGTTTTGCTAAAAAATGCTGTTAATTATATACAATCCGTATTTCGTGGCTAATTTAAATTTGATTGTACATTTGTACAAGCGTATGCAATCACTTCACGTTCTCCCGTGTGACGTAGTTTCGAAACGGCAACGGAGGGGGCGGTGAGGGCGGCGACCTGCGGCCAGACCAGCTGCTGGCGGCCGAGCGGCGTATAATCGAGGGCGCAGACATAGTGGTCACCACGCTAGCCAGCGCACACAACCACAAGATGAGAGGGTACGTCATCATCATCAGCCTTTCGCAGCCCACTGCTGGACATGGGCCTCACCAATTGTTCGCAACTTTGATACGTGAGGGTACGTGCGCACGTTTAATATTAGAAATACGTACGAAAGTTTGTTTGGATAAGTGGATGTTTGTTACCACTAGGTACACGCCAAAACTATTGAACGGATTTGAAAATTTTATATTTGTATGTTGTTAAATGCAACCCTACTATTTTATATTTGTATGTTGTTTAATGCGTCTACTTTATTGATCGACCACTCGTATTATCAAATCATATCATATAAAATATCTTTGTTCATATGAATCCCCAAATATAGTAAAAATTACTCCACCACTGGATTCGGAATTTTTACAAAGTTTATCAAATACACGGTAAGATTCAGAAGTTACACAATGCATTAAATGTTCACTTGGAAACAGCAGTCCAGGAGATGTCGTTTAGGAAATCCCGAACTTTGTAGTACAGATTTCATGTGAGACGTTTTATGCATAATATCAAAAAGTCTAATTATAAATTAAACTCTATTATAAGTCATATTATAATATGTAATAACTAACTACTATAGTTCATTCGCGTTAAGAAAATAGTGACTGACAGGTCACTGACAGGCCACTAGCTAATCAAAACGCTAGAAATTAAATTTCTAGCGTTTTTCAGCGTTTTCAGCGTTTTTTTAGCGTTTTCAGTTCAGTCACTATTTTCTTAACGCGAATGAACTATAAATAAATACACTGACAAAACATGAATGAACGAATGTATGCATGAACGTGTGAACGAATGTGTGTAAATGAATGTATGAAACAGTACTGTCAATGTCATAACAGTCATGTGTATTATTAGGCTGAAGCGGCGCATCGCGCTGTGCATAGTGGACGAGGCGGGGCAGGCCATCGAGCCGGAGTCGCTGATCCCGCTCACGCTGGACGTGACCAAGCTCACGCTCATCGGCGACCCGCAGCAACTGCCCGGCTACATCTGCTCACAGGTTAATAGAGTTGGACGCGTACCCTTTAGGTCGTGGCTCCAAATAGTTAAGACCGACTTCTTGAAGCCACGACTAGGAACTCATCATTCATTGGTTGCCGTATACGGAGTGCTCGAGCAGTCGTGACTGCTTCAAGCCATTAACTGCACGACGAAACTCCATCGTGCCGTCGACCGCTCGCGAGCGGTCGCGAGGAATACACCGACTGCTCGAGCCGAGAGTCGGTATATGCGTCGAGCCGTTGACTGCGCTAGATAATTTTTGAACTGCTCGAGCGGTTGGTACCGATAGCTCGATAAAGTCACAAATATGGATTCGGTCATAACTGCTACTCAATCGTGACGGCACGCTCGAGTTTTGCGTGGTATCTTGTATGCGTCGTATAAGAAGTTTGTTTGATGGCTATAATATATACTGTGTTTATGGCATATCAAAAATATGTTCTAAATAACGTATGTACCTTAAATAGTGCTATAATGTTTTTTGGTTAATTTCAAAATATTGAAATGTACTTTCCCGGTGAACTTTGGTGCTCTCATTTTGCAAAATAATTTTGTTGTCATTTCTCAAATAAATTCGATTTTAATGGTTCTCTCTGGAAGCTATCAAATAACATGGAAAATTAAACATAGTCATGTACCCTATTACGTTCTCGGTCGGTCCAGAGGGCGAAGAAGCACGGTCTCGGCGAGAGTTTATTCTCCCGCCTGGCGGGCTGCGCGTCGGCGGCGGGCGAGTGCGGGCCGGTGCTGCTGCGCGAGCAGTACCGCATGCACGCGCACATCGCGGAGTACCCCAACCGCGCCTTCTACGGCGGCCGCGTGGCCTCGCGCGCGCCGCGCCGCCCGCCGCTGCCCGTGCCGCCCTACTGCCTGCTCGGCATCTCCTCCGGCGATAAGGGACAGAGTGAGTCACTTTTTCACTAAGGAGCTTCGAATATTACGTAGGCAGATCTATTACAATTACATATTTGACCCCCCGGAGGAATGTGCCCGTGGTGCATCCTGCCGAATAACATACGAGGCGCTGGCAACCGACTGGTGGCAGTACCTATAACCTTATGGGATGGTTATAGGTACTGCCACCAGTCGGTTGCCAACGCCAAAATCAAAGGTGATTTGCTTATATTGGAGGCTTTGAGCGAATAGATTCGTCACAAGAAGATAGGTCGCATCCCCAATTCCCAGGACAAAAATTCGTGTGATGAACGTGCGTCTGCTTCATTATTCTGATACCCATAACACAAGTGCTTAAGCTACTTACTTTGGGATCGGAGCAATGTATGTGATGTTGTCTGATATATTCATTTATTTTCCAGACGCGTCGGGCGCCAACGAGGTGGAGGCGTGGGGCGTGGCGCGGCTGGCGGGCGCGCTGGCGGCGGCGCTGCGCGGGACCGGCCTGAGCCTCGCCGTCATCACGCCCTACAACGCGCACAAGGATCTCATCAAGAAGAATCTCAAGATTTTAATGGACCCGTAAGTATTACCCTATGCGCGCACTGGTGTCTTTTTGTCACCGTGACAGTCGTTTCATCTCTTTTGCACTTTTAAAATGAGAAGAAGAGAGATATCTGTCACGGTGACAAAAAGTCACCTATTTAAACATGTACTAATTCCGCTAGCTAACAATAGATGGCGATGTAATCTTTCGCGGCAAGTAATCTCCATAAATTACAATAATGCTCTATTCAAGCTCTATGCAAAACCTACAACTCACATGCGAGGTCCTCATCACCACTTAGCATATGACAAACCAAGATGGTGTGTTGGAGCACAGCCCCCGAGCATGATCACCTAGCTCTCCAACTACAATCGTCGATTCTGCAGCTAATATGGCCAGGCTCTATAGAGTGGTAACTTTAATTGGTGATGTGGTGTTCCAGAACGGAGGGTCCGGTGGAGGTGAACACGGTGGACAGCTTCCAGGGCCAGGAGCGAGACGTGGTGGTGGTGTCGCTGGCGCGCAGCCAGGGCGTGGGCTTCCTGACGGACGCGGGCCGCATGAACGTCATGCTCACGCGCGCGCGCCACGCGCTGCTCGTCTGCCTCAACCCGCACGCCGTGCTGGTGAGTCGCGACTGCCGTACCGACCTGTCGCGTACTATACTAACTGTAGCGGTAGCTTCCTGACGGACGCGGGCCGCATGAACGTCATGCTCACGCGCGCGCGCCACGCGCTGCTCGTCTGCCTCAACCCGCACGCCGTGCTGGTGAGTCGCGACTGCCGTACCGACCTGTCGCGTACTATACTAACTGTAGCGGTAGCTTCCTGACGGACGCGGGCCGCAGAACAACAACGTTTATACAATGTACATTCCCTGTCTGCACATTCCAAAGCTCAATATCGATAACAACGTGTCATACGTGATAACGATCGAATGAGACAGCGCACCCCTTCCTCTACTGTCAGTATTAGACTAGGACTGTTTCTAGTCGTAATAGGTACATACTACAACACCATGTAAAAACTATCAACGACTAATCCAGCTCATTATTGTACTCTCCACTGGAGCACCGCCATGCCTCCGCTTCCGATAGAGTGAAGTTGTGCAATAGCAGTCGCCTGGGCAGCGCAGACGACAGACTATGCATGACGCACTTTTTTTTTGCAATTATATGCAGTAACGCACACGACGCGCAAAAATTTGTCGCGGATATTTCACAGACTCAACGCACACCACGCACATCTTCGATCATTCTGTCGGCAGACCTAGACGCTATTTTTATATGTCTCAGACGCGCAGACTCAATCGCACAAAAAGTGTGCCGTCTGCGCTGCACCTAAGCTGTTTAAAACTAAGGCCGAATCGTATCCGTATTCCTACGGTGTAAGCCTGGGCCCGTTGTAGATAGTATGCACCGTTGCAAAATATATAATTTAAGGTTTAGATGGAGTTCGCCGCAGCCCCAATACAACTGACACTCAATAGTAGTTACCACCTATCAACCATATTATGTAAGTATATCTTCAATAAAAGAATTGTTTTATTTTCAGAAAAATCACCAGTGGCGAACGTTACTTGAAGATGCACAAAGGAGACAACTATATAGAACGCTTCCATACAAAATGTGCCAAGCGACTGGACAAATATCTAATGATGAAATTATTAAACAAGTGATGAAGTGAAGTGATAATAAAATTAATAGAAGTTTATAATATGTTAAATGTCAAGGATTCAGTTCCCATACCGTACCTGCCACCCTCAAATAAAATTATGTCCCTTTAATGGGTGAGGAAGTTATTGTAATAATTTATTTTATTCTTTGTTGTAAAGATGATAAAGTATAAAATCAATTTTGATATAACTTACGAGACACCACTTTTCACTAGAAGTAAAGAGTTAGCAAACATGTAATATTGTAAGTATTTTTGTACACTATTTTTTTTACTATGAATATCCGAATTTGTTGGAAATAACACAAATTATTATTTCTAATCAATTAAAATAAAATTTCTAATTTTGCATTTATGTACACATGGAAACGCATCAAGTTACCCAAATCTATCAAAATGTCTCAATGGATCATGGACAAAATTGTTTGGGGAAACTTAGCAGATGGGGCTGTTGATGAGTGACTGTCTGTACTGCGATAAAATTGTACATATGCCAGCTTATCCTTTACTAAATGTTGCCAAATTAGTGATATGGTGCCATTATGCAATGGAGTACTAACACTTGACATTAAATTGAGAATATGAACAGAGCGAGACTAGAGAAATACGGGAATCCTAGTGGTGACGTTAACCATGGCCACATGAGAATGTTCGAGGGTATTTTATGAATGAATGATCAATAGTCTATTTTTCTACTTTCTGGGTATATCATACCCATCCAAACTGACAAAACACTTAAATCAGAACTGCAAATGGAAAATGTAAATGTTGTCTAGTAAAAGAAAAAATGTTGCATGTAATAACCATTCGAAAGTAACTTATTGCTTGCTAAAATAATTATCCAACAGCTTCATCTTGCTTGCACAATATCGAGTTTATTGAGTTATGCAAGTATAACTAATTACATAACTCAGCAATGTATAAATAATAATAAACTATATTATGGAGACTGTTCCTATTATCATTTCAAACAATAACTGAATATTGTATGTGTTGTTCAAACAATGTATCATGTTCCTTAGATGACTAGCAGCCTGCTAGTTTTAATATCTTCTGGAAAATAAATGTGACCACTTTAATGACAAATAGGTACATACTATCGAGGATATTGTTGTAGTATGGTCGCAATATTTTCCTCAGTGTAAAAGTTACAGTTAACCTAGTACTATCTGTGATGATTGTAACTATGTGGAAGACTGCCATAACAGTACATATACATATATCATTCATTATCAGTATCGCATCCTTACGGCCGGATTGTAACGTTGACAGATGGATTTTACATGGGGCTGGCAATCAGAGGATACCAACTAGCACATGAAATACAAATAATATTAGTATTATAAGTATAAGTTTACTAATGTAAATATTGCGTAGTTATATAAACTGCTATTTATACCAATAAAATATTATATTTTATAAAGCTGCTTTTATTGTGCCTCTCCTTGTCTTGATTTGAATACCTAATATCTTGCTCACCAAACGCAGTTATTTCTGAGTTTATCCTAAAAAAGGAAGCAGTATTTATATAAAAAACAGAAGAGAGATTACTGGAGAACTGTTCTGGCGGTACTATACAGGTAACTTCAGTGAGTTACGAATAATAAAAACTTAGGTACAAAAATGTATCGTGCTATGCGCGAGTATAAATGATCGTTCGATTCCTTCCTTTGGGTGTTGTAACAATCGATTAGGGACTTCTTGATATTTCAGCTCTCAACCGGTAGTAGGCTGGCGGCTAAGGGTACCCTTAGCGACATAGGGACCTGAGAAATGAATAGCCAGAATAATGATACAGGCCACTGGCCAGCATGGCGCTGGCTACTGATAAGCGATTGATTCGTACCCGTTGTTTCTTCGTTGCTGCAGCAATTCGGCTTTCCCTTTACATCAGTCGATGAGAGGCCACTATGCTGTGATACTATTAAAAGGTCTTTGTTTTGACTAATAAATATTTATAATAAATCCCATAAGATAACGATTTCTAGAAACAGAGGCAGATCTTTACTGGACCGGAACCTCTATTCCCATTTCGGGGATTAGCGTCATTATTAGGAAGACATTCACGATGCGCAATGACATACAGGTATTGTGGAATAAAAAGCAAAAATTCTGGTGTAGTAACTTTTTTCGCATTGTTGTCATTTCAGTGGATATTACAAAAGTGCTTACCCACTCTAACTTAGCTATAATAATTATTTTACAAACCTACAAACGAGGTTAAACCAAAAACTATCTCTAATAACTAAGCTTATTTCACACTACATTCTTAAGACACTATTGACTGAGGTTTCTAGATTATTTATTGCTGTGAGTCAACTTACCCTTTTAAAAAGTTCCCAGCCCCTAGGCGCCGTAAAAATGCAACATTATGTAGGTAACTGAGTATACAAGAATACATTTTAAAAGAGTCATGAAACTCGACTGATAAATTGGAAAAACATACTGATTAAAGATTATTCCTTCAAATTATATTTTCAAAGTGAAAGTTCATTAGACAACTTAGAGTTTAGGATCTTTGGATACAACATCTTTTATCGTATCAACTTAGCTAACATATTTTTTAGTTTGTTTTGTTTTGACGAAATAGCTAATGTCAAGCTTTACACTCAATAAGTTGCCTAAGTTTGATAAATAACTACATTGACATAGCATGAGGTTTTCAGTGAACATAATATTAATTATTACATAATAGAAACAATAGACCCAAAAACGTTCAAAGGAGGGTAGGTACTATTTTTTATATATAATTCATTAATTAACACAAAACACATTAAGTGTCATAGGGTTCACCTAGTGAGACACAAAATTCTTCTATCGTGTCTTATTTTTCGCCAGTTTAAGGAAAGCATAAATAATAATTAATCGGCAACCTGTATGCAAAACAATCTATCAATACGTCTTTTGTGGTTAACATTTTATTATAAATATATTGCAATTATTTTACAGAATGCAACTATAACCTCTGCGAATGGATGTGGTAAATAATATAGTTCCTATGTATATTCTTAATAAAATATATAATTTCAGTCATAATATTGTTCTATGAATAACATGTTTCTCGTATTTATTTAAACTATTTGTGGTACATGCTAGACATCTTCCTCGAATGCAACGACCTATGAAATTGTACTAAAATTAATGTATGAAATGATGTCGGTAATGTAACAACATCTTATGAGATACTATTTTTAATACGGGAAACAGATTTTCTCAACGATCCACCAAAGCGTTTAGCCACTAATTGGTGATAATGGATTAGAGTGAAGTGGTCACATCAGTCCGAAGAATGTAATTTAAAATAACTGTCATTAAATCTAAGTCTATCTAGGAATACCAAAATCGTTATAGTAAAGGAATAATAAAATATATTGTTATGTATAATAGAAGACAAGAAGAATTGTAAAAAGTTTGCAACTTCATTTGCGAAAATATTTCATATTTAGCCACAAAAACCATATACATATTGTTTTAAAAGTATAAAATCGTTTCAATGAAAATAGTGGCAATCAGACCATCGGAATCGGACAATTCGGTGTGTGTGTAAGCCGCAACTCTGCTCATAGCAGCTTCTGAATGGACGCCTCGTTTAAATGAGACTCTCTCAAGTGACGATATTAGGGTTCACTACACGTTTGATGTAAGTACGAACCCAATTTACGCTATCATACATACTCTATCTATCCGTTATCAATTATGAATTGATAATGCAATCAATACTAAATTATTAGTTATTTCAAATAACGTTACAGATTTAATTCTGTACAGCATACTTATAATGAATTAATTAAACAAAAGTATTGAAGGAACTCCTTCACACATTGATGAATCGAATACATCATTCACTTTTACTCTTGACTGTACAACCCTGTATCCTAAATATACAGGGATCTTGCATTAACATTAACGCACTTGTTCCAGGGTATAATTTAAGATCTAACTGAAACCATGTTTCTAAGAACTGTGATAAATCATAGGTTTGTGTCCCGAGTCCTTGGACACGTTTGTTAAGATAAGTATGCCTGTTATGGTAGGCGAACGAAAAATTGTATCGCCTAAATGACCTAAAAGCCAAACTTCAGTGTATCCCAGTAGCCCCATCTAGCTTAGTGTCACGATTATAAAACCTCCCCAATTATAACTCCTACTAACTACTCACATCCCGACTGGTTATTTATTTATTACGTACAAATAATTAGAATTACTAAACAACCAATATCGATCTTTGTAGCACTACCGATACACCCCGGCTACGCGATGGACGCGATTCATGTGTGAAGAGTAAGCACATCGGATTTCCGGGGGGGTATTCCAAATAGTTATTTCATTTAAACCAAGATAGTCGATTAGTCCTACCGAAATGATGGCTAAGTCGTGCATGCTGCTTTTGTTTGTATTCATATATAAATGCCCAATAAATAGTCGCGAATATGAGGTTGGTCTTAACCTCATATTAGCGTCTTCCGTTCTGCTATTTGCAAAATTATAGCCTTTTTACTAAACAGCGGTGTTCACTCAACAACCTGATGATAGTTAGGTAAACATGACTTATTGTCACCATTTTGTGTAATTTGATCTTAATTATTGCATATAATTCACGACCCTGATAGAATGCCGCTATTTAGCGAAAAGCCTAAGACTACTACAGCCAAGCAGGTAGTTAAAATCTGATAAAGGCAGTTAGTTTACTGAAACGTTAATATTATGCATGAAAAAACATTTCAGGAGTCTCTTCTAACTTTAACACTGAATACAAGACAAGCAGAATATGTATAACTTCTAACATGATTATAAGTAAGTATTAATCATATATAATATACATAAATTAAACATAGGTATAGTTTGAAAGAAAGCAAAGGCGATACTTCTATAATCTTAATCTTGTAATATCTACACATTTAATCACAAGTAATTTCCTATCTATTCGGGCCCAGATGATCATTCCTCATTTATCTAGTGTAGTCTCACGATCCTAGATTGAAAAAAATACCCCTTTAGACTAATTTTATTGGTTATCTAATCAACATTCTTGTAGAAATTTTTGATGAATAATATCGCAACATCACATTATAATCTTAATTGTACGTTTTCATTATACAAGGAGAAGGTAATATTATATTATGACGTAAATAAGCAATGAAGGTAAGATTGATTTTGTCAAGGATACTAAAATATGGGACACAGCTCCTAACTTACAAGAACATTTCCATCAGAATAACTAATTACATAATATTAATGCAAGGGTAACATATATACCATTTAATAAAAACAACTTTTAACTACCTCTAAGACATTCAAATCTGCAGTCACATATTTCTCATAAATAAAAACATAGTCAAATGCAAAGTCGGCACCAGACTCATCAAGCAATGTAACACTGTTGGGAATTACATCCAATAGGTCATTTCATTGTAATAACACATATCTCAAATGTATTTATCACTAACCAACTTATAGTAATATACCATTATATTACAAACTTTTGCGTCTATGCAGTTTAAAGGCTGAATTTGGCAGTAATGTGTATAATGTTACTAACTATTTCTTTTGGTTTCCTAAAAGTGGTAGCCCTTCTAAATTACGATTCAGACCAGGTGGTGGGTAACGCCGGCCAACCCACCGGAATAGGCACGCATACATCTTCCGACTGGATCTTACATCATAGGAAATCGACACACTGGAAGCGGTGCAGCTAAACGCGGCTACCCGCGGCGCGGTGCGTTCGGAGTGCACTACTTATATATATACGCGCATACAAAATCGGATACCAGCGGTTGCCGCACCTTAGTATGGACTATGCATATGGATACATTGTCAAATAAGGTACAGATTTCTACGACTGCTGTACAGCAGGCGCTCAAATCAGAGGCTCAATTCAGAACTAAGCATTTGTCGACAAATGTCGATTTCATTAAATGCCAAACCATTTTTTACCAAGTTTTTATTTAAACAATCCTCCGAATTTAAAACACAATTTTATGCTGTTGGAAATACATTAGCTAAGAAAAAATTGCATGGTTTGATAAAGTTACTGAAGAGTTCTGAATGGACGCCCTGATCAGCTCTGCAGATGTCATTTCGATGCAGTCCATTTGAAACTATAAACACTTAAACTTCCTTTTCAAGACTGTGATAGCGTACTGTAGTGCGTAGCGTCGCATCCTTTGTTCGTAGTCGTACTTATATTGAACTAACAATTATTTAGGATTTATCTGAGTCACAATATTAATTCACTATGCAAGGCTGTTTGTTAACGATTTAGCTAAGAATTAGGTCCATATTTAATCTATATACAATGTCAGAATCACACTGAACCACCGGGGTCAATGATGCCGGGGATAATTATGTCCATTGCTGTACCTGTCAATAAAAATTACACATTCTGATTATACCTTGCAAAATATGATTTTGTATTGATCTATTTTATTGCTTTTTTTATTACAAATATTTTATAGCGAATAAATTCGGTCTTATGTGCTCTAAAGTTAAGTGATAAACAGGGCCGTCTCTACCAGCAAGGGATGCGGCGCACCCGGGCGCAGGGCGCCCAGCGGCGCGGCGCAGGTCTCAGGGGGATAGAGAAATGTGGCGTGAATTAGAGGAAACCTACGTTCAGCAGTGGACAAGCCAACAAGCCTTGGTCCAAGGATTTTGATTGATTGATACATTCAATTAAATTAATAATCATTTTGTGAGATTAAATTGTGTAAAAATATTTGCTTTTCATGAGATCATGGCGTTTAAGTCTATGACACCCAAAAATCGGGTAAGTGGTAGAAAATCCAGTATTAATTATATTTATTGACAGTGACTGTGAGTGAAAGCTATTTAAATATACTGAACTTACCTATTATTAAATCTCTTGTTGTACTTGTTGGTGTGATGTTTATTAAAGTGATGCGGTGGGCGTCGATCACCCCGGTACTTGAAGTTACCACCCCAATGTGGCTTGTTTTGTTTTTCCTGCAAAACAAAAATCTCCTTAATAACAAGAATGTCTTAAAGATTTCTATGACATTACCCAAGAACTTAAATATTTCATAGGTTATGAATTGTGTTTAAGGTGGTTTACATATTACCAGTGTGTTGACTTTATTAGCATTATGGATGATCATTAGTCATTACCATTATTCATGTACTAAATGTATAGATTTTTACCTGGAAAGGATTATATCCGGTCCTATTGTTGTTGAAGCGGTTGTAGTGGTGGAACTTTTTCACCTTCTTGTTGCGTCCACGATCCATCTCATCCGCTGCTTCAAGCGCCCGTTTGCGCTCATCCCGTTTTTCTTCAAACACCTAAGTAAGAAAAAATAACCAGGATAACTTAAACATTAAAAAAAAAAAAATAATAAAGTATAACAGCCCTAGCATTACAAATCTTTCTTTGATGTGCTCTAAAAATAAAGGTTGCACCTAGAAGGTCGCTGTGATTTCTACACTAGGCTAAGTCAGTCACATAGATAACAGACTATTGAGATTACCTCCTTATCCTCAACATTGAGGCCCAGGCTAGCCCAGCTAGCCTAAATATAAAGTCATATATTTTTTTAGGTGTAGGTACCTATTTCAAAATTTACTTGCAGTGTGCCACTCCCACATGCAAGAGCCACTAGTTTATAACGCGTAACACCGACCTGCCGCGACAGCACGCTGTGCGCGCCGCTCCAGGCCGGCACGGGCGCGCCGTAGCCGCGGTGCGACAGCGCGCCCAGCTGCCGCTGCACCTCGCCGGGCGGCGCGGCCGTGGGCGTGGCGGTGGGCGTGGGCGTGGGCGTGGCCGCGGGCGTGGGCGCGGCGGCGGCGGGCGGCGCGCCGGGCGACGAGCGGTCGCTGAGCGGCGACATGCTGCTCAGGCTCGTGTTCGGACTCCGCTCGTCGTCCGCCCGCTCCTCCCTCTCCTTCACTCTGTGATACAATAACGATTGATTAGGTACTGAATATTGAAACATACTAAAGGCCGTGGGACAAAAACTTATCCATAGACAACACTTAAGTACCGGTCGCCATTGTAAACGCCTTACTTCGCAGTATTGTCAGTTTTCATAGATAAATATTGTTTGTAAGTAGGGGTGTTTTATATAATTATCATTTGTTTTGGTTCCTCTTGGTAGAATCCACTTTCCGAATATGATGGTAAGAATAATTTTTGCCTTACAAGTGGTTGACCAAGACATTTAATGATTGTACATTATTTGAACCTATTCGAAAGTAGGTAGCTTATGTTTTGTACGGATACAGTGGTCAAAGAAGGAACCAGAAATATTATACTTAAGTTTAATATTAAAAATATTCATGTTTGTCCAAAGTTACTTACTTTTTATTAGTGACGCCGTTGAGGCTCGGGCTGAGGAGCGGCCCGCTGCGCTCGCTGGAGACGGTCCAGGCGTGGTGCATGCCCTTGGTGGTGACGACGAGGCCCTGCGGCGAGTCGCAGCGGCTGGGCTTGGCGCGGTCGGCGGCGGGCCGCTCGTCGCCGCTGGACTCCGAGTCGTAGGGCACGAGGCGCGACCCGGCGCCGTTCCGGTGGGCGGCGCCGGCGAGGTCGCTCCTGTTCATCTGTTCCTCCAATTTCTCGAGGGGCGACTTCGGCGGTCTGACTAGCTTGCTTGTCGTCACCGTTTTTTCAGACACTTTTGAGTTATTGCCGTTTATGAGGCGTATGTCCGAGTCATTTTTAGAAAGCTTAGATTTCGCAGCTGTATCCTCGCCGTTTTGTCTTTTGATCACAAAACTTATTTTCTTATCTTCATCGAATTTGTAACTACTTTTATCTACACCGTTCAGTATTTTTGGTGCCTGAACTACTTTCTCCACTTCCCCATTCTGTTTCACCACCCAAGGTTCTGTGTTTGAATTAGAATCTGATGACTTGCTCAAAGTACTATTCAGAATGATGGGTTTATTTTCAAGCTTGTTGGGCTCTGTTGATGTGCTATTGAGTATTATGGGTTTTCTTTCTTCATTTCTATAAAGAGTTAATTTCAGGGGACTCTTGTCCCTATTGGCCATACTCTCTGGAAGCTGCGGGCCATAAACAGCACTGGAAGTTGATGCAGTGGGGACGGATATTTCATCAGTACTGTTATCTTTTTCAAAGAACATTATGTACGCATTGGTACCAAGAACAGCTGATAGTGCTAGAGGCCTGACACAACTATCATCATATTGATAATAATTGCTATTTGGAGCTTGTCCTATTGCTGTGTAATGTCCACAATTTTGTGACGGCCCTAAGTGAGTCACTAAACTCACTAATTTATAAGACTGAAAAAAATACAAATTGAAAAAATTATTATCAAAGGTAATAATAAAACTATAACTAAATATCCTCATAAATTGAGATAGACAGTTGCAGCCTTAACCACAACTCTACATTATTATTACAAGTTTTACTTAATAAAATAATAGTGTAAGTATGTACTAGTACAATTTAATAAAACTTACCAACTGTTGACTATTATTCTTGTTGTACATATACTTGTTAAGTGTTATTTTTTTACGGAATTGTACATGTTTCGAAAGTTTCCCTCCTCCTAAAGAAAACCTCTTCAATGCAATGCACAATACCATTGGAGCCCGTTCCACAAAGAACTGCTTAGTAGCAGATACCTGAAAATTGAAACATATTACAAAGACTCTTAGCAAAACTGGATGACCACAGAACAATGTCTTCATTAATCTCTAAATCTAAATGTCTAATGTAAGTATTCCAATAATTACCTTTTTATTACATGCTTCACATTTATATCCTAAATCTTCTAATCTTTCTCTTGAAAAAAATGAATCCAATGCTTCATCTAATGTAGAATGTTTTCTTATGTCCAAAAGTAAATCCTGCAAATAAAATAATACAATTAAAATAATACATGTGGATGTGGTTGTTCTATGGAATTTATTATTAGCAGTCAAGTACTATAACAAACCAAAAATCATCAAACACTATGTAATGATGAAAATGATTACCTGAAAATGCTGATAAGTTGTAGACAGATGATGGCAAGCCAAACACCTGACAGTTGATCGTAAATAACCTCCTAAAATCTGGTTCAGTGGTGTGGTTTCTTTACTATATTGATCAAATTTATCAGCATTGACAAATCGTGACAAATAACATTTCTCCATGGCTTCTACCAGGTACCTGTAATCAATATTCATCAATATAATAATAATAAAATAATAAATAACCCAAGACATGCCACGCTGGGCCACACAGCGCCACCTAGCCCCAAACTAAGCCGAAGCTTGTACTATGGGTACTAGACAACTGATAAACTTACTATTAAACAATACATCATTCACCATGAATGATATATATTGTTTCTAGAACATTCAGTTTACCTTAGAAATTCATGAGCATCTTCTTGTCGACCTGGTGTCAAGTGTCTGCATATGAGACGTAATTTGGAATAGACCTGCCATGGTTTTATAGGTGCCCCACCACTTTTCTGTGTAGCCATTAGAGTAGCACGCATTCCACATATAACACACGCTTCTGTAAATTATGACAAATAATATATTGTGTGTTAAGTATTGTAGGATGATGATCAATCAATTCATTACTGATAATATATTATTAAAAATAATGTTACTATGTAGACCCTCACCTTGTTGGTTACATTTCTCTGCATGTAAAGTTTCGGATATCAGCCAATTAGCTAATGCAGGCACATGGAAAAGCGCCTGCAAGGTAGAATTCAGATAACAGGTATTGCCCACATTCTGCATACCTGCCCCTGCAGCCCAGGCACTTTGCCATCCAAGCTGCACTTTTTCAAGGGGAAACAAAACCCTTTTGGCCTTGGGTACTCCATCTTCACTATGTTTATTACCATCTGAAATATGTTAAAATTGGTATACTAGCTCAAATCCATACAGTATATGCAACTCTAAAATAACTACAAAGTAAGGCAAATTCAACACTCGTATCTAAACAACAAAAAAACAGTTAGATAAATATTGACAGTATTGATAACATATAACCTCCAAATTTATAGTATCGTGCATGCTGATTGTAAATAATAAATTTATCTTTTAAACACATTCTTACTATTCTTACCAGCCGTTTGACTAGCAGAAGCACCTTCTTTCTTCAGAACTTTACTTTCTAGCACTGTTTTTTTAGGTCGAATCACCACGTATTTAGACTTCAGCCCGTCAAGAACGTTGCTCTGAAAATCCCCCGACTCTTCAAAGTCAATTTTAGTCAACAGTACACTTTTGGCCGATGAGTAAATTCGACTGTCTAATAAAGAGGAACTCTGCGATTCATCTGCACTTAAAGATAAACGCAATGCGCTAGATACTGGGTCGCAAATGGAAGCGGGCATTTTACCTCCAAAACTGCACTATCACTTCATCAAATCACAGCACTCTTCATCGTTAGTTACAGACTAATTAAAACATTTCGTCTTTACAGCAAAATTAATTACGATATAAACATTAACAAACATGTGTAATCCAAATTAACTTCAGTTTCGATTGTAGAAGAAAATTCCACAGGAGTTCTAGACACGGCACGGCACACAGCACGTCGACGACATTCATTCATAGACAACTTTTTCTTTTTAAAAGAAGAAACCTTCGGCACATAGATAAAAGTAACAATAGAAGTCCATGTTTTGTAGGTAATTTCTTTTGCAGATGTTTTAAGTAAAGGTGAAGAAAAAGTCCTATGTCCAGATGTGGGTGGACTGCGAGAGGCCGATGATGAGAGCGTCGAAAATCTGTCTTTAAATTTACTTGGTTAAACAAATCATCACAATAGTATTTTAACAGGGATTATAAAACATTTTTAAAATGTTTATCATTGGCCAATGTCCATAGACGCGGTGTTCCTATTTTTACTACAGAGACTATAGAGTGCTGACATTTGTCAAAGTCAGCAAAAAAAGTTGTTAACCTGCTCTTTGACTTTAGGTGAAAAAATCGGAATTGGAGAATTTATTTCGACATAAAATCAAAATAGATTTGCACGTTCAAATCTATAAATCTTTACAAACAGTTTGTACCGTAAATGCCTACTCAATAAAACCTCGATCAAAGTAGTTGTTTCGATAGTGCGCGCCGGTGAAATAAATTGTGATCATGGCGAATCCGTCATCAGGCGTTGGTAGGACTAGTTATTTTATTTTCTTCTCAAAGCATATAAAAATATATTTACTTTCAATATAAATCTATTCTATGCAATTCATGTAAAACTACATTAATTTCTCTCTTCAGTGGTACCACGAAACTTTCGTCTCCTTGAAGAGCTTGAACAAGGGCAGAAGGGAGTGGGTGATGGCACCATTTCTTGGGGACTGGAAAGTGATGATGATATGACTCTTACTCATTGGACTGGCATGATAATTGGCCCCCCTAGGGTAAATATTGTTAATTTTTTGATCAATTTACTATTAATTTCTTAGAATTAATTGATTACCTCTTTTCATTTCAGACTCCTTATGAAAATAGAATGTACTCTCTTAAAATTGAATGTGGAACGCGGTATCCCGATGAACCACCAACTGCAAGATTTATTTCTAGAATCAACATGAACTGTGTCAATAGCCAGACAGGACTTGTAAGTAATTTAGGACAATTATTATTTCAAGATTTTGCCTGTTTGTTAATTGGCAATGTATCAACATTACAAATACTTGTTGTAGGTTGATAATAGACAAGTCCCGATTCTTGCACGATGGCAACGAGACTACACCATCAAGACAGTTTTGCAGGAGCTGCGACGTCTGATGACACTCAAGGAGAACATGAAGCTGTCTCAGCCGCCTGAGGGTAGCACCTTTTAGTTCACTCCTACCTACAACATGTCTTAATGGACCCAATCTACTTTGATGTACTTTTTACAATACTTATGTGTAATTTTTTATGTAAAGATGATTCCTTCAATCTTATTAATGACTTGATTACTTGCTATGCTACTGTGTGTCTTCAACCATGAATTATATTACATAATGCATTTATCTCCCCTTTATTTAAGCTAATCTATAGTAAGCATTTTGTCTCAATACTATCATGGTAGATTGGGTAAAATAATTATGTATTTTATAAGAATCATCTCTAAAACAGCTCTAAATTACCCACTTAGAGGGTAACACCCATTTATTTAACATATATTACCTAAATTATTGTGGCCTTTTAAAAAGTTAAACTTGCTTTTGGTATTATTAAGGCTAGTTTTACTGACATCTTGATTTTAGGTAAGTGGTTTTATATCTGTATTTTTAAACAACAGAAAATTGTTCTATATCCATAGTAGATTCAAGGTAGTTGTTTATTGATATGGGTATAATATTTGCAATATATTTTTGTTTATATCCTACAATATAAAATTAGAGGTCTTATTTTCTACTAAAATGGTACTCAAGGATTGGAAGAAATTTGCTATTTTTCCTAATTTAACATGATCAAGTGTAAAATATTTTAGGAAATTTTTATTTCTTAGGCACATAAGATAAAGTACTACTGGTTCATTATGAAGCTTTGCTACTGTTTCTTTTAAACACAAATGAACAAGGCATTATGATGTGTGTGGACAAGACTCCATAACAGGCCAGCTAGCTGGCCCTGTTATGATGTCTGTCTCTGTAAACATTATACTTACTACTATTAGCTCCCAGTAATTACTATGTGTGAGTTTATTGTTACAAACCAAATGCTAAGTCAAATTGTTTCATAGCATTAATATTTTTACCAATGTATAACTAGCAAAGGTAAATAAATCAAATAATACTGTCATAAAAGGGTTCATTATTTGGCTTACTCAAATGGCCACTTTGTTAAATACCTACTAGTATAATAAAATAACATACTGCCGTAATACGGAAAAAGGGCGTATCTTAACATTTTCTTCAATATTGAGTTATGTAGAGTAGAGATCCAGTTTAAATTAAGTTACCTAACTAGGTTGAAATAGCATAAGAAAAAAGATGTGTAGATGCGTTTTACCATCTCTGTATTCCATAAATCGATAAGGCGATGTGGCAGTCACATCTTTTATTCTCCATTTTTAACTGTTTGCAGAAGCGCCCTTTTCCCATATGACGGCAGCATACCACGCCTGCCTTAATGCAATGTGAAATATTCTCTGGTTAAAGGAGTCTGCCCACTACACCGTATCATACCATGGCCGTGCTATGAACGTGTCAGACAAAAAAGTATTCTTTGTATTGAAAACTATGAGACGATGCCCATTAGACCGTTCCGTCACCGACCAGCACCGTCGCGTGCCATGCACGGACAGTTCAGAATTGTCGGCGAGAATATTTTGCCGGTGGCGGTACGCTCCGCGCACGGCACGCGACGGTGCCAAACCGATGCGCGCCGGCAGCAAAACGGTGATAATACGGGTTATAACCGCGTATAAGGACCGTTATAAACGCGATAATGAAACGGCTTCCTATGAATAGTCACACAAATTACGGGTGGGCAACATACGGGTTGCATACGGACACCATACCGGCATCATACGGGTTGCATACGGACACCATACCGGCATCATACGGGCATTAAACGCCGTCGACTCGTTTTAGTGGGCAAAGCAAGCCGTATCGTATTACCTTCCGTGCTTGACACGTTCATAGCACGGCCATGGTATGGTACGGTGTAGTGGGCAGAGACCTTAACTCATCATATTAATTTGACTGCCCCAACATTAGTGAAAATCCTACAACATGAAGTTTATTACTTAGTAGCAGCTGGTGCCAGCAATTTCATTCATGTGGATTTTTTGATAATGTTAAATGTTAGAGATCGAATTTTATAAGTTAACAGAAAGTGCTCATCAGACTGAAAAACCTTTTTTAAGACATTGGTCCTATATAAAAATCTTAACTAGTCTCTTAGAGATCCACATCGGATATTCCATATCTTAAAACAATGGCATCACCAAAGTGACGAGAGAAATAGGTAGTTTTCGTAGCTAGCCGGTCTGAATGAGGTCTCATGTTAATTTGCCCAAAATGTATGAATCTTTATGACAAAGATTTGTAGGTATTTGAATGTTGTTGCACAGTTGCACTGGTTATTAAAAATATCTTGGCTATTGATTTTCATGTTAAATCTGTCTCTGGCAGCTAACTTATTAACCTTTTTTGGACAGGCTCGGTGGCTCATTTGGTAGTGACCTCTGCCCTCTGAGCCAAGGGTCGTGGGTTCGATTCCCGCACAGTACAAACATTTGTGTTCATGAACATGTCTGTTTGTATTGGTCTGGGTGTTTTCTATGTATAATATGTATTTATTTACAAAAAAATGTATCTAAGTAAGTTTATCAGTTGTCTAGTACCCATAGTACAAGCTTCGGCTTAGTTTGGGGCTAGGTGGCGCTGTGTGGCCCAGCGTGGCATGTCTTGGATTATTTATTATTTTTTGCCAAAAATTGAACTTAGTATGTTCTTCAGATAATTTTGACTAGGTACATAAAATATATCTCTTGACGCTGACTGTGCATATCTACGTACTTCAGATAATATTAATATTTAATATCATCATTTATAGGGTTTTCAATATCGGTTTATTAAACAATTTGGTTTGACCTTAAAATCGGAACCTCCCCATTTTCTCTAACAGCCTTTGTATGCGGTGGTTTAATTTAAAACAATAATACATATTTTTTACATTTATTTGAGACAAACATTTTAAGAGAACATTCAAACTAAAAAAATATTTATATAGTTTCTATATATTTATTTGTTTATAAAACAAGATTATTTATACAACATATTTTTTATAAATTATATTACATGGGATATTGGAAAACGATAAATTTGTAAATTCCATTTTATTGGCAAGACAATAGTCTAGATTCAATCAAGTTTCAAAATATCTCAAACCAAATCCACAACGCCTATAAATAAAGTTGTTTAATGATACATACACTAATCACTACAGGTTCTGGACATTTTGCAAAAGCTTAATTTAATGCCAAATACAGATGGCCACCAGGTACACAGTTATTAGAATATCAGTTTAAAATGCTCTAAGCTATCCACTATAAACAGATGTACTTCAATCATACAAATTTATTATAAATGTACAAATTACAAAGCTCTCATTGAATATCCTTTATATTGCACAGACTTAGGAGATATTTATCTATTTTATATTGGCTGATTATATTTTTATAATAACTATGTATGGCCTAAATAAAGGAATCGAATTATATAAAATGAGTATTCTATCACAGCTATCTGCTGGAATCTTGTTTGGTTATTAGTTCCACCCGCAATATTAAGCAATTAAATGATGGTGGGTACTTAAATCATTGTTGCAATAACAATGTGAAAGAAATCCCACGAATAAAAACAGTAGGTATGCTTTTAGAGTGATATCTAACGTCGCTATTGCCGATACGAAGTCTTGCTGCTGTTTCATAGGATATTGAACGGCCCTTTACCGTTCCCCTCCTTTGACCGGAAGATATCGACTGACACAGTGGGCTATAGAATTTTGAAACAATTTGAGTCATAAAATAAAATGGCAATTAAATATCGTATATTTTTGGATTTTATTTAATCAAAACAATAAAGCTCTTTAAGAGCACTTTTTAAATTTGTAATCGTTGATCATTAATGTTTACGGATCACAATGAACATAAATGTTGGAATAATTAACTTAGGGGATCATTGTTTATGTTTCTCTACTTGATTATTACTACACCACTCGTTGCACGTCTATACTGTATTCCTTTACATTATAAGTAGGTACCTAATCAAGATTACCAGCATTCAGCAGTCTAAGAGTATTATGAGAGTAGCTATTAACTAAATCTCTTTAAACATTTAACAAAAAAAGTGCACAGTATATTATTTTATAACATTCAAATTTTAGAAAGACACCTGGCTAAAATCAATCCAAATATGGCTACCATAATGCCTTAACTTCATAGACGCAGCAGACGATGACGCTTCTAATTCACATTTAGGCAGGCATTTAGGATTATCTACTCATAATTAGGATTTGTTTAATCATGTCATTACCAGGGCCGTCTTTAAACTATTTGGGGCCCCTATGACCTAAATATCGTTTATCATTTGGTATCTGGCAGGAACTAGGGGGCCCCATTCGATCGCGGGGCCCTGGGCACATGCCCATAGTGCCCAGTGGGGAAGACGGGCCTGGTCATTACTCCTAAATGTTTTATAAACGAGTAATACTTAGGTAACTACATAAACACTTTCAAAAATATTACAAATGTATAGTTTTATAATATGGTACTACGAAACAATAATTATGTTTATACCACCCTTACATCACAAGATTTAGAGCAGTAAGGGTTGAAAATTGGCATGCACCAATCTTTATCAACTCTGTCGTAATAACAGATCTATGTAAGGTAAACAAGTAGGTATGTATTACTTTCCACTATGGGATTAGTAGCACCTGTCAACATAACGAAATAAATTAATTTTGTTGGATTTTTTTAAGGGGTCGTGACCACGTATCGTAGAGTAATGGAAGTAAGTATAGTAAGTGTACGTCGAATATCTTAACTTTGCCATGAAGCTCTCGTAAGTGGGAATTACAAACACTGACTTATTCAAATAATAGAAAGTTACCTAATCAGGTAAGTGTGTTGATAAATAGAGGTACGCGTGGATAAGAAATTGCGCAAGATTCACAAAAACAAGCACCAGAACAGTCTGCTCCAAAAGAGCACAGTCATACACGAACTTATATGGAACTTAGAATTATATTTAATATTGGCACCAAAAAGCACAAGACAAAGAAATGCATTACGTAATTTGTTAATCTTTGGTCCTGTTATTTTTATTGCGAAAGAAATCCCTAAAAAGACGAAAGCATTTAGTAAATATCAAGATGGCGGGACCACGCCAGGTTTTTCGAATATAATATTGAACAGATTTAATACAGAATTTCTACTATTTCATACATTCACAGAAAAATTCTACCCTCAAAAATTATCAAATTATGTAGGTAGTAAGTGGCGCCGCCACTTTGACGTCAAAATGACGGGACCACAGCTCAGTTATTAAAACACATGTCGTAGTCTTAATTAGTATACACCACATTTTAATACGATATAGTACGACTACGTTTGAATCATTATAAATTCTCAAAACTGTAATTTGAATAAATAAAAAGTATTTCATATTTACCTATAAATCTTTTCAATATTATATTCGAAAAACCTGTCGTGGTCCCGCCATCTTGATATTCACAGCATTTAGGTATAATTTTCGTTTTAGTCAACGCAGCAGAGCGGGCGAGTATGATACATATATTATCGAGCATTTCTACCGGTGTGCGTGTAAGTTAGTGCGAGAAGCACTAACTTGTTGCTACCCGGTACCACTTTTTAATGTACCTCGTGGTAATTCTAAAAAAAAATACTGGTAATAATGATCAGGACATTATAACTACTTTTACCAATTCATCTCAAAGACCACCAGATCCAAAGTGCCTAAAACATATTTGTATATTTCTTTGATATTTATTCAAATGCTGGTTAATGTTGCGTGGAGGTAGTGTAAAATCCATGCAAACATTAAAATGTAACTATTGTATGTCTGTCTGAATTTCCTTTAGTCCATCGGGAAAGGTGATACAACAGCTCAGCGATGGAAATCGTACATATAAGGGGCAACTGTTTGGAAAAATATCTACGAACAAATTGGACTTAATTGGAAAATAATGACAATAAATAACAGTTTTCACCTTGAAACTACGATTTAGGGGCAGCGCAGACGACAGACTATCCGTGACGCACTTTTTAGTCTGTGATGCAATTACATGCAGTAAAGCAGCACGACGCGCAAAAATCTGTCGCGGATATTTCACAGACTCAACGCACATCTTCGATCATTCTGTCGGCGAAGCTGTAGGGACCTAGATGCTCTTTTTAAATGTCTCAGACGCAGACTCTATCGCACAAAAAGTCTGTCGTCTGCGCAGCCCTTTAGTGATACATACTTATAGGTGTGGATCACTTAGGGGTTCTGATGGTGACCTATTTAGTAATTTGTCAATAAAAAAGGAGTATGCTTATGCTCCATACAATAAAAATCCAGTTGCAGGTATAAGGAATTGTATCTGAATCGATTTTAAATGAACTATTCTTTTATTATATTTTATTTCCAAAGTGATTTTAAAATATTCCTTAGATAGTAACAAAGCGTAAAAAGAAATTATGGCTGTAATTGGATTTTTTGGCATTCTTCTTCATAACTTACAATTAATTAGTGTGCGACATTTTCTGTTATTTTTTGTATATAATAGTGGACACATTATCTATTAGAAACACCCATTAGTACAAGTTACGTTCTGTAAAGGTTTAAAATATTTTTAACAAGCTTTGTATGGATTCTACTAATACATTCAAAGATCGCTCGCGATACTATAATTGTTTATACAATAAAAAAACTATATCAACAAATTAATTATTACGATATCTACAAATGAGGTACTATGCCAGTAGTATGATGTAATAAACGAAAATCGATAACCAGCTTTTTCATACATCGCAAAGTTTTAATTTTTCATTTGAAAGCAATTCTTAAACAACCAAAAAAGATCTTAGATCGTGGGTTTTTAGGTTACGTAATAAGTACATAATCAAAATCCAATAAAAATTATATTGAACTTTACAACCAAGTCGGAGTACAACCTACATGTACTTTACAATAATATTATATTATTAATAAAAAGGGAAACGATATGTATGTCTATTTTGACGATTATCAACATGATGCGCAACTTTATACTGATATAGAAATTGGGTCTATGGTATCCCATGGCCTGTCTCTACGTAGCGAAATAACATTCGTTTGTCTGCGCGGCCTCACGACTCCATATCATAGGTACTTGGTACTACATGTCCCTTTCAATAATACAACTTGTACCACCTCACTCACATTCCCTCAGAAGTGTACCTACTTACCTACTAGGGACGACTCTTTGTTACTAGGTATAACCATTTTGTTATAATCAAGCAAATTTCTTGTGTAAAAGTAGTGTCAACGCTACATGGTACACTCAACTCTAATCCCTAATAAACAAAGAACCAACATGTCTGGAACTTAATACTACACGGCATTATCTGTTAATTTCGTTATTAATATAACACAAGCCGCCCTGCAATCTGTATATCAATTTAAAGTTTCAAATATAAATTATAAATGTGTCTTTTTACACATACTTGTCGTATCCACTTTGTATAAAAATTAAAAGTCATCTAATTTTATTATGTAATATTTGAGTTAGAATATTTATTTACAACAATTTAAATATGTACATAGTTTTTTATTACACAACATTTAACTTGTTTAACATTCCAGTTCATATGTAGTTGTATCATAAAATACAAACAATTGAACAACTTCACATAGAAAAGGTAAGAAAACGTATGCACGTAACTTTTGAAAATGCGCAATATTAATAAATAATAAACTAACAAACAGCGAGATAAAACTGTATGAACGAAATGCACAATTACATAGTTAATAAGTAATGATATTGTATTGAAAATGGATACATCCTATTGAATACATTATTCGTAACAATAAAATAAACAACATTTTGTAGATTGTAGACAATAAATATTACAATTTTAAGTTAATTAACTGTATATTAGTAATTACGTAATCACGTTACTAGATCTAAATAGTCACAAGTGGCATGGCTTGGTGGATGTCACCATGGTTTTATATGCCCAAATGCTAGAAATAACGTATTATTTTACACGAATATTTACCGTTGGCTGCAGATCTATAAACCAAGGACTGGGACTGTGACTGTTTAGAACCAGAATTGCGTCATTATTTATTATTAACAATGTACAATACATTCAGGGCTCGATATTCTATAGTGGAATACAACAACAATATCGTTTATCTAATACAGTTGACACATCACTAATTTAAATTTAAATTACAGTATTGCAAATCGTCCATTTCTTCCCTAAAAGTATGGTTTCCGCTCGTGATTCATTGTACATCTCATTTTGTAAACGTATATAGTTCAAATAAAGCGACGTAACGACCTAAGGTGGAATCAGTCATCGGGTAATTCCACAATACAAATCGTATGAACTTCTGAATGCTCGTTAATAACAGAACGATCCGTGCGGATGATCAATAGAGATCCGTATTCGTGAACATAAATACCCCAAATTTTAGAGAAACCCTGTTTACCTATGCGATCACTCAAAAATGCAGCATTTTCTCAGATAAAATTATAACCGTATGGCCCCCGTGCAAAACGTCACGCCTCAGATCGGAGCCGTCGGTGGGCTCGGCACCACGACGAACCTCCGCGCGTCCGTCCTCCCGGCGTCTCGATACGCGTCCCCCGCTCCTTTGTCGGGCGCACGCCTCGCGGCGATCTAACAGGAACAATAGAAATAAAATTAGCTTAAGCACTTGTGTTATAAGTATCAGAACAATGAAGGGTACCATAAATATTCTGCCAAATAACAAACGAAGCGCTGGTAACCGGCTGGCTGGCCGATGACGGGCAGCAGCGTCACCGGAGCAAGAAGCTACGCCCTACGCGTATATCCTCCAGATGTTCGTCCTAAGTGGCGAACAACCGGAGAGGCCTGTGTCCAGCAGTGGACTGCAATAGGCTGATGATGATGGTGATGATGATCATAAAACATTTCTACTAATATAAAATAAATATATATATTTTTTTTAGTATAAAAGCTTCACATTGAGTTGACACTTAGTACGAATTTAATTTAAACAAAAAATGTAAAGTATCAGTGTAAACTTTTCGGTTGCTCTAAATAAATAAAGGATACTGACATGTACATGTGCGGGCGGAGGCCTAGCACAGGCCGTGCAGGCGGCGCGCGGAGGGCGCGGGGCGCGCGGCGGCCAGCAGCCGCAGCAGCGGGCGGCCGCACAGCGCCACCAGCCCGCCGCCGCCCCAGCGCGCCGCCGCCGCCTCCTCCACCTCCGCGATGCGGTTCAGCGAGCGCGACTCGCGCAGCCGCGACTCGTGCCGCGCCGCGCGCCGCCGCCGCCCGCCGCCGCCGCGCGCGTCGCCGCCGCCCGCGCCCGCGCCCGCGCCGGCCGCCGTCCCCGCGCCCGCGCCGGCCGCGCCGCACGCGCGCACCGCCGCCGTCGCGCCCGCCGTCGCACCCGCCGTCGCGCCTGCGCCCGCCCCGCTGCCGCGCTCCTGGCTGCGGATTAAAAGCTAGTTTAGCCTAGCCGGACACGTTTGGAATGCCGAATTGTCAACACGGTAGCAACAAAAATGCGACTTCGAACGGGCCATCCATGCACTAACGGGCCACACTTACCGACCGCGTGGGCGTAATAAAGCTGCACATACGTTCGGAATACCATGCGGAATTTCAATTCGGAAATCGAAATTCAAATTTGTAACAATAATCTATTTACATTTAAGAGAGGTAGGGCATAGCGAATCTTCGCTAAGAGAGGTAGGGCATAGCGAATCTTCGCTCGAATTGAGCCGCCCGTCCGGGGAAGGACCTCCACCCTATAGAATACCGCAGTCAAATGACCTCTGGGTCGTGTTTCTGCCGGTGAGTAGGGTTTCCGGAGCTCGTGGGGGGTTAGGGTTGGGCCGGCATGGCGGTGGCAACTGACAGGTAACTGACCAGTTACTTGCCCGTTGTCACAGCGACTTGGGCTTTTCTTTCGCTTTCCATCAGGTGTAGGAAAGCCATTATGTCGAGCCACTATAAAAAAAAAAAAAAAAAAAAAAAAAACATAAAATGCTGGAGCGCTTTGTTTGTTGCAACCGTGTATTTCAATTCGGAATCCCGCATCGGTGCAATAAATCACTTTTGCAACAGGGATGCGCACGCGCGGATTATTGGACTATGGATAATACAAAACGCTTACTTGCACATACATCGATGCTCAAACACGCGCACACTAAGCTCAAAAGTTCATTTAATCGAGCGAGTTCAGAATACAGAACAAGCTCGATTAATTGATCTTTCAAAAAACAAATCAAGATAGTTTTACCCGTTCGCATAATATTACTATACCAGACAGACACACAAAAAGACAGCCAAACTTATCACACACCTTTTGTGTCGCAGATTGAAACTAATAAGAGTGTAAGTAACTTTTGCTTTCTAGTAACCGACGCACGGAAGGGCACTATGTTGATCTACTATTATACCTGCTTCAAAGACTGTTCTGAGTCGGCTTATCGGGCCTTACCTGTCGCTGGAGTCGTCGTGGGAATCCCGTCGCGCTCGGTCGGGCGGCGGGTTGTGCTCGGCGGCGCGCTTCTTCTTCTCCGAGTCATCGTCGGACAGGTCGGACGACGAACAGGACCCGCCGCGCCGCCGCCGACCCTCCGCGCGCGCCCGTCGCGTCTCCCCCGTCAGGGGTAGCGCCACGTCGCAAAGGTTCACCTAAACAAGGTAAGTGTGAATAACCAAGACATGCCACGCTGGGCCACACAGCACCATCTAGCCTCAAACCAAGCCGATGCTTGTACTATGGGTACTAAGCAACTGATACACTTGTTTAGATTTTTTATTTTGTAAATTAATACATATTGATCATACATAGAAAACAACCAGACCAATACAAACAGACATGTTCATGAACACAAATGTACAATGTACTAGTACAATGGACATTTGTTGTTCACCTTAAGCGGTCTTATCGCGATCTTATATGCGATCTATTCCAGACAACCTTTGGATCAATGATAATAAAAAGAAGACGTGAGCTATCAACTGATTCAAAATCTTCTATACATATAATAAAAATGTAACGAATCGCTGTCTGTACATGGAAGATATTTGTGAAAAAATATTATGGGAGGCCTTTATTAATGCAATAGTACCCAAAACAATGATTTTTGGAATTTTTGTCTGTTTGTCGGTTTGTCTGTTTGTCTGTATGTTTGTGCACGCTAATCTCAGAAACCGCGTATCCGATTAAGATGCGGTTTTCACTAATATATTGCTGGAAGCTTCCCTTAACATTTAGTGTTTGTTTCATGTTAATCGGTCCATAAATAAAAAAGTTACGCCCATTTAACTAATCACGTCGAGCCTGCTGTACGTTTGCGCGGGTATATAAAGCGCGCCGAGATCTGCGCCGCGCCGCTGCCAGCTGCCAGGCACTGGGGGTCATTAAAATCACTACCCAAGAAACTACTCCACGCGGACGAAGTCGCTGGCACAGCTAGTAAATTAATATAATTATTAAATACAATGTACCTATATAAAAGTAATGAAAGCATAATTATAAAATAAATATAGGATGAGTATTATGTATCATGGCGTTAACGTTGACCCCAATAAACATCGCACACGGCACTGGAGTCACGAGGTGCAGCGTCAGCTGAATGCGCAAACGTTACGGCGAAATTGGACTTTCGTCATATTAGCAAAAGTGTTGACATCATACTTATTTGTGACTTCGAAGCTGTATCACTTGTATCAGTTCTAATATTTTTACATATTTTATAATTAAAGTTATCCAGACATCGTTTGCTTCCAATCGCACACCGCTGGTTGAGCTCTTCAGCCTTCGTTGAGTACCTATCCTGAACCTACAAAATATCGATTCAACCAGAAGAATGACAAAGCTGTAAGTCTTTGAATCTTTCACGTCCTTATCCTTTTAACCCCTAAGTAACACCTAGTAAACGTAATTTTAATTCCCTCCTATATAATCCTTATAAATATATCCCGCCCAACTGTGTGCATAATATTATCATATATTACTTTATTTTATATTTTTTGTGTGTTAGATCTAATTCGTCAACATTTCACCCTAGGGAATCGCGTAACGTTAGGTTAGATAGGGATACGAATAGAGATAGATTAAGCGTTATCGACGAATAGGTACAGAAACTTAGATAATACTTACAATGGCTCAATACGACACAGATGTTATATACAAATCGCTCAGATTTTTGCCCGAATTCGACGGTAATCCGCATGTGTTGACTCGGTTTATAAACTTCTGTGATCAGTTAGTTTTAACATACTTCAATACGGCGCCGGGTCACGAATCAACTAATTTTGCTCTCATCAACGGCATCTTAAATAAGGTGACAGGTCCCGCGGCTAGATATATTAACGCAAATGGTATTCCCGAGAACTGGCAAGATATAAGATCCGCCCTTATTGATAACTTTGCAGATCACCGCGACGAGATCGCTATATATAATGAATTATCCATGCAAACGCAGGGTTCTAGCACCCCTCAGCAATACTATGAGCGGTGCCAGAGTCTTTTTATGAGTATTATGACCTACATTTCGCGTCACGAGACAGTTGCCACTACTATAGCTTCCAAGCGATCTTTATATGAGAAGTTAACCCTGCAAGCCTATCTGAGTGGTCTAAATGATCCCTTAGGGTCGAGAATACGCTGTATGCGGCCTGACTCAATGGAAAAGGCACTCGAATGTGTAAAGAAAGAGTGGAATATCTTATACTTGCAAAATCGTAATGAAGGCCGGCCTTTTAGTAGAAAGGATTGGTCTCAATCGCAAGTCAATAATTTTCATCAGCCACTTAACAACTTCATCCCCACACAACACCCTTTTAATATGCCTAGCATGCCTAGACAAACGATGCCACACATGTTTTACGCTCCTGGCCCTTCTCGACAACAGGCGATGAAACCCCGCAACGATGGTTATACTAATAAATAAGAAAAAGTGATGCTAGTACTTAAAACGATCGTATTACCCTCAGTAACCCTAGAAGATCCTTATGATACTTAGCAATAACATAGCCTTACACTTACGCGAACGTACAGGTACCCCAAAACCTATAGCATTTTGGGTAGGTACTGTGCGTCCGCGCGTCGCATTATGGCATAGTAACATTTGTGAATACGGCTCTTAGTAGGTATCACAGGAAATAAATAGGTTACAAAACATTAGCATTTATTAGAGGTTCAATGCACCATGCACCATTCTTTCCTTAATTCTAAATCTTAAGAAATACGCTCTATAATAAACAAATTTTAAATATTATGATAGCAATAAATTTGTAGACTTATATTAAGAAATATTACTATATTATTGGATTCGGTTCATACTGTGTAGGCAATGAAATAGTTGTAGATTATAATTTCCCCATCGCCATTCCTAACCATCCATAAGAAAGATTTCAAGCTGCAGGCTGAATGCCTGAAGATCAGTTAATTGGTTGTTATGCGAAGAAAAACAAGAGCCTGCAGAACCGGCCCTCTCAAGACTCCATACATCGGCTGATCATCCAACGGTGGAAACCCATCTGCAGCAGATCAACGACCTGTATTATACCCTCAGCTTCCCTGACAGCACAAAAGTATCTACATCTATCCTGCAGATAATCATCAGACATCTACAAGAAGTACAATCTTGCACTGGGTTACCCATCTCTGTTGAATCTGGTTTCCTTTACCTGAAGGTTGTCTGGAAGGGATAGTTATAAGCGATAAGACCACCTAAATTGTACTTTTTTTTTGTTTATAATGTGTTTTCCTGTATTTTTTTAAATATTCATTTTTTACATACTGGCTTACAGTTTCCCAAAACGCCAGTATGTTACAAGTCGAACTTAATTATAATGAACACATGCATAAAATAACGTTAATTATTGTCAAAATAAAAATAGGTCACAAATATCGAAATAAAAATAAGTCTCAAATGCCAAAATATAAATAACAAATAAATCCTCAATGTCTATAATTATAATTACATATGTACTATGTTTTGTATAACAATTAAATCCTCAATGAATGTGTAATGTCTGTGTTTTTGTGCAACTAAGAGTTTCCTTCTATCTATCTATTCTGATCCCATAACGCAAGTGCTTAAGCTACTTTACTTTGACAGGCTCGGTGGCTCAAATGGTAGTGACCCCTGCCTTCTGATCCGAGAGTCGTGGGTTCGATTCCCACCCGGGACAAACATTCATGTGATGAACACTTGTGTTTGTTCCGTGTCTGGGTGTTAATATTTGCATTTAAGTATTTATTTGTGGTACCTTCGTTGTTCTGATACCCATAACACAAGTGCTTAAGGTACTTACTTTGGGATCGGAACAATGTATGTGATGTTGTGTAATATTTATTTATTTATCTATGTACATTCCTTACCTTCGTGAGGTTGTCTGCCAGCTGGGCGGGCCGCGAGACCGGTGGGGCCGCTGGGTGCGCGTGCGCGTGCGCGGCGGGCGCGGCGGAGGCGGCGCGCGCGGCGAGGTGCAGGCGGCCCTCGGAGCGCGAGCCGCGCCGCGCGTCGCTCGCGCGCGCCGCCCCGCCCGCGCTCACGCCGCTCTCCTCGTCGTCCTCCTCCTCGCGCACTATGCTGCACTTGCGGGATCGCTGTAAACGTCTCCTTGTTGATTCAAGTGTATAGAGCGCGCCTGGACTAGGGTTAAGCGTATGTCTCGGTGTACATACTCATAGGACCCTCGACACCACCTTTAAGGCGCATGACGAAGGGGCCGGGGTTTTTAGTGGGTATTTCCTGCCTCACTTCCATCTTCGAGGCGGGGTGAGTCCCCACACGCTGCTCCCCCAAGCAGCGGAAATGCCTAAAAGCATTTTCCCCGGTAACACAAAAAAAGAGTTAAGCGTATGCTGAGACACAGGCGGCGCAGGGCAGGGTAGTTTGGCGTCCATATTTGTAAAGCAGCGTAGGTCTCGGGTGTTTCGGGATTTACAAAATCTACGCTGCGCCTGCGTATCAGCGTACTATTAGCCTAAAGCCGGTTTCATCTTCTGGAAATGTGCGGAATTTAACGCGCACATAGGTACCTTTTTTAGGCGGACGTTAAGAAAGTTATGTGCACTCCGATTCAAGAATTCCAGAAGATCTATCTGGTGTTGCGAGCGTCCATTGGCTGCGGTAACCGCTTAACACCGCGAAGACGTGTTTGCCACCCTATTTATTTTATTGGAAATTTAACAGCTTTTACTTAAGCCACATACTGGATGCCAGCGGTGACGACGGCGGTAACAGGCGGCTAGCACGATTTTCTTTTTCCCATAGTAAATAGTGCCGCCGTCGCCACCACCGCAGTCCAGTCGTCCAGTTTGCGGCCTTCACCATCATTATCACTTTATCGCAATCTACTGCTGGAGATAGGCGTCTCCAGTTGTCAAACATTTGAAGGTTTTGCTCATAATCATTGGGCTGTCAGTTTTGGCGGTCACAGGGTTTGCAGCCTTACGGGTAAAAGAAAATGAAAGAGCTGTGTACTGACCGGCGGCACGTCCTGGGGCGTGCGCGGCGCCGCGGACAGCGCGGGCGGCGCCAGCAGCTGCGCCGCCGCGCCCGCGCCGCGCGCCACCGACAGCGCGTCCGGCCGCCGCGCCGAGCGCCCGCCGCCGCGCCGCAGCTGCTCCATCCTGACAGTGACCGCACACAACCGAATGTAAGCCGTTATCCCGCCAACCAAATATTTTACACAATGTGTAAAAACGGGATTTTTGACCGGCTACAGTGCTAGTCAATAGGGATATTTCCAGGGTCAAAATAATTACATTCTATTAAGTCCGTGTTTTAGACTATAAAAATATATTGGACACATATTTTTCCTTTTTTTATTCAAACAAAAAATAACAAGGCGTCAAAATGTAGGAGTGGGGTTCTTTGATGTCACTCAATGGCGAAAAACTCCCACTGTTTGACGTCACGCGTAATTTTAACGGGCTGTATCTTTGTAATTTTTGATCTAATTTACAAATGAAAAAATACATGTCTTTTATTTTTGAACAATCTAAAATACGGGCAATTACATTTTTAGTGGCTACTCCTTACATCCTCACCATCCTGAGACAGGGTGTCGCCCTCCCGTTTGGAGGGTAGGAAATGGTGGTGGGGATGCTCAAATGCATTTTCCCCAGTACATTAAAATAAAAATAAGGCGATTGAGTTGCTCCTGCTACTATGTACAGTCAAAACAAATAATATCTGTAAACTGTATTGATTGTTATCAAAGTATTTGTAGTCAACAACATATTTTGAACATCTATAAATGTTGATAGGCTTTCTTTGAAGTGATTTTTATGGAGGTAATTTTACATGTTTCTGAATCACAGATCGCGGGATGGCCGATCCATACATTGAAACACAACAATAAGTGGTGAACACAATTTTAGTACAACTGCCAACAGTGAAGCCCTAGCAGGTCAACATACATTGATGGGAGTGGGCTCACCCTTCGGACCACTCCCATGACTCCCCCCTAAAGGGGGGAGCCAGTTGGGGCCTGTCATGACCAGGCCACGTTGGTGATGTCTTGGTGTACATACTAAAAAAAAAAAAAAAAAGGTCAACATACATTACAAATATAAGTGCCAATACCTTTTGGTCCTTAATTTTCTTTCTGCCAACAAAAAGTATGTAGCAGTAATATGATTGTAGTCATTCTTTTCCAAGTACTCCAAAATTTGTTCTTTAGTAGCTATAGCGCCATTGACCATACGTTGGATGATGGCAGTTCTATCTTCTTCTGAAAGTTGTTCTTTGGCAACTAGAGGCGTGTCAAAATCTTCAACAGTGATGCCTTCACCGGCTGTCACCCATGGGTCAGTAGCAATTTCTGAGAGAGTAGCTCGTTTCTCAGGCTCTCTTACCAACATTCTTCCTATAAGTCTAAAACAAATATATAATATTTGTAATATTGTTATCTCAATATACATTTCACATCGATGTTGAGAATATTTTTAATAAGTGCAGGACAATAGAATTAACAGGGTACCACCACCACATAATGCAACCATTATGAATGCTCTTCTTATATAAAAAAAAGAAACATAAGAATGATGATTTGGTGGGCAACATCTAGCATTAACTTATGCTGCACCTGAATAACAATTTTTTGACACATAATAGGTACAATAAGATTTTTTCTTTGCCAAAAATCTGCCTCTGCCAGTCTCTTGATCTTTGTTATAACCACTACTAGCACCAACATTATACAAAAATTAACTGATAATTAAGTCAAATTTCCATGAAACTATATGTATAAGGCAGAGGCACCCTAGGTCGTGACATGTGGAGCTGTGAAGTATTTGTTATCTTAACTGATGTGTCGGAAATATAAAATACAAAATTTACCTTTTACAGGAATTTGATATATGAACTGGTATAGTATATTTACAGTCCATTATCATAGTTAAAGTTTCACTATCATTCGCTTCTTGGAACGGAGCTTGTCCACAGACTAACATGTAGAGTATTACACCGAGTGACCACACATCCACGGCCGGAGCATCATACGAGTCCCCCAGAAGGATCTCAGGAGCAGAGTAAGCTAAAGAGCCACATGAAGTCTCTAATTTTTGACCTGGACAAAATTTATTGCTAAAACCAAAGTCAGTCAATTTAACTACACCTAGTTTTTCAAAAAATACTACATTTTCAGGTTTCAAGTCACGGTGCACAACATGTAACCTGTAACAAATAGAATGTAATATTAATAAAGGCTAACTATTATTGGAGAAATATATTTTGTAATGTCTCATATTTACCTATGACAGTATGATATAGCACGAACTATTTGACGGAAATAATCTCGAGCAAGAGATTCAGACAACCCAGATTCATGTCTCATTATATAGTCATATAAATCTCCGCCATCTCCTAATTCTAATATTAAATAAAGTTTAGTTTGTGTATCAATAACTTCATATAACCGTACAACATTGGGATGTTGTACCAACTTCATACATCTCACCTGAAAATGAATTAAATATTATTAAAAATTCTTTGCACCATACTTGCAACAACAAAGTAATAATTTGTTTATTTACCTCTTGAAATAAATGTGACTTAGACACTTCATCTAATTTGCTTTTGTCTATGACTTTCACAGCAACCTTTTCACCAGTAAAAACATGTCGTGCTAGTTTTACTACTGCAAAATGTCCAGAGCCTAATGTGTCCAGTAGGTCATAAAGGCCTGCTATTTTGGTCTCATAGGGCCCACCTCCAGCACCGACACCACCCCCTCCCACACCACCGCAATTATTCATTGCTGAGGCCTACAACATTATACAATTATTTGTTATTAATTTGATATTAAGGCATATTCTTAAACTGCATTTATGATGACTATCTATTATAGACTGTACAGAAAACTTATAAGTACATGGAGTTTATGGAATAACAAGTAGAAAAATATGAAAAATTAAATCATTTCTGTAGTCATTATCAGCAGAGAGGTTTTTATTTACAAAATTTATGACCCAGTTACAATAACATGAGTTATTTTTTCCTGTGGATTAATAGTCCCAAACAGTTATTTAACATGAATATTTCACCCACCTGCAGTAAAAATGTGTAAATCCAAAGCTCAGCAGAGCAAAATGTACAGCAGCAAATATACGATCAACTGGTTTCATCTATCATAATTGTCAATTTACACCAATCGTAATCTTTAAACGAATAAATATCAATAAATAATAAAATAAGAACTACAAAACTGCATTGGTTTACTTAGAAAATTGTTAATTATCGAACATAAAAGTAAGTTGATCCACAAGAGTCACAATTTCGCCATTTCACAAAAATCTGTTCAGAAACACTCATTCATTCGGATCGGAAAAGAAGCAGCTGAAACTATCGACTTGACGTTTAGACAGGTAATAAAATATACCGGTTCAAGAGACGGTTTATTTGCCTTCTACAAAGCCTTGTATAGACAAGTAACAGGAACGGCAAATGTTTTCTAAAAAAAATAATGAAATGAAAAAATAAAAAAAACTTCATCAATTTGTAGAATTCGCTGTCTGAATAATCTCATGCACGCCATGCACGACGTCATTACAAACGAAAAATATATAGAGTAGAAAACAGATCAAATACCATTAACATTAAAGACAAAAGTTAATTAACAGAAATGCATTGTGATGTGATACATTATGGTATCTATATATTAGGAGCAGATGAGTCTGGTTTAAGAAGAGAATTAAGACAATAAGACTCAATTGTTATTCTAATTAATCGACAGTCTTTATAACCTTCTAAAACCGATCGATTCCCTGTGCAAACAAGGCTCTAAAAAATTGGCTGCATGATTTCTATGCCAAGTTGTTCGTTCAATGTCTACATGTTATTAAAAAGCTTACTGTCACTGTCACCCACTGTCAGTTCAGTCAGTCAAGCAATTCGGTCGATCGGTTTGGTACCCACTTTCAGAATACCAGTTTTACATAATTTTCTATCTTATTTTAAAATTCTGCAATAAAACAGTATTAGTCATGGTGTTAGGACATAACGTTAATGAAATTTCAAGGACACGGGACGTACAAATAAGTCAAGATGTAACGTTTGAGTCCATGCTGCTAGCAGCGAATACTTTACATGGTCTCCGAAATTCCGGCTTTTATAAACCTTCGCCGGTTCAGTTACACGGCATTCCTTTAGGAAAATGTGGTTTCGGTAATGTCATTTTGCTGCTTATCATACCTAATATGCACATTTTTAATATTCCAAATGTTAATTTTATAGAAGTTGTTGTTTTTTTCATATAGATCTGCTTCTGGAAGCTAAGTCTGGAACTGGAAAAACTGCAGTATTTTCTGTAATAGCTTTAGAAAAGTTGGACCTGGACAAAGGACTACAAGTGGTTATTATGGCACCCACCAGAGAAATAGCCTACCAAATATGTGATGTTATCAAACAAATTGGAGGTAGTTACAAAGGTATGAAATTTGTGATATTTGATTAAATTGTTCAGGTCTTTTTTAATTTGTCAAAACATTGAATTGCTTTATTAATCCATTATAGTGTTTGAAACACAAAAAAGGAGTTTTGATGTAAATATAAGCAAAAATATATTTAGCAAGAGTCTAAAATTTATTTTTTCTAATTTAGCTTATACATCTTGTTTCAGATCTTGTTGTGGAAGTTGTAATGGGTGGATTACCCGTTGTAGAAGATATAGCCAAATTTAAAAAGAATGTGCACATAGTAGTTGGCAGCCCAGGACGTTTGAGGCATTTAATTCAAGACAAGCATATTGATGTTTCTTTTGTTAGACTTCTGATCCTAGATGAAGCTGATAAACTAATGGAAAAATCTTTCCTAGCTGATATTAACTACATTTTCTCAATTTTGCCAAATCAGAAACAGGTTATCATGAGTAGTGCTACTTATCCAGAGTCTACAAAAACATTCATCAATAAATATGTAAAATGTGCTCAACATGTATGTCCTGACAGCAACTATATTTTACTAGGTGTTGAACAAAAAATAACAATTGTCAAGTCCCACACCAACATTGTCAGACAAACACAATATAGGTTTGAAGAATTGCTTAAAATACTATCACGTAAACAATTTAAACAGTGTCTAATATTTTGTAATTACCAAGCCAGAGTCAATGAATTATACAAACTGTTGACACGAGAAAAATGGCCTGTTGAACAATTGTGTGGTCAGCAAGTACAGTCTGATCGTTTGGATGCATTGAAAACATTGCAAGAATATAAATGTCGAATTTTAATTTCAACTGACTTGGCTGCTAGAGGAATAGATGCTTCAAATGTAGATCTTGTAATTAATTTTGAACCACCATTTGAATGGCAAACTTATCTGCACAGAATAGGACGAGCTGGCCGTTATGGTTCTTATGGTATGGCCATTACAATACTTGGTGAAGGCAAAGAGGAAAATACCTTTCAAAAGATTTTAGAAGCAATTAAATTGGATGCATTGAAAGTTACACCTTTTTGGAAATCACAAAATGACGAAAATACATCTGTGACACCACAATTAGAGACCCCAAAAAATAATTTAGTAGATATCACTAGTAGTGTCCAGTACAAGGAACTCTGGGAAACTCTTGTTAGTGATTGTGAGCAAAAACATGAAATTGTTGACTTTGAAGGATTATGCAAATCTTTTGAAGAATCAAAGGCTTCTCCAATTGAATCTTTCACAGATTTGATTAACTCTTTTAAAAATGATAATCTTTTAATTAAAGATGATAGCATTTATCAGCAAATGACTATTGATCCAAAAATAATGAATAATGTATTTCCATCAATGAAATCTTTTGAAATCAATATAAAAGAAACCAAAGATTTATTTAAAGACAATAATGATAATGACATAAGCAATGCTACCAATAAGTTTAAACAATTGCAAGTAAAAGAAAATGCAAATATTGTTGACCACCAACAAAGCCTCTCTAAAGATGAGTTCAAAAATAAGGATGATTCTAATTCAAGTATAAGGAATTGTGATGAAATTGGAGAAGGGTCATCAAGTAAAGCACTATTAGATGCAGGCCTTCCATTATCTTTTGGTTCTTCTAAAAAATTTAGCGCAAAAAAGGCGTATAAAGTAGATCAATATAAAAAAACTAATAGAAAATCTATAAAACGTGATTGTAACGAAAGTACAAATAATTATAAGGTCCGCAGCAATGATACTAAATATTCTAATACAGGAGGTCATATAAGAGAGGATGATTTTAGTAAAAGTCAAAGTAAAAATGAGCCCAGTTTTTTAAAGAAAAGAACAGCCAATAATAGGAAGCAATCAGAAAATAATATGAATAAAATGCCTGCTGATAGTGATAATTATAATCAGAGTTATATTAATTGGTATAAACAGTTAAAGATTAGAGTAAAATATTTTGAACTAGCAGTGTATGTAGACGAAATATCCAGATTGTAAGAAATAAACAGTTTTAATTTTATTTATAATTTCGTTTTATTAAAATATACTATTTAGGTATTAACATCACTTACCGTTTCGCAAACTGTATTACTATTACTGGCGCGGATTTCATAAACTCTGGGATTGACAACAAATGTTTCACATCTTGCTACGTGGATACAGTAACTGCACTGAGTAACAAGTGAGGTCCTTACAGGGGGATGCGATGAATAGTTAGGAAAGTTTGTGAACAAGAAAGCAAAATGCCACCTAAGTGCTATGGGAATTTGAAGGTGAACAGGGTTTTTAGTATTTCCTGCTTTCTACCGTTAATAGGGAGGGTGCCATGCCGTCCTTTCGATTCTAACTCGGTGGCTCATTTGGTAGCGACTCCTGCCTTCTGAACAAAAGGCCATGGGTTATATACCCACTCGGTACCTACAAACATTCATGTGATGGACATCTGTTCCGTGTCTGGGTGCTTGTATTTATTAGGTATGTATATATAATATTATGTATATATATATATATAATATTTGTGGGTACCTTGTTGTGTTCTCCTCATACTCATAACACAACTGCTCAAGCTACTTTAGGATCGGCCCAATGTATGTGATCTTGTCTGATTTTTGATGAAAACATTAGACTCTTGATGTCATCAAAAAATTTAACTATACAATAAAATATAGGCTTAGGTATTAAATATTAGGTAAGAAATAAAAGAGGTATTTGCTTGGTAAGTTCCTTGTAATATGATGGAAGCAAAGTATATTAATTCATACAAAAAATACGTAGATACACTAATTCTCATAAATTAAATATAGCTACTCTGCCAAATTTGTCATCTTTAAGGAATAAGGGCAGGTATGCTAAGTTCATTACTTTGAGAATTGCTTAGACTAGCGGTTTATTTTAAAACTGCTAGATTCAGTGAACATAATTGAACCTTTATCTTTCCACAATTAATTAAACTGTCTGTTCTATTTTTCATTGATGTCAATAAAAGCTATAAATACGAAATCCTTGACATATAATTATATCTGTGTAATAGGTAGCTTAGAATAATAATTTTTTACAAATTTATAAATACAATTACATCAATCAGTAGTATTTTAGGTAAGTTCACGTTACGTTTCGGTAAATGCCTGCTCCTGCTCTAGCTAGCATGTGGCTGGGAATCCAACTCGCCACAATTAAACTAAACTACTTATTCATTAATTAAATTATCTTCGGTCTAGTCCGACTTATTATAATTTTAATAATTTAATGGTACTATTTACATTAATATTATAGGGAGATATTTGTTAACTTTTATCAGCATGATTTATTTTTTAAACGTATTAAGTCTATTATTAGGTATTAGAAAAATCACAGACTTAAAAGTCTGTGTAGAAATGTTTGTCCTATCATAATACGCAATATATGACGTATAAGTATCTAACGAATCGACGCGAATCTGATTTCTAATTCTTGTACTCAACTTATTAAACAACATCTATCTAAAAACCACATGGCAGAAAACAAACATAGGCGCGCGACTACATTATAAAAGAATAGAAATAGTGTTTTTAAAGTCACATTAATAAATAAATATGCTTATCACATAACATAAAGAAGACAGTTGCGAAATCCCGCTCAGCATTAGGCCGCAAAATGGACGGTCGCGGTTGCTTGAGCGGGGGCGACTGCGGCGCGGGCAACTAGGCGGGCCGCGGACCTCTAGAATGGTTAATTGATACAAACTTAAGCATAGGTAAATATCAAATCGCGCGAGCGATGCACCGCGCGAGCCCCCGCTCCCGCGGCCGTCCAGTTTGCGGCCTTAGTCGTAAGCAACCTGCTGACTTATCATATCACAGGTCACAGACGCTGGTTTTCAGCGAGACCGTACTCTCGACGCAAGAGAAGAACTTTCGTAAAGGGGTCGCATTTCGGGACCGGCTCGCGATCGGTGCGTAGTTCTCGCGCGGTCTGCGCAGGACATAAAATGCACGTGCGCAGCTCGTGGACCATGTGTGGACGCACCCTAAAAGGCCAGGATGGCGGCCATTTTGGTTACTTGCCCACAGCAATCTGTTTCTTTTCTTTCCATCATGCGACTATGCTATGCTACTACATAAAAATGCACCTTACAACATATCATTAAGCTAACACAGGCTTTCAGCAGTTCTTTGGCAGTTTTCTGCTAAAGTTACATTATGTTTACAAAAGACATAAAATAATTATTCTGATTATTTAGACAAATATTCATAGTACCAACTTGGGTTTGTACAGAAAAAATGTGTAGAAAATAAATATAAAAATACACAAGGTTTGCGTCGCGTCAAGTCCATATGGCAAACGGAGATTAGGTTTATTGTATTCCTAAGTGACCCCGTATTGACCAGTGTTGCATTCAAAACAAAAGTTCATTGATTGATATCAAAAAAACATTAAAATATTGCAAGATCGCCTTAACGCAAACTTTGTTATTAAAATTATCATTTTATCTTAAACGCCAATAACCTAAATGACTACCCATTAATTTACATTAATCCTTAAAGTTAGTTATACATAACATGGCTATGACGACCTCGGTGGCGCAATATGCAATGTAACAAAGGTGTTTGCAGCACCTAAGATCTCAGGTTTGGTTCCCCTGTGTTGGGTCATTTCCAAATTTATTTGGTCCTGAGTGTTATTAGAACACTGATCAGAGATCTCATTACACAGTCAGTGTAGTAGTCATAACACAAAGGAATACCTTAGTTTGAGACCAATGCTATGTGTGTAGACACTTTTATCTATTTTCAAATAATACCTATAAAGATAATAAATAATTTAGAGTTACATTTTTAAACTCATTATAAAATTATAAATAATTTCTATATTATGTACTATAAATGTATAATGTAGTGTAAAAACCTACAAATAGCTTATGTATAAAGGAACAAATTATCTTTATATGGGGAAAAAATGAAGATATAATATAAATACATAGGCATTTTTATAATCCTTACATACTAAATACCCAGTACTTCGGTGTTTCTGTACATAGATTGATTCTGCTTGCTATTTAATTTTTTAATCCTTTTTTTCATGAGTTTCTGAAAAAGTAAAATAGATATTTTTATGTAAACAATCTATTAAGTGCGACTTTATCAAACAATTTTAAAAGAGGAGATATGATTGGAAATGACGCGGCATTAGCACCAGGCGAGTACAGAATATTTGGCTCTGTTTTTATTGTTAGTTTTTAGATTAACCATATAGCGAGATCAGACACTAAATTATATAGCTTTACCTGGCACATCATCCTCTTCTGCATCTAATATGTCGACACAGCAAACGGAATAGCAGATAAGAGATAGAAATCCGAGTGGCAAGCCAAACACTAGTGCTGTTAGAACTGGGTTTCCACGCCACATATTGGTAAGTGTTGTTCTTGCTTCAAAGAATCCTCTATACATACGGACGGGCCAGTTGTTTCCACCGTAAACCTATAAATAATAAGACGGCTGTATTAAAAATTGGGGAATTGAGTTGCAATAAAATTAAGTTGAAACTTTTGCCAAGAATTTTGAAGAAAACATCTCTTATTCAAATATATGCTATTAAATTAATAAAAAAAATATTACAGGTGCAATTTGGTTATGGATCTGGTCCAAAAACATCAAGACTGCTTCTGGCGTCATAAGAACAGGATCATCATCGGGCATGTGGTGGTGGCTGGTGGTAGAATTAAGTACCAACAAATGAGGCACTGTAAGTTCGGTCATAGCAATTGAATTCGCTAACTCTGGAGTACCCATCCAACCAAATTGGAATCTGGAGTGTAAGTCTCTTTTGCGGCTCCTGAAATGTCATAACATAATCATGTATTAATATATTATACATAATAAATTGTAAATGTTAACTGGAGATGTAACAAGTAGGTATATTAATAGTTTAAAATAGAAATCAATGAAAAATATGGTGTATGGAGTTTTTGAATGTAACTTGAATCAAGCCTGTTACAGTATGATTGTAATGCTGTATCTTGTGTTGATAATCCAATGAATAAATAAGCCTATTGGTCATAACAATACACTAACACAATTATTATATTTGTTTTAATTAATATCTACATTTTCTATGGAGGAGGTTTCTATCCATATATCACCAAGTTATAAAATACACCCAAACTTAGTAAATTTATACCCACTTAATGATTCCTTCAACCATGTCTTTAAAATCTTGTTCAGTTTGAGTGATCTCATTTAGTTTATTCTCAGAGACTACAGCAATCACAATATACTTTTCGGTATCCATCAAGTCATTTATGTTTGCCCTTGTAATTCTAGGAAAGAATCCAAACCGCTCCGAGTTAATCCACTTATCTAATGATACATTTAAGGCTTCCCTGTCCTTGATCAATGCTGTGCTTGCTGTAAAATCAAATTAATTTGTTACTAAAGAGATACATAAAGCTTCAAACAGTATAGTAATCAAAATAAAAATTTACCTTCAAAGAAGAATGCATCATCTTCTTTGTAAACGAAAATTGCTGTTTCATTTGGTGGCTTCACATCATGTTTCACAATGTCATGTGACATGGCATAGAACCATGTGTGGGGCTGATACTTCTCAGCATGTATTGTGAATATTTCCTGAAGGAAAATAATATTTTTACAATAAAGAAAAAAGTGCATACTAAAGAAATCAAATATTCTCAATTAAAAACACTTAACAGTACCCATAATGCTCCTTGTTGTTTGCCGATGTACCCAAAGAACACAGGATGTGTTTCCTTTAGGTAGCCTATGCTGTCTGCATGGGAGATTCTTTGTATAGCTGGCTGAGACATACGCAGGGCATAATTTACCATCTCTTCCTTCACTCTATCACCGGTATACTCATGTTGATAAGACCCTTTTATACTGTGAATCAAAATCAAATGCTGTTTTAAATGAAAAAACATCGAAATTTTCAGAAGGTTTAATAAACTAATTTCCAATTACTGTACTAGATTGCATGTGTCAAATTTGTTATAAGTATACTTACAACATTATTGTAGGATAAGCTCTTATTTTAAAATGCGTGGCTACACTATTAAATCGGGTACAGTCCACTTTAGCCACTTTGATGGGGCTGCTGTAGAGAGTCTGAGCGACGTGGGCCCACACCGGCTCCAAGCGGCGGCAGTGCGCACACCACGGAGCATAGAATTTCACAAACCACATGCCCTCATTGCTAATATCGATGAATTTGTCGCTTAGCTCCAGAACTCTTGACGATGACACTCCATATAAAGCTGTTACGGAAATATGTATGAAATTAATTAAAATTTTACAAAATGATCGACGGAACTATACTATATCGTTTTTATAAATATACTTATAAATTAAAACAATGTTACATTTTAAACTCGAAATGCATAAATAAAAATTACAACCTGACATGACTATTAGCCATGTTTTGGTGAATTTACTCATCGTGTTCCCGTCCTTTCACTGTCATATAATTATATAAACCACTATTATTGCACTTTTGTTACAAATTATTACAGAACATTTATTAGTTAAATAAAATAAAATCGATACAAATAAACACCACACTTAGCCGACATCCCGCATCAATCACATTAGTACTATTGCCCCGTCCGTCGTGCAGACAGTGTCAACGTCGATTGACAGTGACAAGTGAAATTATTGTCAGTTGGATAAAGGCGGTCACACATCTTCGTAGATGTGTGACCGCCCGGTTCATAGCAGCGATAATATCGTAATACCATACGATACGAAGCCCGTGGCAAATTCATCGGATTTTTACTAAATGTGTAATAATAAATGTTGGTAGTTTGGATTCTCTTCTGACCGGGGGCCCCTTACGTCTGGGGGCCCGTGGCATTTTGCCGACATGCCACCCTGTAGTTACGCCACTGCGTGTAGGTTTATGCTGAGGTAACATGCGTGCGAAATTCAGTACATGTCTATATCACGAATTTATCTGATAAAAAAATAAATATGTTTTAATTTATTCACTTTCATGAACGAGTGGCTAACATGTCCATCCATACAGACATAATTTAAAAAGGAAAGAAAACTGTTTAATGAATTTTAAGATTCATACTAATTTAGCGCTCGAATATTTTATCGCGATGTCTGCGGCGTACGCTTTTAAACGTGTTTCCTAGCGCTCGTTTCAAGGAGAACGCGCAGTTTAACAGGTATATAGGTATTACACGTACTATATACTCGTAATTAAATATCTTCATTATGGATGTAAGGGAGCGACCTGGTGCTTCCTGCCGCTGCCGAATAACAAACGAGGCGCTGGCAACCGGTGACTGGTGGCGGTATAACCATCTTAATTGAAGGAAGTAGGTAAATACCACGGGCTAATGACAGGGCAGCAGCGTCACCGGAGCTAAAAGCTACACCCTGCGATCGCCAACCCGCCTGCCCAGCGTGGCGATTATGGGTATATCCTCCAGATATTTGCCATAAGTGGCGAAAAATTGGAGAGGCCAATGTCAGTGGAATGCAATAGGCTGATGATGATGATGATGAATTTCCATTTACTATGCCGTGAATAGTGTGGGGTTTTCAGGCCAGGTATGGCTATTCTACTTATTCAACATATACATAAACGGGCCCCTACTACTCCTGCGCCACGGCCACATATATATCCATACCCATTTATGTGTGGGCTTTAATTGAAATAACTGTAGGTTTGCTTATTATGACTTAGGGCTTGTATCAAGAAACTTAATCAGTTAGGCATTTTTAGCATTCCAATAGATTATTATATTCCCATGTATATTTATGCATGTTCGGCGCTTTGAACCCACAACAAAGTTTTGTACGATTGCTCGCGGAATTTTTAGCGCAACAAAAAATGAGACAATGTTTAAAAATTACAATGTCAATTATTGACGTGTTTTTAAATGTCATGACGGGAAAAGCGCGGGAAACGTCTAGCGGTGCGGTCGACTTTTTTCTGGCTTTTTTGCAATTATAATTTTAAATCTTAATTGGATCAGTTAAGTCGTGTAGTTTGTATATTTCTATTGTATATTGTATATATTTTATTTATTTGTGTTGTTTTCTACGGAAATCTGGTGAGTTTTTAAGTTTGTAATTTTGCATGAACGAACCCGAAGATCCGGGGGGGACGGCCCCCCCGGTAGCTAATTATGTAACAATAACTTGCTCAAACTCTGGTATGGAGACTGAATGCTCCTTACAAGACACGGATGGAGGTTTTGTTACGGAAAATTCCAAGGCTAAACGTAAAAGAGCGTCTGCTCGTAAAGTATGCAAGCATTGCAAAAAACGTAAAAGGCATCTTAAAACTTCAGCTATGGCAGGCTCAGGAGATGAATTTGATTGTCAGTGCGGAAATAGTTATCACAACGATACTCATAAAGAAATTCAAAATAATAACATTGCCAATTCCAATGATTTTCCTTCGGCACCAAATTCAGTACATGACCGATCTAATACTGATACTACAACTCGAATTCCTATTGGTAGACTTTCATATGTCGCTTCAGATCTAGCCCCTTACACTGTTCATGTACAGAAAGAACAAGAATCACCTACTGATAATCGCAACATTCACCCGGTTTCGTTTGGTTATTTCTTAAAAAAGAACTCTGTGCAGAATATAGTCAATGGCAGTTTAAAACGGATTGGCCGAAATAGACTTTCTATTTCTTTTACAAAATTTGAGGATGCGAATTTATTTTTAAATAATGAGAAATTGAAACAAAATAAATACAAGGCATTTATACCTGTCGTTAATGTTACTCGTATGGGCGTAGTTAGGGGAGTGCCTACAGATTGGTCTGAGGAGGAGATTATCCAAAGCATAACTGTTCCTATGGGGGTCGGTCATGTACTAAAGGCTAGGCGTATAAAGAGGAAAAGTTTTGTTAATGGTAAAGCAGAATATCTACCTATAGAAACAGTTATTCTTACGTTTGATGGTCAGACACTTCCGAAAAGAGTGTTTTTATGTTTTAATTCATTGCCTGTTGATCTTTACATATACCCAACTATCCAATGTTTCAACTGCTGCCGATATGGGCATATTAAGAGTCAATGCCGTTCCACTCCCAGGTGTTTTAAATGTGGCCAAGGTCATAGTGGTGAAAACTGCCAAGTAGAAGAGGATTGTATCATCTGTTGTTTATGTTCTGGCAATCACACAGCTACTAGTAGGAAATGTCCTGAATTCTTTAGGCAAAAATCCATAAAAGAGTCCATGGCTAACAACTGCATTACATATGCTGAAGCGCTGAAATTGCATCCGCCCATTTCCAAGACATATGCAGCTATTGCTACTTCTTCTCCTGCTCATGTTTCCAATAGCCCGCGTATTTTGAATGAGTCAAATTCTCAGAACCACTACATTCCCGATAACAAATCGTATAAAAAGACTGTTTTCTTAAAACCTAAGTCTGCTTATAAACCTGGCAAAGGCTATGATCGTGCCAGTCACGAATCCTTAATTAGGGATTATAGTAGCCCTATTGTCCCGAGTCAAAGTGTTTTACTAAATAACGACCAACAGACCTCGTCTTTAGATAATCTGTCAATTAAAGATTTAATCATTACTTTAATAAATACACTGTCTCAGACAAATTTTCTAGCCTCACCGTCCAACGCTGCCATGTCTGTTAAGGATATTTTATGTGATAATAATATTAATAATTATGGGTCAGTTGGATTCAGTGATCCAGTGGAATTGCCGAAGCATACAAAATAAGAAAACTGACTTAATTTATATGATCAACAAGTACTCCCCGTTTATTATAGCACTACAGGAAACCTGGCTTCGGCCAGATTCCCTTTTTAAAATTCCTGGCTTCTCTTGTGTTAGAGAAGACCGGGCTGATGGCTACGGTGGTGTAGCATTGCTTGTTAAAAATTCTTTTTCATTTGTACATATTCCCATCCCTAGTCACAGTAGTGATTTTTCTATCATTGCCATTCGTGTAAATAATATTTCGTTTGTATCTGTATATATTCCTCACCCCTCTACAGTCATATATGATGAAGTTGATAATATTATTAATGATTTACCTAGTCCAGTGCTAATTTTAGGAGATTTCAATGCGCAGCATCAATGTTGGGGAAGTTCCAATTCGAACCATTACGGGTCCCGCGTTTTAGATCTCTTAGATAACGCTAATTTATGTATTCTTAACTCTGGACACCCTACTCGTCGTACTCAACCAAACGAAGGTATTAGTGCCCCAGATTTATCCATTTGTTCTGCTAATCTAGCCTCCACCTTGACTTGGTCAGTTATTACATCTACATTTGGTAGCGATCATTTTCCTATACTCATTACTTTCCCATCTACATCTAAATCGCCAAGTAAACGTTCCTCTCGCATGAAATATAAACTTGCAAATGCTGATTGGCAATTATTCAAAGAAAAGGTCGAGGAAAACATTCATTCTCTTCCTGAGGTAACTGATACGAACTCATCCATATGTGCGGAGGCTTTAGCTTCGTTATTGTTAAATACTGCTAATACAATATTTCCGACTAAAAATAATCGTAACAAAAAATTACCATGTGCCCCCTGGTGGGATAGTGAATGCTATGAGGCAATTAAAAGAAGGAAACAGGCAGAGCTAAAATATTGCGCAAATTCAACCATGGAGAATTTTAATGAACTTGCAGATATTATTACCAGTACTCGGAAACTCTTAAAAAAGAAGAAATGGGATGGTTGGAAGAATTTTTGTTCTTCTATTTCTCCTGACACTTCTCCATCCACTGTTTGGTCTAATATTCGAAGATTTAGGTCAGCTTTTAAAGAATCCACGCCTCAAAGCCTCCAAGAGCCCTTAGTACAAACCTTTTTAGATAGAATTGCACCATCATTTGTTCCAGAAGATACCTTTTTTGCTACCTCTTATATATCTAATTTAGATCAATCAGGCTTAAATTCACCGTTCAATCTCTATGAATTAAAGGGAGTACTCGAAAACGTTAAAGACTCTGCCCCTGGTACTGATGGGATTCCCTATTCCTTCTTTTCTCATTTAAGCGATCCCAGTTTGTCTTATTTCTTAGATGTAATTAATTCAATTATGCGCACAGGTTGTATTCCTCCTAAATGGAGAGAGCAAGAGGTTATACCGATTCTCAAGCCAAATAAACCCTCGGCAAATGCTGATTCTTATCGTCCCATTGCTCTTTCCTCAGTCTTGACTAAAATTGCGGAGCACTTGGTTAAAAATCGTTTAGAATGGTTCGTGGAAAGCAAAGGCCTAATAAGTAATTCTCAATTTGGATTCAGAAAGGGTAAGGGGACAATGGACAGCATTGGTGTATTTACTACAGATATTCGCCTCGCCTTTTCATGTAATGAATCAGTTTTAGCTGCCTTCCTAGACATTACTTCTGCATATGACAACGTAGTATTATCTATATTAAAGAATAAACTTTTAGATCTAGGGATTCCTGCCCTACTTATTAATTTTATAATTAATCTTTTATCAGAAAGAAGTGTAGACCTTGTGCAATCTGAATCTGTTAAAATATCAAGACTTTTATGGAAGGGCCTTCCCCAAGGTTCAGTGTTAAGTCCGTTACTGTTTAATATTTATTCATACGATTTAGAGAGTTCTCTTCTTGGTAAAGTAAATATATTACAATACGCTGACGATTTGTTATTGTATATATCTGGCAGTAATATACAAACCCTATCCTCATCATTAACCTTATCCCTTACGAATTTAAAGACATGGCTCGATAAAAATGGTTTAAGTCTATCCGTACCTAAAAGTTCTGTAGTATTATTCTCTAGAATGCGTTGTCCTCCACCAATCACTGTATTTTATGATGACACAGTTATTCCCGTTAAAGACGAATCTAAATTTTTAGGTATTATTTTGGATAGGAAGTTAACTGGCCTTCCGCATTTTTATTTTATTGTTGCTAAATGTGAGCGTCATTTAAATATATTGCGATGTTTAGCGGGAGTATGGTGGGGAGCCCATCCTTTCTCTTTAAAGCTTTTATACAATGCCCTTATTAGAAGCACACTTGATTATGGGACCTATTTTTTAGAACCATGTAGTATGTTGGGATTGAAAAAAATGGATGTTATTCAAACAAAAGCACTGCGTATTGTTACTGGAGCAATGAAGACTAGTCCTAATAACGCACTGCAAGTCGAATGTGGTGATCCGCCTCTTCGACTACGCCGTCAATATTTGAGTGACAGATTCTTATTTCGGGCACTTCAAATCTATAACCATCCTCTTTATTCGAAACTACTACGCCTATCCGACTTAATAGAAACCTCACCTTATTGGTCACATAAATCACTCCCTTGTGCAGTTATTAGTTTCCGTAAATTCACCTCCCTTGAAGCTCCAACTCATAGATGTCCCTACCTCCCAATGTTCTCAATAGACTATGAAGCTCTAATTTTACCTGCAGTAGTTAATTTTGATTTGGATATCTCCAAAACCGACAAACATTCTAATGTTAAATTCAATCAGTTATTACATCAAAATTGGCATGATTGGCATTATATTTATTGTGATGCTTCAAAACATTCTCTTGATTCTTGCCTTGGCGTTGGTGTTTACCATCAACAATATAACATAATACAAAAAGTTAAACTACCACCCGAATCATCGGTGTTCACAGGTGAATGCTTTGGTATATTTAAATCTTTGGAGTATATTCTTCTCATGAAACTTAAAAAAACTGTCATCATTTGTGATTCCAAAAGTGCACTACAAGCTTTAGTTAAATTTCCTTTTAAGTCAAATATTTGTTATCCAATAATTATTGACTGTAAAAAATTGTTGCTCCAATGTTCATTGAAAGGGTTTGAAGTCATTTTTGCAAGGGTACCCAGTCATTGTGGTATATTAGGGAATGATATTGCGGACCGATTAGCTAATGCTGCGATTGTTAGTGGTGATCTTTTCCCATATAAAAACTATTGCCATGATTTGCTTTCTCTTGCAAAATCTTTTTTGTGTAAGGCTTGGGAAGAACATTGGAATCAAAGTACTCAAAAAGGTTCTTATTATAGAAGCATACAACCTCAAATTCCTTCGAAGCCATGGTTTTTCAAAAGTAAGCTAGATAAGATAGCGACATCTACTCTTATTAGAATGCGTTTAGGTCATGTTTGCACACCTGCTCATTTAGCGCGCTTTCGTATAGTTGATGATAACATGTGTGATTGCGGTGCTGACATAGGTGATTTAAATCACATATTTTTTGCTTGCCAGAAATACGATCGCTCCTCTTTTATGTTATCTCTTATTTCCCTCCGTGTTCCTTTTCCTACATCTATTCCTTGCCTTTTATTTATTAATAAGTATGATATTTATGTGACCTTATCATTATTTATTAATTATAACAATATTAAGATATGATTTTTATAGTACTTGTATATATTAATTGATTCTGTACCCTTTCCTGATCCATTTTATATTCCTAAATTCCGTTTATCGTAATATTATTTATATCAATACGTTTCCCAACCTTTTCACCGTCGTCAGTGGCAGAAGCACAAACCGTGCATTGCCAAAAAACCACAAAAAAAAAATGTCATGACACGAATGACATTGTTATGTGTCACATACATAAAATGCTGTCCTGTCAATTTTTCAAATAAAAAGTGCCAAATTAACCTCCAAATAGTTCACTTAATCCATTGTTGGAAAGTTTAAATGCTATAAACTTTCACTTACAACGTCATCGTAACCGCCTTCCATGACGCTACAACTGCTACGCGGCATACGTAATTCATTTGCAATTCGTCTTGAAAATCGTACACATTTTGGTCGCCATTGCAGATTCTTACGTAGCCAATACCGTTATTCGGAGTGGGGGTCTAGAGGCGCGAGGGGGGCACGTATCAGCGGCACGGTTGGAGCGCGAGTTCACTCTGTCACTCGGTCATTACGGTATTTCTCGGTTGTGCGTCCCACATTTACGATCGTGAAAGAAAAAGTGACAATGCCCGAAAACAAACCGTTTCAGCGACTTCCAAAAAACATTTTACCTAGACATTATGATTTAGAATTAACACCGAACCTCGAGAAATTCTCGTTCACAGGAAAGACAGCAGTGAAAGTATCGGTAAGGGGAAATTTCATCACATCGTCGTTGCGAATATCTAGTTTCCAGGTGCCGTGTTAAAGTGTCGCCTTCACTTTCAGATCGTGAATTCTTCTAAAGAGATAGTGCTGAACTGTTTGGATTTGGAATTGACCAGTGTCAAACTGCAGTATAGCGATGGAGGGTCCGTTTCCACGTTGAACCCGGTAGAGGTGCGCTTGAACGCCGCTGATGAGACGGCATGCATCTCGTTCGACACGGCGCTCCCGGAAGGGGAGGCGATGTTGTTTTGCGAGTTCAACGGCGAGATTAACGACAAGATGAAAGGGCTTTACCGGAGTAAATACCTGACCCCGGGCGGCGACGAGCGCTACGCTGCCGTCACGCAGTTCGAGGCGACGGACGCGCGCCGCTGCTTCCCGTGCTGGGACGAGCCGGCCATCAAGGCGACCTTCGACATCTCGCTCAACGTGCCGGCGGACCGAGTCGCCCTGTCCAATATGCCAGTCAAGGAGGAGAAGATAAACGGTGACAAGAAATTCATGCGTTTCGACACTACGCCTATAATGTCTACTTACCTTGTGGCTGTGGTGGTTGGCGAATATGATTATGTGGAAAAGAAGTCCAGAGATGGTGTGCTGGTGCGTGTCTACACTCCAGTGGGAAAGAGCAAGCAGGGCATGTTCGCCTTGGAAGTTGCAGCGAGGGTGCTTCCATATTACAAGGAGTACTTTGACATAGCCTATCCATTGCCTAAGATTGATCTCATAGCCATTGCGGACTTCTCGGCTGGTGCTATGGAAAACTGGGGTCTGGTGACATACAGAGAAACATGCTTGCTTGTGGATGAGGAGCACACTTCCGCTGTGAGGAGACAATGGATTGCGCTGGTGGTGGGCCACGAGCTGGCTCATCAGTGGTTTGGCAACTTGGTCACAATGGAGTGGTGGACACATCTCTGGCTGAATGAAGGCTATGCATCATTTGTAGAGTTCCTGTGTGTCAATCATCTATTTCCTGAATATGATATTTGGACACAGTTTGTTACTGAAACCTATATCAGGTATAATATCTATCATATGGTTAACTATTTAAAATGTGTTTATGTAAGCTATTAATATCTGCAATATTTAATTTGAAAAAGTGCCAAGTGTGGTAAATTGTTTTAAGTAAAATGCACAGTCATCACTGTTGTTATGAACAAAGACTTTGAATTATGTTTATTGTGTGATATAAAACTGTGAAAATGTTCCAGGGCCCTAGAGTTGGACTGTTTAAAGAATTCACACCCTATAGAGGTGCCTGTGGGGCATCCATCAGAAATTGATGAAATATTTGATGACATCTCATACAACAAAGGTGCTTCGGTCATACGTATGTTACACAGATACATTGGTGATGATGATTTCAGAAAAGGCATGAACATCTATTTAACTAGACATCAGGTAATGTATGAAGTTTTATCAAGAAATATGCACTATTATTTTATAAAAGTGTATGACTTAATTACCCACACTGTTGCTCTTCTTTCAGTATAAAAACACTTTTACTGAGGACTTGTGGGCAGCTTTAGAAGAAGCATCAAATAAACCTGTTGGGGCTGTCATGTCTACATGGACTAAGCAGATGGGATTCCCTATGGTGCAAGTATGTTTCCCTAAATTGTATTCAGTTCATTATATTTCTTAATCATAATACCTACTAAGTTGGATTATATCACACAAGAATTCTACAAAACTAACATTAAATTTAAAGTAAATAACATAATACTTGTGTTTTGTACTAATATGGGTTTGCACTTGACTGCAATTCACCTGATAATAAGATTTCATTTCATTTTACTCTAATAAAAAGAAATGATAAGTTTTGAAGCAGAAACCACTAATTAATCCTGAGATGAAGCTTTGAAGTGAAGGATTCATATAGTGACAAATATGTACTGTTCAGAAAATATCTACAGTTACAAGATAACACTATTGTCCTTTGTTTTATCAGTGCAAATATGCATTGTGAATTGCTGCGCATCATACATATGGAGTTGTAGTCAGATATAATAATGGTTACTTCCACAACTAACAATGGATTTTGTTGTTACAATAGAAGCATACATTCTATAAAAGTACTGTTGTGAATACTATTACTTATGTTGATACATTTTCATTGTATGCTAAATTTATTATTATGTATTTAATTTTAAAGTTAAATGTTTTTCTGCACTCATGCATAAATAATGTATTTTTTTAATGATTCTATTTATTCATTTAATAATTTAAAGGACATTTGTAAAAAAAAAGACTGGCAACTATACTGAACTTGACATAATGTATATCTCCATTGTGACAATGACTGAGCAAAAAAAGTTTTCTGTTCATACTTAAAATTAAACAGAAAATTTGTTGTACATTTTAATACAAATAAGATCATTGCCAAGCTCTATACTAGAATGAGTAAAATCAATTTCATTTTGTTACCATCAAATTGAAGGTATGAAGGGATTTAATTGAATGACAATGGCTTATTTTATGGAAACAGAATAATATTATCACTCTGGTTAAATAAATATTGTATCTTGATAAACACAAGTGTGTGACTGGCTATTATAATACATGTGTCTATTTTTAGGTGACTTCAGAACAAAGGGGTCCAGACCGTGTCCTCACGCTGACTCAGCAGAAATTTTGCGCTGACGGCAGTTTAGGAGATGAGACACTATGGATGGTGCCAATAACTATATCCACACAGGAACAACCTTCAAAGGTACAGTACAGTTGAGTTGCAACATTTTCTCCCAAGGTTATCAATACCTGATGGTGTGATTATATTGATATCAGTTAAAAATTAACATTGACACAATTTGTGACTTCCTCTATATAATCTTTATTAACCTGTTAGCTTATCTAAACTTTCTTACTACAATTGTAATAGATAAGTTTGATTATAATAACAGGCAATTTTGTATGACCCAGTTCCCTCAAAATATGGATGAAAAATGTTCAAGTGAAGATTGTGACCGTGATATACATAATGCATGGGAGCACTCTGCCAGTTTCATAGGAATGCAACATGGACAGAAGAATTTAAATGTAAACATATAAGTACATACTATGTTGATTTAAATATACAGCATAGTGTATTTTGACGATTTTCAACTCTCAATACAATATACAATTGTTGTATGAAACAGTTCTATACCTCTGAATATGTCTGTTTATCCTTAGCTAGATATTATTAACATTTTCAAGGGGCTTTGAGTAGCCTACACAACATTTCACTGTGACAAAGTGTTTAGGTTTATTCTAAAAATGCATGGGAATAACATAAGTTTTGTTAGGAAAGTGCCGAAAGTCACGAAGTTAGCTGCTCTATTAATAAATGTTTATAAGTTTGTATTATAAAATCTAGTGCATAGTTTGCTAGTTCTGTAGACAGAAATGTATCCAAATTACCTTACAATTTTTCTTATACTGTACAAACATTCAGGTAGTAGATAATTTGACTAATGTTGTGTTGGGATATAATAAAGTTGACATAAATTTTATTTAAAGGTGGCCCTATCAACAGTTCTGGAGAAAAGGACACAGGAAGTAGTGCTGGAAAATGTTGCCGAAACGTCGTGGGTGAAGCTAAACCCAGGCACTGTGAGTAGTTAATATAAATAAGTGATATTATCGGCGGTCTGGCGATCGCAGGGCGTAGCTTCTCGCTCCGGTGATGCTGCTGCCCGTCATCGGCCTGTAGTATTTAGCTGTGGCTTCAAACGTTATGGTTATACCGCCACCAGTCGGTTGCCAGAGTCTCCTTCGTTATTCAGCAGGATGCACCATGCCCAGGTGGGCGTGGTTGGAAGCGAAAAGAAGATAGGTCGCTCTCTTACATCCCCTGGTTGATGATGACGATGGTAGAATTATTGACCAATGAACAATGTGACCAGGTGGGGTACTACCGCACGCGCTACCCGGCGTCGATGCTGTCGCAGCTGGTGACGGCGGTGCGCGACGGGTCGCTCCCGCCGCTCGACCGCCTCGGGCTGCTCGACGACTGCTTCGCGCTCGTGCAAGCCGGACACACGCACACCGCAGATGTATGTTATTACACTATTATACTATATCATGCATGATACTACTGTACTTCGATGTTTTTGCATTAGGAAGGACAAAATTTTGGGTCTTTTTAACCAACTTCAAAAAAGAGGAGGTTCTCAACTCGACTTATTGTTTTTTATTGTATGTTCGTTATCACATATTATCTGCGAGAATTGTGAACCAATTTGGAAAATCCTTTCTATTTACACTGTAAAGGATGAAAGATTATGTCATTCGTGCCTGGATGATAAAATTATTGGAAATCACTTGACACACGATAACTCCGCTTTATCAAATGATGATGATTAAAAATCACTTTTGATTATAAACATTATTTTATTTATAAGATACCTGTACTTACTTTTATTACTGGTGTAAAGTACCTACGCTATATTTACGCATAAATGATTATTTTATCAGTACATGTAGCCAATAATAGCTTCATAAAAGTGCAATCAGTTTTTAATCTTTACGACTTTTGTTAAGTCTCTATAAATAAATATAATGCCGAGTTACACAAGTCGACTTTCAAAATTCGGATTAAAATCATTAGATGCTAGCAGAGACATAATCGATGTAATTTTCTTGTTTAAATTAATTAATGGCAATATTGACTGTTCAAACCTATTATCAAAGATAAATTTTAAAATTCCGTACAAATATCCCAGACATCATATAAAACTTCTCTCTCCTCCTTTCCGCAAGACAGTCTTGGGTAGTTCTTCCCCAGTCTCAAGGCTCTGTAAGGTCTACAATTCAAATAGCGCGAACCTGGATATATTTAGTAGTACATTGCGTAAATTGAAGGAAACTGTTGGTGCACTAATGTAATAGTATAAGAAAGTAGTATAAGTTTATATGTCACACTAATCGTAAGTACCTATTTAGTTACAAACTTTAGCTAATGCATGCCGTGTTTACCATTAAAATATTGTACATTAAGACTGTAATATATTTGAAGTGTACTGTTTATTATTGTTAATGTACGATTGTTGGTAGACCAAATAAATAAATAAAAAAATAATATTGTTTAGAAAATATCATTTAATGATATTTGAATAGAAGTTTAAACATAATGAATAATACATAAATAACGTCTACTTTTTCTTTTACAGTCTCTGAAGCTAATCGAAGCTTTCAGCAATGAGACAAACTTCACAGTATGGTCCTCAATATCCAACTGTTTGTCAAAGCTCAGTGCATTATTCTCACACACTGCCCTCGACAAGCCTTTGAAGAACTACGGGCGGAAGTTGTTCTCTAACGTGACCCGCCGGCTCGGGTGGGACGCCGAGGAGAAGGAGAGCCATCTCGACACACTGCTGAGGAGCTTGGTACTCAATAAGATGATCAGCTTTGAGGATCCTGAAACTATTAAAGAAGCTAAAAGTCGGTAAGTACTAAGTATTGATGTTAAATTGTCTGAATACTTATAAATATTAGACAAACCAGTCTTTTCTTTAAAATGATTGTAAATACTATTGAAATTTATTTTCTTTTCTATATTGTTGTGTATAAGTAAAAACGAAAGTTTGTTTAAATTAATAATTAAATTCAAACAAACTTTAATTTTTACTTTTATGAATAAACTGAATGGAAACACTGAAAATTGGTGTAAACTGTAAGCTAGCATGTATTTATCATAAATAAATAAATATGAGGATGTATGCAAGGCCGCACACTACAACGTATACGTAACGGTATCGTATCGCAGGTTCGAGGCGCACCTGGCGGGCGCGCGGCCGCTGCCGGCCGACCTGCGCTCGGCGTGCTACCGCGCGGTGCTGGCGGACGCGGACGCGCGCACGTTCGAGCGCTTCCTGGAGCTGTACCGCGCCGCCGACCTGCACGAGGAGAAGGACCGCGTCAGCCGCGCGCTGGGCGCCGTGCGCGACCCCACGCTGCTGCACCGCGTGCTCGAGTTCGCCATCTCGGTCAGTGTTCCATGTGCTCACATTAATCACATTTTTTTACGGGAGGCCCAATAGCCAGTAGGTAGTGTAGTAATCTAGAGCACAGCTAAATACTTATTATTTGCTACACTTTACAAGACTAGCGACCCGCCCTCGCTTCACTTCGGGTGTTTTAGAACTAAATATAGCCTATGTTACTCAGTGATAATGTAGCTTTCTAATAAAAAAAGAATTATTAAAATCGGTCTAGTACTTTTTGAGTTTATTTGTTACATACAAAAATATAAATTTTTCCTCTTTATATTATTAGTGTAGATAACTTTTTAATCACTATTCAAATTGTTTTCTGGGCATAAGGTACGATTTATTAAGCCCATTTCTGCAAAAAAAAATAGGTCATATTTTCACAACAAATTAATTGTCCCGAACCTATTATAAATTTCGCATGGTTACCGGTACTCCAGGTTGTGCCTGTATTTTCACTGTGTTCGCATTACGAGTTCACACGGCTAAGAAATGGAACTCAACATGTTGGGAGGCGTTAGATTGAATTAATCAATTTTTGCATGATATTAATAATTATAAAAATAATAATTGTTTTTATTTCCTCAGGATGAAGTGCGCTCACAAGATACCGTATTCGTCATAGTATCTGTGGCAGTCAGCAAGTATGGACGTGACCTCGCATGGCAGTTCTTCAAGGATCACTGGCAAGAATTTATGGACCGGTACCAGGTCAGTTCTTTCTGTCAAAACCCGTCTCTATATAACTGATATGTATGCTGCTTAGATTGCATCCCAAACTTAATGTGGCAGGAGACTAGAAGGTCTCGATCGTCATTTACCAAACAAGTTTTTTTTTTAGTAGCTCGACATAATGGCTTCCCTACGCCTGATGGAAAGCGAAAGAGCTCAAGATGTGAAAATGGGCAAGTAATTGGTCAGTTACCTGTCAGTTGCCACTGCCATGCAAGCCCAACCCTGACCCCCCCAGAGCTCCGGAAACCCTACTCACCGGCAGAAATACGACCCGGAGGACATTTGGCTGCGGTAATCTATAGGCCAACCCGCCTGTCCAGCGTGGTGATTTTGGGTATATGCTCCTCAGCTTTAGGTGTTTGGCCTAAGTGACATACAGCTGGAGAGGCCTATGTCCAGCTGTGGACTGTAATGGGCTGATGATATGATGATTCTATAGGGTGGAGGTAGCTCAATTCAAGCGAAAATTCGCTATGTCCTACCTGTCTTAAGTCGGATGTTTACCGTGTATCGTTTTCAGGGTGGATTCCTTCTGGCCCGGCTGGTGAAGTCGACGACGGAGAACTTCGCGTCGGAGGCGGCGGCGCAGGAGATCGAGGCGTTCTTCGAGGCGCACCAGTCGCCCGGCACCGAGCGCTCCGTGCAGCAGGCGCTGGAGACCGTGCGCCTCAACGCGGCCTGGCTGCGCCGCGACCTCGCCTCCGCCGCCGCCTACCTGCAGCCCTACCACTGACGCGCCGGCGGCCGAGCGCTCCCGGTAACCATGCTCTATACATCATCATCATCCCACATCAGTCCACTGCTGGACATAGACTCCCAATCCTCGCCACTTCGATCGGTCCCGGGCCTCACGTATCCAGCGCTTGCCAGCCGTCCTGCGCAGATCGTCCCTCCACCTGACCTGAGGGCGTCCTACACCACGTTTGCCGAGACGGGGTCTCCACTCCAGAACTTGTTTACCCCAACGGTTATCGTTTCTGCGGCTGACATGGCCAGCCCACTGCCACTTCAGCTTACTGATCCTGTGAGCTATGTCGGTAACTTTAGTTCTCTGCCGGATCACCTCATTTCGGATCCGATCCTGCAGAGAGACGCCGAGCATAGCCCTTTCCATAGCTCGCTGAGCGACCTTCAACTTGAGGACTAGCCATACTGTGATTGTCCACGTTTCGGCTCCGTATCATCAGCCGTAGGCCTCCCGCGATGACAATTTGTCTTAGTCACCATGCTTTGCAGGCGTCTTGGTGACTTTAGTGACTGCAGTAGGTTTCATTTGTACTCGGGTAAACCCTGCTACCCGTTTCCTGAAATTCTCTTAGCTGTCTTCTATGATACCCTTTGAGTCCCTTACTACGCCTTAATGTATAATTTTACATGTGATCGTGAAAGTATTCGGATTTGCTCCTGCAGGCTTGTGTGTTACCCGTAGATTTTATTATTAATCATGATCTTGAAGAAATTATCATAGGCAAGTGCTCATCAGATGTCTGATGAAATCAAACAATATAAAAATCTTTGATTTTATTTTCATGAATAGTTACATAAAAATTCCATAATCGTTTATCATCTTTAATCATCATCATCATCAGCCTATTGTAGTCCACTGCTGGCCATAGGCCTCTCCAGTTGTTCGCCACTTAGGGCTAACATCTGGAGGATATACCCATAATCGCCACGCTGGGCAGGCGGGTTGGCGGTCGCAAGGCGTAGCTTCTCGCTCCGTTGACGCTGCTGCCCGTCATCGGTCTGTGGTATTTAGCTACGCCTTCAATAGGCTATTATAGCTTTTTTATTTGTAGATTAGACTAAAAATGACAAAGTCATAGCCTGTGTCATTTTTACGGGAGGGAGTGACGTCAAAGACCCCCACTCCTAACTTTTGATGCCTTGTATCTTTGCAATTGTTTATTTGAATGTAAAAAGGAAAAATACGTGTCTAATAAATTTTTATGATCTAAAATATGGACTAAATATAATGTAATTATTTTGACCCCCCAAAACATCCTTATTGTGATGGTTATACCGCCACCAGTCGGTTGCCAGCGCCTCGTTCGTTATTCGGCAGGATGCACCACGGGCAGGTGAGGTTGGCTTGGAGCGAAAAGATGAGTCGCTCCCTTACATCTCGTTCTTTAATATTGATTATTATTTTACAGGGCCGAGACCAATGCAAGACTGAAACTACAACGAAATCCCCAGTTATGTTTCAATCGAAAATATAATAAGTACCTAGCTATTACTAACTACCTACGAGAGCGAGCTTTATTTATTTCCAGTGACATTCTTTATTGTAAATTTATACGGGAGTTATTATTGTATTATAATTACTTTTAGTATTCTATTTATATCAATAAAACACTCCTTAGTTAATGCATTTTGTTAATCAACTTCAGATACTATAGGTTGTAGGACTTAGAAGATAATGCACATGTTTGCGTTAACACAGCTAAATCGCTATTCCCCACTGTGGAGTAAGTAGCTAATTGTTGTCGGAAACGATATGCCTTAGACTGCACGTAGGGGACGACACAGCTACCTGATGTATGGAATGGCCATATTTACTGCACCAAATTCATTTATTGAACCAATCGATTTGGTTACTATGAAATGGATGTGCTTATTGTAGATAAACCGCTTAATTGAGTCCTTAACTTCGGGGTACAGGAGCACAGAGGTATGTCGAGATCGGGCAGGAGGTGGGGCACTCCCAACCTCACCCTCCCACCAACCTCCTAACGCAAGCAAGGATCCAATTAAACAGTTTATCTATAATGATCTTACTGGATGCATGTTCGCATGTTTTTTATTTGTCACGTATGTCCATGACATACGCTTTTTATTTATTTGAAAGCCATATCAGTATCACCCACAGGCATTTTGTACAAATATGTAAAAATGTTTATTATAATTTGTTTAAATATGTTTAAGAGTGATTAATATTGGTGCTGAAGCTGAACACGTTTTCGACTATTCATGAAAATTGGAAAGCCATTGACAACCTTATTTTGTTCTATCCCTTTCTCTCAATTTAAAAATACATAAATGATAGAGAAGAAACTACAATAAACTGCTAAATGATGCTATTAGGCATTTAATATTTTTTATGAGTAAGATAATTTCATTGCCTTTATTTTAATTTTGGAACTATTCGAATGTATACTTTCTCTCTTTTGAATAAGTTTCAGTGTGGTGAATAGGTTCCCATAAATGTATGTAAGAATATTGGATCTGACTTTCTTTGGTATTCAAGTCGGTCAAAATTGTATTGTGATTTTAGGTATTCGAAGTTACCATCATAATTAATTGCCTCGTTTGTTGTCATCACTGATTGTTTAGTAAGACTGTGTTATTCCAATAAATCGTACAAAATTATGATTTTGTTCTATCTTTCACTTCCCAAATAGTAGAGCCTGAAATAATAGTGTGTGGCAATGAGTGACTATTTGAAAGACACATTCGTGGTTGTCACTGGAGGTAGTAGTATATTTGCTTTCAGTATCGTCTCATATCATACCCATGTACCTGGCACAATGACAACCTGGAACAAAGGGGGTACATCTTGGCCCACCAAAGGACGCGCTCTACTTTGCTCCACCAGTGGATCAAAGTAGAACGCTTAAAAATTGAGTGTGTAATTCGCCCCACTGCTACGATTTAGAAGGGCGCCGTACACAGATTTTTATTCATGTGTATTCTGCCCCACTAGGGCCATCACCTTGCTTAGAGTATAGATGGGTTTTCACTTAATACAAACGAACACACACGTTTACACAATTGCTTAAGCTACTTACCTTGGGGTCGGAGTAATGTAGGTATGTGATGTTGTCTGATATTTATTTGTTGTATTTGTCTTTCAAAAGTACCAGGAGCGCATAGCAATATGGGAAGTAGAAAACCTCCGAAGGAGAAATATTTAGGGTGTTAATAACTAAAATACCTAATTAGCTTGCCCGGAAACACTAGTTTCGTCGCAATTACGTCGGATTCGGCATGAGCGCTCAACGAAACTTTAGAAAAGTTAATGGCAGTAACTTTTATCACTAAAATATTTGTTCAAATATTTTGCATGTTAATTAAGGGCGTCATGTTATGGGTGTGAACAAAGTAGCGGTATTAATAAAACCAAATTTAAAACAGTACCATCTATATTGCACTATAACATTTCACTTGGTATTGTACAAAATAGGTGTTATTATGAAATTGGACAATAATAACACGAAAACACAAATCTTACACAACAATGCCAATATCTAGTAGGTGCAGAGGACACACGAAAACCTATATTGGTAAATGGAAGGTACACAACGAAGTATAAGTTTCAAGAATTTAGAGCGCAAATATATTTCAAAAAGTCAAAATACGTAAATATTAATTTACATAAAAATAGCTTTTAATTACGCTATTCAAAGTTTCCCCGCTATACAAAAATATTTTCGGTATTTAATTACATTATAAACACCTTATTTTTAGCAATGAGTAAACTCAACATAAGTACATATTTTTCAAATTAAAAGTGACCACAGCGACTAGACTGCTAGTCTTAACAGAGTATTGCTTGTATTGATTTCATTACAACCGTATAGTAAGTGCATGGATAAGTCAGATCTCTTCAACAATATTAATATTATATCATATACTAATTATATTTTTATTAGTAATTATATACAATATGGATTCTTACACCATCCATACCATAAAATATTTTCATTTTGTAGATTCTAAACGACGTATTATCGTCACCATAGATGATAATTACAATAATATTCCTATTATGTAAAAGGCATCTTTAAATTAATATTTTGTAGAAATAGCTATACAATCAATTGAATTTGGTGTACATAATATTTAGTTAAGTTCAAGTGTACTGCGACTCGATTTCATTATATTTATGTAAAATAGGGAAATTAGGGCATAGCACATTATATTATCTGACAATATCTTATCCTAGAACTATATCATGCTGTATTCTGCGGCGTACTACCTTTATATAGTGCGAATGATACCATTTTTAATAAATTAATATCGTCAGGTTATCGTGCACTCCTTACTAACATCAACTACAATTTTGACTGGAAATACAGTGTTGTGTAAAGTTTTAAATGCTAATCATCAAACCACTGGTTTATCCTTACTAAGTCCTAGCATAACGCCATCTCATCGCCGACTACTCGATACGGCACCACTCACTATATGAATTGAACGGGTTATACTTATTATTGCTGTATTCTATTAAACATGTATAATAATAATCATTGATTAAATTATTTTAGAGAATAATTTTAGATTGATTTCGCCATTAAATTACTGACATCACAAAATATCCTTTGGTCAATGAAATTATTCAGACACATTCACACTCACTGCGGCGCGGATCGGACGGCATAGCGATAACAACATAACTCCGCGCTTGTACCAATAAACCAGTTACAAGTCACAAATGCTGCCAGTCAGCATTCGCTTATTCATCTAAAATAGGACAAATACCAAATCTATTTGTTTACTACGAAAACGCGCTACAAGGCGTAGAATACAGTTTGTAAGTAACCATCTAAAGGTGAATAAATGTTATACTTAATGATTTTCATGATAGAATTTTTAGAAATACGTGACATTATAATTATATTGTCTGATTCATCAACCGTTCGATCTAATATAATATGGAAATACATGCCAACAACCTATGAGACAATAAATACTTTGTTACATTACAAAATAACATCGAAGTCCTTTTGACTAGAAAGCTAGTTGTTTTTATATAATGAGAGATCTGAATATAAGTACATAAAACCAGTCTAAAAGTACTCTTAACGGACTAGACATAAATATAGCAAGAGGTATAAACAAGATACCAATTCACTTTAACCAAAGCCCATTCTATTATGCAAAATATTATTATAAAAGAACATAATCTTTTAAATTCGTAATGCTTAATCTTTGAATATAAAATGTATAATAATATCGTCAACAGAAAATGCTCTAAAGTCTATTAATTGATACTTATAACTAATGCACACAAAATTATTGTAAATTACAAACTTATATTGATTTTATTCACACGGTAGTCCTTAGAGCCAAAAGTTACTTTGTAAGAAATCTATGCACACGGGACGTAACACATAACCTTATCTACAATGAAGTCAAACTATAGGCAAATGTTTTTTCAACAAGCTTAGTGAATAGATTTGCAGTTCATATTTTTGGGTATTATTACAGATATTAAATAATATTTACGCATACTCTAACTAAGGTAATAAAATTAAACGCGATTACGAACGCAAGTGTTTACACTGTTCCCGACGTGGCATACAAACAATTTGAGCAAACATTTAGGAATAACACGTAATTGACTATAATACAATTATAATAATCACAATGGAGTACGAAAACAAACGTGTATAATAAATTCCTAAAATATAAATGTAAAAATAAAATGGTGTTCATAATTTAAACGTAAAATGCACTTCACGATCTAAGCTAATATGTTAATTATCGGATAGAACACGCTAACTAGGGATTTACTCAAGCGACGTGAAAACCTAATGAAAGACCAGAGTATAATATTATGCCAGCATGGTTATCTCACAGGGCCCAAGAATCGAATGCTGCTTATACAACAGGGCCGCCAGCACAACCTACTGGCGCCTTATTTAGAAATGACCCCGTTCGCGCACATTACAGATCAGTTAATAAAAGCTGGCACGTTCATAGTACCTACTTTCACTATACAGCATATAAAGTAAAGCTATAACTGTCCCCTTCACACTCATAAGCTAGACCGCGCGCGAGAGAGACAGGCAGACTTTTCATGATGCGCATGCAGTACAACGTCACACTGTGCGCTTACCCACAGACACTAAAGACAGTAAATGTGTTGAACGTGCCAGCTTTAGTCAACTGTACTGTACCCCGCGGTACGCCAGCTTATTCCTGTCTTGTCGCGAAATGAACTGTATGAGTTCTAAGGCTAAGTTCATATTTTCTTACTTCGGCTTAACTTGAATAAACCATATTATTTCTATTAATGTATTTCACTCAAGATGACTTTATGATATTTTTGATCATATAGATACAAGAAGCAAGTCATTAGGAGATAATGTTGACATACTGCGCTTGAGTGAATCCCGAAATCTGCTTTAGGCTCCCCTACTACTTACTATTCAAAGTTCCCCAGCGTTCAAAAACACCGTAGTAACGGCAAGCACCCAAACCCACTATAAAGTTCAATATAATTTATCTACCTACGTATCCAAGAAAACAATATTTCTATGTTTAAATAGTTTAGAGTCAAGTGATTAGTAATTATTTTTAGTTACAAGTTCATCAATGATGAACTTATAAAATCCGAGGATATATGTGTTTCAGATGTTATATTTGTGTGTTTTTAGTATCTTAACACACAAGTGAATTTACTAAAGTCAATAAAGAAATTCGTCAATATTACGTTCCATACGTAATATCGATTTGATATCTATAAGGATAATTAAAATTATATTCTACAAATAACCTATATAATGCTATATGTAGTACCCGGCAGCAATAATAATACGTAAAGAAAAGCGTTTTCTTAAAATAAAACCACCTTTTTTCTGCATGGTACCTGTGTACTCACTAGAAACACTTTCATATATACTACTATATTTTAATAATTACATAAAATTAGATGAGCCGGATAAAGCAAGCACTCCAATCAATCATCCAATCAAACATTTCAAATTACGCTTTTGAAATGAAGCTGAAAGTATTATACAATATACCAGTGAGCCATTTTAAGTACATATTAGGCAAGAAAAAAGTGTTAATGACCTCATAATAAGATTTTAATAACTACCGGTAATATCGGTATAATTTGGGAATTAATATAATGTAAAAATAAACTGATCAACACATACATATTTACACATAATATAATCGCCTATCCTAAACATTTCAAGCAAATTAAGTCTGAATAAATTGCCTATAAATAAGTTTGACTTTCAAATAAACTGATAAAGGACGTATCAAGTCAGTACAGCAGAGGACTCGGGGCCTCCAATTAGTAAATAATACTAGAATAAATCCATTTAAATACGTAGAAGGCAAGTACTTGTTAAAATAAAATATACTGATAAGACTCTGCTCCTTATTAACAAAACGTCGAAAAGATTCCGATTCGGTGAGTTCTTTTTCACCGTCAAAACGTTTTCGTTTAGAAAAAGGTAAAGAAGAAGGAAAGAACGTTTAGTGAATAAGGGGACAGATCCTATTTAGCGGCCCCAAACGACATACATAAGGAAACAACGAACTAATTATAAATAGCTAATTCCTATACGTTCACCCAATATCTGTTGCAATGTCTCGCTCCGGGCCCTACTCGATGATGAGGCAGCGCGGCAGGTGCTCGTGCAGGTAGTCGAACAGCTCCGGCGACGCGCCCGGGCAGTTCGTGAGCTCCAGCTCGCGCAGCTGCCGCAGCTGGATGAGGCTCGACAGACCGCCGGACGTTAACAGCGGGCAACCTGAGAAACGATACGAACGATGCTATACATATAGTTTACTGCATATGATAAGAAAAATATAATGACTGACGGCGACTTGACAAAAGTCGCTGATAAAGAATAAAGAAAGAAAGAAAAATTTTAGTTTTACACTACAGTATGTTTTTTCCAAATTTCAAAGATATAGCCCGCTAAAGTTACGCGTGACGTCACGCCGTGTGGCATTTTGTTGCACGGAGTGACGTCAAAGACTTCTAAATTTTGATGCCTTGTATCTTTGTTACTTTCTGTTTAAATGAAAAAAGGAATATGGACTAAATACAATGTAATTCTTTTGACCCTGGCAGCATCCCTATTGGAGAGGACTAATAGCTGTCAGAACCAGCGCAAGCGCAGGAACAGAGCCACCAGCGACTGCATCGTGCTGATGTAGCTCACGCCGATGTCCGTTATGTGGACGCATCTGATAGTTACCGGCGAGCGAGAGCAGTTGCAGCGAGCGCATGCCGCACAGGTGCTGCACGCCGAAGTCGCGCAGCTGCGAGCACCAGCGCAGGAACAGCGCCACCAGCGACTGCATCGTGCTGATGTAGCCCACGCCGATGTCCGTTATGTGGACGCATCTGATAGTTACCGGCGAGCGAGAGCAGTTGCAGCGAGCGCATGCCGCACAGGTGCTGCACGCCGAAGTCGCGCAGCTGCGAGCACCAGCGCAGGAACAGCGCCACCAGCGACTGCATCGTGCTGATGTAGCCCACGCCGATGTCCGTTATGTGGACGCATCTGATAGTTACCGGCGAGCGAGAGCAGTTGCAGCGAGCGCATGCCGCACAGGTGCTGCACGCCGAAGTCGCGCAGCTGCGAGCACCAGCGCAGGAACAGCGCCACCAGCGACTGCATCGTGCTGATGTAGCCCACGCCGATGTCCGTTATGTGGACGCATCTGATAGTTACCGGCGAGCGAGAGCAGTTGCAGCGAGCGCATGCCGCACAGGTGCTGCACGCCGAAGTCGCGCAGCTGCGAGCACCAGCGCAGGAACAGCGCCACCAGCGACTGCATCGTGCTGATGTAGCCCACGCCGATGTCCGTAATGTGGACGCATCTGCAAGGACACTATCAATCTTAAAACTGTTGATTAAGTATCAGATTAGTAAGATAGGCATGTTAGTAATGTCGCAATGCAATCAGAATGATGGCTTGCTATCCTGAAGATGTAAATCCCTCAAAAGGCAAATCGACTCGATTCAGCAGTCTTTTTGTGACAGTTCGCACCGAAAACTTTACGACAACTATGGCGAATCAGATCAAAGTTATTGAATGAATGGAACCATCTGTTTTCCCAGAAAATTCTATCTGAACACATTGTAAATAGTTGTAGGAATGGAGTTCTGGAATTTATTTCCAAGAAAATTCTTTCTGAACAAATTGTGCATAGTTCTAGACATAAAGATCTGGAAGACTCGCCTGTCAAGCGTCAACTCCTCCAGATGGTTGAGGTCGCAGGCGATGTACTCGAGCGCGTTGTCGGTGACGCGCGGACACCAGCTGAGGTCGAGACTCCGTAGGCGCGGGAGGTTCTCCGCGAGCAGTTCCACCCCCTCATCCGTCACTTTGCTGCACCCGCTCAGCGAGAGAACCGTTAGGTTTGGTAGCGAATGCACTGTAGGAGAGACATATAAGTACTTAGTGTAAAATTACATTGAATACTGCCGACATCGTCGTATGTTAGTGTTAGAGGAAGAAAGTGCAACCGAGTGCCGCATTCTGCCGCGTGCATTCATCAACTTGCTATCTTTTAAGTCCATGTAAATGACGATTTTCAATCCTTTGACCATAGAGAAATGAGACACAATTTAAAAATATATCGTTATCGTCGCATATAGGTAAGCGTCACTGGCATTCAAAAGGCTAAAGGACGAAAACTTTAGGAAAGGATAGAAGCATATGAAGCAAAGTAAGTTTGTCTGCTATGCTTTAGTACAGACCGCCCAGGATGTTCTGGCACATGGGACATTGACATGAGTGAGTTACTGTGAAACAAAGGTAACATTAATATTAAGGCGGCCGGCATTAGTTCCAGATTTCAGCTACATACTAAAACCTCCACAGACCTATATTAACGACGCCGTGGTTAGTGAGCTCCCAGCAACTATGCAAGCGTAGGACGCTGAGCGACGCGCTCTGCTTGGGCGAGAAGTAGCCGAGCGCGGCGTCCGTCACGTGGTACGCTTGCAGCGAGAACTCGTATAGCGACGGCAGCAGCTGGGCCACCGCACCCACCTGGTCAGTGTTATGACACCATGTTACGAGTGAGCAAGTAAATAAAAATACCACCGTGACAAAAGCCAAAATGTGCTACGATAGGCTATTATGGCTAAAAATTGTAATTAGTCCGTCTTTTAGCTTATTCAAAAATAAAAGACACATTTTTTCCTTTTTTCATTCAAATAAACAATAGCAAAGATACAAGGCATCAAAAGTTAGGAGTGGGCTATGAGTCTTTGATGTCACTCGCTCCCATAAAAATGCCTCACCGAGTGACGTCACGCGTAATTTCAACGGGCTATAACTTTCCAATTTTTAGTCTAATTTATAAATAAAAAATACGTGTCTTTTATTTTTGAACTAAAAGACGGACTAATTACATTTTTTAGCCATAATAGCCTATTTTCCTGGTTTGGAAGTAGAAGAATGTTTCGCTGAAACATTTTCGTTTCAGTTTCGTTATTGGTGAACAATTGCCATACCATAACCCCATCCCATCTCAGTTCATTAAAATTATTACCGAATTAAATTTAAATATATAGTTTCTCTACTGCATGACCCAGTCAGATAATGAATGACAGACTCCATACATATAAATCTTCGTTCATAATTTATATTCGTACTAGCTGTGCCGGCGGCGTCGCACGTGGATTTCGGGTTTCAAAAATAACGGACTTCCATAAAATGGTACCTGAATTTTAAGTTAGAACTCTAGCAATACATTGGTGAAAACCGCATTTAATTCCATGCAGTAGTTTTCGCGTGATGCGCGATCAAACACACAGATAAAATTTTCTCCCGTTTTCCCGTTACTGCTCTGCTCCTATTGATTGTATCGTGATGAAAAGTATACTATAACCTGCCCAGGAGTATGAAGAATAATCGTACCAAGTTTCATTAATAGCCGTCCAATAGTTTTTTTTCTATAGCGAACATACAGACAGACAGACAAAAATTTTACTCATTGCATTTTTGGCATCAGTATCGATCCCTAATCACCCCCTGATAGTTATTTTGAAAATATATTTAATGTACAGAATTGACTTCTCTACAGATTTATTATAAGTATAGATATAAATAAATGAGACTAGGTAGGTATAATAAAAAGTGTCTTAATTCAGAAACCATACAACAGCCAAGTTAGTAAGTAACAATTGGCTTTCAACCATTTTGATAAAGTAAAAAACAAAGTAAATGAGATACTCAAATTGTTAATTATACTTACAGCCTCATCAGCAATGTTAATGCAGTCAGTAAGCGTGAGAGAGACAATCCGTGGAGTTAGGCATGCCCACAAACCAGCCTCTGTTATTTCATTGCATCCAGTTAATTCTAGCTCAAACAGAACCTAAAAAATAAATATTAATGAAGTGAAAGCTTTCAAGAATTCCATTAAGACTTTAGTATAATTTTCGTAAAAATTATATAGTAATAGTATGTAGGTATGTATAGTATTTTACTGTAGTATGTTTTTATATAGGTTTTTTAAATTATCTTATTATTTATGTACTTAATTATTTGATATTAAAATAATATTAGTAAGTTAATAAATACACAAACCTGTAAGTGATCCAATATAGCCTCTAGCCCTCTATCAGTTATCGTGCAACCTTTCAAGCTAATGGCGTGTACGTGATGAGCCGACAACGGAAATTGCCTTATAAATTCGTTAATATCATCGTCGGAGGCAGAAACGAGCACAACCCCTCGGATGCCACGTCTAACTAGAGAGTTGTAGAACCTCTGAGTGCAGCAGCCGGTGGCCGAGCGCAGCTCCCGGCAGTCCAGCACGGCCACTAGGCCCGTCCACCAGCGCGGCGACGAGTACAGCAGGTCGCGCCACTTGGTGCACACCTGGGCGAGAGTCCGTCTGTCACTCGCGTTGAAATACAGAAAGAACTTCTCCAGGAACCTCTCCTCCATGATGAACTGGCTCCAGACGAGCGGCCGGGGCGAGGGGCGGCGGCGGCGCGGCACGCGCGGCGCGGCGGCGGCGGGTCCGCACAGCGCGTTGGCCACGCGCTCCACCACGCCGGGCGAGCGCTTGCGGCCGCGCAGCCCCAGCCCCGTGATGCGCCGCGACAGCTCCGCCGACGCGCGCTCCACCACGCCCTGCGCCGACACCGACGACATCTTCACCTTGACCCGCCGAATGGTGTCCGCCGGCCGTCCGCCGCCCGACCCCGCGCCGCCTGCTCCGTGCTCGCAACCCGCCACCTCGATACTGCGTGTACATGTGTTATAAATAAATAATTATGTCAGACAACATCACATCCAGTTACAAAGTAAGTAGCTTAACATGTTTCCTGTTCACAACCCACATGTATCCCCACCCACATCACTGCAATTTTCATACATTCTTACTTCCTAAGCATAAGAGAAAATACTAGTATTATATTTATATTATGTACAATTACAAGATATGAGTAACTATGTAAGAAAATTAAAGCAATGAGCGATAAAACTTGCTGCATGCAAGTACATAAGAATGAAAAAGTAAGATATGTGTAATTCAACTTCGAAATTTAGACTAGATAGTTAACATATTAAGCACTGGTGTTTTGGACATAGGAATCAATGTAGGTTCCACAATTTCATTCCACTCTAGATTCAGAAGGCAGGGTCACTACCAAATCACTCAGTCCAGTTAAAGTTCATGGAAAATATTATTCCAGCATGTTAACTGTGCTAATATTTTTAAAAGTACATCAGGCACTAGCATTGCTGTGTGTTCACAAACAAGTTAATGTCTTATTCTTTATAGAACAGAAGGGTATTTATATTTACTTTGTCTTAGGATCAAAGAGAATTATTAGTTTAGTAATATTTTGGATTATGGTTCTAGAATTATTACTCATTTTGCACAAGTATGTTGTTTTTTTTTTAAAAGACTACAATGATCACCAGGGCGTCCTTGTCATCATCATCGGACTGTTGGGGAAACAGAAAGTTGTAAGGTACACACAACAAACAAAGGGTAACAAACCAGCACAAGATAAAGTTGATCAGAATGCATACTACAAAAACACAATGGTGTGTAACACCTGGCATAATGCATGTATTATTTACATTGCTTTTCATTTATGTATTTTTAGCATGAAAAGGGTAAATATTTTTACAGACTTTATCAAATTGTAAACAGATAGGAACATTTAGGTTATCAATTAATACGAAAAGATACATGCTGAAAATTGTTACTTTTGCAGATTATTGTCAACAAATTTTTAAGAAATAAATACATACTTTGAACAAAATAAAATTAACTGTATTATTAAAGTGTCCGTGTATTGTCTCGGTATAATATTTATATATTGGATAAGGATTACCAGAAAGATTAAAGAGTCTTCAATGAAAATACTATTTTCATGAATGAGCACAAGAAAGAATTGGGGTCTTGTCAAAATCCGTGGGCGGCTGATTGATGCTATTTTTGAATGAAGTTACGTATTTCATCACTTGATTTTTATTTATAACCATTTTTAAACAAGGTATATTTAATAAAAAATAAGATGTGAAAATTATTGTGCGAATAATTAAACGACACAAAAAAATCGATGTAAGTTTCATACAAACCTATGTATATTTTACTTCCAATAAAAACACCATTATTGCAAAGCACGAAGAGTGCATATTAATTTAAATTATTTATATTATTATCACCACCACAATTCGTCTAAATTAACCACAATTACATTATTTAGGTAAAATTAAAGCTCGAAAAAGCGCGGGAAACGTCTAGCGGTGCGGTCGACTTTTTTCTGGCTTTTTTGCATTTATAATTTTAAATCTTAATTGGATCAGTTAAGTCGTGTAGTTTGTATATTTCTATTGTATATTGTATATATTTTATTTATTTGTGTTGTTTTCTACGGAAATCTGGTGAGTTTTTAAGTTTGTAATTTTGCATGAACGAACCCGAAGATCCGGGGGGGACGGCCCCCCCGGTAGCTAATTATGTAACAATAACTTGCTCAAACTCTGGTATGGAGACTGAATGCTCCTTACAAGACACGGATGGAGGTTTTGTTACGGAAAATTCCAAGGCTAAACGTAAAAGAGCGTCTGCTCGTAAAGTATGCAAGCATTGCAAAAAACGTAAAAGGCATCTTAAAACTTCAGCTATGGCAGGCTCAGGAGATGAATTTGATTGTCAGTGCGGAAATAGTTATCACAACGATACTCATAAAGAAATTCAAAATAATAACATTGCCAATTCCAATGATTTTCCTTCGGTACCAAATTCAGTACATGACCGATCTAATACTGATACTACAACTCGAATTCCTATTGGTAGACTTTCATATGTCGCTTCAGATCTAGCCCCTTACACTGTTCATGTACAGAAAGAACAAGAATCACCTACTGATAATCGCAACATTCACCCGGTTTCGTTTGGTTATTTCTTAAAAAAGAACTCTGTGCAGAATATAGTCAATGGCAGTTTAAAACGGATTGGCCGAAATAGACTTTCTATTTCTTTTACAAAATTTGAGGATGCGAATTTATTCTTAAATAATGAGAAATTGAAACAAAATAAATACAAGGCATTTATACCTGTCGTTAATGTTACTCGTATGGGCGTAGTTAGGGGAGTGCCTACAGATTGGTCTGAGGAGGAGATTATCCAAAGCATAACTGTTCCTATGGGGGTCGGTCATGTACTAAAGGCTAGGCGTATAAAGAGGAAAAGTTTTGTTAATGGTAAAGCAGAATATCTACCTATAGAAACAGTTATTCTTACGTTTGATGGTCAGACACTTCCGAAAAGAGTGTTTTTATGTTTTAATTCATTGCCTGTTGATCTTTACATATACCCAACTATCCAATGTTTCAACTGCTGCCGATATGGGCATATTAAGAGTCAATGCCGTTCCACTCCCAGGTGTTTTAAATGTGGCCAAGGTCATAGTGGTGAAAACTGCCAAGTAGAAGAGGATTGTATCATCTGTTGTTTATGTTCTGGCAATCACACAGCTACTAGTAGGAAATGTCCTGAATTCTTTAGGCAAAAATCCATAAAAGAGTCCATGGCTAACAACTGCATTACATATGCTGAAGCGCTGAAATTGCATCCGCCCATTTCCAAGACATATGCAGCTATTGCTACTTCTTCTCCTGCTCATGTTTCCAATAGCCCGCGTATTTTGAATGAGTCAAATTCTCAGAACCACTACATTCCCGATAACAAATCGTATAAAAAGACTGTTTTCTTAAAACCTAAGTCTGCTTATAAACCTGGCAAAGGCTATGATCGTGCCAGTCACGAATCTTTAATTAGGGATTATAGTAGCCCTATTGTCCCGAGTCAAAGTGTTTTACTAAATAACGACCAACAGACCTCGTCTTTAGATAATCTGTCAATTAAAGATTTAATCATTACTTTAATAAATACACTGTCTCAGACAAATTTTCTAGCCTCACCGTCCAACGCTGCCATGTCTGTTAAGGATATTTTATGTGATAATAATATTAATAATTATGGATCAGTTGGATTCAGTGATCCAGTGGAATTGTCGAAGCATACAAAATAAGAAAACTGACTTAATTTATATGATCAACAAGTACTCCCCGTTTATTATAGCACTACAGGAAACCTGGCTTCGGCCAGATTCCCTTTTTAAAATTCCTGGCTTCTCTTGTGTTAGAGAAGACCGGGCTGATGGCTACGGTGGTGTAGCATTGCTTGTTAAAAATTCTTTTTCATTTGTACATATTCCCATCCCTAGTCACAGTAGTGATTTTTCTATCATTGCCATTCGTGTAAATAATATTTCGTTTGTATCTGTATATATTCCTCACCCCTCTACAGTCATATATGATGAAGTTGATAATATTATTAATGATTTACCTAGTCCAGTGCTAATTTTAGGAGATTTCAATGCGCAGCATCAATGTTGGGGAAGTTCCAATTCGAACCATTACGGGTCCCGCGTTTTAGATCTCTTAGATAACGCTAATTTATGTATTCTTAACTCTGGACACCCTACTCGTCGTACTCAACCAAACGAAGGTATTAGTGCCCCAGATTTATCCATTTGTTCTGCTAATCTAGCCTCCACCTTGACTTGGTCAGTTATTACATCTACATTTGGTAGCGATCATTTTCCTATACTCATTACTTTCCCATCTACATCTAAATCGCCAAGTAAACGTTCCCCTCGCATGAAATATAAACTTGCAAATGCTGATTGGCAATTATTCAAAGAAAAGGTCGAGGAAAACATTCATTCTCTTCCTGAGGTAACTGATACGAACTCATCCATATGTGCGGAGGCTTTAGCTTCGTTATTGTTAAATACTGCTAATACAATATTTCCGACTAAAAATAGTCGTAACAAAAAATTACCATGTGCCCCCTGGTGGGATAGTGAATGCTATGAGGCAATTAAAAGAAGGAAACAGGCAGAGCTAAAATATTGCGCAAATTCAACCATGGAGAATTTTAATGAACTTGCAGATATTATTACCAGTACTCGAAAACTTTTAAAAAAGAAGAAATGGGATGGTTGGAAGAATTTTTGTTCTTCTATTTCTCCTGACACTTCTCCATCCACTGTTTGGTCTAATATTCGAAGATTTAGGTCAGCTTTTAAAGAATCCACGCCTCAAAGCCTCCAAGAGCCCTTAGTACAAACCTTTTTAGATAGAATTGCTCCATCATTTGTTCCAGAAGATACCTTTTTTGCTACCTCTTATATATCTAATTTAGATCAATCAGGCTTAAATTCACCGTTCAATCTCTATGAATTAAAGGGAGTACTCGAAAACGTTAAAGACTCTGCCCCTGGTACTGATGGGATTCCCTATTCCTTCTTTTCTCATTTAAGCGATCCCAGTTTGTCTTATTTCTTAGATGTTATTAATTCAATTATGCGCACAGGTTGTATTCCTCCTAAATGGAGAGAGCAAGAGGTTATACCGATTCTCAAGCCAAATAAACCCTCGGCAAATGCTGATTCTTATCGTCCCATTGCTCTTTCCTCAGTCTTGACTAAAATTGCGGAGCACTTGGTTAAAAATCGTTTAGAATGGTTCGTGGAAAGCAAAGGCCTAATAAGTAATTCTCAATTTGGATTCAGAAAGGGTAAGGGGACAATGGACAGCATTGGTGTATTTACTACAGATATTCGCCTCGCCTTTTCATGTAATGAATCAGTTTTAGCTGCCTTCCTAGACATTACTTCTGCATATGACAACGTAGTATTATCTATATTAAAGAATAAACTTTTAGATCTAGGGATTCCTGCCCTACTTATTAATTTTATAATTAATATTTTATCAGAAAGAAGTGTAGACCTTGTGCAATCTGAATCTGTTAAAATATCAAGACTTTTATGGAAGGGCCTTCCCCAAGGTTCAGTGTTAAGTCCGTTACTGTTTAATATTTATTCATACGATTTAGAGAGTTCTCTTCTTGGTAAAGTAAATATATTACAATACGCTGACGATTTGTTATTGTATATATCTGGCAGTAATATACAAACCCTATCCTCATCATTAACCTTATCCCTTACGAATTTAAAGACATGGCTCGATAAAAATGGTTTAAGTCTATCCGTACCTAAAAGTTCTGTAGTATTATTCTCTAGAATGCGTTGTCCTCCACCAATCACTGTATTTTATGATGACACAGTTATTCCCGTTAAAGACGAATCTAAATTTTTAGGTATTATTTTGGATAGGAAGTTAACTGGCCTTCCGCATTTTTATTTTATTGTTGCTAAATGTGAGCGTCATTTAAATATACTGCGATGTTTAGCGGGAGTATGGTGGGGAGCCCATCCTTTCTCTTTAAAGCTTTTATACAATGCCCTTATTAGAAGCACACTTGATTATGGGACCTATTTTTTAGAACCATGTAGTATGTTGGGATTGAAAAAAATTGATGTTATTCAAACAAAAGCACTGCGTATTGTTACTGGAGCAATGAAGACTAGTCCTAATAACGCACTGCAAGTCGAATGTGGTGATCCGCCTCTTCGACTACGCCGTCAATATTTGAGTGACAGATTCTTATTTCGGGCACTTCAAATCTATAACCATCCTCTTTATTCGAAACTACTACGCCTATCCGATTTAATAGAAACCTCACCTTATTGGTCACATAAATCACTCCCTTGTGCAGTTATTAGTTTCCGTAAATTCACATCCCTTGAAGCTCCAACTCATAGATGTCCCTACCTCCCAATGTTCTCAATAGACTATGAAGCTCTAATTTTACCTGCAGTAGTTAATTTTGATTTGGATATCTCCAAAACCGACAAACATTCTAATGTTAAATTCAATCAGTTATTACATCAAAATTGGCATGATTGGCATTATATTTATTGTGATGCTTCAAAACATTCTCTTGATTCTTGCCTTGGCGTTGGTGTTTACCATCAACAATATAACATAATACAAAAAGTTAAACTACCACCAGAATCATCGGTGTTCACAGGTGAATGCTTTGGTATATTTAAATCTTTAGAGTATATTCTTCTCATGAAACTTAAAAAAACTGTCATCATTAGTGATTCCAAAAGTGCACTACAAGCTTTAGTTAAATTTCCTTTTAAGTCAAATATTTGTTATCCAATAATTATTGACTGTAAAAAATTGTTGCACCAATGTTCATTGAAAGGGTTTGAAGTCATTTTTGCAAGGGTACCCAGTCATTGTGGTATATTAGGGAATGATATTGCGGACCGATTAGCTAATGCTGCGATTGTTAGTGGTGATCTTTTCCCATATAAAAACTATTGCCATGATTTGCTTTCTCTTGCAAAATCTTTTTTGTGTAAGGCTTGGGAAGAACATTGGAATCAAAGTACTCAAAAAGGTTCTTATTATAGAAGCATACAACCTCAAATTCCTTCGAAGCCATGGTTTTTCAAAAGTAAGCTAGATAAGATAGCGACATCTACTCTTATTAGAATGCGTTTAGGTCATGTTTGCACACCTGCTCATTTAGCGCGCTTTCGTATAGTTGATGATAACATGTGTGATTGCGGTGCTGACATAGGTGATTTAAATCACATATTTTTTGCTTGCCAGAAATATGATCGCTCCTCTTTTATGTTATCTCTTATTTCCCTCCGTGTTCCTTTTCCTACATCTATTTCTTGCCTTTTATTTATTAATAAGTATGATATATATGTGACCTTATCATTATTTATTAATTATAACAATATTAAGATATGATTTTTATAGTACTTGTATATATTAATTGATTCTGTACCCTTTCCTGATCCATTTTATATTCCTAAATTCCGTTTATCGTAATATTATTTATATCAATACGTTTCCCAACCTTTTCACCGTCGTCAGTGGCAGAAGCACAAACCGTGCATTGCCAAAAACCACAAAAAAAAAAAAAAAAAAAAAAAAAAAATTAAAGCTCGCTTAATTTCGCTTGCTTTGCTTGATTTTCATAACACGGATTATTTAAGAAAATAGTTGCTGTGGGTGGACTACATTATGAGCTCTCACTTTCTCTTATATTATTTTCCACGGTAAAGACAGAGATAACAATAACATCGAGTGTCTTCCATATTTTTACGGCTTATAATTTTGCTACGTCCGGTAATAATGAATGAACTTGACGGCGCACAAACGTCATGATGATTACGTGCAGAAATGGCTTGCAGCTAACGTTTTTGAACGATTCTTGGGCGTGTTCCTAAAAATGAACTTTTTTATATTTCGATAAGCTTAGGAAAAAAGCGACTACTTAGGAAAAAAGAAAGACCAGAAAGTCGGAGACTTAGGTGCTTGTATTCTTTACCTTGGGCTCATGCTGGACGCGCGGTTGCAGTTTGGCCCCCACTTAAGCGGGCTGTCATTGCGCCTCCTTAAAGCAGCTAATGCCTTCTCCTCCTGGCTCCTCCCCCTCCTCCCCAATCTGGTGGGGCCAAAGGCTCACTGCAGGAGGCTGTGCGCGGGAGTCCTACGTAGTATATACGACATATGGGGCACCGGTTTCGGCGGATGTTGTCTCTCGCCGGAACAATGTTAAGCACCTCCGGCGGACCCAGAGGGCTATCCAGCGGGTCTCACGATCCTACCGGACCGTGGGCTTCGACGCGGCCTGTACAATGGCCAGCACCCCTCCTTAGAAGCTTGAGGCTCAGGTGCTAGCCACTGTATATTTGTGGATGACTGAGGAGCGGGCGCGCGGGGAGCGCCCTACCCCCGCGGAACGAGGAGCAGCACGGAGGGAGGATCACGAGGAGATGGTTCATTTATGGACCGAGGACCTCGCCTCCGCTCCATATGGAAGAAGACTTCTGGGCACACTGAGCCCAGTATTCCAGTAATGGTTAGAACGACCGCATGGCTTTCTCACGTTTCGTCTAGTGCAGGTGTTGTCTGGGCACGGGTGCTTCGGACAATCCTGCACCGGATCGGGCGGGAGGAATCCACTGTGTGTCATGAGTGTGGGGTAACTATTTATTGATCTGTGGTGTGGGGCAGACGAAGATACGGCCGACCATACATTGGCTTCTTGCCCGGTTTTTGGAGACGAACGATCCGCTCTTGTCGGCTCAGTCGGGCCGGATTTATCGCTCCCCGCAGTCATATCGTCGATGTTGCGGAGCCGCTCAGCCTGGACGGCAATGGCCTCCTTTTGCGAGTCCGTTATGTCCTAAAAGAAGGCCGCGGGAGCGTGAGGCTGATCCTAACGCTCCCCCTCTCCGCCGGCGCAGAGGCGGTCGCACGCGGCGGCAGTTCCGCCGCCTGATGCCGCCAGACGGGGCCCAGCGGGTGGTTGGTGCGGGGGCACCTCCAACCGCCTTGCACGGGTCCTCGTTATTGTCGGCTGGGAGCGGACCTACCCTTCGGGCCGCCCCCATCGCTCCCCCCAGGGAGGGAGCAGTAGGGCCCGCGTAGACGGGCAGCGCGGCAGTCGCGGTAGTGCTGGATATTCCGGGTCCCGCGGCACCGCCCTTAGGCACATGACGGAGGGGCCGGGGTTTTTAGTGGATATTCCCTGCCGCCCTTCCATCTTGAGGTAGGGTGAGTCCCACATACCCCGTCACTCCCCCCGGGTGACGGGGATGGCTAAAAGCATTTTCCCCGGCAGTTATAAAAAAGGTGCTTGTTTGTATTTAGGGGCAGCGCAGACGACAGACTATCCGTGACGCACTTTTTTGCAATTACATGCAGTAACGCACACGACGCGCAAAAATCTGTCGCGGATATTTCACAGACTCAACGCACATTCTAGATCATTCTGTCGGCAGACCTAGACCCTCTTTTTAAGCGGCAGCGGAGACGACAGAATATCCGTGACGTAACTCACATCTTCGATCATATCATTCTGTCGGCAGAGCAGTAGGGACCTAGATGCTCGTTTAAAAGTCTCAGACGCAGACTCTATCGCACAAAAAGTCTGTCGTCAGCGCAGCCCCTAATCTTAGCTTAAATCTGAGGCTGTGTCATGCTTGGTCCAGATTGTGGCAATAAAGATCAATGAAGATGCAAATAATGATTGATAATGATAAAAAAGAAGGCATTTTAAATTAAGGTACAAAACCCATGGAAGTAGTAATTTGTACGTAGTACTTAATACTTCCATGACAAAATCAAAATTTATAAAAAAAGTAAAACGTCAACGTCAAATTGTGTTTGAAAAAGCTATTGAGAGTTGAGAGAAGGCGGTTATTTGTCCTATTTGTAACCTAAAATATTACTCGAAATTATTCATTTGTTTACTATCGCATTTCATTAAAGTGCAAGTTATAATGGAATTTATTGATGCTATACCCGTGACATTCAAAGAAATCACACCAAATCATAATATTCCAGAAAAATGGAAAGAAGTGGTTTTGAATACAGGTTTGTGTATTATATTGTATAATCCATGTTTTATCTTATATTGTCACACTAAAAATGGTATTTCTTAATATGATGATGGCTGGTTCAACCAATTGGTTAGAGTGTGTATCTGACCAATTGGTTATAGAACCAGCCATCATCATGTTAGTCCACATATATCTTGAAATAAACCGTGTAGACTTTTAGTTTTATTGTATACCTTCACTATATTGCTTATGTACATTTTCATATTTCCATTCCGCTACTTAAAATTTAGAATATTTGGGTATATCTATCATAAATAATATTAGTAAGTAAAGGTTCAGAATAACTCCTAGTAATCTGCACTGATCTGAAATGAACCTTTTATTTATTTTACCGAGTTACCTTAAAATGTTGAATGGGGTTTTTGTTTTGAAAAATAAACATTAAAACATTAAACCACTATCTAATATTATAAATAGGTATATTTTGTTGCAGGAGGAACACATAGCACTTTGCAGGATATTAAATTACCTCAAAAAGCTGGTGGATATTGGTATACTGGTTCCAAAAAAGCGAATACTCGCAATCGTTTCATTTATTGGTAAGTAACATACATGTTATCTAATGAAACCTTATTTATTTTCCTTCTTTCTAAAATATAAGTATCAAGGATACAACATGACAATCATTGATCCAATCCCAAAGTAAGCATCTTGATCACTTGTGTTTTGGGTACCAAACTCATGTTTAAATATACTCTTATTTATCAATTAAATACTCTTACAAATATCTAGACACTAGCTGTGCTCGCGACTTCGTCCGCGTGGAATAGTTGTTTTTTCCCCTTTTTTTTACATTTACCATTATTTCTTCGCTCCTAATAGTTGCAGCGTGATGTTATATAGCCTAAAGCCTTCCTCGATAAATGGTCTATTCAACACAAAAAGAATTTTTCAATTCGGACCAGTAGTTCCTGAGATTAGCGCGTTCAAACAAACAAACAAACAAACTTCAGCTTTATAATATTAGTTAAGACTAGCTGTGCCAGCGGCGTCGCACGCGTGGGTATCGGGTATCAAAAATAACGGACTTACATAAAACGGTGTCTAAATTTTAAGTTAGACCTCTAGCAATACATTGGTGAAAACCGCATTCAATACCGTGTAGTAGTTTTAAGTGACGCGCGTTCAAACATACAGGTAAAAATTTCTCCCGTTTTCCTAACATTTCCCTTCACTGCTCTGCTCCTATTGATTGTAGAGTGATGAAAAGTATACTATAACCTGCCCAGGAGTATGAAGAATAATTGTACCAAGTTTCGTTAAAATCCGTTGCGTAGTTTTTGTTTCTATAACAAACATACAGACAGACAGACAGACAGACAAAAATTTTACTGATTGCATTTTTGGCATTAGTATCGATCACTAATCAGCCCCTGATAGTTATTTTGTAAATATATTTAATGTACAGAATTGACCTCTCTACAGATTTATTATAAGTATAGATTATAGCTCATGATGTGAATATTTCACAGCCAGTGGTAGTTAAGTATGTTTTCTAAATTCTATTTTATTACTTCCAGGCAAACCACCCCAGATTCTATAGAGTTATCCGAAGCTTCACTGGATGTGAATTTATCTGGGGCAAATCTGAGATGTAAAGTGGCACCAGGCACGCCTCCACTAAATAATATGACTGTTTATGAGCGACCCATGTCACATGAGGTTGTTATACTGGCTGCCACCGTGTCTTCAGTTCACAGATTAGTATTTCCCCATCCAGATATTTTAGATAAAAAGGTAAGAAATTCAAATTCAAATGATTTATTCATTATCTAATTTAAATACATTTCTTAGTTGCAATAGGGGATTTCTTTTAAGTAAATAAATACTTGTGTTAAAAAGAAAGACTTTTATACAAATAAATACATTCCTCAATTCTTTGATATCGGATTCTTTAAACTTTAGCTTTGTGCTTCTCGTTTGCTTTCCATCAGGCATAGAGAAGCCATTATGCCATACTACTATAAAAAAAAAATTAAATGCCTTTTATTTCTTTTGAATAATATTTCATTTGTATTGTATGTTCCAGTCCACATTTGGTTCTCTGAGCACAACATCTCCATCAATATTCCATGATAGTAGTGCTGTAAACAATCCTAACAATTATTTCATATTGAACCAGTATTCAAATGCAAGTGAGTATCTTTCACATGGTTACAAACAAAAGGAATTGTATTTAATCCATAAAAAATGTATTGCCGGCATTATTGGATGAGTGTGGCTGCTAATTGTGCGAATGGCGTATTTTGGGGGTGGCTTACGTCCAGCAGTGGACTGCTACAGGCTGCTGATGATGAAAATGTATTGTATGTTGATGATTGTGAGAATGCCCTTTTTAGGGTTCCGTAGCCAAAATGGCAAAAACGGGACCCTTATAGATTCGTCATGTCTGTCTGTCTGTCTGTCCGTCCGTATGTCACAGCCAGTTTATTCCGAAACTATAAGAGCTACAATATTGACATTTGGTATGTAGATGTATTCTGTAAACCGCATTAAGATGTGAAAATAAAATCAGAAAAAACTCCAAAATTTTTGGGGTTCCCCATACATAGAACTGAAACTCAAAAATTTTTTTTTCATCAAACCTATACGTGTGGGGTATCTATGGATAGGTATTTGAAAATGATATTGAGGTTTCTAACAACATTTTCTTCTAAACTAAATAGTTTGCGCGAGAGACCCCTCCAAAGTGGTAAAATGTGTGTCCCCCCCCCCCCGTAACTTCTAAAATATGGGCATGATAAAACTGAAAAAAATATATGATGTGTATTACTATAAAAACTACTAACGAAAATTGGTTTGAATGAAATCTAGACAGTAGTTTCTTTTTAAATTAAATTACCAAATTTTTTTATTCAATCAGTGGTACGGAACCCTACGTGCGCGAGTCCGACTCGCACTTGGCCGGTTTTTTTACCCTAATGGCCCGTCTACACGCTCCGTTATGACTGCGCAGTCCAAGCCGCTGCAGTCATGACTGTACAAAAAGACGGAACACACATGTAGTGTCCACACGGTGCAGGTAAACTCGTGCAAACTGGACTGCAGTCAATTGTGAGACGCGCACCACGTCATAATTGGGACTGATGCGCGGCTTGCGTGACCGTCTACACGTTCAAGTAAAACCGCGCAAGCCAAGTTTGCGCGGTCCTAATCTTCAACAAGTCAACGATTGTACAAGCCGCGCTTACGGAACTGCGCGGGCTACAGTCTTGCCGTCCACACGCACGCGCATGCCTGCGCAAACGGGTTTGTACAGGTATGCTCGCAAGTAAGACGGAGCGTGTAGACGGGCTATAATGTGAATCTGGCCTCAGAATTCTACTTACACTTGGAACCAAATACTGGTTATGATATTGAACATTAAAAACATGTGATATCATGTTAAACCCTGTCAAACGATTTTTTTAACAATCCATTTGTGGTTGCAACCACTTGTTTCTTTTTGTGTTGCCGGCAACCTATCATATGATGTAAGACCAAAACTCTGAGACTCTTCTTCTTTGGGTCATTTTGTAGACCCAAATTTTGTACTTTCTAATGCAAATAAATAGAAAACCGAAGTCTAGGGCTGCCTGTTGCACTGGTATCTGTTAATGCTGCAATTTACAATTTTATTGATGTTATGTATATGTTTCGCACTTAATACATTACTTTCTTTCTTTTATAAATAAAATAATAAGCCACTTTTGTCAACAGCAACTGGTGTCGCTCACACATGCGCATCTTTACTACGTGATAACGGCGAAGCGTTATTCGCTCTCGCCTTTGGTCTGGGAGGCGAAGGAGGACTGTTACTGGTTAAGCTGCCGGTGTCTGGGTCCGCGGTTACAGTAGCTCTTAAGAGAGAATCAGCTGTGCCTAGATTCTTATCTGGGATAACCGGAGCACTAAGGTATGTTATATAAAATAACTTGGGTGTTTAGAGTTATATCGCTTTTGTGAATTCTTTTAGAGCTACTCCTACTATAGGCAGGTTTGAAGTTATTATGCCATCCAAAGTACACTTGATGATGATTGATTCTATCTTTATATCACTTTACTAAACATAAGACCAGAAATAAACTGAAATTTGTTATAATATAAAAAAAAAGTCCTGTTCAACTACCCTCCAAAGAATCCAAAATTATACTTTGTTCATTTATTTCTTTTCACTTTAACAGTTTGAATTATAATAAAAGTTACTTACTAGGTATCATTTTATTGTTATTCTAGTCATGGAAGTGTACCGTTTGTGGTTGTTATCTGTCAATATAGCATGATTTATTATTAGTGTCCTGGAGTGTAGTACATTATTCCGAAAAATACGACAATTCAAGTGAGTAGTTAAAAAGTAAATAAAGGCTTCCATAGATAGATAATTCATTAAAGTAATTGACATTGGTATGTGTGACATACAGAATACAGACCCATTGGGCAAGATACACACTTCAATGAATAAAAATGTCTTACCATGTAAAATTTTATCATCCACCATTATTAGAGGGAAAAGTACCGATGGTGTGGAGACATATGGCGTGATGCTGACACATAGCCTGGCGGTAGCAATATGTGGCGACACTTGTCTGCGCGCGTGGGCGCTGGACGACGGGGGCGCGCCGGCTGCTGTCTCGCCTCCCCTCTCCCAAACCACAGTCAGGCCAAAGCCTCCTCGTAAGTACCATGCGCGGGCGCTGTCGCTTTTCATGGGAACGGTAGTGGGCCCAAAAGCAATGGGGATGTTTCCAGGGTCAAAATAATTACATTAAATTTAGTCCGTATTTTAGATTACAAAAATATATTGGACACGTTTTTTTTCTTTTTTCATTTAAACAAAACATAACTGCGGCATCAAAATTTAGGAGTGGGGTGTCTATAAAATAAATATTTCTTATTTCTTATAATTTTTAGTCTAATTTAAAAATGAAAAAATACGTGTCTTTTATTTTTGAACAATCTAAAAGACGGACTAATTACATTTTTTACGGAAACAGGCCCATTGTGGGGCGTTTTACCAGTCACTAAAAGGGTTTTTGGTTGTTGAATGTCTTTTTTTGGGATAAATGATTAGGAATCTATGGTCTAGCATCTGATATCTTGGTTACTTTTATGTATAGTGTAACTAGTTTTTGATAATTTTTGTAAGGTCTTGTGTTGTATAGACCATTATAGTTGAATAGACCACTATATGGTGGACCTTTCTAATCTGCTTGATCAGCCATTTTCAATGGGATATCATTGATATTCTTAAGTCATCTGAATTATAAATTCACTTTGATAGCAATTGCCATAATAAAAATGTATGCCTATACATATGACCTGATGCTATGTTGACTTGTGCACCACTGTATGATGATATATGTATTCTAAAGTTATTAAAAGATTATTACACTAAATTGCTCCTTTTTTTTCAGCACATGGTCATATGCTACAGAAGACATTTGGAACAGATGGAAGTATTATAATTGTAGCATATCTCTCTTTTCCCACTGAGTGTGAGTTTGTGGTCATGAAAATGCACGATTCAGGCGCAGGAGTAAAATTTTCTCATATCTGTCGTATCTTTGGGCCACAGGTAAGATTTTCTATTTAAAATTTGAATATTTACGACATCGAGTTAGAGCTAATAGGCCATACTTGCCGAATCTGTATAGCACGCCCGATATAAGAGGAGGGGATTAATATTCCAAATAAATGTCAACCTAAGTATCATTAATCTTTAAGTGATAATGTGTCTCTTGTTTTAGTTGGATTTATTTGATTATACCGTTGGATATGGAGATGGGTGCAATGTTATTTGGGCACTTTGGAGTCAACCTGATGGTGAAACTGTGATAACAAGTAAGTTGAACTAATTTGATGAATTTAATTTTTATTTACTGCTTTGGGACAGTCCACACACGCGATGGGATGATTTTTTTTTTGTAAATGGACTCTATCACGCACGCGTGTGCTTGGTTGATCGTGCGCTCTATGTTCGATGCCCGTCGTCTTGATACTTACAATAAGCGAGACGCCAGTTTGTGTTAACTTTATCTTAATGTAACACAATAAAATCTATATTACTACAATGTTGGCATTCGTATTTAATTAGCTTTGGCTTTTCTTCTGTGGAGACGAAGCTTGCCGATGGTTCTACTGTACGCCGGTTAGCATTGTCAATTTATCCACAGTGTGATTATCATTTGTGTTTCCGCCGCGTGTTTATATTTGTATTTAGGTGTGTATATATATATGTGCTATGTTGTCTTATGCCCATAACACAAGTGCTTAATTCACATCCTCAGTGGAAAAAAGCATAAGTAAACTTACCTACTACAAATTGTCGATTCGTTTGTTTAATTCCTGATAAACTAAAAACTTTAGCACTAAGTCAAAACCATCATGTATTAATATATTCTTTCTCCTTTTTTTATGTAAGAAAGATTATTCTACGTCTAGAGATAACGTAGTTATGTCCATAAATTCGTTTTTTTTGGGTATACTGAATTTCTTTTTATTTTTGACTTATGCCTTTTTTCCACCGCGGGTGCGAATTAAGCTACTTACTTTGATGTTTATTGTTTATATAGGCAGCGCTCTGGGCGTGGAGGTGGGCTGGCGCGCGGTGGCCGGCCGGGAGCCGCCACCGCCCTTACCGCAGCTCGCCTCGCACCAACAGTATCGCGACCGGTTGCTCTCTCCTGGGCTGTTCCCGCCTTCTGTTCTCAATAAGGCGCTGGTGGTACGTTATATACCATAACACTACATTATCTCATGCCAGTGAGAGTGTTTCAAAATTAAATATCCGATAGATGGCCCTATGTAGCCCTGCGGTCTAGCTATCATGTGATTGGTCAGTTGCTATGTTAATGCCAGTGCCATGTCAAAATGAACCAATTACATTACAGTAGGACCTGCTGCCTATGTGGTGGCGTCTGGTGGATTTCTTTTTTCAGAAAATCTTCATTATGCTTAGCTAAGCTGATGAACAGATTTTGCTGTTGTCCTCATAAAGGGCCATCCACGAACTACTCAGTACACAGGAGCAAAGAATGTGGTAGCATGAGTATGCTTAGGGAAGTACGCATCTAAGGTGGCACATATTCAATGGCGTAACTATACCATCTGAGGCTCATGGCAGTAAACATTGGCCAACCAGGCATTGGGGTTGCAGCCTGTGGGATTTTGCCTGAGTGCCACGTGAGCGTCAAAATCGCGGGACCAAGTCCCCGATTTAAAATATAGCACATGTAAGGGTTTGTACTACATTTGTACTATTTGTACCCCAAACCACAAATTTGTACCTCTAAAGGTAAAGGAAGTATGTCAAGGTTTCCCTGGTCCCGCCATTTTGACCCCTTAGTTACGTCACTGCACATTTGCACAAGAGGTACGGTCACTGCTCAACATATTCGAACGTTCCTAGAAGCTACAAGACAATACAGAACTCTAATCTAAAAGGATCAAAGTGAAACCGTTTGTGTGAGTCTCCGTTTGTGTGAGATTTGCTTGTTTTTGCAGATTTACCGTCGTACTTGGGGAAGCAACGAAACGGCGTTAGAAGGGGGAGATCTGAGCGAGATGGCATTAAATGTTGTCCAAGCCCGCTTCAGACACCTGACAGCGCGAGCTTCTTCCCCTGACCATTCACATTTAATGCACAAGTAAGATTTCTTTTTAGGACTAATCAACAAACTATAGTATTTGTTTGTATCTATCTGTTTGACTTCATATCCTACTCGTATCCTCTTCGATACCTTAACGTATTGTACTACTGTTACGCACTTTAGTGCTTTTATTATGCTTTTATTAAGGCGACTGCGTTGAACAGACTCTTGTTGTTTCAGATGCTGGTCAGACTTATATAGCTGGTGCATGCAGTATATGGAAGGATTGCAAAAACCTCTCGGACTCATGGTCTCCACAGATGTATGTCCACTTCGTTCTTTTAGCTAGCGTAATAATTACCATAGTATGAGTTTATATGTTGTTAGCCTACAGTCATATAACGTAAACTGGGTCAATATAGAAATGTCAGGATAATATGTAGTAAATTGGTATAAACTTTTGGTTTGTCATTCTAATTCTAAATGTTGTCTCAAAAGTCACAAATACTATTGTGTCCATGTTTTAAGGTATAGGAGGTCAAACGTCATAAATTTGCCTACTATTGCTTAAATGAAATTAGCACTTATTATAAAACAACTTTCATATCATAGTTTAAAATTCTCTACAAGTTTTGTTTGAACTTTTCTTTTATACTATACACCATTTTTGGGGGACTAAAAACATAGGAGTGTGCAGATATTGTCACGAATACTAATTTATCGTGTTATTTTAGGGCAATAATGACATGGAAAGTGGATGGTGGTGTGCGGTAGTGCGCCGCGCCGGCATATCGCTCGTCCGCGAGCTGGAGCCGCTCGAGCGCATGATGCTCTCGCCTGAGGTTACTCTCACCGAGTCTGGAATGGGTATGTTTATTAATGATTGTGTTAATTCTCTAGAGACAAGCTCCTGCAAATCTTGTTTGTCCTAATTACTCCCTTGAATATGATTACTCGTATATTATTGACATTTTTGTATTGTGTAGTTTCATGCAACTCGCGAAATGGGCACTGACGACTTGTAATATAGATTTTGTAAATTTAAAACCAACTCATGCTGTTATACATTAATTGTATAACATACTGGTGGCGGTGTAAATATTACGATTGAAAGTGTAGATTAGATTCGATTGTTTGTTTGAATTGAATAGGCTCCGAAACTACTGGACCAATTTGAATAATTCTTTCACTGTTGGAAAGCTACACTATCTCCGGTGAACATAGCCTGTAGGTATTATATTTTTAAAAAGTTAGGGATCCATGATCGAGCGAAGATTCGGTATGGCCTACCTATCTTAAGTATGTGTTTGCGTGTGTGTAGGCGTGTCCAGGTGCGGCGGGTCGCTGTCGCGCGAGGCGGTGCGCGTGGTGGCGGCGGGCGCGGCGTGGGAGCGCTGCGCGACGGCGGCGGGCGCGCGCGAGCTGGAGCGGCGCCTGTTCGCGGCGTGCGCGCCGCAGCACCGCCTGCTGCCGCGCCTGCTGCACCTGCTGCAGGCGCCGCGCCCGCCGCCGCCCGACCAGCCGGCCGCCGCGCCTGCCCTCGACGCGCCCGTGAGTACTTCTGCATAACAGTTTCGATTTTTTAGCAAAATAAAACTATAGTTCATTCGCGTTAAGAAAATAGTGACCTCATCACCGACTGCCGGCCACTAGCCAATTAAAACGCTAGAAATTATAATTTCTTGCTAAAAAAAATGTTTTAATTGGCTAGTGGCCGGCAGTCGGTGATGAGGTCACTATTTTCTTAACGCGAATGAACTATAACTTCGACATGGTGACAATGGGACCAACTAGGAAGTACACCTAATCGAACAAAAAAAAAATTCCAAATCGGTTTACAATAGGGTATTTTGACTATGCTAAACAAATTACTAAAAACTACATAATAGGTACTTTGTTCTGTAACTTACTTTTACTTTGTCTTTGTTGTTATTCAGATATTAACGCCTCATCAAATCGACGAACTCAAATCTATTCTGGAGCCAATAAAAGACCTCCAGAATGCTGTGCTCGAACTCAATGACGCCCTGAGATTGGATGTTCCTGACATTGACATGTCTAAAGGTAAGTTGTCTCGTTATTTCTTTTCATAATTTATACTATTGTATTATTCCTCTGCCTTAAAGCCTAGTGTTTGCCCAAATTGACGAACAACTGGAGAGGTCTATGTCCAGCAGTGGACTGCGATAGGCTGATGATGATTTTTTATTGTTGTTCTAAATACTCATTCTCTTTGTACATACAGACGAAGATGAAGACACTTCTGAATATGACAACTTGTTTGCCAGCGACCTCGGAGTTGCCGTAATTACAGAAGCGATAAGGCAAATGGCTGAAATGAGGTAAGGTCTATTAAAATGTAGGCATATTAATTTTATCTTATTTTAACTTATCTTTTTTATAGCTGTTAATTAATATCGTTTTAATAACTGTTTGTTCGATACCAGCGCCGTTGCGTCTTTGCCACGGCAATAGCTGAGCGGGAACCTGTTTGGTAGGCATTAGGTTTTCTTCAGTATTTTTGTGTTATTGTATGTAAATGTGAGGCCAGTCGGTCAATTTGTTGAGCCACCGAGCTTAATTGGTAGTGACTCCTGCCTTCTGAACGCCTGATCCTGGGTTCGATCCCTATGCCAGACAAACATTCGTGTGATGAACGTTTGTGTTTGTGCCATGTCTAGGTGTTTATAATTTGTATTTAACCTCGTAATGCCCAATGTCCTTTTAACATCCATAGTGTCTGGAAATCTGGGCCGACTTTAAGAGCGCGCATACAGATTTCGACGTATTTGCGGCGAAACTGGTATTTTCGAGCGAGCTATTATCATAGAAAACGATTTTTTTAAAATAAGAAACATAGTTTTTTATATAGATAAAGTCTTCAAGCAGTGCGTAGGCTAGATAAAATACAACATTTACTAGTATATTTTTGTTTATCAAAGATCTCCCGTAAGCCGATTCGCAAAAATGCGAGTCAGAGTCAATTTCGAAAGTCTTAATATCAATTGCATTACATACATATGTTTTAAATATATGTTTATACAATAGCTTATATGGTCTATTAGTGCACTAGACAAAAAAACTTTCAAAAATGTGTTATTAAATTGCCCAAAATAATTTTTCAAAATAAGCTCAATTCACACTTTTCAACAGTGTTTTTCTAGTAGAAAACACTGTTTCTTTTAGTTGAAATTTTGTGTAAATGTAAAAGAAGTCTTTCTTAAGTGCACCTAATTATTATTTTATTAATATTCTATGCCTCTTATTTTATACGATTTTTTTAAAAGTGACTATAAAGCCACGCGCGCGACGCTTGCCGATTCAGTCCAAATAGGGTCATCCCAGAGGGAGGACGTGCCGCTCGCTGCTCCGCTCACGCACACATACGCACAACCACTTTTATGAGCGTATACCTCTCTGCGCGAGTGCAACTCCACGAGTTTGATACTTCTTCTTCTTTGATACTTTGTAATATTATTTTTGTATGGAAAATTTATTAAGTTAAAATATGAAATGATTTACCTAATGTTTAGTCATGAGTATCAAATACAAACATCAGGATTATTATAATTATTATTATCTACAACCACATTTGCTAAATATTTCAAAAAATTAATATGATATTTGTTTATTAGTTCACTAATGAAGTTACAAAGTAAGGCTATTCCAATGATTATTATTATGCTCGTTAACATCAATGGTCAGAAACAACTTCCATGAAGAAACTGATAAGGAGATTCATTTGAGTTGGGAGCATTTAAGGAATCTACGTCACATGTTCACGACTATAAATAAAGGCATACAATGAAGCTGAAAGTCATAGAAATCCCATAGTCGAGTTATTATTAGTAAAATTATATGTGTAAAGATGGATGATAAAATGTTTGATGGTATGCACGAAATTGATATATTTAGATTAAGATAAATCGATCTTCGAATCCAATTTTGAAATTGTCGCTTAATTGTTTAGTGTGAATAAGTGAATCTTTGTGTCACAATAATAACAAGTATCTACGATTAAAATTAAATCGATCAAAGTGGTCAACAATGGGAGAGGCCAATGTCCAGCAGTGGCCTGTGAGAGGCTGATAACGATATGAGATTACTACTTTCATTCAGATAGTATTAGAAAGAAGTAAAAATTATATTTAATAGTTTCAAAATGTTAAACCAAAATGCAATATGATAGTTGTGAAATGTATGGCCATTACGGTTACTAGGGGTGATTTTAGCGAAAAGGCTGGTAAGATACGGATATGTTACGGTAACTTATTTACATACATTACGTTAAAATTACCGGCTACGTATGCTGAATGGTAGTATGGCGACGAGCAGGGCGAGCATGTAACTTGCAGTATGCAAGTCGCAAGGTGCAACGTTGCCAATGAGGGCTACCGTTTTTGTAATCACCAGAGGGTGCCACTGTATAGTGAGGTCTTCGGGCATAGCTGTTAAGGTTTGTTTTATGCATGTGATGACTGTTTGTTCGTTATAAGAAGGAGGCCATAAGTTTCCAAAAGGCAAAACTGTTTGTTAACGGTTAATAAACAAACCAGTGAACTAGCTTTTCCTTCATACCGCTAATTTTTATACCTCATTTTCTCGGCTCCGCTTTTAAAGCGCAGATAATCACTGAGCCGTGTCTCATATTTTCGAAAATTAATGCCAGCTATGCCAAAATTGCACAAAATTATTTAATTTTCCGAAATAAATTTTTTTTTTTGTTTTACCGGGGAAAATGCATTTAGGCATACCCGCCGCTCGGGGGAGCAGCGGGGTATGTGGGACTCACCCCGCCTCGAAGATGGAAGTGAGGCAGGGAATACCCACTAAAAACCCCGGCCCCTTCGTCATGCGCCTTAAGGGTGATGTCGAGGGTCCTATAGATATGTCCACCAAGATATCACCGGCGCGGCCTGGTCATGGCAGGCCCCAACAGGCTCCCCCCTCTAGGGGCGAGTTATGGGAGTGGTGAGCCCACTCCCATCCGACGGAGACGGAGGTCCGTGCAATGCCGGCGGCGGTGCCCCCGCACCACCTACCCGCTGGACCCCGTCAGGCGGCAAAAATTGGCGAAAGATTCGCTGAGTCTGGCCACCTCTACGACGGCGGAGCGCAGGAGCGGAAGGGTCGTCCTCCCGTTCTCGCTCCGTTCCGAAATAAACTCGTTTAACCCACAGAACCTATGTAATTTGACATACCTCACGCTACACTAGCACCTCTGGTGGCGAATTCACACGCGATATGGGCGCCCTCATTAGTGCAGCAGTTTGCCATAATAGGTATTGTTATTTCTTTTATTTGCTTCGTCGCCGTCATTGGAATTATGTTAAATTCGAAATATTATTAAGTAATTAATTAATTCAGTTTAATTTCCAAAATGTCGATTTTGGGGGAAAAGGTAAGAGCCAAAATTGTTCGGAAATTGACTCTCTAGAACTTTGTTTCTTTTCATTCATGCCGTAAAAAGTACAACTTAGGAGATAATGATACAGTTTTGAATATGTCGCGGTTTGCGAGTTTTATTTCCAAAATATCGATTTTAGGGGAAAAGGAAGGAACCAAAATTGTTTAAAAATTGATTTCCTACAAGTTTAGTCTTCTTAATTTAGACCGTAAAGTAGAAAATAAATGAGATAATGACAACATTTTTTACTTGCTGTTGTATTTAATTTTAATTTTCAAAATACCGATCCTAGACAATTTTTGAATATATACAAGAGGACTCACCATACCTACCTATTCAGATAGCTCGCCTTTGTAACCTGTCCATTGCATCTTAACTAATATTATAAAGCTGAAGAGTTTGTTTGTTTGTTTGAACGCGCTGAAAAATTATTTTTGTGTTGAATAGACCATTTATCCAGAAAGGCTATAGGCTATATAACATCACGCTGCAACTATTAGTAGCGAAGAAATAATGGAAAATGTAAAAAAACGGGGAAAAATAATTATTCCACGCGGACGAAGTCGCGAGCACAGCTAGTCATTTATAAAATTGCGTAAAAGCAGTATTCTACGCAAGATTTGTGCCTTATACAAAAAACAGCGCTGGTCAGTCGTGATATATTCTTTCAGAATCAGGTTCAGGACACCTATTTAGAGAATGCTGCAGTAGTCAATGACTCCTTCAATGTAACCCTTAGGATTCGGGTCATGACGAATATTCATCCCGAGAATAAGTGATGGATTGGTCAAGCTGGATAGGAACCAGATTTTAGTTGTTGTAGGCCATTTGGGGTTTCTGCTACGAAACACAAGCACAACTTTCACCACAAGCATCAGTAGGTACACATGATCTCTGTGATCAGTGCATAGAAGACTTAGGACCTTAATTCAAATTGACAAATTGTTTACAAACTAATCTTTTTTGAATGATGGCAACCAGCCTCTTTGTGAGATCCATTTCTGCCGAGTGAAAATGAACAAAGTAATTTTTACAAGTTAAAATATAAAACGGGTTAGAGTTATATCGTGGCAACCACGGAGACTGCTCTTTCCTTAAATAATAATACAAACACCTAAACACAGAACAAACACAAATGTTCAGCACACGAATGTTTGTTCTGGATGGGAATCAAAGTCACGACCTTTGACTCATGATCAGAAGGCAAGGAAAACACAGTAGGGATTATTGATTTTTATCAAGCAACATTAATAATGTCAATCACTCACACAATACCTTTGGATAGGTAAGTACCTGGTACATATAAAGATAGAAAGACAAAAATATTGTTATATTTTTCTTAAACCTTAATTAGTAAACACTTAAGAATAATGTACTCTAAAGTGTTTAAATTAATTTAATAAGTACGCACTTATACTTACTACACTAATAAAATATTTAGCAATAAAAGAATGTTCAAATAATTTAGATGAATAATAAATTGTTAAGTATCAAAATATGTTCGTCCGCCGGAGTTAGCGTCCGACACGCCGCTCACCCACACAGACACAAATGATGTCTATGTGTGTTTCGGAATCGGCTCCCGCGTGCGTATCGAGTTGCTTAAAATTGTATGCGCGCTCTTAAGTATCATATTTATGGTATCTACCTTCTTTGTTCTGATACGCATAACACAAGTGTTTAAGCTACTTGTTTTGGGATCGGGGCAATAATGTGACGTTGTTTGACATTAAACTTTTCTGGATAAATAAACATTTCATTTCATTGGGATGTAAGGGAGCGGACATCATGGGAGCATCTTTTCGCTCCAAGGCAACCTTACCTGCCCGTGGTGCATCCTGCCGATTAATAAACGAGGCGCTCGCAACCGACTGGTGGCGGTATAACCATCACAGTTGAAGGCGTAGCTAAATACCATAGACCGATGACGGGCAGCAACGTCACCGGAGCGAGAAGCTACGCCCTGCGATCGCCAATCCGCCCGCCAGCGTGGGTATAATAGGAAATATGCATGACTTTTTTTTATGGATTTATTGAGATCTTTTATCTTCCAGATACATAAATATCAGAAGAATTTTTAAACTTTCTTTTCTATTAAGCGAGTTATAAAGCGTTAAAGTTATTGCTTAGACAGAGAGATCCGACGCGGCGGATGACGTCACGTACCGTGAGCTCCGTACTAACTCCATAGAAAAATCTGTTTCGCGAGAGAGAGACTGATATATTTGCTTTCAACGACTGTATCTCGCCCATTTTTCAACCAATTTTGATTTTGTTTTCACTTAGTTCGTAGTAGATTTTGATCTATTTTACGATAAATTAGAATCACTATTTATGATTAAATCACTGAAACTAAAATGTTCATGCATATTCCCTATTAAGAGTATAATCCTCCAGATGTTTGCCTAAGTGGCGAACAACTGGAGAGGCCTATGTCCAGCAGTGGACTGCAAAAGGCTGATTATGTTGTTATGTTATGTAAACATTTCATTACATTTAAAAAAAATACTTAAAAAGAACTACTGATTGTAAGTACACACGCAAGTAACGGTGGGTGGTTGCAGGTCGCGGGTGGTGCGGGGCGCGCTGGCGGCGCTGGGCGCGGTGGGCGGCGCGGGCGGCGTGCCGGGCGCTGGCCACTGTGCCGTGCACTGGCAGGCCTATCGCGCCCTGTTGTGGCTGCGAGCCGCCACACTCACTCGACCGTAAGTTATTATTGACCCTCAGTGGAATAATATCCTATTTCGCGTCCTTTCAAATACCATACGTGTCCCAACCTTGTCCTTGTCTGTGGCTAATATACAAGTCCAAAAAAAAAACCATCGGTGAAAAAAAGACGTAAATAATCTTACTACGAATTGTTGATTCGTTTTTTGACTCTTGATAAATTAAAAGCATTAGCACTAAGGCAAAAGCATCATGCACTCCTAATATATTCTTTCTCCTTTTTTTAATGTAAGAAAGATTATTCTACACCTAGAGATAACGTAGTTATGTCCATAAATTCGGATTTTGGACCTACTCAAACGAAATTATTTTTGACTTATGCTTTTTTTCCACCGGAGGTGCGATTTGTTTTAAATACAATTGTTTTAAATCCTACGGCTCCGTCTGCGCGGCGTATTTTTAATTTTCCAACCACTACCTACACTAACAGTATCCGTATTCCGTTCGGTGTTCTGAACATTTCATATCTTATAATGCAACGCGAGTTTAAAGTTATTACCATGTTGGTTCACTATTTACCGAGCTGGCTGAAGCATGCTGCTGGTGCTGGCAGGGATGATTGGAAGGAATTAGTATTGAAGTCTTTGCCGAGTGGTGGGACAATAAAGGCTAACTAAAAAGAAAAAAAAACATCATCATCATCAGCCCGTACATGACACACACACATTTTACCACTTTGGAAGAATCTCTCGCGCAAACTATTCAGTTTAGTAAAAAATGTTGTTAGAAACCTCAACATCATTTTCAAATACCTATCCATAGATACCCCACAGGCATAGGTTTGATGAAAAAAAAATTTTTCAAAAGAGTTTCAGTTCTATGTATGGGGAACCCCAAAAATTTTGGATTTTTTTCTGATTTTATTTTCACATCTTAATGTGGTTTACAGAATACATCTACGTACCAAATTTCAATAACGTGGCTCTTATAGTCTCGGAATAAACTGGCTGTGACATACGGACGGACAGACAGACATGACGAATCTATAAGGGTCCCGTTTTTGCCATTTTGGCTACGGAACCCTAAAAACAAAAAAAAAACAATTGATTTTATTACCAGGGCAGCGAGTTCCCTCGAGTCGTTCCGTCTGAAGCTGAGCGCGTTGGGCGCGGGCGGGGCCGCCGCGACGGGCGGGCTGGGCGGGGCGGAGGCGCTGGGCGGCGCGGCGCTGGGCGGCGCGGCGGGCGCGTACTGCGGCGGCGCGGGCGGCCGGCGGGCGAGGGCGCACCTGCGTGCCGCCGCCGCACCTACTGTCTGGCACCACGCGATGCCGCTGCTCGCGTACCATATCGCTCATCAGCTGTATCCTTTTTGAAAAATAAACATTGCTTTTTCATCATCATCATCATCACAGGATATACCCATAATCGCCACGCTAGGCAGGCAGGTTAATCGCAGGACGTAGCTTCTCGCTCCGGTGACGCTGCTGCCCGTCATCGGCCCGTGGTATTTAGCTACGCCTTCAATCGTGATGGTTATACCGCCACCAGTCGGTTGCCAGAGCCTTCGTTATTCAGCAGAACGGAAGGATGGTAAAACGATGGGTATGAACTGTAGAATTAAACAAAACAAAAACATTCTTATTTTAAAAAACTGACATGATAAAGTTAAAGACAAAAAACTTTAAAGATTTTTAATATTGGTATGGTCACTGTAAGATGTTGTTAGGTTTGATAATTACGTAAAAACTTAAGACAGAAGGTCCCTTTACTAGGGACTGAATAAAGTAATAACCGACTTGGTATTACATGGATCTCACAACGTTTTACGGTAGAACAACTGAGTTGCGAAACTTGTTTTTTTTTTTGACAAGTAATGTTTTTATACAATCATACTTCCCGCAAGCCATTCATTATGTCAGCAACACTTTAAACGTCTTTATTTCGACCAAGCAATAGTTTTCCGAGCAAACTAAACAGCTGGGCAGTAAGCGGCGGCTTCGAGTTCGGCTGGTGGCTGGCCACGATCAACCAGCCGCGCCTCGTCCAGAGCTACGTCGAAATGCTAGAGCCCTGGTGCGAGTGGAACGCCTGCTCACGTATGTACCTGTTATTACTTGAACAGTCTTTCTATCGTATTAGTAGTTCAACAGTCCTCCTACCAGAATTTGAAGTACAAATTCTGGTAGGAGTAGAATTACCATCATTTGATGGGAGGAATCATATACATATGTAATAGCAAATACAAAGAGGAGATAGCCTAAGCAACTGTGATTCCCAATGGGGTGTTGATATGACGTCATCACTTCAATATCTTGGGTGGGCGTGGCCTATTAGTCTGCTCTTGTAGCTGCCGGTGTTCGGACGTGCACACAGCTTTGTTTTCAATTATTTTGTAAGCGTTTTCAAAGTGAAGAACCATAAAAGTTTCAAAATGTCAAGGTGGTAATTCGGATAGGTACAACTATAACCTACGTTTGTTCGGATTTTTCAACAGAGAACGATATGTGTTACCTACACTACTGATTCTGAGCACATCCGTGTTATATAGATGTCAGTATCTAATAGCTAAACTACATAAAAAGACGAAACTAGTCACTACTAATACTCGTACGTACTACGTAGTGGCAAAAGCACACTTTTAGCCATTTGATGTACATAATCCTTTATGTCCATCTGTCAGCTTAAAGGCACAAAATAGTGCTGACGTAATTAATGAATGGCCCCCGGAAGCTGGATTGTCACATTCTTTTTTTTAGGTCAATTCATCCTGGGCTTATCGCTGTTGGACCTGGAAGACGCGGAGGGCGCATACACGGCGTTCTGCAAGGCAGCTAAGGGTGTCAGCACCGAGCCGTTTTTGAGGCAGCTCGTGGCCGCGCCCGACGCGCGCCTCACGCAACATCAGGCGCTAGTGCTTTATTATATGAAGGTAATATGAACATATAGTAAAACGTTTAAAAAAGTGTGTCTGTAAATGTACATACACGCTTTTTTACTATTATTTATTTATATTATTATTTATTATAATAATGTTTTCAGGTTATCAAACTATTTGAGATACACGATGCAGGTGCCTGTGTGGTGCGCTTAGCTGAAACAGCCATCAGTATTGCCGACAAGGATGACCCTAACTTGGTACGATTCAAAAAAGATTTTCTTAATTTTTAATGAAAATAGTTGCTTCTTCCCCTTTCGTTCACAGAATTCTAAACTTCGTTACGCAAAGCAAAACGAGTCGAATGCTCGGATAAGTGTGCCTTCCTTTAATCGTCTCAGCGGAACGTAAAAACCAATGAATTTCCATTCCAATCCCTAACTCTGCTCTTACTTCTCCATATTCCATTCCATTTTGCGTCGATAGATTCGGCATTCCATACATAGATAATAACGTGTAGTACGTGCTAGCGAGATGATAACGAATATAGTCGTTTCCTTATCTTGATTGGCTCGGTGGCTCAATTGGTAGTGACCCCTGCTTTCTGAACCAAGAGTCGAGGGTTCGATTCCTGCTCGGACAAACATTCGTGTGATGAACATTTGTGTTTATTCCTTGTCTGGGTGTTTATATTTGTACTAGCTGTGCTCGCGACTTCGTCCGCGTGGAATAGTTATTTTTTTCCCGTTTTTTTTTACATTTTCCATTATTTCTTCGCTCCTAATAGTTGCAGCGTGATGTTATATGAGCCTAAAGTCTTTCTCGATAAATGGTCTGTTCAACACAAAAATAATTTCTCAATTCGGACCAGTAGTTCCTGAGATTAGCGCGTTCAAACAAACAAACAAACAAACTCTTCAGCTTTATAATATTAGTTAAGATTTAAGTATATATATTTGTGGTACCTTCATTGATACCCATAACACAAGTGCTTAAGCTCTTAACTTTGGAATCGGAGCAATGTATGTTGTGTGACATTTATTTATTTATCTTTAGGGGCAGCGCAGACGACAGACTATCCGTGACGCACTTTTTTGCAATTATATGCAGTAACGCAGACGACGCGCAAAAATCTGTCGCGGATATTTCACAGACTCAACGCACACGACGCACATCTTCGATCATTCTGACCTAGACGCTCTTTTTAAATGTCTCAGACGCAGACCCTATCGCACAAAAATATCGGTGAACAAACATAAAAAAAAAAAAAAAAAAAAAATATTATACATACAGACGAATTGAGAACCTCCTCCTTTTTCGAAGTCGGTTAAAAAGTCTGTAGTCTGCGCAGCCCCTTAATCTTATCTGGCAGAGGCCATATAAAGAAAAAACCACAAGAATGTGTTCGTTTGCAGGCGATGTTCCAGTGGCTGGTGTTCAAGTGGCACCTGTCGGGAGGGCGCGTGGCGCGTGCGCTGGCCGCGGCCGCCGCCAACCCCGCGCCCAGCGCACGCGCCGCCGCCGCCGCCACGCTGCTCACCACGCTCGGTAAATACCTACTAATATTGCAAATGCGAAAGTAACTCTGTCTGTTATTTCTCAACATTTTCTCAACCAATTTTGATGAAATTAGGCACAGACAATCTTTAGACCCTGAGAAAGGGCATAGACTACCTTTTATTGCGAAAAAAGGGATGAAGAAACCCTTCTGTGACACACCTTTTTTTTTTTTTTTTATAAGCCGGGGAAAATGCTTTTAGGCATACCCGCCGCTCGGGGGAGGGACGGGTTATGTGGGACTCGCCCTGCCTCAAGATGGAAGGGAGGCAGGGAATACCCACTAAAAACCCCGGCCCTTTCGTCATGCGCCTATGGGGACGGTGCCAAGGGTCCTGAGGTGAACTCATACAACCTTGACACCGCCAGCGCTGTCTGCCTCAGACGGCAGACCCCAACGAGCTCACCCCTCTAGGGGGGGTTCTGTGACACACCTACATGAACGCGGGTGAAGCCGCGGGCACAGCTAGGTTTTAATAACTCATGTCTTGATAATAGGTTAGACGACTATGTTTATTTTTCCATGTTATTTGACAGCTTCCAGAAAGAACCATTAAAATCGGACTTATTTGAGGAATCACAACAAAATGAGATTACGATATGATAAGGTCACAGTGTATACTTTGAACTAAGAAGTTCATAATTAGGTCAAAATGGTGGGACCAGGGAAACCTTGACATACCTACTTCCTTTACCTTTAGCCCCAACAGGTACAAATTTGTGGTTTGGGGTACAAATAGTACAAATACGTACAAACCCTTAGATGTGCTATATACATGTGGGGACTTGGTCCCGCGATTTTGACGCTCACGTCACATTAAGGACTGTCCACACAGGCGGGCGCCGGCAGCTGGGCGAGCTGGTGCGCTGCGCGGCGCTGGGCGCGGAGGCGGAGCGCGCGGCGGCGGCGCGCGCCAAGCTGCACGATGCGCACGCGCACAACCCATACTACGACTTCCTGTACGCGCTGCACGTCTCCCGCCACCACTACAGGAAAGGTATTGTGCTTACAGCCTGTTGAATGTTACAAGTTTTGGGCCGCAGCTCAAGGCCCCGAGGTTGCAAGAAGCCAAGCGGGGGCTCCTTTGTTTTTAAAGGAGAATGACATTCATACAAGGTTTCCGAATCCGAGCGGAAACACAGGACATCAAGGATGTTTTAGCACAATATGGCTGAATTCGAAAGATTCACCCGATCTCATATAAAACGTCAGTTGACGTTGTTTTCGTTGTTTTTGTTTCACGCTAACATCCTCATGTCAATGTCACCCACGTGTCAAAACATCGTTGTCATCGGTGGGGGTAATGTGAATAGCCCTGCTGAAGCATGGGTGTGTATGTGTGTGTCCACAGCGGCGGCAGTCATGTATGAGCGCGCGGCTCGGTGTGCGGCGGAGGCGGGTCCGGCGGGCGGCGGCGGTGCGCGGCGACGCTGGCTGGCGGCGGCGCTCACGTGCCTGCGCCTGGCGCGGCCCGAGCACGCCTTCCTGGCGCGCCCCACGCGCCCTGCGCACACGCAGCGGGACCGCGCCCTACAGGTCAGTACGACGCTCACGTGCCTGCGCCTTGCGCGGCCCGAGCACGCCTTCCTGGCGCGCCCCACGCGCCCTGCGCACACGCAGCGGGACCGCGCCCTACAGGTCAGTACGACGCTCACGTGCCTGCGCCTTGCGCGGCCAGAGCACGCCTTCCTGGCGCGCCCCACGCGCCCTGCGCACACGCAGCGGGACCGCGCCCTACAGGTCAGTACGACGCTCACGTGCCTGCGCCTTGCGCGGCCCGAGCACGCCTTCCTGGCGCGCCCCACGCGCCCTGCGCACACGCAGCGGGACCGCGCCCTACAGGTCAGTACGACGCTCACGTGCCTGCGCCTTGCGCGGCCCGAGCACGCCTTCCTGGCGCGCCCCACGCGCCCTGCGCACACGCAGCGGGACCGCGCCCTACAGGTCAGTACGACGCTCACGTGCCTGCGCCTTGCGCGGCCAGAGCACGCCTTCCTGGCGCGCCCCACGCGCCCTGCGCACACGCAGCGGGGGACCGCGCCCTACAGGTCAGTACGACACTCACGTGACTGCGCCTTGTGCGGCCCTTTGAACAAGCTTGTTCAAAGTCTGAACACATTCATATTAAATTTTCGTTGACGTTCATTCATACATTTATTCGTTCTTTGCCGTCTCGCTCGGTCTCCCTCCCTTTCATCCTTTTGTTGGTAAAATTTTAAGTTTATTATTTTGTTGTCGATTGTCGATAACCAGTGCAAAAACCATCGATATTCGATATAACACCGATCTTTCCTTACGCAAATAATTATTTTTACAGGTCATTGGCCCGGAAGAGTTGGCAGCAGAGCTGCGGGAAGAAGATCCAGAATCTTTGAATCCTGTACAACAAGCTTTACTAAGTAAGATATTCACATTTTCGGAGCATTTATCTAATCGTATATTTGTATACAATTTTTAATATTTGGATTATTTTTCAGGAAACGAAAGCATAGATTTTGATAAACTATACCCAAGTCTAAAAGACGCTGATGCAGAAACTTTGTTAGCGGTGACGAAGAGGGTCTTGAGTACTGGCCAATTTTTACCGCACTGGTTCCTTGAAAGATACATGGTAAGTTTTATTCCTTTTAACATAATTCTAGTATACATACGCACAATAATATTTAATTATGTAATAAATCATGTAACAATAATTGGACCTGCTTTTATGTGGTGCCATCTGGTGGATTTGTTTCTTCAGAAAACCCTATTGTCCGCCAATGGGTGCAGGTTCAGGATGAATGTGTGTTGTCGCCAGGCGGTGGACGCGGGCGGGTGCATCCGCGCGCTGGCGCTGGGCGGGCGCAGCGTGGAGGCGGCGCGGGCGTGCGCGCGCGCGCTGCGGGCGGCGCTGGGCGCGCTGCGGCCGCTGCCGCCCGCGCCGCAGGCCGCGCCGCTGGCGCTCGCCGACCTGCTGCTGCCCGAGCTCGCGCCGCACCGCCACCTGCCGCCCGTGGCACAGGTACCCCACGCCCCAGCCCAAGGGGGCTGGCCGCATATAATCAAAATTCCCGTCCGCAACAAATGGAGCGCTTTTTCAAAATAAATAATCCAAGACATGCCACGCTGGGTAACACATCGCCATGTAGCCCCAAACTAAGCCGAAGCTTGTACTTTGGGCACTAAACAAATCAGGGCCGACTCTACCAGGGGTGCGGAGCATCCGGGCGCCGGGGGCGCTTGTCGAGAATAATTTTATTGAGGATAGAAGGCGAAAGCGCGGCTATGTTTATTGAATGTACATTACAAAAAACAGTTTTACGCAGATGCTATTTGCAATGATTTTTGTTCATGATCATGTCTGTTTTATTCTCGTGCGTATAAAGTAAAATATTGTAACAAAGTTATAAAACGTTAATATCCGGTAATCAGATAACGGGATCCATGTTACTTATTTTTCTCAATTTTTGAATATACCACACGTCGTGCCTTGGAACTCCGCATAGAATGCCCACGCACATCCAATTTTTATTTTAAATTTCTTTTTCTATGGCTTATTTATGACTACCTTTTGTAATTTTCCATCTACCGACGAGCGTGGACGGAGAATCTTAAGACGAAGCCCGCTATAAACAATTATTTATATAAACAATTTTTTATTATTATTTAAAAATTATTTATTTTCAGGTGTACGATGAATTGGATTCCCTCGTAAAGGAGTATACAAAAGTAGTTATCAGAACTTCTGAAGATATGAAATTGGCGATTATTCAATGAGTTTGTTATATGGTTGATAATAAATGAAACAAGTTTGTATTGACATTATTTTATTTATAAATCATATAAATAACATAACAAATATTATAGGAAGGTACCATTCCATTAGTTTTATCACAACTAAAGAAATAAGACTTTGGCCTCTACTTAATATTTCGCGTGTTAAAATAGCGCGATGGTTCCACCGGTTATAACATTTTTAGAGATACGCGTTTATTTAAACTTACCACACTTATGGCAAATGAATTATGAGATCCATACATTTGGTATATAATCAGTATGTACTTTACCAATATTTGTCATGAGAAAAAGCGCTAGCGTTATTATGGCCTCTGTGGTGCTGACGAATCACATGTGTAAAAATAAGCCTATAAGGATCTTTTGGCGCGTGAGTACTATTAGCAAGACAACATTGTGACCTTTAAATGAATGTGTGAGCAGCTACCTAGCTGAACTAGGCATAGCCCCGCTGATTTCGGTCGGCGCCAAAAGATGCTTTTAAGACCTACTAAAGAAATACTTTGCTTAATTTTTTAACACATTATACCTACTGATTAGTCACAGCAAAATTACATTACACTGGCTTTCTACTTTTTTATGTCTACATTTTTTATGGTTTGGACGTAACTATTTAATAATGGAATGAATTATTTAAAAATATGTTTAAACATACAGATAGTTTTAAAAATGGATTGCATAATGTCACCTATATGGTATGGTGGTAGGTATCTATTATTCCCAGTTGTCCCCTCTAGCCTTGTCCTCCAGGGTGACAGCTGGGAATTGATTGCCTTTGCTAAAATTCAAGGTGAATTTAATATTTATAATACTTAGATTATATTTTAAGTCCTTAAATATTTATAATCAGAGTAGGATCATCACCATAACAAAGTCATAAATGATGACAGTAGGTAAGTTCAAAGTTTAATTTAAGAATTTGATACTTTAGATTAAGTAGATAACACATTAATATTGATAAGAATGGTTGCACTAGTTAATACAAAATTATAACAATTATCTCAATCTGTATACCTTTATCTTTGGCCTTTGCATTGTTTTAGTTCCAATGTTCATATAAATCAAATGTGTAAACATTAAATTGTGAAGTACATACCCTATAAAGTTAACATAATTGCTACATTACATTTTGTATAGCTCTAGGAACCTATGACTTCACAAATTGCTAGCTATGTCAATTCACTGAATATTAATTTTACTGAAATTGTTTAATGTAAATAAATTATAAACCAATCAAGGTTTTCCAGTATTAAATGTGCCACCTTTTACTAGATTGGTATTTATCAACATCCCTTTTATAACCAATCAATTTCACAGAACAAAATATAGCAGATTGGTATGCATGTAAAGAAAAATGTGCATTCAATCAGAGACATTACAATTATCTGTCACCCACCTACACCACATTACAATCCACACCCACCAACACCAACAAAAAAAAGTAATATAGCATCTTTATTGACCTAGGCAGGTACTATTTTTCACCTCATTCTACATTGCTGTACCTATTAAATAATATTGCTGGATGTCGAATACCGTCATTGTATAGTCAATATCTTTAGTGGTGCTTATTTAGTCTCACTCTCATAATGGTCAACACCAATCTGACCAATTTCTCATAAATGAGAAACATTAGAGCAGCCGTCATTACAGTTTGTAATAGCTTGGCTTCCAATCCACGGAACATTATAAGTGGATTAGACTTGACAATGTTTTTCAATGGCTTTAAACTAGTTCCAGCTCTCAATCTTGATTGAATCAATTGAAGAGGATATGTAAATGTAGTAGCTATTGCCTTCGAAACAGCACCAGCTAGGAAGGCTGCATATGTATCAAAGCGGTTTCTGGAAACCAGATGTCTTTTTAGAGTTTCATAAACCATGAACTGTATAGCAGGATTAGAGACCAGCAATAATGAGGGTATGGTGCCCGACCACAGACCTGCTGCCCCTTCCTTCTTAGCAATGTCATATAGACCTTCAAAAAGATTGTTGTAAGAATTTTTGTCCAACTTCATTCTAGTGTTGACTACCCAAAGGGGGGATGTCAGCATAACATTTATACTACCTGCAACTATTCCAAAGAATAAGTCCTTCAGTGCAGAGTTTTCTTTGGAAGCAAAATTGCGCAATGCATGGAAAGAGTAGAAATAAACGAAATTTGAAACTGATAATGACTGCAGTACTGGTGATAACCCTCGGTATAGTGAGTCCACCCCCTCTTCATTTGCTAGTTGCACCAGCAACTGCCATGGTGAGCCTTGTAGTTTGTTTGAGTCTGCAACTGAATGAATAGCACAGTGATAACAGTGGAATCAAATTGAGTTGCTCATCATGATGATGATGATGATTAGCATATTTATCAAAATTAACGAATGACAATCTAATTGTTTGAATTATAATAAAGAATTAATTTTGATCATCTTTATTAGAGGATGGAAAGTTTCAAAGAAATTAGTTAAGAACTATTTCAAGTACAGATTATTATTTGACTAGCAAGTTGACTAATTGGAACACAGAATGATGATGATGATGATGATGTCCTCCACGACGTATCCGTCGACGGCGAACTTTACGAATCCGTCAAGATGTCCGCTGATGAGACCGGATATGGCTGGCCAGCCCAAACTTTGTTTTAAAAGTTCTCTGGCAGGCCACGCAAAACAACTGCCCAAGAGTGTTATATGTGTAATTGTACACTGTTTTAGGTTTAGCCTTCTGCAGCTGACGCTTGGCATCCAAATGTTCCAGACAATTTGTTTCAAACCGTGCGCATGATTCATGCACGGTATTACGCCACTCAGGTCGATGCTGCGCAAGTTCCTCCCAAGCATCATATGGTATGTTACAAGCCGACAGGTGCCTCTTAAGGACATCCTTGTAACGCAAAAATTGTCCTCCAGGCTTGCGCTGACCCAGTCCAAGCTCTGAGTAGAAAGTCAGCTTTGGAAGCCTAAAATCCTCCATGCGTACAAGATGACCGCACCATCTGAGTTGGTTCCCTATGAGCATGGATTCCACACCACTCAGCTGTGTGCGACGGAGGACTTCCGAGTTAGGCACACGATCCTGCCATCTCACCCGCAGAATAGACCTGAGACACTTCATATGAAAGATGTCTAATCGTCTTATATCACCCTTATAGAGGCACCACGTTTCCGTTGCATAAAGCAATATCGGCAAAATTATTGCCTTATACACCATGATTTTGGTGTTCAAGCGCAAATCGTGGGACTCCCAAACTCTTTTGCTGAGCTTCCCAAAAGATGAAGCATCCCTTGCTATACGTGAAGAAATCTCCGTCACAAGTCTGCTATCATCACGAACCACAGACCCGAGGTAGCGAAAAGATGAAACTTCCTCGAGGGGTTTCCCGCAAAGATTGACCGCAGCCCGGTCAGTGTGCCCGCCCCTTACCGGTTGTTTAAGTACTTGGGTTTTGGAGGTACTGATGACTAAACCAAATCTACGGCACAATTCGTCTAGGTTGTTTATAAAAGTCTGCAAATTGTCAATGCTATCGGCCATAAGGCAGACGTCATCAGCATAAAGGACATCCACGATGGAATGTTTCTGCACTTTTCTCTTTTCCCTGAAGCGCGAGATGTCAAAAACGCTTTTGTCAGTCCTAACATTGAGAGTTATTAGGTTACTGCAGGCCCTGTAACAATCTTTCATTACTGCAGCAAAGTAAATGGCAAAGAGAGTTGGAGCCATAACACAGCCCTGCTTGACACCGCTGGTGACAGGGAACTGGTCAGTAAGTGCATTCTCGTGCTGGACTCTAGCCATCATGCCATCATGAAAGTCCCTTATGAGACTGACAAATTTCTCCGGGCAGCCTACACCCCTTAATATTGTCCACAAAGCATCTCTGGGTACACGGTCGAAAGCCTTCTCGAGATCAACAAAACACATGTATAGTGGACGTTGTTGTTCCAAACTCTTTTCTTGCAACTGTTTCACTACAAAGATTGCATCGACCGTCCCCCTACAAGGCCGAAACCCGCATTGGGATTCGGGTAGGATACGCTCTGCTAAGGAAACCAAACGACTATTTATAATGTGCGCCAAAACTTTACCAGCGCTACTTAACAGAGCGATACCTCTGTAAGAGCCACAGTCAGAGATACTACCCTTGCCCTTGTACAATTTGCAGATAGATGCGTCTTTCCAGTCTTGTGGTACCTTTCCATTTTCCCAGACACGTATGATTAAATCAAACAGACAACTTCGCAGGTTCGGGCCACCATATTTATAAACTTCAGAAGGCAAGCCATCAGAGCCAGGAGACTTATTATTTTTGAGGCGATTGATAGCATCACGAAACTCTTCAAATGTCGGGGGGTCATCCAATTCTGGAGACACGGGCAGGAGTTCCAGTGATTGGATATACGACAAGTCCGTGCTCTGTGCTCCAGGGTTCAGAACATCTTGAAAATGTTGGGCCCATCGTGCCAAGATGTCGCTACGCTCAGTAAGTTGGCGAGCTCTATCACAGGAAAGTATAGGTGAAGTTTTTTGACATCTGGGACCAAAGACCGTCTTTAAGCCTTCAAAGAACTTAGCACTCTGGTTGGTATCTGCAAAAAGCTGTAGTTCAAGAGCTTTATTCTTCCACCAACGATTCTTGAGCTCGCGTACCCTGGCCCTTAGCTCTTTACGGGCATCTCTACCAAAGCCACAGGAGACATCCCTCAGCGCCACCCGCGACTCGGCCACAAGTTTCATTATCTCAGCTTCAGAGTCGTCAAACCAATCCTGATTCTTTTTTTCCTTTTTTTTTTTTTCGATCAGCTCTTTTGCGACTTCATGAAGTGACTGAGAGTAGGACCGCCAATGTTCGTCTATGCCCGACGTTGAGTCTATCGACTTAGTGAGAAATTCAGCATCCACAGCCTTCTGCAATTCGTCACTGCGCCTTAATTTTTCAAACGCCAGCCTCGGAGAGACCTTGTGATTAGCTCTTCGTGGAGGTTTGTAAAGTAGCCGGAACTTCGATCTTATTAAACGATCTGTCCAACCTACTGCACCACGCATGGATCTTGTTATCAGGACATCTCGCAAATCCCTTTTCCGCACAATCACGTAATCTATCAGATGCCAATGCTTAGATCTAGGATGCATCCAAGATGTTTTTAGCTTATCTGGCATTCGGAAAAAGGTGTTAGTGATGCTAAGACCAAACTCAGCACAAAGCGTCAAAAGCATTAGACCATTCGAGTTCGACTTTCCCACACCATGACGCCCAAGGACATCACGCCATACGTCGTATTCGGATCCCACCCGGGCATTGAAATCACCGAGTAAAACAATTTTATCGGTGTTTGGTACAGCCAGTAATACAGTCCGAAGATCGTCATAAAATTTTGACTTTTCTTCGTCCGAGTATGTCATGGTAGGGGCATACACACTCACAAGGAAGAGATGCTCATTATGTGCCATATCAAGTCTCAGAGTAATGATCCTATCATTGACACCCCTAGGCAGTTCACAAAGAGATCTAGCTATAGTTGTCTTTATGGCAAAACCGACGCCACTACTTGCTCTTTCTCCAGAGGGTTTACCCATCCAGTAAAATGTGTAGCCCCCGCCACGTTCACAAAGCTCTCCACTGTCGCAGAGGTGAGTCTCGCTTATAGCGGCTATGTCAACCCTGTATCTGGCCAGCTCACGGGCAATCAGAGCTGTTTTCCTTTCCGGGCACAGGTTGTTTGGGTTATCCAGCAGAGTTCTTATATTCCAGGTTGCCATAGTCAAATTTTTGATATTCGGTTTAGCATTTCGTTTCTTTCGACCGCGATGAGTACGGTGCTGAATGATCGCGGCCAACCATCCAGGTAGAAATGAGACGAACTATTTTTAGGCCACCTTTTCTAGGCCCCTCCCCCGTGCAGGGGAAAGCAGAGCGTCCCTGAATAGGGCTGCTTTGTCGTCTGACGTGCTGCCGAGCCCGTACTCTCGTCTCAATCGAGTCCAGGAGCGACCACTCTCGTCTGACCGCCTGCGTGCAGATCGATAGCTAAGGACCAACACACCGCGCATCAATCCCCGCCACTATCTTTCCATCGCCGTAGGACTTTCTTGTTCGGAATCCAGATTCATGCAAAGTTCATCTGCACGTGAATTTATTTTAAGTGGACAGGCAGTTGCGCTGGTGCGAGCCCACTCTCTCGTCTCAAACCATCAGGCTCCGGTGGACCAGTTTCCTGGTACGACCAGTGATTGTCTGGAGATGCAGTGACAGGCCGCAAGTCACTATATAGATCCTGACTTGCGCCCTCCAGGTTGTTCACATTACCCTGCTACATCGCATGCATTACCGATATAGGCTTCGTAAACTACGGGGATCATCCGAGGGCAAACGCCAAGATGTTATTTGTCGCCAGAGCCTTGTCCGTCTATCAGCAGAGTCACCACTTGCAGGTAAGGTTGGCTTCAGGGATTGGATGTTAAAGGCCCAATTAGACTCCAAACACAGAATAAGTATTGTATCACATATGAGGTAGGGATTTGCAAATTACCTTGTAACCTTGACCTTATTGTATCCAGTGGATAAAAAGCAGCCATTCCGATAACACTTCCCTGAAAGCAATACACAAATCATTGCTGTGGTGATTATAAATTTAATGAAAATTAAAAAATTATCATTTGAAATTTAATAAGACTTATTTAGGATAGCAGTAAATAAGTATTCCCTATACTCAATCAAATAAAAAAGGGGTTACACTCTGACCAGGGGTTATATTAAGACATCATCCATGAAACTAGGTATGTACAACATTTTCTCCACGGCTCCCCAAGCTCCCCAGCTTAGTTCTTCACATTTTAGTGGTTCAAACTCAACGAGATCATAATGGATAAAGGTTAAAATTATGGTATGAATAAGTAAGGCAACATGAACGTAAATAATTAACATAAATTAAAATACATACCGTAGCTCCCGCCAGTGCATGCACTAAGGTTTCATAACTAAATAAGGAAGACATTTTTGTTTATCTTTTGAGAGGATCACGGCAATATTAGGTAAGATTATCTGCCTTTTATTCACTTCACTGCAATCATTTTGATTATACGAATGTCGCTCGCTACATGCTCCATGCAAATCAGTACCAGTCCAGCGTCCAGCCAGCCTGTCAAGTCAATGACAACAATTTAGACTTTTGTTTTTTCTAAAAGCAACCGTACGAGGTCCGTTTCAGTCTATGTCACATTGAAATAATGGACGAAAATAAAATGCAATTTTTGTTGGGAATGTGAATTTATATTCGATCGATCAGAATGTTCAACTTTTCTATCTTTTTGTAAACTCCCTGCTCCCCTGTAAATCAAGTACCACGTAAGGACCAGGAGGTCCCCATCCACCACAGGAGGTTCTCATCCTTATCCTCCACAAGACTCCTGTCCTGCGCTGCTCCGGGCGGGGTGGGCTAAGCACGAAATAACACAAACGTAAAGCAGTTATTATGGTGGTGATAATGATAAGTGTCCCGAATAAAGCAGTTATTACACCACCCGCTATTCAGGGACCCTAACTCTGATTAAGGATGGTCTAATAAGATTAAGGGCGATCGGGCTGCTTAGCTATGTAACCGCTCTGCCTATCGCGTAACTTAATAACATTAAGGGCGATTATCGCATATCAACTGATTTAGGGACCGATATTCATTCAGTATAGTGTAATAAGCATCATACAGGGGGTCATAATACTAATTATTTATGATTTTTTGATATGCCGCACATAACGGTAACGACAGCAGAATTCTTTTAAAAAATTGAGTAAAATATTTTTTTTATTATTTCGAAAAATGGTTCATTTTATTCATCAAGTCAATAAACTAAGTTCTAATTAGCTACTATTATGTTCCTAACCTAATTAAGGACTAGTATTCAATAACACAAATCATAATTATAATCTTATTCTGAAAAGTGAGTAAGTAATTAGGATTAGCTACCTAAATAGGTAGCTACCTAAACTGCTCTGCCTATCACGTAATGTAATAACATTTAGGGCGATTATCGAGTATCAACCGGTTTAGTTAGGGACCGATTTTCAGAGTAGTGTAATAAGTGCCGCACTAACTATATAGGGTCCTCCGCCGCCCACCCGGTATTCAGTGCCCTGAATATCGGGTGGTGTAGTAAGCTTTATAGTCCTGCGGGCAGGGCTTGGAATACCGGTAAAAATATGGTAACGTTACTTTTGCCTCGCCGAGGTATCGATACTTTTTTAAGTAGCGATACCTAAAGTAGCGGTAATTTTTAACGTTAAAAATTACCGCTACCTTCATGATGGTATCGGTAAAAAGTATCGGTAAACGTTCAAACGTTACTTACTTAATTTTGGATTAAATTCATTCTCTGTCTCTATCGCTCCCACCCAACATGGTCTCATGCGTCTCGTGTCGCGAAGTTGCCGCTCTGCTATAGGTAACCGTGCGGAGCGGCAATGCAGCAAAGTAGCGTAATAAGTATCGTTACTTTTACCGGTAACTAAAGCAGGTATCGATACTTTTAACGTTATATTGCAGTATCGATACCTGAAACTTAACGTTAAGTTTTCGTTCCGGTAAAAATTACCGTTATAATTTACCGTTAAAATTTAGTATCGCTACCGACTTACCGGTAATTATTTTACCGGTAAAAAAAGTAACATTATAAATTACCGTTACTTAACGCTATTATAATGTTAAATTGGTAACGTTACCAAGCCCTGCCTGCGGGAGTGCGGCTCTCTATAAAAAAAAAGAAAGTCACAAAACGTCAATGTTTGCGATTTTGTAATTCTGTGTAATGTTTTTATTTTAATTAAATTCTGTGTAAAACAAATACATATACCATGAGAGCTTTTATGGCAGAAGATAATTTATGCGCTCAAAATTTACTGAATCTTGTATCACATGGAAATGCTATAATTGCAGAGATTCTCCGTTTGAAAGATCACAAACCTACAGTGTATTTGTAAGTATTTTAGATCCTCCCCTATTGCCTTTGCTAAATTCCTAGATACTTTTACAGATTCACTCATCCTGTATTTTAGAAATAAAAAGTCGAAACTTTAAAAACAAGTAGAGTTTAAAAACATTACTTGACATAACTTAGAATCTTCAAACTCGAACATTTAATAGAAGTGAATTATCACCTGTAATCATCATCAATGCCTGCCCTGCTCCCATCATCTGGTTGGTGCAATATCGGTCAGAGTGTAGGGTTGGTCTGTATCAATAGTAATATTTGACAGCATCAATGGACTTATGAAAATTAAATTTGTAGTAGTAATTTGTAAAGCTGTTGTTATTACACATTTAGTTAGTAGAAGATGATTAATTCATAACATATTACGGAAAAAGTTTGATTGGATAAAAAAAAATTACAATGTTTAATATAAAGGCTTAAGAGAATACAAAAGGCAGTACAATATTTAGTTTATACTTTAATTTATATATTTTTAGTACTATAGCTATTTAATTTATCAACTCACTAACGCGCGCACACACATATACTCAAACTCAACCTCTCACACATACATGAACAGTCACTCTCCAACACACACTATTTTATTATAATTCACATAGTCTGGGCGGGGATCCTGGAGTCCTGAAATACAGGTGTATACCTAGTTTAGGCTCCAGTCCTCCCCAAATATTGTATGCTTGAGCTTTAGATAACATTCTACTCATATCAAAACTGCTTGTTTTTACCTACCTAAGTTCTTTCGTGCAATGTTTTTGGCGGAAATAAAGGATGTTTATTATTGTTATTATATTATAGTATAATAACAATATAATATAACAATAATAAAAATTCTTTATTATAGTAACTTATATTTTCAGATTAGACACCAAAGAAGCACAACAAAAATATCAAGATGTCATTATGGACTTTAGTTATTTTAAAATATCCGAAATACAAGAAAAGAAGATTAGTTCAAATATGGTGAGGCCTCATGATAGAATAAAGTTATTTATTTCATAATTAGTTTTAATTTCTAAATTTAATTGTCATTCAAAATAAAGAAATTATTAAATAAACAATGGTAGTTTTAATAGTTGTGTACCTATATTAGTGTTATGTTGTAGTTTGGACATACAAAAAATTCACATATTTTACATTTACCTTTTCAGAAACTACAAGACTTGGATGATGATTTAAAAGAGAAATATTTGGACCTGATAACTCGCTTTTATTTGCTATTTGAAAATATTTACCAATACATAGTGGATCTGAATTCATTTGTCGAGCAATTGAATGATGGAGGTTTCATTCAGCAAAATATTGAAACAGTTATGAAAGACATGGAAGGGAAACAACTTTTGGTAATCTTAAATAATTATCTATTATATTATTCATCAATGCAATAGAAGCATGACTAACCCAGTCACTCATTTGACAGTGACCCTGCCTTCTGAACCTTGAGTTGTGAGTTTAACCCTCACCCAGGACAATTATTTATGTAATGAACATTTGTGTTTGTTTTGTGTCTGGGTATAATATTGTATTCAAGTAGCATATTTTTAGCACTTGTTCATTCCTATTTCTATGATACAAGTGTGTACGCTACTTGGTCAATGATGTTGTTTGATAATATTTATTTATATATTTCATAATACATATTATTCATCTAGTTGATATTATAAACAGTCTATCTAAAAGACTGTATCCTTTATATTGGTCAATTATGAAACTTGTAAAAAAATCTGATTTGTTTCAATTTCAGTGTGAATCGTTGTACTTGTATGGTGCTATGCTTTTGCTTTGTGATATATTCATCCCAGGGCCTGTAAGGGAAAGGTTATTAGTAGCGTTTTATCGATATAGTACAAGCCAATCTCAATCTAATGTTGATGATGTATGTAAACTGTTAAGAGAAACTGGATATAATCAGCAACAAGGAAAACGGCCAGTTGATTACCCAGTTGAGTACTTTAGGTAGGTATTTAATTTTTACTTACAAGGTAAACATTTTTTTTTGTTAATATTTAATTCAAAATTTCGTCGCTGAAAGATAATACACTAACAGTTGTGTGTCAGTGTGTCCAAAAAAGAACATTTATTATATTTAATGTATTAATATTGTTTTGTTGATTTTATTAATTTTAAATTTATCTGTTTTAGTATTTATAAAAAAATTATTATTACCTTACTCTGTTTCAGTCGTATCAATGTCCGAGTTGATTTTGTTGAAAAAGTTATAGGAAAGTTGAGATCAGAAGACATTTACAATCAATTAGCTGTTTATACAATCTCAGAACACCAAGCATCTGCGCTAGCAACGCAAGCCAGCATGCTCGTCGTTTGTTTGTTCTTTACACCACACTATTTACATACAGACACTTCTAAAATGAGGGAAATTGTAGATAAATTCTTTCCAAGCAATTGGGTCATCCCGGTTTATATGGGTGTAACTATAAATGTTATTGATTATTGGGAAAACTTTAAAGCTGCCAAAGCAGCTCTGGCTAACACTTGCAATACCAAAATGGTGAAGGAAGTGTTTGGTAAACGTGGAAGCTCAGTGCAAATGTTGATTACTAAAACTCACCAACTTTTGAAGGAAGGGGTTTTGACGGACGATTTTGTCTTGGACAATATCAACAAAATACTAAATCTATTACTTAATTCAAATTTGGTTTTGAGGTGGTTGTTACTACATACCAGTGACGTTATATTCTATGATAACCAAAAGAAAACAAAACAACTTAAAGATTTGGTACAGAAAGAATCTAATTATGAACCATTGAAAGTACTTGAGCTACTCATTAGTACTTCCGAGTTAGAGCTGAAAATAAGAGAGGTTCTTAAAAAGCTACTAGATAACAGGGACGATTCGTGGAATTCCAACAAAACTTTAGCATTAGATGCGATCAATAATTTATCAGAGTTATTTTCTGGAGCAAAACCAATTACAAAGGTGCAAGAAAATGAACAACTAAAGCTTTGGTTTGATAACATCGCTAAACAAATTTCATCTTTAAGTAACACAATCACTACAAAATCTATAAAGAAAATCACACAGCTCATACAAGCTTTAGACGAAGTTGAAGAATTTCATGGGATAAAGAGCACTTCAACAATTTTGCAGTTTCTTACAGACAGTAAGGAAGCTCTTAAAAATGTTCTCAGAGCTGCAACACTTAAAGAAGACTCGCTGGTCACTCTAGAAACAATAGCCGATGTCAGCTATGCATGGTGCATTATAGATTCTTTCACGAACTATATGCAAAATAGCATCAAAGAAAATCCGTCTGTTACTAGCAGACTTCGGGCGTTATTTCTAAAACTTGCGAGTGCTATGGAAATACCATTACTTAGAATAAATCAAGCTCGTAGTGATGACTTAGTATCCGTTTCTCAGTACTACAGCAACGAATTAATTAAATACATCCAAAAAGTTTTACAAGTAATACCAGAAATGGTGTTTAGTATAGTAGAAAAGATTATAGACCTTCAGACATGGACCATTAAGGAAGTACCTACAAGATTGGAAAAAGATAAATTACGAGACTATGCACAAATGGAACAGAGAATGGAAGTGGCAAAATTGACTCACTCCGCTTCTACATTTACATGTGGTATGTACTTATGTTACAGTGTGTTTTAAAACTAAAAAGGAGAACTAATAATGATGACGGCCATATAGGACTTGGGCAAATTATTTCCGCTGTTGGAGCGTCGATGCGTTAGGAAAAATTCGGATGTCGCCAGATTTAAAGCAGTAATATAACCCTTTCAGAAGAGTATTCATGGTCCTTGGGGGCCATACCCTTGAAGCTTAGTACCTACCTCACTCAATGGGGTAAGCTGTGATTTAGAATTTAAGAGTGTCCTCAGTGTTGAGTGAGCATCAACTGAATGTAACCTTTTAACACAAACAATTTTTTACAGGCATACTTGACATGAGGTCTACTTTAGTGGGCGTAATCAGAGTGGATCCGGCAGAGTTATTAGAAGAAGGATTATTAAAAGAATTAGATAGACATATTAGCAAAAAGTTTGTAGAATTTTTGGAACCACAGTCTAAGAAACCGTCTTCACCTGCAAACTTGCTACCGCGGTTACAAAAATTGGCGGAAAGCATGGATGGCTATAAAAGATCATTGGAATACATTCAAGATTATATAAATATACATGGATTGCGGATTTGGCAAAAACAGGTACAAGACTACTATTTTACTAATTTAATATAATTGTAGTAGGGTAAAGAAACGGCTATGCATTGATATTATTATGACTTAGGTATTCCTATTAAACAATATGATTTTTTGCAGGTATCAGCTATTATAAGCGAAAGCGTTAGCAAAGAAATTAGTATACGAAAGGGAGTTACATTGTATAGCCCTTCAGCTGGTTTTATGGGTAGTTTGGCTAGACAAATTGTTCAATTGACAGATGCAAGGTAAGAAAAGTTTTGTAATGCCTAACATTTCATTTAATCATTGTTTGATTGAGCAAAACAATGATTTTTAAATCACTTATTTATTTATTTAATCTTTATTGCACAAAGAAGGTACAAATGGCGGACTTAATGCCTTAATGGCATTCTCTACCAGTCAACCATTGGGCGTGCCAGAAAACTATGACGTGGTGCGGTAATAGGTATATTGACAACTGCTATAATTATGTATAATTTTATTTCCAGGACTTGTGTTTATGTAAGCGTTTGCAGTGCTTGGTATGATGGAAAGAATCAAAATGAATTGGTGAACACTAAAACATTTGCAAAATTAAATGAAGCTATTGGTGTAGTTGGCTTATACGGCCTGGACACTTTATATTCCCATATGATAAAAAATCAGTTGCAAAACATCCACCAAATTATTCGAAACATTCCAGATAAAAATGTGTTTTATAATTTAGGCACAGAGATTAAAGATGTTGACCAAGTTATCATTAAAGGGCAAAAAACTCTGAATCAATTAGTAGAAGTCCTTATTACAATAGGAACATTACAAATCCTAAGAAAACATATTGGTTATCAATTGAACACTACCGCCAAGTTTGATTCTGCCCATTTAGAAGCTTCGCTGCGAACTTTAAATGAGTAAGTTTTATAAAATTAAAATCTTGGTTTTGTAATTCAAATCTAATTTCTTTTTCAATACCTTATAACTCTTGTAGATCTTTACTCAACGAATTGAAATTATCAGCTATCAAGGGCGTAAAGCCTAATTGTTCGTCAGCATTGATTTCAACATTAGAAGAACATTTAGTGCGATGCGGTATACATGAACCATTTGAGAAGATATATTTGAAAACATCTCAAGAGCAACTCAACATTGATTTCGGGCGTCTTTTAGCAATCGTACTAATTTCTCAATTGCCAAAACTGCACATATGTAACACTACAGGTATGTCGAGTTAATTATTTCGTGAAACAAGCAGAGCTTATTAGGCCGATGGGAGAGAGTACACGAAAAGCGACACTCAAAAAAGAAAGGGTTCGAAAGTGTGACAAAATGTTGATGTGATCTGATGTTATTGCTTTCAAATAAACCAAGATGATTCTGGTGCGTATCCAATCGTTCGTGCCAAAATGTTTGTTTTAATGTCCTGTTTTTAAACTAGTCTGGAGTAATAATGTGGGCAATATGTAGTAGGTTACACTCCCGAAGTACCTAGCATCAGAAAGCATGTTAAGGTGTTGGTCTAGGTACGCCAGAACTCCTCCTGTACCTACTTACCCTCAAAAATAGAGAATGAAAGAAGAAAGACTTCACCTCTGTTGTGTAGGTACTTTAATTAACTCGTGCAGTCCCGTTAGGGCGTCTGTAGACGTCCGTCCCTACCATGTTTTTTAACAGATTAGGCGGTGTATGTATGGGTTATAAAATGAACGTGTGTACACACACCAGACAACGGTCTGGCGGCTGAAGGTACAATCCCCTGGATTATCAGTTGGTAGTCTATAAGCGCCCTTTGTGATTGGCCTGTACATTCAAGAATTTCGGGAGTTAATTAAGGAGAATAATAATGTGATTAAATTATTCATTACAGGCGATTTAATAACAAAGAAATCTGGTGAAAATATTGATGGCTATCCCTTACTGGTGGGAATTTATACAATGTTACATCAAACAAAATCATGTAATATTGACGGTTTTATCGACTTTTTATGCAAATATGCGAGACTCACAACACTTTGCAGGTATACTAGCAAGTTCCTTATACAAATAGTTTGAATTAAATGTATTAAGGAAGATTATAAAATAAATATTTTGTTATGTTTCAGAGTAAAATCAATTGAAGTACCAGGAGAAAGTGGGCATATCATAAGAATCTTACAGCTGTTCTGTGAAACATTCAAGTATTCATTCAACAAAATGGAAGATAAGCTTCCCCTTGTTCTGCTATCAAATCCTTTAAACAAAAATTAAATGCATTGTTTAAATGACTTGTGGCAATGAATTACTTGAAAGGGTCGCGGCCTAACATAGAAAAACATATTTATTAGGGTGTGTTCAGATCTGGCGAGTGTGTACAGTGTCTGCTTATTATTATTATACAATAATAGTATTATTGTTTGGAACTCGCACATAGATTGTACAGAACGCACTTCCTGTTCGCAAAAGAAATGATTTGGAAATAGGTACATACAAAAAGCTTGAGCGCAGCTCGCGAATGGCAAATTCACAGTGCCCTGAAACCTTGACTCAACTTTGTTTTAATAGTAGTGAATATTCAGTGATTTTTAACTGCATTTTAATGTAATAAGTCTCAATTTAGCTTTATTTCAAAAGTGTGCTGATGGTAAGCAAAAGAGATGCCCAAGTAACCACACAATACTTACTTGCATCAGAGGTGAGGATTACAGCTTGACATTCAAGCCAGAATCCTCACCAACCTATGGCTATAATAACTCTGAAACTATAATGTGACTATATTTTTTTACTTGTGAGACTATTTATGACTATTTTTTGGCATACCTAGTCAAAATTCGTTTTCATTAAGATTTTAAAGATGAGGATTACAGCTTGAAGCACACATTTACTCTTACTACACCCATGGTAGAAATGAGCTGGGGTGGTGGTTTGTAATTTTTTAGTTATTACAACAAATATCTACATATGAAATCATTAAAATAATTTCATATGTAGGTCATAAATATAGGGCCTGATTTACCCACAAGCTAATTGTGTAGGTATTATGCAAACATGTAGGTATGTATGTAAATGTTTCACTAAAACATAATTTTAAAAAATTTAACTGAACAAGGTTGCAACCCTCCTATTAAGTAGACACCAAATGTAAACTGCTTTGTAAATAACACAGATATCTCCAATAGATCCCGCACTTACGATATCGGGCAAAAGGCAATACATCTGTGCAGTACAGGCGCGAAATACGCATGCGCTTAAATTGCGTCAGTACCACGGTCAGTACTGACCAGAAGTCAGACCCGTGTGTATCGGAGACACTTTTAATAGTTTGTAGAACATAAACGTATGAATCTTAGTATTGAACTCCTTGGCGCCGGAGCTCAAGTTACGATGGAAAATATTTGACAGATGTTAGCTCGCGTTGATGTCTTTTTTCATGATCCCTTTCTTTCATTACCAATTTCACTATTTTTATCCCTTTCTAGCATACACACGTTTGACAATAGTGTTGCAATGTATTACTTTCAAGTATATCGATAATGCAAGATGTGAAAATTTTTATTGTTTCTACTTTAGATTTCCAAAGTGTCCTGAAAGAACATTAAAATGGACAAATGCCGCACCCTGCTGTTAGAGACATTTACATAGGATAGTTTTCACTGTATGAAGGATAGAAGACGAGTAAATAAAAACTGCTGTGATTGCTTTACATAACCATATTTACAACTATACTCTTTTTTTAAATTTGGTACCTAATCAAAAAAGCGTGTTTGTTCCGTGTCTAGGTGTTAGTATTTAAGTACGTACATAATAATATGTACTAACTGGCCCGGCCGACTTCGTACCACCCATTATTTTTACCTTTTAAACCTACCCTGGACAAACATTTTAAAACCAAAATCAGCTCAATCGGCCCAGCCGTTCTCGAGTTTTAATTAGACTAACGAACATCAATTCATTTCTATTTATATAGATTATTGTGGTACCGAAATTGTTCTGATATCCATAACACAAGTGTTCTCTGTGTCTGTGCCTCTTAGCTACGATTATTATCGACATAGTAGTACGAGTAGCTATGATTTAGGGGTGTGTGCATCTACAGTTCCTGCAATACGAGCTACCATCTTTAAAAGTAACAAATCTATATGACGTGAATTTAGGTTTCCATAATAAGAGTTTTATATAAACATATATTTTTATGCATGCATAGATAGATATCCAGTAGCTATTGCACAAAATACTGAAAAGGTGATACAGACATAATCTAGCCTCATTAGACTATTTACCTGATTGGTAATTTTTCTATAAAATTATCGACATTTCACAATACAAATGTACATCACTTGAGAAATGAGTTACGTCCCCCGCATACCCTTCGTACCACCTGAAGTCAGGGCTTGGTAACGTTACCAATTTAACATTATAATAGCGTTAAGTAACGGTAATTTATAATGTTACTTTTTTTACCGGTAAAATAATTACCGGTAAGTCGGTAGCGATACTAAATTTTAACGGTAAATTATAACGGTAATTTTTACCGGAACGAAAACTTAACGTTAAGTTTCAGGTATCGATACTGCAATATAACGTTAAAAGTATCGATACCTGCTTTAGTTACCGGTAAAAGTAACGATACTTATTACGCTACTTTGCTGCATTGCCGCTCCGCACGGTTACCTATAGCAGAGCGGCAACTTCGCGACACGAGACGCATGAGACCATGTTGGGTGGGAGCGATAGAGACAGAGAATGAATTTAATCCAAAATTAAGTAAGTAACGTTTGAACGTTTACCGATACTTTTTACCGATACCATCATGAAGGTAGCGGTAATTTTTAACGTTAAAAATTACCGCTACTTTAGGTATCGCTACTTAAAAAAGTATCGATACCTCGGCGAGGCAAAAGTAACGTTACCATATTTTTACCGGTATTCCAAGCCCTGCCTGAAGTTGACTCGCGAAATTCAAAGCAAAATGCCGAACATGCGGTATCTATTGGGGGTAATCTGTGGTAAATAATTATAGAGTATGTATGTATAAATGAAATAAGTTTATTATTCTATGATGTAATAAAATTATGTATCTACACAAAATATAAAAGTTACAATTTATTATCTGTAGTTTTGTCTTGCCAATAGGCGTGACGACAGTATCAAATAATATAAGATTTGATGACTTTGGGAAAAAATACATATTAAAAGGATTTAAATCGTTGATTTAATTTTCATAAGAAAATTAAGATTAACAAGATTTTCAATAAATGAAAATTATAAAATACAGCAATCGGCCATTCTGATTGAAACACCAATCACAGCGCAAAACGTCACGATTTGGTAATAGTGATGGGTCGTAACAGGTAAAATTTAATACTTGTTATCTTAAAATAACAGTTCCAAATATCTGTTCTATTTCAGAACCTGCTATTCTTTGATTTAACTTCATCTGATTTGTACACAATATTATTATTAACACGTATTGTTGGCTGGAGCTTCCTCCTTCATTAATAGTTATGGTGCTTTCAGTAGCTACGCGATGTATTATTCTCTGAAATTTTATTTAAAAAAAAACGACAAAGTTTGTTTATGTTGTTGGTAATGATATGTTAAATGTAGGTGTTAATATGTCCAAAAACAATAAATTACTTCGTAGTAACAGTTCTCAATGTTCCATAGATAAATATCTGTTATGCGTATCTGTTACGATAAATACACCTCACCGCTATTTGGTAAACATGCTGTCACCTGTCAGTCCTGTCATTGTGTTTTGTTGTTATGAATGTTAGGTTACGCATTTCATTGGTTTTTTATTGGTTTACGTAACATTTTACGTTTAAAACCTACCAGAACATGATAATTGATAACATACTTAGATCAAAGTGGTCTTCACAGAAATAAAGTGGTGCATTCGTGCTTACTTCGTTCGGGTTGCGCCGTGCGAGCTTTAACCTTTGATGTCTTATTAATCTCTTACAAGGGACATGTACAAAAACCTTGTCGGGTGTTTTTATTAACGTGTTTTTACACTGCATACCACTTATAACATCTATTATTCATTTCTTACACGATACACGAAACTAAACAATGTTTGTTTACATTGTCCTTAGACGCGTATTTGACAAATTTGACGTCTACTATATGGTGACGTCAGACCCGACGCCATGACACTGCGAGCTGTTTTTGAGCCACATTGAAAAAATATTAGAAAATTAGCTTTAATCTTCGTTAAATTTGGAGTTTTTATAAAAATAAAGGTTTTTTCGTAATCAGTAAATGTGTACCCTCTTTACGGAAGAGGATTTCAAAATCATTCGTCATGCCTATTCTGGATTAAACTGAGAGTTGTATTTAGGTATTACTTTATTTATATTTGTGTCGGTTTTTGTAGCGGTAGGTTTATTAAGGCTACTTAGAAATAAATCAGCTTTTAATTTTTCTTGCTTCTCTCTAATAAGCCTAGCTTCTCTTAGCTGTTGTAATTTTAATTCCTTATATTTTTTACTCGAATCTTTTGAGTCTTTGGTCTTGTGATTTAACTTATTGTAGGACTTATCATTTGAAGGTTTAACATCACTTTTTGTTTTTCCCTTGCAATATTTTTTAAAATTATTAATTGGATCATGTCTTTGCTTTGCTTTCCATTCAAGTTCTCCATCTTTTATGTCTAATTCTCTTTTTCTTGGTTTACCATCTTCATCTTTGAGAACCAATTTTTCATAAGTATCTTTGACACAATCTGATTGTGAGAACCTAGAGGTAGGAGCCAATTCATACCAATTTTTCTTTTTGAGAGCTTCATTAGTGTCTTGCCCAAGGTATGTAAGATAGCCAATTTTTTTTTCATATTCTTCCTTCTTCTCTTTTATTTCTTTATCATGTTCTTTATTTGTGTGTTTAACAGCATGATCAATATCGGTAAACAAATTGATGTGCTCCGATTCTTCTTCTCTTTCGTCATTTTGTTGTTTATCGTCAATACCATGTTCAAGTAATTTCTGCCTGCTTTTGGATTTCAAAATACTGAGACGAGCTTCACGATCTGCGCTTTCAATTCTAAGTTGTTCTTCCTTTTCCTTTTCTGCAGCTTCTGCTTCATCTTTTCGAACCCTAGCGATATTTTCTTTAGTTCGTACGTGCCATCTGTGAAAAAAAGGGATATTAGTGTAAACATCTAATAAAAAAGAAATATACCTAGGCCTATAAACATAATAAAGTGTGCATAGGTACCAACACAAAACATCGTTACCGTACTAATACTCACCGTTTTTTTGGTAAGATGTTCATTGTTGTTGAATGTTATAACAATTTTCATTTAGCACCACGTATTCACCACCCAGAAATATTTATAACCGACCCGATCCGATTGCAGATTTGCAGCAGAATCTAGAAATGTTGAAATGTCAGATCTGAATCTGCTGTCAGGCCATAGACTTTTTTTAAAAGTACGGCCTCGGTTTTAGATCCTAAGTGTGTTTTCGCCAGGACATAGACAGCAAAGCGATCTGCTGGTATAGACTATGTTCGATGCCGTAAAACACGATGGAAGTGACAAAAAAAGCAAAAAAGCCATTCACATCAAACGACATTAGTCAGGAATTTGTCATGTCAAGTCTTTATAATTTTTTAGAAAATCTGTGTTAAATGTAACATTTATATCTAAAATTGCATTTCAATTGTGATATATTGCGGTGTGGTTTATGTGTTGGCTTATTAAATGTATGGAAATCTGTGGATGATATCAAAACTGTTCGTACGGTCGTCGCGTCATCGTGACCGAAAACGCTGCATGTAAAGCTACTTTAATGGACGCAACGCAAGAAATAATAACTTCTGGAGCGATAGTGCAATAGTGTAAATTAATTTTTACGCATTTGTGTTTGTTTTACGTATGGTTTTATGGTATTATTTACCTAGTAGTATGATGTAAACTCTAGGGTTTACATTCATGCCTATTTGTATAATTACGTTTGTTAGGATTAACTAGGTTATCAATCGTTTTCTGTGCTGTGTAACAACATTGAGATTAGTGTCAGTATCCATTGTAGGAGATGGAAGTCGTCGTAGACTCTGTTGCAGAGCATCAATCCATAGATAGCATTAAGTTAAATGAGGTGAGCGATACACCTTCTTTGCCAGGAGACGATTTGAGTGATCACAAATCCAACGGTGTCGCGGAGTCGGCCAACGTAGTCCCCGACTCATCGGAGGAAAATAATGATAGCACACCTGTTGAAAATACAAATGCTGAATGCACAGTAGGCACGAGAGACTTAGAAGGTCCCTCTGAAATGGTGTCTACTTCTGAGCCTGAAAATGTAGCAGAGAGCAATGTGGACATCGTCACGGAAGTGGTTCCAGCTGAATCCACAGAAGTATGTGAGGATATTAGTCCAGAGGTAACTGAGAGTGTTGTTGAAACTGCGGATGTAAATGATTCTGAGTCAAAAGATTGTCATTTAAATGATGATGTCCAGATGGAGGAAATTGTGGAATCCGAAGTTATAGAATCTTCTAATGATAATGTGCGATTTGAGACTGAAATTTTGGTGGAGACAAATGACAATGATGTTAATGAAATAGAAATACAAGATTCTAAAGCAGATAATGAATCACCAAATAATATTTTGGTTGAATTAGGTCAAAATATAGAATTAAGTGAAGTGTTGCGTTCTTCGGATGTTACAGAGAATGTTGAAAATAATAATTGTCCAATAAGACAGGAGGTATTTAATAAAGAAGAGTTACTGGATATTTTGGAAGGTAATGATGTGCCCACTGGTAATCAAGTTATGGATATTTTGAGTAATTCTAATGTTTTAGAAGCACAGATTGCGATGAATCAAATCTCAAGGCTAAAAAGTAGCAGGAAAAGCAAACATAGTCCAGGAAAAGAAGGATCAGATGCATATCGAAAAAAAAATGCCCAAAAACATAGTTCTAATAATAAAGAGGAGAGTATAGTAAATGCCTTAGTCAAAGATTGGGATGATGATGAGCCCACTGATGATCAACAGCAAAAAGCAATAGAATCATCATCATCATCAAAGACTCAACAAGAAGCTGAAAACGTAGAAATAAAAGTGGAAAGTACTGTTGACTCATCAACAGGTGATAGTCAAACAGAACTGAATAAAAGCACTGATGATGGGCAGCCACAAAGAAGATTGGGCAGAGTCATTAAGAAGAAAGTTATATTTGATCCTGATAACCCAGATACATTCACAAAAAGTAAATCTTTAAAGTTCAAAGAAACTGAAAATGAGAAAGATCAACACCAGCCTAAAAAGCCTAAATTGGAACAAAGTACTCTAAGGGCCAAGTCTAAATCACCTGTATCTAAAATGCAGCAACAATGGAAGAAGCCACCTCCTAAGAATAGTAAACAAAACAAGAGATTAACTGAGGTTGACAAATTATTAATGGATGAAGGTGCAGTCAATATGATTTACCAGCTTACTCCAGAAGCACCAAAAGGGAAAAAAAATATGAAAACTAAAGCAGAATTTATAAAAAAATTACAAAGTTCAACACCGGAAGGCAAAGAGATGAAATTTAGAGAAAGAAAAAAGGAATCCATGAAGGGTGAAGAAGGGGAAGCAAGGAAGATCCTGGGAGGGAAGCAAAGATCATCTTTGAGCAGCTCAGTAAAATCACCCTCAGTTAGTGAAGATTTTGAGACACATAGTGCTGATGATTCTATAATCTATCGGCGTCATTCTTCAAGTTCTTATTCAAGTAGTTGTATGAGCCCTCGTAGACTTAGTGATGTGGAAGGAAATCAGAGTGCAAGCAACTCCTCTCAGCCACCTAAAGACCAGTCTAGCCTTAGCTGTGAGGCTCCTGAACAGGCTGCAGATATGTTCCAGCCCGATTCTTCCATGTCCAATGAAATTATTAATAAAGATGATTGCTTATCTATAAAAAAGAAGTTAAATTCCAAATTATCTTTAGCATTGAATAAAAGAAAGCGTGAAAGTGGCAAGACTGATAAACTAATAAAGAAAAAGGTTTTGAAAACAGATGGCATACAAGAGAAAAGTGACTTAGATCATCTAAAATATTTATCACTTACATTTGATCAAAGAGTTGCTGAAATATGTATTCGGAAATCAGGGTCTAAATATAATGTTGAGGCAAGTAGTTACATTTTTTCCAATGTTATTTTGTAATATGTAATTAATTTAAATTTTCAGTAACTGTAATGCATTATCATTTTTAATTCCAGGTATTGAAAGAAATGGAGGATGCATTGTGCTATATTGATAACAGAAAGGATGTATCTCTTACGTTGCTAACATCTGAATGTGGTTCATTGTGTTCAGATTTGGATTTAACATCATTACTGCATGATGATGTTGAAAAAAGAATCCAGTCTGCTACAGAAGTTGCTGAACATATGAGGTAATTTAAAATGTGGTTGTAAAATTCCAAACTCACCAAATGTACCTTGCACCAGACGTTAGGACTTTTTAGAAGTTTTCCATTTTGTGTGTCTGCTTCTAAGACTGTGATTGTGAGTTCGATATCCACACAGTACAGAAATTTGTGTGTATGTACATGTCTGTATTGCATTGATCTTTCCTATTTATAATAATACCTATGTATTTTTTAAAGATATTTGTTATTTTTTAACTTGACGGCTGATAGAGATGAGTGGAAGAAGAAAACATATTGCGCCGACCCCAGATAATGGGAACAAGGCAGCCGAATGATGTTATTTTTTAACTTTTATGCAGCAGAAGTACACTTTTACACATACAAAGTTTCATCAAATGTATTCAAGGAAGTCTATTGATCAACAACAATGATCACGAAGCTGTTCTGCAGTCTCAGACTATTTCATACGGGTATATAGTCCGCTCGGCCCGGGACTCAGCATCCAAATCGTTAAAGGCGTATATCTACATCTGTCCAGATCACTGCTGGTGGCGGTGGAGCGGCACAGCAAGGTGGTGTGCTGCGGCGTGTGGGCGGCGTGCGGCGGCGTGGGGCTGGCGCTGGTGGCGCGCGCGGACGTGTCGCTGGCGGGCGAGCGCGCCGCCTTCGCGCTGCGCCGCGCCGCGCCCGCGCTCGCCGCGCTGCGCGCCCCGCCGCGCGCCTTGCCCGCAGCTCTGGTCAGTGCACTTAGCTAACCTTTCATCACACACTATTATTATTTCCTGTTGCCGACCCTTTTTTTTATGCAAGAGGCGGCAGACGAGCAAATGTGATGCCTGATGGTAGGCAGTCGACACCGCCCATGGATACCCGCAACTCAAATCGAGTTCTGGGGTCGTTGCCCTGGCCTGTGTGCCACTGACGGTGGCTTCTAGTCCCCTTTTCACCCGTTTCCCCTAAATCTCTGTTACCTAACAGATTTTGGTACTGCAATAATATGTTTGTGCTAACGTAAGACTCTCTATGTAATGTAATGAAATATTCTCTAAATAATGAAATGTCTGTGTCTTATTCCCATATCTTCTAATAAATAGAAAGCTATGTTCCGAACTTTCTCCCATTAGACTCCATTCACATAATCCAATGGGATCCAAAATTTGTATGCAATTTGCTTTTATTAGCCTATAAATAACATATTCGGCAGATTAACTACTGGCTTAATAGCTTTATTTGTTAGGTACCTACTTAAAAATATCACAATAGAGCAGAAAATTAATTGCAGATTTAACTTCTGAGAACATCACAAGACCAAATTACGAGCTATTTGCTGTCTGAATGATCACTAATATAACATAGTCATATATGTACTCTTTTCTTAAATTGAATTGTCATATAATAACCAAATAAAAGTGCAACAACCTTAGTTTAGTAGCTTAGATTATTTAAACATTTAAATTTCATTTCCAGGTTAATGATATGTTGATATTTGGACGCCAATTGTCAGCGTCGGAAGCTCTACAGAGTGGGCTCGTCAACAGAGTGTTGTGGCCCAGCGGGATTACCGATCAGATCCAAGCCATTGCTAGGGATATCGCTGCACAATCGCCACAAGTGAGTACTATACCTATACTTATATAAATAATAACCCTGTCGTTTTTGCGTCGGGGGTTAAAAATGGATCTTTGAAAAAATGTATGTGAGCCCATAACTTTCGAACGAGTGCACCAAATCGGTATTGCTAATAATTCTTGGTTTTATGTATATGTCATTGTAAAATTGTAAATACCGTTAGATTATAATCTACCTCGCTAGATTGTATATGTTATGGACCAAGTGATTAATGCGGGCATTATTTATAATGCTAGGGCATTATGAATAATGTCAAATTCTATTGGGCAAAGTGATAATTACTATCTAAACTTCATTATTTATCACATTGGCCGGTCATTATTGTATTGCTACTTGGCCATTAGGCAATTTGATAATAAAGCAAAAGGGAGGGACGCACGCGTACTTATTCGGAGATCGATGTATCCGGTAATGTTTTTTTTAACCGACTGCGAAAAAGGAGGAGTTTCTTAATTCGTCTGTATGTTTAATTTTTTATGTATGTTCACCGATATTTCCGTCAATTATATGTAGATGGATGTCAAAATTTTTTTTTGTTCGACAGAAGACACTTCCGTGGTGGTCCCATTTTTTTTTTTTTTTTTTATAGTGGCTCGACATAATGGCTCCCCTACGCCTGATGGAAAGCGAGAGAGAAGCCCAAGTCGCTGTGACAACGGGCAAGTAACTGTTTAGTTACCTGTCAGTTGCCACTGCCATGTCGGCCCAACCCCAACCCCCCACGAGCTCCGGAAACCCTACTCACCGACAGGAACATGACGCGGAGGTCATTTGGCTGCGGTATTCTATAGGGTGGAGGTCCTTCCCCGGACGGGCAGCTCAATTCGAGCGAAGATTCGCCATGCCCTACCTCTCTTACCATTATCACCAAGTCAGGATCTGATGATGGTATCCGGAAGAAATTGAGTCATTGTCATTGGTCGATGGGAACTAGGTAGTAGTATGTACTTATGCAGGGCTAATAGGGGCATAGGGCAGCTGATTTGACAAGTAATTTGCTTGATTCTACTTCGCAACGTTTTCACTTGACTTACCTAAAGCAAATTTTTTCTTTCCTAAGTAAAACTCTTAAGGACTTTAGTTCCCATCATTATGCAATAGTGCTGCATTTGCCGAGTAGGTATTACTACTGAGTGCGTCATCTTGGAGCAGTCAGAAGTAATGTCTGGCCTGTGTATCACATACACATATTATATTATCTCAGGAGTGGATGAGCTTGTGCCCCCACGCAAGCCTTACAGAGGACCAGGAGACTGCGAAATAGTTATAAAATATGTTTTTATTACTTTGCCCAAAGGGTGATAAACAATATTTATAATGCCCGATCAATTTGATTATTTTAATAATGATTATCAAATTGCCCTCTCATATTGGCCATTTATCAGAATGCCCGGGCATTATATATAATGCTACATTTATCACTTGGTCCATAACATATACACTTCGATCGACCGAAAAATATTAGTTAAACTGTATGCATTACCTATGTACAGTACAGTTCACAATCTTTTGACAGTTTACAATCTCGCGAAATAGATTTTTATATCTGTCTTTACAATTTTACAGTGACATAGTACAACCGCTTCAATTAGTCGTCATCGTCGTTTTCATCACTCAATTTTTGGCAGTATGCTTTCCATCCCTTTCCGCGGTATAGCAGCTCCGATATATCGTTTCGTGTGATGCCAGCGTTACGGACGCATATGTGACGTTTGGGGCATAAGCAGGACTGATACAAGGCGAAGATGCTATTGTCAACATTTCCACAATATTCGTCCGTTTTACAGCTTGTTAAAAACCCGCACTGATATTGGCGAATTAAATTACCATCGTCATCATGCTTTAATTTCCAGTAGTTAGGCTCTGGGCACCGACAGTTGAATGTAACCTTCGGAGGTGTTAACTGAACGTTTTTATGATGCAATTTCTCAAGCTCGTCGGGATCCATATTGTCGTAAGCGGTCTGAGCGACAAGAGCGGTCTCTCCGAAGGCACACTGAGGCCAGTCGTCGATCGGTTCGCAAAACTGAAATTAAAAAATTGCGAGTTTTGATTATTTCTTAGATGGCAAATAAATGGCTTGGAGCTGACCGCCTTCTATTCGATCCTGTTTGATGATATTTCCTTAGGCCCTACGGTATGCGCAAAAAAGTCTTTACGTCTATGAAATAAAATTGTTACCAAAAAGCCCAAAAAAATAAATAAAGGTGTTACCAATGCCATTTGTATTGGCTCGGCCCGGATGACGCGCACGACGCCGGCCGGCGGCGATACGTACGTGTAAAATAAAATAAAATAAAATAATTTATTTCTGCAAGTAGATTTACAAGTAAATTCTTTTGCACGTCAAACTTTTTTTTCCCTACTAGCACTTCGACGTGATAAGGATAAGGCCTGATGAGAAGAAGTGCCGCAAGAAACTCATCAATTTTGGCTTTTTTCAAAAATATACATAATCATTATACTGTTGATGTCATACATTAATACAATATTTGTTAAGTACAGGCGAGCAGCTCATTATGTCCATGTAATATTATCGTCTAGGAAGTCTTGTATTTTATAATATCCTTTTTTCATAAGACATGACTTAATATGAGACTTAAACCTATGTATTGGTAATTCAACAATATTCTGTGGTACTTTGTTAAAGAATTTTACACTTAGCCCAGCAAACGAATTGCCAGTCTTATGCAGCCTGAGATTTGGAACAGCAAGTTTGTTCTTGTTTCTCGTGTTAAATTTATGGCAATCAGCATTTCTTTTGTAAAGATGAATATTCTTTCGTACGTGCACAATACAGTCAAATATGTATTGTGATACTACAGTCAAAACATTAATTTCTTTAAATAATTCTCTAAGTGAAGCACGCGAGTTAAGTCCATACAAGAAACGAATGGCCCTCTTCTGCAACACAAAAATGGTTTGGATATCAGCAGCTGATCCCCACAGAAGCAGACCATACGCCATGATACTATGGAAATAACTAAAATAAACAAGTCTTGCTGTTTCAATGTCTGTTAGGTTCCTAATTTTTTTAACAGCATATGCAGCCGAACTGAGTCTTCCAGCCAAGGCGGTTATATGAGGAGCCCACTGTAATTTATAATCTAACGTTACACCCAGAAAAGTGGTCGAGTTGACACATTCAATTTGTTCATTATTTATAACTATATTAGTATTACTTTGCCTCACATTTGGCATTGTGAATTTAACGCATTTGGTTTTATTAGAATTTAACAAAAGATTATTCGTATCAAACCAAAGCAGAACTTGGGAAAGAGCACTATTCACTTCGACGGAAACCTCCTTGTGTCTGTCAACTTTAAAAATCAAAGAAGTATCGTCAGCAAACAGCACTGTTTCGCATAAACCTTCAACAAAATATGGAAGGTCATTAATATATATTAAAAAAAGTAAGGGTCCTAATATTGAGCCTTGGGGCACCCCCATACGTAGAAGGGCGCCTGGAGACTCAACTCCATTTACTACAACCTTCTGTATTCTGTCTGTAAGGTAAGACTGCAACAAATTTAGCGCAACATCTGAGACACCATAATGCTGTAATTTCATAAGTAAAGTAGTATGTTCAACACAATCGAATGCTTTTGACAAATCGCAGAAAATACCTATGGCATCCTGCTGTAAACGTAGTCTGATGATACACACTCTGCATTAGCCGATTCCGCGTCGATAGATGTGGGGAGACTCTTAGTCGTCTTCTCATCATCGTCATCATCTGCCTATCGCAGTCCACTGCTGGACATATGCGTCTCCAGGTAGGGCAAACACCTGTAGATTATTCCTATTTTTGCCTCGCCGGGTAGGCGGGTTGCGGGCCCGTCATCAGCCTGGGGTATCTAGCTGCGCCTACAATCGTGATGGTTAGAAAGGCCAGAGCCTCGTTCGTTATTCAGCAGGATGCACCGCGGATATAAGCGAAAAGGTCGCTCCTATACATCCCCAGTCGTCTTCTACGACCAATTATAGGAATATACCTGGAAAACGGCCCTGTTGTTAATTTCGATGCGTGGCTCGGTGGGGTCGAGCGGCGCGGCCGCGTCGCAGCGGCGGCGGCGCGCGCAGCGGCACAGGCGCAGCAGCGCGCCGCCGCGCCAGTAGCGCGCCAGCCGCGCGCCGCACGCCTGCCGCGCCGCGCACGCCGGCAGGCTGCTCTCGCTCTCCTCCTGCAACGCGACTCACGTGACACGATGCGAAGTTGTAGCCACACCTATCTCCACATCGCTACAAATATCTCCGCGTCACAATATACAAGCACTAGTTCCGCCAGCTAATAACAGATGGCAATGTAACATCCGCGGCACGCTATCTCCATACAAAATAAATTGCTCCATACAAGTTCTATGTAGTTCTACACATTTTACCACTTTGGAAGAGTCTTTCGCGCAAACTATTCAGTTTAGAAAAAAAATAAATTTATTTATTAAACTTAAAATACACTACCCTTACAGACTAATCTAATGCGGCAGTATACCTAATCTTATCTACTGATGATGTTGGATACCTTAAATAGAGCCTCATTTGGTAGCGAAGAGAAATTCACATTTTGTTTCTGTTGGTGGTTGGTCTTCTCCAATCAATCAACAGCCTACCAGCGGAGCAGCGGAGGGCCGCTGCTGAATGTAGGTCTCCTATTCCTAAACGCAGCCAAAATTAATATTTAAAATATGTGACTTACTAGGCCATAATAATATAATGAGGTTTCTTCATCAGTATCCTCTGCATAATTGTAGCCACAAATTAACAATAATATTAATGTTTTGATCGCCCACATTATTAGTATTAGACTGAGATGACACTGATTTTATGACTTGACTTTAGTTAGTTATAGGTCGGCATGTGTTGATAACAGTAACCTTGTATCGGATTTGTACGTTTCGGTATATATGTCGCAGTAAAATGAGGATATCAGAAAAATTTACAAATCTCTAAAGATACCACGAAATCACGGTAGATGTTGAAAATTGTTGCTAATTACTTTTTCTTACTATAAATGTATAATAACCTCAGGGATAAGTAGTTTCACTGAACTTATTCTAGTAAAATGTCAGAAAAGCGGATACTGTACAGATAATGTTTATTTGATGAAATATACTTTATATTTCATTTAATATGTCAATAAATATACTGCATATGGGTTGCCTGCCTGCCTGTCTGGTGCAAACCCCCCTGCCTTTTTCCATAGTACAAGGGAAACTAAGACAAGGTACCTATTTGATGCAGTCTCGATTTATTTATTAGTGCGAATTTAAGAACGTAATAAGGAAAAACCTAAGACATATTTGTTCAGTTTCAACTTTTTTTCTAATTTTTTTTTCGTTTTTGTCTAATAAAATGTTGATTTACATTACTTGTTTCACTTCACGAGATTTAGTTTAGTGTAGCGACATATCGCTGAAGTTATATGTCATATCACTAAACATTTTAAGTAAGATTAATTTGAAATCTACCGTGATTTCACGATAGATGAATCCCTACGGATTCCGCCAATTTCCTGATATCCTCATATTACTGCGACATATACATAGTAGGGATTAATAACATACGCAATTTAATCTCAAATTTGTTTTTGTTTCAGGAGCTACTATTAAAGAAGAAATTGTTAAAATTAGGTAACTATCCGGAGAGCACATTCCTGTCCCAAGTTGAGAGCGAAGCGGCACTCCTGGTGGAGTACTGGACGTCGGACGAAGGGCAGGAGGCCCTTCGGGCTAACCTTGGGGCCGAGTGAACACGTTATTTGTGATTTACTATAAATTCAGACTAAAAACAATATAACACAATCTGTTAAATGTGTATATGCTGCCGATATTCATTTTACTATTATCAGATGTCACTGTTTTTGAGTGTTTCGAAGGAAAAAGAATATTGGGCGCCGTACGGTGCTGCTGCAGACAATACATTATTTTACTATTTAAAATTAAATTCAATCAGTTCTCCTAACAATCTATGTGGGAAACAGCAAGTGAAATTTATTTCTAATGTCGTCACAAAACTTTGTTTTGAACATTTCAATATCCAGGGGCTAATCTTGTTTAGAAATTTATTTTATTAAAGTAGTGGTAATGTAGTCCATTTCATTCTATTTTGATCTATGTAAAGGGGAATCAGCTAAAGTTAACCAAACCGAATCTAAAACCCGACCCTTGGATTTATTTTTATTATTTCAATACTGGATGGCTTGTGCTATCTTTTCAAGCATGTTCTATGAACTCTATTTCTTCCCTATTTTCGGTTTGATGGCATTAGTATTTGTTGATACCTGCTGATAACTGATATTATAATAATATCTTTTTTTATATTTTTTATCTAAACCGGTTCTTATTTATTTTTGGTTTCGGTTTAGTTAAACACATTTTTTTTTACATTGTAGGCATTTGCTGAGAGTTACATTGTACTCGTAATTGAAAACATATTGCGTTTGTAATTGGAAAACATTATGAGTTCTGATGAAATATGTAGGTACTAATATAAAGTCTTAAGATTGTTTCACACAAGCAACATTAGCACCGCGGCTATTTAAAGGTTGCTGAGTGAACAAACAATCGTCAGAATCCAGACCAAAAGGTATGTTTGTCAGAGAGTATGTGTATGATAGATCACTAAATGTTAAAGAATAAGAAATTGTAAATGTTACAATATTTGTGAATTGTATCTTATTTGGTGTGATGATCTTACGAGACATTTAATTTTTTTTCTTGACAGTGTGGACGATCGAATAAAATAAAATCAGATTTCAAAGGGACTGCTTTATATAAACATGTTGCTTACGTTATCTTGTAATATCGTGGGGCATTGTTTCTAGAATTTCTTTAAAACGATTTTCAGGTTTTTCAGTTTCCTAGAGGTTATGGTTATACAAATGAATAAAGCAATCTTCATTGAACTCGATTTTGTTATAATATATTTAGTCAGTTATGTTATGTTATAGATGAAATTGTTTACGTATTTGTTTTAGATGTTATCGAGTTTATAATTTAAAGAAAGTATCTTGTATACCCAGCCAAAGTTCTACACATATTACATCTCACGAAGGGGTGCAGACAAGTTGACGTCTTTCGAATTACAAATTATATTTTAAGTGTATTCATTCCTTTTGATCCTAAATTGACTGTTTTATGTTTAAAATCTTTAAGTTTAATTACAATTAAATTTATTTAGCTATAATATTTTGTAAGTTACTTATAAGTATAGCAATAATTTATTTCATTTTGTTTATTAGTTAAAAATAAAGTGCCTTTAAACATAATATTATTTTGGTCAATAATTATACAAAGAATAAATACACATTATAATGTAGACAAAAATTGTAGTTAATATTGATTGATGTTTTACCAACTCCTTAAACGGTTATAAAAATTGTTAAGACGAATCAAACCCTGGCGGCGGACATTAATACATATTTGATTCATGCACGTTTGTGACACGTTAATAAATCGTAAGTTAAACATATAACCTTCATTTTATTTCCATCGGTAGATCAACTCCAGTATCACACACAAACCCAATTAGGTATATTTATTTACTGTAATTATTCAAGTAGGCAGGTACACATAAACTTAACAAATCATGAACTTTACCAAACTAATATAATTTTGTATTTGACCACGATTGCCCCTACCGTCTAAGTTGTGAGGGCCCTTTTTGAAGAACAGGACAACCACACTCCTAGTCCACGCCTCCGGAGTTCTCCCTTCCAGAAGGACAGCGTTAAAAAGCTTTTGGAGCTCTCTCAATACGGCTCTACCTCCAGCCCTCATCAGCTCTGTTGTAACGCCGTCCTCTCCAGGGGCTTTTGAAATTTTACAATAAATTCATCCAAAGATACCAAAGTAGGCGTGTGTGGTCCCATTATTTAGAACATAGATGAGGGCTGATAATATCGACTTTTTTATTAGCCTACACTACACTTCTTTAGCTGTAAACCTGTAGTGTACGAACGTCGCTTACGTTTAGGGAAAAAAATTCGACCGGTCTGTTGGGTAATAAACCTCTAGTTTTATTTGTTATCTGTATACCTTCGTGACGGCCGATGGTAGTAATATCTTTGGTAGTAATCTACACTTCGAAGTAGTAGGTCTACCGAAGCTTGACTTTCAAGTTCAAATAATAATAACGTTGTAATCTTCCTTCATAATTCGAACATGGAATAAACACAAATGGTCATTATAAATTTTTCTCCCAGGAGGAGATTCGAACTCATGACTCTCTTTAGAAGCAAATGAGGCATCGGGCGAGTATGAATACGTACTCATATCATAGATATCCAGTAGATAAAAATAATAATCATCTATTTTGAACAGAATTTATTATTAAACAATCATATTTTTTCGGCGACATTAGATATTATAGGTTTGGGTCTCGATTTAAATAACAATTTCTTTTTAACTATTGCTCTCACTAGGTATTTCGATTTCCCTTCGAGGGTGATTTTCTCGATGACCGCCATTGGTTGTTCAAGCTTTGTCTCCTTTCCATTGAGCACATGGTGTCCGAGGATTAACACCGGGTGGCCGTTCCTATTGAAGTAGTTCAGGTCACCGACGACTGTGGGCCCCTCCCTGGCCTCCTTCTTAGTTTGTATCAAACCCTGTAGTTCTACTATTGCCCATTCCGGAACGCCCGACTCGTTTTCAGCCTTACTGCAAGAAAATAGTCGATGTAAATTATACATTGAATGAATGCTGATTTATGACTGAAGATAGGTAGGTATAAAATAAAAAAAGGAAAGAAAGTAAGTAGTGCTTTATTTGTCTATTGTTTTCAAGTTCCCAGTATAATATGTATGTAACGAAAGTCCTTCGCGACTTCGTAATTATATACATAGGTAGAATAAAATATTCCTGAAATGATCGTACTTGCAATTTGTTTAATTTAAATAAATTGCCAATATTCGATTCAACTTGATAAACACTCAGCTTGTAACTATCAAATCTGAAACAAAAAATTTAAAGGACTGGATTTGTGGGACGGTGGTTGGGTTGTGTTGTGATGGACGGCGGTTGAAAATAAAATAATAAAATGTTAATTTTCGCTATAATACCTACCAGCCTCCACTTAGGCGTTCGAACCGAACCCGCCTGCCCAGGGTGGCAATTATGGGTAAGGCCTGGCTGCTGCCCACTGGCTACACAAGGGGGTTTAACTACCCGCTACCCCCATTTCACACACCACGTAGTCTCACCCCGGAGGCAGCTTGAAGGTGCCTAATGAATTGCCCCCTTAAAACAGGCATCACATTTGCTCGTCTGCCGCCTCTCATAAAAAAAGCAATATAAAAATATTTAATTAATTTATTTCGGGCTCAGACCCATATTGGCAGTGTTCATCAGAATTAAAAATTAAAAATTTGAGAAACATTGAGAAAAAACCAAGTTAATTAAATATGAGAGGCGTAATTACCGGTGGCGGGGGCGCTAGTAGCGGAACTTCTTGAAGAGCGGGTGCTTGTTGGTGGAGGCGCGGCGCTGCTCCAGGTACAGCGCGTCGTCGGCGCCGGCCAGCGACGCCAGCGAGCCGCCCGCGCGCCGCGCGCCGCCCGCCGCGCCCTCGCGCTCCTCCTCGCACTCCGTCTCCGACGCGGCCAGCACCTGGCCGCAAGGGACACATGTTAATGTCACCGTCAAATTGGAAATACCGTAAACACCGACCGTAAAGCGCCGCTAACGCACCGACGGCTCGGGCACTCTCACTTCTCAACGATTTGCTTTTATATCTGCCTGACTCCGATGTCTACTACCAGTGGCGTAACTATACCATTCGAGGCCCGTGGCAAATTCATCAGATTTTCACTAAATCTGTAATAATAAATGTTGGGAGTTTGGATTCTCCTCTGACCGGGGGCCCCTTACGGCTGGGGGCCCGTGGCATTTTGCCGACATGCCACCCTGTAGTTACGCCACTGTCTACTACCACGGTCTGGGATTATTTTTAAGAAACGCCAAGCTGTTTCTTGACTGGCGTCCCGGCTAATGTTATGTACACACATGAACTGGCTGTGTTCTCAGTTGAGAAGCAGGTTAAATAATTTGTGTGTACTATACTTTATATCTTTTTATTTGTTTGTCTGTCACGTCACATGTGTTCACTGTCTAACTTGTGTATGTTTTGGTGTTGTGTACTGTGAAATACCAAGTGTTAAATAAATAATAAAAACCGGGTACTCATTAGCGAGCCGTCCGAGCGGTACGTCAGGAACACAGAGGTGCATGAGTACCTAGAGATGCCCCCAGTTAGGGAGGAGGTGAGCCACACCAGCAACTCAAGCAAGAAATACAAGGAAAGACTTGGCAAACACACCGACAAGTTGGCAGAGGGCTTGTTATGATATAAAAAATGTTAAACGCCTAAAAAGATGGCACATACTTGACTTGGATCACAGAACGTAAACTAAACTGGAATATCTGGTGACATTTAATGGAATGTCTCCTACATACATAAACTCTGGGAACACATCTGATTATGGCCCGCGGGCCGATTGCAGATAGTGAAATTCTTAAATTAAGATCAGTCACGCGTTAATTTGTCAACAGTTCCACTTTGATCGATCAAAACCTACCGAAATATAATAGTTACTGATAGTTAAATTGTTTGTAAGCATCATGTTAAAAAAGTTCACAATCATTAAAGATTCTTCCTAAACGGGTACGATCATCACCGGGCTGTTGGGGCGTGAAAGGCTCTCAACCCTAACCTGCTCAAATAACTGGAGTGACTCACTTGTTGCAAAAGCATTCCTTGTTCCTCGCGAGTCCCATAGAACAAATCTGGCTCTTGTTCCATGCCTTTGAGCTCTGTGATTACCTGTGATGTGAAAACATAGACATTAACATTTCACGTCTACCAAAATTAGAAAATACACACTGATTGTTCAGACAGCCACATATAAACCAACCCCCAGCTAATCTATCTATACTTATAATAAATCTGTAGAGAAGTCAATTCTGTACATGAAATATATTTGGGTCGTTGTCAAAATTTGTGCAGGTAAATGTGTCCCTCAACATTTTTTTTATATTTTATTATTAATAAAGTCAAAAGCACCTAACAAATATACATTAATACAAATTATATCGTATTATTAAACATCCACTAATGAAATAAAAACTCAGCTTAGATATTTTATTATTTTTTTTAAAGTAACATTGTGGTCATTTCTGGTAACAGAATGGTTTTCCTTCAAAACTGTACCTGTCCCATGTAGTATTCCGTTTTACTAAAGATCAAGTAACTGCATTTTCTAGTATAGTAACCTACTAAAAATAAATTATTACCGTAAACGGAGTATTATAAATATTTTAAAAATATGTTTTATTACCAGTGAGCATTAAAATTAAATTTTAAAATGATTTTCTATACTTTGTCCCAAGTATGGCCTGGAATCGACTGTACCACCATGTTACTAACTAATTCGAAACGAAAAATGTAGACGGCGCTATTTTCTACACTTTTTATATTGGGCGGGATGTCTGCATTCATCGTGTTAGTTCGGCAGGCGGGGGGGAAGGGTACGTCGCTTGACAGTCGACCGCGAGGTGTTGAAGGAGCTGCGTGTTTTTATTACGCGTCCACTTTGTTACCCACCTGTTTACGTAAGTAAATGAATGTTTTTATCATTATTTACGTTCAGTGTGTTGTCTAAGGGGTAAATATGTGATAGGCGAATGAAATATTTTACTTAACGCTTTATTTTATTATTTATGTGTAATGAAATGTAAAATTTACCACTCTGTTACTACGCAACTCTGTTACTAGCGCGTAGTAACAGAGTTGTTAAGAAAGTAACAGAGTTGAATAACCCCTTGAATTCTTTAATTTTGTCTGACATTTTATTTTTCAGAGTTCTATTTATTTAATGATCGTTTCTCTTAAGTTACAAATGAGCTTGGTACACACAAATAAATTGTGTATAATTATAAATGACCCCAAAATAGCATCGTTATAGGATATTGTGCGTCGTTTGCGCTTTCAAGATGCCTCTTACGCCTGCTGAGAAGCAGCGACGATACCGGGAACGGCGCAAAAATAACCCTGAAAAGAAAGCAGAAACCAAAAGAAAAGACCGAGAAAGATACCATGCAAACAAACGCTTAGTACGAGATTTAACAACACGTGAACATCGAGCAATAAAAAAAACATGGCGATCTGCGAATGCTAGACGTAGAGATAAAGTCCGAGCTCTCAATGTTATTATGCATACTCCAGAGTCAACTCCTCCTCGTTTAAATAGTCCAGTCCATACAGATCAAGTTCACCTTATCTCAAGAACTTATCGTCGTTTGTCTACACCTCAGCTGTCTACTTCCCGTGAAAACACTCCTAACTCTATCACATCACATTTAAGTTGTTTTTGTCAGCGCGGCTTTTGCAGTTGCTTGAATCCCAAGGACTACGTTCCATTGAAAACTGTAGTAGACCAATCGACTCCCTCCAATTGCGACAAAAATATTTTTTTTTTTATTGCTTATTGGTGGCAGACGAGCAAGCGGCCCGTCTGATGTTAAACAGTAACCGCTGCCCATGGACATCTGCAATGCCGGGGGCACAGCAATGCCGCTACCTACCGTGAGAAGAGAGCTCTCTTTAAACCTCGTTTGAAAAAGGACATGTCGTAGCAATCAAGAAACACCGCGGCTGGGAGGTCGTTCCAGAGTTTACAAGTTCGTGACAGAAATGAACGCTGAAAACGAACGAATATTCTGTCAGATATAAGCAAACTTTGTCAGAATCGAACAACAGGGTTTTACAGAGTTGTCTATAGCTCAGACTCTGATGATGATGATGATGCCCCTTTAGTATCTTTAAAAGAAAATCCTTCTACCACCTATTCAATGGAGCAACCCAGCACATCGAAGGAAAATGAAGATACCTTGATTGAGACGGAAAATATTCATGCTAGTAAATTAAAACAAGGTGTTTGCGTCTTAGTGAAAGTTTCCAGCTTAAAACAGGACTACATCTATCTGGGTAAGGCCTTGTCTGAAGTAGAAGAAGATGGTGAGGTTAAAATTATGTTCTTCAAGTCTATGGACGTCTGCAACTAAATTTAAATTAGTTGAGACTGATTTATCCTATGAGCCTTTTGATAATTTACTTGCAATTGTTCCGGAACCCAAAAAAGTCTGCAAAGGTAAAAAAAAGGTATACTACCAATTTGATACTCCTTTAGACATATTTGAGAAATAAGCAACAATTTTATTTCATCTTCCAAGACAATCTTATTTTTATTTTCATAAAACTTACTCTAGATTGGTAAATTCCAGTCATAAGTTAATTTTGATTAGTATTAAAGTTAATTAGTTTAGTGTTTTCGATCTCAAGCTCAACTACGTGCTAATATTTACGTAAGCTACAATAAAAAAAACAACTATGTTACTGTGTTACAACTCTGTTACTTTTCTGTCCCAAAGATTAAAGAACATAGTTAAGATTTTTAGGAAAACCTTGTTAATATAATATATATATATCACTATATGTTCATTAAATAGATATTTATACGCCATGTGTTCTAGTTATCTGTTTAATACATAGAGATTTCGACGATTTAGGTAGAATTTAAGATATTTTAATTTTCAAGAAGTAACAGAGTTGTTTAAAATTTTAAATTAATGAGTGTTAAACTCAAAAAAGATTGTTGTGATTATAATTATATTTAAGATATATGAGACTGTTTAATATTGATGCCAAAATATTTTTGACTGATTTGTTTAATTTCATAATAAACGGTAATACCTAATGATAACAGAGTTGTATATTTTTTACACCCTGATCCACTAAATCTGAATTAAATCTTAAATTATGAACAGAACATCGCGGCCAACTATAATATATTATAATTCAGTTGTATTTTACCCACACGGACATAAAATAAGTAACATATAAACATATTTCAATTTTAAAAAAATTATCATTTCAAATTCTACTTACCTGCGCAAAATTTGACAATGACCCATTTACAAAATAACTATCAGGGGGTGATTAGTGTAGTGATCGATACTGATGCAAAAAATGCAATCAGTAAAATTTTTGTCTGTCTGTCTGTATGTTCGTTATAGAAAAAAAAAACTACTGGACGGATTTTGACGAATCTTGGTACAATTATTCTTCATCGTCGTCGCCATCCGCCACGTCGGATCTCTCTGTCTAAGCATTAACTTTAACACTTTATAACTCACATAATAGAAAAGATGGTTAAAAAATTATTCGTTATTTATGAATCTGGAAGATAAAAGATCTTAATAAATCCATAAAAAAGTCATGCACATTCCCTATTCCTTAAACAGTTTTAAATACAGGACATATAAGTCTCGTTCATGGAGAGGGTTCAGCGAGCCGTCATGGGACGTTACAACTTAAACAAACGCTTCAACTTCAACGCGCTACTATACTTCACCATATACATATTTGTTTTTCGGCCCGCTTTGTTGAGGCGTTATCGCCTAGGTACTTTGAGAAAGACTGACCCAAACACGTTGATAGGTTTGGGTATTTCAACGTGTGGCCATGATGTATAATATATTTAGCATTTAAAATGAAAATATTAATTTCCAATCGGGAACAGTGTCCACAAGCCAACAAGCTCTATTAATACTCCATTCCGTACCTTGTAACTGTAACCTTGGTTGACCAAGAACCTCTGTCGCTTCCGGCTGTACGCCATCTCCAGTGTATCTTGGGACACGAGCGTGTAGAAGAACGCATTGTACTCTTCCGCCAACGCACCCTTCTTTGCTCTTAAAATACGACCTGAAATTTTATAAAAACACATAATACATTTGATTTTATTGTTGACTGGCTCGGTGGCTCAATTGGTAGTGACCTCTGCCTTCTGAGCCAAGGGTCGTGGGTTCGATTCCCACACATTACAAACATATGTGTGCATGAACATGTCTGTTTGTATTGATATGGGTGTTTTCTATGTATAATATGTATTTATTTACAATAAAAAAGGTATATAAGTAAGTTTATCAGTTGTTTAGTACCCATAGTAGACATGCCACGCCAGGGCAGCGCCATCTAGCCCCAAACTAAGACGAAGCTTGTACTATGGGTACTAGACAACTGATAAACTTACTTAGATACCTTTTTTTGTAAATGCAGAAATCACATGGATGGTACATGTATATGATAGAAATTTTGGTTTAGTATTTATACAACATACATACCCAATCTCTGCGCCTCCTGCCGCCTCGAGCCGCCATGCGACGAGATCTGAATCAGCACATTCGCCTCCGGCAGATCGAAGCTCGTATCGGCGACTTTACTGACGAATATCGTGTTCACTTTAGGGTTGAACTTGAAGTTCTGCAGGATCTGTATCCGTTCGCTCTGCGACGTGGGCCCGTAGATGTACGGCTTGTTCATCTTGACCGCGTAGTGGCGGAGTGCGAACACGTTGTCTGAGAAGACTATGGTTTTGTCGCCGCGACGCTCGTGGTAGCGGACGAGGAACTGGCACGCGCGGAATTTGGACGGGTTCATTACGTACAGCAACATCTTCTTGTTTATTCTGTAAAGTATGATAGTTGTTGTAGCTACACTTGAATTGGAGGTAGAGCAGGTGTGATTGCACCAGGCAGTAAAAACGTTCGAAGGAGACCTGGCGAGCGATGCTCGCATTCTGCGAGACAGTGATCTCGCAGAAGGAGGCGGCGGAAAGAGAGCGCTCGTTGCGGTAGACGCGCCCGCTCTACGCCGCCCCCGGCCCGGGCGTCGCCGGAGGGCATACAACGCATCGTATGCCCTCTGAGCCTCTCCTTCGTGCCCCGAGTGGTGAGTGCGGGGGCGCGATCCACTCATAGGGGCGTAACGGTGTGGTGGGTGCAGCCACACCGTTGCACGAGGTCCGCCTGGGGAGCACCCTATTGCTCCCCGGAAGCCGGGGGTAGGGGTATTTGCCCTCCCCGGACCAGGAGTGCTGGCCGCTTGTCATCTGCGGCTGGCCAGGGCATGCAGGGATGCGGCGGTATGCTTCGGCGTTGCCCGTGTCCCTGCAACTTGCTGCCCACTGGCGACACAGGGGGGTTTAGTGGGTATACCCTCCCATTTCGGGAGGTGTGAGTCCCACACATTATGTCACCTCCCCCCGGAGGTGGCATGACGGTGCCTAATGCATTCCCCTCTAAAAAAAAAAGGCAGTAAAAACGTCACTTGATATTCGGGTCGATTGACGATGCCTATTCCCGCATGGATTATTACACTTCCTAGCATATACATAATAGATTTGACATTAGTCTAGTCTACAGTTAATGGCTAAGTTGAAAGATTGAACATCTTTCAAAATTTCCTGATTTTGAATGAACGTCGAATTCGTCGAAGACCAGATTGTTGCCACATTGGTGTTAATTTGTTTACTTATATACTTATTATTAGGTACCGAGCAAGAAGGTACGCCCTGCGATCGCCAACCCGCCTGCCCAGCGTGGCGATTATGGGTATATCCTCCAGAAGGTTGCCCTGTGTGGCGAGCAACTGGAGAGGCCTATGTAAAGCAGTGGACTGCAATATGCTGATGATGATTAGTTATTATACTATCTATTAGTTATTTAAAATGGCTGGTAGTGATCCCTGCCTTTGGAACCAAGGGTCGTGGGTTCGATTCCCACCCGGGACAAACATTCGTGTGATGAACACTTGTGTTTGTTCCGTGTCTGGGTGTTTATATTTGTATTTAAGTATTTATTTGTGGTACCTTCGTTGTTCTGATACCCATAACACAAGTGCTTACTTTGGGATCGGAGCAATGTATGTGATGTTGTCTGATATTTATACATCAGACTATTGATTTATAAAAAAAAAATACTGCTCACTTCTGTATGAGGTACTCGCGGTAGAACTCGGGCGTCATGGGGCACCAGACCTCGGCGCACTGCACGCGCGCGATGTACCCGTTGGCCTGCAGCTCCAGCCAGTTCGCCTCGTACAGCTTCGGCCCGATCAGGAAGTTCAGGTCCGCGATTTTGTCGTCCTCGCGTAGCAAGGTGGCGGTTAGGCCTGTTGGCCAAATGTCTTGTTTAGTATGGTTTTTGTTTATACTCAATTAACTATCATCCATCGGCATCCATTTTTTTTTTTTCTGTGTTGTTGTTGTCTGTGATTGTTATGATGTTTCGTTTATTGCGCCCACTTGTATTTGCCGTGTCATAATGTATAACCGTTTTGTTGTGATCTTCTTCTTTTTATTTATATTTGTTTTGTTTGTGTTTTTTTTTTTTTTTAAATATTTGTCACTGTAATTTAATAATATGTATGTTTCATAATTTGTGATGTATGGCACCAAATAAACTGATTTTCTTTCTTTCTAACTACGATTCGCCTGATGGGAAGAGATATCGGATGCTCATATTTTTTAAACAGTGTCACCTTTTCGCGTGATGGAAAGAGAAACGCATTGCACAAGTAACCGAATCAATCACTTGTCAGTTGCTGCTGGGCTAATGTTTCCTAACTTTGTTTTGTTTTGCTCATTTTTGTGTTCGTGTTTGAAAACGTAATCTAGTTATTGAGTAAGCGTATGCTGAGACGTAGGCGGCATACTTTCACACAGGGCAGAGCAGATTTTGTAAAACCTGGAACATACGAGACCTACGTACCTTGCAGCCATGCGTCTGTCCTATGTGACTTTTTGTTTTCGCAAACGGCTTTACCTACGCATACACCACAGATCTATATAGGCTCCACCAGAATACCAGCGCCGTTATGGCGTCCTGGACGCCATAACGGCACAAAGCTGAGGTTGGGGCCTGGTTGGCTGCGCAAACACTAAATTTTAATGTTAATGTTCATTTTATTTGTTTTTCTTATTTCCCTTCTGTTTATGTGTTCTGTGTATATTTAATAACTGTGTATTTGTGCTGCCAATAAATGTATTTCATTCATTCATTTCATATACGGGACACCTGGTTTACGTGGTTCCTATCTAGTGGAGAATACCACTAGTGCCATGGTACTCGTGGTATTAGTTTGGGGTCCCTTTTAGTCGCCTCTTCCGAAAGGCTAGGATACCTAAAACCTAAAGGATACCTCGGTAGTATAGTAACGGCGCCGCCGCGTTTCGCGAACGCGCACGTACCCTAAAACCTATAGGATTTTGGTTACGTGCTTCCGCCCGTTGCACAGAGTAACGTTTGTGAATACCCATGGCCGTAAGCCCCATACCGCAAGGCGGTCTGTCCTATGCGTCTGCCTCAACTCGCCTGCATCTCAGCATACGCTTACTGTTATTCAAATGTAATAAGGTTAAGATAATGTTTAAGAGAGGTAGGGCATAGCGAATCTTCGCTCGAATTGAGCCGCCCGTCCGGGGAAGGACCTCCACCCTATAGAATACCGCAGTCAAATGACCTCTGGGTCGTGTTTCTGCCGGTGAGTAGGGTTTCCGGAGCTCGTGGGGGGTTAGGGTTGGGCCGGCATGGCGGTGGCAACTGACAGGTAACTGACCAGTTACTTGCCCGTTGTCACAGCGACTTGGGCTTCTCTTTCGCTTTCCATCAGGTGTAGGGAAGCCATTATGTCGAGCCACTATAAAAAAAAAAAAAATAGTTTCCTGTAGTTACCCAGCTTGGCGTGCGAGTGCACGATGGTGAGCACGCGGCGGAACATCTTGGCGGGGATGGTGTGCACCTCGTCCAGCACCACGAGGCCCCACTCCTGCGCCTGCAGCCACTTCATGGTCTGCTCCGCCTCCCACGAGCGGCGCTGCCCGTGCGTGATCATCGAGTACGTCGTGATCAGGATGCCCGCGCCCATCGGCTTGTCCTTTGCTTCCGATGTGAATCTGGCAGGGATTTTAGTACGAGTGAGTTGCATCTAAACATTCCACACGAGCCTTCCCACAAGTTAATGAGGCTAGAACCTAGGGTGCAAACCTGACACGATGAAATGACAAAATGAAACATCATAGTAGGAGATCCGAACTAAGAACGATCTTCACCGAGCTGATAATAGAATGAATCATATTTTATAACAAATTTAGTATGTTAGAAAATATGTTAAAAATGGGTTGCCTAAAAAAATCCTGGACAGACAATTTTTAATTATTTAAATAAAATGATTTTTTTTTATTTTTGCAACATCAAGATAATAAGAATTTTTTTACCCTGACTTAAAGTATGAAACGTATAGAATGTTTAGCCGTTGGATGTTATCATATTATGATACTAAACATACTAAATTTGTTGTAAAATATGATTCATTCTATTATCAGCTCGGTGAAGATCGTTCTTAATTCGGATCTTAGACTATCAGATTTTAGTGCGAGAAAGGGGCAGCGCAGACGACAGACTTTTGTGGAAAAAAGTCCGTGTCTGAGACATTTAAAAAGATTAGTTTAGGTCCCTACAGCTCTGCCGACAGAATTATCGAAGATGTGCGTCGTCTGTCAAATATCCGCGACAGATTTTTGCGCGTCGCGTCGTGTGCGTTACTGCATATAATTGCATAGGTTAGACTTAAAAATGCGTCACGGATAGTCTGTCGTCTGCGCTGCCCCTATCGCTTGGATGTAGCTCTGATTTACCAGGTTAATAAGGTTGCCGTTCACTTTCACAGTGCGAACGGTCATAGAACTCTTTGCCGGGCTCCTTGTTCCCCGAAAGATATAATCTTCCGATAATCAAAGTGAGAGTGAACCAGTTTTTGCTGGGTGAGCGCGCTCCATCGTAGACTGCGATATCGTTTGCCATCAGGTGAATTGAAGGCGCTTGCATTACATCAAATCTATCTACACTAATATTATAAAGAGGAATGATTTGATTGTTTTTTATACTGGATCGATTTAAATAATTCTTTTACTGTTGGAAAGCTATACTATTTTCGGTAAACATAGGCTATATGAAATATTCAAAACAGTTTGGGATCCATATTAAAACCCCAATGCTAACCCAAGGTGCGAAAAAATTGCCAAAAAACTTTCTTACATCGCGTGCGCTGCGAAAACTAACTAATTAATAACATGTTCTGCAAAGTCGTTGTTCATTATCGATGAATCAATAGCTATTGATTATTATAGAACCAAAATAATGTACTGCGACTTTGCAGAACATATAATTACTAGCTGTGCTCGCGACTTCGTCCGCGTGGAATAGTTATTTTTTCCCCTTTTTTTTTTTACATTTTCCATTATTTCTTCGCTCCTAATAGTTGCAACGTGATGTTATATAGCCTAAAGCCTTCCTCGATAAATGGTCTATTTAACACAAAAAGGATTTTTCAATTCGGACCAGTAGTTCCTGAGATTAGCGCGTTCAAACAAACAAACTCTTCAGCTTTATAATATTAGTTAAGATTAAGATGCGATGTTGTGCGATAAAGTGCGATGCAATATTTAATCTTAAATACCCGAAGTATAAAGCGCGGGCGGGTCGCTAGTTTCGAATAAAAAAAGAATAAGCTACCTGCAGATCATGCTGTCGTCGGCGGTGGACCAGCACTTGAACTGCTGCTTCCACTGCTCCACGGAGACGCCCGAGTTGCACAGCACCAGCGCCCGCTTGCGCACCGTGCACACGGCCGTCACGCCCACCAGCGACTTGCCCGCGCCGCACGGCAGCACTATCACGCCCGACCTGCGCACGACATCATCATCATCATCATCATCATCATCAGCCTACTGCAGCCCACTATATAACAGGTAGCGGTAGCTTCTTTTACATTGCTTTTATTCACATTTTTACTTTTTACATTTTACTTTTTTACATTATTTTTTACTTGACGTGACGATTCATAATCAGCCTATTACAGTCCACTGCTGGACATAGGCCTCTCCAGTTGTTCGCCACTCAGAGCAAACATCTGGAGGATATACCCATAATCGCCACGCTGGGCAGCCGGGTTGGCGATCGCAGGGCGTAGCTTCTTGCTCCGGTGACGTGACGATTCTTATGTGCTTATTTTAAGTCTGTGTGAATAAAGGTATTTTCATTTTCACTTTGAAATAGGCCTCTCCAGTTGCTCGTCACTTATGGCAAACATCTAGAGGATTATGCCCATAATCGCCTGGGCAGGCGGTCGCAGGGCGTAGCTTCTCGGTCCGGTGACGCTGCTGCCCGTCATCGGTCTGTAGTATTTAGATACGACTTCAATTGTGATGGTTAGACCGCCACCAGTCGGGTGCCAGTGCCTCGTTTGTTGTTCGGCAGGATGCACCATGGGCAGGTGAGGTTGGCTTGGAGCGAAAAGATGAGTCGTTTTCTTACCCATCATCCTTGTACATAATTTGTGAAAATTACAACCGTCTAGCCATCGCGGTACTTGCGATACAGCCTGGTGACAGGTATACAAACGGACGCACAGACAGCAAATGCTTAGTAATGTGCTTTGGGTACAGAATCCTAAAAAATATGTCTTACCTTGCTCTGCCATTGCCAAACATCTTTCTTAAACTCTTTTCTTGATACGGACGCAAGACAGCAGTTGGTTTAAGGTCAATATTGATGTCAGGGTTGACTGAATCGTTTCGGAAATCATATTCGGCGAGTAGTGGGTGTTCCAATTCTATACATCGTTTTTGTATGACCTGGAATGGAAACATAAACTCAAGGGCATATAATAAAAAGGTCATAGATAAAGAAGAAGTAAAGAATTTATGTGTTGACTAGCTGTGCCCGCAGCTCCGCCCGCGTTGCCCCCCATTTTAGGGAAGTGGGGGGTTAGAAAGGGGCAAAAAGTAGCCCATGTTACTCTAAATCCCTTCAACTATCTCCACTTAAAAAATCACGTCAATTCGTCGCTCCGTTTTGCCGTGAAAGAAAGACAAACATACAGACTGACAGACAGACACACTTTCCCATTTATAATGTTAGTATGGATGTGATAAAAATCCAGTCTTTTTACAATTATAAACACCATATAAATACATACTTCAATTTTGTCAGGATCGACTTCAAATGCGACTGCAGTATTGGTAGCTATGTCAGTGGTTTCATCATCATCGTCGTCTTTATCCAACTGCTGGTAAAATTGGCTGATGTCATCAGGTACAGTCCCGTTAGCAGCCGGAGGTTTGTCTTCCACTATATAACACATGGCAATGTTTTTGATGAAATGTCTATGTCGTGGCCAAATCGACGAATTGGTCATTTCATGAAGTGGCCAACTAATGGTAACCAAATCCTTAAACGATAAACGTTTAGCAATTTGGTCACCCACATTTGACCATATCGTAAAAAAGGGTCACAAGTCTAACCTAACCTAACCAATTACTGTGTCAGATGTCGCTTTAAAAATTACATGAATTTTATAAAAATCTCATTGTTTCACCCAAATTTTTGATATGCAAAGAGATTAAATAATATGCCAATATGGCAACACTGGCGCTTACAGCGACTCTACCAGTAGTCAATGAAATAATTCCATGTTATGATCAATTGAGACTGACCGTTTCATGAAGTAGCAATCTAGCTGGTCCTATCGTCGAACGATTTCTTATCATTGATCTGGCCTGGGCACATTATGATATGGCCAATAGACAGTGAACATTTCATGAAATGGGCAAATTCTATGATGTGGCCACGGCATCTATACCACCCTTAAGTAAAATTTAACAATCGAGTTTTATAAGGTCTCAAAGGATTAAGAACCTGATTTAGCAGTGGCTGTAGTTGGTTTGTTGGGTAACGCGTTCGACAGAAGCTCGTCGTCGCCGTCCCGACGCAACCGGCACTGCTGTATGACTGGGTCCTTAAGCAATTTTTGGAGCACTTCCACATGTTTGCTCTCAACTAGATATCTGAAATTTGTGAATTAGTCATAAATCCTCTATGATTCCACACTCACACACTTTGTGCAAAAGTATTAAACTATTTATTTTTAGAAACATGTTCGTTCAGAAATAGCCGAGAAGAATTTTCTACAATAAAAGACAATCACACCCTTTAGTCTAAATATTTTTTAGGCTACGATTTTCAACCATTAGGATCAAGTATGTTGTATTGTCATAAATTTCTGACTAAATAAAATATATTTATAATTTTGTAACTGTCTTGTGAACCAAATATCAGTAAATTCTAGTTTCATAAATAAATATGATCTTACCTGTTATGTTTAAGGACTAGTTTAACCTTTCCATATGATAATGTACAAAGTTGTATGAATTCTATAATGCCAGCGGGAACAGCACATTTACTGAGCCTTTGTAGGTATTCAATGATATCTCCCGTCTGTAGTCCTACAGACACAGCTGCATAAAGACTGTATGCAGTTAATTTGTATTCATGAATGTGCTGTGGCCTAAAAAGTACAAAGCATTTTAAACAAGAAGGCACTCACATTTATAAGAATGTATATCATTAGGTATTTGTATTTATATCTCAGTAAATTTACTTTAAAATTTTTTATAACAAAAAATAAGCATGATGACTGAATTTGGGAATTGGAATCTCCATTACCTTACTTGAATTTTGGGCCGTCAATTTCAGTTTAAAACAAATTAATTTTAGGATCAATTATGGTAGATGAATGAGGGTTTTCAGAAAAAAGAAATATGCCAGATGCCACCACATACACAGTAGGTCCAACTGCAACGTAATTGGTTTATTTTGACAGGGCACTGATATTTAGTTATTTACATAGGAAATGACCAATCACATGTGGTCCAGTCGCAGGCCTACATAAAGCAATCTATTATAGTTCATTTTGAAACACCCTCAATCAGATAAACCTACAACACACTACACTATTTCTCCACCCACTTTTTTATGCTTACCTGCAAACAGGTTCTGCTATTGCTATTAAAAAGTCATGAGCGTGTTTGTAGACTGGCGAAAATGCTTCTAGAAATATATGACCATTAGGGGCTACCCATAAGGGTCGGCTTGCACTGTCTGGTTTTAGTGCCATTTGGCTCCTGATGAGAAACAGAAAAATATATTTGTTAATATTTGAAATAAGTCTATTTAAAATAGAAATTATTTGCTGAAGCTAATGGCAATGTTACCTTTTTCTTTTAATACAAACTATCATCATTTGAGTTGATAGATAGCAGTACTAGTTTTATAGGTAAACCGTCAAGAAGATTATCTGATTATTCATTTGTTGGGAATAAAAATTATATGTAAATAGATAATACTTTTGAAACCAACCTATAATCTTTGGCACCAAACTCATCTTCAGGAACTTGGTCATTCTTTTCAGCATCCTGCATGGCTGCTCCAGGTACACCAACATTCTCCGTGTTGTCATCATCCACTAGGTCTATTGTCACATCATCCTCAACTTTCTTTTTTTTACCTATTTACATAAACATGACACAATAATGTGCAATTGTTGTTTAACAGATGGAATACACAATTATTTTAGTTTTGTAAACATATGATAAGAGTTCCATTTATACTTGCAATGTAGAATAATAATCCTTATGCCATATCTTACAAAATTTCCACAAATTCTGTCTTTTTATTACATTTACCAATACACAGTTTATTTACACCCGAAAGAATACAGAATATGGTAAATGACAAGTAATGGTTACCTCAAAATTTTTGTTTATGTATGAGTAGGTACTATGACATAAATTATAATTACCTGATCTATCGCTGCTAGGTTTAGAGTCATACTTTTTAAATTTCTTTGGGGGCCCCATAGTTTCTTGAAATAATTATGTGAAATCTAAAACATACAGGCCTTTTTTAACATTATATATAATTATTTGCAATTGTAGTAATTAAAGAAGAAAATGGACTTACCTTTTCTAAATAAAATTTATGTTTGTAATATTTTTGGCTGTTGAAATAGTTTTACATGTAAAACTATTTTAGAACTAGTTTTTTTTTATATTAGTCCTCCTATAGGTTGAATTATAGTTTACGAAACTCTGTGAAACGTACATAAACAAACAAAATAATTGAAATTCACGAAGATAACACAGTAGAAATGAATGATCCATCCATCCATCCACTTCTCCTACCAGCGAATGTCACTGTCAGTCAAGTGTCAGTGATTTTTTTTTTACTTCACTTCACGGCCTTGGATCAAGTTCGAATCTAAATATTTTGCAATATATTCTCCACCACGGAATATTAAACACAAGAGGAAAGGACGTGTGGGCGTGGCCCGCGTGCCAAAGTTAAGGACAGCGAGTCTTAACTTGACTCAGTCGCTTTGTGGTTGCTTAAGTATCGTGACGTGCGCTGTCGGTATTTTCATTCGAGTGTTTTATTAAATAACTCTCAATAATGACTCGATGTTCCGTCTTTGAGTGCAAAAACAATAGTAGTACTAAGAACTTGCTTCGATCAGGTGTTTCTTATCATCGGTAAGTTGGTATTTACTTTTTATTAAATAAATAATCTTTCGGCATAACCTCTATCCATTTAAAACATTCGTGTAAATTAAGAATCACACGTATGTGCACTAAAATAAAGTTTATAATTGTCTGACGCCTGGTCCGCATGCGCCATCTAGTATCGAATAGTAGAATCAGAAACTACGTCCCAAGTCGAACCTACTTTAGGGTTGTGACACGTTGAAATATCATCGATTTAATTATGTATTTTGTCTATTACACTTTTTTTATGCCTTATTGTAAACTATTGATTATTTTCGTTTTAGTTTTCCTAAAGATCCAAATGCAAAAGGAAAGTGGAAACGGCGGGTAGTAGAGGATGGCTGCTACCCGACGGCTAATTCCCTGTAGGGAACACGCACTTGTGCGTGGCTCCGGGAGCCAAGTGGGTTAGTGAAATGAAACTTCAAGGGCATTTTAAACATCTACAACAACATTTAGTGAGCATAAACTTAATAATAGCTTTAATAGCAAAAACTAATAGCGGTCCTTGTGTTATTAAAATTGAAATTATTTATTTGAGCAAGATAAACTTCTGTGACATGATTCGAAATTCCTGACGTTGCAGATGTATATGAGCGGCGGTTATCATTTACCATCAGATGAACCGTTAGTAGTGAACCACGAATTAAAATTTATTTTTTACCCAACTTTACCCAAGTAGCTTGGGTAATCCTAAGTAAACCCGGGTAAACCTAGGTTTACTCCAACTTCTAGCATTACCCGTAAAACATATACATTAAATGTGAAACTTCTGTCAGTGTATTTAAATGTTAATGTATATCTATTCTAATATTAATTAATTATTTTAGAAGTAATCGATGTTTCATCACCAATAATATTCGTATTAATCCCATCCCTGTTTGAGTAGCGACGACAATAAATGTCATGATAAAACATTCTAGAAAAAAAGCAAGTGCATGCGTATAAATTAAAACCTTACGCTGATTGTCGTAAGGTGTTAAACAGCGTACAACTTTTAAGAGTGTCATCTAGCGTGCAATAGGTGAACTAACTAGTCAAAGCAGGCCAAAAGCACTTCGATGAGATGACGTAAAACCCTCAAAGTGTAATTTCTAAATTCTTCTTTATCTCTAATGCATTATGGTAGTTTTTATGTTATTGTTAGTAGCGGTTACATCTTTGTGATTTCAAGAAATTATTATAGTTATGATTGGTTCATTTTGTGTGTGCGTATAATGTTATTGTGTGAGTTTGGCGACAGCAGTTTTGTATGAACTGACTAGAATATGCCCTTTCCTCTTGTGTTTAATATTCCGTGTTCTCCACTGTTTCATGTACAGACGGCAATTTTTAACCAAGGTAAGTTTCTTAAAATTTTCCCATCTTTGTACGATTGATGTGTGCTTTTGTTATCAAGTCATTGTATTGTATAGGATAGGTAAGTGTAAATGGCAAATAGAGGGGAGTTCACTTTCTTTATATACCTGACGAAAGTTAACTTCTTCATTAAGCCAAACGTAGGTAAGCATATTATTTTGGATCAGGAATGCTATAACTAAACCAAAGGAGTGATTTCTGCATTTCGGTACCTAAGTGATCTTAGTCACAATATTTTTAGGACATAGGATTGCGTATTTAAAATTTAAAAACATTTTGAGAACTCAGTGTAAAGTGTGAAAGACTGCACTTATTACAAACCGTTTGATTTTATTCAATGGATATTGTACCCATAGCTATTATTATCACTTTATGGAATGTCCATGTCTCCGTACTTAAAAAAAAAGAATGTCACTAATATTGAATTTGTAATGTTTTGTATTTTGTATATAAATAGGGCACTGTAGACCATGGAAGTACAAATAGTACTTAATACTTCCATGCTGTAGACATAATAATGTAGGAGTACTTACCAATCGACGTATATCTGCATTTGATTGATGATTTAGGATTATTTTGGTAATTAAAATCAATCTATCATAATCCTTGTACAAACCGCGCCAACCGCAACGAATCTCACAAGTAAACTGACAGTGACAGATGACCAAAAAACCAAAATATAGACCATAGATAGACACAAAACCATTACTCTGTTTTTTTAATAGTCAGGTTTATGTTTAGCATTGAAATTATTATTTTTCAGCTATATTTAACTGCCTGATGGAAGCTTTCGCTTTGAATCCGCTACGGTCTGTCCAGAAACAGATTGCTTTTAACAACGGCCACGACTGTGACTGAATACCTACACGAGGGTCTAGGTATCATATGGCAAGAATTGTATAGGAATAATGGATGGGTCATCATGGGTCTCCCATTCCGAGCATTATCAATCGTAGCGCTCACTACGAGTAAGGTTAACATATTCTGTACCTACATATATAGTGGCATGGAGGTACCTCGCGGTAGCTTGGTTGCGTAGGCGCTGCAGTGACTACACATTGCGTGAAAGACGTCGAGAGATTGTGACCCTCTATTGCCCGTTCGGGTAACTATTTTTCCCTTGATCCACCTAGGTGACTATATTCAGAAGCGTAGTGTGTCTTGGCAGGGCCCCGTATAAAAATTTGTTTGCCCCCCCCCCTTAAGAAGGGTAAAAAAAGAAATTGCTTTTTTTACTTCAGTCTTTTGTGCAATAAAAATAATTTCGCCCCCCTATAGAATTTGACACGGCAGATACGGCGGTAGCTACGCTCTGCTACTATTCACGGGCGATACGGAAAATCTATACTATCGAATCGCTTAAGTTATAAAAGGATAATATAAATCGTAGTTTCCAGATCCAAATGCTTTTCTAAGGTGTTGTGAATAGGAGGATCAGGCAAGGGAGTGGCAATATATAGGGAGGGATATATAGAGGGTGACACATTCTTATTTTTGAGGCCAAGACACACTTTGGGTCCTTGCGCTCCTCGCAAGTCCCATGATGAGAACAAGGCCGCCTGGCTTTCATCTTATTCATTAAAAAAGCCATCGGTATAAATAGGTGATTCTTTAATATAATGTTTTTAAGGCTTCAGCCGCAAAATAAATAAATAGTAGACACTATTTTCATTGTCCAAGGGTCTATTTATACTAGCGCAGAGTCGAAGCACATAGAAGCGTTGGGTTTCGCATAAGACGCTTCAATGCGCTTCGACTCTGCGATAGTATTTTTAAATTGACCCTTGGGAACTTTTAGGTCGCATTCGAACGTGTTCAAAAAGAAATACAAGTACTTTTACTAGCACATTTCAGTTTTAAAGCGTTTTGGAAAAGAAGACACACATAGATAAGAGGGAATTTTAGAACACTTGTGGCCGTGTGCTGCGCTTTAAGAGTACACACACTTATTTTAAGGTAGACTTCCGTGTAGTGGGGCCGACAGGCGCGGCTGTTACTGTACGTATCCCGTTCTTCCCACATCCAGCAAATCATACCCTGGACCAAAATTTGATCGGCAACCCATATGCATTATATTTATTGACATATTTAATTACATATAAAATAAGTGTCAACCAATAAGTGGCAGCGCAGACGACAGACTATCCGTGACGCACTTTTTTGTAATTATATGCAGTACGCACACGACGCGCATAAATCTGTCGCGGATATTTCACAGACTCAACGCACACGACGCACATCTTCGATCATTCTGTCGGCAGACCCAGACGCTCTTTTTAAATGTCTGAGTCGCATACTCTATCGCACAAAAATTCTGTCGTCTGCGCAGCCCCTAAACGTCTCTGTGAAGGTTGTTGCATAGCGGGATCTTAGACCATATATGTATATGCCTTTCAGCCGTGCGCGTCGCAATGCACGAAAGTTTACCACTAATTTCGTTCCGTTACCATAACATAATTCAACCCATCTGCCAACATGGCATAGGTACATTCCACCTAACAGATATTTAATTACGTATTTCCTTTATTGGAAAATAATCCTTGTGAACGTTATAAAGTACTAATAATTATAAACAAAGTAGGTACATATACATAAAATATTTCAGGTCGGTGGTCAAATTAAAACTATATAATTCATTATTGGTAGGTCATAATTTAATGTAGTTTTTTTATTATTAAACATTTGCTTCTGCGTTTACTTATTTATATGACAAATGGAATATTGTTTGATTCTAGATTATAAATCTATTCTGTGAAACTACTTTAAACAACTTTTATATTTTCATAATCTTTTGTACAAGTACTGCTTTTCTACATAGTCTCAAAGTCACGAGATTGTCATTATAATAAGATGATAAACAGACACATTTAACCACAACTCAACTTGTGTTTGAGCCATTATTATGAGTGACTATTTTACAGGACAGCTTAGCCTTGTATATTTGGACACGTGTGATACAAAATAAACACATATACAACACGCAGTTTAAAGATTTATGACACATTGTTGACACAATATCGAATGATCGCTTCTTTAAACAATGAATGGCATAGTTCAGTCCTATTGAGCATGAATGGCCGCGTCTGGCGCGTGACCCAAGGCCGCCTGCATAATGCATCGCTCGCCGGATTACATTTACAATTCCAGCTCATTAGAATGCAGTGCAATATATCTATGCAGAGGACCTTGCCTCCATCTCTAACCAGTGCATACCTTGAAAATATTTTTTTACGGTTCACATCCTCTAATCACTCATCTATAGATATTATTTACAGCAAAACATTTTCACAGGGTCCACTGATTTATATACAGACGCAACTATTGACAAATTAAGTTTTCACTCTGGTAACAGACACTCTATATACATGAAAATCAAATTATATTACAAACAGATTTAAAAATTTGCTGGCAACAGAGTATGTGTTACCATATCGTAAGATAAAAATAAAAATAAATACATACCTAATTTACAACTAAGTCAACCCATATGTTTTAATTTAAACGATGTCTATTCTCTAATAAGATTCCTATTCAATTGCATTCTAATATCACTCACTAGTAGTTATTATTATTGTCTCGCGGCCGCGGCGCGGCGGCGGCAGCGGCGTCTACACTCATTAGTACTGACAATATTTCAACATAAATATGGAATGTAGTAAACACTCAATCGAAAAGACCCTCGGATTCCGGCATTTGGCCATTATTAATCTAATATTTACAATAAAATAGCACAATGCTTTGTAAATTAATAATCCTCGCTTTTACTGTACTGATATGCATTCTTTCACATACATATATAATTACAAACAAATATAAAAGTTGTTTAAACACAGATTCGGAGCTGCCGGGTAAAAATTAAACTTTAAAATGGGTTACATCATAACCTCGGAACCGTACACTGCAAGACGTTTAGCTCACCATCGACCGACCTCTCTCATAATATACAATATCATCGTAGGTTACAATCGAAAGTTTCATTAAATATTATATACTTTAATTGTTTCTATTTGAATTAATTTTACCTAAGACAACATATGTACTTCGACGTAGACTTCGTAGCGTTAATCTTTTTATTTTATTTCAGTCTTAGTTTTCGCGAAAGTCAGACGACGCGAGGAACACTCCGCGCTCGGGCGCGACGCGCACCGGGGCCCGGCGGGCGGCGCCGAATAAATAAATACCAAGTCTATAATACTCCGGGACGCGCCGCCGCGCCCCGGCGACCGCGCTCGTCCCGACAATGGAATGTAAGCGTGATATGGAGCGGGAGCGTCCCCGGCGCGCGCGGGCGGTCACTTGTCGGGCGGCGGCTGCGCGGGCCGGCGCGGCACCATGACGCAGGGCGGCTCGGCGGCCGCCGCGCCCGGCCGCGCGCCCATGCGCACCCACCAGCGCGTGGCCTTCTGCAGCAGCCCGTCCTTCTTGGCGCCGCCCGCGCCGCCCGCCGCGCGCCGCGCGCCCGCCGCCTCCGCGTCGCCCGCCCACGCCGGCACGTCGCTCACGCACTTGTTCGGGGGAGGCTGGAAGCTGCTTCTCGTCAGCTCGGCTTGCTGCAACACAACAACCCCGTCTTTAAAACTGTACCCACTGCACTCGGAGGCTTTTCCCGCGTGAAATGCTCGAGTTATTTTAGCCTATGTGTTATTCTCTGTCTTCTGAGCCGAGGGTCGTGGATTCGATTCCCGCACAGTACAAACTTTTGTGTTCATGAACATGTCTATTTGTATTTGGTCTGGATGTTTACTATGAATAATATCTATTTATTTACAAAAAAAGTATGTAAGTAAGTTTATCAGTTGTCTAATACCCATAATACAAACTTGAGCTTAGTTTGGGGCTAGAAGATGTTGTGTGGCCCAGAGTGGCATGTCTTGGGTTATTCAGATAAATATGAGACTTTCATGGAAATCCATTCAGTACTTTATTTATTTATTTTATTTTATTTATTTTCTTTTGGCACGGTAACAAAATACAAATCAAAACACTCCTTAACTTACATTACACATTACAGAAGACTAAATTTGCATTTCTATAACAACCGAGCACAGCATTCGATTAATGTATTTTAAAATAACTTAAAAAAAATTGTCTAGTGTTACCTACCTACTTAGTGGAAAAAAGCAAATTAAAATCATGCGAACATTTCACACTATTTAAAAAAGATCTGTGGCTTTGGTGAAACATATCAAGGTCCTTACACAAAATGTTAAATGTCCTACAAAATCTAATCAGTGGACTATTGTGGGACACATTATTTCTAGCTAAGGGGACGAGGTGAAAGAGATGCTGTCTTCGGTCAGATTTAGACGATTTGGACTTCTCACATGATGGAGTAATAAACATCCGTCCAAACTTCCGCTTTTATAATATTAGTAGGATACGTTTAAGCTTTTACGCATTGAGTGCGTTTTCAGGTTAGTGTATTTTACTGCACGTATACGATCAGATCAATTCGGCACAGTGCTAAGTCAGTATCAGCGTAGCTTATTTAAGCGCGTCAACACTCATACGGAGTGCGTGACAAAGGACGCCATATACCTACTCGCCTACCCGCGCATCCAAGAACGTACTGTTTTAAAATCGCCAACTACAATGGTTTAGTAAACGCATAGCCGTACAATCTAGCCGGGACTATTGTTACTGTCTAACGTCACTCTTTTAAGTGTGCTTGAACGTTTGCATAAATATCCATAGCGAACATGCATTTGTGGCTGTTACATATACGATGCTCTAAACGTCGATAATGTCTTAAACAACAACCAAAGTCTTAGTTTTTCGTCAAGATACATAAATAGCATTTTTCATGTAAAGCTTTATACCCTGCAACCTAGTTTGTCAGATATTAACATCTCGTGCAAGCACAATCTGTCAGATCTAGTAGGTACTACATTGGAAAAGTCGGGAATAGTACCTACTGCTTAGTTGGCCTCTTGTTTTATCGATCAATCTAAATTTTCATACAACGATGAAACCGCTAACTCACTGCAACCGAATGCAAACAATGTGCATATGGACTATCTACGAATACCATATCGAATCAACAAGACTATCAACGAGTACCATATCGAAATATCGAATACTAACTACATGTTTTTGTTGCTACATTTACAACGTTCTTTGAGGCATTGTAACTAGCGTGCACACTGGCAGACTGACGTAGTTAAATGCACTATGTATTTTGTATCTATCACTTGTTAAGAGGTTTGACGTTCCTGCAATGACAATGACGCCGACCTTGAGTTGTCACGTCTGATTGGTTAATTTGCTAAACGTCCCGACTCATGTGAAAACTAGTTGTGTGAACGCTGTATACGTATACAACAGTACACACTCTCCTTACTTTACTTTGACACAATGTCATCAATTTAAACTCCTGTGTCAGACAGGATTAGCATTAGTGCGCAGTCGGTTCGCGTATTGTTTTTAGTACCATCTCAAATATGTAGGTACAATAAATGTCACAAGCTTTATTGTACCTACATATTTCATATATCATTTTTAGTTAATTTATCAGTAATTGGTTTAAAGTTAAGGTCAATCAGTGCTAAATTCGTCAAAGATATGACTGTATTTTGGGGTTACATAGTCCAAGACACGTGAATGAACCGTATCAGTCATCGTATTCAGAACACTACGGACACTTAGATAAGTTTACCTTTTTTTAACCTAAACAGTTTGACAGTGACGAAACATAGATATCGAAAAGGTTTCCGTAGGGTTTTGAATAGGCGGCCAGGACTTTAGCCCACGCCGTGGTGAGGGAACAACGGACCAACATATTGATGAATTTAATGAATGCTGCACTGGCATACGTATGTATATATACCAGCAGATGTGCTGACGATATGATTTGAGACGCTGCTGTGACGTAATGTACTCGTACCATGCGGTCACACTCTTACGTTTTGCACGTCTGATCTGAATCCGTCATCGCAGGGACATCGGAGCTACTACGTAAACTACCATAAAAATAGTTTAAGCCTACTGAACAAAGGTAACGATTATGGGTATATCCTCCAGATGTTTGCCCTGTGGCGAACAACTGGAGAGGCCTATGTCCAGCAGTGGACTGCGATAGGCTGATGATGATGAACAAATGTAACTGTATTTATTCGGATTCTAATTAAGATTCTCGTTTAAGACATTGTTCAGATGATACATTCTCAATCGCACGTATTTGGTATCCATGTCCCGAATTACTACAAGTTTATTAGGACCACCTGAAAGCGATTGCTTCAAATCAACAGGGTCTTAAAAGGGACCTTTGGATTGTTTAGATAACGCGTTTGACTCGCACGTTCCTGAGACACTAGAGGTATGTACTATGTAATGTACATTACGTGCACACATAAACGTGACACTTAGACAAAAGCAAGAAAGACCGCGTCATCTAAACAGGCTATTACTCGGCGTCCCGTTTAAAGGTTCCAAGTGTTCCATTGGCGTTTAACTACCAAATCTAGCGTCTTGTACGTACCTGGTAGGGGACTCGTAACTGTAAATGTGCGTCCTGTCCGTACTCCCCGTCCGGCAACTGTATGCTGGGCGGCAGGCCGAGCCGCTCGGCCGCTGCCGCCGACCTCGCGCGCGTCTCTTGCTCCACCATCTCCTGAATACGTCCCACCATCGCTTGCAGCCTCTGCTGCTTCTCCCATTCCCTGGAACATTCAAAGTGAAACGTTTTAGAACTGACCATAGCAGACACATCGATACTCTTATGTGCGGGGGTAATAAATCGGGGCAATGACTCAGCCCACCTATTCACAACACTTCGGAAATTAAATCCAATTTCCAATCAGTTCGCATCACAAACTTTACGAGATTTTTATGGCTAGCGATTATCTTTAAAATTAGATTAGAATATTTCATTGAACAAAACCGTCCCATTTCCGAAGGCTTTCTGAATAGCGCCCCAAATAGACGATCGGCCACAGCAGCTCACCAAGAAGACTAGCCGAATTAATCGGGAGAACAACAAGTATGCACGCCAGTGATTGAGAAATATCCATACTTTTAGTAGAATGTAGATAATCCAAAGTTGATATTCTATGTATAACGAGTCTTATTCGACTTTTATTGGTCACATATCTGATCTGAGTTACCATCAGATTTGGAAAGGGCGAGGATAGGATTTAGATGGTTTTACCCCATAAAATAATGCTTCCATTCATACGTAGGTGGGTCGAAGGGATTGTTCTCATTTGCAACAAATTGTGTAAAGAAGCATTAAGTGACATGGTGATGCGTATGTAGTTCTCTATTGAAGGGAGCCATTTGGTCATGATGGCGTCCTCCTTATGTATGATTACGACTTATGTTCCACTAATCGGGTTGCGCAGGAGCATATTTAAAACTGTGCTGAAAGAAAGTCAGGCTTCTATCAATGTTTGCATGGATTTACTGGCTGACCCGGCATACATGCGGATTTATAAGAGTTCCAAATAGGGTAAAATCCGATGGGCTCGGTCGCGTCATGATTGGTGAAAATCGTACCATAATTATCAAATAGTTTCTTAGAAAACATCACATTGATCTGATCTAAAGCCGTATATAGAGATATTTGTTAACATAGGCTAAACAACTGAGGGCTTACATCTGACCTCCACCGTTTACCTCACCGTCATCATCATCCTGCGTCTTTAGAATGGTATAGAATACAATTCAGAGGACAAACGATGCTCGGGTGGACTACCTTTGGCAAGTATGTTGAAAAATGACATTGATTGTTAACTATATCTCAATCAGAATAAGGTGCATATAACGTCGGCTGCATAGTATAGCCATAGTTCTCTCAGTACTAAGTCCTTCGCAAGGACGAAGGGGACCAAGTGCCGACGAAAATCATAGTCCGTGTGATTTTCGGATTGCACCACCACATCTCATCCGTGAGTGTAGTAGAAGACGAACAAGAGAATATTAGGCAATGGGGAGCGTTAACCTGGTTCAAATAAAACCTACTGCGGCCACCAATTCGCCTGCCAAGCGTGGTGATTACGGCAAATACCTCCAATGATAATTGTCAGGAGGAGGCCTACGTCCAGCAGAGGACGTCTGCAGGATGATGAGAAAATAAATAGTCGCGGTCACTTTCTTTTTTTCCTAAATGACTACGATGATGGCTAGGGCGGCATTGTCATCATTATAAGGCTTTAGCCTTTTAGTTGTTTAAGATTACATGTATAGGATACTCACAATGTGGAATGGTGGTGTCTGTGGTCGTGCCGTAGGCGCGGTCCCCCCGGCGCGCCCAGCCGCTCCATGCCCGCGCACCCCGGCACTTGAACCGAGAGCATCTGCAAATCACAACACACTGCTCTCACTTATGTGGTCCTCGTCGCCGCCAATATTACACTAGTGCATACGCCCATCACGAACACCATAGTGTTAAGCATATCTTGCAAATAATAGTAATGATTAAAGAGGTACACACCGGCCCATATGTCAAGCTACCCCAATCTGTCAAATTTTCCAATAGAAATTTTGTCGTTGGTGTCCAATGTGTAAATTTATCTAGATATTTTAGGAGATTGGAGTAAGGTCATCATGTACTGTGTTGCCGTGTATTCTGTTCTTTTCAACTTGGTCTCCAATGCATAAATACATTATTTCTAGATATCTCAACAGTTCGAGGTAAGTTGATGTATTGCGATGTAGTTTTAATTATGTGTGCTAAGGTTTCAATGGACGACTTTAGTGACTAGGTACAGGATTCTTCGACTATTGAGCTGCCTATTGTCTCGACTAAGGACGTCATAGAAGACGTCCTCAAGTAGCTACGTTACGAAGATAAATTAGGATTGTTGTTAAATAAAATTATGATAAGAAAGAAGACAAATGTAGAAAGATAGAAAGAAGATAAGGTAGAGCAAGCAATCGTCATTGTTTTTAAAAGCTTTTTTTTTAATGTAGTTTTCTACCTCAGTACATATTATATCTATGTAAGTATGTATTTATAAATTTGAGGATTGAAAGTTTACTTAGAAATGCGTAGGTGTAGAAGAATATTTTTTTCTATTGGTGCCAAAACAGGCATTCTTTAAGTTAACAGTAGGTAATTCAACTTTAACCGCAAAATGATTACCTACCATAATTATTATTAATATTTTTATGTTTTGATGAAACTTATGGGAGTTACTTTATTTGAATTAGCATTATTAGAATTAGGTGTTGATTTAATTTGTCACCTCGTTCGTGTCATTGAGTCCATAATCACACGTTGTAAGCAATGTTTTTAACATCGATTACCTACTTACTGAAGTTTTTTTTTGTATTATAGATAAATCGATTTTGGGAATCGGTCTTTCTTAGAATAAACCAATAGGAAGAGTTGGTTGAAGTTGATTTTATAAGATGTTTACTTATAATACTTAGCTATTACACACGGCCAAACATTAAGTTATTCAAATTTGTCGAAATATCTATAATAATATGTATAATATACCTAGCTAACTAATGGACTCTTATCACATGAAAATTGTCTAGGAAAATTTTGATTGGGGTAAGTCGATTTGTCGAATGCCGGCCGCTTATCATCTGCGGCTGGCCAGGGCAGGCAGGGATGTGGCCGTATGCTTCGGTGCTACCCGTGTCCCTGCAACTTACTGCCCATTGGTAACACAGGGGGGTTTAGTGGGTATGCCCTCCCATTTTGGGAGGTGTGAGTCCCACACACCATGCTGCCTCCCCCCGGAGACGGCATGAAGGTGCCCAATGCATTCCCCTCTTTAAAAAAAAGGTCGATTTGTAGGCGTTTGTGTCGGCTATTAAAAGTTCTGCTACAGTGGGCTAGAAGAACTTTTAATAGCATACCTATCAGAAAAGTAACATTTTTGGGATTGATATCTTGCTTGACTTGATAATTATTCTTACCATCGACCTGATGGCCGATTTACGTGAGGAGTTGTGCCAATAATCTATACTTATAATAAATCTGTAGAGAAGTCAATTCTGTACATGAAATATATTTTCAAAATAACTATCAGGGGGTGATTAGTGATCGATACTGATGCCGATAATACAATCAGTAAAATTTTTGTCTGTATGTCTGTCTGTATGTTCGTTATAGAAAAAAAACTACTGAACGGATTTTAACGAAACTTGGTACGATTATTCTTCATACTCCTGGGCAGGTTATAGTATACTTTTAATCACGCTAAAATCAAAAGAAGCAGAGTAGTGACGGGAAGTGTTGGGACAACGGGAGAATTTTTTATCTGTATGTTTGATCGCGCATCACGCGAAAACTACTGCATGGAATTAAATGCGGTTTTCACCAATGTATAGCTAGAAGTCTAACTTAAAATTTAGGAACAATAATAAATAAATAACCCAAGACATGCCACGCAGGGCCACACAGCGCCATCTAGCCCCAAACTAAGCCGAAGCTTGTACTATGGGTACTAGACAACTGATAAACTTACTTAGCTATACATTTATTTTGTAAATAAATACATATAAAATACCTAGACCAATACAAACAGACATGTTCATGCACACAAATGTTTGTAATGTATGGGGATCGAACCCACAACCCTTGGCTCAGAAGGCAGAGGTCTGTGGCTGCCAGCCAGTCAAATATCATCAAAGGCATGAAGGCAAAATACCCAGATCTTTTAGAAGATTGCCCATTTAGAAAGAAAATTACTTCGTTTATGTAATATTTTGAGATAATAGGTATTCCGAAAGTACGTATTTTGGATGACTATCCTTGGCCTTTTTTAGGGTTCCGTAGCCAAAATGGCAAAAACGGGACCCTTATAGATTCGTCATGTCTGTCTGTCTGTCTGTCTGTCTGTCCGTCCGTATGTCACAGCCAGTTTATTCCGAAACTATAAGAGCTACATTATTAAAATTTGGTACATAGATGTATTCTGTTAACCGCATTAAGATTTTAAAGTAAAATCAGAAAAAATTTTAAAATTTTTGGGGTTCCCCATACATGGAACTGAAACTCAAAATTTTTTTTTCATCAAACCCATACGTGTGGGGTATCTATGGATAGGTATTTGAAAATGATGTTGAGGTTACTAACATCATTTTTTTCTAAACTGAATAGTTTGCGCGAGAGACTCTTCCAAAGTGGTAAAATGGGTGTCCCCCCCCCCGTAACTTCTAAAATATGGCCATGATAAAACTGGAAAAAATATATGATGTGTATTACTATAAAAACTACTAACGAAATTTGGTTTGAACGAAATCTAGACAGTAGTTTTTTTTTAAACGTCATAAATCAAATTACCTAATTTTTTCATTCAATCAGTGGTACGGAACCCTACGTGCGCGAGTCCGACTCGCACTTGGCCGGTTTTTTTATTCTTTTTAGGTAGAGAATTTAGGCTTAAATTATGGGAATTCCATGTTTAGAAACAGAAACATGTTGTATATTTAGGCATGAGGTAAGATTATGCATAATTCAACTGCTTCTGTGCCATCAGTTGTTATTTACCTAGTTTAATCAACTTTGTTAAGATATAATGTAGGTACTATAAAATTAAGGTCTAATTTTTCAATTGCCGGAATAAAGTTTAAGAGAAAACAAATGATAGATTACATTTATGTAATCCTATCTTAGGCTATCTAATAATTTATCAGTCATTTGAACTTTATCCAGCGGTTGAAATTCAGACCTTACATATCTAAGAGAAGTGTTTAAAAGTACATGGTAAACAATATCGAATCATGATATTGGCAACATTGTGGGTACTTTATTATCATCTAACCATGTACATCAGGAAATGTGACATGACAGGGTAATTAGAAACATTTGAATTTCAACTTTATTTTAATAAAATAAGGTTCAGATTATATAGTCTACTGACTATACATTACTGCATATCGAGTTAATTTATTATTATATTGTATATGTATATTGATTTACAGCTTAATTATTTATAAATAACTATGGTCAATAAAGAGTAAAAAAAACTATCCTGAAAATATATTAATAAACTACAGGATTTTCATTTTTATAATTTCTTAATACTCTTATATTAATTAGAATATTTTTTTAAATACATACATCAATAACAATCTTATCTCCTGCATCACCTGCATGTTAGGGTGAGTGCGCCGGTTCGCGTCCACTGCCCAGTTCGCGTCCATTTCGCGGAAATCTCTCGAAATTAAGTAAACTAACATACCAATAAGTCGAAAAGTAATTACCGCCAATAGCTCAATATATATGACATTTATGCACATTGACAAAAGTTCCGTGCGCTCAATCAATCCTGTGTAAAAAATAATTAATGACGGCTTTTCACCAAAAGAGCTCAGACGCTAGAAAAAAAATAGTGGGCAGCAGTGTGTTTGATAGTCAATATTTTGTTGATTTATGTGTATTTTGGATACATAGCTGTTTCTAGACGTGGATAATGATCCAAGGAATTATATTAATTATGAATTTGATTATGTTTTTTATAATTAACAGTTAAAATAGGGTGGACGCGAATTAGAACACCAAATTTATAAAACTTCCATTTTGCGTCCACACTGGACCATATCAAAAATTGGCAAAAAGATCGCATTTGTTGTATGGGAGCCCCCCTTAAAAACTTATTTAATTTGTTTATAGTAGGTATATGTTGTTATAGCAGCAAAAATACATATTTTTTGAAAATTTTAACTCTCTACCTAACGAGCTTCTTGAAATAGAGCTACAAAGCTTAACCAGCTTCGTTAACAGTGATTTATTAATATATTAATAAACATTCTCATAAAAATATCATCCTTCAATTCCATATAAAAGCTGGTGGACGCGAATTGGTCCAGGTGTGGACGCGAATAGGAATTTTTGGACGCAAACTGGGCAAATCGCCTAATTCTGATGTTTATATTTTTAATAAAAAAACCACAAGGTATTTCGAACTGAACTAAATGTTACCCTAAAATAGACTATTCTACTGAACAAATGACATAAGATTTTTATTTAAATTGGTGCTGGAACATTTTTATTTTCTCCTTCAAAGTTGCCAACTGCGCTAAATGGACGCGAACTGGCGCACTCACCCTATGTAGGTGACAGATCTACTTATTATTCTAACAATTTTCAACTTAGTGTCAAACACATAGAGTTCAACATCCATTTAGCTAGAAAACAGCCATTTAGATGTTTGTTTGAGCAATTTTAGCTAGTAGGTCTGATTTGACAGATTTTACCTTTTAGATGAAATTGTTCAGTGTTGAAAACTTCAAGTATAATTTTGAATAATATTGTAAATGAACATCTTTCTTCTTTCCCTCAGTTCTCTGATTCCAGTTACATATTTTCCAAAATAAGGTTATTATAATTATTATCTGCATAGATAAATTAAATTAAACACTAGAATTACTTTGAATGAAAATTTAAATTATTATTTTGCATTATTTGAATCTTTGGGTATCATCGTCTAATTACTACCCTTGATTTAATGTATGTAAAAAGGAAAACATTGTATATGTATAAAATATAATGTAGCATAATTTTAGAAAAGCAGTAGTATGCAAAAATAAAATTTTTATGTCAAAATATATTCATTTTGGACTTTACATGACTAAAATGATAACTATTTGTATAGAGAATAAAACATACGGTGAGAATAATACCTATTACTTAGAACATTTTTTTCTAAAAGGTAACTCACACCCATATTCACAATTTTACTATATGACATACAGACACACAGGTGCCTAAAAACCTATTCATAGACAACACTTGAGTGCCGGTTGCCATTGTAACGGCCATATTCACAAACGTTACTATGAGACGCAAGGACGCACAATGGCCAAAATCCTATAGGGTTTTGGGTAGCTGTGCGTTCACACGATTCATAGAAACGTTTTTGAATACGGCCGTAAATGCCTTACTTCACATAGTGTTGTTCGTTTTCATCGATAAGTTATTCTGAATGTGTTAGTCACAATATTGTGACTAAAAAAATCTACTATTTAGTATTTCAATGCATCATATTTGCAAAGCAATAGATAAATAATAGTAGTGTATTATGTAGTTTATATGCCAGAGGCCATAAGAGAGGTAGGGCATAGCGAGTATTCGCTCGAATTGAGCCGTCCGTCCGGGGAAGGACCTCCACCCTACAGAATACCGCAGCTAAATGACCCTCGGGTCGTGTTTCTGCTGGTGAGTAGGGTTTCCGGAGCTCGCTGGGTGGGTGCTGCGGCTGCAACTGGGGGGACCTGCAGTGCTGCAAGCTGTCGCATGTCTGTGTGGGCTCGGCGCGTCGGCGCGGCGGTCAGGGAGACCCGGTGAAACGGCTGACCGCTGGCCGCCCGCAGGATAGTTGGGTTCCCGAACCCAGGGATCACATAATCTCCGCCCTGGGAGGCTGAATCGCCAGCCTGCGAAAAATCCCTGTTCCAGTGGTCGTGCCGGGGAAGGAGACCGGAGTGGACCCGGCTGCTGTAGCAGGGGGGGACCGGGGGCCCTTCCGTACGCCGTGCCGACGAACCGCAAACCCCTGTGATATAGCGGTGGTAGCCAGCTGGCTATACTTTTTTCCTTTGGCTGCGGATGCAGCATCATACCCCAATTTCCTTCTTCAAAACCCAATATGACCAAAAACAAGAAAAGTAGAGAACGTTTCTCAGCGTCGTCCCCATCCACATTTCAAGTGGACTTTTGCAACATCAGGGGGATTCACAGTAACCTCAACTCAGTCCACCACCACCTTGAGACTGCTAAGCCGACCCTACTTTTCCTTACGGAGACGCAGATATCATGTCCGATAGACACAGCGTATCTGTCATATCCCGGGTACAAACTTGAGCACAACTTTGTGCGTCGTGCCGGAGTGTGCATGTATGTCAGGGAGGATATTTGTTGTCGCCGTCTCCACGGTCTTGAAGACGGAGATCTGTCCGTTTTGTGGGCGCGCGTGGATTATGGTGGCCACACCCGTATCTACGCGTGTCTTTACAGATCTCACAGCGGTGACGGGGACACAACTCGTCTTTTTGAGTACCTGCAATTGACTTCTGACAAAGTTCTTGAGCAGTACCCAACCGCCGAATTGGTGATTTTAGGAGACTTCAACGCCCACCATAAGGAGTGGCTTAGCTCTCAGTCCACCAACCACGCGGGAAGGTCTGCCTACGAATTTGCTCTGGCCTATGGTCTATCGCAACTGGTAGAATCTCATACGAGAGTACCAGACATCGTAGACCATGCAAGCTCTTTACTGGACCTTCTGCTGACCACGCACCCGGATGGATATACCATCGCAGTGGATGCGCCTCTCGGCTCATCAGACCACTGCCTCGTCCGGGCCCAAGTGCCGTGTGCGCGTCCTGACGTTGCCCGGGCATCTGGACGACGTCGCGTATGGCACTACAAGTCAGCAGACTGGGATGGATTGCGTGAATTCTACGCATCGTACCCGTGGAGGCAGCTTTGCTTTGCATCAGAGGATCCTGACACCTGTGCAGCCGCCGTCGCAGAAGCGATACTGGCTGGTATGGAATGTTTTATTCCTAACCGGCTAGTGGCCTCTGGGGTGAAGAAACGACCGTGGTTTAACCAGCCCTGCAAGGTAGCCCGGAAGGCTAAACAAGCTGCATTTAAGGCTTGGACCACGGCTCGAATCAATCAGGATCCCAAAATCACTGGTGCAAAAAGCAAACTAAATGCTGCCTCGAGGAACAGTAAGCTAGCTATTGCCAGAGCGAAATTCGACTTCGTCCGCAAAATTGGCGAGCGACTCTCCAGTTACCCTTCGGGGAGTCGGGCCTTTTGGTCGCTCGCCAAAGCTGCCGAAGGAAACTTCTGTCAGTCGTCACTACCACCACTGCGTAAGCCGGATGGTAACTTGGCCCACAGTGCTAAAGAGAAAGCCGATCTCCTGGGTACTCTCTTTGCCTCAAACTCGACTTTGGACGATGGGGGTATGGTGCCACCCAACATCCCCTGGTGCAGTAACTCCATGCCAGAAATCTCCTTTACACAAAGGAAGGTAAAGCGGGAGTTACTTGCCCTAGACGTTCATAAGTCGAGCGGGCCAGACGGCATACCTGCAGTGGTGCTCAAGCTTTGTGCTCCCGAGTTGTGTCCCATTCTAACGCGTCTGTACCGGCTTTCGTACTCAACCACGAAAGTACCATTAGTGTGGAGGATTGCACATGTGCACCCTGTGCCCAAGAAGGGCGATAGATCGGACCCGTCGAATTACAGGCCTATCGCAATAACCTCCCTTCTCTCAAAGGTGATGGAGCGGGTGATAAACACTCAGCTTCTGGGATACCTAGAAGATCACGAACTAATTAGCGACCAACAGTATGGTTTTCGCCACTGTCGCTCCACCGGTGATCTTCTAGTGTATCTTACACACCGATGGTCGCAAGCGATCGAGAGTCAAGGCGAGGCATTGGCTGTCAGCCTTGATATTGCGAAGGCGTTCGACCGGGTCTGGCACAGAGGTTTACTAGCAAAGCTGCCATCATATGGACTGCCCGAGGGTCTGTGCAAATGGATCGCTAGCTTTCTGTCCAGCAGAAGCATTAAAGCCGTAGTAGACGGCAGCTGCTCCGATAGCATGGACATTAACGCTGGCGTCCCGCAAGGCTCGGTGTTGTCCCCAACACTGTTCTTACTGCATATCAATGACATGCTACCTGTTGGTGACATTCATTGCTATGCAGACGACAGTACTACGGACACCTTCTATACGAGCCGTACTAACTGCCCTCGGGCCCAAGTGGAAGAAAGCCGTACTAGACTTGTGTCTGAAATCGAGAGTACTCTGACCAAGATCTCCGACTGGGGACGATTAAACTTGGTACAGTTTAACCCCACCAAGACACAAGTCTGCGCGTTCACCGCTAAGAAAACCCCATTCACTGTGGCTCCACAATTCCTGGATATTCCTCTTACCACCTCTGAGAGCATCGGAATCCTTGGTGTCGACATCTCGAGTGACGTTCAGTTTCGCAGGCACTTGGAGAGTAAGGCTAAGCTGGCGTCGAAAAAGCTCGGTGTGCTCAACAGAGCGAAGCGGTACTTCACTCCTGTGCAAAGACTGCAGCTCTATAAAGCGCAAGTCAGACCGCACATGGAGTACTGCTCTCATCTGTGGGCTGGAGCACCTCGATACCAGCTGCAGCCTTTCGATGCCGTGCAGAAACGTGCCATGAGGATGGTCGACGATCCCGAGCTCACAAACGGTATTGAGCCGCTAAGTCTGAGGAGAGATTTCTCTTCATTATGCGTGTTCTACCGTTTGTATAATGGGGAGTGTTCCAAGGAGTTGTTTGGGATGATGCCTACGGCGACATTTTACCACCGCACCGCTCGCCGTCGACAGGGGATACAGCCTCATACCCTAGAGCCTGGGTGGTCGCGTACGGTACGTTTCAATAGAAACTTCTTGCCGCGTACACTTAGACTTTGGAATGAGCTCCCCGCCGAGGCTATCCCCCAAGACTACAGTATGGGGTCCTTCAAAAAGGTTGTGAAGAGGTTTTTAAAGGGTAGGCAACGCGCGTGTGATACCCCTGGTGTCGCAGGTGTCCATAGGCTACGGTAACCGCTTAACATCAGGCGGGCCGTAGGCTTGTTTGCCACCCAGTGGTATAAAAAAAAAAAAAAAAAAAAAAAAAAAGAGGCAGTAGTTAAATAAACAGATGAACACTAAATATATACTTAAATAGAATATCCCCAGACTCAGAACAAACACAAACATTTGTCACACTAATGTTTGTCCCAGGTGGGGATTGAAACCACATCCCTTGGTTTTAGACATGTTGACATGGATTTTGAATACCTACTTCAAATACCCACATTCAGGGCAATAATAAACTGATTGGTTTGTGGCCGAGCTTCAGCTTTATGAGCTGAAGTCGTAAGGCCCAGACTTCCAGACACAATAGATAAAACAATGGGATTTGAATTTTAAAAGGACATTGGGCATTAGAAGGATATCTTAACTAATACATATTATATAGCTGAAGAGTTTGTTTTTTTGTCTGAACGCGCTAATCTCAGGAACTACTGGTCCGAATTGAAAAATTCTTTTTGTGTTGAATAGACCATCTATCGAGGAAGGCTTTAGGCTATATAACATCACACTGCAACTATTAGGAGCGAAGAAATAATGGAAAATGTAAAAAAAACGGGGAAAAATAACTATTCCACATGGACGAAGTCGCGAGCACAGCTAGTAACTAATATTTAAAGTTTTTAAATTAGCTTAGGAAATCAATATCACTGATTACAATCCATTAATATGAAAGTATTGCTATCAGTAACTAATGGAACTTGGCTGACATGCTCTCCCGTGTCTTGATAAATGATAAAATCTATTTAAAAAAACAGTATCCAAGTAAGATACCTTGGCATTTGTGAAGTTTCAGATATTAAAAAATATTTATATATTTTTATTATCCTGTCAGCCTATTGTTCAATAGACTATAAACAGAAACTTAAAGGAATAGTTCAATGTGTTCAGTGTGTGTGTACCTACATTGGTGGTATATCTCAATATTATCTCTATGATATTGGTGTCACTGCACTGCACCCACAAATAAATAGCCTAATAGTTTGTGTGCATAAATAAATAAAGTTATTTCCATAAGTATTTATAGACTCACAACTACTGATTGCTTAAACATGTGATTGAATGTTTAAAAGAAATCATAAATATTATTGGTTGAAATATTGATAAACCAAGCACATTAGAATTTACTTTGATAGACTTAACACATATCTTATTCAATGGGCATAAAAATAATATTTCAGAGAGTACCTGGTGCACATTTTAAAAATATTTGCCAGAGTTGTAGTCACATTATCGAGTTGGCATGTCACGATTGTGATATGGCGAGAGGTGATTACGGAACTGTCTGTCATGAAAATTTATTTAAATTCACACAAACAACGTCTGGGTGTGACGTTCCTATCGGCGCGCCTCTTATCACTTGGCACGCTCCCGCCGTCTCGCGGCCGTCCGAGCTGCCTTGGGCCTCACTCGCCTTCTTCACTAAAACATTCCTTTTCTAATATACAATTTTTACCACCTTCTCCTAAATGCATGAACTTACGCAGTTATTTATCACCTGTTTTGCAATATTTACGTTTTTATTTGACTAAACTTAGCAACATAACCTTTCTGTTTACAATAGAAAATTAATAATTTTGATTAATAAATTATCAATTTACCTAATTATGTAAAAAAAAGTTTCTCTACTTACTATTTGAATCGGTGTCGTCCACAATTTTTGTAGGTTTTCCACCTATGGATGACAGATAGTGATGCTTGTGTCAATGAATCCGATGACACTTCTTTCGAGACACAGACGATTTGATCACACGATTATCAAAACTGCTTGTTATTAGTTCAACACTGGCACTTATACTCGCGATATTTTTCGAAGCTTAGAATATTTAAAACAAAACAATCACAGAGCACTGTACGGAGGATACAACACCCGTAAAGCGTATTTACAATAATTATCTAGGTTTCATTCACTAATAAATAAAAATATGTTTTCCAATGCAATAACACTATAAAAATAAATTATTTATAAAATAAGAATAACATAGAAATTCCACTATCGCGTATTTTGTGATAGAGTTGCTTAACTCTTTTCATATTGGCAGGAAAACGCCTGCCATCGAGCGAGTCTTGTTGTTCAATGACGCGGACGCGGCGCGGTGTTCGCAGTCGCGTAGCGGGGAGATCGGCGGGCGGGGCGGTGCACCGGCTGCCCCGATGTCGCCGCACACTACTTCGTAGCGTGTATCGTCACTCAATACATATAAACAATCTGTCTAGGTACGCTTGTGTGCTCAATCGGTACTTCGATCCAGTAGGTACGATGATACTATTTGGTGAGCGAGTGTGAGTTGTGCTAGACGATAGTGAGTGTAGCGCATGTGTCTTTACACATGAGAAGGCACACATGTAGGACTAGCTCGATTGCTGCCACCATCGTCGGCGTTATAATATGTATGCGCACCTATAATTGTAATAGTGAGCGATGACGCGTTTGTCGGCTCGTGAGACGAGACGGTTGGCATTGCTCAATGATCGAGTTGTAGCCGTAAAGTCGTACGTAACCAGCTAGAGTAACTTTCAGTAATTCCCACGATCCTAAATTTGATACAGAATGTAATTTCAGAAAGACGAGGTTGGTAAAAAAAATGGTACCTATGTTGTTATGTTGTTAAACACCTGTATATGTCGGTTTTATTTGATCCTATTGATGAAATTACTCTGACGTTCGTCATGTACAATTGTACATAATAAGTACAATTTTAATACTAGAGTCTTACTACGATACTAGTTTAATTAGTACTAGAGTCGATCACCAATTATTTTTACGTAAACATCATTTTTAGGGTTCCGTAGCCAAAATGGCAAAAACGGGACCCTTATAGATTCGTCATGTCTGTCTGTCTGTCTGTCTGTCTGTCTGTCCGTCCGTATGTCACAGCCAGTTTATTCCGAAACTATAAGAGCTACATTACTGAAATTTGATACGTAGATGTATTCTGTAAACCGCATTAAGATGTGAAAACAAAATCAGAAAAAAATCCAAAATTTTTGGGGTTCCCCATACATAGAACTGAAACTCAAAAATTTTTTTTTCATCAAACCTATACGTGTGGGGTATCTATGGATAGGTATTTGAAAATGATGTTGAGGTTTCTAACAACATTTTTTTCTAAACTGAATAGTTTGCGCGAGAGACTCTTCCAAAGTGGTAAAATGTGTGTCCCCCCCCCCGTAACTTCTAAAATATGGGCATGATAAAACTGAAAAGAATATATGATGTGTATTACTATATAAACTACTAACGAAATTTAGTTTGAATGAAATCTAGACAGTAGTTTTTTTTTAAACGTCATAATTCAAATTACCTAATTTTTTCATTCAATCAGTGGTACGGAACCCTACGTGCGCGAGTCCGACTCGCACTTGGCCGGTTTTTAAATTAGCATTTTGAAAATAATCATAATAATAATACCTATACATAAAAAAAAATTTTCTTTTTTAAATGTTGTAATAATTATGCACCTACCTACCTACGTACTTATCTATTTACAATATGCATTCGCTAAAGATGACGTAAATATTATTTGTATCGCTTGAGTCATACATCTTCTTTTTAACCGACTTCGAAAAAAGGAGGAGGTTCTCAATTCGTCTGTATGTATAATATTTTTTTTTATTTTTTTTTTTTATGTTTGTTCACCGATATTTCCGTCAATTATGGATGGATTTCAAAAATTTTTCGACAGTTCGGCAGAGGACACTTCCGAGGTGGTCCCATTATCACCAAGTCAGGATCTGATGATGGGATCCTGGAGAAATTGAGGGCAACAACCGAAAATTGTATGCGCATATGGTGTTTTTGTTACGTAATCATATTTTACTCAGGTATATGCTTCCGGGCATCAACATCTGGTGCTGATGATGAAGCCACAGAACTCCTTAACGGTTAGGAGTTAGGGGACGGTACTGAAATTGGTCGATATTAAACTAGGTAGTAGTATGTACTTATGCAGGGCTAATAGGGCAGGTGATTTGGTAAGTGATATGCTTGATTCTAGTTCGCAAAGTCTTCACTTGACTTAAAGCAAAACTTTTCATTCCTAAGTAAAACTCTTAAGGACATTAATTAGCCTTTATTCAAGGTCATAGCACTTTAACGCAACTAAAAATAGAGAAATAAAATTATTTTTAAAAAAAAATTAAACCGACTTCAAAAAAAAAACACAAACGACCAAAACTAAAAAGCGATAAATAACGTAAGTAATTCTATCCTTAATACATAATTATTTAAATATTACAATTATCACTTATTTTTGAAGTCGGTGCCAGCCAAACAAATAAATGTATATTGTCGTGTGGATTTGCCGGCCGCGCGCGTCATACAACAACAGTCTATGTTATATTAGGTACCTACCGAGAGGCTGGCACCGACTTCAAAAATAAGTGATAATTGTAATATTTAAATAATTATGTATTAAGGATAGAATTACTTACGTTATTTATCGCTTTTTAGTTTTGGTCGTTTGTGTTTTTTTTTTGAAGTCGGTTTTAAATACATCTAAAGACTGACATATCAACGCACAGCCTAAACGGAATAACGTAGGCCCTTGAAATTTGGAAGGGACGTAGCTTAGGTACCGTAGAGGTTCACTTGGAAAGGAATTCCCGAAATTCCCACGGGAAGGGGAGTTAGCGGGAAAAAATAGTATTGAACCCGTGCAAACCCGGGGCGGGTTGCTAGTACTTTATAGGCACGTAAGTCTGAACCTGAGTCAAGTGTCGTGGGTTCGATTTCCGCACAGTACAAACATTTGTGTTCATGGACATTTGTATTGGTGTGGGTGTTTTCTATGTATTTATTTACAAAACAAAAATGTACCTAATTAAGTTTATCAGTTGTATAATACCCATAGTTTTGGCTTAGCGTGGAATATTTTGGGTTATTTATTTCTTATTCATTTTTGCATAAAATAGTCGAAAGTCTCTCCTCGAAAAATCATAAAATCGACCAATTTGTGAACTTGTTTTTAGTTACATCTACGAGTATATGTCTGCAAATAAGGATGAATAGGGAATATGCATGAAAAATAGTTTCAGGTATTTACTAATTTATCGTAAAATAGATCAAAATCTACTACGAACAGTGAAAACAAAATCAAAATTGGTTGAAAAATGGGCGAGATACAGTCATTGAAAGTGAATATATCCGTCTCTCTCTCGCGAAACAGATTTTTCTATGGAGTTAGTACGGCGCTTACGGTACGTGACGTCAACTACCGCATCGGATCTCTCTGTCTAATCAATAACTTTAACGCTTTATAACACGCTTAATAGAAAAGATAGTTTAAAAATTCTTCGATATTTATGTATCTGGAAGACAAAAGATCTCAATAAATCCATAAAAAAAAGTCATGCATATTCCCTATTGACAGCGTGGAGAAGTCATAAGTATTTCATATTTATTTAGCGTAATGGTTAATATACTTTTGAGTATTTAATATTTGGGCAAAGGGATTTCCATTTCATGTATGAAACCCAAATAGGAATCAAAACACATGGTTTACCAGAATTAAATTACGCAGATATGCTGCTAGATAATGCAGAACTAAATTTTAGCTAGGAGAAACATCATCATCATCCTATTGCAGGTGACTGCTGGACATAAGGGGGTGTCATGTGTACAAAGTACCTACTTTATTTATATTTCATCTAAATAACCATGTGACAAGCAAGTAAATAAATAAATAAATAAATAAGCCTCTCCAGTTATTCGCCACTTAGGGCAGCATCTGGAGGATATACTCATAATATATGCATATAGTATTGCACCCGTCCGAAGTCGGGGCGTGTCGTTAGTAGTTAATAAAGTTAATAATAGCATGTAAATGTGAACTTTAGTAAAACCGTATTTTTTAAGTCTAAGGCCTCGTAATTGAAGGATTGATACCTTTGAATTTGGAACCTTATTTAAAATAGTTTCTACTCACGGGGTTGGCGGCGGCGGCTGCGGCGGCAGCGTGCCGGCGGCGCAGGCGCGGGCGGGCGTACGCGCCCGCTGCGCACAAAAGCACGGCTGCGCCCGCGCATGCGCCTGCCCACCACCACTCTGAAACAACAAATACAATTAAGATTACCGATAATCCGCTTAATTTAGATGTCTGTGCACTTTGACAGGTGCCACTAGGTTAAAGAAGGTAACTTTGTATAATTCGAACAAAACATAAAAAATGTGATTTTCTAGTACTAAGTTAAAAGAATGACTCTATGAGAGTCTTGAGAGATCCGTAAACGGTTACGTTCAGTTATTTTTTTTGAGTGTTATACATTTTGATTATTTAATAAACGGACTTTCAGTGTTACTTATTTTATGTTTCAGCCCGATTATTTAAAAATGCCGAAAATTATTTTACTTTCAATTCTGATTTGTATCGATTGTATAGAAATCGATACGAAGTTGTATTGATTTCTATACTAGCCCAACCCTAAGTCACTACTGTCATAGTGCAGGGTGACAGTTAATTTTTTTTTTGTTTTTTTGGCTATGCCATGGGGCTATGCACGGTTTGTGCTCTATGAGGTACCTACCTAATAAATTGACTACGATGTTGGCCGTGCGACAATAGCTTTTCCCATTATTTATTTGTGGAATTAATTATAATATTAATATAGGTAGATATAATTTTAATCAGTATTACAATTATTGGGTCAGAGTCAGTAATTATTAAACGTAGGTACCTACCTACTTACATTATCTAAAACAGAAATGAAAATAGGTATGTACGTTCACGAACATAACAGATTGTATGAAAGATCTTTTCCTGCGGAATTATCTAAGTAGAAGTTATGCATTTTTATTAAAATACCACAAACAAACATTTTCAAGGCCCACAAACACGGCTTTCTTACCTACGTGATTGATACGTAGGGATACCTCTCAGAAAACCTTGGTAGGTGGTAGGTAGTTAATATAAGGGGCAGCTCAGACGACAGACTATCTGTGACGCACTTTTTAGTCTGTGATGCAATTATATGCAGTATTTCACAGATTCAACGCACATCTTCGATCATTCTGTCGGCAGAGCTGTAGGGACCTAGGTCCCTGCTCTTTTTAAATGTCTCAGACGCAGACTCTATCGCACAAAAAGTCTGTCGTCTGCGCAGCCGCTTAAGCTTAGCCGGTTCTCCTTCCTCTTTATAAATAATTATGTACTTAGTCATACAAAATATTAAGTAGGTACCTAGATATAAAATTGTGAAATGCAGGCGAGCAGCATTCTCATTTGGCAGTTGACCATACAGTCTTGTCACTTAGGTGTCCTCAACTCTGTTATAACCTTTCTTTACTAATAAATATGGTCTGGATGTCGGCCGCTGAGCCCCACAGTAGAAGGCCATACACTATGGAAGTTGCTATTAAAATAAACCAATCTCGCAGTGTCGACACCAGTTAAATGTCTTATCTTCCTAACAGCATATACAGCTGAACTAAGCCTTCCTGCCAGGGCAGTAATATGTAGAGTCCACTGCAATAGGGTATTTGACAACATTCAAAAAATGCCGCAAATTTTGGTCATCCTTATAGAAAATAGCATAAGATAACATAATTCACTTTAATTTAGGCAAAAATATGTATATTAATTGCATCTTTCATGAAACAAAATGTACTATTTTATTAAACTTTATGAAGGACAATAAACGCTTTGTGATTGGTCACAATTCTGGCTACGTCACAGGCGAGTAACTTGTTTATTGAGGTTATACTTGTAGATCAAAATGATCTTCACACTTGATTTTATTTGATTGGAATTTAGGTATCGTCGAGCTAACATTACACACACGATTTAAACACTATTTAAATTATAAAATTTGATTAAATCAAGTCGATTAATTCGAACTTTGACGGATTGTTTTTGACGTTTGTTTTTTTTTTGAAGTTTTTGGCTCTGCACGATTTGTGTTTCAGCCGCGAATATGCTCTTCTTAATTGCCTGTGACGTCACGTAAGTCACGTGACCGGCGTCAATTCAAATATAGCGTTTTTCCCGCGCTTCTAGAAATACGAACTTTAAAATAGATTTTTACCCTTAATACAGAATATTTCCCGGAAATATTAAGGGAATGTGCATAACTTGTTACAAAGAACAATTTAAAATGATTTTTAAAATTTGTCAAATACCCTATTTGAGTCTAAGGTGATACCTAAGAACACTGTTGAGTTAACGATATCAAGGGGTTCTTGATTTATGTTAATGACAGCTTTGACTTGTCTGACGTTGGACATAGAAAACTTTATAGGGAATGTGCACATCGATGGTGCTGCCAACTGGTGTCATAATTTTGAATGTTTTACCCTATAGTTCATATAGAAATTATAAATTATAATTTCTAGCGTTTTAATTGGCTAGTGGCCTGTCAGTGACCTGTCAGTCACTATTTTCTTAACGCGAATGAACTATAGTTTACACTACGTAGTGCTGTCACCTATAGTTTGTGCACGGTCCCTATACATTTAGTTTTCTTAGCATTTAATAACAGATTGTTACTGGTAAACCAATGTAATTCTTTGGAGATAGCATTATTTACTTCGTCAAAGTTTTCTCTTTGTCGATCAACCTTAAATATTAGAAGATGTGTCATCGGCAAATTGCACCATCTCACATATGTCTTTTGCAAAACATGGAAAATCAATAAATTAAATTAAAAAAGCAAGGGTCCCAATATTGAGCCCTGGGGCACACCTATAAGCAAGGGAGCGTTAGAGGAGTGACTACTGTTAACATAATTTTTTGGTATTCTTCCTGTCAGGTACGACCATACTAAGTATCATACTGAGCGAGTCGTTCGATACAACATAATGACGTAGCTTCTTATGCAGAGTCTGATGATAAATAATAAAAAAATAACCCAAGACATGCCACGTAGGGCCACACATCGCCATCTAGCCCCAAACTAAGCCGAAGCTTGTACTACTCGTATGTGTGTCATACAACTGGTAATTAAACTTACTGAGATACTTATTTTTTTGTAAATAAATACATATTAGGTATACAGAGAATACACCCTTTTCGACTTGACCCAAACCAATACAAACAGACATGGTCATAAACACAAATGTTTATACTGTGCGGGAATCGAACCCACGACCCTTGGCTCAGAAGGCGGAGGTCACTACCAAATGAGTCATCGAGCTAGTCGTGATGATCAATAGATAGTGTTACATGTTACATTTTTTTTTACATTATGATGTCAAAGTGCGCCGGCCTCTGGTATCCATGCGAACTCTCCTGTCATCGGAAACTAATGTCAAATTTTAATGAACTTGCGAGAATGTTTCCGATTAAGAATAAGAATAGCGCTGCTGTACTAGTGCAGCCTCCGTTTCTGTGTTTAAATGCATACACATTACACATGTTGTGTATGATCCATATTTAAGTGTAGTCATGAAGAAGTTACACTACTATAAGTAACCTACTAGGTACTGTATGTATTTATTAATATTAAAATTGTATCTTTCAATGGGTATGAATAATCTTGTCATTTGAAAGAGTAGTTACAATAACGAGTCATAATGCTAACGTCAAATATTTATTCAATTGTCTAAGCAAGCTATTCCATTTGTATGTTGACCTTTTAGTTCCAAATCTGTTTTTTATTTAGGCGGTATGCATACTTTATGTAAAACGAAGTAGAAGGAAAATAACATGACTACACGTGTGCGAGTCATTCAACCTCAGTTATTGCACAGTATCTATGTGTCGAATCTATTCACAGAGAATGAGCCGTTGCCGAAGCAGACCGACATTATTTTGTAATACTCATTTAACTATAGCCCCTGAGACCAATGAAGAGCCACGATTTATCTATAAAGCACAACATGTTCAGAGTTGCTGCTGCTGAGCTGACCCTTTCAGTAATGAAAATATGTTACTTTTGCGAAAAATAAGTTGGTACCAAATTTTTAATAGGTAGGCATGTCACACTGTGTTCGTTGAACTATCATCGTAGTCATTTATACTAGGGGTGAAAGCCTTCCGCTCCCCCAACAGCCCGGTGATGATAACAAGGCAGGCCGCCTTGGCATCGTAGACAACTCTCTCGAGATTTTAGGAATATTTTATTGGAAACTTGCAGAAGTACAGCTTCATGTTCTGGATAAATATATGATCATGATCCAAGAATAGTGAGGTAGCCTGGTGCTAAATAGTGATCTAGGCAAGATAGTCTCTACATGCGGATAGAGTTCATATAAAATAAAAGTCTTGGTTATGTAAGTGAAGTGTAGTGTTTTGCCAAAGAGATCCAAAGAACGATTGTTTAATAATGACGTACAGTCATGTAAGTTTTAACGCTTTTGTTAATGTGTCGACCACTGACAAATCTTTATGATTTTGCTATGTTCTCTCTTTTTGGCCTATGTCAAGAGTCTAATCTAGAACAACACAGAGTTCTTAAGTCACCAAGTTCGTTTAGGGTTACATACGTGAGTAAATATGGGTGGGTATTCCTCAATTCATTTGAGCTCATAATATGAATTGGCGAATCCACAAAATTTTGGTTTTAGTTATCCGTCACTAAGTAAGTATTAAGTACTCAATTTACAGTGCTTATATTGTCGACGGGAAAGTTTTTAAAGTCATGACTTTAACTTATAATTTACTAGAGTCATATCCAATATACTCGTACTTAATATTAAGTAAGCTCGTACTTAGCGTAATAGACGTTCATAATAATATTTCTATTTCTGGGTAGTTATATATCCTGTAAGTATTAATCTACCTACCGAGATAGTATAATTACAATAAATATAGTAAGTAGCGTACACGCCTAGAGGTTAGTAAGTACATTATGTGCGATTCTATTTTTATAAGTGAGTTTGTTTGCGTGGTGGTGCTAATTTTAGCAAACCTTAATCAGAATATCTCGCTCAACAAGCTTGCGGAGCCCAATGCGTCTGCTCCCGCACTGCTCGCCTCGTTGCCTTTTGTTATTTTATGATACCATTTTAGTTACAAATTCCTATGACAAATAAATTAAACACAAAACCATTTCGATAAAGACATGCCCTTATACTTAAGCTATATTTCTGTTTGTATATTTATTGAATGAATTGGTGACGTCGACGTTATCAGTACCTACTTATATCTGAATATGATAACTGGAATAACGTTTCTATTTAATTGTATTTAGGTGTACCTAGGTATGTGCATGTAGTTTTATAACAAAGTCAAATTTTTCATTAAATTTGTTATTATTAATTTACTAACGGAGTATGAAACTAGAAATGCGAGTAACTAAAATTTTAATTAAATGTAGAATGTAAATATTCATGTTTTCATCGGAGACCAATTTCTGCATAATAATATATTGTAATAATTAAGCGCAAATATATTACTTGCTGTAAAAACTTCTTAAGAATTCATCTAAAATTAATAAATAAGTAAAACTAACATCTTAATCATATGCAAATATTCGTACATATTTATGATGTTGAACGCCTATAGTTGAACCGGTTTATTTGGAACAGAGATAATCCAAACACCTCTACAGAAAGAACGCTTGCACTTTGCATAATTCGCAAATGGAACTTGGTAACCTAATAAAATGCGAAAGTGTGTGTCAGTGGTTGTCGTGACACATCCAATAACGACGGGGAGCCGATGTGCCGGTGTCACCAGTGTGCCGAAATGCCGATGTGCCAGTGCCAGCGGCCTGCCGAAGTGCCGACGTGTCACAGCCGGTGCAGCGCGGAAGCGGCGAATGTCGCAGCGCGTGCAATGATCGCGAAGCGGACGCCACGTTATGACGGCGACCGAGCATCCGACCGGTCGAAGGTTACCGACGGCGACTGGGGCCAAAACAAACGGCATGTGGTCGCGTGTACTCGACAAAAATTCAACATCGTTCGCCCAAGAATGCACAGTGCGGCTATTTTTAGAGATCGAGAGGAGCGCGGGGGCGGCGGCGACGTCTGGTGTCGGTCTGCCGGGGCCTGCCGCCGATCACCGAAATAACTTCTCCAGCTGGCAATACCTGACCACGTGGTGGAACCCGCCTCCAAAAAGTGCCTACCTGGTGCAAGTCACCGATCAATCGCAATTCTTTTGTGTACGAGATGCGTCAAGCAATTGAGATTCCGCCGTAGTGCATTTATTCCTGCATCGTGCTCGCAGCCAGTAAACACGCATGTATTGGCCCGATAAGTGTGACGTGTGACAAGAATTGTATCAAGTCACAACTTTGTTTACTAACATGCGATGTTTCAATGAACAGGATTTTATGGAGATTCTTCTTTAGATTTGTGCTTTTTGAATTATTTATTTTTATAATAAGCTATTCTTATTAGATATATTTTATTGTAGGAGTATTGTCTTCGATTTTGTCAATTTACTATTTTTCCTAGTTTTGTTTCTATAATGGATTCTAAACTATTCATTATGCTTTTGAATAACATTCCGCTTTTACACATTATCACAAAAGTACCTAGGTCAGTACAAAATAATAATGTCTTTTAACCTGAAAATGGCCTTTTATCGTATCCTCGGAACGTTGCCTACGTTTATTACGATTCGTCATTATTACCTACCGTCGTAATGAAATTAGAACGGATATTATTAAATCTCGTTAAAATTTTGCATCATCACATTATTTAATTTTTCAATGATAACATTTAATTAATTGAAAAATTTAAGTATGTAGAGTAGACATAGCAAATGCTTATCGTTTTTCATAATTAACGTCGTTGTAATTTTATAATAATTAATACCACGATAAACCTCAGCTAGTCAAATTTGACGCAATACGATAGATTTCATGCAATGGCATCTTCGTATTTGTACTGATAATAAAGCAGTTTTTACAAGCAATTATCTTCAATAATGTCATTTCAAAGATAAAATGAGTATTGCGATAATCACGCATTATAAGCGTGTATATATTTTAGAAAAACACATACACGTAATGGGTTTTCAATATTTTTACAACTTTTTATATTTTTAAATATGGTACCCAAACATTATTGGTGTACATGACATAGTAGAGAGAGCTATGAGCTATTGAAATCGCTACCTAATGAAGATTAATTAATCACAACGCTCGCGCTGGTAATAATATCTACTTGTAGCTCATACATAGATAATTATTTCTCCCTTTCTCGATCAGGTCAATGCTATGAGGTATATAATCATTAAGTTTTAGGTACAAGTAAGGTTATCTTTTGCTCTACACGTTTTCTTCATGTGAATAACACGCAATTAAACTTTATGATGAAAATTTTCAATGGATTCAATATGGAATTTTGTTTGCCGAGAATGTCCACTGTAGCGCTTCAAGTGCGGATATTCCAGACACATTACATGTACGAATGAGTTAGCACCTTTATGAATGAATGAATGAATGAAATAATGTTTATTGCTAATTGGGTAGATACATAATAATTTCTAGACAACTATATCAACTTAACCTAATAACATGTATGTACTTTACAACTAACAAAGGGAGATAGCTCAGCTTGTGCTGTCCGAGGAACCATGTCCCGGATAGCGCTGATTTTCAGCCATTCCCATGATCTCTGCAGGTGTACAACGAGATAGTATGCAATGGGGCTAGTTTTTAATTTCACATTATTGAATATTTCAGGCGAGCAGAAAACAAAAAGAAATTAATTTAAACAAATAATAAAAATAGAATGAATAAAATAAAAAATAAAAAACTCATTAGGCAGGTATATAATTATTATCTGGCACTCCTGTACCCGCCTACAAGTATTTCCGAACCTTTTACATGTGTCGGAGTTGTGTTTATGTGTGTGTTTGTGAGTGTATGTGTAGACATGTTTTGTGTGTGTGGTGAGTGTGTGCAGTATGGGGGTATGTGTTTGGATGTGTATAGGCTAGACTACTGGAAAGAAAATTTTTAGGGCCAAGAATTTCCAGTGTGCATGAAGAAGATTCTCTGCTGCAATTTGTTTTTTCATTAAGGCTTCTTTGTATTTACTTTTATGTGGTGCATGCTGTTTTTATTAGTAAGTAATCTAAATTTAACACAATCAAAACTGGGTGGAAAGATGGAAATAAATAAATGTGCCTGATATGGCATACTAATCGACATGTGTTATTACGTATACGCAATTTAAGGTCGTAATACCGAAAGTTCTTGTAAATACCACTTCCGATTGTTAAAACTATTGTGATTGGAAATCTCGGTTTTATGAGGTAAATCACTGAATATTTGAAATTACTTAATTTCGTATTTTAATAACTTTAAAAGCTTCCAACTAAAGTTTTAATTGTAATGGAACATGAAAGTTTAAAATCGAATTGTTTTGTCTTGTGACGGACGCGGCAGGTAAAGTGTCACCCAACGTGGTGTCAAGTGATCACCGTTTGATCAGGCTTCAATGTTTATTTCATGGTAATACCGTATAGTGGTTTCCCCTTCCCCTCGCTCGATGAAACACGAAAGAGCCAAATCGCTGTGACAATGGACAAGTATTCAAATCAATTACCTACTTGTCAGTTGCCACAGGTTTATACGATAGACTCACTCTATTGCTCCCCGGATCCGGGGCCGCTTTTCATCTGCGGCTGGCTAGGGTAGGCAGGGATATGGCTAAGAATACTACCGAGGTATCCCTGCCTGTCCCGACCCTCCTCAGATGAGCGCTCGTAGCACCGTCAGGTTTAGTGGGTATTCTCCGTTTTAGGAGTGAGTCCCACATAACCCAGGTGTTTCGTACCTAGGGCCCTGGTGTATGCGTAAAGGCATTCCTGACGTAAAAAAAAAATATATGCAGGGATGTGGCCATATGCTTCGGCGTTACCCGTGTCCCTGCAACTTGCTGCCCACTCATCCACTGGCGACACAGGTATACGATAGATCTGACTATACACATCTCTGATTTTAAAATAAGGAGATTATTTTATGTAGGACAATTAACTACCAGTTTTGGTCGTAGGTATACATATCCAAGTTTGTAGTTACGGAAGACCTTCGCTAATTAATCACTCCAAAAACCATTTTAATTCCAAAACTATGCAATTTTTTCGTACAATACTCTGTAAATCAATAAAGCTATCGATTTTTTTCCCAAATGAGTAGGCACATACAATTTTATTAAATTATGGGCAACTTCGATGGAATTTTAGTGATTGCTAGTGTTAGACAGAATAGTCTTTGTCAAATGTTACCAATTTAGAAACTCAAACATTTGACCCCATTGCTGCAAAAAATGTAGTCTAGTCTATCCACATTGTTAAGTAAGTAGGGTAAGTACAAGTTTATCTGTGACATAATATGGGTTCGGACTAAAGATGTTTCTGCAGCATATAATTTATTTATTTATTCAAATAATTTGTTTGCTCTACATTATAAGTTGTACAGTGCGTTGTCCAGTATATTTCATCAACAGACTGAGTCACTAATGCGGTTTGAGACGTCTCTGTTGTCCAATTTCCATAGTAATTATCGTATAAGCAGCAGATCGGCTAGATTCTAGTATTATGTAATCGTTGCGACGCTGTCTGGCGCCCGATACGAACGAACATGCCACGCAATGCCATGCCACTCCGTTTACATAACCTGCATCAAAATGTAGTTATTAAATACATTTTGAAACTAGGTTTAATGCCTTATTTCAGTAATTTAGCACATCATAATAATTTAGGTCATTCTTGAGTTTCTAAGATGTAATACATGTCTTGTTTTTGATCAATATAATCAAAGTTAACTTTATAAATATTGATAAAGTGGAAGACGTTATCTCCGTATATTATACAGGCTGCACTGTTCAAAACATGTCAAGCCCCAAGATCAATTTATATGTAGGTGATATGTATGGGAAGCTGGTCAATACGAGACTCCTCGACTGTACTTAAGCACCTGCTTGCGTATCTAGTTGTCCGTAAATGCAAAGGTCGCCCACTGTCTGCTGTCTGTCGGTTTATAATAAAGCGGTCAAGAGCGTGTCTGAATAGCGTTGAATTAGGGTTCAGCAGTTAACGCGAATAACCTTCAATAAGTCTGTATACATGTACCTACTTGTATGCTTGAAATAATAACGCTATGTTTACTATTATGTACGTTATCATATCGACTGATAGCATTATCAGATCATTGACAGCGCTACCATACTTTTGTATAAAATCACAAATGTCCAAATGGTTGCTAATAACAAACCAAGTGAAAGCAAAGGTTGCTTTGTATAATAACAAATGCGTAGATATCCTTGTTTGTTAAATAATATCAAGCAAGTGCTCATTATGGAAAATTTCATGCACTTAGCTGGATAGCGTTTGTGCTGACTAGGTTAGGCATTGTAGGCACAGGTAGTGGGCATTTATGTCTCGGCGGGTATGTTCAACTTTGTAAGCGGTAGTTGATAAAGGGTGGGTGCGGAATGAACGAGGGGGAGGCGGGGATGAAGATCGGTCGGGACGCAGCGACGTCTGTCTAGACGGAGTGTAATTAGGAAGGTGAGCGCGTAGGCAGCGCCGACGCGGCCGACCGGCCTAGGCGCCCCACTTGCGTCACATTCTAATTAATAGTAATAGGTAAATTGTGCCTCCACGCGGGAAAACCGCCGTACCTTTTAAACGCACCGAGGTAAAGACCATGACATAACACGTGAATTAAGAATCGTCAACCCGGGATCAACGCAAATTGAACTCAATTACCCAGTATCCTGACCGTAGTCGAGCTAAGAATGTAACAACATTTCGTTTCTCCGTTCATACGTTCGCTATAACTCGGTCTGTGCCCTCGAAATGGTTCAATGACGTGTTCTACGATTTGATCTTGTTTATCTTACCTACTCATCTTTCTTTGGCACTAGTATCCTTTGCGGTGATAAACATTTTGCAAAAAATTACAATACGACGAGGGTATGCGACCATTCAGAGGTGACTGCGGTTTGGATAAAAGGAACGAGGTGTCCGTGCATTAGTTCGACGAAGGTCACGGGAGGATGTCGCGGCACTTTCATTCGATAATGGATGTGTTCCTCTAGGCGAAGCGCGCGCGACCGCGGCCCGTGCTAATATTCGAGTTGTTTGTCAACGTCAAGTGGTGCCGATGTGCCGGTGCCGCCGCTAGCTATAAATAAATAACATGGAGCATTGCGAGCCAGCGCGAAAACGTCTCACGTCGCGCGCCCGCAAACAATCGCCATTGTCTATGTGAATGCAACGCCACTCCGACGGCACCATTCAGGGGCGCAATGTATGTTCGGCGGAGGCTGAATGGTCTGTGTTGTAACGCCATGACGACGTGGCTTAAGATTATGGCCATAGAGATAACAATATGCGTTACTATTTAGGATAGGCAATGTTCGTATTCCTTTTTCGGTGTATAAGACTACAAAAGCAATAGTTTATTAAGTTCTACTACTATAGAAGATGATACATTTCACCGAAATCATCGCTAGTCTGTTCAAGCGGCAAAACCTTCGGTCTTTTTAGAAACTGTAAGGAATATTTTGGGCGGATAAGTTATTCATTTCTTTACATAATATTGATGCTCATGTAAAAGAATTCGGCAGCAGCGGAGTCTTCAAGGAGTCTAGCCAATTACTAAGGATAGGTATATGTAGTTAACTGTGTGCGCAAACCCATTACAAATCGTTGACTCTCATAGTCTAATTGGATGAAAGTTCGACACGAAACAAGAGAGATCAGGCACAGGGTCAAAGGCTTAACGTGCTTTTCGATACACGCGGATATTTTCAATGTATGTAGTTTCAATTCTAGGCCGGCAACTTAGTTAGTTTCTATAATCAAAAACGGAGTGAAGTATTGAGTCATATTACGGAATTCAAACAAGCCTCGTCTGTCAGCGTTGACCATATTAACAAGAAGGAAGAACTTTAGAAAAAGTACGCACGCTTTAAATGATTGGTATTAATTCTACTAATTAAGTAGGCACCTACTGCTAAAATGTAATGACTCCTTGACGTGAAGTAGCAACTGGTATAACCAGTAAGTGTGTATCCCATAACATGGGACACAATTCGCAAGTAGGCAATAAATAACCAGTTATTTCTATCGTATGCGGCCGCGGCCCTCCAACAAAACATCCTTAGAGTACGGCAACATTGTTGTGGACTACTTACTTAAATATACATCAGTACCTACTTACTTGGTGTATTTATTTAGCAACATTTAGCCTGCACTATTTAATATACAGTTAAATCTTTTTGCGGATTGTAATCGTCGACCTCTTAACTTGTAATTGGTTACGCAAATAAAACTGAAATGTAGTGCGCAAAATTAACTATGATGTAGGTAAGCTAATAATAAAATAAACAATACTCAAATGTTGCAAAAAATTTACTACTGATTTAGATCCTCTACATTAAAATGAAGGCTTAAATGAATTGTCCTGTCAATCATATTAGAGTAAATCTAAACTAATATTATAAAGCTGAAGAGTTTGTTTGTTTGAACGCGCTAATCTCAGGAACTACTGGTCCGAATTGAAAAATTCTTTTTGTGTTAAATAGATCATTTATCGAGGAAGGCTTTAGGCTATATAACATCACGCTGCAACTATAAGGAGCGAAGAAATAATGGAAAATGTAAAAAAAAAACGGGGAAAAAATAACTATTCCACGCGGACGAAGTCGCGAGCACAGCTAGTAATGAATAAAATTACTAAGCTAAATCGAAAATGAATATATACTTATACTTATATACTTATCTTAACTTATCTTATCTTAATCTTAACTAATATTATAAAGCTGAAGAGTTTGTTTGTTTGTATGTTTGTTTGTTTGTTTGTTTGAACGCGCTAATCTCAGGAACTACTGGTCCGAATTGAAAAATTATTTTTGTGTTGAATAGACCATTTATCGAGGAAGGCTTTAGGCTATATAACATAACGCTGCAACTATTAGGAGCGAAGAAATAATGGAAAATGTAAAAAAAAAACGGGGAAAAAATGACTATTCCACGCGGACGAAGTCGCGAGCACAGCTAGTATATATTATATATAATATTATAAAGCTGAAGAGTTTGTTTGTTTGAACGCGCTAATCTCAGGAACTACTGGTCCGAATTGAAAAATTCTTTTTGTGTTGAATACACCATTTATCGAGGAAGGCTTTAGGCTATATAACATCACGCTGCAACTATTAGGAGCGAAGAAATAATGGAAAATGTAAAAAATACGGGGAAAAAATAACTATTCCACGCGGACGAAGTCGCGAGCACAGCTAGTAAATTACATGTTGGAAATACCTACATACTTAACTAAAATTCAGTTACAATAATTAAAGAAAGTGATTCAGAATCGGTAGGTACTATATATCTACAATACATAGAGAGTGATTGTTAATACAAGTGCTCTGTTAATAAGTAGTTTTTGTTTATCAAAGCATTGTGACCTCCAGTCACCCGGTGGAAAGAGAGGCTGTGCTGCAATGGACAAAAGTATGGTTATTTAAGTTTTGTTTAAGGTTAATCAATTACTTGTCAGTTGCCATCGCATTATTGGCCTATTGAAGTATCTCTGAATCACGGAATATTAATTAATATTCCGTGCTCTGAATGCATGTATGAATAACTAGCTTTTATCCGCGGCTTCGCTCGCGTTAAATTCGGGGTCCATGCTCCGTAAATACTTAAAACCCCCATTTTAGGGAAGTGGGGGGTTAGAAAGGGGCAAAAAAGTAGCCTATGTTACTCTCCATCCCTTCGACTATCTCCACTTAAAAAATCACATCAATTCGTCAAAAATAAGTATCTCTGGATATTAGTCTCTTAGTTGGGTTGGTGGGTGTTTCCCGAGTATACCTACGATGGTCGCCTGTCAGGCGGGCAGATGACTGAGAAACTGAAATCTCGAGTAGTACCTAGCGGGAAGAAATGGGGCGATGATTTGTATTCCTTTACTTCACCGCACGGAAAAATCATAATTATGGTTGTTATAATTCAAGGGATGCCCTCAATCTCAATTGAGTTGTATATAACCAACTTTACACAGAACAATAGCATTTGGTGCGATTTCAAAGCCAACCCAGGATCTGAAGTCGAAATGACTGCTTGGTTTTCTCAAAGAATTTAAAGATGACACCAAGCAATTGAGCCAACCTGGTTCATTAAATTTTATCATAGTCCTATAAGTACTTACAAATACCAGGTGTTTACGAATACAATTATTCCCGAAGGTGAGATCCGGCTACTTATATTCTGGTTTACAAAAATGAAGTCTGTTAAAAACTTATGCTTGTACGAATGTGTATGTTAATCGCGTCGCATAATTTAAAAATTTACTTCGACTTTATGACGAATACTTATTTACAAAGAAATGGGTTAAATTTTCCGTCGCTAACGAAGTTCTATTGCCTACATATTTATTTATTAAGGGCAGTCTTGTGGGATGGCAATAAATTATAAGAATTGTTTTTATGAACTACCCTTTTGAAGGTTAATTTGTTTTTACAGTTTTTCGCGCGTTTAACACGATGACAACGAAAATGATGATTCTTTACAGGTTAGGCGACCATTTTTTGTATGTACCTATGTTACCACATAGTACCTATCACCGAGAATTGTGAACCGATTTGGATAATTCTTTTTTGTTTGAAAGGGTGTACTTCAGGGTAGGTACTTCCTAGGTGATCCTATTGTCACCAAATCGAAGTCGGTTTTTTATTTGTTAAAAATGCCTTTATATACCGGCTTGCTTTGAATCGTAAACGTAATGGATATGTACGTATTTACGTAATGTATGGATAGTCCAGTGAAATGATAAAGTTATAGAATCAATGCAATAAATCATGTCGAGCGAATTATCGCGTGCATAGCGCGTGCTCTGTACACGACGATTTGAAACCGCACGGGAAGATTAGTCTCTAAGGAATCCAAGATTGTTATAGAACTCCGACCATTTATTTTGTATCTTTGTTTATGAAAACTTTGTTAATTTTCACTTGACATTAATACAAATTTGGTTGCTCTTTTCCTCAGCAAAAAGGTAAGCCATTTCTACCTAAGAACGACTTTTGAACAGACCGGCGTATTTTCCTTTCGTAGCTGTAGAATGTAAAAATCCAAAAAAGTGTTTTTTATTCATGTTTAACTAAGACATGTCTATGGGTTATATGGTAAGAGAAACTGTATTCACCAATACTTGTAGTATGTAACCATATATAGAATAACCTTGATAAAATGTATGTACTCGTAATTTAATGGGTTTTCAAATTGGTAGTGCCAAATTATTGTAACATATAATAAATAAATAAATAAATAAATAACCCAAGACATGCCACGCTGGGCCACACAGCGCCACCTAGCCCCAAACTAAGCCGAAGCTTGTACTATGGGTACTAGACAACTGATAAACTTACTTATATACTTTTTTTTTTGTAAATAAATACATATTATACATAGAAAACACCCAGACCAATACAAACAGACATGTTCATGAACACAAATATGTTTGTACTGTGCGGGAATCGAACCCACGACCCTTGGCTCAGAAGGCAGAGGTCACTACCAATTGAGCCACCGAGCCAATCATATACCTACATCTAATCGTAGGCTTTTGTTTGTCTCTACATTTTGTAAAGTACGAGCATTTAAACTATGGGACGTCATTTTACGATATAAGATAATATATAATATATATATAATAATATTATAAAGCTGAAGAGTTTGTTTGTTTGTTTGTTTGAACGCGCTAATCTCAGGAACTACTGTTCCGAATTGAAAAATTTCTTTTTGTGTTGAATAGACCATTTATCGAGGAAGGTTTTAGGCTATATAACATGACGCTGCAACTATTAGGAGAGAAGAAATAATGGAAAATGTAAAAAAAAAACGGGGAAAAAAATAACTATTCCACGCGGACGAAGTCGCGAGCACAGCTAGTTTTACGATAAAAGGGTTAAGGACTTTTGAAACCTTAGTTAATTTTAATGGTGCGCTATCTTCACATGGATGGACGTAAGAAACACAAAATTCATTGTTCATCATTATTACCTTTTCGCAACAAAAATCAGCCTAGACATATACTTTGACTAATGTGTAGTTAGAGTTTGTGCAGCTAGGGTTTGTAGAGTTACAAGCTTGGCTCTATATGCGATCTGATATTTTTTGCTAAATTAGGAGCTATTTATATGGCCTTGTCTTGGCAACATTGTATGTAAACATATTTTTAGTGGATTGCATTAAACAAACCATGTGCATTACACTTCGTCTCCATCGACAATGAAACATAACTTTGGTTTTTGGGATACGAGATCATGATCCTTATTTCTGGAAACATAGTCACGGCTGCATTTTCCATTTCAGGGCTCTTAACGACGATGATATTATGATAACAAGCATTGGTGAATACAGTTTCTCTTACCATATGTATAACCCATAGACATGGATCATGGTTACACAACTGGTCAGACGTTATTTGAGTGGGCAGTTTCCTCAGGATGTTTAACAAGTCATCATTGAAATGCAAATAACGTTTCTAGAGTTTCTACAATTATTATTGTCTGTGTTGGTATAGTATTATTTATATGATCTTCTCGCAACTAGTGATCGCTTTCAGGCAGCCTTTACCTTTACGTCTATAATAATGACAGCCAGTTGGCAAGTAAGACCGTCTACGGCGTAGCCAGCATTCATGAAAACAAATTCCCATAAACATTGTATGTAGGTTTGTGCATGCGGTGCATATTTACATATTTACAAGGCTCGATCGAGGTCGAGCATGATGCGGTATCGATTCGTTGTCCGGCGAGGCGCGGTGTGCACTGTGCAGCCTACCTACGGGGTAGGCAATGGGCGCTACAACGCACCACCTGACTCGGTTTCTACAGTTAATGCCATGCCATTCTAGCCGATGGATTTATTTATTTATTTAAACTTTATTACAAATCGTACAAAAGGCGAATTTAGTGGAGCATTCTCTACCAGTCAACTTTTAGGTCAAGCAGAGAACAAATGTGTGTGCGGTGAGTGTACAAAGAGAAATACAGCGAAAGATAATGTGTACCTAATATATAAACAATAAACTAATATATAGACATAATATAATGTGCTCTATACATATAAATATTTTTTACGTACATATATTTAATTATATTTAAATAGAGTACCTAATTAATAATGTTGCATTTTCAGCTTATAGATAGCTAGATAGATATTCTTTATTGCGCACCATACAATTGACTTAAATCTATAATCTAGGTATAACAGACACTGGTTGCACAATTTAGGCGACCTTGTCGTTATAAGCGATCTCTCCCAGACAACCTTAGGGTAGAGGATAGTTGAAATGTAAAGGGGGATGAGGTGAGCTACCAACTAAACCGGAATTGAGGATAAATGATAAATACATAAATAATGTAATGGGATGTAAGGGAGCGGCCTATCATCTCTTCGCTCCAAGCCAACCTCACCTGCTCGTGGTGCATCCTGCCGAATAACAAACGAGGCGCTGGCAACCGACTGGTGGCGGTATAGCCATCACAATTGAAGACGCAGCTAAATAGCACAGGCCGATGACGGGCAGCAGCGTCACCGGAGCGAGAAGCTACGTCCTGCGATCGCCAACCCGCCTGCCCAGCGTGGCGATTAAGGGCATATCCTCCAGATGTTTGCCCTGAGTGGCGAGTAACTGGAGAGGCCTATGTCCAGCAGTGGACTGCTATAGGCTGGTGATGATGATGATGATGACATAAATAATAATATATACCTACGGTACGGTATATCACCTTTTCATATAAAGTTTTGCGAATTGTACTACGGTATTGTCTCATTTTTCAATAGATAAAATTTAACAGTCTGATAAGAATTAAGACGTCATTCATTTATCATTCATTAGTGACTAAATCATGATTTTTGTATTCAGTCGTATTACGTTTTTTTCAGACTCTTAAACTTTATCCGGTGATTAAAAAATCTGTACTCAATGTGTACATTCTTAATCGAGGTTTGGTCACCAGGTAGACACAGTTTGTACCACGAAGCAAATACTACTATGACCTACTATAACATTAAAATTTTTGATTGTCATCAATTTTCTTAGAAACTGTAGATTGTTGCTAAATCATTGCACATGGTTTCTCTGTGATCGAAATACATAGGTGCTGAATGCATTTTATTGTAATTTTTGCATATGCTGCACGTGTCAAGTGCCTAACAAACAAACTTATATAAGTACGTCTTCAGACTTCTATATTTTCCTTTCCTTCTTCTTTTCCTTGTACCTTTATTTGTGAAATGATGAATATTTTATTATATAGCGAAAATATATGGGTAATTTTAATAAAGTATATTAAAATGTACTTATATATGTAATATATTTTGTAAATGTATAGGTAGGTAATTAATATGAATAGGGCTACTTTATTTTAACAGAAAATTACATTCTTCTTTAGAAACCTCTCAACTTTTGTTACTTAAGTAAAAATATGTACCTATATGTAATATAGTAAATACACATATTAATGCAATTAAGATATGCCTATAAATGTAACAGTTGTCAAATGTACTTATATCATTCTAAGATATTACTTTGAATAAAAACATTGAATATCTGTAGTATTCAATGTTTCTGAATTTCAGCTTACTTTTAAGACGATGATAACCATATCGATTTTGTATTCGGACAGACAAGAATGTCGTTGATAAATAAATGATAAACGGCTCATTCGTGGAATAGATAGACACGTTATTACAGTGTGATCCCCTTTAGTATAATGTAGCGAGACACAACTTTAAGTGCCAATTTGTAAATTAATGTTTATAATCTGAATTTTAATTGGCCATGATAAGCAGGCATTTATGTATATTTAGGTACATGTTTATACTGGTCCTACGCTAATTAATAATACATTTAGGTAGATATTATAAAAACATTTTGCACAATCAGTTGCCTTTTTTGTTCTTTTAAACTACTTTAACCTGCGTGTAGTGTTACGGCGGTGATCCCGACAATGTCAAGTTTTTGTCATCATCATTTTCCACTGCTATAATATATACTTTCATGAATGAAGAAGAGTGATGTAACTTTTAAGTACTTGAAATTGGACCACGACGACCAGAGCTCTACATACGGTATTCTAAAAATCTGATTTTTAACTTGAGGTCAACATAGCTTGAGTCAGTGTTGTCCTGGTGAAAGTTTTCGTTATTTCTGTAGAGATCGAAATAACTCCAAACATCCCTTTTTGCGTGCGTTCCGGTGTGGACTCATTGGTGTGCATCACTTCAGGAGGTGGTGCGTCCCCGGTGTGTCAGCTGCTAGGCCCGCGGTGTGCATATTTTCCCGTCATTTTTGCATGTGCGTGAGGGCGCAAGCGCGGTCTCAATTGTTTTCGTCGTGTTTCGCCAGTTATTTCGGGCGCGTGCGGCGCGGCGCGGCGTGCAAGCCACTCGCACACGTCCCAGTGTCCACAAACGCTACCACTATGTACCTACTGAACATTGATATTCTATCATAAACACACGCCATAATAGACGAGATTGCACTTACCTAACTTTGCTAAATTTTGCAGTTTAGGGCGACTTGCCGCATCTTAGGCTAACTCTTATTAGGTAATTACGCCAATAGAAAAACAGGGTTTTTCTGCAGTTTTGTCATGCGTAAACAGGTAGATATTTTCACATTTCTCCAATCTAACCTATTTCGAGGAGTCACTGCTGTAGATGTGTTTTGTCTACAAACTGTCGTCAGAGATACACAATGGCGATTTCTACATGCGCATGCAGAATGTAAAGTATGTGTATATGCCCTTGTGTCTCCGTCTGACGTGTTTGTCATGTCTTGTTTGGTGTTGATAACCGCAAGATGTCTAGGCAGGTTTAATGACGTCTTTAGATAAGGAGTGGCAGCACCAAGTGGAGTCAGTCAAGACCTACTTACAACAAACACCAGACAACGCTGTATGCATTGTCCCGATTCTAAACAAACTGTCTGTATTTTGGTGTATAATAAACGAGGCGATGATAATGATGTTATCATAAATAAATTTTATAATATCAAAACAAGCATTTATTTCTTTCTTTTAATTATAATATCGATAATTAATTTTATGGAAGGATAAATTAGTTAAACAAATTATAATTATTACATAATAATTTTGACAATACACAATTTTTTTTGACAATAACAGACGTAGTGTAAATAGGTACATGATTGTAATCCTTAGTGGGATTCAAACTCACGAACCTAGGGCTACTGCGTGTAGTCATCATACAAGTTACGGTTATATAAAGATGAAGAAGAACAGGGACTCCTAAACTTTATATTTCACGAGTTTCATAAGTGCGCCACACACCACTTAGGTAACAATACTGGCTGGCGGGATATTGGTACTTAGACCAACTTAATTTGGGTTTTCGTCAATTTCTTACCCTAAGATTTCTTTTTTATTCTATTGTGCAGGTATATAATAATAGAAAATATGCTAAATCTTGTGTCATTATCGTATGGCGCCTGGTGATCTACTCTATGTTGCACGTACCTAACATTTTTATAGGTGCAATTTACTTTCATATTTTTTAATCCTTGACAGCGTCCTAAGTTAGGACTCCTAACCAATTAATAAGGATAATCAGATATACTTAATAAGCTGGGAATTTAATAGACATCTCATTTAACCTGTATTATACAGGCCCGAATGCTTTTACGGCGCGCCACGGTTGTGGTATCCCCCTCTCACTTTGTTACTCAGACAACCAAACAAAAACATCTGTACTATTATCATATAAAAAAACTTTTAATAAAGACCCACTTTTATAAATAACGAAATATGTATTCGGATATTGACACGATGAACTTGGTGGCTCACTGTAAAATGCGTTCGCCTAAAAGCGTAGTAAGTAGATCTGATTTTTCTATCTATGAATCTCGGTCAGTGCGTCTGTGAACTTACGGACGCGGCTGTGAAATGCAATTATGTAATTGTTTTAAGTTCGGAAAAGTAGCATTGATCTTTGGAAAAAGAAATACTTACTGGTTTTTTTTTAATATATAAATATAGGGCTTGGACTTGGTTCTTTTAGATTTTGTGTAGGAATTTGTTTTATCGTATATCTAGTTTCGATGCGGAATTCTGCGCAGGGGTAGAGACGGCGGTCGTAGGTCGCAGCCAGAGGCCGGGCTCGGGCGACGGCCCCGCGACCCATTTCCCCTCCCCCACCCAACGCGGGACCCCCCCTCCCATGCCCTCACCCCGCTCTCCTTTATCACACTGATAACAAGAAGTGCCAGCAGCCAATGCGATATCTCAGTGCGCGAGAACTCAGCTACTTAATTGGCTCCTATTTGTTCCATTGACTTAATTGAATGCTTATATCAACAACAAAGTTGGTAACCTTTTAGTCGAGACAAGCAGGGAATTATAGCCTAATTATGGAGATCCTTTTAATCACTTATTGCCACCGTGTTCGAAGCACCGGATGGTCTCCCAAACTGCTATACACACTCGTTGTCTGAGCGTGCTCCATCTTCGTTCACATTGTCAATTAGTCAATTACCAACAGGTGAAATACCTAGTAAACAAACGGGCACACAGTTCTTTGCATAGGTATAAAAAATATAAAATCAATAAACTCTTCATCAAATCCTAATTTTACGTACATGTTCTTGTTCTCATTATAAATAGTTTTCGGTACAGAGCACGCGATATAAAGGGTTTATTAGGTAATTTGTTTTACACTCTGATTTAGATTTATTAATGGAATTTTAGCACGGATTGGACCTAATTTATTTGAATATGCCTATGTCACTCAGAGATTGTGTAGCTTCATAACGGGGAAAGAATGATTAAAATTAATGAAGTTTGGGAGCCCATTTGAAGTAAACACGCAATGAAAATCCTATTTCTTTGTACCTAATTATTCAAATCGGTCCGTGTAGTTTCGGAGCCTATTCGATGCAAATAAACATACTGACAATCAAATCTTTCCTGTTATTTATAATATTAGTGTAGATAGGTCAGATAATTTAAATAAAGTGGCACTCGGCTCTTTTTGAATCTAGCTATACTTTTTATATATTACCTAAAGAAAGGCAACGTAAGACTGTTTCGTATGAGTAGAGGTATAATGTAGATAATGTATTAACAAATACGAGTGTATGTAGGTATCACTACGTCCAGTCACAATATATGCAATTATTCATCGTTCTAATAATACGAGTAGATAGATGATCACTTTACTAGCTAAGGAAATTTTAAATTCGAGAAGAAAAGAAACAAGTTTCTCAGCTATGTAAGCAAGGTTGATATTGCATTGTGTAGTGCATAATAATAATATGTCTAGTTTTATGAATATTTGCAGCAACAAAATATATACTTACATAGGTTATCAAAGATACGTATGCAAAAGGTCAAAGAGTAGGTGCTATGACGCTTTTAGAAACTAAATTGCAATATCCAATGACGCAAATTGAAGGTATGTAGGTGCCTAGGTATACCTATACTCTAAGGAACGTCTGTGATCAGATTAGCAGTGCTGTTGTTGTTAATGGTATTTTAGTCCTATATTTTTTTTATTGGATTCAGTTTTTATTCAAGTATATTACCTGACTACCTGCCCCCCTAAGTAAGCTGTGTAGTAGCTACCAACAGGCAGGTGTACCTAAAGAGTACGGGCACCTAAATAAACGGCGGCCTCCTTCCCCCTTCCCAGTAAAACTAAGCCAATGTCCCAATGAGAGTTTCAGCGGTTAATACAATCTGTATCAACTTACTGTAATAATAGGAAGGGGTAAATGGCACGTTTGTAAGATTACCTATTTCTCTTCCTTGATTCGATTTTGAGAATGCTCAAACTATTATTCGTTTATTTCCTTTTTCATAAACTTATTAAAAAAAATATTTTTTGCACTGGTAAGGTGAAAAAACCGGCCAAGTGCGAGTCGGACTCTCGCACGTAGGGTTCCGTGCCACTATACAGCTAAATAAGTGTTTTTCTTTACGTTTTATTATATTGGAGTTAATTAAATTAAAAAATTAGGTTATTTGATTTATGACGTTTAAAAAAAAAACTACTGTCTAGATTTCATTCAAACCAAATTTCGTTAGTAGTTTTTATAGTCATACACATCATATATTTTTTTCAGTTTTATCATGCTCATATTTTAGAAGTTACGGGGGGGGGGGGACACACATTTTACCACTTTGGAAGAGTCTCTCGCGCAAACTATTCAGTTTAGAAAAAAATGATGTTAGTAACCTCAACATCATTTTCAAATACCTATTCATAGATACCCCACAAGTATAGGTTCGATGAAAAAAAAAATTTTCAGTTTCAGTTCAATGTATGGGGAACCCCAAAAATTTTGGATTTTTTTTCTGATTTTATTTTAAAATCTTAATGCGGTTCACAGAATACATCTACGTACCAAATTTCAATAATGCAGCTCTTATAGTTTCGGAATAAACTGGCTGTGACATACGGACGGACAGACAGACAGACAGACAGACAGACAGACAGACATGACGAATCTATAAGGGTCCCGTTTTTGCCATTTTGGCTACGGAACCCTAAAAATTAACAGGTAGGTATACAAATATTTGTAAAACACTTAATATGCTACGAAACGATGTCATTTTGTAATGTTTACAAAATGACATCGTTTTGTAGCAAATGGCAAAAACGGGACCCTTATAGATTTTAATTTTATCATATTTGTAAATTATGAACAGGAAAATAAAAACTTGATAAAATGGCGAAAACTATGCAAATGCATCACAAATAGGTACAAAAATAGTTTTTTTATACAAATTAATATTTTGTATTTTGAATATCGATGGATCTGCCTATCTGACGATCTGCCTTCTATTCAGAACACAATACAATGGAATCATAGTTTATGTATGTTTTGTATTTTTCGAACAGTTTGACAGTACACATTGATCTCGAAATCGGATAGGGGGCAGGATGGAAAAAAACAGTGCTGTTACATACTAGTTGCTCATCTTTTCGCTGCGTGGGCAATTTCAAGCGTCGCGCGGACCGAATTGGTTTCAGGTGGCGCGCTGGCGATCGATGAGGACTGGGTACAAATACTGTGGTTTATCCCTGTTCATACACACCCGACCTAGGACCCGAAGGAACTATTGCCATTGAATTGTATGATTCAGTGCTAGATGTGGCAACATGTCAGCCGCTATATTTATGTTTCAAGTACCGGTACCTAAGTGCGAACGCTGTTAAACTTAGAAATTGTAGGAATACTGACATAATGAGTACCTACATTTAAAGTTGTAAAGCCCAGACTTTTAGACACAATAGATAAAACAATGAGTTTAGGATCATATGAGGACATTGGGCCCCTTACCAAGTTAAGTGATCTAGAGATATCAAGAAAAATGCAATCAGTAGGTAATTTTTTTGTTTATCTGTCTGTCTGTATGTTCGTTATGGAATCAAAAACTACTCTACAGATTTTAATGAAACTTGGTACAACTATTCTTCATACACCTGAGCAGGTTATTTTATTGTATACATCACGCAACAATCAGTAGGAGCAGAGCAGTGAAAGAAAGAGTTGGGAAAACGGGAGAAATTGTTATCTGTATGTTTTAACGCGCATCACGCGAAAACTACTGCATGGAATTGAATACGGTTTTCTCCAATGTATTGCTAGAGATCTAACTTAAAATTTAGGCACCATTTTATGGAAGTCCATTCTTCCTGAAACCCGATATCCACGCGTGCGACGCCGCTGGCACAGCTAGTTTAAAATAATAATATACACATACCTAAATTCTTTTTCATAAGGTGCAATAACACCTGATATTGGTCGACATAGGAAATGTGTTAGCTCGTATGCATTGATTTATGCCCGAACGAATAAACGTTAACGAATGAATAACGTTTAGATATAAATGTGCAAAACTAATCGTAGTCGTTTAGCAAAGAACAAAACACACTTACGTGTCGATGCCTTATTAAATTCGATGACCCGTGAAGTTAGGCACTGTATTTCGCTTTCTGACTCGTGTTAGACATTAGCAATGACTTTAAAAAATACCTGTCTTGTTTATCAAAATTCAAACTATATTCTAAATGTTTAATTCATCAGTCGATCGGATGTTATTGTAAACTGCAACGGCGTGACCTTTTTACGATTTGAGCCGAGTTGGTTTCGGTCGGAGTGTAATCAATAGACGTAGGGAAGTTTACGGGGCAGGATGGCACCGCTGGAGGCGGCGGGAGCTGAGTAGCAGAGGCTATGGTGTCGCGGTCGCCCGCCGCGGCCGGTGCGGCGGGCGCTGGGCGACGGGCGACGGGCGTGTCGTCTGGCTACGCGTCGCGCGTTCGACGACCTGCCGTCTCAAGGCCGTTCTTACACGTGCCACCGGGCGCTTCCTGACGCCGCCATAACAAACCTCCCCCCGCCGCGCCGGCCTGTCCCCCCTTTGGCTCCCACCCGGTCTACGCAGGGTCCTTCCGAGGCGCACGCAATAAACCCACTCAACGATTCTCAGAAATGCCTACTATTCCTTAAACTAAAGAGAGCAAAACATTTCGTACAAGTCACAAATCTTTTGTGAATGTCAAAAATCAAATCAGGTAGGTATACTACATAGGGTGAGTGCGCCAGTTCGCGTCCATTTAGCGCAGTTGGCAACTTTGAAGGAGAAAATAAAAATGTTCCAGCACCAATTTAAATAAAAATCTTATGTCATTTGTTCAGTAGAATAGTCTATTTTAGGGTAACATTTAGTTCAGTTCGAAATAACTTGTGGTTTTTTTTTTTATTAAAAATATGACATCAGAAGTAGGCGATTTGCCCAGTTTGCGTCCAAAAATTCCCATTCGCGTCCACACCAGGTCCAAGTCGCGTCCACCCAGCTTTTTATGGAATTGAAGGATGATATTTTTATGGAATGTTTATTAATATATTAATAAATCACTGTTAACGAAGCTGGTTAAGCTTTGTAGCTCTATTTCAAAAGCTCGTTAGGATAGAGAGTAAAATTTTCAAAAAATATGTATTTTTGCTGCTTATACCAACATATACCTACTATAAACACATTAAATAACTTTTAAAGGGGGGGGGCTCCCCTACAAAAATGCGATCTTTTGCCATTTTTGATATGGTCCAGTGTGGACGCAAAATGGAAGTTTATAAATTTGGTGTTCTAATTCGCGTCCACCCTATTTTAACTGTTAATTATAAAAAACATAATCAAATTCATAATTAATATAATTCCTTGGATCATTATCCACGTCTAGAAACAGCTATGTATCCAAAATACACATAAATCAACAAAATATTGACTATCAAACACACTGCTGCCCACTATTTTTTTTCTAGCGTCTGAGCTCTTTTGGTGAAAAGCCGTCATTAATTATTTTTTACACAGGATTGATTGAGCGCACGGAACTTTTGTCAATGTGCATAAATGTCATATATATTGAGCTATTGGCGGTAATTACTTTTCGACTTATTGGTATGTTAGTTTACTTAATTTCGAGAGTTTTCCGTGAAATGGACGCAACTGGGCAGTGGACGCGAACCGGCGCACTCACCCTACGTTTAGAATGATGCTCTGCTGATTGCATAGATAAAATAAATAAATAAAATAAATAATCCAAGACATGCCACGCTGGGCTACACGTCTCCATCTAGCCTCAACCAAAGCTGAAGCTTGTACTATGGGTGCTAGACAATTGATAAACTTACTTAGATACTTTTTTTTGTAAATAAATACATTATTATACCTACATAGTAAACAGATCTATGTATTCTATTATTTAATTAACTTAGAATTTACCATTAATTAATGCCAATTACACAAATCATAATATTTGTTCAAAGAAATGCACAAATAGCACAAAATATTTGAATATTAAGCTACCTACCTAAATTTTTTTACAATGCACTTCATGAAAACGAATACGACGGTTAGGAAGTAAAAATAAATGAAGCCAAATATTTATAAAAGCATGGTTTTTAAGAAAACAGTAAATTTATCCATTTATGGCACTTATTTTCTGAGAGGCAGTAAGATTTGATTGAGATCTTTTATCAAAATTTGGGCTACTTTGGACTGTTATATCTTATAGTAAACTGGAGAAATGGGTTTGTGTTAATAAGTTCTCGGCCCATTGCCCTTTGTCCTTGAATAAGAGTCTGTTTAAATGTATCTGTTACCGGCAATGTGTATAATTCAGGGATTCTATACAATACCTAGGCAATGTATAGAATACCTAGGACGTTCAGGCAATGTATGAAAAATTATGAATATAATTATCCATTACATACTTTACCTAGGTAATGTATGGAATTCCTAGGTATTGTATAGAGTACCTGTTGTTGCACCGGCAATGTGTAAAAAAGTAGGATTACTGATGTGTGATCAGTTTAAATATGTCCCATAAACTGTACGCTACTTCCTCCGCGCCTTTTTGTTCAGGGCTCTTAATATGAAAAACTTCGTGAGGTGATAAACCATTTTTAATTTATATTCCCGGTCTGGATGGGATTGATATTCAATCACCTTTCCTTTCCTATCCCACTCTTCACAGCACTATACCAATTCGGGATATTCTTAGCAACCTTGGCATTGATATGTTCGTAGCAACCTTAATAGGCGGGATTATATCGAGAGCATCATCAAAACAACTTCTGGGTTCTTTAGGCGGGACGTGAAACGTCATCTTAGTGGGTCTTTAGGGTGAGGGCGACAGGAGCGGTAGATTTGTTCTGTCAGGGGCGGTTGTATTATGCCCGTCGACCTAACTTTTACCCCTCCCAACCGCTTACCATTAGGTGGAGTGAGGTCATCCTGAATGCCTCTTTTAGAAGCTAAGTAAGCAAATCGCACCACGTCTCCTCTCTTCTTCCCTTCCCTTGCTCTCGTCTTTTTCATACATTACCGTCTCCGCATTCGGTATTATATAGAATACCTAGGCAAAGTATGAATTAAATAATATTTTATACTTTACCTACATGTTTTAGGTATTCTATACATTGCCTAGGTATAGAATGCCGGATTATACAGATTGCCGGTAACATATCTAATTAACATAATAACACACTGTACGCTTAAATAGGTTGTTACAATTAAGTAAGTAACGTCAGTAGTACGTTATGTTTTTTATTCGTTTAATTTTGTTTACGTTCAACTACTTGTTTTTATACTTATTGGCATACTAATTTATTAGTTTCGCAAAATGCCCGTTTGGTTTTGAACATACATAGTTTAATATGTAGTGACTGCTACAAAACATGCAAGAATCAGTATCAATCGTGGCCGGTTGGAAGGAACAGGTTTTAAGGCTCAATATATTAAATCTAATACTTTAGAAAATGCTCTGGTGATTGAAATTCCTCAGATACATTTTTTATTTATATTTACCTGCTAGAACCTTTGTGCCACCGAGGTCGTTGGCTAACCACATATCATAATTATTTTATGTCACTTTTGGATGGCGAAATTTATGTCCTACATTTATATCTACCTATCACCATTTAACAAAATAGGAACTTTCTGTTAATTCTTTATTACCTACGTAGTTCGGTGTCTACGGTAGAGTGGCATTATTATGGTCATACTGCAAACTTTTATAATTCCTTTTCCACTATTTGCACTAGCAAATTTTTATTTTATTTATTAGGTTCACAAAACAGACTTACAGCAATACATTAATAACTTAGATAAACACTGACATACAAGTAGGCTATAAATCCACAATGTGTACACAGCGTGTTAAGCAGCACATCATAGGAAAAGAAACAATAATGACAGATATGCAAAATAGTGGAAAAGGAATCATTAAAAAATCTGTAACTATAGATTAGTTACAGATTTTTTAATCCCAGATTTAGACTATCTACTTTGGCATATACTTTGGGAACCGCGATATTTGAGAACAGACATATGAAGGAACTAGCTGTGCCCGCGACCTCGTCCGCGTGGATTAGGGTTTCATCCCCTATTTTATCGCGTTGGGGGTAGAATTTCTCAAAATCATTTCTTTGCGGATGCCTACGTCATAACATCTACCTGCATGCCAAATTTCAGCTCGATCCGTCCAGTGGTTTAGACTGTGCGTTGATAGATCACTATGTCAGTCAGTCAGTTACCTTTGAGTTACATATATTTAGATCTAAATATATATTGTATCTATACAATAAATTCGATCACTCTACCGGCATAGTTTGAAGGTGCTCTCTATTAATAAATATTAATTGAAATAAAATATAGGTATATAAATGAACTACTTTCATATTTAAGTGGTTGAATTTGTTTTGACGATGCTTGGACTTAGACTTGTAAACAAGATGCCTTGTCGCTTAAATTACACTACATTTCGTCGCGACAGCTCGTTTAAGATATACGTAGGTATTCCCGGTTGTCATACATTGTTAGTGCACAATGACGTTAACAAGGGAAATTACGTACGGCGGAACTTTTGAATAATTGGTAATATAAATGAACAAGAATTAAAAATATTACTCATTAGACCTTATGCTTATGAGCATTAGAACAAGAACTCTTGCTTGTTATAAAACAGTAATAATAAATATCGAATAAAATCACGTACATTGACGCGATCCCAAAGTTAGTAGCGTAAGCAATTATGATTGTGTTATGGATATCGCAATCAATGAAGGTAGATACCACAAACAAATGCTTAAATACAATATTAACATCCAGACACAGGCTAAACACATGTTTGTCCCAGGCGGTGACTGAAGCAGGGTCTCTACTTTTTGAGTGATCAGGCTAGTCGATTATGCACAGTTAATTAATCAATCGGGCTGGGTCAGGGATCGGCACACAGATTTGACCAAGCAGCACACCATACCTACAACGTATGATCGATGTGGATTGATCCATTTGGTGCACAGACGATTAGCGTACCTTCGATATAATGTACTATCAATGTAGAGAACCACTGATCTATTGAACTGTCGACAGAACGTACGTCGTTATAGTGTGCTCTCGATGCACCCGTACTATCGATTTCGTATACTGTCAATGTAGCGTCCCATCCATCCGTTATTCTCTCGATGTAACGTACTATTATCGTACTATCGATCTATTGGAACATACATGCATGTGTGTACATCTTCTTATAAAAAACTCTACATTATGTAAAATATCGTGAAGAAAAATCTGAATGTCACTACTCTAGCTCTAGGTAGCTCTGAATAAGTGTCGGTGATACGATCAGTCTGATTGCAGAGGTCAGATGAATAAACATTTCTATTTACAAAAGATTAAACATTATTATTTGTAGGCAATTATAAGACTATAAATAACTAAACTGTAGATAGGTAAATGTAGGTAATATAATGCAAAACACTTCTTATTGTGATACTAAATAATATCGGATGGTTAAGAATCGGAATGTTATTAAGTTATCACGTTTATATGAAAGTCAAAACATACACAGCATAGATATTTTGATAATTTTATTATCGTACAGAGACCTTTGCGGGCGTTTGCGTTATTAGCGGGCGTCCCAATTAGCAAATTGAATCACACGACAGAGCATCTACATACACAACTGCCCAGTGTGTTGTGCTGCTTATCTGCTCAGCTGCCTCGGTGACCTGCCTTTGATATGTCTACATTTTACGGTTACAGTTCCGAGAAACATGACATGATACTTACATATGTTTTGTCTTTGTTGATTTCATATTCATACTTATAAGTTAGAAGGCGTAGCTGCGCATTGCGTATCGTGATTTTGGCGAAAGCAAGTGGAGGGAGGGGCAGGGGGAAGGGCGGGGGTAGTCTGCACTTCGCCCTGATAACCCACATACTTGCACCCCGCCGGCGCCGCGCCTCTAGTCGGCATTCTTCTTATACTCGTACATGTCTAATTGACCGCGCAAATTCACTATACCTACCTATTGTGAATCTGAACCTTGTCTATTCCTCAGCCTTTTAAATCATATTGGCTACTCTTTCGTGTCTAACTTACTAGGCAGACAAAAATCGACTCGTGTAGGCGTCAGGAGGTCCGTATTGATTTTCCGGCACCAGACTCGCACACTTACTAAGTCTATGTCTCACTGAAAAACGGGTTTTACAATTCTTGCAAAATTGGGGAATGCTTTGATTTGTCGTCTATTCTCGTCGTCAGTTTCATTTGTGTGCATGCGTGCATGGGTACCTATTGATTGAATTACTTGTGCAGTATACGAATAAAATATTTTTCATCCTTATTGTAGCCGGGCTTAGTTAATCGTGATATCGAGTGTAGTCTAAAGGTAATAGAGTTTTAATTCAGGTAGAGTAAGTAAATGCTACTCGTATACAATACATACGGTGCAAGAAGTATCAATGATGTCGTACAGTGGGTTTCTACCAAAACAATCTATAAAATTGGATATAAGGGAAAAGCATTTGAAGCGCTTTGATTATTATGTATTATTGATCTATACAATTTTTTGTGTTAGAGGTAGTGCAGTGTACACTGACTAGTTCTCGCTTAGACTGAGTCCGTTTAAAATTACAAATGACGTGAACATAGATGTAAACGACATAGGTGAAAACTATTCAGGTACTATTTTTGTTGTTACATATGGAAGTATGTGCTGTAACAGATTCATGCCACGTGTTTCATCAAAAATGTAAGTTGCTTTTGTCAGGGATGAATGAAACAGTTAGAGTGAGAGGAGCGCGGGCGGAGGAGCAGGGCGGAGACTGGGCAGCGGCGGGTGTAGCGGCGGCGCGGGGCGCGGGGGGGACGCGGGGTCAGCGGCGCGGTCGCAGGTACTGACCGGAGTGCGCGGGCGGGTCGGGAGCCGCAGGCGGCGGCGGCGGCGGCGGCGGATAGGTGGTGTTGGAGGGCGCGCTCGCGCAAGCGGCCGCCGACGGCGCATCTTCCGCGGCGCGGGCGGAGGGCGGCGGCGGCGCACCGACGCCGGACGGGCCGGGGGGAGGCGCGCAGAGCGCGACCAGCCGCAGCAGCGCCACGCACCACCACCAGAGCACGGCGGCCAGCGCGCGGGCAGCGCGCCCGACGCGGCCCGGGGTCCTCTCGCGACCGAAATACGCGCGACGTCGACTCGAGCACTCGAGCTCGCCGTCACCCGGGTACCTATTGCGGCGGCGTCGAAGCGGCTGGCGAGGCGACGCGGGTGCGCGCGCGCGGCCACACGGCGACTGGGGCGCCGCTCCCGAGAGCGCACGACCGCGCCCGAACACTATTTCGGGAGCGACGCTCCGCGCCGCTGCCGCCGCCCGCCCGCCGCACGCTGCCAATTTTACGCGAAATTGCGGGCGGGCGGTGATGCGATATGTACCGCGGCGCGGCCACCTGCATGCGCACCACCGCGGTCGTCGATGCGGGCCTGCGAGGGCTTTCTTTTTTCATTGATAGGCTTTTTGAGGGTCCGCGGGCGGCCGGGACTCGCGGCGCGCCGGCGCGTGCGCTGCTCGTCAACTCAAAATAGTCGCCGGCGAACGTGCTGCTGGCCCGTGTCAATAGATACAATGTCGCAGCTATTGGCAAGGAAACAGAGACTCGCACTATCTCACTGTCTCGCGCTCTCTGTGTTGTGAATTCTTATGCACGGTTTATATTTAGACGCAAAATTATTTCTGATATAGATAGGTGTTTGACATTACGTTGAACTCTCATACGTCGGGATGTTCCACCTGTATAAATGTTCTGTCCTGGCGCGTAATGTGTCTAATATTAAGAAAATCTAGAATACCTAATAGTATTTATGTGTAACATTGAAAGTTGTTGAAACATTTTGTGCCTTATGCATTTGTTGTGATACATTGATTCATATTTTACAATATTATATATTTATAAACGGGATTATCATTATTATTTCAGATTTGATTTTGATTTTGTGTTTTTTGTACAAATGATGCATACTTTGGTTAGATATCGTGATTCTTCACAACGAAAAATTACACTAATAGGGCTTGGAGACACTCGAGATAACTTTTAAGTAAGTTAATCAAGACGAACGACTCCTATGACATACAGGCAACGTCATGGGCTATGGATTGGCTTTTTTTCTATATTTGCGATGTTTTTTAAATTATGATAAGATTAATGTTAGCTCCGAAATTAGATTCCAACACATTAATAGCCTGGTTTTAGTTAATGTATTGGTTCAATTGGTTAAGACACATGATATGAAATCAAGAAGGAAATGAAATAATTTATGTGTATCTATACTAATATTATAAAGAGGAAAGATTTGATTGTTTGTTTGTTTGATACGAATAGGCTCCGAATCTACAGGACCGATTTGAATAATTCTTTCACTGTCGGAAAGCTACACTATCCCCGGTGAACATAGGGTATATTATATTTATAAAAACGTTAGGGATTCGTGCTAAAAGTTTAATAATGTAACCCAAGGTGTAATTTAAAGAAAATTACCAAAAAGCTATCAAACTGACATGTATTGAAAACGTTACCATAGCAACCTAAACTACCCGAAGCGAAGCGAGGGCGGTTCGGCTAGTATTTTATATATGTATTGTGGATATTTTTATTTCTTTCATCATCATCATGATCAGCCAATGGCAGTCCACTGCTGGAGATAGTTCAGCCTCTCCAGTTATTCGTCAACTTGGCAAAAAACATCTGTAGGATTTTCCGTAATCGTCACACGCAGGCAGGCTGATTGGCGATCGCAGGGCGTACCTTTTTGCTCCGGTGACGCAGCTGCCGGTCATCGGCCTGTGGCATTTAGATACGCCTTCCATCGTGATGGTTATACCGCCACCAGATCGTTGCCAGAGCCTCGTGTGTTATTCAGCAGGATGATTTCTTGAGAAGTTTATCTCTGTGTATCTCTTAATTCAAATCAAAGAAATGGAGATTACTTGTTTGTTGCATAGCATATGCACAACATTTACCCTACATAAAAAATTAATGTACATACCTACTAGCTTTTGCCCACAGTTAAGCTTGCACTGTATAGTATACTGAAATTGAACGTATGTCTAGTATGGAAATGTGTGAAATTAATTATATTAGACACATTTCCTAGGAAATCTACACATTTCCTAAATAGCAGCCGGAAATGTAAAACGGACGTGGTGATGCCCGAAATTTTACAGATGTAGTTTTGGTTAAACTTAAAACCGAAGATGAATTCTATCAAATTGGTTTCAAGAACGAATCTTAAAACAATTGTGTTCACGATCTCAAAGTAAAGTGTCCAAGAGTTCTCCTTAATGCAGAGGGATACGTATCCGGTACTTATGGAGGATCGGGCGAGAGCCTGATCCTCTATGCCGTCACTGCGACAGTGGCTCGGAGGAGACGGCAGAGCATACGCTTCGGCATTGCTCTGCCTGGGCCAATGAGCGCGCCGTCCTCGTCACTGTCGCACGGGACCTCGATCTGCCGCAACTTTTGCGGCAGATGACGGCGTCGAAGGAGACCTAGCGAGCGATGCTCGCATTCTGCGAGACAATGATATCGCAGAAGGAGGCGGCGGAAAGAGAGCGTGAGGCCGCGGTAGACGCGTCCGCTATTCGCCACCCCCGGCCCGGGCTTCGCCGGAGGGCATACAACGCATCGTATGCCCTCGAAGCCTCTCCTTCGTGCCCCGAGTGATGAGTGCGGGGGCGCGATCCACTCATAGGGGCGTAACGGTGTGGTGGGTGCAGCCACACCGTTGCACGAGGTCCGCCTGGGGAGCACCCTATTGCTCCCTGGAAGCCAGCAATAGGGTGTATACCCTAATGCGGGTGTAGGGGTATTTGCCCTCCCCGGACCAGGAGTGCCGGCCGCTTGTCATCTACGGCTGGCCAGGGCATGCAGGGATGCGGCGGTATGCTTCGGCGTTGCCCGTGTCCCTGCAACTTGCTGCCCACTGGCGACACAGGGGGGTTTAGTGGGTATACCCTCCCATTTCGGGAGGTGTGAGTCCCACACACCATGTCACCTCCCCCCGGAGGTGGCATGACGGTGCGTAATGCATTCCCCTCTAAAAAAAAAAGAGGGATACGTATCCCTGTACGAAGATTGTTATATGGTGGAATACACCCCGGACAGATGAGGGTGGCTTGGAGCGAAAAGATGTTAGGTCGAAAGGAGGTCGCTCCCTCACATCCCTTTACTCTCATCATCGATGCCCCTGTTAATGTTTAACTAAATTTACTTACACATTATTTTAACATATTAAATGAAAGCTTAACGTTCTTATAAATTGATTTCGTGATAAATGCACATAACAAATTGTTAAATAGTTGACTTTTAATGCTTTAATTTGGAAGATAATATAATATGAAGATATTGTATTTTACAGAATCATTGTCACCTGATTCTCTTAACAAAACGTCTTGGTTAAAGTTATCTATCTATACTTATAATAAATCTGTAGAGAGGTCAATTCTGTACATAAAATATTTTTTCAAAATAACTATCAGGGGGTGATAAGTGATCGATACTGATACCAAAAATGCAATCAGTAAAATTTTTGTCTGTCTGTCTGTCTGTCTGTCTGTCTGTCTGTCTGTATGTTCGTTATAGAAAAAAAAACTACTGAACAGATTTTGACGAAACTTGGTACAATTATTCTTCATACTCCTGGGCAGGTTATAGGATACTTTTCATTACGCTACAATCAATAGGAGCGGAGCAGTGACGGGAAGTGTTGGGAAAACGCGAGAAATTTAAAACTGTATGTTTGAACGCGCATTACGCGAAAACTACTGCATAGAATTGAATGCGGTTTTCACCAATGTATTGCTAGAGGTCTAACTTAAAACTTAGGCACAAGGTATAGATGGGTATTATATGGAAGTCCGTTATTTTTGAAACCCGATATCCACGCGAGCGACGCCGCTGGCACAGCTAGTTATTCTTATTTTAACTACCTACGTATTTTCATTACAGAAAGCATTTTTTCATACATTTCCTAATAGGATATTGGATTTATATACAATTCCTAGGAAATTTATACATTTCCTAGGATATGTGTGTATTAAATTATTTTTAAAATAATATTTCATACATTTCCTATACAGCTTCGGAATTGTATACATTTCCTAGGAATTGTGCATAATTCCGAGATTTCATACATTTCCGGTAACATATGCATAGACCTTTAAAACTACTAAATGGATTATGATGCGGTTTTCTTAAATAGATAGTGATTCAACAGGAGTGGAAAGCGGAAATGGAAGAAATATATTCATGTTACCTACCACGAGCGCCCTGGACTTTAGGGCTACCTATTTTTGCTCTAACCACTGAGTATTGCAGGTACTATGCTATAAAACAAGATTAGTTATTATTAACTAGCTGTGCCGGCGGCGTCGCACGCGTGGATATAGGGTTTCAAAAATAACGGACTTTCATAAAATGATACCTAAATTTTAAGTTAGACTTCTAGCAATACTTTGGTGAAAACCGCATTTAATTCCATGCAGAAGTTTTCGCGTGATGCGCGGTCAAACATACAGATAAAAATTTCGCTCGTTTTCCCAACAATTCCCATCACTGCTCTGCTCCTATTGATTGTAGCGTGATGAAAAGTATATTATAATCTGCCCAGGAGTATAAAGAATAATTGCACCAAGATTCGTCAAAATCCGTCCAGTAGTTTTTTTTCTATTACGAACATACAGACAGACAAAAATTTGACTGATTGCATTTTCGGCATCAGTATCGATCACTTATTACCCCCTGATAGTTATTTTGAAAAGATATTTTATATACAGAATTGACTTCTCTACAGATTTATTATAAGTAAAGAAGATAGATAGAAGATATACTCGAACACTATTTATTATTAAAATAAATGTATTCATGTGACGATTACGAGAAAAAAGGTTTGGTATCAATGTTTGCTATATTTTTACGCGTTGAAGTCTTTTGTATGATATCCAAAAAATCATTACTTTTCCAAAATTGCATTAAGTAGGAGGAAATAAGTTACACGATAGGATTACTATTAGTTTTATAAAATCTATTCCTTATTAATATAAACATGAATAAAGAACGGCATTACAAGTTAATGAAACATGTTACCGAAGTGTGAGTTTTTAAAAACAAGTCTGATCATCATCCGCCTCTTGGGCCTTTCGCATTCAGCTCTTGCCAGTCATCTTACAAATTGTTACTCCATCTGGTCTGAGGGCGCCCTAATGTACGGTTGCCGAGATGCGGTACCCACGCCAGAACTCTGGTAATTTCGTTTTAATACATACATCATTTATAGAATGGGCGAATGCTTAATAACCTTCTTAGTTCATATTAAATAGTACTGCTATGTAATATTCTACTAGCACTAAACATTACCTGGATAATTTATGAATTTCCACAGTTGGTTGGGTCCATACAATGTTGGTAATTGCATTTCATTGCAAAACTAAACAGATTCGAGTTAATAACTATTAACAGATTTACTACGTTCATTCATTTCTACATAACGGATAAATGAAATAGGATCGTTTTATTATTAATGTATGTAACGGATATTGACCAATTTATTCTTATATTTTCTCGTTATGAAATCTCGTCAATAATAAATATCACAACAATATCATATATCTACATTGCTCCGATCCCAAAGTAAGTAGCTTAAGCACTTGTGTTATGGGTATCAGAACAACGAATTAAGTATGTACTTAAATACAAATAAACACCCAGACCCGGAACAAACACAAATGTTTATCACAGAATGTTTGTCCCGAGTGGGAATCGAACCCACGGCTCTTGGTTCAGAAGGCAAGGGTCACTACCAATTCACCAATTGAGCCACCGAGTTAGTCGAATAGGTACCTAAATGTAAATAAACCAACCAAAAGTCGTACTCTTGTTATCATTATCACAGTGACACATAATGACTATAAGGAAGTCTGGGTTATACATCATCATAATCAGCATATCGCAGTCATAGGCCTCTCCAGTTGTTCGCCACTTTGGACGAACATTTGCAGGCATTACCTATAATTTAAGGGTTATACCCAGTATGTTATTTTGAACCACCAATAGTTATGTGAATTAACTACACAATTTCGATTATTCAGAAAACTTTTGGGTTATGATGATAGAAAATACCTTTTCAGTTAACGACGTTAAATAACTATTGAATTTTATAATTTACTAGCTAACCCAGCACTTCGTTGGACATAATATTAATAGCCTTTTTTTCGGTGTTTTATATAATCTATTACACTCGGCAATAATGTGGCTTTCTATTGGTGAAAGATTTTTTAAAATCGGTTCGGTAGATCCCGTGATTACCCCCTACAATTTAACAAATATACCTACAAACACACAACTTTACTTCTTTATAATATTAGTATAGAAGTATAGATTAATTCAGTGATCAAAAGCGGCCTTATAATAATAATAAATAATAATAATAAATAACCCAAGACATGCCACGCTGGGCCACACAGCGCCACCTAGCCCCAAACTAAGCCGAAGCTTGTACTATGGGTACTAGACAACTGATAAACTTACTTAAATACATTTTTTTTTGTAAATAAATACATATTATACATAGAAAACACCCAGACCAATACAAACAGACATGTTCATGAACACAAATGTTTGTACTGTGCGGGAATCGAACCCACGACCCTTGGCTCAGAGGGCAGAGGTCACTACCAAATGAGCCACCGAGTCTGTCATCTTAAGTCATGATCGTGAGATTATAATTTCTATCTATATATATCTTTAAACAACCTTCTGAAATGTTATTAGTTACGAGTGTAATTGTTTAATTAAATCCAAATGTTCAGTCAGTCATGACGAAAATATAACTCAGCTTCAGTTTTTTAGGTTAACAGTCCACCGCTGGTCTTACTGGACTGGGCTTTCCAATTGTTCACCGCCTTGTTCGATCTTTACTACAAAGTATAAAACAAAGTCGCTTTTAGTATCTATAAAACTACAGCAACGGATTTTGACCTGTTTTTTTAAAAATAATAGTGATTCAAGAGGAAGGTTTTTATAATACATCTTAACTAATATTATAAAGCTGAAGAGTTTGTTTGTTTGAACGCGCTAATCTCAGGAACTACTGGTCCGAATTGAAAAAATATTTTTGTGTTGAATAGACCATTTATCGAGGAAGGCTTTAGGCTATATAACATCACGCTGCAGCTATTAGGAGCGAAGAAATAATGGAAAATGTTAAAAAAACGGGGCAAAAATAACTATTCCACGCGGACGAAGTCGCGAGCACAGCTAGTGTATAATATAGTAGAGAAACAATGACCATTTTAGAGATTTCTGAAGTAAGTCCCGAAGTGAAGATAGGACGAGTCACTAGTCGATTTATACAGTCTTGTTTAAAAAAATACTATTCACTACTAGAAACCGAAGCAGGGTCCATTAATACCATTTGGAAACTTTTCCATCTAGAACTGTTCGTTTCCAACGTTCGTTCTTTCCGCGTACCTCTAAGCTCAGGAATGAGCTCCCAGCCGCGATGTTTCGCTGTGACTGCTGATGATCGCTACGACTTGTCCTTCTTCAAACGTGGTCTAAAGAGAATCTTTCCTCATGGTAGGCAGCGGCTAAGCTGTGCCCTTGGCATTGCAGAGTCTATGAGCGGTGGTAACCATTTAACATCAGATGGGCTGCTTGCTCGTCTGCCACCCACAGCAAAAACAAAATTTACGCCGTCATGCAGAGTCGGTGAACAAAGGCAAATCACAATTGTCACTGTGAAATTGTACCCGTAGCTCTTTCTTATCTAACATTTCTGGTCGGGAATCCGGACCCCAAGGCAGGCAAATCGAATAAATTGGTATGACAATAGCGTCGATATCAATGGGGTCGTGTGGGCAGTAGCGGCGCGTATCAATCTGAGTTATCTTGCGCGGCGCGGGCGTCGACCGCTGCGAGCCGCGCTATCACCCGCCGTGCGCCGTTCCGCTTTGTCTTCACAGGCCCTATCACACAAATGTACATCCAACAGATACTGATGTCAATGTCCGATATATTCGATCGAGGAGTAAATCTTTGGATTCAAAAATTCCTTAACACTCTCACATATGATTCGACCGAAACATTAATTAAATAATAATTATATACACATACCTCACAACACATGGCAAAAATGGCAAATCTTTAAAACTATTTAATTCATTTCTTCTTTTTTCCTAAATAGTTAAAAGACAAACTATATTTTATTTTTGTTGTAGAGCTACTTGGTATATTATATCCAAAATAACCTACACATATTTGGCTAACATCACTATTAATGCGAGATAACTGACTTTCAAAACACAGGGTATCCTAGCTTGAAAGGCAGGGGACCTTATCATTGTATTTGTTTCTTTTATCAGCCATACAATAAGTTATACCAATTGTAACTACTGTAAACCAAACTGGCTATGCAATAAATTATTATTATATTTATTATATTTGGATTGCTTCGTTGATGCACTGAAACGTGAAAGACTTAAAAACTCCTTAGTTCGCTTGATTTGGTTGTATTCACCTAAGATCCATAAATTATGGGTTTAATTTAAGATTAGGTAATTTTAGTAGAGCCTGGATACGATCTCGCGCAGAACTGTTCACTTTCAGCATTCATTTCTTCCACGGAATTGTGCGCTCGTTCGTCTGTCATACCATAAAAAATAAAACTTTTAAATTGGGTCATGTATAACGTTGTTCTACTCCAGTTAAAGAAAACATAAGTTCTAAACTTCACCAGAGTGCACTTATCTGTGAAACCTTAGTTTTTGACAAAATATGTTTAACAACGTAGATTTAATTTTCTTAAAAAAGCTGCAAAACGCAATGGACATAAGAAAATTTTACCTCTTTACATATATTTTTAGACTTACACCCTATATTTTTAGATTTACACCCGGTCCCATTTCTAGGATTTTGAGTTCAAAACCTATGCTTATTCTTAGAGCGCAATAAGTGAATTAAATATATATTATGCGGTTGTTTGATCGTCTTTTTTATTAAAAGTTACGATTTCGTGACGAACAAAGCCACGTATGTGCAAACATTCTCGTGGTCACTGAGTGCAATTACAAGCCCAAGCGTAGCCCCTGCGCCAATCGCGACGAGGAAAAAATGACTAAAATGCCAGACTTCCTGCCAGTCTCCGGCGTCGTCGGACTTCGCAACATGACACGAGTACATCCACGTCGTGACCGGGTTTTGATTCGAATCGAAACCTAAAACCGTTAAAAGTCCTGCAAAGACTTTAATTATGTAGTTTAATTAATATTTATCACTGAAAAGTCTACAAAAATTGGAAAAGATATGCACATTAGAATACATTGAACGTCAGAAAAGTTATATAACTATAGGGAGGTACGTTGAAAAATATACCTACTGTATTATTACATCTTCTTTCTTTCTTTCAAACTTTCATTTTGACCTAGTTCAGTAGTGCTAAATTAGTAAACTATAAATGTTTACATAATAAAGCTCGATCATTTCATTGAGTGTAGATGTAACCTGCATAATGATTATTATATTTCCTAATCAGTAATGTGGGTCTAAAAACCTTAGTATTTATATTCCATTATGCTAACGGGCCGGAATTAGCATAAATATGTTAATTAGGATAGATTTTACGTTAATTGGTGGTAAGTGGCGTGACAGCGTATGCCAGTAGCAATGCTAGGCTGGGCCAGCCGGAGATTCATGAGATTACCTACTTAACTTTTAAATAATTTAATTAAATGTCCGTAGAAATATTTAAATATGGCTCCGCGTGATTTGGTATTGCCGTGTTTAACAAAACGCTTTTAAGTGTTAACAAATATTTACGGCTAAAGAGATTTTCAATTTAATTAAAAAATTGTAAAAGTGGATTTCACCTCTGCCGTGATCTCAGTCATATCAGTCGTGCTAATTAGTTTTTAGGTCATTTTGCATTATGTATAAAACAATTCTGTAGATACAACGTGGGTGGTTAGAGTTATATTGCTTTGGTTGATTCTTTGGAGGTTTTTGAAACCTCACCGCAGACAGATCGCCATGTCGTCATTAGGTACAAAGAAATTTGTATTATGCGACGCCAATGTTAAACACCACCTCCAATGTTAAATAAATAAATAAATAAAATAAAATTTATTTCAGAACATAGTCCCATATTCATCAAAATAATCAAAATAATTACAAATACACGTTCTTCATTATATAATAACAAACAAATTAAATTCCTATATTACATTACATTACATTGCATCAATAAAAATCAAACAAAATAAAATAAAATTACATTATCCAAATTAACTTATTATTATTATACATATTACGTAACATTTGCAACTCACATACAGTTACAAAAGTCACGCAACCACATGTACGTTGCAGCAGTGCCGCATGTAGGTAAAAAGGAATAACATAGTGTTACCGATTCCTTGGCTCTATGGTTTCTGCATCTGTGATAGACGCAAGTCTAGTCCAGTCTATGGGACGATTGGTTTGAAGAGAGTTTGGCGGGTGGAAGGATAACTTTGCTCGAGCCTTGAGAAAGATGGAATATCGGATTGAAGACCAGGAAATGCCAGGAATAGTCGTAGTTGTGATTCCTGGGTGGTTTGTGGTTGTCCTGGACGGATGATCTTTATTTTGTTGTTGAATTCTTGCCTAGTAATTTATCGTTAGCCATTTAAAACTAACCTCACTTCTGGTTTCTAAAAATAGATTAATAAGTATCATATAAATTACTTTCCTTTGCCATCGAAAAGGTGGCATCACCACCTGAAAAAACGAGTTGCAACACAGACCAACTGTAGATGCACTTGGGCGCACCTGCCCTGCGTAATTGACGCAATACATTGAGGCAAGTAAGTAAAATAAGTAATGTTTTACGTTTACGAAGATCTCTGTGGGGCATTGTGTAAGATTTTTGCCCAAAGAGATATAAGAAGTCTTAACGTGTGATTTCCGGATTTAGAATAGGACCACCTCGCCTCATCCCGTGGGTGTCGTAGCAATCGAATAAGGGAATAATAGGAAACGTCAGCAGCGTTTACCTGGGTACAAATAAAACATACTGCGGTCACCAACTCGCCTGCTATGCGTGGTGACTAAGGAAAATCCCCCAAATGATAATTGTCATTGGGGGAGGTCCAAGTCCAGCAGTTGATGTTTGCAGCTTGATGTTGATCGATGACGAAGGTTGGATTGGATATTCAAGTAGGTATATTTAGTAAAATAACTTTATCGATTTAAGAGTAATACTGATCTAACACACTACCAAACACATAAGAGCATTATAAATAATGACCGCGTTAATCACTTGGTCCATAACAAATATGTCTCTTATATTATAACTATGTAGCATATTTCCACACATTAGTCTTTTTATATAAATAATGTCTTTTCTTTTATTGTGTTTCCTTTACACTGACCACACAACAAATCTGCTCTCTGCATGACCCAAGGGTTGACTGTAGGGAATGCTCCTAGCATTAAGTTCGCCTTTTGTACCATTTTGTGCAATAAAGTTTAAATAAATAAATAAGTAAATGCAAATGTAGATGTGATGTGTCCCTTGTTAAGTCCTCGAATTAAAGTAAATTTTAGGATGTGTTGTTCGCCTGCTCTTGCAATAAAAAATGTTGTAGGTACTGAGGTACAGATCGGAACACATCATGTGTTCACGGCATGTGAATGTAACCAATTATAATTATTGAGATTTTTTTAAAGATTTGAGTAGATAAGATAACTTGCTTGATGTATGTTTAACCTTTTTTGAATCCGTCAAAGCCTTTGCATCGTTAAGTCTTAGAAATTCATTGTAATTTCCCAGATCATGTTGGTAGGTACATACCACCGCCATAGAGTGTAGATACCATCGGTTGAATTGCGTGTGAAATATACATAATTATAAATGGCAACGCTGGTAGTCGAGGCGAGAGGCCGCGGTGTGCCCGGCCCGGTGAACGGTGCATTGCGTGCTTAATGTGACAAATAAAAAATGCATTATACTGTGGAGGCCGTTGAGGTGAGAGTCGGTGCACGCTCGGTGCGGCGGCGGCGCACAGCGGCCGATGCACCGGCCGGAGCGGCGCAGCCTCCGCGCGTCTGCGGCCTGTCTAGACGCCCGCGCCCACTCGCCTAGGGTTCCCTCCTCCTTGCTCTTTAAGCTAAGCCTTAAGCTATTCACTTAATTGGCTGCAAATAGCTATGGAGTTGATTAGCTACAAATTTATTGTATTAGTGCCTATAGCTACATTGTACCATACACGTATATGTTATTCTGTTTATTTGATAAAACGGGCATGTACTGTATTGTTGTGCGCCAAGTAAATGTTTATTCTTTCTTCAAAAGTACAATATTCTCAAAAGAAAGAACTTGATGAATTTGATGATGAATTGAACCACCGGGCCGGCATAATAAGTTACTTGATTGAGCACTTGTGTTATAGGTATCAGAACGAAGAAAGTACCATAAATATATACTTACTTAAAAACAAATCTAAATACCCAGACATGGAACAAATACTATTTCATCACAGGAATGGGGTCACTACCCCGGCTTTCTGCTTGGTCCAGAAGGCAGGTAGCAGGTCGAAGGTTTCAACTGGGACAAACATTCGTGAGATGTACTTGTGTTTGTTCCGTGTCTGGGTATTTTATATTACGGCTTTATCACCAATTCAATTCTGCCGTGAGACAATTACTATTGGGTCTGACGCTACATTATTAGTAATTCGAAATGCGACGTGATTTTCCAAATGCCAAATGATTTTCCAACCGTAAATTGGCTTTGTACGTTTAATTTAAGAATAGAACCCCAGGTTTCTATTTACATATTAAAAAAAGTGCAACATGGTGGGCAGCCCTAGCAGCCCCCCGCGCGGCCGCGCCGGCGCGCCCCGTCGCTGCACCCCGGCCAGTGCCTTTCACTGCACCAGACAGATGCTGCGCTGCACACCGGCGAGGCCGCACTCGCTTGCATACACGACTCCATCCATCCAACAAATGCAATAGTCCTAAAACAGAGACTTCCATTATGTCAACCTATACCGATTTTAAAACCACACTCAACGACAAAGCGGTCTCAAGCAACATATTTTTCAAACAGCAGATTCTATAACAATGTTAATTGAAATATCTACTTCTTTATATCGAAAATCATATATTGAAATCAATGTTGCCGGCAAAGCTACTTCAAAGACGGTTTCTGGTACCTTTGACGTAGCTTTGCCGGTAGAAACTCTGAAACAAAAATGGCTGTACTATGGCCAACCTACGCCCAATTTTTCTCAGGGGACTTAGAATTTTATATGGAGGTTGGTTTTTACAAATACGAATGGAAATAATAGATTATTATTTTAATAGGAACAAAGGTAGGTATCTACTTAAAGTGATTAAAACCTATTTATATCTTATATCTATGAACGTTGACAGTTTTCAATTAAAACTTAATATACTTAACGGAACTTAACGTAACATATGCTACATACTTATTGCACAGGTTATAGTTTCACAGTTTTCACACAAATCAGTATTTACATGATTTTGACTTTACCATTGCATTGACAATTATTTTATGTATTTACCTCTTAGGTTCGGCGTTAATTAGAGGCGTTTCCGGAATATTACCACATAAAATAAAACTATCTTATTGTAAATTTAAGTACCTATAAGTTTGGTATTATAACGGTAATGGTATCTACCGTAGTGTATTTTGTGTAAGTTATAGAACAAGCTTGTACACTTTTTGCACAGGCCACAACAATAAAAGTGCTAGAAGTACTTTGGAGCTTAACACTGTCAATAGAGTCTAATTTACCTACTTCTTTCCCAGCCGGTGACTGTTCAATGCAAACCGTGAGCGATACAACGTATTAATGAACATGAGTAAATGGATAGGTATTAAAAATAGTAAACGTTCACCTTTGTCTATATCTATATGTAATAATAAGAGACGTCGGTCGCACCGTTAATTATCGTCAGTATGAATTTCACATTTCGGAGGACGTCATTTGAGTTGAGAAATTTTAAACTGTCACAACGAGTTTGTTTTCCACAAGTAAAAGTATTTTTTATATTTCGTATTATAAAACGTGTAAATTATGACATGATTCTGTCGCTGTAAAAAATGTGGGACTTCTGATAAAAAATGTAATGTGATCCCCTGTTTTGACAGATGAATGAATTTATCATTTCTCACCCAAGCTCTCTAATATTTAAAATGTAGCTGGCTGCGAAAATGACCTTTTTGTACAATTCCAGCAGTTTTTCTTGATTAGTGGAGATCCGGAATGGTTTCTTTCGAATTTTGATTCGGCTAAAGCTAATGCTTTCCGAGTTCCAACATTTCATACTTTTTTGCAGTCTGCTGAGCCGACCGTGCTTTCACCATACTTTATTGCATATTCTTTTCGGAGTTCTTGCGGTTGCATTGTTTGGCCAATTCATTTGTACTTACCACCTCATAATAAGTAAGTATGTAATTCGCGGAAATTACTCCATTTTTACAAAGAACGAAAAAGATGTCTGTCGATTCCCTTTAGCTCCCTTGTAGTGTCGCCTATAATAACAAAAAACATTGCGTTCAGAAATAGCACGCGGGAAAATTGTTGCATGGAACGAGTTGTCTCTTTAATCCGGTGTTGCACAAACCACCCTCGACAGGTGGGCACGTACCTATTTATAGCCGGATACTATGTAGTGGTGCATCGACGCGCCATATTTATTATGTTGCTCGGCGGCTGCCCGCGAAACTCGCAAAGCCGGACCGCGACTAATCTCACTTGAACCTTTTTGCCCGTCTGCACCCGACAACTGCAGGCTTGGGCTTTAGCGGAACGTAACTATCTCGGTCTGCACTTCGTACCTATACTAGGACTAGACGACTATATTGGTATTATAGCCATTTTTAAAGATATTGCGGTGCATACTTGCATTTATTGAATAAACCTCGCAATATTACAGTCAGTGGCCGTACCGAATTCGTTTGTGAAACAATACTTTATGGTTTGTATCTGAAATGCACTTGCATATAATCGCATATAGCGCTCCCAAAGAACATAGTATGTGTATGTATTAGCAAATGTATACATGAGCGTAAGTAGCTAGTTGTAAAAGATAGTAGATCTAGAATTTGTCATTGGAATCAAAAACAATAATATGCGAGTAAAGTGTTCTACAATGTTGTTAGATGATGATTGATAACAAAATCGCCGATCGATAGGATAGAGTTTTGAGAGACAGGACGGAAGACGGATTAAGTAGTGCGCAATTCCGTATCTTCTTTTCCTGGTGATAAACATAGTCATAAAATTTGATTTTAGGTATTTTCACTGTACTACCATCAATTAATCAAATATTATGGAACTCCGTCTGTTTTGTAATTTATCTAGCTAGATACTCCACAAAAGGTCATCTTTCCGAGAACTCTTCAAAATCCTATTAATGAACGTCAAAGCATCAAGCATAGTTTATTGTAATAATGATGAACGTCTGTCTAAGTGAATGTTATTTTAGACGCATTGAATGATTGATTCAGGCCGGTGGTTGACCGGCCCATTCGATAGATTACATCGCTAATTGAAAAGTTAATTAAGTAAATAATAATGGTTTGATATAGGTATATTGCAGAAACGTATAATACATATATAAAGAAGTAGATACTGACGACCAGACCTATAATTGAGTAGCAATAAAAATGTTCAATCTTGATTAGCCTGCAGAGATGTCCACTGTTGGACATAGGCTTTCCCCAACGACAATTGTCATTTGAGGGTATTTGACATAGTTACCACTCATGGCTGGTGGGTTTTTTTTTTCTCTTTATTTAAGGAGCTTAGTTAACATAGACTATGTCGCTCCGTTGTAACAACACACATTTTATAACTAAATAAATATAAATAATCTGTAATCTTTACCTAAAGCACTTGCAATACAACTTGTATAGTGCTCTGGCTTCGGCTGGTGGGTTGGTGACAGCAGTTTATTTGTACTCAGGTAAACACAGTTGCCCGTTTAATGATATTCCCTAAGTCGTCTTCTATGACATCCACGGGTTAAGATGGGGTGGTCCTATTCTAAATGCGAAAACTACATGGGAATGTTCGTCCAGAGACAGTTCAATATTGCAGCTAAAATAATGACCTTGAACTAACTGATTAAAGTGCTTTATTATTTTACGTTGCTGTACCTAGAAGAATCACGAACATTGAAATTAATCATAGTATTAAAAACATACAAATTTCATTAAACCTTGATTTTAAGGTGAAGATGAATTACATACCTAATTGCACATGCTCTCCTAATTTATGTACATATATAATAACTTCACTATTACAATCAACAAGGCGATTGTCTGTCTATATAACTACCAACTACATGTTTTAGGCAATTTAATATAAAGATATTTAAGACATATCGTGAGCAAAATGTATTATAGTAGGTAGATATAATAAATTAAACAATCAGGAAAATAACAAATTGCCATGCAATAATGCTGAAACAGGTAAACAAAGAGTTTAGTATAATTACAGTTATTACTTAGAGTTCCAGTAATTAAGCTTTTTCGACTTCATCAAAAGACTCTTCATGCTAATTTGATTCTGTTAAAGGAACGAAACTGGAGTAACGTTGATTATGTTTAGTCTACGTCTAAAATCAGCGGGACTTTTTCAGTTACGGTATTTTAGGAGGGTGTCTACTCGGAGTCTAGCCGGGATTGCGTCATTGCGTTGAAACAATGCGATGCATTGAAGAAGCGCAAGTAACTCTACGTGACGATTTGCGTGACCGAAAGTGAGTCAACTAACGATAGGGCTGGCAGCTGAGCCCCCTAATTTTTGGTGGGAGTGGCTACCTAAGTGTCAAATGGAGAGTTGAAAATTGTCGATACAATAAAATCACACATATATGCTTGATAAGTATAACACTCAACATACCTTTGCAAAATAGTACACATCTACTTTTGACAAAGTCCGCAATAATTATCAGATTGCAAATGTGACTGATTGTAATCGAAACTATTTTGCAATTATACGGCGACATTTTTTATTACACGCTGAGTCTGCTCACAGGTCCATCGAAATTAGAATAAAATAGTACCTACAATGTACAAAAGGCGGACTTAATGCTGCATAGGCACTACTCACTATGGGTTTTGTCTTGTTTACTTGATTACCAAAATTCGTGACTGTCCCAGGCATGTCTACCACCATAGGCCAGCCCTACCAGAATAAGTAGTCGCGACGTGGTTCAATGAAAATAGTCTGTCGACGATTAATTCGTAATTACGTCACGTAATAGTCGTTCGGCTGTATCGGGAGCGTTTCGGCGCTCGGCGCGTGTTCGCTTGCGTGAAAGCGGTTGTTTGTAGTATAGGAGGGCACAGATCATTCCGCGATCTCACTATGGTAACGTATCTAGAAGCCATAGTTTGACTGAACCGGCGCCGGTGGCTTGATTGGTAGTGACCCCGGCCTTCTGAATCAAGGGTCGTAGGTCGATCCCCAAACGGGACAAACATTTTGTGTGATGAACATTTGTGTTCGTTCCGTGTCTGGGTGTTTATATTTGTATTTAAGTATATATTTGTGGTACCTTCATTAATCTGATACCCATAAAACAAGTGCTTAAAAAGCTAGTTACTTTGGGGACGAAGCAATGTACCTATTTGTCTTTTGTCTAAGTCGGCTAGGCTAAGCTTTGGAACTCTGCCGGAGTCAGTGTCCCTGATAGATGTTATCTTCAAATTTTCAAGAGAGAGCTTTATCGCTACCCGTTTATACTTTAAAATCAGCATAGCTGTATAAGACGCTTTTGCCTACGATTTTATTGAGTCTCTATCACAGAGTTCACTCGGGTTTCAGTCTTCTTTCCTTATTTTATTTACAGTCTAAGGAATTGGTGTTTTCGAAATGTTTATTTTAAATTTTAAAATGCAAATTTTAGTTAGTTCAACCAAATAACAGCTTAGAGATTTGGCGAGGGCTAAGCTTTTACACAGAGCGACTGCCATCAGACCTGCACAACACTTAGCCCCTCCGCACATGGAGCTACTCAAAAGAAACTAATCACAAACTCAAATTACTAACGAGTTTTTTGAGCGTCACCGCCATACATTGCCATACAGGTTCGCACACGACGCGACTAGTCACTAACCAGTTAATAACGCGTTGGCAACTGATCGCGCGCGACTCGTCGTGCCGGTCGCCGAGCTACTAGGTTACCGAGTTTACTGTGTTTTGATGTGAAAAATGAATGATCAAGCCTTAAATATTAAATTTGTGCAGAAATGCTGCAACTGACAATCTGCAGTTCACATTATTTTTTAGATATATGGGTGAATCGGTATAGGTAAATCTGCGTCGATTCCTTCGGCGTCTGTTATGATGATAATATTATTATAGTATAATGACATCGTCATCGCGAAGATGATCGATCCACTCGACATTTTTATTGCTTCCAATATTTCCCCTTTCTAGGTTTTTCGCACGTGTTTATTTGGTAGTAGAAATAACAGGAGTGACTGGAACCTTGCAATTTGAGTAGCGTCGTGTGCGAAATACAGTTTATAACTAGTTTGTAATTCTAATTACTGATTAATTCCGTCATATTTGAGTAGCTCCATGTGCGAAGGGGCTAAGGGTAAGCTATACCCATTCCCAGTTAGGCGTCAGAGTATTAGTTAGGCTATTTGATATTGTATATTGCAATAAAAGTTTATTACCTCCTGTACTATAGTGACCTCCTGGAACAGCCGTCTAGACACATACTCATGGTCTAGAAACGCGGCGGTAAATACACGGGCTTTCCTGCAACGCACATTCGGATACTAAATTATAGTCTGTTTTGTGCGTCATGGTTGTTACCAACTGCCTGGCTGTAGTTTTATAGCTTTATCTATAACTAGCAGCCCGTCCCGGCTTCGCACGGGAGACTCATACTTAAACCGATTTCTATAGCTTTTTTTTATAATATTCGTTAAGTACGAAATGCTTTCATAGATAAAAATAAGAATAGGTGTAGGCTAGGTAAAGCGTGAACGAAGTCGCGTCGGGCTAGCTAGTACTAAATAGATAGGCCTTTACAATATTAAATTAGTTTTACTGTGACTATGATTGGAAAGTAAAATAAATGTAAAACTTGATAAACGGGACTAAGGAGTATTATTTATGTACTTACTCATAGCTTGAAGTTTCGATTGTGTTGCAACATTCGTGGTCACAAGCGGACTGAAAGGGAACACACATGAAACTTTAAGCACGAATAAATGAAAGAAAGAAAGAAAAAAGTTTATTAATATCACTTATTACAAATTACATTCAAATGTACAATAAAATCACAGTCACTAATGACAAGATTGAATTCCATTTAATTAACTTTTATTTATTTATTTTAAAATATTTTATACAAACATAATATATATTTGAAATGTGATGGAACACGAAAGTTAAAAATGTTATAAAAATAAATAAATTATTAAAATATGAATAAGTATAAAGAAATTTGCTATAAATTAGCAAACGGAAAAGGAACAAAAAGTTTCTATTATTATATGGTTGTTTTCTAAATATAACATGTATTTATATTATAATAAAATGTATATAAGTGAGTTTATCAGTTGTTTAGTACCTATAGCACAAGCTTCGGTTTGGTTTGGGGCTAGATGGCGCTGTGCGGCCCAGGGTGGCATGTCTTGGTTATTTATTCTTATTCTTATATTTAGCAAAATGTGTTACATTATTACGAATAGTTCCATTTTAGACACAAGACTGTTTTGATATGAATCGTCCCTACCATTATATTATTGGGTCTTCAAAGTATTGTCTGGTTAACAAAAATAATGCGTTAAAAGGACAGAAAGTAAGGATTCATATTTTGAACTACGTGAAGGTTTTGATGACCATTTTGTAACAGGGTGCACGACGCGAATTACACGATAGAAGGTGTCGATGATTTTATGTAGTCCACGTTGTAAGTCTATCAGTTTAATGGCGAAATATCATAATTTATAGCGTACTAACAATAACTATAAAGATTATTTACAATAGGAACCGCGGTATGAGCCGTCCTTGGGTCCGTAAATTAACGACTAACTTGATTTATTAGCATTGCACGTTGGAGGTTTTAGTAGAATTAAAAAGGTCTAAATATAGACGTTTGGTGACCTTGGCCCATCGTAGAAGGCGTTCGTTTAAAACGCGAAGATCCGGGTTCGATTCCTGATTGGATCACTTTTGGTCTCTTGTTTTATTTCTAGTACATGTTCAGGCGAAAATTTTATAATTTTTTCAGTCGAATCCACAATTTAAACAGCTTATTCACCCACACGAGTAGTTACATATTTAGTGATTAATTAGTTCATGTGCCTACGCGTATGCTACAATGTTATATTTAAGTATTTTTAGTTGGCTATTGGCGTGCTATTAAGTACATAGTCTGCCTATTATTATCTCTAAGGACCGTTCTGCTGTTGTCTTGGAGAATAAATAACAAGAGTACCTACATTTATCAAGTAGGTATACTCGTAGTGGCTAAATACAATAATAAACAAAGAACAAGAGGCAGCAGGTTCCAAAGGCTAAATCTAGAAAGAATAGGGAAGGAATTAAATAAATAATATTTATTACTTTCCCACAATGTTGCTCTTAAAACTAAATCTTAACTAAAAGTAGCAAGGTGTCGTACCCTAATTTGGAGGTCAAAATTCACTTTGTATCACATCATCGGCTCAAAAAGGTTCATCGTTGTCACAAAATCTAGTGTTTGTTACATGGTAGAGCTTACAGCAAATTACGTAAAGAAATCATTATCTTAACTAATATTATAAAGCTGAAGAGTTTGTTTGTTTGAACGCGCTAATCTCAGGAACTACTGGTCCGAATTGAAAAAATCTTTTTGTGTTGAATAGACCATTTATCGAGGAAGGCTTTAGGCTATATAACATCACGCTGCAACTATTAGGAGCGAAGAAATAATGGAAAATGTGAAAAAAAACGGGGAAAAAATAACTATTTCACGGGGACGAAGTCGCGATCACAGCTATCATGTATATGCATATTCCCATAAGAGATAATTCTCTTTATAGCTATAATTAGCCTAAGCTGTATGCTAATCTTTGAGCGCGTCACTTATGATTTTTGCTCTGGCATTTTTGAGGACGACGATTAGTTTTTGTGAAAATAGTCTTAAATACCTACCTTAAATTTGGAAATTCCCACGTACTATTAAATTTGTTAGACATAGGTACCTACATTTATACTTGTATGTACGAGTGTATGACCTTAATTTGTAATGATTGTTTTCCCGCAGCGAAATGATTCTTATTTATTTATACTAAGTATTTTATTTAACTTATTACGAAAAACCTTGTCTATCTTTTAAATGGATACATATAATGTTCGTAAAGTATGTGTCCGTAAAATATGTTAAAGACTGCACCAAATTAGATGATTCTTGGTTTTATGTATATTCGGTATTGTTAGGACTGGGTTTGTATTAAAAAAATACAAAAATCAATTAATTTAAATGGCGATACTAAGTACGCTGGATCTGCTAGTGATAAATAAATGCAATAGACTTTGTTCTCCTACTATATATGCACTGCCCAGTTTTACGGGCCCATTGATTTCCTATTGACAAATAATATTTTTTATTTTATTAAAACCGCGTTAAGCTACGGGGCAAGCCACGGCGGCGAACTAGCTTGCAATAAAATCCTCTTGTGCAGTGAACTTGTTTGACTTTATGCAGTGCATGTGTGCGCCAGATAACGAGCTAGGTATTACACGAGCGTGTGTAGGTGAGCGGGCTGTATTAAAAATTCGTCTGCCGGTCGTCTAGACGGCCGCTTACATTGTGACGTGACACCGCAAACATTCAAGTAACCAATCTTATACATGATTAAGTATATTTCGTACAATATTATCCTTATGAGTGCTGTGTGACTCAATTTTGCGGTTTTGTTGCTTTTATTAGGTAGTCTGTGTTTGGAAACAGAATAATATTCCTGTCCAAAATATTATTAAGTAAGTATTTAGAAGGCCTTTCCTACTTGAAAATCTTGGGATTCACTTGTAAAACTTCTATCTGCTGAATACGACGGAAACAATATTATGAATTCTATATTGTGTATGGAATTTTGAGTACAGTGCTAAAGAAGCTACAGTAGATATGTATGTATATGATTTTGATTATATCTCTTTTTAGGGTTCCGTAGCCAAAATGGCAAAAACGGGACCCTTATAGATTCGTCATGTCTGTCTGTCTGTCCGTCCTTATGTCACAGCCAGTTTATTCCGAAACTATAAGAGCTACATTATTAAAATTTGGTACGTAAATGTATTCTGTTAACCGCATTAAGATTTTGAAGTAAAATCAGAAAAAAACCCAAAATTTTTGGGGTTCCCCATACTTGGAACTGAAACTCAAAATTTTTTTTTTCATCTAACCCATACGTGTGGGGTATCTATCGATAGGTATTTGAAAATGATATTGAGGTTTCTAACATCATTTTTTTCTCAGATGAATAGTTTTTTAAATATACCTAGCCTATCTGTTAATCTGATGTATGAGCTACAAGAATCCATCGAAACAAACTTTCGCTTTTATAGTAATACTAGCTGTGCCGGGGCGTCACACGCGTGGATATCGGGTAGACCTCTAGCAATACATTGGTTTATAGCACCGCATTTGATTCCATGCAGTAGTTTTTGCGTGATGCGCGATCAAACATGCAAATAAAAATTTCTCCCGTTTTCCTAATGCTTCCCGTCACTGCTCTGTTCCTATTTATTGTAGCGTGATGAAAAGTATACTATAACCTGCCCAGGAGTACGAAGAATAATCGTACCCAGTTTCGTTAAAATCCGTCCAGTAGTTTTTTTTTCTATCGCGAACATACAGACAAACAGACAGACAGACAAAAATTTTACTGATTGCATTTTTGGCATCAGTATCGATCACTTATCATCCCCTGATAGTTATTTTGAAAAAATAATTAATGTACAGAATTGGCATCTCTACAGATTTATTATAAGTATATAGAAGATTAGGATAGTACCTATGTATCTACAATTCTACATATATAGAGTTAAGATAATTTGGCTATCAAAATGTAATTAATCTGTATAACTGACTAACTACACTACATTTGGTTCATTAAGATTGGTAGGTACCTACAGTTAGCCTTAATTAGAACGAATTCTAAAAGGTAGGCTTATCGTGTCTCTATCATGACCATAATAAATTCAATCACACGTGTAATGTTAATGAACCCAGTATGTAAATACATTAAATTCCATCCAATGTGCACCTATACACACAATCGTGTTTATCTATAGATACTTATACATACATTTTATACGTTTGTCTAAAAAAAATTATTCGCTAAAGCGCTAAATAATCAATTCTAAAGAATTGATTATTGTTACCACATTAACTTCGTTAGTTTTCATTGTGCACTCTAGTTTATTTACCTTGAATTTTTTTATGCTTCTTCACTTGCATTTTTTACAATCTCTCAGGAAAACGAAGGTTTATTTTATTTATCTGTGATGTTTTGCCCTTAAAAAAGTAGCGCGAGTACGACCGTCCACATTCAATATCTAACATCCAAATAATTATGTACTCGATATACTTATGTCTCGTGATAGAGATCGATGTGCGGAATTTAATCGCTCCAGTGGAATAAAGAAGACTTGCTGAATCTCGATGGTTCGTTCATCAATCATTCTTAGTAGACGGTGGGCTTAAACAAAAATGACACTTGAATATTAAATAAAAGTAGAGTAATAATGGATAAAAATCGCTAAAAATAACAGTTTACATACCTACACATCGGTTTTCCCGGACAATGCAGTATCAATTAGACAAAAACCGCAGTCGTCAGAGGAGTAGGTACCTACCTCTAAAATAACAAACCATTTTAGTTAACTCACTAACTCTTAGGTAAATACGATGGACTGTAAGCGCTCGTAACGTTGATATATCATCGTGGCTGATGCATACTTTATACGAGTGCAGAATGCAGTTGTAATGAAATTTTCTCGTCTGCGCTACAAGTTGCCGCAGATAATTTAACTCTAGACGCGTCTACAAGTCGACGCTCGCGTCTCTGCTAGCTGAGGATGGACCTCAGTTCACTCAAAGTTTCACTCACACCTTTTTCATTCTTATTACCCGACACACAAAGAACATTTTCCACTGGACTACTCCGTTTTGTTTACAGAGTCGGAGCAGTTTGTATCACAAAATACAAATCTAGTTATTCGTGCTCATTTATACAAGTATACATTAAATTTAACGCAGAACAAAACTGTATAACGACGAGAGATAATAGCAACGGGCTGACGTGTATGTTTGAGTGAGTGCTATGCAAATGTTTTGTTAACAAGGTTCAAAATCGCCTATGATTCATCAATTAGCCGAAAACATTCGTAATCGTCTGTTGTTGTCTGGCAGTCTGTCTGGTCAAATTATAGAACAATATTGTGGTAAGTAAGTACCTATTGAATTGGTAGATACTTCGATGTATTCACAATTTTAAAGGATTCTGATTTGATGGATAGGTAAGATAATGGACATAATAATGGGTAGCTACTTACTATGTGGGTATTTTATGAAGAATATCTTTTTGCATTAATTTACTCGTACAAGTTAGTTACGAAAAGATTTGGATTAAATGGAAAATGTCTAACTCACTTGGAAATTCACTTGATTTTAGTATTAAAATACTGAATGAATGGTATTTCATTTTGACTGATAGATTTACGCGGTCTGCTATCTCATTTGAGGTATAAAGCAAATGGCTAATTAATATCGATAATGTCAGTCAGTGTTACTTGAATTTAAATAAATGAATTGAATTGAATTTCGATTTATGAAAAACTTGTGAATACAAATTCTTTGAATATTGTTCATTTATACTCGTAGTCGACGATTTACAAGTTACCTACCAACTTAGTCAACAAGACCATCAATCTCAGTAAATCATAGACGCGTGCTAAATAGTCTGAGCACATTTCAATAGGCAACATGCCATACAAGTCGTGTTATACACAGATAAATATCAGACTAGACAAATTTTTATTCATACGACAGCAGGCGGTAAAAAAACTTAGTGTCAATCATTACATTCTGTTCACATTAGAGGTGGTCGGTAAGCAGCTTAACTTAGTGGTTTTGGTCCTATTCTACAGAGACACTCACTATTTATATAGTTAAATTATTAGTCACGTATTCAGTAAGGATAAGCAAGTAACCTTAGTAGACATTATACTTTGTATAGAAGGCCACTTAACATTTATACAGATGCATTCTGCCTTCTGACTCAAGCGCTGTGGGTTTGATCCCCATCCAGGAGAAACATTGCATTGGTGCGATGAACAAACTATAGACTCATAGAGTATTGTAGCTAACCTTGTGTCTGGGAATTAATGTTGTACACATGTGTATTTAATATAGTATTCATATGTACCTATTGTGATACCTTCATGGATTTTAAGAACACAAGTGCTTTCTTTCTGTTTTTTTTTTAATTTGGGATCGGATCAATGTATGTTCAGTTGTCTAATATTTATTTACCTACTACAAATTAGCTAGCACTTTTCTTGAAGGTTGTAGGGGTCGGGATGATAAAGGTCAAGTCCGAGACATAATTAAAAAAGAGTCGAGTCTTTTTTAACCGACTTCAAAAAAGGAGGAGGTTCTCAATTCGTCTGTATGTATAATATTTTTTTTTTTTTTTTTTTTTTTTTATGTATGTTCACCGATATTTCCGTCAATTATGGATGGATTTCAAAAATTTTTCGACAGTTCGACAGAGGACACTTCCGAGGTGGTCCCATTATCACCAAGTCAGTATCTGATGATGGGATCCTGGAGAAATTGAGGGCAACAACCGAAAATGTTATGTTTTGTCGATGATAAAAGTTTCTTATTTCTTAAAATTGTATGCTCATATGGTGTTTTTGTTACCTACGTAATCATATTTTACTTAGGTATATGCTTCCGGGCGTCAACATCTGTTGCTGATGATGAAGCCACAGAACTCCTTAACGGTTAGGAGTTAGGGGACAGTACTAACATTGGTCGATATTAAACTAGGTAGTAGTATGTACTTATGCAGGGCTAATAGGGCAGGTGATTTGGTAAGTGATATGCTTGATTCTAGATCGCATAGTCTTCACTTGACTTGAAGCAAAATTTTTCATTCCTAAGTAAAACTCTTAAGGATTCCCTTATTCATTAATTAGCCTTTACTCAAGGTCACAGTACATCAACGCAACTAAAAATAGTGAAATAAAATTATTTTTTAAAAAAAATTAAACCGACTTCAAAAAAAACACAAACGACTAAAACTAAAAAGCGATAAATAACTTAAGTAATTCTATCCTTAATACATAATTATTTAAATATTACAATTATCACTTATTTTTGAAGTCGGTGCCAGCCAAACAAATAAATGTATATTGTCGTGTGGATTTGCCGGCCGCGCGCGTCATACAACAACAGTCTACGTTAGGTACCAAGAGCTGGCACCGACTTCAAAAATAAGTGATAATTGTAATATTTAAATAATTATGTATTAAGGATAGAATTACTTAAGTTATTTATCGCTTTTTAGTTTTAGTCGTTTGTGTTTTTTTTGAAGTCGGTTTAATTTTTTTTATTTAAACTTAAGTGTCATCACAAGACTTCAATGAGCCGATTAAGCCATTCCTAATATAATAGACCTTTAAAATACTCAAGAGTCATTTAGGACAAAATCTTGCGTGTTCTGCGAAATGTTCAAATGAGTGTATTGCTTAATATTAGGGCTCGGAATACTGGAGTGGTCTCTTTCACTAACTATTAGGATGCAAACTGACCATATCAATGTTAACCAAGTCGACATTTTTAAACAGTCGGAAAGAAAATCGTCGGAAAAGGCGAACTTTGCTGAAATTATTCAATAGTTTTCATTCATGTAGTACTTTGTGATAGACTTTGACAGGGATATAATCAATTATTGAAGACATAAAGATATGAAACAGAATGGAACTGCTACTGCGAAGGTTTGGGCAGGCGTGATAATTTGGCATCTTTGATAGCGAGATGTTATTGAAATTGTAATGTCAAGCGACTTGTCATGTTAACAACTCGCGTTGTACCCAATGAGCACTTGAAATCTGCTTAAGTTATTGATACTATTTTTAAGGAATCCACGATAGCGATAGCGTTCTTTGCCAATCTCTACTCGACATTGGCAAAAATGGACCTCGTAAAGAGGCCGGTTAGGGTTAAAAAAACAAAATAAATATATGAAAATCCTGGCATTACGTGTGCTGCATGCACTTTTCGAAAATATAACTTGATGCTGATGTATATTGTAATGTTTTCTGCTACTAAGTATATGTATATGTTGAGCTGATGAAGGCTTGTGCGCAATTCGTGTTGTACCAACTTGTATATCTTCCCGCTGCGATAACGATTTAAGATCCCTGTCTGAATTGATAAGGCTGGCTATGCTGAGCAACAATAAAAATATTGGAAACATATCGGTATGGCAGCCATTATGAAGGCAGTGACCAAGTGCAGCCGGGGCTGACCGGCCGTCATTTGAACGCATAATGTGCTCTAGCTAAGCCGAATCGGATGGCACGTCTAGACGCGCCATTCATACACGTCTACAATCTCCAGACTGATCTCGATGGCACTAGCAAAAAATGTAACAGTTCGTTTTAGGCCTGGGGATGATGTCTGCATATTAATATTGAGACATAATATAGGTTATGGACTCTACATTACCGTAGCTATTTTATAACTTTTAATAGTTTGCTAATATATAGAAAAGTAACAAATTCTTTCATCGTTATTTTTCAGTTTCTAATAACACCTATCTTCATTTTGTTTTCAATTTGGCTGTATCTTTTACTAAACATATTGGATTTTCCATAAAGATTAAATTTTTATGGAAATACAACGTTTGATCCGCAGTAAATTGCTTTTTAGAATGTGATACGATTGTATAAAGCTTTATCAAAATGGTATCTAGAGGGGGCTTATAGAATCTATTTACGGTAGGCTAGGCTGTGACGCTGCGAATGCTAAGTCTATTAGCGGCAGTTGCTATTGAAAATCAGACGGGCCCGCTTGCCCGTCTGCCACCATTAGCATAAAAATAGCTGTAATCGTATGTAAACCAATAATCTTTTTATCAGTTATCTATAGGTATTTATGGGAATAACATCTAATTAACATGTGAAGATTTCTCACGGAAATGTTGTGTTAGAAAATGTTGAAAATGACTTGATGTGTTATTGGAAGAACAAAAAGACGTGATCCATTGTGCCATATGAGAACAAACAATGATCTCTTGGGGATCTCGATCTCGATCGAATTTATTTCGTGTATAGGTACGAACACTGGAAGGACAATTCGATCGAACGATCATTTTCCATTGTTATGGTAGAGCCCTTGAAGTGAAAGTTAATGGCAGATCATAGTAGATGTCTGCGTTCAGGCTCCGCGACTACAGCGCTAAAGAAATACAGTCGCCAATGGGCGTGCGCGCATCGGCGACATGCAAGTGTTATAATAACGTGGAGACGTTACACTGCCCGCTGTGGTCGCTCCGCGGGCCTGACGTAACTTAATGTAAAGTTTCAAATTATACGGATTGACCCTTTCAGGGAATAAGAATAAAAAACACAGAACAAGAACAACAGAAACCATATGTTGTTTTGCAGGTTATTTCTATTTGTTTCTAGTGTGTTCGGGGTGATAAATTAAAACTCCAGTCTTCGATACGTCTTCCATTTATTCTTGTTCAGTCGACCATAGACAACAACTTATATTATGTTTAATTTTTTTTATTTCGATACAAAAACATTGAAAGTAGACACAAAAATGACATAATAAAACAAAGACATGAAACAGTAAGTCCGTCGGCGGGAATTGTGCCTTGGCTTCCGCGTCCCGACTGCAAAACCGGCCCGCAACCGGTCCTCCCTCTCTTCAAAACATCGTCCGTAGGGACCATACCAGCAACGCCCTAAGCCGAGGCCCGAGCCCCACTAGGCCCGAGCCCCCTTAGCTGTGTTGCTTAGTTTACTTAGGGGTGAGAGCCTTCTGCTCCCCCAACAGTCCGGTGAAGATGATAAGGTCATCATCGTAGACATCATCGTAGTCATTTAAAAAAAAAAGAAGTTGTGACATCTTACACGAAAGGTTCCCTACCCAGCAATGAACCGCGTTGGTTTTCAGTGAGTCCTGCTGAGGGGTTGTTAAACAATGTCAATTAACAAGACAAAATTACAATATATTCGTACTTACCTACCTAATAAATAAACTAAGACATGACATACTGGTCACACAGTACCACCTAGTCCTAAAATAAGTTAAAGCTTATACTATGGCTAATGGACAACCGAAAATTTACTTAGGTACATACTTTTTGTGTATATTATACTAGTACATAGCAAACACCTAGACTGAAACTTACGACTCTATGTTTTTTTTTTTTTTTCTAAATGACTACGATGACGGCCAGGCCGGCCTTGTCATCATCACCGGACTGTTGGGGGAGCGGAAGGCTCTCACCCCTAAAACTTAAGACTCAAGTTCACACCAAATTTACACGCAAAAAACATCATCATGTAGATAATAAAGCAATAAAATAGATCTACCACGCGTCTTTTTCAACTACCCTCCAAAACATGCCATTTTCAGGTACCTATATCCGTTTATAAAACGAGTATAAGAAGAAAAAAGAGTGCTGCAGAAGAAAAGCTTGGCAACCAAATGAGTTAAGTTTACATACCTACCTATTTCTTGAAATTTTAGGAATGTTGAATGTTAACACAGAGTGAATAGGTACGAGTTGTAGACTTGTTTGGAGTTGTTCAAGAGATTCTGTCTTCTTCAAAAATTGGAGTAAGGGCATTGTCAACGTCAATGTTTATTAAGTTGAAAGTAACAAACTGACTGTTACTAATATTCTATACTCTCGTTTCGAAATGGCAGTTGGTCATAATCCTGAAGAGCTACAAATGTTATATAAAAGAGGCTGGCATTGGCGTTTTTCTGTTCATCTTGAAAGTTGGCGTAGGCTGTCGGGGCTCAGTTCATATATTATACTCACTTAGTGTCTGGCAGGTGGTAGGTATGTAGGGTGGTCGCTTCGGCCGCTGCACCGCGCAGAACTGGTCGGGATGAGGGGGCGGGGGCGCGGGGCGGCCGGGGCTCATCGACCTCGAGGCGCTTGCGACCACCGGCGCCCGCGCTGCAAAAAAGCGCCTAACCCAAATTTCGGTAGCCGTCTGGCGCGATCTCTCCCGCGGACCGTCGCTGCCGGCGTGCGATCAGCACGCATATGCGACGCACCAATCGATACGCGATTCGGCACGGGCCGTGTGAAATCGAATCGAATCTATGATAGCCATGGTGTTTATGCATATGAGGAACTACTGTAGTGATTAACTTTAGCGAATAGTTTTAAAAGTAACAATAACATGCATTTGTTACGCAGGAAAGTTATGGAATAATAAACAACTGGTAAAAGCCATCATACAGCAAATATGTACCTACATTAAATAATCTACTCATTGGTTCAATCTTCGTTAGAAAAAGCAGAAATAATTATGCTGTCAAGAAAGTTACTTAATAATTTCATTATTCCTGGGAGTCGAACTTTTTATATTATTACTTAAATACTTTATGGAGAAATAAGTATAAAGTCAAAGTGAATAATAATATAATTAGATACGTGGTTTTTTTGGGATGTATTCATACAATATTGAATTACGCGTTAAGACAGGTAGCGTTTATGGATTTGAACAGCAATTACCTATCATCCGCAAATAAATAAACTACCCCTTTTAAGTCCTTTTTTTTTCTAATTGAGATATGGTCAATAGTGAGTGCCCGAGTTATATTTGATCTGTGTAATAATTTTATTTCCATTATTAAGTAGGGTTAATTTACGCCTTGACACGTACCTAATATAGCTTAACTGCATTTTGCCATTCATGAACTTTTGAATAGGTTGAAATAATTTTTGCTTTACAAGGTAATTTATTTGGGGTGGCTTGATAAAAATTAAATAAAAAACCAAAAGTTAATAAAAAAAAAAACTTAGTTAAAATTACGTATTCCGTCTGGGCTACCACTTAGCTACTTCTGACAAAAATCGTACTAAGGTAAAGTGGTAAGTTTCTGGCAATAGCGGACTAAAGATGCGTCACCTTTACTTTTGATAGAGATGGCCGTCATAATAGAACCTTGAACTCATAGCGATCGGCCGCTCGCTCTGCCGTCTGATAAAATATGTAAGCGTATAATTTGTCTGTTGATTGTCCATTGTGTAGAATGCACGACCGGCGGGCGACCCGGCTAGACGCTGTAGTCTAGATACAGATGGGCGCTAGGTCCCAGACATGGACTGAGAGCTTCTACGGCTGCTTAAGTTGGCCAAAATGGCAAGGTCTAGTTCCTAAAACCAAACCCTGTTGTCAGAAAATTCTAGAGATACTCTGTTCAGTTTGAACGGCTATAAAAATCAGCACGTATAAAGATATTAAGAAAATTTTAAGCTTGAACACACCTGAATTTAGATTCATGAAACGGTATGGTACATCTTGATTATAATTGATACCTACTATATTAATTAAATTTTGTTGTCCCTGCGTTGTCTTCAATTATAAAGCTATAGGAATACGGTATCAAGTGGTTCTGATAAAGTATTTTTAATGCTTAATTAGGTATCTACATTTTATTGTGCAAGTTTTAATAGTTTGCGCATCATCTTTTGAGTCATTACGACTCGATAACGCGGAATGATTGTGAGTCACTCAAGGTCTGCATTGTCTTTCTTAATCTGGAGTGACACTAATTCTAATTATTACAGTAATGTATATGGGTGACTAAAACCGACATCTTTCTCTATGAATCTGACAAATAATAGCTGATTAATAACCGGGGCAACTAAAATAATATGTCCAATGATATACCTACTTACGATAGTACTTAAAAAGTTTATCATCATTATCAGCCGAAGGGGCATTCGCTATATAATGATCTTCCCTCAAGTACCTACTCCCATAATGGTATGATCCGGTGATGATGACAAGGCCACCCCCTGGTCATCATCGTAGTCATTTAGAAAAAAAAACTCCCATAATGGTCGTGTCGCAAGAGAAAAGAAAGTGCTCCTTAGCGGTATTTCGTCATGGGAACCTAAGTAAGGTGTCAGGTCCAAGTGATGATTTAGCTATTTAATAGCAATTAATTTCGTTCCTTTCGTTTACTAGTGAGGAGCGAAATAACCGTTTTTTATTCCTGCCACCCAAAGAATGTGTTTTCTATGTATAATACATATGTATTTATTTACAAAAAAAAATGTATCTAAGTAAGTTTATCAGTTGTCTAGTACCCATAGTACAAGCTTCGGCTTAGTTTGGGGCTAGATGGCGTTGTGTGGCCCAGCGTGGCATGTCTTGGGTTATTTATTTATTTATAGTTATTTGGAATTTTGCCGTAATTTGTACGCCAGTTCATAGTTATATCGCCCATTTGGTCACGACTTGTCAGAAACGCGTTCTCTCATCGGCCAGACTATAATGTTCTTTTCCACTTCCTTGGCAGCAAATTTTTTATAATGTTTTGTTGGCAGCCCTGCCTATCAGCGTGGCCGGGTGAGCGTGCAAGTCAGCTGTCACGCACGACATTTACACAATTACGATTGTGTTATCATCTCGAGGCGTGCGACATCGCAGCTGTAATTTGGGCACACCGTGAACACGAATGATAAACACAATATCATTAAGTCATTATTGGCCTACTCGAAAAAGTTTTTGGCCTAGACTACGTCTAATAACCGAATAATAAGTGTAATAATGTAATTTTGAAGTAATTTTTGGTCCGCATTACCAAAGAAATTAGAACGCGGGAATGACAAATTACCTTTAATTTGTCAGTATAAATCCATGTAGGTAAGTATAGGTAAAATAGAAGATTACATAGGTATACTCGTATAACGTCATGTAAATAGGTTAGAAAAATCAGAGCATTCACGCTTATTATATTTATTTTGATTAATAATGTTGAGAACCGGTTCCATTTATCACAATTCAGAAATCATTTTTGAAGTGTTTTACTAATTTTTAAGCCTCTTGCTTGTTTTGTTAGATCTATTTATGTATTAGTATCTCTACAGGGAGAGATGTGTAGGTTGTCGTTGTCTCGCCCTTGGGCACAGTGTAGTGCCGAACAGTGAATTGTAACTACAACTACTTAATTGTAGTTTTACACTGCAGCTGTCATGGAGGAACTGTCGCTTTAGGTATATGTGATGCATAATATTCTCTTCCTGTTTCATATTAATAACACACAAAATAAAAAATTAACATACCTATCCTGACTTCGGAATCTTATAATTGAAATTTTGAAAAGATAATAAATTAATAGTATCTTTCTATCTACACTTTTGCTGTGGTACCCCTAATAACGTAACCGGTTATAATAATTATCATGATTTTGTAATTTTAAGAGCCCAATTAATTTTTTATCTATATAATACACGCATATCATTTAAGACGCGCACTTATACATAATACATATTACAATGTTGTATCAATGTGTAGTGCAATGTACGAAGACTGAACATAGTGGTAAAGCGATTACAAACCATTTTGGTTGAAATCTGAACACGAACGAGGGAAAGGAAAGAATGTTCAGATCTTCAGAGAAAGGAGTCCCTTTGTAACCCTCGTACTACATATTTATCAATTTTTTTATTACTTTTCAGTATCTTACCCCTTCTTTTGATTTTCCTCTACCTAAAGGATTTGTAATGTTCAAAATGTTGAGAGGTAGGTATTATTAAAATATAACAAGTTGCAGAACACGGTGGGACGATGGCAGGCCGAGGACGGATACAGATTACCCAGGATCGGGAAGGTTGGCGTTCTCTGGGGGATGCCTACGGTCAACCACAGACATCAGCCTATCGCAGTCCGCTGCTGGACATAGACCTCTCCAGTTGTTCGGCACTTTGGTCAAACATCTGGATGTTTTACCCACAATCGCTTGGTAAGGCGGCTTGGCGATCGCAGGGCGTAGCTCCTCGCACCGGTGACATTTTGACATGGCACTGATATTTACATAGCAAATGGCCAATCACATTGTAGTTGGACCGCAGGATACATAACGCCATCTATGGGGATAAAATGCCTGATAAATGGAATACTGTGGGCAGCTCTCTCGTGCCCAAAGCGGTGGATCCACGCTTGATTGTCCTGCGAGTGATTTAAACCATTCGTGGCGTTTAGCGTGGTTTGCACGTAGGTTGTTATCTAGTTTAATTGCCAGCCAGACAATTATCCGGCAGTTGTCTGTCTAGGTCATTTGTCATTGCTCCTGTTACTAGTCGGATTAATCCGCAATACATGAAGTACGTACCTACAAGTATTACAGATTATTTCAACAACAGTAAAATGACATATTAGATACATGGTACTTTATAGTAAGTACATAATATTCTAGAGGAGGTGAAAGATTTTATTGTTTTTTGATTTCCATCGAATAGGCTTCTTGCCGAAACTACTTGCCGATTTAAAAAAATCTTTCACTGTTGAGAACCTAAACTATCTCCGGTGAATATAGGCTAGCTATTAAATTTTGAAAAAGTTAGGGATCCATACTAAAACTCCAATAATAATGTAAACCCAAGGTGTGAAAAATTACCAGAAAACTTTCTTACATCGTGTGCGCTGGCAAAATATTGCTTATAGAACAAAATATGCGACTTTGCAGAACATGTACTTAATTATACACAAAAATATCGCAACAGAATATGTCTATCTGTTATAGTTATGTCTTAAATACTACCTATACTTAAATAAGTATATCCTAAATACCCGAAGCGAGGGCGGGTCGCTAGTGATTTTTTAAAAATAAAACAAAAAAACTCAAAGTCAACTTGGAAGAACTACCGAACAGACTAGCCCGAGTGGTCGTAAGTTGATTCAGGACTCAAGACAATTTCATTTCCGTCTGTTTTCTACCGTAGAGTAATAGAATTCGATTCTTTCCTCTCGGGAGGAAATTGCTTCTACTCGATTCTGAACCAAGTGATATTGACTTAGTATTGCACTGTATACTCAGAGTGTTATCTTGTAAACATGATGATGTATCGACTAGGATAACAATTTTATTAATATAGTTTGTATTATATATAGTTTTAGTTTTTTTTATAACCCAAATTTTTTCACCCAAAGTTTATGGCTATCTGCTAACTAAATCTATTTAGGTTAAGATATTATGTAAAAGGCAAGGACTTTTTATATTAAACGTCCTTGGTAAACGGTTATTCACTACTCGTTTAATATGTTAAACTCAATTTAATTGACAGATATATATGTCACATGTCATTTTTCCAACCCGAAATCTACCTATCATCACCACAAGGTACCAGCAGGACTTGGTTCTTACGATAGAGGGGCTGGTAATCTAAACCTAAGAACATATTCGTACCTATCAGGTTATAGACTGTTTGGCCGTCAAAACAGACTTATTGAAATTATCCTTTTGTTCGAGCTAAGCTTCTAAAACAAACACTCTACTCTCCGCATGCTAATGAGCTACAAACAAACATACAAACGTGTGGGACGATTTAAGAATACCGACTTGTCAGTACATACTTTATATTGTTATTACAATTTAAATTCTTATAGTTATCTATAAGAATATTCATTATTACACAATACATAAGCGTTTTAGGAAAGTACACTCAACATCCATACTAATATGTATTATAAATGGAACAGTGGGTCTGTCTGTCTGTATGTTTGTCTTTCTTTCATGGCAAAACGGAGCGACGGATCGACGTGATTTTTTAAGTGGAGATATTTGAAGGGATGGAGAGTAACATAAGCCACTTTATGCCCCTTTCTAACCCCCCCACTTCCCTAAAATGGGGGGTGGAAATTTGTATGGAGCATTCATCCCGAACTTAACGCGAGCGAAGCCGCGGGCAGAAGCTAGTTTATTATAGTACAACTAAGGTGCCGCGCAGACGGCACACTTTTTGTGCGATAGAGTCTGCGTCTGAGACATTTAAAAAGAGCGTCTAGGTCTGCCGACAGAATGATCGAAGATGTGCGTCGTGTGCGTTGAGTCTGTGTAATATCCGCGACAGATTTTTGCGCGTCGTGTGCGTTACTGCATATAATTGCATAGGTTCTATTTTCACAGGCTAAAAGTGCGTCACGGATAGTTTTTTCGTCTGCGCTGCCCCTTAAGCGGTCTTTTCCAAACAACCTTCTAGGTAGAGAAAACTAATAAGGAAATCACCGAAGTGATGGTCAGTCGTGTAAGACTGTTACTAATAAATACCTACCTACTATTAAACTACATAAATAAGCCTAAAAGTCGGTAACATGTACCTACTTATTGTATGATTTGATTACATTATTATCCTAGCAACCGCCTAGTTGTACGAGTATCTTGTTGGCTTGGTTATTCTTGATGAGATGGTGAACCACGGTTACAAATCCAGTGTTATTATCTTCTATGTGCGGATTCGTTCTTGTAACTAAATATTTTTAGATAGTGTGAAGGGGAAATATAAAATACTCGTATTCAATTGAGAAGATGAGACAGTTATGATTTGTGCTGAGAAGAGTAGGTATCTGCAATGACGCTTTTATGTCATCTTTGAGTAGGGAAGGAAAATATATCGGAACAATGCACCAATTTATTTTTGAACTTCAGATACCTAGGTACATTTGCAAGTAGGTACTTTTTCATTATTAATGACTGAACATAACCAAATTGAATTGACGATATACTTAGTCGGAGTTGCTATTTTAAATACAGAGTGTCGTATTGAGTTAGCTAGTGAGAAAGTGAACAACCGTTTATAAATGAGGAAAGTGGTAAAAAATGATGTAGTCAAAAGATGTCTATAGATACTCGTATGTGCCATATGCAATCGTGTAAAATTTTACGCATCCATCTGCAATGTGACGTGGCTTTATTTATACGTAACATTGCAGATGAATGCGGTACCTACCTATTTTTCACCTTATCTGTGGTTCTTCCTGTGTTTAAAGTAGATAATGATGTAAGCGCTGTCTACGGATTTCATCAACAATGTTCGCAACCACATTCTATGAGATAACTAATATTGACAACACATAAAATGTAGACATCTAATTAGTGCGTGATTGCCGCTGATGAGTAACATATGTCGTAAAACGTTTATAAGTCGGTATTTACTAGTAGCTCTTTTGAATTTAGTCGTATTAAACGAACATTGATATCATGTAAGTAGGTACAAATGTAGGTCCATAGTCCGAGAAATACTTATTTCATTTGTGACAACTGAGATAACCCTAACTTCCTCATATACCTACCTACATCGTATCGTGGTTGAATTTGAAATTTCGATTTGTGTTTAAACTCGCGAATGTGTTGTGGTATCGGTGATTCATGCACAGCCGTGGTTTTTACGTTTATTAATGAAACAAACATTTGTTCCTCATAATATTATTTTATACAAAAGGGGCGTTACGTTAATACTGTCTGATGTATTCGTCTGGGTATTTCACGCCGAATAAGTGGGTAGGTACTTAATGCTGCATATTTTTTTGGATTAAACCTTACAGATGATATCCATTGCTCAAAACATGTATATTGTTTAAGACTAATTCACTTTAGTCGTACAAATAAAGTAAAAGCGCAACTGCGGACTAAGTCTCTTTTTCGTCGTCGACGTCTATAAAGATGTAATTTAGTTTACCATTATGTAAGAGTATGTTCAGGAGATTACCGCTACAGCTACAGCGGTTGTAAAAGGATTATTGAAGGTATGACGCAATGAATGTCCCGTAAACCACCAATATTTTGTGTCATGCCTTGACATTCGCCGAGTGGATACCAATTTGGCTGCACATTGTACATCATACACCATTTTAGCATTGGCTTAAGTTATTTAATGTGCGCTGAATAAATTATTTTCTATTCTAATATCTTCTACGAATACCTACTTCTTCCTACCCGGCGTCCATTCTTTGAGTTTATCTAGATACATCTCAGAACATCCACTGCAGTCCGACCTACGAGGAGCGCGGATGCGTCACTACTGTAAGAGGACTCCGCCACTGCGGTGATGGCAGCGGCGGAAGATTGAAGAACCAGAGAGGAGGAGCTTGTATGGTGGATTGGTTCAGTGGAAGATTTATTGTATGACGATTTAATATACTAATGCTAATGAATTGGACATCGGACCGGGTCATTTTATATACCTACTAGTATCTATTGACGTCAATGGAAAGCGTAGTGTTCTGTTAGATGATCGCTGTCATATATTAGATAATTGAGTGTGTATGTGCCGGCGCAATATGTAATTTGTATATATTTTTGGACAGAATTGTCGTAGGTAGGTTATTAAACATACGTTTATATAAAGATATACCTATAATGCACACTGTTATCTTTTATGACACGATCTAATTATCATGGTAGGAACGTGAAGATAAATGACGCAAGGTGTGCGTAAATGGGTCGTAATGGGTCTTATGCAAGTAGCCGCTACTCGATGAATGGATATCGCAGGTTTACAAAGGCGCTCAGCAGCGGAGGTGGCGCATAGTGCAGGCTGGTGCATAGTGTGTCGAGGGCACATGTCGCAGTCGTCGCCATGTCTCGCTGCACCGCTACATTGCAACATTACCGTTTGAAAAGATAAACCGGTGATCGAAACAGTGCATAGCCGACGTCGGGCGCGGTGCGGGGCGAGGGGCGCGGGGCGGGCGGCCGTCTAGACGCTACGTCACGCGGCCTCGCGATACCGTCGGTAAACAACAATGTGCACTGACCGAATATGTGCACCGCGGCCGGTCACCGGTCACCGGTCACCGGTCACCCGCACCACCGGCCTACTGTTGCCGCACGCACCCGCACCACCATCGCCAGCGACCATCAATGTATCCGTGGTATCCAGACATTATGTGGGCCAAACTACAGAAAAGGTCCAAGGCCAAGAAATAGGGCACGGCTCATTGTTTTTTTTTGTCTAATCTTATTGAATGGATCGATTACAGATACATATATGGATATATGTTTGTTACTCTTTCATGTGGAAACTACTGAACCGATTTGCTTCGAACTTCACAGTAACGTTGCTCATAAGTCAAACGTCAGATTAACATATAGGCTGTAATTTACTTCGGGATATTATAATTTTCCGTGCTAGTAGATATAATTTGATCAGTCTATCGCATCGGTCAACATGTGACCCAGGAGAGTGTGACGTCACACGTCTATAAGGTGGGCATCGTGCCCGCTACTGTCGAATGTCGATCCGCGCTTCTATATCACAGCCATTGCTGTAGAATACAATGTAACGTAGTCTCATTCGTCTTTCACCTGAAGTCTACCTACTAATCCGCTCACCTACTGAAAGCATTTTAATTACACCTACAACTGTTATAAACAGGTATGATGGCTAATAAATATTTTTGTCAGTCATCGTTTCAGCGGTGGGTCTGTAATTAAACTAGCCATTACGCAGAAAATTTTATAATTCACGAACGTGCTCGTAGACATAGGTACCCTGATGTTTTATTCTGTATTTACAGCTGAATGTACTATTCAATGGACAAATAACTTCTTAACTCTACATTTTTAAAATAACTACATAATATTATAATTGACAATATCATATACCCGGTCCCAAAGCAGGCAGCTTAGGGCTTAGCACCTGTGATGTGTGAGATCAGGATGGTCAATTGTATTTGGTAATACATACCTACAGCATCAAGACATAGAACAAACACAATAATCATTATGTCAAAGTTTGACCCCAGCCAGATCCAACCATCGACGCTTAATTCAAAAGGCAAGGTAACTACCAAATAGAGTAGCGTGCTAGTCAAAACATCATCATTTGGAGAGAACATCGTAGTTACTAAACCAAAATAAATTGTTGTTAATGTTCCTTCAACCAAAGAGACAGTGAACGCATTATAAAATATCGGGTATGGGCGTCGGAATTACGTAAATAAATGCGTCAGTTCATATTAATGAGTAAACTTAGATTTTCCTTGTCACGTGAAATAGGTAAATATACCAGAATAATGTGACGTCTCGCAAAAGTGACGCCCAGTTTTAAACATACCTTAGATAATCACGTTTCGCGTTACTTTTCTTGCCTAGGCTTGGATAGAAATATACTCATAGATATCGTTAAAGTTGTACGATAAGGCTGTTTTAGCGAGTAAGGTATTATACTATTTTTTAAGAGTAATGATAAAATCAATGTAGGGCAAATATCCTATTTACAAGTTTTTTTAGTTTAGCTATAAATACAAAAATATTAGATACAGCTTTTAAATTACATACTGCATCCAAAGCCAGTGTTACGGACTGGCCGCATGGCGGCCAACCTCCTTCGAGGTAATACTTTTTTATATTTCCGATTTGTCTTTTGTTTACTGAAAATTCTCTTGTGTGCTTACCAATCTCTCGTGCGTGGTGTTGTGTTATTTTATTTTCTGTTATTTTTTACTTTTATATCATTTTAATTTCCTTTGAGCCTCCCTTTTCCTTTTCTCACCGATCCCTAACAGCCAGATAGATACTTTCAGTCACTAGTTTTAAATCATAGTCATGGCTAAATAAAGGAAGCGACGCTTGACGCTTGCTCGAATTTAGGAGTTCTGTTTGAGTTAGAGATAGGTATGTACCCGTATTTCTAATCTCATAGCACAAGGAAAAACTTGTCATCTTGGTGGTCTTCCACGGTTACTTCCCTAGTGTTGTGGTGACTACCTAAAGTGATTACTTACCATCCGATGATCTTTAAGCCCGTTTGCCCTCTCTGTCATAAAAAGAAAACCATAGTTTTGAAACTCGATTGTTTGCATCGGCGCATAGCGCATCTAATTTGCTATAAGGTACAAAAATGTGCCAGATAAAACTAATTTATGTTTAAAAAGTTGATTCCAAAAAGGACCCGATTTATAATCAAACCTTGTACCTTATGAATATAATAACGTTGCTTCAAATACCGTGAGTGACGTATTGAAATATTTTTTACCCAATGACCCATTTCACTTAACATGTAACCGGATAGATGTCATAATCTAATTAGACAATTTTATAATACCTTAATTGAAAACGGAAAATGAATTATTTTAAGCTGCTCTAATTGTATGCTCGTTTTGTTTTACTAAACATTACGGACATCTTCTACACATTAATGAATACCTAACATATTAAAAACCACACCAGGATGTGTGCCCCACTGAATGACGCAGACAAGGAGTGCATTGTAAATAAACATTGTTTAAAAATAATGATACTATAGATAGATACTCTTTAATGCACCATAAAGTTGACTTAAAACTAGACAAAGTATACATTCATTATACAATTTAGGCGGTCTTATCGTTATGAGCGTCACTACCGGACAATCTTTGGGTAAGGAATAGCCAGATAGAAAGGTGGTGGTGTAGTTCATATGAAGAGTTTGTTAATATAATTATATAAAAATAGAGAAGTAATAGATAAAAATAATACATTTAATTAGGTAAAATTAAATAAATTAATGCAATATAATAGATATACCTACATATATAAAATATATTGAAATACATACATTACAGAATCAATTTTGACACCGACAACGCCTTGGCCAAAGTAATATCAAGTGATCAGGAAAACTGAAAAGAATTTTATAGAGCTCTATATTATACTATCAATGTCTAATTAAATCATAATCATGTAGGTACATTGTTTTCATAATAGTACCTAAGTGAAAATTACTGAACCCTGCTAAATGGGTAGATGATATAGTCCAAGAAATCTGGATAGACGATCCATAGAAGGCCAAGATTAACAGGGTCATAGGTAGGATGGGACCACCTTCTTTAGGAGAGTCCATGGATTCCGTACAAGATATGCGATGTCTTAGGCCTCTTCTGTCTCATTCAGCGAGCCTTCTATAGAGGCTTTAGAGTTTAAATAATAGTAGTTATATATGTATTATATTTAAGAAGAAAATAAATGGAATTATAAAACTATTGCGATCGCCACGCCAACCCGCATGCCTAGCGTGTCGATTATGGGTATTTTCTCCAGATGTTTGCCCTAGGTGGCGAACAACTGGAGAGGCCTATGTCCAGCAGTAGTCTGCAATAGGCTGATGATGATGAAACTGTGGAATGTAGGTACTTAACGTTAAAACGTGTGTAGAGTTGCATACTTTACTCATAATGTTAACAAGTACCCAAATACCTCTGAGTGTAATCGACAGATCAAAGTGTCACGTCCCTCTAATTTCAGTGCATGAACGAACGCGTAAGCAATACGGCTCACCAGCGAACAGGCAACATGTGCGCTTCTCATTGCTTTTCACATTTCACGACGTGCTCACTGAATTTATATTACGCAGGTAACATAATGTATGTAAATTCATTGAGCACTTCAGTTACGAATCGATGGTTCGGACGAATCCAATCGGTTTCATGTCGACCATCGGAATAAACAGTTGCTAACCGGGCCCTATGGCTGCTATTTTAGTTATTAGTTATTACTTAACTTACCATTACATTTGATACAACGATCTAAGACTAAGTATATTATGTGGATCAGCGTTGAATGCTATTCAAATGTTTAATACTTCACGTAACCGCTATTTTTCACTTTCTAAAATATACTATCCCACTGCTAGGCAAAAGGCCCATGGGGCTACGTACTAACAAGGAGCACAGCCACCCCCTTAGAAGAGCGGTCGTTCGCTGGTAAACCGTGAAACGAGCTTATAGTTTGCAACGCTTCTTAGTGGACCTGAGAACCTGACAGGCTTGAAGGCTGTGTTATCAGTATGTTTGTGTTTAGTGAAATTATAACAGTAATAGGTACCTAGGTGTAATCCAGGATTTTCCTTTTTGTCTGCCCGCCCCTTAATACATACATTAGTGGCAACGCCCTTGTCTCCCCAAACTCTTGCACGCGTTTCAGTTCGCGATCATGAGCTAGAGCCAATCCTTTGTTTGATCGGCCAGATTGTCACACAATATTTTGGAATCCAGGGGAAGGCCCCTTCGGCGTTCCATTCATACGCAATATCAAATATCTTATATCGGCAGAATAAGTCAAATGTCTTAAGATTTAACGGGCTCATTGTATATTTTAGGTTTATAAATTAATTTGACACCTGCATATGTAACCATACCCAATGACAATACATCATTTTAAATGTTACCGTAGTATAAGGAAGCTACGAATAATTTCAAATAACGTTTGCAACTAAGAATATATATGTCGGTTATCTCTTTACGTAGTCGTCTAGCCATTAATTATTCCCATTTCATATAATTGCTGCACGGTGCACATGTTTCATATTCATAGATTACTGTTGTTGTTCATACCTACATTAATTAGCAACATACTTGCTGCTTTTACGTTTTGTTGTTATTAATTAGGTATCGTCTGGACCATGTTGAATTATCTGTCTACACTGTTGTTAGTAATTATATTAAAATTAAGATTTCGTGCGAATATGTTCATTTGTACTGAAGATTACTGAACTTATACATTTTAGGATACATGTCGACAGAATTTCACTATAGAATAGATGATGCAAATGGACTGATATATTTATGATAGATAGACTGCTTAGTTCCCCAACGCCAGATACAGGTTTAACCAGGTATTACCAATTTTTTAAACACTAACCGACCTGAACTGAAGATCCGGGTGACATCATAGCACGAAATACTAGCTCGTAATTATTGTATTTTCTCTAGAAATTTAGCAATTTAAGTCCGATGTCAGAAATTGAACTTTGTGAAATTTCTATATTGCATCTCTCTCCTTTTGTTGGATCTGAAAGTTTAAAAACATAGAGTACAGGTGCAATACTGGTGTGTTACACAAATCACATCGTCATCAGCGGCCACAACATATTGAACACAGAAATGTATTAATAATACAACGGCAATCACTTTTCAAACGTTTGAAATTCGAAACAACTAACTAATTGGATTGGGTGTCAAATGAGCACTAGGGAATACATTCAGAAACCGCATTGGATGCAAACCGCGTATTCAAATTTGACACGCGTAATGCTTTTAGTGCACACAAGGCCGTCCTATCAATGAAGCGTTTCTGCGATTTTGATAATTGTTACAATGCTTCAGTTTGATGTAGCGTGTTGCATTTTGTTTTGCAAAAAGGAATGCACAAGTGCACTTATGAAATATGAATTTTGTAGCCAATTTCTACAGATTGACGTTAAAAATTCGCCATAAAGGGCATTCATTGTGATAGTTCTTAAACGTATATTTTGTAAAGGGCATCCATGAATGCTTAGTATGAGAAGGTATCACAATGAGTTTGTTATTTACTAGTATTAACATAAGTCATCTTGTATTCAGAATCACGATTACCTTTCAGTTTTCACTTTCGTAGGAGATTTGTTTATCAACTTTATTTTGATAAGCAGACGTGTACGTAAGATTTGTATATATGAACCTATACGCAAAACTTTGGTGATTTTAACATTACACTGTTATACAGACAAGGCGCTTCATTATTTGAAGCACCATTTCGATACGCTTTTATACGTCCAGGAATCTATTTTGTAAGCGCTTACAATAAAATTACACAATTAGGAAACAAACGAGGTGCGCTTTATAATAATGTGCTGCGGTCAATTTAACATTCACATTAGCCCGAGTTACAGCAGACCGGGCTAGATCGTCTAGACGTGGCTATAAAACAGTCTGTCCTTGTAAAGTATGTTCGCAGTTCATCATTTCGTCACATTGCCTTAACGGGTGTTTCTGCTTGTTCATCGCGACTGTCGAGATATCAGCCATTTTACCATAATGATTAATTAGACTGCGGCTTTTAGATTAGCGACTTGATCTGCGCAGTGAATAGGAAAGTTTAGCACTTATTACGAGTACCTAATAGAAAGGAAGGCTTGCATCTTTAGACTAAATGACATTTCAAACTTCAAGGCACAATCCCAATTTGTTCAAATAAATGGATCAACTGAGTTTTATAAATGACTAGCTGTGCCCGCGACTTCGTTCGCGTGGAATGTAGTTTCATCCCCTATTTTAGGAGTAGAATTGATCAAAATCCTTTCCTAGCGGATGCTACGTCATAACATCTACCTGCGTGTCAAATTTCAGCCCGATCCGTCCAGTGGTTTGGTAATTCTTGGTGAGTTTACTACGTACATATATGTAAGTATCCTTATATCCTATGTTCCACACGGTGCCATTTAGTGCAGGTTTTGTTTGGTTTCGGTTTCAATTTCGTGTTTATTTAATCGACGAATTTTTTTCGTAGTCAATAATTTAATAACATTCTATTATTAAACTTAAATACCTAAATAAAATGATTAAAAATCCTGTTTCATTTCTATTATCATGGTCACCCTAATACACAAACCAAGTCGACGTTGATGCGATGACAATTTGCCTTCGGCATTTTATAACACGTATTTATCTTTGTAAACTGCCGATGCCGTTTGTATACGAGCGAATTATATAATTTGCCTGCGTCATATATATTTGATTCATCAATGTCTAACCTTAGTAGGTATTAGTATGCCTACAGTTGACAACATAACTTTCATACTTGAATGAACCAAACACTTAAAACTACATAGTTTCCAGATAATATGATGATTCAGCGATGTAATATTGATAAAATGTGGTCACCTGTCATCCTGTCACAATCATCATTTTACGGTAATTTACATTAATCAATATCATTTTATATGCCAACCTGTTGAACGGGTGCATAATAATATGGTATCTCAGATCTGTTCTCGAAAACTGATAGAGTTAAACCGACGTCAAACCTACATATTTTGCATATTGAGATGTTCAAATTATGACTTCAGAACGACGACTAAAAAAAACTTCCTTCTTTAAAAATACTGCCGACACGGTTCCAGAAAAGCATCTCACGCCCGTGGAATCGGTCTATAAAATGGTGAACGAACAAGGCTGACCATTAAAATGCACGCTTGTAGCGCGCCGGTCGTAAATACATTCCATCAATCTGTATCGAGTAATAATAAACACAGTTTTCTATGCTTCGCTAATGCCGACGAGTGTGCCGTAAACTTTTGCAAGTACCTAAACCATTGGATATTAAATTTATTCCGTTGATGCATCATAGGTTTCTATAGTCTCATCGGTGAAGACTTTAACGCAAATACGTAACTATATATTATATTTGTGAGGTTTGCCTCCTGAATGACACTAACTGCAGTACACCTACTGTCGATATCGTGACCAATTACCGCAGGTAACCCTTACTTTTAAATCTCTGAAACTCCTCAAGAACAACTAGGAACATGCATACTTCATATCTGTAGATATAATAATTAGAAGCATTATACATAATATTTAAGCTTTAGACATCCAAATGAAGCGTGTTACAAAAATGTTAGCCATTCTGAGTCTCGACTATTTTATTTAATTTAGAGTTACTTTAACTTCAAGTATCTACCTAGGTATGGCTTTGCAACTCGCTACCAAGGTTTAACCTTTTCAGTAGGTACCAGTAAGAACAGTGTATAATTCCAATACTAAAAATTTGTCTTCCACCGATTTCTACGATAACTACCTGGTTGAAGAGCAAAATTGTGCCCGTTTGATACCTATAATACTCGTAAGTACCTACCAAGTTCCTTCCGCATAGTTTGTAGCCAAAGAAATTCGGATGGCATAATTGTTCCAAAAGCGTTGGGCGCCAAAACACCGACGATTTGGGCTATTGAAAGTTGAATTAGCATTTTATGTCGGGCCCATGTCTGTCGTGTAGGCACAATGCCATTGTTGAATGTTGGGCATGTAACACGTTGAGTCGATCGCGCTTCCGCGGGCCGCTTTCGCCCCCGTCGAGCTGGTCTAGACGTCACGCCTCGCTGCCTGAGAAAAATGTGCCTACCGGCTAACATTAATAGAAAAGTAGTTAACCCGTACATAAGCGGTACACGCTGTACGATTTTTATACGCTTTTTGAGTGTCAAGAGGTCGTTCGCAGATTTGTTAGTTTGTACATAGTTATTTGTTGTTTGTGCCTGACAAATAATTTGTATTTATATAAGTAAAAAAAAGAAAATTATAGTGAATTATTTATCATTCAAAAATTACACAATTTTAGTATTGTATTTTTTTGTTCATGAACATGTCTGTTTGTATTGGTCTGGGTGTTTTCTATGTATAATGTGTATTTATTTACAAAAAAAAATGTATCTAAGTAAGTTTATCAGTTGTCTAGTACCCATAGTACAAGTTTCGGCTTAGTTTGGGGCTAGATGGCGTTGTGCGGCCCAGGGTGGCATGTCTTGGGTTATTTATTTATTTATAATGTGAAATCATTTCACATTAAAGGTACTAAATTCGTTTTTCGTGGTGGAGCTTTATGGGAATGTACTGATAACAAATCACAGGTAGGTACACAATGCCAACTGGACTGTATACTTTGATACGAGGAGGAGAGGTAAATAGATTATAGTAGGATTGAAACTACTAGAATTTTTTATCTATTGATCATCTCGGAATCCTACAAATAATATACTGTGCTCACCACATCTGCTGAACTTGGTTTTCGTTACTATAAAAATATCACCGCGGAAATCCGCAAGCATTGGAAGTTTCAGCTTATAAATAATGGTGGCTAGTTATCTATGCCGCAAATAGCTGTAATCTACCGTGTACGTACATGTTATGGATGACAGGGCAATTTACCTCCTTTTGACTGAATTGCGGAAGGATGAACGGTGAGGTCGTGACTCCACACCAGGTTGCGTAGAGGTTTCTGTTGTTAAATTGTTGCAGTTAGGACGGGGCTACTATATAAGCAGGGCCCGTACCACTAAAAACGAATACGATCGTTCTTTGAACTGATCGTCCATAAATCCTCCCATTTTTCGTTCCCATGTTCAAATATTTGAACTAAAATTCGTGAAAGGCGATTTTCATTAATTTGATTCATATATTCGAACACGGGAGGAACAAATGGGAGGGATTTATGGTGGAAACGTACGCGATCCGTTCAACGAATGATCGTTTTCGATTTTGGTGGTAGGGGCCCTGGTTCCAACTAATTGCACGGTCGCACCACCGGTTAGAAGCCAGACTGCTCATTAAATTGTTATTGTTCCTTACCGGAAATCTGTAAACAATATGTTGTAATAATAATATTGTGTTACCCTAAAGATATTTTGTGGAATTTGAGGTTGCGGTGACCGTGCAACAATTGAAAGCGATAATAATATTCACTGTGGTTAGTGTGGCATTATTTTTAACGAGATGTTCCTTATTTATTATTACAACAGAGGTTCACTTTTAAACTTCTCGTTTTATGAAGCTAGTACTGGTTACAATATCTACAGAACGGTTTTATGAGCTCTACAGAAGTTTGTATAAGTAATTTACTATCGGTATGTAAGTCTTTTGCAAGGCCTGTTTGTGCTACGTGCATCGCTCATTGGTAAACCGACGACAATGCGATGGCGCTGGATGTCGCGTCCTGTCAAGGATTGGTCTACGCCAGATAGAGTCAAGATGCAGCGGCTACGCTTCTTCCGTCACCTTTATAGCTAATCGTTTTGTTGTCATCTGACGGCATACTCACACTTTTTTAAAGAGGGGAATGCATTAGGCACCTTCTTCCCGTCTCCGAGGGGAGGCGGCATGGTGTGTGGGACTCACACCTCCTAAAATGGGAGGGCATACCCACTAAACCCCCCTGTGTCGCCAGTGGGCAGCAAGTTGCAGGGACACGGTTAGCGCCGAAGCATACGGTTACATCTCTGCCTGCCCTAGCCAGCCACAGATGATAAGCTGAAGATTAATTTGCTGGCCAACAAGTTCAAGGGGCTGCTGAGTCGCAATAATTGCGTAATCGAGTGCTCCATCTCACCGTCATGTGTATCACATCCCTTGCGATATGAGCCTGTTCGTATGAGCAACGGGACTTACGAAGAATCGAATCACAACCGCTGCCGCTTATAACGTGTGGCCAAATGACTACAGCGTCGCTACACCGGAGGCACGGCCGGAGTGAATGTGAACCTCCGGACCAGCGTCACGTGGTAGGCGCCAGACGTCTAGACGGCCCGTCGCGTCACCTGAAGGCTCTTCAGCCCGCCTAAATCGTGTTCTCATTCTGTACCCGGATAGAAAATGCCTAGTGTTGTGATTTGTACGTGTGGGTACATTATGTATAGATAGGAATTAAGTTAGATGTTTACAATAAATGTGCCAAACTATTCACACCAAATACCTTATAATAGTTTATGGATAGCCATCTATTAGACAGCTAAGTGAAAATATCCATATATTATAGAGTATTATAGAGTTCGTAATATGAGCACCAGAAGCGTCTCACACTCATTACCTGTCCGGGAATTCAACGCGCTTTAACCATTGCGTCAGTCGTCAAATTGACCGCTTTTATGTAAAATCGTATACGTAACTTATTGGAAACATGGAAGTTAGGTAGGTAGATACATAAATCTTTTGCACCTTAACCAACAGATTTTATTTTGTATCTGGAATGCGAACACGTGTAAAATGTTTACACATCTAAACTACACGTGTCTGCATTCCATAAGGATAGTAGGTGCAATTAAATAGCTCCACTTTAATTAAAAAATTGTGTACCTGAATACGTCGTCTACAAACGGAACCACCAATTTTTCTATCAACATTGCTTTCTTTTTTTACAAGTATATTAAGTACAGTCGATTACGTGGTATGAACATGCCCAGGAAATACCTAATCAATCACTATACCTAATCATCATGATAATAATAATCGTTAACTTGAATTGTTTCTTTTATCTGAGTCTATAACTTGTAAGTTTGCTGTTCGTATCATAATCATTTGGAAACACCTGCCCAATTTTGATTTCACGTATTTGTTGATATCTACTGTTCGTATTATGATTTAGGAGTAGATAAATAAATTTAACAATGCGCTTTATAATCTTAATCGTCAAAGTATTTACTGGCGATCAATTCATGTGAAAGTAGGTACTCTGGGTACCATTGATCAAAACTCTTTGAGAATGGGCTGGTAATTTAGTCAACATTCCCGAATAATTGAGGAAATTGGAATCAGATTTTTAGATAGATAGATAGAAACTCTTTATGGCACAAAAACACAGACATTACAGGAAAACACATTACAAACAACACAAAGTACAATCTAGGTGGTCTTATCGCTTATAGCGATCTCTTCCAGACAACCTTCAGGTAGAGGAAACCAGATTGACTAAGGAAATGGGTAACTCAGTGCAAAACTATTTTGTGTAACGTTAATAAACGAGCTTTGGATTTGGAGCTTTGGCGGTTGGGCCCTCAGTCCCTCGCAAATAGGATTTGAGGGTCCATCTGTAGCGGATAAACATTACAGCCAATAGCACTACAGAAAACAGTCTTTACAAAAATTTAATTAGACAAAGTTCGTGGATATACATAAAACATGAGTATTTTGTAAATTTTCGTTCAAAGTTTGCCCACATCGAACACCATATTGACTGTATCTAAAAATAACAGGTGTTCCAAAATTTTAACTAGGCACACTCTCCTATAATAAATAGGTACCGCTAAGTGTTGACAGTCAAGCCGTCTGAAAATTTTCCATAAAAAACTGCAGACATTAAGCGTTGAGCGTTGGCCTTATTACAGCGTGGACCATAACTAATACAAACATTTGCCCAGACAGGCTGAAACAGTGTGCAAACGTACCGTATCAAGTGGTATCGTGGTAGATAGTGGCCATTGGCGTGGCGGTGATAATCGCTATCGGGCAGCGGCCGCTACACCCGCCTCACACCAATTTAGAGCTACTTGCTTTGGAATCGAGGCATATTTTTTCTTATCCGTGCTTTCACACAGGGTTTCCTATTTTGGGGCCCATTGCTAAATTCTTAGTATTATTATGTAAAAATGCCTTTTAGAAAATAAATTATTATTTATAATAGCTGTGCCGGCGGCGTCGCACGCGTAGATATCGGGTTTCAAAAATAACGGACTTCCATAAAATGGTACCTAAATTTTAAGTTATACCTCTAGCAATACATTGGTGAAAATCGCATTTAATTCCATGCAGTAGTTTTCGCGTGATGCGCGATCAAACATACAGATAAAAATTTCACCCGTTTTCACAAAACTTCCCGTCACTGCTCTGCTCCTATTGAATGTAGCGTGATGAAAACTATACTATAACCTGCCCAGGAAAATGAAGAATAATCGTAGCAAGTTTCGTTAGTTAGTCCGTCCGGTAGTTTTTGTTTCTATAACGAACATACAGACAGACAGGCAAAAATTTTACTGATTGCATTTTTGGAACCAGTATCGATCACTAATCACCCCGTAATAGGTATTTTGAAAATATATTCAATATACAGAATTGACCTCTCTACAGATTTATTCTAAGTATAAATATAAAAGATAAATATAGATATAGATAGATAGAAGATGATATAGATATAGATGAAAATATATTCAATGTACAGAATAGACCTCTCTACAGATTCATTATAAGTATAGAAGAAGATTTTTTTTCCGTAAATGGCAACTATGATAGACAACAAAATAAAGATAAATAGTATGTACTTAGCACTGGTACCGAGAAGCAACAGTCAAAAACGTATAACAACGACTGTATCTTTTGATTTTCTGCTGTCTTAGAAGGTATGTGTGACAGTTTAAAACACTTTATTTAGAAATACAACCTTGATATCTTTATGTGTTCTTTAGGTATTAACAGACGGTAAAAAATAAAAATCTTCGCATCCTTCCTTTTTCCTGAAAGCGTACTGCGTTCAAAGTAGCGATAGCATTTTAATTACATTCTAAATACATCTCATTCATTTACATTTATCGTAAACACTTAACATTGTTTTTGTTAAAAATATGCAACTACAGGTATGCATGCCTTCGATACGTAGCGTGGGTATGTATGTACGACGTACGTACAACAAAGTAGGTAAGTGCCTACGTGACGAGAGATACTGCGACTGATATTACTGTTTATGTACTCTGTGTATTTATCCTTCGACTATTTCAGGCTAGACAGCCGTGCAAACAATGATCACCTATTTTATCTGATTATGTGGTTTGTGTTACTGTTACAAGAGAATTATATGACAAACGGCCGTTCGCTATCTAGGGCGATTTTCATGATCACGAAGGAAATCGTCGGCAATTATTACTTATTGGGCGATACAAACTGCAAGAAGAATCTTTTGAAACGTCTCCAAAATCTAAGGAGAACAAATAGGTATTAGGTGATCGTTTTATACGTAGGAATGTAGGTAGGCCCTACTACCTGTGGCAATTCCTCCGTGAAATATGCATGCCGTGCCGTTGCCGGATCACTTCCCCTTTTGTTTAGTAGTAGCAATTGCCGCTTATGGAGCAAAAGGTCCTGGGTTTAAATTCAGGTACAGCCCAAATATTGTTCTTGAGTTTTTCTGTTAAGAGATCACTAACTGGAGTAGGACGAGCCTATTTAATATTATGTTAGGTACTAAATTAACCCGACCGGAATGGGACCTGGGACCATTAGCGCTTTAGGCAAAGTTCCATCCATTATTATTATACTGCAGCTGCGCCCCGCGGTGTTAACCGCGGTTTCTCGTTGCAATTATTCGAATTTTTCTCGCCGTAAAAACCATCATTGAACTTCTAAAAACGAACATTTAAGAAAAGAATTGGTAAATTGATTCAGGCGTTATTGAGTCCCCCCTAGGGAGTGAGCTTGTTTGGTCTGCCGCTTAGGACAGACAGCGCTGGCGGTGTCATGGTCGTATGGGTCACCCCCGAGGCGGTGATGAGTCCTACATACCCCGTTCCGCTTCCCCGAGCGGCGGGCAGGCCTAAATGTATTTTCACCGGTTTAAAAACAAAGGCGTTATCGAGTTATGCGCTTGCCTCACCAACTCAGTATCTTTTCCTATTAATTAACGGCCGGTTTCAGTAGCATTAGATGTAGATATTTCTCAAATATCACATCTGCAATGGAGCGCAAATATTTAACGACAAGCCTGTATCTGAACTTGTCTCGTTCTGTTTGTTCGTGACAGGGCAAGATATCGCCAGACGTAATCTCCAGACTAGCACAAAAGTTTCTAGGTTAGTAATAGACCTAGATATTCATTTGTCTACCCTAATCGTTGCGTTTTATGATTCTAAAGAGAATAACAAAAGTTTTATCTATGAGTCTATTTTAATTACTCATAGATAACACTTTTCACGAAAAATATGATCTATGAGTCTATTTTAATTCTATTTGACGCTTACTGACCAACTCTAGAAGATTATTTAGGTGTAGGTGTACGTACGTAGGTCTATTCGGGACAAAAATTCAATACGACCGGAATAAGATCAGGCTCAGGACCTAATAATTAACGCCTGTTTGGAAAATGTCAATCTGATTCTCATTTTCGTCAGTATTTAACAATGGGACTGAATTTCTGGGAATTCTGAAGACGTCATTAGAACTTGAATAAGTTACAAGTTTAAATTTAGAATTCGAAACAAAGGTTTACTTAATGATGGAGACAAAAATCAAAGAGAAGCTTAATAATTTACCTCTATTTTCCATAGACACTAGGAAAATCTTTGGAAAAAGTTGTCTGTCTGAAGTCCACATACATTAAGTAAGCTATTGACAGAATTTTGATGTTTATGTAGTCATTACGAAGAAGCAAATCGTATACATTTGTTTAATTTTTATTCATTGCACGCTCATGCATTACATGCATTGTTATTTTTAATATTGTTCGTGGTTTTTAACACAAGAGGGTTCACCTACCTACATAAACTTATGCAAACATGTCATGTACCTATGTGTTAAGCTAATATAGCTACAATAAAATACGAATAAGTAACGTGTAAGTAATCAATAAACGACAAGTCGGTATAGAGGTCTGTGTTTAGGATAAAAAAATTCACGACAAACGTTATCCTAAGTAGGGGAGAACAGGTACAAAAGTAACGGCGGGTCGAAGTCAGGACATAGGACTATCACCTGAAGGCGGCAAAGCGACCTTTCGCCCATTGGATAAATATAGAGAGCATTTGTTACTTTCGACCCGGCGCCGTTACTTTTGTACCCGGTCTCCCCTAATTATGAATAAAGATGTGAGGCTTTTCGTCCTTTTCTGTATAATAAATATAAGGTGTTTTGGTTTTCTTGTCATGGTTGCCTTTTAATAAAAACTATTCTCAAACAGAGACATAAATCTAATAAGCAAATATTTACCTCTATCCCTTTGTTAATAATAAACAATTGTGTTTGGGTGTTATTCTTACATTCACGTGTATGATTGTGGTCTTCGTAGGTAGTGATTCCCAAAACTCAAGTTAAACGCCGCCTACCTAATTTGAGATAAGATCAATGTATGTCATGTTGTCTGATAATGTTACGCGTCAATTGTTATCACCTAGTGGAAACACGGCTCAAGTGGGCAATAGAGAGGGGGCAGAGATAGTGCGGTTGAAAGCAGGCCTCTCGCCCCGGCCTTGTGCCCTCTCGTTGATATATTGCCGGCGCGCGCCTGAGAAATGTTTAATCGCAGTCAAATTTCTACGTGTCTTAAGCTTTTTGCTTGTAGCAAAAATTTTATGAATGGAGATTATTTCTACTTTATTTACACTAATCTTACAGTTGCGAAAGCTACTGTCTGCTAAGTTTTTTTAAAACCGCAAAAGCTTGCCATTGTTTTTGATAATATAATAGATACCTACTCATACCTAAATTGAACTGAGAGAAACAGGAGCCCTTTAGGTAATTTTTGTAAAATCATCTTAAGAAACGTGCATGAAAAATAATTGACTTAAGATCTATTTAAGTAGACGTCTTTCATTTTGGATTACTCACTTAGCTACTCCCATGGTTTAGAGACTTACAAATATAAGTATCATGGCATCCGCAATGTGAGTGCGCCTACGTAGGTACCTTTCTTGATCCTTCGCTGTTATCCGCCAGTTGAGAAACTGAAATATATAGAGTTATGTCGCTTAGGAGAGATCCGGCTCTATACATACCTAATGTAGACTTTATTATCACCACATTTTCGCTCATTTTTTTCTATTTGCAATTAATAAAAAGGTATTCAGTGTTTTCCCAATACCTATTGTAAAATATACTTACGGTATTTTTATGAAACCAAGGTAAAAGCGATGCCATGTTAGTAATTTCAAACAGTCTTTGCTCATCTTCCATCTTATTGCGACGTTTGAAACATAGGTTGCAACTCATAGCCACCATTTCACTTAATGTGCAGCAATGAACATTCGTTTCCATGCTTGTCAGCCGAATGGCCACTAAACGTCCGACTTTCAGCAAACACACGAGTATTACCTACCACTGCACGACTTACTACGGACAATTAAATTTCTGAAATATTCTTGCAAACGCAAGCAACGACTCGAAGAGAAAACTCGAGACTCCACCTGCCTATCTAACGTTACAGGGAACTCCGATTCATAAAGGATAAACAAATAAATTAAGCGAAATGGGTAAATTGTCTGCCTTCCTGTAGCAAAAATAGCAAAAACGGGACCCTTATAGATTCGTCATGTCTGTCTGTCTGTCCGTCCGTATGTCACAGCCAGTTTATTCCGAAACTATAAGAGCTACTTTATTGAAATTTGGTTCGTAGATGTATTCTGCTAACCGCATTATGATTTTAAAATAAAATCCGAAAAAAATCCTAACTTTTTGGGATTCCCCATACATAGAACTGAAACTCAAAAAATTTTTTGTTTATCAAACCAATACCAACCCAACCAACCGTGTGGGGTATCTATGGATAGGTCTTTTAAAATGATGTTGAGGTTTCTAACATTATTTTTTTCTAAACTGAATAGTTTGCGCGAGAGACTCTTACAAAGTGGTAAAAAGAGAGGTAGCCCTGGGGATTATTTGAAGGGTCAATTCGCCGGATAAGTGGTAAGCGATATCTCTGTCTACGATGGAACATACCTACTCACCCAGCCGGTCTCGCCTTGAACATCGAAAGATTACGAGTACCTACTTAGGTATATCTCTCGGTGAACGAGGAACCCGGCAAAGAGTTCCATAGTCTGGCCGGTCGCATTGTGAAGGTAGGGCGAAACGCGCTATGCGAGTCTTGCACCATAGCGGTGCCTATTTTCCGTATCCTCGCTTGTCTCTCGTCGTAACTTGTCACGGCTCGCTGTCAGAAGGCCTACTCCAAAATATATTACAGATGTTTCGGGGTTATTTCAACACATTTTATCTGCACCTCGTTAATCGTAAAACTTTTGTACGGAGTTTTTCTGTGTATGAGCAGATACAAGCCTGATAGGTATTAATCATACTTAGTGATACGCTGTGTCTGTCATTCTGAAATTAAATAAATGTTCGTTGGTTGTCTGTCTCTAAAAAATTACGTCGTTTTATTACTTAGTATCGACAAAAGATAACATACATACTTAAAACCTGTACATGTACCATGCATGTATTATTATTTATGTATTTATTATCTATATTTAGGTATCTATGTAACATCAATTGCGATTCAGTTGATAGCTCACCTCACCCTTTACTTTTCAACTATCCTGTACCCTAAGATTGACTGGGAGGCCACCTAAAATGTGAAAGAAATGTCTATTGTACCTAGTTTTAAGTCAATTGTATGGTACGCAATAAAGAACATCTATTCATTTATCTTATGATTCCGGATTAAAGTCGTAATGCCCAGACTTCCAGACACAATTGATAAAACAATGAAATTTGGATTTTAACCAATTTTTTTTTTACATTGGGCATTACGAGGTTAGGATTGGAAATAAAAAGAAAATTGGTTTGATTCATGCATAAAAGGGTTAAGTAGTATTAGATATCTGGATAGCTTTGCGAAGGCACGAAACTTAGGTAGTGCGCTTCGGAGTAGGCCTCCAAATTCGGCACTGGCGGCGAGCGGCGGCTGCGGCGCGAACTAGGCCCACGCCCTCGCGCCGACCTTGTCTCGACACGGATTTATTGAAGCGTCACCACGGGACCCCGCTCGGCCGCCGCCCCCCGTGACTGTTACGCGAGTTCCGTGCGAGATGCGCCCGCTGTGAGGCTTCACAAGTTGGTACACTTCCCTTGATACCTAACCAAGTATTATATATTTATAAGAAGCAGTGGTAGGGAAACTTTTACTTGTTGTGACAACCATGGACCAAGTATATACGGTCACTCTAAAAATTAGCTATTAGGTATTGTAAGTATTTAAACACTATCATACACTCTTTTAATTTGTGCCAAACCCAGTAATTTGACGTACTTAGAAGAAACTTAGTATTTTAATGTACCGTATTGAGTTTGTAGGAAAATTAAAAAAAAATGAAAATGGGTTTGCGCTTGACTGCAATTTACTTAATGGTTTTCGATATCGCAGTCTACCATTAAGCGCGCTCACCCAGCAAAAGCCTTGAATATCGGAAGATTATAAGTTTCTGTCAAGAAGGAGCCCCTCAAATTGGATTAATTGAACGTGCATAATACATACCCAAATATTGTTCTTACTCCTAAATCCTAAAAAGAACAAAATATAGGACTGCGCCCTCGCGGCAACCTTGTCTTTGCCGGATTTGTTGATGCGTCACCGCGGGACTGCCGTCCGCAGCCGCGACTGTGACGCAAGTCGCGTGAGAGATGCAACTACCGGAACTGATGCGCCACATGAAAATTGGGATAAATATCGGAAATCATTGATCTTGATCCATTGATTAGAAAGTAGGTTATAATAATTACTCCCTCCTGGCTGGATTTCAGATGCCAATCTCAAAGAGGGACTAGGAAAGTACGCAGGAGTTATGAAAGGTTACAAGTGTGTGCGCATACACAAATGCACTCTCTGTTCTGTCCACGGAGGAAATACACAGAGGAGATGTTTGATCCAAACACTAACATATATTTCCTAAATAGTCATTTAGGAAAAAATATATGCTATAGTTCATTCGCGTTAAGAAAATAGTGACTGACAGGTCACTGACAGGCCACTAGCCAATTAAAACGCTAGAAATTATAATTATATTTTCTTAACGCGAATGAACTATAGTGTTATACGATGATGGCCAGGGCCGCCTTGTCACCATCACCAAACTGTTGGGGGAGCGGAAGGCTTGAGAGCCTAAACAAACACCGGCAGGTTTAAGAACAGACTAATAGGCCGCGCCCACTAATGATGTTGAAGTAATGACCTCGGTGGGAATCACAGTGCACAGTTACATAGGGCCTAGTCCTCTTCTTGTTAGGTATATCTATCAATCCGTTCGGAAGACAGTTCGACTAAAAAGGGATCAAGTGCAGCACGTACCTACTGGCTAACGTGCTACCGATGCATTAACTTTAATATTACTTACATAGCGTACCTATGATGAGGTGAACATTTGTGTTACTTATTGATCTGTGGCTGAGTGTACCTTGTGGATTATAATTTTCGAATAAATAACTAGTTTATTACAAAGTACGTATCTAAATTTCAACGATTATGTAAAAAATAACAAAAGTTCAACATTTATATTTAAAAATTAACGTCATACATATTATACGTAAAAAGCAACAATTGGAAAATTAAAATAACAATCCAGATGACATTTAGGACGGTAATAACAAGAAGCAGTTCAGTTGCAAACAAAAAAAGTGCGAAATGTAAAAGTTGCAACAACCGGTTTCTGGCAGAGGCGAGTCGAGCGGTCCGTGGTAGGTGCCAGACGTCTAGACGGACTGTCGCGCCGCCTGAAGGCTCTTCAGGAAGGCCACCGAAATACGCCCTCCCCCCCTCCGTCGCCCCCTCCCGTCGTGCCCCTTCCGCGGCGCACACCTCGGACAAGCGTCGCACCTCCCGCTCTCAGTTACGCAACCTGTCTACGAGTTGGCGTGCGTACAATACCTACATCCCTCTTGTATGTGTGTCACATTCATTGTTGGTATCTAATCTACGATACCATTTGATTGGACAGATTGGAAATCATTGGTCATCCAGTGTCTAGACTGTAGAGGCGACCTCGTTACTATCTAAGTGACGCATTGTGTAAGCGTTCACCTAAATGTGTGAGATTCGAACGCCCCGGGCCAATAATTTAAAGAAATTTGCTTTCCTAACTTACTTCGAAATAGGCACTCTCTAATTAATTATACATTATATAATTAACAGCCAACGGGTTAAAATTGTAGATATTTCTACATCGCAGTGAATTCCTTAATTAGCTTATTAATTAAAAGCAATAAATCTTTATTTCTCATTAAATACAATTTCCTATCATTTATATAAAAAGATGTACGTAACAAAGAACACCATAGTTTTATACTAAGTTAATTTGATAAGGTGTTCATCCATTCAATCAAATAGATAGGCATATGAGTTAGTTCGTTAACGACTTATAACTTTCCAAGCCAAGGCAGACAATTACATGCAAATTTAATTTCGTTGTCACTTGGGCGCTGAAATTCCAATTTGTCAATTAAGGTATTATTACCTACGCCATCGCCATTTCTACTACACAATAGGCGTTTAAGTAGGTACCTCATAATTACAATTAATCGTTCATATAGGACAATCATCACTAGAAGCGTTTAGTTTAAAAGTAGGTAGGTATAATTCGTTTCCACTTCGTCTGCGAAAAATCATTTACTTGCATCGTTATGTGATTTGTTTAGTTAGGTACCGTAAAACAGGGTGAATAGACGCAGTTTTCTAACGGCAGACGAGCATATGTGATGCTTGATGGTAAGCAGTCGACACCGCCTATGGACACCCGCAACTCAAGTCGAGTTCTGTCTGGGGTCGCTGCCAGCCTTTTAAATAGGAGTACCTACGCTCGTTTCTTGAAGGCTCCCAAGTCGTAGCTGTTCGGAAAGACTGTCGCAGAGAGTTGGTTCCACAAAACTGATGCGCGAGGCAAGAAGTTCCTCATAAAGCGTACAGTGGAGGATCGTCAACAATCGAGATGATGAGGATGGAATCTTAAAATTATAAACTAGCGACTACCTGCCTACAATTTGGTGGTGACTTCATTCTTAGCGGCCCTTGCGTTGGTAGGAATTGCACCCAGGATAAACATCCATATCATCATTCGTATTTCTTTACCGTAAGCTGGCTGAGTTTGTACCGATATACGTACTTTACCAATGATACGATGTAACAACGTAGGCACAACATCTATCAACGGCAAATATGCACGCACGATCAAGCGCTGTCGCCCAACTGATCATAATTGAATTAAAATTTAAATTGGTTTTATGGTCTCGTCGTCACTTGTCAGTAGGGCGCTCGTAATTTGGTCGTGCCCGGCCACCCGTCCGCTGCGAGTTAAGGGGCTGTGGCTAAAATTAAGTCTGAAATTTGATTTTAGTCACCCTAGTAGCTAAATAATGAATCTACACTAATATTATAAAGAGGAAAACTTTGTTTGTTTGGTTGTAATGAATAGGCTCAAAAACTACTGGACCGTTTTTAAAAATTCTTTCACCATTCGAAAGCTACATTATCCACGAGTAACATAGGCACAATTTTATTTTGGAAAAAAATAGGGTTCCTTAAAAACTTTACGCGGACGAAGTCGCGGGCGGAAAGCTAGTATCAGATAAATTCACATACTCAAATAGCGTAACACTTCCGTTACTTAGGTAGGTAGGCATACGTTTTAAATTACATATCAAAGACAGATCATGGGACCCTTGCTGGCGTTCCCACAATCAAAGTTTCATACCTACCAATCTTACCTATTAATAATTTCGAGTGTCTAATAATTAAATTGATACAAATATTTATATAAATAAAATAAATGTTTTTCGTTTGGGTCCTCCCCATTTTTTCTTTTGAACATAGCAAACACCCAAATCTAAAGGGAATTGTAAGGGAGCGTCCTATTATCTTTTCGCTCCAAGCCACCATCACATGCCCGTGGTGCATCCTACCGTATAACAAACGTGACTCGGGCAACCAACTGATGGCGGTATAACCATCACGATTGAAAGCGTAGCTATTTAGCAGCGTTACCGGAGCAAAGAGCCACGCCCTGCAATCCACAACCCGCCTGCCAAGCGTGGCGATTATGGACAAAGCCTCCAGATGTTTGACTAAAGTGGCGAACAACTGGCATCGCCTATGTCCAGCAGTGGACTGCGATAGGCTGATGATATCTTAACTAATATTATAAAGCTGAAGAGTTTGTTTGTTTGTTTGTTTGTATGTTTGTTTGTTTGTTTGTTTGTTTGTTTGAACGCGCTAATCTCAGGAACTACTGGTCCGAATTGAAAAATTCTTTTTGTGTTGAATAGACCATTTATCGAGGAAGGCTTTAGGCTATATAACATCACGTTGCAACTATTAAGAGCGAAGAAATAATGGAAAATGTAAAAATATCGGGGAAAAAATAACTATTCCACGCGGACGAAGTCGCGAGCACAGCTAGTTGATGATAAAGTTGTCACTATTTATGCATTCTGATTGGTAGGTACACCGATATTACTTAGCATATTTGAACGGTATGGAATATTTATAAAGTTTCTTCCCTTTCCGTACGGAGCTAAGCGTAGGTACTCGGGCGAAACTTATCCTCAGTGTATCGAAAGAAACAATATGTCTTATCAAGTGAAAGTGTATTAAAACTTTGTAAAGCTGCGTCCATGCTAAAAGTTTGTAACTTTTCGCTTGGACTCCTAGTTGTAGAAGCATTGATGGTTCACAATTCACATTTAGAACTCCGAAACTTTACAAAAGGCGCTAATATGAAGATCCTTATTTTATACTGACTTATGAACAATTTGTTAGGTATTGCAGTAGGTTACGAATTACGAGTACATAACATTGGCTTTCAGCGCCATCGTTAGTGAAGGTCATATTTGAATGCAACCGCAATTTCACTCATAATAAAATTACGAGTATTCTTTCATTTAATAATTTATTTATTTACACTTATATTATAATAAATCTGTTGAGAAGTCAATTCTGTACATGAAATATATTTTCAAAATAACATCAGGGGGTTTCAAAACAACATACGATTAGTAATCGATACTGATGCCAAAAATGCAATCAGTAAATTTTTTGTCTGTCTGTCCGTCTGTCTGTATGTTCGTTATAGATACAAAAACTACTGAACGGATTTTAACGAAACTTGGTATCTACAATTATTCTTCATACTCCTGGGCAGATTATAGTATACCTACTTTTCATCATGCTACGGATCAATAGGAGCAAAGCAGTGAAAGGAAATGTTGAGAAATCGGTTAATCTGTTAGTTTGAACGCGCATCACGCAAAAACTACTCCATGGAATTTAATGCGGTTTTTACCAATGTATTGCTAGAGGTCTAACTTAAAATTTAGGCACAATTTTTCTTTAAGTCCGTTATTTTTGAAACCTGATATCCACGTGTGCGACGCCGCTGGCACAGCTATTTAGAATAAGTTTATTTATCATCATCATTATCAGCTTATCGCAGTTGACTGTTGGTCATAAGTCTCCAGTTGTTCGCCATTTTTGTTACTGAAATAATTTCATAAAAGTTTCTGTTCCCAATTGCATCAACAAGACTGTCATAATGGTGGTGACAGTCGTAAATATGCAGCGAATGCCGGCGCGTCCCGCACGCACATTGTAAATGAGCACATGTCCATATGAAGCGGGATTATGGGCGCAATCGCGACGTCAATGCTCGGATTATTCGCGGAGTAAATTGATGCAAGCGCGGTGCGGGGTGCAGCGTTGCACTGGCTAGGGCTGTCCGTTGTGTCAACCAGTGAAAGAATTCCTTTTTTTCATGACAGAGGGCAAACGGTCCTGAAAGTTACCTGATGGTAAGTGATCACTTCAGTCCAGAGATACAGCAACACCAGGGGAGGCACGGGTGCGTTGCCAGCTCCTGAGAACTTTAAAAGCCCGTAAATCGTACCTATTCTTTTGGCAAAAGCAAAAATAAAGCTGGAGTATCCCAGGGTACTGATGATTATCTTAATGGTGGTGGTTTTTCGCTAACTGAGAACTCAACCTACAAATGAAACTCTCTTTGTGATTGAATCTGGATCCAGCACCTCTAATAATAAATGACTGATTGATGATTAATAGGTATTGTTGTTTATGAAACACACTCCACCCTGCAGACTATCTCTAAACAGATTTGCGGAACTGTGATTGAATTTATACCCTTGGATTTTAGCTGTAAGTATGTTTAGTAAATAAAAAATAGTCGAAAGAAAAAATATTCTTGCTATTTAATTTTAGATTTAAGTATGTCAAGTTCAATAAAATGTTTCTGATGGTAATGTGTACCTATGTGTATTTAGGTAAATAAACAACGTTTTGATAGATATAGTAGATCGTACCTGCGTGCTTATACAAATAGTTAATCTGTTAAAATAATGGAAATCGATTAGGTAAGTGCTTCGCCTAGGCCGAAAAGGTATGAAAATGAGTTGCTTACTTTCGAAAACTCGAAGGAAACTTTGCATGATCGATTACCTTTAAGGTTGGAGGCGTATGGACCGACGCAATCAAGTAATGACTTCATTTAGCTTAATTACTTAAGTTCTCTTCCAGATGATTCCACATTGACTAAACACTAAAATCAAGTGCTATTTTGCTCTACCCAATATAATTAATGCCTGTGCTGGCTCCTTATAGGCGATAGTAAAAATAATATTAGGTGGATTGACAATTTATCGTAAAAAAAAATAGTGTTGATTCTACTTATAATATTGCCGCAATCCAATAGATTGCAGTATCTAGTGCGTAAAAAACCATAGAAATAGTCCTACGGTTACTGAGGATTATATTTTCAGGGTTCGGAACGGACTCGAATCGGATATAGTGCGAAAGCGCTCGAGCTGCTGTCGGTGGTTTTTAACAGACTTCAAAATTCAAAATAAAAATTTCTTTATTGTTTCTAGTTAGACATTATTACAGGGGTTGAGTTTCTCCTTTTAAGTTTATGGAAACCTGTGTTAAGAGAAACCCGCTTCTACGTTGGTATATTACCTATTTCATAAAACCAAAACAATAATAATAACATTAGACTAATATTAGACTTAAAAAAAAAGAGGAGGTTCTCAATTCGACTGTTTTTTTTAATTGTATGTTTGTTAGCTACATATTACCTATTATCACCGAGAATTGTGAACCGATTTAGAAAATTATTTTTTTGTTCGAAAGAGTGTACTTCCTAGTTGATCCCATGGTCACCATATTGAAGTCGTTTTTTTACTAAAAATGTTATTAATTAAATGGCAAGTTTCACCAACCCTAGGGTATGCAAGCGATGCACCGGCGCGCGCCGCCTCCGCTGGCCAATGCCACCGATTTCACCAACACTTGTGAAACCCTCACGTAACCTAGCGTAATGCTACTGTGTACTTAAATTAAGCAATTTTCTTTTTCTATTGTTGTATCAAAAGCAATGTACCTATTCCGTAGGTATCCGCTAGATTACGGACCTCTAGTCTTACTGGTAATGTTTAAAGAGAGGTAAGATTTGTGCGATGTAGATAGGTAGTAGAAATATTACAAAAACCCGTCATAGCAAATAAGATAAGTCCGTAGGAAATTATTATTCCTTTATAAAAAAATGTTTAACTAGTAAATAAGTTATAGTCAGGTGATATAAAAACGCTTTTAAAAATTGTCTACCTTATGTCTAGATAGATAATGAGAAACTTTATAACACTTTCATAAGCCTAATACTTCCAAAAATCCTGTTATGTACCTACATAACAGGATTTTTGGAAGTATTAGAGCAGATGATTATTCGTGGTCCATTGTACCTACAATGGACCACGAATAATCATCTGCTCTAACTTACTATAAACTAATTCAGATATTATTGTTACGCAGCCGAATTCGGCCTTCCTCCCGTTGAAAAAAACATATCTGCAAAAAAGTACTGATAGTTGTTGTACGATTCAGGGCGGCTTTCAGAATACCTAGATTCAACATAAGTTTAGAAGCAAACAATTCGGTTCCGGGTATCGTGCCCTAGACTGCACCTACCGAGCTTTAAACCTTTCCACAATGCGCCATTCTGGATCCTTTGTTTCAACAAACGAGGTGGGAAAACAAAAAAAGAGCTACGAGTAACGAGGGCAGCGCGCGACACGGCCCGTGTTTTAGCCGGCTTCCGGCCGCTCGTTCACGGCCCTGCCCAAACAGGACTTCCATCTTACCGCTTCGCCGACGCACTTCCTTTATACACTTTATTGCTGCTGACCGTGGCTTTGTTTGTATTCACGCTACTTCTTTAGTGAAAGAGGCAAACGGGCCTGAAGGTTTGGTGCACTCGCCAGATAATCATCGCAAAACCAGAAGAGATGCCAGCCGTACAGCAACACCCGAAGAGTATACGTTGGCATACTAAACGTCAGCCGAATTTGGACGCGAAGCAATGGATTTTCGACTGTGTCTGGAATACGGGTACCTACGCTAAGAAGCAATACTTACATATGGTAAGGTAGCGCGCATTCTCGAATAGTATTGCTCCCTTTTTATTTTAAATAATGGTTATTTACGAGGTAGGTTAATTTATTAGGTTTTAGGTTAGGTAATAGCATTCGAAAATATGCAACGCCCACGAAACTAGACTCCGAAAGCTTCTTAATGGGTTTAAAGTGTAAGCTCCAACGTGCGGAGGTTGAATTTCTATGGATTCTGCAATAAAAATTGCAGAAATAAGTATGATTTTATTCATGCAGATTAAATTTTAACAAGTTTCAATACTTATATTAGTTCGAATGAGAATTTTTTCATATAGGTACCTACGTACTCGTTTATATCCCTTTCATCTCTGGCATTTGTGATATGTAAGAAAATGTACCTACAGTTTCGCTGCCAGATTCGGCCGATAAAGGATGGATGGAAATATTAATCAAAATAATTCATTTACAGCGATACTCAGAGTTGTACCTTGACTGCAGGTTACCTTGGCCATCTCAATACATTACAAGACATCTTCAATAAGTTAAATGGCCTGTTGAGGTTTCTGGATGAGCTGGGATTTGGTGGGACTGAAACAAACTTAAGTTCGTAAATCCCACGCATAATAGGTGCTGAGACGTCGAGTTGAGCAAAATGGCCCGTTCAAACTACCTAACTAGGTACTTGTTTTCAAAATCCAAGTACGTCACCTTAATAAAACAATACTAATGAGCAAACTCATAACAGTACAGCCGTAAAGGGCGTCAGTCAGTTGTCACCGAGGAGTCGATGTTCTTTGCTTTGTCCCGGCATCGGCCATACCTGCCTCACCTCCACGCGCCCTTCGAGCATGATTCAACCTCTCACGGCCGGTGCTAAACAAATGTACCTACAATAAATTAGTCACAGCTATATCAACCAAAGAACCTACTTACTTAGGTTGAAATAACTCCGATGGTAGGTATCTACACAGCGGTGTCATCCTAAAGCTTAATCATGCTCAACAAAGTTGGAACCTGTCATCGTGTCACTAAATCTATGATTAAATTGTATGTGTGTGTGTGGATACCATTTAGTCATAGATTTAGTACCTACTTGTCTCAATTAAAATGGTGATTTTTTTTTTGTACATTCTAAGAAACATTCTTAAGAAGATTTTATGCGTGATTTGTATAACTGTAATATAGTAGCAGTAAAAGAGTTATATACCTAGGTATATACCTATGGTATATCCTGCAGATGTTTGCCCTAACTGACAAACAAGTGGAGAGGCCTATGTCCAGCAGTGGACTGCAATAGGCTAGTGATGATGATACAAAAGTTCAAAGAAAGTTCGAGTATAAACTTCGACAGAGCTTACAACGTTAAGTAACTAAATCTAAGCACATACAATGATACGAATACCTAATAATAATATGTTAATACTTACTGTATCAAAATCATCAAACTACCAACATAATTATTTCTTACTCTATTTTTTTAAATCCTAAAAGATTGTGAGATTAACGCATAAAGCAAGACATATTCTGTCTAGACGCGACGTGAATGTCATTCGGGTAATACGATGCGATACGACTAATTTGCTGTAACATTTGTCACACATAGTCACAACAAAGATAAGATAGTCACTTAAATGGTTACCATTACTTATACTAATAATACTTATCACATACATTTAGATGTGTATTTTGGATATAATTAAAATACGTATTGAAATAATACGAGGATACGTCTGTTTGTACAAAGTGTAAATTCATCTTCACCTTCCAACAAAAATGCATTTCTTACACTGAGTACTCAATTTGCTGGGTCGTATATTATGAGAACTAGTCCCAGTGGCTCCATTAAAGATCGCTTGCAACCTGAAGGAAATTCTGGACATGTGCCAACTTTATGACTCTACGAAAATGGAGGACTACGACGTAACGTACATACGTAATCAACGTGTGTCTGATTTTATGGGCTCATTGTTGAGCTTCGTCATTTCGGCTACGGGAATGAAAATTGAAATGGTAGCCTACATTTGTCTTTTTGTTTACACTTCTTTATTGTATTTATTAGCTTTGGCGCATATTATTTTGAAATAAAATGAAAAATGTGAATTAGGTAGATTTATTTTATTTCTTTAGGTAGGTATTTTATTTACAACATAAATTAAAATAAGTATACCTAGTCAATTAAAAGAAATGGCACGTACATATAAGGTCTCGCTAAAAATATTAGTTAAATAGTAAAATTATACATACATCAAAATTTTTTCTATGTTTATATAGTAGTTAGTCTTAAATTTCTTGTAAAATAACTGTTAACATTATGTAGGAATTATATACGAAAATCCATTCAAAATTCACAACTTAATTGTTATCCAGTCACACTCCAAATAACGATTAGGTCATAATAACTGAGTAGGTCACCTTTGGATTCTATTCGAAACATGTAAAGAGTTTCTTCAAAGTAAAATTGGTCACGAAATTGTTAACGATAGTTAAAAAGTTATGCTTAAAACAAGTCATTTTCAAATGTTGATTTATAATTGAATAATAATTCACAATCAAAAACTACCTCAGTGACATTGGTGTCAGCCCATAAATTATTACAAGAATTATGTTGGCGTTGCGTTCAATACATTGTAACAAGTGTTGATTCTTTGTAAGTATCATGCACTCTGTAGTGTAACAACGCGTTACCATTTTCTGTAGCTATAGGTACTTATATCCGAAGCAATACTACATAAAGTTGAATTATTCATTTCAGTCAGTAAAATGAAATTTCCAGTGTTCCAGGTTTAATAGCAACCAACTTCTAAGTTCTATTTTCTTTTCAATGTTGAATGAATATTTGACAAAAGTAACATTACAATCGGGTGTTTAGTTATTGAGTTGTATCAGTGACAAATTGCACTTGTCATTTTACTGACCGAAATGAATAATTAAATTTTAGAGATCGTTTAAACGAACCGATTAGACCTAGGCCTATATATTCTTTACATATAACTATCTAAGTCATTTTCTAACTCATAAATCATATCCTTTGGGAAATGAAAGGGAAAAAGGCCAATCTACTTTACTCTTTGTCATTTGTAGGTTTTATTAATTAGTAAGTTCCATGTTAAATGTGTAGACGACAAAATTTATGAAATTAATTTCACATGCAATTTAAAAAAATATTTTAAAAACTTTTGTTTTTTTGACTAGGTAGATCTTTTTGAGTTTTTAAACACCAGGCTTCTTATCCTCGGAAATGGTTACAAAATAAGAGGAGGAGTAAGTACCTATATACTCGTAGATAGGTATCAAACGGGATGTTGAGTAAGACAATTTTTTTAACGAAATGGTTTTAACTAAGGTTAAATTTAAGTGATATACGTATATTACTGTAATTCTGCAATGGTTGTCGTTTCGTGATTGCAAAACAAAAAGTGGTCAATGTTTTTGAGTGAGCGGTCGCGATGACGTCTCGGCGAGACGGTGACCTCCGTCCTTGCATTGACACTGCAGCGCAGCGCAGACGGCATCTCACTAAGTTTATGCCACACGATGCTGTCACGATTATGAATAACTAGCTGCTGCCCGCGGCTCTGCCCGCGTGAATATTCGTATAAACATAGCCTATGTGTTAATCCATTGTACTTTAAAGTTACATTAAAATCCGTTCAGTAATTAATGCGTGAAAGAGGAACAAACATCCATCCAAACAAACTTTCGCATTTATATTATTAGTAGGAAGTAGGATTCAATAACTTAGTTATCCATCGTCTGACTGATGTGGAGATACCTAGGTGTCGCTACGTGTCGCTACATTTTGATTTAATTCAGATCATGATCTTGTGGAACAAAACCACCCAGCAATAAAGATTACGGTGCTATTTTTTAGCTGCTTTTAATTATATTTCCCTTTATTCTGACCTATCACTATCTTTACCGAATTAGCTTAATTTGAAAACGTATATTTTGGTCAAATTTGTATAATTTTAAACTATACTCGTATTCCGCATATTGCACAGCTAGATGTACAAGAGTTTACAGAATAACGCAAAAAAGACATCGCTAACATTATTATACTTGGTTATATAGATCTAACTTAGGTAATCTAGGTACTAATTTAAGTTTGATACTGACTACTTAAGACAAGATATGACTTAAATCGCATGGCTGAAGCAAGCATACAAATCGCATCGTCCAGTATATACCACTTAGATGACATGACACCTTGTTCGTACGCCGTATTCTACTCGGATAACTTTGAATTGGCTTTATCATTAAATTTAAGACAAATTAGATCCCGACAATTAAGGCCCAGGCGACGACATGTGAGCCAGCATTAATAAACACAGATCTTCATCTACGATGGTAAGAATCTATGTCCCTAAAAAAACTATTCCAAAAGAGATATATTTTCAAAGAAACCAATTTCATTCACTTTCATGTGAACATTATTTAACTTAGAACATTAATATATATATATAATATATGGACGAATACGTCGTTCAATCCCGTATACAATGTTTACGCACATTAGGTAAATAGACCTTTTACTTTAATCCCAATAATGTAGTACGACCTTCTTTCAAGTCTGAAAAAGATTAGAATTATGGAAACATGAAATACTTAGTATAAAATCCTAAACCAGTAAACAGTATCAGGTATAATCTTCGTTTCATCGATCCATCCCGTATTCATTCACAATAAAATCACTGAAAACAATTTACCTATCCACTGAAATCCTCTTCATTGTGGTAAATAATTGGAAGCAAAACGGTTTTTATGTAAGTATTAGGTATAATACTTTTTTTTCTATTAAATTCTTAATTTCTACCTACATACGATTTAATAGCGGTTAGTATCACTAACATCGGTCCTGCATTGTATTCATTGCATCCTTTAATTTACCTTTAATGAAAATGTTATTATGACGTGATTTTGAGTGGAGTTATGTCTCATCATTGATATTGTGCTATCATACTAATTTCGATTGAATAGGTATTTTACCAAATCAAAAGTGACGCAACGTAAGTACCCACCAACGGTTTTCTTGATGTCCATTATTGACATTCCGACCATATTATTAAATCCGTATGTCGTGGTGGGCTCATTAGAATTTGGGTCTAGTTTTTACTGTTTATCATGATGTCATTATAAGTGAACAGGAAGTTGGGTACTGTGTCCGATTATAGCTGTCTGGTAGGTACTGATTATTTGGATTCATGCACATATGATGCTTGAAATTATAATTGGTCACATGATAGATACAATGACTGCGGCTGCGAATTTTTTATACGTGTGACGAGACGAGTTAAGTGACTTCTAATATACCTACTTCGCAACACAATGTAAATTTTAATAATATTTGAAAATGTTTTAGCATGAATCTTGAGGTAGTTTAAACAGACAAAACTTGTCATCGGTCAAAACATCCGGTAGTGTATTGGATGTAAGCTGTGTGCTACGACAAAGTCTTGTTACTGCGATAGCGCATAAAAATAATGCTATTTACATACAAAACTACCTAAGCATTTAGAATTAGCCAACAACAGCTAGTAGGTACCTACACATATAACGGCATATAACTAAAATTATCCGACTCACTTTTTCCACTCGGATTTATAGGTGATGGTGTAGGTACCTATCTACGATGGATGTTTCAATCTAGGGATTTTACCTTTACAAAATTTTAAACAAATCGCTCTACAAACACTATAGTACTATATTGTAGAAGTACAGAAGATTTTTTTGGACTTCGTCGTCTGCTGAACATCAGGCAATTAATTGACGTGCTAGTATTTAAGAAAATTATCAATTAGCACGCTTCAGGACCTGAAGCTAAACACAATATAACTTTTATTGTTGTCACCCCTGCAGGCGTTTTGGGTTCTCGTACGCGTATGTACGAGTATAATAACGACGAGAAGTATCAATTAATCAAAAAAATCCACAAGCAGTATCGGCAAGGCAAGAGGTGCAATGTCATCATCAATTCGTCCTTAGGGCTGGCAGGTCAGGCGCGGTCGGCGCGGGCGGCGGGCGCGCAAGGACGTCTATGCAGCGCCCCCGGTGCCCTTGCGAGCCAGACGGTGCATGCACCCTGCACGCTATACTGCACACTAGGTCACAGCTGACATAAACAACGCTAGACCACCGATTTGTGAGCGATTTGTTCGGTTAAGGTAGGGCAGGGTTGCGGTAACTTGTGTTCGATCTATTATGTTAGATGGAATAGTGAGGAGTTTCAAATAGTATAAAACAAAGTCGCTTTTGTTTTTTTTGTTTCTATGTAGGTATGCTTATATCTTTAAAAGTAAGCAACGGATTTTGATGCGGTTTTTTAATAGATAGAATGATTCAAGAGGAAGGTTTATGTGTATAATAATATGCTTATAGTATTGCACCCGTGCGAAGCCGGAGCGGGTCGCTAGTAGGAAATAAAGTTATGATTTGAATCCCTCAATTAAGTTACCTATTTAAACTTATCTGACACATGTGTAGTCCAGTGTAGTAGGTAGGTAGGCACAACAACATTGTCTAAGGACCTGATTTTTTGCCCGTTCGATTAGCATAGAGTAGAGCACATGTAACGGCCGGCTGACTTGTCTGCCACTAGATCATCCCACATACGCTGGCTTCACTGCACAATCCTTCACTATTCTCTCAAGGTGCCTAGAGACTGATGCCTGCCTAGTGTACGAAACTTAGATTCGTAAACGTTCGGCTCATTTACCTTCTCTTCCAGCCCTGCATTAAGCAGATAAGTCTAAGTTATGAAAACACATGACGCATTTGTTCGGCTGCGTCAGTGGACGCCGTCAATTGAAAGCTAGTAATTTTTTTTTTTTTTTTTTTTTTTGGGTTTGGATGGCAATGCACGGCTTGTGCTTATGCCAGTTGCGATAAAAGTTTGGGAAAACTGTTGCAAGGAAAAATAAAATTGGAATGAACGGAACGGAATTTTGATAGGATCAAAGGAGTTATGGAATCGTGAGGAGTTTCATGAAATTGGGTGAGGATGTAATATGACGATATGGTGATAATACAATACACAAATTACAATTTAATATCATTTTTTAGAATGAATTCAGATATGGCATTATAAATATCATAATTTTTTAATAACAATATGGAAATAATCGATGTAGGGAAAGGAACACGTAAAGTTATTAAACTCACTATAAATGAAGATCGATCATATTTAGAACAACTAAAGAATATATGGTTCAGATCTCCAATCCCCGCGCCACACTCGCACATAGGGTTATCAATTATGTGAAATCTAGCTAGATTTGCAGGGGAACAAACATGACCCAATCGCATTCTTATGATACTGGTAGTGGCAATTTTTCCAAGTCTTATTTTAGAGAACCACGGCTTCAATGCAATTTCATTTTGAATCAATTTATAGTGTTTTGCTTTGAATTGAGTGGTATGATCCCAATTTACTTCCCAAGTCCTATGAAGATAGACTTTGGCCAAATGAACTAAGTCCTCACAAAAGTTTTTATATGGGGTTAAATCTCCACAAAGAACAGCTTCATTTGCCAACTTGTCAGCTCTAACATTACCATAAATGTTTTTATGGCCAGGAACCCACATAAAACATATTTCAAACCCCCTGTTTACGCATTGATATAGTAGCTTTTTGCAATCAAAGATAACTGTATTAATAGTATTACATTTAAATGGAAATTTTTCTAGGGCTTGAAGAGCGCTTTTCGAATCTGAGATAATTAGAGCTTTCGAAAGTTTAAACAATAATACATATTCAAGAGCCTTGAAGATGCCAAAACATTCACCAGTGAAAACAGAAGTTTCAGGAGGAAGTTTAATCTTTTGTACGATTCCATACTCATGATGATACACGCCCACACCTACAGGGCTTATACCATTATGTTTAGATGCATCGGTATATATACAATGGTAGTTTTCAAAATCCCTGGCTAAAATAAGATTAAAATGAAAATCAGCTTTATTATCATTTGGAATATTGAGATCTAAATTAACATTAGGTTTGTGGATCAATGAATTAAAATCTATGGCAAAAATGGGCAGATATGATGATTTATGGGTAGGTGCTTCTAAAGAGATAAACTTACGGTAACTTATTACAAGGCATGGCATATCTTTGCGAGACCAATAAGAAGAATTTTCTATATAATCAGAAAGAATTCGTAATTTTAAGTGTAATAAATGATTAGAATGCTGCAACACACGGAAAAGAAAACGGTCGCATAAATACTGTCGCCGGAATTTTAAGGGTGGATCACATAACTCTACTTGTAAAGCATTGATAGGGCTAGTTTTCATAGCTCCAGCTACAATTCTTAAGGCTTTGGATTGCACTTTATCTAATTTGGACATAGCAAGTACACTGCAAGGCTCCAAGAGATAAGTGCCATAGTCTAGAACACTCCTTATCAATGCGTTGTAGAGTAATTTTAAAGAAAAAGGGTGTGATCCCCACCATACGCCTGTGAGGCATCTAAGAATGTTAATAGAACGTTCGCATTTAGCAGCAATATAATAACAGTGGGGAATACCAGTAAGTTTACTATCTAATAATACTCCTAGGAACTTAGCTTCGTTTTGTTGAGGAATAATAGAATTATCATAACATATAGAAATAGAAGGTGGAGTGCGCATTCTTGTGAATAAGACAACAGAACTCTTAGAAACTGACAAAGCTAAACCATTGTTATCTAACCATTGTTTGAGTAATTTTAAGGATGAATCAAGGGAAGAAGTTAAATTTTCTAATGATCGGCCAGAACTATATAAAAGTAAATCGTCTGCGTATTGAAGTATTCTAACAGTACCATTCAGGCTTGCTTCCAAATCGAAAGTATATATGTTGTAAAGGATAGGGCTCAAAACGGAACCTTGAGGAAGACCTCGCCATAATACTCTAGATTTAGTAGTCGAGTCTTCAAGGTTGACACTGATACACCTTTCTGCTAATAAATTGACTATAAAATTAGAAAGCATTAAAGGAACATTTAATTTTTCGAGTTTATGTTTAAGAATAGATACCTCGACATTATCGTAAGCGGCAGTAATATCCAAAAAAGCAGCAAGGAGACTTTCATTTTTTGAAAAAGCAATACGAATATCTGTGGTAAATATAGCAATACTATCTATTGTACTTTTACCCTTTCTGAAACCGAATTGACTAGGGGCTAATAATCCGTTACTTTCAAGAAACCATTCTAGCCTGTTTTTAACAAGGTGCTCGGCTATCTTTATAAGGACTGATGATAAGGCTATAGGGCGATAAGACGAAGCTTCAAAAGGTTGCTTACCTGGTTTCAATATGGGTATTACCTCTTGAGATTTCCAAGAAAGCGGTATTATACCAGATAACATTACAGAATTAATTAAAGTAAGAAAATAGGTCAAACTAGAATCACTTAAGTGAGATAGAAAAGAATATGGGATCCCATCCAACCCTGGAGCTGAATCGGTCACATAAGATAAAATGCCTTTAAGCTCATTAAGATTAAAAGGTGCATTCAAGCCTACTCGTTCTTCAGAATTTAAACATAAAATAGATGGCTTAATAATATCTAATGGAACAAAAGATGGCGCTAACTTATCAAGAAACTTTTCGGCAATCGAGCTATGTAGGAAGGGAGGCTTTGATTCTTTATAAATAGACCTATATCTCCTTATGTTATTCCAAACAATAGAAGCAGGGATATCTGGTGATATAGAAGCGCAGAATTTTTTCCAACCTTCCCATTTTTTATTTTTGAATAATTTTCTAGTGCTTGTAATCAACTCGGCCAACACGTTATAATTTTCCTCTGTAGAAATATCTTTGTACTTTTTTTCCGCAGCTTTTCTCGCCTTGATTGCAGACGAGCAATCACTGTCCCACCAAGGAGGGAGAGGAATTTTTCTAGGGCCGCATTTTTTTAATGGGAAAGTTCTATTTGCGGTTTCAATTAACAGTGTAGCTAATGCGTGAGCACATTCAGATTGGTTAGACTGAGTAACTGTAGGCAAAGATGTCAGTTCCTGTTCAATTTGTTCTTTGAACGAGGTCCATCTGTCTTTTTTAAGTGTATATTTTAATCGTGGGGAATAACTAGGTGATGATGAATTGATTACCATGTTAGGAAAACGGATTATTATGGGAAAATGGTCACTGCCTAGTGTTGAAGTATGCACATGCCAGGTTAAAGAAGTTGCTAAACTAGGAGAGCATATAGACAAGTCAGGAGCACTTATTGCTTCATGAGGCTGAGTACGCCTAGTTGGGTCACCGGTATTTAATATACATAAATTATTTACATCTAACATATCTAAAATTCTAGATCCATAATAATTGCTATTTGAGCTACCCCATGAATAATGTTGAGCATTAAAATCACCCAAGATCAGTAGAGGAGTAGGGAGAGTAGAAATGATATTTTCAACTTCGTCATAAATATCTGAAGAAGGGTGGGGTATATAAACGGAAACAAAACATATATTATTAATACTAGCGGCAATAATTGAAAAGTCAGGACTATGCACAGGAATGGGAATATGATAAAATGGAACATTATGTTTAATAAGTAAGGCAACACCAGCATAGCTGTCAGATCTATCTTCTCTGACGCATGAATAATTATTTATTTTAAAAATACTATCATGTTTTAACCATGTTTCTTGTAGTGCAACTACAAACGGATTGTAATTATTAATAAAATAAATTAAGTCGCATTTCTTATTAGAAATGCTACGGCAATTCCACTGCATTATTAGTGGGACGTGGGCCATATTGAATGTTTAAAATATCTAACAAATCGGAGGAATTGATGGCGGCGTTGGTCGGTGAAACGGAAGAAGATTGAGTTAACTTGTTAATAAGGTGTATCAGTAATTCTTTAACAGACATATCTGTTAGGGGCAAATCAGTACTATAGCCACATCCATTGGATGGAGAAGGCATGTTATAGTCGTGTGTTAGATTTTCATGGGCTGCTCGATCATATCCTTTACTTAGGGGTTTAGGAGGGCTTTTTTTCAAAATTACTTGTTTTTTATAATTGGTCCTGATGGGATGATTTTTAGACGGAGAATGCATGGAATGAACTGGAGATTGAGGTGCTATGGAAGTTAAGACATCAGCATAAGATTTGGTGATTGGTGGATGAAGCTTAATAGCTTCCGAGTAAGATACACAATTCTTTGCCATGGATTCCTTTATTGCCTTTTGCCTCGAAAATTCAGGGCACTTACGGCTGGTTGCAAAATGATTGCCCGAACACATACAACATGTAACATACTCCTCATCTACTGAACAATTTTCTCCTGAGTGCCCTTGTCCACATTTATAACATTTAGGAGTCGACCTGCATTGGCTTTTTATGTGCCCATACCTACAACATTGGAAACATTGGATAGAAGGAAAGATATATAGGTCAACTGGCAGAGCATTGTAACATAGAAATACTCTCTTAGGTAAGATTTGCCCGTCAAAAGTCAACACTACAGTTTCTATCGGAACAAATTCACTCTTTCCATTCACTACATTCTTCCGTTTCAATCGCCTCACTTTTAATATATTCCCTGTTCCTACTGGCACTGTGATATTTTCAATGATTTCTTCATCAGACCAACTGTTAGGTACACCTCGTATCACACCCATACGAGTTGTGTTAAATGTAGGAATAAATGCTTTGTAGCTGTTCTTCTTCAAAGCACCATTGACTATAAATGAATTTGCATCTTCAAAGTTTGTAAATGACAGAGTTGCCCTGTTTCTACCAATTCGCTTGACACTTCCATTTACTATATTTCTAATGTTGTTTTTTTTTAGAAAATGTCCAAAAGAAATGGGATGAATATATGTGTTGTCATTGGGAGATGTTTGCTCCCTCTGCACATGTACCACATACGGAGATACATCAGTAGCACTATAGTATGCTCGTCCTACAGGAGTGCGCTGAGTATTCGATTCCAGAGTGTTTGAAGCCAAAGGATCTTGAATAGGTGTCTGAGGAGCAGACACCGGAGCGGGAGGTGGACAATCTGAATTATTAACTTCAATTTTCTTGGAAATGGGTTGAGAAGAATCGGAAAAACATTCGCAATTGCAATCAATCTCATTTAAAGGAGCTATTAAAGTGGATTTATGATGCCTTCGTTTCTTTTTATTACAATGCTTACATATTTTTTTACCAGAACAACGCTTTCTTTTTGTAGTATTTCTGGCATTTTCAGACCCATCAGTGTCGACTACTGAACCTTCCGTGTCCATTTCAGACCCATTATGGGTAATAGTTACAGTGTGGAAGACCTGGGGGACTGTCCCCCCAGGATCTTCAGGGTCGTTCATGAAGAACGAAGAATGAATTAAAAAACTTACCAGATGATGATGTTATTTACACTACAACTACTAAAAATAAATAAATGAACTTAAATATGTACACTACGCAACAAATTTGATCCTATATAACAAATTAATTAATTAAAATATCAAAGCCGAAAAAGGGACGCCCGCTCAAGTTGAGATTTCCCGCGCTTTTTTTTTCGCTAGTAATTTCACTCAAATGTATGATGACAGGAGTTGCGCCAATCCTGTTAAAACGAGAGCATGCACCGGGAGCCGCCCTCTGTACCACCCTTTAGGGCTGACTATACAACAATAGTGATTAATTTTATAATATCACAGCATAGTGGCCTCCCATCGCATTGATGGAAATCTAAAGAGAAATATTGGTTACTAACAATGGCTTGTCAGTTGCCACCGCCCATGCTAACATTCTGGCTATTGTGTATAACACCGGACATATGTACCTACCTAGTTATATTTTTACCGAATCCTGAAGAAAAAATTAAATTAATGGAATCCCGGGTCGAGATTCGAACCAGGGCCCCTACCGCCAAAATCGAAAACGATCGTTCGTTGAACGGATCGCGTACTTTTGCAAAATAAATCCCTCCCACTTGTCCCTCCCGTGTTCGTATATATGAATTAAATTAATAAAAGCCGACTTTGACGAATTTTAGTTCGTATATTCGAACACAGAATGGAAAATAGGGATAGATCTAAGGTGCAAAAGTACGGGATCCGTTCAAAATTGGGTTTATCTATAAAGAAATTACTCAGTAGCAGTTCCACGACCAATGTTTTGTCCTACGAACCGAATAAATTTTATTACTTACCTACTTGCATTTCCCACTCACTATTATTATTTACGTTACTTTGAAAGTACGTAGGTAATCAGTGTAGGTAAATTATTTTAAATAACCTGCATGTACCTACGGACGAGAAAGCACACAACAAACTACCTATTAAGGATCGGAAAGGGGAAAGCAAGAAGGAAATTAAAATAATTATATTTTAAAAAAGTAAAAAATAACAAATCAAAACACAAATAAAAGCAAGACACGCACGCGATAGAAAAAAAACCAGACAGCAATTTTTAATAAACTAAAAACAATCGAAAATATTGAAAAGAAAAAAGTAATAAACAGAGGTTGGCCAAAAATAACAAACAAAATTTCCAATGGCAAGAGTCCATTTTCCTCCCAAATGTTTTGATAAATTTGGGTAAGTGGAATTTGGAAATACCTCTAGATTGCTGATATTCAACTCCTGTAAAGTTGTGACCCTACAGCTCCCTTTCACTGCGCGACTTGCCAGTACCCCACCGGCCACATCGTGATGGTGCATTTAAATTGCACTTTTGACTTACACATAACCAACACGGACCAAAAACTGTAAACTCTACCAGCATTTAGAAATTGAAGATATCCTAAGAAAAAATGAAAGCGATATCTTAAGAAAAGATGTAGGTATCTATGTATGGTCCTACTGAAAAAAATATTTACGTTGATTGATATATGAAGTGTCCAGCTATTTAGGATTTATAAATCATTTATCGCTTAGTTTACGATTTCCAAAAGTGAAGTAAGCGTGGTCCCATATATTTAGGTATACAGATTTCTTTTTAACATTAATAAAGCCATTCTTAACATCTTAACTCCACCACACTATACCTTAATAGCGTAGGTATATCCCTCAAAAAGTACCTAAAAGGTACCAATGACAATTCTAGTTATCTTGGTGTGCTGCGTCTTCGTTAAACGGCCCAGCGTTACTGAGCTGGGGAGGTTTCGACGGGCATCCCGAACGAAGGATCGGGAATTCGGAATGAGAATTCAGATCAGCATCGTAGCGGACTACAGACAGAGTGACTCCCACATAGCCAGGTGTCCCAAACCTAGAGCCCTTATATAAATAGTACGCGTAAATACCTCTACGCAGACAAAAAAGAAACGGGAGTACCTATTTTATTCGGCGGGACCCATGGTCCATTCTATACACATGTTTTTACTTTCTTTTTAGGGTTCCGTAGCCAAATGGCAAAAACGGGACCCTTATAGATTCGTCATGTCTGTCTGTCCTTATGTCACAGCCAGTTTATTCCGAAACTAAGAGCTACATTATTGTAATCAAAAATATCCAAAATTTTTGGGGTTCCCATACATGGAACTGAAACTCAACATTTTTTTTTTCATCAAACCTATACGTGTGGGTATCTATGGATAGGTATTTTAAAATGATGTTGAGGTTTCTAACATCATTTTTTTCTTAACTGAATAGTTTGCGCGAGATACTCTTCCAAAGTGGTAAAATGTGTGTAATTTTAACTTCCCAAAACACTTAAGTTTATATCTGTACGAATTGTTGATTATGAATAGGTAACATTCGCATGCTGGGACAGTGTCATTATCTCGAGTAAGTAGTGGAAAATTATAGAATATTCGGCTAAAATTTAAATTTTGTTTTTGACATAAGTACTTTATAGACCAAAGATCAAACTATATAATAGCCTACAATTTATAACTACCTTTAATTCCATTTTTGCTGAATGTGATAGTCGGAGGAGTAACCCTGGTTTCATAATATCTAACTTATTACCTATCTAATCATTGAGACCTAAGTCTTCGGTTCGGACACGGATTTTCGTTAGTACCTACACTATGAACACATCAGTTTGTTTCAATGTTTCAACAATGAAAAGCCTAACTTACAAAACAATATGAATATCGAAGAAAACTACCTACTAACCAATGCGTTATGACGATTCATCCTTTTCCAAGCGACAAAGTTCGTTATTCAAACGAAGGCTCTAAAGTACTAATTTCTGAAGGCTTACCTAAAAGATAATATGGTTCTGATATTAATGTAATATTTCTATTGTGATGTAACCATTTATCAATACAAATCACATTATTAGGGTATTCGTGGCTTCAAGTGAACGCTTTATAGCGCAGGCGCACGTGCTGTGCAGTGTCACCTAGTTTGCGGCGAGTGGCAAACATGACACGTCCACTGGATTGATGTCAATGCCTCCTTGAACCCTCGCTTTACGAATTTAATTTACAATAAGTAACAACACTTTTGTATGCGTCCGCGCACAATACCTATTCAGATTTATTGAGGAGCGCTGAATCGGTAATCGGCTGTCTGCCCGGTCGCTCACCCTTCATTTTATTAATACATTGCCAAAAGGATACCACTTCAACAGGACAAAGGCATTTTTTCGTTTTATTTGCCATAACAATAAACGTTCGCAAAACACCTTTAGGGATATCTCAAAGTCATCTGCTAAGTAGGTAACTTTATATTTTGAACGGGTCTGCAATTTTATGATGAAAATGTGATCTTTATTATTTAAGTTCTAGCTTGTGTCTGCGACTTTTTTCGCATGGAGTATAAAATAATGATGATTGTTACTCAATTACGACCTCTTTACAGTTTCTTAGCTCTCAGCAAAAAATGCTTATTAGGCGGAACATTTTTGCTGAGAAGCTATTCCTATATTATTTTGTATTGTATATCTAAATATATAAAACTCAAAGGTGACTGACTGACTGACTGACTGACTGATTGACTGACTGACATAGTGATCTATCAACACACAGCCCAAACTACTGGACCGATCGAGCTAAAATTTGACATGCAGATAGATGTGATGACGTAGGCATTCGCTAAGAAAGGATTTTGATCAATTCTACCCCCAAGGGGATAAAATAGGGGATGAAAGTTTGTATGAAACTTTGTCAATTTTAAGCCGATTAGGCTAAGACTTTGCATTTATAAAGCTACTTTGACGAAGACATCTGCTAAAAAAGGGTTTGATATTTTCTACCCCCAAGGGGATAAAATAGGGGATGAAAGTTTGTATGAAACTTTGTCAATTTTAATCCGTTTGGGCTGAGACTTTGCATTCATAAAGTTATTATTTATAACGTTGAAAGGATTTTGATAATTTCTGCTCACAAGGGGATATAATAGGGGATGAAGGTTTGTATGAAACTTAGTCAATTTTAAGTCAATTAGGCTAAGACTTTGCAAGTATAAAGCTACTATGACGTAGGCATGCGCTTAAAAAGGATTTTGATCATTTCTACCCCCAAAGGGATAAAATAGGGGATGAAAGTTTGTATAGGACTTTGTCAATTTTAAGCCGATTGGGCTAAGACTTTGAATTCATAAAGCTATACTATGACGTAGGTATTGCTAAGAAAAGGTTTCGATAAATTCCACTCCGAAAGGGATAAAATTTCAAATTTTTAAATCAACCCTTTACGGGATAAAATAGGAAAAAAACTTGAAAGGCCGAGAAATAAACCCACAGCCCAAAACTACTGATTCCTCTCAATAAATGGCATTACCGGTCAATTTAAATCTAAATACATAAAAAGAGAAACTCCCTGACTGATATATCAACGCACAGCCTAAACGGCTAAACGTAGGCACTTGAAATTTAGAAGGGACGTAGCTTAGGTACCGTAGAGGTGCACTAAGAAAGGAATTCCCTAAATTCCCACGGGAACGAGAATGGGGAATATGCATGCAAAATAGTTTCATTTATTTACTAATTTATGGTAAAATAGATAAAAATATAGGTAGGTACCTACTACGAACAGTGAAAACAAAATCAAAATTGGCTGAAAAGTGAGCGAAATACAGTCGTTGAAAGTAAATAGGTATATCCGTCTCTCTCACGAAAGCAGATTATTCTATAGAATTTGTATGGCGCGCACGGTAGGTGACGTCATCCGCCACGTCGGATCTCTCTGTCTAAGCAATAACTTTAACGCTTTATGACTCGCTTAATAAAAAAGATACTTTAAAAATTCTTCGATGTTTATGTATCTGGAAAATAAAAGATTTCAATAAATCCATAAAAAAAGTCATGCATATTATGTTAGCAGGAAAATCCTTTTCTATGAAAAATCTAACCCACTTAAGTTAGACGCTTGAAATTTGGCATGCAGGGTACCTGCATGCCAAATTTTGCTAATGAACGTAGAGCTTACTTGCAACACGATATTGCAAATTCCCACGGGAACGGGAGTTATTGGGAAAAAACTTTTGAATGTAAAAATCTAAACACGCGGACGAAGTCGCGGGCAAAAGCTAGTATATATATATATAAGACGTTATAGTATACCTTCTGTGTAGCTTCAGAGTAGCATCAGATATTCCAGATTTTGATGAAAAATGTTCATCTGGCAGAACATTTTAACTAAGGCACCATTTTCATATTTATTCTTTACTAATAGTTTATTGTGTCTCTGCATTATGAGCTCCAGTAGGTATCCAAAATCAATGATAGCCTATAATTATGTTGTCTAGACGTTTTTAATCCCCGCTCTATTACTCCTTTTCTAATTCGCAAAACAAAATTATTCAATGTACAGATACACTTTCTCGATTTTATTATATGTATTGTAAATATAAAAATTAAATGATTGTAAACTAATAAAGTATAACCATAAAAAAATACTACTACACCTACGTATACATACGCATTCTAGTTGAATTACAAATGGTTGATGGTTAATAAGCTATTGATGGAATTGAAATTTTGTTGGACATTATCTAAAATTTGTTCTGATGAAGTCAATAGATTCGTAAATGTCTTAAAATCTAATTCGATGGCGGCGGCATCGTATTCAAGAGTTTCTAATTCCTCTATTTGTTCCTTGATAGCTGCGTCTATTTTAGCATGAATTTCCTTATGGATATCAAGGTAGGATCCTGATTTAGCCACCTTCGTGGCTTCTTCAAGGTCCGCGTATATGGTTGTGTATTCTTCTATCAGTTCTGTTTGAATACTTTGTAATTCTGTTTCTATTAATTCCTTGAGTAAATCTTTTTGGCCATCTGAAACGTTAATAACGTATTATGTTATAACATATTATATTTGGTAGGAACTATTATATATAAAGAGATTTTATGACAACCATAATATATTTTAGCAGTCGGTTCATATATGATATACCAATATAAGTGTGGCTACGTGATTAGATTAATGTTTCTTTGAGATACTATTATTTTATACGAGTAATGCTAACGTAGTATATATAATAAAGTAACTTCATTACTTCGACCACGTGTCAGCATCAGTCGATGTACACAGCCAGGATTATCTTAGAGTTCTGCATGACGATGGCCACTGAGAAGTGAATTATTTGGTTACTTGTCCATAGGGGTGGTTCGGGACATGGCTTGAGCCAAGGCATGGGCTTCTCAATCGTTTTTAATCAGACGAGGGGAAGCCACTTTGCTGTAAAAAACTATAATGAGAAGCACTTACCCAGGAAGTTACGAGGAATAAGGTCCAAGCTACATGCCCTGCAATGGCGCGATAAATCTCCAATTTTAATTTTTAACGAGGCAAGTTCTGGCTCAATAAGTGCAATGTTCCTGGTTATGTTGTTTATTAATGTTTGGAAATTCATATTCTTCATGGTAATGTTGACAATTCCATATCTTTTTTGTATTTCTAGTATACCGTAGACAGTTTCTTGAAAATCACAGTATGCTTTCGCCTTTAGACTGTTCATAATCTCGCCTATTTCCCTTTGGTACTTAACGTCATCTTGATTAAGCTTCTCTCTTAATATATTTTGGGCATTTTCAGAAAATATTTCTAGTTCACGGTTTATTATATTACGAACATCCTCGTATGTAGCACAATAGGAATTATTTGGCATTGATAGGGTGAATTTTGTTGGTTTGAATCCTGGGAACCTTCCAAAAAAGTCTGAAATAATATAGAATAAATATTTATACAAAATTGTAGATAATGCAAGAATAATCTTGGATATAGATTTTTACTAACAGAATATTAATGAAATTGTGCGGAATAACGAAAGTAAGAATTGTCTTAAAGATCGTTTTTCAATTTACAAGCACAGTATAATTTCTTGCATCGGAAACTGTTTGCAGTCTGAAATCTTGCTACTGCTAAGTTGCTACCTAGAAGGTACCTAGAAGGTAGCAACTTGGTGGCTTGATAGTTAGTTTCCAATAGAAGTAGTCAGTAACACTTTATGGGCTGACGCAGGAAGTAAGCGGCGTTAGTCTAACAAAGCGATTAAGTATATGTCCACGGGATTTTGTGATAGTACAATTATTCCGAGCCTATAATCGTAGCCGAATCGCTGTTTTACTACTTACCATCACGTCCACCATATCTATTTTCTACAATGGGTTCGGTCTTGCAAGCGTATTTGCAAATTTGTTCATGTCTGTGGAGCTCATTTAACAATTTCTTGTATTCTTCCTGTTTTACGGTGAATTGATTTTCTAGTGATGGAATTTCATCTGAATCAATGTGGGCTGCTTCAACAAGCGGTTTTAATATTTGTTCTCTTAAAGTACGCATTCCGTTAAGAATTGGCAGTAAATCTAAAGGACGATCTTGGAACTTTTGTCGAAATGTTTCGAGTTCATGTAAATATTTGCTTTGAAGAGCCACTGCGTCCGTAGTAAAATTTTCTTTTATTTTCATTGTAACCTGCATGTCTTTTTTGATTGAATCAATAATCACTTTTAAGTCACTTACTGTAAACAAACTGAAATGGCAGGTTGGATGTGGATGTGGACCTAAAAATATTTACATTTAAAAACTTTAGTAGTGGGTAAGTGATTTAAATAGAATGTTAAGATAAATAAATACTGCTTTGCTCACACAGTGGAACTAAAACAAATAATAACTAATGAATGACGTAATTAATTATCAATCTCATAAGTCTTGTTTTTTGAATAGACGAGGGCATGATGGCAATCTCTTCAATGTAATATAACCAGCTGTCTCCCAGAAAATTGTACAATACCATGCGGGTCCAGCAACTGGGATACCTAACGATAAGATTGGTCTGGCAGGCACTATCAGCTGTCTAGTACTAAATACAAGTATTACTACACTGTCTTGACTACTTCTAATGTCCGTAAATTCTTAAGGAAATCGTAAGATTGAATGGCTATAAATTGGGATGACGACTAAAAAATAATTTAATGTCCATCAGATAGATTAATGAAAAATATTGGATACGTATTTTTTATTTTGCCTCTTGTTCAAAAACTTACGAAGATACATTGATTTTAAATGTCACATGACGTCACGTTATAGTACAAAATATACTCTAACGTGACGTAGTTAGCCCCCACTCCGTAACTTTAATGCGCTATATCTAAGTATTTTCTTGTTATTTCGACAAAACAAAAAATACGGGTCTTATATTTTTTTATTATCTAAGAGACGGACTAATTATTTTCTTCATTTTCATACCTTGTCATCATCCGTATTGTTGGCTTCTACCTTAGAGAAAATTGTAGTTTGATTCTCCTAATCTAATTTAGTCATAAAACCTGGTAACCTGGTTCCGTAGTCGGTCCCGGAGTTGAATTCTCATCAGTTGTCACATCTTCTGTTGTAGTGGATGTTGGTGCTTCAGTTGTGACATCAGAAACACGCTCACTTGTTGTTCTGATTGTTGTTTTGATTGTTGTCTTCCTAGGATATCTAGGACGCTTATTTCTGCCATGCAATGGAAAAATATGTTTTACACCTATGGCCTCATTATTATAAGCGAAAACAATTTCGCCTACGAGTATAAGAAAAATGCAAAACTTGAACATCAACATAGTCGTGTTCTAAAAAATGAAACTAAATAAAGTTATTTTTCACTATATATACCAACTATTGTGGAATGTTCTAAGTACTACACGTGTTAAATGTTATTACTAAAATGAATGTAACAGGGTCAGCCATGGTAAACCTTTTTATTGGTATTAAAGATAGATAAATAGATATTCCTTATTGCACAAAAATAAAACATTTACACTAAAAATAGGTACAATATACTCGTATGTAAGTGGGGTCATTTAAGGGTAAAGTCGAGCAAAACTGTTCGAAATGAGATGCAATAACCCAAGCAATGCCATGTAGCTCAACCGTTACTTAAGCATTTGTTTTATTGAAGCCGGAATAAAGAAAACTTTAGGTAAAAGGTAAAAGGATGTTAGGATTAATCTGGCCACATTTTTTTTATTTCTCGGCCACATTCACCCGTGTTTTTAAGAAAGAATCTTTTTAATGTTTTTATCAATCCAACACAGAACAAAGACAAATAATATTCGTTCTTGATGACGTTCATGCTACAAGTTTGCCATTATTAAATAGGTATGTAGGTATAATATTTATTAAACTACTTACATTGCACTGTTATCGCTGCATACCTGAAGTTACTGCCCTTAAACTAATTTATGACGCAGAATCGTAAATGTAACCTATTAATGTAATAAATTACATCAACCACTATACTAACTACGCATTTGAAAGCGTGAAACCTGCGTTAGGTATAATACCTATACCTGCGTACGTACCTACCTAGTGCATGAATACGTGGACAACTTGTACGATAAATTAGGTACCTAGTTAAACTTTCTCGTAAACTCGAGATCATCATCATCAACCTTTCGCAGTTCACTGCTGGACTTAGGCCTCTCCATTTTGATCGATCTTGGGCTTCTCGCATCCAGCACATGCCAGTCATCCTGCGCAAATCGTCTCTCCACCTGGCCTAAGGACGTCCTATACTACGTTTGCCGAGAAACGGTATCCATTCTAGAACTTATCCCAACGGTTATCGGATCTGCGGCCGATATGGCCAGCCCACTGCTACTTCAGATTGCTAATCCGGTGAGCTATGACGAAGCTCGGGATTATTGTCAGGTAAGTATAAGGTAGCAAGTAGTAATTGAAAGTAATAATCGTAAAGATTTGTCAGTGTAGGTAATGTTTCCCAATTCGTCATAGTTAAAGAACCTACTACATATTTGTTGAAATAGGCTAATTAGCGTGTGGGTTTAGGTACATATGTACCAGGTTATCAAATTTGGTATTTCAGATACAATTGAAAAGTAATTACTGCACGGCTGATTTCGATGCGTATGGCCCTTTGATTTAAAATCAAGACAAACAAATTTGCCTTGTTTTTGATACCTAATTCTTCATATACCTACCTACTCGTATATGGATAGGTTATTTCATTCGTCACCAATTTAATCCGTTTCAGTTATCGGTGAATATCGTCGCGAGGTAATTGGATGCACCGTGCCCTCTCGGCAACTGTAATTGGCGTCAGGTGTCGGCATGGACGCCATGCCGTCTGGAGGACGTAGGGTCACGGTGACCCATCCCGATTAGTCTTCGCATACCTACATCAATTACATTTGGCTGATAGACCCATCTACCAATACTACCAATAGCTCATTGGATAAGAACGTGGGTTTCTTCTCCAAACGACTATGTATTTTTCAAAAACCGACCAAGTGCGAGTCGGACTCGCGCACGAAGGTTCCCGTACCAATATCGGGCAAAAATAGGCAAAAAAAATTTTGTTTCGGAGCCCCTCTTAAAGGTACATTTATATTTTGTTTTTAGTACTTATTTGTTATTTCAACAGAAACACGTAATTTGTGAAAATTTCAGCTGTTTAGCTATAGCGGTTCTTGAGATACAGCCTGGTGACAGGATTCCGTTTTTACTCTTTGGGTACGGAACCCTAAAAAAACTCTATACCTACGTTGGCCGTGAAGTTTGGTCGTGAAGACGCAGACCGCATAGAAAATTACACGCTGATGTCGTAGGTATACCTACCCCTATATGTGCGGCCGGGTCCCTGCAAGATTTGGAACGAGAGGCAAACCTGGCGATGATATTAAATAAAGGTAGGCAGGAGTTTACCTACTTTTCTTGTAGGTATTCTGCGATTGTTTCCTTCACTTTTTCCACAAGCTAAGAGTGAGTGCAGATTTTATTATGTTTCTAGCTACACCTAAAAAGGATTACTCCATTTGTTCACACACTGTGGGGCTCGAACATAAACTAGAGCGATAAGGCTTTAACTAATCACGCCAGCCAAGTAGGTACGGGTTGGTCGACTTCATACAATCTTAGAATTTCATCACAGATGTGCATGCAGGTTCACGATGTTTTCCTTCACCGTATTCATGAGCGCTGAGTAAACGTACATATGAATTTCAAATTTGAAAACACATTGGTACGTGGCGGGGTTTGAACCGCTGCCTCCTGGATGGATGCCACCGGCCTTAACCGCTAGGATCGACGTTGAACTCCGCTACACTCCGCTTAAATACGCTATTACTCATACGAAATAGTAACAGTGAATTTCTTGCTTATTAAAGTCTGAAGGAATGCCCAGAATGCAATTTAAATGTAAGCGGAGACCAAGAAGCGTGGAGCGTGGCTATGTCCAGGTACGTTAGGAGTTTCAATTCGCCATATTGCACACATTCTTACACTGAACATGAACGTGCTCTGAATTACAGCTGCTGTGTACTTACAAACTCTACAAAGCCTTTAGATACCTCAGCGGTACAAAAAGAAAGATTTATCTTTGAGCTTTAATTAATTACCATTTGGTACATACTCGCATTTTTGTGAATTTCACATTGACAACGATGATGTTGGTTAATAGTATTTTCGCAATTCCTGTGATTTAATGAAGGGGCTATTAATATAATAGATAGTCCATAAAGTATCTATAATTGAATGAATTTATTTACCTTATAAAAAATCTATTCTTTCATAAAATGAATAGGAGACTTATTTCGTTACATTGGGTAATACTTTTGATAGTTTTCTCTTTAATTTTATTAAGCTGCGTGAGACTAATCTAATTTAAGCATAATTGACCAAATATTAATGTAAATTAGTTTTAAATTGGCTTTAGAATTTGTTAATTTTATCAAATGACTCCCCATTTGAAACACAACGTTATTAGTAATTTTTAGGATTAGGTACTCCTAGTTAGAAAGGCACGTGTATTTAAAGATTTTTAGAACTGATAATTTTATGAATTTATTAATAGCATCTTGTAATTTTGAAATTGCACGCCAAATAAAATGTGACTTTTCACAACTTATTATTTGAAACATCACTGGAAAACAAGTTCTGCAAAATTCATTCAGACATAAATAAATACCTACATCATAATAACATACTGCAAAACATATTTCATGATTTTGTCATAATATTGACATGATGTTCTACACACGTACTAACGTGTAGAAAGAGATGCTGTCTGTAAATAAAATAAATTATCTTTTTATTTTGCATTTTTTATAATTAGTTATCTATGTATCTACAAGTGAACGTACCCATAATAACCCGTGTCTTCAATGAACATTAGGTGGATAATGTTGTAAATAAACTCTTACAAACGTTATTGTGAAAATGTGTGACAAAAGCAAGTTAATTTTCAAAGATTTCCTCCGAGATCTCATTTACAGTTTGTGAGAACATATAGATCAGACGTAAAGGGTTATGTATTTAAAAATTAAATCTTAAATACCTTTAACTTCCAAGGTTGATATAAGCCCAGTAAGTATAAGTTGATTGTCTACACTAATATTATAAAGAGAAAAAATTTTATTGTTTGTATATTTGAATTGAATAGTAGGTACTCTATTTATAAACAGATTTATCCTACAATCCTAAAAAGCAAATTTTAATGGCTGTTATTGGCAGTTTTAACCTAATATAAATTTAGCGAATCAAGTTAGTAGGGATATTCATGTTCTCCTACTTCCTCTCAGTTATTGTTTCGTGTTACGGCGCAAGGCAGTGCCAGACTACATTGGTGAATTATAGATTGGCACTGCAACCTGTGGGCAGACGTGACGATAGTACCCATTGGTCCTTTTAGATTCGCCTGAAAGCAATCTTTATAAAATATACTTCTAATTTCTGTACTGCAACGTTCCGAAAAAGAAAGTCTTTAATTATCGTCAGTTTCTGCAGATGATAAAGATGTAGGAACTTCTTGCCTCGCGCATCGGTTTTGTGGAACGAACTCTCTGCGACCGACAGTCTTTCCGAGCAGCTACGACTTGGGAGCCTTCAAGAAACGAGCGTACTTCTTTTTAAAAGGCCAGCAGCGACCCCAGAACTCGATTTGAGTTGCGGGTGTCCATGGGCGGTGTCCACTGCTTACCATCAGGCATCACATTTGCTCATCTGCCGCCTCATGCATGAAAAAAATAAATCCATGCAAGTTGCAAACCGAACTTTAGACATAGGAGTAGGTATGATTGTATAAGATTATGTCACTTTCTCACTCAGATATTAAATGTACCGGGTATTCTTGCCATTTTGTATGGTTGCCAAACAAAAACATACTTTGAAAGTTTACCGGATTCGCCTATTACACTTTGAGCGTTTCTGCAACGATTAATGGACTTGTAGACTTACCGTTGCGTGTATTTAACACGCCCTTAAGCCTCATTTATCGGGTCTGAGGCTAGACGGGAAAGGAAGGGGTCGCAAAGTGTAGTAAGGGGGGTAGGTGGCGCTGGGGTCAGACGGCGGCGTTCAAGGTTAAGGCCACCCCCGCCTCGGCGCCCCACCCGGCATGCCAACCCAAACCAAGCCTATGCACTTCACTCAACGTTGTATCATTTAGGACTTTTTGTATGAATGGAAAATAGACTAGACAGATTTGGCATCGTGACTAGACGTCTGAGTCAGACTGCGCACTCAAATCCTAGGCTGAAATTTCGAGGAACAAACGATGTGCGAAATAGCACATATGAGTATTATAGCTGAAACAATTCTGCACTTCCATCGATTTAATTGAGAGTCGGTATTTTAAAAGTAACCGTGCCATTTTGGTGTTTTGATGCATCAAACAAACCAAAAATCTTGGCTGTGCAGAAAATTGAACTAAAAGTCTTTGGTTTTTACCAAGATAGTTATAGTATTAAGATTGTACTTACACGTTACGACGTAACGATCCAGATCGTTATGCAAAAAGCGCAGCAGACTGTGGGACGTCGCTGTCGCCACCCCATTAAATGACGTCAGACGAAATACGAACATGGCATTGCTTAACTTAGGATTACACAGAATAATAGTTGCATTTATAATGTTCTTCATTAAAACGGAGTCTAAATCTGTCGGTATGAAATACTTATAGCTTGTCTGTTCGACTAATATTATTTCTTCCGTGGCACATTTTCGGTGGTACTGTAATAGGTAGCTATTTCCTAAGTAATTCGTGTATTTTACGAAAGTTCCCAAATCTTCGTTTAATTTCAATCCTATTTCAAATCATAGTGTATAAAATAAATTTAAACACAATCAGGTTAGTATTAACATCACAATCAGGTGTTGTGCATGTGCAGTCAATTGATTTTCACTCAGCGATCCGTCGATATGATATGAATGTGGATTCAATTGAACCAAATTCAGCATTCACTATCTAATTAGTTTAATCAAAAGTTTAACCCAAATGAATTAAAATAATATGACACCCTTGAGTAATTTTTGATAACATTTCTGCAGCATCATACTAATTCCCTACCGAAGTTTTATCTTTATTCCCCTATTCATTGTGGTCTACACAGACGTGACGTCACGACATCAGATGCTAGTTAATATAAAAGATAGGTATAATATATAAAAGCATGGCCATGGCAACGACGCGGCAGGTCCGATAGATTGATTGTTGTCAAATGAATCACTCTGTGGCATAGTGCATCGCAGACTATCCGACGGCGCAGACCAATGTCGCAGACGAGGAGCTATTTGGTGACGTCACGGGCGACATTGTGCAAGGGGACACGGAATAATGGCTGCCGACCGCCCCGCCTGCCCACCCCCCACCCGGCCGTGCCGTTACGTAACGCGCTCTGCGATTATTCAAGAATTCAGGATTCGATAGAATGGAACTCACGTGGGCTTAATTGAATAAGAATTGAAATCGCTGCCAATTATATTTGCTACAATGGACGTATGACACGAATCTTGTTGTAACATTACAATGTATTACTTATGTGTATCAAACTTTCATGGCATATAGGTATGTGGGTATCAAATTTTGACATTCGTAGAATAAGTTAAGTACAATCTACTCGTAAAATCAAAAGTTTGTTGTATCCAAAGATTCAAATTTTCTGAATAAAAAAGTATCCGTATCAAGACGTACAATTTAATAGTTGTTGTTTTATGTACATACGCAATTCGATTTATCAATATCAATCAATTTGACAAAATTTCGTATCTTGAACAACTATCTAACATCTTAACACTTTGTTTTTTAATATACAAATTAGAACTTTTTATTAAAAAGGACATTACAGAGGAAAATTATTGACAGAAGCCCGTCTTATACGTACATCATCATCGTGATCATCAGCCTGCAGTTGTCCACTGCTGGACATAGGCCACTCCAGTTGTTGCGGCTTTGGCCACCTGGAGGTTTTATCCATAATCGCCACGCTGGACAGGCGGGATGGCGACTGTTTGGCGGTCGTTCCCTTACATCTCAATAATAATTAATTGCCGTTGGTGATCAGTGTGAATCTAGAGTCGTCGTGGAGTAGGTACCTAACACGACCACGCGTCATCCGTTCGGCTACGTGTCAAGTGTACTATCACATTTGAAATATAGCTATAAAGTTCAGACAGGAACAATAAAAAACCACTCAAGACGTCTAGACTGACTACTGGTATTAAAAAATAAGTCTTTAGCGAACGCTTGCCCGCAGATGGCATAAAACAGACGCCTTGTTCGCTTTAAATATAGCCAACGATTTTATTTACGCAAATAACAACGTGCCTCGTAAAACTCTCACACCAACTGACGTTTTAATGTTTTCGGGATCATGATATTTATGTCAACGGACATAATTACGTTACACAAATTTTATGGCGCTTATATGATTATTACGGGTGCTGTGAAGATAACCACTAGAGATTCAGATTTGTGATGCTGAAGGGCAAGAACGCTCTTATCTAGCTGGATCAAGTTACTGTCAATTACTGCCCTACGCTTCTACGCGTAGGTAGATACTAATTGCGATTTAAATGTCACCAATTTTTGTTGATGAGTCATTTACTTTCAGCGTTTGAAATTATTATCTTTACGCCTTAATACTTGAGGTGTAGGTATATCAGCTAGTAGGTATACCTACCAATTAAATTCTATAAATAAGTCCTATTATGATTTTTCATCAAAAGAATTTGCTAACTTCACTCAATTTTCAACTGTCGTTGCAAATATATGTATCGCTTAACAACTACGAGTACCTATCATTGCAGATTGACAGAATATGAACATTTAAAAAAAATTACACACCCTAGAAGCTGTTGTAGTCAAATAACAAAGAAACAAACTATGCACCTAGTTGTTAAATTACGAGTAGGTATATAAAGATTTTGTATTAGTGCTCTTCAAGAAGCAGATAATATACGAAGAAAGACAGTGAGAAAAGCGTACCGAATTAGTAGGTACTTTTTTACCATTTTAGATTATCTCGTTGACGACTTGCAGTTTAGTTAGGTATAGTACAACAAATGGGCTTATTTTCTAACTCGTCGATGATAAACCTAAAGACTTCCGAGACACAGCTTTTCAAATTGAGCAATGCAATGATACCTACTTATGACTTACGAATCAACAGAGAACCTTACTGAAAACATGCCACAGGCCAGGTTGGGCCACAGCCACACAGCGCTCCGCTTGTGATTTACATATCAGGATAAATACTTAGAACAATCTACAATTTAGAGTTTTCATCAGTTCAACATTTATTCATGTCGCCTGAATAATAGAATAAAAGTCATAAAGTTGATTCTATCGCTGTTTACGTTAGGGTCAATGACCAAAGTTTATGACTGTACTCCAGACTAAAAACAATATTCTAACACACGCCAGATACTCCGACAAATAATTTAATGACAGACAACAATATTCCATTATACAGTATGAATGTTATAAAGACTTAAGAGAGTGGCTTTCTGCAGATCCAACAAGAGTTTCACTTTGTAGCTTCGGTTGCGTTCGTTGAAGTCTGAAATTATACACATTCCTCGTTATTAGGTACAATAACGAGATTGATCCACGTCCTCTACAATTCGTGAAGGAAACCTAAGGATCATGGTCAAAAGAGTCAACAAGATTCTGCAAATTAAAATGTGACGTTCTAAAGAATGATCTCAATGGATGATTCGATTCAAATCGCTATAGGATTTATCGGCTTGTGAGTCAGTTGGCAACCCGCGGCCGGCGGAAATGAGTCCTTCCTCCGCGCTATCGGCCGGCACTTTTGTTAAATTAAAATGGATGAGGTTTAAAGTGGATGGTGCGTCCCGTAACTAAGGCTAAGCGTACGCTAAAACGCAGGCGACGCAGGATCTGCGTGAGACCAGGGCAGAACAGATTTTGCAAACACATCTGAGACCTAAATACGCTCGCACAGATTGCTGCGCGACGCGTGCAAGTCGAGACGTGGCTATTAAAAATAAGTCAAAGATGTGTTGCAATAAACCGTTTAATTGAATTAGTTCTTTTTGAACCTAACAAGGTATTATAAACATGTATGACGAAAATCCTCAAGACTATTAAATAAAAGACATTGAAACACGCGACTTACTGGTCTACGTCCTTTTATTTCCTCGGGAATTGCTTTGGTCATTGGTCTTTGGCTTTTGGTTTGTTTTAGTGATAAGTGGCATCTGCCAATTATCACTAAAACAAACGCTTTGTCAGGATGCCCGGAGAGGCTCGACGCAATCGCCCACAGCACGGCAGCGCTGCGCCGCCGCTATTAGTCACTTCTTACGACAGGCAGAAATATCTCGGTAGTATTCTAAGCCCCATATACGAGTAGCAGGGCGCAGAAGGCCTATGTCTGCCACAAGTACCCTCCTGCTCTGCCCTGTACGCGTAAACCTGTGCCGCCTGCGTCTCAGCAAGTCAGCATACGCTTAGCCTAACGGTTGGCGCAGCGTCGTATACGCGCGGTTACGGCAGTCTGCGCGGCAGAAATAGGACGCGGTGAGTCCTCATCCTCACCGAAGCGACTCACCGTTTTGCTTGAGGGACGAACAGGTTCGTCTTAACTAATTAAGTAGGTAAGTAGTCCGTGTGTTTTCCGATTTTCGATATGGATACTCTGATCTAGATGTGTCTGTCAATCGTTGAATTAGTTTTATCGTTTCTCACTACATTTTGCGAGCGCAAAAACTGCAACATATTCCAGAGTGTTACAGTGGTACAAGAAGATAATCTCAACTCCTAAAATTCATTTTGGTAGGTATAGGCATCCGCAGCTTTACATGCAAAATGATAAATTTCCCACGGGCACGTGGCAGTTTTTTCTACTATTTAATTTTCACGTTCATTATCATTATCATTACCCTATTGCAGTCCACTGCTGGACATAGACCTCTCCAGTTGTTCGCCACTTAGGGCAAACAACTGGAGGATACCCATATTCGCCACGCTGGGTAGGCGGGTTGGCGATCGCTGGGCGTATCTTCTAGCTTCGGTAACGCTGCTGCTCGTCATCGGTATGTCGTATTTAGCTACGCCTTCAGTTGTGATGGTTATACCGCCACCAGTCGGTTTCCAGCGCCTCGTTTGTTATTCGGCAGGATGCACCACGTACCTACTGGTGAAGTTGGCTTGGCGCGAAAAGATGATAGGTCGCTCCCTTACCATTGTATAGTTACGCCATTGCAATTTTTAGCTGATCCACATCAAAATAGATCTTTCCTCTTGTCCCCTCGGCATCCTCATCATACGGACGTATGCAAAGGAAGCGAAGCACGGGCCACCAATTGCGTCGTCGTCGCGACGCGTGGGGCCGCGCAGTTCGCTCCCTCTCGACCTCACTCGCGAACGGTTATCAAATTGCGCCTGTACTTGTTTAAGCCACGTAAACACTAGGGGTCAAATGGAGCAACATGTTGCAGAACATGTTCGTCAACAGCATAGGTACAATGTTGCGGGGCGTGTTGCAGGACACTATGCAACGTTGCAGCGTACGTACAATGAGCATTGAGCGTCATGTTGCGAAACAAAATGATCCCTAGTGTATCCGGGGCTTAATGTCAAAGGTGAATAACGACGGACCGTCCACCACGGGGAGCACTGATGGAAAGTACAACCCAACCTCTAACTTCGAGACAGCATAACTTGTGTGGGCTTTATGTGCTTTTCTTATTCGTTGATCTTAGATGGTATTATTTCCCTGAACATGTACTATTTAATTAAAATTTTGATATCAAAACCCAATTGTCTTTATTATGTTGGCGCCCAACTGTAGTTATTATATTATTTTACGCTAATTTCATTCAATGAACATGTAAAAATACTGTAATGTGTTTAAGGTAAAAAAATAAATATCATTAATTAATCATTTTTTAGATTGATTTGTAACGTAGTAATGTACCGGAGCTAGAACTAAGCCCTGCGATCGCCAACCCGCCTGCCAAGCGTGGCGATTATGGGTACATCCTCCAGATGTTTGCCCAAAGTGGCGAACAGCTGGAAAGGCCGATGTACAACAGTGGACTGCGATAGGCCGATGATGATCATGATTTGGATTGAAAATGGAGCATGAGAGCACGGAGACCTGAGCACTGAGCACGTTCCTCAAATAAGACCCACATTAAATTTAACAAATTCTTATGGTAGGTACGCATTAGTCCTTCAAGTCAGTCTTTTGACAGACAATTATCTGATCCGAGTTTTTCAGTAAGAAAAGTTATAAGCGGAGTAAGAAAAGTTATAGGCGGACTAAAAAATACCCAAAGTATAAGCAAGTTCATTCTGTACGATTCCACATAAAATTTGTTTCAAAAAATATTTTTCTCAAAGTCGGGCAGAATTTAGTAGAGCTCACTTCCTCCCAACGGGTGGTAACGGTGGGACAATTTTCCAGGCGCTCGCTAGCCGCGGTAACAAGACATCATCCGGTCTGCTAATAAAATATGAAGCAGTAGGACTCACAGTAATTTTTTTTTTTTTTGTTTCACCAGGGAGAAATGCTGTTTACGCATACCCGCTGCCCGAGGGAGCAGACGGGTTATGTGGGACTCGCTCCGCGTCGGCAGAGAATACCCACTAAAAAACCCTGGTTTGCACCGTCAATGCGCCTTGGGCGACAGCAACGCGGGTCCTCAACTATAACGCCGCGAAGCTGTCAGCGCTGGTCTGCTCAGGCAGACTCCGGCTTGGCCCCCCCACTTGGGGCAGCCTAGGGATCGGTCCTGAAAAGGACGTCTCCCTCCTCCAAGGACGGGGTTCGTGCAATACGTGGCCGACACCCCCGTGCCGACCTCGCGGAACCCCGTGGTCCCGACCGAAGTCGGGATAACAGGCGGTTTTTTATTGTGGTTTAACTCCACTCGGGCTCGCCAGTCAAGGCAAGCCCCCTGGTCCCTCCTGTGAGGGGAAACAGGTTGCCCGGCGACAGTCCAAAAGGACTATATCCGACGGCCACGAGAACCGTGACCATCGGACCCGCCGCGCATCAGTGATACACTGCCATCCCACGCCAGGACAGCGTCCGCGACAGCGGACGCCGTCAACCGGCTCCTCTAGGTAAGGCGGCAAGGGTCGCAGAAGACAGGGAGGACAGCAACGAAACACTGCGAGATCCCCCGAAGGGCACTCCTCTTCCTCTGCGACCATCGCCGACAAACCGACGCAAAATGCGTCCCTCAACACGTCTCTCACCAATCGGACAAATGCCCCGCCATTGGGAGAGACCCACAGGCCAAAAGGCCCCATCAATGTGCCGAAGCACAGCCGTGGAAGGCGTCGGGACCAACGACGCCAACACTGGCTCCCAGAGCCACGCACAAGTGCGTGCTCCCTACAGGGAATTAGCCGTCGGGTAGCAGCCATCCTCTACTACCCGCCGTTGCCCGGTGTACAACTCACAGTAACTTAGTCATTTTAACTTGCTGTTTTATGTATATCCTTTTCTCCAGCTCATATGTCATTGAATTCATAATGTTGTATGGCAATATTGCACATAATATTATTGAAAGATTATTGGGATATTAAGACATATCTCGGTACATTAGAAAGATGTTCATTTGCTCCGAAAATCTAGTAGGAGAAACAAACCAAAATGGTGCCATGTTTAGGTACACATAAAGAGATTCATTTTCTTTCTTTGGAGATGACGAGTTACAGCGAGTCCTTTACTCTGAGAATAATTTAAAGAGGCTATGCATAAATGCTTAGCATTGAGTTGAAATAACGCAAGGAGGAGGAATATATATGGCACAGGTCAGGTATTAAGTTAGATAGATACTTTGTACTGCTTTTATGTTGTGTAGAATATTGTTATACGTGCTAAAGATGGCGGTTACTAATCATACAGGCGCTAATATAATATAGGCAAGTAGATTCGATAGAATAATAATAATAAAATAATAAACAAACTAATATACCTAAGTCCAATATTCCAGTTTAGTACCTACCTACTATACTTAATTCCATTTCCATTGACCTGACTCTATTTTTAATGGTCCATTACCCTGACTCTATTTTTAATGGTTTTGTTAGCTTTTATTATACAAATAATATTATTTGTAGTAAGGTAGGTAGGCTTTCTTATGTAAAATGTAGGTAAATAAAAAAGAAAACGCTTTCACTCATTAAATAGTCACTCAATTGATATCTGACGCGCGAGTACTTGTATGTCATACGATTAATCTGCATTCTGCTACCAGACACCGGACCGGTTGGACGTATAGAGTGAAATTGATATTGTGCATTAATATGCAACATCATATGACAATCCAATCCATTCCATTTAATAATGGAATGGATTGGATTGTCTTTGTCTGTAAAATGTAAGTAGGTAACGGTGATTATTATTTTATATTATTAAGATTGAAATAGGATAAAGTAGAATTGAATAGCAGGGAAGTGTTGTATTTTTATGAAAATGGAGAACATAAATCAATAATTAAATGATAAATAATCTGATGATTTAGGTCTTATTTAAAAAAAAACCCATATCTCTGAAACTGATGGCTAACAGTTTAAATCTAGAAACTATCAACGAATATTGTACCCAATCCAGTAGAAATTTTATTAAATCTCCTCGCTTTACTTCAGTTCACGCAACAATTTTCGGAGCAACCGCATAACGCCCAGTTACGTTACGGGCCGTCAGCCGGTTACCTAATAAAATATAGCCGACTACATACTTTAGGCTCTCTGCTAGTACGATATTATTATCTTGGTAGGCGCCAGAGTACATACCCGGACTATACTACAAAGGCTTAAAATTGTTTTGCCTCAGCCGAAAGGAATTTTGGTAGGCATTTTGGTAGAGAAATGAGTATTAGATACATAGAGCCTGCGTTTAGTAATAAAATATTTTAACTAGAGTTACCTTGGTGGGTAAGATATAAAATATAAATCCCGTGCTGGCCTAAGATCGATCAAAATGGCGAACTATTGGAGAGGCCTATGTCCAGCAGTGGACTGCGAAAGGCTTTTGATAATATGATTATGATGATATAAATCCCTTCAACTTCATTTATTACATATACCCAATAAAACGAGATGTCACGTAACTTTTTTGATAGGTATAAACTGTGTACAATTTGCAGAAAAGGTGCAGAACATAATATGTTAACGTCACATCACCTGCCGTGGATCCCGACTTTGTTTTACTTACTATAGGAACTTATAACTGCTAAAATCTGCAGCAAAGTAGGTAACGTCATTTGTTCCTCTGAATGAAACCTATAAATCCAGAGATGAAACATCCCTAATTGTTGCTCAAGACAGTACATTATTTTTACAGTGAAATCCTAAAAAGAACACAATCGTCCAATTTAAGATTATACCGTGTCACCGCTTGAAGTAGAGGTCAAATTGAAATAAAATCTGTCTGCGTCTGATAAAAAAAGAAATGTTCCATTTGACCTATGGCCTTTAATTAATTATTGATTTTACTTCAATCTCAAAACAAATGCTTTACTTTTATTTTATACCTGGCAGGCGCCATCGCAATCTTGTTTACATAGATTACAATGGCGCCTGTAGTAGGTTTAGTACGGCCATGTCTGCTTCCCCGTAGATCCTATACAGATAAAAGGATATACTTAGGTATTAGGAATTTCTGCCTTATATGGTTCATCATCAACATCATTTCAACCCACATCTACCCACTGCCGAGTATAGGCCTCTTCTTTCAAACGCCACTTTACACGATAACTCGCCAACCTCGTCCAATGTTTCTCGGCTACCGCCGCTATGTCATCTTTATTTCAACTTTATTGCTCAACATACAATTTACGCGCATCTTGTAGAGTTGTGCTTAATGCTAAGAGCAACCAATCTTCACAATGAGATGATATGAATAAATATCAGACAACATCACATACATTGGTCCGATCAAAAAGTAAGTAGCTTAAGCACTTGTGTTATGGGTATCAGAACAACGAAGGTACCACAAATAAATACTTAAATACAAATATAAACACCCAGACACGGAACAAACACAAGTGTTCATCACACGAGTGTTTGTCCCGGGTGGAAATCGAACCCACGACCCTTGGTTCAGAAGGCAGGGGTCACTACCAATTGAGCCACCGAGCCAGTCAAGAGATGATATGTGTGCTTTGCGGTGACTGTACCAAAAACATAACAAATACGATTATATACAATATTCGTTATTACAAACGAGGCTCTGGCAACCGACTGGTGGCGGTATAATCATTTACGATATAAAGCCTAGCTAAATACTACAGGCCAATGACGGGCAGCAGCGTCACAGGAGTAAGAATTTACGCCATGCGCCAACCCATCGCCAACAAGCCTGCCCAGCGTGGCGATTATGGGTAGAGCCTCTATGCGTTTGCCCAGGGTCCAGTGGCGAACAACTAGAGAGGCTATGTCCAGCTGTGGACTGCGATAGGCTGATTATAATGATGATAATGAAAAAATAAATTGTTCATTAATTTCTACAAATAATATAGGTAGTATAAAAGCTTAATTATAACAAGTGACTTTTGTATACCCTTTCATGAAGAGTATGAAAATTAAAAGGTAGGTATTCAATATTCTACATTGATCGCTAAGAATGATTTAGGTACTTTGATAGATACTTAGGTACTCGTAAATTGAGTAAAACTTTCAATGATATTAATAGATATAATAAGTTACAATAATCTGTTTGCGTCGATAATGCCACTAAAAGGTTTATAATTCACTTTACTTTCTATAGGTGCACTCAATAAGTTAATCTATAGCAATGTTGATGTTCAATACGACCCACTATAAATAGATTACGTAGTGAAATTCTTCGCTGAATTCGAAACGGTTTGTGTAAATAGCCGCCTAGGTATATAAATTTCCATAATGCAATTCGTCTAGACTAGACAAAGTGCGCCCGCGAACACGTGCTGGAGCGCCCGTCTAGAGGTGAAGCGAGTCACAGCAGCGTAATGCTGGCTGCGGGCCGCGGATCGCCGCCTCTGCGAAGGTCGGTTTACATCTCACGGGAAATGCGACACGTAAGTACAACCGCGCGTATAATGGTCGCGTAACGCCGTAACAGACAAATATAAATCACTCTAAACTTTAACATTCGATGACGCGTTAATGGTACAGCTTCTGTTCCGTTTCCTTAAGGCACCCTATGTCGACGTTTCCTTCTTCGTTCTTGTTAAAAACCTCCGAAATTGCTTTTATTTAGATGACATATGGTCAAAAACGAGCGATCTTTATGACACAGTGATGATAACTACTAAAAAATTCGTCTGAACCAATGATCAGAAAAGCCTTAAAATTTGTAAACACTTAGGTACCTATATTAGCAAAGCTTCACACGCATCATATATAATATTATATAATAAATTGTCTTATAAAAAAAAACGAATAGGTAGTTGTCTCTATCCAAAATTTGTTTAAAATACTACCTATTAGCTAGACCTGGGTACCAAGTTACCTAAAAATTGCGTTATGCGTGGGTCGCTGTGAAAAATGTGAGAAAAGAAAGTATTCTCATCGTAGCGTTTCTAGCAACACAGAAAATGCATTCACTTCGCGTTTACGAATGCGAGTTAAATAAAAAAAAACTGAATGCGAGCCTTCTAAGAGGGTGCATAGTAGGGTGGGTCACTTATGTATGAAGAAAAAAAAAAGTTTAGTTTTTCTAGGGGCACAGGGACTAAATGGTGCTAAATGGTCACTGTTAATAGACTACGGAGTTTCATAGCATTCGGAGTTCATCTTCTGCCTCCGGAGTCATATGAAAATCAAAAAAATCTAGTAAAAAAGGGCCATAGCCTATTGGTAAATAAAGATCATTTGTTTTGAAGACAAAGATCGAAAATCATAAAAATCTTTTGTTTAATAATAGAAGAACACAATAACAAAGTAATAACAAATCTATTTAGCTAAATTATTATTTAAATGAATTATTTATATGACGTTAAAATCTTTCTTGCTGCCGAATTTTGTATTTTCGATTTTCTCGAATCTATCTAGGCGTTTATGAATCCCTCTCTCGATAATTTATCACATAAAGTGGCTGAAGCTTCGATGATAGCTATAACTGCTTTTTCAACTGCTTGAGAGTGTAAATTTTTTATATCTTGAAAATACCTAGACTTATATATGAAAAATTACTAGGCGCTCTGCAAAACACCATCAAAAAGTTAAAAAATCCAATTTTTCTAAATGTTATTAATCTTTTTTTACTTACAAATCCTAAGTCAAGAGGTATTCATCAGGTTTCGATAGTCAGCCTTCGATATTTACTTTAACATTCGTCAAAACAAAGTTGGTGCTCGCGATTTAATACAAATAGTTTCAAGACAAATTTACGTTTCAATACGAAGGCAAAACGATGTATTTTAAATTCTTTCGTGCTCGTAATTGTAGTACCTTTCATGGCTTATAGGGATGCTGTATCATATAAATACAAATATCATACAATTTGCTTTCTATGACGATACCCATACTTTTTCGCAAGGTATTGGTACTTGCGCTACAGATCTGTAGTAATATCTTTAGCAAAAAGCTCCGTTAAGTTCCTAGGAATAGGAGTAAAATTAGTTATGGATCTCTTCTCACAGTTTTCAAGCTATTTACCAACCAATAAAGTGAAAAAAAAACGTTGTAACATCGACTTAAATAATAACAATTTTTAATAAATTCTATCTCAATCCGGAGGCAGTAAAAGTTAAAATAAAGTGTTGCAATTTTACGTATCAATTATCTACGCCATTTAGCACCTTTTTGTTGCTGAGCCTGTAAAAAAATCTAAAAAAAAATTTTTTGACCCACCCTAGTGCATAGTGACATCTAGTCAATGGCGATCGTATTTATCTAGTCTAGACGGCAAGTAGTGAATAATAGTAGGACAACAAACGAACCATTCCGACCGTCTGGAGGTGAGATGAAGGCCTTTTACAAATAAATGCATCCAGTCTGGCTGAGCCACTCATGAGTCGTCGCTAGATGTGACTTTGCTGACAAGCCAATTATTACGTGTTTGCCGAGATTGGTGGAATGCATTTGAACGGACTTATTCTATTAAAAAGTTATTCCGTACGATCAGTTTATCATGGTTTTAAAGTCGAAAGTCACAGTTTGTCTAGTTAGTTACACGTGCGCCCTGCGGTATGGGGCGTAGAAAAGTACCGAGGTATCCCTGCCTGTCGTAGGAGGCGACTAAAAGGGCCTTCGGGGCTGTGGCGCGCTTGTGGGGGGCCCCTTGCGCTCCGGTTAGCGGCCTCGAGGAAGACGACGACACGTGCCTCCGGGCATAGTGGTCAGTGGCGTCGTGCATCGCAAGATGCAGGGAGGACACCACACCGTCCTCCCGAGGTGTGCCGTTCTTGCTGGGCGGCGCAGCGCTACCGCGCTGTAGGGGGTTGTGTCGAATCCCTCCGGGCATCCCGACCTCCTCAGACAGAGTGCTCGTAGCGGACCACCGTCGGGTTTAGTGGGTATTCTCCGCTAAATAGGAGTGAGCCCCACATAACCCAGGTGTCCCGTACCCAGGGCCCAGGTGTATGCGTAAAAGCATTCCCGACGTAAAAAAAAAGTTAGTTACACGTAGTTAATTGCCAATTTTCAATTAAGCTTTTGAAATGTTTTCGAATTAACGCAAAGAAAATTAGGTACATAATTTCATATTGTATTATGATTAATCTTAATTAACTCTAGGTACAGTACAATGGCTAGTTAGTTGCTCGTTTGTAACGTAATGCTCTAAGTCGAATCTAGCTATACCTAACATTACATGTGAATGCTTCCGGCGAGGAAGCACTTTTGAAGTGACCCTAAGATGTATGAGCTCAGTTGATGTAATTACTATAAAACAATTTATAGGTATCTATACTTAGTTATAATAAATCTGTAGGAAGGTCAATTCTGTACATGAAACATATTTACAAAATAACTATCAGGGGGTGATTAGTGATCGATACTGATGCCAAAAATGCAATCAGTAAAATTTTTGTCTGTCTGTCTGTCTGTATGTTCGTCATAGAAAAAAACTCCTGGACGGATTTTAACGAAACTTAGTACGATTATTCTTCATACTCCTGGGCAGGTTATAGTATACTTTTCATCATGCTAGAATCAATAGGAGCAGAGCAGTGACGGGAAGTGTAGGGAAAACGGGAGAAATTTTTATCTGCATGTTTGATCGCGCATCATGTGAAAACTACTGCATGGAATTGAATGCGGTTTTCACTAATGTATTGCTAGAGGTCTAACTTAAATGTAGATTCCAATTTATACAAGTCCTTTATTTTTAAAACCCGATATCCACGCGTGCGACGCCGCCGGCACAGCTAGTATATAATAAATTACCAACACAAATTAGAACTGAGCACAAATTTTCTGTATTTAAAACCAAGCTGAAACAATTTTTACTATCAAAATGTTATTATTCCGTTGATGAATATTTAAAGGAATAATTAATATTACTGTGACGATCTTTAATACATTACCTACAATGCCCGAAAAGGGCGACTAAGTTCTAAGGAACCTATGATTTATTAAGACCAAAATGTATCACTTAGTCTGTAATAAAGAATTTGAATTTTATTCAGGTAAGGTAAATCAACGACAAATTAATACATTTTACTTTAAGAAGAGAACTCTCAAGTCCTCTTTGTTATTTTATCCTACACTTAAGCTAATAATGAAAGGGCAGACCAGATTTATATTATGAACATATTTTTCCAGGGATATTTGAAATCCGTACGCTAATTAACATGCGTCGGGCTCACGTAATATTCAGAATACCCTCTGCCGAGGCGACAGTCAGTACAGTGAGAAGTAAAAAGTCCATCCTGGGGTGGTGCTAATTAATGTCATGATGCTGTCTAGACCTGACGACACACAGGCTATAGGCGGCCGTGTTAAGTGTGCTAAGTAGGTACATATAATTACTTAACGGTACATACAACTTATAGGCATCGGGATTATTATACGGCTACTTTTATTGTCTTATGCATGACTTACTGCATATTCAGACTAATAATATGGCTCAATGATGATGATGACCTATCCGTAGCTAAATACCAAACATTTTAGATTTTAGAACAATCCCAACGAGTTGCATGGCTTAGAAAAATCATTTGAGATTTTTTGTTACTTGGCCTTTAATGTCCCAATTTTAGGCTTCCCCTAAGTTTCTCTACAGCTTTCGATTGTTCTTTACATTTTACCAGCCGCATAAGTGGCTGTTGACATCATCACGCCATATCTTCCTCGGTCTACCTCTCTAACGCTATTCCCATTTAATATTACAAAGATTTAAAACATACACTACCTAGGTATGTTGGTACCTACCTACTAAAATTCTCCGTCTGTGTATATTTTGTGGAGAGAAATAATTAAACTTATTATTATGTATGTACATCGTCAAACGATGATACATTAATTTAAATACCATTTACTTATGCCTAATGTTTTCCCAAATGACGAAACCTAACTTGCGTTAATCGCTCTCGCCTAATACGGCCTACCACAAACTTTCGTGTCGGATCTTAAATCTCTTAATCTGCCTACGAATATCGTGTTGGGCATAACTCACGGCAAATGAACCGCGATGAAGACATTTACGACCCGGCGATATTTCATCGGTTGTTATAAAACTTTCTTTCTGCTGTTTAACCGTTATATGGATTTAATTTCGAAATATGTAGGTCACCTTCAAATTTTCAGCTGATAAATATATTCTGCCGTAATATTACAAGGCACGTTGCACGCTTATGCAAAATTGTTATTGACATGTTAATAATTCATCTAGATATAACAGCATTCCAGAAAACGTAGATCTATTTACGTATACTGTTTCCCAGCCGCATTAGGCCGATTAACGGCTTCGGTGTCACAGTGGTTTGTGCATCTCGGACGATTTATAGGCTCCAAGTTTGATTCTGAGTTGTTCCGGGTCTGGATCATAGCGCCCGTAAGCGTCATCTGGATCTCATAGTACAAGGGAAAACCTTTGAGACCTGGTGGTTAGTGTGAATTTATTATTTGGTTTGATGAGTTTAATGATTTATCGATATTATGCAAACTTACTTATTATGGAAATTACGCAGCCTTTTAAATAACTCAAGACAAGCCACCCTGGTATCCCTGGTCTACGCAGCGCCATCTAGTCCCAAATTAAGTCAAAGCTAGTACTATAGTCTAAAATTACCTACTAGACAACTGAAAAAGTAACTTTAATACTGTTTTTACCAATACAGACAATGTTCATGCACACAAATGTTTGTACTGAACGGGGATCGAACCCGTAACCACTGTGTCAAAAGCAGCGTTCGTTACAAATGAGCTAAACTGGTTGTCAAACTAAGGTTAGGTTAGGTAAGGTTTGTAGGTAGTATGTATGTCCAAGTTTCAATCACAATTTGTTTCCATTGTTACCCCGGTTTTCATTACGCTCCGAAGCGTGACCCAATTCTGTAGATGATGTAGGCACGGCGGCTGAAGGGGTCGTATAGGCCTACTTATAAAGCGCCTATGTATCTAACCTTCCGCACGCCCGCCGCCCCCGCGTCTAGACGACCTAGGTACCAACTCGCCTAGGTACCTACTATATGTAGCAGTTAGTTAGACAGCCAACAGTGATGTTCATATTAACTGGGATATTCAAAAATGTTTTTAGAGTGGATTTATCTTTGTTCTGTCAAACATTACAAGACCGTATCTTATAAAAAGTAAGTGCAAGTCTGTAAGGTAGGTGCACAGGTAGGTGTAATAAATAAATTATTAATTATAACCCCCCCTTCCCCCCGGTTTAAAAATTACATGAATTTTATAAAAATCTCGTTGTTTCAACCAAATTTTTGATATGCTAAGAGATAAAATAATATGCTAATATGCAACACTGGCGCTTACAGCGCCTCTACCAGTAGTCAATGAAATAATTCCACGATATGATCGATTGAGACTGACCGTTTCATGAAATAGCAGTCTAGCTGGCCCGATCGCCGAACGATTTCTTATCATTGATCTGGCCTGGGCACATTATGATATGGCCAAAAGACAGTGAACATTTCATGAAACGGGCGAATTCTACGATGTGGCCACGACACATACATAGGGACAGACACGAAAAGCGACTAAGTTTTAAACTACATAGGTATGTAGTGACGAGTCAATGCTTTCTTGGCGTTACACGTTTGTGAAGATGCTTTTTTAATTACAAGTTGGACTGCGACATACCTCCATTTTCAGTCGCGTATCAATCGAGTCTCATGTTAGTCGGGGCGCGGACGAAAGGCCTAACTTTGTGGCCTTTTCCGGGCGGCGCGTCGCTGGCGGGTGGCACAGGCTGTCTAGACACCGCTTTTAGTGCTGTTAGGTTTAATTTCACGTGCTACGATAGGCGAGATACAAGGCTTGGGACAGTTCTCAGCACCATAATTTCTATTACTACTCTTTTGAATAATGCCTAAATCACTCTGTGAAGTTTGGGGAAATAAAAAGCTAGTAGGTATTAGATAGATAGATATTCTTTATTGCGCACCATACAATTAACTTAACACCAGGTTTAACAGAGAGTAGGTGTAGGTTTAGCATAAAAATACCTATCTAGTTTGAATCAAATACAAATATTTATGGTACAAGAGCTTAAGCGATTAGTGTTAATTTTTGTAATATTTTTAGTAAAACTTTTACAAACCAAGTTGACATGATATAAAAAACAAAAAAGTATATTTAAGCTCATTGCAAATATAGGTTTTGTAATACTGCACTGTCATAAGGAATATGGATAAGGAAAATGGCAAATAATGTTTGATACCTAATTAAGTAGAGGCTAGATTAGATCAAGTTTAGAATAGAAACAAGCTTTAAGAATATTTAAATGTGTCTTAGCTTTACTGACACAAATACACCTTTGTTGTTCATCTACTGTGAGTTTGGGGTAACTACCTACAGTAAATCAACTGCCGCACACCGGTCTCTGGGGAAGCTTTAAGCTTGCACGCGACATCAACAGTTCCTTCGCGGGTCGGTTGCGAATTAAATGACGTATTTCACTAATGTCGGCCATTTATTTTACATTTAAGGAAAATATAAAGTATATTTGTTTCCAAAATGAAAGTAGGTACAGACAATAATCTTAAGAGTTAAATCAAACTGGTTCTCTACTTTAGAAACTACTTCCCTAAACGGTGGTAGAGTCTTTATTTGTACCTCACAACTCATTTCGTTTCACAAAGGGCTTATCATAAGTTTATATGAATAAAGATATTTTTTTATTCACTACAGAAGCATAGCAATGTCTATGATTTGTCTTTTTCTAACCTTATCTATTTGACATTGACAAATTAAAGATAAATAACGAACTCGTAGTGTTCAGGGATGAACGACTTTTCAAAAAATATTCTCAATTTAATTCTGTAAAGGTAGGTACACGTAGTCAATTGTCTGTACCTATTAACATATTCCACCAATATCTATGTAGTATTTTATAAAAATTAAGAACTGCTTTACACATTAATTCATTCATTACCATTGAGCACTTACTCCACCTGTCTAGACCATATCAAATTATCCGAGCTCCGCACACCTCGACGAAAACTTTATTCATTTACTCGAATCTATTCCAAATTAATCATTAAGTTTCTCGTGTAGTACGTACATAGCTAACACAAAGCCACTAATGTGTACCGCGGCCACAATAGAGCAGAGTCGAACCAAGAGCAAAGTTATTATGTAGACTGTTCTGGCTAGGCGTCTGCCCTTCCGTCGCCCTTCGGTCGCGTTACGTGCCCTGCCTTTTACAGAATAACACTATCTGCGAACCTGTCTGGGGCACAATGGACGTAAAATAAACGCAAGAGAGTCGTGTACGACTATAAACAGGCGTCGTAAAGTACAAACGAAAGGAGAATCTATGGACGAATGGGTCACGTCACGTCGTGTGTCGCTTAGTTCTGTATGTGGCGGTTAATGGAAAGCCCGCTGGAGAAGTGTTTTACTTAACTTTTATTACAAACTAGCGACCCGCCCCGGCTTTGCACGGGTGCAATACTATTTTTTTTTATATAGTGGCTCGTCATAATAGCCATTAGGTACGCCTGATGGAAAGCGAAAGAGAAGCCCAAACTGCTGTGACAACTGGCAAGTAACTGGTCAGTTACCTGTCAGTTGCCACCGCCATGCCGACCCAACCCTAACCCCCCATGAGCTCCGGAAACCCTACTCACCGGCAGAAACACGACTTAGAGGTCATTTGGCTGCGGTATTCTATAGGGAGCGGTCCTTCCCCGGAAGGGCGGCTCAATTCGAACGAAGATTCGCGATGCCCTACCTCTCTTAGATACCTATATAATATGTCGTTTCTTAAATTTTCTACTTTTCCAAGCAATTTTAATATTTTTTTCTTTAATAAGAACCTTCTCCTGACTATAACAAAGACAACAACAAAAAATAAGTGAAATTGGTCCAGCAGTTCACGCGTGATGGCGTGTACGTGTTCCTATCTACTTCATTATTATCATCCATCATCAGCCTGCAAACGTCCACAGCTGGACTCAATGACGATTGCCCTTTGGGGAATTTGCCTTTGTCGCCACGTGGTGTTTGCCAGTTGGTTTGATGACCGCAGTAGTTGTTGTATTATGTATGTATTTGTGCCCAGGTACGCTGCTGACATTTCCTGATATTCCCTTAGTCGTTTTCTACGACACTCACGGGATGAGATGGCGTGGTCCTATTCTAAATCTGGTTGGTTATATTTTTCTATTAGTTTCAATACAAAATCATTTCAATACTACAGATTCTATAGGAATACAGGCGTATAATGTCTACACAAAACAGAAATGAGCGACATAAAATTTAATGTTCAGTCATCTCGTTGCGTAGGTCCCTATAACGAAACAGGTAGATTATAAATCACGTTTTAATCAAGCTGCTACATCTTTTATTCAGAGGTTTTGCTTTATTTTATTTCTATTATTTCCCTGCGTTTTATAATTTCAGCGACAATCTTTAAGAAAAAGTTAATAAATAGATAGTGTGTATTAAACCCAACTTACCTACGACATGAAAACTATTTAGGAAAGTAGTTTATGAAATCAACAAAATAAATGGCGGATTCCCGAAAGGAAAAGCTTGTTACTCGTAATTAATATAGGCATAATGAAAATGACCAATGTAGTTTAATCACATACAAACCGGCACGATATACCTACCATAATCGCGGCTCGCCCCGTAACTACGCACTTACTGTGATTAGGAGGCGCGTTGACAAAAAACAAATGACACCTAATTTGTTTAACAAATTCATAACGCTTGCGATACCTCTATCTACTACAGACATGGCTTTACGTCATGTGTTCAGGTAGTTATTTATTATTAAAATACTAGCACTTTCATTATCGTTTAATCACGTCTTGTTATTTGAGTCATTGTCAAGTTTTAATATGCAAAGCTAAAGTGGGTAAAAGCTGAATCTACACTGGTTCCTGGTACCTACTTTACGTACCTACGTTAAATTGTACAATTTAACATCATCATCATCAGCCTATTACAGTCCACTGCTGGACATAGACCTCTCCAGCTGTTCGCCACTTAGAGCAAACATCTGGAGGATATACCCATAATCGCCACGCTGGGCAGGCGGGTTGGCGATCGCAGGGCGTAGCTTCTCGCTCCGATGACGCTGCTGCCCGTCATCGGCCTGTGGTATTTAGCTACGCCTTCTATCGTGATGGTTTTACCGCCACCAGTCGGTTTGCTAGAGCCTCGTTTGTTGTTCGGCAGGATGCACCATGGGCAGGTGAGGATGGCTTGGAGCGAAAAGGTGATAGGTCGCTCCCTTACATCCCATTGTGCCGATTGTGGAAGCCATTATGTCGTGTTACTATAAAAAAAAAACTGATCTGATCGATTATCCGATATATCCCTGGTAATTGACATTTAGCCGAATAACACTGGTCAACCAAATGGCGTGTGGTCCAATTAAAAGGCTAGCCGTGAAATCGAATCGTTATTTGAACCAGCGGGGTCTATACTAATACTGCTGCTTACCAATCCAATTACTGTCCGCATTTAACCGAAACCATTACTTACCCTCAGATTCGTGTAACAGTTAAACATTTGTCTTGTTACAAGAATTGAACACGCAATCCCAAACCTTCAAGTTCAATGCCAACAACGTAAAAAAGCAATTGCTATCTACCAAACGAAATAATTTATTAACCCAAAAGTAACTTGCTTAATTCAAAATTGCATCTGATTGGTCGATGCAGCTAAGCAACCTGTTTCCTGGGGACTATAATGATGTTTATTGTACCGTTCTCCAGTTCAATAAGCTGATTACAGTTAAAGGATATTGTTTTGACTAAGAGTTTAGGTATTTTGTAGTTAGTCATAATGGAAGCGCCGGCACCGGCGCCCGTGGTCGTCGTCCGTACTCGTCGCGAGCCGTCCACTGATGCTGTCAAGGCCCAAGGCATTTTGTAATATACTTCCATACTTTATCCATACAAGATTTAATTATTAACAATTTTTTAAATAAGATTAAATTCATTATTTCCTGTCTTCTAGGTTAATTTAATTTTTGTTTAATTTATGTTTCCCGGATGAGCAGAAAGTCGGTGACGAAGAAAACAAAAGACGCCGCGCGGGTCTGGCAGTCGCGATGGGGCTTCTACAGCCTAATCCGCGAGATACAAGAGGAGGAAGCTCAGAAAATGGGTAACACATATTATTATTATCAAAATAATAAATTTCCAGCAGATATCTATCATCAGAATCAGAATCTTTATCAGAATAAATCTTAATAGTTTAAAAGAAACTCTTTAAAAATCTTGTGGTAGGTAGCACCTAGTCTATTAAAGTCAATAGATACTGTTATTAATAGGTAGGTCTGTATTGTGTCGTGTAGAATAAGCTTTCCTTACCTACACATGGGAGCTGGGCAGATGAATGATAAAAGTGTAGTATGTACCTACTTATACGTATTTAATGTGCCGTCTAATATTTGTGGGTATTTACAGGGATGTCACTGGAGGAATATCGTGAAGCAGTTCGTACAGTTAGCTGTAAGCCTGAGCCCAAGGTACATCCCAAGGTGGACCCTTCACCGACACCGGTGCCTCCCACATCAGCTGGTAAATATGTTGCGGTTCCAATAAACACGATGATTCTAATTCTTATCTTTGCCGCGTTATTAAAATGTGAAAGTCATTGCCGAAAGGATGTGTTTTCTCCTTCCTTTTGATAACGGATCCTGTTACCGGGGTGTAAAGAAGCATCTTACGGGGCGGCATGGTGGTGACAGCTTGTTTGGTTACCAGCCCGTTGTCAGTGACTTGGCCTTGTTTAGCGCTTTCCGTAGGGTTATGGTACCGAATTGACCTCTTCCGTCTCGTGAAGTTCTGGATTTCTAAATTTCAGGTATGGTGGGGCGACGTGCGCTGTGTCCCCTAGAGACCTTTGGTCCCTTACTTATGACCGACCGCAACTACCCGACACGCCCACCATTACCGCGGGGGCAAATCTATGATCCTTATAATCAGACAATCGTATTTTTGGGGTAAGTATGTACCTACCTACGTTCCTGCTAGTTTCCATTGTTAATCTTATAGTCGCACTTAGGTAATTTTCGCCAATAGCGCGTCAATCCGGGTTCGATTCCTGGTCGGGCCTCCAGTTATCATCTAGTACCTAACTCGTAAAACAAGGAAAGTCTTAGTTTGAGACCCCACTGGTCTCCATCCGAATTTGGTGTGAATTTTGACTGGCTCGGTGGGTCAATTAGTAGTGACCCCTGCCTTCTGAACCAAGGGTCGTAGGTTCGATTCCCACCCGGGACAAACATTCGTTTATATTTGTATTTAAGTATTTATTTGTGGTACCTTCATTGTTCTGATACCCATAACACAAGTGCTTAAGCTACTTACTTTGGGGTCGGAGCAATGTATGTGATGTTGTCTGATATTCAAAAAAAAATTGTCTGGCGCAATTACCACGATACTTACTTATAAGACATTCTAAAATCTTCTCTCTCATCAGTCGTAGGTACCTGCGCTCAAACGGTCACAAATAATGAGCAATGTATGTTGGTGTAAATACTAATTATCAATCAACAAACGATTTTTATTCCACAAAACCAGATAATATAGCTACAATCCGATGACTATCCGAAAACTTGACGTCACGTCGATGTCAGACGTGACTTCTAGGCCTACAGAAACCTATTCAAGAATGTAGGCTGATAAATGTGAAATAAGTTTATGTAACTAGTACCTATGAACGAATTCTACCTCAAACATATACCTACAGCTCAAAGAAAATTTTATCGAAATAAGTAAGCGTAAGGATATCTATGTAATACCTAATCCTATTCATAAATAACATTACATAACGTACCTACCTACTATGCGCAGACGTAGCTCATTATATTCACAATACAATACAAATAGGTACGGCTAACCCGAAGCTATAACTTATCCCGTGATCCCGAACTTAGTTGAAATTTTACATTCCTAAACCTCGGAAAAAATAAATGTTCGGCACGTTACGTTTTTAACGTTTACGTCGAAAACAAAAAATGAACGTCGAAAGTAAGCGACGAACGGAAGCCCTTTTCGAGTTTTTCCGCTATTCACTTGTTTTTCTGACACTTGGGTGCGGGCTTTTTCTGCTTTGTCTAATATTTAGGACCAACCCAACTGTTGTATTTTGAAAATGTTAAATTCCCTAGCGGAATACCTAACGTACAAATGATTCGTATTTTGTGTCTTTCCAGAAGTGTAGATGGAGATCCGATATCGTACAACCTGCCGCCGGCGAGATCCGAGGTGTCCGAGGAGATGTGGGCGCGTCCTCACCAGCTCGAAGTCATGCCGCTCAGCAAGGACAATCTCGAGAAGGCTTTGCTAATTTGAACGTGTTCCATTCAATACATTGACTTCTACTAGGCGTAGGTACCTACTCTGCACTGGTATTTTTCTCAAATAAGACTTTGTCGTAGGTACTTACTTGTATCTATTAGCTAGTTATAGGTACCTGGCCACTATGTAATCCATAATTTTGATTGATTCATGTGAAATAGAGAATTTTTCAACTTTCTATGCCTTTTTATCAATAGCTCATATACGACTCCACCAAGGGACTCGAGCTGACCCTAAATTATGACGTTACACCGGACGCATAAGCGCATCCAATGGTAGTCTTAAACAATAGGAATCTTCCGGAACAGTGTATACTCAAGGGCAAAATGAGTAAACTGACGTTGCTTTACTACCAGCCAACCATTAGACCATCTCGTCATAATGTGCGTTACCTTACCGCAAGGGCGGATCCACCGTTGTGGGCACGATGGGCATGCCCACAACCTTAACACACTTGAGACATTTTGTTGACTATTTGATTTCGCGTATCTATAATTCGGGTCCGACTTCCTCCAAAGTAGGACTTCCTAATGCGCGGATGAAAGGAAATAAGTCAAATTCAAAAGTTTACGAACGACTTGCATGATAACTCATGAGCTAGTTAGTACTCGGACTTGTATTTGGCCGATTTTCGAGTAAATGTGACCACAACCTTTTTGGAGCGTAGGATCCGCGTCTGCCTTACCGCCCTTTAAGTTTGGTCGGTCGGTTCTTCTTTAGAATGCCTATGTCGCATCTCTTTGGAAACACTTCTTCACAAATGCGTTTGGAATTATGCGGAAACGGGAGATCGAAGCCAAAAGGTTTCGATGTTCCAGTCAAAATTTAAAGTTCTCAAAAAAAACTTTTCCGAGAGGTCTTAGGCTGCCGCGAAAAACCTTGTCAATTCGCTAGAATTTTTTAAATAGACGATTGAGTATCCTAGAGAGATTTTTCCTACGGCATTCGTGCACCCTAGCCATAAAAAAAAGATTTTGGTTTTGTAAAAACTAACACGTTTATTTCGCAAAAATATATGGTACTCTATAACATTATTTTGAGTAAGAAATCGCATTAATTTACATAAAATTTAACATTGTGTCACAATAACTTGAAAGTGTAATGTCGATCTATATTCATTTGTTCGCCAAAACGGGTGGTAACTGTGAGACTATGTTTTCTGGTAGTACCTCTACCATCACTGCTTCGTCTTGTCCCACCCAGTGGAACCCAGCCAGATACTGTGGACAAAATTTCAACTTATAGTTTCTTTAACGTGTAATATATGCTATAAATGTGTGTGATTATAACTGTATATTATAATATAATATTTTGACTGGCCTCATTATGTAGTGACCCCTTCTGAAGTAAGGCTCGTGGGTTCGATTCATTCAACTTTCAACATTCAAGTGCCCAAGCTAACTACTTTGTCAATATTCCACCCGACATTAGTTCAAATTTAAATAAAGGCAAAAGGTGTTCATAATAATGTTTAATAAGTAACTTACCTTGATGGGCACAATTTTTAATCCAAAGTTTCCTCCTGACTTGAATTTCTTTTTTGAAACTGGTTCATCTTGTTGTTCCTGGAAAAAAATATTAATTTATTGATCGAGAAACGATTAAAAAAAATTTAATACACAATTACATCATCTACAGTTACAATCATCATCCTTAGCAGTCTGCAATCCACTGGACGTAGACGCGCCTGCAATTCAATGCTCGGTGAGCAGCTACTCTAATCTAATAGATGATGGAACAGTCGATGCCGGCCGCGCCGCGCAAGTCGTCGCTTTATCTAGCCAAGGGGCTCCCACACTACTCTTGCCTATCCAAACGCCATAAAAGAAGCAAGAAAAGTATTTCAAAAAACATTACCTGCTTTCTCTCGAGTACCCAGAGCGAAGTCTCATCGTGGAAGACGAGTGCGTTGCGGCGCGGGTGCGGCGTGACGCCCGTCACGGCGGCGCGCCGCGCGTACCAAGACGAAGGGAGGCCCGTGGTGGGCCACTGTGCGAACGTTTTATTTACTAGCTCGTATTCGACTATCTGAAAATGTTTTGCTCTAATTAGTTGCAAAGTAAATAAATAACCCAAGTCATGCCACGCTGGGCCACACAGAGCCGCCTAGACCCAAACTAAGCTGAAGCTTGTACTATAGGTACTAGACAACTGATAAACTTACTTAGATAAATTTTTTTTGTAAATAAATACATATCATACATAGAAAACACCCAGACCAGTACAAACAGACATGTTAATGAACACAAATGTTTGTACTGTGCGGGAATCGAACCCACGACCCTTGGCTCAGAGGGCAGAGGTCACTACCAAATGAACCATCGAGTCAGTCACACTGTCACTGTTCTGTTCTTGGTGATCGACTTGACACCTGTCATTTAAGAAACTTTTAAAAGAAAGAAAGAAAGGGCAAACAAAATGCGCTCCTTGCAAATCCTTAAGAGACCCAGCATACCGCAGACTTTCGGCTGATAGTTTGGTCGCGCTTATAATCTGTATGAAGATCAGCCGGTTGTAGTATGTGGACGTGTATAAGTATGTCACCGGAAAATAGCAAGAATCGTAAGTTGATCAATTTCCTAGGTACTTGATTAACTTTCGGAATTTAACAAGCGGTAGTTGAAATGTATTATTTAACGCTAGTAATTTAATGATTTACGATTTTGACACAAGTAAAATCGTCCTCAAATGGGCCAATCGTTGCTCAATGTACTATTTTACGCTGCACTATTACACGTAATTTAATACACTGTTCCCTGACTGGTTGAAGGGATAACACCATGTGAGCCATTGAACCAATCAACGTTCACCTCACCTTCGTCGGATGATTTAACGGCAAGACCCCGCAAATTGATCAATTTACTAAAATGCATACGTTAAATAAATACATTTCAACTGCCGTTTATTATTTTCTGGAAGTTTATCAACTACCTAGGAAATTGATCAATTGACGAGTCATGTTATTTTCCGGTGACATATACATCTTTATACTGATTATGCTATATCTGATCTTTTTGGACGATTCAGATGAATTGGCCACGAAACAATAGGTTTTAATTTGTATCTGGAATATGGATCTGCAAAGTGTTAATTAACTAAATGCTAGAGATACTACCAAAAGGGAATACCAACCTTTTGATCGACATAAGTGACCACAAGGCTTTCCCGAGCGTTGTCTACCGTCAGAGCCGAAGGTACACATTTGTACTTAGGAAGAGAAGCATAGTGCTCATATTTCCTTTTCCCTTTCGTCCATATAGCGATGGCACCTTCTGTGTCCGCTGCTACTAAATATGGGGTTTGGGATGGTGTCGTACTAGTTATATGTAGGTGTAATATTGAAGAAGCTTTTAAATCTAAAATACAAACAAAATTTAAGGGTTAGGATTCTGTTACGTCAGTTCAGTTTTAGAGCTTACACAATAAATACTTTTTTCCTCTCCCGAACAACACATGTTGGTCAGCGTTGCTATCCGCACACCATTCAAACGATAGTGGCGCGCGCGAAGAGGTTTAGTTCCTCGTTCCTGCCCTGTGTCATTAAGTCGTGCAATGCCCTTCCAGTTCATGTGTTTTCTTCTTACAATCCTGGGTTCTTTAGGCGGGGCGTGAAACGGCATCTCAGTGGGCCTTCAGGATGAGGGCGACAGACGCGGTGGGTTTGTCCTATTATTCCTGTCGACCTAACATTTGGATCTCACTACCGCCTACCATCAGGTGGAGTGAGGACAAACTGAACACTCTTTTTATAAAAAATAAACTGATTCTTCCTATAACATTCGTAAAGAATGAAAACAGTAGGTATATTCCATTCTGTGATTAAGGGTGTGTTTCAAACTTACATTTTTCTGTAGATATTGTTTGTATAACTGTAGCACCAGCTTGTGCGTCCACTTGTAAAATCTGTATTTGGCCTGCACTGTGGACCGCCATAAACCGAGCGTCTTCAGAGAATGTGATACGGTCACAGGACGGTTTGGTACCATTGATCATAACTTTGGACAGGGAAGTGTTACCTTGATCATCATCCTGGAAATTTACAATATACACTGTTATATTTTTTTTCATAGAACAGCATACCTAAAGGCCTACCTAATAAGAAGTGAAATGAGGTCCAAGTAGCTGCGCCAAACTAAACGTAACCAAATCAATCACCACCCTATAGAATACCGCAGCCAAATGACCTCCGCGTCATGTTCCTGTCGGTGAGTAGGGTTTCCGGAGCTCGTGGGGGGTTGGGGTTGGGCCGACATGGCGGTGGCAACTGACAGGTAACTAAACAGTTACTTGCCCGTTGTCACAGCAACTTGGGCTTCTCTCTCGCTTTCCATCAGGCGTAGGGAAGCCATTATGTCGAGCCACAATAAAAAAAAATCACGGGTTTTCTGAAAAAATAACCACATAGAAGGCAGGTCCAACTGTTATCTGATTGGTTAATTTTGACATGGCACCTGACATTTACATAGCAACTAACCAATCACATGCAGCAACTAACCAACACATCATTTATGTTTTCCCATTTAAAATCTTACAAGTCCAATGCGTGCGGAAGACCAGCGTCACGACGTCTATGCAACGCCGCGACACATGCTGAGCATTTTTGTGTCCTATTTACCAAATACTTACATACGTAAAGTATGTATGTATGTTTGTATTTAATGTTATTATAATGTAGTGTTTAGATTGTGTTACCAAATAAACAAATTTTCATTCTTTCTTTCTTTCAATGCATAGAGACCATTTAAGCATAGAAATTTTGACATATTTGAGTAAATAGGTATGTTGCAATGTGTGCACTTACTGTTTCTAACTTGAGCATTCTTATAGCACTATCTGTTGAATAGACAATAAATTCTCCAGTTGGCGAAAGCTCACAACATCTAATCTGCTTCTGACCCTTGGAGTGAAGCGAGATCAATTTCACAGGGTTGTCTACTAACTTTAAAGACTTGTGCTGGATGTGTTCATTTTTTGCTTTGTCCATTATAGCAATAGCCGTGTCTTGTTCCAGATGACCGTTGGTATCTTTTTGGTCAATATTCTTTTTCGTATTTATATTTGAGAAAACTACTTTCCCAGTGTCATTTTTGGCATATGAACCCAATTTCCACACTTCCAAATAGTTATTGTAGCTGTAATAAAAAAAGCTATTTAAAGATGATATGACAAGTCATTTACTTATGGCTCAAAAAATGCTATGTCAAAGAACTAGGAGTTTTACAGGTCAGAGAATAGTGCCCTTTCTAGGCAGTTTAAGTCATTAAAATTTACTTTGGTTAAAGTTCCTTAACCTTCCTATACTCGCGTATAAAAAAAAAAAAATCCTCGTGCACTTTGGAAAAACCTAAAGCATAATATTGTAGACTTTCGTAGAAATAGTGTAGATATACCAAGTAATCTTAAAGATGCAAACAAGATCAATGCGCATTTTCTTCAAAAGCATAGTGACAATAATCTAGACAAATCACAACTTGAGCAATGGTATCTGAATAAGTTCAATTCATCAGTTTTCAACTTTAAAATGGTAGACGAGGCAGCAGTTTTAAATATCATAAACACTATTAAAACTAATGCATCAGGAGTAGACGGTATTTCACTTAATATGATATTATTGACCCTACCAAGGACTATTACAATAATCACGTCTATTATAAACAGATCCATCGAAACAGGTATTTTTCCTAATCTATGGAAAGAAGCAATAGTCAGGCCCATCCCTAAAATAAATAACCCAACTGATTTAAATGATCTCAGACCTATTAGTATTTTACCTTTTTTATCCAAAGTCATAGAAAAAATTATATGTATGCAAATGACAGAATTTTTATATGCAAATAATATCTTGCCAAGAAAGCAGTCTGGATTTAGATCCGGTCACAGTACTGCTACGGCGCTACTCGATGTAGTTGACGATTTACTTGCTGGTCAGGATGTCGGTGAAGGAGCTATTCTAGTGTTATTAGATTATAGTCGCGCTTTTGATACGATAAATACGTCTTTGTTGTTAGCAAAACTTAATTACTATGGCTTTAATGATATAGCACTAAAATGGTTCGCCAGCTATTTTCAAAATCGATCCCAAAGAGTAGAGGTAACGAATAGTAATGGTACAAAACAAACTTCTAGTACCTCTCTGCTTAGTAGAGGTGTGCCACAAGGGTCTATTTTGGGACCGATTCTATTCACTCTGTACACAGCAGATCTTCCTAAAAATATAGCACATTGTGAACACCATTTATATGCCGACGACCTTCAGATTTACATGTCATTCAAACCTAAGGACACTATCAAGGCTGCAGCTGAAATCAGTAAAGATCTCAAAGATATAGCTCAGTGGTCACGTAATAATGGTCTTGTATTGAATCCTACAAAAACTAAATTTATTGCCTTAGGTACAAAAGCACAAATAAATCAAATCAATAGCTATTGCCCCGTAATAACTATAGAAGACAATCCTATCGAACAGGTGTCCGATGCCCGTAATTTAGGTGTTGTATTTGACGACAGACTTAAATTTGAAAAACATGTAAGTAATATAGTTATGCAGTGTTATTATAGGCTAAAAGTCCTGTACAGAATACGGCAATATTTAAGTGTCGATTTACGTATATATTTGTGTGAATCCCTAATCCTATCAAAGCTAAATTATGCAGATACGGTCATTGGCGAGTGTCTCCTTGCGCGAACTAAAAAGGTAATCCAACGAGTACAAAACTCTTGTGCTCGCTTTTGCTTTCCTGTACCTCGCAGAGCCCACATTACGCCATATCTCAATAATAGTAACCTAATGAATATGCATTCGCGACGTGCATTACACTTTGCTGGGTTACTCTTCGGTGTTGTAAAAACTCAAAAACCTTCTTATCTTTACACTAAACTGAAATTCACTCAACGCAAATCCCGTATTGTAGATCGTTTAATTTACCCCACATACAATACCGCTTTATTCCGTGGCAGTTTCCGTTACTGTGCATCCAAATGTTGGAACAACATCCCCCCTCCCATTAGGGACTCGTTAAATGTTAAGAATTTCAAGATTAAATTTAAGCGTCATTTACTAGAGTTGCAAAAAGACAAGTAACATAATTATCTATGTACAAGAATATATATTTTTATTTTATTCTGTTGTATGAAATTAAAGCATTATTCCATCATAATTTGTATACCTACATTATTCATTATTGTATTTAAATTCCATAATATAAATATTTAAATATGTATAGTGACTGTAATATAACTACCTATCTATCCACCTATATAATTATATTTATCCAAGCCAACCTAATTAGTCTAAGTTAAAGGCATCCGCAGAATACCAGCGTCGCAGCGCTTATCTGCGCAGCGACATATGCTGAGCGGAGACCTTTTAGGTACACCTTTGTAATTAACCGTGCTGTAGTAGTATTAAGTATTTTGTGGTACCTAATAAACATTTTTTCTTTCTTTTCTTTCTTTCTATTGGTCTGTGAAACCGACGGAACAGTTTTTCGTAAATATTATTATTTCTAGGAACTTTGAGACGTTACGAGTTCTACTAGCTGCATGATTTGGGTATCGCTTTACGTTAGTACATGGCACGCAGTCGGGCGAGCAGGACGTGTAGGCCAACTACGGCTTAATCGGTCTGTGAGACCGACGCGAGTATACGATCATAAGATCAACTTGACTTAGGTTCCGACTGATTTGCAAACTTTAATATTCAACAAAATTTATGTTACAATGGTCTCAAAATAATGGGATTCTTAAAAATTAAAAGCTATTATATGTTTTTTTTAAGAATATAAAGTTTTTTCCTAGCTAAAATATAAAAATTTGACTTTTCAAGCCTGTTGCGGAAAGACAGATATTCATTGAAGTAATAAAAAGTTTATACAAACAATAGATAGCTTTTGTTTTATTACATCCTATAGTTCTTGTAAAATAAGAAAAATTGTAATATAAAATAAGAAAATATAAATGGTTTCATAGAAATATAACCAGGTAATAGGAGCCAAAGATATGGTCTGTTAAACTGTGTGCGGGTATAGGTGTTAACATTTGGTGCAGGTATAGGAAGGTTATACAATAGATTCCTTATTGCACACCAAACAGTTGTCTTAAAAGTAGTATTATATGTACAACAGCCATTTAATGTACCATTTCAGTGGTCTTATTTAAAAGTTTATCCTTAATGAATAACCTACCGTAAAAGCAAAAGCTTTTTCTTTGCACATACAGATGATCTGGGCACTGGTATCATGGGAGGTACCCTCATCACCCATTTGGGTGGGTAACTGGAAAATGTGAGATATCCATCTGCACCAACTGATACAAGTCTGTCATCATTGATCACTAGGGCCCTGAAAGTATAAAAAATAAAAACATTATATAGATCAGGTTCATAAACTGTCTGCTGCAGCATTCTGGGGTGCCATGGATAGAGGCAAGGGGCTGCGAATGCATAAAGAACTTTAACTTACAATACCCTAGCTTATTTAGCTTATGTATTGGTTGGTTGTTTGTGTTCATAAGATAAAATAGATTGCCTACCACTTTATCCAGTAATGCAATACAAGGGATTAAAAGTACCGCATACAAAAAATCCCCAGATTAACTGAAGACATGCAGAGTGACATACATATGTAAACCGATAAATGATGATGCAGGAAACAAATGATCGCACACCATGTGCATTGAGTTCGCAGTGAATCTGTGCAGGCCCTTAAGACTTAAGAGTAACTTTCATTTTTATAATATGTGTACTTCTGTTTAGTAATAATGATTACCTAACATCATGCTCATGAATATGCCTTTGAACATTCTTCACCCATTGTAGTGAGGACTGTTTTCCAGTATTGTTCACTTTGATGAAGTTGGTGATTACAGGGTCCACTCCACTGCAGTACAGGCTGTTCTCGTCTTCAGATACTGCTATTGACAATATGTCTGCCTTATGGGTGGTGTAAGATTCAATCTGTGTGAGTTGCAACATAAGAAATATTTAAAATTATATAGCGTATAATGTGAGAACATCAAATAAATTAAAATTGTCCTGAAATCTTCTTTTACTTTCTAAATGATAATAGAATAAGTTTAACAACACATATTATATAAGAAATATCACGGAAAGTAAATCTCAATTACTTACATAAATGAACTAAACTTATTTTTTAAATCAATATAGTACCTCAACTTGTAATCAAACTTTTCTATAATTATAAAGAATAGGCTATTATGGTCAAAAATTGTAATTAGTCCGTCTTTTAGCTTATTCAAAAATAAAAGACACATATTTTTTTATTTGTAAATTAGACTAAAAATTTCAAAGTTATAGCCTGTTGAAATTACGTGTGACGTCACTCGGTGAGGCATTTTTACGGGAGTGAGTGACGTCAAACACTCCCACTCCTAGCTTTTGATGCCTTGTATCTTTGCTATTGTTTATCTGAATGAAAAAAAGAAAAATATGTGTCTTTTATTTTTGAATAAGCTATACGACAGACTAATTAAAATTTTTGACCATAATAGCCTATTGTGAAAGAACCAACCTGTTCCCCCAAAGTTCTATCCCAAAACGTAAGTCTGCCATGACTGTCTCCAGAAACAACGATATTGTCAGATAAAACTGCCAATGACCAGACAATAGTCTCTTTCCCCCTTCGGCTAGCCAGCATCCTGCTTGTAGCGTGACCTGTCTCCACATTCCAAACTCTAATTGTGTCCACAGATCCTAAAATAGAAGGTGTTTTTAAATTATCAAAGTCATCAAAATATTTCAAAATGACATATTATAACCATAATAATAATATGTATAAACATCAATATACCTGTTACAAGAATTTTTCCAGTTTTATCAAACTTGCAGCACATTATCCTGCCCTCTTGTTTGTCAAATATTTTTTTGTATTCAATTTCTCCATTATCGACAGAGTAAAGATTGACATATCCTTGCTCTGTGCCCACAGCAACTAATGAAGTTGGTGTGTTTACATCTAGACACCAGGCTGCATATCCAGTAAGGAGCACGGTATTTTTCACGTTCAATTTGTCGAGATCCCATTCGACAAGGGCGCCACCGAGCCCCGTTGAGAGCAGCCGGTCATTTATCCATCCGAGCGCTTCCACCGACCCGTTCTCTACTCCCGGAATGAATTTTATACAATAAGGAGCATAGTTCAGATCCCAGATTTCAATGGATGCGTCCGCTCTAGAATTATAATTATTTAACTGCAATTAATTTACTTAATAACAAAGCCAGCAAGCGTGGTAAATTATAAACACTAACCTCGCAACAGCTATGTGTTTACTTAGTTGATTGTATGAAACACAATTAATAGATTCTGGTTTAGGATTATAGTAGCGGATTCTGTGAACCTTACTAGCCATTTCTGATAAATTACTGGGTACACTTATTAAATAAACTTGTTTGCAAACCACTCGAACTCAGAAAATACATTGATCAGATCGAACGAAACTACGAACGAATGTCAAATTGATTGACATGTGTCACAACCACGTGCGAAAATGAACATAACGTTCAGAAGCATGGAAGTATTAAGTACTATGTTCAGAAGTCATAAAAGAGGGATAAAAGAGAGCATGTAACAAAAAGAAACATATTTAAAGGATTTTTCTGTTATGTCGTAAACAAATTATATAACCAAGTAAAACAAATTATAGAAACTATATAACAGCAAGTAATTAAAGATTATCCAGTTTTTAATCACAATATTTATTTATTTATTTAATCTTTATTGCACAAAGAAGGTACAAATGGCGGACTTAATGCCTTAATGGCATTCTCTACCAGTCAACCATTGGGCGTGCCAGAAAACTATGATGTGGTGCGGTAATAGGTATTTTGACAACTGCTATAATTATTTCTACTATTATACAGGTAATGCACATAGGTACAATATTTTATTCAATAATATTACATACAGGATTTACAATAGTAGTTATTGAAGTATCGTTGTAACATAATCCAGCCGAATGCTACCCGTTTATTTCATCTGAACAACACTAGCTAAGTGTCAAATCATTTCAGTCAAATGACGGAATTTCTATTGGAAAATTGTGTTCATTGAAAACTTTGTTGAAATATTTCTTGGACGTGTGCATAGTTTATTGTGTGGCTTCTAAAATGGGTGACGGGCAAAGTGAAAACCAGCCTTTACTAAGAGATGGTAGGTGAACAATGATTTTATTGTCTTGACAGCTGATGACTCAACTAGGACTTAATTTGTGTTTTTTGTTGCTAAACAAATGTTTTGAGCCGATCATGAACAGGCCGATCAAGATCCATAAGTTGTGTAATGCACTGTAGATTATATTAGTTACCTGTTATACGAGTTATTTACACACAACGCTTGTACACAGAATTGCACTAATTTGTTCTGTATTATTGACAGAGGAGGTAAATGTCAGCACAATATCTCCAATTGGTCCAGATGAGTTGCCTCCGCCGTACCTACCAATGGTCGGGATGCCTATGGTAACCTGCAGAGTATGTCAGGCTATGATAGACATCTCTGGAAAAAAGGAACAACATGTTGTGAAGTGTTCAGAATGTAATGAAGCTACGGTAAGTTTATAACAGCTGGACTCAGCATGCGTTTTTGTATCATAAGTTAAGACGTTCTGGGACACAAAACACCTACAAATGATGATAACAATGAAACTTCTATTGTATCTAGCACAATAAAATAACTTCATAACATCTTTGTTATCTTACTTAATTAGGAACAAATTGTAAACAGAAGTATGTCTTCACAGCTGATAAAATTTTTGAACAAACAGAATTCATATATGGATTTTAATCATTTATTTATTTATTTATTTAATTCAAACCTAATGATTGAAATTGTATCAATACCATTTAACTTCAAACAGGATATCTATACTTATAACAAATCTGTAGAGAAGTCAATTCTGTACATGAAAGATATTTTCAAAATAACTATCAGGGGGTGATTAGTGATCGATACTGATGCCAAAAATGCAATCAGTAAAATTTTTGTCTGTCTGTCTTTCTGTATGTTCGTTATAGAAAAAAAAACTACTGGACGGATTTTAATGAAAAATGAGTTTTAACCAATGTATTGCTAGAGGTCTAACTTAAAATGTAGGTACCATTTCATGGAAGTCCGTAATTTTTTAAACCCACTATCCAAGCGTGCGACGCCGCCGGCACAGCTAGTAAATAATAAAATGAAAAATATATAAATTTCATTTAGACCATATTCACAAAATAACACATTATTTGTCCCTTACAACGTCAAGTAAAAAATTGGTGATTTTCACTTTTTATTGCCTTTGGATGAAGCTGTTCATTGCGTGTCTAACCATTGGTCACATGATATCGATTTCAGCCAATCAGAAGTCGTAATTCGAAAAGTAATGACAGGGTACATTCTCGTTATCAACACTGCACTCTTTTTTTTTGTCTACTGTAAAGTTCGTGAAAATTATTTATGTACCTATGGCGTTGTTAGCACAAGGGACTGAAAAGAAAATTATTAACTGCTACAATAACACTGTAATATGCATTCAGAAAGGGCATCAAATAATATTTGCTCTTCCTTTTTATTTCACAGCCAATTAGGAATGCACCTCCAGGAAAGAAATATGTGCGTTGTCCTTGCAACTGTTTGCTTATCTGCAAGTCCTCTTCTCAACGCATTGCATGCCCACGAGCTGACTGTAAGAGGATCATTAACCTCGCACCTTCTCCAGTGACTCCGCCGGTCCCAACATTGCCGGGCATGTGTAGAGTCATTTGTAGTCACTGTCAAGATACTTTTCTGGTAAGTAAATTTAACTTAAACCTACTTTTTGCTTAGGCGTATTAATGGGTTTCCTTTATTTCTATAATAATTTAGATATTTAAGTTGACAATGGCATAATAATCTAATCTCTTTTTTGCTCAACAACAATCAAAGAAATATTTCTATTGACTGTTGTACTATGTATGTAAGCTTAGAGAACCATTATCCTCATTAAAGTGTTATATCCGGTCATAGTCAGTCCTGCGCTTACCGCCCACGCGACAATAAAACAACCAACGAGACTGTGGCCTGGAAACTAGCCTTAGATAAATAAAGATAATTATAATTAAATTATATTGTGCTATAGAACATTTTCGTTTGTTTATTACAGTATCAGTTGCTGAAGAACGCACCGGTGCGCTGCCCGCACTGCCGCAAGGTGTCGTCTGTTGGGGCCCGCATGAAGCGCGTCCGGGGAACCATATTCGCGGTGCTTGCACTCATATTTTTGACTATCGCGATTGGCGTCACTCTAGGCACGCTCTCCGCCGCCAAGAATCACGGTGGGGGTATCTACGTCGCGTATGTGGGGGCGTTTCTGATTGCATTCCTCTTGGGCAGTCGGGCTGTTTACTACTTCGCTATGAAAGTAAGTACAATTGAAGGCCCTATGTAAAAAGAACCGCAAAATAGGTATGTGATAAAAAATTATGACTACAAAAATAGCAGGTTTCTCTATTCCATAATTATGATAGCTAGCGTTATTTTTGATTTGAGACAACAGGTGCGTATAGTTCAAGGAACCTTATATTGGAAGGCGAGTTAATAACTTCATTATTATTATCATAGAAATGTATTGATCAACAGCCACTACTTTAGTTATATTATTATAGAATCTAGGTTGTTGAACATTTAATCTAAATTACATAGAATTTATTCCTCTATTGGTTGCTTTATCCCACCTCTACATATGGCATATGGGTATTATATTATCTGTTTATGTAGAATAATTGTTTTTTGCAACATCATCATGATTTAACTATGACATTTGTTTAAGTAATAATTACTTTCAAAAAGCAATAATTTTACATACAACCTACTTTGTCAAATATACCAGTTAAAGACCAAATTTATATAACATCCGCTTATTTCTTTCATTTAAATAAATGTATAATTGAAAAATATATAGTACTAGCTGCTGCCCGCGGCTTTGCCCGCGTGATATTCGTATAAAACATAGCCTATGTGTTAATCTGATGTACAAACTATATTCCTGTAAAGTTTCATTAAAATCCGTTCAGTAGTTTTTGGGTGAAAGTGGAACAAACATCCATCCATCTATCCAAACAAACTTTCGCGTTTATAATATTAGTAGGATGGTCTTGCTCTAGGAATAACTTTGCATCCTGCAAGTCTGATTTTAGATTTTTTTATAGGTATGCGCTAAAAGGTTTGCCATTCATTTACGAACGTGTATGTGAAATGACTGATGAATTTTTAGAAGACCCTTGTTACAATGTAATACATATTATTATGCTACGTCTATGGAGCTTTTTACGCCAAACTCATTGCATCGGCAGGCTAACCAGGCTAACTTCAAAGTCAGGCAGTTCATTTTTAGGAATCTTAATAATCTATAAGTGTAGAGGGATTATTCACAAACGGCGGGAACGTTTCCGATGCGGAAAGTCTGTACCTACTTTTTGCTGTCCAATCGATTAGGTTGATAATAGACAAAGCGTAGTTTCCGAACTCGAATACGTCTCCGACGTTTTGTCGATAAGTGCGGCCAGTAGTCTCTCTCCAGATATATAGATTTCAAACCATGTGATTGGTGAGTAGAGAGGGAGCTCGTCTTCGCTCCGCCTCTGTGGAACCACACCTTTAGGCTGGTATAACGCTTATCGATCATCGTGATGCGGAGGCAGTAAACGTGACTCTTTTCTGCGTGTGGAGTCCTTACCTTATCTCTAAAACTATAAATACGATAATAAATTCTATGCTTATAACTGGAAATATAGCCATAATTCCAAATACATAATAGGCAATTTATGTAATTTCATTAAAGTCTGTATTGTATTCATCATTGATGTCCGTCATCATTACCTATCCTTTAAATAATATATCTGTACTGACATCATAGTTGTATTGTTCAAATAAACAATAAACAGTCAACAGCACATAAACCAAACAAAGATACCTACTATCAAATGATATTGAATTATAATATTAATTAAACTTTTGCTAAAAACTTGAGGTTTGTATAGGTATGCTTTTGTTTTGCCCATATATATGTATTTAATATTTGTTAGTGTGTAATTGTTGTAAATTGATTTGCTTTACAAAATTCAACAAAACTCAATATACCTATTAATGTTTGAACTTTTGGATTTTAAAATGTTAAGGCTTAAAAACTGGTTAGGTCAGTCGAGTTGCACGTATGTTAGATACATAAATGTTAAGAAAAATCACAAAATATCTGATATTATTCTTATCATCAATCGATCAACCCGTTGCCGTCCACTGCTGGACTTAATCCTCCCCCAAAGCACGCCAACCATCCCAGTCCTGGGCAAACGGCTTTCTTGCTTTACCATCCACCCACTAAATCGAATCAATACATATTGTTAATTTAAATATTTTAATGACTTGCGATAATAATAACCCATATACAAAAGTAGGTATCCATGCATACATAAGTGCCTTTCCGCATGATATTGATGGCATGTATTTCAGGGACATATTTCTTACAGTTTAATTTGACGACCTATTTGCGGCTGAGGAAACACACTAGCGTACAATTTTTGTTTTATTAACCAGAACCAGGCAGGTAGGTAATCCTCTTTGTCAGATACCGCCCAGAATTGAGTTCAAAATTGTTCTAGAGCATGCTTAACTACCTATTTACCTATGTTGAATAAGGGACTTAAACCTTTAGAATGCTTCTGATAGGTTATTTATGACCTTATTTCGGTTCCCTTAATTTTCAATTTGTGATAAAATACTGTGTTGAGATTATAGGTAGGTACATACCTAACGGCGTCATGAATTTAAGATTTTATGTATATCAAAAATGTTACAAACCTTTGGTAGGACGATACTCACGTTTTATTTCATATTAATTTTAACATGTAAGTCGGTCGCAACATGTAAATATGTAAGTGATGTGATTACGAACGACAAATTTTAATTTAAAGTATAAATTATTTCCTTAAAACACATAAAATATCCTAAATTATCTAATTGCGTATACAACTATGTAATATCCGAATCGAAACCTTGACCTATGAAGAGTTTAGGATATACCTGTTAAGAATATACATTTATCGTGTGAATTGTATTACTGTTTTTAAAAGTAATTAGATTGAGACTGACCAGATCGAAATTTAAATGTGTTGATAAGACAATTTATACAAGACGGTCATAGGGACTTTTTTGGCTCGTCTGTTGACCTATAGATCTGTCAAGAATGTAGATTTATATTTCCGAATGGTACACAATTGAAAATATTATAAATAATTTGACTTCAAATGATTGTACAATATCTATGTAATAGCATGTATAGATGGGAACAGCATTGTACTAGCGTAGCTGTGAAATTTGAAGTGCAGTCTTTGTAATTTTTTATTTTTTAACTAAAAGGCTAGCTTTACCTTTTATCACAAATTAATCTAAATAATCATAAAATTTATAGGCAACATTACAACACTGTCTAGGAGTAGGTGAGCATTGTGGTGAGCATCAAACTGAAAAATGCTTTGGCATACTTACTCATTTCATTGTTTTTATTACCTAGTTATGTGTAGCAAAACATTTTACAATGATTCCTGCTGAGGGGGCCACGCGCTTCTTTTAGCTGCCGAAAAAGCTAACTAATACAAGAGTGTGTACGTACGCCAAATTACGTTCTCGAGAGGTAAGGCTAGTCACCTTTTATTTGTTTTCGATGTGATATTATATTTTATACTTGTAGTTAAATTATAATATTCAAACATTCTGTTTAATTAAGACTTACAATAATTTTAGCATTCTGTTTTATATAAAATTATAAGTATTTAGATTGAATTATCGTATATTACCATTATTTTCATAAAATATTAGGGCTTTAAACGTGTATTTTTAGTTATAAGTCAAATAAATGGTACCTATTGAAATTATTTGTGGCTTTTTTTAGCAAACCAAAACCAGTCAACAAAAATGCGTCAAAAATGTCCAAATATTCGTTATAACAAAACTACATATTCTATTTCATAATAAAGCGTTTAAAATATTATTCAGGGTGTTTGGTGCATTCGTGTGCCGAATTGAATAGAGAGATTGGGAGGTCTTTGGCTAAATCTTCACCGCCATAAAAATTTTGGCCCAAGGTAATTTTTATTTCTGTTTCTAAACTTAATTGATTGAAAATTTAAATAGATCTACTGAAAAACAATTAACTATATTATAGGATAATTTAAAAAATAAACCATGTGATGTAAAATAATAAATGTTTATTTAATTCATAACAAAAACATTCAGGTTTATCAATACAACCAGGGATCATCCAAGTAGGTATGTATTGCGAACTTATCTATGATATAATGAGAACCGTTCTTAATAAATAAAGCACAGTGCTCTTAATTATACAGTAATTTCAAGAAATATTTGTATTAAAAGTAAAACATATTTTTTTTTTCTATTTATAAAATGACACATTAGATACCTGCATAGTGGTAGTTTATGTAAGACTGTTAAATCGCAGTGTAAATAAAATTAATATAAAACTTCCAATCTCCAAAATAAATCTACAATCTTATGAAATTAATGTATAATTCTATTAAATCTGTACAGATCAAGCTGTGAAAATAACATTTATATAATTAGGTGTTGTCCGTATATTACTTTTTGTACTTTTATTTATTTCCGAGTTCTAGTATGTCGCAAGAGACCTACATTAAAAATAGTAGGCAAGTGCAATAAAGCTGTTTATCCGCTCGGATGAAATTTCCTTTGTATTCTTGGTTTCACAAAATATTCTCATTGTCGATGTCCTAAATTTGTTAAAGTTCAAGTTTCTTTAATGCTTAAACTCTAAAACAATAAAGAGTAGGCACATGTGTGCAGCCCGTTAAATGACAAATGAGCATAAGTAGGTATAACGTAGGTATTAAAATTCGTCTTGTGACTTTTATTTTTATGTACCTACCTAGATAATAATAACATAACTTGTAACTAGATAGGTAATCACTACTTAAGACTAGACACCAAAAGGTTTTGCAAAATATTTGTACGCAGCTTTCAAAGTGTTTGTAAAAAAAATAGAGGATCTAGACCGATTCCATTTAAAATGAATTTTTATACTTAATATAACTACTTTATTAGAGGAAGGAGGAATGTGTTCATGAACAACATACAAAGCTCAGTTATGACTTGTTAAATGCGACTAATATAGCATTTAATAATATGTAAGTGTAGGTATAAGGTGGCAGCGTTGAGTGGGGTCTGGTCAAAAAATGCATTAAATCCTAATGTAGTCTAAACTCGCAAAAAATATTTAAATGCTTTAATGTACGTAGGTACATATTTCAAAACTTTGATTATTACGTCTCATTCGCACGAGAGCTTTTAAACGTCTTTGTTAAGGACTCAAATACCTAGAACAAATGGATTCCCAAGTGTAGATACGAGTATGTTCAGACGTTCAGCGCGCGTGTAGAACGGCGCGCTGTGTTGAATGTAGGCGATAAATGAATGGATTACCTATAATGAAAACGTTTTATTAAAAGACCGAATTTTACGCAACGTTCTCTTAACTCTCGTGCGAATGAAGAAGTCATTATACATAGTATTTTTATTAGATATAATATGGCGACTTCACTTAACGATTACACCTTATACCTATGTTCCATTATGATCTAAGACCATAATACAAAAAATAAATAAAGATACTTAGTTAAATTTGAACAATTTACAATCTCTTTGAAGACATATTCCTATTTTTATCATTCATACATTCGATGCTACTCATACATTCAATACATTTTATACGCGGTATTGGTACTTATAGGTAAAATATTTAATTTTTATTTATTCTGCTGATCAAAATGTTAAAACTCTTTTCAATTCAACAAAAACACAGATATGATAAAAGTAGATTAGGCACGGTATGGAAGTGAGTGCTGTGTAGGTGTTATATAAAATATCGGCAAATGGTTATTAAAGTTAAATAAATGTAATAATTTATCTAACATAACAGTCCCTACAAGCTATTCTTAAACGTTAGATGATGATCATCAAATTAAATTACATATGTAGGTAGGTATTACAGATTAAAATATGCGTTTCTGAATCTGAACTCCATTCATCCAATCACAATCAAGGATGGCATTGTACATGCAAACGACGATCACACGCTCAATAAGTAATCAAATTGGAATAAGATTAAAATTCTGATTGGACGATAGACAGTTACATAGAAATAGTTACACGGTTTAGCAGTTAATGAGTTTTGTCATAGGTGTCCTTATGTTGGTAGCCGGAGACGTAGCCCGAACCGTCGACGAGATCCTTCCTGCCCGCGATGCCTTTGCCCTTGCCGGATTCGTCGAACCGCTGTTTGTGTGAGCCAGTGTACTTGCTGGTGTCTGTCAGGCGGTCTACTGTTGCTGCGGCTGATTGTGACTTAGTCACCTGTAATTAAATAAAATTACTTCAATATGGTGACAATGGGGCCAACTAGGAAGTAGGTAGTAGGTACACCCTATCAAACAAAAAAAGAACTAACCAAATCGGTTCATAAATTCTCGGAGATATCGTGTAGGTAGATGTGTACCTACTGTGGGCCCATTTTTATTTCTGGTCACATACAAAACAATATTCAGTCGATTTGAGAACCTTCTCCTTTTTCGAAGTTTTCCAGATCTTATTCAAAATTTCATTGTAGCGTAGGTACATATTTCCATGACTAAATAAGAGACTACTGTTTGCAACTGTGTGCGAAAACATAGAAATGATTTCCCAAAAACCTCAATCGGGATAATGATATTTATTTCATAGCAAACGGGACTGCTACTGAGTAATTTCTTGACACGGAATTAGAACCCGAGACCTGTTAGTCTTTAAGGGTTGAGGCTATTAGACCAACGAAGTTAAAATGCCAAATAGTAATGTATAACCTAAATGTTTACGAAGGAATATCTTTATCTAGGGGTTAGCTCCCTCAACTGCCCGGTTGCAGTGATAATAATATCTAACTACGGCCACTAAGGCCACTAGGCCTTAGTGGCCGTAGTTATGTATGGCCTAAGGCCACTTTGACCGTCATAATAAATAAAAAAATCCTCACGTGAGATGTAAATCCTGGCTGTCCACAAGTGGTGAGTTTCCTCTTAATGTCTTCAAGCTCCACCTTCTTGCTCTTCGCGAGATCGTCAAGGAACTTCTGATAATCTTCGAGCCCAACCTTCAGAGACTTCAGCTTTTTGAAGTGAATGGCTGTGTCTGTTGTGGTAATTTTCTTGCCGTCAATCACCTTAGCTTGCTTCATCCATTTATCGCTTTGCGATAATGTGATATGTTTGCCATCAGATTTTGGGTCCCCAAACTTGGAGAAAGCTTTAAACGCATCCTGGAACACGTTTTCAAATAGGTTATACATTGGTATAGATTTTATTATCACGTATTTTTAAACTTGGGGACGTCCATGTTAATTCCCTAATGTTTTTAAATAAAATAATAATAATACCTAATAAATAACCCAAGACATACCACGCTGGGCCACACATCGCCATCTAGCCCCAAACTAAGCCGACGCTTGTACTATGGGTACTATACAACTGATAATCTTACTTAAATTGACGTTTCTGTCATAGCTAATAGATGTTTATTATATTTGTTTGGGCCTAAATCAAATGTAATCAGCATTTGATTTGCTCCCTGTTGCATAATGTGTTCTAACCTACTCATCCTACTCCTACATATGGACATACGGATATACATATCGGGATCGGTGGCGCATTTGGTAGTGACCCCTGACCTGAGCCTTGGCTCAAGAGTGAGTTCCATTTCCATCATAACAGACATCGAGAATCTGACTTTAGTTCCTGAACTGTTCATGGATCCAATAGTCAATACAGTTAGTAGGTACTCATAGCATTTTCTAACCACTATGTTGCATTGGTTACAACACTCCTACCTACTTATTAGGTACCTAGTTTATTACTTTTATCGATGCACGGAAAATTTGCATAAAGTTTTTACGGTAGAGAGAACTAGTTCAAGGACCAATAATAACCATCATGAACAAGAATGAACTTGAGCGTAAAGAAAAGCCATTTAGATAACATACAGTGACGTTGTTAAGGCATCTAAGTATTTATTGTGGCGCAAGTGGGAAGTCTGAGATTCAGCACTGTGCTATTAATGCACACCTATGTTCGCATAGCTCCCTTCCCAGCCATCATATTGTTATAACTGAAGTTTCCTTATTAACACGCATCATGCAATTGCGGCTGCCTACCGCTTTGCACCATAAGAGAAATAAATTCCAGACATGCTTATGTACACTATTTGGATTCTCACCAATACCTCCTAATAAGGTATTAGTTACATTACCTACATTTTATAAGCAACTTTGAATTATCGAAAAGAATTTGGGTTCTACCTATACAAGTCATAGTTGACTATGTACTTCGATGTCCTATGTATTGGTTACCAATACCATATTATTATACTTAGTTACAAGTAGTAGGGACGGGGTATGTAGGTATGTGGGACTCATCACCGCCTTGGAATGATGGAAGTGAGGCGGGAAATACCCACTATAAACTCCGGTCCCTTCCTCAAAGCGCCCCAAACATGGTGCCATATAGGTCCTAAAATATATCCACCACGACAAGTAATATTTATATGTATACCTGCGATTTTGCCCTTAGGTGGTTTATAATAAAGGACATAGGCACGAACCTTGAGCGGTATGGCATTGTCTTCGTTCTTGGCGGGCGTTCCGTTGGCCGGCCCCGTGGAGCCGTTCTCCAGCTTGACGTCCTTCACTTCCTGCGTCACCTGCTCTACCGCGTCCTGCGCCTGCGCCGATCCTTCCGACATGTTTGTCTATTCTGAAAACTAAACAACATGGATATCTTTAAATATACTTAGTCATTATTTAATGCAAGCCATAATACTTATGCCTTCATACAACTTATGCCTAAATACTACAACAACAATGCTGTTACTTGTTACCTACCCATATTATCCTACCATACCTAGGTGATGGAATGACGTCACCAATAGGTGCGTATTCAAATACAGAATACCTGTTCTAAACTGGTCACACCGATTTTTGAGCGATCTCTCGTTTTATACCAGTATAATTACTGCCTTAACAGATATTTAATTTTGATTTTAAGTAGGTACCTGCCCTGAAGGTTAGTTTTCTCTCTCGGTACCTATCACTACCTCTACACTTAGTTATATCTAGTTAAGAAACTAGCAAATTGTGGAAGGTAGGTATGTATACTATTGCATACACACTTAAATAAACATTGTCTGCATAAGTAATCAACTGCATATTGTATAGGTATTATATGTGCTTAGTATGAGCAGTCGTAATACGTACGACCGAGGCCACGCGCCTTAAAGTTTCAGCTCTACGAATAAAATAAGTAGGTGTAATAATATACAGATTTAATAAGGAATGTAGAGTAAATTGCATAGTTACGTTTGCATTTTCAGTAACTTATTTAGTCTTGTTTATTACAAGTGGTTTGTCCTTATCCTCGAGCGCTTCCACCTACCCGCAAATTTAAATTTAAACGGCTAGTTTCGTTGGTTATTTCATCCATTCATTCCGGACATAATCTAGCGAGCTGCCTACATAAAAATGTTTCAGTTCATTACCAACGAGGTAACATATCAAATGATCGAAACGGACGTGTGATGTCATACAAAAATAACCAAACACACAGTTGTGTCTAGCTATCGTGGTATCGCGTCCATAGCATAGCTGTTTGGTGCTAAATGTGGCAATTACATCATCGACCTTGACGGAACGTTTTGCTGCAAGCTTGTAAAGTAAACATCAGCTGAGATTGTTGTCGGCTCTCATCTTTTGTAAAGGTTAATTTATTTAAGTAAATGTTCCATTGCTTGGATAACGTCGAACACGAAATCAAAACAACACATTCTCGACCTCGGCTTGCCTGCCATGCAAATGCAATTTGTAATAACATTGAAGACTAGGCGGTAGTATACCCTCACAATGTTTGAAATTTAGTTTAAACATGACTCCGACTGAAAGGGTGTGGGGCGAGACGGCGAGGGATTCACGGCTGCCATGCCTCGCATTCGCGAAGTCTGATTTCCGGTTTATTAATGCAGGTACTTTTGGATCAACTCTTGAAAGCACGTAGCTTATGCTACTCGACAGAACAGAAATATATCACGTTCAAAAATTAAACATAATAACATTGTCCCTTATCGGAACCAAAGAAAACGGTAGGTATTCATCGTTATCACGTCGTCATTAGACTGTTGGTTTCGTCAACCAATACCTGTGGAGCCTGTTGAACGTTTCTCTTTCAGCTTCCTTTCGAGTTTCAAAGATCCTATTATTGTATTGTAAAATAAAACCTGCCATGGTATTTCTACTATATTACTACCCTAGACTGAAACGAAAGCTAAGGACGTAGGTAGGAACAGTAAAGTGATAAATAAGTTGAATACCTACTTCGGTTCTTAAACAAATGCAACCATAAAGTATGAGACTTCCAGCACCTATGCATTTGTGGAGGTTGCAACAATAGTCTATTACACCTTCGCCGGTCTAAAATTGTGGGCGCACCAGCTATTAGGCGAGCTAAATGATCTGACCTACAGATCAAGGTGGGAGACCATATTATGATAAATGACTTATGTACGGGTCAGGACAGATTACAAAAATCACCAACTCAGGCCAACTTCTCATGATAACATTATACAGGCAAAACGTGCGCAACAGGCAGACAATCAGGGTGAAATTACATTAGATATTAATATTTTGAAAAGAACCCTACAATCTAAAAAAACTGCTTTCATAGAACGAGTTAATTAGGCTGTTTACATAAATAATATCAACCTGGATCGGGTACTGGCACGATTATGGCGTCACCTAGGGGTGGCATTGTCACACCTTTTTAATTGGGTAGGTAATAATAACAAAATAACACTCATCTGTACGAATGTCAGCCAATCTCCAAGGAGGCTAGCTTACGATGCAGTCTGTTCGTCTCTACTCCAATGTGGGTAAGTAATTTTCGGTCTTGCCTAGTTAAAATCATGTTTTAATTTAAGATCGTAATAGTACCTCATCATCATCATCAGCCTATTGCAGTCCACTGCTGGACATAGGCCTCTCCAGTTGTTCATCCCCTAGGGCAAACTTCTGGGGGATATACCCATAATCGCCACGCTGGGCAGGCGGGTTGGCGATTGCAGGGCGTAGCTTCTTGCCCCGGTGACGCTGCTGCCCGTCATCGGCCTGTGGTATTTAGCTACGCCTTCTACCGTGATGGTTTTACCGCCACCTGTCGGTTAGCCACTGCGCGGATGCACCACGGGCAGGTGAGGATGACTTGGACCGAAAAGATGATAGGTCGCTCCCTTACATCCCACACTAATAGTACCTACTTACAACTATTATTAATCGTAAATAAAACTGGCGCCCAACATGTAGCTAACTGTACCACGATTTAGAAGGATTTGACCCGTGTCAAGTAGGTAATTTTGAAATTACATTAGCATTTATATTAATCAATAATAACTAAAAATCAGATTGCCAATTTAGGTAAAATATTCATGAAGGCTATGACAAATCTATTCAGTTACAAAATGTGTCTATTGTCGCAGTGCGTAGGTTGTTTATATTGTATTTTCATACTTACTTATTTGTCAAATCGCACTCAAGGACTGTTATGTTATTCTTCTAATAATACAGACAAAGTATTTTTTCTATTAAAACCGAGCATTCAAACACTGAACGTTCAATCAATCTAACTAAACAATTTTTCCAAGAATCAAGAATCATTTTAGAATTTTTAGGAGTTCCTACCTACCTACACAAATAGCATACTTTACCTTTATTGTGGCTAATAAATACCTATCTACCGGTACAAATCAAAGATAAATTTATTTCAATACATATTACAAACATAACAATGAAAATGCAAGAAGTAGTTACGTAAGACGGTTACTGTCTATAATTTATAACTCAAGAGAGGTGTCCGGACATCCATTTTCTTCGTAATGTAGGTCAGTAAAATATTGCTTGCTTGAATAGCTATCATTCATACCAGCCGTTGTTTGTTTTTAATTGTATAACTACTCGTTTTAAGTACAGCACGTTGCACAGTACGCGTGTCTGGGTCGATGCGCGGGCCACCTCTCCGACCTAGTTCCGTATGTCCCAGATTAATTACCTACAAAGCAAGACATTCACGCGAACCCCATATTACATAGGTCGGTATGATTTTCAAGTCAGATCCTGACAGGTTGAAATCTGTCGAAAGGTGTGTTACTAGATCTATATAAATAGGTATATGAAGTATAGTTTATATGCAGTCCTGAATGCCATTTGATGAAAACTTTCATGAATCTAAAGTCACTTTATATAAGTACTATATAAAATAACTTTTTTCTTCTTTGTTTGCTGTAATTAAACATGTCTTTTTTTGTGGTTTTTGGCAATGCACGGTTGTCTTACAGATGTTTTAACTATTTGCTAGAACTCAAGCAACTTAAGTTACAACAAACCGTATCGTACCAACTTTTAAATTACGAAATAAAAACTTTTCCTAAAGACCATCAAACTTCAAATCTATCTAAGATTTTTACGTGTAAAATCTTATCACTCGATAACTCTTTCTTATCTACCTAATACCCACCTAAAGTTAATAATGATGGTTGAAAGTGAATATATTGCAAAAAATGATGTGCATTGTAAAAATGCATTTTACAAACCAGCAATTAAAATTCTCTCAACATTATAACAGCTACATTGAATCTTGGAAGGTAGTTCTGTAAGGAGATATCGATAAAATCATATCAATTCATTAATTTTAGAAAACCACAGCTATTTATAAAACTTGAAATCCTAAAACACATGTTCTATGTTTTTAGCTTCTTTTCTGACCATGGGACAAGAAACCAAAAAATGCTCGGATAATATGGAGCTTCAGAATTGTAAGGAAACACAAAAAACATTCAATTTGTATGGGATAGCGCGTGACCCAATGTCGGAAAGCTGACGTCATTCTGCGTCACCATTCATAATGATGACTCACTCCTATTAAATTAGCAATATATTTTGCGCTCTGCTGTTACAAAAAAAGCAAGGACTACTAAAACTATTCATAAATACACGATAGAGCCGAATAAATAGCTGGCATTTACTTAGGTACCTACAATAAAATTGCATTCTCTAATCAGATAATAATTTTTGGTAGGTACCACAGCTAAACCTACCTTACATAATATACTGAACCTTATTACGATAGCTGGAGGTAGTTTCTTGAATAGGTAAAAATATGTCTTTACACGTGGTATGGTAGATAGGTGTTAAATTATGTTTTTCAAATGATTTTAAAGTTACTGAGCAAAATATAATATACGGGCGTTTTCTTCAAACATTTTATTTAAATTTATTAATATCAGGAGTCGATAACAATATTTTTAATGCATATCTATGTCACTGATAATTTGATATGCCACACGCATTATCATAAACCTTGCTAGATTATAATGATTTAAGTACCGAACTACTGCTTATATTTTATCGATGCATTTATAGTTTAAAAATATATAGGTACATAGAGGAAGGTAAAGGTAGGTAATGTAACTTATATTACGAGAGTAGAGAGAGAGCAGTAGGTACCTACCTGCAAGGATTACTTAAACTACGATAATTAAATGGACCATTTATACGCCACGTCCTTATTCACTAGATAGGTATTGCTAATGGTTACCTACATATTTATAGCACATATAAAACAAAAGAGTTGTATACCTACTTAACATCTTGGATCCAGAATTCTGGATCCGTCTATGCCTATTGATATGTCAAATATGGTTGTGTCACGTCTTATTTGTAAACGTGAAGCAGTAACAATCTTTGTGCATACAAATAGCTATTTCAATGCCAGCCATGGTTACATAACTGTTTTAGTACTACAGTAGGTATCATTACCATTTCAATGGTTTTATTCGGCCTGGCTATCCCAAAATGTATTTAAATTGAGGTCTGAATAATAGTTATGTACCTACCTACATTTATTCTAGTTAAGGAACAGAAATCAAAACCTTTGTGACATCTACCTTTATGTTATTAATCATCTTTCCTGTGAAATAAAGTAACAAGTATCTAAGCCGAGGAATAAGAGAGATACTACGTACTTATAATGTGATATTGCTATTAAAATCGTGTTTCTTATGTGAATCCCAAGCTACTCGAGGCTACTCGTAAATAAAACAGTTTACCAAATAGGTAGAACGCGAAAGGTTCAAAAGCATGTCTCTACAAATGGGGGGAAAAGTGGAAAGTGAAACAGTTAGCGTGCGAAAAACTAGTCGGAACGTGAACGGCCTTGCAAGTTTCTATATCGGAGCTTGTAGCAAACTGCTACGCGGACTTTCCCTGAATATTAGGTACAATATACCTAACTAACCACTAAATTTAAACACATCACGAACAAGGGTACTTACCTTCCTTACCTAACACTCGACTACCTCAATGGCGTATTATGTAGGTATGTTCCTACTTCACTAAGGTGCCTAGTTTGATTCGCGTCGTTGTGCTATGTGGGAAAGAACTTTTTTTGTCATAAATCCAAGGAAAACAGTATTAAATTAGCTAATATTTAGGTATATGGTAGATGTAAAATACCTATCTAATAAAAGCATTTCGTCTTATGAGGTTAAAACACACAGCAACTACTTATCAACAGTCTTAGGATTTGTAGGTACCTATCTACTTTTACTGCGCATACACCGATTTGGTATTCTACCAATTTGCATTACTAAAATGAATACCTACTGACATTGCTGACTCTATTCGGGTCGGTAACCAAATAAAATGAAAAACTTTCCAGAGACAGCTATGAGTGCCCTTTGTGCTCAAAGATGCCTATCTATTGTAGCAGTTGTTGGCTACTCTACCGGTAACTAGACACTGTTTTAACTACCCATTCAACAGATGCTGTCAACTCAAGAACAATAGGTACCATGATATAAGTAAGTACCCGGTGACTTTAGTTTACCTTATGTGTTACTTATGCGAGTTCTTAAATGAGTAAAGTTAATAGACTCTTTGCTCGACTGTCTGGTAGAGTCTTGGCATGAGTACATGAATGTTAAATAAATGGAAATACAAATTCAGACTGGGTAATTACTATGGTAGTTTATAAGACATTTTATCATTATCTTAAATAAATACAATAAAACTAGTAGGTAGGTACATATATGTATGTACTTACTTAAAGTGTTTACATGTAGGTAGCTGATTAATCGGTCCGCGAAATTAGTTTTACCCGCGTAGAGATATCGTATCTAATGTTTACCGCGCATCCCATGATATGGGTATGTGTGACAGCTATCTTCACGCCTGATTTCCTTAGATTAGAATCCTACTCTATGATTACGAAAACTATAACACAAATATTTGGCTTAAAGTTCCAAGGTTTAATGCAACTGCTGTGATCAGAGTTTATCAGATAATTGCATGTGGATTTTTCGAGTACGGAAACACTTCAGACAAGGACATTAGATATGTTTATAATCACTTACGTAGCTGTACGTAAGTATATCTGTTATTATCGAAGCAGACTGTATACCTATTGAATGAAACTGGTTAGAGTACCTACCTATAGGCAGGTAATAATAATAAATAAATAAATAAGCTGAGCTATTTACCTGGCATAAATGTTCGTTTCATATCAATAAATAATAAATAAATAAGTAAAAAATATAGTACCTAATACCTAGATTCAGTGAAAGTATAAACTTGATTATATTAATTAATAAATGAATAAATAACGTAAATGAATAAATAAATATTGCTGCCGTAGGTATGTCCCCTTATACTCGTAGTTCCTACCAAAGATAAATTATATTTGGCTCATGGCATGCCCCCACTTGAAGCACATCGTTTAATATTGTGTTTCATTAGGTAGGGAGTGCCAGACAGCCCATGGGATGGGGGCGAACTCACCCTCGACCTATGAATTCTTTGTTTCGGCGGCGGACGAATTTTGGAACCATCTTTATCGCACTACTAAATGAATAGATATTGTCGTTTTCTATCTGTTAGTACACGAATAATAAAATTTACTTTGAAAAAGTTATATTTATGACACAACGTAAATTCATCCGAGATAAATCTCGCTCAGCGCTTTCTTCTAATCCATCCGTTCCGCGCTCTGGGAGTACTCCAACCTTTTATCGATCCAGCAGGCTTAGAGTAAAAATGAATGCAAATATTGACTTACTCCAGCCAGCTAATGTGTTGCGTGCCTAAATGAGATCACATACAGCGTGTGCGTACTGTGCGCTGTGTACGGCGCGCGTCTCCCGCGGTTGCACTGATACTGACTCTACCTACTGGCGGGTGGTCGTGGCGCGAAACCGCCGCGAATATTGTTGACAAGCCAGATGCGCCGTGCGATTCGCGATTCTGCCGCGCGACGCATGCGTTATGCGTGCAGCACGACACGGAAAAGCTCTGGTTGTGTTGTGTTTCGAGAAAACATCACTACAGTTCATCACTACACCTCGTCAATTATTTAATGATCCCACGCCATTTTCAAAGCAACTTCGCGTTCAGGAGCATGTGCTCCTGATGCCTATTATGATCTAAATAGGTAATCTACTATTAATTCAGAGCCTCCAAATGGGATGATACCTTTTAAGGGGAAATTTTTATCTTACTTGCCTTCTATACGTATCTATAGGATCACAAGCAACTGTTACCAACTTATAAAAACATGCTGACGTAGGTAAGTACCTACTGTTATTATAAATACCTACTAACAAAATAAGTACCTACTAATGCTGGCTGTAGGTACCTACCTACAGAAGTACCACAGTAGGGCTACATCAAAATCCACGGCACTTCCGAAGTTTCGTATTACGATACTTAATAAAGTAAGTAATACCTACATACTCGAGGATTAAACCCATCAGGTTTGTACAGACAAAGGTATACACAGACAAAGGTCTAATAAATGACTATCCTTCCGCTGCATGGTTCTTAGGTAGGTAGGTATATCAACTAACTATCTACCTACTTACGTCTTTTCGTAACGCAATTTTCACCCACATAACTAAATAGGTACTACCGCCACATCACACAGTAAAACAAATACCTACCAGAAACAAAGACATTTTGGGAGACCCATCCATATCACTCAAGCAACAAATGGTGCGTACCTACCTAAAGGTGAATTGCAGATACCTACTACCTACCTACACAATATCGGAAGTATTCTTATACCCAAGACCATTCATGCGAGAGCTATTATCCGATTAAAATTAGATCTCGGCAACTGTTTTACATCCTGCATTGCATCCCATGCCAACCCACATGGAACTATATCCATTGAGCCGTCTCGCAACTGCGCACTACCCGATATCGTTGCCCCAGTTCTGTTAGCTATGAAAACGCGCTAGTTCTACATTAAAAGGAGAATAGTAAGATAATGTTAGGCCAAGGTTCATTCTAAAGTCAGAAATATCTACGAAGCGAAAGTGGAAAACCATTGAGTAAATATCTATCTACCTACCACAAAATAAGTCTCATAACTACCTATACATAAAATAAATCTGTAGAGAAGTCAATTAAGTACATGCAATCTAATTTCAAAATAACTATCAGGGGGTGATTAGTGATCGATACATTTGAGGTTAAAAATCGAACAGTTTCGTTGTCATTATGGCTTTCTGTAGTAGAAAAAACGATCGCCGGAGGGAATTGAAGCGTTCGTATCCGAACGTTGTCGTGTTCGTTCTTCATAGTAGCAAATTCACGAAACGATCGTTTTTTTGTTCGGATCCGATCACTTTCGTTTGAGTAGAGTAGGCCCCCTGATGCCAAAAATGCAATCAGTAAAATTTTTGTCTGTCTGTATGTTCGCTATAGAAAAAAAACTACTGGACGGATTTTAACGAAACATGGTACGATTATTCTTCATACTCCTGGGCAGGTTTTAGTATACTTTTCATCACGCTACAATCAATAGGGGCAGAGCAGTGACGAAAAACGGGAGAAATCTTTATTTGTATGTTTGATCGCACATCACGCGAAAACTTTTGCATGGAATTAAATGCGCTTTTCACCAATGTATTGCTAGAGGTCTCACTTAAAATTTAGGTACCATTTTATGGAAGTCCGTTATTTTTGAAACCCGATAACCACGCGAGCGACGCCGCCGGCACAGCTAGTTTTAAATAAAATGACATAAGCATTTTTCAGTTAATTTATTATATTGTTCTTTATTTATGCGGGTCGTCCATCAGCTAAGATATTGAATATTTATCTTAGTTCCCATACTTAGTAGAGTCCGTGTTCATACATGTATGTCCACCGCAAGCTATTGTGACACACTATGGTGCAGCTGCTCTATGGTGGCCGACGATCGGCTTTGTGCACAGGCTTTGTGGTAGGCAGCAACAACGGTACCTATTGCCAAGTTTATAAGTGCCGGTTCCCGTTTTTCAGACGGGACGCTACATATTCTGATTCTTATCAATAAGGAACCTTTTGCAAGAAAGAGAAAATTTTGCAGGCACTACCTGAAGAGATTGGTGAGAAGGGCGAGTACAGCCTTCGTGTGCCTAGAAGCATGTGTGACGAGAAATAACGCGACCGCCCCGCCGATCAAGTTTCTTAGGTTTCTAGAAGGGTATTCCAGACCTTAATTAAAGGGCCGTTGTAACTACATACCTACCCATCTTAGTTTATCACATGTTAAAATGATGATGTTTTTTTTCAGGACCACAAAACAATTGATATTATTGGTAAAGTCATCAAATTAATAGGAAGTTATTGAATCACAAAACTAGGAGCACCTTTTTTAGACTGTGTGTGCAGACTATTATAGTAGGGACTATTACCACAAATATGTGAGTAAAAATTCTATATAACAGTGTAAAGCTTTATTGTTAATTTACAGTAGCATAAAATAAATAAAACATTTATTAAATGAAATCAGAAACTTCCTTTAAACATTATAAAATTATAAAAAAGGCACCAGGCCTAAAATTTCTACAAGCAATATGCATGTCATAACAGTTTATCAAATGTAATACTTACAAATACTATTTCTCAAGAGGTTTAAGCTTATCACATTGTTTGAATTGACCTATTGGTTTGCACTAATTCTACTATGATTGCACCTATTTTTATTATATTGGAAACTATGGTTACTATGAAGGTACTAGAGAGAGCAGATCTCCTAATTTAGGCAAGACTACGTCAGGCAAGGGGGGTTTCTTTTCATTGCGAATGCTATCCAATTCCTTATTAGAGGTAACTCCAGTGAGCACTAACAACGTTTGGAACCCGCAGCGAACGCCAAGCTCGATGTCCGTGTTACATCTGAAAATAATTATCATGACATCACCATTTATCATAATAAATATCACTAAGTTTAAAAGGTCATTGTGTGCATTACATGTAATGATGTGAGAATTATCATAACTCTTGCATGTACATTGTCAGTTTTTACAAGCATTTGTCAGTATAATATGACTGAGGGAATATCATGACACAGTCAGTGTTTACCTGGGTACAAATAAAACCTACTGTGGTCACCAACCCGCCTGCCAAGCGGTGACTAGGTCCGGCAGAGGAAGTATGCAGGCGGATTGATGATGATGGTGTTAGTATAATGAACAATCACTACATAGTATAAAATAAAGTCTTTTTGTTTTGTCTGTCCCCATGTATGCTTATATCTTTAAAACTACGCAACGGATTTTGATCTTTTTTAATAGGTAGATACTAGAGGAAGGTTTACCTATGTTTATAATATGTGCATACAATAGTATTGCACCCGTGCGTAGCAGGGGTGGGTGCTAGTTAAATATAAAGTTAAAATTACCTGTCTCCAATCATCAAAGTTCTTGCAGGGTCCAGTCCACAAGATTCAAGGAATTTCCTGACATATGCATGTGGTTTGCCAAGCACTAAAGCTTTCCTCTCTGAACAAGTTTCCACAGCTCTCACCAGTGTGCCAGTGCCGGGGACCACAATAGAGCCAGCTTTAGGAAACCTCTCATCAGTGTTAGTTGCCACAAATAGACACTGTTCGGAGGCCAAGTAAGATGCTGCTTTCATGAACTTTGGGTAACTGACATGTTCATCAAATCCCACCACAACTGCACCCACTTCTGGGTCTAATTCTGAAGGCTGCATGGATTTGAAGTCTGGTTTTACTTGATCGGGCTGGAAACAAATTAATAGAAGTCTAATAAATAAATCGAAATATAATTCATAGCAGTAAATATTTAAAGAATTAAACTGAATTTGATTTATTTATAAATTGAACAGCAAGCAATTAACATTTAAAACATAAAATTATACTTACTCCTACACCAATGTGCCTGATGCCAACGGCTTTCAGCTCTTCTCCAATTCCATTTGAACCCAAGAGGTACACTTTTTTTGTGAACCCTATACCTTTCAGGTAATGAGCTACTAGATAAGCTGTAGAGAGTATTTCCTCCTGAAATGAAAATGTAATATTACAATATAATAACACTAATTTTACCTACAACAGGAAGGCTTTCTTTGTACTATTGGACATGTGTATTTGATTACATATCACAAGCTCAACTTCAGCCCTATATGTATCACTAGCAGTGCCCGAGACTTCGTCCGCGTGGAATAGCTTTTCCCTTTGTTTTTACATTGAAACTTTGATAATTGTGAAGGGATTATATTCGGAGCGCGTGGCAGCTGCGTCTGCGTCCGAGTTCCGTCGTCGACTCCGCTCCGCTTCCCGGCGTCCCAGTCCCAGTGCTCCAGGCGGCTGAGGGGGCGGTGCGGGGTAGCGTGGGGCATCGCGGTCGCGAATCGTTTCCCCCCGCGTTGACTAACACTCCGCGCTCACCTTGCGCGCGAACATACATTTTCCATGATATCTTCGCTCCTAATAGTTGCAGCGTGATGTTATATAGCCTAAAGCCTTCCTCGATAAATGGTCTATTCAACACAAAGAGAATATTTCAATTCAGACCAATAGTTCCTGAGATTAGTGTGTTCAAACAAACAAACTCTTCAGCTTTTTAATATTAGTTTAGATATATAGTGATAGTATAGATAAACTCATTTGGGTAGTAAATAAAAGTTTTTGCCAACACATTTTTGCTCAAAACAAAATAGGACTCTTGTAATTGTAAATTTAATGATACAAATAAAATAATACACCAAGGGGCCACAATGAGAAGTCCTTAATGAAACATTCAAATTTGACTCATCATTTTGTTAATGTGTATCAAAAGATGGACTTTAGCAGGGTCAAGGAATATTTCAGGCACTGGCTGAGAATTGAAAAAATAATTATGGTACAGGTATGCATTAGGTTACATAAAATATTCAGTAAATGTGTGCTATATATGTACCTGACTAGCAATAAAGCCCAGTTGCTGAGCTTTCGCAGCAAAGTCACTGCGAATTTTGGTAGAATTGTTTGTAACATAAAATATTTTCTTCCCCAACTTCCGAAAATAATTCATTGTATCTGCTGACCCTGGTATAGCATTGTTATCAATCCAAAGTACTCCTGAAAAGACAAGCAGACAAATACACACACTGTAAAGTAAGTAATTGACATCATAACACAATTTTATTATTTGTTTTGTTGCCAAGTTTATTTCTAAATCCCAAATTGGTTCTTAAAGTCTTAAAATTATTTAAATTTTATCTCTGCATGATATAATGTTGATTAATTGGGTATTTGTGAGATACCTACATAGGTACCTACTTTTGGTAAAATTTGTGCAGTAATATTTCTTTCATAAAATATTAATAAATATAACGTGTTCAGGCCAACGCCTGGCCAGATGTTGACGGCAATACCGTCAAGTCGGCGCCTGTTCCAGTCCGTACGGCAACGGGTCGCTCGGCTTCGGACGTCACCGGCAGCCATCATGTCATTGCGCCTTGAACCACGCAGCGGACAACAATACCGAACCATTTGTAATTTAAAGTAATTAAAATCATTCAAGTTCGCATTAAGCAGTGATTCATTTCTAAGTCCTCACCGAAAGGGAAGACCAGGCGCGATCAAGTTGGTGACCACCGCCACGATCTACAGCACCTTACGAGCCAAGATCGAGGGAGTCAAAAAGACGATTCATCCTTCAGGAACTCGCCAGCATCCAGCTGCAGCCATCATTCCGAGGGAAGTGCGTTAAATCATTCATTTCTTATCCAAAATAATCCTTTCTCCTTTAATTTGTGCGAATAAAGTGTAAGTGCAAGGGTACGTGAAGTTACCCTCACCAGAAAAATAATTTAGTCACATTCTAAATTTTCATTATATATCTTTATTTTCACAGAAGGAATAGTTTAATGGTGTTTTGCAGACAATAGATATCAGTTATTTATTGATAATTTCATATATTTTTGATATTGTGTGGCACAGTGTCGCACAGTGTCTAGGTTAAATTTACCCTTAAGAGAGGTAGGGCATAGCGAATTTTCGCTCGAATTGAGCAGCCCGTCCGGGGAGGAACCTCCACCCTACAGAATACCGCAGCTAAAACCTCCGGGTTGTGATCTGCCGGTGAGTAGGGTTTCCAAAGCTCGTGGGGTAATTGCTGCATCAGCAGCCGGGGGGGCTTAGGGTAAAACCTTTTCAAGGATATTAAAGATCCTATCATTTTAAAATATAACGCAAACACCATTCTCAAACATATTTGCCGACCATTCCAGGTGTACACCGGTTCTAGACTCAAGCTAGACCTAACTGAATCTGCCGAGTTGCATCGGGCCTTCCAACAAGCAGTGGCACCCGTGTATCTTTTTATGCAACGACCGGCGGATGCGAAACCAGTTTGTTATCCACGCTCACGGGACGCACGTAACGTATTCAATTTGCTATTCTATAAATAGAACTATCTAATTTCTAATTATCGCGAGTGCGTAAACAGTGTACAGTGATTGTGAAACGTTATTTGTGCCCACAAGATGAGTGATTTTAAAGATTTAATTAGGCAAAGAGGTCAGATTAGGGCTCGCATAACCTTATTTGAAAAATACTTGTCGCCGTTGTTGGAATGTAAAGAAACTAGTGCCGTAATAACTAACGAACTTCGTTTGCGTTGCAACAAGATGCGCGATTTATCGTGTAGTTTTGAGGACATTCAATCGCAGATTGAGATGTTGGATGAAGATACCACTAAACAAATGCAGGAACGCGAAACTACTGAAAATCTATTCTTTAATTTAATAGCACAAGCTCAATCGTTGTTGGAATTCTTTGAACATCAACAAAAAGTGGAATCTTCATCAAATACAAATGCAAAAATTAGTAATGTGAAATTACCGCCATTAAAAATATCATCTTTCGATGGTAGTCCGAACAGTTGGCTTTCGTTTCGAGATACGTTTATATCATTAATTCATAATAACGAAAGCATAGATAACATTAACAAATTTCATTATTTAAAATCGTATTTAGAAGGTCCAGCGATTTCGGTTATAAATTCGGTTACCGTTTCGTCAGATAACTACATTATAGCATGGAATTTGCTTTGCGAACGGTATAACAATAAACGTCTATTAATTAATGAGCATTTAAAGTGTTTGTTTACAATTGAACCGTTGGTTAAAGAATCTCATAGTGGTATTCGTTATATAATTGACACTTTATCAAAAAATCTGAGTGCGTTGAATTGTTTGGGTGAACCAACGGACAAGTGGGATACGCTAATTATTTACGTGATCTTAGCGAAGTTAGATAGTGTTACCATCAGGACCTGGGAGGAATTTAGGAATAATGAAAGTTCTCCTACCTTGGAGGATTTTTACACTTTCCTACGACAACGAGCTACTGTACTGGAAACTGTAAGTGCTAGCCATGGTTCTAATGCAAGTAGTAGTAACCACGTAAAACGTCACAGTGTTCCCACCATAAAATCATTTCACAGTTCGTCAGTAGATTTGAATAATTATTCACCAAATAAACAATGCCCCATCTGTAAACAAAACCACAAGTTATACGGGTGTTCAGTATTTAGATCGATGCCAATTAACGAACGTATTTGTAAACTTACCTCATTAAAACTATGCAGCAATTGTTTTCGTAGTGGCCATCAATCTTATCAATGCAGGATGAATGGCTGCAGAATTTGCCATAGGAAACATAACACACTTATACATAAACAAAATTCTATACAATCTACACCCACTCATCAGATAAATGAGAATAATAATACAACAATTAACACCAACTTACCTGCTCCAGTCACTGACCCCACGTCACCTGGCAACGCTCCTTCTGTAGTTACTTCTGTCACAATGTCTGCTACCATTTCAGGTCAAGCACTCCTCTCTACGGCATTGGTCAAGGTGACTAACAATAATAAAACCTTTACTCTTCGAGCGTTACTAGACAGTGGTAGTCAAACTTCATTTATCAGTGCCAGGGCTCAGAAATTAATAGGTTCACAAATAAATAATAGTTCACATCAGTGTGTGTCAGGTCTAGGCAATGCCACATTAGATATCACCGAACACTGCCAGGTACATGTACATTCATTGCATAAGTCAATCAGCTATTTGGTGAAATGTTTCGTGCTACCTAACATCACTGAGAAGTTACCGCAAGCCACAGTGTGTCCACACGATTTAGGTATTCCTAGTAATGTCAAACTCGCTGACCCTAAGTTTTATATATCATCGGACATAGACTTATTGCTAGGTGCCGACATATTTTGGAACCTTTTAGGACCGGGCAGGATAACTTTAGGACCGCAAAGGCCTATTTTGCAGGAGACTAAATTAGGGTGGATAGTGGCTGGCCCAATGGCTGGAAAATACTACGCCACCAAAGATACAAAGTCGTATTGTCATTTCAACATGGTCAATTTTAGGACCTTGAAAAGGTCTCCTCAGCATAGACAAGCATCTTTTTACCACAAGAAATCTAAAAAAATAATATAATATCATTTCTATCTAATTCGCCAGGTCCGTGTGGTCCCGGACCTAAGAATAGGACCACCCCATATCATCCCGTGGGTGTCGTAAAAGTCGACTAAGGGAATATCAGGAAACGGGCAGCAGCGTTTACCTGGATACAAATAAACCTTACTGCGGTCACCAGCCCGCCTTGCCAAGCGTGGTGACTAAGGCAAATCGCCTCAAATGACAATTGTCATTAGGGTGTTTGGAGACACGTTCCTGGATAATAATCCAGCAGACTTATCGTCTCGAGGGTCAAACCCACAATCTTAACAATCAAACAAAATTCTTATTTATACAAATATGCCTGAAACAATGGCAACAATATTATTATTTGTACGAATACGCCTGAAACAATGGCAACAAAATTATTATTCGTACAAATATGCCTGAAACAATGGCAACAAAATTATTACTTGTATAAATATGCCTGAAACAATGGCAATAAAATTATTATTTGTACAAATATGCCTGAAACAATGGCAATAAAATTATTATTTGTACAAATATGCCTGAAACAATGGCAGCCAAATTATTATTTGTACAAATATGCCTGAAACAATGGTAAACATCTATTAAAATTTGTACACTACACAAGATTAGGTACACTAAACTATTGTTTACGTGTTGCGATTCATTCACAACTATCAAAACATCCTTACATACCTACATTCATAATCAAATACATCAGCCACAGATTGATTAATTTATGTTAATGAAACCTAATGAAATTAAAATACTAACAAATAAATACTGGTAGAAAATGCCACATGGCCACGTTATTTATGCTTATTTATTTGCCTTTCTACTACCATGCGTCATAGCTACTTCGACTTGACTAGCGGCCTTGCTTCTGATATCTTTGTCTTGTATTTAAGGCGATTCATTTTGCATAGTAGTAAATCTTTACAGTCACATTGTAATAACGGCACTAACTTTGTCGGCGCAAATAACATAATCACAAAATCTTATAAATCAAATCAAACGACAAACAAATAACTGGTTTTCATCCGACGAAAGTACATTGTTCAAATTTTCTCGGCTTACTCTCATTTTGATTTGGGAGACAGTAGTCAAACTAGCGAAGCACCATTAGACACGTATTTTATTTATTCATATTTAAAGTTTAAGAGCATTTTATTCACACAAATTGAAGCAATCCTCATTCCAGTCCTCTATCTACTCTTTCTTATTATCCTAATGACCTCGATCCCTTCACTCCTGCGCACTTCCTGATCGGCAAAACATGGACATCGCTACTAGCTGAAAAATTGTTGGACGTCAACCTGAGCCGTCTACAGCCGGCAAAGAAGATGCGACAACACTTCTGGGATCTGAGTACCTAAGACATAAGTACCTGAAGGACTGCAGCAAAGAGGATTTCAAAAGGACAATCAATTCATCATCAAGAAGCCAAACGCGCCTTCATTAAATGGCGTATGGCACGGATCAGGAAACTATAACCTGGATCCGATGGAACAGCGAGAGTTACTGATGTCTACACAAGCAGGCATTCTGCGTCGAGCAGTTTATAACCTCTGTTCTCTTCATTCATCGCTACCTCAACAAGGAATTAACTCGAAACCCCAGAGCTTTCGAGGGGGGGGAAGATGTTCAGGCCAACGCCTGGCCAGATGTTGACGGCAATACCGTCAAGTCGGCGCCTGTTCCAGTCCGTACGGCAACGGGTCGCTCGGCTTCGGACGTCACCGGCAGCCATCATGTCATTGCGCCTTGAACCACGCAGCGGACAACAATACCGAACCATTTGTAATTTAAAGTAATTAAAATCATTCAAGTTCGCATTAAGCAGTGATTCATTTCTAAGTCCTCACCGAAAGGGAAGACCAGGCGCGATCATAACGTATGTAACAAATATAACGTAAAACCGGTCAAGTTATACCTACTATACAAGGCTTGTTTTCAATTAACTACCAAACAATTACCCCTCCTAAACTATTTGAGTTCGCTGAATAAATTTCGCTCAGTGGACCACCTACTACTAGATGAAAAATTAACGCCAATTGCAACAGCATCTTTACTGAAATCCACCTTACAAAAGCAGTCTGATTTACTTACCATCACAGTCAGTTAAAACTGTATCAAAAGAATCCAGAAATTCTTGAACTTGATCTTTATTTGCTTCTTGAAGATTAAACACTGAAGACTTGAACATCTTCGTTGTTGTACTAAAACTTCTTGACGGAACACTTGCTATTGCATTACTGTAAATACGATATAGATTAGTATATTTTATCCTGCTACACCTAAACCAATTTATTAGAGACTTATTCATATCTTAAAACATTTAAAAAAGTATTTATAAATTTTCCGATACCTTTCATAAATTCGGGACATTAAAAGTCAGATTTGACATTAAAATGACATTGGATTGAAATTGAATGGGAACGAATATCGTGGTGGTAGAAACCGCCTGTATTGTATAAAAAACGGCCAAAAGAAACCTTCTCTTTTTTGCAGTCACCATATGATATATGATACTGAAACTGAAATGAATACATGATACTGAAATCTCAAAAAGTACTTTAGTCCTTGTTATACCCGAAGAAATAGGATGATTATTTCTTTTCTGTTTCCTCACTGCGCTGCACGCTTTATACTACATGTGGTTCGATCGAGCGGTTTCATTCAGGGTTTGATGGTAAACCATCAAACAAATCCATCAATAATTAAAATTACAACAATCAATATATGAAATGGACTTGGTCCGATGCGGTAGAACTATAACAAAAAAAAATCAATGCCATGTTAGTTCAAGAAAAAAGAAAAAGAAATTAGATTGACACTTGACACTGACAGACAGATAATCAGAATAATCAGATATTATTTGCAAATTTGTTAACTCGTTTAACAGCGTTGCCAGAATGTTACTTTTGTAACATTTTACGTTACTTTTGGCCCTCCAATGTTACTTCCATGTTACACCACACTCAATGTTACTTTTATGTTACTTTTGGGAATTTCGAACAAAATCGTGTATCGGAACGCATTTATGAATATAATTTTAAGTCATGTTGGCACGCTTGATAGAAAACAACATGGCGTTGTTGGACAGAATGACCATGGACTGACCAACCAATACGATTGTTTGTCAAATCTACTTATTCACTCACTCGTATGTATTTCTCAATCTTTCATCCCGCTTACGTGTGCGAGCGTCGGATTTGTTTGTGGATGTGACGATGACGACCGCCTTCGACGCTCGCTCGCTCGGTCGGTTCGGCACTTGATTTTCTTCTTTCAAAGTTTGTATTGTATTCTTCTTTTACTAAGTATTGTGTTGTTTTGTTTGTGATGAATCTAAGTATTGCCATAACTTAAGAAGATTGTTGTGTATGTGAATGTTGTTGTGTATGTGAATCACAGGCACGACGAAGATTTAAATCAGGTTAGTATTGAAAGACATTCTTAAAATTGTTGATTGGTATATTTATTTTAATTAATTAAACACACGTTTTTGACTTTATTAATTTTTCTAGCATCACCAGTCGATTATTCGATAAAAAACAATTATTAGCCACGAAATTAGCTACACTAATGACTGAAAATACAAGTCATGTATTCATTGATGACAAAGCAGGTTGGTATTGTCTATTGTACGACATTCCTAAACTATGAATACCTAACTATATTATTTAGATACAAATAACTGTCTGTTACATTTTTATTTTCAGCATCGCCAGTCGATTGTTCGATCAACAATAATAACGAATTGTTAAGTTTAATAAAGGGGCGGATATTTTCATAGTTTTTGTATTGATTGATGACAAAGCAGGTTGGTATTGAACGACATTCATAAATGGATTAGTAGGTACTTTAAATAGATATAAATACCTAAAGCAGTTATTAGACGACCCTAAATTCAGGGCACTGAATACCGGGTGGGCGGGGACCCTAGTTAGTGTGGCGCTTATTTGACTACACTGAATATCGGTCCCTGAATCAGTTGAAACGTGAATGTCGAGAGAGTTGGACGTATCTACATAATGCCGCCGTCACTATAAAAACATCAAAAAGTTGCTGTAGTAGTCACGGAAATGCTCGCAACAACTACTTAATTTTGACTTTCGGGAGATGTATTTTCAAAAATTCCGGAGATAGGTATATGACAATACCTTGAGAAAGATCGGGAGATGTTATTTTTGCTATGAATGATGATTACTATAATGATGATGATTATTATAACTAAAATTTTTCCCATTCAGTTGCTTGGAGAGCAAAAAAAGGTCGCCGTTCTATGGAAACCGTTGAGGTTTTGCTCCGTTTGGTCATATTTATACAATATAGGAGGTAAAAAAGAATCGGAAGTAAAATAAAAATCAATAAAAATAAACTAAAATCTGGTAACCCTAAACACGCACGACCACTCTACGCCTACGCCATGGCCGGCGCAACACTGAGCTCCCTAACCGCCCTAAGTGTTATGTTATTACACTATACTTTCGGCAGAGCGGTAAGGGAGCAAGGCAGACCGGGTCGACCCGGTCGCCCTAATAGGGAATATGCATGAAAAATAGTTTCAGGTATTTACTAATTTATCGTAAAATAGATCAAAATCTACTACGAACAGTGAAAACAAAATCAAAATTGGTTGAAAAATGGGCGAGATACAGTCATTGGAAGTGAATATATCCGTCTCTCTCTCGCGAAACAGATTTTTCTATGGAGTTAGTACGGCGCTTACGGTACGTGACGTCAACTACCGCATCGGATCTCTCTGTCTAATCAATAACTTTAACGCTTTATAACTCGCTTAATAGAAAAGATAGTTTAAAAATTCTTCGATATTTATGTATCTGGAAGACAAAAGATCTCAATAAATCCATAAAAAAAAGTCATGCATATTCCCTATTAGGGACCCTTACTCCCTGAATCCTATTACACCGCACTGATTCAGGGTCAGGGTCCCTGAATTTAGGGTAGTGTAATAACTCTGTTACTTTTTTTCTTTTCAGCGTCAACAGTCGATTATGCGATCAACAACACAATTGTTACAAATTATTACTTTTAATAAAGAGTCAAGGAACGAACGAAAAAAAAATACCATTATTAACGTATTTTGCCAATTTCCACAAAAAAAAAAAGGCAATGTTACTTTTTCTGGCAAAATGTTACTTTTTGGTCTGTCTCGTGTAACTTTTGACTATCGGCCACTGGCAACACTGCGTTTAATTCGTTCAGCGATTTTTATCAGTGCTTGCACGTATTTTGTGTATTATATTTTTAGACACAAAGATACGCTAATAAGTAATTTCAGCTCGAGTTATAAAAATATTCGCTCTAAGCATTCGCATTCGTAAAAAAAAATTGTATTGCGAAGTTATACTAAGTATTTTGAGAAATATACCTATTTTGAAGAAGTGATAACGCAAATAGTTGATTACTACAAGAAAATGGACACGGAACACATCATTATTGAAACTGTTGAAGGTGGAATTCAAATCATACGATACAATAAACCTAAGAAAAAGAATGCATTGGATTTGAAAATGTATAGGAGAGTTATAAATGTTCTTAAGGAAGCGTCTATAGATGATAACATCAGTGTTGTGGTGCTGACGGGTACGGGGAGCTTCTACAGCAGTGGCAACGACCTTACTGCCCACAAAGATTACGAAGGGGACTATGACTTATACCCAGCCTTAGAAGAGTACATTAGATCATTTATTGAATTCCCCAAAGTCCTTGTCGCAATTGTTAATGGGCCTGCTATTGGTATAGCAGCCACAACTTTAGCCTTATGTGACTTGGTGTTTGCTTCCGAAAATGTATGTAACACACATTAATTAAATTTAATGATATGCTTGATAGGTATAATTTCTGATAAAACTATGATATCTTTTGTTGCAGTCATATTTTTATACACCTTTTACTAAGTTGGGAGTTGTAGCAGAAGGATGTTCATCATTTACATTTTCTCGGATAATGGGAGAGAGAAAGGTAAATTTATAGCTATTGTTGCAAGTGCAATCTTCATGCATGCATGCTACATGTATGTGCTGTATATCTTCTTTGAAATGTTTTTTTTTATTTATTTTAGGCACTTGAAATGTTAATGTTCAATTACAAAATGCCAGCAAATGAAGCTCTACAGTGTGGTTTTGTCAATGATGTCTACAAATCTGAAGAAATGCAGGAGAAGGTTTGGAATAGAATTACTGAAGTTGGCCAACTAAGGAATGATGCATTGATTGAGTGTAAAAAGCTCATAAGGGGCCAAGTGAAGGACCATTTACTAAAGATAAATGAAAAAGAATTACAGATAGTAAATGGTCTTCATAATATGAACAGTACAAAAAGTAAACTTTAATTTTGGGTTTAAAGTCAAACTTTTTTGCAATACTTTAATAAGTGCAATATATGTTTTATGTTATTTCATATTATGTATGTAAAGGGGATGCATTTAATCAAAATACAGTAAATACATCAAAGAATATTTAAAAAAATGAAAATTTGTTTAAATATATCATAAATCCTTCTTCTTTATAAATAATAATAATCATTTGGCAAAAATTGTAACAGCATTTTTGAATAGCTGCACCTATTTGGCTAATATATTATTGAAAGTGTAAAAGTCTGTTCTCATGATAGTTCTGGCTGTTGAGCCCTTTAAACAATCATTTAGTCTATTGCCGATATTGCCATCCACTGCTAAATCTAGACATCTTAGAGAATGCCTACCATTCCAATCCCAAACCTACCCCACTATCCAGAACACTGAAAATGTGTTTGATTTCAATATGATTATTATGCTTTGTCATTATGAAACTGAGCTACAAAAAGATAAAGTATACTAATATAGGCAGGAACTTAGAAGGGCAGGAACAAAGAGGAGCTGAAGGATATATCACATTTCATGAAAATCCATTCAGCCTATTTTGTGTGATGTAGTAACAAGCCAAGTTACATAAGTACTTATGTAATGATCACAAAACGCACAATTTTTATTGATGCAACAAAAATTCCCTTAAAGTTAAAACGTCCTTGTACCTATAATAATTGTCGTGTCTTTAGCATATGTAGGTATTAACAGGCATTTAGTTGTATCGCCTTTTATTCTTTACCAATAAAAATATGCCATGACCTACCTGATCCATTCATGTTCCTATCGTAAACTTACATTTCAATAAGTATACGCGAATCAAGTGAAATGAAATCAAGATCTTCTAGTTTGTCGTCCCTATCAGATTTATTTCGACCCAACAATCCCAAGAGGTTGAGATCTAGAGACCTTAGTAGTACACGTTTGAATGTATTGAGGAAGGAAATACAGACCGACGTTCACCTTATACCGCTTAGTAAGTAATATAGACTTGGTACCTAATTGTTCCGAGATAAAAGGTAGGTAGGCATGGTCCTTTTCGGTACTCTGTACAGTAAAAGGTAGGTATGTGTACAAGGGTCTGAGACTATTTGACATAATATAATTCTTTCACCATTTAAAAGCTCCATTATTCAGAATTAACATAATGATATTAGCAAAAAATTTATCTAAGTAAGTTTATCAGTTGTCTAGTACCCATAGTACAAGCTTCGGCTTAGTGTGGGGCTAGATGGCGATGAGTGGCCCAGCGTGGCATGTTTTTGGTTATTTATTTATTTAGCATTTTACTTCGGTTTTAATAGGCTGAAAAATACTTTTTCCCTCATGCAAATCAGGGGAAAAATAGCTATTCCACTTAAAATTTTATCCCTTTCCGTGTGTCCGCAGATCAGACACACAAGATTTTTTTAATTGTTATGTATCAAATGTGATACACAGGACAGGAAACCTGTTAAGCCACTTCACTTTTCACGAAGATGGACTTAGTGGGCAATTCGCGAACTCGTTCAGTTTGATCTAAACTTAAACAAAAGATTTATTAATTTTAGAAGATGTCTTCACTCTGCTGGCAACTGACCCTGTTCGAGGACTATCAAAGTCCAGAGCTGCGGAGCTTTTGGTATATTATGGGCACAACACCCTCACACCTGCCACCCAAAACGGCTGGCCACGTGTATTGTTCTCGTCTTTGTGTACAGGTACGACGTAGTCATCCATTTATTTGTAAGAACAAACTTTTGTCGAAAGGGAATGAAAGAAAGATTTTTTGAAGCGAATGAAAGAACTTTCGGCTGTGACTTTTCCGAATGGATACGATTTAGGGTCCTAAGGGTAGAGTTAGTTTTGTTCACGAAATAATTGTGACTCCCCTTGTGTTACTGTCTAAGGGTTGAAGTGATCATCAGGTAACTTTCAGGCACATTAGCCCCCTCTGTCATAAAAAAAATGAATTTATTTCGGCATGATGTTCTTAAGAATTACCTACAATTTTGTGTAATTTTAGGTTTCTCCGTTCTAATTTGGCTCGGAGCGTTGTTATGTCTCCTTGCATACTTGATCGAATCTTCCATGAAAGCAGATGCCAGCAAGGATAACTTGTACTTGGGGCTTGTTTTAATTGGGGTGGATGTTATTTGCGGACTTTTCAGTTTTTATCAGAACTTTAAGAGTTCCAAGGTAAATTATATTTCCTGATAGCTTCTGTAGTGTAGAGTTAGGTATGTAACATCACTAATTTGTGTCTAGTGTACGTATAGGTAGGTACAACATGTACATGCTTAGATTATAGATAGGTACTGCAGATGTTAGTCTTTAGGACAAAAATGATAAAGTTATTTTGATTAGCTTTTGGTTAGCATGAGGTTCTTAATACCTACTTTGTATTAGATCGGTAGATATAAGTAGGTATGTGTATCTGTTCTGAGAGTAACAAAAACTGTTTATAGAGCAATCGCTAAAATTAATTTCTTTCACATTTTTCATCTTTATATGTATACTAGCTGTGCTCGCGACTTCGTTCGCGTGGAATAGTTATTTTTCCCCGTTTTTTTTACATTTTCCATTATTTCTTCGCTCCTAATAGTTGCAACGTGATATTATATAGCCTAAAGCCTTCCTCGATAAATGGTCTATTCAACACAAAAAGAATTTTTCAATTCGGACCAGTACCTAGTTCCTGAGATTAGCGCGTTCAAACAAACAAACAAACAAACTCTTCAGCTTTATAATATTAGTTAAGATGAGTAGGTAGCCTATATATTAATTTAACAAAATAAGCCAATAAATAGTTTTTGTAGGTATATTATGTAAATCCGATCTAATTACTTAGTGATACTTACTTATTATATCTGTGATGATAAGTCTGTTTATACGAGTACCTACCTACTTCGGCCCATAATGTTTATACGAGTAATCATACCTATCGTAATCTCTAGGCTGAAAATATTAAAGCGCACTTTGTCCTCGCCTACTTTTATAGGTAAATCATAGGTTGTTTTCTTTGCTTTAGAAAAGCTGCGCTGAAGTTAAGAAATAGATTTCCTTCCTATTTACATACTTTGTCGCTATCTGCACAAGTAGATCAATATAGCTTTCCTACCATTAATTGCAGATAATGAAAACGTTTAATAGTATGATACCGGAGTACGCCACTTGTGTCAGAGACGGTGTTCCCGACTCGGAGACGCTGGTCAGGAATCTGGTCAAAGGAGACATAGTGCACGTGAAGGCAGGGGACGTGATCCCAGCGGACATACGAATTATCGACAGCAAAGGATTTAAAGTCATTAGTTGCTTATATTTCTTCTTCTTTATTAACCTATACCTACTGTCCCACTACTGGGCAAAGGTCTTCCCCATACATTTCCACTGTTTCTCTTCTAAAGTCAGAACAATTGCGAATCCTATGATTGATGGACCAAATCGTCAACCCTTCTTTTCTTGGACCTTCTCCTTAGGTGAAAGTTGCCCCCGTCATGTTATGCTGACCTGTAAGATAAGATAGATCTGGCTATACACTGACTGATTCAGAAACGCGACCGAAGTGTTTCGCGCTTAGACTCGGTAAACTTTACGGCTGACGAGCTCAAATCCCCAGAAGTCTGTCAATCGACTCCCACGAAAAGAGATGTTGTGATGATTTGGATTATTTATCTCTCACTGCACGGATGAAACTCTAGAATTCTCCTTAATAATGAAAGCCCGAGGGCTTCCTACCTCTTATTTATCTACTAAAATTTAATAGGCACCTATTTATATTTTAATATAAAATGCTAAAATTCAACTGCATTAGGACGCTAGGACATATTGATTCAGGTGGATAATTCGTCTCTGACCGGAGAAAGTGTCGCAGTGCCTCGCGGGAATTACGACGGCACTCCCAATATACTGGAATCACCGAATGTTGCCTTCTTTTCCACATTGTGTGTTGAAGGCTGGGCAATAGGTAACCTATACTTCACTTTAAATTTTCTATTATATACCTACTTAGGTAGATATAAAATGGCGCAACCTAAAATTTTGCATTGTCAACATGAAAATTCGTCTTTAAGTACAATTACAGGCGGTCTTATGGCTGGTCTTATGGCTGGGTCTCACTGCTGGACCTAGATTGCTAGATAGGCCTTTCCAGTTGTTTGCCACTTTGGGCAAACATCTGGAGGCATGGCTAAAGCCACACTGGGCAGGTGGGTTGGAATCGCAGGGCGTAACTCCTCGCTCCGGTGACACTGCCCGTCATCGGCCTGTTGTATTTAGCAGCTACGCCTATCATGAAGTACCTAATATTTAGGTACTACAAATTGACGTGCAATTTAGGCGGTCTTATTGCTATAATAGTGTGGCTACTCTTACGTGTACGTGGTTCAGTGAAATAAGAAGCAAACAGTGTGGCACCTGCCAAAGTGGTGACACCGACGTTCGAAGAACCGCTGCCGGCACCAGCCAGGAACGAATCCCTGCTCGACGCCGCAGCTACCGTACACGCAACCTACCTATCGACGACGAAATTCCTGCCTGCAACCGCTGCTGCAGGAATACCAGCCGACATGGCCGAATACCGTCACGACGCCGTCTCTTCCAAGTCATCATTCTGTCGGTCACATCAATTTCCCGCATCCCGCCGAACTGTCGACCACTGCTCTTACAATGCGCGTTCCGCAGTTCTGCCGCGACCAACCTCACATCGCCGACAGCAAAACTCCATCACCTTCATCACGTCGGGGTCACCACTTTGGCAGGTGCCACTTTGGCAAATGGTAGGCAGAGGGTGCCTAGTTGCCAGTTGGAGCAGAATGGTCTGCTAGGTAGTAGTCTCTTCCAAATTCTACCTTCTGATCGAGTTTTACTTCTGCCTCAAGATACCTCAAGGAACCTGGAAGAGACTACTACCTAGCAGACCACTCTGATCCAACTGGCAACTAGGCACCCTCTGCCTACCATTTGCCAAAGTGGCACCTGCCAAAATAGCAAGCAAGATAGAGAGGACAAACGGAGGGACGAGATATTATATTAATTAACTAGGAGCAAGGGAGCGACCCATCATCTTTTCGCTTCAAGCCACTCACCCTCACCTGCCCGTGGAGCATTCCGCTGAATAACAGACGAGGCTCTGGTAACCGTACCGAGTTACCAGGGCCGAGTGGAAGGCGTAGCTATATACCACACCACAGGCCGATGACAGGCAGCAGCGTTAACGGAACGAGAAGCTACGCCCTGCGATAGTCTAATGTTGTTGTTGTAATTAGGCGTCTATTCGCAGGTGTAGTGATGTGTTGCGGTGACCTCACAGCCTTAGGTCGTGTGGCGGGTTTGGCGGCGCGATTGAAGCCCGCGCCTTCGCCTCTGTCCCGTGAGATCTCGCGGTTTATGCGCTACGTGTCCGCGTGGGCCATCAGCCTAGGCATTTTCATCGCCGGGGCTTCACTCGTGCTCGGCTACCCGTTTATGCAAACATCTGTTTTTGTCATTGGAATCATTGTCGCTAACGTTCCAGAAGGTATGTTTGCTTATTCTTATAATATAATAGGATCCTGTATCAGACGAGCTAGCTTTCGATTTGTCCTTGAAACGCATACCTAACAAAACGAGAAGTACTGCGTATAGTGATGTCTATTTTCGATATCCATGGATTTTTGAGTCCCGTAACAATTAAAGGCAAATTAATTAATCAACAGACTTGGAAATTAAATATTGGATATAAATAGATATATGTTATGTATGAGTACAGCTTTTATAGCTTAAAATGTCCAATTGTTATCATCTTGCATTTAATTAGGGTTAGACACCCACTCTAAGAGACAATTTAGGAAATTTAATTTCATAAAGTTGACTCGACCGGGAATCGAATCCGAAACATTCGGAAAGCTTTAATGCTAGGTTTACACGCGCGGCAAGCAGCTCGGCGAACAGCCCTGCCATACACACTGCGCACGCACGTGCACATTCAAACAGACGAACAGCCCGTTCACATGCTTGTGTTTGTGCCCGTTGAATGTCGTATTGAACGCGAGCGTGTAAACGCTGTATTACGGTTAGCGGTGCCGGTGGCCGGTTCAACCACGAAGCAAATACAAAGTATGTATTTGCTCCGTGAGTTCAACGCTTTACCATTGCACCACGGAGGCTCAATTGTCCTATAAGCCATTAACACCCCGTCTAGCGCAAATTCAACTAGAAAGTAAATAGCCTTTGTAAAAGACTAAGGCCTTTGTAAGACCATTCCACTAGGTTTACAGCCGACCATAACAGCCTCGCTCACACTGACGGCTCAACACATGGTTAAGAAGAAATGCCTCGTCAAGAATTTGGAGGCGATCGAAGCCCTCGGCGCTTGCACCACCATCTGCTCCGACAAGACCGGCACTCTCACCGAGAACAAAATGTGCGTTCAGCACATCTGGATGTCCAACAAAACGTATTCGGTTACGGGCCCAGAATTTTTGAGTAAGTTTAAACCTGCATAAGAAGTTCTCGTCTTAAGTACTGTAAGCGCTTACCTACTATTAGTATTAATCGAATACTTAGGCTATTATGGCTAAAAAATGTAATTAGTCCGTCTTTTAGCTTATTTAAAAATAAGACACATATTTTTTTATTTCTAAATTATACTAAAAATTACAAAGTTATAGCCCGTTGAAATTACGCGTGACGTCACTCGGTGAGGCATTTTTACGGGAGCGAGTGACGTCAAATACTCCCACTCCTAACTTTTGATGCCTTGTATCTTTGCTATTGTTCATTTGAATTAAAAAAGGAAAAATACGTGTCTTTTATTTTTGAATAAGTTAAAAGACGGACTAATTACAATTTTTAGCCGTAATAGCCTATTGCAGTCTATCTCCACTGGCTCTGTACCTACGATCTCGTCTGTGGCGACAGATGTTGTAGAAACATGCACTCATTTAGGCTCTAAGTTTTCTGCTAACGTATTTCGATCCCGGGCCACAGATTACCCCCAATAGATACCGCATGTTCGGCATTTTGCTTTGAATTTCGCGAGTCAACTTCAGGTGGTACGAAGGGTATGCGGGGGACGTAACTCATTTCTCAAGTGATGTACATTTGTATTGTGAAATGTCGATAATTTTATAGAAAAATTACCAATCAGGTAAATAGTCTAATGAGGCTAGATTATGTCTGTATCACCTTTTCAGTATTTTGTGCAATAGCTACTGGATATCTATCTATGCATGCATAAAAATATATGTTTATATAAAACTCTTAATATGGAAACCTAAATTCACGTCATATAGATTTGTTACTTTTAAAGATGGTATCTCGTATTGCAGGAACTGTAGATGCACACACCCCTAAATCATAGCTACTCGTACTACTATGTCGATAATAATCGTAGCTAAGAGGCACAGACACAGAGAACACTTGTGTTATGGATATCAGAACAATTTCGGTACCACAATAATCTATATAAATAAAAATGAATTGATGTTCGTTAGTCTAATTAAAACTCGAGAACGGCTGGGCCGATTGAGCTGATTTTGGTTTTAAAATGTTTGTCCAGGGTAGGTTTAAAAGGTAAAAATAATGGGTGGTACGAAGTCGGCCGGGCCAGTTAGTATATATTATTATGTACGTACTTAAATACTAACACCTAGACACGGAACAAACACGCTTTTTTGATTAGGTACCAAATTTAAAAAAACAGTATAGTTGTAAATATGGTTATGTAAAGCAATCACAGCAGTTTTTATTTACTCGTCTTCTATCCTTCATACAGTGAAAACTATCCTCTGTAAATGTCTCTAACAGCAGGGTGCGGCATTTGTCCATTTTAATGTTCTTTCAAGACACTTTGGAAATCTAAAGTAGAAACAATAAAAATTTTCACATCTTGCATTATCGATATACTTGAAAGTAATACATTGCAACACTATTGTCAAACGTGTGTATGCTAGAAAGGGATAAAAATAGTGAAATTGGTAATGAAAGAAAGGGATCATGAAAAAAGACATCAACGCGAGCTAACATCTGTCAAATATTTTCCATCGTAACTTGAGCTCCGGCGCCAAGGAGTTCAATACTAAGATTCATACGTTTATGTTCTACAAACTATTAAAAGTGTCTCCGATACACACGGGTCTGACTTCTGGTCAGTACTGACCGTGGTACTGACGCACTTTAAGCGCATGCGTATTTCGCGCCTGCACTGCACAGCAGGGCTTGGTAACGTTACCAATTTAACATTATAATAGCGGTAAGTAACGTTAATTTATAATGTTACTTTTTTTACCGGTAAAATAATTACCGGTAAGTCGGTAGCGATACTAAATTTTAACGGTAAATTATAGCGGTAATTTTTACCGGAACGAAAACTTAACGTTAAGTTTCAGGTATCGATACTGCAATATAACGTTAAAAGTATCGATACCTGCTTTAGTTACCGGTAAAAGTAACGATACTTATTACGCTACTTTGCTGCATTGCCGCTCCGCACGGTTACCTATAGCAGAGCGGCAACTTCGCGACACGAGACGCATGAGACCATGTTGGGTGGGAGCGATAGAGACAGAGAATGAATTTAATCCAAAATTAAGTAAGTAACGTTTGAACGTTTACCGATACTTTTTACCGATACCATCATGAAGGTAGCGGTAATTTTTAACGTTAAAAATTACCGCTACTTTAGGTATCGCTACTTAAAAAAGTATCGATACCTCGGCGAGGCAAAAGTAACGTTACCATATTTTTACCGGTATTCCAAGCCCTGCTGCACAGATGTATTGCCTTTTGCCCGATATCGTAAGTGCGGGATCTATTGGAGATATCTGTGTCCCGGGCCTACTCAACTAGTGACAGTTTTACTCAAGATTCGTATCAAGGACCCTTGAGTATTTAGATACTTGTGCACAAACTAATGATTCTATGAGGCCGCTACTAATAGAATAGGAACGCATATTGATGTGAAGACTATTTAATTGGGTAAATATTTATCTATACTTTTCTCTAAATTTCAGGTGTAATACAAAATAATCAAGGTAAGATTTTGACTTTACCTATCTATAGCGTAAAAAGTTGTTTACAATATGTATGTACAATATGTAGGTACCTATTTATTTACAAAAAAAAAGTATCTAAGTAAGATTATCAGTTGTCTAGTGCCCAATACCCATAGTAGATACAAGCTTCGGCTTAGTTTGCGGCTAGATGGCGAAGTGTGGCCCGGAGTGGAATGTCTTAGGTTATTTATTTATTTTAATAAATGTTTGTAAGTATGTATAACTTCAAGACTTGTGCGATTGTTTAATAGCGTTCGATGCATTGAAATTGTGTGGCACACTGTGTAGTACTGCAGTGATGAAGGCCGGGGGAGGCATCTCCGGGGACGCTTCAGAAACAGCTATCCTCAAGTTTCTAAGCAACTACGATGACTTGGCTACCGTCAAGAATAATTATCCGAAGGTTGCCGAAATACCATTTAACTCGGCTAACAAATTTCAAGTAAGCTATATCTAGCTTATATAATAGCGTAATACGTCATAAACATTATACCTACCTACCTAAACAAAACGCAACAACTGATCGGAAAATAAATTCACCAGTTTCACCACCCCTATTTTATCCTTTGTATTCAATAACATTTTTGTTCGTGATGCCTCACTAAAGCAACTGCTCATAATTATTTTTTACTAGGTAGCCATCCCTTTGGTCTCTTACATAATAATACTTAGCTTAAACTGATTTAAGAATTGAATTGAATTGAATAACTAAGTACACACTTAGGTACTTTGTAGGTATGTAACGCAGCACATAGAAAACAGAAGTTTATGCATAATCAAATAAATCTTGGTCCTCAATCGGGCATCGGGATCCTACGTCTCATACGTCTGGTGCAACTGATAACTGTTACAGCAGCCCCTTGTACAATTAAAGCGAAGGTCATCTAGGTACCAGGGGCCCTACTACAGAAAACGAAAACGATCGTTCGTTGAACGGATCTCGTACAATTTAATTGATATATTAGAACACGGAAGGGACAAATGAGAGGGATTTATGGGGCAAAAATACGCGATCCGTTCAACGAACGATCGTTTTCGTTTACTGTAGTAGGGCCCCAGGACTTTCAGCGCTGATTAGAAAGATCTATAAGTTCATTTGTTCATTCAGTTCAATGAACTATAGTTTATGAAGTTAAATGGCATGTTCATTACAATATTACAGATTAGTATTCATTTGGACACTACCGGTCGAAGATATTTGCTAGTCATGAAAGGCGCGCCGGAATGTATTTTTAATCGATGTGCGACTATGGCCTTTGACAAGAAAAATGCAAATATGACGAAAGAGTTAAAGTATATTGTCGACAAGGCCAGTGATATGCTAGCAAACACAGGTAGATATGTTAATAAATAATTAAATAGTAGTTAGTAGGTACTGGACTTTGAACTGATAAGCCATGACTAAAGTACAACGTTCGACTAAAGAGACAAACGCACGTAGGTAGGTAGGTACCTATCTGTAGGTATATTATGTAGTAGGTACTTACTTATATATGTTGTAGGAGCCATCTAGTTACCAACTTTAATGTAAACACTGAAAGTCATTAAAGTAAAAAGTATTTACTAGTACCTAGTAGATGTATAATTATCTACTTACATATCAATAGAGCTGGCGTACCTACCTATTAGTTCTCATTGTAATGTACCTATCCATGTAATTAACCTTTGCAATGCAACATATAATACGAAATATAATGTACAAAGTAAGCTTATATTTCGTAGTTATTATTGGAGGACTTGAAAAGAATGTACCTAAATAGATAAATACATAGATCCATCTTCTTCAAAAACATCACGCCCAAATAACATTTAACGATTGAAACGATATGTACCTACTTCTATTCTTATAAACTTTTCTATTAAAGGACAACGCGATGTGTGAACATAAGAATATACCTACAAATACCTAATTCCTTCAGACATTATAGAGTTTCTGGTTCCTGCACAATATTTAATACTTTTAACTGTTTTAGGTGAACGAATATTGGCTTTTGCGGATTTATTTTTGGATCCTAAGGAATATCCCTTAAATTATCATTTCGACACGGACGAAATAAATTTCCCCATGGAAAATTTACGATTTCTCGGCGTTATGGGATTGATGGACCCACCTAGGGGAGAGGTAGGCATTTTATGTCTCCTTTTACGATTTACTTACCTACAATCCAATTTTGTTTGTGTTGCACTAGGTAGGACTAAAATATACCTTCCGAAAGTACATCGTTTGAGCATTGTAGGTATCTAAACTAGCTGTGCTCGCGACTTCGTCCGCGTGGAATAGTTATTTTTTCCCCGTTTTTTTTACATTTTCCATTATTTCTTCGCTCCTAATAGTTGCAGCGTGATGTTATATAGCCTAAAGCCTTCATCGATAAATGGTCTATTCAACACAAAAATAATTTTTCAATTCGGACCAGTAGTTCCTGAGATTAGCGCGTTGAAACAAACAAACAAACTCTTCAGCTTTATAATATTAAGTTAAGATAAGTTTATGATAGGCCTACATAGTACAAGATTAGTCGTCTTCCACGATACGCACTGAATGAGGTGAGATAGATCTATTCTAAAGCCGAAAACCACACGGACAATGGAAACTTGTAACACGTTTCACGATTTTGCGTGTCGTCTTTTTTTTATTTTTTTTCAGACAACATCACATACCTACATTGCTCCGGCCCCAAAGTAAGTAAATAGCTTCAGCACTTGTGTTATGGGTATCAGAACAAAGTAGGTACCACAAATATATACTTAAATACAAATATAATATACTTACACCCAGACACGGAAGAAACACAAGTGTTCATCACACGAATGTTTGTCCCGGGTGGTGTTCGTACGAGGGTGGGGTTCAGAAGGCAGGAGTCACTACCAATTGAGCCACTGAGCCAGTCTCTCTTGTGTAGGCCATGCACTAATCTGCAAAGAACTGACTGGCTCGATGGCTCATTTGGTAGTGACCTCTGCCTTCTGAGCCAAGAGTCGTGGGTTCGATCCCCGCACAGTACAAACTTTTGTGTGCATGAACATGTCTGTATTGTCTGTTTGTATTAGTCTGGGCGTTTTCTATGTATAATATGTATTTATTCACAAAAAAAAATTTTATGTAAGTTTATCAGTTGTCTAGTACAAGCTTGGGCTTAGTTTGGGGCTAGATGGCGATGTGTATGCCCAGTGTGGCATGTCTTGGGTTATTTAAAATAAAAATAAAAAAAACTGTACGTGACATCCTTCAATTCACAGAGTGACTGTGCGGTTAATCTATACATATAATAAAAATGTAACGAATCGCTGTCTGTACATGGAAGATATATGTGAAAAAATATTATGGGAGGCCTTTATTAATGCAATAGTACCCAAAACAATGATTTTTGGAATTTTTGTCTGTTTGTCGGTTTGTCTGTTTGTCTGTTTGTCTGTATGTTTGTGCACGCTAATCTCAGAAACCGCGTATCCGATTAAGATGCGGTTTTCACTAATATATTGCTGGAAGCTTCCCTTAACATTTAGTGTTTATTTCATGTTAATCGGTTCATAAATAAAAAAGTTACGCCGATTTAACTAATCACGTCGAGCCTGCTGTACGTTTGCGCGGGTATATAAAGCGCGCCGAGATCTGCGCCGCGCCGCTGCCAGCTGCCAGGCACTGGGGGTCATTAAAATCACTACCCAAGAAACTATTCCACGCGGACGAAGTCGCTGGCACAGCTAGTCTGAAATAATCTGATGCACCCTTTATGTTAACTTTGAAAATTAAAATAAATGAGCAGGTGCGCACATCGATCCAACGGGTGCGCGAAGCCGGGGTGCGCGTCATGATGGTGACCGGCGACCACCCGTCCACCGCGCGCGCCATCGCGCTCGAGGTCGGCATCGCCACCTCGCCCAAGTGCCACGTGCTCACCGGCTCCGAGCTCAGGAGCATGACGCCCGACTTGCTCAGCTGGACCCTTGAAAAGCATTATGAAATAGGTAACTTTAAATTAGTAATACTTTGGGTAGATAGCTCGGAGGCAGCCAGACAGCCTCGATAAACCAATGGTTGTGGGTAAGGTGGATGGGAAAAGTCCACGAAGGCCACTATGACCAACCTAATTTGATTCCATAAAGTTAGTAGTAAGTTTTGGGGATCAGTGTAACTGCAACGCTTCGGTAGAGCATGTTGTATGTGGAACCATTCCGCCAGGTTTTCCACCAAGGACAAGAAAAAGAACACGACGTAGAAGAAATTAGAAATGTTTATAGAATGGTTTGAAAGATATATGTATTTTTGTATTTACTTGAACTGGCTATCGTGCTTTTCCCCCAAAACAAAAATACCTACCTACACGCTTCTGCTATATTTCACGGAGAAACTGTCAAAAGCATTTTTCAACTGTTATTATGTAAGATGGTATTCATTTTCTTGCAAAACAGTATTTGCACGAACGTCTCCAACTCAAAAGCTGCAAATAGTAGAGGCGTGCCAGCGCAGAGGCGACGTGGTGGCGGTGACCGGCGACGGAGTCAACGATGCGCCCGCGCTGCGCCGCGCAGACATCGGCATATCGATGGGCATCACCGGGTCACAAGTGAGTGCATACAATAGTCAATAGGACAACTAAAGTCCTACTGTAGGTAACCATCGAAAATGATCATTTGATGGACGAATCGCGTGTTTTGTTGCGTCGCTCACAGAAAACTTTTAATTAAGGGTGGCGCCATGCACTGCAAGGTGTAGGGAAGAAATCACACCATACTCAGGAGGTGAGCCGCTCAAGATGGGTGGTGGCGCAGCGCTGCTGCGCTGTGGGGAGTCGAGTCAAGTCTCTCCGGGTGTCTCGACACTCCTCAGTTAGAGCGCTCATAGTGGACCACCGTTGGGTTTAGTGGGTATTCTCCGCTAGATAGATAGGAATAAGTCACGGATAACCCAGGTGAAAAAAAAGCATAGCCCGGGTAGTTACTAAACTAATCAAGCTAGGTAAGCTAAAATAACTTCCCTTTGCTGTCGGAAGACGTTCAGCGTAAAATTAGGCGTTGGTAAATTAGTAGACCATGTGCACTTATCTAAATCTAGGTTTACTCAGATAGTGTAAGTGTACCTACGTAACATCTTGATTTACGTAACATGTTGTGATGTCCCAATGTAATAAAGTATTCTTATTCTTATTTCAGGTGTCGAAACAAACAGCCGATATTATTCTCATGGATGACAATTTCGCCACTATCGTAATTGGGATAGAGGAAGGCAGAAAAATATTTGATAATTTGAAGAAGTCTGTCTGCTATATTTTAATTTCCAATGTTCCGGAAATACTGCCCGTTTTGATGTTTATCCTGTTTTCCATTCCATTGCCCCTGGGTTGGTGATTTTAGATAAATTATCGAAATACGCATATCATTAATCATTCCTCATCTGTGTATCACCATGGAACCAAACTCGGTAACTTGCTACCTATTAGAGGTACATACAGACAAAAGCATCTCACCCAACCAAATTCAGGAGCGTACACAGCTCACAAAGTAGTAGGCCCTGCTACCCAGAAAACGCCAACTTGTGATTTGGAGTCACTCAATTCACTCTCGCCTTGAAAATCGGAAAATTATCTATGTCTATCATGGAACACGGACTTTGGCAAAGAGTTCCATAGCTTATCGAGCATAGTGGCGTGTCTCGTAGGAAGCGTCCTTCAATGGTCCCGGTAGGCTAGGCTGACCAATTCTTTCACCCCAAAGATAAACTCTAATCCTAGATAACTGCCGCAAGCTGCTAATAAGAATTATGTGTTATATAGGTGTAATGACGATCCTATGCGTCGACCTGGGCACGGACATGTGGCCAGCAGTGGCGCTGTCGCACGAGGCTTCGGAGACGAACGTGATGGCGCGCCCGCCGCGCGTCTCCGACCCGCTCGTGTCCTGCCGCATGCTCTACCTGGTGTACGCCCACCACGGCCTCGTCGAATTCGCCGCTGGAATGTTCGCCTACTTCACAGTCATGGCCGAATATGGATTTTATCCGTATCAATTGTTCGGTTTGTATAGCGTCAGTGTTAAACCATGAACATCTATCATGGGATTATTTGTTTTTGACTTAGGTAAATTTTGAGCAAAACGAAGACGAATATCTTGCGACCAAAATTCTATCAACCTTGCCAAAGCTATATCGCCATTAAAGTAGCCAAAAATTTTAACGTGGAGAACCAAATTGATACGCCTTATTTGGTGTTCGCATGTTCGTTTGCCATGTTTTAGTTTGTCCGTTTTTTAACACGGGTTTTGCGCGATTTCAGCAACTCTTCCACGTTTCCAAAGAGATATACGGATCTTTATTTTCCAAAGTCCTAATGAGTGCATTAGGTTAGTGTAGGACACAGCTCATTAATGAATAGAATGCTCGATAATTCATGAACCACGTTAGGTTCAGTCGTTTTTACTGGTTGACCACGCGGCGTCCACAAGTTGAACAACACTGGGCCACCTTGACAATGAGTGAATAGCGAACAATGAGGCCTCGTTAGGTGGGTCTAATTAGCCATGATCTTTAAAAATCATCTTAGTTTTATTATTACGTAACTACTCTATGTATTCCAGGTATAAGGAAAAAATGGGACAACGAAGCTGTAAGTGACGTTCAGGACTCACTGGGCCAAGAGTGGACGTACGAGCAGCGCAAAGAGCTGGAGCGCGCCTGCCAGGCCACTTACTTCGTGGCTGTCGTCGTCACGCAGATGATGAACGGCATTATATGCAAAACACGTTATAACTCACTGTTCCATGTCGGTAAGGCTTGTCGATTTATTTATATAGTTTACCTATAGTTTATTTTATATACGTAAAATCCTTTGGAATTGTTTTTCGATTAATCTTAATTCGCCTGACGTTAAGCTATATTGAGGTCCTACGACGGAACGCGTAGGTGCATCTGTCAAAAATCGGTTCACTCTCACTCACTTTGTAAGCTTGGCCGTACGCGCTATAGCACATACCTATAGATATATTCTGGGTTTTTAAGGTTTTCCCTACAAAACTTACAGTCTGTGGCGCGGCGATAGCCATTTTGCGTAATTTAGGTACCTACCAACACAGCAATAGTGCCCGTTTACACGAACAACTCTGTGTGTAACTACATATAAACTACAAACAATAAATTTTCAAATATGTAATTCTTTATTACCTTTCCTTTTACAGGTATGAAGAATAATGTTCTGAATCTTGGATTGATTTTTGAACTCGTCCTATCATGTGTGATATGCTACGTGCCTGGTGTGAACGACTTTTTCAAGACATACCCCTTGCGTTGGAGTTGGTATGTACCATTGCAATATTATACCTCATTAGTATTATCTCTATATAACAGTAAAATATTGATTGTTCCTTACAGGTGGTTTCTCCCCTTGCCATTTTCAGCTTTTATGTTTGCTTTTGACGAATTCAGAAAATATTGTATTCGCAAACAGCTGTTTAATGGATGGTATAATAAGCTAACTTATTATTAAATATGGTCAACTAGAAATAATGTATTAATAGGGACGTAAAATGAAACATAATAAAACATGTAATCCAGTATAATAGCTTTATTTTTGCCACAACTTTGATCCCACGTACACCATAATCCAAATTATTATGATAATAACATGTCCATAAACTTAGACAATATTTTAATGAGCAATTAATGTAACACGGCTCAGGTCACTGCACATAGGTATAACACAATTGGAAGCCTCTAGTCAAGTGACAGAGCACATTCATTATTTTCGTACCAACTAACTTGATGCTAGAATAGAAGTAGAATGTCAAATTCTGAACAAGTATTAAAATACTTATAATAACAGATATAGACAGGTTGAGGTAAATAAGAGTGATTAAACAATCGCGTTTAACGAATTAAAGTAAATGTGCTCCTATGTGTACATAATCATGATTGTGTTTGTTAAAGTTTAAAACTTGCACAGGTTGGCTACATCCGGCTCTTGCTAAATCAGTTCTTAATAGACATGTCACAAAAATAACCAATTTGTAGAAAATACTTTTTTGCAGATCTATATATCATAGCTTTACAATCGGCTAGTCGTTTACGTAGGGCTGTTATTTAATGTACCTAACAAATAAGGCACGTGTTAAATGATATTTATCCAGCATGTAGATACATCATCAATATCTCATTTCTTTCGGTCACACGTTAAACATTACACTACACTATTCTAATTATACAAATGGCATTAAAGTATCTATTTTATTAAAGTATGAACAAATAATAAACATTTTTTCTTTCTTTCTTTACTTAGGTATAGCAGAAGTATGAGTGAGTCTTGTGTTTTTATTTGAAAACAGAATGTTAACTCCAACACTCGTAAAAATATCTTATCAATAAGCCACGTACTAAACAAAAATATATTTATAAAACGGTCCTAACATAACTTTATTATGTGGGATAAAAGACGGATAGAATAAACATAGTACGAGTTTTTCATAATTCTGCTACACGTTTGTTATAATTAGTTTACCAGAATCAGTATTAAATTTATATTTATCAAAATACTTATATAGGTAGGTACTTGTTAAAAATCAAAAGTAAAATATAAATATTTATAGATAAGGATGTCTTTCAATAGGTGATTTGTAGGTACAGAGGTACTCGGCACAAATTGTGTAGGTATGCCTGATTATGTTAGTAGTTGTAAAGATAATACAAGACATTACCGTATTATTGTAGGTAATGGTATTTGTAAAACAAATTCTTTCAACACAATATATAGCATATAAGAAAGGCAAAGATAAACGTTTTAATCGTTTTAAAATAAATACATTGAGAAGGTATAATTACAAATGATATGTTATAAATAATAATATCCCATACAAATTGTATATAAAATGAAGTTTATTAGCTAAACGTGGCATTAAAATCACGTTGAAGTTAAGAAATTTTAATCAAAATTAATTATTTAAATGTAATTTTAATAAAGAAAACATACCCTGAATCAATATTTAGTTGAATATTAAAATGTTAACAAAATAACTGCAAAATAGAATACAGCAACATAATATTTAACAATTCTTTTCCATTTCACTTACTGTTAAAACTTTTAGACATTCACCTTAAAACTAGATCAACATAATAAATAAAAGTAGAAATAATAAGATCTAGATCTATTTTTATCGAGAAACTATAATGCGAAAGTATGCAATAGGTACCTACCTAATAATTTTCCTCAATAGGTACACGGTACATTTATGTACCTACTATATAATTTTCAGGTTTCTGTACTGTATATTTTATTATCAGAAAAATAGGATATAAAATCTTGTAAACACAATATTTTTTACAGAAATGAGAAAATCTATCGTAAGTCTTATAAAATATTCATTTAAAATAAATGATGATGTCATCTACTATATAAAAATAAGTCGGGTTTTCCTTCCTGACGCTATAACTCCAGAACGCAAAAACCGATTTCCACGGTTTTGCATTCGTTGGAAAGGTCTCGGGCTCCATGAGGTTTATAGCAAAGAAAATTCAGGAAAAAAAATTTAACAGCCATCTGGTGGCGAAACGGAGTTCGCCGGGTTTGCTAGTCATGAATAAATTCTAAATACGGAATTCTAGGTGTGCGATACAGACGTATACCTACTACTATGTATTTATATTATTTTCTATGTTGTACCTACTTAACACGCTAAATTATAGTTTAGTTTTGAGGCAAGTTTAAGAATATATAATAAGTTATTAAATACGATAAAGTCTTTGAACTAGATTAATGGCTTGATAAGTACAAAGATAATATTAAAATTTCCCATCAGTCAGGTATTAATAGAAAAAATCTTATTAAAACATCTACTTTAAGCTCTCAAGGGTGAAATTCAGTAAGATTTATAAATCTAAGCAGACTATGTCTGAAATTTTTGAAAACAGGTACAGCCTATAAAATATTCATTACCTACCAACTTTTGTTGCATTGTACATACATTTCTATATTATAAATATATAGTTTTTTCATATTCTATTTTCAGTAAAAATATATGTGCATATTTATTAAACGCAAAATCAAAAAATTATGGTTTATGTACCCTTCTAAATTAACTAGGTACGTCATTTTGCGCGTAAAAATATCTCGTAGATCGTAATCGTCCGGCATGTTTGATAGTTAGTTAGTTCGTTAGAATGGGCCGTTTTCCGCAACTCGACGACTATGCGCCTATTTTGCGTGAGGTCGTCCGGCATGTGCTAGTCGACGCAAATCTTAATAGCATGGTATGACATATTTCTAGTATATATTTCACACAACACACCCAAAATTAGACACAAGTGATAGATTTATTTTGATATGCATGAGTATCTACATTTTGTAATAATAATATGATATTGATATGTAATGAGTCTAACATAAAATTAAACGGTAACATGTTGCACATTCAAGTAACAAATCACATAATGAGCCCAGTAGGCGCCACCTGAAGTTACCCACATTTAGATAAGATTTGTAAGTACTAATGTACCGCGCGTAACTCGTATACCTACCAATTCGTAGATCGTACAAAATTTTCTTGCACTTGTTATGTTGGTATAGATCGATCATCGAAATTAATGGTTTGTTGTGGCTGGCGCTCTCTTGGAAGCAACAATACAATATTTTTATTCAAGATACGCGGACACATAAATAAGTACTCTTTAGCGGCGTCGTGTCCTTGCATTTTATGTAAGCCCGGCTCTAATGTCACGCTTACCAACCAAACTAGATCTAAAACGATTAATATACCAGTTTTGAAATCAACCAGGCAACAGTTTATGTCTTTTACCATTATTCCAACAAAATAAGATAGGTACAATGCCTTTATCGTCACGCAGATTATCACTATCACTACAATTAATGATGTGCTAATGTTCCCTACTCATTATAATATTCACTACATTTAAGTAATGTCTTTCATACGTAAATATTTTAAATAATTTACGCAAATATTATTATGGGAAATTCAAGATTTTTTATTTTATTTATAAAGTATACAAGGTACCGACCAACCGTAAAATATAAATAAATAATTATAAATCCAAATTCTAAAGCTATGATCATAATAAAATTTTAAACCTAATCTAATAACAATAACAATTTATAATGAGACCACAAAGTAACAGTTTGTACACGATACCTACATGTTTGGTCTGTGATAATAATGAAATAACATTGCTTTGTTAATAAAAGTTTCCGTTTGAGCACTTATAATATCCACCAATCTCGTATGCATTCATGCAAATGGGCAGTGGAATATTATTTGTCACAGGTATAGTGAATCTGGTATACTTAAAATTTTATGAATATAATCACTGTTCCTAAATCTAATTACTTTTATCAGGATGTCCAGTCCAGTTAGTAGCGAAGTACCTACATCTTTAGAAGTAGCATTTGGCTGAAGATTCGGCCGCGTGGATTCCGATTCTTTTACCCCACCGCACCTTCTCAAGTTATCCTATAACTTCATATCGAAGTTCAACAATTGTTTTATTGGTTTAGACTTTGAAATAGTACGTAGATACAGTAGTTAGCTTTCTGGCGGATATGTTTTGTCTCACTTCAACACACATGCGTGTCGTGATATTGTTAAAGAAATCACAATAGAAAAAAAAAACGCCTACCTATTCGGATTCTTCTTCTTCGCCCTAGCGTTTTCCCGGCCTAGTGCCAGGGTCCGCTACCTACCTATTCGGATTCAAGTCAAAAAATATCTAACGACACCTATTAAAGGTCTCTGAAGAAGACTGAATTATACAGGAAGGGACATCAACCGACATTACGACAATATAACGACGACTGTTGAGATTTATAGAATTATACAAAGAGAGACGTAATTTTAACTACTAAAGATGGTAACAATTAATATGATGCGCATGATGTGATGCATCGTTCTGATAGGAAAAGAGACATAGGTATATCCACAGTCTCGTAAGAGACGTAGTTTTCATGTCTATTCACTGCGGTCGAGGATATTTATGACTATCAGCAGATTCCATGAAGGACCCCGACACTGCAGATTTATTTTGAAAAATGAATGCCCAATGTTGCGGTTCCATGTGTCAATTATGGCGGAATCGCGACGCGAGGAAGCCGTAGGCGGCGGGCGGTAAGCGCATGTCGGCGATGGAATGGCGCGCCTTCATCTGGGCCTCCTCTCTGCACACGTCATCGTGAAGGATGCATTCCATAATTTTAGCTACAATTGTCGACGGTGGAACATGAGGATTCCCTGCAAACGTATTTATGTATTTAAAATTTTTGTTCTATGACTTAGATAATTTAAATTTTGATTTAATGCTAATAAGTAATTCTTACATTATGTAAATTCATTGCGTTAGGTCGTTCGGAAATTTGGAAAATATTTCAATTACTTGAGATTCATAAAAATTTAAATGAAATGAAAAATGCCCTTGAAAAATGTAAAATGAAAGTTGAATGTCCTGGAATTCTTTTTCTTTGACTCACTGAATAGGGCACTGGATAAGTAAATAGTATACATCAAATTGACTCCTAAATAAATTGTTGGTAGTATTTACTATAACATACACATGCAGTAACTTTTTTAAACAAATTATAAATAAGTGGGACAACTCTGCCTATCTATTTTGTATTTTTAGATTATGTATTTTTTTATTTTTTTAACCTGAAGGATTAAAATAACATAATATAGTAAAATAATTGATAAATAAACCTTCCCACAAACCATTATTATTAATAAGTATTATTAGTTAGTAATAGCAAGTACTTACTGCACTGCTATCTCCGGCACTTGATATGACCTGTGATAACCTGATGACACGGGTTTCATAAAACGGCAAACAGGTGTGCAGTGTTCTGTTAGTAAGTTAATGGTACCACTAGTTAGTAAATGATTAACATGAATACATAAATACACAATAGTAAAATATGTTATTATTAGTGTCCGACAGAAACTGGTTTTCCGGCCGAAACCGAATGTTCGGCCGTCGCTTTAATTTCGGCCGAAACCGAAACCAAAACTCACGTGCTCACAAAATAAGCAAAATGCAATATTTTTCTCTCTGGGATGTAAGGGAGCGACCTATCATCTTTTCGCTTCAAGCCACCCTCTCAATTCACCCCTATCAATCCTTATCATACCAACATTGTACTCCTAAATAAACCCATTATTGTAGGGAGCTGGTGCCTGATGTAAGCTTAGTAAAATTCTGTATTACAGGTTTCTAGGGCTCCCCCGCAGATAGTGATTAAAATTTTTGGAGCTCTACATTTTTTAATCCCTTTGAAAATACGTTTTAATGTACGCATCAAGCATGACTGATAAAAATATTTAGTTGCTTAGATGTCAGTAGTTATTGTAAGATAAAATTTTATAAGGTTTAAAATGCAAATTGAAACAAATCTCTCGTTAGCATTCATTATAAACCAAGTAACAACTATTTTCATTTTCAAGATTATTTATCACTAGCTGTGCTCGCGACTTCGTCCGCGTGGAATAGTTATTTTTTCCCCGTTTTTTTTTACATTTCCATTATTTCTTCGCTCCTAATAGTTGCAGCGTGATGTTATATAGCCAAGCCTTCCTCGATAAATGGTCTATTCAACACAAAAAGAATTTTTCTATTCGGACCAGTAGTTCCTGAGATTAGCGCGTTCAAAGAAACAAACAAACTCTTCAGCTTCATAATATTAGTTAAGATAAACTCTTCAGCTTTATAATATTAGTTAAGATTAAGATTTCACATAGGAATTGCGTTAAATATGTCGCCGCACGCGTCCTATGCGAAATGAACAGCTATAAGTTTTATTGCTACAGAGCTATCAGAAAGGCGCACTACAATACCCGAACAGGGCCGCCACAGCGTTCGTCAAAGCGTTGCCGCGAGAAACGAAGTTAGGTGAACATGCATGAACTTCCGGAATCAGTTTCGGTTTCTGCAAAAGTTTCGGCCAATTTTGGCCGAAACCGAAACTTTCGCCGAAACTCGGCCGAAACCGAACCTTCGGTCGGACACTAGTTATTATTAGTAAAGGCAATAATCTATTAATTTATCCAACATTCCTTTTCGCCATGTTATTGTGTTTATAGCTCACTAACTACTTACAAAATGAAGACTTTCATCTTATTATACTTACATAATAATATATTCTATAGTAGGTCAAATGTCCCTGAACCATTACCTATTGGCCAAGTAAAGCTACATTGAAATGAGGCATCATTCAATTGAATAATCGGTTAATAGTTTACGTAATAATGGAAATAGGTTTAATGATTTTGCCAGTAGGTAGGTAATATCGGTGACCTATTAGGAGTGTAGGTGTCGCAGTCATCTGGTTGAATCTCATATTCAATTGAATGTCTAGCGCGTTCATTGAATGACGACATTTAATTGAATAACTAGACCGAACGTTGACTAAACACGCGTCACTTAACGTCCAACTAGGTAGCGGATTGAAACACAGCCCTTTGAATAGAGCGGACGTAAAAGCAGCCGGGTAATTGTAATTTAGTTCATTTTTTTCCCATGCGGCGTGCTTTACACTTTTCAATTATACATGTTACTTAAGTAATCACGAAAACAAATATGGCGTCAAACATGATCAAAAATATATGAACAGTGTTGATATGTTTTGATTACATTTACTTTAAACTGACTTATTCGTAATAAGATAGTGTTACAGCATAGATTTACCTATTAATACGCCGCCACCGGATACTTTAAAAGAAAATTTAAAAACTAAACATAACAGAGTGGGTTTTTACCCATTCAACAACTACGCTAAAATGACGTTAAGTCAAGACGTTAAACATTACATTAAGCAAGTTCACAAGTTGTCCTTTAGGCATTCAATTGAACGTCGTCAGTCAATGAACGCGCTAGCCATTCAATTGAATAGGAGATTCAATCAGATGACTGCGACATAGGTATAACAATAAGGTATTTTTAACATCCCAACAAATAGGCGTGGTATAAGTTTGCATCTGTCAATAGCATCCATCATAATAACTCTCAAAGAAATAAGTTGATTTTGATGTGTCGAAATTTTACGATATTGATGGTGCTTAGCTAAAACGACACCCAGCGACATAACAAATTCCGCCCGTGATTCCTAATGCCCAAATCATAATAAGCACATATACCCATTAGTTATTTTATCAAGCTGATTAGTATACTAACATGACAAAATTAGTTTGGTAATAAATATGCAGATAAAACAACAACACAATACCTGTAAGTCCTCTATATCCGAAGACACCGCAGTCATGCATGCGCATTGAGTGATGTTCATTTTTAATGAACTCTTCTGTACTAATACCTGTTAACTGAAACAATAAAAACATTAATGTAATTAACAGTTACAAATAAACATACCGTACAGTAATGAAGGGATAGATAGAGATTTTTTTTTCTATCTTTATTATAATGCAATAGTTGTTTAAACAGGAAATGGATATTAGTAGCACAGGCACAGGCATTATTTAGAAGAATGTTAAACAGTATTCAAATATGTTGTCATTAACAATGAGTTTAAATTTTAAATAAACAAAATCATGGAATGTGTAATATTGTGTAAAACTTGAACAGGGTAATTTAAAAAAAAAACAGGGTCATTTTCAAAGGGATCAAAATAGATACATACACAGAAACCAACCAAAAGCACTTTTCATTATTATGAAGAATTGGTATTTTGTAGGGATGTAGATGTAAATGAATAAATATACCTTTGAAGGAACTAGGAACCGATCAGGTATTCTTTGCAACTGCTGCTGCTTCTCACTTGGACCAAAACCCAGAGCTATCAGGACTGACTCTGCATCTACTTTTCTAGCTCCCAAAACATTTAACACAGAACTGCCACTTGATCCACTTGCATCAGACTGGAATAAACAAGTTATTTTCAACATTACTTTGGAAATAGGATGTAGGACATCCTGCCATACATATTTTTTATTGCACACCAGTTTCAGATTTAATTTGACTGAAATCCAAGTATAAAATAAATGTAATTTTTTTGTGTAACTGATGCAGTTTTGACACCATAAAAATCTCTTGCAGACTACCATAGGGGAGAGGATAATTAATTAGCAAAACAAAACCCACTTCAATATGGTGTCAACGGGAACAACTAGGAAGTACACCCTTTCATACAAAAAAAGAAATTTTAAATCGGTTCACAATTCTCAGAGAAAAGAAGTAACAAAAAAACCATACATTAAAATAAAACCAGTCAAATTGAGAACCTCCTCCTTTTTTTGAAGTTGGTTAAAAAGAAGCTAAACTTTCACCTACCTGGAGAGAATGATCTCTAAACAATGGATTCTTAAACCTTGGTGAACAACCTTCTGACTGCACAGAATGGTCTCTTTGAAGTCTCTTTACAGCACCACTTCTTAAAGTGCCACTAAGCATCCCACTTTCCAACGACTTCCTCTTGCAAACATCTTTAGGGCTGGGTACTTCCAAATTTTTGTCATCTTGTGTCTTTTCTCTGACTTCTACAAGTGTGTTATCGTCTCCGTTCAGCTCTACCACAGTGTTGTCAGTCACAGACTCTTCGGGTTTGCTTCCGTTTTCATCAGACTTTGCTTCAGTTGATTTGGATACTTCTTCTGGCTTATCAATGTTGTTGGACTCTTCAGCGGGTAATGAATCTAACCACTGCTGCACTGGACTACTGCGTCTCATGTCGTCTATGACACCACTCAACCAACTACGGACTTTCCTCTCTAATATTGTTGATACAGACTCATTAAATGTATCTGAAATAGCATAGCAATCGAAATAAGAAATTAATTCGCTTTAAGAATAATATTCCCTTTTCTACAACTATTTCACATGGAACATCAAACAATAAAATGATACTAATGGAAACACCATTTACTGTTTTTAATTTTTCACTTTAATTTACTATTTAATAACCCTCTGACTTATGGATTGAATTTCGTGTTTTAGATATAACTGAATAGTCTTGTGTTGAGTTATAAAATCCCCACATGCCTTGATTAGGTGTTAATAATAATATACACTAGGATAGTAAATAAGGTCATTATGAGTAAGTATTATCGTAAATAGATATGCAGGTTCCTATTTTATTTATTAACATGATGAAGTGTGTAGTAGACAAACAAACATATAGGTGGTTGGTATGTATCTCTATCTTTTCTACATTAGATCACACATAACGACAGCAGTCACTTGTATGCGCACAAAAAGCAAAACTTGTTAGATGAGGTCAAGAACGGTGTTTGTTTATGGAATCTTTTCGATTAACACAACTACGTAAATTTGTTGGTTTAACCAACCTTGTTTGGGATCCATCTTCGGTTTAGATAACGCTGCATGCAATACGAGAGGAATTTTATGAAACGACCGTGCAAGAAGCTATTATTACTTGAAATACATACAATTATGTTACCAAATAAAAATGTAATCAGGTACTTGCCTTAACTTTCCTTTGCGATCAAGTGTACATTTATTTCATAACACTAGCTTAAGTAAAATATCACAACACCTATGTTTACGTAGCCTACGATATTGTATTAAAGCAATTTTTCATATATTTTTCCTTGCCTCTTGATTGATAACTATACTCGACCAATCCCACAAAAATCTGTATCTGGTTAACTTGACATTGACATTAGACTGACAGTGAACAGATGACAACAATCAATAGACAAATTTGATTTTTATTTATCCTAGCTATGGATATAGGTGATGATCAGGGCTTCATTTCGTAATTTTTTTGTACATCAATGCGAGTTCTGAGTAAAACAAGGTACCTAATATCTATCTATGTCTAACTTTACTATGTTATAAATTCTGGCGTAACTAATATAGTAATGCCATCCTGATTATAGCTACTTTTTTTTTGTTGCAACAACTACGTTTACTCATGGCTACTGGCTTCGTGCCTCATTGCGTAGTGATTCTGCTTTCTGGAGGCGAAATCTGTGGGGCGTAGATACTAGATAAAAAGACTTATTGAGTACCTCCTCCTTTTTTGAAGTCGGTTAAAAAGGAATCAGAAGGTTCGAGATTCGACTCCCAGTCGGGGCAATTTTATTAAACAACAGGCAGGGCCGTCTCTAGCAGGGGGTACAACGAATACTTATACTTAAGACGGCCCTGACTGTTGTCATACATTTTAGTTGTCTTTTTTTGTCCTGACTGTTGTTATACGTATTTTGAATACATACCTAGACCTCTCTACAGATTTATTATAAGTATAGATGGGTAGGACAACCTACATTTAGTTAAAAATTTGTTACGTTATTACAAAATGGCACCGGTTTAAGGGTTCCTTCATTGGTAACATTAGGTACCCTATCTATACCTATCTTCCTAGGAATTCTAGCTTCTGCTACATAGTTTCCAAAAAGTTTCTTCCTCAAATAAGTCTGCTCAACCATTCATTTTTCCAGTATGAATATCTTTGGTTCTCCCTTTTATTAGATTACTTACTAGCTGTGCCGGCGGCGTCGCACGCGTGGATATCGGGTTTTAAAAATTTTGGACTTCCATAAAATGGTGCCTGGCCTACATTTTAAGTTAGGCCTCTAACTATACATTGGTGAAAACCGCATTTAATTCCATACAGTAGTCTTTGCGTGATGCGCGTTCAAACAAATTTCTCCCGTTTTCCCAACACTTTCCTTTACTACTCTGCTCCTATTGATTGTAGCGTGATGAAAAGTATACTATAACATGCCCAGGAGTATGAAGAATAATTGTACCAAATTTCGTTAAAATCCTTCCAGTAGGTACTTTTTGTTTCTACTTACTTAAGTATAACGAACGTATGTTCGTCTGTATAGACAGACAAAAATTTTAATGATTACATTTTTGGCATCAGTATCGATCACTAATCACCCCCTGATAGTTATTTTGAAAAAATATATCATGTACAGAATTGACCTCTCTACAAATTTATTATAAAAGTATAGATAGAAGAAGACTTAGACCCATAGAAAACTTACACCATGAGCTTGTCTATTAGTTACCTTTGAACAATAACAAAGACATACACGAAATAAAAACATGAATATTATAAATAAAGAATATTTATTTTTCTATAAACACATTATTCCTTTTATATCATCAATGGCTCACATCATATAAATCGCGGATCGCATTGGGCTTTCGTCAACGAAGTCGTGTGCATGGATGGAGAAGAGTTCAGCGGGCAGGCCGCGGGCCGACGCCGCGACGGCGAGACGAAGCGCCCAGCGCGCGCGGCTCCTTAGCTAAACAATTTGTGCATCGAGGTCAGGTAGAGATTACTTTAATCGCTAAATCACATTTGGACACTAATATACATGTATAAACTACGATCAACAAGTGTCAATATTGAGCAGTACGAGGTGGGCCGCGGTACCGCGCGGCGCTCAGCCTGCGTCACGCGGGCCCGTAGACGCAGTCGCCGCGGCGCGCGCCGGCCGACTCCTCGCCGGGCAGCACGGCGGCGCGCCGCCACTGGTCGCGCACGCGCTCCACGTGCTGCAGCACGCGCACCACGTTCATGCCGGCCAGCTTGCGCACGTCCTCCTCGCTCCAGTCGGGGTCGCGCAGCAGCTCCGCCAGCAGGTGCGGGTAGCGCGACACGTCCTCCAGCCCCTCGGGCGGCGCGTCGATGCCGTCGTAGCCCGCGCCCAGGCCCACGTGCTCCACGCCCGCCACGCGCCTCACGTGGTTTATGTGCGCCACCACGTCCTCCACGGTCGCTCGCTCACCGCATGCCACTAATTTTGCGTAAAAATTTATCATCACCACGCCACCGTTCGCAGCGATCATACGCAGTAGCTCGTCAGGGACGTTCCTGGTCGAATTGCAAAGAGCCGCTGCGCCGGAATGTGAGAAGACCACCGGCGCCTGAGAAGTTTCTAGAGCGTCCCGCGCCGTCTCGTCCCCGGCGTGAGAGAGGTCTACTATCATGCCCAGGCGATTCATCTCCCGTACGACTGCTTTCCCGAACTCCGTCAATCCACCTGTCGTTCCTGAGGCTCGCGCCCATCGATTATCACAGGTGTGTGTGACGGTGAGGTATCGTGCTCCCAGTTGATAAAAGGCGCGCAATACGGCTAGTGAATCTCCCAGCGCATGACCGCCTTCCACGCCGATGAGCGAGGCGATGCGACCGTCGCGGTGCGCGTCCAGCAGCTCTGCAGCGTCCGTGACGAGCGCCAAATGGGCAGCGTTCATTTCGACTATGCGTTTAATAACGTCCATCTGTTCGAGAGCCAGCTGCACGGCGTCCCTGTCGCGCGCGCCGCACGGTACGTACGCCGACCAGAACTGAGCGCCGACCTGGCCGAGCCTCAGCCGCGGGATATCCGTGTGCGACCAGCGCGACCTCGCCCATGGCTCGAGACCTTCGAGACCGGCGCTCAAGTTAAAGTCACTTATTTTGTTATGTAAGAATTTCCTGACGTTCCACGCCAGATCGTTGTGACCGTCGACTAGGGGTGAGTCGCGCAGCATGCGACGTATGGTGGTAAGCCGCTGCTCGGGGGTGGCGCGTCCGCCGCCGCCGAGCGCGAGCGGCAGCGCCAGCGCGGCGCCGAGCGCGGCCAACACGACGAGCGCTGCGAGCGCGATGCGCCAGCGCGGCCGGCGCGGCGTCGGCTTCTCGTCGGAGCTGCCCGACGCCGACGCCGACAGCGAGTCCGGCGCCCAGCGGCCGCAGCGCTCCGCCACGTCGGGCAGCGGCCCCGGGAACGTCATGCCTTCCGGTACTGCCGCCTGGAACCATCAAAATTCTCGTTAATGTTATGCCGTTACATCACAAAGCTATAAAGCCAAGGTGTAATTTAGTAGGTATACCCACGGAGCAAACCTATAATTTTCTGTTTTAAAGATAGGTATATCTACGTATCTGATCCAAATTGATATTTAAGACGACCTATTCAGAACCTGCAGATTCCTACGTATTTTATAAATTTAGATCTAATACCCTATTAATGTTCAAGACAATAGAGTACAATTGTTACAAAATTACAATTGCTACATTCTTCTATCTAGTATCTATATCTATACTTATAAATTTATAATAAACTAGCTTTTGCCCGCGACTTCGTCCGCGTGTTTAAATTTATACATACAAAAGTTTTTTCCCGCTAACTCCCGTTCCCGTGGGAATTTCTCAAAATACAGCCATAACTAAACTTTATATTTACTAAGGTACCTGCATGCCAAATTTCAAGCGTCTAACTTAAGCGGTTTAGATTTTTCATACAAAAGGATTTTCCCGCTAATTCCCGTTCCCGTGGGAATTTCGGGAATTCCTTTCTTAGTGCACCCCTACGGTACCTAAGCTACGTCCCTTCCAAATTTCAAGTGCCTACGTTTAGCCGTTTGGGCTGTGTGTTGATATGTCAGTCAGTCAGCCAGTCAGTTTCTTCTTTTATATATATATAGATGTGTAGAGAGGTCAATTCTGTACATGAAATATTTTTTCAAAATAACTATCAGGGGGTTATTAGTGATCGATACTGATGCCAAAAATGCAATCAGTATTTTTGTCTGTCTGTATGTTCGTTATAGAAACAAAAACTACTCAACGGATTTTATCGAAACTTGGTACAATTATTCTTCATATTCCTGGGCAGGTCATAGTACACTTTTCATCACGCTACAACCAATTGGAGCAAAGCAGTGAAGAAGGGAAGTGTGGGAAAAATGGGAGAAATTTTTATCTGTATGTTTAAACGCGCATCACGTGAAAACTAGTTCATGGATTTCAATGCCGTTTTCAACAATGTATTGCCAGAAGTCTAACTTAAAATTTAGGCACCATTTTGTGGAAGTCCATTATTTTTTTAACCCGATATCCACGCGTGCGACACCGCCGGCACAGCTATAACATACCTAAATGCCATCAAAACATTAAATAAAACTTGAATAAATGGTAGGTATGTACATATATGCAATTTAGTTACACCTGTTTGTACCTATACCTAATAAATACAGTAACTCGTTACGTTCGTGCGCCTTCATGCCGCACCATGTTTCCTGATTAAATATAATCTCACACATGCGAGGCGCTCAAATAACAATGGATTTAAATGACTCGCATATTCTACTAAGTGACGCCTAGTATAAATTTATCCACGTCTGTGTGATAAGGCATGTGTAATTCGCAATGAGGCATTCTACATTATGTACCTAGATATAGGTAGGTATATTTTACATTTAACGATCAAAGTCAGTAGTTAAATGATTTTCATAGGAGCCAAATGAATCGGAATTTCCCGTACTTAGTGCGTTCGCACAGGGAGCATTCGCGTGTGTTGTAAATTACAAATTCGAGCATTTCGTCAATGAGGGACGAAAACCCACCATAACAACGCGTACCTACTTGTTAATGACACGAAACAATTACCTCCTTGTACCTACATCCGTGAAGAAGGAGCACTGAGCATTACAATGCGCTCTCTGTAATATCTAGTTAAGTAGGCACAACTTGTAGTAAGTAGGTATACTTCCGTTACGTTTCGTTAAGAGCATTTGCTCAGAGTCCAACTGAGGACGAGCAAAATGTTGCGTTACACGCGAGTGCTCCCAGTGAGGGAGCACCTTTAGATTTCGTCCACGTCTCGCCACTGACTGAAAGTGATGTAGTTAGTTTGATAGTTTAAGGGGTTCCTAAACTTTTACGAGTAGCTAACACTTCTCAATTAAATAGCATCATAGTAGGTAGGTACATCTCTTGTTGTCTATAGTATTGTATCATTGTTTCCCAACCAGTTGTCGGCGGACTCCTGGAGGTCCGTCACATATCCCAAGCATATGTTTGGGGGTCCGTGGCCCTATACGCATCTATCTTACTTAGACTCGTAGTAAGAGATAGATGTTTTTATGACTCTAACTCTATGTTTTAAGGTACTTAAATTTTTTACTGTCCGAAAATTGCACCTTTTTTCAGTCTGGGGTCTTTGATATTACTATGCCTGATTGACTTGGGGGTCCACGGCTGAAAAGGTAAACAGCCGCTGGTATGTATAATGAAAACCTACAAAATGTAATGAATTTTATAATTTATAATTCAATGGGATGTGATCTATTAAAATTTTATGTAATATTAGGTAGGTATCTAAGTACAAGGGTAGATGTGATAGATGTCTAACTATCAGTAATTTGCATAAATTATTTTATTCGATTGTCTGCTTAACAAAATACTCCAAAATTGATACTACCCAAACCCCGGCCCTACAATCGCGCAGGTACCTAATAGAAACACAAACAAACTAATAACAGACACCACTTAAGATGCGCTTAAAGCGCTTATGGTAGTTTCATATTCACGTGTTCCGAGGATAACTAATAACTATTCAGGGCGCACGGGAGCGCGAGGAGGCTTGAGGAGTTGCAGATGTCAAGCGTAACAATAATTTGCCGCGTGTTCAATTATGCAAGGGGCACACACGGAGCATGGGGCGCAAACAGGGGAGGGGCGCAGGGGCTGAATAGCCTCTGACCCATTTACGAGCGCTGGCGAAGGCCTGAAGTCCGGATTTCACTTGTTGGTGACAGCCCTGAGTGATATTATACTGTTCATATTGCTAGTGCTGTCGTAGTCAGAATTAAAAGAGCGTTTTGGTTCGCATTTACAGTGGTAAAGAAAACAATAATTTCGTTATAATGTAGGTACTGTCATTTGAATGTATTATAATTATTTATTAGCTAGGAAGTGAGACATTTCAATAAGTTGTGAGTCCCAAACAAATCCTATCTTTCTTGTTTTAGTACCTAAATAGGTACGATATTATCGTCGTTACTTCGAGACTAGTAGATAGATGCCTCTAGGTTTTCACTCATTCTGGAGTGAAAGACATCACAACGAAAACCTTATTCTTAACAAGGAAAACATGCTTCAGATTCTGTAACCGTATTTATGGGTGAAAATTTTCAGATGGAAATCGCTGCGTTGGAAATAACCAAGATGTAAATCTAATCATAAAAAGATGTAGGTAATCATAGTCGTACCTACCTACCTACCAAGCCTTTCCCTTCCCTAATGAAAACAACTTCGTATCGTCGGTCATCAACACTGCCTTAAATTTAAATATTTTTGTCCACGTCTAACAGTTTGTCAAGAAACGAAGCTTCTTCAAATGAGCCTACCACTAAACATAATAAGTTGTCCGCCGCTTTTCCTATCTAAGTGTCGACCGTAGGTATGTTTACATAAATGAAAATAATAATTTCTTCCATACTATATTATATTGAGTGCCTACCTAACTCAATATAATATTAATTACTAAGTAATTTGTTTGAATCGTTTCCAAATACCAAGTGTAAGTAACAGTCGTCATCCTTAGACGGAGCTGGTGGCGGTGACACGTTACCGGCTGGGAGCCGGCTCACGTGCGGTCCCTCCCTAACTTTTAATTCGGCTCCCATGGAGCGGCGTTTGCGGTTGATAAATAAATAATTGCGCTAACGAAAGTTTGTTCGGTAGAGCAATATACACCGGAACTTCACAAAAGTTAAAACCAATTCTGCTAAAAGAGCGGTAGAGTAACATTAAATGAGAAGAGTTTTGTATGCGGCGCGAATGCCTACGGACGCTTTGTTTCCCTCGACGACTGTGGAAGCCATAAAATATATTTACCTACTTATTTAATGAATAACAACAATAAATATTTGTTATACCTTTGCTATCGGTAAGGCATTAATGAATAATGACACTAATCTTTCATAATTAATCTTTGTATCATTTATTAACAGTTGTAGAGCATTCTTCTAAAGAGTACCTACTTCCTTAACTTTTCAATAGGTTTGCAATGCCAACTGAATAATAATAATTATGAATATGTATTTTTTTGACTCTATGTAGGTAGATTCAAAAAAATATATATTAAAAACTAGCTGTGCCAGCGGCGTTGCACGCGTGGATATCGGGTTTCAAAAATATCGGACTTCCATAAAACGGTACCTATATTTTAAATAAAAGACCTCTAGCAATACATTGGTTAAAACCGCATTCAATTCCATGTAGTTAGTTTTTGCGTAATGCCCGTTCAAACATGTAGATAAAAATTTCTCCCGTTTTCCCAACATTTCCCGTCACAGCTCTGCTCCTATTGATCGTAGCGTGATGAAAAGTATACTATAACCTGCCCAGGAGTATGAAGAATAATTGTACCAAGTTTCGTTAAAATCCGTTCAGTAGTTTTTGTTTCTATAACGAACATACAGACAGACAGACAAAAATTTTACTGATAGCATTTTTGGCATCAGTATCGATCACTAATCACCCCCTGATAGTTATTTTGAAAAAATATTTCATGTACAGAATTGACCTCTACAGATTTATTATAAGTATAGAAAAATATATATTAGAAAATTTCCTTCAAAATGATAGTATTTTATGTAGAATACTATCATTTTGAAGGAAATTTTCTTCATAACATGCTTTACTACATTTAGACGACACATCAATACCAGGTCGAATATTCTTTTTTAAAGAAATTAGGGGTTTTTTTTCAATCTAAAAGTAGGTAAATAGCGAAGTAACATTCTTTACGTAGGTAGGTACGTTTAGTGCTACTAGATTTTAGCCGTGAATCACAATAAATGCGGGTACGGGGAGGATCGCGAGTCAGCAAAAGTTTGCGGGGGATTGAATTGTATTAGTTTAAATGGGCGACATCACGCAGAATATACCCAAATCGCGCTGATTCGCGATAGGGTTCTATATGAAGTCTTTTATTTGAACTGTGCAAGGCTATTAGACACGGACATGGCGCGCTTTTGGACCAGGTCTGAGGGATATTTATCGGATATTGTAGATAAATAACTTATTTAAATAAACCATGATAACCCAAGACATGCCACACTTGGCCACAACACCGCCGTTAGCCCCAGACTAAGCTATGGGTACCTACTAGGCCACTGTTAAACTTACTTAGATACTTCTTTTTGAAATAAATACATTATAATACTTACAATGAAAACACCCAGACTGTGCGGGGATCGAATCCACGACTCTTGTTCAGAAGGCAGAGGTCACTACCAAATGAGCCATCGAGCCTGTCATTTCCTGTCCACATATTATACGTTTCTCTACAACGTATGAATAAATTGAGTAGATATCATCGCCACCTAACGTATTGAACTCTTACTTGATGTGTAATAATGTGTATGTTAAGATAGGCTGTCAAATCCTATTTTATACTACCTAAAGAACGACAAAGGGTATGTAGGTGCAATTTTGTACAAAATTTTATGCACACGCTACCTTGACCCTCAAAAGTCAAAACCGATGGAAAGGAAAAAGCAAGATCCGTCAACGAACAATAAGATGGTCGGAAAATCGGTCGTTCACACAGCCGTGAGAAAATAAAGGTTGGAAAAAATAGTAGCTCTCTAATCTCTTCCTATTGTTATTTGTTGAAGCAAATTCTCTTTTGTGTGCATGTATCAGTGCGCATACATTATAGCCAGTGTCCTGGGATAGGAGGCAAAATGCAAATGGCGACCTAAGCAGTTTCCGGTTAAGGTGGTCCCGACGCGACGCGCTTCGTGCCGTTGACTCGGTCAATTTCACTCGCCCGATAGAGTGGAATGAACATTTAACACGTCTGTGCCTTTACTCGCGGCTCAACAGAACACAAAGCGACCGACACTATTGAAAGCTTTTCGAAAATAAACCGCTAGGTAGATAAAAAGTAATAGCTACATATGGCGCAATATAGGTGCGCGACCTAGGTGAGTCCAGGAAATGTGGTTAACAAATGGTAATACTTATTATCTAATAACCATATCAAATAAATAAATATCAGCTATCAACCCTCATCAGACCAGGCCGGTGAACCTTTGGTCGGCTGCAACTTTGCACGACCAAACTAATACCTATCTAGTTAAAAAAGGCCTACTTATACTGAGCAGTGGGTGGATATGGGTGGGCTGAAATAATGAAGATAATGATGAAACCTCATCGTCATCAAAACTAGATATGTGTTCTTTTCTGAATTGACCTGATCGCGAATCGATCACGACTGCCTTCTAAGATTTCAAATAAATTATTTAAAAGTTTTCATTTCCAACTCAGAATGTTTTATTAAGTACTTAAGTCGCTATTACATATAACGTTTACATGAACTAATTAACCCACTACTTGTATTAGTTCTCCTGATTGTAGGTATTCACTATAGGTGGTGCAAATAAGGCCGAGTACCCACTACGCCGGATCGACAGATCTACCGGCGGGCCGATATAACTGCCGGATGTTCCAGTTCCAGTGGCTGTACAATTTATATAAAGCTCTGTTGCACTCGGGACTTTTGTTGAGCCCGGCATTTTTACCGAGCGTTTTGTTACTATGAAGTGTCGGTAGAACCACCGGACTGGAGTAATGTGAACGAGTTTGTGCCGGTATCCCCCGCTCTACCCGCAGTATGGCGTGAAGTAGATAGGCGTCGTCCATTGTGCGTACAGAAAATTCAAGTGAGGTGTAGGTACTTGAGGGTCCGATTTTGTTGTGGGATCCGAAGTAATATGAACACACTGGCCCGGTGTCCGGTTTCCGGCAGATCTACCGGTACGACGTAGTGGGAACCCTGCCTAACGCCCATAATAAAAGGCAATGTCTATCAGAGAAGCCGTCCACGTCTCCTCGTGACCTACCTACGGCCGTCGCTACCCCACATCTAGCTGTTAGCTGATTGTCTCTACGAAGCAAGCTATTCGAAGTAACTGTCGCAGATGGATTGCAAAATCAGCCGTACAACGATATTCTAGAAATAGCTATTCAAAATGGTTAACGCGAGTTCGGTATAGAGCTAATGTGTGAAATAAAATTACATGTTGAATTATTAATTTTAAGGTTTATTTCATCGTGTATCAGACGCTTAATGCCTTCATCAGAAAAAACTATTAGAACTAAAATCACTCTTTAACATTATCACTTGCATTACAGTGGCCTAGTTGTATGAAAAGTAAATTTCTTGAATCCTTTAGATTCAAGAAATTTACTTTTCTAAATCGTCTTGGGGTCTGGGAGGTGCCCCAGTACATACATATATAAACATCCCAACTCTACTCTCCTATCTGGTACTCATAGTTTAAGGGAAAGCTTTAGTTTGAGACCAGGCGGTTGGGGTAAATCGTATGGCGTAATTATTTAGATATGTATTTATTACTTTTTGTAGAAGTAAATAAAATTATAGCTATTAACTACGACCTATAGTACCTACAATGGTATATATGTACCTTGTACTTACCACACACTCGCACTAATATGCTCTATCAAGTGTGGAGGCGACAGAGATGCAAATTGCTCCCGGGTGCAATTAATAGCATTTAGCAGCAGTTAATGGCTAACAAGACTTGATTCGAGAAAATTAGTTTATCGAATTTTGCTGTGGTGTTTTGAGCTTTAGATAGGTAGACTACGTCAATATTTCGACGTATTTTGTATCTTATCATTCAATAAAAGTTTAGAGTGCAAATGATTAGTGATGATAATTAGTTTTTAAAATGGTTTTGACTTCGTTATGAAGTTGTCATAAGATAGATATTCTTTATTGGACACCATACTTAATACATCCTATTTAGATAAAAATAAGCGGTCTCTTTCAAACCACCTTTGCGTAGAGGATAGTTAAAAGGAAGAGGTGAGGAGGTGATGCCAACCAACTCATTCAAAGTTAGTAATAAAATTAACATGATAAATATTCAAGAGAAAATTTGTTTCAAACATTTTTTAAATAACCATCTTACTGTGTACGTAGAGCTTGGATGAGGGACAAAAATAATTAATTTAACTTTGTACCAATAAAAGTTAAGGAAAAAGGGAACATTACGAATAAGCAGACTTACGGAAGTAACGGGCCACGCGAGAATATCAAGTACCCCGCTGCGGCCAGTTCGCGCGACAAAGTGCAATCCGCCCGCGTAAAATGTAAGTAAGTTACGGCCGCGGGGCCGAGGCGGAGCGGCGGTTGCGTTACGACCGCCGGGCCGGGAACTTGCCAGGGCTGCCTGCCTGCAAGTTACCACCGTACACTCGGCGAAACACCCGTGAAGTGCCTTAGTCGCATTTGGGGATCAGTCGCTGTATGTCTGCACAGCGATGCAACGGACTAGTGATAGATCTGGTTATTTGTCCCTTGCCGCAGAAGCTTCTGGCCTTTGGGTTTCCTTCAGGCGACGGGTGGCCAATATGCTGTGTACCTTGGTGGACCGGGAGTCCACGATTTCTATCATGGAAGGCACTAATTGGCACTATTAAAAATGCACTGACATGACAGACAAACGTATAGCTGTGAGTAGGTGCGTAATTGATAATTATGATTATATAAATATAACGGGGGCCAAACCTGGAGTCCCAAGACACAGGTTTTGCTAGTTTGGGCACCAGTCTCCTTTATACTTTATTCGTATTGTTACTTTTGTAATTGCCACTAGCAATCAAAGACTTTAAGAAAGCGTTATTAACACAAATGTGTAACTATATCTAACATATCCCATAAAAATAAATTAATATTCCATGTAGGTATATGTAGTTTATTGTAATTAATAACTAGTAATTGAAGTTATATAAAAAGTGACATGTACCTACTATAATAATTGTTTGACAATTGGATGTGAGCCGTTGTATGTGATTTTGCCATCGGAGATCGTCGCATTGTAGAAGGTATGTCGCTCTCTTAAAACTCGAAAAAAGTGAAAGTTGGATTCCGGTCGGAAGAGGGTGTTCCCTCTCCCAAGCGGAATCCTGTAAAAAGCGGAATATAAGGTAAAATTGATATAAGACATCGTTTAGGGCGCAAGTGGTGTGCGTTGCATTTATTTATTTATTTATAGACCTAGTCACTTCTAACGACTACTTTTGTTATAGTTTTAATTACACAACCTAACAGATTACGAATTAAACTATAGTAGGTACACAGAGTGAGTTGGGGGCGAGATGGGATGAGTGTATAAAGAGAAGCACAGTAAGAGCAAATACCTAATTTATATAAATTAAAACTTATTTTTTTATACATTTAAACTTCATAAGTAAGGTATTTATATTAGAATACCATAACTATATACATATAAAAAAGAACTAAATTTTAGTGCACAGTATATTAAAAGGGCAATGCGTTTTGTAATAGAAAGCACATTACGAGTATGACCATAGATCTGTGTTGTTATTGGCAGCCCTAGAGCGAGACGCGCGGCGGCCGGGCGGAGCTGCATCGATTCGCTGCAGGCCGAGGCCGCAGCGCCCTGTCTAATGCCAGGTGCCCTGCTTGCAGCCCTCTGTGACCTGTCACTGACCACCGCTGAGCCAGATATGGTATTGGTTTAGAGAGATTTTTAGAACAATAATGACGTAGGATCGCTACTGCGCCGATAACATCTACTTAGTAATCTATTGTAGCAGTTACCTATAATTTCATTTGAAATTGTTCTCCTCACTAATACTTATGTATTAGAATATTGAACGATTCTTGTGATTGAATAAATCTTTAAACAAATATACAATTATTCATTAGATTCAGAATGTCCAATTTCCAAAAAAGTTAAACCATTGTGTAATATGTTAAACATACACGAAGAAAGACACGACTTTCTTTTTATTAAAACTAAGTTAGAACTGATTCCCATTTGGACGTCTCATATATATAGGGTACCTAAATGGCCATATTTCATCGGTCCACAAAAGAAAAAAGGTCCAACAAAAATAAAAAGTACTTTTCGGTTGCCATTATAAGTAACTTTCAAAAAGTTCTAGTTAAAAAAAGTTAAATTGCTGCCACATAGCGAGCCATTAAATGGTACTTCATCACAACGTGATATTGCAGTTTCCCGGGTCCGCACTCCGCACTCCGCTCTCCGCAGCGAGCCACGCGCGGCGCGGCGCGGGTCGGCCGGAGCGCGCCCGCATCACCCAGCCCGGCATAATGTTGCGTGAAATTCGCGCCCCCATTGTTACCTTAGCCATCCGCCCGTGCCGCCTTTATAGAGCGCGGACCTCGATGCTCCATGGACCACGCTCCGATAAATATTAAGAATCACAAGAGCTTTAATGGAATTGGATCGAGTGGAACGTTTGTTTGTTTTTGAAACTACTGCTTACTTACTGAGCAAGCGAGCTTTGTAGTAGTTGAACGTTGTATTGCTTATCAGGTGGGAATTTTATCTAGTTATTTCTTTCGTAATATTTTGCGAAAACTATGCAAAATCAATGGATACCAAAGGATAATGTAACACATTTTCTTATTGTCCTCTTTACTTTAGGTAATATCTAGTACTTACCTATATTGTACATTTTCAAAGTACTGTAGATAGGTAACATAATAAAAATGAAGTTTGCATTTAGTTAGATGTAGGTAATAACTATTATTAAATATCGTGGCTTTTTATTTTATTTCGCTTTAACGCTCAATTCCGTGACGCAGTGAGTGTAAGAATAATAAATAAGCACACATGTGTGAACGTGTTCGCCGAACGTGCTATGTGTGTGCAAATAGTGTAATACTTAGTAATATTACATGACCAGTATGCAGCCAACATTCCTTATTATCCTAACTTGGTTCAAAATATTTGAGTGTTTTGTCTATCAAGTAGGCATTAAAAATTTCTTTCATTTATCATCTATAGGGGTTTTTGTAAAATATATTGCGGATTTTTTCCGAAAGGTACCTTCATAGTTACATTGTGCTTGTACGTATGGTGAAGTTTTCAACAACATTAGGTGCTCACCCTCCGTATGCTTAGTCACGTTTTTTAGTATATTCTTTTTTGGATGACCGAATTTTTCAACTAGGTCATCCCTTAAAATTAGATGGTCCAACCCGCTCTCATAAGCACTCCCTGCTCTAATGCTTTACAAAGATAGCACAGATCGATATTTGACATGGACCGTCTGTTTCGGCCAGCGAATTAGCCAGCCGACGACAAAAACGATAAAAACTTGTAAAGTGAGTCACAAGCACGTTTGATGGTGTACACAAACAGCGATGCGTGAAAGGGGCTATATTTCGGATGTCAAGTTTTCCCTAATACCTAAGTAGCCACGCCGAAAGGAACTCATAAAATGGTTCCAGGAAAATATTTGTTAAAAGAGGCGAGGGAGAAGAGCCGTTTACCCGCCATGATTAAGGAAGAGATATCTGATGTTTTCCTTCCTCTCCGTACCTGCACAACTAGGTAGTAAGTACCTACTTAAACTTTCCACGACCATAATTCATTGGGAATATAGTGTTTACTTAGGCGGCTACGTCAAACAAAAACTTTTACCCGACGAACGGAAATGGCACTAACCAAAGTAAATAAATGTGATCATATCACATAGAAATCTGAAATTACTTAGACGTACATGTAAGTTAGTTGGTATGTTATAAGATTTCTTATCTTTATCTACTTATAATAAATCTGTAGAGGTCAATTCTGTACATGAAATATATTTTTAATATAACTATCAGGGGGTTACACTATTAAATATTAGTGATCGATACTGAAGCCAAAAATGCAATCAGTGAAATTTCTGTCTGTCTGTATACTTATTCGTTACAGAAACAAAAACTACTTTTGACGGATTTTAACGAAACTTAGTAGATACTCCTGGGAAGGTTACAGTATACTTTTTATCACGCTACAATCAATAGAAGCAGTGATGGGTTGGGATGTGTTGGGAAAACGGGAGAAATTTTTATCTGAATATTTCATAGCGCATCACGCAAAACCGCATGGAATTGAATGCGGTTCACCTGCTGGAGGTCTAGCTTAAAACTTAAGAATCATTTAATGGAGGTCTGTTATTTTTGAAACCCGACATCTTCGAGTGCGACGCCGCTGGCACAGCTAGTATACAGAATAAAGCTTGATTTTTAAGACTTTAGTTTAAATATAATTAGTTATTTGTTTATAGGTAAGTTTCCCACAACTTTACCCTTCTATTCAGTAAAAATTATTTTCTCATAATATTCTCATAAGGCCGCCTAAATTATATTTGCAATACAGAATATTTAGGTACCTATCTTAATATACAACTTAGCTCTTTTTAAATTTCATATTATGACATTTCCCCATTACTAAGAAAACTGTTTCTTTTGAAAACTATGGAATCTGGAATACTTTTTCAATTCTACTATGTTTACTCTTTCAATAATTTACAGTACCTACGTCTAACCCTATTTACCTACTAGCACTACTAAAGGTTTATAGGAAAAGTGAAGATGTTAGTTATTGCCGAGAATACATATACAGGTAAGTTGAATAAGAAGATATCGGTAAGTATAAGTAGATATTACGATTTCGTCACCTATTTAAGACTACTTCTAGATATTAGTACGTGGCATACTTTTAGTCCACGAGCCAGCATTAAAACGCCATTCTAAATGTATGAAGTATCTAGGGTGACCTTATTATTTCGGGTTACACTAAAATAGGACGGAATAAAATTTCCATTTGCCGTTCAGATTTTCAGACGTCGACACAGTAGGTATTTAGGTAGTCTTATATTTATGGCTTACCATTTTTTTCTTACAGCCTTTGTCTATTGTTTGTTAGATAAACTTACCTTAATAGTATATTTTTGAAAAAAGCCAAAATTGATGAGTTTCTTGCGGCACTTCTTCTCATCAGGCCTTATCCTTATCACGTCGAAGTGCTAGTAGGGAAAAAAAAGTTTGACGTGCAAAAGAATTTACTTGTAAATCTACTTGCAGAAATAAATTATTTTATTTTATTTTATTTTATTTTATTTAGTACTCAAACCAACCAATGTACCAAATAAACGCTTTTCTATTCTATTCAATGTAATTATGCATTTTCCTCAATAGATATGTGTTTAATTAATTAAAGCACTTGCTTGTGCATTTTGACTACCTTGATGGCGCAATGGTTAAAACCGTGTTTAAAACTTAGAGCGTTAAGCCTAAAAGCATGACCGATCTAATGTTTGTTTTGGGTTCGATTACCGGTCAGGACAGTTTAGGAAATTAACTCTTCTTAATTATCTCGGATCTTGGTGTTCTTGGAGACGCACTCAGTCATCATCTGGCAGGTACTCATAGTAGAAGGGAAGGACCTCTAAAGAGCTTAGCCTAAAGAACGGGAATAATTGCAATAAACAGGATTAAATGCACCATTAATACCAGGTTTTGTTGCAGAATACGGAAAAATCATATTTTTGAAGGACAAACGCAATAACGATGGCATACCGATGGAAAGTAGGTATAATTCCAGAAACTATTAAATTGATTGTTATGCATTGGAAAATACAAGTGGCTATCAATGTAGTGTAATCGTGGTGAAAGACGTGACGAAAAACACATTATTTTGATGTTAGAACAAGTTAGAAGAACAAAGAAGGATAGCCAAAGAAATAGTTCAATATTTTTACTCAAATCATATTTTGATATTATTTATTCTTTAGTACAACATATAAATATTTAAAGAAGTCGCATTAGTAAAACGATACTTAGGTATGAACAATTTCAATAAATTACAAGATAATTGGACTCAATAGGTAGCTTACTTGGTTAAAAGTATATTGAAATAAACTTTGCTTTTTTGTAGATAAGTAGAGCTCTAATTGATTTAAAATTGTACTGAAATAGTTTCTTTATTAGGCATGTTAATTAAATATGTGTAGATAGATATATTAAGTCAACTTTTGACCCATTCCTAAACTCCGAATTTATAAAGTTAGCTTTGGTTGTTGGGCTTGTCAGTGGCGGATTTGCCCTAAGGCCCAGTAGGCCCAGGCCTAGGGCGGCCAGATATTAAGGGCGGCAAATCGTGCCAAAATCACTGAAAAATTCACACAGGAACGGTAGTTAGCGGGAAAAAACTTTTGTTTGAAAAAATCTAAATCACGTAAGATAGATGATTAAAATTTGGCATGCAGGTACTCTAATGAACGTAAAGCTTTCTTGCAACGCAATATTGCGAAATTCCCACGGGAATGGGAGTAATTGGTAAAAAACTTTTGTAAGTTTGTAAAAATCGAAACACGCGGACGATGTCGCGGGCAAAAGCTAGTTAGTCTATAAGTACTGATGGGTGCTGACAAAGGCCATGTGCTGCCCACACATGGCCTGGGGCCTAGAGCGGCTAGGACTGCAAATCCGCCACTGGGGCTTGTTTTATGTATAAGTACATAAAACAAAGCCCAGGCTTGTTAACACATCCTTACTCTTTATGTAAGTGAAGAGCTACAAAGAGTTCCTGTCTAGATGGACACAATGTATGGCCTGTAGGTACAGAAATAATTAAGTAGAGTTGGTACAGGCAGGCTTTGAAAGAATCCAGAAAGCAGAAGTCACAGCAGTATATTGTATTCAAGTGGGTAGGTACAGTGCGCATTGTTGACTTGTATGCTTTACTTTCAAGTCATTGTTGCAAGCCCAATAAAGCTTTTGTAGTCTAAAAACGTATGGTTGTATTCTTTTATAATGCAAACGAGCAATATAGAAAATAATTTAAGAGAGTTTCTTCACAGACCGACAAATCGCTTTTAGAATACGTTTCACTTAATCAAAAATTCAGAGTGAATAATGGGATATCCTATAAAACGATATAATTTTATTTGATAATATTGAGAAGATATCTTCTTCCAAACAAAACCTATTTTCAAAGTGCCAAAAATAGTATCTAGCTACCTAGGATTAGATTTAAACTTTTACCGTACAAAACTTTACATCTAATCCCCAAAACTATTCCATTTCGCTGAGTGCCTTAATATCTGAAATTATAATCTAAGGTATGTAAGTAAGTGTATATTTTCTTGCACATTCAAAATCACTCATTTCTGTTTTGTCAATGATCTATTCCGTATAACTATGGGTACTTATTTACTAAATAGGAATGTGATTTTCTATTACAAACCTTCCCGTAAAGTTGTGTAAAAGTATACTTTCAAATAATTATAGTACCTACAAGTTCATGTACATTGTACATTCACATAGATTTAACAGAAGCAAATTATACATTTTTTTAAGATAATGAAATGAAAACATGTAACATCAAAAGCATAACATTAAAAATAAAACAAAACACTGCTTACATTCACGCTTTAAATCCGTATTACCCTTTAAAGTTTTATGAGAAGCCCCTACAGTAAAGAACAAATCATTTTACGTGTGTACCCCGTAGTACAGATAAAAGGAGAGCCAGTCTAAAAGAACCGACGTTAAATCCTTTTAGGGCTATAAAATTGAGTGGTCAGAATTGAGATGTAAAGAGCAAGAGCGTGTCCTGGTGGACCCGAAATGAGCACATGTGTGTAAAATTTTATGGCTTCTCGACCTAATATCCCCACGTAAACTGACCGGATTCAGGTTTGTTTATTTAATTTATTGTCTATCATTGTTAGTTTAGCTTTGTGTGGATTTATACTAGACAACAAAAGACGTAAAGTAGGTACAATGATGGTCGACTCCACGCTAACATCTATCTCCTTATAACAGTGTCAGACTAATCACACTAATTGGAGATTTAGGCTATTCAGGCTAAACATAAACATACAGGCAATAAGGTATTGTACAATTTATAAATCAATCCTTTGTCTGATGTGTTCAGAACTTGATACTTCTACAATAAGTACATACTTTAATTAAATGAAGGCGATTAATGTGAAGCTTTTGAATCCTGCCGCATAAATATGAAAGAAAGCATGCAAAAATATGTAGGTATGTATGTATGAACAAGGTTATGCGATGAATGAACTCTATGAACGCGAGAGCGGGCGCCTCGGAGTGAAATCAAGTGTGTAACCGGAGACAGTGCTTGTTGAAGGACTTTCGTCGCTGCACCAATCGGTCCGATTTATAACATCGTGAATACCTTTTGTTGTAGTGAGTCATTGCCAGCGAAACATTGCGCGAATTGGTTGCGTAGATATATGAGAGTAAATCTTTTGTTAAAATCATTTCTATGCGAAGATCCTTTTGTTGCAAGCCTTTAAGCAATTTTGTTTTGATCATTAAATATGACAAAAAGATTACATGAAGGTTATTTATGTTATAAAAACGATTTCGTGTAAAAAGAACTACGCAGTTCAACTCGAATTCAATATTTTTTTTTGTAAAAAGTCGTAAACAATGTTCTACAATAAATCTATGACATAGAGCTAGTACTATATAGCACAAGCAATTTGGGAATTATTAATTACTTGTGCTAGAAATTTGAGGCCGAGAAATTTCCTTTACTTAATTGTTTTTAAAACTTAAAAAACTACATACCTATCTACGTAACTGTGAGAAGCTACTATAAAAGTATTCACATTTAATACCTACCTAGGTATGTCTAAAGAAACACACCTTGTAAGAACATGCCTATTGCCTATGTATGTACGAGTATGTGTCTACTTATACACATTCAGCTTAACGAGTTAGACAGTTTGAAACTTTTCATATTAAGAATGCCTAAATTACTTGTGCTCCAGGAGGTTTATTCCATTCTTTACTTTTACAGTATTCGTAAATGAGATAATGTGTTTTCTTCAGGAATTTAAGATATATTCGTACTAGGTACTCATTTCTATGCTTAAATGCTTTGAAAAGGAGTGTGAAGTTTTGAATTTAAATTTTTAACATTTTATGTTATAGTTAGAGCTAACAAAGATATAATGTTTTTATCATTTACAGAAGGTAAGATTGCAATTAAACGCTTTCTTAGAAAAATAATAATAAATAACAGCTTTGTTTGAATATTATAGTGCCCATATTTTTAGTTTTACATGGATTTTAATTTTGAAGGTTTTCTGAATCATTAATTTGACCTACATTATGCATTTCTATACTAACCTATACCATTTTGTGCAAATTAAACAATTTAATTCGGATACCAATGGGGACGATTCAAAAGAAAAGGGATATTATAGATAGCAGACCTTACTCTGAGTATTCAAAGATACACACACCTCTCCTCAGTCCTCATCTGGTAACTGTTACCTACTCGTAGTACAATGAAAATTAACCTTAGTGTACCTATAGATAACTTGGATTTATATAAATTGGATATATAAAATTAAGTGTGAAACACTTGCTCTTAATACATAGTAGTACAACATGTAATATTTATATGTCCCAGATTTTTTAAGATTTTATTGGCAGGGAAGAACAACTTTTTGTGTGTTTGGTTACCAATTATTAAACGTTACATGATGTAAGAAAAATATAGCTGATATAACTTTAAAATAACATGGAAATTACAAAACCAAGATTCAATTGAATGCTACTAACAATGACATGATAAAAAAAATTGGATAGGTACAATGGTAGGATATATAATACGTAAGTATGTAATATCGTATTATTAAAAGGACATAATACTTTATTGAATCCAAGATCAGAGGAATCAAATATTATATATTCGAATCACATAAAACTGAATTACAAATGAATATGGATGAAACTACAGAGATCACTGGAACATTTAAACGAGGCGCCAGTCCTTGCTAAACAACACATTACGATGCGAGTGCGGGTGGCGTATGATGTGAAACACTACAAATAAAATCAACGTGGAGCAGTCCCTAACGGACTACGGGGAACATGCGAGGCTGGGAGCTCGGCTGGTGAACAGGCGTGCAGGCATTCAACACACGTACGTGGGCGTGCGGCGAGGTGATCGCGCGGCACAGGCAGGCGTGCGCCGCCGGCGGCACTTGGTAGTCCATGTAGTTCCCGTAGCCCATGTGGTCGCAGGTGCAGGCGCACGTCTCGATGTGCCGCCGCAGCTCCAGTTCCACCTCCCACGGCGGCTCCATGAGCGCGGCGCAGTCGAGGCGGGCGGCCGCGCGCCGCGGCGAGCCCGCGCCTCCGCGCGCTGCGAATGCGGCCCCGGGCCGGGCGCGGGCCGCACCTGCGCGACGCCACCTGCCGCCCCGTCCCCCGCCCGGCGTGCTCCACCATACAAGGCGGCCGTTAGCGCGGCTCGGCGCCGCCGACGCAGCCCTCGCTCTGGCAGCGGGCCCCGGACGCTCCGGCCGGTGAGCAGCGAGCCGCGGCGAGCGCGGCCTGTCGCGGTGTGGCGCGCATAGCGACGCGCCGGCAGCCGGCAGGGGAATGCCGCGCGCTGAGCCCGGCGGAGCAGCGAGCGCCCGGGCGACCCGGCCGCGCCGGCGCGCCGAGCTCCACGTGACAGCCGCCCGCGCCCCGCACCCGGGCCCGCGACGTCCTCCCGCCCCAGCCTCCCTGCCTCACTCCTCTTCTGCCGTGCCGGACAACATCTTTCAGATGCACAATCGTCAGCCATCAATTAACTCTTCGACATAGGTACATTAGTCGGAAATTGGATTCGAGATTACGAAGAAAATCCTTTTGTGTTCCCGTCGTAGAAAACATCATTAATAACAACAATTTGGACCGCGAGTAAGTAGGTAATAAATCAAATAGTTTTCGTCCCGAGTCAATGGCGACTAGTTTGTTGGGAACGAGTACATCTTCAGATCCCTTTGTCAAAATATGAATCCCTTGAGCTTTGAACTTCGCCCATTCTAATGTAATGTACATATAGGTAAGTTCTTCACAAACAAGTTATGAGTAAGTATATGCAATATACATGTACTATATTACTTCTAAAAGGAGATGCTCTCAGAAGGTACAAATATTTTTGTTTTTTTTTAGTTATTTTTTCCTGCCTACACCTAATTAATAAATAAATGCGCTAAAATGATCTCAAAGAACATTTGAAGTACTAAAAGTTCATAACTTTAAGATAATATGAATCAACTTCATCACCTAGATCAACTTTGAAATTTCCTACTTGGTTAAGTTGGTAAATGCACTTTACCGGCTTGAAATTATAGAAAACTTTCCTTGACTGGATAGTAAACTTCCCTAAAGTGCTTTAACTGTTTACTTGCAAGTTCTCCTGCTACAACTTGAAGAGTTTAAATCGGTGCATATTGCCGCAGCAAAAGAGCGGTGTAATTAAATTTTATAGCCTAGTCAGGCCTAGTGCATCGGTCTAGGAGAACAATACGATACAAAATATATTCATATGAGAAATGGCCGTTATCGAAATTTAAAATAAGCCCTCTGATTTAATCACGCATTTGAATGTACGACAATATTAAATGTTCAATGTATATTATTTTACGGACAGGCCAGCCATAGTACTTTTAATATGAGACTAAGTTTTACCCTACAGACCGTGTCTTATGTACCCAAAAAATTGGACAACTACCTAGGAGTAAGTTTAATTTTAATATTTATGCAAAATATGCAATCCCGAAGTTGTGAAAACTACGCTATCAAGTAAGGGAGTATGCGGCGGGCGGGCTCACGCCGAACGAGTGTGGCGACGTCGCAGTGCACTATTTGCATATTAATTACCCGAATGCGCAAAACAAAGTACCTCTGTAATGGGTTTAATTTAAACTGGCCACCCTGAACGGCGCGACGCCGCCTAATGTGAGCCCATCTATCCCTTCACGCGCTCACGTGTTTTTGGTGTGTTACATGAATTTGCTCTCTGACTTTACAGGTAATTTCTTTTATCTACAATGTTTTCGCGTAGGAATGATGTGATGTTCTTTAATGTTCTTGGAAAAAAATTCACGCTCGGCATCGCTCCTGTGACTATTTTCCCGCCCGCTCTGCTTTATGACAAGATCATTTATCTCTGTTAGTCGAACTGCGAGTTCGAAACTTAGGATTTCCCTTTTTCCCTCCGCTTCCGCAATTACTAATTGAGTTTATTTTAATAATCGATGTCTCGTAAATTGTATTACGGAGAGTTCCGCTATATTTTAATTTTTGTTACCAATATGGCTCTAAATCGGAGGCAATGTTGCCTTGATTGTCTTTTACAAAAGTACATACGACTTATAAGAAAAACATAGAAAATAAATCCACTTGAAGTGTGTGGGTAGTTTCAGCTTCATGTAGTACAAGACGAAAATCCAATTGCCGTAGTTCATATACGTAGCTCGTAGCTTGCTATTAGATTTTAACAGTTAGCTACGAGCTACGTACGTAGCGAGTTTGGGTGTCGTAGAGCTACTCGTAGCGCACAACAATGTAGCTGGCTGTTGGTAGCACTATTGTTTTGCTACAGAACAACGTCGTAGCTTATATGGAGTACTGTGTATTGTTATGCAAAGGTAAGGATGAATATGAACCGCGTGGCCATCTCGCTATATTTAATAAGGGCTAAATATTTTTTCCACTATGTAAATTACTGATTTTATGTCAACAGAATTATCTACTATTAATAATTAGGCGGTATGATACAATTTTAAAGAGAGTATCAAGGTAGGTAGGCAAAGTGTAGATAGTTTCTATGATACGGTAAACGAAATCATAGCAAGGCATACTCCTCTAAGTAAGAAACATTCTGATAAATATCCACTCTGGTACAGCGAGGCACTAATTCGTTGCACGAGGGAAAAAAATAAGTTCCATAAACGTTTTAAAAAGTATGGCAACCCTCGCGATTATGATGTATTTTCTTCACTGCGAGCCAGATGCAAGATGCTAGTCAGAGAATGCTATAATACGTACCTTTCCTCTGTCGAGAAATCAGTTAAAGAAGACCCAAAAGCTTTCTGGCGCTACGTTAACGGACGGAAAGGAGGACGTGTTACTATTCCTTCCACTATGACATACAAAGATAAAACCTCAACCGATGGTCAGGGCGTTTGTGAATTATTTTCTGAGTTTTTCGGATCGGTCTTTAAGACTTCGTCCTCCCTTCAATCGAGCTCGTCCCTCAATATGCCTGATGTAAGTGGCTCTACCTTATGCGCTTTAAAAATCAGCCCGCAGGAGATTGCTTCTAAAGCAAAACGCCTAGACGTTCGCAAAGGACCTGGGCCAGATGGCTTACCGCCAAGATTTATAAAAGAATGTTCCAAACAATTATCTGCTCCACTAGCTATACTTACTATTTAATAAATCTCTGGCTTATGGCGTCTTTCCTGTCCGTTGGAAATTAGCACATATCATACCCATATTTAAGTCCGGCAAAAATACATCTTGTACTAATTATCGTCCCATTAGCATCCTTTCCTGTCTCGCTAAATTATTCGAATCTCTTGTTTATCCTTCTCTTTATCATCATTTAAATAAATATATATCAGATAAGCAACACGGGTTTGTCAGAAAAAGGTCCACACTTACTAACCTTTTGGAGTTTAAAAATTATCTTTGTCAAGTGTTCGCTAGAAGTGGCCAGGTTGATGCTATCTATTTAGACTTCAGCAAAGCCTTCGACAAGGTGGATCACTCGTTACTTTGTCTCAAACTTGCTCACTATGGAATCCACGGATGCCTGCTTAGATGGATTACCTCTTACTTAAACAATCGAAGTCAATTAGTCACGCTGAGGGGTTTCTGTTCGTCCGCTGTATCTGTATCTTCTGGAGTTCCTCAGGGTTCACACTTGGGACCCTTACTCTTTATTACATTTATAAATGATCTAGTTGGCCGCCTATCAAGCTCTGCCTTACTATATGCGGACGATCTGAAAATCTTCACAGACATAGAGGACGGACGTCGGCATCAGATTCTTCAGAGAGATCTCTCAGTGGTCTCGGAATGGTGTAGAGAGAATAAAATGAGCCTCAATATAGATAAATGCTGCGTAATCTCATTTACAAAGAAGAAAAACCGAGTTCTTCTCCCTTATCAATTACATGATAAAGTGTTGAATAGGAAAGACACAGTTAGGGACTTGGGGATTATTTTTGACGAGCAGCTCACTTTTCGTTCCCACTTCGAACACATTGTGAAACAGAGCAACAAGAGATTAGGTTTTATAATAAGATCAACAAAAGACTTTAAAACACCACAAAGTACACTATCCCTCTTTTTTAGTCTCGTAAGAAGTGTCCTGGAATATTGTTGCCCGGTTTGGACGCCTTATTATCACATCCACATAGATAATATAGAAAAAGTACAAAAGAAGTTGTTAAGATACCTTTCTCGTAAACACAAGCACAACAGATTGCTCAAAAATTATACTGAGAGACTGTCTAGGTTTGGGACGATTCCGTTGGAGACACGACGAACGCGCTATGATCTGCTGTGTTTGCACAAATTGATTCACTCATCAATAGACACACCAAGTTTGCTTTCAGTCATAAATATAAATACACATTACAGGATCCGTTCACCAAACACATTTACTTTGATGGTTTACAAAAATAATACCTCATTCTATAACCCGATCACCAGAATGTGTCGAACATACAACGAGCTTATACGCGGTGGCAAGGAGGTGGACATTTTTAACGATCGTTTTTCTAGGTTTAAGTCAAAAATTTCGCAACACCTAGGAGCCAAAGCATCTTCATCCTTAAATTGAACTTTATATAAGCTGTATTTTGTTTAATTATAGTATTTTTTTCTGTCTTTTTGTTAGCAGTTTAATGATAAGTACATGTTGTGTACACTTTAGTTAGGTCACCGTCTTGTCCTTCTATGTAATAATAATTTATATGCTCATGTACGACTGTGACCTGTTTGTGTACCTATAATAAATAAAATAAAATAAAAAATAAAGAGTACCTAATGTTGGCATGATTCTGATACCATCTGTTAAAAATGAGGTTTTAAGTACGATTCGTACCCTTTAGATGTTTTTTTTTATAATGACATGTTTGATTCTGTCCCTTCGCACCAGATGATGACTGTAATTAAGGGTGCTGCCGCGCTGTGGGCGGTCGGTTGCGTCGAGTCCCTCTGGGCATCCCTACCCCCTCGGACGAGTTTAGTGGGTATTCTCTGCTAAATAGGAGTGAGCCGCACATAAACCAGGAGGTGCTTGTACCCAGGGCCATGATGTATGCGTTCCAGCCGTTAATAAGAAAAGGTAACAAAAAGTGGTTATTTTAGTATTGTGCACGGCAGCTCATCTTCTATGATCCGAGGTTGCAACAAATTAATTTTACGGGCAAAGTTAAATAACGAACCAACACTAACAATGTAACAAACTACGCATTAATAATGTAAGAAACAGTGTGAAGTCAGAAGCATTTTACAAAATAATAATTCAGTCATCTATTAGATAAAATATTTGGGTCTATTAAATAATAATTTAATCACTTAAGTCGAGTATGGTGTGCAATAAAGTACGAGTATATCATATTTATGCCATACAGAGCCATGAATATTTACTGTACGGCTGGTTTAACATTCAAGTCGATCAGCAAGCTATGGAAAGCATTTTCTCCAAGTAAAAAAGGCCTGGTGTTTCTACCACAATAGTAATAATCTATATAAGTAGTTTAATATTTAAGTAATTTATATTTATAAGTAATTTACTCTAATTATGAAACATATTATTTTTCCCTTAATTAACAAAATAGGTAGGTATATTAAAGATAATAAATGATCAATTAAACAGACTTGTTTGCCCCTCCAGTGTGTCAGAATTCAAGGGGTTTTGACAGTTCAACTGGGGTTCTGACAGTCACTTCAATCTATTTTGGACCTCAAGAGCTTAGTTAGCAAGATGTCGAATTTCAAAAGAAGGGATGCTACACAAAGAAATTATTTTTAGAATTTGGCTACCCGTTTTCCATTTCATGTATTCCGGTTTATAATTGACAAATGTAAATAATTAGTTTGTACGTTATATATGTACATACCTACAGTTAAATATAAGACAACAATGGCGATTGTGTAACGCTGACCTAACAGGGAGTTCATTGGCACTGGGACAACATTCGTCGTACAAACAGCTTTAATCTTCATAGGTCGCAATTTATGACCTAACGAATGTGAAATCGATGCAGCTATGAGCATCTAGAGTACAGGACAAGTTACAATTGCACGGGTAAATAATTGTTAAGAAAGGGCGAGTGGGTCAACAAAGTAATGTGTTAATTAGGATAAGGTATGTTTAATGTTTGTTAATTTTGTTGATGTTATATGTGACTACGTTACTGTTAAGGTTCGATTTGTTGGAGAGAATTGGGACACAGGTGGCCTGGAGCAAAGAGGCTGGATGCGCGCGCATCGGCCGGAGAGCGCGAGAAGCGACCGCGCGGTAGTCGACATGCGGCGCGCGCGGAGTGTCACCGGGCCGCTGCGGCGCGCCCACCCCGCCTCGGGGGCCACCTGGAACGTCCAGGTACCAGACCACCTCCTCACCACCTCCTACACAGTGGCATCATAGGCCATCATCCACCCCGACCTAAGAACCGCAAGCGCTTACCACAGAACCCAAGAGTGTGTACCTGTCATGTGGAGCTGTCAAATCAATTTGGACAGTGTTTATGCAACTCGCGAGTGCGCCCGCCTAAACCTGACGACTCAACAGTTGGCAAAGTACTTGTTGCGCACGCAACTTACATCTTGAATACATTAAAACTATTGTCTACTGAATGAACATTGAAACATAATGGTCCTTATCAATTCCCTAAGCAATAAAAGGAGCTTTATTTGGCGTGGGGATTCTAAGGTCTCTATAATATTTCCTTTTAATGAAATAAAAGTTGTTCCCCGATGTAATAATGAAACCTTCTAGCATACCATTACTGTTTACCATCCATGTATTCAAAACATTGGGGTTTATCTTTTCATTCGATGATTTTTTTCAATGGAGCGCCATTCGAATTAAGCAATTCGATTTACGAATCCCAAAATATTGTCTGCAGTCAAAAATATGATGTACCGAGATGCCATCACGCATGATCTTGTTACAACTACATTATAGGCAACCGTAAATACCACATGTAATATGAACTCCTTCTTCGTATAGTCATGTTGATATGCCCATTATCTAAGTAATATAATTTTCTGAATATAGCTCCGTCACTCTTACATTACAGCCCTTCTACGAGTAGGTAAATAAGTAGATTTATAATTTCGCAATATCAAAATCCATGCTGGGTGTATTGTTGTAAATATTACTTAGTAGCAGCTCGGGCGTGTTCGTACGTGTTTTTTTGAAAACTAGGTACCTACTCAATGTAGCCGATTAAAAATTGTTCTTGTAAATACTGACTAAGTCCACGGTTCACCAAAAAAACAGGTTAACCCATTGTCATCCATCGGATTGTTTATTTAATTTAATATTAATTGCATAAGATAATACAATTTGGCTGGCTCAATCGCTCATTTGGGGACCACTGCCTTCTGAACCAGTAGTAGCGCAGTAAAAACATTTATGTGCATGAACATGTCTGTTTTTTGTTCTGGGTGTTTTCTATTTATAATATGCATTTATTTACAAAAAAATGTATCTACGAGTATGTAAGTTTATCCGTTGTCTAGTACCCATTGTACAAAATTCGGCTTAGTTTGGGCTCAGCGTGGTATGTCTTGGGTTATTTATTATTAAATGGCAGACTTAATGCAGAAATCATTCTCTACCAATCATCCATTTATGCTTGCAGGTGGTGCGGGGTAAGATGAGCTCGCAGTGTCTGTGGCACGCCTGTAGAGCTCTCTCGGCGGGCCTGCTGCTCATGCTGCTGGGGGCAGCAATGGCTGTTATAGGTACCGTAGGATTTTATGAACTACCTTTATAAAACCTAGTGTTTTTTTTATAGTAGCACGACATAATGGCCTCCCTACGCCTATTGGAAAGCGAAAGAGAAGCCCAATTCGGTGTGACAACGGGCAAGTAACTGGTCAGTTACTTGTCAGTTGACATCGCCATGCCGGCCTAACCCTAACCCCGGCTGCTGATTCAGCACTTACCCCACGAGCTCGACCCGAAGGTTATTTGGCTGCAGTATTCTATAGGGTGGAGGTCCTCAATTCGGGCGAAGATTCGCTATGCCCTACCTCTCTTAGTGTAGTAATATAAGGGAAAAAATTCTTTTTAGACGAGGTGGCTGCCACATTGACTATAAAAAAGCATTAAAAATAGCTTCACATTTGAATATTATCATGGCACGTTTGCTGATTCATTTGCCCGACATCCTTAAAGCGGCATCGGACATTTTACCATTAACAGAGATTGGATTAATGCACAAAAAGACAATAACGCGTCCATTTATCGATACATGTCCATGTATTTCCCCGCACGGCCCGTGGAGCGATCGGGGGAAGCTTCCTGTCAGCGAGCGTTCCGAAGCTGACACTTCCGGCTTGAAGCCCGGCGTTGACTGTTGAACTGATGGGCTGCCCGCGTTTCGTTACCGGAATGAGATCTATTATTGACGCAGACGTTTTCATTATTGGGCGCCACGTAAATAAGGTTTTATTTATTCTCCGTGTTTATTAGAGTTCTGTCTCAATTTATTTATCGTAAACTAATTGATATAAAATGTAACACGTAGGGGCGGCGGAACTAAAATTTCTTATCTCATCCATCTGTATATGTAGCAATCAGTGAAAAGGTTACAAAGGTTATATTTGAAAAACTTTTAAAACTAACGTTTTCGACTCTAACGTTTAGGTAATTTGTAATTTTAAAAATAACGCGAACTTTTATTGTAATAACTTTTGACAATGATGTCACCTGGTATAAAGTGTTTATTACCTCGAAACTTAAGTAATAATAAGCTACAGACACATATGCTCATTACTAGCACGAAAGCATACTTTTATCGAGCAAGTGTTCATTAGAAGCAGTCTGTCACCACATTTCTAGTAATGAGCTAATGATAAATAGATAATAATAATTTTAAGCAAGCTGCTCATATTTGTTTTTTTTGGGCACATAAGCCAGTACTTCGGAACAGGCCCTCTACTCATATCGCCCGTATCGTACTGACTGACCAGTTCCATATCCCGTTTGACTTCCAGGCTACTACGCCGACACGCTGTCAGTGGCGCAGGAGGTGCGCGGCAACGCCACGGTATCGGTGAAGGACGAGGCGCGAGGCTTCCACCTTAACAATCTGTCCTACGCCGGACCTATCGTCATGGGCTTCGGAGGTCAGTATTTAACTATTATACAACTAGTTTCTTTTGTGGCGGTGTTCTCTGAACGTTACAACATGTCCTTTAAAAGAGAGTATTTTTCCTCACGGTAGGCAGCGGCATGGCTGTGTCCCTGGCTTTGTTGATGTATTCAGTAAGAAGAAATATTACTACTTACTAAGCGACGATATCCTGTCGTAAGCTTTTTTTTTGTAGTAGCTCGACATAATGGCGAGCGCCATTATGTCGAGCTACTACAAATACTTTCCCTACGCCTAATGGAAAGCGAAAGAGAATGGGCTTCTCTTTCGCTTTCCATTCCATCCACAGTCGTTGTGACAACTGGCAAGTAACTGGTTAATTACCTGTCAGTTGCCACTGCCATGCCGGCCCAACCCTAACCCCCCACGAGCTCCGGAGACCCTACTCACTAGCAGAAACACGACCTGGAGGTCATTTGGCTGCGGTATTCTATAGGGTGGAGGTCCTTCCCCGGACGGGCAGCTCAATACGAGCGAAGATTCGCTATGCCCTACCTCTCTTAAAATGTCACTCCGCCACCCGATGTTTGGCTAATAAGTCAGGTACCTGTTTGCAGGGTTCATCGTGGTGGCGGCCTGCGTGATGACGTTCGAGGCGCGGGACAGCGCCGCCAAGGTGACGCCGGCGCGGCCGCAGGCCATGCCGCGCCCGATGCCGCGCCGCGGCCCGCCCTGCGCTGCGCCTGCGCGCCTCGACCAGTTAGGTAAGTGTGCCCATTTAATAGAAATACTTTATTTGGTAGTGGTACACATAAGAAATTTTTTTACAAAGCTTAAAACTATTAAAAGAAAAGAATCCTAATAAAACTATGAACATAAGAAAATGTGAGCTTAAATTAAACGAGTGTACCTACTAAAATGGTCTCCGCTCAGCAGGTATAAGGCCGTGACGGAAGTGACGTCTCGGCCACTGGTAGGTTTTCTGCGGAAGCTAGTCAAATTATATTTCTTTTTATTAAACTGACAACATTATTACTGTGACCTATCTTAGTACATTACAATACCCGAAAGGGGCAACTACGTTCATAAGATGACTATGAATTTATTAAAATCAACTCGGTTCGTAGGTATATATAGAATTTGAATATTATAACATAGTAGATGGGTGAGGATTGAACCCACGACTTTAGATTCAGAAGGCAGGGGTTACTACCGAATGAACCACCAGATCAGTCAATATACGTATCTAAATTCGTATCTAGTACGAATACCATCTTATCAGGTTGAATACCTTCAATAAAAATAATGGCATTTAATACGACCCATTGGTGTATTCGCAGAGATCATAATTTAAATTACAACTCACTTTTATAAGTAGGTTCAGTTGTAGTGTAGTGTTTGAACTGATGGCCAAAATATTATAACTAAAGCTGCTCGCCCTGGACCGATAAATCATTGGTATAGGGAAAACATATAATGTAATGATAGCTGTAATAAAAACACGTCCCTTAAAAAGTTAGTCACCCCAGCTGATTAGATTATCAGTGAATAACGGACGTGGGCGCGCAGCCTACCCACTCTCACCCACATACTACTGTTTTAAACTAATTGCGAATCTTTCGGCGCCTTTGTTTAGAAGGGATTTTTGTAGCACATGGGCGTTTCAGCGCTAAAATGTGAATGTTTTTATTATAGTCTTTCGTGGGCGAGCTCTTTATCTTTCGTTATTTTGTAGTATTTGTTTGTAAACGACCGTACGCATAAAAAATGTGCTAAAAAAGTTCATATACGCGCAGAATAATACCTACACTAATGTAAACCGTATTTATAACTAACTGACCCGATGGCTCAATTGGTAGTGACCACTGCCTTCTGAATCAAGGGTTGTGGGTTCGATTCCCGCACAGTACTAACATTTATGTGCATGAACATATCTGTTTGTCTGAGTGTTTTCTATGTATAATATATATTTTTTTTACATAAAAAATAAGTAGGTATATAAGTAAGTTTATCAGTTCTCTAGTACCCATGGTACAAGCTTCGACTTAGTTTGGGGCTAGGTGGCGCTGTGTGGCCCAGCGTGGCTAGTCTTGGATCATTTATTATTATCACAGAAACTTATGTAATTATGAACCGATTTCGATCAAATATACCGAAGAACACGCTCTATTAAATCAGATTTCAAACTAAAAAAATATATTAGTTTATTTTTCTTTGAAGTGTGACTTAATAGAACGTGCAATAATAAATAAATAATAATTATTTATTTATTTCCAAAAACACAGCTTACATAATAATAAAAGTTAGGTATCTATATAAAGTATAACTACATATATCAGAATAACTTCACCCGTTCGGGGGCTACGATGCCACAAACAGACACACAGAGACAGACATACATGTCAAACTTATAACACCTCCTATTGCGTCGGGGTTTAAATATTAATACCTACCGCCTTTAAAAGGTATCATGTTACCGTAGGTGTATACCGCCTGCCTCACGTACTACCGCTGCCGCACGCACTACCGCTCGCCCCGTTGCACGCCCACCGACACCGCCCACCGCACGCCTCCAACAGGTACCTACCTCACTAAATTACTTTACTTATTTTTATTTTTTTATAGTGGCTCGACATAATGGCTTCCCTACACCTGATGGAAAGCGAAAGAGAAGCCCAAGTCGCTGTGACAACGGGCAAGTAACTGGTCAGTTACCTGTCAGTTGCCACCGCCATGCCTGCCCAACCCTAACCCCCCACGAGCTCCGGAAACCCTACTCACCGGCAGAAACACGACCCAGAGGTCATTTGACTGCGGTATTCTATAGGGTGGAGGTCCTTCCCCGGACGGGCGGCTCAATTCGAGCGAAGATTCGCTATGCCCTACCTCTCTTGCTACTTATTTATTGAACGCCTGCATTATGGAGGGTAGAGGTAAACGACGCCTCTGCGTATCCAAAAGTACCCGTGAAACATTGCAGCAAACTTTCATATTTGTTTCTGCTTAGCCCAATGGTTGACTAGGTAGAATAGGCATTCTCATCAGTCAACATAGTCATTAGGCTTTATGTAACGCTTTTTGTGCATTACTTTTATTGTGAAATTGCTACTGTTAATTCCAAAGATAGGAAAATTTCAAAGGAACCTCCTTTGAAATTTTCGATAACGCAACTATAGCTCACAGCTGTTTCCTCTTATGAGAGTGTGCTCCTTACATCTCTCCTCCATAGAATGCTTATTTGTACATCACAAGTGCTACTGTAATGTAATGCAAACTGAAAAAAATTATTTGGCACTTCCAAATGCGATGAAAATTGAGTACATAAAAGTACATACGTATCACTAAGCCTTCGGGTCTGAATTACCTCCCTCAGAGTAGCGCTTTCCGATGGTTCCGCCACTTTGACGTCAAAATGGTGGGACCAGGAAAACCTTGACATACTTCCTTTACCTTTAGAGGTACAAATTTGTGGTTTTGGGTACAAATAGCACAAATGTAGTACAAACCCTTACATGTGCTATTTTTTAAATTGGGGACGTGGTCCCGCGATTTTGATGCTCACAATGTATTAACTATTATACACTTAGGATGGCAGTGTTAATTACCACTTCAAAGCACATTCCTACAATATATGCCGTGGGAATCAATAAGCTGCGAAAAAAGTACTTACTTAAACCATTCAGAAATAAATAATCAAGCTTAACTATGTAGTAGGTACAACAATCTAGAACAACTTACAATTAATATAAGACTTATGGAGTAAGTCATTCAGCCCCGGATCTAGGGGGGGGCAAACCGGGGCACCTGCCCCGGGCGGCAGTTTCAGGGGGCGCCAAAATCATCACTATATCCCTTTGTACGCTTAAATCTTCAAAACTACGCAACAAAACTAGATCACAAAAATGACACCTATTATACCTATATTAGTGTTAATCAAACGCTCACGGGGGGGGGGGGGGGGGGGCTATATCAAGTTCTTGCCCCGGTTCGAAAAAATCGTAGATCCGGGGCTGAAGTCATTAGGTGGCTATGTATTTAGATAATTGTGCAAACATTTGCACAAAGGTATCTACCATACCTATATATTCATTATAGTAGGTAATTTAAGTTTTCTATTTTATTTGGAGCTTTTTACTCATTTTGCGGAAAGGTGATACATTTTAGTATGATGATTATTGTTGATACTAAGCAATAGAAATAAGTTATATGATAACGAAATTCCTACACTTTCCTTATGTTATTAAAATAGGTTGTTCCTAATCTCTTTTCCGACAAAAAGTAAAATGGTAATTAAATCACCCCGCCCTGCATACCATAAGTGGTAATCATTTCGTATCATTTCCATATCAAATTTTAATCTTTACTGATATATGGGACGTGGAACAGCTTAAATAGTTATGTGAACGCTAACATGTAGGTAAATGAGGTTTAGTATGCATAGATCAGATATCTAAATATCCGTGTTGAAATTAACACAAGAACTGTAAACATGGATTAGAGCCTTCCGCTCCCCCAACAGTCCGGTGATGATACCAAGGCCGCCTTAGCTATCATCGTAGGCATTTAGAAAAAAAGTGGTAAGGAATAGCGGACAAAGGATTAGTATGTGGCACAGAAGCAGCGACGAGAGATCGAAGAGCCGGACCCGGTTCGGGTCGGCGCCGGACCTGCGGGCGGGGAGTGCGCGCGCGCCGCTCCCGGCTAGCGCGCTGCGCCGCCCGCTGCGACGCTATGCGCTCTCTGTAGACGAGCCACCACACTCTGCCGTCAGGTTTGTACAGCTGGCAGCGAGGACACAAAACACTTAGTAGGCTAGGTGAATGGGGCGCCTATAAAAGTTTTCCCCACTATTCGCTAACAAGCGCGGTTTTATAATGTACTCACCAAACCGAGCAGAAAGTGCCCGAAACAAATTATGTTAACAAATGGTAGATTGTACAACAGATAGCGATTAATGAGTAAAACTTGTACTTGCAGTACTAAACAATACAGTAGGTAGATATAAACAATCCTGAGTGTTTATTTTCTAAAACAGCTTTTGTCTGAGGTTACTTTAGGACGGAACGTGAACAAATACTTGTGGCTCGTGGTAGAGTTATAATATTGGACTAGCTGTGCCGGCGGCGTCGCACGCGTGGAAATCGAATTTCAAAAATGACTGACTTTCATAAAATGGTACCTTAATTTTAAATTAGACCTCTAGCAATACATTGGTGAAAACCGCATTTGATTCCATGCAGTCGTTTTTGCGTGATGCGCAATTAAACATGCAAATAAAAATTTCTTCCGTTTTCCTAACGCTTCCCGTCACTGCTCTGTTCCTATTGATTGTAGCGTGATGAAAAGTATACTATAACCTGCCCAGAAGTACGAAGAAATCGTATCGAATCGTACCAAGTTTCGTTAAAATCCGTCCAGTAGTTTTTTTTCTATCGCGAAGATACAGACAGACAGACAAAAATTTTACTGATTGCATTTTTGGCATAAGTATCGATCACTTATCACCCCCTGATAGTTATTTTGAAAAAATATTTAATGTACAGAATTGACCTCTCTACAGATTTATTATAAGTATAGATAAATATATGTACAGCATAAAATGCACTCCTAATCAACTTTATCTTAAAGTTTAAGTTGTCCCTGATATTATGAGTAGGTGGGGAACGCGGAATCCTAATTTACATATGGACTTACTCGTACTAATTTACGAGTATGTAATGTTTAAATCAACTTAAATACAGTAAAATTATTACTATGATTTATGAGGCCATTATGATATAATTTAGACAGACTTTTATCTTATTACTAAAGATGGATGAGCTAAAATTATTCTTACTGTGCCAGTTTCCACTATGTACCTAAGTATTGTAACCTCTCAAAATTTTTCACTATCCTGTCATTTTCATATTTCATTCTCTTGTCTTCACGTGCTTCAAAACTTTATGTAGTATCTAGCTTAATTTATTTATTATAATTTTGTAGGTTTGCTATGTACATTGTAGGTATGACAAGTATAATCTAAAATATAATCTAATATGTACAAGTATTAATACTTTCAAATATGAAGATGACTAATTGATTCAAAAAAAGCTTCGAGGCAACCTAGAAATTAACGCTATTATATCTGTTGACGTATTCTTAGTCCAACTTTCTAATAACTTAAATTGATGGGCAGTGCGAGCGCTGCGGAGTCAGAATGCGGATCGCAGTCGTCACTAGCGCTGGACTTGCACGGCAGCGGCGCGTGCGCAGGCGTGACGCTGCGAGTGCGCGACAACACCAGACGCCGCCCACTCGCCCGACAACAGCGCCTCAGGGACGATACTTTACACCGTAAGTTTATTCATTATCTTCAATGATCAGCTTTTTTATCGGTCCCACTACAGGAACTCCCCGTTATTTAGAGTTGAATGAAGGTTTGATGACTTTGCATCCATAGTAACTCTGAGAGAATATCTAAAGATAGTTTTTAATCATTTTCGGTAACATATCTAGAGACTCAAAAATAATTATAACTTTCAGCAACACCTATGGCGAGTACAAACAACATAAATGTTGCAGATGATGGGATAACCAGGTAATTGTCCACATTTCGAAAGCATATTCTTTATTGCACATTATGAATGAAACATTTCGACAAGCTCGGTGGCTCAATTCAATTGGTAGTGTCTTGTGTTAGTATTTGTATTTTAAGTATATATTTGTGGTACCTTTGTTGTTCTAATACCCATAACACAAGTGCTTAAGCTACTTACTTTGGGATCGGAGCAATGTATGTGATGTTGTCTGATATTTATTTTATTTGCAAAAAAATATTCAAACATTTATTTTCGCTGGTAGCGATCTTTTGTAGACAACTTAATTGTTCGATTAGTCTGGTAACATTAACATATATATATGTATGTATATATATATATATATATATATTTATATTTTATAAATAAATATCCGACAACATCAAATACATTGCTTCGACCTCAAAGTAAGTAGCTTAAAGCACTTGTGTTATGGGTATCAGAACAACGAAGGTACCACATATATAATACTCAAATACAAATATAAACATCACACGAAACAAACACAAATGTTCATCACACGAAATGTTGCCCTGGGTGAAGATCGAACCCACGACCCTTGGTTCAGAGGGCAGGAGTCACTACCAATTGAGCCACTGAGCCAGTATCTGTATTTTATGTACTAACCTTAACACCAATGATGATATTTCTAACGTTCATTTAGCTGTACCCAAGAGGAGTCAAACAAAGGCGAGGCGGAGACAGCGCTTCTTTCAAGCGATCGCTGCGACAAAGAGATGCGCGCGAGCAGCGCCCCGCCGGGGGCGTTGGCGTCGGCGCTGGGCTCCCCGCCCCCCTCGCCTTCGCCCTGCGTGTCCCCGTACTCCGCAGACACCACCATCCTCATCGAACAGCCCGAGAGCGAAGCCTGCGACGAACCGCCTCCACCCCCGCCGCCGCCCCCACCCGTCTGAGAACAACCTCAGTCTCGCCCCGCCGAGACCCCGCTCCCCGCCCCCGTGGTCGACGACCCTTGTTGATCATTTTGTATCCATTATACACAGAGTTTTTAATCACTCTTTACTACGCTCCTGCGAACTGTTTGTTCACAGAGGGAATTTTCGATGTGTCTTCGAAAAAACGACGACAATTATCTATTTTTTAGACCCACTGTTGTATAAATGGTTGAATAAGGTAACGATTAAGTGTGTTTGTTAAGAATTAGGTAGTGTACCGTGGCGGAATTCGCTGAATCTTATACCGAATGGCTATTATTCTTATTGGAGCAAATACAGCGAATTACGCGACGCCATATCGATGTGTAGTAACTACTTCCCGCTCATAGGTCTCAAATAACATAAATTGGATATAAAAAATCTCAACGTAAACATTCTTACATAGTATGATTGAACAACGATAAGTTTTATGTTCTATCAGATAATTTAATTTTTACATTCTGATCATTAACAAAATAATTTGATGTCAATGATCAAACTTTAAAAGCTGTTAAGGATACTCCTTTACTCTTTAAATAAAGATTATTACACTGCAAAGAAATGGCCACAGAAATGTATCAAGATAATGTAGTTAATGCCTCGTGTGCGCTTAACGCGTTGGACATCAAAATTTGAATAAACACACCCAAGTTGGATGTAATTATCGCATATTGAATGATACATTACGCATTCTGAATGCATTTTCTAGCACTCATATGAAAGAGAATGCGCAATCAAATTGAAGAGGATAAGAAATAGGACATGATCGCATTTCGATATATTCCTTTGGCTTTCTACTGTAAAAACTACTATATATAGGCTAGACCTACTAAAATAACTACAATAACCCTTTCATAACACGTGCTTACGTTGAGAGTTTAACATTGAACTCACAGTAGCCGGCAATATTCTACGACACTACGACTTCCGTAACGACTGCTACGATTCGTAGCTGCTATCCGTTACGATTGGTAGTACTCGTAGTCCGTTACGTATTTACGAGAGCCAAGATTGCTAATGATAATTTACTCCACGTGTTAGTTTATAATCAATCCTATCTACGTACATACATACTATCTCGATTCTAAAATAGGTAATTAGATACTAATGTCTGTCACTAGTTGAGGTAATATCGCATTGCAATGAAGCGATAAAAGCCGTAATTTATAAAATACAATAAATTTCAAGCAATTACTGTAATTATGTACTTAATAATGTTAAAGGAGATGTTTTAAGTTTAAAGAGCTTTGACCCATTATATGTACACTTAACCAAAAATAGGGTAAATAAATACATAAAACTGCTTCAATTTTGCGCCAAAAATTAACTTGAAATGCTACGATTAGTATTAAAAATTAGAACAATTGTTTTGAATAACATTTTAGTAATAGGTGTACATAAAAAGGGAAATAAGTGATAAACGTCTCCTTACTCATGTAGTTTAAATTTTTTTTAATAACCTGTTATTAAATTTAAAAGACTGATAAAAGCGAATTTTGTAAAAAAAGCCGCGTAATAAGTAATACTGTTAAAACCGTAATATTCATAAATTGCATGTCAAATTGGTAATATTTAACCTAATTTTAATTATTTTCTATCATGTAAAATTAACGGTCATCGTAAATATTAATAACAACATATAAACTAAAATCTTTCGCCATAAAAAGTAGCACCAAACGAGATATTCCTTAGATTATGTCGATAAATCTGCTACAACTTCTCAATTATCTAAGAAAATGCCTTTATAAAGATAGTAAGACTATATACAGGTACATTGTACCAGGGATTTACGTGTATCTACCGCCAAGTCAAGTCTACAGATACCTAGACTACAGATACAAAGACGTCTTTGCATATGGAACATCTCTTGGACATTGCCACAGTCGGCAATGTTTCTGGCTTTCACATCGCATGGAGCTAGACAAAAGCCCGGCGTTTCAGTAACAATTTGAATTTGTTATTTGAAATATGTATTTGAGTATTGATAGCAAATAGATGTTCTGCGAATGCTCACTTTGTTGGTAAAATGACGTCTATGTTTAGGTCGCTTTATCGTTCATTTTTTGTTATCACAGTACTGTACGAGTATATACTGGTCGAAGCTACATTTCTCAATTTCAAAGTAAGTATCTACAGAACACATCAGTTCTATTAAGATGATTTCTTTAGTGTGGCGGTTAAAAGATGTTTTTCAGGATTGATTAGGAACTTATGTACTTAAATATAAAATGTGATAATGTTTCTAGGACAATGTAAAGTATCGCATTCATTGTCAATGTTACATAAAAAGTGATAGAATTTAATAAGTTAGGGTAAGTTTTTATAAATGCATAATTAATGACAAACGTTCTTACGGCATATTACTATGAATTATTGACGATTACTTGACAATACTATATCATCATCATTTATGAAACTATACTTATTACTTGAAATTAATGTACTCGTATTATTTATGGCTAATAACATTCTTGTCATTGACCTATTGGCAAACTTCAGATAATATTTTTAAATCAATAGTCTATTTAACGGAATCTTTTCATTAACTGTAAAGTATAATTTATTTACACTAGAGTAATTTTTAGTAACTGTATTTCAGTCTTACCGCCGTGTACCTAATGACGATCGTTTTAAGACAAGTCAACCTAGTAATAGGTAAATTATAAACAAGACATAAAACACTTTAATGGCTCTTCTTTGTTATCGTTTAATTAGAGAAAGTTATCTCTCAATTGCCTACCAGTAGTTCGTAGTTGTTGCGAAAAATATTGTCTACATTTTGTATTATTTTCTTATAAAAAACGGGTTTCTTCTGCAATATGTACTTCTAATAATAGGCAGACACTTTTAATTAATTAATTATCTGTACCGAAGTTCACTACTGACTTATTAAAATGAAATATTGATCTCGCTAGCTATATTAGTTCAATATTAAACCAAATCCAACGAACCAGAGTGAGTACAATAGATTGCACTTATTTCATGTAGGTACCTAACCACGTACCACAAATATGTAATGTGACTTGATTCACGTTGGGATTCAACTTGGCACACATAAAAATGTTAATTACATGAATATTAGCTATGCGGTGCTATTCACAATGCTAGGATTAGGAAAAATAATTTGTCAATTTGTCAAAACAACACAAATTTAATGAAATGAAATGAAATGAAGGTCGAGAAAGTTTCTGAATCCATGGCATTCTGAATATCCCCGTTGGTTGGAAATTGAATCCATCTGGTTTATTTACTACGGGTATTATATATACATAGATTATACTATAAATACGTACATCTTCTAATGTTTCGTCCAATTCTCTCAAAATAGGTAAATTAGATTTGTATTCTGTAGGTACTTTTATTTTTTTATTCGATATACCTATTTTTGATGCTCGCATCAAATGGCCTATGTAATAAGTAAATAATTGCTACACAAATTACTTATAATGATTTGTGATATATATTATTTTATAAAGTATATAACTAGATGTACCCGGAATTGAAATATTATATTTATTATTTTAAAATATACCCATCGACTGTTGATAAATTTCAAACTACATTTAGTTTTAAGTAGATAATGGCACTCAGTAGTCCTTTTTACGAACAAATATATAAAATAGGAAATACGTATCCAATTATTACAATTTTAAGCACACGACAATATTATGCATGCACAGAGTAAATAAAAAGTAGATACCCTCAAAGTACCATTGTAGGTTAATTAACTTACACATTCTTCATAAAGTGGTATTTTTATTTCATTTCGCGTTTGCCTGATCACTTAATAGTGAGCTACCTGCAAGTAGCTCCCAGGTCACTTTGGGAGAGGCCTATGTCCTGCAGTGGACTTATATAGGCTGATGATAATGACGATGCAGGTAGCATCCACATAGGTAAGATTTGGATGCCTACAATTCAATCTACCTATATACCTAGTATATACTATTAAATTATACCTGATCTATTAATCTTTAAACTATAATTTGTTTTATTCACAGTTTATTTAGGTATTTAGTGCAAATACCTAAAGTCTAAATCGTTTGAAAACGTTTTTCTGGAATATAGGTACGCTTTGTATTGGAACTTTAGGGCAAATCACCCATTCGGAAATCAAGGTACCTTAATATTTATACAAACTTCAAGAGGTTTTATCAAAATTACAATCATAGTAAAAGCAAGCTCTAGGTCAAACTCTAACTCTGTTCTAGTAGGTACGATATTATGCATTTATTGTAAAAACTGCCAAGGTGTTTATTTTAAACAAAATAAGTGCTATTCAGTAAGTTTCTTTTTGGTGTATATGTACATTGTACACGGCCTATATACCTACCCATTAGATAAACATTTGAATTGCTCGACTATGAACAATGAATATTCGCAGCAATAATAAATTACTTACATGCGTTCTCTGAAGTATTTATACATTCATTTCATTTAAGCAATCCCTAATTGCACGTAGAATAGGGTATCTAATCAAATGTCCTCGGGTTCCCAATAATTAACTCAATTTAAAGTCACACACCTACGTGTCGAAGTACCTACAAGTAGGTAGGTCGTATCTGACTGATCCGCCAATTGGTAAATATTAAAACATTTTTATACATATTACATACCTACTTGAAATGTATTTACATTAATTATACAGAATTCTTGTAACTTAGGTATTATTGAATAAATTAATTTATTGTGTACTCAAATCCAGATGGTTGTTGTGATGTCTATTAAATTTGTTGATTAATTTAATTGTCTCTATTTTACCTAATCTAACATGTACAACGAATAACATACCTACCCTGTACTAGACATTGCATAAAAGACGTACCTACCTAAGTGTTGCGGTGCAATGCACCTGTGAAATGTTTAAAGTAGGTATTATAACGTTACAAAAGCAATTTTACCCGCTTAAACATGAACAAGACCTACCTATAAACGTTATCTCATCAACATTTTAGTGTTAAATAAATCCCATGTACCAACACCTCACAATATGGTCCTATTTATTAATATAGGATTCCTGCTATGTCAATTATGAACCAATAAATGCATGCCTCTAAACAGTGAATCCTAACAGATAATTTCGCAGTAAAAACAGTCGAATATCTACTAAACGACAATTCTTAGCTTCTCTCAATACTTAGTTAGTCTGTTAGATATTGGAAACCTCAAAAAACACCGTATCGTATTGTATGGTTTCCAAAACCGACATCATAATGCTCCAACATATAACAATGTACAGACCAACGATTTTCCTATTATAAATCAGAGCCTTTTGTCACAGATCTGTGAGCTAGTATGTCTATAATCCTATCAAAGGTGTTCGGGCGGATAATCCGTGGAATCTCGTTACAAATGATATAAAAGCTGGGGCCAGCTCGGTGGAGTTAGCAGTTAGTCAGTCGGGTGGGCTGAAGCGCACTACCGAGGGCTGCTCACTACTACCCTATCCCTCAAAATGGAAAACCGGTCGGACGAGTATTATTATGGCGCTCACTTCGCACCTCTCAGGTATTTTTTCTTATTTTATACTTAAATATTAAGCCATTTTTTAACCAGTTAGAATCATAATTAACCAAAAAAACACCGACTTCAATATACCAATTAGGACGTACCTACCGACAAAAGAGAATTTTTCATTTCGGTTCATAACTCTCGGAGGTATGTGGTCATGGAACAAAAAAAAGAATATTCAGTCGAATTGAGAATTTCCTCCTTTTTTTAAGTCAGTTCAAAATACATCGGTACGAAGCATAAGCAGGTACTTTCCCTAATACCCAAGATCCAAGAGACCCAATATTTCCAAGTACGAATAGGATTCCATGGTAATAATTGGTTAGGTAATCAATATCAGACAATCAGAAATCATCTGATACAATGTAGGTACGATCCCAAAGTAAGTTTAGTAGTTTAAAAAGTCATGTTTTCCATAATCGTAATCAGCGAAAGTATAACCGAAGAAAGGACGAAGGAAGGTGTGGCCTTATCCACATCTGTATTTAGCCCGCGCTGCGCCACTGAGGGAAGGCGTCATGAAAAATAAGCATCGGGTCATTTTCCCAATAATGTGTTGGTGTGCAGGTCAGGAGCGGGTGGGGGCGCGGAGATGCTGGGCGAGGGGCTGTCGGGCGAGGAGCTGGCGATGGTCCCCGAGCACTGGTTCTCGTTCCCGGCGCCCCCGGCCAGCGCACACACCGCACTCGCACTACTCTACATTTTCTTCACCGCCGCTGCTTTGCTCGGAAATGGACTTGTAATTTTTATATTTTCCACGTTAGTACCAAGTTACTTTTATAAATATTCTGTACGACTTCAATCACGATCACGAAATCAAGTGGCAAAACATTATGGGATTAAAAAAATGTAGAGCTTTACATGGCAGCCCGTGTGTCCTTATACGAGTAGTAGGTAAAGCCGTAAGACGGTACTGCAGTATATACTTACTCGTATAGAAGCCGCATGGAGTAATTGTCACATCATAAGAAGCATCAAAAAGGACTCAGATCCCATGCTAGGCCTAAAATTGTTACTGCGATGATCTGTAAAAAATTACTCTGTAGAGTCGAAATCAAAACTTTGCGGTGCTACAAAGCCTTGTAGCCACAACCTCGTGCATCGAAAAGCATAATGTCTTACATCTAAACTCTCTTCGGTAGTGGCGAATTATTCTCCCATTAACTTTATTGTAATTGCATAAGTATAAGAACAGAGTTTATTGTGCGCTAACCTAACATTTTATTCTACCCTATTATTAAATCCGCTGTGGTCAGTATTTCATTTAAGTTATTCTAAATATTGTCATTTTACAGAACAAAAAGTTTACGGACGTCTAGTAATCTACTGATCCTGCAGCTAGCGATTCTCGACTTTATAATGATGGCGAAAGCTCCGATATTCATCTACAATAGCGCTATGCGCGGGTTCGCGACGGGCGCGCTGGGTTGCCAGGTGTTCGCGCTGATGGGCGCCTACAGCGGCATCGGCGCCGGTATGACCAACGCCTGCATTGCATACGACAGGTAACACATAGCTTACTTACTAGCAACACATATATATCTATTTAAATGTCTTCTCAATTTTGCCCCTTCCTTCATAGTGCGAACGGCTAAACTGTGGAACTCCTTACCGGAGTCCATATTTCCCGAAGGATAATAATCTTCAGATTTTCAAGGCGAGAGTGAATCGGTTTTTGTTGGGTAAGCGCGCTTCATTCTAGGCTCCGACATGGCTAAACATCAAGCTAGGTGGGGTCAAGCGCTACACATGCAAATAAAAAAAAACATTGGTATAAATAGACAATAAAAAAAGAAGCTCACACTTTGACTTCAAATTGGCGGGATCAGGGAGGTCTTGACATACTTCCCTTAACTTTAGACGTCTAAACCACTTACAGTACATACAAATGTCTGGTTCGTGGTACAAATAGTACCTATCCTTAGATGCGCTATATTTCAAATTGGGGCTTGATCCCGCCATTTTGACGCTCACAATACAAACAAGTACCATTAGGTAAACGATACCAAAACTACATAGAATGAAAGAAATAATAATTGTGTTTCATTTATTCCGCAGACATTCGACTATCACCCGACCTCTGGACGGACGTCTATCCCGAGGCAAGGCCCTGCTTATGATAGCTCTTGTATGGATCTATGCCACTCCCTGGGCCCTTCTGCCTCTGTTAAAAATTTGGGGGCGATATGTACCAGGTAATTGCAATTTACTATTCATTATCTAAGTATCTAAAACTATACTTATTTTATTAGGACAGTCAGTTGTAAAAGCCACTATTTACTCATACCGTCTCTATTCACTCGGATGTACCGATCAAAATCACACACTTATGTGTGTTATGAACCAATCTTCTATTCGAAAACAAAAGTATTGATAGGTACAGTAAGTAAATAAATTCTCTCACCCTTGAGCGGAAGGCTCTTACCCCTATGTAACTGGAAGTCCCCATCCGACTGGCTCGGTGGCTCAATTGGTGGCTCAAAGTGACCTCTGCCTTCTGAGCCAAGGGTCGTGGGTTCGATCCCCACACATTACAAACATTTGTGTGCATATGAACATGTCTGTTTGTATTGGTCTGGGTGTTTTCTATGTATAATATGTATTTATTTACAAAAAAAAGGTATCTAAGTAAGTTTATCAGTTGTCTAGTACCCATAGTACAAGCTTCAGCTTAGTTTGGGGCTAGATGGCGCCGTGTGGCCCAGCGTGGCATGTCTTCAGTTATTTACAGTTTGTTTTTGCGGGGTGTTCTATGTGGAGTTCTTCAATTAATTTTATTTGTTTTTTTAATCTTTATTGTGTGCAATACTTAACTTTGCTGTGGTAAAGTAGTGTAAAAAAGGCGGACTTAATGCCACATAGGCATTATCTACCAGTCAACTATTGGGCCAAGCAGAAACTAGCAATAGGGTAGTGTGTAATTAATGGCCGAAGCCCATCTATCAGGGACTGAGGTAGTAGGCGTCTTGTGAGTTGTAGTAGACGTCTAAGAATATCATGAAATGGACAGCAGCGTTTACCTGGGTATAAAAACGTACTATGATCACCAACCCGCCTGCCAAGATTAGTAAGGCAACTGCACCAAGGATACCTATATCCTGCAGTGGTCGTTTGCAGGCTGATGATGATGATGACTAGACATTACATTTTTTTTTCATAAAGTAGGTACCTATTAATTGTCGTTTACAGAGGGCTACCTGACGTCGTGCACGTTTGATTACTTGACCAACACGTTCGACACGAAGTTATTCGTCGCGTGCATCTTCACCTGCAGTTACGTGTTCCCAATGTCGATGATTATCTATTTCTACAGCGGCATCGTAAAACAAGTGTTCGCGCATGAAGCTGCTTTGCGGTAAATGTGGAATCTTATCAAACTTTTAAGCCCAGGCGCGCACTACGAGTTTTTTTCCGCGCGGCAGATAAGAGCAGCGGCATAATGTCGCACTGTAATACCGTAGCATGTGCCGTCAAGTGCGCGCCAACTGTTTGGTACAGTATTCCCAAGACCTAAGGACCTCCACCCTATAGAATACCGCAGTCAAATGACCTCTGAGTCGTGTTTCTGCCGGTGAGTAGGGTTTCCGGAGCTCGTGGGGGGTTGGGGTTGGGCCGGCATGGCGGTGGCAACTGACAGATAACTGACCAGTTACTTGCCCGTTGTCACAGCGACTTGGGCTTCTCTTTCGCTTTCCATCAGGCGTAGGGAAGCCATTATGTCGAGCCACTATAAAAAAAAAAAAATTACAGTGTGCGACATTAAGTATACCGCTGCTTTTTTCTGCCGCGCGGCGAAAAACTCGTAGTGTGCGCCTACAATAAAGCGAAATAAATAAAACAAAACCAACACGCTCTCTCATAATATGAAAAAGTTAATGGTTAAGCGCCAGCTGACGGACGGAGCGGGCGGGCAACGAAGGGCAGCTTAGCTCGTTAGTGGGCGGTGTGAACCCAAGTACGTATTAAAAGAGGTGAAACGATGTTGTCCGCTTCGCCAACCAGCTGGCGGTGTGGCCTGTGCTTTACAAAATTCATCAATGAATATTGACCTGTTAGCTAATAACATAGCGGCAAACGGGCTAACAATCAATTAAGTTTGTTTTAAGCAACAATGTTTGTATGGGTATACGTACAGTATGGGGTCCTTCGAAAAGGTTGTCAAGAGATTTTTAAAGGGTCGGCAATGCGCGTGTGTCCATAGGCTGCGGTAACTGCTTAACATCAGGCGGGCCGGAGCCATGTTTGCCACTTTAGTGGTACAAAAAAAAACCTTAACTTTTTGTTTTACGAAAACAGAAACACGCGTTAAATATTTTGATTAGATCAGTATATAAAAATTTTGTAAAGATATCTTAAAACTCAATAAGATACAAACTTTTAAAAAAGCTTTTTACCTATGTTGCCGCACGAACGGCATCGATAACATATAGAGCACAAGGCGCTCATGGACTTTTTAAAGTAAAACAAAACACAAACGGTCTACGGTATTAAACAGACGCAAATGAAAACTGACAAATAGTAGGTAAGTAGGTAATATACAAGCTCATGTTTACTGACCTTTTTTAATACAGGGAACAAGCAAAGAAGATGAACGTAGAGTCTCTAAGGTCGAATCAAAACGCGAACGCGCAGTCAGCCGAGATCAGAATAGCCAAGGCTGCGTTGACTGTGTGCTTTCTTTTCGTCGCCTCCTGGACTCCATACGGCGTTATGGCACTCATAGGAGCATTTGGCAATCAGCAGCTACTGACGCCGGGGGTAAGCAATTGGAGAAAGCATATTCTGATTATTATTGATGTCATTAAAAAAATGAAATTCAATGATAATCAACATCTTGAAGACACATGTACCTACCTACTCAATGCCGATGAATTTGATTAATGAAACAAAAAGTTAGACCTTTTGAAAAAAATTAACCTTCTACCTAATGAAATTCATAGCTCGCAATGTCCAAGATCTACTCGTATATTGACAAAGTATATCAACTTACCTTATGTTCTATTTAGTTAAATGGACTATGTATTTCATATCTATAATCATGATTTTATGAAGCCTTTTATACAATAAGTTAATATAATATCGCCCTTTATACCTACAGGTTACCATGATTCCGGCAGTAGCTTGCAAAGCGGTCGCCTGCATAGACCCGTGGGTGTATGCTATCAGTCATCCAAAATACAGGTAACAAATTAGTCTTTTGATAGATGTAGGTACTTTCTAACACTAAGCCTCGCCATTCCTAGGTTATTATCATAATAATTGAGCTATCAAGCTTTTTAATTTGAAAGGGAATACCTTCATTAATGATTTAGGTAGATACATCTTTAATATTACTTATGAACTAGCTACTTACCCACTACTTAAACTACGTTTTATTTAGCATTAGTAGTAACGAAATTTGGGTCTCTTCGTTATGATCGTTAAATTAATTTAAATAGTCATTGTGAAAATTTTGCACTATGAATTAGTTTTAGGACCACGTAAAATACGTCTAATTTGGTTGCTGGTGTTCACAATACGCTTGTAGGAAAAGTTTCCCTATCACAGCTTCTTTTTTTACCAAAATTTAAATATTAATGCTAAAATTTAAGAACTTAGCGGTTTTAATTAGTACTAAATCGTAACTCGTATAATTTCTGTAGGCAAGAACTCCAACGGCGCATGCCGTGGCTGCAGATCGACGAGCCCGACGACAGCGTCTCCACCACCACCACCAGCACCAACAGCGCCCCACCTCCGGCCTCCGCATAGACTTCCTCTTCAGCGCCGCGCCCCGTCGCCCAATGAGGGTTTCTTTAAAAAAAAAACAAATCCACCAGATGGCACCACATAAAGGCAAGTCCAACTGTTACGTGATTGGTTCATTTTGACATGGCACTGACATTTACTTAACAACTGACCAATCACATGATAGCTAGACCTGCCTTTAATGTGGTGCCATCTGGGTTTCGGAATCCTCATTACACTCGTCGTTCATACAATGGTTGGTTAGCGTGGCTGCCACCCGGTGCAATCGTCGTGATCCTAGCTAAATTTTTTGACCCTTTTTTGATACATATTTTTAATTCTGCAAATTAGATGGTTCGTACAATATACCTACGTACTTAAAACTGTCATCTTAAACTGATCATTATGAAAAGTACGTACCTACCTACCATCGTCCAGTCTCGTTTGTGAGTTGGATAACATGGAGGTATTATGCTGAATAATTAGGAAAATAATTTAAAAATAAAAATGAGACCTTTATTTGTCCAAATGAGTAAAGCTTCACATCACAAATTATAATTTGAAAGTAGGTGTATCCCAACAATTTCTCAAAAAATTAAGATACTCGCTCAATGACTGGCCGACACTTATTATCTTATCCTCAGTATAATATTTAAGTAAATAAATATACATTTATGTACCTACATACTTATATGTAACATTAGCGGGCGCAACTGGCAGAAGATGGAAAACATTTTATCAAGCTCAAAAAGAGGTAGTTTACTTACATCTACTGTATCTAGATACGTACCGACATACCTATCTTTTACATTATTCATAGCAGATAATGATCTTATTTCTATAAAAACTGATGACTTGGCATTACTGATGGACTTCGATGTACCTACTTAATTATTTCTATTATAAATAAAAAGAAAATGTATAAAAATCTTATATTTGTTTTGCTTTTATTTACATACACCGACCCAACGCCAAACGCATGCAAATAAGGTGTACCTACGCGATAGGTTGAAGCGGAATTTTTCATCTGTCTGTCGAGTACCAAACGAGGACGGGAGTCCCCGTGCCCCGATCCGTTTTGTTTCTTTATTTAAACGCAGACGAGACGACAGACAGAGCGATAGAGACTGCGTCTGAGACATTTAAAAAGAGCATCTATAAAAGTCCCTACATCTCTGCCGACAGAATGATCGAAGATGTGTATTGAGTCTGTGAAATATCCGCGACAGATTTTTGCGCGTCGTGTGCGTTACTGCATATAATTGCATCACAGACTAAAAAGTGCGTCACGGATAGTCTGTCGTCTGCGCTGGCCCTAAGAGGCAGATGGCAGACTATCTGTGACGCGCTTTTTAGTCTGTGAAAATATAACCTATGCAATTGTATGAAGTAACGCCATGGAAGTAGTACTTAATACTTCCATGAGTAACGCAGACACAAAAAGTCTGCGGAAAAAATGGAACGTTTTGTAGGAACAGACTTGTCCCTACGAAAAGTGGAAGTACTTCCGCCGAGCTAGGTGATCGTGCTCGGGGACCGCGGTCCGATGGACCATCTTGGTTTTTCGTATATATAGCGAGTCGTGATAAAAACTTCGTATGCGCATTGTAGGTCTTCCATACATTTTGTATGGAGTTTGATATAATTAACATTTATAATTATGGGTACTCCTGGCTCAATTGAAAATTAATTGTTACGCCTAAACGTGGTCTGCGCATAAGCCAAGACCAGTGTTATAATCGCCTGACATTCACATAAGGTATGGCTCACAGGTATTAAGGCTATACAATAAAATGAAATATTTATTTCAGCAAAAGTTATGTCGTTCCATGTTCCTTCGTTCGTTGTTTGCTGCTATAAATATTAAAAAATACTAACGTCACACATATTAAAAAAAAATTACGTTGATTCCTAGTCTATGGTCACGTCACTCCTACAGATTGAGTCCTACATACTCCTATCCTAGATAGAATTTGTTTGTTTGGCATTGAAAGAAATACGAACATGATAAACATTGAACATTGTTTTTATTTGTGATAATAGCAAGCAATTCTTAATTAATTACTGAAGAACTCATTTATGGGTTATAATCTTACGGAATAAATCATCATGGATAAGCTTACAGTAATATCTGGAACCCTTTTCATGGCAGCTGATGTTTTCGCTATTGTGAGTCTTGCAATGCCAGACTGGATAATTACTGATGTCGGAGGTAATGTTATTTAAACTAGGTATGACGATAAATTGTCATGCGATAATAAATTTATTGATTTTACAAGTTTTTCTTAGTGCTAAACAGACGAATAACGAAACGAAAGTCGACAAATGTTGAAGTTATAGCCAAGTACTCTATTGATAACTCGAATTCTAAGGTGATCTGCGCCTTATATATTGTATGCAATTGGGAGCCTTACCTTATAATAATCAGTTTGCCATTAGAACAATTACAGTATCTTTGGCTGTAATAATGGACTAATGACTGTAGTCTTAACAGATTTCAATGTAAACAATATGAATCATTAGTATCATGACCAAATTGTATGTATGAAACTTATTTAAATTATTTTGTTACAGGTGATACTCGGCTTGGCTTGATGTGGTCATGCATAACATTGTACAATAGACCACAAGTTTGTTTTACTCCTGATTTACAACCAGAATGGTTATTAGCGTTGATCTGCATATTTATAGGATGTATATGTATTACAACTACTGTAATATTATTAGCTTCAAGCCATTTTGATCGCAATGTAATCCCTTACGCACGATGGGTTGGATTTGCAGCAAGTATGAAATAAAATATTTATAAGTTTATATTACATAATATGATAATATGATTATTTGTTTTGTTTATGATCTAACTGTTGACTTTCTTTTGCAGTGGTTGTGTTTTGTTTAGCTGCTGTTATATTTCCAATGGGATTTCATGTGGATGAGATTGGTGGGCAACCATACCAGCTTCCTAACAGCCATCAAGTTGGGATATCATATATTTTATTTGTACTTTCTCTGTGGATTACTGTTATATCTGAATTATTTGCAGGAAAAGTTTGCCTGCCTCATTTTTAAATATATAATGTGATATTAAGTTCAACAGAGGTATTAAAACCATTATTCCCTATTTATTTATTAATGGTGGAATATGAAATATTGAATTAATTATTATTTAACATTAATTGATTTTAAAAATTTACATAAGTACATACCTGAAAAAGTTACCTATGATGCTTTTCGAAATGCGTTCAGAACTCTTGCCTATTAGTTCGAAAAATTATTTCTAAAGATATTCATACTCAAATAAGCTTTACTAAGAAAACTCAAATTCAAAAAATTAAATTGAGAAATGCCAACGACCTTATTCTCCGAACACCAAGAACTAACTATGGAAAAAGAAGCCTTATGTATGAAGGAGCGCAAATCTATAATAAACTCCCTAAAGATATCAAAGAATCCCAATCCATCATAATTTTCAAAAAATTGCTAAAGTTTCACATATTGAGATCTAAAATTTAATTCTAAAAACTCATCACCTTAGGTTTCTCACTAAAGTAGACGCAACTCATCGAGCTACATCTAGTTTGCACTGAGCGTAGTTGGGCTTTATGTCCGCGTTCATAGAAATGTTCCGCTGTCCATCTACGCCTGACGCGTGATAACTTAAAGACGCTCGGCTTGAAAAATTGTGCTCCTACCTCCGACTTCCTTTGTTTCTTTGATTTGTTTATCAAATTTTGTTTGTATTGTTAATATTTTGTAAATTTTATGTTCTCATGGTAAGTGAATTTCATGTAATTCTTAATGAGAATAAAGATCTTAAACCTTAATTGTGAAAGTTTCTGCCATCAGAGCTCTTGGTACTTGCAAATTTGAATGAACAATTGAGAGTTTATACTTGGATCGCTTGTATCCAAGAGATTTTTTCGCATGTATGTGTGAATAACTGCACAGCAGGGCTATTCAGAATGCCTATTTCCACTTGGATTCGGAACCTTGAATTAATGTCATTTAACATTAATTGTATTACACAACATTGTAGTAAAAATTACAAATATAAATGACATTTCCTAGAGATCTTTCCAAACGCATTTGTTTGGATAGCCCTAATAGGTATTGTGAATAGAATTATAGGTAAACTAAGGCTGTCCCTTGCATTTTATGGTACCTACCAAGTTATGATTACATTAATTCCATTTTATCATTCCCAAATTGGAGTGAATGTGCTACCTACTGATGTTGTCTTAATTTAATATTAATATTGTAAATATTATGTAGGTACATAAGATTAATATGTATTTAATATGTAATTGTTAAATTTTAGTTTAATAAGATATAATGTTTTCCCTTTTTTAGTTAACATTTTTATGGAAGTAGTTATCTCATGAGCAAATTTTAATAACCTTTACAGCTTCCAACTAGTTCTACTACAGTAGTAGGTCGCCTAGTGTGATAGGGCCCATAATCAGAAGAGGGGCAGAAAGGGAGTATATTTAGAACTATTATTAATTTAACTTAAGTACCTACCCATTGTGCACGTTTGAGTGTGTGTAAACATTAATAGGTTACAGCTACATTAAAACTATTATTGTTTACAAATTATCTTTCATTTTAGGTTTACGTCTAAGTTACCCCTAAGCGCCGCCGTACACGGACTCCTTCAGGCAGTCCATCGTGCTTGAAGCAGAAGTCAATGTACCTACGACCGATTTGAGAGCGGGCGTACTCTGACGAAGGTAGAACAATCTAGTGTGAAAGTACCTACGTAGGTTAGGTCTATAGTATAAATTAATGACTATAGTTCACCTCGTGGTCCCGGCTTGAAGCAGTCTGTCTTGGCTTGAACGTCAAAATCGCGGGACCAGGTCCCCAATTTAAAATATAGCACATGTCCCGTATGCTATATTTTTGTTTAAATTATAATTTAAATAAATAAAAAGTATTTCATATTTACATCAAAATTATCACACAAAATGTATCAGTTCGTCATTTGATTGCTCTTATAATTGCAGTAGGCGCAAAGTTATATGGTAGGTAGGTACCTACCTAGGTAAATATGAAATATTTTTTATTTATTCAAATAAGAATATTAGAATTTATAATGATTCAAACGTAGTCGTACTATATCGTATTAAAATGTGGTGTATACTAATTAAGACTACGACATGGTGTTTTAATAACCGAGCTGTGTGATCCCGCCATTTTGACGTCAGTGGCGGCGCCACTTACTACCTACAAAATTTTGATAATTTTTGAGGGTAGAATTTTTCTGTGAAAGTATGAAATAGTAGAAATTCAGTAGGTAGGTATTAAATCTTTTCAATATTAAATTCGTAAAATCTGGCGTGGTCCCGCCATCTTGATATTCACGCCACTTTGACGTCATCTAATGGCGGGACCAGGGAAACCTTGACATACTTCCTTTACCTCTATAGGTAGGTCAAATTTGTGGTTTGGGGTACAAATAGCACATAAGTCCTAGTTCGCTTTCTGGAACGAGTCCTCTTTTATGGTGATGTCATACTACTAGTATACAACGTAGGACTCTTCACGTGCGTGTATAATAATTTATTGTGTACAGGTAGGCTACCTACCTAAACCTATAACTTCTGGCGATTTAATTGTAAGAAGTAAGTATGGAATGAAAAAGCTTTTGTAAAAAGAATGATTGTATTAACAATTATAACTATGACAATCTCCATGCGTATTAAAATTATATAATAATTATACTTATAACATTAAAATGCATGTAAAATCAGAATTCACAGTATGCTACATATTTACAAAGGAAAATAGTGGTATAATTAAATAGTTAAAAGTCCATTTTAAAACACTTATAACGGTCTAATGTCCTTTATCACTAAACTGCAACATATTGATGTTTGTATAGAAGATGGATACTTGGGTAAAATTTGTTCAGTCACTGCGTCGCCCGCAAGGTTCTTTTGATATTTGCTGTATCGCCATAGCTCCTTGGTGTTGGTTTATCTTCTGGTTGATCCTGTGTTTAAGCTGATGAACAATGCTGCGAATTACACCAATCAGGACAACAATTTGATAAAGCGTCGAACCTGCAGCAGTGTTGTATTTGAGACATCACCACACAACATACGACATAATGGTAAAGACTATTTGATGATCGCTTTTATCAAGCGTCAAATTTTACGTATTCCCTACAGCAAGGTGACTGGCTTTGCAATCTATTTGACTCTGATCGCCGCCATTGAATATAACAGGGATGTTTTTTAAGAACTCAAGGCCCTTAGAAGTTGACTCAAACGCCAGCTCCCGAACGACGAAGTCCACAGGAACTGTCTGCCTGTAGCTGCACATATAAAAAAATGTTAAAATAACAAAACCAGCAATGCTGGCAAGCCTGAAATAAACAATAATAACAACACGTTTCAAAACTAATTTTAAATTGTTATAAAAATTATATATAGATATATATTGTAATCAGCTGTAAACTTGGGAAGACATGAAAAACACTATTCAAAACATTTTTTCTTTGTGCCTGGCATTCACACAGCCTCATTGCCAGAGTGGCAAAACATCCCCTTAAGACCAATAGCTCCTCGAGTTAAAGTTGAGTCAAACACATGTTAGTGAGTCATGCAACTTTTTACTCTCTAACCAAGTTGTATCACCCCACTTTACATGAAAGTAAAGAACAGAGTACACCTATGTTTGCTTCTATACTTGCACACAATAATGAGATATTATCTCCTGGGTACTTGACAAAATTTCTTGTCATTATGTGACCCACATTCATTCAGGGGACAATATTACTAGCATTATAAAGTTTATACTATTAATATCATAAAACGGTTCTTTGATGTATTAACCTAGGTCCAGATATGACTTTTCAGACTTTGAATCTGTAAAAATTATACTGAAGACAGTCACTACATTGAGTGCTGTGATATCATATCACAAGTCACTGGTTATAATTATAGCAGACATAAATACAAAGCATGCATGCACAAAAGAGTAAAGCATTAGTGAGTATAGTGACTGATGAGGATCCCACACTAAGTTAGACTAAATCCAACAAATAAGCAACATTGTCTCATGATCTATTTGTTACCATATTCGGTGAAAAATGTTTCCACACAATGAATAGAGTTCTAATTTGTATAATGTAAATGATGATGTATAGAAAATTCTGCTCATAGATAAAATAAAAGATATAAAACAAAGGACATACGACTTCAAGATGTACTTGACATAGAGCTTCCTTTCTCTCTCCACAAACCAATCCATTAGATAGCCTGCCATGAGAGGTGCAGTCTTGTATAAAATGAAAAATTTGTGTAAATTTCCAGTGCCCCATGCACACCTGGTCTGAAGTGCATGTTTTATACATTCATTTTCTCTTTCTTCTTTAGAGAGGCTCTGGAATATAGTTGTGATATCTGAAAATTTTAAAAATAAAAAAATTACTTTATATCCATAATGTCATTTAAATTAATGTTGAAATGATGTAAGATACAAACCTAATGTATTTTTTGTAAAAATATAATATAGTATCCGGTAAGCAGTGAACTCTGCTTTATTTGTTCTGCATTCAGGTAACTCATGATACAACATTTTTAATTGTGTTTGACATTGGTTAAATTCCTCATGATCACCTTTTTCTAAAGCAATCCTAGCATGAGTTTCATAAACTTCTACTGTGAAATTATCTCTAACTCCTTGTACCTACAAACAAAAATACATTGAATCATTACCATTATTGTTGCATAGTATATTATTATAATATTATGTCACAGTAAAATTGTAAATACTGTTACATTAAAATCTATTTTGCGAGATTGTAAACTGTCAAAAGATTGTGAACTGTAACATAAGTTAAATTCTCAACAATTCCACTTTGATTGATCACAACCTACTGAAAAATAATGCATTAAATTGTAAGCAGTTGTTACAGTTCACAAAATTTCAACAGCTTACAATGTCACAAGATGGATTATAATCTAACAGTATTTACAATTTCACAGTGGCATACACAAGTAGTTTTAAAATAAAATAGTACTCACTGTTAAATCTTGTCTTATAGATTTAAGTTGGTCACAAGCATATCTATAGTCTTGTTTTTCTATCCATCTCTCTTTAACATTTTTGAGGGAAGTTTTCAGTACAGATACTGGCCTTACTTCACACGCTTCTGGTGCTTTAGTGAGTCGCAAAAACGATTTTTCAATGTCTGAACATGTGCCCACAATATGCATGTCATTAAGGTCATAATCTCCTTCAGTGTCCTGAATAATCGGTCTCCTTGGACTAGGTTCTCCTTTCTTACCTACTTGTAGAGAACTTGCTATGGAGGGTACATGACCAGAGTTTCCAAATCTTTCTGCTCTCTTTTGTAGTCTTTCTGCATTTCCTGGAACATCTTCAACAACAAATTCAGTATAATTATTATTGGCTTTCTTTTTGGAATTTTTATATTTTTCTGGTTTTTTATGGTCCAAAGATAGCCTGTCTTTAACTTTTTGACGATTTTTGCTTTTCATATGTTTCTTATCTTCAATTTCATCACTAGAAGGTGAGGAAGCACTGTAAAAAAAAAATGTTGGTCACAAACAAAATACACAACATGAGTTATTAATTGAAATTATTAACAAATAACAGAGAAGCACAAAACTCACCTTAACCTTTTCCTAGCAGGACTCCTGGATCTAGACCTAGAATGTTGCCTACGTCTTCTTTGAGGAGAAACTTTGTTAAAAGTACGGCCAGATTGACTGGCTCTACTTTTAGGAGAGTCCTCAAATTTTTGATAAAGTGATAAGGTACCTCGCACTGGCAAAGGTTTAACTGATAAATTGTTACGTTCACTATGAACACTAGGTATTGGTTCTTCATCCCAATTTCTAGTCCAAATTTCATCTTTATTTGCAGCAGCAGTGATTCGTCCCTTCAAGCATATGTCTATTTGATCACGATCAAAAGTAGTTTTACATTTTTCATAACACCTCTTAATGTATCTTTCTAGGCTCTCAGGCCAAGTTCCTGCTGTAGTTGGACATATTGATGATGCCTTTAATATATTTGAAGAGTCATGATTTTGTAAATTCTCCTGTTTCTCGTCAATGCTTTCACTTTTAGGTTCCTCAGGTGGTTCTGGGATATCCTCAGTAGCCAAGGGAGGCGGCAATGGGACATCAAGGGGTGGAGGTGGTGGTTTAGGAACATCAGGAGGTGGACAAGGAGGTAATGGGGGTGGGTGGTCTGGGAGAGGGGGTAAAGCATCTTGAGAATTGCTTGCATCATCATCAAACATTTCATTCCCTTTTTTACGTTTCTTTTTTGAGCCATTATTGCCCAAAAGAGGATTTTCATTTGGGGGAATGGGGGCGGTTTTTCTATTACCATTTAGATTGAATCTAATAGGTGATTGATTAAAAAATGGACGGTTTGTGTCCAAAGGAGACATTCCTAACAAAGGGTTAGGAAGCGGAGGCCTGGGAAAATGTGTAGGGCCATAATCATTATTGGTTTCTTTATTTTGTTGAAACTGATGAGACATATTGTTTGGAAATCCTCCATTGTTCACCATTGGGTTAAAATAATGATTATAGTAAGGTGGATACATGCCACCACCATATCCATTGTATTGGGGATAAATGCCATACATCCAAGGTTGGTTATGACTCGGCGGCATGCCGTTCATTGTTTGTATAGGGGGTTCTTTTGAATTATTTTCTGCCATAATATGAAAGTGTTGAACTTAAATAAAAATATATCTAGTTAACATGCCAAACTGCTCAACTTTTGCAAAATTGACATTCAAAATGGCGACGACTTCACACTCCTTCGCAGTTAACCCAAATTGCACTTAGCCTTAGGTAGCGTAAGATCTAATTGAAACTATACCTTTATTAAATATATCACACTGGTTCACGCAATAAATTTCATCGCCACATTTATGCACAAGTAGCAACTACCTGCCCGCACCCGATGCTTTGATTTGGAAGATAATGTATTTCACTTCACATCTACCTAACTACTTTTTTCTACGTATTTTCAAGATGGCAGGCATCAACAAGAGAACAATGTTTTTTTTACAACTGGCACTATTGTATTGTGGCAGTTTGGCTGGCATAGACAATATAGCTCACTTACACTCGCGTGCGAGTGGCAACTCTGTCTGTCCCCAGGCCGTTAAAATCTTAATAAAAAAAAACACTCTGTCTGTCAACTGTCACTCACTTGTCAATCTTAGTTGTACCAACACTACCAACAATAAGCCGAGTAAAGTGAATTTAAGTGAACTGAAAAAAATAAATTTTATTTTCTTGGCGCATAATTAATTATGGTCTAGATTAAATGTATTAGTTAAAATACTGTACCAATAAAGTTTAATATCTTTATTAAACGAGGCACAAACACAACATTAATCTCAAAACCACCAGTGACGGATTTTCAGATTAAATTAATTTTCGATTGTATTGAAGAGTGTACCTAGATAGTTCTATATTATATTATAGTAATGGATTTATTAAAAACCCCATCGGTACAGTCTTTATTGGACTCTGACTTAGAATCGGTTGAGAGTCTTCAGTATTTAGATATTGAGGAGGTAAGCTTTCACGAACTTATGTAGACTTATTTATTTTGTTTACAATATTTGTCATACGCCCATTTTTGGAAATATATCAACTAATCATTCAGCTACATAATAATTATTTAGTTATTTTTTTTTAGTTAGATGAAGTTGAATATGCTCTACCAGCCAGCGAGGCCCCCACCCTTGCTGAAGTACTGTCTGCAGAAGAAGAAGAGGGCAAAGCCCTGTGCACAATAAATAGGACTGAAGAACCCGCTGCTTGTTCGGCTCTTCAAGTGGATTTCATGCAAGCAGTGTCCCAGCAACTGACACAAGCACAAGTTAGTCAATGTCCATTATATACTAGCTGACCACAGATTACCCCCAATAGATACCGCACGTTCGGCATTTTCTTTTGACTTCCGCGAGTCAACTTCAGGAGGTAAGAAGGGTATGCGGGGGACGTAACTCATTTCTCAAGTGATGTACATTTGTATTGTGCAATGTCGATAATTTTATCGAAAAATTATTAATCAGGTATATTAGGGACAATTGCGAATTTATTATAATAATGTCATTAAATTGAGAATTTATTTAATTATGTACGAATTATTGAAATTTATTTTTAACCGACTTCAAAAAAGGAGGAGTTTCTCAATTCGACCCATTTTGTTTATAATAATGTGACTTGTGACTTTTGGTCAGGTGACACTGTTGGTGATAAAATCAGATAAAATATTTAAGGTGAAAATATAAACGCCAATTTAGGATGACAACTAATTTATTCTTTTTAAAAACAAAACATCAAAAATATCAAATAAGTCGGCAACAGACACATTTTACGCGCATGCGTATTTCGCGCCTGCATGCATGGAAAAATGCTCTGATGTCTTGCCTCGCGAAAAATTGGGATGATGACTAAAAAATAATTTAATGTCCATCAGATAGATTAATGAAAAATATTGGATACGTATTTTTTATTTTGCCTCTTGTTCAAAAACTTACGAAGATACATTGATTTTAAATGTCACATGACGTCACGTTAGAGTACAAAATATACTCTAACGTGACGTAGTTAGCCCCCACTCCGTAACTTTAATGCGCTATATCTAAGTATTTTCTTGTTATTTCGACAAAACAAAAAATACGGGTCTTATATTTTTTTATTATCTAAGAGACGGACTAATTATTTTCTTCATTTTCATACTTTGTCATCATCCGTATTACCAATCAGGTATACGAGTATTAGACTAGATTATCTTTATCACCTTTTCAGTATTTTGTGCAATACTGGATATCTAGTTTTAGTTAGTTTTATCGGGCCGTTTTCCGCAACTTGACGACTGTGCGCCTATTTTGCGTGGGGTGGGCCGAATTGTTTGAAAAACATACCAAACTGGTGTTTATTCCCGCCACCCCAGCTCGTCCAGGAACCCTAGCAAGCTATTTAGCTTGCCAAAGATGCTCTGGAGAGTGTCGGGCTGGCCAAGGTGTTTCAACCGGTATGCTGCCACTTCGGGGCATTCCAGCAGAATATGGGCGGCTGTTTCCTCCGATTCTAGGCAAGCTCTGCATAGAGGGCTGTCCGTGATGCCTAGATTCTGGAGGTGTTTGTTGTAAGGCCCGTGGCCTGTCATGGCCGCCACGATCTGCCTTAGTTGTGTTCTACTTAGTTTGAGTAGTCGTTTGGTTAGTTTTGTGTTAATGGCCGGTAGGGCCATTTTTGTTTGGCGGCAGTCCGCCTCACCGATCCAGAGTTGTTCGTGGATGGCTTTAGTTCTGGCCCGGATCTGGGTCTTGATCCAGTTCTTGGGGAGTGGCACGATAGGTTCCGGGCCCTGAATAGGTGTCTCGGAACCCTTTCTTGCCAGTTCGTCTGCCTTGTCGTTACCACACGAGTTACTGTGTCCCTTTATCCACTGCAGGGTGACACTGTTATACTTGCATAGTTCCGTCAAGGTGTTATGGCATTCCAGCACAAGTTTCGAGTTGCAAGTGTGACACTGTAGTGCTTGGAGTACGGACTTGCTATCCGAAAGGATACGTATGTTTTGGTCTTTGACTCCTCTCTGGGTCGCCGTGCCTGCGGCCGTGGTGATGCCTAGGCATTCGGCCTGGAAAACGGTGTTGTGTTTGCCCAGAGATTTGGATAGGTTCATATTTAGGTCGTAGGAGAACACTCCGCATCCCGTGCCTGTACTGGTTTTAGATCCGTCAGTGAAGATGCGGAGGTCTCTCATGTTTAGACCTTCTTTGCCATCGTCATCTATATATATAAAAGGAGAAACTGACTGACTGACTGACTGACTGACATATCAACGCACAGCCCAAACGGCTAAACGTAGGCACTTGAAATTTGGAAGGGACGTAGCTTAGGTACCGTAGGGGTGCACTAAGAAAGGAATTCCCGAAATTCCCACGGGAACGGGAATTAGCGGGAAAATCCTTTTGTATGAAAAATCTAAACCGCTTAAGTTAGACGCTTGAAATTTGGCATGCAGGTACCTTAGTAAATATAAAGTTTAGTTATGGCTGTATTTTGAGAAATTCCCACTGGAACGGGAGTTAGCGGGAAAAAACTTTTGTATGAAAAAATCTAAACCGCGTAAGTTAGAACGCCACGCGGACGAAGTCGCGGGCAAAAGCTAGTGTAATTCTATTTTGTACTTTTTGTGGAAGATGTGTTTTGTCTTCATGTTGTCGTTTGGTGCTTCCGCTAGTGGGATGTCTGCACCTATCCTTTGTAGAATGTTCGTGTGCTCCGTTATGGAGGGGTTTAGTAGTTCAAGTTCTTTTAGTCTGTAGGCTGTTTGTGCCGCTTCTTGTTGAATGAAGAGGTGCAGGGGCATGAGATCAATTATCGCCTCTAAGGCCGCGGTAGGAGTTGTTCTCATGCAGCCTGTCACTGCCATACAGATTGTTCTTTGCCAGCTCTGTAGTTTTTGTTGTATGGTGGTGAGTTTTGTCCTTTTCCACCACACAAGTGAGCCGTATGTTATCATTGGCCTTATTACCGCAGTGTACAGCCATAGTGTTATCTTGGGGTTCAGTCCCCAGCTGTTGCCTAGCATTCTCCTGCATTGCCAGAAGGTTATGCTGGCTTTGTTCAGTTTGTTCTCTAAGTGTTTGGCCCAGGTCAGCTTCCTATCCAGAAGCTGGCCTAGGTACTTCACTTCGCTGCTCAGTTGCAGGGTAGTGTTGAAGAGTTTGGGTAGGTTGTAGTTACCTAGTTGTCTCTTGTTAGTGAACATAACTAATTCTGTCTTAGCCGGGTTCACATTTAGTTTGTACGCTAGGCACCATCTCTCTACAGTGATGAGTGCGCTTCGCATCAGTTCGCAAGCCATTCCGGCGGTTTTACTCTGTATGAGTATTGCCAGGTCGTCGGCGTAGCCGACTGTGAAATAGCTGTTCTGGTTAAGGGTGGTTATTAGTTCGTTGGCCACCAGGTTCCATAGTAGTGGTGAAAGGACTCCACCTTGGGGGCACCCTTTGGTTACTATAGCCCCTTGGTCTTTATCGGGTCCAATTCTTACTACTCTGTTGGCTAGCATGTTGTGTATCCAGCTTTTAATGGTCTGGTCCACATTATGCTTAGTTAGTGCTGAGTCGATGCTGTCGAAGTTCGTTTTGTCAAAGGCCCCTTCAATGTCGATGAAGGCGCCGAGACAGACCTCCTTGTTCTCCAGCGATCTCTCGATCTTGTTTACCACGGAGTGTAGTGCGGAGTCTGTTGATTTCCCCGCACTGTAGGCGTGTTGGTGTTTATGTAGTGGGTGTTTCAGTAGTATCCCGTCTCTGAGATATCTGTCGCATAGTCTTTCTAATGTTTTTAGTAGAAAGGATGTTAAGCTGATTGGTCTGTAGGCCTTGGGATCGGAGTAATCGGTTTTCCCAGGTTTGGGAATGAAGATTACTCTTACCTCCCTCCATTGCTTAGGTATGTAACCGAATGCAAGGCTGGCCTTAAAGATGTTACATAGGATGCTATTGAGGGTGTTGCTACCCCATTGTAGAAGAGCTGGGAAGATACCGTCGCAACCTGCTGATTTGAAGGGTTGAAACGTGCTCAGTGCCCATTCCACCCTTCCTGGGGTTACGATTTCCTCGGCTATCTCCCAGCTGTGTGGGGTGGAAAAGTGAGTTGTGTCTGCCCAGATTGTATCACTGATGATTTTGCAGTCTGGGAAGTGTGTTTGTAAGAGGATTTCTCGGGTTTCCTCTGGGGTTTTTGAGTAAGTGTTGTCTTGTTTCCTGAGGGAGCCCGCTTCCAATTGGGGACCCTTACTAAGGATTTTGCGGACTCTGTTTGCTTGTTGAGCGCTCTCTATGTTAGTGCAGAAAGTTCTCCACCCTTGAGAGCGTCTGTAACGAAGCAGTTTCTTGTATTTCGACTTCTCGTCGTAGTAGTTGTCCCAGTCTGCGTCGTTGCAGGTGTTCATTGCCCTGTTAAATGTTTTCCGTACCCTCTTCCTGGCCTTGTCTAGGTCCGGGCTCCACCATGATTGGTTTTTGGCCCTGCCAGTTTGAGGGTTGGTTAAGGGGCAGGAGGATTCGTAGCACTCTACGGTTGCATTTGTTACCGTGCTCACGTGCTCCTCTAAGCACCCTGTGTTTTCTAATTTATCCGTTGTTATCAAGTTGCGCAGTTTCAGGCTTAACAGTTTGCTGAACAGCGCTTTGTTAGTTTTGCGTGGGTTTCTGTACGGTTGTTTGTTAATTGTTTGCAGATCTATGCTAAAGCGGATCCACCTATGGTCTGAACAGGATGCCTCGTCAGAGACATGCCAATTCTTGATCATGGCGGCACCCCTATTGTTAGCAAGAGTTAGGTCTATGATAGTTTGGGCACGTCTGGTGACAAAAGTGGGTTTGTTACCTGTGTTGACGATGTCTAGGTTGGTTGAAGCAAGATAGTCAATAAAGGTCTTACCCCTGTTGTTGGTGTCCTTACTGCCCCAGATGGTGTGGTGACAGTTGGAGTCTGTTGCCACTATGATGTCGAGGCCCTCAGCCTCGCAGTACTGGATTAGACGCGCCAGGTCATGAGGGGGTGGGTCCTCATTTTCAGGCATGTAAACCGAGGCGAGTATTAAATCGCCTCCGATTGTTTTAGTTCTTATGGTTGTTATGTCTCTGGAACAGAAATCTGTTAAGATGTTTGCAGAGATGTTATTGGAAATATATATGGCAGCCCTGGGGTGGGCTGTGTTGGTGGATATCAGCTTACCGTTGAGATTTGATAGACCCTGTATGGTGCCAGATCTTGACAGCCAGGGTTCTTGTATGAGTGCTACGGCCCCGTCGTTAACCTCCAGCCACTTTCTTAGTTGGGCCGTAGCAGTTTGGCTGTGGTGGAGGTTTATTTGCAGGGCTTGGCTAGCCCGCAAATGGCTGTCCATCTGCGGTCTCCTCTCCCTCGCCGAGGTATAGGTCCTCTAACCCCTTCGCCCACCCTGTCGAATTCTCCGAATCACTCCCGTCGTCACTCGATAGAATGACGTCGGGTGCTACCTCGGGGTCGGCGGGCACGGCGTCGATGGGTGGTTCGTTGCCTCCGGTGGTTTCTGGTGGCTGTTGTTCCGCGAGTGTTTGCTGCGTGGAGGGGCCGGTCCTGTCGGGGTCCGCCGATGGCAGAGGCGTATCCGAAAACTTTCCCCTGCTCACCTCGAACCGGACATACACGGAGCCCATGACGTACCCCATCCTGCGATCCCTTTCGACTATCAAAGGTATGATGTCGTCGGGGATGCCGACCACGACAAAGGTGCCGGTTTTCTGCGGGAGGGTAGCGTAGACCAACCATCTTTCTACGCCTGCCCACTCGTTAAAGTAGCGAAGGCACTCCCCGATCTCCCTGTGCGTGCCCGCCCCCGGGATCATGATGCCGCAACGCGTTCTCCTCATGACCTCCGCGGGCTTGCAGACCTTCAGAGTACCGCCCGACGAGAGTACCATGCTACCTGCTGTTTTCTTGAGCCATTCCAGGGTGAGGGTGTTGGAGCACCCCACCTGGAGAGACCCGTTGCTGTAGGTGGGCCTACCTAGGAAGCCCAGTCGTTGTTCTGGCGGGGGGAGTCCGCTCTGTCTGACGTGGTCCATAATCCTTGTCATCAGAGCGGCCTCTACCTCCGCTGCTTGCTCTTTGGTTAAGTGCCCAGAGTTGGTGGTGGTAATCGCCGCAATTATTTCGGCCCTGGAGGCTGCGGCGTATGTTTTGGGGGCTGGACCGATGCGCTGCTTCTTTCGGTCGCCTCTCGGTGTTATCGACTCATCAAGAGTCCTCTTGCTGGCTTTCGGCCCTAGATTGGTGTCCTTTCCCCCAGCCTGTCCCGACGGCCCGGGGTTAGCCACGGCCGGAGGGGCCTCGGTCCCGCCCGGCGTGCGGCCCAGCCCACTGGGTCCAGGCTGGGGGTCGTCCACTGCCTGTACCGACGCCTTGGCAAGGGCTCTCTTGTCGTGGCGACGCTTGCGCGTCTTGGGGTTGGGGCGTTTCTTTTTGCCCTGATTGGGGTGTTCTGCGTGTCCCGCGGCCACCACTGCTGGTTTTGGTTTGGAGCTGCGGCGCTCCACCAAAGTCCAGGAGTCCGTAGTGGAAGTGTCCCGAGTGGAAGTTGTTGGAGCCGTAGCTTCCCCTGCACACTCCCCCGCCACGGTTTCAACCTGACCTGCAAGCCGAGGTCCTTCTTGTTTAGTAGATGGTACCATCGGACTCGCTAGACTGGCATTTGCCGAGGAGGAGAGTGGAGGGTCCGCTCCGGTCGTCGCGGACCTCGCGTCCGTCGCCGCGGGGTCCGTGATGTGTGCAGTCTTACCTGTGCTAGCACTGGTGGTTGGGGTGGGTTTGGAAGGGTTGGGGGCCTTGGCTTTCGCCATGGCCGCCGCTCGCCGCTTCCAAACGTTAGAGTTGGAGCTGGGGCCGGAAGCGATAGAGTTCGCAACTAACCCGCTGGCTCCAGTGTTAGGTGTAGCCGAGGTGGCTTGGGTATGCGCTCGAGGGCCATCGGGTCTACCTTCTGGCCTCAGTCGAGGATCAATTTTATTTAAATTATTCTTTGGAAATCCTTGTTTGTCCATATTTGGTATGTTTGGGGTTTCACCCGTGTGCTTCCCACCCTCCTTGGAGCCCGCAAATGGGAGTGCCCTTTCCCAGGGCACTAGGATTACACACGGGTATAGGTGGTATTGGTTGGCGTCACGGTGCGACATCAGGCGCTCAGACGTGCCAGGTCTTGCGATCTGGCACTATACGGGGCTGGTGGGCCGGATTTCAGACCCACCAGGTGCTCCCCGTACCCTTACCCCCTCAGCATGACCGCTCCGCTTCCCCAACACCACCTCACCAGTGACCCTCTGACGGGGCACTATGACCATTTCCCTCATGATGGTTAGTCACGGGGGCCACCGTTTTGGCTTGAAATCCAGACCAAAGGGGGCGTATTGCCGGTTGGTCTGACTCGACTCAACCCCCCAGGATTCCTTCATCCCCGCCTACGGCGCTCGACTGCGCAGGCCCTAGCGCAGGTAGGTGCGTGTGATTTTATGTAGATATAATTATGGATAATTTACACATATACATGGGCTATGGAGACTTTCGGTGTATGCCCAGACACATAAATGTAACGGTTTTATATGGTTATCTTACTTAAACTATATTTTAAGATACATAATAATAAGTATCACAGTCCCACCTACTGGCTGTGATGGGGTAATAGACTAAGGATATAGGTTGGATTTATAGATATGATGAATAAACGTACATTTGGTGTATTTATATGCATATTCTACGTATACTATATAGAGGGGACATAATCCCTCCTCTTTTATCCGGGCTTGGGACCGGCAGTATTCAAATGCGAGACGCACTGAACACAGGCAGAGTTTACTGGATATCTATCTATGCATGCATATAAATATATGTTTATGTACAACCCTTAGATATTATGGAAACCTTAATTCACGTCATATAGATTTGTTGGTATGGTATGGTATCTCGTACTGCAGGAACTGTAGGTGCACAGATCACCCCTAAATCATAGCTACTCGTACTACTACGTCGATAATAATCATAGCTAAGCCGCGGTAGCCTAGTGGAAAAGAGCCGTGCTAGCCTAGTGGTAAGATCGTCGCTTCACATACGTAAGGTCGTCGATTCGAATCCGCGCGGGGCACGCACCGCTGGATTTGATTTTGCAAAAATCTATGTGCGGAATTATACCACTAGCTTAGCGGTGAAGGAAAACATCGTGAGGAAACCTGCACATCCAGTTTAATTCTGAATGTGTAACCATGATCCAAATTTGTCTGGTTCCCCTTTCTAAGGGTTACGAAGGTCAGATGGCAGTCGCTTCAATGTAATAACCAGACTCGCTAAATCTAGGATCATGGTCAAAGCGGACCCTGGGCCTAGAGGCACAAACCGGCACAACGCTAAGAGGAGGATGATGATGTATGTACTTAAAATGCTAACACCTAGACACGGAACAAACACGCTTTTTTGATTAGGTACCAAATACCAAATTTGACAGGCTCGGTGGCTCATTTGGTAGTGACCTCTGCCCTCTGAGCCTAGGGTCGTGGGTTCGATTACCGCACAGTACAAACATTTGTGTTCATGAACATGTCTGTTTGTATTGGTCTGGGTGTTTTCTATGAATAATATGTATTTATTTACAAAAAAAAAATGTATCTAAGTAAGTTTATCAGTTGTCTAGTACCCATAGTACAAGCTTCGGCTTAGTTTGGGGCTAGGTGGCGCTGTGTGGCCCAGGGTGGCATGTCTTGGGAAAAAAAAAATCAAATGAGTATATGTAGTTATAAATATGGTTATGTGAAGTAATCACAACAGTTTTCATTTACTCGTCTTCTATCCTTCATACATTGAAAACTATCCTATGTAAATGTCTCTAACAGCAGGGTGCGGCATTTGTCCATTTTAATGTTCTCTCAGGACACTTTGGAAATCTAAAGTAGAAACACTAAAATTTTTCAAATCTTGCATTATCGATATACTTGAAAGTAATACATTGCAACACTATTGTCAAACGTGTCTATGCTAGAAAGGGATAAAAATAGTGAAATTGGTAATGAAAGAAAGGGATCATGAAAAAAGACATCAACGCGAGCTAACATCTGTCAAATATTTTCCATCGTAACTTGAGCTCCGGCGCCAAGGAGTTCAATACTAAGATTCATACGTTTATGTTCTACAAACTATTAAAAGTGTCTCCGATACACACGGGTCTGACTTCTGGTCAGTACTGACCGTGGTACTGACGCACTTTAAGCGCATGCGTATTTCGCGCCTGCATTGCACTGATGTATTACCTCTCGCGCGATATCTTAAGTGCGGTATCTATTGGAGATATCTGTGTAGCTGACCTATACCACAGATTAATAAATAGTTACTACGTAACAGATGCATCACTTCCTTACAAAATTGAAAATGCCTACGCTATAAATGCCTACAAGCTCTTAATAATAATGTCTGCATTTGGCAGCGAGAAGAAATCAACCTTAAGTACGCGAACAAAGAGTCAATATTGTGTTGCCCACCTTGCGCGTTACGCACGAGTGCGTTTTGCACGAAACGCGCTAGGGTTGAATGTTATAATACTATTTTTATTTAAGATTATTGCCACGAGAAATATCGCATATATACATAGTTTTTATTTTTATTATTATTATTAGTTAAATAACAGATAGGCATTTTCACGCGATATGATTAGCAGATAAGAAAGTAGGTATATGTTCTGCAATATCGTAGTACATTATTTTGTTCTATTATTATCAATAGCTTTCGCAGCGCATGCGATGTAAATATAATATAGCTTATGTCCACCGGTGATAGTGTACCTAGCTTCCAAACAGTGAAATAAGTTTCAAAGCCTTATCAAATAGTTTCGGTGCCAATAGGCTCAACTTTACAGGCCTTCAATAGAATGCAAAATTGCAAACAAACAAAAACAATCAAATTTTACCTTTTTATAGTAAATAATATAAGTGTAGAAGAAAATTAATGTTTCTTTATAACAAATATTTTTGAGTTTTAATGTGTTACTTCCTTGTCTAAATGTAAACGAGTAGGTATGTAAGTATTTTATTCTTCTCTGAATTTTCGTTTATTAAATGATAACCTTGAAAATGTCCTAAAACGCGTCAATAATCATTTTAGTAAATAATCATATAATAAAAACAAGAGCAAATCCCATCCACAAAACTAATCCACTGCACAATAAAATTTACGTCTCGTTCCGGCGAAAAAGCGCGGGAAACGTACGGTGCGGCGGGCGTGAGCGGCCCTCTGTAATGCGTACCGACGTCGGTACGCCGAGCGGTAGGTACTTATCGCGAGGCTTCGAGCGAGTGATGTAAGCCTGCCTATACTTAGTATTGCCATATTTTTTATTGGATGGATTGTAATGAAACTCTTTTTGTTTCTTAAAGATGTACACTATATAATATATAGGTCATATACTTGTATATCATCAGTCATATTTATTGATTTACCAACATTTGTTTACAATATTACATTGTATTATTATAAGTATTGAGTATTAAGCTACGTGTAGGAAACACACACACGCATACATCATGCCCTAAATAAAGTTTTTTTCGTTGCAATAACATTAGCTCCGATGGCATTTGCTTCAACGACCTTACGCTCCACTGTACCAGATTAAACTTTTTCACCACAATGAACATTCACACCAACATCATTCACCACAACACATGTGACCCGTTTCATTGCATATCTGTATCTTTGCATGTGTGTGTGAGTGTATGTGTTTAAGATGCCCAATTATTTACATAGTAAGTAACTAATAAATATGTGCCTCTATATTACAGGAACGATCTTCAGCTGGAGCTGCAACTGCTTTGAGTGTGGGGACTGGTGGCAAATTAACAGTTGGAACTGCCCATGGTCAACTCTTGTCATTTTTTGATCAGACATTGCGATGGGTTTGTGATTCAAATTCAGATAAGGGTGCTGTATCTTGTTTATCCTATAATAAAGATGGCACTCGGTTGCTTGCTGGGTATGCACGGGGTTTGATATGCCAGTATGAAAGTATAAGAGGAATACTACTCCGACGCGTAACGCTGGGAGGCGAAATATGGGGGACTTTACGTGTCACATGGGCTGGCACGTCTGGGCTTGCGCTAGATACTGGAGGATCTGTTTGGCTGATCAAGTTCTCCAGGCCGCTCGGTGTTCGCTCCGCGCGCACGTCTTGTCTTTTCTCTGGAGCTAGAGGTGAAGTGGTCGCTATGACAGCTCGCGACGCGCGTATCCTGGCTTTGGCAACACTGTCACGTGTCATTATTGTTGCTGGCGGCCGTGCAGCAGGAGTTCGTCTCGGCGGTCCGCCAGACACGCTGCCAGCCTTAGAATGGAGTAACACGGAAGAGAGAGTGTTAGTGTGCGGACGATCAAAAACATTACAATGGCTCACTGTCAACATCACAGGATCGTCGATATTACTCAAACCCTTGAGACGCGTGGAATTAAAGACGCCACCGTTGTGGCTCGGATGGTTGGGCGACAATTTAGCTATATTCGATTCGGACGAAAAACTACGTTTATGGGGGGATGACTATGATAAACCTTTAGATCTGTCTCATATAGAACCAGTATATGCATCTGCTTTCTTCAAGGTCAGTGTTTCTTTTTTGATGGTCTTAACTTTAGATGTACATAGGTACTTGTAAATTGGCAATCTTGTCCCATACCTAACCTACATAGAAATTTATTGTTGAGTACAATGTTGTTGTTGCAGGGTCTCTGGACGGACGGCAGAGTATCTCGCGCCATGTGCACTGCCGGTGTGAGCGCGCTAGGCGGTGCTTGCGTTGTGGACGGCGCATTGTCCTTATTAGGGAGAAAGGGCATTGTCCGGGTGAAGCCTAGAGATTTTCTTGCGCGAGCAAAAGCTTTTATTTCATCGGGACATTACCTGCAAGCACTTCGACTACTGTGTACCTCACAAGGACAGGAAGCGAAGGATTTAGCTAATCAATTTATATTTGACTTATCAGAAAGATCCCATGTACTGAATAACAGAAATGTCGCCGAGCAAGCTATCAGACTTTGTGTGAAATTCAAATTAGAGTAAGTACCTATATACATGTTTATTCGTGATTCAATGTGAGTATATTAACCACCATAATGAACTAATCTACATGCGGGATCTACACTATTTTCCATAGAAAGTTGGTGGCACCGCCTCATCTCTGGAGTTTTATATAAACTATTAATACCCATGCAATGAAATTGCTACCCAGGACCAGAACAAGTTTTGTTATGTATATCTAGTGATATTGTCTTGATTTGTCGCTATTATATTATACCTACTAACTTTAGCTAGGAGTTATCGAGGCGCAAATTTCTGCCATGGCGAACCTTTATTGTGTTCGTATTTCGTTGCTTCAAATTTCAAGAATGATCTAAGACATGTATTGCATCCTATAATTTCATAAAGGGTCTGTCAGAGAATATTATATAAGCAACAAAATAAAATAATCCCACACTTTACTGTACTTGGTTTTTGTAAATGTTGGATAGGGAAGGGCTGTGGTCGATCTTATGGGAGAACTGCTCTGGAGAAAACTCATTTGTGGAAGCTTTGGGAGATGCTGCCGTGCGCGGTGAATTATCTGCAATCCCGCCATCTCCAGATTCGACTCAGGTAACGATTTTATTGAACTGCACTTTTTACTTGTACCAATAACATAATACCTATGGTATTTTGGTTCATTTGAGATTTGCTAATTCGAAAATCTCATCAATTTAATTTATTAATAACTCTTATCGTTCACTTAGTTATGATTCAACAAAGTATACCTACTCTATGTTCCAAATGTATAGGAGAATTTAGAAGATTTTTTAATATATTTTTATGATATTTCAAAAATATTAAGTCAATTGAGCAATCATGATTTTATGAAAATGATTGTAAAGAGCACCTAGTTGCACCTGAATGATGCTATTTTCATTTTGGTTTTTAAATATCTTTTAGGCACTTATTGAGCGGTTGGCGGAGTTTGAACCGGCTCTTGTAGAGAGGGTAGTCGCCTCTTTGCCACTGACGTCGCTGGACCCACATAGAGCGAGTGTATTCACTAGAGAAAAGAAACTGTGGCGAGGTGTCGGAGCCATCGCGGCAGCTCTAGGTAAAGCTATTTATGTATGTCACCGTAAAATTGTAAATACCGTTAGATTATGATATGTCTCGCAAGATTGTAAACTGTCGAAAGATTGTGTACTGTAACATAATGCTTAAACTGTAAGCATTCTATCGTTAGATAGTTTTCACATTGGCACCGATTACAAATTAGCTCGCGGGTCGCTACTAATAGTACCTATACACGCTGATATCGTTGTTGTATAAATATAAATATGCATATAATATTGCCCCCGTGCTTCCTCTCGAATCCATCTATCTTTAAAAAAAACCACATCCAAATCCGTTGCGTAGTTTAACAGATTTAAGCATACATACCTAGAAACAGACGGAAAACAAAAGCAAATTTACAAGAAAAAAAGTATTTAAGTATGTTTAACAGTAGTCTCGTACCCATAGTACAAGTTTCGGCTTAGTTTGGGGCTAGACGGCGCTGTGTGGCCCAGCGCGTCTTCTTGGGTTATTTATTTTATTTAAACACCAAACCAAATACAAACAGACATGTTCATGAACACAAATGTTTCAAACTATTAAATTTTCTTTATTTGCTCACCACTATGTACCTATCTAGTGAAGAGCAATATTTAATTAAAGCCCATATTTGAATTTCATTCTTTTTGCCGGTTGGAATCAGAGTCGTATAAGGCTGGCCACATACATTCGGAATTTCGATGCGCATATGTGGCCAGCCTGAGTGAGTCACGAGTTGAGTTGTGTCGGCAGGGGGCAGCAGCGGCGCAATGCGCGCGCTGGCGCCGCACGTGGCGGCGGGCTGCGGCGGCGCGCGCGCGGCGGGCTGCGGCTGCGCGGGCGACGCGCTGGTGCTGGCGGCGGCCGACGCGCTGGGCGGCCGCGGGCCCGCCGGCCGCCCGCTGCCCGACCACGCGCGGCCCTCCGCCCGCCACGACGCGCTGCACGCCCTGCTCGCCGACGACGTAAGTTTTTTTTTTATGCGAGAGGCGGCTGACGAGCAAGTGTGATGCTTGATGGTAAGCAGTCGACACCGCCCATGGACACCCGCAGCTCTAACCGAGAGGGTCGCTGCCGGCCTTTTAAATATGAATACGCTCGTTTCTTGAAGGTTCCCAAGTCGTAGCTGTTCGGAAAGACTGTCGCAGGAAGTTGGTTCCACAAAACCGAGGCGCGAGGCAAGAAGTTCCGCATAAAACGTACAGTCGAGGATCGCCAGCCATCGAGATGATGTGGATGGAATTTCAGTCGGTTACGTGTGGTGCGGTGAAGAAACTCCGCTGCAGGCAGTAAACCAAACAATACTTCAGAACATTCCCCATGATAGATGCGGTAGAGAACGCACATGGATGCAACGTCTCTTCGCAATGCCAGTGAGTCGAGTCGTCTAGACAGGGTCAGGTCATCGACAATACGAGCAGCTCTACGCTGGATTCGGTCAAATGAAGAAGTTAATACTGTAAGTGTAATGCTAGGTTTACACGCGTGGCACGCAGCCCAGGAAGCAAGTAAGCAGCACGGCGAGTAGCCCTGCGGGCCGGGCTCGCCAAACGAGCTATACACACGCGTGATGACGCATGACCAATCCGCCATCTTGTACGTTCTGTCCGTCGCGAAGGTGCACGAGATACTGAAGCGATCGCGCGCGTGTGAACAGGCAATCGGGCGCAAGCACATTTATCCTTTGAAATGTGTAAAAAAATCGATACTCGTTCCGTTGCAAGCGCACGCACGTGCACATTCAAACAGTCGAACAGCCAGTATCATGCTTGTGCTTGATTATTACAATAAAGTGCATAAATGCTTGAATCTGACAAAAAATGCTCGCGCGTCCTCGAAGATACGCGGGAATAAACGGGGAGCATATTATGCGATCCGTAAAGAAAATGCCCGAGATCGCGCTGAGATTATTCCTATCTGTCTGCGCTGAACCTCAAAGACGTATTACACCACACGATATGAAGTGCCCTGCACGCCGGGTGGGCGGATGTCCTAGTTAGTGCGGCGCTTATTACACTACTCTGAGACTGTGTCCGTGAATCAGTTGATACGTGAATGTCGACGTACCTACGTAGAGTTGGACGTACTTACATATTTAGGTATTACATCTTGCCGTCGACACTATCGAAACGTCAAAAAGTTGCTGTAACAGTTACGACTGTGCTCACAACAACTATAGATACTTATTACAAAAAGAAAGTAGAGAAAGATCTGAGTGAAAGAGTATTTGCAGTTACGTGAAAAGCTTTCAAATACTTAAATATTAAGAACCGGGAAATTTAAAGAATTATCTCGGAGTAGATGCATTACAATTTGAAGACCTGTTGAATTTGTTATACCCTTAGGGGTAGAATTGATCAAAATCCTTTCTTAGCGGATGCTTACGTCATAACATCTACCTGTGTGCTAAATTTCAGCCCGATTCGCCGAGTGGTTTGGGCTGTGCGTTGATAGATCACTATGTCAGTCAGTCACCTATGAGTTTTATATATTTAGACTTATTTGCACAGGCGACCGCTAACGGGTGGTCGGTGCTGCGCGTGCTGGTGGCGCACGAGGCGGCGGCGGCGGTGCGGCTGCTGGAGCAGAGCGCGCGCGACCCGCCCTTCGCGGGCCCGCTCGGCAAGCAGAACCGCCTGCGCGTGGCGCGCGCGCTGCTCGCCTTCGCGCCGCAGCTGGAGGTACATAAGTACGACATGAACTCCTAAATATATATCAAATCAAACAATTATAATGTTACATTAATTTGTTCACTAGGAAGAAAAGGCGCGCACTGATGTACTAGAATTCATCGCCGGGCAAATATCGTCCGGAGCTCTACCTTCCGATCAGGAAGTAATAAAGGGGGCACAGGAGCTCGCTGCGATGACGACCGGGGAGCGCAGCGACCGCGCGTGGCTGGCTCTGCTGCTGCGCGCGCGGCCGCCGCCCGACGCGCTGCGCGAGCGCCGCACCGCCGCCGCCGCGCGCCCGCGCCTGCTCTGGCGGCTCGACGCGCTGCTCGACCAGCACGAAGACGCGATACAAAACTTTTTTTTAATCAAAGACCCCTCCGCGACCGACGTGGACGAGTTCTTCGAGTACCTAAGAAACAGAGTCGAGGCCGAGGGCGATTCTCTTCAACTCGACTCTCATCTCCCCGCGCTGATCGAGCTCCAACCGCGCGGGGCGGCCAATCTCGTGCCCGATCGGCTCCTTGACTCGATCGCACCCGTTCTCCTCGCGTCGCCGAGCGAGCGAACCCTCGAGTTCGCGGAGCGGCTCCTCGATGCGGGCCGGCTCCGCGGCGACGCCGCCGCCGCACACCTGAGAGCGCTGTGCGTCCTCCGTCCCGCCGACGTCGCCGCGTTTCTACGGGCGAATCCCGGCGTCGTTCGACCCGAGGAGGCGCTCGCCGTCGTCCGGGAGACGGGCGCCGACGAGGCCGAGGCGATCTGCCTCGAGGCCGCCGGCGACCCGGACGGCGCGCTCGACGCCATCCTGCGGCGCGCCGGCGCCGACGACGAGGAGGTCGCGGCCGCCGCGATCGCCGACGCGATCGAGCTGTGCGGGCGCGTCGCGCCGGGCGCGCCGCCGGCGGCCGCCGCCGCGATGTGGACGCGGCTGCTGGAGCGCGCGGCGGCGGCGCCGGCGGCGCTGCTGCTGGAGGCGGGCGCGTACGTGCCGGTGGGCGCGCTGCTGCGGCGCGGCGCGGTGTCGTGGCGCGGCGTGCGCGCGCTGGCGGGCGGCGCGGCGCGGCGGCGGCGCGGCTGGGCGTGCGCGGCGCGGGTGGCGGGTCGCGAGGCGCACGAGGCGCTGGCGCGCGCGCTGGCGGCGGCGCGGCGCGGCGTGGCGGTGCGCGGGCGCTGCGCCGGCTGCGGGCGGCGGCTGGCGGCGCGGCCGCCGGTGCACACGACGCACTGCGCGCGCGCGCGGCACGTGGAGTGCGGCGCGGAGACGAGCTGCGCCACGTGCGGGCGGCGGCTCGGCGACGCAGTCTGGGTGCCTCCGCCGCGGCCGCCGCCCGTCGCGGAACCGCCGCCGCTCGACCACGCGCTCTCGCTTGTGGCGCCGCCGCGTCCGGACCTCGAGGGCATCGTGTAGGGCACCCGTTTCATGTTTATAGCAAAGATTATTCCATGTATATTATACACACGTGTTGTTATTAATTAAATTGAGTTTTATTTTGCATACATTAAAATTAAATTGCAACTTTGGTAGGTCGAGCCCGTGTCTTAGGCCCCGTTTTAGGGTGAGTTCACACCGAGACGCGACGCAACGTTACTCGAACAGGCCAGTGATTTCGCGCTACGTCGCGCGCCGCCTCGAGACGCAAGGCGCATCGTAATAGACGCAGCACCGCTCTTGTATCGCTGCGCCGCGCGAGGCATCTCGAGGCGAAATGCTTCGTGGTGCAAATTCTGAATTCTCACAATTAAATGTGTACCTTTTCGTCTTGGTGTCTACGGAAGACCAGCGTCGAGGTTTCTTACCAAGATGCCTCGGCTCATGCTGAGTGGATTCCGTTTAGGGGCCGCGCAGACTTTTTATGTGATAGAGTCTGCGTCTGAGACATTTAAAAAGAGCATCTAGGTCCCTACAGCTCTGCAGACGGTATGATCGAAGATGTGCGTCGAGTCTGTGAAATATCCGCGACAGATTTTTGCGCGTCGTGTGCGTTAGGTACTGCATATAATTGCATCACAGACTGAAAAGTGCGTCACGAATAGTCTGTCGTCTGCGCTGCCCCTTAGTGTCGCATAATGTAATTTATGTAGTTTGATTTTCTATTCCTTTATTCATATTTTGTATGTGACTCTAAACATTTTTTCTTTTAATCTATACTTATAATAAATCTGTAGAGAGGTCAATTCTGTACATAAAATATTTTTTCAAAATAACTATCAGGGGGTGATAAGTGATCGATACTGATACCAAAAATGCAATCAGTAAAATTTTTGTCTGTCTGTCTGTATGTTCGTTATAGAAAAAAAAACTACTGAACAGATTTTGACGAAACTTGGTACAATTTATCTTCATACTCCTGGGCAGGATAGAGGATACTTTTCATCACGCTACAATCAATAGGAGCGGAGCAGTGACGGGAAGTGTTGGGAAAACGCGAGAAATTTAACCCTTAGCCACCTAACGTATATTCTAGTAACACATCCACCTAACGTCGGTCATGGTGACCGCTTGCGTACAAGTGCTATTAAGAAGGTAAAAGTTCAAAAATTGCTGTAAATCAAAACTACATCACGTTTTTCAATTTGTTTTTATTTCAAATTGTTATAAAAAACTCTTCAAATTAACCCTTTTCCTTTTTACTATCGTTAATAAAAGTTGACTTACAAATATTTCAACAAATTATAAGTTTTTAATTAAGCTGAGATCTAAGCAATCACAATCATTGAGACTTCTTAATTTTTAATTATTTTAGTAACTTAAACATATAACCTCTTATATAAAACTATCATTGGTACAATCAAATCACAATCATGATAAAATTACAACTCCCTAACGTTTACAATTTTTCGCGGCAGTCTACACACATTTTTTGAGAACACTCAACGCAAATTGGATTTTTGCACTGAAAACACAAATGGAATGTTTTACGTTTCTTCTTTGGGTCACACGTTGAGCAAGTTTTTCGTGCTTCTAATTTGTCAGAACTGCCTGCCGAAGATTGTCTTGGCTGTTCATCTATTTTGAGAACCCGGCGAATAGCATTTTGAAGTTCCCTTTGCAATCCAAACTGGTTCACTCGACGTCTTAAATGGGGTTCGACAAGATCTTCAGCCAGTCGTTTCATGAAATTCAGTCTGAACACTTTTCTCTGAGATTGGTTCATGCTGCTGATGATGTATGCATTTGCTGCAGATACATCCATTGGTATGATGATGATGATGTTCCATTGGTACCTTGCCAATGGAACATCATCATCGGAAGATGCATCATCATCAATTGGCGGATCATCATCAACTGGCAGATTATCGACGTCTTCATTTAACTCGTCAATATCAATATCAGAGTCTGATTGACACTCACCATCAATGACGTAGTCCACTGGTACATCTTCAACGTCACTGCAATCTTCATTTGGTATTTCCGGCACGTCCCTTTGATCCTCGGAATCTGATTCACACTCTTCTAACCATCTACTTATATTTTGATCAAGTCGAGACATGATAAATCTAAAAAAACAACAAGAAAATGTTAACACTCAAAGTAACGTAACAACCTAGCGTCGGTCACCATGACCGCATACGAAATATAATTTACCTGAATTTTTCACTGCGCGCACGTGTTGCTTGGTCGGGCGCACAGCGCAAACTGGAGAGGGAGGGGAAAAAGTACACAGAGTCACAGGCTTGTGGCGCACGTAAAAGCGGGAATATTTGAAAAAATATATCGAATGGAGTCACCATGACCGACGCTAGGTGGTTAAGGGTTAAACCTGTATGTTTGAACGCGCATTACGCGAAAACTACTGCATAGAATTGAATGCGGTTTTCACCAATGTATTGCTAGAGGTCTAACTTAAAACTTAGGCACAAGGTATAGATGGGTATTATATTGAAGTCCGTTATTTTTGAAACCCGATATCCACGCGAGCGACGCCGCTGGCACAGCTAGTACATAAATAAAGTTAAATGAGTCGCTCTATTAAAATGTTCGCACATTGTTTGTAGGTAGGTATACGTCATTTTTATATTATTGTTTTTAGTTTTGTTTCTCGCGAACAGATGGTGACACTGTTGACATCAGTCTGATTGCCTGACTCGCGGTGTAGAGATTATTTTCCAAACATACACCATTCCAGTTTACCGGCCATCTGGGTTTTGACTTTTGACGTGTCTCTCTAAACACTTGACATTGGCGAATTATCCGCGTCAACCTAAACGCGTGATAGAGTCCATGCAAAAAAAAAACCTTCCGCCCATACTTTTGGTTACCTAGGTAGGTATGTTGACTTCATTATACTTGGAAACCTTCAAAAGAATTGTGACTTTGGATTCGGAAATACTTGGGAATAAACTGCATTACTGTGAAAGTGATTTTTATTGCCTACACGGTAAAGTCCATATTGGAGTACAACGTTGTACACACATTATCGCGTCCGCGTGACGTCTCGGTGTGACGATACGTCGCGGTGCGTTAATTAAAATTGACATAGGTATTATGTTGTCACAAAATAATTTAAGCCTCGTTTCTTTGAACAACTTATTTTGAAACCCATGAACCCAAAATGTTTCACTTGCTATCTGGTATAATATATAGTTAGGGAGTCTCCTTTGTATTTGCTTCGTGGTAACGACTACCAGTTACCTCAGAGGCCGCCTGTGTGCCCTTCTATAACCAACTTGGTCGTCAACCTAAATAATCTGTCTTGTCGTAGAAGACTACTAACGGAATATCAGTAACGTTCACCTAATAAAACCTATTGCAGTCACCATCCGGCATACCAAGCGTGGTGGCTAAGACCCAATATGTGGGTGGTCGTTTGCAGGCTGGTGAGGATAAGGGGAGGTAAACTCTGTTAAATAAAACAATATCATAATCATTTAGAACTATATTATAACTAAATACGACAGTCAAAGGTCGTTTACATTAAACACACGTACAGTAGAACATTACATAAGTAAATCTACACAGTATTTACCACTAAATTCGCATATGTTTTTTATGCGAAAGACAATGTATGAGCAGAATGACTTAATATAAATGCTTTGATGTGTCTTATCAGCGATTTCAAAGGCATGAACTAAATTACAATATGTAAATAAATGACTATCTTTAGCAATTTTTCAACGTCCTGCAGAAGTTAAGGACTCCGACATTATACCCTGCTACCATTTAGTACCTAATACCGAATGAGATTAATCAATTTGTCAGAAAAGATGCAATTTTCCAACGGTTTACAGAAAATATTTAGGTGACTGATAGTGAATATTCTATTTGGGCCCCGCCTCTTTTTACAACGTGAACCAACCAAACTTGACATCTCATACATAAAACGTAATAGTATTTCAGAAAATTACTGCATGATACCGACCAACGTCAACACCACAAATAATGACCAAGCAAGTTAATGGCGGGTGAGGGGTACTCTCTTTTGTGAAGTGATTTTATTGATATGAACACTATATAGAATATAAAACAAAGCCGCTTTTGTTGTCTGTCCCTATGACTGTGTATGCTTAGATCTTTAAAAGTACGCAACGGTTTTCGATGCGATTTGTATAGATAGAGGGATTGAAGTGGAAAGTTTATATCTAGTCAAAACAAAATAAGGGCCACTTGTTCATTATGATATTCGAAGCGATTTAATTAATTTAACGCGATCGTAACTAGGGTAACCTTTTTTTTGGAGTTGCTTCAACTGTTCAGAAACATAATGAGAGTGTACCACTTGTCTAATGTTTAAAGTGGGTAGAGTTTAATTTTTTTTTTGCAGCTGCTAAAAATTTACGTTATTTAAAGACGATGTTTTGATACATTTCAACTCTGGTGTTCGTCATCAACTGCAGGATATTGCTTTGTTAGTGCGTGATAAACGTTTTTGAAGACCAATGCAGAGGATATGAAAACATTATGGCACTGTAAACAACAACTAGGACCATAACATTGATTCAGGAAGGCCATTCGCAGCGATCTGTAGGTTTGCACGTGAGTTTTTCAAGTCGTGCAATCCAAAATACTTGAAATGGATTTTAAGAGACCGGGAGCACTACTAGAAGACGAGTATTGGACAAGATTTGAACAAACGCAATACGAGAAGACCGCTACATAGAGTTAACTGCGCGCGAGGAGGGCGCCTCGACCGCCCGCTCTGCACAAAACCGCCTGCGCCAGGCGACGGGTACACGAGTGAGTGACCAAACCGTTGGAAATCGGTTGCATGAAGACCAACAGTTTTCTATGCGACCAGTAGTACGAATTCCGATGACATCCGAGCAGCATGCTAGACGACTAACTTTCGCAAGGCAGCACCAGGCATGGACCAAAAATGTTTACTAAGTTTGGTCAAGGACGAATGTAAAGTGAAGTTTTTTAGCCATTATCGTTGCACCAGAGTTAAGAGAAGAGAACGTGAGCAATACGGATGATGACAAGGTATGAAAATGAAGAAAATAATTAGTCCGTCTCTTAGATAATAAAAAAATATAAGACCCGTATTTTTTGTTTTGTCGAAATAACAAGAAAATACTTAGCTAAAGCGCATTAAAGTTACGGAGTGGGGGCTAACTACGTCACGTTAGAGTATATTTTGTACTCTAACGTGACGTCATGTGACATTTAAAATCAATGTATCTTCGTAAGTTTTTGAACAAGAGGCAAAATAAAAAATACGTATCCAATATTTTTCATTAATCTATCTGATGGACATTAAATTATTTTTTAGTCATCATCCCAATTTTAAGATGCCTTTATCCACAAAAGTGACAGATTTGTAGAACCCAATAAAACGGTTTGGGGCGGAATTTTACTATCAAGTCTATTCGACCCCGTAATTCTTAAGGAAGGTACCGTAACAGCACAATGATGCATTTAACATATCAGCAGACTCCACGTCCTCCCATTTTCACAAAGAACTGGCGCAGAATTCAGGCTTATGCACGATAATGCCCGTGTCCCTTATTTTGTTTTGACTAGTAGCAGTGAAGGGAAGTGTGGGGAAAACGGGGGAAATTTTTCTAAGTATGTTTGAACGAGCATCACGTGAAAACTACTGCATGTGTCGCAGTCATCTGGTTGAGTCTCCTATTCAATTGAATCGCTAGCGCGTTCATTAAATGACGACATTCAATTGAATGACTAGACCGAACGTTAACTAAACACGCGTCACTTAACGTCCAACTAGGTAGCGGATTGAAACATAGCCCTTTGAAAAGAGCGGACGTAAAAGCAGTCAGGTGATTGTAATTTAGTTCATTCTTTTCCCACGCGGCGTTAGTAGTCACCAAAACAAATATGGCGTCAAAGATGATCAAAAAGATTTTTATTTTATTTTATTTTATTTTATTTTACAGAAGATAGATATGAACAGTGATAGATATATATTTTAGATATGAACAGTGTTGATAATTTTTGATTAGATTTACTATAAACTGACTGATTCGTAATAAAATAGTGTGACAGCATGGATTTACCTATTAATACGCCGCCGCCATATACTTTTAAAGAAAAATTATAAACTAAAGTTGGCTTTTACCCATTCAACGACTATGCTAAAATGACGTTCAGTCAAGACGTTGAACGTTTCAATCATAACTTGACGAGTTGTCCTTTAGGCATTCGATTGAATGTCGCCATTCAGTGAACGCGCTAGCCATTCAATTGAAGACGAGATTCAACCAGATGACTGCGACATATATTTATATTTAACATTATATTTTCATTATTATGACTAGTGATAAATTATGGATTGATATAAAGCAAGATAGTGATAATATTTAAAAAACAATTGAAACACAAGATTTGGATTTCCAAGCCAAAGTATACTTAAAATATTGCATTACCGGCTAGCTGGATACTATAATGTACTGTAGGTAATTAATTTTTAACTGGCCCGGGCTTTATTTTGGTACCTGCAAGTGTGGTTGTCTGAACCAAGCACTATAGATTCGAATCCCACCCCCTAATATTCATGTGAAACAATTGTTTGTCAGTATTTTAATATATGTAATATGTTTGTTATTACCCATTTTTGTAATTTAGAGAGTACCTACCATTTGGTTTTTACTTTGGAATCAAATCAGCATTGTTTTGGTTTGGATGTGGTGTTGTTGCCTGATTCAGTGCATGCCATACCACACATTTTTTTGGTAGTAATGAATGCAGTCACTCCACTATGAACTATGTACATACATTTGAGAATTGCATTGCATTTATATCATCTATGCATTTATATATATCATATGAATTATGTATTAATTTAAAACAGTGTTTTAAGTGTATTCAATTTTTATGCTTTTTTTACTATCATACCTACAGACATTATTTTATTATCTATGTAAAATTAAAAACTATTTCCCAAAAATCATCATGAAAGTTTTACAGGATGAGTTATCATCTATGTAACTAATTTAGACATATAAGACAAGCAAGGGGCTCTTCCGCATGGACAGTGAGGAAGAAGTAATATTAATAGGTATACCAACTAACAAATACTATACAAAATAGATAACCAATGGTCTGGACATTTTACAAAGTGATTGTATGTGGCCGGGATAGACAAATATCCAACTCATTTACCACAGAGCAAGCTTCAAAATTTTGTATGTATACTTCGACTTTCGTATAATTTCATTTCTTACACTTCAAGTAAAATTCTATCAATAAGATTCATCATCTAACTAAATGCTTTCTTTTTGGTATTATAATGCTGCGGCCACACTCGATATGATAATCGTACCATCGCAATGATCGCGGCCGTAGCATAAACCACAAGTTAAATGCGAACATATTATAACGCCCATGATGAATAAAGGAACTTTAAAATATAGTGTGGATTAACAAAATATATTATTTTGATACAGTATCTTTTATGAATGCACATAGAAATGTTGCAAATATTTTTTCAGATTAACCACACCATCAAGTATATGAATGCACAGCTCCCATATACCAACACAAATCGTTGATCCTATGACTTTGGTATATTCATAAAAAAAACATGCTAATTTCCCGGAAGTTACATTAGTATCAAACATTAATCAAATTTAAGACTTCTCTTGTAGCTAGGTCGTCAACACCTTATATGATTATTTATGTATAGTAAAAAAGCTTTCAGGATAAAAATCAGATAGAAGCACTCCTATTGCACCTATTAAATATTAACAATAGTATTCTTTTATTAACAATTACTTCACACAAAGTTTACTTGTGAAAATTTTTGGTACATCCAAATGTACTGAATGAAAAATTATTTGAATAATATATTTTCATTACTCTGCATTATCATAACGTACTCTGAAAAAGAAAAGAAAAATAGATAATAATATTTGGTGAAATCATAAAAAAATTACTAACATTGAGATGTTTTAAAGACTAATGACATTTAGCCTTACATATGCTATGTTCAAATAATAGAGTTTAATTGCCATCAACATGTTAATATGAAGTCTACCTTTGTCTCTGCCCACGTCGCTTGCTGAGCCTTCGACCTGATGATGGGTCCTGCAGTGTGAAACGGTTGGTAGTCTCTGGAGCCACTCGTAAGTTTCTTGCATCAGATGAGCGTGCTACCGTTACCTAAACCAAAACGTAAAAATTTAAACTATGGCAACATCATCAACAGACAGGAAAATAGAAGATTTTATCAATCGAAATCATAATAAATACATGCATTCAGATATTACTTTAAAACAAATCTCTGTTATCGTCAAATAATACATCCAAGCATTAAGAGCCTTTGCCTTACACACTTTGTGTATTTTCAAGTTGCTGATGACTCAAGTTGAATGCTATTAGAACACCTAGCAAATGCAATGCCGTTGATGCATGATGATATTTCATCACTCAAAAATCATCTATATTCCCTATATAGACAGTATCGAATCTTCATACAGAAATTTCTATGAGTATTGATAGTAATTGGCTTTGAGCATTGTAACAACAATTGTTATCAATAGTATTTTGTGAAGAGCATAAAAAATATGCAGTGTACTAAGGCTCTTAATGGTGTCTAACACTCATTTAGTGAATAAGGTTCTCAAACTTTGTCTACTACACTTTGAAAAGAAATTTAAAAACCCTAACTTATTACTTTAACATCGTTACAACTTCAAATTAATTGAATTAGTGTGATTAGTTAGACAATTCTAGATAAGGCTCCAAACCTAAACAATACTTTTGTTACCAACAAGAACAATCGCATTAGCACAATTTTCACAGGGGGTGTTGTAAATTGTAAAGTAATAAACATGTTACTAGCCAATGTTTTAATTTTCATTATTAATAGAATCTTCCAACATAAAGAAGAGCAAATGCATTATTTTGATTAATTATTAAATCATAATACTAGAAATTTTAAATGTAATTTATTTATTTTTTTATAAATAGTGATTTACCTTATCCATAAATCTTTTTATCAATTCGGGACAGTTTAAGTTGCTTTCTGGTTCCCAAGAATCGAATTTGGTTGACCATCCTTTCCAGTGTATAAGAAATTCTCTCTTTCCATTTTTCTTATGATGAACTTCCAAAATTTTGTCAACCTAAAAAAAAATTATAAAAGTTTTGAGATTATTGTACCTTAATTGATAAAGCTGTTTTGTATTGTACACTAATTTTATTATGCAGATTCAGATAAAGAATAAATAAATAAATTGTAGTAAAAAAGAATACTTGCCTCATATTCCGCATTTTCATCAGCACCCTTACTATCCCACTCATTCTTACTACGTTTTGCAACACTTTTAGTTTCCTTGGCTGCTTTCCTCTTTTTGCTGTCTTTCTTCACAGCTTTGCTCTCCTTGTTCTTAGAATTTTCCTTCTGTAATCAGCACATTGGTTAAGAAAAATGTTATTAAGATACATAACAATAATTATATGTATTTGTATGATTTTGTTGATAATGTGTGCCTTAATTGACAGAACTGTAAAAGGGGTGGGCTTCGTAACTTGTTTTCATTTTGCACTACAGGAAATTTGGGAAAGATCAATAGATACAAGTACCCCAGTGGAAAAGTGTATTCACTGCATAATGTTTATAAAAATCTTTGAATCACAATAAACTAGACACAAGAGATAAAGTATTGTTTGCCATTCACTAATAAGCATAATGATGCTTATAAATAAATGTTTTCTAATCTTACTGGTACATATTGGCTTACTAAACTAGACAAGTTGAAAATAAGTAGAGATGCGCTGAATATTCGTTTGATATTCGGTATTGGGCATTTTTTCCACTATTTGTATTCGGCCGAATTATTTGGTTTTAGTGCCGAATATATTCGGTTTGAGTATTTCTATATACTTGGCTACATAACATGGAATAAAACTAAAAGACAAGCTGCTCTGTTATTGTATTGTTTTTTAGAAGTTAAATAAAAATTACGTAAAAGAACATATTAAAAATCTAATAAATGAAAGCAATTAAACGGCTTATTCAAGCGGTGTGTATGTTTGAACCTGTTTACGCGGGAACGCAGTGAAATGGTAAAACAAATAATTCGGCCGAATATCCAGTTCGGTAAAGATTGAACGAATAATGTTCGGTATTCGGTTATTCGGTGAAACCATTATTCAGCGCATCACTAAAAATAAGTATAGAAGTTGTGCTTACTTCATTTTCATATTTGTTAATTAAATCAGGACAGGACAGTGTATTTTCTGGTTCCCAAGTATCACTGTCAGCAGAGTATCCCTTCCAACGAATCAAATAATGTAATTTCCCTTTGATTTTCTTAGAGTCTATTATTTTCTCCACCTAAAAAAAATATAATTAGGTATTAAATTATAAATTGTTATTACATTACTTCTAAAGCTTAGTATTCTTCACATTGTGAAATAATTTAGAAAACAGTCAAGTTTATATATGTTTATTATGTCTACCATGAAATACCAGTAATGTTTTTATGGCAACAAGCCTATTGTAAAATGGAAATCAAAACTTTATTATTATGTACTTTCTATATAGATAAATTTTGAACTAAATTGGCAAATTACGAGTGTTTTAAACACCAAAATAATCTTCTCAACATCTCAATCAAAATATACTTAAGGCATTTTTCTAGGGATAAATTGACCAGAAGAAGAATCCATAATAAGCAATTGTAATTTCGTTACTATCTAGTTATGGTAAAAATAGATTGTATGCAATAATAATCACTAACTTCTGTAAAGACTTGGACTTAGATCATATACTATTAACAAAAAAATAACAATCAGATAAATTGAGAGCCAGTACCACAGTCCTGAACTCCTGAATCTATCAATCTACAAAAGAAGCCGGACTCTGCTATAGATATAATAGATAGCATACATTTGTGTTTTGTATTTACAAACCTCGTACTCTTCTTCCGCGGCTTCATCTTGATCGTCTTTTTCTACAGCCTTCTTCTTTCTGCCTCGTTTATTACCTTTATTCTTTTTTGGTGGAGCATCTGAATCATTATCAATGCTTCGGTCGACGCTTTCGTTAGCAGAATCTCGGTCCCCTTCATTTAGGTCAGTTGACGCTTCCGCACCTGCACCTTGATCATCGTTAACGATTGATCCATTTGTTGATGATATAACATCGTCATCTGCACGACTTTTCGATACCTTCCTCATCACGAAAACAAACCACAAAAGACTACCAAGCCAACGCAAAAGGAGGGAAAATGGAATGCACGCTTGATGACACTTTGATAGAACGCTTCGCTAGTGATGTACGTATGCGGCATGCGCTGTACGCATAAATAAAAGGTTTTGTCTGTGGCCAACTAAAAAAGGTGGAGAAGCGCATTATGGCGGTCTAGGGGTGAGAGCCTTCCGCTCCACCAACAGTCCGGTGATGATGACAAGGCCGGCCTGGCCATCATCGTAGTCATTTAGAAAAATAAAAAAGCATTATGGCGGCCGCGTTGATGAAATTGAAAATTATCATGGAAGCATGGAAGTAATAAGTACGTAGTACTTAATACTTCCATGAAAATTATCAAATTCAATTCTTCTTTTTGCCAAAATGCGAGTCTTAATTAGGTAAACATTTATAAAATTGTTACATGAGGTTTCATAGGATTGGTCAGTCCTTCGTCGGATTAAGTAAAAATTATTCAATAAATCTCAGCGAGCAGTATCGATGGCATAGATCCAGTGTCGTGAAGCCAATAAAAAGAAAAAGTAAGTGACATCTTTGACATATTATTATGTCAAAGTCAAATGTGGACTGCACGGACGTCAGGAAAAGTAAAAGAAACATTACAAGAAAATACAACTGAAAATCATGACTAGCAGAAATAATTTCAAAGGTACTCGGATGAATTTCAAAGTACAAAATGAACCCACTGAAGCCAAAGGTACAAAACCTATTAGAGAAGCGTCATCCGTGTTCGAAATTTTAACACTAATGATAGTGCACATTTGCAAGAAGATACTTTTTTTCGACACGAATTTAAAAATAGCATTGTATTTAGGCGCTCTATTCTTATTGTCTCTTATAGCTGATGTGCTCACTTTTCCTAAGACATATTTTTCGAGGAGCGATAATGTGTTAAACCAATATTTTGTAAAAATTGGTTGGTTTTGGACATTATTTTTAACAGTACCGTATGTTGTGTTAACGTCATACACTACTTGCTGCGGAAAAAGAAGGTTAATTATAACAGCCCATTTATCAAGACTATTGGTAGCTACTTTCTTTTGGTATATATGGACAACACTTTTTAATTATATTGAAACTAATTATGGGAAATGTAACATGAGAGGTATTTATGACAAAAGCACATGCTTAAAAACAGGACATTTTTGGAATGGATTTGATATATCTGGACATAGTTTTTTACTTATTTATTCCAGTTTAATTATGATTGAAGAAGCTAGAGCAATAAACGGCTGGGAAGGCATAAAAGATTTTATAAGAGATGAAAAATATGCTCGAAGTATTGATGACAGATCAGCAAGTGTAAATCCACTAAAAAACATTAATACTGAAGAGCTTAACATTTTGAAGGTGTCCTATGAAAACTTTACACCTTATGTGCGGGGTCTCTTGATTGGCCTTGCTATTCTTCAGTTATTGTGGGATGTAATGCTGGTTTCCACAATATTATACTATCACATAATGGTCGAAAAATTTATAAGTGGTGTAATTGCAATTTTGACTTGGTTTGTGACTTATAGAGTGTGGTACACAATACCCAACATTTTACCTAATCTGCCAGGAGATGGTATGTTTAAATATAATAAAGATAAACCTACAGTTACAAGCACTGTAAACAGAAAGAGAATGAGTACATCATCAAATGGTAAACATTTCATGGGAATGCCTATAAATGTTAGAGAAGAGACCCCAGAGGCTCCCAAAGAAGAAACAAGATAAAATTATTAATGTAATGGTTTTTAGGGTAAGTTTATAGGGTTTTCTCTATAATAAGGGCTTTAGTTGATAAGGTGCATTCATTATGTAATAAGTTGTTGTTTTATATTAATGTTTTATTTATTTGTATTTTTAAATATTTGGGAAGTAGGTAGATAAAGTATAATATGGGATGTGGATGGTTGTTTTAAAATTAATGGTACAAAACTCATATGGACATACAATTTGCAGAAGTACTGCATTCTTGTAGTGTGTATATTTAATAATACAGAACTATTAATCTGAGAAACACTTTTATATTTTTTACCTAGCAATCATAATTTTAGGATTACATATTTAGATGTTCTCCCCTTTTATTATATCACAATAATAAAAATACTCAATTAGTAAATAACATTATATTCAATCAATATTTACATAATCTATATCATAATTAACAAAATTGTTACTTTATATTGTAAATGTTGTTTTTGAATTCATTTATGAGTATGCTGGTAAATCATTAACTGATTGAATTTACATCTCTATTAGCATAGTACATGAAGCCTAGATTTTTGCACAAATACATTTGTTATAAAATGAATAAATTTCTATATTTCTTACTATCATCACATAGTTTTAATGCCTACTGTTGGTCCTCTTTTCTAAATAATATAATACTGATAAAAGTTCGAGTTAGGTACATTGTTACTTTGTTGACATTTTCAACCATTTTTACCACATTTATAAAATTAATCTTTTAAATACATAAACTAAAATTGCAACTGCACCAATAGATGCAACTCCTGCAGCTCCTACATAAGTAGGTGGCTGTGACATAATTATCATTTTAATATGGAATGGCAAATTAGGAATTGTCCGCTTGAATGAGTCTCTTTGCTTAACCCTGTTAAAATAGGTCTCAAGTAAAGGACGTTTGCCAGCTGTCCAGAATCGACCTTCTAATCCAAGTTCCCATAGCCTTTGGAGTAAGATTGCCAAGTTAATGTCGGCCATAGAAAAGTTTTCACAACACAGCCAGTTTCCTGGAATAAATTAGTTGGTATTGTTATGTACAGATCAGATAGGACACTAATGCTAGCCCATAACAAAATAGGTACTGTAAAATGGGGTGAATAGACACAGTTTTGAACTTTGACTTTATTTTTAAGGATATTTTTACTAGTCCGAACAACAAGTATTGTGCTTATGTTATGTCTCATAGATGTTTTAATGATTTATAGCAATTCATTCCCTAACTAGCTGTGCCGGCGCCGTCGCACGCGTGAAATCGTGTTTCAAAAATAACGGACTTCCATAAAATGGTACCTTAAATTTTATGTTAGACCTCTAGCAATACATTGGTGAAAACCACTTTCAATTCCATGCAGTACTCGCGTGATGTGCGATCAAACATGCAGATAAAATTTTCTCCCGTTTTCCCTACACTTCCCGTCACTACTCAGCTCCTTTTGATTGTAGCGTGATGAAAAGTATACTATAACCTGCCCAGGAGTATGAAGAATAATTGTACCAAGTTTCGTTAAAATCTGTCCAGTAGTTTTTTTTTCTATAACGAACATACAGACAGACAAACTGACAAAAATTTTACTAATTGAATTTTTTCATCAGTATCGATCACTAATCACCCCCTGATAGTTATTTTGAAAAAATATTTCATGTACAGAATTGATCTCTCTATGGATTTATTATAACTATAGAAGATTACAGCTCTAAATGCAAAAATGTGTGGCGTTTCTATTGACCCGCAAATGGATTCAATAGGGCATATGGGGTGAATAGAAAAAAATGGTAGGGATGGCATTTTCCCAAAATAGTTGAAAGTCCACATCACGATTAATCTGTAGTAACAGCCTTATCTGGTTGGCTGATAATTATGGCAGTTTGTATGTGAGAAAAGCAACTTAAGAACCTACATTAAATTAATATCATATCTAAATCCTCTATCTATTATACACAACAATATTTTAATATCACAAAACATATTTTAATATCTAGCAGCCCTAGCACATATCTTTCTATTCACCTCTTCCTCGTTTCTATTGAACCCATTCTCATGTCTATTGAACCTATACTATGTATCTAATAACCCCACACTACGTATCTATTCGCCCCTTCCCCGTATCTATTAAACTCATATAAAAATAGAAAGTGTATGTACATGTTTACAATTTTACAAATATTTTTAAATTTGCATCACTAACACACTTACTTTAGCATTAATTTGGTTCTGAAGAAACTAAAGAAGACTAGCTGTGCTCGCGACTTCGTCCGCGTGGAATAGTTATTTTTTTCCCCGTTTTTTTTTTACATTTTTCAATATTTCTTCGCTCCTAATAGTTGCAGCGTGATGTTACATAGCCTAAAGCCTTCCTCGATAAATGGTCTATTCAACACAAAAAGATTTTTTCAATTCGGATTGGTAGTTCCTTCGTAGCTTTATAATATTAGTTTAGATATATAACAAGATGTGTTGGCACAAAACACTTCACAATAAAAAGTAATAAGTTAGGTATCAGGACTTCGTTTTACGCGATTTCGAGGAGCTCACTTCAAAACAGGGCTTGGAATACCGGTAAAAATATGGTAACGTTACTTTGCCTGGCCGAGGTATCGCTACTTTAAAAAGTAGTGGTAATTTTTAACGTTATAAATTACCGCTACCTTCATGATGGTATCGGTAAACGTTTAAACGTTACTTACTTAATTTTGGATTAAATTCATTCTCTGTCTCTATCGCTCCCACCCAACATGGTCTCATGCGTCTCGTGTCGCGAAGTTGCCGCACTGCTATAGGTAACCGTGCGGAGCGGCAACGCAGCAAAGTAGCGTAATAAGTATCTTTACTTTTACCGGTAACTAAAGCAGGTATCGATACTTTTAACGTTATATTGCAGTATCGATACCTGAAACTTTACGTTAAGTTTGCGTTCCGGTAAAAATTACGGTTATAATTTACCGTTAAAATTTAGCATCGCTACCGACTTACCGGTAAAAAAAGTAACATTATGAATTAACGTTACTTACCGCTACTTATAATGTTAAATTGGTAACGTTACCAAGCCCTGCTTCAAAACCTTTTTTTAATATGTTGGCCAAACCTAATGTCAAATCAGTGTTGCTATTTCAAGAAAAAATATACCTACTGCCGTTTTCTAAAAACACAAATTAGTAGTAGTAATAAGTTTTCTTTGTGTCTATTCACCCCTGCGTTTCTATTGACCCCGTTTTACGGTAGTGATAATAATAGAATCATTTTGAAAAACTAGTTAAGGTAGTAGTAAAATTTATACCTTCAGTTTGGGTCCTCAATTGCTCTTCAACATGAGATAGAACTTGGTCCACTACATTCAAAACTTTTAAATATTCATCCTCATTTGATAGAATTTCATGTTTTCTATCTTGTATCTGTGCTTTATATAACAGTATTGATCTTGCATTAGGATTTTCTTCTGCCAGCTTCCTTAGATTCTTGGAACTTCCTAAATCTCCAGCTGTGTAATTGAATACACATAATTTTTAACAAAAATAAACAAGAAACTATTCATTTTAAATAATGTAAATTAAATTAAGTATATCATGAAAGGTATGTAATCTAAAGTGACTCACATTTAAATAAACAATGTAAACAAAATTATTATTATGATGTCACTATGAATGACATAAACTTACTCTTAAGAACTTCTCGAACGGGAAGAATAAATGGTAATTTAGGGCTTCCACATAAATGTGGGTGGACAAATGATCCCACTGTGATAACTCCTGCTGGCAATGCTTCAATTAAATCCCTAAATTTATTTATATTGTTGATAACTTTTTTATCTGTCGAAACATTGATCAGTGGTGGTAGTTCTGCAAATAATATAATTCACAAATATTTGTTTTTTAATATTGCACTAAAATGAGTATGATGTTAAAAAATGTTCTGCATACCTGGGTCTAGGTACAACTCCAGATAATCTAAGATTCTTGTGGAATCCGGTATAATCTCATTATTCACTTTTAGTACAGGAATTTCTCCTCGAGGGTTAATTTCGAGAAACCATGATGAATACTGCTCTCCTTTAGTAATATCGACCTCCATGGGTTCAAAATCGATATTTTTTTCGTACAAAGTCATCAAGACCTATAAATATTTTAGTTATTTATGAACATAAAATATTATCCCGATAGATAATATATCTAATATCCAAGCTAATTAAACAAATTGTTAGTATATTGTACATACCTTTTGTGAATAAAAACTGTAGTAATTACAGTACAAAAGAATATTAGACTTATTACTGGCATGTGATTTATTGCCATTTGTTTTAATGGCTGGTAACTTTTCCATATACTTCTGCAAGTAATGCATTTTATCCACAATACCCTTAAATATTAACTTTATTGCAATAAATTAACACTAAGAGTAGGTAACCAATCTTTGAAAGAAAGTAATAGGCGGGATTTATTCAACAAAATAATGCCAACCTTACGAAACAGAAATCAGCTGACCTGACATTATGTTTTTTTGCTGTTTTTAGCTCAGGGCGCAATGCCGCTCCATTTCCGGTAATGTTGTCTATTGTAGGGACCGACAAGATCCTTTGTTGGTACGTGGGTGACATTGACACGGGGTCTTTAAACCCCTACTCATTTCGTCAGAATACTTTGTAGTTCACAAATACAAACGAGTAAGCGAATGTCCCGTCCTGGTGACACGGACATGTGGTCCAAAAAACAATACGTACTTGTTTCAGGGTCAAAAATTCATAAGGTATCATTGGATTTTTGCTCATATCCTGGACAGTTAAACATATTTCCTTGACTTCCTTATCTTACTTCCGTCCAGATATCCCCCGGGCGCGCCCTGTAAGACTAGGACATATTCCGGGCGAAGACAACCCTAGTTCCATGGTAAAAAAAACAGCTGCAAGAATTTCGCTATATAATGCCTCTTGTGTGCCCTCTTCAATGCCGTATTGTCATATAGATAAAAAATAGTGTGTTGGCGACTATTTTCTAGCTAAGTTTTTTGGTAAGATTACCATCAAAATATGGTATGCTGCAGTATGTAATTGTTAGTATAAACAATAAATTATTTTTGAAATTAAACACTGTATAATTAAGAACAAACAATCTGGCAAAATAGAATTTCCAAGTAAAAAAAAGAGTTGTCTCTGCTCTCTTCCCGTGGTAATAGAGTCTGTCTGTCTGTTGGCTGTTATTTTATTATTCATTTTATTTTAATGAAGTGAATTTTGCAGTAAATACTGTAAATTTTAATTCAATAGTTTTAAATTCATTTGTAGTGAAATATTATCGCACTATTTGTAACCAGATTATGAAGCTACCACATAGAAAACATTGAATCGAAGATGGAGGTGTCTAACAACACCGACGCCGTCAACCTTGGCGTTGGCGAAGTAGAAGCTGAAATTGGCGAGGAGTTAAAACAATTAGAAGAAGGAAAAGATTTCGATACCCGAAGTGAGGTGTCCAGTTCTTCCTCCAGCGACTCGAGTACTCCAAGTATCAGTTCCGTCAGTACTAAATCTAAAGAAAGGCGTGTAAATCGAAAACGCACCAAGTCTAAAAGTCATTCCCCTGTACAAAGCAAACGAAGATGTATTACTGACGCTAACAGTAAAATTAAAACCTATGATTATATGACTAAACTGAATTACTTGTTCAGAGATACTCGTTTCTTTCTTATTAAATCTAATAATGCCGAAAACATAACGCTATCCAAAGCTAAAGGCGTATGGTCTACGTTGCCTCAAAACGAAGCTAATTTGAACCAAGCTTATCGGGAGTCCAGAAATGTGTTGCTAATTTTTTCTGTAAAAGAAAGCGGCAAATTTGCTGGCTTTGCACGTTTAGGGAGTGAGTCCCGCAGAGACGTTCCACCTATTTCATGGGTGCTGCCTCCAGGACTTTCTGCAAAAGTTTTGGATGGAGTATTTAAAGTAGACTGGATTTGCCGTAAGGAACTGCCTTTTAGTAGCACTCTACACTTATATAATCCTTGGAATGAAGGTAAACCTGTTAAAATAGGTAGAGATGGCCAAGAAATTGAGCCAAAAGTGGCAGAGGAGTTATGTAGACTATTTCCGGAGGATGAGGGTATTGAAATGACACCCATATTACGAAAATCAAAGGAAGCATCCAAAAGAGGATATTTAAAAAGTGGTGGAAGCTATAGAACATATAGAGCTCCACTGTCTTCTAGAGGTTCAAATTATAGAAACAGACTGGGCTCATCCAGAAGTAGAAGAAAAATATTTATGCCTCCACGAAACAGACTATCATCAAATTCTTATAAAAGGAGATCACCATCACCATATTTACGTGAGCGTCCAGTGTGGTTCGCAAGGGGACGTGACAGCTACAGTAGCAGTGGGTCTGCTGCTGCAGAAGCGTATGTGGCTGAATACATGCGCTCGATGCATCATCAGCTGCCACCATTGCCCTATGTACCTCCACCAGGCTTCAGTGGGGCTCTGTCGTCTTACGACGGGCTGCCCCCACCGCCACTACCACCACCTCCGCGCTACTATGACATGGCAGATTATCCTCGCCCAGTGTTAGTGTATGATAAAAGATCTTATGAACGTTCTGTCGATGAGTTTTTGTGGCGTACTTCTGATCGCTCTCGTGGCCGCAGTCGTGAACGTGAATCCCATAGATCTTATAGAGATCGACGTTAAAGTGTATCTTGACCACCGATGTATTAATTACTTGATTTTGCTAATAAAAAATTGTGTTTGAACTTTGAACTTTATTGAGTCGGAAGTTAATAAGTGTTGTGATGAACCATGTTGAATGAACAGTTTCTAATGGTAACCGGGACATTTTGTACACTGTAGGCAAATGAAACAGGACTATCACAGTGAACTAAAACTAAAGTAGTATAAATTTTCAGAAAGAAACAGTATTTTACAGGGTATACTTATTATTCAAACAAATTATGAGTCATAGCTACAAATGCTTTGACTTTGGAATATGAGATAAAATGTAACATAAAAATGTGGCTTAGGATAACTTGTAATCATAGTGGTATACAAATGTAAAGTTTATGTTACTTTTTATTTCTGTAGATGAAGTGTAGTAGTGATATAACCAAGTGACTGCTTATTTTTGTACAACAGTTTTTTTGGTTGTGTGTAACATCTGTGATATAACTTTTATAATGTAATTTATACATTCTTAAATTGATTATAGACCAAAGTATTTAATCCCAGACCTAATTTTTTGAAACACCAACACCAGATTGTTCATTGATGATTTCTCCTCATTAGACATTACTACACATGCATTCAATTCATTACAAAATCAGTTTGCACATCAAATGGAGTCTACTAAGAAAGTTATTTTACAATAAGAACAGGTATTCATTAATGTGCTTCAATACTTAAATTGTCTTGGTCAAAACACTTACATGTATCTATGTAAACATAACATTACTATTATTTATTTTGACCTTAAGTACAAAAAAATTAGATAAGGTTGAAATTAACAATATAATTCATTTGAAAAGTAGGGGCCAATCAGTTGTTATTCTTTACTGAAATATTCATTAATATCTTTAAAAAAATATTTCATAGAAGAGACCTGTGAAATATTACTATTAGAATCTCTGTAATTGCAAGTACATAGTACATTACACAGAAGGGAACCCATGCAACATGTTATTGATACAGTCCTAATATAACAAGCAATAATAATAATCCTTCAGTTTTTCACACATGTTGCTGAACTATCGACAGTGTATAGATGGGCCTATCAATGGTAGACACTATCTATTGATCAGAACTATGCAATACTATTGTATGAGTGCAATATTGTCGATTCTATTGATAGTATTGTTGCTGCACTCATAACTAAGAAACTATCAATAGTATGCCTATTATACCCAAATATTGTATAAATAATACTAAATAGTCTATTATGGTTGAAAACTGTAATTAGACCGTCTTAGCTTATTCAAAAATAAAAGACGTATTTTCCTTTTTCATTCAAATAAACAATAGTAAAGATACAAGGCATCAAAAGTTAGGAGTGGGACTCTTTGACGTCATTCGCTCCCGTAAAAAGGCCACACCGAGTGACGTCACGTGTAATTTCAACGGACTTTACCTATGTAATTTTTAGTCTAATTTGCAAATAAAAAATACTTTTTGAATAAGCTAAGAGACGGACTAATTACAATTTTTAGCCATAATAGCCTATTGGTAAACTATTGATAGTCTAAAATCTAATATATCAACAGTTGATTCGTTGTGACCAACAATACTACCGAGGTAACGGTAGCGCTTTCGATAGTATTGCTCGATTTTCGACACTAACCCCTTGCCAGCTGACGGAAGAAGCGAGAGAAGGAAACTACTCGAAATATTGGCGAGACAAACTAAGGGTTCACACCGAAAACTGACGGGCTGAGCGAGCAGAGAGCGAACGGAGCGGGCGAAACTGGCTAGCTGAGCGGTCACGGTGATCGATTTGCATATTATAGATTATGCAGACACGCAACTTACATTACACTGCCATTCGAAAGACAAGCGTCGTCTACTCCAAATACTCGAAACGGGGAGGACGAGCGAACGAACCGGGTAGCTTCCCTGTACGGATATTTCATTAGCTTGGCTCACGTCGCTCGCATCGCTGACGTAGCTCAGCTCGTCAAATAGCGGTACCTATGAACCCAAGTATGAAAAAAAGAGGTGAAAGGGTGTCGTCCACTCCGCCGGCCAGCTGGCGGTGTGGCCTGCGCCAGGCCTCGTCCTGGACGCCAACGGCCAAAGCGGGAGTCTTATCCTGAATTTCGAAAAACTATTTCGACAAGACGCCTCTTCGAACGTACGATGATTCGACAGAACACTATTTCGACAAATCACTAATTCGACAGATCCTAGGCAGACAATACTACACTAGTCTATATTACAAGTTTAGTGTTCTGTCAAATCATCGTACGTCCGTAGAGGCGTTTAGTCGAAATAGTGTTTTTCGAAATTCAGGATAAATCTCCAAAGCGGGCGGCGCGGACGTGGGACGCGCGGCTTATTCAAGTTCATAGATTTTTGTGTAGCTGTTTTCGACAGCGGTGCGGGCAGAACATAATATAGGTAGGTAGGTACTCAACACAAAACCGCGTACCGCCCGCATCGCCCGCCCAGGTGTGTTTTAACACTTGTACCAGCAACTCTATAGACATCCCAAGTGGCCTAAGTACCCATGAATATCCGTCCCAATAATCACGAAGCAAATTTGCTCCGTGCCAATAATGATTGTGTGTAACGCATAATAATATCCCATACATAGATTTATAACGCTTATTCTTCGGTCTCTGTTTGCCTATAAAATTGCCGACAGTACTGGCCATTTCAAACAAAAAATAAAATGGTTTGGTCGTTAATTTTAAATTAAATTACATTACATAGGTACATCATTTTGTTTCTAAAATATCTATCCAGAACGTCAGTCTTTTGTTTATATCATTCTTTTTGGTATCTTCATTACATTTGAGATGTTTTTCTTGCCGTAATTAATAATTTGAAAATCCGTAATTTATACAACGACTAAGTACCTAGGTACATCTCATCCATTTCTTAGCCAATATTTTATTTTGTTTTCACTGTTTATAGTATATTTTTGTTTATTTAACGATAAACTAGTATATATGTTACGGGTAATGCTAGAAGTTGGAGTAATGTCCGAATATTAAGTACCTACAATGAATTTTAATTCGTGGTTTATACATGCTCACCTAGGTCTACCCAACTCTGGCTCACCATTACCCGTAACATTACACGAATATCGGTTGATGCATATTCCCTATTCCTGCGAGGCTCTAAATGCCTTTGAAGAGTTTGTTGCCTCCCGTCATTATCATCCTAGGCTAGTGTTCCCAGGTCGATTGTCGGCCGTCTGTACTTACATATTAAATAGGTATGTACTTAAATACCTTAAATTATCAGTGACACCCAAACTCTGTCCCGTCTTGGGTCGAACCCACGACCCTCAATTCAGAAGGCAACAAATATTCGTATCGATCCACTCTGTACTCGGTGCGAATGTTTTTCTCAACCAATCACAGTGTAACTGGTAACAGGATTCAGTGGGACCCGTCACGAATAAAAGGATTTAGCGTGCCTCCTTACAGATCTACGTACTTCCAAGGTATAGACGGCGACAAGTCTTTTTTTTTTTTTTTTTTTTTTTATACCACTGGGTGGCAAACAAGCTTACGGCCCGCCTGATGTTAAGCGGTTACCGCAGCCTATGGACACCTGCGACACCAGGGGTATCACACGCGCGTTGCCTACCCTTCAAAAACCTCTTCACAACCTTTTTGAAGGACCCGAAGTCGAGTTTGCCTTAAAATAATTATCTTAGGAGACCAAGTTGGCATAATATCTCTGATGGATTCTTTTTTCAACAGAAAAATTGTCTCAATGCCGGCTGCTGAACTGAACAACTAGAAATGTAGAGAACTCGAGTTTTGAGCCCGAGTGAGAAATAGAAAACCGGCCAAGTGCGAGACGGACTCGCGCACGTAGGGTACCACTATACAGCTAAATAAATGTTTTTCTTTATTTTTTACTCCATTGGAGATGCTTGAATGAAAAAAATTTGGTAATTTGATTTATGACGTTTAAAAAAAAACTAAGTAGGTACTGCCTAGATCTCATTCAAACCAATTTTCGTTAGTAGTTTTCATAGTAATACACATCATATATTTTTTTCACTTCATGCCTATATTTTAGAAGTTACGGGGGGGGGGGGACGGTTTCTGCTGGTGAGTAGGGTCTCCGGAGCTCGTGGGGGGGTAAGGGTTGGGCCGGCATGGCAGTGGCAACTGACAGGTAACTAACCAGTTACTTGCCAGTAGTCACAGCGACTAGGGCTTCTCTTTCGCTTTCCATCAGGCGTAGGGAAGCCATTATGTCGAGCTATTATAAAAAAAAAAAAGTTATAGTGAAAACTTATGGGTGCGGGAAAAAAATTCAAGCGCGAACTCGCAGCGATGACGTGACGCGAACGGGAAGAGCAGTGACGGAAACGGGAGTGGGGACGAGTACGGGCACGGTGATGGTATTACATATTTGTTTAATCTTTATTGCACAATTAAAACAGTGTACCTACAAAGCCTTTTGTTACACTGTTTTAGGCAGACTTAATGGCGCATAGGCAGTCTCTACCAGTGAATCAAGCCTTGGCATTAATTCTGTGGCGATACAAAGTTCGCTGGGTCAGCTATTATACCTAATTAAAGTTGCGAAAGTAAATAGATAACTCGATTTTGATTAAAGTTGGTACCTACCTACAGTGACAACTAGCCCTTCAGAAAGAACGTTTTATCGGTAAATAAAGACTTTTGTAAAAGTTGACTAGGATGAGGCAGATTGTAAAGGTTCCGTAGCCAAATGACGAGACACGTAAAATAGGTACCTACCTATACCTAGATAAAATCATGCAAACTACCAACGAAACGAGATCTAGTAGGTAGGTACCTAGGCAAGTAGTTTTTTTAATAATATTATTAAAACATTGATAAAAGTTACAACTAACTACAAAACATTTATTAATGTTATTGTTTGCTGCTACGAAACCCTTCATGGGCGAGTCCGACTCGCACTTAACCGCTTCTTGTATAAAATTATCCCTTCCATACGTATAGAAAGACATAAAAAAATTTTGTAGGTAGGGTTCCTATGTAGGTACCTGTACAGTAGATAATGGTAGTAGCAGATGATATTGTTCAGGTCGGACGTATTATTAATCTGTGGTAGGTATTACGAGTATAGGTATTACCCTTACCTACATAAAAGATCTTTTAATTATTTACTTGTAAAAGTAGGTACAAATGCAGTGTGTATTAATTTATACATTCTTAATTAATTAATTTCCATCATATAAGCATATCTATAGGTAGCTACTCCTATATTGAACATAATTCAATAGTAAGGACCCTAATTTACCGCAGAGCCCGACCTTACTTAGAGGTGGTAACCACAACGCCTGGCTACAGGGATCTGTGAGGCTTTGTCAACGTTTAGTTTTATTATGTAATAGGAGGCGTGGAGGCTGTAAGGGACGCAGGCGCGATCAGGGGAGCGCACAAGAGGATGAGGGCGCGTCAGTCGGCGCTCGGCGACTGGAGGTGCTACGCGCTTCGCGCCGCGCCCCATATCGCCGGAGCGTGGCTCGGGGCGTGGCGCTTACGTAAACACGCGTGGCGCACAGCTCGCGCTGCTGGCGGCGCGGAGCCGCGGCCGCGCCACTGTCCGTCCGAGAGCGACCCCATGCCGGCCCGCGCCGCCACCTGAGTGTATGACCACAGCGACCCGCACGCTGCCGCGCCGCCGCCGCAGCCGCTGCCACCATTGCCGATTACCGCGCTTATAGGTATCCTAATCGCATTACTCTTCACACCTCATTTAATATTTGATAATAGTAATTTGATTTATTTCACTTAATGACTTGTTTACTAATAAGTACTAATATCAGATCTCTAACTTGTTTTTATCTAGGCCTTTATATACAGACAGACATCTGTCATTATATTATCATAAACGTACGTATCTGTATACCGATTTACGAATTAACTTTTTGTTATATCCCAAATACAACTTATTCAATGTTTATTTATATTTATACAATGATAAACTGGCATCCAGTGGCAGTAAGCAAACTTGTGAAAATTAAAGTATGGAAATAAATTTCGCAATACGAATGTGCTACGAGAAATATACCTATTTTAGTGGCATACAAACAGTTATCTCCAGAACCACCTAAGTACATTAAAATTGTACTATGTAAGATATTCTTATCGTAGAAAATGTGTGCCAATAATGACATTTCATGTTGAAAATTTTTTATCGAAATATATTTACTACGAGTACAATGTAAATCAAATCTAATCTAAGGTACCTAGATAATCTTTTTTCATAACTAAATATTTAATAAACCTAACTAAAGAAACTATTCTAATAAAACCCATCCTTGTTGCATGCCTACATTAGTATGCATACCTATTTTAGGCAGTGTTTATAAAATACTTAATATATGTAGGTATGTGTTCAAAAAGCCACACTATTCCTACTAATCGTTATCAAGTTAGCATTATAAAAAGTCGTCGTATGATTAGTCGTGCGTTGATGTTTATTGACCGTAGCTTCTGTCTCGTAGCGCCCGTCGTAGCTCGTAGCGTCCACACGCGCACCTCGCACGGAGCTTATTCGTAGTCTACCGTAGCGTCGTCGTTTGCCGAAAGTTTTCCCGAAACTCGCACGCGCGACGTAACGTAAATATCCATTACAAATGAACAAGGTGATCTCTTCTGCGATGATTAATTATTAAAGGCTGCGTAATACGTCGAAGTTAATTTAAATCCGTTTAAATTAATTTAATATAGCAAATTATTAGAATTTAAACAATGGAATTCTTTCAGTCTTTATAAAAAACACAATAAGAAAATGAGTAATTATTTCAATGCCGTTCCAAACAATTTTAAATACTTATTGAGGTATTTCGACAGAATAGCGTGAGTGTAAGAGATATTATAAGGGCCTGGCTGGGTATAGCACTCAGACCCTAAATAATTTAGATAATTTAATTACCTAAATTGACCCTAAAAGGAATCGTTAGCACGTTCGGTTGTGATGTGACTCTGTCGTTTGAGCCAGAGTTTGCGGGTTTGCATTTCATTCAAGGCAAATGATTTAGTACTTAAGATGAAAAATTATATTTGACCTGTATACCTACGGATAACAATTTTGTATTTGATTTTTATATGTATTTTTACATGATACTTTTTTATTTGGGTGGTATAAATAGGGTTCAAATTGCGTTGGACGGGGTCGTTTTGCGAGCACGAGAATTTGAGCAAGCTTGAATTTTCTCAAATACCTAATCCATGACGTAGATATCATTCAACATGTTAAAGCTTAAAATTAATGAAATGTTTTAAATCATGAAGATTTTAAATTCAAAGGAAATTCTTATCTTGTTCATTTTGATTTACTTCGACGATATTGGACTTACGTAGGTATAATTACAAATTTAATCATCAATACATATTGTAATTAAACAGAAACCAAAAATCCACAAAAATCGCACATGCTGCTAATCTCTGGAACTATACGTGCACTGGGTGGATTTGAACGAAACTTTTTTTATTTTATATGTACTTTATAAGTTTTTAGGTATAAGTGAGGACACCATAATTGATTTTGGAAACTATGATGCAGAAACGATATAGGCCAGCCCTTAATGGCACTTGTTAGCAGTATACCATTACGGGTCCTAAAGCTTTAAAAATACCTACAAAGCAATAACATAACCCACAGTAGGTACTAATTATTAATATGAATCTCATTCTTGACTGGCTCGTGGCTCATTTGGTAGTGACCTCTGCCTCCTAAGCTAAGAGTCGTAGGTTCGATAACGGCCCAGTACAACCATTTGTGTTCATGAACATGTCTGTTTGTATTGGTCTGGGTGTTTATATTTGGGTACTATGTATAATAGATATTCTTTATTGCATCAAACTAAACATTTATAGGAAAGATAGATATAGTAGGTACAATGTAGGCGGTCTTAACGCTGGGAGCGATCTCTTCCAGACAACCTTCAGGTAGAGAACAATTGCTTAAGAAATGGGCAAGGCAGTGCAAACTGATACAATAAAGATAAATACAATAGGTAATAATAAGTTGTCTAGTAACCATAGTACAAGCTGCGGCTTAGTTTGGGGCTAGATGGCGATGTGTGGCCCAGCGTGGCATGTATTGGTTTATTTATTTATTCTCTTTTCGACGTTCCTCCTCTAGTCAGGGCTAACCTTCATATTTGATATCTGTCTGAGACTGAGAGTTGGAAGTCGGGCAAGCGTGACAATATCTGTCCACTCCAAGAAGCTGTGCAACCACGATTTATTCCGTCTACCTGCTTTATTTTAGAGGATATTGTAAAATATATTATCATCGTAAGCCTGCAATCCTCCACTGTTGGATTCACCTTAGACATCATGCTTGGTAGGCGGGATGGTGACCGCAATTCATTTTATTTGTACGCTGTTGCCCGTTTCAGATATTCCCTTAGTCGTCTTCCACGAAGCCCGCGGGATGAGTCCGGAATGAAATCCGTAAAGCGTACGTCGTCCTGCCCCGCGCCATTAAGACCATGAAATGCCCTTCTAGCTCATGTGTTTCCTTCCTTTTACAATCCTGGGATCTTTAGGCGGGGCGTGAAACGGCATCTCTCTGGGCCTTCAGGGTGAGGACGACAGGCGCGGTGGGTTTGTCCAATTATACCTGTCAACCTAACATTTGGACCTCACAACCGCTTGCCATCAGTTGAAGTGAGGTCATCCTGGACGCTCTGTTTATAAAAAAAAGACAATAAGAAACTAGGTAGTTATAATTTCACAAATTCTTCAATAGGTAGTTGTTATACTCGTTATAAAAATAAAAAGTAAAATCAAGAGAGGTAGGGCATAGTAAGAGAGGTAGCATAAGACCTGAGCCGCCCGTCCAAGGATGGACCTCCACCCTATAGAATACCGCAGCCGTTTCCGGGGCTCGTAGGTTAACCGTAACCGGCTAACCAGTTACTTGCATGTTGTCACAGCGACTTGGGCTTCTGTTTCGCTTTCCATCAGGCGTAGGGAAGCCATTTGACTATATTTACTGGCTCGGTGGCTCAATTGGTAGTGACCCCTGCCTTCTGAACAAAGAGTCGTGGGTTCGATTCCCACTCGGTACAAACATTCGTGTGATGAACATTTGTGTTTGTTCCGTATCTGGGTGTTTATATTTATATTTAAGCATAATGTTTGTGAAACACGTGGATGTAAGGGAGCGACCCATCATCTTTTCGCTCCAAGCCAACCTCACCTGTCCGTGGTGCATCCTGCCGAATAACAAACGAGGCGCTGGCAACCGACTGGTGGCGATATAACTATCACAATTGAAGGCGTACATAAATACCACAGACTGATAATGGGCAGCAGCGTCACCGGAGCGAGAAGCTACGCCCTGCGATCGCCAACCCGCCTGCCCAGGGTGGCGATTATGGGTATATCCTAAAGACGTTTTCCCTATGGCAAACCACTGGAGAGGCCTATGTCCAGCAGTGGACTGCAATAGACTGATGATGATATGTTTGTGGTACCTACATACTTACTTTGGGATCGGAGCAATGTATGTGATATTTATTTATATTATGTCGAGCTACTTAAAAAAATGGTTAATTTTCAGCATCAAGAGAAGAGATGCAGGCGCGCACAGCGCTTGCGGCGCTGGCGGCGCTGGGCGCGCTAGCGGCAGCGGCGGCGGCGGCCGAGCGCGGCGGAGGCATCAAGGTGGGCAGCGGCAGCGTCGGCGGCGGCGGGCGCGACGGCGTGCGCGGCGCCGGCGTGCGGCTGGGCGGCAACGAGGGCATGCGGCGGCCGCGCACCTCGCCTGCGCCGCCGCCCCCGCGCGCCCCCTCAGTCATCACCGCGGCGCTCGTCGTGCCCCACAAGGCGTTCGGCACGCGCGACTACACGAAAGCCGAGAAAGCAGCACTATCCAAATTGCCGCGCAAACTCAAACTTTTCTCGCATGTGCGTCTGAACGTTACGCTTTCTACGCAGGGCCTGACGCCTAGTCCTATGTGTAAGTTTTTTTTACATAAAAGACTGACCTTCATTTTCCAATAAATGAACTACTGATATAATTTAATTGCATCAGAATTTCTTCCATATTTTTTAGTTATTACCTTACAAGAAGTAGGTATAAATAGCATTATATTACAAACAATCATCATCATCATCGGCCTATCGCAGTCCACTGCAGGACATAGGCCTCTTCAGGCGTTCACACTTAAATATATACCAATACGTTACTCAAGTAGCTACTCCCGAATTTTGCTGAATTAGTTAATAAGTGTTTAAATTGTGTTGCAGCTATACTGGACTCGCTGTGTAAGGAGTTCTTGGCGGTTAACGTGTCTGCCATTCTTTATCTTATGAATCATGAACAATACGGTCGTTCCACTGCCTCTGCTCAGTATTTTTTACAACTCGCCGGGTATCTCGGAATACCTGTAAGTCAAAAACAAATATCCTATATAAAAAAGTAAATACCTACATTTTAATAACGTATCCCCATTTACCCATTGTATTTTATTCACAGGTAATTGCGTGGAACGCTGATAATAGTGGTTTAGAAAAACGGGCCTCGCACGCGTCTTTGCGGCTTCAACTGGCCCCGTCCATTGAGCACCAAACAGCAGCAATGTTGTCTATATTAGAACGGTACAAATGGCACCAATTCAGCGTCGTCACATCAGCTATTGCTGGTCACGACGATTTTATACAAGCAGTGCGAGAGAGAGTATCTGCATTACAAGTAGGTATTTCAAAACTTTTAATATATTTTGCTACCCTATTGATACTTAAATGTAATTTTAATTTCTCATATAATAATATACTTGGAAACTTTGAACGAACGTTACAAATTACAAATCTCGCATTCTCGCATACTTAATATACGAGAATATTAGGTGTAGGTACTTAGTTTGGCTGACGTCATACAGCCGAATCATTCGTTCATTCACTGATTGAACATTATCTTTCCAGGATCGCTTCAAATTTACGATATTGAATGCAGTAGTAGTGAAGCGACCGTCCGATCTCAACGAGTTGGTGACGAGTGAGGCGCGTGTGATGCTGTTATATGCCACGCGCGAAGAGGCCGCCGACATACTGTCCACGGCCGGAGACCTCCACCTCACGGGAGAAAACTTTGTTTGGATTGTAACACAGAGTGTTCTCGGTTCTTTGCAGCAGCCGAATAAATTTCCCGTTGGAATGTTAGGTACGTTCTCAGTTACCTATTGTTTTGTTTAAAAGTAGACATCACCTCAACCCATACACCGTAAAATCAAGGGAGTAGGAGGTAATCAGATGATGAGTGAGGGTACCCACGTTACTTCGATGCGCCCGCTTAGGTATAAGAGGTCCCTAAGTCATAGATCCCGCGTGAACAACTTCCACTTAAGTAGGTGTATAAAATTGATGTAGCTACTTACATAAATAGCTACAGATATTTAAAATGCTTGTTTGTCTATCAAAAATCCTATTGCAGGTGTACATTTCGACACATCTAGCACATCGCTCATCGCAGAAATAGCAACAGCGGTGAAAGTGTTCGCTTACGGTGTGGAATCGTACATTTCCGATGCCGAGAACATCAGGCATCCTCTCGGCACTCGACTGTCGTGCGGCGGCGCGGGCGCAGGCGAGGCGCGCTGGTCGACGGGGGAGAGGTTCTACCGCCACCTGCGCAATGTCAGCGTCGACGGGGAGGCTGGTCGGCCTAACATTGAGTTCACTCCAGATGGGGAGCTGAGAGCAGCCGAACTCAAAATAATGAACTTGAGACCCGCGATAGGCGAACAAGTAAGTAATCTATCTATACTTATAATAAATCTGTAGAGAGGTCAATTCTGTACATTAAATATATTTACAAAATAACTATCAGGGGGTGATTAGTGATCGATACTAATGCCAAAAATGCAATCAGTAAAATTTTTGTCTGTCTGTCTGTCTGTCTGTCTGTCTGTCTGTCTGTATGTTCGTTATAGAAACAAAAACTACGCAACGGATTTTAACGAAACTTGGTACAATTATTCTTCATACTCCTGGGCAGGTTATAGTATACTTTTCATCACTCTACAATCAATAAGAGCAGAGCAGTGAAGGGAAATGTTAGGAAAACGGGAGAAATTTTTACCTGTATGTTTGAACGCGCGTCACTTAAAAACTACTACACGGTACTGAATGCGGTTTTCACCAATGTATTGCTAGAGGTCTAACTTAAAACCGTTTACACCGTTTTATGTAAGTTCGTTATTTTTAAACCCGATACCCACGCGTGCGACGCCGCTGGCACAGCTAGTTTCACATAAGTGTACGCAATAGGCCCACAGAATGGCTTTTATTTTGTACTAGCTGTGCCGGCGGCGTCGTACGCGTGGATGTCGGTTTTCAAAAATAATGGACTTCCATAAAATGATGCCTGAATTGTAAGTTAGACCTCTAGCAATACATTGGTGAAAACCGCGTTTAATCCTCCGTTTTCGAAGTCGGTTAAAAATTTCACCCGTTTTCCCAACACTTCCCGTCACTGCTCTGCTCCTATTGATTGTAGCGTGATGAAAAGTATACTATAACCTGCCCAGGAGTTGAAGAACAAATGTACCAATGTGTTTCGTCAAAATCCGTCCAGTAGTTTTTTTTCTATAACGAACATCTGTCTGTCTACAGATCTAGGGGTGAGAGCCTTCCGCTCCCCCAACAATCCGGTGATGATGACAAGGCCGGCCTGGCCACCATCGGAGTCATTTAGAAAAAAAAAACAGACAGACAGACAAAAATTTTACTGATTGCATTTTTGGCATCATATCAGTATCGATCACTAATCACCGCCTGATAGTTATTTTGAAAATATATTTCATGTACAGAATTGATTTCTCTATAGATTTAATATAAGTATAGATATAGAAGATTATGATCATATAGGTTTGTAAGCTCCATCTGATCTCTCTTGCACAGCTCATGGTTAACTAAACTTATTAATCACTATTTTGAATAGTTTTGGTTTACCAACTTTAAGGAATATTAAATTAGGTACTTGGATTAATGTGGGCTGATGATGATGATGATGAATGTAGGTACTTACTTTTCAACTAGGTAATTTTCTAAACTGGGAGAATCTAGGTAGGATCATTGATAATTATTGTGTTATTATTTTAGCTTGTATGGGAAGAAATTGGAACGTGGAATTCATATCCCAAAGAACGTCTTGTCATAAAGGACATAGTGTGGCCTGGTGGGTTGCACACTCCACCTCAAGGAGTCCCAGAGAAGTTCCATATGCGTATAACATTCTTGGAAGAACCTCCGTACATAAACCTGGCACCTCCGGATCCCGTGAGTGGAAGATGTTCCTTAGATCGAGGTATCATTTGCCGTGTCGCACCAGAAGTGGATGTCGCGGGGTAATTAAAATATATATTAATACCTATACCTACCTATATTATATTTTTTATTATATGATATTTTGAGCGGCCGTACACGGTCTGCTTCAAGCAGTTGAGACCGACTGAACGAGGTAGTGTGCTTACCTTATGTACCTACTTATCTACTTTACTATCGGCGTTTGGGTAAGAGTATAGCTCATAATTAGAAAATCACCGTAATTCTAGATTGGAAGCTGGTACAGCACATGGCAATAGCTCGTTATATCAATGCTGCAGCGGTTTCTGCATAGATCTGCTGCAGCAGTTAGCAGAACAGCTGGGATTCACGTACGAACTCGTCCGCGTTGAGGACGGACGCTGGGGAACACTCCATCATGGCAAATGGAATGGTCTAATAGCAGACTTGGTCAACAAGAAAACCGACATGGTAAGTGAAGACATAAGTACTTACTTAGTTTAATAATAATTAGTAGGAACAGACTTGTCCCTACGAAAAGTGGAGTAGAAGTACTTCCTCCGAGCTTGGTGATGGTTCTCTCGGGGACCGCGCCAGACATACCTTATTGGTCTGTCATGAATATGCTAAGTGGTGATGAAAACTTCGCATGTGCATTGTAGGCTTTTCATGAAAATTTTGTAAGTATGGATATTGCTTGCTGCGAAAGGTATATAGGTAGTCATCTTTTATTAGTCAGTTGAATTATGGAACGATTCTATGTAACTAGTAGCGATGTGTTGATAGACGTAACAAGGTACTTCGGTACCTTTTAAATAACTCCCAAGTTTCAAATCACTAGGCATTTTGATGTAAAATGTTCTACTTATACCTATCGAACAATAAAATTTCCTAACTTTGCAGGTACTGACGTCTCTCATAATAAACTCAGATCGAGAGGCAGTGGTAGATTTTAGCGTACCATTCATGGAGACGGGGGTGGCGATTGTTGTGGCTAAACGGACCGGCATCATCTCTCCTACAGCATTCCTGGAGCCATTCGATACCGCTTCGTGGATGCTAGTAGGAGCTGTCGCGATACAAGCAGCTACTTTTTCCATATTCTTCTTTGAGTGGCTTTCACCAAGTGGATTCGACTGTTCCACGGGTCACAATTCGAAACGGGTGCCTCAAAATCGCTTTTCACTATGTCGGACGTATTGGATAGTATGGGCGGTGCTTTTTCAGGTAAGACTTGCCATAACATCTTGTGCATCTATACAACAGTGTTTCAAACAGAGAAACAAGAGATAAATAAGTAAGTGAAGCTCGTTATAAAAAAAATAATTAAGTACCTAACTTAATTAAATTTTATTCATAACGAGACCTTAGAACTGCAAATGTTTTGAAGTTTTTGCATTTGCACCGACTTTTGTTATTCATATGAGTATATTTCTTATTTACAGGCATCTGTACATGTCGACTCACCAAGAGGGTTCACAGCTCGATTCATGACGAACATGTGGGCCATGTTCGCTGTGGTATTTCTGGCCATTTATACTGCCAACTTAGCAGCTTTCATGATAACTCGGGAGGAGTTCCACGAATTGAGTGGCATCGACGACCCCCGGATATCGAGGCCACTGACACATAGGCCTGCCCTAAAGTTCGGGACAGTACCGTGGTCACACACAGATGCCACTTTAGCAAAGTATTTTGCCGAACCACATGCGTATATGGCTCGGTAAGTATATAAATCCGTTATTGAAGTACGACTGCTCCGATATAGGTACATAATATAATTCGAAGTATTAAGAGTAGTTTTATAAAATACATAAAAATAAGTAGGTAAGTTCTAAAATAAAATAAATCTGAATAGAAATACTCATAAAACTAAAATGTTGACCATATGTACCGAATTATTAATAAAAACTATTTATTTTCAGGTACAATCGTAGCACCGTTAGCGCAGGTGTTACGAGTGTACTCACCGGGGAACTAGACGCATTTATATATGATGGCACCGTTCTTGATTATTTAGTGTCCCAAGTAAGTTAACCCTCTCCCTGTCTATGTGTACGATAAAGATGTAAAATATCTTTACAAAGCTTTGTTCGTTTTCAGGATGAAGACTGCAGACTTTTGACTGTAGGCTCTTGGTACGCTATGTCGGGTTACGGATTAGCATTCACTCGCAATTCGAAATACCTGAGTATGTTCAACAAACGATTACTTGATTTACGTTCCAATGGAGATCTTGAAAGATTACGCAGGTGAGAATTAGTCGTACTTATTGTTATTTTGTCTCGGTACGGATATAAAGAATTTCATTTACAAATAAATTATGCGTAGTTCCCTGAAAGCGTATTGCTATTTGAAATATTTTAGCCCGTCCTATGATCCGGTTACAAAACTCCTGTTTGCCGCACCTCCATCCGGCTCGAAGGACCATTGCTAGAATTTGATTGTTTACATTTCCGTTTAAACGAAGTTCCCATAATGTTGTAGTGACACGTTATACGCCTTTGCATATCTCTTCTTTGTCTTTCACCAGAGCTGAACCAAGGTTTGGAAAGCTTAAGAAGTGGACAAGAGTTGAAATTACCTAGAGTTGTATAAAAAACCATACGATATTCTGACACTCGATTTTAACGCACCTACAGGTACTGGATGACCGGTACATGCAAGCCCAACAAGCAGGAGCACAAATCGTCGGACCCTCTGGCGCTGGAGCAGTTCCTGTCGGCGTTCCTGCTGCTGATGGCCGGCATCCTGCTGGCGGCGCTGCTGCTGCTACTCGAGCACGTGTACTTTCGGTACATGCGCACGCACCTAGCAGCTTCCAGCGCGGGCTCCTGCTGTGCACTCGTCTCACTCTCCATGGGTCAGTAACTGACTGGCTTGGCTCATTTTATAGTGACTCTGCCTTCTGCACCGAGCCTCGTGTTTGTTTGTGAATCGTGGACTCAGGACAAAACCATATCATGAACATTTGATATGGTTGTCTTGTCCAGAATTCAAATACATGAGCTTTAAATATGGCTCTTCTTCAGACATAAGTATTTCACATTGGCACCGAACAGTCTGACGGCGGTAAGCTTACTGACAGCGAGCTGTCTGCTAATTTATGATGCAAGTGTAGGGGAGACCGAGGGGAGTTGAAACAATATTTACATTTTGTTTAATAAATATTATACTATAAGAAGAAATATCGTGATATTAGTACCAATCGATAGGTCATTTGTTAAACTTGCCAATGCATCACTTACAGAAATTGCAAGCGTAAAATTTAGTGGTGAAAAATCGATTTAACCGAAACAAGTCAACTTGTTTCAACTCCCCTCTTACCGAGGTAAGATGAAACAGAGGCTGAGGAGAGTTGAAACATATGATTTCGGAGAAGTATTATAGGCTGTAATATAAAAATTATGATACAATTTAAACATATTAATTAAAATAAACCTTTAAAGTACGTAACAAACATTTTTATTAATATTTTGTACTGATATAGATATCAGATAAGTAGGTAACTATAGGTCATAACGTCCTATTCGTAACATTAATTATAAAAAGAGATTAAGAATAGAAAAAATAAACAAATTAACAAACTGTTTTACGTAATGAGTCTTGATCAATATTTCTTCAAATATAAGTTTCAATAATTTTACAAATGTCAAAAATATTTCTTCAAATATAAGTTTTAATAATTTTACATATATCAGTCTGACAAGCAGTTGCTTTATTTTCATACATTGCTTTCTACAACTGTAGCAAACATAAGAAAGTTCTCCATTAGTGCAAGCTTCATGAGCCCAGTTCTTGCATTTTAGACACTGCACCCAATTTTCTTTAACTCTGCTATTTGAAAATGGCTATAAGCAACAAATGCAAAATGATTCTTCTCTTTATTTCTTGAGAACCTTTTTAGTTTTAGTGCCTGGTCTTGAACCTTTTTTTTTTTTGTTTTTACTTCGACAAAGTGACGTCTTTTAATTTTTTTCGTTTTAGTTGCTTTAATTACTGCTACTTCATCCTTCGGGAGTGTCGGTGAAGATAGCGGATTTCACTTTGATGGACACAAGATCTATGGATTCCGAGTACGAGAATCATGTAAAATACTGTTTGCAAGGGGATGTTCATCACTTGTGCTAGAAGTGCAGGCATGAGATCGTCATTCTTGAAATTTCTGTTAAGGGTGGGGTGGACCAGGACTAACTTTTCTGTAGCAAAGTTGCTTCTTCTGCTGTGAGATCATTATATTTTGCGACTCGCCATTCCTCTGACAGTCTTTCTTTTATAATCAGTAGGCATTCTAAAACATTATAAACAATGTAAATCAACAGAATAAACATATTTGTGCCCAGGATTTATTGAAGTGACTGTTATCTGACATAACATTGAAAACGAGGAGAGTTGAAACAGCCTGTTTCAAATCTCCTCAGTAGGAAAAAACCTCCCAATTTGTATTAAATCCACAATCAAGAAATAAGTATACAGAAATCAAACGTCCCGAACATAAATAATAAATCTATAGTTATTAAGCTTTCGAAACATATATAATTTAAAACAAAATACAAAATCCTTAGCAAAATATAAGCATCGTAATAAAACGTTAAAAACTTACTTTTCACGATTTTAGTCACATGGTACGCAGATCTCCACAACCGCGCGGCTTGGGCCTCCGATGTGAACTGACAAATCCGCGGGTGGAGGGGAGTGATTAAAAAGCGATAGAGCCACCTCGCTAACAGTTTTTAGTTCTGAGAAATTCGCACTGTTTCAAATCACCTTTGTTTCAAATACCCTCGGTCTCCCCTAAAATATGTGTTTCTGCTGGGTAGAGCGGAATGATGTACTATTAGGGTGCGATTATCGTAAGTATTCCCGAAATGTCTTTTAAAAACATCTGTGTATATTTCAGGACAATCCCTGTCGTTCCACGGGGCCGTAGTGGAGGCTGCGTCTCGTGGATTTGGGGCCGGAGGTCGGGGACACTGTCGTTCTGCTGTCTGCGCCGCACAGGTTTGAATAAATATATTTTTATGGGGTGATCTGCTCGACGATTGAACTTCGACTTGTTTGGCGACAAATTTAAGATGGGTATCTTTCCCCCGTCTCACATATCCCGTGAATGTCGTAGAAAACGACTAAGGTATCATCCCGAAACGGGTAGCAGTTTGCTGCAATGAGTTTTATTTGACGTTTGGCTGATGATGATGATGATGAGATGTTGTTTAGCATACGGTAGGTAGGAAGCGAGAGCTGATGAACCTAGGTTCATCCATCTTGGTTTTTCGTGTAACCTACACTCAGTCGTGATGAAAACTTCGTATGTGCGTAGTAGCTCTTCCATAGAACTTGTATCGAGCAATTTCTTTCTGTACCTATGGAGATTGCGTGCCGCGGAAAGTACATCGCCACCTGTTGTTAGTAGGCGGAACTATTGTAGCGAGTGTTTGTATTGTAGCGATGTAGGTGTGTGGAGATAGATGTTTGTAGGACCTGTGATTGGATACAGGTTTGGCGCGCACGGCACGAACGCGACGCGGCGGTGGCGCGCGCGCGGCAGCTGGCGGCGGCGCTGGCGGCGCACGGGCTGCAGCCGCCGCCGCGCCGGCTCGCGTCCGCCGCCGCGCTGCTGGCGGGCGGCGAGCACGACGCCACGCGCCCGCGCACGCTGCACGCGCCCGCCGACCTCCTGCCTGACCTCGATCGCCCGCTCTCTTGCGGCGATTTGCGCGCAAGGTAAAAATAAATAATTCAAGAGAGGTAGGGCACAGCGAATCTTCGCTCGAATTGAGCCGCCCGTCCAGGGAAGGACCTCCACCCTACAGAATAGGTACCGCAGCCAAATGTCCTCCGGTTTGTGTTTCTGCCGGTGAGTTGGGTTTCCGGAGCTCGTGGCTGCCATGGCGGTGGCAACTGACCTGACAGGTAACTGGCCAGTTACTAGCCTGTTGTCGCGGCTTGGGCTTTTCTTACAAAAATTTTCGATTTTTTTCTTATTTTATTTTAAAATCTTAATGCGGTTTACAGAATACATCTACGTACCAAATTTCAATAATGTAGCTCTTATAGTTTCGCAATAAACTGGCTGTGACATACGGACGGACAAACCTGACGAATCTATAAGGGTCCTGTTTTTGCCATTTTGGCTACGAGCCCTAAAAAGCATACCTAGGTACTTTCAAATATATTCGCGGATTCCAATTACATAATTTTCATTTATTTATTAATTACAATGTTCTTTAATTTTCAGAGAGCGGACACGAGTAGAAATGGAAACAGTGCTGTGAGGCGCATATTGCGCCACCTTATTTCAATTCCTGAAGGCTGTTCTTACACCAAGTTATACAAGACGAAGTTAGTTATACCTAATGTTAAAATACGGACAGATAAAAGAGAGTTGTAATTATTAAATAAATTATTCCAATTATTAAAACAGAGAGCTGGACGTAGATAGCGAAGCGTTGTTGTGGGACGCGCGCGCAGCGCAGGCTGGGCGCCGGGCGCGCGCCCTCGTGTTGTCTACTACAATAAAATATATTTTTTGGACAATATTTCTGTGTTTCACATAGATAACCTCTTTATAAAGTGACTTATCTCGTTCCTATTTGTGTACTATATTGGCGCAGAAAGAAGCATCGAATAATGCTTTCCGAGTCTACAACTTACCTAACATTTGAGTAGGTACCTAAGTGTAAAGTTATATGCATAATAATTATTTTAATACCTATCCCACAATGGAGCAAAAGTACGTAAGTAAATAAAAACCTTTCATAAGTAAAACCTCGAAAATAAAATTAGGGGCTGCACAGACGTCAGACTTTTTGTGCGATAGAGTCTGTCTGCGTCTGAGACATTTATAAAGAGCATCTAGGTCCCTACAGCTCTGCCGACAGAATGATCGAAGATGTGCGTTGACTCTGTGAAATATCCGCGACAGATTTTTGCCCGTCGTGTGCGTTACTGCATATAATTACATCCCAGACTAAAAAGTGCGTCACGGATAGTCTGTCGTCTGCGCTGCCCCTAAGGGTTACTTTTATGTAACATACCTACTTATTTTCTAGTTTTATTTTATAGCAAATGGAATACAGAAAACTATTATCTTGCAGATAGGTACTCGTATGCTTGACAGGTTAATACAAACAACAAGGGCAAATAAGTTTCATAAACTTATATTGCTATCTAGGTACCTACTATACCCACAGCGGGCGGGACACCAATTCTTTTCAAAGTCAAAGTCAAATTCATTTATTGCAACTGTAGGTGGATAGAAGGATGGATTTTTTTTACTTTTATCTTACTTATGTACATAATATTTGATATAGGTTCTGTAACACTACTTAGTAGTAGTCCATCTCATCCTTTTTTGTTCAATAGTTCGAACAAAAAAGGATGAGATGGAGGCATGGAAGTATTAAGTACTATGGATGGAGGTCGTAACTTACCGTTGTCACAGATTATTAAATAAATAGTTACTCCGTGGTGTTGAGTTTGATTGAGGACATTTGCAGGAATGAACTTACTGAGCAGAGAGTAGATCATCGTTCTTTGAAAGCGAAGACCAGCGGCATTTGCAGGGGGGGTAGGTAATTCGATATGCTAGGTCGTCTGCCTCATTCGATTTAGGATTAAGAAAATGATTTGGTCCAATCGTCTAAGGTGGTACACTATTAAAAAATTTGATTGTCAATGTCACAGAATGACACAAGAGGACGATTGACGTGACTTGCGGGAATAACTCAAATTCATATCAAAGCAAACCAATTTCTTGTCTGTGTTCTGTGTAGGAATTTATTTCGGAGTTCGCAGAATAATTGTATAGTGGTGTAAAAATATAATAAGAACTATGTAATTGTTCTCGATACTACGTGTAATTCAAGGCATTAATAATTGTACTTTGTAACTTCTGTACCGTTCAAACTAAGCGGCTTGTTTTAATCGTAATAAACGCTAGTATTTCATTCGTAATACTGTAACAAAGTTACTGAATACCAATTAATTGTGCCTACACTGTTACATGTAAACTATAACGAATGATTCTATTGTTTATAATTAATTTTCTTTTAGATTAAAAATCATCCTGTTATTGGCACAAGATTGTACAAGAACTTAAAATTTACCATGTCTAAAGACATCATAGTCCTTGCACCAAATGGAAGGCGGCAAAAAATTCACTGTAATCCAGACACCATCATATTACAAGTAAGGAATATAGAGTAGGTTGTCCTCTTGTTTTGCTTCATGAAATTTACAGGTTATTTTGTATTTTTAAGGTGCTGGAAGATGTCTGTCAGAAGCAAGGTTTTCAAGCTATTGATTATGATTTAAAACACCATAATCATGTCCTTGATTTGACTACTACGATTCGTTTCTCAAATTTACCTAACAAGGCCACACTTGAAATGGTGGAAACGGAGAGAAGGAAAAGAGAAGAAACAATTGTAACTATTGGATTGCTATTGGAAGATGGTATGGTATTTTGAAATTGTCAAACAAATTATTATTCTTGCTATAGATAGATAGGAGGATTTTAAGAGAGGTAGGGCATAGCGAATCTTCGCTCGTATTGAGCTGCCCGTCCGGGGAAGGACCTCCACTCTATAGAATACCGCAGCCAAATGACCTCCGGGTCGTGTTTCTGCTGGTGAGTAGGGTCTCTGGAGCTCGTGGGGGGTTAGGGTTGGGCCGGCATGGCAGTGGCAACTGACAGGTAATTAGCCAGCTAGGTACTTGCCAGTTGTCACAGCGACTTGGGCTTCTCTTTAGCTTTCCATCAGGCGTTGGGAAGCCATTATGTCGAGCTAATATAAAAAAAAAGGTACTTTATTGCAAAAATTTACTTACAATTAAGCAAAGTATACAATTCTAATTTAATAGATATGATGTAATCTACTGATACAATGACCATTATATTTTAGTATATCTTTATCATATTAGGTAGGTACTTACTTTGTAATTGATGTCTCAGTTCAAGATTATAATAATAATAACAAGAATTGATTTAATATCCTTACAATTAATATTCATTTAACTGATTCATTGCGGATGACACGTTATTAGTGCCATATATTTTTTTAACATGTGGCATATGACACGGTAGCCATGCCATTTTAAAATTGATTGTATCTCTCTCAACTTTCGTTTTAGAAGATTCTACCCTGAACAAAACCATCCTAGTTTTTTACGTAAATCAAGCCTGTAGGGTTTGTTTCTGAATATTCTAGGAAACAGAATAAATAAGGGATTGTCAACCTTTTTTATATTGTACTAGCTTTTGCCCGCGACTTCGTCCGCGTGTTTAAATTTATACATACAAAAGTTTTTTCCCGCTAACTCCCGTTCCCGTGGGAATTTCTCAAAATACAGCCATAACTAAACTTTATATTTACTAAGGTACCTGCATGCCAAATTTCAAGCGTCTAACTTAAGCGGTTTAGATTTTTCATACAAAAGGATTTTCCCGCTAATTCCCGTTCCCGTGGGAATTTCGGGAATTCCTTTCTTAGTGCACCCCTACGGTACCTAAGCTACGTCCCTTCCAAATTTCAAGTGCCTACGTTTAGCCGTTTGGGCTGTGCGTTGATATGTCAGTCAGTCAGTCAGTTTCTCCTTTTATATATATAGATTAATATTAATAACCAAAACAAAAAACAAAACGGAATAAATTATTATTTTACTCATTTATTATAGCGGCAAACAGTCATAAAAAATAATATTGTTATAGCTAAAATTTTTACCGGCCGCGCAATTATGCCGAACTACATACTCGTATCATCCTCTTAGCGTTGTCCCGGTTTGTGCCTCTAGGCCTGGGCCTGGGCCGGCCCTGGGGTCCGCTTTGACCATGATCCTAGATTTAGTGAGTCTGGTTATTATATTGAAGCGACTGCCATCTGAAGGAGATGAAGGCATAACCACGTTTTGTTACTTTGTTTTGATCTGAAAAATGAATGAAAAAAACTGAAACTACAACGAGTGTAAAACATTATTTAATTTTAACATCGAATGTACTATACATCGGAAACCCACATATTTACCTCAATCACTCATTTTTAACTGCGAAACCTACAAAAGGTTTGCTACCTCTGAACAGAAAAGTAACTTACCTGCCATTTTCAGGAAAACACTTAATAAACTCACTCAAAAACTACTTAAAACCATTGTTTTATAACGTTTTATCTTCCGCTTACATGCGTGGTTTGCGTTTAACTAAGTGAATCAAGTCAATACACGTGTAAAAACCAAGAAAAACAATAAAACTTTTCAGACAAGGCGGGTGACACGGCTGCCGTGTCACCAAACGCTATGGCGGTTGACACGGCAGACGTGTCACAAAATATTTGTATGCCGCAATTGCTAAAAGTGTTTAAAAATGTGCGCCGCAACGAATCGGTTAATGGCTTTTGTACAATTTTTAATTATACATATTCTAGGTGAAAGAAGGACCGCAGAGTTTCCTCCTAACACTTCTTTATTTGAACTAGTCAATGCCTTAGCCCCAACTGAATTGAAGTCTTTACCGCAACCTACAATACTCTATATGAGGCAAGAAGTGATAGGAGAATCAGCATTAAAGGAAAAAACCTTGAGACAATTGGGGCTAATGAGTGGCAGGGCCATCCTCAGATTACTCAACAAAGCTGAAGAAGCCAAGTAAGTTTAGAAAACTTAATTAGGCATTTTATTGCTACTACATAAATAAAAACCCATTTTTAAATCTTTAAAGGGAATTCATTTCTGTGCAGGCAAGCAAATGTCTCATCTGTGTACCGAAAACCTGTTCCTGAGAAAAAGGATGAAGTTCAATCTGAGGGGATACTAAATTCTAATAAACAAGTTCAACTGAAAATAGATGAACCATCTACCGCTGGACCTTCTAATGTTAACAAAGTTGACAAAAGTATAACAGATCCATTGCAGTTATTAAGAAATGAGAATCTTAATAAAAAAGCCAAATTTGCCCAGGACAGGCCTAAAGAAAAGACAGATGAATGTGAATCTGCAGGGAGTTGTGATCCTACAGAAACAACTGATCACCAGTTGGATCTAAAAACAAATACTTCATCAAACTTTTCAATAAACAGCCAACAAAATCTTGAGAGAAGATTAAACATTGAAGAAGAAGTCACATTTGTAAGTTTTAACAACAATTTAATTTATTAAAAATATAACCTCCATTTTTGGTTCAGACTATAAACTCTATCTCGAGACCATTTTATAAAATACTCATGATTAATTTTACTGTACCATGGAAGTTTGTAGTTAAATCAACTGTGGGTTTGTAGTTTTTTATTAGTATGACATACCTATATTAATTAGGCACTTATCTTAATTTCTTATCTTTATAGCACTTATTGATTGACATCTTACTAATTTATAAATACAGACATTTGTTGGATGTGAGGGATGGATGACTGTATCACACAGAAACTACCACATGAATTTTAACATGTAGGGTATGGCTTATAAGCATACTAGCGTTTGCCCGCGGCTTAGCTGGCATTAAATTCGGGGTGAATGCTCCATGAAAACTTCTACCCCCCATTTTAGGGAAGTTTTGGTTAGAAAAGGGGCAAAAAGTAGCCTATGTTATTCTCCATCCCTTCAACTATCTCCACTTAAAGAATCACGTCAATTCGTCCCTCCGTTTTTCAGTGAAAGAAAGACAAACATACAGACAGACACACTTTCCCATTTATAATATTAAGTATGGATTTATGTGGAAAGGTTTCAGTATGCAGCTAGAGTTTCATAATATGGGTACAGATGGAACTACATCTATAAATATTCTTAATGATGTAATATTTTCCAGTTAGGGACACAAAAAGCTATAGCTTTCATGCAACCAGATGATGTACAAGAGGAGTTGGATGATCTTCCTGATGATTTTTATGAATTAACTATTGAGGAAGTACGAAAATTATACCATGATTTACAACAAAATCGTTTGGAACTAGAGAATACACCTCTTATCACTGCAGCACAAAAGGAAACCTTTGAAAAACAGGTATTGGACTACCATTTTTATTAAATTTGATCTTGTTTAATACTTTCTAAGTAAAACATAAAACTAAATTATACCTAGTTTAGTTAGGAGATTGACTTAATTATCATTTTAAGGACCCTACCATTTTTATTTATGCCAAATCTTAATATTACAGACTTCACAACAAAGATTGAATATGTATAAGAATGTAGTAGTAAGGGTTCAATTCCCAGACCGCATTATACTTCAAGGAGTGTTTTCACCCACCGATACCATTCAAGACATTACCAGTTTTATAAAAAGTCATCTAAATAATCCTGAAAAACCGTTTCATATCTGTAAGTACCAACAACATAAGAGAATTCATTGTTTTTTGTTACTTTTACCTAATGAATTTTATTTTATATATGCCTGCAGTTACTACACCTCTGAAGGAAACTCTGGATCCAAAATTAACCTTAATTGAAGCCAAATTTGTGCCCTGTGTACATATGCATTTTAAATGGTTGGAAGATCAGGAAACTGCCTTTTATTTAAAACAAGAAGTATACACAAAGAAAACAAGTAGTGATGCAGCTAGCATCTTAGCATCTAAGTATAGGTAAGTAAACATTTAAAGTGATTACTTATTTCGAGACCATTTGAAATGTTCCATCCACTTACCCCATATCGAGTAGAACCGCGTATATGTCACCGGAAAATAGCAAGAATTGTAAGATGATCAATTTCCTAGGTAGTTGATTAACTTCCGGAAAATAATAAACGGCAGTTGAAATGTATTATTTAACGTATGTATTTTAGTAAATTGATCATTTTACGGGGTCTTGCCGTAAAATCATCCGACGAAGGTGAGGTGAACGTTGATTGGTTCAATGGCTCACATGGCGTTATCCCGGCAACCAATCAGGGAACAGTGTATTAAGTTACGGGTAATAGTGCACCGTTAAATAGTACATTGAGCAACAATTGGCCCATTTGAGGACGAATTTACTTGTGTCAAAATCGTAAATTATTAAATTACTGTCAGGCTACCGTAAATTGATCAACTAACTGAAATCCATTGCGTTAAATAATACATTTCACTACCGTTTGTTATATTCCGAAAGTTAATCAACTACCTAGGAAATTGATCAACTTACGATTCTTGCTATTTTCCGGTGACATATATACGTCGGCCGTCATATAGCTCGGAGTCCCGCGCGCAAAAGCTGTGTCACCGTCAGACAGTCCCAGCAACGGTCTATCTGAAAAAAGGTCTGAACTACACTAGGGGACGTCCACAGCTGTGTTGCTTAACTTCTCATTTATCAGAAACTTTAAAAAAATAATTAAATACCTACCTACATTTTATTTGTTTTTTAATTAGGATAAAATGTAATAGTAGGTATATAAAAGACGTCATCGTTTAGTCTATCAAGATTTTAAATATACTTATAAGCTTTAAAATGGGTATTTTTTGTAAACTTTTTTTTTTTATAAAATATGTTATAAACATATATTTTTTGTTACCAGAGCGCCCAGCAGGAGAAAGTTAGAGGACAGAAATGAATCGTCAAAAGATTCTGCAAGTACTTCCACATCTGCATCTAAAAGCAGTAAATTGCCGAAATGGTTTAAAAAGTAATGCTTACGTATATTCCGATAAATCATGGAGCTGTATTTATAGTTTACCCAATCCAGTTTGATTTGTTAATTTGCAAATAATTGATTGTCAAGTGTGTATTTTTTTTTAACTGGAAAAATATACGAACATCCAATTCAATTATTTTTTACAATATAATCACCCTTTCTGGGTTTCTCTCTCGAACCTATCTGCTTACCAATAATAGAAAAGCTATTTCTGTCTTGATTTCCAAAAATTACTGAACATAATTATGTATTTTTCAAATTAGGATATTTTACATTGGTCAGCGGCAGATAACGGCCAACATCAGCGTAGGAGGAAATCAACCATAAATTATGAATTTATTAGCAACGCGAGTGTTGCGCGTCCGTTTTATGACTGGGCTGCTAAGGAACCAATATCCATAAACTTTTGAAAATCTAAGAAAAAATTAAATTATTTCTAGTACATACTTATAGGTACTGTATATTTGTGCCTCTGTAAGTACCTATTATATTCTCTGTTAGGTACCGACCAGTGGAGATTTTCATAACAGCCCTAGAGCTCTAAAATTACTTTCTAAATGTTTATTCAAATTTGACATTATTTACCTACTACACTAATTTGAATGAACGGCGCCGCTCATTCCGTTTCTTTGCCATTTATTTATTTATTTAATCTTTATTGCACAGTGGATGATGATGATGCACAGTAAATAAGTATACAAAAGGCGGACTTAATGCCACATAGGCATTCTCTACCAGTCAACCATTGGGCTAAGCAGAAGGTAATAAGGTAGTGTGCCAAAAAAGTTTCTTGTCGGTTTGTACGTTGTTTCAATAATAATGACAATAAAAGACGGATGATACTATTACACTAGTTTACTTCAACTATAAAGCATTCAGTGGTTCTTTGCGAGCTATTGGAGCTATTCACGATGCCTATTTCCGGAATTAGGGAACTTCTTCGCACGTTTATTCAAATTTGACTTTAGTCTATTAATAACACGTTCATTCAATTATTCCGAATGCGAGCGGAAATATGCATTGATAATAGCTGGACTTCAACATATCCATACCACTTTACTATGTTGGTACATGGATGGGATAAGTTTTAGAAAAATATTTAGGTGGTAGGTAAAAGTGAGCACAGCACCGAGTGCGGATGAATAATTAGTCCGAACATAAGTCTTCTTCTTCGATCGCCTCAACTTTTATGTTTATACTTTGTATCATATCGGCCGCCCCTTCCTTCGACAACAACTTCTTTTTCATGTCGTTTAGTAATGCAGTTAGACGACAGATTTTCTTATTTTGCCGTCGGTTGCACTCTCTCAATCGTTTTATTACTTTGGTTTTCAGAGCTAAAGCAGTCATAGAACGTGCAAGTTTTGATCTCAATTCCTTCTCTCGAGGCGATTCTGACTCTTCTTGTAATTGACATTTCTGGGAGTTCTAAAATAGATAAAAAAAAACAACTAATTATTACTGCACTAAGGTATTACAAATACGAAGTTCTAAAAATAACAACACACAGAAACCATATTATCCGCGGGGTAATGACGTTTCCGTGCATTATTTCAAATATAGGCCACTTAAAAAAAATGTTACGTACCTAAGTAGGTATAGGTACCTAGGTACATATTTATAACTAGTTATATGGAGCAATACATAGTTAAAATGACACCAAAGTTGTATGATTGCTGCGAGCCAAGTCACCCTATTTAGAGAATTCGTCATTCATTTTCATACATTTAACGTTAGTAATAATAACATAGACTATGACTTTCGCGGAACTTACATCAACTGAAATGTTAAAATTAAAGCTGTCCGGTGTTGAATAAATATTTTGAGATGTCGATGGCCTAGGCAGTTCCTCCATTAAAACCTGGAAATGGAAAGAATTATAACAAATTGGGTAGGTACTTTTTTTAAAAATCATGAATTCTAGTTAGTTAACTAACTATTTAAAAGATTAGGTACGTACTGCATTTTCCATTTTGATATCAGATTTCCTGTTTGTTTGTTCTAGTTCTCCAGTAACATTTTGGGATTCTTGTGATTTTGCAGGTGTCTGAAAACAAGAAATACTTTCACAAAAATAATTTCAGTACCTACATACCTATTTGATACGGTAAACTGTATACCCAGCCGACCCGATTTAAAGCTAACAGTCAAGATGGCGGACGCCGAAATAATCGTGAAAAAATAAGCCAATATACATTAGGCACAATATTTCATACTGCCTACTAGGGTCACCCTCTGTCATACCGAACGGTACTTGTTTGTGACCTAAAATGTTTGTACTAAAACACTAGACTTTTTAAGAGAGGTAGGGCATAGCGAATCTTCGCTCGAATTGAGCCGCCCGTCCGGGGAAGGACCTCCACCCTATAGAATACCGCAGTCAAATGACCTCTGGGTCGTGTTTCTGCCGGTGAGTAGGGTTTCCGGAGCTCGTGGGGGGTTAGGGTTGGGCCGGCATGGCGGTGGCAACTGACAGGTAACTGACCAGTTACTTGCCCGTTGTCACAGCGACTTGGGCTTCTCTTTCGCTTTCCATCAGGTGTAGGGAAGCCATTATGTCGAGCCACTATAAAAAAAAATAAAAAAAAAACTATTTTTTGATATCTCGTGACATCGCTTACAAAAGCAGACATGTGCAGCGCACATACCGCCTCGTTCGTACCTACTCGCCTTGTAGCTTCCGGAAGCTTGGAAGCTTATGTGCAGCCGGTCCCTAACAATGGAGACCGATAGGATCTATGAAACTTCCGCCCCATAGCTGTAACCATGGAGTCTACTACCTAAAAGGTCGCTTTAACAAATGATCAAAATTATGGTTTTTAGACGGTAACGATCAAAACGTAATCTTTTGACTTTGTGACGCACGGAAACGGAGCTTATGTAGAACCTTACGGACCTAGGGGTGAGAGCCCTCCGCTCCCCCAACAGTCCGGTGATGATAAGGCCGCCGTGGCCATCATCGAAGTCATTCCGAAAACATAAACCTTACGGTGTAGCGGTGGTGGGGATGTAAGGGAGCGGCCTATCATCTTTTCGCTCCAAGCCAACCTCACCTGCCCGTGGTGCATCCTGCCGAATAGCAAGCGAGGCGCTGGCAACCGACTGGTGGCGGTATAACCATCACAATTGAAGGCGTAGCTAAATAAATACTAAAGACTGGTGACGGGCAGCAGCGTCACCGGAGCAAGAAGCTACGCCCTGCGATCGCCAACCCGCCTGCCCAGCGTGGCGATTATGGGTATATCCTCCAGAAGTTTGCTCTAAGTGGCGAACAACTGGAGAGGCCTATGTCCAGCAGTGGACTGTAATAGGCTGATGATGATGATGATGAAAAAACAAAAAATGACGTACTACATTTTCAATCTTAATTTCAGTAATATTCTTCCTTTCGTCCAAAACATTTTGAGATTGTGATTCTTCATCTGATGTCTGAAAAGAAAAACAAAATAAATTCACGTAGGTATTTTCTCTATAAATAGGTAAAATCGCGATATTTGAAACATTTCGTAACTATATTTTCGATCTTACACCCGTGTTTACAAACGTAAAACGTACCCGCAATAAAGTAGTAGTAGTTAAGTTTCTCATTGTAAGTGACTGTATGGTTTTTTAATGAGGAAATAAATATTCTTTAAACCTAAAACTAACAATATTATGCGAAGTAAGGCATTTATTTATCAGTGCGGTAATATCCAGCCTTTCAAATCTCGATGATGATCAAGCAGATGTGCAGTACCGTACCGTCCCATTGCCGTCAGGGAGCCTATTACCTAGAAGGTCTTGTATGATGCTCTTGTATGATCGAAATCATGGTTGTTGACCGTAACGACCAAATCGTAATATTTTAGACTTTGTGACGCATGGAAACGGTGCCTGTAGCACCTTACGGGGTGGCGCTAGCAGTTAACAGTCTAATATTAATTTCTCTATTGATATGAAAAATACAAAAAAATGCGTACTACATTAATAAATAAATAACCCAAGACATGCCACGCTGGGCCACACAACGCCACCTAGCCCCAAACTAAGCCGAAGCTTGTACTATGGGTACTAGACAACTGATAAACATACTTAGATACATTTTTTTTTGTAAATAAATACATATTATACATATAAAACACCCAGACCAATACAAACAGACATGTTCATGAACACAAATGTTTGTACTGTGCGGGAATCGAACCCACGACTCTTGGCTCAGATGGCAGAAGTCACTACCAAATGAGCCCGAGCAGTTGTAAATGAATTCACGCATATTCTCTATTAACAAATTACGATATTTGAAACATTTGCATATATGCATAATATTATGATTGCACGAGACAAGACCAAAGTAGGCAAATGGATAGGTACTATTGTTCACATCACCTAGAAGGACATTCCATCACCAAATAGAAAGTGTTAAAAAAAGGTAACTGGCGAGCATGTATGAAGAGATTGATGAATGTGGACGAAGCAAAAGTGTGCCACGTAGCAAGTGGAATACGTGATCTCTGCCTATCCGTCTGGGATAAAGGCGTGACGTTATGCATGAATAAGTATATTGTTCACATTAAGGTTAGGTACCTACTTTTCCGCGCGGCCATTTAACGGAGCCTAATATTTCGCTAGTAATACCTACCTACCTATGAAAAATACAAAAAATTACGTACTACATTTTCGGTCTTAATTTCAGTAATATTATTCCTTTCTTCGACATTTCGGGATGATCGTACTTCTTCATCTAATGTCTGAAAAGAAAAAAAACATCACGTATTTTCATTAAAATCTCGATATTTGAAACATTGCGTAGGTATCTTCTATATAGGTAGATAGATGGATATTCTTTATTGCACAAAACACACAGTAAAGGTGATACAGAGATGTTGTGGTACAATCTAGGCGGTCTTATCGCTAGTTAGCGATCTCTTCCAGACATCCTTCAGGTAGAGGAAGCGTAAACTTTCTGAAGAGAGGGGCAACGTCGTGCAAACTGTTTCAATAAATATAGGTACATATAGACACGTATTATATATGTTACGGGTAATGATAGAAGTTGGGGTAAACCTAGGTTTACCCGGTTTACTTAGGATTACCCAAGCTACTTGGGTAAAGTCCGAATATTAAGTAAAATGAATTTTAATTCATGGTTTACCCATGCTCAACTAGGTCTACCCAACTCTGGCTGGGTAAACTTAGGTGTTGCATAATTTCTTTTTTATTTAATGAAATAGGATTCACTAATACTAAGTCAACCCGGGTAAACATTTTTTTTAACCCGGAAAAATGCTTTTGCGCATCCCCGTCGTTCGGGGGAGCTGGACACGACAATAAGGTAAGGTATGAAATAAGGTGGTCTTCCGGCGCCACACATTCTCGGCATTCTGGAGAGTCCTCCCGGCCTATTCGGTGCAGATAGCTGCCGAAACAACCTCCGGTGTCCGGTCAGCATCTGCACCAGGCGAAAGGAAAGAAAGCCAAATGGACGCTCCAGCCACCGAAATTCGGGACAAGAGCGTCCAGGAATCTACGCCCGTACTTAGCGGAGGTGAGGTCCTCAGTCCACTGTTGGACCAAGACTTCGTGGGCCTCCCTCCGCACCGCGCCTCTTTCTGCGGGGCCAGGGCGGTCCCCGCGCGCTCTCTCCGCTGCCGTCCACTCGTAGCACCTGGGCTTCGAGCTCCCAGGGCGGGGTGCCGGCAAGTGCGCAAGCCGCGTCAAACCCAACAGTTCGGTACGCCCGGGCGACCCGTTGAGCGATCGTCCTCTGGGGCCGTCGAAGGAGCGTGACATTCTCCCGTCGTTTGATGGCACCCATATGGGCGCACCATACAGAGCCATGCTTTTCAAAAATAACCCGGGTAAACCTAGGTTTACTCCACCTTCTAGCATTACCCGTAACATAAACAATAATTATAGTATACGATCTTACACCCGTATTCACAAACAATGCAATAAAACTAACAATTTATTAGTTCGGGCTTTATACCTATCAGTCTATCAGTACCTAGGTACAACGCCTATACGTAGGTACTTTATCAGCATTTGAATAAGCAAACGCGTTAAATGGAAAGAGAGTGTCGCGTGATTGGTTCGTTTGTGTGACTGACTTCACTTCACTTCGTTGGACTGACATTTTCACATTTCATTGATTTATTGGAAAGTTTAGTTGAAAAAAGTATTAAAATACATTATTTATGTAATGTGTTAATTTCTCTAGAAAATTAATAAACAGTGGCGAGATTATAAAAAGTAAGTACCTACCTCATCTTTAGAAAACCTATAGCGTCGCCTAAACCCATCCGAACAATAATAATCATCTTCTTCATAATCTTGGAAATTCCGTGTCACTTTTCTAGTGTTTATTCTGTTTCGATCATTAATATAATTGTCGAACTCTTCCTCGCTACTATAATTCATTTTTAAAGCAACAAAAACAGCCTCAAGCCTCAATCAAGCAAAACCAAACATGAGAAATGAACATAACCTATCTTTTTGACGTAAGCTGGCTACAAAATGACATAACGTTGCATAGCTTGGCTCCCTCAGCTATGCGTTAATTATAAGGGGGACGCACAGTGTCGACCGACTTAATAAATTGATGTCCATGAATAGGTTTTTGGGTAGGACCCTGTGCGTGCGCGCGCACTGTGAGACCTCATAGTAACGCAGTTTGTGAATACGGGTGATCAGATATCTTTTTAGGGTTCCGTAGCCAAAGTGGCAAAAACGGGACCCTTATAGATTCGTCATGTCTGTCTGGCTGTCCGTCCTTATGTCACAGCCAGTTTATTCCGAAACTATAAGAGCTACATTATTGAAATTTGGCACGTAGATGTATTCTGTATACCGCATTAAAAATTAAATCGGAAAAAAATCCAAAATTTTAGGGGTTCCCCATCATAGAACTGAAACTCAATTTTTTTTTATCAAACCTATATGTCTGGGGAATACCCCACACATCCATAAATATATGGATAGGTATTTTGAAATGATGTTGAGGTTTCTAATATCATTTTTTCTAAACTGAATATTTTGCGCGAGACTCTTCCAAGTGGTAAAATGTGATTGCCAACCCGCCTGCCCAGCGTGGCGATTATGAGTAGGCATATCCTCCAGATATTCGTCTTAAGTAGCGAACAACTGGAGAGGCCTATGTCTAGCAGTGGACTGCAATAGGCTGATGATGATTGAAAAGATTACTTACTATATTTTCGATCTTAATTTCACATAATATCTTATTTCTTTTTTCTAGATCTTCGAAACCATTTTGGAGTATTTGACCTTCTGATGATGTCTGAAACAAAAATATATTTAATGAAAATAACTCCAGGGGCCTATAATAATCTAAAACGATTGTTCGATGGACGGATCGCGTATTTTTGTGCCATAAATCCCTCCCATTTGTCCTTCGTGTTCCGTACCGATATTAGGGGTACCTACTGGCGAGACGAGAACCGTTTCCTCGGCGAAATACCGAAATACAAATGTATTGGCTATACAGTCTATGTATAGCCAATACATTTGTAGATACATACTATATGTATTGATCTTAATTTCAGATAGATACATACCCTTTTTCTTTGTTCTAGCTCTTCCAAAACATTACGGTATACTTGTGATCCTGCTGATGCCTGAAAAAGAAAATTTATTTTTACAAAAATAGCTCCAATTTTCGTTTTTGATACAATTCTAACTTCATCATTTGGATCTGTATAAACATAGGTGTATTCAGTTAAAGTCCATATCTTATTAAAGGCTTTATTTAAGTAGAGAGAGCTGTAAAGGAAGATATGTATATATAAGTAAGCGGTAGAAACACTTAATGCTACATTCCTGCGTAAACAGTTTCCAGGGTGTTTAAAGTGTGTAGGTACTACTAGTACCGACTAGTAAAGTCAGCTAGTAGCTGACACATGGTGTGCTTCAAGCTGTAATCCTCATCTCTAAACTCTAATGATAACGAATTTTGACTATTCCAAAAAATAGTAGCACCCTATTAGCATTCATTGATCGTGCATGAAAATCAAGATGGCGGGACCACACCGGACTTTTCGAATATAATATTGAAAAGATTTAATACAGAATTTCTACTAATTCATACTTTCACACATCCCGCCATCTTGATACTCACCATTAATGTGATAAGTAACTTAGTTCTTTTGTCTATACTTGAGGACTTGATACCAGGAAGCAAATTTAAAAGCAAATTAAAGACTAAAATATTCACACCTGTTGAAGTAATGAAATTTTCTTCTGTTTTTAATGAAGTTATGCCATGGAATCCCTGGCAAAGCAACATCTGTGAATATTGGTCTAGCTAGAGGGTTGCAACTAAAATCCTTCATAACTTTGGTAGCTACAGGAATATATGCTTTACAGCTTTTATTCACCAACATTTTAGATACTATATTAACCTGAATTTGAGCTGTACAGACACCATTTAAATTAGCCAAATTGCAGAATAAATATTTAGTATCATATGTCTAATCTCTCATCAATAATAGACAACCAATGCTTCGTTTAGCTAGCTTTTCAAATAGAACATCACTTTCAGCAATAAATTCTGAACAATATTTATTTTTTCAATCTTGGCTTGATGCTTTCGACGTTGATGTCTTTCAAATCTTTGTAATTTCCGAACCTGATTTTGTGGTTTGTTTTCTTCACCAGGGAAAATTGTAGGGACATATGATGGATGTGTAGGATTTTCAGATTTTTTGTTGCCAATAAAGTGAGCACTGCATATTGTTGTATTTTTAGATGGAAGCCAATCATTCGAATGTTTCCTGTAAACAGATTGAAAGGTTATGTTTACATACAATACTCGTATAAACACACGTATAAACCACAAACTACAAAACTTAGTTATTGACGATCATTAGTAATTTCAATATAATTTAAAACTCATACTTACGTATGATTATTTACTGCGTTTATCCACTTTTGCCGTTTTTCACATAACCATGGCATGTGAATACTATTCTTTGGAAAGTAATAAAATTTTACGCCATTTGATTCACTGTATTTTTTTGATGTGTTGGTACATCGAGAAATGCAACAATGCATTATTATTAAATATAATTAAAATATGTATTTTTTTTTTTTTTTTTTTTGGGGTTGGATGGCAATGCACGGCTTGTGCTTATGCCAGTTGCGATAAAAGTTTGGGAAAACTGTTGCAAGGAAAAATAAAATTGGAATGAACGGAACGGAATTTTGATAGGATCAAAGGAGTTATGGAATCGTGAGGAGTTTCATGAAATTGGGTGAGGATGTAATATGACGATATGGTGATAATACAATACACAAATTACAATTTAATATCGTTTTTTAGAATGAATTCAGATATGGCATTATAAATATCATAATTTTTTAATAACAATATGGCAATAATCGATGTAGGGAAAGGAACACGTAAAGTTATTAAACTCACTATAAATGAAGATCGATCATATTTAGAACAACTAAAGAATATATGGTTCAGATCTCCAATCCCCGCGCCACACTCGCACATAGGGTTATCAATTATGTGAAATCTAGCTAGATTTGCAGGGGAACAAACATGACCCAATCGCATTCTTATGATACTGGTAGTGGCAATTTTTCCAAGTCTTATTTTAGAGAACCACGGCTTTAATGCAATTTCATTTTGAATCAATTTATAGTGTTTTGCTTTGAATTGAGTGGTATGATCCCAATTTACTTCCCAAGTCCTATGAAGATAGACTTTGGCCAAATGAACTAAGTCCTCACAAAAGTTTTTATATGGGGTTAAATCTCCACAAAGAACAGCTTCGTTTGCCAACTTGTCAGCTCTAACATTACCATAAATGTTTTTATGGCCAGGAACCCACATAAAACATATTTCAAACCCCCTATTTACGCATTGATATAGTAGCTTTTTGCAATCAAAGATAACTGTATTAATAGTATTACATTTAAATGGAAATTTTTCTAGGGCTTGAAGAGCGCTTTTCGAATCTGAGATAATTAGAGCTTTCGAAAGTTTAAACAATAATACATATTCAAGAGCCTTGAAGATGCCAAAACATTCACCAGTGAAAACAGAAGTTTCAGGAGGAAGTTTAATCTTTTGTACGATTCCATACTCATGATGATACACGCCCACACCTACAGGGCTTATACCATTATGTTTAGATGCATCGGTATATATACAATGGTAGTTTTCAAAATCCCTGGTTAAAATAAGATTAAAATGAATATCAGCTTTGTTATCATTTGGAATATTGAGATCTAAATTAACATTAGGTTTGTGGATCAATGAATTAAAATCTGTGGCAAAAATGGGCAGATATGATGATTTATGGGTAGGTGCTTCTAAAGAAATAAACTTACGGTAACTTATTACAAGGCATGGCATATCTTTGCGAGACCAATAAGAAGAACTTTCGATATAATCTGAAAGAATTTGTAATTTTGAGTGTAATAAATGGTTAGAATGCTGCAACACACGGAAAAGAAAACGGTCGCATAAATATTGTCGCCGGAATTTTAAGGGTGGATCACATAACTCTACTTGTAAAGCATTGATAGGGCTAGTTTTCATAGCGCCAGCTACAATTCTTAAGGCTTTCGATTGCACTTTATCTAATTTGGCCATAGCAAGAACACTGCAAGGCTCCAAGAGAAAGGTTCCATAGTCTAGAACACTCCTTATCAATGCGTTGTAGAGTAATTTTAAAGAAAAAGGGTGTGATCCCCACCATACGCCAGTGAGGCATCTAAGAATGTTAATAGCACGTTCACATTTAGCAGCAATATAATAGCAGTGGGGAATACCAGTAAGTTTACTATCTAATAATACTCCTAGGAACTTAGCTTCGTTTTGTTGAGAAATAATAGAATTATCATAACATATAGAAATAGAAGGTGGAGTGCGCATTCTTGTGAATAAGACAACAGAACTCTTAGAAACTGACAAAGCTAAGCCATTGTTCTCTAACCATTGTTTGAGTAATATTAAGGATGAATCAAGGGAAGAAGTTAAATTTTCTAATGATCGGCCGGAACTATATAAAAGTAAATCGTCTGCGTACTGAAGTATTCTAACAGTACCATTCAGGCTTGCTTCCAAATCGAAAGTATATATGTTGTAAAGGATAGGGCTCAAAACGGAACCTTGAGGAAGACCTCGCCATAATACTCTAGATTTAGTAGTCGAGTCTTCAAGGTTGACACTGATACACCTTTCTGCTAATAAATTGACTATAAAATTTGAAAGCATTAATGGAACATTTAATTTTTCGAGTTTATCTTTAAGAATAGATACCTCGACATTATCGTAAGCGGCAGTAATATCCAAAAAAGCAGCAAGGAGACTTTCATTTTTTGAAAAAGCAATACGAATATCAGTGGTAAATATAGCAATACTATCTATTGTACTTTTACCCTTTCTGAAACCGAATTGACTAGGGGCTAATAATCCATTACTTTCAATAAACCATTCTAGCCTGTTTTTAACAAGGTGCTCGGCTATCTTTATAAGGACTGATGATAAAGCTATAGGGCGATAAGACGAAGCTTCAAAAGGTTGCTTACCTGGTTTCAATATGGGTATTACCTCTTGAGATTTCCAAGAAAGCGGTATTACACCAGATAACATTACAGAATTAATTAAAGTAAGAAAATAGGTCAAACTAGAATCACTTAAGTGAGATAGAAAAGAATATGGGATCCCATCCAACCCTGGAGCTGAATCGGTCACATAAGATAAAATGCCTTTAAGCTCATTAAGATTAAAAGGTGCATTCAAGCCTACTCGTTCTTCAGAATTTAAACATAAAATAGATGGCTTAATAATATCTAATGGAACAAAAGATGGCGCTAACTTATCAAGAAACTCTTCTGCTATCGAGCTATGTAGGAAGGGAGGCTTTGATTCTTTATAAATAGATCTATATCTCCTTATGTTATTCCAAACAATAGAAGCAGGGATATCTGGTGATATAGAAGCGCAGAATTTTTTCCAACCTTCCCATTTTTTATTTTTGAATAATTTTCTAGTGCTTGTTATCAACTCGGCCAAAACGTTATAATTTTCCTCTGTAGAAATATCTTTGTACTTTTTTTCCGCAGCTTTTCTCGCCTTGATTGCAGACGAGCAATCACTATCCCACCAAGGAGGGAGAGGAATTTTTTTGGGGCCGCATTTTTTTAATGGGAAAGTTTTATTTGCGGTTTCAATTAACACTGTAGCTAATGCGTGGGCACATTCAGATTGGTTAGACTGAGTAACTGTAGGCAAAGATGTCAGTTCCTGTTCGATTTGTTCTTTGAACGAGGTCCATCTGTCCTTTTTAAGTGTATATTTTAATCGTGGGGAATAACTAGGTGATGATGAATTGATTACCATGTTAGGAAAACGGATTATTATGGGAAAATGGTCACTGCCTAGTGTTGAAGTATGCACATGCCAGGTTAAAGAAGTTGCTAAACTAGGAGAGCATATAGACAGATCAGGAGCACTTATTGCTTCATGAGGCTGAGTACGCCTAGTTGGGTCACCAGTATTTAATATACATAAATTATTTACATCTAACATATCTAAAATTCTAGATCCATAATAATTGCTATTTGAGCTACCCCATGAATAATGTTGAGCATTAAAATCACCCAAGATTAGTAGAGGAGTAGGGAGAGAAGAAATGATATTTTCAACTTCATCATAAATATCTGAAGAAGGGTGGGGTATATAAACGGAAACAAAACATATATTATTAATACTAGCGGCAATAATTGAAAAATCAGGACTATGCACAGGAATGGGAATATGATAAAATGGAACATTATGTTTGATAAGTAAGGCAACACCAGCATAGCTGTCAGATCTATCTTCTCTGACGCATGAATAACTATTTATTTTAAAAATACTATCATGTTTTAACCAAGTTTCTTGTAGTGCAACTACAAACGGATTATAATTATTAATAAAATAAATTAAGTCGCATTTCTTATTAGAAATGCTACGGCAATTCCACTGCATTATTAGTGGGACGTGATCCATATTGAATGTTTAAAATATCTAACAAATCGGAGGAATTGATGGCGGCGTTGGTCGGTGAAACGGAAGAAGATTGAGTTAACTTGTTAATAAGGTGTATCAGTAATTCTTTAACAGACATATCAGTTAGGGGCAAATCAGTACTATAGCCACATCCATTGGATGGAGAAGGCATGTTATAGTCGTGTGTTAGATTTTCATGGGCTGCTCGATCATATCCTTGACTTAGGGGTTTAGGAGGGCTTTTTTTCAAAATTACTTGTTTTTTATAATTGGTCCTGATGGGATGATTTTTAGACGGAGAATGCATGGAATGATGAACTGGAGATTGAGGTGCTATGGAAGTTAAGACATCAGCATAAGATTTGGAGATTGGTGGATGAAGCTTAATAGCTTCAGAGTAAGATACACAATTCTTTGCCATGGATTCCTTAATTGCCTTTTGCCTCGAAAATTCAGGGCACTTACGGCTGGTTGCAAAATGATTGCCCGAACACATACAACATGTAACAAACTCCTCATCTACTGAACAATTTTCTCCTGAGTGCCCTTGTCCACATTTATAACATTTAGGAGTCGACCTGCATTGGCTTTTTATGTGCCCATACCTACAACATTGGAAACATTGGATAGTAGGAAAGATATATAGGTCAACTGGCAAAGCATTGTAGCATAGAAATACTCTCTTAGGTAAGATTTGCCCGTCAAAAGTCAACACTACAGTTTCTATCGGAACAAATTCACTCTTTCCGTTTACTACATTCTTCCGTTTCAATCGTCTCACTTTTAATACATTCCCTGTTCCTACTGGCACTGTGATATTTTCAATGAGTTCTTCATCAGACCAACTGTTAGGTACACCTCGTATCACACCCATACGAGTTGTGTTAAATGTAGGAATAAATGCTTTGTAGCTGTTCTTCTTCAAAGCACCATTGACTATAAATGAATTTGCATCTTCAAAGTTTGTAAATGACAGAGTTGCCCTGTTTCTACCAATTCGCTTGACACTTCCATTTACTATATTTCTAATGTTGTTTTTTTTTAGAAAATGTCCAAAAGAAATGGGATGAATATATGTATTGTCATTGGGAGATGTTTGCTCCCTCTGCACATGTACCACATATGGAGATACATCAGTAGCGCTATAGTATGCTCGTCCTACAGGAGTGCGCTGAGTATTCGATTCCAAAGTGTTTGAAGCCAAAGGATCTTGAATAGGTGTCTGAGAAGCAGACACCGGAGCGGGAGGTGGACAAACTGAATTATTAACTTCAATTTTCTTGGAAATGGGTTGAGAAGAATCGGAAAAACATTCGCAATTACAATCAATCTCATTTAAAGGAGCTATTAAAGTGGATTTATGATGCCTTCGTTTCTTTTTATTACAATGCTTACATATTTTTTTACCAGAACAACGCTTTCTTTTTGTAGTATTTCTGGCATTTTCAGACCCATCAGTGTCAACTATTGAACCTTCCGTGTCCATTTCAGACCCATTATGGGTAACAGTTACAGTGTGGAAGACCTGGGGGACTGTCCCCCCAGGATCTTCAGGGTCGTTCATGAAGAACGAAAAATTAATGAAAAAACTTACCAGATGATGATGATATTTACACTACAACTACTAAAAATAAATAAATGAACTTAAATATGTACACTATGCAACAAATTTGATCCTATATATCAAATTAATTATTTAAAATATCAAAGCCGAAAAAAGGACGCCCGCTCAAGTTGAGGTTTCCCGCGCTTTTCAAAATATGTATTTTCACCAATATTTTCACATAAATAACTATGTTTACATTTTTTTAAACATTTTTTTTTTTTTTTTTTTTGTAGTTTTTGGCAATGCACGGTTTGTGCTTCTGCCACTGACGACGGTGAAAAGGTTGGGAAACGTATTGATATAAATAATATTACGATAAACGGGATTTAGGAATATAAAATGGATCAGGAAAGGGTACAGAATCAATTAATATATACAAGTACTATAAAAATCATATCTTAATATTGTTATAATTAATAAATAATGATAAGGACACATAAATATCATACTTATTAATAAATAAAAGACAAGGAATAGATGTAGGAAAAGGCACACGGAGGGAAGTAAGAGAAAACATAAAAGAGGAGCGATCATATTTCTGGCAAGCAAAAAATATGTGATTTAAATCACCTATGTCAGCACCGCAATCACACATGTTATCATCAACTATACGAAAGCGCGCTAAATGAGCAGGTGTGCAAACATGACCTAAACGCATTCTAATAAGAGTAGATGTCGCTATCTTATTTAGCTTACTTCTGAAAAACCATGGCTTCAAAGGAATTTGAGGTTGTATGCTTCTATAATAAGAACCTTTTTTGAGTACTTTGATTCCAATCTTCTTCCCAAGCTTTACACAAAAAAGATTTTGCAAGAGAAAGCAGATCATGGCAATAGTTTTTATATGGGAAAAGATCACCACTAACAATCGCATCATTAGCTAATCGGTCCGCAATATCATTCCCTAATATACCACAATGACTGGGTACCCTTGCAAAAATGACTTCAAACCCTTTCAATGAACATTGATGCAACAATTTTTTACAGTCAATAATTATTGGATAGCAAATATTTGTCTTAAAAGGAAATTTAACTAAAGCTTGTAGTGCACTTTTGGAATCACAAATGATGGCAGTTTTTTTAAGTTTCATTAGAAGAATATACTCCAAAGATTTAAATATACCAAAGCATTCACCTGTGAACACCGATGATTCGGGTGGCAGTTTAAATTTTTGTATTATGTTATATTGTTGATGGTAAACACCAACGCCAAGGCAAGAATCAGGTGAATGTTTTGAAGCATCACAATAAATATAATGCCAATCATTCCAATTTTCATGTAATAACTGATTGAATTTAACATTAGAATGTTTGTCGGTTTTGGAGATATCCAAATCAAAATTAACTACTGCAGGTAAAATCAGAGCTTCATAGTCTATTGAGAACATTGGGAGGTAGGGACATCTATGAGTTGGAGCTTCAAGGGAGGTGAATTTACGGAAACTAATAACTGCACAAGGGAGTGATTTATGTGACCAATAAGGTGAGGTTTCTATTAAGTCGGATAGGCGTAGTAGTTTCGAATAAAGAGGATGATTATAGATTTGAAGTGCCCGAAATAAGAATCTGTCACTCAAATATTGACGGCGTAGTCGAAGAGGCGGATCACCACATTCGACTTGCAGTGCGTTATTAGGACTAGTCTTCATTGCTCCAGTAACAATACGCAGTGCTTTTGTTTGAATAACATCCATTTTTTTCAATCCCAACATACTACATGGTTCTAAAAAATAGGTCCCATAATCAAGTGTGCTTCTAATAAGGGCATTGTATAAAAGCTTTAAAGAGAAAGGATGGGCTCCCCACCATACTCCCGCTAAACATCGCAATATATTTAAATGACGCTCACATTTAGCAACAATAAAATAAAAATGCGGAAGGCCAGTTAACTTCCTATCCAAAATAATACCTAAAAATTTAGATTCGTCTTTAACAGGAATAACTGTGTCATCATAAAATACAGTGATTGGTGGAGGACAGCGCATTCTAGAGAATAATACTACAGAACTTTTAGGTACGGATAGACTTAAACCATTTTTATCGAGCCATGTCTTTAAATTCGTAAGGGATAAGGTTAATGATGAGGATAGGGTTTGAATATTACTGCCAGATATATACAATAACAAATCGTCAGCGTATTGTAATATATTTACTTTACCAAGAAGAGAACTCTCTAAATCGTATGAATAAATATTAAACAGTAACGGACTTAACACTGAACCTTGGGGAAGGCCCTTCCATAAAAGTCTTGATATTTTAACAGATTCAGATTGCACAAGGTCTACACTTCTTTCTGATAAAAGATTAATTATAAAATTAATAAGTAGGGCAGGAATCCCTAGATCTAAAAGTTTATTCTTTAATATAGATAATACTACGTTGTCATATGCAGAAGTAATGTCTAGGAAGGCAGCTAAAACTGATTCATTACATGAAAAGGCGAGGCGAATATCTGTAGTAAATACACCAATGCTGTCCATTGTCCCCTTACCCTTTCTGAATCCAAATTGAGAATTACTTATTAGGCCTTTGCTTTCCACGAACCATTCTAAACGATTTTTAACCAAGTGCTCAGCAATTTTAGTCAAGACTGAGGAAAGAGCAATGGGACGATAAGAATCAGCATTTGCCGAGGGTTTATTTGGCTTGAGAATCGGTATAACCTCTTGCTCTCTCCATTTAGGAGGAATACAACCTGTGCGCATAATTGAATTAATAACATCTAAGAAATAAGACAAACTGGGATCGCTTAAATGAGAAAAGAAGGAATAGGGAATCCCATCAGTACCAGGGGCAGAGTCTTTAACGTTTTCGAGTACTCCCTTCAATTCATAGAGATTGAACGGTGAATTTAAGCCTGATTGATCTAAATTAGATATATAAGAGGTAGCAAAAAAGGTATCTTCTGGAACAAATGATGGTGCAATTCTATCTAAAAAGGTTTGTACTAAGGGCTCTTGGAGGCTTTGAGGCGTGGATTCTTTAAAAGCTGACCTAAATCTTCGAATATTAGACCAAACAGTGGATGGAGAAGTGTCAGGAGAAATAGAAGAACAAAAATTCTTCCAACCATCCCATTTCTTCTTTTTTAAGAGTTTCCGAGTACTGGTAATAATATCTGCAAGTTCATTAAAATTCTCCATGGTTGAATTTGCGCAATATTTTAGCTCTGCCTGTTTCCTTCTTTTAATTGCCTCATAGCATTCACTATCCCACCAGGGGGCACATGGTAATTTTTTGTTACGACTATTTTTAGTCGGAAATATTGTATTAGCAGTATTTAACAATAACGAAGCTAAAGCCTCCGCACATATGGATGAGTTCGTATCAGTTACCTCAGGAAGAGAATGAATGTTTTCCTCGACCTTTTCTTTGAATAATTGCCAATCAGCATTTGCAAGTTTATATTTCATGCGAGGGGAACGTTTACTTGGCGATTTAGATGTAGATGGGAAAGTAATGAGTATAGGAAAATGATCGCTACCAAATGTAGATGTAATAACTGACCAAGTCAAGGTGGAGGCTAGATTAGCAGAACAAATGGATTAATCTGGGGCACTAATACCTTCGTTTGGTTGAGTACGACGAGTAGGGTGTCCAGAGTTAAGAATACATAAATTAGCGTTATCTAAGAGATCTAAAACGCGGGACCCGTAATGGTTCGAATTGGAACTTCCCCAACATTGATGCTGCGCATTGAAATCTCCTAAAATTAGCACTGGACTAGGTAAATCATTAATAATATTATCAACTTCATCATATATGACTGTAGAGGGGTGAGGAATATATACAGATACAAACGAAATATTATTTACACGAATGGCAATGATAGAAAAATCACTACTGTGACTAGGGATGGGAATATGTACAAATGAAAAAGAATTTTTAACAAGTAATGCTACACCACCGTAGCCATCAGCCCGGTCTTCTCTAACACAAGAGAAGCCAGGAATTTTAAAAAGGGAATCTGGCCGAAGCCAGGTTTCCTGTAGTGCTATAATAAACGGGGAGTACTTGTTGATCATATAAATTAAGTCAGTTTTCTTATTTTGTATACTTCGGCAATTCCACTGGATCACTGAATCCAACTGATCCATAATTATTAATATTATTATCACATAAAATATCCTTAACAGACATGGCAGCGTTGGACGGTGAGGCTAGAAAATTTGTCTGAGACAGTGTATTTATTAAAGTAATGATTAAATCTTTAATTGACAGATTATCTAAAGACGAGGTCTGTTGGTCGTTTTTTAGTAAAACACTTTGACTCGGGACAATAGGGCTACTATAATCCCTAATTAAGGATTCGTGACTGGCACGATCATAGCCTTTGCCAGGTTTATAAGCAGACTTAGGTTTTAAGAAAACAGTCTTTTTATACGATTTGTTATCGGGAATGTAGTGGTTCTGAGAATTTGACTCATTCAAAATACGCGGGCTATTGGAAACATGAGCAGGAGAAGAAGTAGCAATAGCTGCATATGTCTTGGAAATGGGCGGATGCAATTTCAGCGCTTCAGCATATGTAATGCAGTTGTTAGCCATGGATTCTTTTATGGATTTTTGCCTAAAGAATTCAGGACATTTCCTACTAGTAGCTGTGTGATTGCCAGAACATAAACAACAGATGATACAATCCTCTTCTACTTGGCAGTTTTCACCACTATGACCTTGGCCACATTTAAAACACCTGGGAGTGGAACGGCATTGACTCTTAATATGCCCATATCGGCAGCAGTTGAAACATTGGATAGTTGGGTATATGTAAAGATCAACAGGCAATGAATTAAAACATAAAAACACTCTTTTCGGAAGTGTCTGACCATCAAACGTAAGAATAACTGTTTCTATAGGTAGATATTCTGCTTTACCATTAACAAAACTTTTCCTCTTTATACGCCTAGCCTTTAGTACATGACCGACCCCCATAGGAACGGTTATGCTTTGGATAATCTCCTCCTCAGACCAATCTGTAGGCACTCCCCTAACTACGCCCATACGAGTAACATTAACGACAGGTATAAATGCCTTGTATTTATTTTGTTTCAATTTCTCATTATTTAAAAATAAATTCGCATCCTCAAATTTTGTAAAAGAAATAGAAAGTCTATTTCGGCCAATCCGTTTTAAACTGCCATTGACTATATTCTGCACAGAGTTCTTTTTTAAGAAATAACCAAACGAAACCGGGTGAATGTTGCGATTATCAGTAGGTGATTCTTGTTCTTTCTGTACATGAACAGTGTAAGGGGCTAGATCTGAAGCGACATATGAAAGTCTACCAATAGGAATTCGAGTTGTAGTATCAGTATTAGATCGGTCATGTACTGAATTTGGTACCGAAGGAAAATCATTGGAATTGGCAATGTTATTATTTTGAATTTCTTTATGAGTATCGTTGTGATAACTATTTCCGCACTGACAATCAAATTCATCTCCTGAGCCTGCCATAGCTGAAGTTTTAAGATGCCTTTTACGTTTTTTGCAATGCTTGCATACTTTACGAGCAGACGCTCTTTTACGTTTAGCCTTGGAATTTTCCGTAACAAAACCTCCATCCGTGTCTTGTAAGGAGCATTCAGTCTCCATACCAGAGTTTGAGCAAGTTATTGTTACATAATTAGCTACCGGGGGGGCCGTCCCCCCCGGATCTTCGGGTTCGTTCATGCAAAATTACAAACTTAAAAACTCACCAGATTTCCGTAGAAAACAACACAAATAAATAAAATATATACAATATACAATAGAAATATACAAACTACACGACTTAACTGATCCAATTAAGATTTAAAATTATAAATGCAAAAAAGCCAGAAAAAAGTCGACCGCACCGCTAGACGTTTCCCGCGCTTTTTTTCTTTTTTAAACATAATAATAATAAATAAATGTCAAAGATTCTAACGGAATGTCAAATATTAAGCACTTAAAGGCCTATTACACGACACGTTATTCAGGGACCCTGACCCTGAATCAGTGCGGTCTAATAGGATTCAGGGAATAAGGGTCCCTAATTAGGGCGACCGGGTCGACCCGGTCTGCCTTGCTCCCTTACCGCTCTGCCGAAAGGGTCGTGTAATAACACTTAGGCCCTGTCCGCACAGCGATTTTTCACCGCGCGATTTTAATTCTCGCGATTCTTTTTCCGCGACCGGAATCACATTATATACGCACTGCGAATAAAATTCCGCGCGTATTTTGTCATTTCGATGGAGTTCCCGGCTGAAACGGACGTGTACAATGGACAGAAGAAAAATTTTAATTTACTTGATACTCCATCAATAGCTCAAATAAGATGTTAAAACGACGGCGATGTGAACATCTAATGAGTATTGACACAGTATTTCTTTATAATAATAATTGAAAAGTACTTATTAGGCAAATTAATAAACTATTAGCTTTATTCACCTTTTTGTTTTTTTTCAACAACACTATATTGTTCCCAAGTAAAATATATCTATATAATATTTCCTTTCATAATCTCGTCTTCCTTGCGCTGTTAGTTTACGACTGAGCGGATCGCGCGATTTTTTTTCCGCAGTGCGGACAGGCCCGTACCACTTTATATTGCACAAAACATTCGCGCGGAAAGAAATCGCGGTCATTTTGCATCAATTCACAGATTTTTTTTCCGCGCGAATTTTTAATCGCCAGTGCGGCTACTTCTATAGTGTTGCACGAGTTACAGAATTGCGGAAAAAAAATCGCGCGGTGAAAAATCGCTGTGCGGACAGGGCCTTAGGGCGGTTAGGGAGCTCAGTGTCGCGCCGGCCATGGCGTAGAGTGGTCGTGCGTGTTCAGGGTTACCAGATTTTAGTTTATTTTTATTGATTTTTATTTTACTCCCGATTCTTTTTTACCTCCTTCATTGTATAAATATGACCAAACGGAGCAAAACCTCAACGGTTTCCATAGAAGGACGACCTTTTTTTGCTCTCCAAGCAACTGAATGGGAAAAATTTTAGTTATAATAATCATCATCATTATAGTAATCATCATTCATAGCAAAAATAACATCTCCCGATCTTTCTTAAGGTATTGTCATATACCTATCTCCGGGATTTTTGAAAAAATATCTTCCGAAAGTCAAAATTAGTTGTTGCGAGCACTGCCGTGACTACTACAGCAACTTTTTGATGTTTCGATAGTGACGGCGGCATGATGTAAAGACGTCCAACTCTCTCGATATTCACGTATCAACTGATTCAGGGACCGATATTCAGTGTCGTCTAATAAGCGCCACACTAACTAGGGTCCCCGCCCACCCGTTATTCAGTGCCCTGAATTTAGGGCCGTGTAATAAGCCTTTTACCTTTACATAGATATTTACGATATTCCTATTTTACTGGCTAAAATGCACATCCTCAGTGCAAAGCCATAAAAAAAAAATATTCCTATTCAAACTACGCACTGTTCATAGAATTGAAAAATCAGTCATTTCTAGAATCAGTCATTTGTAGAATCGGTCATTTGTCGAATCGGTCATTTGTAGAATTGGTCATTTTTAGACTATGTAGTCATTTTGCGAATCGGTCATTCTTAGACTAAACCAATTTTAACAATTATCTCCAACAACGCTGTCAAGATTGGCACTATCTATTTTGTGCCGCTTCGAAACATACTTCGCATTCTCATGTAGGTTCACCATCAGCAGTTTAATAGGTATAACACAAAAAATTAAATTGCCTCCCGAATCATCGTAATTTACGGGAGAATGTTTCGGTATCTAAAAATCATTAGAATATGTACTGCTCCCTAAACTTACCTAATAAAACAATCATCTTTTTTGATTCCAGAAGTGCGTTAGAAGCTTTTAAAGTTAAAAACTTCAAGTTCCCTTTTAAGTCGAATATTTGTTACCCAATTAGGTATAATAGATTGTAACAAATCTATACTAATATTATAATCTATACTATATAATATTATTCGGCCGTCTCTTGCAATAGGCGTGGCCCAGTGACGGAGGACTGGGCAGTTTCCACTGGATTAGTAATTCTTAATAGGGGTAACTCCTACACCTGCGTGCGACAGCAGGGAGGGTCAGTGGTGGACCTCACGTTCGCCACTCCCGCTCTTGCCGCACGTGTAGAGGGCTGGCACGTCGCGCGGGTCGAGACCCTTTCCGACCACCGATATATTCGGTGGTCAATCTCCCCGCAAACCCGAGTTTCCGACGTCACTCCAAACCGTCGTGCGTCTTTTCCCCGCTGGGCACTGTCCCGATTGGACCGGGGAGCTGCAAAGGAGGCCGCTTTCCTCCAAGATTGGTTCGCGCCCTCTTTCCTTGGTCCTGACGTTAACGCATCCGCCGCGATTCTGAGGGATTCTTTGACCGAGGTATGCAACTCAAGCATGCCTCGGTCCAAACGTCCCACCGCTCGTCGGGCGGTATATTGGTGGAGTAGCGAGATCGCCGAACTCCGGGCGAATTGTATCATCGCCCGACGTGCGTTTCAGCGTAGTCGCAGGCGGCGTGCTAGAGACGCCGACAATGAGGCCCTTCTATATGCCTCCTATGTCGAGGCAAGACGGGTCTTCAAGTCAGCGATTGGGGAGGCTAAGGATCGTGGCAGGGCGGAAATGCTCGAGGGTCTGAACAACGATCGGTGGGGGAGACCGTATAGGGCTGCGCGAAACCAGCTGCGCCCAATTGGTCCCCCACTGACCGAGTCCCTCGAGCCGAGTCTTCTTGTAGAGGTGGTCCGGGTTTTGTTCCCGGCTCAAGACACTTCCTTCTCCCCGCCTACTATGCGTCCTCTTGTTGGAGTCGTAGCGCCGACGCAGGATATTCCCCCGATTACGACGGAGGAGTTTGCCTCGGCCTGGGCATGTCTTCGTCGAAAAAAGACTGCGCCTGGTCCCGACGGAGTACCGGCACGAATTGTGGCTACCGCGGCCTCTCAGATGGAGGAGCGTATTCGGGACCTCTTCGGCCAGTGTTTTGTGGCAGGGAGGTTCCCGGACATTTGGAAGGATGGGCAGCTATGCCTCCTCCGAAAAGAGGGGCGTACACCCGATTCACCATCAGCTTACCGACCAATCGTCCTTCTGGACGAGGTCGGTAAGCTGTTTGAAAGATTAATCGCAGCTCGTATTAACGAGCACCTGCGGGACACGGGGCCGGACCTATCCGATAATCAGTTTGGGTTTAGGTCCGGGCGGTCGACTATTGACGCCATCGCCCGTCTTCAGCAACTGGTCAGGGATTCAGAGGCGCGTGGGGAGGGCGTGTTGGCGGTGTCATTCGACATCGCTAATGCATTCAACACCATCCCCCACGCCACCATCTTGGAGGCCCTTAGGCACTTTGGTCTCCCCTCTTATCTCCAGACTCTGCTGGAGAGTTATTTGGCAGACCGCTCGATCCAATTTGTGGATAGGGAAGGAAACCTACGCAGGCACAGAGTGGAGTCCGGTGTGCCACAGGGGTCGGTCTTAGGACCCCTCTTGTGGAACATCGGCTTCGATTGGATGTTTCGAGGTGCTCTCCTACCGGGCACGAGTGTCATCTGCTATGGGGATGACACTCTTCTCACGGCCCGGGGAAAAAGCTACGACGAGGCTGCGTGTCGTGCGGCAGCGGGTGGAGCATTCATTGCTCGCCGCATTGAATTGTTGGGGCTTACGGTGGCTCTTAGCAAAACAGAGGCTGTGTTCTTCCACCGCCCCCGAATGCGCTGCCCCCGAGACGCCCACATTTCCATCTGTGGGGTAGATATCGCTGTCAAGGCCCACATAATTTACCTGGGCCTTACCTTGGACTCGCGATGGCAGTTTGGCCCACATTTTAAAGGGCTGTCATCGCGACTCCTAAAGGCAGCGAACGCCTTTGCTTGGCTCCTCCCAAATCTGGGGTGACCGAAAGCGCACTGCCGACATCTCTACGCCGGCATCTTACGGAGTATAGCCATGTATGGGGCGCCAATATGGGCCGACGTTGTCTCACGCCGCGTGCAGAGAGTGTCACGGTCGTACAAGACCGTGAGTTTCGACGTGTCCTGCGTCTTGGCCAGCACCCCGCCCTGGGAGCTCGAAGCTCAGGTGCTGGCCAAGGTTTACAGGTGGACGTCCGAGCAGAGGGCCTGCGGGGATCGCCCTGCTCCGGCTGAGAGAGGTGCAATACGGAGGGAAGCCTATCAAGACCTGGTCCAGCGGTGGGCCGAGAGCCTCGCCTCCGCTAAGTTTGGTCGGCGCTGTTTAGACGCCGTGGGTCCGGAGCTGCAGTCGTGGCTAGAGCGGCCACATGGACTCCTCACGTTTCGTCTGGTGCAGATATTGTCTGGGCACGGTTGCTTCGGACAGTATTTGCATCGGATCGGACGGGAGGAGTCCACAGCGTGCTGCGAGTGTGGGGCGGAGTGTGATACACCGGATCACACCCCACCTCCACCTACCTTGCACGGGTCCTCGTCTCCGTCGGACGGGAGTAGGCTGGCCCTCCTGGCCTCTCCCGTCGCTCCCCCCCAGGGTGGGAGCTTGGTGGGTCTGCCTTAAAGACAGACAGCGCTGGCGGTGCCAAGGTAGTATAGGTAAAGCCAAGGTCCCTTGGCACCGTCCCTATAGGCGCATGACGGAGGGGCCGGGGTTTTTAGTGGGTATTCCCTGCCTCTCTTCCATCCTGAGGCAGGGTGCCGTCTTCCCACTCCAGAGGACGGCGTGAGTCCCACATACCCCGTCACTCCCCCCGGGTGACGGGGATGCGTAAAAGCATTTTCACCGGCATAAAAAAAAAAAAAAAGGTGTGCATAAAATCAATAGACCGAGTTGCCTATGCCATCTCCTCTTTGTATTTGCTCCGCTCCGTGGCTTGTAACGGCACGTAGCGACACCTATCTCCACATCGCTATAACAATCTGTAGCGACACGTAGCGACACCTATCCCACATCACTACAACTATCTAGACGTCGCATACAATATGCAATCACTAGTTCCGCCAGCTAACAACAGATGGCGATGTGAAATCCGGGACTATAGAAAATGAAATCGCTCCATACAATTTGTATGGAAGACCTACAATGCGCATACGAAGTTTTCATCACGACTCGCTATAATATACGAAAAATCAAGATGGTCCATCGGACCGCGGTCCCCGAGCACGATCACCTAGCTCGGCGGAAGTACTTCCACTTTTCGTAGGGACAAGTCTGTTCCTACAGTAGTACCTATTTATTACTTCCATACAATAGCTACCGTACCTTATTTGTCTCCGATTTCCACACTTCAATTGTTGGAACTGCTTGTGGAAACAATCTTCGCCATTTACTGGTGATGTTATAGTCCTCTTTCTTAAAATGTGCAGAACAAATTGTACTGTTTTTACTTGGAAGCCAATCTTTCAAACCAGTGGCGTCAATCCATTTTGTCTTGGTATCCGGATTCTTGGGAAACCTATAAAAGTCGTGTATCATACCAACATTCCATTTATTCTTACAATAATAAGTATGGTCGACAGAAGAGAACAATTTTATAATTTAAATTACGATGAAATAGAAAAGCCATTTCATACCTTTTATCTATTATCTACATAATCGACTCGACTATATCGCGCGCTGCGCTAGCATAGTGTGCAACACTAGTGAACGTGAGAGTGAGTGTTCGCGTTCGGCTGTTACGGATCGGATCCAAGGCCGTAAAACAATTTTATTCCAAACAAAAAAGGTAACGCATTCGTGTTCGACAACACGACACGATGTAGATGTAGGTACCTAGGTATCGCATGACCTCAATATACCTATAAGGTACCTACATAAATACTTGTAGGTAACGATAAAAAATAGGTACATTTAGAGCGTATTGCATACTTACGATACGATATAAGCCCTATTGTACCCTAAATACACTAGAAATCACTGTAGATTATATTTTGTATTCGTCATTTCTTGTACTCTTATGTAATCATGGTTTTAGTAAAAGCAAACTTACCCATGATATGAAATATCTCCTTTTAATCTATTCACCTTCGAACTTCTATTTTTACAGTTACATACGGCACAATATGGCATTTTTGCACTACGACTTTGATGTCGGAGCGCTGACTGAACTGACATTTTACATGCAAACAAAATGCACACTAGTGCAAGTTTGAGTCACGTCACGTCAGACGCCACATGTAACACATACAATAAAAAGCCTAGAAATGAGCGGTACACACTCTTGAATCGTTGCTACCAGGTTCTCACCAAATATCATTAAATTTTAAAAAGCCCATAAATCCATGCTTCTTTATCGATTAACTATCAGATTATTCCTATGAAATGCTTTAAAGAGCACTCTAATAGGTATTATAATGAACTAAATTTAGGTACGTTAGAACGGAACGGCTGTGTGTGGCCGTTCCAGCCATCAATCAATCATCCCGTCCACTAGATTATAATAGCTTTGTCAGGGCCGTCTCTACCAGGGGGTGCGGTGTAGCCGGGCGGAGCGCTGGATTTTTGGTTATATAATTTTTCCATATTCACTGTTAATTAATCGTAACGTAAATAACTACTTACGAATAACGTTTTCACGCTAAAAAGCACGTTTTTAAAAGTCATTAATACCTAATAATTGTCATTTTCTTCGCTAGAGAGCTCCAATAAAGGCTCGCGATTGCTGCTTATCATAAAGTTCTATAAGGCGAAGCGCTTTTTTTTTCTAAATGACTAGGTACCATCGTACCTAACACATACTAACATCTTAGTCAAGGCGCCCTTGTCATCATCGCCGGATGGTTGGGGGGGTGGAAGGCTCTCAGCCCTAGATAAGCTAAGCAACACAGCTAAGCGCGCCCCCTAGTGGGAATCGGGCCTTGGCTTAGGGCGTTACTGGTACCTACGGACGATATTTTGAGGAGGGGTGGCGGGTTGCGCGATCTGGACGCAGAAGTTAAGGGACGACGCGGCGCAGGTCCCCGCCGGCGGGGTTGGAACGACGGACTTGAAATGTGAGATATCGCCAGCTGTTCGGCGGCGGCCAACATGGTGAGGGTGATGGAGAGGTCAGCGTCCTGGAGGACGGGACGACGTTTCCTATGGGGGGCTTCGAGAGGGACGAAGGGCGGATCTGTGTAGGAATGGAGGATATGTTCAAGACGCAGAACTGGAAAGGACATGGCATCAACATAAATGGAGAATAGGTACATCTCACTTGCGATTTGCAGACATCGTAATGGCAAAATTCTAGTCACACAAAACACTACGCCGACAACATTATATTTCGACAGAACACAACTGCGACATCACACGTATTCGACAGAACATTGTTCAGACAAGATATATAGATATTTTAGCATATTTTGTGATTATATCTAGTGTTCTGTCGAATCATCGTACATTCGAAGAGGCGTCTAGTCGAAATCCAGGAAAAGACTCGTCAGATTTGGTAACTAGATGCGAGACAAAAACTAAGGAATGTAGAAATAAAACAAATATATTTTTCAAAAATAAAAATATACTTATATTTACAATGTAGGCACACTAAATTACAGGTCAAAATTAGGTACAAAATTTTGATTACAATGATAACAATGAAACTCCGTTTGTATCTTGTACTTGAGACGTTGACGTGAAGATAAATGATTGTTTCGTTAAAATGAAATTAAAGTAGATAGCTATATTAAAAACAATACAAAAATAATAAAACTAGATATACCTACTTAAATGATTTTATAATAGGACCTTTTTTGTTTCCTATAATCTATTTACATACATTTGCGATTGTCTACTCTAAACTAAAATGACGCGCCCCACTCCTTAATTATTGTATTTAGATGTGTCATCATCATCATCAGCCCGTAGACGTCTACTGCTGGACATAGGGCTCCCCCAATGACCTCCACATGGACCGGTCCTGAGCGGTCTGGGTCCAAAAGATCCCCGCTATAACTACCAGGTCGTCAGTCCATCTCGTAGGGGGCCGTCCCCTGCTGCGTCTGCCCTCTCGCGGTATCCACTCGAAAACCTTTCGTACCCAATTTGTCCGTGTGGGGTCCGGATTTATAGGACCACCCCGTCTCATCCCGTGGGTGTCGTAGGAGACGACTAAGGGAATATCAGGAAACGGGCAGCAGTGTTTACCTGGGTACAAGCAAAACCTACAGCGGTCACCAACCCGCCTGCCAAGCGTGGTGACTATGGCAAGTCCCCCAAAATAGCTAATTTAGATGTGTAAGTGCAAAAATTACAGCACTTCATCTGTGTAGGACTTGTAGGAGCGCCGTTTATTTGCTGAACTATGAATTGTATGTGCACATGACGGCCGACTAGTCGGGTGATGAATCCGACAACGCTCGCTCTATGAAGCAACGCCGTCACATTGTAGGAAACTAGACGACTTTTCCTCTCACGAGTTCACGATCAACTAAACTAGTTGGGCAACAAATCAGAGAATGGCGCTGTTCCAATCGTGGTTCCAATATATGGATTTAACCGTCTACTGAACGACCTGTCGTAATTACATTGTTTATGTGTAGGTATTGCGTCCATATTTGAAATTTTCTTGTGCGCGTAAAAGTGATATACAATTTCAGTTCAGATATTATGACAAGGACTAGGTATTCCTTGTAATGTACATATTCAATATACGCATTTGGTCTATTACTTATTTGTAATTTTTTGAATTTTGTATGTATTTTACGGTACCATCTCGAGGGGATGAATGGGACACACATTTAAGTTAAATTACACAAAACGACAACTTGGTCATTTAAAAAAAAGTCAGGCTGCCAGTAGCGCCCTAGAGGCGAAGTCAGATGTGGTACTGAAAATAATTACCAATCCCAAATGCGATTTAGCTAAAGTTTTATAAACGATGGTAAAGTACCTAATTTACACCTAGTTGGTTTTATCACTTCGGTTGGCTCTTTCACCTCATCAATCGTTCTAACTTCCTTGTAATATCTACTGTCAATATTGGGATGTTCTATAGTGTCATTTTGTACTCTTGATTTTCGTAAAGCCTGAAGAGACTTTTTGCCAACATTTTTACCTTTGTCCTGTGTATAATTTGATGCTGATTTCGTATTAGCATGTTTAAAAGAGAATGGAGTTCTTTGTTGTATTACGTTACTGTGAGTATTTCTAGTAGTTTTATTAGTTCCAACATGACGATTTAAGCAATTGTCACCTTTTTCGCAGTAACCTTTTAGAAAGTCTGGACATATTTTAGTTTTATCACTCAATTTGATATGCACGTATGGACAACTATCTCTAGTGCACATGCCTTCCAAATAAAAATGGCATGTAGGCATCTTCTTACTTGTTATATCATGTGACAGCAGGCACTGTGGATCATGGCAAATGCCTTTCATGAATTTTCTGCATATTGATACATGTTTTTTATCATGTAAAAATTCACAAATCCCATGAACCATTCTCAAACATTTTCCATATTTTTTGAATAGAGGACAGGGAATATTATTCTTCTTTAAGCTCCGTTTAATATGTTTGGGTTTCACATTACGGAATTTAGATTCAGCTTTGGCTAAATCATTCGACAATTTGCGGTAGACGAATTTGGACCTTGAAAATACTTTCATTGCAGGGCGCTGTTTGACAACATTTTGAGGAAGCGCCCCTATACATATTTTATTATAGCTAGAACGTTGTGGTAATTGTCTCAGAGTACAGAAGGGTGTTGGTTTAATCATCATAGTCCGAGATATGTTTGTCGAATCTAAATTCTTCTTGTAATTACTGATAGCCACTGACTTATATTTATTTATTTGAACTGTAGTGGTTGGCTTTATATTCTCTTGGCTTCTTAACACTTGGTTGACATTGTGTCTTACTAATGAATATCGTGACTTTGAAGACATGCTTGATTGTATAGAGGGATTACATTTCCTTGTAGCATGAGGATTTTCTTTTTTGAAAATATTTGATGATGCGCCATTGAGAGATGTAGGATTCTGGAGGAAATCATTTCTTGGATTTAAATTATTATCAGCACTATGATTTATGGTATTTTGACTGTTTGTTTTAATAAAATTTGGGTTCACAAAAATTCTAGTTTTGTTCTGTAAATGTTGTGAAAACTTTGGATTGACATGCATATTGTAATTTCTCTGTGGTACATTAAAATTAGGATTTATGAATACTTTGTTATTAGAATTCATATTTGGAATTTATTGAAGACTGAACTGAAAATATTTGTTCCCAATTTTGCAATTCAAATCCGACACTGAGATTGGTTTAATAGTATTTCCGTTTTCTTCTTTCAAAATTGAGTTGAGTTCTTCCAGATAACTTGCAAGCTCTGCCTTTTTATTTCCACTTATCCACAGTATGCTCATGTGAAAGGAAGGGCTCTGGAAAATAATAAAAAAATATACACAATAGTATTTTTATACCTGCAAACATCCAGTGCTGGACATAGGTGTCCCCCCAATGAGCTCCACATGGACCAGTGTTGCGTGATCTGCATCCAAAGGATCCAAGTATCTCAATTTTAATCATTTAAATTTATTCCATTAAACAAACCCAAATATTACCTACCTTATAAAATAGTGGCAACCTAAAGTCTTGTAACAGACCATCAACCTTTTGCACCAAGTTTAATAATTTTTCCTTGGTGGAATAGTCCACATCCAGGGATATAAATGTCCTTGAATTATCTTCGTTGCAATAAATGTTTATAGATGAAAAATCCAGGTCAAAGCTGAAAGAAGGTAAACCAAACAATTATACAAAGGCATTTTCAAATTCATAATAAATGTATGTGGCGTCCCGCCTTTTTACAAAATTAATTAATAAAATAATTAGTAATTTAAAACTTACCATTCAGTGTCAATAAATGCTTCACGTAGACCCTCTTTAAATGAGGTGATAAGGTGGTACTGTAATACTACAGTCTTTGATAAGCTTATATGAAAATCATCACATATGTGACATAACTCTTTGTAAGGACTCAATGTAGTCAATAACCGCTCACAAAAATTGTGCAGCACATCTTCATTTGGATCTGTAAATAAATATTACTGACAATAACCTCTTTAAAATAATAAGGTAAGCAACCATTTTACCTACTTTTAATATCAACTAGCTGTGCCAGCGGCGTCCCACGTGTGTATATCGGGTTTTAAAAATAATGGCCTAACTTTTAAGTTAGACCTCTAGCAATACATTGGTGAAATTCGCAATCAATTCCATGCAGTAGTTTTCGCGTGATGTACGTTCAACCAGAATTCACAGACTGACGTTAACCAGAATCTCGAAAATGTGGTTCGAGTCCTCAGGGAAGAAGGATCGAGATTTTGCAACATGCGGCGTATGGGTAGGAAGTCGAAACTTTCCGAGGAAACCTAAGGGCTAATGAAGCAACGACGTGAAGACCCACCCGTCACTTCGTCAGGAAAACGGACTATAAACCGAGAGATCAATAAACTCGTACGACGCGATCTCCGACGCTTCAATACTCTTTTGATCGAAAGAGCTATTGTGCAAAGTCGGGGGTCCAAGGTGTTCGTGCAATCTCTTGGAAGAAGCCACCTGACTAAGCTGACCACAGCAAGTGGAGAAGTCATTAACTCCAAGCCGGCGGTTCTTTCGGAAGTAGAAGACTTCTACGGCCGGTTATACGCTTCGCATGCATCTCGACCTGATCCCGAAAATGAGGATACTAGAGCCACATTAACACGCCATTTCACCGAAGACTTGCCAGAAGTCAGTACTGACGAAATCGAGATCGCTCTTGGGCAGCTTAAAAATGGAAAGCCCCTGGAGAGGACGGCGTTACAACAGAGCTGATGAGGGCAGGAGGCCATATTGAGAGAGCTCCAAAAGCTTTTTAACGCTGTCCTTCTGGAAGGGAGAACTCCGGAGGCGTGGACTAGGAGTGTGGTTGTCTTGTTCTTCAAAAAGGGAGACAAAACCCTATTGAAGAACTATAGACCCATTTCCCTTCTAAGCCACGTCTATAAGCTGTTTTCAAGAGTGATCACGAACAGTCTTGCGCGAAGACTCGACGAATTCCAACCACCGGAACAGGCTGGGTTTCGGAGCGGATACGGCACCATAGACCACATCCACACAGTGCGGCAGATTATACAGAAGACCGAAGAGTATAATCAGCCCCTGTGTCTAGCATTCGTGGACTATGAGAAGGCCTTTGACTCGGTTGAAACCTGGTCTGTCCTGGAGTCCCTGCAGCGATGCCAAGTAGTAGCCTGCAAGATGATTGTAGAAGCGATGCGATACATCCAAGTGATGAGATGTCTCTATGAAGCCGTCACCATGTCCGTCCAAGTACAGAATCAGCAAACAAGGCCTATACCGTTGCATCGAGGAGTGCGACAAGGGGATGTCATTTCCCCAAAGTTGTTCACTAATGCAATGGAGGATATGTTCAACACGCTGAACTGGAAAGGACGTGGCATCAACGTAAATGGCAAATACATCTCTCCTTTGCGATTTGCAGACGACATCGTCATAATCGCTGCAGGACCTACAACAGATGCTGAATGAACTGGCTGACTCCTCTGTGCGCATCGGCCTACGGATGAACTTGGATAAAACCAAGGTCATGTTCAATGAACATGTTCTACCGGAACCGATTGCAGTGCACGGCGCCGTCCTCGAAGTCGTTCAAAAATATGTATACCTTGGGCAGACACTGCAGTTGGGTGGAAACAACTTTGAGGACGAGATAAATAGGAGAATTCAGCTAGGCTGGGCAGCGTTTGGGAAACTTCGTCGAGTCTTCACATCGTCGATCCCCTGTGGGATCGACGATGAGAAGACTCGGCATGTGAAGACTAGGCACTGTTGCTTAAAGACGAAAGTCTTCGATCAGTGCGTTCTACCGGTTATGACATACGGAGCCGAAACGTGGACACTCACGGTACCGCTAGTCCACAAGTTGAAGGTCGCTCAGCGAGCTATGGAAAGGGCTATGCTCGGCGTCTCTCTGCGAGATCGGATCCGAAATGAGGTGATCCGGCAGAGAACCAAAGTTACCGACATAGCTCACCGGATCAGTAAGCTGAAGAGGCAGTGGGCTGGCCACATCAGCCGCAGAACCGATAACCGCTGGAGTAAACGAGTTCTGGAGTGGAGACCGCGTCTCGGCAAACGTAGTGTAGGACGCCCTCAGGCCAGGTGGAGTGACGATTTGCGCAGGACGGCTGGCAAGTGCTGGATACGAGAGGCCCGGGACCGATCGAAGTGGCGAGCATTGGGACAGGCCTATGTCCAGCAGTGGACTGATGTGGGCTGATGATGATGATGATGCACATTCAAACATATATGTAAAAATTTCTCCCGTTATGAAAAGTATACTATAACCTGCCCAGGAGTATGAAGAATAATTGTACCAAGTTTCGTTAAAATCCGTCGAGTAGTTTTTGTTTCTTTAACTATAACAAACATACAGACAGACATAAATTTTACTGATTGCATTTTTGGCATCAGTATCGATCACTTATCACCCCCTGATAGTTATTTTGAAAATATATTTCATGTACAGAATTGACCTCTCTACAGATTTATTATAATTATAGATATAGTGATTCAGAGCCTGATTGATTGATCCAATTATTAAATGTAAAAACAACAAAAATAGGTGTATTAGCGAATTGTAACTCATTACATACATTTCACATAAACAAATGTTGCCCAATTTCCACGAACATGCGGGAATGACCTTTTTCGTCCGTCATGCAAAGATGGATCATCCAAATGCACATCTCTTGCAATAACTGGTATAGTACTCAAATCTGGTAATCTCAGTTTAGGTCTGAAAATAGCAATACAATTGGATATGTCACCGGAAAATAGCACGAATCGTAAGTTGATCAATATCCTAGGTAGTTCATTAACTTTCGGAATATAACAAACGGTAGTTGAAATGTATTATTTAACGCAATGGATTTCAGTTAATTGATCAACTTACGGTATCTGGCAGTAATTTAATAAGTTAAGATTTTGACACAAGTAAAATCGTCCTCAAATGGGCCAATCGTTGCTTAATCAACTTAATACACTCTCCCCTGATTGGTTGACGGTATATCATCATGTGAGTCTTTGAACTAATCAACGTTCACCTCGCCTTCGTCAGATTATTTAACGGCAAGACCCCGTAAATTAATCAATTTACTAAAATACATACGTTAAATAATACATTTCAACTGCCGTTTATTATTTTCCGGAAGTTAATCAACTACCTAGGAAATTGATCAATTTACGAGTTTTGTTATTTTCCGGTGACAGATATAACACTCAACATGAAAAACAATTACAGTAGAGCATCGATTATCCAAACTAATTGGGAGGCATGGGTGTTCGGATAACCAGTATTTTCGGGGAAATCAAACAGTACTGCTTCAGACGTACATATATTTACAGACAAATTCCTAGGAATCAAGCAAAAAAGTGTGATTATCGATGGTTTCCACTGAAAAACAGCGTTAATCATATTGTACTGGGTTACATTTAAAATAATTTGAAGGTAAAACCGCGCATAATGGGGTCATGTTAAGTTTGGTATTATTGTTTAAGTAATTTTTTGTCATTTCATAATGCTTTGATAATATAACTTTGTAATAGAATAAAATAAACCGAAACAAGTATGTAGGCAGGCAATATTATACGAGCCCCGATGCAAAATAGTTCGTCTAGTACGAAAAACGTGAAGAAAGATTTTTTCTAATTTAATTATTTTTGTACAGTTAAGTAAACAGAATAACTAGTATACCATCTCATGTTTGGTTACTTATGCACTATTTAATGTTGAAGCAATAAACTATTTCAGCCTTTTAATTTAAGAGATATATTGCTTTTAGGTCGAACAAAAGGAAAGCAAAATAGTTCATCTAGTTGTTAATTGATGCAAAAGAGTTCATCTGTCATGGAGTTAAGTTAGTATAAATTCAGAAAAATTCTGTTAACTTATTCAGTTTTTAACCGACTTCGAAAAAAGGAGGAGGTTCTCAACTCGTCTGTATGTATAATATATATTTTTTTTAATGTATGTTCACCGTTTTCACAAAGATTGAGAGTCCGGCGATTTTTGCGATCGAGCTTCAGCCCAGGCTCGGTATGCCATTTGTTTCAGCGTCTCACAGCGTTGGCACTATCGGAACTATACCATATTATGTGTATAACTATAATTATAACTTATTTTTGAAGTCGGTGCCAGCCAACAAATAAATGTATATTGTCGTGTGGATTTGCCAGCCGCGCGCATCATACAACAACAGTCTACGTCAGGTACCTAGAGGCTGGCACCGACACCAAAAATAAGTGATAATTGTAATATTTAAATAATTATAGTTATACACATAATATGTATTACGGATAGAATTACTTACATTATTTATTGCTTTTTAGTTTTGGTAGTTTTCAAGAAAAAAATTGGTCGTGGCAAACCAGTGGGCGAAGAACTTCTTGCTTGAATTTTTATTAAATTGACTTAAATGTTTACGTACATAAACAACATATACTGTGATGCTACAAAACATTGTTTGTTTCGTTATCGCATACCCCTGTCCAATTCTGTAAAAATGTACTAGGTACAACAATAAATAACTATAACTTTTGATGTACTTACATAATGAATGTGAAAATTATACAACTTTATGTACTGACCAGTACAAAATGTTGACATTTTAATTTTGCAGAAATTGTATCAATTTTCATATGAATTTAGTACCTTACAGGTCTTGAAAGATTTTAAGATACATATAAATAAACTTTGGAATGTTACTCAAATTGTGGTTATCATACTTCTTAACTTTCTTTATTACTTTACCCAAATACTCTTCACATTATTTTATATTATCCTATTTTTCATACTAGTCGAACTATTTTGCATCGGTGCTCGTATATCATACTTATTTATATGACAATCGTCTATGTCAGTAAGCACACAAAATAAATTACCTTTTTGGTTGAGATTCTTCGAGTTCTGTATCACTTTCTTCAGAAGTTGAGCAGTAATCAGTAATTAGGGATAAAGCGGACATTTAATATTGAAGTATTTTCGTTATAACGTTATGGTACAAAAACAATGAATTCAGAAGCGTCGTTTCATTTGTACCCTTGTGTTGTGCACGTGAAATGGTATTGTAAAGTTATAACATCAAGGAACATTATATAAACACCTTTGTGAAATTGTTATTCAAAATTTGTTTAATAGGTATAATAATCATAATCTTTCTTCTTTCCTCATAATTATTTAAGTTTTCCACATTTTACGAACGCGACACTGAACACTGACAAGTGACAGCTGACTGGCAACTTTTTTTTAATTTTTTTTTAACTGACTGGCAACTGGTTACTGGACAGACTGCTGACAGTTAAGCAGTTATTACACCACCCGATATTCAGGAACCCTAACTCTGAATAAGTGTGGTCTAATAAGATTTCGGGTAAGGGTCCCGATTTAGGGCGATCGGGCTGCCTAGCTACCTGACCGCTCTGCCTATCGCGTAACGTAATAACATTAAGGGCGATTATCGTATATCAACTGATTTAGGAACCGATTTTCAGTGTAGTGTAATAAGCGCAGCACTAACTAGGCAGGGCTTGGAATACCGGTAAAAATATGGTAACGTTACTTTGTCTGGCCGAGGTATCGCTACTTAAAAAAGTATCGATACCTAAAGTAGCGGTAATTTATAACGTTATAAATTACCGCTACCTTCATGGTGGTATCGGTAAAAGTATCGGTAAACGTTTAAACGTTACTTACTTAATTTTGGATTAAATTCATTCTCTGTTTCTATCGCTCCCACCCAACATGGTCTCATGCGTCTCGTGTCGCGAAGTTGCCGCTCTGCTATAGGTAACCGTGCGGAGCGGCAACGCAGCAAAGTAGCGTAATAAGTATCATTACTTTTACCGGTAACTAAAGCAGGTATCGATACTTTTAACGTTATATTGCAGTATCGATACCTGAAACTAAACGTTAAGTTTGCGTTCCTGTAAAAATTACCGTTATAATTTACCGTTAAAATTTAGTATCGCTACCGACTTCCCGGTAAAAAAAGTAACATTAAATATAATGTTAAATTGGTAACGTTACTAAGCCCTGTAACTAGGGTCCCCGCCCACCCGGTATTCAGTGCCCTGAATTTAGGGTGGTGTAATAAGTGCTTTTGTTCTTGTAAAAAGTCCTTGGTATTTACTTGGATATCGGCATATTTATTACTATCGCCCTGAGCATAAAGTACACACGTACTACACGACCCTAAATTCAGGGCACTGAATACCGGGTGGACGGGGACCCGGGGACCGGGGGTAGTTAGTGTGGCGCTTATCACACTACACTGAATGTGTGAAAATGAAATGAAAATGAAAATAAATTTATTTGGAGCATACTTATCTACAATTTGTTGGGTTACTTAAGTCTAGTCTAGTGTCTAGGGGTGAGAGCCTTCCGCTCCCCCAACAGTCCGGTGATGATGACAAGGCCGGCCTGGCCATCATCGTAGTCATTTAGGAAAAAAAAAAACAGAAACAGTGAATGTCGGTCCCTAAATCAGTTGATATGCGATAATAGCCCTTAATGTTATTACGTTACGCGATAGGCAGAGCGGTCAGGTAGCTAGGCAGCCCGATCGCCCTAAATCGGGACCCCTACCCTAAATCTTATTAGACCACCCTTATTTAGAGTTAGGATCCCTGAATTTAGGGTGGTGTAATAAGGCTTTTAATGACATTCCCACATGGACACAGATTAAAAAGCAATGCAAAAATACTGTTCGAGTTGTGAAATAGGTACCTACAAAATGTAACACAATGTATTATTTTCAATAAAGTTTTATTATTATTATGTAGTCTCTTTTGGATTTCACGGGAAGGTGTCACCTCTCCCAGTCCTTTAGAAGGCTTGCATGGGGGCACAAGCACAACACGTAGAGGCCCCTTGAGACAATTTAATATGTGTATGTGAGATGGGATACACCGGCCGGGCATTACTTCTGAGTGCCCCAAGATGACGCACTCAATAGTAATACCCGGCGAGTGCAGCACTATTGCGTTAAGATGGGTAACTAAAACTGGGTCTATTGAATGAGGTTCTTGTGGGCAGGATATCTGGGCTATGGGGTGAGATAACGGTCGCCTGCCATTTCAATATCTCACAAATTAAAATTTAGGCAGGTGGTGACTCGCCGGCCACTAGGTGGGCCCCCCAAATTAGCCACCAGACTGGGCGGCAAGGGGGCAACACTGGCGTGGCTGGCTAAGGGTGTAGAGGGGTAAATCAACTCAAAGCGATTCTCCAAAGGTTTTCGTAGATAAAAAAATCCAGATATGACTAATTTTGTACTACTATTTTTTTATTTAATCTTCAGTTCATGCCTCATAAAGTGCCTTTGAAAATAAATCTTTAAGAGCTTTATTTATTTTTTTATACCTCTTTTTATAGCTAAAACGTCATCACCAGGTGCTGAAAAATTATGGATCACCAAATAAATAAATAAAAATTAGTAGATTACAGCCATGGTAATGCGTTTTCGATTGAAACACAATAAAGTTAAGATCATTGACTATTGTTTAAGGTAATCACAATTATTGGGAACATCTTAATAAAGACAATAAAAAAAAATTTAAAATTGTCACGGGTTTTTCATCATTACCAGGAATGAGCGTCAAACTGTCAATATTTTTTATAGAGTTATCCTATACTTTCTGATATTTCCCCTCGCCCATGTCACCAGTCTATTCCGTGTAGTAGGCGGGTGTGCTGGTGGCTGAGATTATTGATATTAAAAAAATATCAGTTTCAGGTTTCAAAAATAAAGTTTGTCACGTTTTGCGTCATTACCAGATATATTTTTTTAAGGAAAAGTGTTGATTTAATCTTTCTCAGTTTTTGATATTATATTATATACTAAAAACCTTAGTTGCATAAATATTTCCATATACTTTCAATAAGTAATATCCCATCGACAATTGTTTTTTCTCAAAAACCTCATTACCGGTAGCATCATCACCAAAAAATTAACAATACCGGTAATGATTATGGAGGCCTGGTAATGACATCTTTTATATATTTTGACTTTCAAGCTTAATATATAGCTTGTGATATTGAATTTTATGCATATAATTAAATAAATAATTATATTTTTACGCTTAGGTCAGCTTGTATCGTAAAAATTAAAGATTTTTTACATTGAAAATTGAGCCTATGTATGTAAAATTTGGTTATGATTTAATTTAATTTACATAAACAGGTGGACACTTAGACTTTACTTAGTTTTTTGTATTTGTGGTGTACGTTTAGCTAGGCATGTGCTTACGAGTGCTTAACAATCTACACATTAAAATCAATAGGTAAAGACCTATCTTGGACCAGAGTAATACGGTTTACGACAAAACGAGGTACGAGAGAGGCTATTTTGGCACTAAGATTGATGAGTAGACAGAAGATAGGATCTGGATCTTAACACTCACATAGCTTTCATAGATTTAGAAAAAGTATTTGATAAAATAGATTGAAAAAGAAGTTGGACAGTTTGAAAGCAATCAAGGTACACTACAAAAACAGGAGAATAATTTACGAATAGTACAAGGATCAAGAAACGATTGTTGAAATTGGAGAGGAGAAAGGAAGAACTAGGATAAGTCAAGGTGTAAGTATACATAATGTCTTACAAGAGTTGTCCACTCTCACCGATCATTTTACAAATATATTGAAAAGGAGGGTTGTAGATTAATGTACAGTACGAATTTTTTAGATTTATAAACAACATAGCCGCAATAGCAAAAAGTCCAGATCAATAACAAGATTTGATAGATGAAATGGATAATATATTCTAAGATTCTGGAATAAAAATCAATACCTACGTGTACACTTGAAAGATCAAAACACTTGCAATATCAAAATTCCCAGTAGTAAATATCAAAAGTAAGAATCATATAATATTAGAACAGGTAAATTCATATAAATATTGAGGCAGTTTAATAACCAGATGTACTCCAGATATTAAAGCTCAAATAGCTATTATTAGCTACAGCAAAAACATTTAAGAATAAGAAACACCCATTTATATCAAGAATCTCAACATTTCATCAAGACTCAACTCATTTAAGATAAGAAAAAAGCATAAAAAATATTTCATCTGGAGCATTGCTCTGTACAGCTATGAGACGTGGACAATGACGCGAAGAGATAGAGAAAGATTGGATGTCAGAGTGTAGGTGGAAGCTTTTGAGATGCGGTGATGAATAAGATTGAAGAGAATAAGCTATTTAGATGGAATGGAAGACGAATGAGGATGTATTGAATATGGTGGATCATAGAAGAGATCTTTGGTTCAAAGTATTGGGAATAGGAGAGGAAATCACCTTGGGTGGTGGGACACCTTGTATGTGACAAACTAATAAAAATAACAATCGAAGGCAGGAAATAGAAGCAGAAGAGGAAGACCGAGGAGGACATATACCCAGCAATTGAAGAAAAAAGTTAATGCCTTGACGTACAGGTACTTGAATGTGCTTTCCAGGTAAGGATGAAAATTGCACTACCAACAAGAATGAGGCTCTTGATTGGCCAAGGCCGTACGTATCCGTACGGAACTGCTGTTGAAGCCCTGGTCCGTCTACTGCTGAACGTGAACGTAAGCCTTTCTTAATTTGCGCCACATTTCTTTATCCCGAGATTTCCTCTTCCAGCCAAAGTCAGCAGTTTTTTAAGGTCATCAAGGCTGAAGGTTGCAGGGCGTCCTACACCACACCTGCTTAAGAGCGCCGTCCACGTCAAGACTCGTCAATTCCAACGATTGTCGGATCTACGGCAGATATGACCAGCCCACTGCCAATTCAGCGTACTTCATCCTTAGCATTATCATCAGCATCCTTATGGCACTTTCACTGTCGAACTTTCATCCTCTGACGTATATGCTCGTTACGTACCCTATCTTTTTGCGAGATACCAGGCATAGCTAGATAGCTATGCTTGGTATTGTAGGTCGTGACAGGTTCCTACCTGACACACTGATGGTAGGGAACTCTTATAATGTACTATGTGAGCATAATCTCCTTAATTATAACTATTTAATAATTAAAATTTGTTTAATAATAAAGGTAATGGTCATTACCAGGCACATGATATCATCACCAGTAATTAAATCGTCATCACCAACCCCTTGTCGTCATTACCGGTAATGCCCCTAATTTCAAAATTAATTATCTCTGAACATACTTACGCCACAACAGTGCCTTAAACAGAAAAACGTTTGTTTTATATTGCTTAAAGACACTACAATGTTATATTTTGCATAATTTCATTTTGAAAAAAACATGTAAAATAAATGTTGTAGAATCGATTTGAGTTGATTTACCCAGAGAGGTATACACCGGTTTCTGGATCGCGGTAATCCGGTCAGCCGTTCCCCGTTATTACGTAGATTGAGCACTTCCACCCTTTCAAGCATATAGCTCCTGCGCTCCACTCTGGACGGCCAACGAAGGCAAGCCAGAGGTGGGGGAAAGATGGTGTGTTCCCCCGGGAGGTCTTGGGTCCGTGGTGTCGCCACACACCAACAGCTGGCCACAAGCTGCCCTGCGGAAACTGACTGCACTGATGGGAGTTGTTGCTCTTCATGGTGCGAAGCTCAGCAACTCCCAACAGCGGGCGATGGGGTCGTCACTTCCCTACGCGCAATTATTAATGATACATTTGTTTTTACCCGACTAATACCAAAGGAAGAGGGTATTTTGCTAGTGTTTTTAGCTTTTTTGGACCATTTTAGACCAATTGTGCAGAGCACGGCCCCGTATAGGACTTATAATTATTGTACAAGCCTGTTTCGTTTTTGATCAATTAATCCCAGGCCGTAACCATTTTTATTTTTAGAAATGTGTGTGTTCGTGTTTGTGATGTGGTGATTGGCTTAAAAGGACATGCTCTCAGAGCCGTAAAACCAAATATAAAAAAAAGTGATGTGATGAGATGAGTGACATTCTGACATTACAGTTTACACTGACAGAACCAAAAAATCACTGTGTGCATGTTTAAATTGGTGAAGTTTTTAGAATTTGTATTCTTCTTACTTTATAAATAACAACAAATACCATATACACACAGTACATACAGTATGTCTGCATACAGTAAAAGTATATCAAAACCAAATCAGATAAATGAGGATTCTGTACAAGTAAATGTTTTTACTTTAAATTCAAATGTTGATGCTGCATTTTGGGATAACTTATGTAAAGAAATAAATCGTACAATAAACACACTTAATCGTGATTATATATGGCACCGAGACGAGTTTAAACTATATGTGCCCATCTTATGTGGCGTTGCTGATGGTAACTTTTTAAAATATTCTTTTCTAATACACATTTAACATTTTTGGAAGGTTACGTATCTAAAATGCATTTTCTGTTTTAGAAAACACAACATACCTCAGTAGTACAGTTTGTTTTGGTGATAACATTGAAGATGAATGGTACATTGTTTATCTTGTAATGGAACTAAGTAAAATTTATACAGATTTAATAATTCAACTAGTGGACAGTGATGGAGACTTTTTATTGATTGAAGCAGCCAATTTTCTGCCACAATGGGCTAACCCCGAAAATACAGGGAATAGGGTAAGTTCAGCATCTTGGATTGTCCACAATGCCTTGAAATCAATTTACTTTGTTTATACAGTAGAACTCCAATTATCCGAACTTCGACTATCCGAATCGCCGATTATCCGAATCACAAAAAGTCAAGCGAATGCGTGACCTGGCTGCCCGAAAACGGTTGAAGACCGCAAAACAGCTTACATTGACGGAGATGTTTAAAAAACAATGAATTTTATTTCTAAACTTGTACATAAGTACATTTTATTTATATTTAAAACATGTGACAATTTCATGATTCTTTCATTTAATTCAATTAAAAAATTGTGCAATATCAAAACGTAGCTTTTATTCTCTCCAATGGCAATTTTTAAAAAAAAATCCGATTATCCGAACATTTGATTATCCGAATGGGTCCCGGTCCCCATTAATTGGGATAATTGGAGTTCTACTGTATATCCATTTATTATAGGATTATGAACCAATATTATAGAGACCTTGCACACTAGCCAGCTTGGCTTGGAACATAAATTATGACGGTGCATGGGAGCCCACACACTAAGCAGCAAAGAAACTCTGGCTGCAGCAGTCATTACTGGCTCCTGAGTGCCATTCTAAAAAAGGGATGAATCCAATGTATTTTCTTTGCGATGGCAACAAAAAGATGGCAGATGGCAATGAATTGGCCGCCTCAAGGGTTGCATTAATTTTTGAGATATGGAAGGTCAATGCTTTCTTACTGTCCAATCTTTTTTATTTAAAAACAATCAAGTTTCCAAAACTGTTTTTGTCATATATTTAATCTTTTTAGTATAATTATTATTAGAAACTGCATGTTTCCCGATTAGTCTCTCTACATCTCATCATCTCCCATTACCTTCTCCAGTCAAAATGTGAAAATGCTTTACAGCCGACCCAGAATATAAACAAAATATAAATAATAAGAATAGTATGTAATGTACATACATTTTAACATTTTGCTGTTATTTTCAGGTATTTATATTTGACAACAAAATACATCTTATACCACCAAATCTTGCTGAATTAAAGAAAGAAATTAATATAAAAGAAGCTCTACATATTCTTGCTAACTATCCGGAACAAACCAAAGTATCATCTAGAATTCAAGAAGCTATACAAACAAAAATAGGGATGTATCCCCAGAAAATGCATCATAACTTTCACAAAGCCATAGTTAATTTGCCACTTGATATTGCTGCATTGTTGTCGCTACAACCTTCTCTAATAGCCCCTATTGTGACCACATACTGTAACCATGACACTATTGATGCCAAATCATGCCAGAGCATACAGTACACAGACCTTATACCTGCTGAAGTTAAGTTCACAAAATGCTTATATGCAATGCTTACTCATTCTAAAATAATGAGACATGTAAAGAATGATTTTACTGCAAAAAATCATAAAAGAGATATACTTGGCATTAAATTAACTTGTGGTTTTCAAATAATAATGAATGTATTAAGAAAAGATGTATTTTCTACAAAAGATTATTTTAACTTTGAGAAAAACCTTAAGGACAGTGGGTATTTCAAAGGCAATATTGAAGGTTCTTTGGAACACAATCAGTTATTAGAAAAAGCTAAGAGATATTTTATGGATGTAGAATGTTCAACGAATTCTTCTGTATCCAAAAGGATTACAGAATTAATGACTACAGATGAATTTTTAAATATCAAGAAATCATTAAAATACCGAAATATAAGTGACAAAGATTTGAATGAGGACAGTGATGACTGGTTAATAATTAAACCAATTGAACTGAATGATTTGTTGAATAATCGATATGGCAATCAAGTTAGTTTTGAAACAGATGACAATAAAGCCCCAGAAACAATTACATCAAAATTAACCGATTTTTTAAAATTGTCATCTGATTTAGAAGGTGTGGATATAAATAAACATGAGGATGTTGAAGATGATACCATTAATTTTGATGCAGATGACTTTAAAAGTTGTTTGGAAAAGATAATGAATTTTGTATCTTCTGATGTTAATGATATCAACTTACAAGAAGACTCTGATATAGAATGTGAAAGTGATATATCTGATGACGCCCATAGTGATAATGAATTAGATAAGGAACTTGCTGGCAATGTTAACCTTTTCCCAGAAGGTAGAAATCATAATAAAACCATTATATCTAACTTTACTCAGAGTATAAAAGAAGAAGGTTTATCAGGACCATCAAGCAACTTACTCACAAGTATTGGTATAAATAAATCACATTTATTGGATTCTGATGATGACTAGTGAGGTAAGTCGCCTTATTATGTAGCATTGAGTTAATTTTCATTAAAAGTTGCAGAGATGACCTGTAATTCACTAAAAGTATTTTCAATTGTTGTTAAACATTGTGTATTATTCTTTCTACCAATATTAGTAACCAGCAAAAATTAAATCGCATATCTTTTGTATTCATTTGCATGGCGGCACCTTTCCCCGGAATCCAAAATCATTCACCTTTCGTCTCTGTGCTTCCTAGGGCGTATGGGATCGGCGAAACTCGTTTATTCAACCCAATTCATCTATACCAGCTGTTTAAAGGTGTATTCATAATACTTACCTGTTGAGCAAAATTATGATCATCTCTTTCTCGTCCACCCTCAATACCAACTACAATAGAATAAATATATATTATATTTTGTTCTTTATACACAGTAGGTGCTAGCAGCTATAAAACAGTTTTAACAACTAATACAGCAGTTAACGTAATAAATGATTATTATTAGTAAAATTCCAGAAATAATGTGAATTTAAAAACAACATTTTAAATAAACATACTTTATTCCAAAACATGTTACATGTTTAGTATAGGTATAAAATGCATTTAAAGTAGTTACATAATATATAAAATGTACAATCACCCTACACCCTGACCTTATAAATCCCGTTTCGAGTTTTAATATCATTTGTAGTGTGCATTAATTCACAAATGCGCCTGAGCCCCACCAGCTACCACAAGTGTTTCGCCGGTCATGTAACTTCCGTCGTCGGACACCAGGAACGCAACTGACGCAGCTATTTCTTCTGGTTTACCAAATCTTCCCATTGGGACTATTGATAAGGACTGCTCTTTAGCAGCATCTGAACTCGTTATCTGTAAAATAAACAGATAAGTAAGTTCATTTGATCACCGGGGACCAGACTAGAAGTGTAAGATGGACAAATTAGCGTCTTTGTAGTTTAGTTTAAGACTCAACTACATAGAAAGAAATAAGAATGAACATCTGAGTGCCTCCTCCGAAGTTTCGGGTCTTTATCAACAATTTTAAACTACCTACTAATATGCTTCGTTGAAAGTGAGTAGGTAAACATTTTGTATGGATATTTGTCTGAAACCTGATGGACGAAACCTGTATCATCCGGTAGGTACCTAGTATTAGCTAGATATTAGTCATCTGAATAGCTTCTTGACAGTCCGCTCCGAAACTTCGGTAGTACGGATTTGACCTACTGGGTTTACCGCGAGTGCGGACATAGAAGTAAAACACATGTCTTGCAATAATAATTGATAGGTAGCGAAATAACATTCCGAATTAGGGCCCCTACTATCAAAAACGAAAACGATCGTTCGTTAAACGGATCGCGTATTTTTGCCCCATAAATCCCTCTCATTTGTCAATCCCGTATTCGAATATATCAATAAAATTATCGAAATCGACTGTAGTTCGTATATTCGAACACGGGAGGGATTTGTTTTGCAAAAGTACGTGATCCGTTCAACGAACGATCGATTTCGATTTTGGTGGTAGGGGCCTAGGTCTTAGAGCTAGTAAAGCCTTTTAATTTATTATTTTGAAAAAATTTAAACTTACGGCGGCGGCAAATTTTGTTTGTACGATGCCAGGCGCAACGCAATTTACTCTGATATTATCATGGACGATTTCACTAGCTATAGACTTCGTAAGTCCCAGCAGCGTCGTCTTACTCACGCCATATGCTCCAAGGGGCTAAAACGTAAGCGAAAATTTTATTAATTTTCTTAACTTCGATGATCTAGACAACGTCACATCCACGTGGATTCGTTTACGTTAACTTAACGAAAAGTTTTTGATTTTGGTAAACAGTAGCCACAATAGGTGAGGCTTTTTAATATGTAGGTAGAGAAACTATCATCAAAAGCTCGTATATGTCCCCACTGAGGGCCCCGAGTCAACCCTAAAACAGGGCACTGGCTATTTGCGGGTAGGTCGACTTTACACAACCTTAAGAATTTTCTTCATCGCTGTTTAGGTAGGTCTCTTTTACCGTAAACAAACGTAGGTAGCTCATGTAGATAATTCGCCGGGAGTTTCAAATGATTACAAAAATATAGGTACCTAGTTAGGTGGCGAGGTTTGAAACACCTTAGCCGGCATGGCGCGGGAGGTGACAACTCGCGGTTAAGTGTCCACAGCGATTTGATTTTCTCTTACGCATTCCATCAAAACGTAGGGAAGCCAAAAAAAAATCACTAAGTATGCCGCCCATACATAAACAGATAACACAATTTCCATGTGTGTAGTATTAGAATACCGTCTGCTTGATACCTAGGTACTAGGTATGACAAATCCGAGAAACCTGGAAATGTAAATAAATAAAAAATCATATTAAGTACATACATTCATAGGTTGATAAGCAGCAATTGATGAAATAAATACTATATTACCACCTCCCCTTTTTATCAAAGCAGGGTAGGCTTCTTTAGCCAGCAACCATGAACACTTGACATTAATATCGAATATCTTATCCCAGGCTGCTTCTTCCGTCTAAAAACATACACAAATATTAGGCCTTTTTATAAATCTACTAGCTGTGCTCGCGACTTCGTTCGCGTGGAATAGTTATTATTTTCCCTTTTTTTTTACATTCTCCATTATTTCTTCGCTCCTAATAGTTGCAGCGTGATGTTATATAGCCTAAAGCCTTCCTCGATAAATGGTCTATTCAACACAAAAAAAAATTTTAAGGACCAGTAGTTCCTGAGATTAGCGCGTTCAAACAAACAAACTCTTCAGCTTTATAATAATAGGTAGTTAAGATTTATGTCCTAAGTATAACTATGTACATAGATTGTAGCCGTTTTTTTTTATTCACTAAAGATAGAAATAGCTTTACTGTTTTATGTCAGCGTAATGCGCTTTTACTTAACATAATATAATATAAATCCAGCTTTTGTAGGTATGTACCTACCTATCCTACTTCCTACTATAATATTATAAATGCGAAAGTTTGTTTGGATGGATAGATGGATGGATGTTTGTTCCTCTTTCACGCATTAATTACTAAACGGATTTTAATGAAACTTTACAGTAATATAGCTTATACATTGGAATAACACATAGGCTATGTTTTATACAAATATTCACGCGGGCAAAGCCGCGGGCAGCAGCTAGTATCATATACAGGGTGTAATGGACTAACCTCTAAAATAGGAGCCACTGCAGGATTGACTGCAGCATTAGATACCAAAATATCAAGGCCCCCAAATTTTTTCAAAGCCTGAAATTTAATTTTGTGTTTTAGTTTCAAAGGATTCCTCTCCTACTACCTACTCCGAAGTTTATGCCTGAAGTTTCGAGGTAATTTCATCACTTTATAATGGGGATGTTTCCAAGGTCAAAATAATTACATTATATTTAGTCCGTATTTTAGATTATAAAAATATATTAGACACGTATTTTTCCTTTTTTTATTTAAACAAAAAATAACAAAGATACGAGGCATCAAAATTTAGGAGTGGGGGTCTTTGACGTTACTTAGTGGCGTAAAAACTCCCACTCTGTGACGTCACGCGTAATTTTAACAGGCTATATCTTTGTAATTTTTGGTCCAATTTACAAATAAAAAAACACGTGTCTTTTATTTTTGAACAATCTAAAAGACAGACTAATTACATTTTTAACGGAAACAGGCCTATTAATACCAAAACTTCGTTAGCCTATGTGTCTGTATTCGGTTCACAAGGCTGCATTGTAAATTAAGTTCCCTGCATTGGATAGAGTTTAAAATTGTTAAAGGAAATGCTAGATAGGTCTATGGTTGATATGTACCTATGGCTGTCTGTGCAATATCATAAATGTTTGTAAGTGTAGGTAGATAAAAATGTATGTGGCTATAAATTAAAGAAACTGCCAGAAATCAGTCAGGATAATTGAAAATTGTTTGGAATCCGTCAAAAGAAGAGCAGGTAGTAGTCAGTAAGATTTGGATGACATACAATAGAAAACACTAGACATATACTTACTGTGTCAAACAACTGTTTCCTCTGATTCTTATCTCCAACATGGCATACGACACCCTCCACATTAATGCCTAGATCCTGAAGACTATTAACAGCCTTTTTTACATTCGCCTCTTTTCTGCTACTCACTACGACGGATGCACCTTCAACACCCAGTCTCTTAGCTATAGCATAGCCAATGCTGTAACGTGCGGTAAAAAACCTCATTATTACCTACATTCTAACATTTCTATAAAGTCTAGCGGGACTATTCAATAATGCGTTCGGAACGTGGTTCGGAAAGAATTTTCTAGGAATCGAGAGATCCGAACTCCTCATTTTTGAAGTCGATTGTTATTGATTTTTTTTACGTCATTTTATATAATTGCGCTTTTAAGTGAAATAATCCGATGATAAGCGAAAGAAGGACATAAGTCGCTGCGTCAACGAACAAGTAACGAAATGAATCACTTGTCGCCTGCCATCAACGCGACCGAAGTCTCATCACGGGTCTTTCGCCGAATGTACAGTGACTCCCAGCAAAATAGGTAAAACCACTAGCTGAGAAGCTGAAATCTTAATTATATTAAATCACTAGCAGCCACAGTCCCGGCTTCGCACGGGGTAGACAATTGGGATGATGACTAAAAAATAATTTAATGTCCATCAGATAGATTAATGAAAAATATTGGATACGTATTTTTTATTTTGCCTCTTGTTCAAAAACTTACGAAGATACATTGATTTTAAATGTCACATGACGTCACGTTATAGTACAAAATATACTCTAACGTGACGTAGTTAGCCCCCACTCCGTAACTTTAATGCGCTATATCTAAGTATTTTCTTGTTATTTCGACAAAACAAAAAATACGGGTCTTATATTTTTTTATTATTTAAGAGACGGACTAATTATTTTCTTCATTTTCATACCTTGTCATCATCCGTATTATAATTGTTCAAATTTTACCAAGGATCCCTAATTTTTTTCAAAATGAAATGTAGCCTATGTCAAATTGGAAGAATGTAGCATTCGATTGGTGAAAGAATTTTTTAAATTTTCCCAGTTCTTTTTGAGCCTATTCATTACAAACATATAAACATACAAAAATAGGTTGGTACAAATCTTTCCTCTAATATTAGTATAGGTAGATAAAGTTTGAATCAATCTTTTAAGTTACTTAAGTACATAACTTACATTAAAAAATTAACTAATATTTAATTATATCATACCCATCTGTAGAGGCCGTCACGATAGCTACCTTCCCTTTCAATCTATTCATTGTTTGTCCTTCGGCTAACACTGACTACTGAGTACGAAACAGCTTGCTTAGATAGGTACCTAACTGCAAACAACAAAATGTTGGTCATGTAAAGACGGTCACACATGGCAAAAGGCAGAAAACAAGTTTTAACTAACTGTTCAATGCCTATGCTGTTTATTCCTTTTTATTGAGATTAAGACGAATAATGATGGGGCTGCAGATGTAAGAGAGCTGTCTCGATCCATCATCTTTTTGCACCAAGCTGGTGGCGGTTTAACCATCGCGATGGAAGGCGCAGCCCGTAGGTAACTAAAAATACCACAGGCCGATGAAGGGTAACAGCCAACAGGGTCACCGGAGCTTCTCGCGCTACGCCCTACGAAGGCTACGCCCGTCGTAGGCTACGATCGCCAACCCGCCATCCCAGCGCGCGTGGCGATTATGAATAAATTTGTCCAAAGTAGCGAACAACTGGAAAGGCCTATGTCCAGCAGTAGAATGCGATAGGATGATGATGACGAATGATGTTTGGCCAATAGGTCCCTGGGCAAACAATTTTATTAGTTGAAGAGCACCAAGAGGGTGCTGCCCGTATAGGCCTTCGTGAATGAATCCCTAGTCCGTCTAGCTACCTCATGGGCCACAAATAACATAATCCTTACAAAAAACAACTAATTACGTTAGTAAGTAGGTACCTAATAATATTTATCACAAAGACAATCTTGCGTCGATAAAGATAAAGTACCGTTTACAACATGTTATTTGAAAGCATTGTTTATGAGATAATATAACATTTTACATGTTGGTATCTGGCGACTGTAATTTTTAAGCATCATCTGCAACTGTTCAGTAGGTAGTACCTATATTCACAATATTTCTATGTACTTTACAGAAAATTTAATTTATTATGAATTAGTCTACTTTGCGCCTCCATGAGGTATATCATGGCCCGACCTATATAACTGTAACAACTTTAATGTACCTGTGATAATACAATAAATAAATTTGATTTGATTTGCCCTACCAAGACGCCTCCCACCGAACTATACCTACCTAGCTACAACAGCTCATGATAGGTGATTAGGCGGAGGTGCTTAATCTATCTAATTAACGACGCCAAGGGGCTCGGCCTACCCTGAACAAAGTGGTCCGAACGCTCCCACGCTCCACTGGCGCAGAGGCGGCCGAACCCGGCGGATAATCCGCCGGTTTCTGCAGCCTGACGGGGCCCAGCGTCTGGTCGGCCCTCACTACTACCCCTAGTAAAGACCCATGGTACTGCTCCCGGTACTGCCCCATACTCCTCCCGACCGCTTCCTTCCCTCCCCCCTAGGGGATGAGTTTGTTGGGTCCGCCTTAAGTCGTATGGGTATGCCCTGGCCCCTTGACAGAGCCCCCATAGGCGCATGACGGAGGGACCGGAATTTTAGTGGGTACCTATTCCCTACCACTCTGGCAGGGCGAGATCTATTCTTAACTCTGGTTTCTTCTTGATCCTTTCCGTCACCGTAAAAGAAAGTAGAGAGCATCGGTGGCCTCAACCTTACCTACATCTTTGTGCGGTCGTTTGTATGTGCTCTGCTCTACATGATTGTGTTCATAAAAATGAAATACCTTTAAGTAGGTACTTATGCTTGATGAAGTTAACTGTGAACATTTTAATATTATGGTGACAGAACAGATATTATATTTACATAAATAGCTATTTACACTATTTTATAACTCCAACTCCCGAATCCGAAAAACATCTGAAATGTTTAAAAATACGCGGCCAGGAGTTTTGATTGGAGTGTCTTTTTGAGTTAACTCTGTAACTAAGACATAATGTGTGCCGTAAATTTTACCTCTTTAATTTTTATCTGTAGTCTAACGAAAGGTGCAAAGTCAACTGATTCGATTGACCAAAGTCAAAGTTTAAGAGTAGGTACCAGTAAGATAATAGGCTGTAACAACAACCCACTGCAATAATACAATATGTATAAATATAATAAAAGTGAACTACTTACGTCTCAATATGTGGTCGGTTTTAGGCTTATTAAATTTATACATGAGCGTGTTCTCGCTCCCAAATTGATGTAAACAACACCGGAGCCGGATTCATCAGTCTATCAGTATCATTATCTTACTATTTTTAAGTATCACGGCACAGTTTTCACTTCCTATATTATTTGAAGTTTCAATTATGCAAAATCTATAAAGTAAAAATTGCTGAAATCCAAAAAACAAAAAAAGGGCATTCTACGGTATATTATGTGTGCACGTTGAGTTGAGATAGATGTAGGATGTATGAACTACATTATCCCAGTTGCGTAAGAGTACCTACACAAAGTCTTCTTCATAGCAGTTACCCAGAGCCATCATTCATAGAGAAATATTTTTGACAGGTAAGTCAAATGTCAAGCTTTCATGTAGGTACCTACCTATATAGTTCAATTTCTTTGGTTGATTCAAGCGATTTCGGATTTAATTTTGTCATGAATTTCACGTCTTTCTGTTTGGTAAATAATGCAGTTATAGAAATGTCTATTTATGAAAAGAACTAAGTAAAATAAGCCTCGACCTTGCTTGGAAATGGCGTGTACATTCCGCAGGTTATATTACAAATATACGAAGTGTCTCGTGATAACAGTATTGGTTGCGTTTTTTGTTCAAATTCTTCTTGCCATAAATTTTTTCCCGCAAGAAAACGACAACCTATTGACAAAAACATCATTTGTGAAGCATGAAAAGCGTGATGGGGACATATCTGCCAGAAGATCCGATTCAAATTACGTAGATGATGAAGACTTTCCTGTGAAAAATAAGCATAATTTCGGCTTACATTTAAGAGTAGAAGAATTGGATTTTAAACCTCCATGTGACATTCAAAGTAGAGAAGCCATATCTGCAATTCACAGGGCAAAGACACAAACCTGTAAACAGGAAATTGTTAATTTAACTTGTTTTATTCAAGGAGGTAATTACTACCCCAAAAAGTTACCCAATACTTGTCTTAATGGATCCATGCAATATGGCAAGCATTTGGGTTGTTACAAGGATGAAAAGAAATTACGACTGCTTTCTAGCTTCTATGGCAATTATATAAACACAAATTCACACAGTTCTTGTTTAGATATTTGTGTTCAAGCAGGTTTACCCTATGCAGGAGTTCAATATGCGTGAGTAGATGATGTTTACATTCCAGCCCAGTGTAGTTGTAATATTTATTTTTTTAACTTATTATTTTATGTGGTTACCCAATTAATGTTTTACTCAACATTCAAGTTCCCTATAAATTTATAATGTTTTTGATCTGTCATATGTCTCTGATTACAATATAAATTGTGTTGGTGTTACAGGACTGAATGTTTTTGTGGTGAAAATGTACCACCTGCATCAGCCAAAATAAACAATGAAATGTGTGACATGAAATGTCCAGCTGATCCATCACAAACTTGTGGAGGTTATTTTACTATGAATATAATGGAGACAGGCTTGGAACGTATGTATAAATTAATACACATATTAAAAATATTTTTTAAGAATATTCATAATATAGTAAGCTAGTTGACCATATTTTTTAGTTAATATTGATACATCACCCAGATATAGAAATAGGAGATCACTAAATCTCCATTAGCATGAATAATTCTTGAGATATGACTATTTTAAAATCACAATTATGACTTGATCAACTTTACCTACGGTCAAACAACCCATAAACACTGATGTCTAAAAATGCTGCTTTTTTAAATACACTTCTGAAATTTACTTTCCCAATCAACTTTGTAGTAGAAATTTAATTATTTTGGTTTAATTTTTCAACATATTTTAATTGATTCCTCAAATGGGTTTCATTTTAATAAATTAAATAAAATGCAAAATCAAACATGAGTAAGTACCCCATTGATTGGTTAACAAAAATAGCTATATTTAAGTATTTAATTAATAAATAATAAATAACCCAAGACATGCCACGTTGGGCCACACAGAGCCATCTAGCCCCAAACTAAGCCGAAGCTTGTACTATGGGTACTAGACAACTGATAAACTTACTTAGATACTTTTTTTTTGTAAATAAATACATATTATACATAGAAAACACTTCTAGTTACTTTTAACTATTAATTAAAATCTTAAATATTACTTAGCAATTTTTTTTTTAAATATAATTACATGGTATACCTATAACAATCCAAATAATATTTATACAGGCATGCAATAATATTGGTTTTAATGTTTTATATATATTTTTCCAGGTTTTATACCAAAGATGCCAGCAGCTTTACAGGAAAAACAAGAGCCAGTTAAAATAATATTTCTATTAACATTAAATGGACGTGCCTTGAGACAAGTCCATAGATTAATTAATGCACTATATCGAAATAATCATTATTTTTACATACATGTGGACAAAGTAAGTAAATACACTGTTTCATATTTTTTATTGTTTTAACATCATAGTGTCTAATGGTCCTCATATGATACAAATTCTATTCTATTGTTTTATCTATTGTGTTTGCTAGTCTGGCCTTACAACATTCAATTTAAATAACTTCCATCAATCTCACAAAAATATTTATCTTATTGCAAACTTACATACCAACTTCTATTTTCTCATATTACTTTGTATCAGTTAACAGTTAGATCACTGTCAATCAAATTGTCACTTTAAAGCATTCTCATTTAATAGAAAAGATATTATTTTGTAAAAATTCTTCACTATAGTTCATTCGCGTTAAGAAAATAGTGACTGACAGGTCACTGACAGGCCACTAGCCAATTAAAACGCTAGAAAATTATCACTATTTTCTTAACGCGAATGAACTATAAATCCGTAAGAGAAAAGTCAGATGACTAAACCATGTGTGGCAAACAATGATACCACATGTTGTGCACACATTTGGATGATACTCATCACAGAACTGTCATAAGTTGGTGTATAATGGTTGCAAGATTATGTATTACATAGTATGTAGCCCTTATGTTCAATGCTATGTATATTCATGAAAAGTAGCTTATAACTAGATTTTATGATAAAAGAATAAAGATTAACAAAACAATTATTTTCTTTCAGCGGCAAGACTACTTGCATCGTAAATTGGACATATTGCAGAAAAAGTTCCCTAATATCAAATTAGCCACTGAAAGGTTTTCTTCAATATGGGGTGGAGCATCATTACTTGAAATGCTTCTCACTTCTATGAAAGACATTTTAAATTTGAACTGGCAATGGGATTTTGTTATCAATTTGAGTGAAAGTGATTTTCCCATTAAATCAGTTGAAAATTTAGAGAATTTTTTATCTGGAAATAAAGGATTGAATTTCGTGAAATCACATGGTCGTGAAGTTCAAAGATTTATAAAAAAACAAGGTTTGGACAAAACATTCATAGAGTGTGAAACTCATATGTGGCGAATAGGTGACAGAAAGTTACCAAAAGGGATAGTGATTGATGGTGGAAGTGATTGGATAGCATTATCTCCGGAATTTGTCTCATATGTTGCTGGAAAACAAGATAAACTTCTGGCTGGATTAGATGTCATATTCAAACATACTCTTTTACCAGCAGAGTCATTTTTCCATACAGTTTTAAGGAATTCTCGTTTCTGCAACACATATGTTGATAATAATTTACATGTCACTAACTGGAAAAGGAAATTAGGTTGTAAATGTCAATATAAACATGTGGTTGACTGGTGTGGGTGTTCTCCCAATGATTTTAAAACTGAAGATTGGCCTAGAATTCAAAATACCCAAGATCGGCAACTATTTTTTGCTAGGAAATTTGAACCAGTTATTAATCAAGAGATAATAACTAGATTTGAAAAATTCATAGGCTTTGATGATCATTACTTACTTAACAATGTGGAAGCTTACTGGCAAAGCATTTATAACATTGATGATGTTAGTATTAGTTCAGATGATTTATTTTTAACACATGCTGGAAGTATTGTAAGGCAAAATGCTAAAATTTTATCACATGAGAGTTGCAATTTAGAACCTAGTGAAATCATTGAAATAAGTCTCTATAATTATGCAGATATTTATAAAGGTAATTTAATTTTACACAAAGCTGTTTTAAGTAATGCTGATGAAATATTAATTGAAACATGGTACAAACCTAAGCAATATATTGAATATAACTTCGAAAGTAAATATGTAGATAATATCAAAATATTCAAAGTAAGTTCTGATTACGATCAGAAAGAAATAACGTTTAGGAACTTTGGAAATATTCTAGGTCCATTATCAGAACCAAACTTACTTTATCAGTTTTCACCTGGTATTGACAAGAAAATTGAAAATTTAACTGTAATATGGTTAGATCCGGCGGGTATGGTAGCTGATGTAAACAATTTGTATGTGGATGAAAATAATCTGACGAATTTCATAAAACCTCATATAAAAGTTCCTCTCCTTCCTGGAATTTGGAAAGTTGGCTTATTTATAGGCTCTGAACTTATAGTATTAACAAAGTTTTTAATAATTCCACTAGAATATTTTTCTGGAAAAGATATAACACACAATGAAGCTACTATTATACATAGTGGATCACAAAGTACTTATAAAAAATTTTCAAACCTAAAGTCTCTACGCTTCCTTCCAGATGAAGAAGAAAGTATATTATTAAAAAAAATATCGCTTTCTAACATTAAAAGACTAAATCACGACTTGAGAGAATGGATAGACAGCTTAATTTCCAGTTTTTATAGTATTTTAAGATCTTGTATCGCGTCTTCTAGTCATATTAATAATGATGAAAAATATGTTTGTGGTGATCATAAATTTGAACAATGCACTTCAACCGAATGGAGTTCGTTGTCTCCTGATCCTAAAGGAACAATAGGTGAAATAAGTGAAAGTACAGGACGATTATTAAGAATATGACATTTTTTATGTTTTAGGAACTATAGATGGGAGTTATCAATTAATAGGTAGATACTTACTTTGTTACATATTTTAATGTACCTATGCTGTAAATATACGAAGTAAATAAAGATTTTTTTATCTTGTTGTATAATTAATGTTTAATAATTGAACACACTATGAAATCATACCTACCACACATTCTACGGTATCTACCTTATAGGTGTTTTCAGTTTAGGTGATTGTATTCGACGACGACGGCAGTGCCTACCGACGCAAGATGATAGGTATGTTTTATACAAGGTGACTTTTCAATCACAATCCAAATTTTTTCTGGGCATTAGTTATCGTTAATAGAGCCCATTTCTGCAAAAAAAATGTATAGGTAAATTTTTTTTACAACAAATTCATTGTTCCGACCCGAACCCTCACATGGTTACCATTTCGTAGTACCTACCTACTCGCCAGCCAAGAAAAGGAAGCAGAATAATACCTAGGTACACGAAAAATTTTTGGAGCCGCACATTCAAGTTACCTTTTTATAAATAAGAATTACGATGGATAAGTATACTTAGGTACTACCTACGCCATGTAACTAGGAAATACAATCGTTAATGGATACAGGGGTCATTCTTATGGAGCTAACTTCCTTGTGTAGGTACCTACCTAATGAAAACAATTTTTTAATGGTACTGTACTTAACTCAATCTCCTCTTCCTTTGTGGACCTTGCCACCACCTGGCTTTTCTCATACAACCACTGCCAGCTAAGAATTTTTCTAAGGTAATCGGCTCAACAGGTTCGCCCAGCAAAATTGTTTTTTTGTGTCGCCTTTCATGAATTTAATGATGCAGTTTGTACTGCCGATAGGTTTAAAGCTACAAACTGCTGTCGGTGCCCGAAATTTTGTATTAGTGCTCCGAATCCCAAGGGCTTCTGGTTATTTAAGAAAAACTGATTTTGCTGCACAATCTTTCGCCCAGCAAAAATTATTAATTAATGGTCTAACTGGAAATAAAATATGTAGGTAACTATGCAAAAAGATAGCATAACCTATTTATCAAGCATTCATGTGCCCGAAGGCTGAAGTTTTGCCTCAAGAGAGAAAGATTTCAGAGATAGGTATTTAGTTTTTTGCTGGGCACAACTGATACTTATTTTTTTTGTAAATAAATAGTTACCTAAATATTATACACTAGCTGTGCCAGTATCGCGTGCCTACATATCGGGTTTAAAAGTAACGGGCTTTTATAAAATGGTGCCTATATTTTAAGTTAGACCTCTGGCTATACATTGGTGAAAACCGCATTCAATTCCATGCAGTAGTTTTCTCGTGATGCACGATAAAACTGTCTCCCGTTTTCCCAACATTTCCCTTCACTGCTCTGCTCTCCTATTGATTGTAGCGTGATGAAAAGTAGGCAGGTATAATACCTGCCCACGAGAGTATGAAGAATAATTGTACCAAGTTTCGTTAAAACCGTAGAGTAGTTTTTGTGTTTCCATAACGAACATACATACAAAAAAAAATATTATTGCATTTTTCGCATCAGTCAGTATCGATCACTAATCACCCCCTGATAGTTATTTTGAAAATATATTTCATGTACAGAATTGACCCTCTACAGATTTATTATAAGTATATAGATAGCAAATACCCAGACCAATACAAACAGACATGTTTATGCACACATGTTTGTACTGGGGGGTAGGGATCGAACCCACGACCCTTGGTTCAGAAGGCAGAAGTCTTGAAACTTATCAAGAAATATTTTTGCGTGCATTTGACTCATGGAAATATGCGAAAACCTTACGAGGTTCTCACGTCAATCTGAACTTAGTAGCCAATTAGTCAATAGAGGTATTTAAATAGATTTTTAGAATAGGAATAGGTAAATAAAAAGATAGATTAATTAAGAATAACAATTTATTGAATCGATCATTTCATTTGTATGATTTGTTGTGTTGCTACTTTAATAAGACCATAAAAATCTTCATGAATATGCGATCGCCAAAACTTGCATCTACCCCAAACTAACGCTGGATAATTAGGAGAAGAGATGCCTTGAAAAATTCTTGCAACACTTCGCCCCGTAAAATCACAATCTTTGTACGACGACAATAGACTTCTAACATCAGAGGCAACACGCTCAGCGTCAAGTGGCCGCGGTTCTAACATGATATGATCAGGCAAATTTTCCTCCCTCTGGAAATAATTTCGAATTATGGATTTTAATTCATTTGACCGTTCTAATATAAATTGTCGTTCAATATTTTTATTTTCTATAGAGTAATTCCCTAATTTAGTAAAAGCAGTATTAATCTCTTCCAATTGATACAACCTTGCCTTTTCTTGTGTGAGCACAGACTTGTGTAAGTCATCTAAGATTGCATCGAGTTCTGCTGGTACTAAATCTCCTGGTGCTCTTATTCTGAATCCAAGTGTATTAAATTCTACTTTCAGTTGAGATCTTCGAGAAGATCCCGCTTCAGAAATCCATTCAAGGTTTTTTAAATGATATTTCGTTATTCCGCTCTCCCAACCAAGAGCTGATGCCACTTCAAGAACGTTAAACTCTATATTCGTTTTATTTAAGCTGTCGGGGTTTTTTTTGCTTTCTAGCAAATACGCCATTGCTAAGGGTGCGCAAGTTTTCGCAGCTTCAAGAATTTTGCTTGGTCCACCGTACGACGAAATTTTACACATAACATAAGCATTATTAAGTACCTTGATGTATTGTTTAGGGTGTAGTTCAACATAACACAGTAACGTTGCAATATTTTCCGCAGGAAGGTCTAAATGTTCCACAGTACTGTCGATAGGTATACCAACTTCATGTCCTTTACAAGAGTTTGTACTTTGTTTTAAGGAAGTTGACGGAAAATCTGATACTTCGACAGAGCTACATTCGCATGGAATAAATACTTTTTGAAGAAGACGTCTTATTATGGGTCTATCAATGGTGTTGGAGTGAATATGTTTCAAGAGCTCATTTCGATCGTTGTTGCTATTATTCATGAAGACGTGGCAAAACGCTGGTAATCCATCACGTCCTGCTCTTCCAACTTCTTGCACATATGATTCAAAACTACTGGGCATATTATAGTGTATGATGCATCTTATGTCCGCTTTATTAATACCCATGCCAAACGCAACAGTAGCGACAATAATTCTTAGTGTGCCATTCATAAAATTATTTTGGATCTTCTTTCTTTGAGCAGCAGACATACCTGCATGATAAGATTCGGCAATATAAGACATTCTTTTACGTTTATGGTTTTTTTTCTCCATATTTACTTTGTTTGGTTCTTGAAGACAAGATCTTAGCAGTGCCGCAACTCTTTCACATTCATCTCTTCTTATACAATATACTATGATTGAATTAAAAGAACTTATGTGGTCAGAAATCAGATATGATACTAAAGCTCTATCTTTGTCTTTTTCAAAGGAAACCGACAAACAAAGATTGTCTGGTAGAGTTGGATTTGTTATTACTCCAGTTAACCCATCAGGAATATTTATGTGACGAATAACACTCTTTATTGTAGCCTGACTTGCTGTGGCTGTGAGGCCAAGAATACAATTCACATTCAATTTCTCTTTAAGTACTCTACATATCATAAGGTAACTTGGTCTGAAGTTATGACTCCATTGGGAAACACAATGAGCCTCGTCAATACAAGCAAATGCTATCTGTGGCAATGTTCTAAACAATTTTGAGAAACCATTTGTATCTCCTGATATTAAAGCTTCAGGAGAAATTAAAAGGATATTTATATCTCCATCTTTTAAACACTGTATAATTTTACTACGCTGCACTGGAGATTGATTAGAATGCAAACAACCAGCTTTTAAAAACTCAGGCATACTTAATACTTGGTCTTCCATCAATGACACTAATGGTGAAATAACCAAGGTAATACATTTGTAATGCTGGCTGTAAATGTAAGCAGGTAATTGGTAGCACAAAGATTTTCCACCTCCAGTAGACAAAATAAGCAATGTTGATTTTCCTTTCAAAATGCGCATTATTGCTTCCTCTTGTCCCGGTCTGAATGAATCATGACCAAATTTTTTTAGTGACTCGTGTAGTTCCCTTGCAATTTCTTGTTGATTATCTGAATAAATGGGTTTGACATTAGGTGTTTCAATATTACTAGGATTTTCAGCCAACATTTTCATAAAAGAGTCTGGTATCTTACTACTGGTCTGGACTGACATGGCCAGCATTTTTTCAGGAGGCAAGGTTTTAGTTTCAGTTGATACAATATTTTGCATGTCTTCTAAGGTTGGTAAATCGTTATCATCATAACTGTCTAGAGGCAATAAAGTATCACCCCTATGTGCGGTGCAGTACCGTGCCATGTGACCAGTCATACCACATTTGAAACAATTTACCTTACCACCTTCCGGGAACTCCATACCAGCATGAAGAGCTTTCTTATCTTTCCATTGCTGTTTTTTATATTTGGAAAAGTTTATATTTTTCCTCCCACGAACAAATACTTTTTTCTCTATATTTATTTTAACAAAATTCTCATTCAATGTACCACATTTTATTTTATCATTTAATTTATCTTCACTTGTTGGTGCCTGGGCTTTATTATGGCATCTAGTAGATTCTATATTATTCAGAATATCTGTCACATTATTGTGTCGTGGATTTAAATCATTTTCTAAACCAAATGGAATAAATTCATTAATATCTGGGGGATTAAACTCTGGAATATTGTCTGAAATCTTTTCAGGTTTGCTCTTCCTTTTGTTGATAGACCTGTGTGGTCGCTTTTGTACTTTGCTATTAGTATTTTCAGCATCATCAACAAATTCACTATTTACAGCTTCTATAGGTTGAGTATTAGGTATTATATTTTGTGCAGTCAATTTCCTTTTTTTCAATGCAGGCTGAAGCTTGTTAAATGCACAGTCTTCCTCAGATTCACTATTTTCTACATAATCATTGGCTTTTTCTGTTGAAATTGGCAGTTGTATATTACTTAAGCCAAACTTTTGAGCAACATCAGTGGTATTATTTGTGACTATATAATTATTTTTATCATCATCTACTATCCTGTCAAGCCATGCTTTATTGACCTGTCTTACCGGTAAAATATTTTCCACAGAATTAAATGTTCCTGTAATAGCACTCTTATTATGCAGTGTGTTTTTTTTTGTGAAAGATATATCATTGAATTCTGTACACTCTGGCACATGACTGACTTCAGATATTTCTGTTTGTGCATCATCTTTTATAACTTCATTAGAAGTTTGTGATTTAGTTAACAGAAATTTCCTAGGATTTCTTATTGAGAATTTTCTGTTTTGAAATAGCTTTTTTGATAAATTTTCCACAAACGGGCTATCACGAACAACATCTGTATTTGGCTGAATCTTAGACTTTGTAATAAGTGTATGAAGTTCATGGCCACTTGGAAGTTCAGGTAACACATGTTCAAATTCAGACTGAGAATTACTGCGGGTATCAGAGAAACATTCCAACTGCTGGACATGATCGGGCGATCCTAATGATTCCTCATCGAAGCTGTATATATTTAAGGAGTTTTCTAGTAATGCACTCTTAAGTTGGAAATACTTTTTGTAGGCATATTTTATTTTAGCTGGGGCTTCTTTGATATCAAACTTTGAAGGAGTACGAGAATGTTTGCACTTGAACTCTTTTTCCCAATTTTTCACAACTAATTTACATTTAAGGTAAGCTTTGTCCTTTTTAATAGTATCAATAACATCCATTTTAAGATATTCTATTCATCAATTATAGGATTCCTACGATTTTATCACAAAATATAACTTCACAAACTCACAAAACAAGAGATTTCACGACAATAAAAAAGCGCGGAATTTAGTCAGTCACTGTCACTGTCATAAATCTGTCACATGCACATTTTTTTTAGGCTCAGAAATTATTTTTTTGGGACGGCTGAACATTGCCACGGCGCCGGCACTAATGTGAAACAAAAATGCTATTAACTGCTTTGGCGATTTTATATGTTATAAATGAACTTTTATCGCGTGGATGATTGTTAATGACTTGGAGTTGTCATTATCACCCACACGATAAAAGATACTTATCGTGTACCTCGAAATATCACAAGGGGCAAGGAAATTGGCATTACGAATAGCCAGAAAAATAATGAAATGTGCACAAGGAATCACGGCAGCGTGGATCATGGAATACGCGTGGATGCGTGGAATCATCATTGTTGTAATTATCATAATGAAATAGGGCTCTTAGTAAATAGGCCTGTCCACATCCGAATGAGCATACGGTTTTAAGCAAAGAAGACGATTTATCGAAATTCATATGTTTATTTTCAAACTAGCTGTGCCCGCAGCTTCACCCGCGTTCATGTAGGTGTGTCACAGAAGTGTTATCCCTTTTTCGCAATAAAAGGTAGCATAAGTCCTTTCTCAGGGACTAAAGATTGTCTGTGCCAAATTTCAAGGTTTAAGCGGGAAAGACAAGACAGACAGAGTTATAATTTCGCATTTATAATATTAGTAGGGATAACCAAAGATTAAAGACAAGTTATTGTGTACAAATCTGATTAAGATTCAACACCATTATTATGTTATTGGGAACCATTAAGTATTATCAATTCAGAGACAGGTAAGGTAGTAGGAAGTATTTAAATTTAACGAGATTTTTAACTTTCGGAATTTAGGACTTTGGATAGTGTAAACATTATGCATTTTAATTTTCGGCTTTCCGTTCGTATCATATGTCTAGAGTTATCTTCATTCAGTATTTCTAACATTGCATCGTCGTTGTAATACCTACCCACAGGTCTGCGCTCCTATTCCTATTCACAACCGTTCTAATGGACTAATCAACAGAGGCTTAACTATAGGATGGAAACTCGGAAAAATTACCACGGGTCCCCAGCATTAAAAATCCTATGAATTTACCAATTATTGGCCTTGAATGTAGGTACTAGTTACGAAACTGCTAGGCAAATTTAGGATGGTGAAAGGTTGCTCTCTTGGGATGTACCTAAGGGAGCGACTTATCACCTTTTCGCTCAAAGCCATCCTCACCTGCCCGTGGTGCATCCTGCCGAACAACAAACGAGGCTCTGCCAAACCGACTGGTGGCGGTATATCTGTTACGGGTAGGTAATGCTAGAAGGTGGAGTAAACCTAGGTTTACCCGGGTTGACTTAGTATTAACCAAGCTTCTTGGGTAAAGTTCGAATAATAAGTAAAATAAATTTATTAATAATCCATCACGATAGAAGGCGTAGCTAAATATCACAGACCGATATGACGGGTGGCAGCGTCACCGGAGCACGAAGCTACGCCCTGCGATCGCCAACCCGCCTGCCTAGCGTGGCGATTATGGGCAAACATCTGTAGGATAATAGCCTATTGTAGTCCACTGCTGGACATCGTTGGATAGATATTTGTTAGTAGAACAATATTGACTATGGCTAACGTGATCATTTATTTTTTTGTCAGAGCGGGACATCTGCGGAATTATGTTTAAAAGAAAGTTTATTTATTTAAACTTTACTGCACAAAATTTACCCATATAAACCCTAACATTGCTGTTAGCCCAGTTTCGTAAATCTATTCTATTTAATTCAGCTCTATTTTTTCTTAGATGAATGGGCTTATGATAAAGCAAAAAAAAAACAATAGTTGAACTTTATTGTTAACACATTCATTTCCACTACTATTTTCTTAAGTTCATCGAGATATAGTAGTATAAAAGTTTGGACACGCTGGCGTGTTTACGGCACTGCGAGTTGGAAAAACAGTGAACACGCCGCGCGTGTCCGTGGCATTAATTGAAGCAATATGGATCAAGTGATTAACAGAGATATAAATAATTAGGTATCTATATAGGTACTTTTTACAATATACAAAAGGAAACATTTTTAAGTATTTAGAATGATTCGAGGGTTTTATTTACAACATCAACATACAATTTGATAGTAGTTTGTCAAGGTCAGAGGCGTGAGTAACGCAAATGTAGGCTATTTATGTTCCTAGCATTAGATGACTCTGGTCTAGCAACATAATGTATGACAAGTATTAGCAGTTTCGGAAAATGAAGAGCTCTTTTATTTATGTCTAAAAGTTTGAAATAAGCTTATTTTATAATGTTATATTATGTATTGGACAGGTGTCGAAGTAAAAACATCAATCCCACGTAAGCACCTACTTTAGTCCATAGGTTACTACCGAATCCCGAGTTTACACATTTCCTAATGGAGCTATGTTCCGGTAGTGGTATGTATATTAAACATTTGTACCAAAAATAAAATTAACGTAATGTACCTAGTAGGTAGATAGAAGGGGGGGATATTTGAATTAATATTTTTCAATCTCTCCTTTTATATTAAAGTTTACTACTATTTTTAATTGTATATACAATAGATATAGTATGAATATCAGTCTGTGCTGCTATAGTTTATAATAATACTTCATTCAGTCGTATCGATATGCGCCAAAAAAGAATTGCAATTTCCATTACCTACCTGTTGTTTCATTAAAAATGTCAACATGTTGGGATTTTTTTAAAAAGTAACTAAATTTGCGAAAAGGATTCTAAATGAACTTTAATTAAAGTCATTTCGTAATTGTTACGAACGCCTGTGCTCGAGTGTCAGTTATAAAGTAGATAACACGAAAATATTATTTGGAACAAGAACTTAGACCTTACCTACTTAGACATACAGAGCCAGTAAATAATTTGTACTTTACCTTTCTATGAACAATTCGCACTTGAATACTTCTTTAAAACATTAAAAACTAATAAATTACTCAGGCCACAGTTATATAGTTTCATAATTTAATGTTTCAAGGTTAAAACAATTTCATGGGTCAGAAGAGACCATTTACCTATTTAAAAAATATAGAATAAATTATTATGAGACAAAACATAAAACAAGAAAAATAATTTCAAGGAAGATACTTAATTTTATGTTATATGTACACTTTGACAACATAAGCCAATAATACTACTATACAATGAATCCTTTGTTTTCGAATATAAACCTTGAAATTTTAATGAACATTGAAGAATGTGTCTCTTCGAGCCATTCAAATAAATAGATCACGTTTAGGGTACATAACTAATCATGAACACACATGTTAAACGGATAGAGACACAAAACTGTTATATTGTGCTATGTTCCGCTTCAAAATGTCAGCACAGAGACCCAGCACACGTTCAAATCTGTAATCAAATAAACATGATTACATTACGAGAAAGAAACAGAAAAGACAACGAAACAAAGAGACCAAGCATGTATGCAACACCCATAAATAAATAATCTATTACGTATAAATCTGTAGAGAGGTCAAATCTATATATGAAATATATTTTCACAATAACTATCAGGGGGTGATTAGTGACCGAGACTGATGGCAAAAATGCAATCAGGAAAAATTTTGTCTGTCTGTATGTTCGTTACAGAAACAAAACTGCTTGACGGATTTTAACGAAACTTGGCACAATTATTCTTCATACTCCTGGGCAGGTTATAGTATACTTTACATCACGCTGCAATAGGAGCAGAGCAGTGAAGGGAAGTGTTGGGAAAACGGGAGAAATTTTTATCTGTATGTTTGAACGCGCGTCACGCGAAATCTACTGCATGGATTTGAATGCAGTTTTCACCAATGTATTGCTAGAGTTCTAAATTAAAATTAGGCACTATTTTATGGAAGTCCGTTCTTTTGGAAACCCGATATCCAAGCGTGCGACGCCGCTGGCACAGCTAGTAAATAATAATAACAAATAACCCAAGACATGCCACGCCGGGCTTTTTAGAAGTCTGTTAAAAAAAGAACAATTTACCTGGCGCGATCCAGTTTGACGCACTTGAGGGGCCCGGCGGCGCGCACGGTGGCGGCGCGCGGCCGGTCCAGCAGAAGCGCGATCTCGCCGAAGTAGTCGGACGGGCCCAGCCGCCCCACCTCCACCGCGTCCGCATCGCCCGCCGCCTCCGCCGCGCCACGCCCGCAGTTGCGCTGCTGGAGCACAACGGCGCACCCTGGAAATATCAAAAATGAAACTCAAAACTTATTCATTAAGGCTTAAGACAAGTACTTATAAATCGTCAATATTAATCACTACATAGTATAAAACAAAGTCGCTTTTTCTGTCCCTATATCCCTATGTGCGCTTAAATCTTTAACCCTTTCCACGCCACGAGTTTTCGACAAAAACGCTCACCACACGCCACGACCCAAACTCGGCTAGTTTAAGTAGTGTTGGGAACGTTGGTATCGATGTTATACAGACTTTTGTAAAAAAAAACACACATTTTAACAATAAATCTAGCAATTATTAAGTACTATTTGTTTATATTAAATTATACTTTATTCCTGGGAACTTTTAAAAATTTAAAACATCTTCCGTGGTGTATCCAGACAGCAAAATATAAACATAAATAAGATCATATTTGCAACACTATCGGTCTGACATATCAGACTTAGGCGTTCGCCTATCATGACTCCTTTAGAGTCTTTAGGGAGGTGACAACTTCCGGTCATAGATATCGATAACTTATGTGAAGAAATTATATACATTTACGTCAGGTTTTAAAAAAAGACAACGACTCGAATGTGTATTTTATTTACCCTCCATTTTGACCTCCTACAACTTTTGATTTCATCATACACTTTTGAATTGTAATTTAACACTTGGTTCTTTTCAATAATAATGGCGAGAATCACTGATAAGTTAATATGATTTCTTTGTATACTCTTGTATAATAAAATGATGTTAAGAGTGTAACATTTATTATAATTTAAATATTTTTCACCCCCGTCCTGGGATTCAACAGCAGCCAGGAATAAAAGTCCATTCTAAGTGCACTGTTCATAATCCATAAACTATCAGCAAAACAGATTATTAAAATATAATATTTATTTAAGTTTTCAGTACTCGCTTGTTGTTTATGTAATGGTATTTCTTCACTTTCAAATTTATAACCCATGATAAAACAACAATAAAAATAAACTAACGGTGACGTAAGACGTAACTCAATAAATTTCATTATTTTATAAGGTAGTTTCAAAAAATATCGATATATACTTACTCACATTGTACAACACAAATAAGCTGTTCTAGAAACATCTATCCGCTTCTGACGTCACTTCCTGTCTTTTAAATCAGACATTGGCGTACGAGACTGTTACAAGTTAGGAGCTCTTTGAGAAAATGAGAGCATCGAGGCCCGTATCCGAGCCCCGCCTAAGCGGAACTCAAGACCCCGTAGTAGGAGCTCTTTAGTGTTGTAAACTTACCGCTGACGATGCAAATCTTTTATTGAAAATAAATAATATATTTTGCGGAAAAACATAATGAAATCAAGTCTTCATGTAAAAAAACCTAGATCCACTCGAATGTCGGTGCGATTTTTTACAATATACTTACATGTCAGCCCGATCGGCGGGTAAGCGCGCGTTATGGGACCTTGCGCTAAGAACAATAATTGCAGCCGAATTACACCACGTATCCAGAAACTAAAATATGTGTTGGATAGCTAAAATTATACAGAACAATACTGCTCATAAACATTTACAGTTAGTTTTAGTTGCAAATAAGAAAAAGAAAGTTAAAGTCATGATACACTTTTTTCACTGTATTCAAAAATAAAATTAGAATTTGAAAGACGAAACTTTAAGAATATTCAATTTAAGATATATATAAATAATCTAGATTATATGTCCCTTCGATTGATATGCAACACTTAATATTTTATTGACTCTAAATTGTAAAATAATGATGATGATGACAAATACAACGCACTGACACTTGTCACAGACTGTTTTTCACTTTTTTTTTCTGGCTCTCGGTCAATTGAATTTGGCCGTATTAGGGTTTGACAGATGCTTAGTGATGTAACGAAACGCTTGACGTCTAGCATTTGCGACTATAAACCGGAATTTTCAAGCGAGAAGGTATAATTTCGAAGTGAGTGCTCTAGGAGAACATCTTACCCAGTGTCAGATATATGTCATTAATTAGTGGAGACGGCGTTTCCCCAGTCAATGTATATAGGTTTTATTTCATTATTAATCTCGTAAATATCTTTTTTTAATTAATTATGAATCTCGAATGTTAGGCAACAATATCGTATTGGTAACATCACTATTGTCTGATATATCAGACTTTGGCGCAGGAAGCTTATATAAAAATAAGTTCACTTTTTTAAAGAAAATAATGGTGGAAACATTAATACAAACCAAATTATCTAGTTAAATTCGAGTGAAAAAAAAATATTTATTTCACTGAATTTTATCAGACTTTGGCGGCGAGGGCACGAAACTGATTTGTCTGATATATCAGACTTTGGCGTGGAAAGGGTTAAAACTACGCAATAGATTTTTACTTGTGTTCAACTACTGTTTGTTATATTCCGAAAGTTAATCTACTACCTAGGAAATTGATCAACTTACGATTCTTGCTATTTTCCGGTGATATAACTTTTTTTTTACATGCCACGCTGGGCCACTCAGCGCCATCTAGCCCCAAACTAAGCCGAAGCTTGTACTATGGGTACTAGACAACTGATAAACTTAGATACATTTTTTTTGTAAATAAATACATATTATACATAGAAAACACCCAAACCAATACAAACAGACATGTTCATGCACACAAATGTTTGTAATGTGTGGGGATCGAACTCACGACCCTTGGCTCAGAAGGCAGAGGTCACTACCAATTGAGCCACCGAGCCAGTCTAATATGTAAATATGCATTCATCATCTGAACATAGGCCTGAAGGATTTACCCATAATCGCCACGCTGGGCAGGCGGTTGACGATAGTAGAGCGTAGCTTCTCGGTCCGGTAACCGCTCCGATTACGGTCAGCAGCAGTCAGTTATGGTCAGTAGCTACCACAGGAAATATCTTGTGGTAGCTACGCTTTCAATCGTGATCGTTATACCGCCACCAGTCGGTTGCCAGAGCATTGTCTGTTATTCAGTAGGATGCACCACAGGCATGGATAATGGAGTGCGGAATGCTCGGGGTTTATTTGGTTGGTAGAATCCGTAACGAGTCATCCGCCAAAGAACTAAGGTAACTGACATTGTGCGCCGAATCTGTATGTTGAAGTGGAAATAGGCAGATAGAGACAATGGAGTAAGAGGGTGTTGGAATGGACTGGACACCATGTTTTGGTAAACGAAGTGTAGGTCGCCTATGGTGTGTCAATCACTTGAGAAAGTTGGCTGGCCAAGTAGATGCGGATTCTATGGGCTACATTTACACACAGAATGGTGATGGACTGGTTGACACCCCGGACCAGAGAAGTCTGGAGATGCAGCCTGGGAACTCACACTCGGAAGCCGAACCCAGCAACTAGACCAACTGGAGAAAGGCGCACATTGATATACGACGAACAAACGACTAAAGCATTAAGTCCCATAGTGACAAGTTAGGAATGTAAGCAACAGAAAAATGCTTACCTTCTACAATGATATAAAAGTCATTTCCTGGTTCGCCTTGTCGTACTATTATTTCGCCATCAGTAAATGACACAGGTTCTAATGCGTCTGCTACAGTCAGTCTCTCCCATTTCTCTAAGCTTTCTGAAACATAAGATTTATTTGCAAGAAAAGTGGTACATATGATTTTACAATGTAGGTAGATAGATCTCACTTGAAAAGAAACAAAACAATAATAAAGAAATTTTGAATTTTGAATAAAAAGAACTGTATTACTTGCATATACTCGTATTACCTATTCTGTTTGATGATACCTATTTAATTTTCTTACCTAAAATGGAGACACGAGAAAGGAATTCGTCGTACATGCGGCGCTTTCTTATTGTGGATCCCATTAGTATCCGACGGTAGGAATCTCTGTCCAGGCCCCAGAGCTTAAGCGGAGTGCGCGCGCGCACGGTGGCGGCCCGCGGGGTGCCATAGATGAGCGCCAGCTCACCAAAACTGCCACCTTCGCCTATTGTGGTCACTGGTTCGCCATTAACTAATACCTGAAAGATGGTGTTTTTCTTAAGCCGGGTCCAGACATGATCATTTGACCGATCCTATCACCGTATCCGTACGTGCGTATTGTATCAAGCCCCATGTCAAGTTGTGGACGCCTCCGATTTCCTCCGTACTCGTATTTTCATAATAATCATGATCGCGTATCAAATTGTCCAGTTTAGATCCTGCTCTCGATCAAACTGTCGTCGCAGTTGGTTGAAATGTACGCGAGTTTAGCAATTTCATGTGCCTGTTTTATTGTCATTCACAACATTCTAATCTCCAAATCAAAACAGAGGCCATGGGACCGCGACCGAGCATCGCGAGTGACGCGTCCAGACTGACCCACGTCCGTATCTGTATCACCTTTGTTGATCGGACAAAAACAGATACGACATGGGACGAGCCGTATCATAACGGCGTATCGAGATCCCGTATCATGATACATATATCATTACCCGTTCACATATGCGATCATGATACGTGTCGACGATATGGATACGGTGATCGGATCGGGCAAATGATACATGTCTGGACCCGCCTTTAGAGCACAAGGGAGAAGCTGAAAACAGCTCTGCCCTTAGTGCTTTTTGTACATACATAATCTGTATTTTTATTTATTCTTATTCATTTACAAGAAAATAAATCAAATATGAACTGCAAACATTGGTTGGATTTGGGGGTAGCCCGGGACAGACAAAAGTGGCTCATATCAAAGGAGGCGTACGTCAGTGGATGACCAGGGCTGTTGATTGATCCTTTCTAAAAGATTTATTTGTTATAATTTCTCTTTTTTTATTTAATTTTAATCTTTTTGATTTTGTACAACAGATCATAGAAACTGTTGACATGACAAATTAAGGGTAAATCCATTTACCATTAATTTCTTATTGGTGAAAAACACAACAACTACAACCACAACAGTAGTTTGTGCTAGAAATAAATTATTTTAAAAACATGAGTGATGGTTAGATATAACTAAATATTAGAAATGTGCCGATTATGACTTTCTCCGACTAGTTGATTAGTCGGTTGTAATAAGACCAACTAGTCGGTTTCGGGGATTTCCATAACGCTTATCACAAACGCCGCCTGCGAGTGTGTCAGACGGAACATGTTTTGCTTGTGTAATGGCCGAGAGCGGTGTTTTAGTGTAAAAAAATATTTTTGTATATAATTAAAGATAATACTGTTATTACTTATTCATTGGTGTGAACAAGTAGAATTAAATTTAATCAAGGCTTTTATTTCATGTAGTTCCCCGCATGCATATTATTGAGAAATACATATGACGTAAGAAGATAGTCGGCGCTCTTTGCCGATTAGTCGCCGACTAATCGGCGACTACAATAGTGGCCGGATAGTCGGCTTTACCGACTAGTCGCCGACTAGTCGGGACATCTCTACTAAATATAAAGATAATCTACCTCTACATCACCAGAATCAATTATGTAAAAATTGTCTCCTTCATCTCCTTGTCTAATGACAGTTTCACCTGGAAGACATTGCACCGGAAACATGGCATCAAACATATCAGCACGTTCCGATTCATCAAGATGTGTGAACAGCACATTAGATGCTATAGCACGTGACAAAGCACCCATTGTTTTATAGTCTTTTGGCACCACCTGTAAACATTATATATACACTAAATAATAAGTATTTAAGGTACCAGCAAAAATATGAACCTTGAAACAAAATAATAATTTTATTTATTTTTAATGTTTTCTCTTTAAACAATATTACAATTACAATAACAAATAAAATGACATCAGATATTCTACACTGAAGTTAACTTTTATGCAAACAAGTGTGTCAAGTTTATTTGCAAGTTAACTTTTTACATACATCTGTAAGTGTTTTTTAAATTTAAATATCTTCACTGACTCACAAATTTTTTGTACAAATGAAAAGAGCTTTTATTAACCTTTTTAACATAACTAGTAGCATCTTCTTCGGTAACAGGTTCGGCACTAATGCCTCCCCGTCGTCTTGGTGGCTGCACACCGGGCATAGGGAGAGGAGACAGTTCACCATCCGCCTCCCCCTCAGACGCCGCAGCTGCGGCTGCTGCAGCTTTAACTTGCTCCTAAAATATATTTAAAGATACAAAAGATAACATTACACACACTGATCCTTTCCCTAAGTAACTACCAAATGCAGTCATGTAAAAATTGCTCTTTTGGAAAACTTACATTTGCAGTGATAAGCTTGTTTTATTGTAATTTATATCTTACACTTTATTTCATGTCTCTAAGACTAGAAATATTGGACAAAATGTTGTTTAAAAAAAACAAATATTGTCAATAAATAACAAAACACATAACATCATTAAGCTTTAAACGGTAATACGACATATTCTTGGTAAATATAGCTGCCCCGAAAAGAAATTACAATGTTCAAAACTAATTTATAAACAACCATACATCAATTGGACAAGAACACCAACCTCGACTATGTAGAATAAAGGAAATGATAATGCACAAATAAATTAAAATACAAATATTTACCCGTTCTAACTTCTGAAAATATTGTCTTAAAAAGGAAACTGGGTTTTCAGGTTTATTTACACATAATTGTACGATGCAATCCTTTAACAATAATTGAACATTGTGGCTCTGGATATAACTTTCACATTCTTGTAAACATTGTTCTTCCTCCATTTCGTTGATAATCAACATTTAAATTAAAATTTGCGCAGTGCAGAGCACAGAAGAATATTTAGCACAAACAATCGTCAATAAAACGAGATAAAATATACGCGAATGGGAAGAGAAGAGGATTTTCCTGCCAGTCCGTCCAGCCAGAATCTAATCCAAAATTCCAAACACTACGTGACAGCTGGCTGTCATTTGTTAGATGATCTTTTTCTTCTTTTTTAAATTGTGATTTTACGGTTTCGGACGTAGTCCATACCAGCAGATTCTGTGCATCTGATAATTTTGCTTTCTTGGCTTTGCCGTTTTCTAGTTTCGGTTTCGCCTGTGCCTAGCCTGTGCTGTGGCCGTTGGACATGCTTGTCCGATGATAAAAAGGTATTGGGAAACTGGCAACAAGAACGCAGTAACACTACCCACATACCATAAAGCCCATCTTAAAATTTACAAATTTTAACTTCATGTTGTGTTTTTGTACTACATAATTAAACTTGTTTTTATTTACTTTATATTTGTGATTTTTCTAATAGTTTTAATTACCTACTGCTCTTTGCAATGTGTACATGTGCCATTAATTGTTTTGACTTGTGTAAATTCTTTACTAACTGTTCCTCACAGGACAGGCTAAGCCTAGTGTGAGGACCAGAACATACTGAAATATTATGTTGGTAATAAATACATTTATTTATTTATTATTAAATGTCTGGGTGTTCTGACAAATATCCTTAATCTTAATCTGGTCTGTTGAATTCATGGAAGTTTTGTACGGAGTACTTAACTTAATACTTCCATGCTGAAACGTTAGACCATCAACACTAGAAAAAATTTTACGTTATCTGTGTTCATTCCCCCCACCACACCTTCTCTTTGCTCGACTCGACATTATAGTGTTGTCTATGGCTTCGTCTAACAAAAATGGAACCCGCAAGTGCTGAAGCCGGCGCTAAAAATCATTTAAATGATGTTTTGTCAGAAACCGAAATTGCTAGCTTGTCCAGTCCAATTGTGGATAAGATTAACGCATATGTTGACAAGAAATTTGAAGAATATTTGACATCCAAAGCTCTTCATGAAACTAGCAAATCCCAAATAGGTAAGACTCTTTTCTTCTAACCGGCGGCGCGCTGCGACGCCCGTAACTCCACTTTAAATATAGCTGCTATACTTTTATTCATCTATCTTTGCAGCAAAGGCTTATTAAGGTTTCCACGCAAATTAAAACACTGATAAAAAGTCCTAGCCAAATGTTTTTGCAAAATGTGTACCTACATTATTTTTTCCATATATTGTGATTAGTAATATAACCTACGTAAAATCTTACTCTTTGTTGTTTTTATTAAGTAAGAATGCTTATGTTTGAATTACATACAAAATTTTGGAATAAAGTAGTTACTGTCGCTTTTATCCACGATTTTATATGGTTTCCGATTAAACTACCCTCTGTACATTTAGCATTCCAAATTTCTGTCCTAGATATTTACATCTAAAATAACATTGAGCAGTATAACACACTTGAGACTGGCATTACATTTTGATTATATTTACTAACCCTTTGGTTGTTTCAAAGACATATTTCTAGCACGAGAGAGGGCGATGTTTAGATAAATTAAGGATTTCAACAGCTGGGCGGAATTCCTTGAAATACGAAATCGATGCATCTCGCTTCAAAGTGAATACTTTTCAACTAGGGTTGGGATCTGTATTGGTTGCATATTTTTGGGGTGTAAAGGTATTTGTGACCCTGTTTCAGTGGTGTAATGCTTTGATGGCGTTCGGGAAAGGGGCTAATCTAAGTCAATATGAATAAAGATTTTTTCATACATGTATGTTTACCCCTACACTAGATAATTAGACTGCTGACTTTTCTGTCTCTCAAGTGTGCAGAGCCAGAGAATGAATGTTGATAATCTTGTTGATTGTTTTCCTCTATTACTTTGGTTTTACTTCTGGTGTGAAATATGTCTTGTCCATTTCTCAGATATACCCTTTAGTTACATTTGTTTAATTTTATATCATGTTGCTAATTTGACTCCACATAAAATGCTCATCTATGTTAAAATTTTTGCAAAGGACCATTTTCTACAATAATATTCTATAGGAAAATTTTTTAAATTATCTTTCTTAAGCACTTATGAATTGTAGAGTAAAATAAACAATAAATGTAAATAATAATAATTGTTAGTGATTTATAGGCATCACTCCTTTTTTATTTGAAACCTATCCATTTGCTTTTGACCTGGACATTGTTTTTCATATAGATGATTCTCTGATGATCTTTTTACCAAATACTGAAATCGAGTTTTGATGATAATTTGCAGAAAGTTTTTAGACCACATAATGTTTGTTCAATTTAACCCATTCCCCTAATATCATAAGTAATACAGAGCAGAGGAAAAAAACAAACTTCTAATGCTATTGCTTAGGTGTCGTTTTTTAGTCTAGTAAAAAAAAAAGTAATGGTAAGGCACACCCTGAGATGTATCCTACCATTAATGAACATAATGTTATTAATTATTAAATTAATGTCATTTACCTCCATTAAAAAGATAAATTGTTTAACACAGTGGGTGTATGGTTAGAATATGCAACACTACGCTCGGTGGGTGGGTAGCACCCAGATAGTAATTGTTTGGTTTTACTGCACTATTATTATTAATACTTAATTTCTGGAATCCTAAACTGATATTTACTACTATTTGGAACTAATTAAACAGTAATATAAAATAACTAATTCATTAGTCTTATTTCATTATGAAAGGAACAAAATTGACAATTTAAACTTTATATAATTAATCAAGGCACATATTTGTCAGTTTGTTGTATGTTTGAACGCACATCATGTGAAAACTACTGTATGGAATTGAATGCGGTATACACTAATGTATTGCTAGAGGTTTATTATAAGTATAGATAATGAAGCAAAACAATGCATAAAATAATAGAAAGTAAACAAAATGTGTTTGTTCAAATTCGTTACAAGATGCGTAAGGTGGGTGGTATATATTAATAAGATATTATTATCATAAATAAGTTAAAATATTTATGATAATATTAATGACGGCTGAGCATATTGGCTCCAAAACTACTTGTTAAGGTTTTAAAAAACATTTCACTGTTTGGAACTTAGGTACACTATCACCGGTGGACTTAAGCTATATTACATTTTCAAAAATGTTAAGTATCCATACTAAAATTCTGATAATGTAACCCAAGGTGTGAAAATATACATCAAAACTTTCTTACCTACATCGCATGCGCTGCGAAAGCTAGGTATTGATAATAGAACAAAATAATGTACTACGCCAATGCAGAACATAATATACTTATCTGCAAATAATATCGCGTGAATATGCCTATCTGTTATTTAACTATGTATATGTTATGGACCAAGTGATTAATGCGGGCATTATTTATAATGCTAGGGCATTATGAATAATGTCAAGTTCTATTGGGCAAAGTGATAATTACTATCTAAACTTCATTATTTATCACATTGCGCGGTCATTATTGTATTGCTACTTGGCAATTAGGCAATTTGATAATAAAGCAAAGGGCAGGAACGCACGCGTAAATAATCACTTATTTATTCGGAGATCATTAATTATTTCAAATTACTATTTCTTATTCGGAGATCATTAAGATCAAAAAAAACATTACCGGATACATATCCGGTAATGTTTTTTTTTAACCGACTGCGAAAAAGGAGGAGGTTCTTAATTCGTCTGTATGTATAATTTTTTATGTATGTTCACCGATATTTCCGTCAATTATATGTAGATGGATGTAAAAATTTATTTTTGTTCGACACTTCCGAGGTGGTCCCATTATCACCAAGTCAGGATCTGATGATGGTATCCGGAAGAAATTGAGGGCAACAACCAAATTTCTATGCTCATATGGAGATTTTGTTACGTAATCATATCCTACTCAGGCATATGCTTCACATCTGGCGCTGATGATGAAGCTATAGAACTCCTTAACGGTTAGGATATAGGGGACAGTACTGCCATTGGTCGATGGGAACTAGGTATTAGTATGTACTTATGCAGGGCTAATAGGGCAGCTGATTTGATAAGTAATTTGCTTGATTCTAGATCGCAAAGTCTTCACTTGATTTAGGTAAAGCAATTTTTTTCTTTCCTAAGTAAAACTCTTAAGGACTTTAGTTCCCATCATTACGAATTTGGCGAGTAGGTATTACTACTGAGTGCGTCATCTTGGAGCAGTCAGAAGTAATGTCTGGCCTGTGTATCACATACACATATTATATTATCTCAGGAGTGGATGGGCTTGTGCCCCCACGCAAGCCTTACAGAGGACCAGGAGACTGCGAAATAGTTATAAAATATGTTTTTATTACTCTGCCCAAAGGGTGATAAACAATATTTATAATGCCCGATCAATTTGATTATTTTAATAATGATTATCAAATTGCCCTCTCATATTGGCCATTTATCAGAATGCCCGGGCATTATATATAATGCTACATTTATCACTTGGTCCATCCTACTAATATTATAAATGCGAAAGTTTGTTTGGATGGATAGATGGATGTTTGTTCCTCTTTCACGCATTAATTACTGAACGGATTTTAATGAAACTTTACAGTAATGTTGCTTATACATTGGAATAACACATAGGCTATGTTTTATACAAATATTCACGCGGGCAAAGCCGCGGGCAGCAGCTAGTAACATATATATGCGATATTTCTCGTGGCAATAATCTATACTTATAATAAATCTGTAGAGAGGTCAATTCTGTACATTCAATATTAAAAAGAAATAACTATCAGGGGAAGATTAGTGATTGATACTGATGCCAAAAATGCAATCAGTAAAATTTTTGTCTCTGTATGTTCGTTATAGAAAAAAAAACTACTGGACGGATTTTGACGAAACTTGGTACGATTATTCTTCGTACTCCTGGGCAGGTTATAGTATACTTTTCATCACGGTACAATCAATAGGAGCAGAGCAGTGATGGGAAGTGTTGGGAAAACAGGAGAAATTTTTACCTGTAAGTTTGATCGCGCATCACGCGAAAACTACTGCATGGAATTAAATGCGGTTTTCACCAATGTATTGCTAGAAGTCTAACTTAACATTTAGGTACCATTTTATGGAAGTTCGTTATTTTTGAAACCCGATATCCACGCGTGCGACGCCGCCGATACAGCTAGTCTTAAATAAAAATAGTATTACAACATTCAGCCCTAGCGCGTTTCGTGCGCGTGCGAAACATTCGTGCGTAACGCGCAAGGTGGGCAACACAATATTGACTCTTTGTTCGCGTACTTAAGGTTGATTTCTTCTCGCTGCCAAATGCAGACATTATTATTAAGAGCTTGTAGGCATTTATAGCGTAGGTATTTTCAATTTTGTATGTAAGTGATGTATCTGTTACGTAGTAACTACTTATTAATCTGTGCCTATATGAATAAAGATATTTTTGATTTCATTTCATTTATGTACTTTCAGGTGACAAAATTGCTACATCTGAGGCTGCTATTCTTGAAATTACTGCAAAATATGACGAAACTGCTAAGAAGTTACAAGGCGCAGATGAAACTATTACGGAACTGGGTAAACAGGTTGAAAACTATAATTCTGAAATCGAAAAAGCCCGCGACAAAATTAATCGCTTAGAAAATGACATAATTTCCCTTAAAAGTTCACGAGATGCGGCTGTTGATGAAAGGAATGATTTGACACGCATCTTGCAAAGAAGAGATGTCGAAATTGAAAGGTTGACAGCCAATGAAGTTGCTCTTTCCCAACAATTACGGGCAGCAATTGATGCTAAGTGTGAAGCACTAGCATTAAATGATGAAATTCAGAGTAAGGAACTTTCTCTTCAATATCGTGAAAAACGAATTGAGCAAGAAAGAGTTTTATTGAATTCCCAGATTGCTGGTCTTACTGAGGAAGTCAATAGGCTCACTTCTGAATTGCAAACAGTGCGTTTAAATAATACCAGTAGATCGGTAAATTTGGAAACTCAGTTGGCCGAAAAAGTAGAGGAATTGAACGCGGCAAATGAAACTATATCTCAACTTAATGAGTTAAAGAAAAATCTTAACAATCGCGCTGAAAACCTTACACAACGCTTGATGGAGCAAAGAGAAATTGAGAATAAAATGACGGATAATTACAAAAAAGAGCTAGATGCTAAAACTAAATTAGCTGATTTATTCAAGACCATGCATGATGACGCTGAAGCAAAAACATTGGAACTGACTGAAGGTATCACTGAATTACAAAGATTATTAAACGAAGCCACCGAAAAATACGGGGAATTGGAAACAAAATATAAACAAGCTGAATTAGACCATGAAGAACTGATGGAGAAAAAGAATGAAGTGATTTCTTCCCTTAAAAGTGAATTGGAACATGCTAATGATTTATTAAAAGCAGCTAATGCGCAAAATCTTGATATGGCTTTGAGTGACTTGGCTCCTTCCGCAGCAACTGCAAGCAAACTATTGAAATCAGGAATGTCGTTGACACAGATTTACTCTCAACTAGTAAAGGTTACTGATGAGTTGGCCCAGGAAAAAGAAGAAAATAGACGCTTGAATATTACAATCAACACCATTGTTCAAGAATTGGAAGAGAAAGCACCACTGTTGCAAAAACAGAAAGCAGATTTTGAAGAAGCTGTTGAAAGCAACACCGCATTGACTCAACAAATAGATTCTCTTTTAATTGAATGCAATAGATTGAGAGATGATTTTGGAGAGTCATCTAAAATTGCTAATCATTATAGTCGGGAAAATGGGAAACTGAAAGGGGAATTGGCAGATTTGGGGAGACAAGTATGTTTCTTACTAAAAGAAATTGAACACAGCCGTGGTGGACTTTTGCCGAATGGTGATCACGATGCTCACGGAGCTTCAAATACTACTCATTCCTCAGAAATAAGTTCATCACGAATTATCTCTAAAACATTAGTTACATTTAGTGATATCACGGAATTGCAATCGAATAATCAAAAACTTCTGAGAATGGTTCGAGAATTAACAGAGAAACAAGAAGAATTTGAGCGTCATAAAGAACAATTTGAAAGTGGTGAGTTGCAAACCAAAATAGAATCCTTAAAAAATAGAGTAACAGAATTAACTGAGGCACAAGATAGACAAACTAAGATGGTGAATGGTTTGATTAGACAAAGAGATATGTTCAAAAAATTATACCATGACCTAATGAAAGGAAAACGCCATGAAGTGTCCTCTGTACTGGATTCATCAGATGTAGACAAGGCAGAATCATTCATGATGGAAGCATCACCTGAAAAACCTAAACCCGTAAATGTGGATACATTCGAAATAAAGTACAAGGAAACAGAGAAGCATCTAGAATTGCTAAAGGAGGAGTATAAAACATACAAGGAAGAAAAGGTCACTAATGAACGTATGTTGTATGAACAAATTGATAATATGAGGCAAGAAATTTCTAAACTTACTGTAGCCAACAGTAAGTGCGCTTCAACATCAGAATACAATAATGAACGATTGAAAATATTACAAACTAATATAACAACATACAAAAAGCAGATTACATCTTTGGAAGAAAAAAATAAAGCATATAATACAACTATAGCTAAACAAGAAGTATCATTACAACATTTGAGAGATGAAGCTTTGAATGCGCAAAGCAAACTGGCTGCTGCTGAAATTCAAGCCGAAAATTTGAAGCTTGAATGCAAACTACTTAAAGATGCAGAAGTTCGCTTACAAACTGAGAAGGAAATTTTAAATCGCGAAAGACAAGGACAGTCCCTACTGTTAAAGAATCTAGAATTAATAAAAGCCAGTTTAGAGCGTGTTGAAGCTGAAAATCGTGCCAAATTAGAGTCTAGGTTAGATGAAGCCACACGAGAATGTTCTGCTTTAAGAAGACGACTTCAAGAAGAACAAGACCGTTTTAGAGAATTAGCTGCTCATTTGGAACGGCAAACCGAGACTGCTAAATCACGCATGCAAGAAGAAAAAGATGCAGCAGATTTGATGAGAAAAGAGATTGCTCAGCTAAGAGAAGATTTATCAGAAAAGAATAAATCAAACGAGGAGCTAGGTAAAAAGCTACAAGTAGCCCTTGCGCCAAGTACAGACGGTTCATTTGACACTGTTAAGAAGATAAGAGACCTCGAAAATAAGTTATCTGATAGGGAAACAGAAATAAAATCTCTTCAAGACCAATTAACTGTTGCCAAAGAACACATTAAACAATATTGTGATATTGCTGAAAGTTCCGAGAAAGAGTTAAAGAATCTTAATAATGAATATGAGAAATATAAATCCGAGACAGAAACTAAACTGGCTGATTATGCACAAAAATTGCAAAAATTGGAAGACAAATGTTCGGAATTAGAAGCAGAATTGTCATTGCATGCTAATGGAGAACACTCCACAAGTAATAGTTCTTTGCGCAATGAACTGGCCGATGCCAAAGAAGAATTAAAATCAGCTTTAGCTAATTTCGATAATAATAGGTTAGAGTTGGAAGGAGCACGTGCTGAAATCACCAAACTGACTGAAGCTGTTCAAAACGCGGAAGAAAAGTATACTCATGAAATGATATTGCATTCTACTGATATACAAACTCTTGCACAAGTTAAGGAAGATCTCTCAAGAGCTCAGAATCAGTTGAATGAATTAGTTGCTATGAAAAATAATGCGCTCGAAAAGCTAGAATCTGAAAAAGCTTCATTAAACGAAAGACAATCTATACTTATAAACGAAAATGAACAGCTTACACAGCGTTTGAAAGATTTAAATGATCAGAATTCCTTGTTACATGATCAAATTCATGCTTTAGGTACACAGCTGTCAGTCAGTCATGCTTCTAGGTCACGCTCTGAAAGTATGAATGAATCAGCCAATGAGTCGATAAATATATCTGTAAGTGAAGATGATGGAAAATCTTCAGAACAATTGTACCAAATTGTTAAATTTTTGAGAAAAGAGAAGGATATTGCTATGGCTAAATTTGATATATTACAAGCTGAAACTATGAGACTAAAATCACAACTTGAAATTACTGAAAAGCAGCTAGACGACACTAAATTGACATTGGCAGCTGAAAGAGAAAGATCAGAAGTAACAATGGTAACAGTCAATAAACAATCTGATATTTTAAGGAAAGTGGAAACTCTTAATGCTTTGACTGATAGTAACAGAATTTTACGGGAAGAGCGCGATCAGTTAGCGAGCCGTGTAGAAGAATTAACTGCTTCTGTAAAAGCTATGGAAGAGCAGTTAGCACCTATGCAAGAAAAATTAACTGATCTCACATCGACAAATGAAACATTACAGTCTGAAAATACGTCATTGAAAGCTGACTGCGCTCGGTGGAGGACGAGGGTGAATGCTTTAGTAGAACGGGCTAATAAGACCAGTCCAGAAGATTGGAAACGTCTGCAAAATGAAAGAGAAACGTTGGCTAAAATGTTAACCAATGAAAAAGAAAATGTCAGGAAAATCAACGAAGAGCTTTCGGCCATTAAAGTAGAAAAAACTAAACTAGAAGAAACGTACACATTACTTTCTCGGCAACATAATACTATGGTAGAAGAAAACAAGAGACTGAATGAGGAGCTTCAAGTTCTCAAAGAAGATACCTCTCGACTTACTGAAGAATTAACAAAGGTAAAATCAGAACTACTTTCTTCAGCGGAAGCAAATACTAAATTAAATGACGAAATATCCAGTAAGGATGCTTCACTTAACGACATAAGAAATAAAGAAATGCAAATTAGAAAAATTGCAAAGAAATACAAACTCCAGTTTGAAGATTTAGTTAAAACCGTGGAAGAAGAAAAGAAAAAATCTGAGGGGGAGGCTGTAGCCGCCGACACTGCTCTTGTGGAAAGCACTAAAAAATTGGAAGAAAAGCTAAATGAACTGCAGTCGCAACTTGACACAGAAAAAACAAGTAACGAAAAGTTGAAACAAGAGCTGGAAACCCTTCGGACTAACAACTTGGATAAAGAAGAAAAGGCCAAGCAAGTATTAAAGCAAGCTAAAAGTAAAATAGTTCAGCTCACAGAGTTGAAGAACACACTAAGTAGGGAATTAGAAGAGTCGCGCACCAAATTAGGTAATATCGAGCAAGTCGCTCAAAGCACACGCGACGAGCAAGATGTGCGGTTGGCTCTCATTAAATCGCAATATGAAGGTCGTCTATCCCGTCTGGAAAAGGAACGTACCGAGATACAAGAGAGAGTGAACCTGCTTCAGAGGCAACTCGCCGCCTCACAGGCATCTGCATCCAAACAACAAGTTACTACTGAGAAGACCACTACTGATCCCCCCACTGCAAATATAAAGCCCATGGCTGGTGAGTACTTCATTTTAAAATCTTATTAATTAGTTATTAAAATCAGAGATTGATCTCTTACACATTAAGTAAATTAATATGCAAAGGGACTCTTGCTCCCTTGCTCAATTTACTATCAGGAGAAAAGACAGTTGACCACAATAAAAACAAATCTAGTCAACTATATGGATCACTGTGCCAGCAGAGTCAATTAATTTAGTCTGCTATTCTTCAGGTATTATCATGATCAACAGTGGAAATAGTAATGGTTTAACGTGTACATTACTGCCCGTGGTGCATCCTGCTGAATAACAATCAAGCCGCTGGCGGTTGGCAGTTGACTTACTGGCGGTATAACCATCACAATTGACGGCGTAGCTAAATACTACAGACCGATGACGGGCAGCAGCGTCACCGGAGCAAGAAGCTACGCCCTGCGATCGCCAACCCGCCTGCCCGGCGTGGCGATTATGGGTATATCTTTCAGATGTTTGCCCGAAGTGGCAAACAACTGGAGAGGCCAGCAATAGGCTGATGTTGATGATGATGAACGTGTACAGGTGTAGCTCAACAGAGCGTGACGGCGAGCCGGCGCGCGGGCGACACGCCGCTGGCGTCCATCCGGCCCATGGCGCAGGTGGGCCCCACGGCGCCGCACGACGCGCACAGCACCGAGTACATGCCGGCCTCCTCCTCGCGCCCGCTGCCGCGCGCTGCGTTGGCCGCCTCCACCGCTCCGCCGGAGTCCACTCAGGTACTTGCCATTTATTTATTTAGTTAATCTTTATTGCACAATAAAAATACTGTACAAAAGGCGCACTTAATGCCGCATAGCACTGCATCATTTCAAAATATTTTCGACAGAATTTCAGCAGGACGTAGATATCTCGCATGAGCTAAATAACAACAATACTTGTGGGTGGGTGCATACAACACGTGGTATATGTAGATATATAAATTCGTCGTTTTGGCCAACATGCGGAAAAAAATATTTTTAACATGTAATTAGGAGTTAAGAGTGGATTAATTATTAATTAATCCAAAAACGACCTCTTTAAATAGTCCCTACCAGCCAGCCGTACGCCCACTAAGTAAATTCATAATTACTCAAGAAGCGCCTCTTTGATTTTATTTTGTGTGGTATAAGTATATAAATCAAAGAGTATTATATATATTTTTTTAGCGCGGTAGACATAATAGAACAGTACTAAAAAAAATATTTATATTTTGTTTAATTATTTTGCACAGTTATCATTTCACGAGATCTTTGAAAAAAATACAGAATACTTTTCATAGTATCCCTAATTATATGCAATTGGTCCCATCCTTCTAGCTTTTATAAGTTTTCGGAAAAAAAATTTGAAAAAAATCGGCGCGCGTCCGAACTTTCTCGAATATCTCAAAGACAAGTCAAGGTCAGGGGTCAACACCTTACATTTCGTATTCTTTTAGAGTGCCAATACCAGTACAAATGATAATTCTGCCATGGGCCATGGGGGGCCATTTCGTCTTCCTTACCTCGCTATACCCTTTGTAAATAGTAGTTGATGATAGTAATTTTGTTGCAAGGACATGGATACAAGCGAGGCGGGTATGGGCAGTTCGGGAGCTAGTGACAGCAGCACTCAGCCTTCATCACATTCCCAAGCTCCACAACAGGTATGGACATTCTGAATTTTATTTTGTTACTTCATTGTAAAACTTCAAATGTGTTAACATAATGCTTATTCCACATCTGTAATTATTATTATTAATAGTTTTATGAGTGTTACTAACCCATACAAAGCAGATAAAAATTTAAAATTGCTAAGTTTTATGAGCAAATTGTGTTTTAAACATTAATATTATTTTAATTAAAATGTTAATTTTTTTTATAGTAGCTAGACATAATGGCTTCCCTACGCCTGATGAAAGCGAAAGAGAGGTCCAAGGCGCTGTGACAACGGGCAAGTAACTGGTCAGGTTGCCACCGCCATGCCGGCCTAACCCTAACCCCCCATGAACTCCGGAAACCCTACTCACCAGCAGAAACACGACCCGGAGGTCATTTGGCTGCGGTATTCTATAGGGTGGAGGGGCGGCTAAATTCGAGCGGAGATTCGCTATGCCCTACCTCTCTTAACCTTTGGTATGCTGGGTCTCAGCTCTGATCCACCCCCGTCAACTGCTTGGTCTCAGATATGATCCTAGATTAACGCAAATATAAGTCTCATTCAAAAGTATTAAATGCATTGTTTAATGAAGACAAACTAATTGTATATTCCAGACAGTAAAATGAGCTTAATTTCAGGCCGTAGCGCTTGTGATGCCGCGCATCGAGCAGCCGAGCGGCGCCGGCGCGGGCGCCAGCAGCGCGTCCGTGGCCAGCTCCGCCGCGCCCAGCGTCACCAGCGTGGCGTCCCCCGCGCCGCCCGCACAACCGTTGTCCGGTTAGTACGACATCTTGTGTAAAGTTTGGTAAAATCTATCTTGCTAATTAATATATAATAGCCGATCGTCTTAATATTTGAAAATATTAAGGCGATCGGCTAATTTATGAGTCAATATAAAAACAACATATAAATAGCAAGAATGAAGTGTTTTTTTTTGTAAGTTAAATTACTTGGCAACAATTTATGTTTTAGTATTTTTAAAATTTTCTATGACGAAAGTTTGGTGCTACCTTGGACGATATACCGCGTTAGGTGAGCGATGACTCCATGATACGCATACAATATTCGACACACAAAGTATCGGTTTAATTATTGTAACGGAAACATTTTCCACATTTGTGAGTGACCCCTCTGGTGGTTACTTGCCAGCTAACATAGTGACTTGGCTTTCACTTTCTTCCACGGGAAAGCCACTTAGCTGTGATACTATTAAAAAAAATGTCTTCATTTTAGGGCATTATACTAACAAAGTGAATGTATCCCCAGGCGCGGGCGTGGCCCTACCGAGCATGGGCGTGGGCGCAGGCGCGCAGATGTCGGGCGGCGTGAGCACGTCCCACGCGCCCGGCGTCAGCACGTCGCAGCCGCCGCCCGACGCGCGCCCGCCCAAGCGCCGCCTGCAGCCGCGCCCCGTCACCGCCAAGCGGACCAGGGTCCAGGTACAGTACACCCACGACTAGCTAGGTACAGCAGCTGTGAGCACTCGCACGCGCCCGGCGTCAGCACGTCGCAGCCGCCGCCCGACGCGCGCCCGCCCAAGCGCCGCCTGCAGCCGCGCCCCGTCACCGCCAAGCGGACCAGGGTCCAGGTACAGTGACACCCACGACTAGCTAGGTACAGCAGCTGTGAGCACTCGCACGCGCCCGGCGTCAGCACGTCGCAGCCGCCGCCCGACGCGCTGTCGATACGTGGTTTTATTGAAAGTCGTCATTCTGTAATTTGAGTACCTATAGAATTTTTGATTTTCGCATCCATTACAATTAAAACACAACTAACGGGACTCAAGCTTATGTGACATGATCAGGACATTGACCCATAACACCCGCAAACAGCGGTAATCTTGTTGATTGTCGTAATAAATAAATAAACATTGACACAAACGCAAATGTTCTTAAAGTAGCCCGATCACAAATCGAATCGCAGTGTGTACTATGCGACTATCCGATTTGCAAGCGAGTGCCCTACCTGCACGTTAACTAACAGGTTCTGCGTCACAAGCCACGTCTTTGCGGCTGGCCTGGCAATGATGCAGAATCTTGCTTGATTTTTTTTTAATGATTTTATTTTGTTTTTATTTCAGGGTTTTGAAAGGTCTGTAGAAGTTGAATATCAAGTGCCGACATCGTCTCGATGCGACCAGGACGACGAAGGAGTAATTGTAGTAGATTCCGAAGAAGATGACGAGCGGTGCACTGGCACAATGTATAGGGTAAGTTGAGACTTTAGCTTTTGAAGGACAGTACGACCTTGTGTGTGCACGTCAACTTTGATACATTGCAGAGCGGTTGTCCAATAACCTATAAGTATGAAACGTTTATATTTAAAAAAAATTTGATGTACAATGCCTATTATTTAGGGTATGTTCAGATGACAAGCGTTCAACATGCGTTTTGATAACGCGCGTTTACAACTATTTATTCGCGTTTGTAACATTTTTATTCAGGCATTTCAAAACGCGCGTTTAATCTGAATATGTATATGTTTAACGTAAGTGATAATGTCATTGTCATTTTGTATCTATGAGTATTGTAAATATCAATTGCTATTATTTAAGGAGGGTGAAGAGGATGAGGAAGACATGGAGGAGGAGCAAGAGGTCGAAGGGGGTGAGGAGGAAGAGGAAGGAGAAGGGGACGACAGCGAAACCGCTGCCAGACAGGTCAGTGGTCTTATATTTATACTGGACGTCACAACTTCGCGTTCGGTCTTGATGTTTCATATCTCTGTTGATGTGTTGTTTTGCTTATGTTCGTGTTGAAGATTGAAATGCTAGCGAGCTTTTTTTAACGCCGTTAAAAAAGCGTTCAAATAAAACAATGCATTTTCGCGTTTGAAAAGCGCTGTCGTTTGAACATATACCTAATTAAAAATGCATTTGTTCCATTTAAACGCTTTTTTGACAGACGTTTAAAAAGCTGAGGAAGATGAGGCCTTATTGTTGTGATGTTCTAATATAATAAAGATTAGTAAAAGGCCTTCTACACGGTCGGATTGGACCGCCGACTAACGCGTCTGTCTTCGATAGGTCCTTGTGGTAAATAAGTGGACTGTAGTTTGATAGGCGCTGGTTTATTGTAATCCCGAAGATACAGCTGACGACGTGGTGAAAGACACAATATTGAGGGTTGGAGGTTCCCGTTCGAGATGGTGCGCGGTAGCCGTCTTGATGTAGCGAGTGCGTAGGGACGACTGTGCGATGACTGCCCGCGCGCCGACGTCAGGACCCTCCGCCCGCGCGTCTCCTCCCGTGCGTCGACCGGCCCGCCGCGACACGTCCTTGGTCGGGTTGATATTAAATGGACAGTGTAGAAAACGGTATTCCGACCAATATTTGTTCGATGCCAACGGTCTCGGATGCGAGCGCATCTCTTCCGACAGGCTGCGTTCGTGGTTGGCCAACCACCAACCGTGTAGAATGAATACAGAAATTGGTTGACCCGACCAAGGACGCGTTGGTCGGCGGTCCATTCCGACCGTGTAGAAGGCCTTATGTGCAATATAAACAAACATACTGCATCACGTATTGCGTTTGTTATGTGTCAAACTATGTTCAGATTTCTCAGCCTTCGAATAGAATATATCTTTATTTTGTTTTTAGGATCTATTAATTTTAGCATTGTAAACGTGTATATAGGTTATATTAATTGATAGAAAATATGAGAGGTCCTTCCTAAAACACCAACAATAAATGAAATGCTTAGCTGAAATAATTAATTTATCTGAATCCGAAGTAAGGAGCTAGTTTTTATTATATTAGGACACTAGCTGTGCTCGCGACTTCGTCCGCGTGGAATAGTTATTGTTTCCCCGTTTTTTTTTACATTTTCCATTATTATATATATTATAATAAATTATAATATTATCTAAACTAATAGTATAAAGCTGAAGAGTTTGTTTGTTTGAACGCGCTAATCTCGGGAACTACTTACTGGTCCGAATTAAAAAATTCTTTTTGTGTTGAATAGACCATTTATCGAGGAAGGCTTTAGGCTATATAACATCACGATGCAACTATTAGGAGCGAAGATATAATGGAAAATGTATGTTCGCGCGCAAGGTGAGCGCGGAGTGTTAGTCAACGCGGGGGGAAACGATCCGCGATCGCGATGCCCCGCGCTACCCCGCACCGCCCCCTCTCAGCCGCCTGGAGCACTGGGACGCCGGAAAGCGGAGTCGACGACGGAACTCGGACGCAGACGCAGCTACCACGCGCTCCGACTATAATCCCTCCACAATTATCAAAGTTTCAATGTAAAAACAAAGGGGAAAACTATTCCACGCGGACGAAGTCGCGGGCACTGCTAGTAAGTAAATAAGTATAGATCACAACAATCACAGAAGGCCCCTTGTTGTTATTTTGTGCGGGCAAATATTGAAGGGTTCCGTTGTGTCAGGAGTCGCCGGGGCAGTCGCCGTCGGCGGGCTCGGCGGCGTCGGGCCCCGGCTCGCCGCGCGCGCCGCACGCCGAGCCCGCGCCCGCCGCGCACCCGCAGATCGAGGCCATCAGCAGCGGCACCGAGCGTACGTACCCGACACGACCTTAAACAACTCACTTTTTTAAAAAGCTTACATAACTTTTACTGTTGTATACCTACAGTGCTATAATATTTTTTATTTCACACTTTTGAAATGGACTTTCGCGGTGAACTTTGAAGGCCTATCACACTCTCATTTTGCAAAATAGTTTTGTTGTGATTTCTCAAATATATAAGATTTTAATTATGGTACTTTCTGGCAGCTATCAAATAACATAGAAAATCAAACATAATCGTCTACGCTATTTTAAAAAGTTAATTTATTATAGCGAGCGGTACACTATCAATAGGCGGCAACGGTGGAGACGACGGCGATGACAGCATCGTCCCATCCACACCTACTCTTTATGTTCCTAGGCGAAATGATGGGTAAGATTTAAAGCAAATTATTTATTTATTATCTTTAATTAGCGTTGCTAACTATTTTATCGAACCTGACTCATCGTAATTGAAATGGCGATCATCGATCATAAAACCCGCTAAAACTCAAAGGGCTTCATATTAAATTTATTCACAGCACCGTCTCGGGCCAGCTGTAGTGTTCTGTTCTAGATCCTAGCATGTTTAAAATAGTTGCTAATTGTGATATTTGGAAAATTTACTACTTAAATTTAATCAATTTGAGGAGGTTGAAATTAGCTCAATCACACATGTAAGACCTAACTAAGTTTATCAGTTGTCAAGACACATAGTACAAGCTTCGGCTTAGTTCGGGGCTAGGTGGCGCCTAGTGGTCTCCTAAGTTGAATTTGCTCGACAGATTCGGCGAAGCTGTGGTGTCCCCCGTGGGCGCAGGAGGTGCAGGGAGCGGAGGCGCGCGGTTCACGTTTGCGGACGCGCCGCCGCCCGCCTCTCACCACGACACACACGCCGACCTCGCCGCAGCGCTGCCGCCGCCCGCGCCGCCCGCGCCTCAGGCCGCGCATGCGCAGCCCTCGCACCCGCCCGAGCCGCAGCCGCCCGCGCCACCCGCCGCGCCGCCCGCCGCGCACGCGCCGCACGACTCACGTTAGTACCCGCCCGAGCCGCAGCCGCCCGCGCCACTCGCCGCGCCGCCCGCCGCGCCGCCCGCCGCGCACGCGCCGCACGACTCACGTTAGTACCCGCCCGAGCCGCAGCCGCCCGCGCCACCCGCCCGCGCCACCCGCCGCGCCGCCCGCCGCGCACGCGCCGCACGACTCACGTTAGTACCCGCCCGAGCCGCAGCCGCCCGCGCCACCCGCCCGCGCCACCCGCCGCGCCGCCCGCCGCGCACGCGCCGCACGACACACGTTAGTACCCGCCCGAGCCGCAGCCGCCCGCGCCACTCGCCGCGCCGCCCGCCGCGCCGCCCGCCGCGCACGCGCCGCACGACTCACGTTAGTACCCGCCCGAGCCGCAGCCGCCCGCGCCACCCGCCCGCGCCACCCGCCGCGCCGCCCGCCGCGCACGCGCCGCACGACACACGTTAGTACCCGCCCGAGCCGCAGCCGCCCGCGCCACTCGCCGCGCCGCCCGCCGCGCCGCCCGCCGCGCACGCGCCGCACGACTCACGTTAGTACCCGCCCGAGCCGCAGCCGCCCGCGCCACCCGCCCGCGCCACCCGCCGCGCCGCCCGCCGCGCACGCGCCGCACGACACACGTTAGTACCCGCCCGAGCCGCAGCCGCCCGCCGCGCACGCGCCGCACGACTCACGTTAGTACCCGCCCGAGCCGCAGCCGCCCGCCGCGCACGCGCCGCACGACTCACGTTAGTACCCGCCCGAGCCGCAGCCGCCCGCCGCGCACGCGCCGCACGGCTCACGTTAGTACCCGCCCGAGCCGCAGCCGCCCGCCGCGCACGCGCCGCACGGCTCACGTTAGTACCCGCCCGAGCCGCAGCCGCCCGCCGCGCACGCGCCGCACGACTCACGTTAGTACCCGCCCGAGCCGCAGCCGCCCGCCGCGCACGCGCCGCACGACTCACGTTAGTACCCGCCCGAGCCGCAGCCGCCCGCCGCGCACGCGCCGCACGACTCACGTTAGTACCCGCCCGAGCCGCAGCCGCCCGCCGCGCACGCGCCGCACGACTCACGTTAGTACCCGCCCGAGCCGCAGCCGCCCGCCGCGCACGCGCCGCACGGCTCACGTTAGTACCCGCCCGAGCCGCAGCCGCCCGCCGCGCACGCGCCGCACGGCTCACGTTAGTACCCGCCCGAGCCGCAGCCGCCCGCCGCGCACGCGCCGCACGACTCACGTTAGTACCCGCCCGAGCCGCAGCGCCGAGCGCGAGCGCCGCGCGGCTCATTTTTTTTTTATAGTAGCTCGACATAATGGCCTCTACGCCTGATGGAAAGCGAAAGAAAAACCCAAGTCGCTGTGACAACGGGCAAGTAACTGGTCAGTTGCCACCGCCATGCCGGCCCAACCCTAACCCCCCCACGAGCTCCGGTAACTCTACTCCGGCAAAAACACTACCCGGAGGTCATTTGGCTGCGGTATTCTATAGGGTGGAGGTCCTTCCCCGGACGGGCGGCTCAATTCGAGCGAAGATTTGCTATGCCCTACCTCTCTCATTAGTTAGTACCCGCCGCGGTAGTATCCGCGCCACACCAGAATATGGAATTCTATGGTCATATTGCTGCCATATCAGATTACTATGCAGTTTTATTGTAAATATTTTGTTTTTGTATGTGTGCCTGCTATTGCGATTTTTTTTATCTATCTAGTTACCTATCATACCTTTTTATTTCTCACAGGAACGGAAGGCGGAGAAACGCGTGATTGGGAGGAGTCCAGAGGTGAAGAAGAGACCACAGCAGTCAGCTCCCAAGGAAGCCAGCCGTCGTCTCCTCATCAGGTACTTTTTTCTTGTAGCCTTCTCTTACTCTTTTAGTAGAATGATACACACATTTAAAGACTTCTTTGGTTACAAAACAAGATACAATACTATATTTTTGGAATTAAATTCCTTGGTCAGTATGTCCATTAGCTATCATGTAATATTTATTAATCTATCGTTTCTTTACCATTAGACAATTTTTTATTATACATACACATTAATACGTATAGGAGTATAGGAATGACCAGAATGTTTTTAGTTACTTGGTTTTTTGTATTGTTTGACAAATAAACTGTTACACTGTTAGATTACATCAGTGTTAGAGAAAGGTTTATAACAAGTCCTCTGTTTGTTTACACAATTTCTAATACTAAATATTCTTAAATATTCCTTTTCCTATCAGTATTAAACTCTTCAGACCGCGACATGCGCGGTGTGTTTATTATTCTATTATGCCTGTCGACTTAACTTTTGGACCTCACGACCGCTTTCCATCAGGTTGGAGTGAGGTCATTCTGAAAAAGAAGTGTTTTTGTGTGTATTGTACTAACGTCTTCCTGCTGATCCTAATGGTCCTGTCCCTTCCTTAACTTTTACACGATACTGGCTGATAAAGTGCATGGTTCAGTCACAATGCAAAGTCATAACAAAAGGAGTATAGGTTAGGTTAGGATGGATAGGGTGGCGTGGCGTGTTTCATTGAAGTGGCAGTTTGTCCCGCAGCTGGCGGAGGAGGGCCGCGAGGCGGAGGCCACGCCCGCGCGCCGCGCGCCGCCGCAGCACCAGCGCTGGATGCGAGCAGGTGAGCCACCATTATGACGCGTTTTCATTAGACGATACACATTGTGATTTGGAGCCTCAAAAATGGACATCTTTTTATTTGAAAATTTGGTAGATTACATCATAAAACACATGAGAGTGGAAGTTATGTAGAAATAATGGGTAATTTTAGAAATATGATTTTTTGAATTTATTAAATTGCGTGATAACTCGTTCGGTATACAGAATGTGGGGACTCCCCGCATGCGAGATAACGATCAATGAAAGTTGCAAGTTGATGCGCGTTCGGTACAACGCCTGCGGGGATTCCCCAATTATACCGACCAATGAAATTCATCAGTTGATATACAGCTTGCTTGCGGGTCTTGAGTCAAACATTTCGTGCGGTCCCAGGTATTCCAGAAATCTCCCGCACTCCGTATGCAGACCCTATCGACTAATGAAAACGGTTCCCCGAATGCGGGCCCTGTGGCATGCGGGCATGTCGTCTAGTGAAATTGCGCTATCACATAATAAGCTGATCTTTGACTGGCTCCATGGCTCATTTGGTAGTGACCTCTGCCTTCTGAGCCAAATGTCGTGGGTTCGATTCACGCACAATGCAAACATTTGTGTGCATGAACATGTATGTTTGTATTGGTCTGGGTGTTTTCTATGTATAAAATGTATTTATTTACAAAAAAAATGTATCTAAGTAAGTTTATCAGTTGTCTGGTACCTACCCATAGTATAAGCTTCGGCTTAGTTTGGCGCTAGATGACGATGTGTGGCCCAGCGTGGGTTATTTATTTATACTAATCGTCAAGCCTGTCGCAGTCCACTGCTGGAGTTATTCGCCACTTTTGTTTTGTGAAACCTCGGGAAGTTTTACCCATAATCTCCCGCTGCCGCGCTGGGCGGGCGGGTTGGCGATCGCAGGCCGTAGCTCTTCGTTGTCCGTCATCGGCCTGTGGTATTTAGCTGGGCCTACAATCGTGATGGTTATACCGCCACCAGTGGGTTGCCAGCGCTTCGTTTGTTGTTCGGCAGGATGCATTACGGGCAGTTGCTTGGAACGAAAAGATGATGGGTCCCTTAGTTACATCCCATACATAATGATATATTGTCATAATTAAACTTGAAAATTACCTTGTTCCCCGAGAGTTATAATCTTACGGACTTCAAGTCGAGAGTGAATAGAATTTTGCCTGGTGAACGCGCCTTTTGAACTTTCCATACTTCGCCATATGTTTACTTCTGTCGGCCCTCGCGTCGCGCTCCCCTTAAACGAGGGCTCAAGCTGAAACTAGTATTGTAGTATTTACAAAGACCGTAATCCGCTATGCAAGGAAATACTAGCATCCTTAAAAATATGTTTAATCATAGCTCACAAGTATGCACTAGCCAACGTCATAATCATTTTCCTGCAACAGATTTCACCTGCTTCACCAAAGTAATTGATGAAAATTACTCGTGTGTTACTAAACACACGAGTAATTTTCATCCTACCTACTAAGGTATTATAATTAAGATTGGATGCATAGAAAACGTAATAATCTTCGAATTCATTCATGAGTAGTTATTAAATAAGTGGCAATTAAAAATAAGTGGTTGCTTTGCATATGAATGTTTATCTGCGTGCAGTTAACATATTTGTTGTTTTTTTATTATTCCTAATTAATAAATCTATATCTAGCCAGTAACATACCCAATAATTGTTGTAATGTTACATTATCCCTCATAAATTTAGGAATTTATTTGAATAGTTCATGAAATCATTAAACAAATTAACTTTTTATTTGTGCAGATAGCGAGAGCAGCCCGCGAGGTCGCGGCATGCGATCTAGAGGGCGACCTTCACGAAGATCTCATAATTACATGAGGTACTAATAATACGACCGACGACACCGCATTTTCTATGACTATAATAGTGAAACATAATGATTTAAAAAGTTATTACAGTAGGTATACCCTTATTCTTCATAGTAGGTGTTTGTTTGTAATAAAAAGTGGACATAATTTTGTGATAATAATAACATTTCGAAGAAAACATGGCTGTTACTGAAGTTTAGTGTTAGTGATTTGGACGAATGGTATAAAACAAACTTGTAGAATGGTATTCGAGGTTGGACACGATACTTATTATTAATGTGTATAATTGTACTTTGCCCATCATAGCACAAAAATAAATTCGGCAAATGTTGGAAATAAGTATAATTAAATACTTTGTACTCTTTCTACTCTATTAAGAGGTTGCCAATATGGATGAAAACCTGATACATAATACAGTGCTCTGTAGCATAACATACAATATTATGTAATGGGGCAAGTACTAAAAATATATGATACAAGTTCTCATCAACTTTTTTTATTAACGAATGATACTGTTAAACAACTGGAATTAATATTTATGTGGCTTGTATTGTAATTAAAGAGAGCAAATTAGATCCCACATTACAGTACAGGTTTCAATTGCCAAATTATGTCCATTTAAAGTTCAATTAAAATAATTGTATCCATTATAATTATCGTAATGAAAGAAATGGTCTATGATTAAAAATGTGATGAGTATGTACTGAGACATCATTATTATTAGTGTGTAAGTCAAACATTTCCATTTTATAAGATTAATATTGTCATTTATGTAGGAATTAATAAAATTTGTAAAAGCTTTAGCTTGGTTTTACTGATCCCCGCAATTCACAAAGTTTATCGAGTTATGACATGCTGCCGCAAGACATAACATGACGCTCTAGATGCGCTCTAGCGACTACTCAGAGGCCATCTGGATTTTTTTCTCAGAACTATAATTTTGAGAGATGTTATTTCTATTCCCAATGGACACTCTTTATTTATTAGATTCCATGGTCCTATGTAGTAGTAATATTTATTTAGCTCTATTAGTTTTAATTTCATCAACAGACACCTTACCCCTTCTTTTAAATTAGCCTCTATAGTCTAAAGGTTGTCTGGAAGAGATCGCTGAAAGCGATAAGGCCGTCTATAATGTACCTCGATTTGTCTTTGTATCTAGCTTTAAGTAGGTAAACTAATAGTTATGTACCTACTAAAAAAATATCTATCTACTTATCTATTCTTAGTTAGGTACCCCTTGCACTGGTGTTGACAGGTAAAAAATCCAGAGAAAACAGTAGATAAAATTTTTCATAAATAATCTTCTATACATATAATAAAAATGTAACGAATCGCTGTCTGTACATGGAAGATATATGTGAAAAAATATTATGGGAGGCCTTTATTAATGCAATAGTACCCAAAACAATGATTTTTGGAATTTTTGTCTGTTTGTCTGTATGTTTGTGCACGCTAATCTCAGAAACCGCTTATCCGATTAAGATGCGGTTTTCACTAATATATTGCTGAAAGCTTCCCTTAACATTTAGTGTTTGTTTCGTGTTAATCGGTCCATAAATAAAAAAGTTACGCCGATTTAACTAATCACGTCGAGCCTGCTGTACGTTTGCGCGGGTATATAAAGCGCGCCGAGATCTGCGCCGCGCCGCTGCCAGCCGCCAGGCACTGGGGATCATTAAAATCACTACCCAAGAAACTATTCCACGCGGACGAAGTCGCTGGCACAGCTAGTCTATAAATAAATCTGTAGAGAAGTCAATTCTGTACATGGAATATATTTACAAAATAACTATCAGGGGGTGATTAGTGATCGATACCGATTCCGAAAATGCAATCAGTAAAATTTTTGTCTGTCTGTTTGTATGTTCGTTATAGAAAAAAAACTACTAGACGGATTTTAACGAAACTTGGTACGATAATTCTTCATACTTCTGGGCAGGTTAATACTTTTCATCACGCTACAATCAATAGGAGCAGAGCAGTGACGGGAAGTGTTGGGAAAACGGGAGAAATTTTTATCTGCATGTTTGATCGGGATGTAAGGGAGCGGCCTATCATCTTTTCGCTCCAAGCCAACCTCACCTGTCCGTGGTGCATCCTGCCGAATAGCAAACGAGGCGCTGGCAACCGACTGGTGGCGGTATAACCATCACAATTAATTAAAGGCTTAGCTAAATACCACAGACCGATGACGGGCAGCAGCGTCATCGGTGCGAGAAGCTACGCACTGCGATCGCCAACCCGCCTGCCCAGCGTGGCGATTATGGGTATATTCTCCAGATGTTTGCCTTAAGTGGCGAACAACTGGAGAGGCCGATGTCCAGCAGTGGACTGCAATAGGCTGATGATGATGATGATGTTTGATCGCGCATCACGCGAGAACTACTGCATGGATTTGAATGCGGTTTTCACCAATGTATTGCTAGAGGTCTAACTTAGGCACTAGGTATAGGTATTTTATGGAAATCCGTTATTTTTGAAACCCGATATCCACGCGTGCGACGCGACGCCGCCGGCATAGCTAGTAAATAACTACGTGTCGCTACAATACCTAAGTATTCCCATTACCCCTTTGTTTTACGGTACGTATTGTAAGTAGGCATACAAATACGGCCCACGCGTCACATTATAGGTACTAAGCTGATAACGTTATCATCGTATTTGCGTTTCACGTCAGGTATTTTTTGTCTTATACATATTATGTAGGTATAAAATGTGTAATTTACACAATGCCTCAAAGCGTGGCCCACACAAACTGTCATACAATTTCCGTTCTTAAGCGAATGGGAATGCGCTTATTTGAAAGAAAGCAAATACGCCGAAGGGGGCCAGGAGAAGCAAAATATCTCTTTGGGAAAATGTGTGGTCAAGTAGTATCCTACTTATGTGCCGGATGCACTAGGAATAACACTCTTGTTTCGTAACATGATGCATACATAACAGTTTTGAGGGAGAACATGTTATAGAACATGTTGCTCCATATGACCTGTACCTATTGGCCTCAGCTGCATGGCTTCTCTTTTAAAAGATCACAGTGTCTTCTCTTGTGGCCTATATAAAAAGCCGGTTATGTTAATTCATGTGATCAGGTAGAATGCGCCCAGCTCCACTGCTCACGCATGGGTGTGGTGACCAAGGACGATTTAAAAGAGTTTACACAACTGGGTCACGTCCTGTGGGTAGATTCATTCTCTCAATAGGTACCTAATACTAGTCATGCAGAAATAGCTGTCACGACACCACCAAATCAAACATTTATACGTTCCAATTTTGCGGCTGAACTTCAACATAAGCTATCTACCTAATGTAAATACCTACAAGCGTAGTCTCTGTTCCACAATTGTTGTATTATGATGGGAGGCAAACAGTTCGACAATACCGGAGAAGTCAGGCGCAGGGCAACACGACTTTACCTCTAACTCGAGACTACCGAATTATTTCTAGAACCAAAATGTTTGTGGTTCTCCCCACATTCTTGGTTTCTCTGAGCACATATAATCATGCTAATCTATGTGGTTTGCAGAGTACCTACATTATACATCCTCTTGGTACCAAAGGGCAGAACAATTATCTACACACATTACCTAATGGTATTCCGTCTTTGAAATAGATAGGATATCCAATAATTTCGATCAAAATCAACTGATGGCGATGCTTAATGTTTTTAGATAAATAGAGTAATTGCCATCAAACTGGATGGCGGCTGGACATCAAGTAATGTGGCAGTAGGTAGCTGCTTAAACAACCTACAGAGTACTTGCCACAAAAATGATCCAGAATACAAAAGAATATGAATATACCAGTATTTACAACAATGGGTTATGTGTTTTCTTCTGAATAATATCTTTGTGTCATGGATTCTATTTTATTAACACAGACCGTTTATATTTGCAAGTTCTACTTAATTAAAATTGGTACCTCATATTTGCATAACAAAAATGTTTGTACAGTTGCTTGGAAAATATATTCCACTGTGATAAACATGCTATGGTTAATTGTGGTGAATATGTTACCTCCTGAATATTATATTATTTCAGGTAGGTAGGTACCTACTAGAAGTGTAAAAACTCCAATTTGGTTTTATAACAATAATTTTGGGTACAATAAAACAAACAAATGGAATTGGTTTTACATTTATTATTTTTAATACCGAAATAATCACACTCCTAACCCAAACAAAGAGATTAAAACAATGCAATATTCTTCATATATTTGATGTTTATCTAAACAAGAGTGAATTCACATAGTTGTGTTAAGTGGAATTGCAAATTAAAATTAATTATCACCAGTGTAACATAATACATCAATCATTAAGCTAAGCCTTAAAACTAAAGTTTCACCATATGTTATTTTTTTACATAATGGTAATGAAGTAGTGGAATTTAGAAATTACCATAAACATTTTCGTCGGAAAAAGCTATATAGAGGAAGAAGTCTTCGTCGTGATGTTCTTGGTAAAGCGAGCCCATGGTGGCGGAGGTAGGAGGGATCACATTGTTGACAAAGAAAAACAGCGCATCCTCAGGTCGCAGGTGAATGCGTTTTCGGATCAGGAAATAAAATTGCCCGACAGTCAGATCAGACGGCACCAAATACTTCTTCTTGTCGAGGTCTCCCAGACGAGCCTTCGGGGCTTTTTCAACAATGACAGGTACACGATCCGGATACTTCCTGCGTATTTTCTCTCCTTCAGTCTTCCTTCTCTCGAAGGAATGCTCTTCTTTGTATTGGAATTTCATTTTGTTAGTTAACGAACACTGAAATTTCCAAAATTATCGAAATGTATCTGTACGAGATACTACGACTTGTTTTTTGTTTTTGCGTTATTGTCTATAAACCCAATGACGCAATCAGCTGATATGACAATGCAAGGAAATGGACGCAAGCCCAATGACAAGACGGCGAAGTCGAAACGACGCCAGCGACCTCCTAGTGATGTACAGTTTTAGAAAAAAATCGATTTTGATATAGTGTTACATACTGTCAATGTATCAAATTTGATTATCAAAATACTTATGTATTCCAAATTTTTATTTTAAATGATAAACAGAGAGACTTCTGTTATTCTTTGGTAAAAGAATATTAGGTAGGTACCTATAGTATGTAGTGCCTTAATACATTTAAAAATATTTGGATTTCTAGATTCAATTGTGTCTATGGTTTGTACCCGTCGATTATTTTGGTTTTATTTTTTGGTCTCTCTGTACATCAATCTTCTTGTCTATGAAATATTGTACGCTTCCTTGCCTTGCTTTGCTTCTTTGCGATTCCTTGTAATTACAAGCGGCGTGGGTCTTGGTACCGATTGACTATAACTTACTCGTAAATAATATCAAACATGCGTAAACGTAAGTCTGTAAAAAAGGCCGACGATGAATCTGACGGGTCAGAGGCGGGCGTTGAACCAGAAGAGTTCCAAGACTCTGGGGAAGACTGGACGCCGGATGCCGATTCGGTGATTACTATTTCTCTTATTTACACATAATAAAACCAATTAATGTATGTCTTATAAATTACTACATTCCCAGTGCATAAGCAATTTCCTTACAAAAATATTTATTATAAGGGAGGTATGATGTATCTGTTGTATGAGGTATATGAAGCTACAACATCTTATTTCGCATGATGTTGAGTTTATTTGTCATCAATACAATTACAATCAAAACGAAAATAATGATAAAAATCAAGAATTTTATACGTTCCAATCTCTGACCGACAACAATTGATTGTCCCTCTAAAATTCGTTATTGGCATTTCGAAATAGTGACCGGATCCTGTGTGTTCTAATAAGCGTAATAATTTCAGAATGAACAGCCGGCGCGTGGAGGTCGAAAACGCGCCTCAAAGGCATCTCTAAACAACTCAAAAAGAAGCGCAAAAATGACGAGTCTTCAGAAGAAAGTGAGGGAGAGGGAGAAGAAGATGAGGAGGGTGAAGACGATGAGGGGAGCTTGACGAGAGGAAGGCTCTGATGACGAGAAAAATGGATCCGATGGCAACAATCTGATTCCAGTCAGTCTAAAGATGTACCAAAAGCATTTCCATGTTAGTATCAGTGAATGACGTTTATTCTGAAAAATTATTGTGATCATGTAAACACTATGATAAATTGTTTAATAACACATTGACTGTCATCTTTGATCTGAAAATAGATTATTATCGTAGAAACCAAACATGATGAAGTTGTTATCAAACATTTGGTCGTAAGATATAAAGTTTTGTTGAAAGGTGGTTCCTTTCAAATTTAATTGTTTGTTTTTTGTAATTTTAATACAAGCATGTTTGTTTCATTTTCAGTCTGGAAAGTTTTGTATTGTTGAAATCAGATGTTAAAATGGGATGGTGATTCAGTCATCTCAAAGTTGGATGAATTGAATTTGTGGAAAATAGATGGAAAAGCATTGTTTGCAGAAGTTTATTCCCATGGAGTCCAATGGAAAAATATTACATAAATGCACTTGTGTGGTAAGTTTTCCAATTATCTTTTGAATATTGCATAATTCCATAATATTTAAGTATAGAAGCTTATGGTAACCTTTTAATTTCAGTACTCTGGATGGAATGTTGACAACCGAGATATTATTACCCTATTACTGAATATTGGACCGAAACCCACGCACCGATTCTAAGGAAATATGTGTAGGTTTAGATCTAAATGATCTTATCATAGTAAGGGACAAGTAATTCCTTGGTGGTTTTTTACTTAATTGTATTAGTAAGTGGAAATAAATTTATCAAATAAAGTTTCCTTTGGCACTTCATTCCAGTTTACTTTATGTAATTCAGACATTTTATAAAAAATGGGAATTAAATAAATGTTCAGTACAGTACAAACATCATTCTTTTTTGATTTTTTGTTTTCACTGCCATTAGTATAGAATACCTACCTGCCATATCATGAGAAGATTTTACATGAGTGCAGTATGAGCACTGCCATCTCTAAAATTCAACCAGATCAACAAGGTGAAAGTCCCATTTGGGTGAACATCAAGATGGCGGGACCACACCAGGTTTTTCGAATATAATGAAAAGATTTACAGAATTTCGACTATTTCATACTTTCACAGAAAAAAATTCTACACAAAAATTTGTAGGTAGTAAGTGGCGCCGCCACTTTAACGTCAATTTAGTTTTTATTCAAATTACAGTTTAAGAATTTATAACGATCAAACGTGACTGGCTCGGGGGCTTTGGTAGTGACCTCTGCCTTCATCCCTCGAACCAAAGGTCGTGGGTTCGGTTCCCACCCGGGACTAATATTCATGTGATGAATACTGTGTTTGTGCCGTGTCTGGGTGTTTATAATTTGTATTTATTTGTTGGTGGTAACACAAGTGCTTAACCGATTCATTGCGACGGTACTTTTTGGAAACTTTTGCCCGTGGCGGCAAACAATTTATTGAAATTCGAGAACTAATTCGTATCTGTCAATCGAAGGTTGTTAACCTCTGAAGTTTTGAAATTCACGGGTATATCCTAAACCACTTCACTACAGGGATAAACTACAGAAAATAATAATAGTAGGGTTACTGCTAAAACCCTTAAAACGACATTTACACAGAGTTTTACAATTGAAAAAAGACGCCTCTCAGGCGTCACCCGCCATACACAAAAGAATTTCATCGTTTCGTCATCCGCAACGAATCGGTTAAGCTACTTACTTGGGATTAGAGCAATGTATGTGATGTTGTCTAATATTTAAAAAAAAGTACTCGTAATAGATCGTAATAAAATGTGGTGTATATGTCACCGGAAAATAGCAAGAATCGTAAGTTGATCAATTTCCTCGGTAGATGATTTACTTTCGGAATATAACAAACGGTAGTTGAAAGTATTATTTAACGTATGTATTTTAGTAAATTGATCATTTTACGGGGGTCTTGCCGTAAAATCATCCGACGAAGGTGAGGTGAACGGTTGATTGGTTCTATGGCTCACACTCAAAATTCTACACTCAAAAATTATCATAATTTTTGAATTTAGATTTAGAATTTTTCTGTGAATGTATGAAATAGTAGAAATTCTGTATTAAATCTTTTTAATTTATTATATTCGAAAAACCTGGCGTGGTCCCGCCATCTTGATGTTCACTTTTTTATCATCGCTATAGATATGGTGAAAGTCCCAAAGTACCTATTGGTATACTTACTACTACTACTCTCATAGCATAGTGTGAACCGTGGTGTGAACGGCCAAACTCATGAAGGGCTCCTTGTTCCCCAATATAATATTTTCTTATGTACCAAAAGCAGAGCGAACCGGCCTTTGCTATTTGCTTCAGGGCTGCGGCAGACGACAGACTTTTTGTGCGATAGAGTCTGCGTCTGAGACATTTAAAAGAGCGTCTAGGTCCACTACAGCTCTGCCGACAGAATGATCGAAGATGTGCGTTGAGTCTGTGAAATATCCGCAACAGATCTTGGCGCGTTACTGCATATAAATTGCATCCACAGACTAAAAGTGCGTCACGGATAGTCTGTCGTCTGCGCTGCCCCTCAAGCTGTTATCCTGGATGATTGCGCTCCAACGTACCCTACAATATATAGCGACAAGCGTCCCCAAAATCATAACAACTTCGCGCAGATAATTTTGAATAAAAAAGGCCTCACAATATTTAAGATACTCATAACTATACCACTCTCATTCACCTACCTACTAATTTTGACGTGACTGGCTTGGTGGCTCAATTGGGAGGGACCTCTGCCTTCTGAGCCAAGACTCAGAAGGCAGAGGTCACTACCAATTCGTTCGTGGGTTCGATCCCCACACATACAAACATTTGTGTGCATGGAACATGTCTGTTTGTATTGGTCTGGTGTTTTCTATGTAGGTACATAGAATATGTATTTATTTACAAAAAAAATGTATCTAAGTAAGTTCATCAGTTGTCTAGTACAAGCTTCGGCTTAGGTTGGGGGCTAGATGGCGCTGTGTGGCCCAGCGTGGCATGTCTTGGGTTATTTATTAATTTAGAATGATCATCTATATATATTAAAGGAGAAACTGACTGACTGACTGACTGACTGATCATTCAACGCACAGCCCAAACGGCTAAACGTAGGCACTTGAAATTTGGAAGGGACGTAGCTTAGGTACCGTAGGGGTGCACTAAGAAAGGAATTCCCGAAATTCCCACGGGAACGGAATTAGCGGGAAAATCCTTTTGTATGAAAAATCTAAACCGCTTAAGTTAGACGCTTGAATTTGGCATGCAGGTACCTTAGTAAATATAAATGTAGTTATGGCTGTATTTTGAGAAATTCCACGGGAACGGTGAGTTAGCGGGAAAAAACTTTTTGTATGTATAAATTTAAACACGCGGACGAAGTCCGGGGCAAAAGCTAGTACATTATACAAAGATAAATAATACCTCCTACGATTTACGGCTAACGAAGTAGAAAGGTTTGAACTTACCTATCAGAATCAACTGAAAAAGGATGTGAGGGGAACGACTTATCATCTTCTCGCTCCAAAGCCACCCCTCAACCTGCTGCCCGTGGTGCATCCTACTGAATAACGACCGAGGCCCTTTGCAGTCGACTGGTGATGTTATAACCATAACGATGGAAGACGGAGCTAAATACTGACAGGTCAAGACGGGCAGCAGCGGTCAAAGGAGCGAGAAACTAACGCCCTGCGATAGCCAACCCGCCTGCCCAATGTGGCGATTATGGGTATCACCTCCAGGTGTTTGCCCAAAATGGCGAACACCTGGAGAGGCCTAATGTCCAGCAGCGGACTGCGATATGATGGATACATCATCTGCAAGTTAAGAAAAGCTTGTAATAAAAAGACATTTTTGAAGTAGGTATATAGAATTTATGTTTAGACTGCAGTCATAACAAAATAACAAACAAACAAGATTTTCCTCATTACAAAATAAGTACTAATTAGGTAATACTAGGTACCTATTTAAAGTTGCTCATACTAACCAAAATCATGTATCATCTGGTGATTCTGTTTGAGAATCACTTTGGAGCTCATGTCAAATATGTTTAGAGTGCTGAAACAAAAAATGCATTAATTTACCAAAAATATCTACTTTCTCTGGCAACATGCTCTACGAGTAACACTATCGGTTGAACTTGACTATAAAACATTATTCTACTAGGTAGGTACTCACTCACACAGTTTCCAAATGTATGCATGAAAATTGAAATTAATTTTAATCCTTGAAATATAGATATTCGTTATTGTAGCACACCATAGCCATTTCTTTTTCATCTGATGGTAAGTGAGAATAGAAGGGAATTTAATGTTTTATCTTGATGAACTAAAAATTTACATAATAAATCAGAGGGCTGGCTATTGAGGACATAATTGGCAGCTCACGAGAAAGGTCGCAAAAGTGTCGACGAGTGCGACGTTTCGTATGGACTCCTTTTTGTTGTTGTCTAAATAAATATTAATAAACAATGAATTTCAATCTAGAGCAGTATAAGAGCTAATATTCGAGGGCTGACCTATAACTATGTAGACGAGGTAACGATAAATAACAATGGGGAGTCCTAGAGCTGGTTGGATGTTTGTAGCCTGACAAAGGCCTACATATTATATATTTTTGTAATGTGACATGCAATAAACACTTGAATTTGAATGCAGTCTGAAAGAGACATTATATTAAATACTTACCCTAAATACATGGACAATGGCAACTGATGACATGAAGCATGACTATCATTTATATCATCATCATTATCATCTTCAATTACAATGATTACATTTACTTCTGGACCACCTGGTACTTCATTCGAATTATCATCACTATTACTCTTTGTTCGTTCTGGGGGCGTATTACTTATCATTTTTATACCTGCTACACCTGGAAATTACAATATTTCAAAATTTGTTATATTCACTTGTTGTACTTGCATATTGTTAGATACATTACAATAGTGCATTTTTTCCTCCAACATTCATTAAAAAGCATCCCATCCCTTTTTAATAAGAATGGGTATATACCTACCAATTCTAATACTTATCTTAGCAGAACTTGTTGGCAGGGGTCCCTAGGCGTCGTAGTTTCATGTCTCTTATTGTCCTTAATAATACTAGATGAAATAGGAAATACCTTAGCTGGCAATGGTTGGCGTGTCGCGGCGAACCCTGCGCCTTCGAGTCGGGTCAGTTACGGCGGATTTGGATCATTGTATGAAATCAATGGTGTAAACTGCCCCTGCTAGAGCAGCGTGCAACCATTCTCTTCACTGTTAAATGCTGTTTCTAACTCAATATACTACGTTCATCATATTTCCACCATCCTAAAAAATAATGTTGTAATTATGTCTTAAGTGAGTTCATTAGATTGGACATTCACATTCAGAAGACAATGTAGGAAAAAATGAGCAACACAAATACGCTGTGTCTATAATACATAGTTGTGTTAATATATTGAAATTTCTGTTCACTATCAGCCTTAATATCATAAATTTGAAAGTTTGTTGGATGATTGGATGGATGTATGTGATGCAAAAACCTAGTGAGACATCATCATCATCAGCCTATTGCAGTCCACTGCTGGACATAGGCCTCTCCAGTTGTTCACCACTGAGGGCAAACATCTAGAGATAGTGTATACATACCCATCATCACCACGCTGGGCAGGCGGGTTGGCGATGGTCTCCCTCCGGTGACGCTGCTGCCCGTCATCGGCCTGCGGTATTAGCTATACCCTTCAATTGTGATGGTAATACTGCACCTTAGTTGCCAGCGCCTCATTTGTTATTCGGCAGGATGCACCACGGGTAGTGGGGGTTGCCTTGGAGTGAAAAGAGACGCTCCCTTACATCCGCTCCCCTCAACTTGTACACCAGGTTAATGCATAGTGTGTACTTTATGAACTAAGTCCTCAAAATTGATTTGATGCCCTAAGAGCTCTCAAATATAGAATACCACAGGTAGTTTGAAATTTAAGATAGTTTTTAACCATTTCGTCCTTCATAGTACCACTGATAATCTGTACTGAGTTCTTCTGCAATGGTTTTGGGGACTGTTTTTCTAAAATAACTGGATGGTCTAAATAATCTGCTGGGATGTCTGCTCGACACATTGCACATCTGTTGACTTTGTATTGCCACACCCTAGGAAATCAAATCACAATACCTCTTAAAAATTCAAAATTCAAAGTAACTATACCATACCATCATAATAAGACAATCTGTAGTGTAGTAACTAAATCATGTTTTCTTTAACTAGCCTGGATAGTATTTTTTATTGCAACCAGTTGTGTGTTGCAATAAAAAAATACTATCATTAAAAATATATATGGGAATTATATTATATGCTGGGCTCGAACCAAATACCATGGATACTGCCAAGGTTTTAATAATTTACCATCACTTGCTCTTGTTCAAACAGGGTCCCAAAATTAATGTTTTAATTTTATTTAGACAACCAAATCTGTGGGTAAATAGTCCCAGTTTCATCAATCAACTAAAGTTTTAGTTTTGCCTTAGTATGAATGTACATTCAGTCTATAGTCTATTCTATATTACATAATTGATATGCATAGCTTATTCATAATAGTAGTTTGAAAAAGCAAATAGTAAATTATTATTTGAAAAATTTACCTTTACACAGAGAAAACAGAAAATATGACCACATGGTAATTGTGTAGGATGATGGCATTTTTGCAAAACAAATTGCTCAGTCTTGTTCTGAAAAATGAATACATTATATCTACAACAAATTCCAGATGAAATTAAAGATTTTCTTTACAGATATATTAGGAAACTGTACTCTATCTATACACTTCTGTGAATGTATACTGTTATTAAAATAATAACTTTGTAGAGTATTTGCGAGAAACAACAACTCGAAAATTAAACATTTAAGCAATCATGGACGAAATCTTATTTACTTTTCACTAGGATTGTATGATGTAGTGTAATGTTTATTGTTTAAGTTTTAAATAAAAATGATGCTAAAGTTGTTGTACAAACTAATGTTTTTAGACGTAAGTTGTAAATCTATAAATGTCAGCTAATTATCAAGTCGTAAAATTATAGCATTCTTAAACTTAGTTCTAACACAAAAAGCAGTAATAAGACTTAAAATTAAAGGAACCCACCTTGCAATATTAAATTCATTTTAAAGTTGTTTCGGATTATTATAATTACAATTTTTGAAGGTTGTTCACATCT